>CM062297.1:245831062-248721062 GCA_031216915.1 Pictodentalium vernedei | reverse complement strand
ACACTACTGGTTGATTTGTATTACACTACTGGTTGATTATTACACTACTGGTTGATTATTACACTACTGGTTAATTTTTATTACACAACTGGTAAATATTACACTACTGGTTGATTATTACATTACTGGTTGTTACAACCCTCCTTAACTATTGGTTATTCATTATGTTGTTTGCTGACCGAAGTTTCCTTGACGAAAACAAATATTCACCTACCCCTTATTTCAGTAGAAAACACAGAGAGGTAAAGTGAGCAAGTGACGTATATCTTCAACCAATGCGATCCTAGACACGCACTCCATTATTGACGTCTATTAAGACGCATAGTTTCACAATCAGAATAGTTCCACAGCCACTTCTGCGTATTTGTCCAAGTTTACACCGGCTTCCTCCAATCTTAGAATTATATAATATGATGCGGCTCTTATTATTTAAGATACCATTGAACCTCAGTAAACGAGAAACCATGAAGAATACAGAATTATTACCACTTTGCGGGACGTTTTTTAATATATTCACGAGATTTTACAAGTAATGTAAATTAATTCTGTAATGCGGCGTACGTTGTATGTATTTAATCACAACTCCTTCGAAACGGTTGGTGCTGCAAGGCTGAAGGTGTCAGGGGCTACTTTGTACTCAATATATTTTTTCATTAGAAGAAGGAATGTCTGCATGCCTATTGTGTTTTAATTCAGGTGATCGAGAGAACATTCGCATTGATGAAGATGCGCTCGACTGGACAAACTCGAATCGTGGGCGAAAACAGAAATTGATCTAAGCTCTCGGAGTGGGCAACCGGGCTAATTAGCATAATTTTAGTTGTGTAGAGCGTATATGAAAATATCATTTCTTTTGCGCCCAACGCATTACACGTCACGGCACAAGAAAAGAAGAACTGCAATTAAACGTCGTCCATCTCAAATATAAGGTAAACTTTGGGTGAATAGCTAACTAGACGTCATGCGTTTTCTTTACCATATCCTCTGATAAAATGTTTTAATATATTGAATTTGATGAAGCACGATTTAATTGCCTGGAAACCAGGGCTCCACCAAAAGTAGACCTATTGGGGGTGTATATCTAAAGATTTTATACAAGGGATTTAAACTCTGTGTAAAGTGGTACATGTTGTTGGGAATGAAGCAATCTGATTGAACTGTTAAAGGCTTGACCGAAGGTAGAGTCGAGACAGAGATAGCCAGCATGCCTGTAATAGTACTACATGTCAGAAGTAATGTACAAGGCTGTAACGAGGTTGCAGGCTGTAGCTTCTTTGAGTGACTACAGTGGAAGCCGATCCTAGACGAGTTAGTAGCGACTATGGACAAGTCAGCAGTAGCCAGGGACAAACGGGTACTAGGAACCATAACTATAGTCCATAAGATATCCTCCAAAAGACATCCTCCAAAAGGTATCCTCCAATAGTACTTTACCATTCCATAGGTGTCCTTCAATACTCCAGATGAGGATAAGTGGGGTGGTAAATTATACCTTATTAAGAGATCTCCTCGTGGCCCTCATAGCCTCATACCAAAAAGGGGATTCTATAGGCATAGATGGACCACGGGAATGGATTCCACGAAACGTGTTCGTGGAATACCCCGTATGGGGATGAGTGGCCCTGGAGATTATACCTTACTACAGGATTTCCTCACGGCCCTCAAGGCCTCATACGAAAAAGGGGAAATTGTCAGCCTTCCATATTTATTGGCGGCCCTCGTCTGTGCCATGGGCCGCTCATAATATTTCGGACAACAAATCAGCCCTGTCAGGTTGCTAATAAACCGCAATACCCTTCAAAATCACGTTTGTTTTACTGGTGATTATGTGTGATGTTATGAATTGTTGGAAGATCTCTGTCTGCCATTTCCAACAGTACGTCACATAACATTATATCAGCAACAGTAGTGCGATCACAAAAGTTACCGCTTTCTTGATAAGTTCGCGATCTAGTCGCGACATCGTTGCCTGAGTGCTAGCATGTACTATGTCCCCCATGTGACATAGGGCATTCTAGCACTCAGGCGACGACATATTGACACAAGAAAGTTGAAATTCTATAAATAAAATGTGTTGAAATCAAAGCCGAATGAAGAATTAAAAACGAAAAAAGCATCGGCGATTTCGTGTCTTGCATTTCTTTTTTGACAAATGGACAAATGGCATTCTATAGAACCGTGAGAAGAAAAGCGGGCAGAGAATTTCGACCGCTTGTGATCCCAGTATTGTATCATATTGTATAGTATGCTTGGAAATTCCTCCGTTAATTTTTCGGAGCACCCTGTGTGAACCCCACATCAGAATCAACTCAGGTATTTTTATGACTCCCTCCGTTGACTTTTCGGAGCACCCCGAGCGACTCATATCGTGAGCCCTTTTTACAGGTAATGAAGTACACTATGAACAAGAACAAGGAGGTTCGGGTAATTTTGTCGAGCTGCAGCTTCATTGCTAGAGTAGTGTTCTGTAACGTGCACAGTAATTACTGCACACGGGGCAGCCATTTATACGTCCTCACCCGATAGGACAAGCATAGCACCATCCCCGAACATGGCGCTATGGAGGAGCAGTGTGGGCTGAATCCACGCCAGTGTTGTATTACGTTTCCCCGACTGGGGTTCGAACTTGCAACACCTTGGGTTCCGAGCGTAATGCGTTAGGCTCTCGGATACTGCATCCTTAATCCCAATCCCAATACAGTTGGCTGTGATACTCCGAGTTTCTTCCATTGTGGAGTTTACTTTGACACGGAAATAGTTAAAAGAATCGCGAACTTTGACGAAAAATGTGTTTGGCAACAATTTCCAATGACTGACAAGAATTGACGCATCATTTGTTCAGGCAATGGCAGTCGATAACTTTCCAATCTGTATAAGAAAGTAGTATCTCCACACATGACCTTTTCTGGTATTAATTTATTGTTAAGTTGCAACATATAATTTCATTAAGAGTCGGTACTATGGTAATTTGCCACTGGGAATGAAGCACGTCCCATACTATACAAAGTTCATCGGAAGATGCCATTACCATAAACAAAATTATTTGACGAAAAGCTAAAATTACTCTCTATTTATCCTGGAATAACATCGGATCGTTCGCCCGAACGGTGAGATATTTGCGCCTGAGACAAGAAATAGATTCCGTTGAATAATGGAACAACATTTCCTAGTGAAACATTCCGTGGCATGAGATGTGCCTTTAAATAGAAGAAAAATGACTTTGGATTTCTTTTCGTATTGTTTCTATTGTACTGTTTCCTCCAAAATAATTTACTGGGCGAGTTTTATTAATTTCATTATTAGGCAATAAAAAATAAATACACATATTATCGGCAGCACCGGACCTCATATTTCGGCCCTAACACAGTTTTTTGTATTGGTAACATGCACACAAAAACCGCACTAGGCGAATCGGGTTTGGAATGAGCTGACCATTATCTGTGTATCACTCCGCTTATGGACCAGCTGTATGGACAATACTAGTATCATTAATTACTTTTTCTTAATGCCTTTGGTTCGATCCTCACCGGGACAACTGCGTTGTGTCCTTGAGCAAGGCACTCAATCCTGATTGCCCTCGGGGGAGCACGGTGATGCTGTGTACCAAGACAAACAGCACATCGATGGTGCACTTGTCTTCAACCAATGTAAACCCTGTTTGTGTGG
The DNA here is from genome assembly GCA_031216915.1 of Pictodentalium vernedei. Taxonomy (NCBI): domain Eukaryota; kingdom Metazoa; phylum Mollusca; class Scaphopoda; order Dentaliida; family Dentaliidae; genus Pictodentalium; species Pictodentalium vernedei. The sequence continues at coordinate 248,717,396 of CM062297.1, read as the reverse complement.
AGTTAGTACGTTTTGGGGAGTTTGACAGTTACTCGCCGCTGCTCGGTGATTCATTCCGGGTACTCCGGTTTCCTCCACACGTAAAACTGTCCGACACGAGGTGACCAAATAAATAAATGAATTAATGCTTTTACTGCAGTGACCTTTAAAGGCCTGGATACTTGCATACATCTTTGCTGCAATCTTACAGTCCACAACCAGTAGCTTAGCAGTTTAGCAGCGGGACGATTAGATGGTAGATACGGTGTCATATCATGCTCAGCGAGAACAATATTAAAGCCTCGCCTAATATTGTTCTCACTTCGGCTCATATGACACCGTTTCCGCCAATTAAACGTCCCGAAACTTATAATGCACGAATGTCCACAAGCGTATCGTTTTTGCTGTGCATATATCTGTCTGGTTATGATCTGTTCATCTATTTCCAGCATCTTCTAACCGACAACTTCTAACTAGAAGATGATTTGAGTAGACGAAAGAGACCGAGTTAGCCAGCGGTTGAATCCAGTGGCTAAATCAATGTTTGCTTTTGCAGAAACAAAATCACAGAAATTCGAGAATTCTTGTTTATTGATATATGAGTACATTCCCGTGTTTTCAAAACGCAATTTGTGATCGTATAAAAAGAAAGGTGTGTGCGGGTGGGGGTGGGGGTGGTATGTACCTGGTTATCCCCCGCTGTTTTCGACTCCTCTGCCTCGTATGGCCACCCATGTGATGTATGAAGCTATTTGTAATGTATTTTCGTGATGAACGAAGTCAACGGAATGGTATCTACTTGATCTCAAACTACCCAAAGGTGAGGTGAGCCAGAAATTTCCACACTCTAAAACCAGTTGGGTTAAAATTCAACCCAAATCAACTGGGTTGAATGAATATGAACCCAATTTGGTTCATATTCACTCAACCCGATTTCTTTGGATTGATTTTTAATGCAACTGATTTTAAAGTGCAAGTAATGGTAGCCAGAAATTCAAAGTTGAACGATATGTGGGAGGACTTGAACTCTCGATGTAACTTTAAAAAAAACCCGCAAGACCAAAATCGAATGAAAACTCTTATCCCACCTGCCTTTTGTGGAAACCGCAATTGCCCTTGTTTGGACGTCAATTAAAGCAGATCATCAGAATGGAACAGTTACTGAGACTAACGCACTGTATCAGATATAATGATACGCCAACAGGACATGCACGCAGACAGTTAATCATTGAAGGACAGGCATTTATTCGGCAAATCGTTCTCATCATGCAACCAGGAATTTAACCAATTCAGTCTTGTTTGACAGAGCTCATTGAGCTCTGTCAAACAAGATTGAATTGTTGTATTCCTAGATGGATTATGGAAAAGTTTAGTGCTGGGAATATCGTAAGTTACACATTATTGTTCAGAGGGTTAATTATTGAATTACAGGCACCCCTATAATTTAGTGGACACCCTCTCTCCCCTCAAAAAAGAATAATAATAATAATAATAATAATAATAATAATAATAATAATAATAATAATAATAATAATAAAAAAATTCTGCCTCTGTAATTATCAACATCTTCCGAAGATATGTACATATCTGCTAAACTACATAAGGAATGTTGTAATAACACATGTGCAACAATTTACCAGTTGTCACGCATCTCAATCACATATATCGTATCATTCAGTCCCATAAGGACCTGAAAAAGCTTCAAGAGTACTAAAATCCCGAACGACTGATATATTGTCGATGAAAAATAAATACAATACCCTGAAGACCAGAATCAAATGAAAAGTGTGTCCTGATTACCCCTTTGTCTTGCTTAAAAATCATCTTCTCTTGGAGTGGATGCTAACTACTTCTTATTACTAAAGCTCAACTACCACATGAAACACTTTATTACACTCATGAGAAGTCAATTAGAGATAGCATAGAAATGTGGAATACTACGATTTAATCTCCAAACAATGAAGAGATATAAGAAACGGTACTGTTTTCCTGAAATTACATCTGTAATATTTATAAATTAATATGCGTGCTGAGCTCTGTCAAACAAGATTGAATTGGTTCTATTCCTAGATGGATTATGGAAAAATTTAGTGCTGGAAATATCGTGATTTACATATTATTGTGCAGAGGGTTAATTATTGAATTACAAGCACACCCAGAATTTAGTGGACACCTCCCCCCTCAAAAAATAAAAAAAAATAAAAAAATGATAAAAGAAATTCATGCCTTTGTAATTATCCAACATCTTCCGAAGATATGTACATATCTGCTAAACTACATTAGGAATGTTGTAATAACACATGTGCAACACTTTACCAGTTTCCACGCATCTCAATCACATATATCGTATCATTCAGTCTCACTAGAACTTGAAAAAGCTTTAAGAATGTGTGAAATATATGAAAATCGTGGATCTGGATCACAACGGGACGAAAATACAATGCACGTTAAATTCTTGTTCGTCGATTAGGTTTTTAGACCAATTGGAACATAAACATATAAAAATGATGCTTAAAATCAGGCATGTTCACTTTCGAGGAATAAACTGTTTATAAAGTATTTTTTTTATTGAAAACGTATGTAGTATCCTGCTAAACCTAGAAATGATGTAGTAACTGGTGCAGTAAGTTTGCCTACTGTTCTCTCCCCACTAAATCTACACGTAACAGAGTATTAGCCAACGCTGTGAAGTCACGTGGGATACAATGTTTATGTATAATATAGCTCACGCGACTTTCCCTTCCTCTGACTGGGTTGAGATGTTCTATACCCTTTCCGATATTTTTACCTTTCGGAGATCTAAAAATAGATGAGCAATATTCCCCCGTATACTAAAGGCTAATTAAAAGTAGCCGTGAAAAATTATAGGACTGGCGGAGCATAACGCGCCCTTCACCGAGGACTGGGACATTCTATACTATTTCCGATATTTCTACCTATTGTGGGTTCTGTAGATAAACATGCACTACACTCGTGCACTATGCATAGTAATGAAGACTGGTACCCATAGTGAACGGTTACTGTCCTTTTTCCAGTTTGGAACTATAAGACTTGTGGAAACTGGGGAATATGTGAGATATGTGTACAGGAGTGGAACGAACACCACACGTGGAACAACAATAATAATGCAATCACGGTGTTGAATCAATGAACAATCACTTGTATCAGTTATCTATCATCACCCAATATCCAAACATTACACTATACACTTTCTAAAATTAGCCGTGGTATATTCTAGGAGCATAACCCTTCTCAGAGATTTTTTTTCGAATTTGTGCTGTGCTTTTCATGTTCAAGAATGAAAATGTCTGTCTTGGGAAATGCTCATCATGGTAATAGACAGAGTACTTAAAATTGGAATACTGAGTGGAAGCAAGATTCTTCTTCAGTTAGATATACATACAATATACCCATAGTAGCTTGGTGTACCAAATGTTCACCACGAGTGGTGAACACTTGGTACACCAAGCTACTATGGGTATATTTCATTTATACCATGATCGTCAGGTTATTAAGAGTCGCTATTATTCTTCTCGATTTTACTGAGCAGCAGACGTACATACGTGCGAATCGGCTTTTGTTTACATGAGCATCGGTGGGCGGTTCTTCCGCTGTCAATGTTATCGTCGAAACGAAAGGGGAAAAAGAAACGGGGCCTTTTTTCATTTTAATAACATAATAACATACTATTCCGAGTTAACATGAGACAATGCATGTTTTGTAATTTTGGGTGTCTTATGGGGTAAACTCATTTAAAAAACGTAATAAATAATTTCCACTTTCATTTCACTCTTCGCGAGGCGACGTGCGATAAATTTAGACAAGTTCGCATTCAGGTCGGCGTCACTAACGGTCAACTTGGATGTAGTTCCTCACTAGGTGCAAATTTGAACTATTGAAATCCCATTGCTGGCGTGTTCACCACGGTTGGTGTATACAACTAAAATTTATGTCACAGGCTTTTCTTATGTAGTAGAACAGGTAATCATGGTATAAAATATTAGAATTATTGCACAACGACAGAATAATAGTCCTCGAGGAAGAATTGTCCACGCGACCCGGCGCGTGGATTATTCTTCCTCGAGGACCACTAGTTTGGCTTAGTCGCCTCCGCATAGTCAGCTTCAAGCCGTGAAATATTCATTATATATTGTATCGCCATGGTGTTTCATAAGTTACATTTTCATATTCTCCGAGGCAAGTATTTACAATGTAATATATTAAACAGATTAGACACGCTGGATTTTAATAGATGACTACTGTACAAATAGTCCATGGTGTTCTTGGTTATCTGAAAATATTGACACGGTACCTCAAAATTCTAATTCCAGTTCTTTGCTTCAAAATTTTGGCACCTTTCTGAAATGCAAATATTTTGCCTGTTTCGGGGCTGAAATCACCATTGATCGAAGCAATGAGGGACAATTTTTTGCATATCATCCCTGAAAGATTCTGAGATACTGAAGTTGAGTCCCTTCAGCCGTTTTGCCGGTAACATGTTTCGAGTCAATCCGCCACAGCCTATTGTTTAACCAAAGAGTCCAATAATGGAAAAAAGACCTAGGTTGTTTCCCATTTAAGCTAAATCCACGATTAATTGTCGAATTAGATTGTGTATTTTTGTACCGATTCTCCTTCTTCATCCGAATCAAAACTATAATTATATTTCCAATATTGACCATAAAGACTGCAATATTCTGCTCCAGATGGGTTATATATTGCATATTATACGGACGGAATTCAATAGATTATTTATTTATTTGGTGCCGACACCTTTTTAATTAAAACTAACATGTTCCAGGGACGTGTGTTATAAATTAACATTACCCTCTCACGTCGATACCTCCCCATAAAGCAACGTCTTTTCAATTAGTCGGTAATGAATATTACACCGAGGAACGCAGACAAAGGAAAAAAACAAATGGTTATCACGGCCGAAGAAAATGAAGATCATCCACTGAGAACAGAGCTGCGAGGAGAAGTCAATGATTATTCGATTACTTTCGTAAAACATCGACCATCAATTGTGATGCAACTTCATCAAAGCATTGATCCGGAAAATAAAGCAAATTGAATACATCCATCAAAACGAAAAAATCAACTCCAGAAGGCGTTTTTCAATCCACAGTGTCTTATGATCTATAAATATCACGTTTGAAAGTGTCAAAACAGTGGACAAAAGAAATATCAAAATCATCAAATATTTTTTTACCCTGCTGAGAAAACTCGTAGTTGCATCTGGAGTCAATACTATACTACTCAAAAAAGTAGGGGATATTTGATAAAAGTGAGATATATGAGGAAATATATTTATATTTTCATCAAAAAGACAGTTGAGGCATTGCACTGTGACATCTGGTGAATGATTTCAGCGATAGTTGGGTGTCTGACAAGCACACTTTCCACGCGCTGCAGAAGACGTGGAAGGTCAGTCAGAGAATTTACCACATTCAGTCCAGGACCTCAATACCTTGTAAATCTTCCTCGGTTCGCGAGACAAGCGCGGATCCGGCGTGGCATACTCCTCACCAAACGTCCAATATCAGCTTGACTGATGTTATTCCATTCTTCCTGCAGTGCAGCAGCGACTTCCTGGACATTGGTATGGGGCTGTTGGCGTTGTCGTAGGCGCCTGCCAAGCATATCCCGGACGTGGCGATTGGTGAAAGGTCTGGACTTAGTGCTGGCCAGGGCATTGTAGTGATGTTCTGGTCCTGAGAGAACTCTGTAGCGATACGGGCCCCGTGTGATCTTGCATTGTCATCTTAGAAAATGAATCGACGGTCGTGACGTTGCGCAAATGGCACCACATGAGCTGCTGACATGTTGCCACGGTAGTGCTGCCCTGTGACAGGGCCTTCGATGGCATGTAATGTTGTTCTGCTTGCCATGGTTATGCCTCCCCACACCATAACCGATCCACCACCAAAACGATCGTGTTGCCTAACGGGTACGTCATGGTATCCGCCACACTCTGTTTCGCGTGTGGTTGAAGTCGAGAGTGAACATCGATTCATCGGAAAACGTGACGTTGCTCCACGGACGATTGTCCCAGCGCTGTCGTGCTCCAAACCAATTACACCATGCTGTGATGCGACGTTCAGTCAAACGTGGAATTATTCGAGATGGTCGTCGAGCGTACAAATTCCAGCTGTGTAGGCGATTTCGGATAGTCTGAACACTGACTCGCACATCTGTCGCTCGGTGCTGCTGCTGTCCAATTTTTGAGGCACTTTGATGGTAGTTACGTAATGCTGTTGTTCGGATGAAACGATCCTGGCCAGCAGATGTCGCCCTTGGACGACCTGACCGACGTCTGTCATCAACATTGCCTGTCTGATAGTAGCGTGACCACAACCTGCTGATCACCGATTGAGTAACGTTGAGAATTTGAGCCACTCCAGTTTGTCTGTTGCCAGCTTCTAACACGCCAACGGTACGTAAACGATCGTCACGTGTCAGTCTTGGCATGCCTCAAAAGTTACGTTTCGAAACTATTGATGAACGAGTTTATACCAAGAAAAGAACGATGCGACCTCCGAAAAAGCCTGTCCAGAACAAATTTCAAAACGTACCCCACAGACATTAACGCGGCGTTCGTGCGAAAAACCTGCACGAAGTTTTCGTGGGCCGGTAACATTCATGATCCACACTAAACTTGGTAACATATTGATGTGTCCAATCGCGCGTATCGAATACCATTTTCCGAAAATATCAACATCAGTTTGGATATCCCCTACTTTTTTTGAACAGTATATAAAACTTTTACAATTGTATTTTCGAGGATTGCGTTTTCAACCTATTAATGTAACTGACTGAAATGAATCATTAAAATTTTAAAAGATATGGCAATTTGCCAGTCTTTGAAAATGCTAACGGTTCATTTCAACCCATTTAAAGTCATAACTAGAAAATACAATTCTAGAAAATACAGTTATAAAAGGTTTATAGTATTGGCTCCTGGTGCGCACCCAAAGGAGGTAAAAAAATTCCAACTCCAATACATGTATACTGTTGGAAATACCAAAATTAAATATCCATTCCATTTTGCTCTGTTGATAATTCCAACGTTTGACGTCATTTCTTGTCCACGAGCTTTCCAAAAAATAATGCCAAAGCTTGGAATTATCCACAAAATATTGTAACGAGTGTTCTTGTTGTCTAGAAGCACTAATCTTTGCACAACTGGACTGCTGAAGCGCCCAGTGGCCACACATAGAGAAATGTCTCATCTTGCACTATCTTGAAGAGAATGGGTGGGGGATTGTTGCTATAAATAAACAATGCCCAAGCCAAAAAATTCTCAGAGGTTTTCAATTTTCCAGAGTCTCGCAGTCGCCGGTCGCTTTTTAAACATTTTTTACGGCAGTACAAACCGAATATTAACCCCTTGAACTCTAGTGGTATCTTCCGTGCCAGTTCAATGGCAGCAATTAGACGAGTCCATATTCATTATTTGGGGTAGACCAATCAATATATAGAACGTGCAGTCTCGTGGCTGCACGTTCAAAATATTGATTGGTATACCCCACAACATTTACTGTACAGCCATCCCATATAATAACGTTATGACGTATCATGTAACTGGCCGGAAAAAGGGTCGCTCGGGTTCAAAGGGTTAACAACAGATTTTAGTTATTATTGACAAAAAGACAATGTTTGGAAAGTTGATGGCGTGTTACTAGTTTTAATGCTAAGCTTTCGTTTTATGTTTGCTGTTGTGAAAGCTGTAACGCTGTGACTACACGCACAGCGTAACAACTTTCACGCAACGAAACGACGTCTATGGAAAGAGTTGCCGCGTTGGTTGACTTGACGACACCTTGAGTTGCGACGTTTTTGCTGACGTTCCGTCTATCCAGTTGTATAGAGATCGGTGTCTTGAGCTTATTCCAGCGGGTCTGCAGCTCTGGAACACAAGAAATACTCGAAGTGCATTGAAAAGCACGGCATACAGATAACTGGGTAGCAACAGAAAACACCATTTTATATTCGATTTCTACCGAATGACTATTGGGAGAGCCCAGGGAACTCATCAATGGAAGATGAAACCCCAGCCAATCTAATGTTCTTTTAATCATGATCGGTAATCCGTATGCCAAGTTCGATGATTCGGGAATTTCCAAGTGTTCTCAGTTGATTAACCGCTGTCAAGTAATGCGAAGATAATTGAATGGATACCGGTACAGAACAGACAATTAGCGACACAATGAAATAAGTATAAAAAAGACGAACATTCGTTTTTTTCACTTTAAAGTATTTCAGTTTAGACTGTCAAAGCTCATCATAAACCGCGTACCAAGAAACAAAAACAAGACAAGAACTCACAGTAAGTATAGAGAGAAAATAAGACTGCATTTTTGTGCGTCTTAGTGTTGCATGTATCTTTTGAGTTTTCAGTGATATATTCCACCAAAAATATGTACAGATACAAAAATACCATAAACACATATTTGCCCAAGCCAGGATGGCAAACAGCTACATAGGCCAGCTTTCTCCTGTATTCTATCCTTCTTGCCAAATCTTGAATTGTCTCAATGAGTAATTCTCTTTTCTTTTCCACAGCAAAACTCTTTGTTTTCATTCGTGTTCAGCAGCAGTGCATGTCGCTTTCAGAGAACAGTACGACCACCGTGGACTGGTCACTTTCCAAGGGTGCGCAATATTTCCACGGACGCAATAATATTAGATTTCAAAAAACAATTACAGGAATAATCATAAAAAATGTTATTAAAGAAGCAACGGGTACAACCCGTTGCCTCATTAACCCTTTACCTAACATGAAAAGCAGACGACACTTGCAAAAATAATTCTTGAATAACTAATTTTTTTCATTTTTTGTCTCAAAAACATAGGTTATGACCCCCTCGTTGGAACGAGCTCGACGAGCTCGTTCCAACGAGGGGTCATAACCTATGTTTTTGAGACAAAAAATGAAAAAAATAATGAAAATTAATAGGCGATTTTTGAGAATAGCGCTGGCCGGTTTTGGCCGTTACGTTAGGTAAAGGGTTAATTAACATTTTGCCGACGATGATTTTTATTATCTGGTAAACGCATGCGTGAACATCACTGCCCACGCGTGGATCACGATTACTTCACAGTGACTATACTGCATACTGAACATAGGACTTTCTCAAAATCGTTTGGAAGCAAAACGATTCAAAATTGTTCAGATAAACCTCACATATTTACTGAATTAACGACCATACCTTCCAATGCAATAGGAATGATATAACTTATTTGTTTTTACGAAGCAGCAGTTATGTTTTAAACCACATAGAGCCATTTTTACCACCTAATTTAAAGCTAAATTGCAAGAAAAAGGAAACAGCATGGAAATAAAAACGTTACAAAAGAAGGAATGTTACATAATTCATTCATATGAAGAAAGGATTGTTTTCATTGGAGACCTGTTTGCATTATCCAATTCTATCTTTTTCCTATAAGCTCCAGCTTTAAAGCAACCAACACCACATTTATTACCGTAAGACATGCATGCGCGCGCAACTATCATGTATTTTATTGGAGAATGCGTGGTATGTCTGCTGCATGCATGTCGTGTTAGTATACTCTTTCGCTCACGTTTACTTGCCCGTCCACTCATGTCGGGCGTCTTAGCTTCGGCCCGGTCTCGTGACGCACTTTGTAAAAGATAGCGCCCGCGGAATGTACAACAGTAGATTATCTCCTTATGGTCCCAGTTGAATCATAATTGTTCTCGCCAAATATTACAACTTCTAAGCAACTCGCACCCCTAAAACAACAACAACAGCAACAACAACAACAACAACGGTAGAGATTTACATACTCTCGGAAAAGTATAGCTTTTAACCGCATTACTGGAGACCTTGATGGTGGGCATTGGCGGCGTTCTAAAAACTTCAGACGAAAAAACTTCCAAGTGGCGTTCTAAATGATGCGCAGGTTAACTTCCGACAACGGACCTACCAAGTGGCGTTCTAAAAAGGGGTGTAGGTTAAGTTCAGACGCCAAAAACTGTCAAGTGGCGTTCTTAAAAAGGGTGCAGGTTAACGTTAGACGACAAAAACTACCAAGTAGACGCCGTGTGAATTTTTTTGACTCGAGGGACAAAATATCTAACAATACAATGTCACGGGCTTCGTTAAGATGACCCATTGTGGGCTACAAACCTGATTTGTGTCGACTGTGATACTTGTGGCCCTGGATACTCGTGGCGTCTGGAATATTTCAGTTGGTCGAAAAAGCGAACCATAGGTTCGCTTTTCCGACCAAGTGAAATATTCCAGCCTGAAGCATAAACGATGGACTATTTGAGGACTAGACAGGCTCCAGGCTGTAACAGCGTAGAATTACTTACAGAGTTTGACTGAGGTTTTGAGAGCTTGGCCTTGATGACATTGCTGTACAGTTAACCAGTTGGGTTTATAATTAAAAAACTCAAGTGTTTTTTTAAAGTTTATGTTTTGGATATATACATTTAGTTCTCTTTTACAATTAACAGGTACCGTACATACACCAAACTGATCAAGCTCGGGCCCCAGCAGCCCATATCGGATGTCAGTGACCTCCATTCGTATGACCAATTATGTGTGATTGGAAACTATTTGGAGAGGAGGTGTCACCCATCTCTACCCTCCCCCTCCCCTTTCACGACAGCGCTGTATTTATTCCGTAACTTCCCCCAATTTGATGCAATGTGTATTTATCCCTTTGAAACCTTTAAAAGCATATTTTAAAAGTTTCATAGAAGAATTTATTTTTTTTTTGTTAGATCGACCGTGCTCGAAAAAGTTGAAAAGCAATAATTTGATAGTATTTTTGATCAACATGTACAGTGTTACCAAGGGCGTATTATAAAAATTATTTTTCATTGAGTAGTTTTGTGAATATATGGCCAGACTTTGAAACTATCTTTCTGACACTTTCGAAAATATAATATTAAAAAGTAAGAGATATTGGAGAGTGAGTTGCTTTCAATTAAAAATGTGGTAAGGCTATATAGCACACGCGATTTGCCTTTTTGATGATAATTAAAACGACCAGAATAAGCTACTTTCTTACGTATCATATAATTTAGCCTCAATTTTGATCATGTGTGGAAAAATCAAGCTACTTTTGACACCAAGAAATTGCTATTTTTCTTGGAGAAGACTCTGGAAGAAAAATATGTTACTTGGTGGTCGTCGAATTTACGAAATTCCTCTAAATTCGCATTCTATAGAACGGAGAAGGATTCTTTTACAATGGAAGAATATCTTTTGGTGGAAAAGGACAGTGCGACCAGACACTCCTTCGCGAAACTAAGGATAAGCGCGCACAGATTAGCGTTTGAGACTGGTAGGCATACCAGACCACCTATTCTACCCGAAGAAAGATTTTGCCCGTTTTGAATAATAAGGTAGAGGACGAGTTCCATGTTCTGTTTCAGTGCTCTCTCTACTCTGGAGAGGAGGGAAGTACTCCTACAGGAAATTAACTCCATTCTACCCGGCTTTAATGGCATGAGTCACAAGGATCTAGCAAAGGCGTTAATCGGATCTTTTGATTCTGACATAACACATTAAAGTCATGCGGTATGTCCAAAATTCGTTTCAAAAACACGTGGATGCCCAGACAACTGCAAAAAGTAAAAAAAAAAAAAAAAAAATAAAAAGAGACTCAAGATATTGCTGGTACCGGGTACATATATTCCCATCCTAAAAATTTTATTGTTTGATTGTATTTTGTCTGTTTGTTTTTTATTGTTGTACATATATTCACATTGTTAGTTGTCATATACACATGCACGGGAATGAAAGACAGTAAATTATAATTATTATAATTAGCGAGGGACAAACAGATGGCACATTCCTGAAATTACCTATGCTCGCGGGATTTGTGCAGAAACTGCTAAGCAGATCAGAGAAAATCTTCACAGACCAACTGCCATGAATATGTTAAGACACGGGACAGTTTATAGTAGTGGAATTACGAAAGATGACAAATTCTCTGTTTTCGTTTGGTTTTATTGATTCGGTTGCGATTTACCGCTATTTCCGTCGTGGGATATGAGCCCAATCCCAACCAGGAGCTAATACTATAAACAGTTTACAATTTTATTTTCTACGATTGTATGTTCTACATATTAATATAACTGACTAAAATGAATCATTAGCATTTTAAAAGGTATAGCAATTTGCCAACTGGCAAATTGCCAGATTTTTTAAAATGCCATTGGTTCATTTTAACACATTTAAAGTCATAACTAGAAAATACAATTATCGAGAATACAATTGTAAAGGTTTTTTTTGTATTGGCCCCCAGATCGTGATTCCATAAAGAGAAAAAGAGAGCATTTTGCGTTTATAGTACTTGTTTCCAAATTGACTGCAAAACTGACATCGGTAAGCTCGACGATATTTTGTAATCTAGTTCTCAACAACTTGGCATGTTGATGAAGAACATCAGCGATACATTCAACGTCAAAGCTGGGGAAGCTCGCCCCAATGAGTGATCCTATGTTGTACTGTTGCCAGAATGAAAATTTTCAGCCATTTAATACTTTTATGATAAGTGTCGCCTGCTCTCGTGTTTTGGAAAAGGTTAAGTTGCGAACTCCCCCCCCTCCCCCCACACGCCATGTCCGCGAAGAGTAAACTACTCTCAATTGATTTTTTCACAATAAAAGCTGTGAAGAACGTAATTTGTTGTGGAAGGATTTAAAATAACTAAGGGAAGTAACTGTAATTAAATAAAACTAGGGGCTGAAACAGTGTTCATCTGACGACCATCGCGCCTACTTCTCAAGTTTACGCATGATTACTCGAAATTTACCCATGTATACTATCATACGAGTCATTTCAATGAGACGTCTCGGATGAAAGATTCCACATACGTTTTGTGGGGTAGACCATCTGCATTTTTAAACCTGCCGCCCTGTGTACTAATTAATCCACCCTACAGACTTCATTGAATAACATTCAGTGTGTTCTGTGTGTGAGCTATATTGCTAGAGGAGTGAAAAGGCTGATATAATTTTCTTCGTGCTCGAGATTAATTACAAAAACAGCTGACGCTGTCATGTATGATTCCTGAAACGAGGAACATGCCACGGGATAAAAGTGTGGCAGCGCCACGGGTTACAAAGACCTGCCATGTCAAATAAATCTGGGTGTACATTTCAATTCGTTTTCGTTAAAATACCAACACAACTAAAACATTATTTGAGAGTGATTGGTTCTTTGCGCGGCATATTTTGTTGCGGATGCACGTCAACAAAACAGCGAAATGTTCTTTCTATAAAATTACATTACACGTTCTTCTTCTTAATTTAATTTAGCCACAATCTACGGAAAACAATTTCAGAATACTAATACTGTCAGGGCTTCCATCGCGCATTTGCAGCCGACAATAGCGAAATGGAAATAGTTATTTGAAGAATATGCTTGTCCAATTTTGATCTGATATTTTCGTCCATATTAATTTTAATCATTGCAATTTACCCGTCTTCACCTACAGTTAAAACTAAAAGTCCTGTCACGAATAGTGCGCTTATACAGACTTAATTGCATGTAGGAATTGCGCGCAATTACCATATCGAATGGCATCCAAAGCATGGCAGGTTCTCCTGGTTACTCATAGCAAACCCAGGCAATGTTTCTGCCAATGGACCTCCGGGTTACCCGGAGGTCCATTGGCTGAAACATTTCTTATGCACAGACCATATGTACAGAATTTGATAGACTTACTATAGTCATAACGCGTAGATTAACTCGCAGATCGAGTGCGCATTTCGTGACAGGACTTCTAGTTTTAACAGTACATGTACCAGTATCTAAATACTCAAATTGGCGTTCGTTTTCAAATCTCAAAAACGTCAGAAAACTCTTTGCACCGACGAGAAAAGAAGTACACATGACGGAAGTGTATTTTGTACACAGTGAGAAAAGGTCTAATCTGCTCGAGCAGATTATTTGATCTGCCCGGCAACAGGCAACTTAAATAGAGAATCCGAAAACGGACGACTGGATATCGGATCGCCCCTCCCTATGTCATTTTCATTGGACCAGTTTTATCCCACTCGATTCGTCACTAAGTCAGTCGCTCCAATCCTCGGGGATATTAAAACGGTAAATCAGAATAAGGACTACTTGGTGGATTGTACCAATGTCAGAAGGCACCCCAGTAGCATTGACCAACTCGAACACCAACTAGTCGTTTCGCGCCAGGTCAATTTGTCCCTGTCACGTGTGCTCATTAGGAAATAAAGAGTAAACTATTGGTGTATTTCAGGCATGTCAAAGTACCGCCGGTACCAACATAACAGGTACTAGGACGGGACAGAGCCTGTCCCATTGAAACCGGTACCGGGACAAGTCAACAATTGGATGACATCACAATCAGATGGGAGAAATTCGTATTTAAACCGATTCAGTCCCAAAGATCACAAAGACAAACATGGCATCGTACCAATTATTCTACGGCGACATCAAAGTGTCAAAGCGACGGCCCTGAACGTTGTATTCCTATCATTTTTTTGTGTTAACCCTTTCTCACTTGGGAGACACATTCCATGTTTCCTGGTATGTCTTTTTGGTCTTTACCTTTCCACACCATTTCTGTATACGGCAATGCTTTTCTCTGCGTCCATGCTCTAAACAGCCATTAACAGCAAGCTGTCTCACCCGAGGGTTGTATAAACATAATCAGCCCTTTACGGAATATGCTGGACAGAATGATCTTACCCTCGGTTTTTGGATATTTCACCCGACATTCGATAAATCTTTACTTATTGTCAGTAAATGTGTCACATCCTGTCATCTCGTGGGGATAGTATAGTAGAGCGGTTTCTGGGTATAAATGTTCGAATAAATACCTCTTGGAGAATTAGCAGTTTATTTTCAAATTTATGACAAAAATAAACATCGAAATATTTTGGAATGAACTACGTACGAACAATCGAGCCTCCGAATGGTAACTTTCGCGGAGACTCCCAACTCAAAGTGAATTAACAACGTAAACGCAGCAATAAATATACAATGAAAGTGTCAATGACACTGTAGCTTAACTTGTGTGTTGTGTTTGATGAAAAGGATAATGTTCAATGTTTATGAAAGGATTATGAAATAAGACAAGAATTGTGATAATTGGGAATATGTTCATTTCTGTTCCCTGTATGCTATGTTTATGATAAAAATAATATGAGGTGTACACTGTACTAAAGATCTGAGGGGTGAGTTAATATGACCTCACAGTTAATATATGTGGCCCTCACAGTTAACATATATCAACAAAATTACAATGAAATTATTCCAAAATGAGTCATCCTATCAAGTTACATTAAAATCCCTTCATAAATATGGCCTGTAGACTGTGCTAAAGGTTTTCGGGCTTCGGGCCCCTGTAGCCGTCAGTTTCCCAATTGCGTCCAAAGGGGACGTTCTCGTCTAGACATTATATGAAGTCAACCTACCAAGTTACAATGAAATCCCTCCATAAATACGACCTGTAGACTGTGCTAAAGGTTTTCGGGCTTCAGGCACCTGTAGACATCACAGTTGACCAACCACGACCAAAAGGGGATGTCATCATCTAGGCATTATATGGAGTCAACCTAACAAGTTACAATGAAATCCTTCCATGAATACGACCTACAGACATGCTAAAGGTTTTTGGGCTCGGGCAGTCATCAAGGCTGAATGATCGTGACCAAAAGAGGACGTTCTCATCTGGACACTATTTGGAGTCATCCTACCAAGCTACAATAAAATCCCTTCATAATTATGACCTGTAGACTGTTCTAAAGGCTTTGGGCCCCTGAAGCCGTCACAGTTGCCCACTCGTGTCCAAAAGGGGACGTTCTCATCTAGACATTATATGACGTCAACCTACCAAGTTACAATGAAATCCCTTCATAAATATGACCTTAGACTGTGCTAAAGGTTTTCGGGCTTCGGGCTTGGGCAGCCATCATGGTTGAATGATCGCAACCAAAGGAGACAATCTCATCTGGGCATCATCTGGAGTGATCCTGCTAAGTTACAATGAAATCCCGTCATAAATATGACCTGTAGACTGTGTTCAAGGTTTTCGGGCTTCGGGTACCTGTAGCCATCACAGTTGACCAATCACGACCAAAAGGGGATGTCATCATCTAGGCATTATATGGAGTCAACCTAACAATGTTACAATGAAATCCTTCTATAAATATAACCTTTTGCCTATGCTAAAGGTTTTTGGGCTCGGGCACCCATCAAGGCTGAATGATCACGGCCAAAATGGGACATTCTCATCTTGACCTTATTTGGAGTCAACCTACCAAGTTACAATGAAATCCCTTCATAAATATGACCTGTAGACAGTGCTAAAGGTTTTTGGGCTCCGGGCACCTTTAGCCGTCAAAGTTGCCCAAACATGTCCAAAAGGGGACGTTCTCATCTAGGCATTATATGAAGTTAACCTACCAAGTTACAATGAAATCCCTTCACAAATATGACTTGTAGACTGTGCTTAAGGTTTTCGGGCTTCGGGTTCGGGCAGCCATCATGGTTGAATAATCGCAACCAAAGGGGACAATCTCATCTGGGCATCATCTGGAATGATCCTATGAGGTTACAATGAAATCCCTTCATAAATATGGCCTGTAGACTGTGCTCAAGGTGTTTGGGCTTCTGGCACTTGTAGCCAACACAGCTGACCAATTACGACCAAATGGGGATGTCATCATCTAGGCAATATATGGAGTCAACCTAACAGGTTACAATGAAATCCTTCCATAAATATGACCTTTTACCTATGCTAAAGGTTTTTGGGCTCGGGCACCCATCAAGGCTGAATGATCGCGATCAAAAGAGGACGTTCCCATCTAGACATTATTTGGAGTCATCCTACCAAGTTACAATGAAATCCCTTCATAAATATGACCTGTAGACTGTGCTAAAGGTTTTCGGGCTTCGGGCACCTTTAGCCATCACAGTTGCCCAATCATGTCCAAAAGAGGACGTTCTCATCTAGACATTATATGAAGTTAACCTACCAAGTTACAATGAAAACCCTTCATAAATATGACCTGTAGACTGTGCTAAAGGTTTTCGGGCTTCGGGCTCGGGCAGCCATCATGGGTGAATGATCGCACATTCTCATCTAGACATTATATGAAGTTAACCTACCAAGTTACAATGAAATCCCTTCATGAATATGACCTGTAGACTGTGCTAAAGGTTTTCGGGCTTCGGGCTCGGGCAGCCATCATGGGTGAATGATCGCAACCATAGGGGACAATCTCATCTGAGCATCATCTGGAGTGATCCTAAGAAGTTACAATGAAATCCCTTCATAAATATGACCTGTAGACTGTGCTTAAGGTTTTCGGGCTTCGGGCACTTGTAGCCATCACAACTGACCAATCACGACCGAAAGGGATGTCATCATCTAGGCATTATATGGAGTCAACCTAACAGGTTACAATGAAATCCTTCCATAAATATGACCTTTTGCCTATGCTAAAGGTTTTTGGGCTCGGGCACCCATCAAGGCTGCATGATCAAAATGGGACGTTCTCATCTAGACATTATTTGGAGTCATCCTGCCAAGTTACAATGAAATCATTTCATAAATATGACCTCTAGACTGTGCTAAAGGTTTTCGGGCTTCGGGCTACTGTAGCCGTCACAGTTGCCCAATCACGTCCAAAGGGGGACTTTCTCATCTAGACATTGTATGAAGTCAACCCACCAAGTTACAATGAAATTCCTCAATAAATATGACCTGTAGACTGTGCTAAAGGTTTTCGGGTTTTCATGCCCAAATGGGGAAATTCGCATCTAGACATCATAAAGAGTCATCCTACCAAGTTACAATGAAATCCCTCCACATTAAACATGACCTGCAGACTGTGCTAAAAGTTTTTGGGTTTCGGGCTTGGGCAGCCATCACGGTTGATAGATCATGCCCAAAAGGGGACGTTCTCATCTAGGCACTATGCAGAGGCATCCTACCAAGTTACAATGAAATCCATTCATAAATACGACCTGTAGACTGTGCTAATGGTTTTCGGGTTTTGGGCTCGGGCAGCCATACCGGTTGCCCGATCGCGACCAAAAGGGGACGTTCTCATCTAGACATGACCCCAAACCTGCATATGAAATTTCGTGACGATCAGACAAGAACTGCGGGGTGTAGCCCGTGCTAAAGGAAAATGTGAACAGACGTCACAGACTCACAGACTCACAGACTAACAGACTTCCGCACGCGTGATGGCAATAGCTTATCTTGACTATGTCAAGTTAAGCTAAAAATGAGACAACAGAACATTTGACGTGGCATGCGAGAACAGTGCTTCGCAAACAATATCATACAAGTAATAACCAGGGAATTCAAGGAGCTGTAAAAAGCCAAGTAACGAGTTTGATTGTTTTCGAATCTGCCAGATAGTTTATACAGTACGTGGAGAGTGTATTATCACTGAATCACTCACAGAGTGGAGATTCCACCCAAGAAATAATTGCAAATTTGTTGCAAAGCATAACCAGCACAAGCAAAGTTTCAGCCAATGGACCTCCGGGTTAAACCCGGAGGTCAATTGGCTGAAACATTGCTTGTGTTTTTTGTCGATATGTACAAAATTTGAAAGTTATAGCTTGGGTGATAACTCCACTCCGCGGGTGATTTAGTTACAATCCACTCTTCACGTACTGTAAATTAGCTTTATTCTTTACAGGTAATAGCACCTTTCAGTAGAATATAATGCATGATGGGACAAATGACTAATTCGGTCCATTCAATGGCATCCTTTAAGTTTGTAGTGAATAATTGTAATTAATCTAACATTTTTGTGCTTAAATGCTGAAATAATAGTTTATTATATTTACGAATAGAAAGATTGGCCGATGTTGGAATTAAGTGTCATTTTAACGCTGCCACAGTAGTCGTGAAACGAACGTCCTCTGTGCAGAAACTAACGCACCGTTCGCAGATCAAATATTTATACAGAACACCCGACGAGAGCACAGATAGCCAAACTAGTGCTGGGTAAGTCAGTGTATTATTTATGCAGTATCTCGAGATATAAAAAAAGTCTTCAATATCTTTTGTTTATGAACAAGGTAAAACCAATAAAGTGATGTATACATATATATATATGTACTGAGTCAAAAAAGAAAGTATAATACACTTTGAGGAGCAATTTGTTTTAGTTTAGTATTATCGACTTTAATCCCAAACAAATTATTGTAAATTCATATTTCGAGTCTAGCTGAATGAATTTGCATAATTTCATGTTCTTACTGTTGCCAGCGTCACGTCAGGACGTCGCAAGTCAGACATGGGGTGAAATGAAAAGTTCACACATGCAGTCAATAGCGTGTACGTCCACCGTTTGCCTCTTGGATGGAAGACATCGACAGCGCATGGACCTGATAAGTCTCTGGATGCCACCCTGTGGTATTGCGTTCCACTCCTGCCTTAGAACATTACGTAAATCGCCTTACGACTGAAGATCATGAAGTCATACCCGACGGTCCAGTTGATCCCAAAGATGCTCGATTGGCGACAAATCTGGCGAAAGTGGGGGTTAGGGAAGACGTTCGATGCTCTGATCCTCAAGAAAGTCACGACAGATAAGCGCCACGTGACATCGGGCATTGTCTTGCTGGAATAACTGCAATCCGATGTTAGCGCTGAACAACGGGACAACAACAGCGTTAAGAGTTTCGTCCCTATATCGCTGTCCATTCAAATTACCATCGATGAAGATCAACTGCGTTCGATGGTGCAAGGAAATTCCTGCCCAAACCATTACACTACCCCTGCCGAAACGGTCGCATTCCCGCTCGCAAGCATCAGAAAACCGTTCTCCTCCTCGGCGATACACTCTTGCCCTACCATCAGCGCGCCGTAGACAAAATCGTGATTCATCACTAAAAAGAACTGTCCTCCAACGCTGCTGAGTCCAGCGAACACGCTGACGTACCCATTCCATTCTGACGGTACGATGACGTTGGGTAAGGATTGGTCCGTGGTATGGACGCCTACTTCGGATGCCGTGTTCAGCGAGTCTGTTGCGGACAGTTTGTGCATAGGAGTAATTGCTGCTGTCGCCGGAAGGAAGCGATCCCGCAAGTGAGACGTCCTAATGTGTCGGTCTTGTGCAGAGATCGTAACTCTTGGTCGACCTGAACGCGGTCGGTCGGCAGTAGATCCAGTGGTTCTATACCTTCCAATGAGACGGTAAATAGTGTCCACAGTGACTCCGAACTCAGCAGCGAGCTCATCTGAAGGTATTCCAGCCTCATGCATACCAATGGCACGCAACCTCTGATTTTCGGTTAAGCTTGGCATTTTTTAAAGTGTTGGAAGACAAAAACTAGCATGTTTTCTCAATAACCCAGGCTCTCTAGCAGAACATAACATAAAGAAAATCGTCGGTCACCCATTCAATTTGACATTCTCGGGTAGCACGTGCTATTTTGAAATCCGTAGCAAAATTGTATACGGTTGGGTGGACAACAACAACATGTCATTAAACTCTTTGCACGACTTCTTGTCCACAAACATGCAACATTAGAACTATTACATTTCATCCTTTATGGTATTTTTCACATTTGTTTCTATTATACTTTCTTTTTTGATTCAGTACATTATTTAAAATAATAATCATATTTGGCCATTGCAGACAGGCTCACCTGCATTTATTTAGTTACCTAGTCAAAACCTGTGTAAGCATAATTGAATAATCAAAAGATGAGTACATTTATTATGATAATTAATTACTTTGCATGGCCCTGCTAATATCTGAGTGGATATATATGCACAAGCAATGTTTCAGCCAATGGACCTCCGGATAACCCGGAGGTCCATTGGCAGAAACATTGCCTGTGTTTGCTATGAGTAACCAGGAGAACCTTCCATGCTTTGGATGCCAATCGATATGGCAATTGCGCGCAATTCCTACGCACAGTTAAGTCTAGATAAGCGCACAGTTCGTGACAGGACTTCTAGTTTTAACTGTAGCATACACGACAAAGTTGTTAACTGCTGCACGCCAAGTCTGTTTGCCCATGAATTTCATGATATGGGGGCTTTTTGAGCGACCTTTCCTGACAATAAAAACAGTAGCCTCATTATTTCAGTAGAATAGGATCCGCGTTCGATACCATTCTCTGCCCCACAAAACTGCCGAAAGGACAATTGGATAGAGCTCGAGTAAAGCCATAGAGAGAGAGAGATTTGTTCGTTTCCATCTTTTCAAATTCTTTGGGCCAGGCGTCTTCGTATCATCTGCCAAAGAAAAAAGCTGCAAATTCCATAGTTGAAGAAGCATCGGTGAATAGCTTATGATCTGCCGCTTCTGTGATCTGCCGTTCTAGGAAAATGGAGGAACCATTCCATCCCTGAAGAAAATTGTTCCACATTTGTAAATCGCTTTGACATTCCGAATTAACAGTAACATGTGCGAACAAACTTGTAACAGTATTAGACAGTGTTATCAAATAGGAAACAAATGATCTCCCCGGGAGAATGCAACGATTGGCGAAATTAAGATGACCCAATGAGGAGAGCAATTCCCTATTGGTACACTGTGTTGACCTGGAAAATTGGTTTAACAACTTTCTTTAATCTCTCGAGCTTATCGGGTGACAGTCTGGCTTTCGTGGGCATAGTATCGAAGCTAATATTTAAATATTCTAAAGACGTTACTGGTCCAAGTGTTTTATGAGCTGCAATTGGGATGTTAAGGCGCCTGAAAATGAGTGTTAAGATAGCCATGGTTCTATCGGCTGTCACATCGTGAGGGTCAATAGTCAAGCAATCACCCAGAAGATGAAAAATGTGCTCAATAGTATAATTATTTGTGGCTATCCAACAGATAGCTTGTGATAACTGATCGAAGATTTTTGGGCTGCTCCGGAACCCAGATACTAATCTACAATAGTAGTAGTATTGACCTCTCCGTCTGATACCTTGAAGTTGCCACAACGACGAGTGTACTGGTATCAGTTTAAATGCATCAGCAATATCCGTCTTGCATAGCCGAACACCCTTACCCAAACTAAGTATGACTTGAATGGCGTCATCAAGGCGAACATAACTGAGTGAGTAATCATCTTTATAAATAAGGTCATTCAAACTGCTTTCTGACGTTTGTTCGTGGGAAGTAGAAAGGTAAAAGAAAAACCTTTTCTTTCCAGAGCATTAAACATTGGGTTACACCAAGAGGGCCAATCCTGTGTGAAGGAAATGGGGCGTCCGGGAAAGTTCCTTTCAGGTAGCCATTCTTAACTTCTCTTTCCAGAGCGCTGTCAACAAAAGCACTGTCGTTACGTGCTAACAGAAGGTTTTCACACTCGAATGACTTCCCGCGGAGAGAAGTTAAGTCAGTGTGAAAAAAACCCTCCGTCAAGCCGTTAATTTGGTTATCAACAAAAGCCATAGCAGGTGAGATCGTAACTCTCGTTTGAGATGGCTGACATCAATAGGCGTGGAAGCCTTTGGAGTGAATAAATAATTATTTTTTAAATGTTCTTGTGAGTTGTCGGGCTTAAGCTGAAAAGGCAGGTGGCGTCATGCATTCTTGTTACCTGAAGCTCTATACCCTTTTCCGGATCGGGGGTGTTTTTTGCAGTAGACTTGCATCTGAAAGATGGATGTTCTTGTTTTCATAGCCGACAAATGTGAAAATAATAGCAGCCCGGACGCTGACAACCCTTCTCCTCATCAAAATTATTACATATCTCCCTGCCTTGATGGACCACCTCTGACCGTCCCTTAATATCCGTTGATCTGGATGAACTGGCAGACGGGAAACTCTGGATCCTTGATTGGAATCCTAACCTTGCCCAGTGAGGGCCCGAACAGTGTTGTGAGGGATAGTAAGCGCCAGTCACCTGAGGACAGAAGGGTGCACTGTGTCCCGAGTTTCGGCATATCTCACAATGCAGATGAGAGATACTAGAAAATATTTTTGCAAAAGCCTTGAATTCCAAAGAGACCAATCAATCACAATGTTGTTCTGTTAAAACTGAGCCGCCGCTTGGGCGGAAAAAGCTTTTTGAAACTCATAGAATCCGAAACCCCATACCGAGAGTGCATATCAATAATCTTTCTCTCTCGTATCTAGTTCCTTACGACGGTCAGGAAAGGCTTCGCACATGACATTCTTATACTTGTCAAAGGCGGTGACAAATTCGCCAATGGACAAATTCCTTTGAAGCCGGTGTTCACATACCGGAACGAGCAGACTGGCGAGGTTGACATTTCAATGAATTTGATATAATTGCAACAGCTGGTAGACTATTGACTGCACTTCCCTTTTCCCAATGGAATTGTGCTCGAAGGTAGAGGGTTGTGTTACAGTTCGCTCATCGAAACTGGATAATTGTACACGGTTAAAACTCAGCCCACCATTGTCCATTGAATCCCCCGTGTATAATTCACCTCACCTGCATATCCGTTCGGTTGATGAGAAGAATGTCCCATTTGATGTGGCCTGCTTCGCAACGGCTGTCTCAAAGCCGTACCCAACGTATAATTCTGCTGGCCAACTTTTGGCACGAAAGCGGGTGATATTTACATTGTCCACAAACACATCTATCTGTTGCCCCTGTCAGTAGTATGTAAGGTACCTTTCGACCCTTATTTGCCGGACCCCGGTACCGGACCCCGGAAGTGACGTCATGTCACGTGACCTAGTTGCGCCATTTTGTGTTGTCATGGTAACCCGCTTGTGACGTCATCCCCATAGTGATACGTGTGTGAGTGCGCATGGGCAGCGCGTGTTGTTAGGGTGATACGTGTTTCCGTCGTCCATTTTGTATACTGGAGGCCGCCATCTTGGTTTCTATGGTAGCACGTGGTTGCTATGTTACCCAATTTTTCTGCAATGGTACGGGGTATGTTCGGAGGGTATGTTCGATTGAATCGGAGTAAATCTAATTACCACAAACAACTTGACAATCCCTCCAAATCACCAAAATCCACCCCAAATCACCGAAATTGACTTTATTTGATACGGATTTCCCATTTTATCGGCTTAGCACGTAGTGCTATAGTACCGAGGGGTCCCCTGGGGTGTGTTCGATTGAATCGGGGTATCACGAATTACCACAAACAACCCGACAAGTTGTACTATTTCGAATTATTTCAGAATGCTCTGCTTCTATCTATATATGCAATAGTTTTCCTATACCTGACCATGTTCCTTTGTTCTGGAGTATACTCCAGTAGCGTAGAAGTTGGAACAGCTTTGCTTATAAAAACTATATTTAGCTATTCTGGTCTGTTCTTGTTAGTTCATACCCTATTCCAAGTAATCTTGTTGTTTCATTTATCTAGATCATTTATATAGATTATAACTAATCAATCAGATTGATTGATTTCCCGTAATCTGTATGCAGTGTTATCTCCCTTGTGTATAACAAAAACCTATATAATTTCCAAACCCAATAAGCTATCGAGCAGTTACTGATAAGTCATTGCTCGAACGACTCGAAGCTCATCGAGCAAATGAGCTTTAGAGCAATTGCTCGTTCGAGTGACTCGGCATATTGCTCGAACGACTCGAAGTCCGTCGAGCAAATGAGCTATCGAGTAATTGCTCATTCGAGTGACTCCTCGAACGACTCTTCGACTCATTTCAGTATTTGAGGATACCTATGGCCCGGTATTGTATTATTTGAGGATACCTATCGATGATACCTTTTATAGGATACTTATCTAAGGATATTATTACCTATATCACAAGGCATACCTATCCCAAATATCCCTTATAAGCTAAAGAGCCAAGAGAGTAATTGCTCCATGAGCAATTGCTCAAACGTCTCGAAGCACATCAAGCAAATGAGCCTTAGAGCAATTGCTCGATCAAGTGACTCGGCATATTGCTTGAACGACTCGAAGTTCATTCGAGCAAATGAGCTATCGAGTAATTGCTCATTCGAGTGACTCCTTGAACAACTCTTCGACTCATTTCAGTATCTGAGGATACCTATGGACTGGTATTTTATTATTTGAGGATACCTATCGAGGATACCTTTTATAGGATACTTATCTAAGGATACTATTACCTATATTACAAGACGTACCTATCCTGGACTCCCCTTATAAACTATCGAGCAACTGCTCATAAGTAATTGCTCGAAAAACTCGAAGCTCATTGAGCAAATGAGCTATCGAGTAATTGCTCGATCAAGTGACTCGACATACTGCTCAAACGACTCGAAGTAATCGAGCAAATGAGCCTTAGAGCAATTGCTCGATCGAGTGACTCCTCAAATGACTCTTAGACTCATTTCAGAAAAAGGGATTCCATAGCCACAGGCATTTTCCAAAAAGGGATTCTTAAAAGCGGATTCCGTAATTGAGATTCCTAGCCGAGTCCGTAAATAGGCTCTGCTACGCTACTGGAGTATACTCCAGAACAAAGGAACATGGTCAGGTATAGGAAAACTATTGCATATATAGATAGAAGCAGAGGATTTTGAAAGAATTCGAAATAGGACAACTTGTTGGGTTATTTGTGGTAATTCGTGATACTCCGATTCAATCGAACACATCCCCAGGGGACCCCTCGGTACTATAGCACTACGTGCTAAGCCGATAAAATGGGAAATCCGTATCAAATAAAGTCAATTTCGGTGATTTGGGGTGGATTTTGGTGATTTGGAGGGATTGTCGGGTTGTTTGTGGTAATTAGATTTACTCCGATTCATTCGAACATACCCTCCGAACATACCCCGTCCCATTGCAGAAAATTGGGTAACATAGCAACCACGTGCAATCATAGAAACCAAGATGGCGGCGTCCAGTATACAAAATGGACGACGGAAACACGTATCACCCTAACAACACGCGCTGCGCATGCACACTCACACCACGTATCACTATGGGGATGACGTCACAAGATGGCCGCCCACGCGGGTTATCATGACAACACAAAATGTCGCCACTAGGTCATGTGACATGACGTCACTTCCGGGGTCCGGCACCGGGGTTCGGCAAATAAGGGTCGAAAGGTACCTTACCTACTACTCCTGTCTACGAGACAGCTCGCCCACTTCACTTTCTCTTGGGGTAAGTTTATGGGATTTTTTAACATAGCCACACCCTCTTCACCGTTGGTCGGACTATATGGCGGGGGCATTCCACTGTTTCCCAAACACAACGAATCTCTTGTTCTAGACCTCGATGCCCGTTCACTTGAACTTTGCTGATCGGGGCATCACCCCGCTGTTCACAAACAACACTTAGATAGTCTGGTCTCAAGCTTCCTTGATTTGAGCTTTGGTGGTTCCGCGGGGCAAGCGTTCTAGTCTCCTCTACTAACCCATCAGTTTGTATTTCCAAAAGATTACTCCTGTACCACTTCTTGAATTTTCTACCCCATTCTCTGATGGTAAATGTGATGAATTGTTCATATTGATGAGATAAAATAACGTCACAACAAATACTAACAGAATTGGATGAACGAATAAAGGACGAAAGATGAAAAGTTGAAAAAAGTGACTATGGAGAATTTAAGTCGTAAACCGCCGTTCTCAGGCAACCAGATCAGACTGGCTGAAAGAAAGGAACTGACCGTGTCGTTTCGGATTACCGCACATACGGAAACACCCATCAATATTCTATAGACCACTGCTCTGGGATTCTTCCTAATTGCTGAACAGCATTTGACCAGCGTTAAGATAAGAATCACCTTGTTCAAAAACAACACCTGGCCTGAACTGCACTTACATGTTACTCATCTCAAGCTTCCATAAAACTCGATCGTCGTTCATTGTGAAACGACGCTCAAAGAGTGATGGGTGAGAATTATGTGAATATATTAGTAGTTTGGTTCCCATCGGAAGCCTAACGACGAAATAAGTTTAAATATAGCGTGACAGCAATCAGTTCTCTCTCTGCAAAGAAACAGCTCACACTTTTAGATATTTTGAGATGATTACCATTTTGTGGATGTACAAAATATGCATCCGAGTCTCGCTTCAGGTTCTAAGGGTAGATCACGACGGTAGATGAAACTCACGCGAAAGGAACGTGCTTGTATCCGACCCCTTGATACAAACATCTGTATCAGGGGGTTGGATACACGACAGTTGCTGAGTTAATACAGACAAAATACATGTTGATTGTAAGATAAATTCCTCGTTCAGATCACAGCTCCACGGACCGCAGTACACTTCGGGTGGCTCCTGAACTGCAAAGTCATTCATTGGGCGATGATTGTTCTTGCTGCTGAATTCTCTCACCAATCAAGTTTTTTTACCTCAAATTTTATATTTTTTTATTTTAAAACATAGAAAAGTCATGGGCTATATTTCTTCGTAAAAAATGGAAGTAAAATTTCAAGTTTTTTTTTTGGGGGGGGGGGGGGTGGTGATTTGTATTGGTGGGGCTGTCTGCAAATTGTATTATGTATAAGTTAAATGATCAATGATCTTCTCGATCCTTCAGTGTGATACGACAGTGATATTCGAGATCTAATGCTGGATACGCTGGCAAGTGTGCACCATGAAAATATCAGTCAAAGAAATGGTCACAAGGAAAATATCCCCTCAGTGCCGCCTGCAGTGCTAGATCATTGCGGATGTCATCTTGTTGCATTTAGCACTGGAGATGGTACCTTGTTACACTTAAGGGACGAAAATATTGGCTGAAATAGCAAGAATGAATGATCAGGATAAAATCGCAGAGATGAACAAAAATAGTTAACAAGTGGGGAACGCAAAGCACGGAATCAACTTGACACACAAGTTCATAAGCATGTCATGGCAAGCTAATTGGCAACTATGACTTGACTAGCAAGCATTACTGAGCAGATAATCTCCAAAATGTTTATGTTAACCCTTTACCCAACGTAACGACCAAAACCGGCAAGCTCTTTTCACAAGTCATCAATTAATTTTCGTTATTTTTTTTCATTTTTTGTCTCAAAAACATAGGTTATGACCCCTCTTTGGAACGAGCTCTTCGAGCTCGTTCCAAAGAGGGGTCATAACCTATGATTTTGAGACAAAACAATGAAAAAATAGTTCTTCAAGAATTTTGTTTGCAAGTTTCTTCTGCTTTTCATGTCAGGTAAAGGGTTAAGAAAAAATGTAGAAAAATGCTAGACCACGGTGGTCGAAGCTGTTGAAAATTATTCAAACCCAATAATGTATACAGGATTTAAATACTTTACGCTGGTTTGTTTTGCTTCATTATTTTATATACATCTGAATATTGGAAAAAGTGGAAAAGTGTCAATTTCACAAAAGTTAGTCGTACCCAGAACATTTTCTATTAACTCTTACAGCTATTGAACAGTTGAATCCAACTATATAATCGTGTGCATGAATAGAAAGTCCATTTTAAAAATAAAGCATTGAGGGGTTTTAAAATTTCATATTGCTCACTTCTTTTTAATAATTTCTTGATTTATACCAGAGCATGGAATACGAAGCATATGCGTCACTGGTAGTAAAATAGTTAACAGAAATAGTTGGAGTCTATAACTACCCTTTTTACATGTTTTTTTTTAATTTTAAAATATCTTTTCTCATTTAAAAAAAATTAATTCCATTTCCGAACGCTGGCATTTCTTCCAATCCTTGAAATGCTGGCCATTTATGTCAGCGTCATTTTTGGTCGCTATTATTTTCATCACTGCCATTTTACACAAGACCTCTGGCAAGATTATCCCACATCATCTCCGGGCGATAACAGAACAAAACGATCGCCAAGGAAACGACGCCATCACACACAACAATCATTTTATATTGTCACTGAAAAAACGAATATGCAAATTGACGGAATCATTTTCGTTTGTTTCACGGATAATCTGCGAATAGCATTTATCAAGGTTTGATGAATGAACGATTACGTAAGATATGGCAATCAATGAAACACTGTTGTGACGTGAATGACTGAAATTATTTCTGACAATTAACGAGCTGGATTCCTTCGGGACATATGATATTCATATAATTCCAGAGATCAGGTGTAATAATTTCTTCTCAAATAATATAAAATTCTAAAAATGATGAGAGCGATGACAGGAAATTTGGTAGCAATTTTCTTTTTATATTCAGAAGACCTAAAACATCTTACGGAATGATGACAAAGACACTTCGCAGAAAAATAGACGATTGCGTTAATTATGTTCGCTGTTGAAAAATGCTTTTTGTTTATTTTTCCTGAACAATACTCCAGCAGAGCGAGTCGCTAAATCACATGGAATGTCACAGGAAATAAAAAAGGATTGGTAACCTTGAAGTAGAAGACAGTGGCGGAGCCAGGATAAAAAAAATAGAGGGAGGCGCACAATTACAATAGGGTGGTGTGGGAGGGTGGTGGGGGGGGGGGGGAGATAGATCTACCCCAGACGTATCCCAAAGCCAGACCTGGGGAGATATGGGAGGGGGTCGTCCAAACTTGGGCCCAAAAGTCGTAATATAACATCATTGTGTTGTACGCCCGTAGGACATACATAAAACCACAAAATGTAAATTACGGCCCCTGTGTCCAACACAGGACTGGATAGAGGGTGTCTCCTTCCATGAAGTGAGGGGTCCAGGAGTTGGAAGTGTTTCACATTTGGACGCTCAGAGCGATGCCTGAGCCCCCTAAGGCTGTATTTTGGATATGACTGGGAAGGTGAGGGTTGAAAAACATAAGTTTGAATTGGCGAGGCCCAATAGCACTGGAGGAGGATCCGCCCCTTCTTTCACCTATGCCACCTGTAGAACCGCCACCGGTAGAAGACAAGTTAAAGCTGTCTTAACCTTTTAACGCAATGTGCCAAAATGAATGCAAGGGCAGCTGACTACAGGAGCGGTTAATTTACGAATGATGAAAAATAGTTGGGTGGACATTAAAGTTTGATACAAATGCAAAAAACGTAATATCTCAGTTTTCATGTGTCATTAAAATACCCAATTTTCAGGTTGGTGTAATTCGAAAATGGTCAACGAAGATGCCGTCTATGTGGCTGGGCAATTTCTGCAATCCGTTTTCGTTGTTGATGTTGCAGTTGCGGAAGGTTTCATTGAGCAATAATGAGCGAAACGAAATTCAGAATTGGTTGAGGATTATCGTTCGTGATTTGCGTGGGTCTGTTCATACAAACAAACTCGTAAAAGTCAGTGTCGCTCATTCAAAGTTGAGTCCAGAGACGGCGGAGCCAGGGGTCACAGGGGGCACGTGTCCCTCCTCGTTTTTTCACAGATATGTTTCGCAGTAACACAATAAGTTAAAATAGGCGCATGCAAACGTGTCAATATACAGGCATTCCTGTAACATTATTTGCAAATCCAAACAATATTTAGCCAAAAAAATTCCACTTTCGGTCGCTTCGGTCCGTTTCTTCTACTTCAACTATCTTCCAACCCGAAGACTGGCCTTCGGGATGGAAGATGGTTGAAATAGAAGAAACGGGAAAGACGGTGACAGCACAGCGGCATATTCACCTAAACGAGAGACTATAGCGAGACATTTACCGATATACGACTGTAACCTTTCTCACTCTGGGTCGAACGATAGTAGCATTGTGAATTTGTGCCCCTCCACCTTCATCGAGCTTCCGCCGGCCCTGATTGAGTCTGCAAATGCAAATCAAGAGCGATAACCCAAAACTAATATTCCAACGGTTTTACCCACCGGAACTTAAGGACGAGGATATCAACACAGAAATGATGTGATCACGCGATCACGGATCGTTATGTTCAATGATGGTCTCAATTCGGCTCAACATTTCAAGAAAAATCTGAACAGACACAGTCAGATTATATTGTACAACTGTAACGAAACTGCCCTCTATGTTGTGACTCGGAACGCATCGGGCGATTTCGGTACGGCTGGACAAGACATTCAAAGGCGTGGATAGATACAGTGCTTTTGTACTTATGAATCCAACAATGGATGGATTATTCCATAAGTTCACTGACAATTATTACCTCTCAACAGAATACACTGAATGCTTGCTGGAAAGAAGACTATACAAAGACTATACAAAGGGGCGGGCAAATTTCTTTATTTATCCTTAATCTATAGCAATATGCCGTTCAACAGTTTACTGAGGAAATGATCTTAAGTGATAGAATGCTGAGAAGTGATACACGGCTGGGAAGTGCTGTTAACTATAAGGTAAAATAACATAAAACAGATACCGTTGAGGAATTCTTTTGGATATCTACAGGTGCAGAATATTAAACCCTTTCCCAATAGCATTTAGGCATGAGTTTTCCCAATTCCCATCCCCAAATTTCCCAATCTCTATCCCCACTCAAACTGAAATTGGTGTCCTGCACTGGGGAGTGATAAAACTTCAGAAAATCATTGGTATGCTGGGGCTTTATGACCACCCACTTCTGGACACCAATTGTGCATTAAATTTAATTTATTTTCCAATAAAGTTTTTTAGAGTCTAAATTCAAAGGCAAATTACAAATTCTTCTTTAACTGGTAAAGTGCTGGAAGCCCATTTTAAGGCTTTATACTGAAGTGCCAGTACCGCAATTTAAAGGCCTCGTATTCTGTGGATGTGCTTCATATTAGCTTGGTAGTGATATTATTTTATCTGTTAGGATTTGCCTTGTTACAATTTATGGGAGAGTGCCTATTGGCACTCTCCCATAAATTGTAATGAGGCAAAAATGCACAGAGAAATTTTATGGACCAAAAATAATTTAGCGCTCTACCAGTTAATAGTATAAGTACAGTTTAACAGAGACTATAACGACTGGGGTGACCTTGATTCCATGTGACTGTCTGTTCTAAAACTTATTTGTGGTATACATGCAATTGCTTAGGTATCAGCCACAATATTCTCTGTTCAATTCGAATGTATTTTAGTCTCTGTTTCTTCCCCTCCATAACAAATTCCAAATCAGAGCCCATGACGCAAATTTTCCCAATATCATAGGCAGCGGACCTTTTCCCAAAAGGAAAGGAACTCCCTGCGTTTCTGCCACACAATTTTTGCGGTAATTACTGCTTTCTTATTGATTTATTGGGGTTTAACGACACTTCAACAGTCAGGGTCTCATCGTGTCGGAAATAAGGGTGGAGGAAGCCGAAATATCCGGAGAGAACCTCCGAGCAGCGGCTAGTAACTCTCGTACTCTCCAAATTACTAACCCGACACAAGCACAAGCCACCGTTCTCTCTGCTACAAGTTGCGGTAATTACTGCTTTCTTATTGATTTATTGGGGTTTAGCGACACTTCAACAGTCAGGGTCTCATCGTGTCGGAAATAAGGGTGGAGGAAGCCGAAATATCCGGAGAGAACCTCCGAGCAGCGGCTAGTAACTCTCGTACTCTCCAAATTACTAACCCGACATAAGCACAAGCCACCGTGCTCTCTGCTACAAGTTAAAGTGGAATCACTTGAACTACTGCATAAACGAGTGCGCATGTACAACAGAGCACGTTTGTCGTTGAACGAATGCATTTAACTCTTCAATGCCCGTTTTGCATAATGACGGTGTCCATATCGAAGATGACTCTTAAAGGAAGATACCAATTCTTGAGGTACATTAATTAATGTTTTCAATCTTCATCTACTCTTCATGGCTTATGAGTGGCGCTCCAGTGTAATGAGGTTAAGTAAACTAAATGTTAGTTCGAATAAAAAGGCCGCCATTGCAAAAGAAATATAGGCTTTTTCACATCAGTGGTGCAGGCTGCTAAATCCGTTTCTTCATATCTTCACAATTTGTCACAGTGAGCTCCACGGATGATCCTGGAGATTCTTTTCCTTAACAGGAAAGTGAACCACAAAAAAATCTTCAAAACATTTTCCTCACAGACATAGCTTATGGACCCTCATTGGAACGATCTCGTTCCAATGAGGGGTCAGAAGCTATATGCTTTTGAGGTAAAAATTGTAAAAAAAAATAATAAAATTGTAATATGGAGGTTTTGGGGATTTAGCTTGACTATAAACGGCCGTTACGTTAGGTAAAAGGTTAAACCTTTCAAACTGGTATCGCTGAATAGAGTCGTTGTATACCATATAGTCTTTAGAAAATGGACCAATCCAAATACATTTTGCATTTGAGGAGAGGTTCTGTGATAATTTAAATCTAAAACAAAAAGATTGTTTGATTTTATGATGGCATCTTCTCAACGATTCTTTGTCCATCACTTCATTTGCTAATTTGTATTTTACGGAAATATTTTTGCTTACCGGTTCAATAAAGGTAGGACTATTATAAAAACTTAACCCTCACTTTTCTAATAACCCCTCGTTCTGCCAATAACCGAATTGATTCGCTGTCGACAAATATTGTGTTCCAAAAAAGGCAAGAAACAAGTTCTTAACACAAGTTCATAAAGCGACGAACTCGCCATACTCTTGCCCTGGTAAATGAACTCTGTTTAAATTGCGCATGGCAGCTATATTATTTTAATATATACCTAAACGAGAGACTACAGCGAGACATTTACCGATATACGACTGTAACCTTTCTCACGCTGGGTCGAACCATGGTAGCATTGTGAATTTGTGCCCCTTCACCTTCATCGAGCTTCCGCCGCCCTTGATTGAGTCTGCAAATGCAAATCAAGAGCGATAACCCAAAATAATATTCCAACGGTTTTACCCACCGGAACTTAAGGACGAGGATATCAACACAGAAATGATGTGATCACGTGATCACGGATCGTTATGTTCAATGATGGTCTCAATTCGGCTCAACATTTCAAGAAAAATCTGAACAGACACAGTCAGATTATATTGTACAACTGTAACGAAACTGCCCTATATGTTGTGACTCGGAACGCATCGGGCGATTTCGGTAACATTTGTCTCATAACGGTTCGACAGTCCTTATCAATATTTATCCAAACTGTTATTAATATCAGCACCTCATTATTCAAAGAGTAATGAGGTGCTGATTTTAATAATATTTTGGTATCACAATGGGGAGACATTTAATTTTGATTGGAAAACAATTCAAAAATAAATATCGGAAAATTCTTGTAAATATTATGAAGTACATTTTCCGCAGTTCGCCAGTATCTTGTCTGTGTGAAGTATTCGCATTACAATTTATTCATTTCTTCCTGTTCTCGAAAATAAGTGCTGAAAATCATTTTGAAATCATAGATAACATTTTATCACATAATCACCATCAAATAGCTCATAACGGAAACTATCGTTAACAACACATCTAATTCGTGAATGACGTCAGAAGTAGAATTAAATTAATCTTATTGTTCATTAACCGGCCACCTGATACAAACAGCAGACAGTATTTGCAGAAAACATTTCCTGAATAACTAAATATTTTTCATGTCTTGTTTCTAAAACATAACTTACCACCCGTCATTAGAACGAGCTTGACGAGGTCGTTCCAGCGAGGGTCATAATCTATGTTTTTGAGGCAAAGATTTAAAAAAATATTAAAATGTACAAGGCGATTTTTGTGTTCGGCGCTGGCCAGCTTTAGCCGTTAAGTTAGCTAAAAGTTTAAACTACACATTATGTGATAAAAAGAATCTCAAAATTCTTTGACATGAGATTTCTGAACCTCGTTAACTAAAATCGGTCTGAGCCGAGGTAAACCTCGGCTCAGATCGAGTTTAGTGAACTCGGTACAGACGTTTCATATGAAATCGCGACTCCTTGGAGATCCTATAGGTAACGATAAATCTGGAAATATTATGATCCCCGATGAGTCTGGAGGTGGGATGGGGAAATCTCAACCGAGGGGCAAGATATTTGAACCAGACCCGAGGCTTGACGAGTGGAGGATAATCATCTCTCCAATTATTTGTCTTTTCAGGCAGTAGTCGAGTACTATTTCCAAGAATGTTAAAAGACCTCCGTATAGGCATACAACTGCCACAGATGGTTGCAAGTTTGTTGGTGTGTGGGTAGGATGAGCTCCATAAATTAGCCACTGTAATCGACGGTGTTGTGGTGAAAGCCGTAGTATTGCCGATTGTCGCGGCTAGTTCCTTGTCTGAAAACTCGCCGAGGAGCACACAGGGGCAAGTACGTAATAACAGTTTGAAGAATTCAAACATCACCCCCCCCCCCCCCCCCCCCACACACACACACATCAAATCTCTGAAGATAGTTACATTCATGCTCAACACTGAGTGTTAACAAACGCGTCCAGAAACTTAAGTGATGTGTCAACACATATTGAATTAGCATGCATCCAAACTGGGAAGGAAGATGCGTGCTTCGTCTAACAAAAATGCGATAATGGCTTGACGATTGCGCCTGTAGACTGATGAATGGGCGCATAATTGACATAACGAACTCGATAGCTGTTTATGAGGAACATCCTTGATGAATTCAATGAACATTTCCAACACATAATAGGTGACACAAGTACCACTTTCAATAAAGAATTGTTTGACTAATAGCCCAGAAATGATGCCATAACAAACTTACTGAATATAATAGTCCACATTCGTTAGTCTGTTAGCTCTTAGCAGAGCAACATTGTGCGATTATTTGTGTGAAAAATCCAGCATTGTAGGCTTTTTCTTCATTATGAAGTTACGTTCACAGGCAACGTGATCTCGATCAGTATTATTCGCGTCTTTTTAAGGTTAGGTTTCCTATTATTAGATTTAAACCCAGAGTGTTATTTCTATATTAACATTTGGAATTGGACATTAAACCCCTTACTGTAGGTTTGCACGGGGGCGCGGTGGCTCAGTTGGGAGAGGTGCAGGCTGCAAGCCGAGAGGTCCTCGGTTCGAATCTCACCTGCGGCAACCGCGTTGTGTCCTTGGGCAAGACACTTCACCCCCATTGCCCTCGTGGGGGCACGGTGACGCTGTGTACTAAGGCGTACTGCACGTCGATGATGCACCTGTAACCAATGCTAACCCTGCTTGTGTGGAGTTGGTATGTTGGGGAGTTGACAGTTGCTCGCCGTTGCTCGGTGGTTCTCTCCGGGTACTCCGGCTTCCTCCACCCGTAAAACTGTCACGGTCATGGTTAGCCAGTGTGCAGAAATGTGTGACCTTAAAACACCAATAAATAAATAAATAAATAAATAAATAAATAAATAAATAAATAGTAGGTTTGCACATGTACAGTACGGCCGTCGTGACCTGATCACTTTCCACGGGCGAGTTGTATTTCCACGGACGCAATAATATTAGATTCCAAACACAAATTATAGGAATAATCATCAAAAATTATATTAATGAAGCACCGGGTACAAGTAAAATTATTCTAATGATGATTTTTATTACCTGATAAACGCATGCGTGGACATTGCTACCCACGTGTGGAATACGACCAGTCCACGGCGACTGTACTGTAAATAATCTCGAAAGGGGTACTATACCGACGAAACTCTAACCCCACAATGAATTGGATAACATATTTGTTCAAATGTAAGTAGTATGTCATGTACCTGGACAGGCATAGGTTGGGGGACCCCGGTTGGGGACCCCGGAAGTGACGTCATGTCACGTGACCCAGTGGAGCCATGTTGTGTTGTCATGTTAGCCCGCGTGGGTGGCCATGTCGAAACGTCATCCCGATAGTGATACGTGGTGTTAGTGCGCATGAGCAGCGCGTGTTGTTAGGGTGATACGTGTTTCCGTCGTCCATTTTGTATACTGGGGCCGCCATCTTAGTTTCTATGGCAGCACGTGGTAAAATGATGGAAAACAGATACCGTTAAGGAATACTTTTGGATATCTACAGGGGCAGAATATTGGACCCTTTCCCAATAGCATTTAGGCATGAGTTTTCCCAATTCCCATCCCCAAATTTCCCAATCTCAATACCCAAATGCTTCTTATGGGACAATGTTCGGAGGGTGTGTTCGATTTAATAGGAGTAATTTCTCCGATTCGTAGAATTACCACAAACAACCCGACAATCCCACCAAATCACCAAAATCCACTTTTATTTACTACGGATTCTTCAAGAATCCTATTTAGGACCGTCATACCGTAGTTTTTAGTAGTAGCACGTAGTGCTATAGTACTGAGGGACCCCTTTGGATTATAGCCAACCCCCAATGAAAGCCTATATCATTCCTAATGCCAGGAATCTATCGAGTAGTTCCTGATAAGTCATTGCTCGAACGACTCGAATCCCATCGAGCAAATGTGCTATAGAGCAATTGCTCGATCGAGTGGCTCCACATACTGCTCGAAATGTGCTATCGAGGAACTGCTCGTTCGCGTGACTCACACATACGACTCTTAGCCTCATTTAGATATTTGAGGATACCTATTATCTGGTATTGTATTATTTGAGCATACCTTCTGGAGAATCCCTTTTTGTCTTCTGAGCCTATGTGAAAAGACACAATGTGACACATTATGCACTAGCACATAGGAACATGCTGGATGTGCTGATATGTGCTTATGTGAAAAGGCACAATGCGACACATTGTGCACTAGCACATATGCACATACGGGTATTTGAGGATACCTATGACCTGGTATTGTGTTATTTGAGGATACCTTCTGGAGCATCCCTTTTTGTCATATGTGCTTATGTGAAAAGGCACAATGTGACACGCTGTGCACTAGCACATAGGAACATGCTGGATGTGCCGAAATGTGCTTATGTGAAAAGGCACAATGTGACACATTGTGCACCCGCACATAGGCACATAAGGGCATTTGAAAATACCTATGACCTGGTATTGTATTATTTGAGGATACCTTCTGGAGAATCCCTTTTTTGCCATATGTACTTACGTGAAAAGGCACAATGTGACACATTGTGCACTAGCACATAGGCACATACGGTTATTTGAGGATACCTAAGATCCAGCTCCTATACAGCTCCTATATATGCACTAGCATAAAGGACATTCCCTCACGCACCAGTCTCACGCTCTGTAAAATCTGTGAAAGACTAGCACGAATACAAGTAACACCGTATGAACATTCCAATCTCCTCACATTTTTGAACTAAAATACGTGGTGAATATTCAGTTTGCTTTGCACCCAAACGTGTGCACAACACTGCACATCACCAACTCATTAATAGTATATTCCATGAAAAGAGATCGGCTATTGCGAAACGTCGGAAAACTGAAAAACTTTGAGTATTTTGTTATTGTTGAGCATTGTCAATTTAAATTGCACCCACCCACCCTAGATAGCGGCAGATGAGAGGTGAGACATTTTTCTATGAGACCAAAGAGCGTTCTAGCAATCCAGATGTGTAGAGATCAGTGGTAGTGATACAAAGAAGGCTTGATTGATACCGGTAGCAGTTAGTGGTGCACTTGACAGAAGTTAATGCACTGTAGATGTAGACGACCATTAGACGTAACAATAGGGAAGGGGCGAATGCCCTCACTAAAGACATGAGGCAATAGATATGGTAAACTACTTCATTGTTGCGATGGAAGTCAATCCTATTGCAGATAGACAATAATGGTGGCAGTTTTCTATAGTAATGGTCGAGGATATTAGGAGTAGAAGCCGATTTCAAGACATAGATTGTTGGTCATAGTATACGCTAGTACAGTACGATTACTGTAGATTGGTCACTTTCCACGGATGGACAATATTTCCACGGAAGCAAAAATATTAGATTCCAAACACTAATTATAGGATTAAGCATCAAATATTTAATTAATGAAGCACCGGCTACAACCCAGTACTTCATTAATTAAAAGTTTGCTGATTATGATTTTTATTACCTTGTAAACGCATGCGTGGACATCACTGCTTATGCGTGAATTACGGCCAGTTCACGGCCACTGTAGTGTAGTAGTAGTGAAAAACTATAGTGGTTGACAATATAGTAGAAGAGGAAGCCACTGAAAGGCCTGTCCCCCGGGAAGATTTTGTAGGCGACTGCCGCGACTGTCATAGTCGTAGCAGGTCGTCGAAAAACCGGCGATTTGACCCCTCTCCCCACCACAATGTCTACAACAAGCTACAAAACCTACCACCTAGTCGACGTCAATCTAAAG
This sequence comes from Pictodentalium vernedei, assembly GCA_031216915.1. NCBI lineage: Eukaryota > Metazoa > Mollusca > Scaphopoda > Dentaliida > Dentaliidae > Pictodentalium > Pictodentalium vernedei. Next base: position 248,678,555 of record CM062297.1, on the reverse strand, counting down.
ACAACCGGCGACCCAATCCTATGACCACACCTAGGACAACCTACAACCACACCTCCGACAAAGTACGGTTACACAGACGACAACCTACGAAAAACCTACGACCACACAGGCAACATCCTACGCCAACCGCAGTCAACCTTCGTCCACCCGCGACAAGCTACGATGAGCTACGACCTTGTCGGAGGCAAATGAAGACAACTCAACAAAGTGGGGTAAGTTGTCCAATCATTCGGCATCATGACTACCATGGAGCAACATCAGATTGCATTATTACAGTTACAAGAAGAATCCCTGCTGCTTGCAGTAGCCCTCATGCTGCAAGATTAGCAAAACTGAAGAAGGACAAGTCTGAGGAAGAAGAAGGCCAAGAAGAGGACTGTGTGGTTGAAGGTCTTGACCCTGAAGAGATCCAGGTTGGGCCAGTATGACAACCTGATGATTGACCTCCAGCAGGAAGATGAGGCTGCATTCAGAAACTTCACTAGGCTCCCCATGAGCTGTTTCAGGAGCTGAAAACACGGGTGGAGCCTCTGGAATTCACCGAGGTCATCACCGGCGACAACCTACGTCACCTGGCGACAACCTACGACAGCACCTACGTCAGTAGAAGTCAAGTTACGCCCATTGGTGTCGAATCCACTGTCGCCGAATATTTTTCAACATATTGAAAATCACGCGGCGACCAGAAAGACGCTACTACTCTTTGCGCGACTGAGGAGACTAATCACAACCATACAGACGACACCCCGGCGACCATGTGGCGACACCTTGGTCACCTGTAGTTATCAATCGCCTCAGTGGGACAGACCCTTTACAGGACAGATAGTGGTTGGCATGCTACGAACTACTTGTAGTGATGGAAGGTTTATAATACTGGACGAAAACGGTATAGTAGTGAAAACCGACCACATAACAAATATTGATAGCCAAGAACAGGGTTGATAGGGCCATGCAATATTAGAGGTAACAGATGGGAGTTTCCAGGCGAAGACAGTAGAGGCAGTAGTGAGTTAAGTGGGGCCGTTTAATCAATATAGAGTTGAGGGTGATGGCAATAGACAGTGACACCAAGTGGTGGTGCAGTATTCCTAAAACAGTAGTTTACCAACAATCGTGCATCCTATTCGCACCAGGTCCGCTAATGGTGGTTTCCCATTCTCCAGTAATCTCCAGTAATCCCCATTGTTCCTCCATTCGTCCCCAAGTATTGGTCTCTGGTGATCCCTGTATACCTGCAAGTGTTCATGTGCCCAAATGTTGGTCTCCGTCCGGTGGTTCTTATATACATATGTGTATCCAAGTGCTGCATGAGTTGCGCCCATATTGTTCATAACACTCAAGCACATCCTTCACAATCACATGTGTCATACAAGCTATTGTACCAGAAAAATGGACCCTGTGTGGATTGATATTGGTTAAGGTGAATGCAGCAAACGGAATGGGAAACTTCGACTAGGTCGATTCAATGACAGGGGCACAGAAACCCAGGCATTGTCTTGATATAGAATGCCAGTGTATCCAAAATAGGATCTTCAATAAAGTAGAAGAGGGTCTGTATGGCCGGAGCAATCAAAGGCGGGCATTCGGGGAGATTGAAGCGAGGTTGCCTGGTCCGTTTGGGTAATGTACGTCATTGTTTGTTTCTTTGGTCAGTTCGATATACTTCCAGTGAACCGAGCACACTTTTTACGATCCACAGTCTTTTCACAGTCCGTTACGCATACCAATCGCTTACCGTCTGAAATGGAAGGCCTGTTGGGTCCGTTTCAGTAATTTGTGTACCACACCGGGTCCTTTTCGGTAATAAGATATACTACCATACAATCGAACATACCATCAGAAACACACGGATACTATCGTACGCCTTTGGGTACCATGGTAACCACATGTCAATACAGAAGCCAAGATGATGGCCTTCATAACTAGCATAATACAAGACATGACCGAAACACGGTATGACGTCACTGGTCCGAGTCGAGGTATGACAGGATTGACCAGTTCGGGTGCATAATGACTATCATTCTATTTACATTGGTTGGAATAACTGAGTACATGCATTTATATTTTTGATTAGCAACACTTACATTCACTTCTGTGATCACAACCCGGCCTTTGTTCTTGATCCGATCGCGATATGGTTACGACATACTTACACCAGCGCGTCAAAATTTCATAAATAAAATATTGCAAAATCAGGACTGAAACAAGAAGAAGCAAACGAAGTGGTGTCTGAGATTTACTGTTTTTGCGTTTCTTTTACTAGAGGTGTGATTCCACAGTTCTGTTATGAAGAGGAAAACGGCAAAAAATTTCAACTGGATCGCGACTGTCAATTTTCTCTCTCCGCATTTTAATTACAGTGCAATATGCATGTTCAGGTCGATTTTCTCTCACTACCATCACTTAAGAAAATAAATAGTTAATTATAGTAATAGCTGCAACTACATTAGTAAGAACTGAATGAATAGACACAAGCGCAGGCGCGTAGCCGGTATTCTATAATAGGGGGTTCTCTAGCCAGTTTTGTTTTTTTGGGAGGGGGGGGGGGAGGAATGGGAGAGCAAGGATGATTTTTGAAAGGCCGTTGTGTGGGGTTTCGTGGGGGCCTTCCCTAGTTCTAACTAGGACCCTCCGTTCCTTTAAGGGAAGTGGGAGTTAGAGAAACAACCGGAGGTTCCCAGTTAGGACTAGCCCCTCCCACACCACCGAAAAGAATTTGCAGTGTTCTAAGAGTCATTTGTAGTGTGTTAAGCTTCTAAATTGGTGACCATTTTGGGACTCTATATTGGGTGAAACTTGCAATTGGCCAATGTTTTGTTTGGAGAGAGACAGGAAAAGTGTTAGGGGACAAGGCCTCCAGGCCGTTCCGTAGCTACGCCACTGTATAAGCAAGATGTGGACAGATTTTTCAATTGAACGAGTTTACAATGAACGGGCCAACAGAATGCAAATGTCAAAAGACAAGTTCAGTCCTGAGTTGCATTCTCCCTATAAAACTAAAGTAACAGCTTCAGAAAAATATTATTCTTTGAGATTGCCAAAGTCTCCAAAGTTTCACGAAACGGAATCTAGATCAATGGTGAAATGAACATTACACTGTTGTTACGCAACACGAACTAGAGAATGTTTGGACACACACATCGTTATACACAGCGACGTAACCATTAAGGTGGCGGGTGGGGAAGGGTAGCATCACTACATTTGCCCTCTGTGAACCTCAGTCTGAATCTCAGGGTCTCAAAACTAAAAAGAAAGAGGTACCCAGAGGACAGATTTGCCCACTGTATGGGATAGCATCATCAAATTCACCCGCTGGGGATCTCACTCTGCAAATGTCAGATTGCTCATTTTCAGGCCTGGTTCTCTCTGCCTTTACTATCTGGTCAATGCCCTGCGTTGATTCTGAATGGCCCATAAACTTTGTGTCGAAAATGGCCGGTGTCGGTTCCTGTGTGTGTCAGACTACCACAGTGTATGATTGATATAATTACAGTAGCAGCCAAAAACTAATGTACTACACCTCAATTCTACTATGGTCATATCAGTCAGTGTAAAATTACATTTACTGTGGTACAATATCACAGAACCATGATAGTACAGTACTACAATAATATGGTATGACTATAGTACAGTACTTTAATACCATGGTGTGACTATAGTATTATTGTAGTACAGTACAACAGTACCATGGTGTTAGTATAGTATTATTATAGTACAGTACCACAATACTATTGTATACTCTGGCATACTAGAGTGTTACTATAGTAACACTATAGTACAGTACTGTTGTACCACTGTATAACTATAGTATAGTACCACAGCACTATTGTATAACTAATTTACTATAGTATACTATGGTATACTATATTGTTACTGTAGTAATACTACAGTGCAGTACTATGGTACCACTGTGTTAGTATAGTATTACTATAGTATAGTACAACAGTACTATTGCATTACTATAGAATACTGTGGTATACTATAGTGTTACTATAGTAATACTATAGTACAGTACTATGGTACTACTGTGTAACTATAGTATCACTATAGTACAGTTCCACAGTACTATCGTATTACTATAGTATACAGTGGCATACTCTAGTGTTACTATAGTATAGTATTACTATGGTATAGTACAACAGTACTATTGTTTTACTATAGTACACAGTACAGTACTACGGTACCACTGCGTTACTATAGTATATTACCGCAGTACTATTGTACAGTACTATGGCACCACTGTGTTAGTATAGTATTACTATGGTATTGTACAACAGTACTATTGTATTACTATAGTATACTGTACAGTACAGTACTATGGTACCAATGTGTTAGCATAGTATTACTATAGTATAGTACAACAGTACTATTGCATCTCTATAGAACACTGTGGTATACTATAGTGTTACTATACTAATACTATAGTACAGTACTATGGTACCACTGTGTAACTATAGTATCACAATAGTACAGTACCACAGTACTATCGTATTGCTATAGTATACAGTGGTATTCTATAGTGTTACTATAGTAATACTATAGTCCAGTACTATGGTACCACTGTGTTTCTATAGTATAATACCACAGTGCTATCGTATTACTATAGTATACTATGGTATTTTATAGTAATACCATAGTACCTGTTTATAAGGGCGGGTAAACAAACTCGGGGATAAAACAAAATCAAGAAAGTATCTTTTAGTTTTCAGATCCCGATTACTGGAAATATATTTCACTTCACCGTCGTTACGTTTTTGCGATTGTAGCTTACTCGGAAATTATATGTACGGAGTGTTTTAATTCCCTTTGGGAATTTGTGTGTATTTTCGGAACAGCGTCCATTTTGCAACAATACACAAGTGACGTAACTGGGATGGTCTGTTTGAGAACAGGTAAGATTTGAATATTCACGACTTGCCTTTGTAGAAGGCGTGTCTTGACGAAGTTGGAATATCAGTTAGCAGTGTCTGTGGTTCAAAATAAAACTCAAAACTTGTTCAAAATTCGTTAGTGAATTAGTGAATAAATAAAATATACATGTATTGTAGTTGTGACGCAAATTATTTAATTAATACGTGCCGTACCAGTATTCCATATTTGTCATGCCTGGCCGACAACACTGTCAACAGCCTTAATCGGGTGCTACAATCAGACATCCATATATGACTGTTTTTGTGTGATACGGTTGTAGGCGAAAACGTAACCAGCTCTCGTTGACGAAAACGGCACCAATTGGCGAAAACGGCACCAAGTGTGGCTGGCGAAAACTGTACCAAACTGGCAAAACGGCCCCAAGAGAGTCTGGCGAAAACGGAACCAGTCCAAAAGAAGAACAACACTATGTTACATGATCGAATATTTAATTTTCCGCAGATCGTTTTGATTTTGTCTCCTTTTTTACAAGTTTTTTTTTTATCTTTTATCACATTATACAATAGTATCGAATATAAACACAACATGCACAAGATATTACACATTTGGCCCCCCGAGTTATTCTCGTTAATACATACAACTACAACATTTACACGTATATACAGAGTCGACACAAGCCTCATGAAAATACGTGTGGAGGAGGAAATTGAGTAAGAGTAACCCCGGGGCTTGGAACTTTCGGGTTTGGCCCAGGCCAGTCAGGATTTCATGGGTTTGGACTGCCCAGTCCACACATTACCAAAAAGACCATGTTTTAATTTTTGGCTTTGTATGTCCTTTGAATTTGACAAACTCCCCCACCCCCCCACCCCCACCCCCAATCGTGAATCCGGATTGGATAGACTTCGAGGAGAGGGTTGGGGCCTCGGAGGGGGAGGGGTGTTCTTGCTTTTAATGCCTGGAAGTCAGTGCTAAACAAAAAGAAATCCATTTAAGAGAGTGTGTGGGGTTGGGGAAGGGCGGAGAAGGGGGGGGGGGGAGGGGATTATGCTCCTACTTTTAACTGCTCACTTTTCAACAAAATTTATGAAAGAGCCTAAAATGCATCCGCAAGCTTAAATACTCAGTTTCAAAACAAAACACAGAAAAGGACAGAATGAAATGAATTTAATACTTGTGCTCTTTCGTCATCCGAACTGGTGCCGTTTTCGCCATCCGAACTGGTGCCGTTTTCGCCACCATTGGCGCCTTTTTCACTCACTTTTTGCCGTTTTCGCTATAACTCGACACAACAAGTCAAAGTATCAAATCTACTTTTAACCCTTTACCCAACGTAACGGCCAAAACCGGCCAGCGCTATTCTCAAAAATCGCCAATTAATTTTCACTATTTTTTTCATTTTTTGTCTCAAAAACATAGGTTATGACCCCTCGTTGGAACGAGCTCGTCGAGCTCGTTCCAACGAGGGGTCATAACCTATGTTTTTGAGACAAAAAATGAAAAAAATTAGTTATCCAAGAATTTTTTTTGCAAGTGTCGTCTGCTTTTCACGTTAGGTAAAGGGTTAAGAAAGTATATAGTTATTAGCATAAGCGAATTATATCTTCGAATCAAATCCTGATGAATACGTAATCACTAAAAAGTATATTGGAAAATTGTTGGTGGGGGTTGGGGGGTGGGGGCGTCACGAGGACGTCACTACGTGGCCACGCTGTCCCCCCCCCCCCTCACTTAGCAAGCTCCTGATAAAACTTCTGAGGTAGAAGTCACTAGGCAAAGCTGATCAGAGCATTTTTATAATATTAATCATATTTCGAATTCTCTGATTATACCTAACATAGGCGTAGGCCAACAGGCCAAATTTATAGGGAGATGGGGGGGGGGGGGGCTGGAAGATTTTGCCCGAAAAATGGTGCCAGGGCATCAGCTAGGTGCGTGGCCCTGAGGTGGGGTGGGTGTTGGTGAGCGTGTCTCCTCCTACTGGTGAGGTCCAGGGGAATCCTCCCCTATGGAAATTTGGCCGCTGATGAACATATCAAACGTGTCTGTCGCAGTGCATTTTTTCATCTTAGAAATAATAGCAAAATTCGATCCTTCATTGATACGCAGACGTCACTACAGATTGTCCACGCCTTTGATACCAGTCGCCTCGACTACTGCAACTCTGTTCTGATTGGCTTTAAAACATCTATTCTTGAAAAGCTACAACACATCCAAAAATTGTGCTGCACGGGTCATAACCAGAACTCAAAAGTACTGCCATATAACACCAGTACTCTCTGTGTTACACTGGCTACCCGTTAAGCAAAGAATTCAATTTGAAATTGTCCTTTTGGTGTTAAAGTGTATCTCGGGATCTGCACCATCCTACCAGTCCGATCTGCTTACCATCCACAAACCACCGAGGTCTCTTAGGTCATCGGGTCAGCTCAATCTGGTTCAGCCCGTATCTAAATTTACTGGTGCTGGTGATAGGGCCTTTGGGGTTGCTGGCCCAAAGCTTTGGAATTATCTTCCAATCGACATAAAAAATATTAAATCACTTGAATCATTCAAGTCTGGTACTAAAACCTACCTTTTTTCGAGAGGCATTTCCTTCATTGGTCTTTTAATTTTGGTCATAAACTGACATTACCAGGTGCGTGGGTGTGACTGAGTCAGTGAGGATTGCCTCGTTACTCGTCAAGTTACACTCACCCTTTTTCTTTTTCGTTCTGTCGCTTATCGCCACGATATGGCCTCGGTTGCTGATGTGGCATTGGACACCAATAAATGATAATGGTGATCCATGTATCAATGTATCTGTGAGAGGATGTATGTGTATGTGTGTATATGTATGTAAGCAATTATTGTACATGTCATTGAGCACCGTGTGTGGATTCTAGGATTTAAAATTATTATTATTATTATTATTATTATTATTATTATTATTATTATTATTATTATTATTATTATTAAAAATCTGATCCTCTGGGAGGGATTCTAGAGCACCCAGGCTACCTTTCGGACCTTGTATTTGACAGAAAAGTCGATCGCTTTTATGAAGGTGATTGGCAGAATGTATTCGAACAATCTCGCCCAGAATCAATCATCTGGAATAAAACAATGTGACATGATTCTCAGGAATAAGCTTGAGTAAATACGTGTCATGTTTGGCCTGTGTTTCCATGGCATTAGAGGATCGAACCTTATAGATGGATGAGGATTTGACGTTATATACGTAGGTCGATATAATATTAATAACAGCTTGGGTGGCCGCTGATTTGCCGTGGTTCTCAGGCGAGAAGGTCTTGGTTACCCCATGACCTCCCAACTGCCTCCATATTCTGACGCCTCTCTCCTCCCAACACTGAGAGGAACTGCTTTAAGACACTCTGTATCCCCTTTTCTTCACAGTCTCTCCGATAAGCTTGCTAACTATCTCCATTGTGATGCTAATAAGATTATAGGAGGGAGTATCGCCCTCTTACTGATGGAGGCGGGGGCCTCCCCCGGGGAAAATTGTAAAAATCGTTGCCCTGGGGGATTTTTGGCCACTAAATAAACTCTATGTTCGCATTCAGCCTTCCCACATTTTTTGTCCTCCTGAATTCCCCCCCCCCCCCCCTTCTTCAGCACACGGTGTAATTTTGACAGTTTGCGTTGCATTTCAAGAAGTATTACACGAAATCTACCATAGGTTGTGAAGTTTCCTGTCGTAAGTCAAATAGTGGTTCGAATTTTGAAATTTCTAGACGTTAATTTTTTTTTTTTTGGGGGGGGGCTCCCTTCCGTGGTGCCCCCCCCCCCCCAACCCTCGCGACACCGAGCGCGTACGTCATCGAAAAACGTGATTTTTCTACTACATAACAGGACGCGATTATACTAAATCCAATTCAGCTATATATAGCTGAATTCCATGGATCTAGAGGGATGGAAACCTCCCCCTCCTCGTCTCATACGCCCATGGTTCTCAAAACAAATTGAAATGACCTTCCGATAATTAATGATATGTATTAGTTCCGGTGTAACAATTTACCTTTCTCCCTACATTCCACGCCACCCAATATTCATTCAGATTCTTTTTATTTTGCGGTAAAACGTGCATTTATAACACAGTAGATTATAAAATTGTTGTTACAATACGTAGTGCAAATGGACATACATGTACCGCAAGGAGATGACATAGCCAGATTGGCTGTCTACCAGTCATTCCCTTGTAATGAGTATGTTATCTTCAACACTGCAGATTAACTCGAGACAAGACACTTTTCACTATGCTTTGATCCCTGACCCCCATTATATAGATAAGTAGTCTACTAATGTAAGTCCGCTTTCAGCACACCCGTTGGGTCACTGAGAAACGATGGATGGGACAAGAAATTCAGAGGAACTTAAGACTAAGAGGAAGATGTCCAATGATCCTACTCTTTCTTGGATAAAATAATGTTTTAAACTTGGAGGAAGATGTGGATAATGATTAACCTGGTGAAGGAGGAGACATTAGATGGCCCTAGGAATGATAATCATGGAGTCTGTATTAGAAGTAACTAAGCGTTGCAGTCGGGGCAATACGGATTGTTACATTGGACATTATCGGCACATGACGACAAAAATTTCAGTTTTAGTTTTCTTGTAAATTCATTGCGGTTTCTCAAGTTATGAAATTCGTCGCCCAGATCATTCCATAACATCGGGTACGCACACATGGGTAACTTATCCAACGACCTTGTCCGTGTTTTGCTTATCCGTAATTGCCCCGTTTGTCTGGTGTTCATATATGATGGGTTGTTGACAATGTGAAGTAATTATTCGGGGTCTGGGGGAGTTTGTTTTGTTTATAGTCAAATATAAAAAGGCAGGCCTGGTATACAAACATGTCGTTCACTTTAAGAATCTCATCTTTCAAGAAAAGAGGATCTGTGTGCGAATTATAGAAGATAAAATCTCGTTTGTTTCCCCTCCTTCAATACAAAAACCATTTACTTTTCTAAAGCTTCTTTTCTGCCCCCCCCCCCCCCCCCATGGTGGGTAGAAGATGAAAAAGATACGCACGAGCCATGGCGGTATACCTCACTGCCCGCCTCCGCCCCTCTCGTCATGTGACTTTGGATTTGTTTTATTTGTTCCTGCTTCATCTTCGAAGATTTTGTTTATAAAGTTCAAAATTTGGGACTTTCTCCACTTCTTAAATTGTGACATTGTCACTTTTCCTCTTATAGGAATGTGGAAGATAGATAATATAGAGAGACTGAAAACAGTACTTACGGTAAGATTTGCGATCGTAAAGTGAACCTACCCTCGCGAAGTATGTTACAATTTGTTTCTAACAATGATTTGAATGGTATTAAACGCTGACGACCCCAAACATATGTAAAAGAAGAAAAAAAACCAATACTTTGGCGAAGTCTGAGTTTAATGTTATTGAACTGGTTTGGGCGAGGGGAATGGGGGTGGAGGGGGGGTGGTCGAAACATGACACGTCTTGAATAGCCAGGTTAATCTTTTAAAACTTAGTTCAAGTTATACGTATGCTCCGCCCGAATTCCAAAGATAAAACTTGTAATATATTTTAAAGTAATACACTGTTGTTGTTATAAAATATGCGAATAAACTGCAGGTTACGAAAAAGTGGTACAACATATTTTTATTAAATTTCTAATCTCGCAAGAAAGACTTGACAACTTTTCGTAACTATCTTAACTGAAAGGTTGTTAAATATTACATCCATATATGAGTAGAATGGCATGCTGTTTCCATCTTTAAAGAATTTCTGCCAAAATAAATAGCAACAACTAACGTGCGATCTCGCCTCGGCGAGATCGCGCGTTAGTTGTTCATATTTATATATTCTGAAATCCCGTTAAGACATAAAAAGTATGACTGCCGTAGTAAAAACAGAGAAGGCGGAGAAGCACGATAACACTCCTCTCCAATGGGTTACCTCCGTGATATATGGAGTAACCTGCCAACGGGTTACGATATAAGACCTTTATACCCAGGTGCGGGTTTGTTACATCACCACATTTCTTCGCTAAAGTCAAACAACAATAAGTTTTATCACCATTTTGAACCGCTACACGCTAATGTCAAAGTTTCAACCAACAAATATTTCCCATAATGCAACAAGGAATTTTACAAATTCTACAGTGTTTGACAGAGCTCATTGAACTCATGCGTTGCATTGTTGAAGGGATATTCGAGGTAGCGCAGGGACGTGGCGAGATGGGGGGGATCACCCCTCTCCAATCCTGGCGAAAATTTCTTTTAGTTGGAAATTCGGAGGGCAAGTCATGAGTAGTTGGAAATTCCATCTATCCAGATTTTAGAGCTTTGGTGATGCTGATGTCTCCTTTACTTCCCAAAATCCCAACTCTGTTTCAAATCGGCAAAAATTCCAAGTGTTACTATTTACAACTGCAGAATACGCAATACCGAGCTTCATAACTATGCATGATGTCAATCGGTACGAGTTTTCTATAGTACGTTTACTTATCGTAATAAAAAAAATCCTCGAAATGCACTTCAAGAAAATCGCATCATGTAAAATCGTTATCTTGAGTTAATTCCATCATTCACAGTTGCAAAATGATGAAATATCGAAAATTAATCATTCCTGCATAAGATCTGATTTAATGTTAGGACAGTGTGAATTGATCAAAGTTCTAAGCTTGAGCATTTGTTTAGCACATATTGAATAAATATGTCCAGAAGTTAGATCACTATGCGGATAAAAACAAACTTAATGTTAATATTAATAAAACAAAATGCATGATTTTCAAAAATAGAAAAGATAAAAAAGAGCCTACGTTTTGTATTGGAACAGCGAAATTAGATATCGTAGATCAATATAAATACTTAGGTCTTGAATTCACATACAATGGAAACACAAAACAGTACAAAAGGATCGAAAGCTGTGTTTTTCCTTTCAAATTCTCTCAGAAAGTCACTTGACTTAACTCTTGATGTGAAATGTAAACTTTTTGATAAATTGATTAACCCTTTAACTAACATGAAAAGCAGACGACACTTGTAAAAGAAATTCTTGAACAACCTTTTTTTTTTTCATTTTTTGTCTCAAAAACATAGGTTATGTCCCCTCATTGGAATGAGCTCGTCGAGCTCGTTCCAATGAGGAGTCATAACCTATGTTTTTGCGATAAAAAATGAAAAAATAATGAAAATTAATTGGCGAATTTTGAGAATAGCGCTGGCCGGTTTTCGCCGTTACCTTGGGTAAAGGGTTAAGCCTATTTTATTATATGGTTGTGAGATATGGTCCCCTGACCTTAATACTCCTTTTGCGAACAGTACAGCTTGTGAACAAGTCGACTTGAAATTTTATAAACAAATATTTATGTTGAATAGAAAAGCATCTAATCACGCAACACGGGGAGAGTTGGGTAGATATCCTATTGTGAACGATGCTATATTACATCTCCATAAATATGTCGATAAATTATCCAAAATTGCTGACGATAACATACTCTCCAACTCATTCAAGGAGTCACTCAAATGTAAACTTCCGAAAACTTGGATAACTCAGTTATCTCGTTACAATATCAAAGTTTCCGATGGTAATACGTTAACCAATAGTAATGGAAAATTCCTGAAAGATGTACTGGAATCTCAGCACAGAGAAAGATTTACTAAAGATATGTTTAATGATGACAAAATGAAAGGCAGTTATAAGTTACGAACGTATCGATTAGTTAAAAATGAATACAAGCTTGAACCTTATCTGAAAATCACCAGATCTCGACGGGCCCGTGAACTGTTCACTAGACTTAGGGTTAGTAACCATAATTTAGAAATAGAAAAGGATAGACATAAACAACCCCCAACGCCCCTAAATGATAGGAGATGCCAGGTGTGCGATACCGGTGAAACAGAGAGCGAAAAACAATTTGTTATGGATTGTGAGGCATATGTCGAAATTAGGGAAATGGGGTTCGAAGAAATTATAAAAGAAAACAAAGAATTTGAACAATTAAATGATTCGGAGAAATACTATTATATGTTGAAAAACTGTGATAGTAAATCGATTAATATTATTTCTAACATGATCTGGCCATTCTTCTGTAAGCGAGATCACTTTGTTAAAGAAAAAAAATCATTAGTACTTTATATTTTCCATCATGTTTACTAATTCTTCTTAATTGTTATGTTTGTATTGTGCAACTGCCATTATGGTGTAATGCATTAAACTATTAAACTAGTAAACTATTAAACTAAACTATTCAGATCCCAGAATAATACCAAATAATAATAACCCGATAATTCTATCATAAATGTGTAGGCATTCCAGTTACTAGAATCAATTTTATGCCCTCTTTTATGGCTTCATTTTCAAAACGTTTTTCGGTAGTGAATTTCCAACTATGGGGAGGGACCGAGGGGGGTCCCCCTCCCGGTCCCTCCCCCTAGTTTGAAACTCACTACACTACACCCCTCCAATCGGAAAACTCTAGCCACGTCCCTGGGTAGTCGTTAACTAATAAATCTTCCTCCATAGAATAAAATAGAAATGGAATAAAAAGTTCGTGGGTTTTCTTCATCCGACCAGGGATAGTTATATCTATGGGACATGGAAACCCAAAAGAAAAATAGTAAGATAATCTGTCTGTGGAAAATCGATACGGACTGTCACCCTAAAGCTCCATCAAATAATTTCCCCACTACTAAATACTATAAGTACAAAAAATGCTGCCTTGTAAGAAAACAAATCATCAAGTACTTTTTAAAAGGAAATGAATGTCCCGATCCTTCCTTAAGTAGTCCAGACGGCTTTTGTCAATTTCCGTTTTGAACAATGGCTGTCGGAAACGAAGGTACATAAACAGATTCACAAAAGGTAATTTATATTTGTCCAAAACCTGTGTCCATATGTTTATAAGATCTTGTCCCCAACTGAAAGTTCTACGTATTGTGCCAAGGATAAAATTTTCATATGTTCATAATTGTTTTCTGAAAATATTTGATGAATGTTTCGCTTCTTTAAGTACAAACGTATTCTACATTCAGGCTCTGTCTTTTGCTGAACAAAAAATATTTCTTGTTTAACATCTTTGAGAATATAATAATTAATTGACGTGTCTTCCACCGTGAGAACCCCGGGAAGTGAAGAAGTGCTTGTTTACTGTGGACCCAGTCACCAATGCTTGAGGTAGAGGTCCTCTAAAATGGGCAACATGGGTATAAACAATTGATTAAACTTGAGTTAATATATGACCTAAAACATAAATAAATAAATAAATAAATAAATAAATAAATAAATAAATAAATAAATAAATAAATAAATATTAACATGTCTTATGCGCATGAAACATTTTGCAGGCACTGTATTGTAATTACAAAAGCTAGCAAAGAATTTCGTCAAGATCGCGACTTGGTCGTGATCTGGTAGAAATTCTCTGTCCGCTTTCCTGCCAGAAACTCCGTTGTCCAAAGAGAAACACCAACACTTTGCACCACAGATTCAGGCTTCCGTATTCAGCCTTAACTTCGCAATATGTTATGGAGGAAGTCTTTATTCACAGATGTGCAGTACGGCTGCCGTGGACTGGTCAATTTTCTCTGGTGGGCAATATTTCCTCGGACGCAATAATATTAGATACCAAACAGCAATTATAGGAATAATCGTCAAAAATTTAATTAATGAAGCACCGGGTAGAACCCGGTGCTTCGTTAATTAAAATTTTACAAATGATGATTTTCATTACCAAGTAAACGGATGCGTGGGCATCACTGCCTACGCGTGGATTACGACCAGTCCACGGAGACTGTACTGTAATCATGCAGCGTTGCTTCTACTTCATTTCCAGTGACGAGAAAGGACTTTGGCCACAGCTCGCATGTGCACAACTGCTGGTGTGTGGATGGGAGGGAGGACATAATCGACGACATTGCTTGAGTAAATGTCGTCTATTAAACCGACCCTCAAAGAGTGCAGAACAGCCATAGTGTTCTTATTGACGAAACGTTGTCAGATACCCAGGGATGAACACTTTTTCGTTTTAGAAAACATTGCGGACCGGAAATTTCGAGCGAATTGCAAGTGGGTCGCAATCCGGTCTAAATTCTTTCTTCGTGGAAAGAGGACATGTTAAATATCCCAGTGGTGTGTCACCTCGACACACATGGATTACGAATATTTTTTGAGAGTTTCGGCAAAAGATGTTATTTTTCTCGCTGATCTGACAAAACGCGTCCATGATCAACTGAGCCATGGGTAATATTAATACAACTCTTATTTTTGGCCAGAATAACTCCTTCGTGATTGACTGGTTCACGGGTAATATTATTCGTATTTATGGCCAGATCAACTTGCGCATTCTTAAACAGAGCCCGAAGCCAACGTTCCGGATTTCTAATTATATTTTTAAACTCAAACCGACTTTCTTTTATGTAAGATATTCACGCTTTCAATTTTTTTACCTTTTACTTCCACTTAATGCTGTGGTAGCCCTTCAACTTGGAGAAAAAACATCTTTTTCGCGCTATACTACATCCGTCAGCCTTCTGTCCGTGATACTTGCAGGGACGTGGCGACAGGGGCGGGGGTGGGGTGGAGGTGTGTCACCCCCCCCCAAATCCTGGTCCAAATTTCCTATAGTTGGAAATTACATCTATCTGGATTTTAGAGCTTCTTTGGTGATGTCTCCTTTACTTTCCAAAATCCCAACTCGGTTTCAAATCAGCAAAAATTCCAGCTGTTACTATTTACAACTATTGTGTACGCAATATCGAGCTTTATAAATATGCATGATGTCAATCGGTACGAGATTTCTATAGTACGTTTACATAACGTAATAAAAGAAATCCTCGAAATGCACTTCAAGAAAATCACATCATGTAAAATCGTTATCCCGATTTTATTCCATCATTCACAATTACAAAAAGATGAAACATCAAAAATTGATCATTTCTGCATAAGTTCTGATTTAATCACAGTTCTGCGCTTGAGCATTTGTGGAGCACATATTCAATTCCCAGAATAATACCAAATAATAATAACCTGATAATTCTATCAAAAATGTGTTGGCATTTCAGGTACTAGAATCAATTTTATGCCCCCTTTCAGGGCTTCATTTTTAAAATGTTTCTAGGTCGTGAATTTCAAACTAGGGGAGGGACTGGAGGGGGAAACCCCCTTCCGGTCCCACCGCCAGTTGGAAATTCACTACCCTACACCCCTGCAATCGGAAACCTCAAGCCACGACCCTAGATTCTTGTATCGGAAAATCACAATGGGTTGACTAGTGTCCAATGGGTTGACTAGTATATCCATCGTTACATTAGCTCATATCTCATTAAAATAATTCCAAATCTCATCAGGCGAATAAATATACATAGTCACATTGTAAAATCACAGATGTCAGGTTAATGTTTTTGTCAGTCAGACCGACATACACAAAATAGAAGTTCAGTCGGACACTTTTCATTCATGGGCAATATTTCCACGAACGCAATGATATTAGATACCAAACACAAATTAAAGGAAAAATCTTCAACAATTTAATTAAAGAAGCACCGGGTAGAACCCGGTGCTTCATTAATTAAAATTTTGCTGCTGATGATTTTATTGCCTGGCAAACGCACGGCGTGGACATCACAGCCCACGCCTGGATTTGGGCTAGTCCACGGCGACTGCATTGTAAATATATCGCGACAGGATCGTGATCTGATCGAAAAGCGGACCACTTTCGCGATCATAGTACTGAACAGCAAAACGGTTGACAGTTACAATGAATGCGCATGCGTTATGTTCTTTGATTTCAGATAACCGTTATTATGTTCGAATGCAGAATGAAAGCAAGTAAGGTTTCAGTATATGGATCTTTGAGGATCCAGTGGAGGCACATTTTTGTGTACATCATGTGTGTTTGTTGTTGTTTTTTAACTTTCTAATTGCTATTGTGGGTTGAAGTTGTCTTCGTGAATTAGCCGTAAAAATGCATCCTCTTTGCAACTTTGCACCAAACATTTTTAATCGAGGTGCATGCAAAATACGTTATCGTTCCCGCGACATATTTCTCTGCAAATCACATAGTAAAGGTGGCTTTTCAAAGGATGAGCGAAACGGTTTCAAGAACTTAAAAATGAAATCGTACCAGACAGTTTAGTTTAAACAATATTTTTTCTTATTATTTCATTTTATTTCAATGCAAGATATTCTGTTCCATGTATACATCATGTTCCAAACGAAAGAAGATGAAACAAAAGCGAAATAAGCGAAATCTAAAATAATAGTACACAAAAAGAGAAATAAAAACAACTTGCAGGTATCGCGGAACTAAATATTGAAATTAGAGTTAACCGCCTTAAAAAGTTGCACTCGGAAATGATGCAATCTCTAAAAATAAACAGCCTTGGGAAAATATATTGTTTCAATAAACGTTTGAAACTTTCTATTGACATCTTGCATTATTGTTCAATATTCCTGATAAAAAAGAGGGTGATTTGATAACTTTTGGACCAAAACAATACAATTTACTTTTTGTGCGTTTTTGTAGGGAATTCCCTGAAAAATATGTGCTCGTGACCGGTACTTCCCTTTGTGTCAGTTTTTCTCTCTTATTTGTTGCATGACCTCCTATTTTCGGATCAGAAAAAAGTTGTCTGAAGGGCTATACTTGACAAAGATATTTGAATGCCAAAATTAAAGTGATGCGATCATATTTTTTTCCGCCCGAACGTTATAATGGTCGCCTATGGGAAAATATTTAGTTCCGTGATACCTGTAAGTAAGGGATTCTTTTTAATTTACTTCACGTTTATTTTTTTTTAAATTTACTTGTTTAAATATTTTCTTACACTGTTTTGCTGAATTTATTAATTTTCTGTGTTAAACGAGACAAATATACAGAAGTGTATTAGGGACATGATAAAAATAATTCTCAGACCCAGAAAGTCAAAATTTCGACGCTTCACTTTGCTTTGGTGGGATGTGTTTCATTTTGATTTTCATCTATTATGGGTGCTGGTAGATCGGGATTCGAAATGTGGAATCGCTGGTTGGGGTGGAAATTGAATTAGAGGTGGAAGGCCATTATTTTCACGATTTTTTATTTTCTGCTGTAATTTTGGGGCACTGCACTGGGTGAAAGTCGCATATCTTCGTAAGGGTGAGCCACTCCAGTGAAATTTACCGGGCAGCACTTTTCGAGAGGTGTGTGTGGGAAAAGGGGGGAGGCAACTTCCGCAGCATTGCTCCTTGGCGGGTGGGAGAAACATGCACGCGCTGATTTCATTTGGGTGTATCGCTCTTTTTGTGGGTTATAATTGCGGAATGGGGAAGACATCCGAAGTTGTGGGACATCTTCACGGAGCCTCATGTATATCATAAAAGCGCTCTTTGGACTTTTATCGCAACATGATTTAACGGTACTTGTCAATAACGTGTGTTGTTTGGTATTTTATCAGAATATTTATTGGACGTACATAACTGTGTGTGTGTGGGGGGTGAGGTGGGGTTGGGGGCGATTGGTAAATTTCACGCGGAAGTTGGAACATCATTTGTCAAGTTGTAAAAACGGTTTGGAATAAATAGAGCGTCAGTTTATTTGATCATCAACTTTAAAATGCTGGGCGGGGTTGCAATAAATTCTTATTTACCGTTAGGTAACGGATTGCAAAGTCGATGGACAAAATTGGGCATTTGTATGGGTGAGGTCTGTTGTATTCGCTGGGAAAACAATATTCCACTTAGAGTGGTCGTTAACGAATGAAAAGGAGGCCTACCCTAAGCTGACAGCAATGTTAAGGTTCGGGTGTGTGTATGTGTGTGTGTGAGGGGGGGGGGGGGAGGGTGGTATTGTTCGTGTCCGGTCGGTAGGGCGAGAGTTTGTTAGAAATCAGAAGCCAGTGTTTTGTAGTACATTCTAAGTGCATTGGAAAATTATTTTATTCGTCACGGGGATAACATTGTGATGGTGACGATGGGGGTTGGAGGGGGTGGGGCGCTCACCTGTATTCAATTCTGGATAAGATAGGTATAGCTAGATAACTGAGATAATTGTTGGTTGTTTCAGCAGTGTTTCGGTCACTATGACTGACAGAGCTGCATACTGACCATCACTTGTGTTGGTGGCACCAATACTCTTCAATAGTTCATTTACACTGGCGTCCAACGTTTTAATGAAACTAACGCTAGAATGGTATGCCCCAGGCCTCAAGCTAAAAGGGTGGAGAGAGAGAGAGAGAGAGAGAGAGAGAGAGAGAGAGAGAGAGAGAGAGAGAGAGAGAGAGAGAGGGGGGGGGGGTGCGTCCCATGACCCTGTCCGTGTAGGACTTTTTCAAGTTGTCTGTCGGAAAAATTGTTGGCCGCCCGCACGACAACGATGCCACAATTTTCATTGTGCAAATTTATCTTCAGGTTTCAAACATTCTTTATGTGTAAATGTTTGTTCGTTTATTATTAATATTTTAAAGAATTGCTTTTGTGAAACGAAAGTAATTCTTGAAAATAATAATAATAATAAACGAACGTTTGGGGCCCGTTTCGTTAATTATTGTTTTATGAAAAAATATTGAGTTAGAATTCAAGTTCGTACCGACGGTCAACGATCCGGGAACACTGTCGGAATATTTACCTCTTGACCTACCTTGTCAAGGGTGGGGATTTTGAGATCCTATCTCTGTGTCTGGTTTTAGCGTGGGAATAACTGCAAGATTGCGGTCTAACGTTATTTACGGTCCGCCAGGGTCACCTCGTGTCTGACAGTTTTACGGGTGGTGGAAGTCGGAGAAAACCACAGAGCAGCGGCCAGCAACTGTCAAACTCCCCAACGTATACTAACTCTGCATAGAGTCATGATTGGTTGAAGGGAAGTGCGCCATAGACGTATACACAGTGCGCCTTAGTACACAGCGACACCGTGCCACCACGTCGGCAAACGGGATTAAGTACCTTACCTAAGGGCACAACGCCGTTATTGTTAGTTATAATCAATCCGTGAACCTCTCGGTTTAAAGTTCAAAGCCCCAACCACTGGCAAGCTTGAATGGACCACTCGGTTTATCCATAAGACGGCCCTTATCAGGGCCATTGAAATGTTTGAAAAGAACACTTCTTCACTTAACACATTGTCATCAACATTAACCACCTCTCTCCCCAACCCTGCACATTAAACCCAGAAATAAAGTTATTTCCACTCGAAACGATTAAAATTCCATTTGCCGTGATTCATATAAGTGTATGCTAAATTTCGAAGAGTAAAAATCCATTATCCTAACCTCTTACAAAATGTAATATAACAGGCCATCCCGACGCCACTCCCTCTCCCGATGGAGAGAGCTGTGACGAAGTGTTTAGAGCATTGGACTTTAAACCGAACGATCGACAGTTCGATCCTGATCAGAGATAACTGCGTTAGGTGAAAACACTTAATCCCGTCATGCTGGGCACGGAGACGTTGTGTACAAAGGCGTGTACGTCGGTGATTCACTTGCTTTCAACCGCAGCTAGCTCTGTTTGTGCAGAGTTAGAAAGTTCGAAAGTCTGAAAGTTGCTCGCCGCTGCACGGTTGTTCTCTACGGCTTCCGCTCACCGTCAAACTTCCCAACATGATGTCACCCTTGCTGCTGAAAATGTAGTTAACAAACAAACTTCTCCCGAAAACTAACATCGATATTCAACTGGATAAGCCCGCACCCTGAGGGAAAGACTCATAATTTTGAAAACTGTAACCTCCTTATAAACATCTACTTACGAATACCCTTTCAAGTATGTAATTTTTTGGCTATATACCTTCCCTATACCTGTCTTGTCCAGAAATGAATACATGTGCGCGCGCAGCCACCACCACAATTGTGTTGACTCGCTGAAACGAGTAGAATAATCCTCCAATATATGCATTAGAGTGTATATTGTGATACACCGACTTTTTGATTTCTAACAATTTCTCACCCCATCGAACGGACACAAATACCACCCCCCCCCCCACCTCCTTGAGATTTCTAACTTTGTTTGGGTGGTCATTTCCTCCTTTTTCAACCATTCATGACCCCCCCCCCCCCCACTCCCCCACTGTCTGTTGCTAGTGTCGTTAAAAGCCAGGAAACAAATAAAACAATCATGGCTCTCCACGCGGAATATTTTTTTCCGGAAGGGTTTAACAGTGCACGCCCATAAAATGTCCAGTTTAATCCATCGAATTTGCCAATCCGTTCGCTAACGTTAAATAAGAATGTAATACACCCGACTACACAGCTTCCTAAAGTTTACGGCAAAGTACATTCAAATGATCTCAGTGCGCACATGTTTCTCCCACAGTGCTGCCCAATAAATATCAGTTTTACCCAGTGCGCTGCTCAAAAACATACAGAATAAACTTCTGGTAGCACATCCCCTATAATTTAACTTGCTGTTGATGGTGGTCGGTGTGGAGGGGGGATCGGAAGGGGGGCGTATTTGCTGTTTATCCACACAATGACGCCTCACTTGGATGGCAGCTGTCTCGTTTTGATTCTCGTTTTTTTATTTTTTCTTCTGTAATATTTTGGTAGTGTACTGGGTAAAAAGTAGCACCTCTTCGTAAGGGAAAATACCCCAGTGATATTTATTGGGCAGCATATCTTCGTAAGGGTAAACTACTCATGTGATTCACCGTGGGTACCCCGGGACGTGAAGGAGTGCTTATTGCCCGTTCACTGTTGTAAATAAGCTTTGTTTTACTGTTAAAATATTGGAGCCATTCATCAACGCTTGGGTGGAAGTTCTCTAAAATGGGTATAGACGATTGACTAAACTTGACTTTATCTCCATGTTGCGGTCACGATTACCCATTGTGCAGAAATATGTGACCTTAAACACCAATAAATAAACAAATACTCCAGTGATATTTACTGGGCAGCAGTTTCCGGGATTGGGGTGGGGGGTGTGGGAGGGGGGGGGGGGCTATTGCAGCATTACTTATCAGAGGGTGGGAGACGCATGTGTGCATTGATATTATTTGGATTATCGCTCTTTCTGTGATGTATAATGGCGGGATGGGGAAGACATCTTGCAGTCTTCAGTGAACCTCTGTGGTCTACAATGGCGCGATAGGGATTTCCAAGGACATGTGGGAAGTCTTCAATGAACCTCAAGTATTGGCTTTTATTGGAAAGTGAGTTAACGGTACACTCAAGGGCCGGAGGTGGGGTGGGCAGCATTCCTGTCCTGTCGGTTCGGTGAGAATTTGTTAGAAATCAGAACCTGGTGTATCGGAATCTATCGCATACTGCTAATGAACAAAAGACCACGTGCACACCAAGCGAGATGAAATCTCGAATTTTCGAGATAAAAAGTAAAAATTTTGAGATAAAAAGTCGAAATTTTGAGATCAAAAGTCAAAATTTCGAGATAAAAAGTCGAAATTTCGAGATTTTAAGTCGAAATTTCGACTCTCTGGGTCTGAGAATTATTTTTTATCATGTCCGTAATACGCTTCCGTACAAATATCCTTTGTTTTGTTTCATGTAACCTATATTTTATCAGTGGAGTAATGTTATAATTGGAAAATGAGTCAACGAAGAAGATCAGCTAGCCGTTTCAATGTATGTACACGTATGCCTAAAATCCTTAAAACTGGTCCATGCCCTCCCAGCCTGATATTTCTTGAGTCTTTTCTCTACAGATATTCATTCAGGAATGACGTCAAAGTGATAGCTAAAAGTTGCGATTTTCTTGTTTAAAAGTGTAAATATTTTCGATTTATTTATTTATTTATTGGTGTTTAAGGTCACATATTTCTGCACAATGGCTAATCATGACCGTGGCAGTTTTACGGGTGGAGGAAGCCGGAGTACCCGGAGAGAACCACCGAGCAACGGCGAGCAACTGTCAGCTCCCCAACATACCAACTCCACACAAGCAGGGTTAGCATTGGCTGAAGACAGGTGCACCATCGACGTGCAGTACGCCTTAGCACACATCTTCACCGTGCCCCCACGTAGGCAATGGGGGTGAAGTGTCTTGCCCAAGGACACAACGCGGTTGCCACAGGTGGGATTCGAACCGAGGACCTCTCGGCTTGCAGCCTGCACCTCTACCTACTGGAATATTTTGGATAATCATTCTGAATGGGTTAAACATAAAACGTAAAGATAGGTATATGACGGACCCCGAAAACAGATCGGCAATAATTCAAACGCTGCGAAATTGAGCATGAAAGTTTAATGTCCATTATGGCGCACTTGTTGAACGCCACATGGGCTATCTGATAGCAGATCAATAGTAAGAGAGACAATATTCTCTTCTGTAATCGTTATCTATGTAATTATGACCAGTTAATATTTAATTGTAGAAAACAATGCATCACACATGTTCTGGACACACACCCATGTTACGCATCTATCCTGTCTCAGAAATGTCAAAAGATACTAAAATACAAGTCTTTCAAAAGAACTTTAAAGCGAGTGTTAAATTAAGATAGATCTAAGCGGCCAAGTTCAAGAGAATCGATTAACTGAGAATAAATGTTCTGGCTATCTAAATAAAAAACGGGGTTTATCGAAAAATTCATTCCAGCCAATTCCAGTCGGAAGGTGTGTAAGGCTGAGGGTCGTTGCGAGTAGATGGGGCGGTCCCATGCTACAGGGTAGAGGAGTGCCGCATCGATGCGAAAGTATAGGCACTTTGTGATGTAGGGGACACAGAGCTCATATTAAGAATAGGAGCAGTCGTGGGCCAAGTCGGTGGCCATATATGAGAATAGGTTCAGGAACAGGAAGTACGAGCTCAGAGAGCTATATGCATTTAGGTAAACGGCATTACCCGTTTTAGAAGGCAAGCCATACATAGCCATACAGGCTTTGCCTGTATGAACATTATCCTGAGATAGACGTAGGGGGAGATTAACCCCATTGGTGGCTTGTGTGAAAAGCGTCAAGTAAAGTGACAATAAGCTAGTGGTCGTGCGACAGCAGTAGTAGAGTGACATTCCGTCACCTGTTAGAACAAAGGCGTCCGATAAAGAGACAATACGCTGGTGGCCGTGCGACGGCAGTGAAAGGGTGAAGTGAAGAGGCGACCAAGGAACCAATACCAGCGAAGAGGAGGAAAAACCAGCGAAAACAGAGAATGCGGGCCCGCAAGTGACTCAAAAACTGTGGGTAGGGGGTGATTGACGTTTTGTTTTCTTATTCTTTTGGATTCCATGTAAGTCACAAATTATCATATTTATTATTTTTATATATGTATTAAAATTGTTGTTTTCAGTGAACCCCTGTTGATTTATGCTTTTCGAGGAAAAGTTATCAACCCTTTCAGGATAAGAACCACCCCAACAGAAGTGAAACGGGCGGGTTCGTCACGGTGAGACATTCGTTCCCGCACGGATTCAGACAACACTCCTTGAGTTTTGGCTGAATACGCGGTGTGAATCGATTTCTTCCAGCAGCGACAAAGCCCGGTTTCCAACAGATGAGATTGTTCAGTTTTTTATCTGATTTCAGTCTTTTTTTAATTAAAATTTTTTTTTTCTTTGAATTTACATGAAAATGGTCTTTCAGACCATTTTCATGTGAATTCAAAGGAATGAAAGGTCCCATTACAGCTTTATTTAAACTGATTATCATTTAATTGGATGCATAATGGATGATTTTGATACATTTCCCTTCATGCAAGCACAATTTCAGTTTATTTTCCGTTTTTTTATTAGACTAAAGTCTCATGCTTGTTCATTCTCTTTTTAGGTACCCACGTCGTCAAAAAAATCTCCAGGATCCATTTGGCATGAAATGTTAACTATCCACAGGGAAGATCTTGCACTATCACCAACAGGGGATACACACTTTATCCCAGAACAAGGTGAAATGTGGTGCGTGTGTGTGAAGGGGGTGGAGGTGGGAGTGAGTATTGTACTGCTGCCATTGCGACAGTAGAAAATATTTTGCCCCTTACTTCATTTAGCTTAGCTAGATGAAATGGCGTAGCCACATCGGGGTGGGGGGGGGGGGGATGGGCTCTTTTACCCTAAAATATTCATTGCCCACAGACATTAGCCCAATACAAGGTTCAGATAACATAGAACCCGAAAATGGTCTCCAATATAGCGCTACAGCGCTACAAATGCCTCAAATTCGCTCTTTGAACACTGCATTTTACAAAGTTTTCTCGGGAGAGGCCTAAAGTGAAGTGGGAAGAGGGGTAATGACCGGAGCGTCCTAGTTAGGTCCAGGAGAGGCCCCCCCCCCCCCCTGAATGCCCCAACAACGGTCTTCCGAATCTTATGTTTGCGCTCACACCAAAACTGGCTTGGGCATTATAGAATCCTTGTTACGCGCCTGGCCTGGATACACCGCTGAACTGTTTTTGAAGCTATTATGACTGACTCGGGGTAGCTGTTTTATTTTTCAGAGTTTTCTTGAATAAGCAAATACCATACGCATAAAATACAAGGAAGTACACACTTTTGGATTGGGTGCCGAGACCATTTTACTCATTTGGACGAAAATAGCATATTTTCATGCTTGATTTTCGTCATCACTCGAGCAATAAGTTTAATTTTTTGTGGAACAAAAACAAAACCATCATGACTCAAAACTTAACGAAGCCGCCTTTTTCTCCCGATAAGATCACAACTATCTCTCAGTGGAACTGCAAATGACACATGCTTGTTCTGTCAATTTGTTTGCAAAACTGCTTCAAAACTCTCACATTTCCTACCAAGCTAATAAAACATACAATTATTATATGTAGACACGGTATTTATTTGAAGGGAAAATTGGGATAAAAATAATCCAATTAGGATGAAGAAAAATAGAGAGAGAAAAAACCCAAGAAAGAGATTGGTAGCGATAAAACAAATTACACGGTCTTTCAGTCTTCTTCCATCTGTAGAGTTTTTACTGTATGCAATTCAGATACTATCGCAGTCACGTTGGCATTCGCTACTTATAGACCTTCTATTAATACCTCGGCGGGGGTAATTGTTTCGCTTTTACTTTTTAATCATGTATTTCCGCAATTTTTGCCCATCAATCGTAAGGTGAACGGTGCATCTCTGTAATTAAACTTCGGAAAAAAGATGTTTTCTTTTGCATTCCTCTGGTACCATAATTAGGCAGTTTGCGTCGTGGCTGCATCTAAATTTTGTTGCATTTAAAATTAGCACAACATACAAGAATTTAAATTACCGTGTATCTCGATGGATAATTTGCTATATGTTAGCAGTTAAGTTTTTCATCCTATGAAAAAGCTGATATCCATCATCAATTATTTGATAACTTCCATTTGTATGATATCGGGAGTGGAAATAGGGCATATGTTTTCACTCAGTTTAACGTTATTGTAAGTCTAAACTGGCAACCCCTTTTCAGAAAACCCTTGTTTCGTTTTTTTTGTCAAAGCAGAAGTGTTGAGTAATACTAGAATTATTATTTGCGCGATATTATATATCACCGGACTAAATGCGCCACATACGGTTAAAACTAGAAGTCCTGGCACGAACTGTGCGCTTATCTAGGCTTAATTGCGCGTAGGAATTGTGCGCAATTGCCATATCGAATGGCATCCAAAACACGGCAGGTTCCCCCGGTTACTCATCCAAAGAACCGCAGGTTCTCCTGGTTACTCATAGCAAATACAGGCAATGTTTCTGCCAATGGACCTCCGGGTTACCCGGAGTGCATTGGCTGAAACATTGCTTGTGCACAGGCCATATGTACAGAATTTGATAGCGTTACTATGGTCATAACGCATAGATTAATGCGCAGATCAACGTGCTATTTGTGCGCATTTCATGGTAGGACTTCTAGTTTTAACTGTACCTCTGAAATTGTGGCAATGTTAGATCGCTCACGACGATTCATGTGGTTTATATCGTTCTATGAGTGGAACAAGGAACCATTTGCAATACCTTGTTGCACTCGAGGGACGATTTTCAGTACACACAGAGTGATTTTGACCCGTTGCCGAACACCCATCCATTCACCCACAGAGACCGAGCAGCTACCCTGAATTGGTTGGAGGATGGTCTGTGTCCGGAGGGGAGAAATCCTCTCCCAGAAATTCGTGCAAATAATGATGACGAAAGGACCGATCTAGGAGGTCTTAGGGTATTAGGGGAGTACCATCACGGAGCCGGTACCTCATTATTCCAAGGTCTTCCACAAAACACAAGCTAGTGGGACAGGGCTGCAGAGCTGTGGAAGGGGGCGTTTTGAGGTGGGTTGAAGATTAGTGCGAATGCTGATATAAATAAGCTAAAAGCTTATAGTTTAATTCATAAGTTTCTTTTGTTACACCGATAATATTCTCTGATGT
The DNA here is from genome assembly GCA_031216915.1 of Pictodentalium vernedei. Classification (NCBI taxonomy): domain Eukaryota; kingdom Metazoa; phylum Mollusca; class Scaphopoda; order Dentaliida; family Dentaliidae; genus Pictodentalium; species Pictodentalium vernedei. Next base: position 248,651,452 of record CM062297.1, on the reverse strand, counting down.
AATGCACTTTGGAAAAGGGGTTGTAGAACAGGGGCGTAGGAACTTAGGGAAGAAGGTGGGCATTGCCATAGAACAGCACCCACACATTGATCAGTGGAGCCCATGTACCTGAGTGGCATGATAAGAAAACTATATTTTGGATTAACGTCCCTCTATTCTGAAGAAAATACACGTTTTTTGACCTCATTTAACAAATTTCCCCACGGAAACGAAGCTAAAATTTTTTAAACATGGAGCCAAACATATGCATTTTTCTCCATTTTAACCCTCTGCACAATGATGTCTAAATATTTCAACCTGCTGCGTGGAATTATAATACTTTGACATCAGAGTGTAGAGGGTTAGAAGTCGTAGAAGAGACAAAAGATACGATGGAATCTTCGATAACATCTTAAGAGGAAAGAGTCTGTACACACCCTTCCTGCTAATTCCAAATGGGTTTATAACTATTGGTATGTATATATTTGTGTTATGTTGTACTTATTTGAATAATCATGAATAATTTAGGTTTGAATAAAATATTGTTTAAACTATATTAGAGCATTGAATCTGGGATGCTATTTTCGTTTCTTTTCTTGATGCAATATTGATTTCGTTGTACTTTACTTGGGACACCCCAAGACTGCCGCGATCCTAGTCCACCATGTAGGTGCTAAGGTAGCTAGTTGGATTTGATTACAAATAGGACACTTTACAATTGCTTTCGTGAAAAAGTGGTGTCTATGAAGATTCAGAGGAATATATTCTGACGGTGCTTCATTAAAATTTGGTAGGCATTTTTCTCTCCCATTGACTTATCAAGTTGTTTGCTCTAGGGGCGACTCCAAAGCAATCAGACGTTTCAGTTGGTCTTTATGCTTTTAGCGACGATTATCGTTCCTTGTCCATGTGGCGGAAATGTTTTATCGCAACCTGTTGCTGTACAAACACAATAATGCTGCCTCTTAGACTCAAAGATTGGTTAAGTCTTGTTTGGTTTTGAACAGTCTGTTGATATCGTTTATGTCTTTGAGCTCGAGTAGGTAGGTTTCTATGATATTTCGTCGTTTTGTTTTTCTAACTGTATAATGGGAGCGCGGTGGCTCAGTGTTTAGAGCATTGGACTTCAAACCGAATGATCAACGGTCGATCCCCCACGAGGCTTCAGGTTTACACTCTTTCCCCCAATCGACACTCTTCGCGGCAGGTGCGTTTATTCCCGTGGCCGCGTAGAACATTTTGCTGGTGTATGAAACCAATTTGAACCTCGAGAAACAACGTAACTGCAAGGGGTGTTTCTCGCAAAATCAGTAGAATTACCGGATAAATTGGAGTGGTGAATTGACGGCGGGTTGGAAAAACCGAACCGTGTTTATTATTTCACTGTAGGTCTACACACCAGCTTTTGCACCCTCTTTCATTATTTCTGGCCAGATGCAAAGTTGGAGGGTAGACCTAATGCGAAATAATAAATGCGGTTCGGTTCCCCAACACGCCGTCAGTCACTAATAAACATTATTGTCATTGTTGTCAGAGTCGATTCGAAATTCGGTTCGATTTCGAATACCTTGTTTAATTAGATTAGAAATTCGATTCGATCCGAAAATGTCCGATTCGCAGGCCCCAAGTATCATCGGCTGCTTCGTCACGTTGTACATGAACATCTGAATATGACCGTATCTTTTTAGTACGCAAATCTTTCCTTGTTCTTTTCGTTTGCGAGAAAGTGTCACTGATATAAAATTTTAACAACCTCACTTGCGTTAGTTATATTGTTATCTATGTATAGACTGCAATTTGCATTTAGTCACTCCATCTCTGTGTATGGACTGATGGAACTCTATAGGGGTCAATGGCGACCAGTCGTTGGACCGTGACTTTTGACCAAGTCAGCATACCTTGCACATTGTAAGTATTCAGCTAATAAGAATATATCATCCGCGAATGGTGCCCTCACGAAGGCGAAGTTCCCAATTGTAGTATAAATTTGTGCTTGCCTGTCTGCTGTGAAAGTACATTGTTGTACATGTAAATGTTTATTTGTGTGTTTCCCCACATTTCGGACTAGTTCGTATGATTTGAACTAATACTAACTGCATACTCAATCAGTAGAGCTAGATCCACATAACCTCCCATGAGTCCCGCACAAGAAATTCGTAGCCCCGTTTATACTTGAACTGCGCGTAGCGTCTTGTGTTTTTCTATTGAGTCAACCAGAACCAGTCGTAGTGTTCTTCTCCCTCCCTCTATATCTCTTCTTCTTTCTCTCTCCCAATAAATAAAAATCAAATGCAGCTCGAAGCGGATCATCTCATACAACATCGACCCTCGACCCTTACGCAAGGGGAATAGCAGGCAATATCTGCTAGAATCTGAATGAAATGTGAATAACTAAAATTATTTATTTCTTTCTTCGACAACTTAGCACGTGACACCTCACTGCAATGAGCAGAGCGGGATCGTTACCATGAGAGGTTATAAGGTTTGTCTTTGGGGTAAAAATTGAAAATATAATACAATTTGCAAGCAAATTTTGTGAAAAGTGCCGACCATAAGGCAAAGGACTAAAATATAACACAGCAAACATATGGAGTTGGGATGTGAAGGTAAAGTTATTTTTCTGGGGGAAATGCCTCCCACCATACCTCCTCTTTAGTTAAGCCGCTGCAGACACAGTAGAAACAGTGAATTTGTATTTGTCAGTGCACGTGGTATGTTGTAACAATATAAATCATTGGAGCACACCGCTGCAATAAATGTTGATCGCTTGGCAGTTCATAATACCAGCATGGATTCCCAAAGGATCCAAACGTGTAAATGTGTGGAGGATGGTTTACATTAGCAGACAACTACGAGTCCATCCACGAGGACAAAGAAACACAAAATGGGCTATTTATTGCAATGTAAATTCCTACATGGTGACAGATATTCATTTAGCGTGTGCTTCAGTACACAGTATTAAGCTTCGTTATTAGAAAATATGGATGCTCATTCGTCATAGCTAGACGATCCGAGCATCAGGAATGTATTGGGATTAATACATTTCGAAGAGAGTAACACAATCATCGATATATCAAGGGAGATATTCTAACAATTAATCACTTCTACTGAAAAATAATTAAAAAAAATTCCAGTTGAAACAAGTATATTACAGTACTTCGCGCACTTGTCACATGAGCGAATATCGTATTCAATGTGTGGAATCAATTTTCTCAAACACTATTTCAAAGTAATGCATACTCGCTGCCGATATGTCCTACAGTTAAAACTAGAAGTCTTGTCACGAAATGCGCACAAATAACACATCTATCTGTACGTTAATCTACGCGTTATGACCATAGTAGGGCTATCAAATTCTGTACATATGGCCTGTGCACAAGCAATGTTTCAGCCAATGGATCTCCGGGTAACCCGGAGGTCCATTGGCAGAAACATTGTCTGTGTTTGCTGTGAGTAACCAGGAGAACCTGCCGTGCTTTGGATGCCATTCGATATGGCAATTGCGCGCAATTCCTACGCGCAATTACGCCTAGATGAGCGCACTGTTCGTGACAGGACTTCTAGTTTTAACTGTACAATACGAACACACGGCGTTATTTTATAGTACAGGGTGAATGAATTACAACTGAGCAACCCTTGAACAGAGCGTCCACTTAGACATAAAGTATCTGGATGTCTAATAGGTGAAACTCTGCTGTTGTAATATTGCCTGCGTTGATAAATGGAAACAAATAAATGATCTATCAGTTATCAAATATGCCAATTCTGCTTTGCACCTAACCAGGGCATTAACTGTGCACCTTCCAAATCATTTGTTTGTTTCTTTGTTAATTGGGGGGTTAACGACATTTTAAAACGCCGAATCATATCGTGTCAAACAGTTTTACGAGTGGAGGAAGTCGAAGTACTCGGAGAGAACCAACGAACAGCGGCGAGCAACTGTCACATTCTCCATCAATGTGCAGTACGCCCTAGTGCGCAACGTCACCCTGCTCCCGATGTGGGCAATGTGAATTAAGTTAAGTGTCTTGACCATTTATCCTATAAATGTCCGTTTATTTGAACAATAAAGGCCTTGGATAAATTTTTGCTTTATTCACCTGGTAGGGTGATAAATTTTCCCCATAGGTTTAACACTGAAGGAATTTATTCCCATAGTAGCGACGGACTTGTTGACCTCTGGCTTCTACCACTTTTGTCTAGCATAATTAATAGTTCGATTGTTGATTTCTTTAAATCATTTTGAAAGTTTTACACAATGCCAGTAGAAAACACCACCCACTGCTCATATAATAAAGTATTTTTGCAAGCTTAGCTTAAGTTTGTAGAGGAATTATTTTTAGACAGAAATGTATTACTGCGCCTTGTTTATTTTTGCCAATTTTGCTGGTCGATCGAATTGGACGAATGTGCTCCTCACTTCGCGTTGTGTTTTGTAGCAAATTATAGCATTATTTTGCTGCAACTGCCCTGTAGAAAATTTATGGGATAAACAAAATAAACGTATAGTGTTTTCAAGTAAAACATTTATTCCACACGTAGAATTAAGAATGAAACCGACTCGCCAGAGGCTCGTCGGTTTCATTCTTAATCCTACTCGTAGAATAAATCTTTTACTTGAAAACACAATACGTTTATTCTATATGGATACATCGCAGATGGCACAGATCTGGATCCAACCGCTGACCTTGCAGTTTAAAATCCAATGCTCTAGCCAGTGACCCACCGCGCTCTCGATCCAAATCAATAAGGTGCTAAAATGATTTTGCTTTGGTTTTAGGCAACAGCACTTCTACATCCGAGTGTATTATCCCTCATAGCCAACAATATTCGTCATTTAGATTTGAGAATGATTTTCCAGAGAGTTATCTTACTCTAAATTGCTAAGTCTGTCAAAGAATGTAACAAGAAGGGTTGGAGAGTTTTGAACATCACCTTAAATTTCAGCATATTAAACACAATGCATCAATATGCATCATTTCGAAAAGTAAAGAACTGATCAACCGAGTAAACACCCATTTAAAGAATTGAAAATGGCCTTTTCACACTCGTACGATATTGCGTTTTCTTGCCTTGTGTTCTCAGTATCAAGAGCATTTTGTGATAGCATACGGACATTGACATTTCAAGAGATTAAAAATGGATTAGCAGAATGTTAACATTTATTTCCAGAATAGGCAGAAAACAAGTTAATCCCTGTAAAAATAAACATCACGGACCACATTTACTTTATTAGTACCAATACCTCTGTTGTATAACTGCTTTGATGAATGCCAATTGTGATAACCTTATTAAGAGGCTACCGTTCAGCCGCCGTGGACTGATCACTTTCCACTGGTGGGCAATATTTCCACGAACGTAATATTATAAAATTCCAAACACTAATTATAGGAATGGTCATCAAAAATGTAATTAATGAAGCTTAATTAAAATTTTGCTGATGATGCTTTTATTAGATGGCAAACGCATGCGTGGACATCACATCCCACGAGTGAATTACAACAGTCCACGGCGACTGTACTATATGTGATAGATAAAGTCCTTTCAAACGACGTGCAATTAAATTAACATTCTTGTATTATTCCCGCTCACTAAAGATGTTAAACGAGTGTTTTTGGCCAGATTGTCACATGTCAACCCCAATGGATACCTAATTAAAAGAATGGGAGTTAATTTTCTGGAAGTTATCTAAAATAACGAAAACATTTGAGGATAAAAAAACATCTTTCATTATTCCCACCGTATCCGAAATATGATATTGTCAAATACAGTTAGTTATAGCTCTTGTCTGGGGTTGAATATATTTTACACAAAACATTTGAATGGCAGATCGAAATCTCCCCCAGGCGAAAAGATGGCAGATTAGTGAAGTGAAAAGTGCCAATATGTCTTGGGAACACAATGTTTGCCAGCTCTGACAAAACCACGCTCTCATCTCTAAATTATTCAACAAACTTCCACATTGAGCACACAGACCGATGCTAAAGTACATGGCACAGCGTGAGTCAAAGGCCCCAAATTGCTGAATTTGATTCTGAAGTACGGCATTCTACTCATTGGAGATTTTTTGGGTGAGCTGCCCATAAATACTGGGACATCCCTCAATTTGCTTTCAAAAATTGTTTCATGGGGCCAAATCTAGTGAGGTCGTTGACCAAGAAAAATTCAGCAATATTGTCTTTTGTCCAGTAAGATGTCAGATAGCTAAAATGAGGACGCGTGTTATCTTATTGAACAAACTTCACAAAACTCCACTAAACTCCACAGATTTTTGTCGTTTACAACAAAGGAAGTTCCGTGCCTCGGAAATAGAGGAGCACGATGTCATATAAACTTTCTGCGTCGAGTTCACTAAAATCGACCTGAGCAAAGGCTTTTCGAGGCTCAGATCGACTTTGGTGAATGAAGTTCAGAACTTTCTTGTCAAATCGTGACGAATTTCGAATTCTTTTCATCATATAGCGTGTAATTTAACCTTTTCACCTAACGTAACGTCTAAGAGTCAAGATACAAAATGTGTCATTTGCACTTAGCACAAATCATGATAACAAACACATGGTGAAATAAAAGTTTATTACATATTTCGGACCAACAAGCATTGTGAGTTACAGGAATGCTCGATCTGGGTCTAAAATGTCTAGAGCTTTCATACAGTGATGGCTTGTAGCATGACAAGCAACATAATATGTCCTTACTGTAACGGCAACTTCAGTCAACTCCTACGATTTGCAGTATTGTCAGAACTGGTCTACATCATGATAATATTACATGATGGTGACAACTTCCACTATATAATGCCAGAAAACAGGGAACACAATATATTTGTTACATGCTTGTGACAAGTATCAGTATAGATATCCAGAAAGTTCAATTTTACAAACATTTGAATATTCGCTACACATGGAGTTGGTTTTGTATCGATTGCTAATGTTGTTATATATGAGCGGTTAGGGCTAACAATCATATGTGCAAAGTATTTCTAGGCCGAGAATAGCGTCTGAATATTTTTTAAAAACATCCCCTGTTACGGGAAATACACTACTGTTACAGGAAATACCGAGATTTTCGCAGGACGATAAACTGGACCGGCACAGGTTAGCGAGCAATGCAATTCAAACATTGTGGTATAATTTATTCATGATTGGGTTTGCTCTGTTTCATGGGAAAATCTGTCCACACACAAGATCTCGTAGTAAGGGAGCAACAGAGATTTTCGTTGGCTCGTGTTACAGTGAATACATAAATGTTACACGAAGGACATTAAACTCGTTCTAGGTATTGCTACCCCAACATTGCGGTGAAGTTTAATCTTGATAAGGTCTGCTCTATCTTATAAAAGTGTCAACTTGCACAAAAGATGTCATAACTGAGGAGCCATAGCGATTTGCGCTGGCTCGTGTTACAGTAAATACATAGAGGTTACACGAAGGACATAAAACTCGCTCGAGGTTATTTATTCATACTTTAGTAAATTATGTACCGCCTCATATGCTAGGGGGCGTGATGCGATATCTGGTTTGGAACACAAACAACATTGTTACTTTTCAGTTGATATTCCGAAACTGCAAAGAATGTGGTCTAATACGGGTTGAACGATATTTGACGTCAGTTTACAGTGGCATGCAACCACAATCACAAAGACTCAACGAAACCAAGCGCATCGGAAAACATAAATAATGAATAATTTCAAATACCAGTTAACAATATTAATAAGAAAGGCGGAGTTTAGCGACAGCTATTGTTTCTATAAAGTACGTTCGTCACAATCAATATGTAATGGGATATCCGAGGGTATGTGAATTATCCGAGAATGGAGTCGGAACCAACTTCCAAATTTTCAGACATAGACAATGGTAATGGGAATAATACACTCCCGTAATGCGAGTAATGAAGATTTGACTAACCACATGCCCCATTTTGGGATGTTCTACAATCAAGTTGATGAGCTGGTCGATAAACGTACATGTGCATTGATTGACATCTGCGGTTTAAAAACTTAGTTCCACAAAATAAATTTGGTCAAAATTATGATGGGATTACCACGACAATTTCTTCATGACCGTACCATGGCAGTCTGTACATCGCTTAGGCCATATGAAACAATTCGCTGTCTTTGGCCCGATTCGTTTCATACATTTAACGAACAACTCAGAATTTGACACACTTTCTACTTGTCCTGGGTACAAAGTCTTAAGGTACCGTACTGAGACATACTTTCCCATGCATTCGCGAGGGAGGGGTGGGAGGGGGGGGGGGGTGTTCGACCATTCAGACTTACCGGCATCTTCAACTTGTTTGCTTAGCGCACAATGGCTAATCACACCTGGAGGTACACTCACTGGTAACACAACTTGCTCATCTCTGGCAACCGGCGTAGCACTCTCCGCTGGCCCATTCAAATTACCGACAGCGCGCACAACTTCCATTCCAGATTGCTCATCAACCGAATTCTCATCAAATTCCAATGCCTCCTGCACCGCACAATCTCCCTTAACCTCTCTTTCATGCCACCAACAATGAATGAGCACATTCACACTTTCAACCTTCTCAACACTATCACCAACAGCCCTAGCCACATATGAGGCCTCGCACGCAACATTCTCACCACTATCACTAACAGCTCTAGCCACATCCGGGAACTCACACTCAGTCTCATCACCACCACTATCACTAACAGCTCTAGCCCCACCCGGAGCCTCGCACTCAAACTTCTCACCACTATTACTAACAGCTCTCGCTACATCCGGGACCTCACACCCAACCTCCTCACCACTATCACCAACAGCTCTAGCTATATCTGCGGCCTTACACTCCATCTTCTCACCACTATCACCAACAACTCTAGCTACATCTGGGGCCTCACACTCAATCTTCTCACCACTTTCACTGACAGCTCTCGCTACATCCAGGACTCACACTCAACCTCCAACCACTATCACTAGCAGCATGGCTACATCCGAGACCTCACACTCAACCCCCTCACCACTATCACTACAGCTACACCAGGGGCCTCACACTCAACATCACCACTCTTACCAACAATGCTAGCCATCCGGTGCCTCATACTCAACGTTATCACTACCACCACTATCACTAATAGCTCTAGCCACACAAGGAGCCTCACACCAAACCTACCCAGCACTACCACTAATAGCTCTACCTACATCTGGCGCCTCACACTCAGCCTTACCACTACCACTAACAACTCTACCTACATCCGGGGCCTCACAATCAACCTTCTCTCCACTATCACAAACAGCTCTACCTACATCCGGGACCTCACACTCAACCTTCTCACCACAACCACTAATAGCTCTACCTACATCTGGGGCCTCACACTCAACCTTCTCACCACTATCACAAACAGCTCTACCTACATCCGGGGCCTCACACTCAACCTTCTCACCACTGTCACTAACAGCTCTACCTACACACCGGGCCTCACACTCAACCTTCTCATCACTATCACTAACAACTCTACCAACATCTGGGGCCTCATACTCAACCTTCTAACCCTCCCTCATGTTGTGTATTTCCTGTAAAAAAGCGTGTATGTTCTGTAACAAATGGCGATTACAATGTAATCGGGGTAAGAGCAAACATGCGTTGATTGTAATATTCTGATGGCTAGTCGTTTTCGACCCCTTGTTTCGGATAGAACATTAACAGGAAGAATTCATCCATGAATGATACATTTATGGCGAGTCATACAAAGATGGCTTTTTCTGTAATACGAATTTGCTAAGTCACGGGAGAAAATGACATCATCTTTATAGGAAATGAGAAAATTCTCGGAACCATTGGTACCTATGTTTGAAAAATCAATATGGCGATAGAAAAAAAAAACAACACAAATCAAAGTGAATTGTGGAATCTGTATCTCCAAATGTTCAGTTGAGCAATTCCATCGCAACACCGTATTTCGTGTAACATCTTGTGTATTCCGTGTAACAATAAAACAACCATTTGCGTTTTCAAAACAAGATGGTATCCTACCACGTCATAGCACTTCCTAACAACGAGTGAGAAAGGAAAAGCATTAACAAATGGCATTACAACGACATTGCATACGAAAGGTGCAGTTATTTGATCAATATTGACTTTCCTATAACGAAAAGGGTATTTACTGTAACGCGATTTTTAAAACCTTCATATTCGAACAGAACCTCTTCCTTCAGTTCTGGCTCTTTTCGTTGAAATACAAAAATATACATGGTAGATCCTTTTCCACAAGTGCCGAAAACCACCAAGAAAATATTCTCTATTACAAAGAAAGAAAGACGTATTTGTATTTCAAATAACAATTTTAGTGTTTCGTGTAACAATTTTCACTGTTACAGCACTATACCGTAACAGGAAATATCAAAGTACCGAAAAATAGCAAAATCATAATGATGTCTCCTGTGCCCGAGTACGAGCATTGCAATTATAAAGTTCGCAGTGAAGTACATTCAAACCGATTTCTCGAGATACCTCATCCACCCCGTAATATCACAATATACCCGTAACATTATATACAGCTTAAAAATTACGCACCAACCTGTCAGCACTTGACGACAAATATCTTGGTAAACTTACACGAATATCGGAAATGTTCTTGTAATATCGCATGAAACTCGCCTCAAACAACTCAAACGGGAAACAACGTATTTCATCAATCCTAGGGAGGTCTCATTACTTCGATGAAAAATGGCTTCGTTACAGGACATACATAAAATCGAGGGACAGAATTCGACGGGAAATTTTCGAAATAAGAAATCATTCTTGGTGATGCAATAATAGTTTATAGCTTAGCCTAAAGTGTCTTTTTCAAATATCAGAAGGAATATTAATGGGGGTTACGCATACTTTCCAACAGCAATACCAATAATATCAGAAACTGGATGGGGGACAACACATTTTGCCTTATTTTTGGGTATAAATCAAGGCAGGGCGACTGCTAACCACACCAACTGATTCATTTTTTCTTGTTTTCTGGTAGAACTAATGGCCTCCAGACCACTGACAAAAATATTAGGCTACAATTACAATTCCAAAATCGGTATTCCTTCGGGACACCAAAGTGGCACATTTTTTATATTGACTCCTAAACTGGCCCGCGTTGTTCACAAACAACAAATTTTGTTATTTTTCCAACTCTTGCCTTGAAAACATAGCGTATGTTCCTCACTCGTCGAGCACGTTCCAAAGAGGGTCATAAGGTATGTTTCAAAGGCAAAGATAAAATGTCTAGTTATTGAGGAAATGTTTTCTTTCGCAAATGTCGTCTGCTATTTGTATTGGGTAAACAGTTAATGAAATATAATATTATATCTCACGTGACTTCCTTGCATTCTGATTGGCTGAAAGATGATACCCTATTTCGTGTAGTTTGCATCCACAAAACTGACCAGGCACTACACCCAGGCACTACACGTTTTCTATTTTTAGCACACTACTATATCAGTTTTCTTTTCACACTGGGCAAATAAAACTGATCAGACTAAATTTAAAAATCGATTCACAGAGGTACAACATCCACAAAACGACCCGGAAAGAAATCATTGTGGAAAAATGTATCGCTTTTCCATTGTTGAAGTCACATTTTCCGAGGCGTTCATTTTATTCCTTGAGAAGATGATCCATATCTCGTTTCGAAGAGAATGATCCATACCTGGGTCCAACTTTCATGAGAACGCGTCCGGATATGAAAAATCGTTTGTTTCGCTGTTCATATTATTTCGCTATTTAATTGTATGTTTTGGGCAGTAAACGAATAAATAACGGAATTCAATTGAATCTTCGGAGTTTGTACCCCGTGCTGACCCATTCGGTAATGTATATGTGTGACAGATGTGTGGAAATTATCAAACTACGTTGTCAAATTTCGAAAATTTTAGCTTTCATTCGCGAGTTGCGCGATTCGAGAATACACAGTTCCGTTTGGGGGAAATGTTTTGTTTACCCTTGCCGATCGATTCAAAATGTGTCTTCTGCTCATATCAATAAGCCGTGTTTTGGAAGAAGAAATGTTTTTTGAAAACTACATGGTATTTTTTTTTATACAACGCTGGTTGGTAGGGCTGCTACCTTGGTAATAAATTAACAAATTGGACTGATGTTTTTCTTGATGGGTGTTCGATATAATATAAGGATTAGTGCATGGTTTGGAGTTGACTACGCCCATATAGTGCCCAGTGAGGTGGTGTAGTTCCCTCCGCTTCGCGGCGGGAACTACACCACCTCACTGGGCACTATATGGGCGTAGTCAACTCCAAACCATGCACTATTCCTTAAATAGAAGATTAATTCAATTCTGTTTCCGAAACCGACGTCGACGTTGACTTCTGGCATCATTCCTGTATAAGACGTGTTGTGAACGATATTTTCTGTAATGAGCTATTTGATGGCATCATTCTGATCATGTGATAAATCCTCTTCCACATCACCACGCTACCATCATCGTGTGACCAGCCTGAGGCTGTAGTGCAGGCGATGTCCTTGAAACTAAAACTTTCTCGTGCGTTGTGGAACTGTCGTATAATTACAACCTCTATATTTCAGAACATCACTGCACAATATTGTGATCATACAGTATTGCCGCCGTGGACTGTTTACTTTCCATGGGTGGGCAATATTTCCACGGACACAATAATATTAGATTCCAAACAGTAATTATAGGAATAATCATCGCAAATTTAATTAATGAAGCACCGGATACAATCGGGTGTTTCATTAATAAAAATTTTGATGATGATAATTTTTAGTACCTGGTAAACGCATACACGAACATCACTCTGCCCACGCGTCGATTACGACCAGTCCACGGAGACTGTCCTGTAACAGCGGACAGATAATTTGGACCAGATCACGACAGGGTCGCGATCTGGTCGAAATACTCTACACGCTTTACTCCCAACAAAACTGTAAAATCTCATCTGTTGAACAAGAATTGAGAGTGCATTAAAACTCAAATACTATTTTCGTTTCTTGTTCTTGATTCGGTCTTGAGTTCGTAATATTTCCTTTATAAAATCTCGATAAACTATTGTCAGTGTGGTGCGACGAGATCGCGATCTGATCTAATATGACCTGATCGTAAAAAGAGGCCAAGTTTGTGATCACAGCACTGTATGAAATTCTACGCTCCAATATGCCTGCGCCTCGGTGACGTTGGGTGTCGTTAGGCGCCTTCTGTCAGATCAGTACCGTTGTAATGACTCTTCACATTTAATATCGAATTGTAATACAATGTTATAAATCATGCAGGATTGTGATTTAGCACGCATTTTGCACGTTCGTCCGGCCGAACACCTTAGTCGTGCAAATTGAGCGCATAAGTAGCTAGGTAATGGCGCTAGAACGGAGCGCGGTGGCTCAGTGGTTACGGCATTTGCCTTCAAACAAAAAGTTCCTCGGTTCTTGTACAAGGCACTTAATCCCGATTGCCCACGTTGTACTGCACGTCGATGGTGCACTTGTCTTCTCCCAGTGCTAACCCTCCTTATGTGGAATTAGTACTTGCAGATGGCACCTTGCTGCACTCAAGTAACGATTTAGTTTCAAGTATGTAGAGAGTTCAGAATTGTTTATTAAAAATTAATTTAGTATCTTGGTAGTTGGTCTCATGTCACGATCCTTTCAATTGAGTTAACCTCTATTTGCGAATAGCATTATCACAACTTGGTTCCAGATAAATAACAAAGTACACTTCATTCTGCCTTTTGAAAAAATCGATCACGACACCTCAGGTATAGGATTTCGACGAGCTCGCACCGTCAAAGGATCATAGGATGTGGTTTGGAAATAGCCTTTTTCATACAAATAACAAAACATTACTGACGATTTGCGCTTATAGAGCAGATAGATTACGTAGTTGGGCTGGAAAAATGTTAATATGCGTTTTTTTAAATATAAATTTTAATGAAATTACCATCCAATTCTCGGTGGAAAATATTCTCATGGACGGATTACATGGAAACTGATTAAAATGATGAATAATAAATAGACCATCAACACTCTTTCCAATAAATAAAAAAAAAACAACTTTAACCCTTTGAACTCTAGTGGTATCTTCCATGCCAGTTCATCGGCAGCAATTAGAAGAGCCCATATTCATTATTTGGGGTAGACCAATCAATATTTTCAACGTGCAGCCCCCGGGCTGCACGTTGAAAATATTGATTGGTCTACCCCACACATTTATACTGAAGAGTCATCCTATTTAATGACGTTATGACGTATAATGTTGCTGGCCGGAAAAAAACGGCCGCTAGGGTTCAAAGGGTTAACCTACGTCATGCCGAGTCCATATTGTTAATGCCTTACCATACGAATCGTTCAAATCGATTTGTTTCACCAAGATTTCTCAATGCCCGGTGCTTCAGTAATTAAATTTTTGATGATTATTTCTATAATTAGTGTTTGGAATCTAATATTATTGCGTCCGTGGAAATGATGCCCACCCGTGAAAAGTGACCAGTCCACGGTAGCCGTACTGTACACATCGCAATCTGGTCACGACATATTTACACAAGGCGGAATGAGATTTAATAAACACAATATTGCGAAATCGAAACCGAATCGAGAATAGGAAACAAAAATGGATGTAATCTGTTCTCACGACTCACCTGCGACCTGTAGCCAATACTATAAAACTTTTACGACTGTAAGAATTGTATTTTCTGCGTATTCATATAATTGTCTAAAATTTATCATTAGCATTTTAAAAGATTTGGCAGTTTGCCAACTGGCAAATTGTCACATCTTTGAAAATGGTAATGGTTCATTTAAACCCGTTTAAAGTCATAACTAGAAATTACAATTTTCGGAAGTACAATTGTAAAAGTTTTATAGTAATGGCACCTGGACAAAATTCTCTTCATTTCGAAATGAGAGAACGGTGTGGATGCCATTACTGAAGCATTATGTTTTCAAATATTCCATATTAGTGGTCACTACAACCAAACAAATATTGTTGACATTAGAACCAGCCCAACAAGCTGGTCATAAAGACAACCATATTTGTTTGCTTCTAGTGAGCAATACCATGGAAATATTTGAAAATATAATGTAGGGCGGAGCTTTGAAATTCGATTCGATTCGAAATCGCCCCGACAACTCGATTCGAGACGCGCTGATTCGAAAGTGTATCCGTATCTTCTTCAACAAAACTGATAATATATTACCCAACGCAGACGATTTCAAAATTTATTATTTGAAACATCATTTTTTAATTTTTTTCAAAAAAATTTCAACAAAACCATATCATGTGGTGACCCCTCTTTGGAACGAGCTCGACGAGCTCGTTCCAAAGAGGGGTCGCATGATATGGTTTTGTTGACATTTTTCGAAAAATAATATTTTTTTCAGCTGCTGAATTTGCATTTTACGCGGGCGGATGCGGGCGATTCGTTGGGTAAAGGGTTAAGGAAGTTACAGTTCCGTATAACTGTGATTCTGCTCTTGAATATTCAGATTTTCTGATTGAATTGTCGAAATAGATGAGGCGCCGTTGCATACAATACATATAATGGAGACTGAAAATATGTTTGCTTGTATGAATATGCAACATCTGTGTCGGCAACCGGGGCTTGTCGTTGCTGGAGGAAATAGAATCACCCCGCGTTTTCAGCCAAAACTCAAGGAGTGTTACCTGAATCCGTGCGTGAAGGTATGTCTCACCGTGACGTACCAGCCCGTTTTCGTTTTTGTTGGGGTGGTTCTTATCCTGAAGGGATCAATGAATTTTCATCGAAAAGCATAAATCAACAGGGGGTCACTGGAAACAACAATTTTAATACACACATAAAAATATAAGTATGGTAATTCGTGACTTACATGAAATCCAAATGAATAAGAAAAACAGAACGTCAGTCACCCCCTGCCCAAACTGTTTTTGAGTCACCTGCGGGCCCTCATACTCTGTTGTCGCTGGTTTTTCCTCCTTCTCGCTGGTGTTTTGTTCTTTGGTTACCTCTTCACTTCACTGCCGTCGCACGGCCACTAACGTATTGTCACTTCACCGGATACCTTTGCTCTACCATGTGACGGAATGTCACTGTACCATTGCCGTCGCACGGCCACTAATGGACGTATTGTCACTTTACTCTGTGGCATTCCCTCTAACAAGTGACGGAATGTCACTCTACCACTGCCGTCGCACGGCCACTAACATATTTTCACTTTACTGAACTCTTTTCACTTAAGCAATCGCCACCAATGGGATTAAACTCTCTTTTACGTTTATCTCAGAATAATGTTCACACAGGCAAGCCTACTCTGCCTACGTGTGTCTTGCCTTCTACAACAGGTATGCCGTCTTCCTAAATACTAATAGCTCCCTGAGCTCGCACTTTCTATTTCTGATCCTACACTCAAATATGGTCACAGACTTGGCCCGCGACTGCCGCTATTCTAAATATGAGCTCTGTGCCCCCCTTACACTACAACGTGCCTACACTTTCGCACCGAGGCGGCACCTCCTCTACCTATAGCATGGGACATCCCTATATCCTCGACGGGACCCACAGTCTTACACACCTTCTGACTGGAATGACTGGAATGAAATTTTCGAGAAATGCCCCGATTTTTATTTCGATAGCCAGAACATTAATTCTCATTTTAATTGCTTCTTTTGAACTTGACCGCTTAGATCTATCTTAATTTATTTGGAAATCTCGCATTTTGTTATATGTTGACATTCGGTGACAGACACGTAATATGGGTATGTGTTCAGAATATGTGGGATGTACTGTTTTCACAACAATTACCTATTAACTGGACATCATTACACGGATAATGACATCAGGAAGACACTGGCTTTTATTACCTTTAATAGTTTATCCAGACCGCCCTTGTGGCGTTCAACAAATGCTCAATAATGGACATTAAATTCCATGCTTAATTAGCAGTGCGTGAATTATTGCTGGTCTGTTTAAGTTACAAATCGGTTTTCGGGGTTCATCACACAAACGCACATTCTTATAGCTTTGGCCCGAACGAGAAAAATTCTCTAAGATATATACACTTTTAAACAATGAAATCGAAAATTCAAGCTATCCACTTGACAACCCCCTACCAAGGAACATACTCTCAGTTGTTCCAAATAAACCAAGGGGATAGCATTCACGTGCAGACACTCTCACACTTCTCTCTTAGGGCTATCTCACAATCTCGCTCTACTATTACACCGATATACTCATAATTTCACACACACAGTCACACGCATGCAACCACTGACGCGCGACACAGATATCCCCTGTAGTTCGGCTCGGTTCCCCATTGGAACCCATGAGTCTATCCACATCTCACATCACTCGTGCGCACACTTCAACTGGCGCACAATAGAGGGTGGTCCGATGGTACACAAGCAGCCAACAGGTCCCCCTATACACTCGCTCTCATTCTCTCCATCGCAAAATATAACACTACTCTATCTCCCACATATTTACAATCACGCAACACCTGCGTAAAAAAAAATAGCAAGGGGTATCCACCCTGACCCAAGCCAGCCGATGGGCCCGAACTCCCAGCATCTCACTAACTTGCCCCCATACTTGAATAGGGCGCCCCGCCCGACTCATGCCCGTCAGCGGGTTACCTGCCCTTTTCGGCACTAACTTTAAATATTCCCATGTATGGTGGGATCCTCACTATGCACTAGAGAGCCCCTCGCCCCCCCTCCACCGGGTCCTACTCCTTGGGCACGTGTTCCACCAAGGACCCAACTCGTCTTCACGCCCAACACCTACAGACCCCCATGTGATGCCTGCCGTAAATGTTCGCTGCCCCAGGTGCAACGCTGTGTTGATTGACTCCTGCCAATCCCTCCTTGGGTGCCCAACTCCAAGTCCCTGTGCCCCTTCTAACTCTGCCTTTCTGATGCCCTTGTGCGGTTACTCCGGCCACCTCTCGCGGCCTCTCCTGTCCCAATGTACCTTCCCCGCCGTTCACGTGGGTTCAGTGTCCTTTATATTTTGGCATCTCAGCAAAACCTTTGCGCAGTAAACTGCTCCACATCCATCAATGTCTACTTGGAAATGACCGTTGCCCATTATTTTTGTTACAGCGTATGGCCCCTCCCACTATAACCGCGGTCTACCTAACTTTGTCGGCTGGAGCACGATTACCTTTTGGCCGACCCAAAAGTTCCTAACCTTTGGTCTACTTCCGTACCGATCCTCATTATGCCCCCTCTCGTCCACAAACCTTGGCCGCTTCCGTCCAGCCACTCCCTTGACTTCCGTGGTCGAAGGGTTAACCTTTGGGGCATCCATTGTGCACTATGCACTGTATCTGTGCATCCTTACTCGACTCCACTGGTCCCTCAAGTGATTTCACCGGACACTCTGCCTCCGCGGATTAGGCTCGGGTGACCGCCCCCGATGCTCCTTTGGGTGCTTTCCTCTCCGACCATGTCATATCGGGTGTTGGACATACCCCGCGTATGTTCCTAAGCACGAGGTCATAGATGGACACCTCAATACACATTGCCTCTACCTCGCCGCTATAGAAAGGGGTATCCACCCTCACCCTCGCAAACGGGAACCTCCTAACCGTCCCATCTTTTAGCACGCACATGTGGTCGTGCCCCGTTAGCTGTCCGTCTCTAATGAGTTCCCTCTTTACCACCGCGCTACTGCACCCTGTGCCCCGTAGCATACGAACGTCTCGGTCAACACCTGAGGATATATACACTTTTAAACAACAAAATCGAAAATTCGAGCTATCCAATTGACAATCTGAAACTTCAACAGCCGTGGCATTCAATTCGAGAACTGATTCGAAATCCTCTGCGACATTCGATTCGGGAGTACATTCGACTCGTAATTGAGATTCACAGGGCCCTAATGTAATGCTTCTGTAAACTACAGTATAATAACAGTATAATCATTATAAACAAAACTTAAGATTGGAAAAATAGAAGCAATCTAAAAAACACTAAACGATCTACAAGTATAATACTCTTTTCATTAATGGAATTGAAAACTGAAGATAATTTTAATATAACATCACTTCCCCCATTCCCGAAAAATGTTTCATATATAGCATCAATTTAATTTAAGAAAATCAGAGTGAAAAAGAGAAATAGAGAGATAGAGTGAAATATGGCCCGAAACATCCAGCGGAAAAAACGGCAAGGGCTACATATGTTGACAATAATCTGTGGGCGGAAACGTCGGGGCACAAACACGTCGACACAGATAGTAAGGAAATGGCCGTACCTGCTGTTTAAACAATATCCACGCCACTGGAAACTTACTACCTCTCGTTGCAATAAGGAGCGAAAATGAAAGTGTCAATGACACTGTAGCTCAACTTGACAAACTTGAACTTGGTGAGTTATAAATGAAATGGCAAAATTGAAGATCATTGGTACCAATGTTATTTGATGAAATTTCAATATAACAGCATTGTGTGTGTACAACGTCAGAGTAATCCATGCATTTTTAAATGTAAACTGTAAGACTGGCTAATTGAAGTATGTTGATACACAAATGCAGTATGTTCAGAGGTTATTGTAAATGGCAACCTTTTTCACCGAAATGAATGCTAATCAATAGCTCTTATCTAAAGGTCTCGCCTAATGAGCACACCAAGTTAAAAAAACAATCCTATGATACATGTGGCCTGTAGGCCATGTCAAAGAATGTTAATGCACAAATGCAATAAATTCAAAGGCTGTTGCTAACAGCAACAGTTTTTGATGGAAATGAAAAGAAAATCAATAGCTCCTATCTTTGTCACCCTGCATAAGCATACAATGTTTCAAAACAACCTGATAATAAATGTGCCTTCTGAGGCAAGCCAAAGGAAGATGTTAATGTACAAATGCACTAAGTAGAAGGTCATTGCTTTGTGGCAATGGTTTTGGTTTTTTTTATGGAAATTCATAAATATACCCTACAGAGAGTGCAAAAGGGATAAGTTGATGCACAAATGCAGTAAGTTCAAAGGCTGGTGATAACGACAATACCTTTTTATGGAAATTAAAAAATAGCTCACATCTAGAGGTCATCCCAAACACACATACCAAGTTTCAAAGTGATCCGATCATAAATGTGCCCTGAAGGTCTGACTAAACTAAGTTCAAAGGTGAGCGGCAACATTTTTTGACAGAAATGGAAGAAAATCGACAGCTCCCATATAGTTGTCACCCCACACAAGCACACCAAGTTTGCAAGCGATCTAATCATAAATGTGCCCTGCAAATGTGTCAAAGGGAAATATTGATGCTTAACTGCACTAAGTTTTTACTAAGTTCATCGAAGGTCATTGCCAGTGGCAACATTTTTTGACGAAAATCGAAGAAGATCGTTAGCTCCCATCGAGAGGTAACCCCAAACAAGCATACAAAGTTTCAAACCGATCTGATCATAAATGTGCCCTGTAGGGCATGCAAAAGGAATATATTGATGCCCGACTAAACTAAGTTCAAAGGTCGTTGTCAGCGGCAACATGTTTTGACGGAAATGGAAGAAAAACGATAGCTCCCATCCAGAGGTCACCCCAAACAAGCATGCCAGGTTTCACAGCAATCCGATTATAAATGTGCCCTGTAGGGTGTGCCAAAGGGAAATATTGAGGTCTGACTAAACTAAGTTCTGAGAACGTTGGCCGCGGAAACATTTTTTTGACGGAAATTGAAGAAAATCGATAGCTCCCATCTGGAGGTCACCCCAAACAAGCACGCCAGGTTTCAAAGCAATCCAATCATAAATGTGCCCTGTAGGGTGTGCCAAAGGGAAATATTGAGGTCTGACTAAACTAAGTTCTAAGAACGTTGGCCCTGGCAACATTTTTCGACGGAAATTGACGAAAATCTATAGCTCCCATCTAGAGGTCACACCAAACAAGCATACCAAGTTTCAAAGCGATCTGATCATAAATGCGACCTGTGAGGTGTGCCAAAGGAAATTGTGGACGTACGTACGTACTAATGTACGTACGTACGCCGACGGACGAGAAGTGATGACAATAGCTCAGCTTGACTGTGTCAATTTGAGCTAAAAACCATATGTCGGATAAAACGTTTTGTACTGTGACAATTGTACTATTTATTTATTTATTTATTTATTGGTGTTTAAGGTCACATACTTATACACAATGGATAATGGTAACCGTGACAGTTTTACGGGTGGAGGAAGCCGGAGTACCCGGAGAGAACCACTGAGCATCGACGAGCAACTGTCAGCTCAACTACATTCTAGCTCTGTTCAAGCTCCGCTCAAGCAGGGTTACAGCGGTTGAAGACATGTGCACCATCGACGTGCAGTACGCCTTAGTACACGGCGTCATCGTGCCCCCATGTAGGCAACCGGGATAAAGTGCCTGGCCCAAGGACACAACGCGGGTCGTCCCGGTCGAGGATCGAACTCGGGACCTCCAGCATAGAAGTCCAATAGGCTACCACTGAGCTACCGCTCTCCCGACTATTGTACTCGTGGCGGAAGTGGGCAAGCAGTTGAGCAAATTGTGGATGTTTTAAAATCATAACTTCTTGAGGAATTTTCTTCTCCAACATAAAAGTTTTAAACACCAATTCAACAAAACGATAAAAGCTGCTAGTCGTGTTCCTAAAATTCTACAAATGTTCCCATTGTTATTTTTATAAAATAAAAAAAAAACTCAAATGACACAGTACAAGAGCTTGAGGTGCAAGTTATTTCCGAAATCTTGACCCATTGGTGTACGCGTGACGAGATCCAATCGTGATCTGATCGCAAAGAGACCCTGAGCACAGAAGTGTATTATCTAGTACGCGCGCGCCTATATTGCAACAAATAGTAGCCGGAATAATGCGATATTCAATTCTGAAATCGATTCATTTGGTTTAGAAAACGCACAGACACCCCCGCATACAAAAAAATCCCGACCCCTATTTGTACAGAATCGACTAATATGTAAACTCCATTATTACTACTTTTGTGACATAGGATGTTTCGATATTGCGCAAACATGACAGGTTGGCACAAATATTTCTGCATTTATGGCATACTTCAGTATTTTACAACCGTGTCTGCAAAATAGAAAACACAACGACATTTTTAGAAGACAGTGCGGTGTTACTTGGGTTTTGTTCCTTTATCAAACCATAGTACTCTCATCAAATTGCAGGATTCAGAAGAGGTAGAGATAAAATCAATTTTCGTGTCTGCAGTAACTCGGCCAGTCTGCTAAAAATTCAAAATGGCATGTTCTGCGACGTAACATCTGTTGTCACGGATTGTGGTGTACAGAGAAGCTTGCCGGTGCGTATTCGGCAAAAGGCGAAAGGCTGGATCGGTCGCTTGGCATTTTCATATGTTACGTTCTTGGACCGGAAAGATCCGATGACCTCGCGCATTCCTCATTAATTATAGTTCTATGATCTGCAACTCTTTCCCCGTTTTTTTTCTTCTTGTCTGCAAACTGAACCAGTGATTTTGGCCTGTGTCTGATCATCTCGGTTTATAATTGTACCTCGGTGTTCGTTCACTTTGCAAGATTATTGGTCTACGTGTAAACATCTTTATGTATATAGATTTCAGACAATTCTGACCGTCTACAACAATTTTAGTCATTCATTGGTGACAACTAATTGATAATAGACAATACTTTTTCACGTAGAAATATATATCATCAGTTGTTCGTCGACCCTACGTCCGCCAACCGTTATTTTGTGCATATCAAGCTTCTTCAAAAACACAAGGCCGTGTCCAAAAAGCCCATCTGTTTTGTTGGGGCGGGGAAGAGGCCTTTTGCCATGTTTTTTGTGAATAAAAATTTGAACCCCAATAGTTTAGATCTCTGTCCAATAAGTTTAGAATTATGTTTAAAAAATTCCCCATTAACCACCAGTTACAAGTAGTGTTCAACTGATTACCAAAAATGGCCGCTGTCCGATTACTGGTTATTTCGGAGCTCACAATCGGCCGATTCCGATGCCGATTCCGATTGCATGCGAGCCTCGCAAAGAACTACGTTAAATTGAACATATTTTACAGCGTGTACAGTCCGTTCACTACTAGATAAGTAGGTACTCGAAAGAACTACATTAAATTGAACATATTTCACAGTGTTAACCTCAGTTGACTCGGATCCAGTAAAATTACCAGTGGCGCACACTTGGGCGGTAAACGTGGCTCTCAGAGCCACGTTTACCACCCAAGTGCGCGCAACTGGTAATTTTTGCTGCGGCCTGAGTCAATGGAGTGCTTCCTTCACGTTTCCGTTATGAACTGGCGATTGCCGCAAGTACGCTCAATTGTAAGCTTTACATGTCGTTTAACTTGTATATCCCGTAAAAGGGGCGTCTAGAGAGATTAAGAATACACATTGTGGTGGTTTTCAACTTTACGGAATGGTAGCATTGACATCATTTTACATTAACAATTGTACAATTGCAGAAGATAATATTGCCCACAACCGGCCGATTGTGGTGGCCGGTTCCGATCATCGTTTGAACACTAATTACAAGCTTTAGGATGTAGTATTCAACTTCGTTTTGTGAATAAGATTCACATATATTCACAGGATGTTTCTTTGTTTATGTTCTGTATGAAGAGATTCCACAAAATAAGTTTTTCATGGTCCTTTTTTTCGCGCGCCTGTGTTTGCACAAGCTTTTCTTGTGTATAATGTAATTAGGATGTTCACTCACCACACTTTCGTATTTCAAGTATAATAATAACAACGATATCTCACAATGATAGGAGTGGATTCCTGGAATTGAATACTGGCTGTAATCTCCGTTCAAGCTATCAGTCTAAACAGAACATGCTTTAGCGTTGCGAGAGGTAATAAGATAGTAACGGCCATGTGGGTTGAATGGAAAACGCCGCAGTGAGTTTTCAGATGTTATGCGGAGGTTTTATCTATATTGATTACGTCTGTTAGCATACAGGTACTGATACCAACAACACTACAGATGGGGTCAATGAGTATTTTTAACCCTTTCAATAGATGGTAACATAAGGCAGACACCGTATGCTGAGCGTGGCTTGGTACGGGACCATGCAACGACCACCAACATACATATGACTTACTAGCTAGACAAAAAGCAAAAACTGAATATGTTATGGGTTCTCGCGTTTCTGATAGTCCTATAAATAGGAGTATAAGGCACTTTATCCTGGTTGCCTACATGGGAGCACGATGACACCATGTACTGTGGCGCACTGCACGTCTATGGTGCACATGTCTTCAACCGCTGTATCCCTGTCTGAGCGGCGCTGGAACAGAGTTAGAATGTCTGGAGTTGACAGTTGCTCGTCACGATCACGATTAGCCATTGTGCATAAGTATGTGACCTTAAACACCAAAAAATAAATAAATAAATTTATGCTCACCCATTGAGTCATTAAGTAACGAATCATACTGTGTAGTCATGCAACTTTTTCACTGCGGTTGGGGGAGAGGGAGGACAAACCTCGTCTTCTCCCTCTGGAAACCCTACTGGAAACTCAAACTAGCTAAATGCACATGTTGGTGTTTAAGAAAATGCTGAAAGTCAATATTTCAGCCTTAATGCATCAGTCATTTATTTGGTATTTATTTGACTAAGCTGAAGGAGTACACACTCTGAGGTAAATTATATCGGGTACGTGGTACGTACTGCGCCACTGATAAGGAGAAACACATTTCCGGAAAAGACGCGGTATCTCCTTTCCTTGACTGGTGAAGAAAAAAAAACTTTCACATTTCACAAGATGAATGATCAAGTGTAATTTCCACAACGTCTGGAGGGACCTCAGAAGGAAGTAACGTCATAGTCACGTTACCAGTTACGCCATGTGGGGATGCCATGGTACCTGTGTGAGCGGCCATTTTGTGATGTCATAAGTAGTGATAAGTGATGTCAGTGCTGTTGTTGTTAGGATGACACGTGTTTCCGTCGTCTATTTTGTATACTAGATACCGCCGTCTTTGTTGCTGTGGCCGAAGAGCATCAAATAGGTCTGAAACGGACTTGGCGACGCCACAATCTAGAGTTTACGAGAGTGGCATATAGTATAGTGCTACAGGACCGAGATATCCCAAAAATTGCATTCTATTGACCTCGTGTACATATAATCACCGCGAACAACCCGACAATGTCCCCCAAACTTCCAGAACCCTCGTTTGTTCGCTCTTACTTTGATCACACTTTGTTACCATGACATTTTCCAACAGGATCGAGATATCTCTAAAGGGGTGTGTTCGATTTTTCCAAAGTATACTCCAGGGGAGTTGAAGACCATCTCAGCAGTAACAGTGTTAGCTTACTGGTTACTATGTTTAGCCTTTCTTGTCTGTTCTGACCAGTTTTATGCATGGTTTTACTTAAGTTTTGTAGTTCTGTATACTCCGATAAAGCGGAATAACCCTTAACTTTGAACAGATTTACATTCCAAACCTAGTCTGTCAGTGTTAGACTACATCCTAACACTAGCAGTCCATACTGTTTTAACTAACTCTGTGCTCGACCCACTCTCGATTCATACACAGTTATCTCCCTTGTTTTCAGCGTTGGTCAGTATAATTCCTAAATCTGAAGTCTAATGAGAGTAACTGCTTCTTGGAGTAAAACTCTTACGACTCTTATCCACATTGGGGGAAAATCGATTCTATAAGCACGGACATTTCCCCAAAAGGGATTCTCTTAGTGGGATTCTGTAAAATGGATTCCATAGGTGGGATTTCATAAGCGGGATTGCAAGCTCCAACACAGCTCCTAGTCATAGTTCAACGTCGTCGCTATGGATGATTGCGTGAAGTGGCCAGTGACGTCATTGGTGAAGTCATATAATACGTCATAAATCACGTGTCTTATCACGTGATCGATGACTCATCAAATAAACTGGTGAATCATAGTTACAAATATTTGTGACAAGTAATTACATATTTGGTTCCTCAGTTTATTTGAAATCGTCATCGTCTTTGGGTCACACAGAAAACACATGCGACCATAGAAACAGATTGCGGCCCCTAACATATAAAATGGGCGGTGTAAAACCGTGTCACCCTAACAACACGCGCTGCGCAAATCACATATCACTACGGCAATAACGTCGGAACATGGCTTCTCTCCAGAGCTAACATGGCAACCTCACATGAGGTAACTAGGTCACGTGACTATAGCGTCAATTCCGAGGTTCTGGTGATCACGAGTCATTCTTGACACACTACTAACAAGTGAAAATTCCATTTTTCTGTAGCTGTTATAATATTACTCCACTCTCTTGTGTTTAACCCATTATGTAACACGAGTGGCAGACGAGACCGAATCTTGTGAAAAAACGAAAATATAACAGGAAAGTCTCATTTTTTGACCGTCGTTGATGGTCTGGTCCAAAATAGCGTCCGATGCGGTCCGGACAGGTCCAAGGCGATACACCACACTGTTTTCGTGTTTTAACCAATATGGGACATTTTGACACCTTCCGTGTATGTATTCGATGGTGAATGATGAATGCAGGGTTTTTGAATATCAGACATGTTTGATAAACCTTCAGCAAAATAAAGAAATCTATAATGTATTATGGCTTTATAACAAACGATTTTATATCTACTAGTGCTAACATTGGGTGCAACAAGGCGCCATCTGCAACTCTTTAGAATTACAGATAGCGCAATGTTGCACCCAAGAAGCAATATGTTGTATCACTTATGCCTTCATTCGTAATCGGCAGCGTCTCCTATCTGGAATGACCTAAATCTTAAATTGTGAGAGAAGCTGGTTTCCAGAACTAATCTCCTAGTTATTTCAAAGTTGAGAAGAAAGGTAAAAAAATGAGCATTTTGTCCAGAATTAGGGATAATTTGACACATTAAAATACCCCTCCAGACCACCTTGGACCACCGAACTCCGGTCCTGTTCGTTTGTGTCCGGTACAGCATGGTTGGTCCGGCCCGGACCTTAGTCCAACCGTGAACCGGAAAAATGATCGGTATTTTTTCAGACCGCAAAATACTTATGACCCCTATTTTGAACGAACTAAACGAGCTTGTTCCATATGAAGGACTATCAGCAATGGTTCTCGAAGCAAACATTAAAAAAATATAAAATTTGATACGTAACTTTTGTCAACATAGCAGGCCGGATAGTGAGGTGAAAGGTTAATGAATAGCACATAAAGAGAAACTTGATTTAAAAAACTATTTTGCGGAAAAGGGCCTTAATCCGACCACAAAAGCTTGAATCAAGTTTTACTGCTCGGATCTCAAAATTCGGTTTGGAGCATGGGAATTGTTAATTTACCCTGCTGCAGAAGGAAACAACTACACACGACTACGTTGATTTGCTAATGGAAGAGATTCCTCCAAGGACATCATTACAGTTTTCGATCGCGAGTCATCCATCACCATTGCTTTTCTGAACAAATAATATCCCTATTATATGGAATTAGAGTTCTTAGGAGTAGTGTTCAACCGATGATCGGAATCGGACACCCCAATCGGCCGATTGTGGGCAATCGGATGACAACAGCAACGGCTCCTGGAACAACCGATTGTTGCCAAACAATTTTTTGTGATCATTCATTAACCACATTTTATTATCTTCTGCAATTGTTCAATTGTTAATATAAAATGATGTCAGTGATACCATTCAATAAAGTTGAGAAACAACCATAATGTGTATTCTTAATTTCTCTAGACGCCTCTTTACGGTATATACAATTTAAACGACATGTAAAGCTTACAAATGAGCGTACTTGCGGCAATCGCCAGTTCATACCGGAAAAAGTGAAGGTTGTACTCCCTTGACTCAGGTCGCAGTATAATGACCAGTCGCGCACACTTGGGCGGTACACGTGGCTCTGAGAGCCACATGTACCGCCCAAGTGTGAGCGTCTGGTCATTTTACTGCGACCTGAGTCAACGACGTTTAACACTGTGAAATATGTTCAATTTAATGTAGCTCTTTCAAGCCTCAACTTGTCTGGTAGTGCACAGTATTACAATCGGAATCGGAATCGGTCGAGTGTGAGCTCAAATAACCGGTGATCGGTCAGCGGCCATGTTTGGCAATCGGTTGAACACTACTTATGAGAGACGTCATTGTTCTTGACTTTTATTGACTTTTATTACTTTTTTCAAAGAATCAAACGGTGTTGCTGATACCTTATTTTCTCCTTTCAACACTGTATGCATACATTTCTGCGTAAGAATGGCCTTTGATGACATAGGACATAAGAAGCACAAAAAAGTAAGAGAAATAAGTAATAATAATCAACTGGATTGTTGCTACGTTCTCTGGTCACTTACAGAAAAGTGTCTCTCCTGCCGCCATCTTGGTGGGAAGGAATTGTTGCCATAAAAAAAATAAAGTTCACCACCCCCTACCCCACCTCAAGAAAAATGTCTGCAAAATTTTCGGTTTCAAATGGCAAATTTCTTGCGCTGATTTAAACGTCACGCCTCCAATTTAATCTCCATCACTAAAATGTCACTTCAGCCGTCAACTAATCAGTTATTCACACTACCGGCATAAGATCAAGATTCCACGGATATGATTCCCACTTTCTTCTATTACCGAGTTTTGAGTTTGGAATCGCGGTTCCTACTTCATATTATGTTTGACGCTAACACTGACAACACCGACTAAACCATGAGATACAGTAACGTACTGAACAGGTCATCAAAATTCCAACATTTTTGATTGAAAGGCCAAACATTATTCAACAAAATAAAACAGATCACCTTTTATTTTCCCTTAGCTCGCAGCGCATGTCATATGAGTTTAATATCTCATACGCTCTACCTGATGTTCTTTGGTCTACTTCATTTATCTATTTTTTGTAATAATCTTGAAATAAGGAAATAAAAATATACAATTTGTTTCAAACCTATTTGTATTTAGCAAAGGAATTATTTATTAAGCGCATGCATCTGTAAAAAACATTTAAGACCATTTGAGACCATTTGGAAAACATTTAAGACCATTTGAAAAATATTTAAGACCAATTTAGACCATTTTGTAGCACATATATTGTTCAATAAGCAGAAGATTCCTGTAACGTTGATGGGCGGAAGTTTGTTATCAGGTTGGCGTGTGAAGTTTAGATGTTGTATTCCCCGACTTGACATTTATCCGACTTTTATGTTTTGTTTTTTAAAGTAAACTGAGTCAAGTAGTGTGAAGTCGAGCAAAAACTTATTTTACCCCAGAGTCGCATAACTGTAATTCCCCACAATGCACTGTGGGAGAATTTGAAGCAACCATCAATCGGTGGGGTGGGTAGAACCCATGCTATCCTTGTATATCATTGACCAATCAGCAATAGACAGGTTGGGGTAGCGCCCATCCCATTCTTTTATTTAAATGGAAGAGCATTGTCCCCTTTCCACAAATCTATTAGCTCGCTACTGAATAAGATGAATTCACGATGTATCTGTAAATTGTGCCAAAAATCTTACTCACATAAAACTCATTATTATCGACATAGACTGGCATTACACAAAAATGAATACAACAGCCATCCTATAAGGAAAGATAATGCAAATACACCTGAATTTACAGTCGGATCTACCTATAAGCAACTCCCTATACTACTAACCCATTGATATCAATGGACC
The DNA here is from genome assembly GCA_031216915.1 of Pictodentalium vernedei. Lineage (NCBI taxonomy): Eukaryota > Metazoa > Mollusca > Scaphopoda > Dentaliida > Dentaliidae > Pictodentalium > Pictodentalium vernedei. The sequence goes on along the minus strand of CM062297.1, from coordinate 248,621,953 downwards.
TACCTCAGATGTACCAACAGCTGAATACTGAATCGAGCAGAACGTCACAGGTACCAATGCCACGAATTGAAAAGCCCCAGGCAATATGGCCACTGACAGGAAATGTACCACCAGTTGAACCCTCCTACCAGAAGAATCCAACCGCAGAAGACACGGAAGATGGTTACTGTCTCAAGAAGGCTGAGATAAATTATGAGCTCCAAAACAAAGCACTGGACAGGGTGAGAAGACAAACAGATCAATTACGATTTCTAGCCTATGCTAATCAACAGCAAACCAAAAATGCGGTAAAGACGGCCAGCGATGACCTGATTGAATGCATATGTGAATGTGCAAAGAACGTTTTGAATTTCAATGAACCAATGACAAAGAGAGAACGAGCATACCGCATTCCACACAAGTATCAAATCAGGAAAATAGCTAAAAAATTACCTGCCGGGAAAGCAAGACGAAGCATACAGAAAGGCGGTTTTTATGAAAGTTGCTGAGACCTGTTCTAGCTAGCTTATCAACTATCCTCGGAGAAAGTCTATGGAAAGCCAAACAAAACGGCCCTTTTCAGGGCCACCCAGTTTCCTAAAAAGAGAATCTTTTATCACACCACACCCATTTCCTATTGCAACGATCAGAGAAGGTCTTCTCACAAACTTGACAACAAAATCTAACTACTGATTCCATCTTTTTCTTAAAGTGTTCAGAAGATACTCGATCAAATGATTTTGAAAGAATGATAAAAACTTCCAATCTTGCTTGCCTTTTATTGTCACACTCCGGATCACTCATCTATTTGCCACCTCGAAAATGCTGCGTGTATGTAAAACCGATGTGTATATATGTAAAACTGATGTGCAAGTATGTAAAACCGATGTGCACATGTGCAAAACCGATGTGCGCATGCGCATATTTGAGGATACTCTTCCACTGTCTTAAAAATCATGATGTCCACCCAGTTCTCATTTGTTCTCCGAGCGTTCAAAGAGTGAAGACATGTCGAGCCACAACTGTAAATTTTGTAGGAAAGCATTCTCAAGAGGCTTCACACGCAAAACACACGAAGATGGTTACTGCCTCAAGAGGTTTGGGATGACGGGTGAAGGTATTCAGTCAAACGAAGATTATAACTTGTCTGATTCTAACGAGAGCACATATTCAGAGTCCGACGTTGGTGGTACAACCACTGAAAGCGAATATTCAGAAATGGAAGATGACGAAATGAACATAATAGACACTTTAATCATAAGGGCATATGAAGATAATGCAGCCAAATTTCAGAGATTGAAGGTGTCGTACATAGAAAATGGCTTGCCCAGAGACGAGTCCACCAAAGTGGCCAAGGAAACTCTCAGAGACAGCGTGAGAGCTTCCCTCTGTAATAAATTATTTAAGGCAATGAGTCGAGAACGGCACTTCAGACAATATCCAGTCTATGGAAAAATTAGAAAAACTGCTCAGCGACTTCGAGATGAGGAGGGTTACAGAATGAACGAAGCTGAAAAATTCGCGATTGAGAAACGAAAATACCTTTTATTAAGAAAATACACGTTTTTGGATGAGCCAACAGCTTGAGATGATAACTAGAGAAAGTCCAGAAAAACGACAACAACAAAAACTGCACTTTTTCAGGGCCAAAGGACAGGTACTGAACATTTAATTATGTTTATTGTAAGGTTAGCTGTAAAATTATTGTAAAACTACTTATTGTTGTAAAAAATACTTATTGTGAAATTTTAAAATCACTTGTAAATTCAATTTAACTGATTGTAAATCCATTTTGACTGATTGTAAATCCATTTTAACTGATTGTAAAACCATTTTCCGCTTTGTAGAAATTACTTGTAGAATTGTAAATCTGATTGCAAATCCATTTTGCTTATTGTAAAACCAATTAATTACTTGCAAAAACTGATTTTATGTGAAAATAAAATTTAATAGAGAGAAAATTCAGAGTTGTTCATTCCTTTTTAGCTTCCACTACCAAACTATAACCAGGCAACTCAATAAACAACAGTTGTTTTCGACAATCAGCGAACGCCTGCGTGGAATTATCTTACAGCACGCTTATCTATTGATCACATGGAAAATACGGACGTGTGGTATGATCTGATTGGATAACTGTTTGACCAATCAGACACCGCCTTGCTCTCAGTGGATACTTATTTTGACCAATCAGACACCGCCGCGATCTTACTGGGTTATCAAACACCTGCGACGTGACACCATCTTATCTATGACATAATCAAACAGTGTACATGGTCTTTATCATATTAAGCTTCTTATAAACAAAGGAGATCTTTATCATAATGCTTTCATCTATGACAAAATCAAACATACCAGTTGTCCCTCATCTATTTGCATAACTATACAACGTGACACCACCATATCTTCTTATAAACAAAGATTTTCTCTCTCTTAATCACCTTTATCTATCTCTATCTTAACCCCCTTTGACATGTCTAAACAAAGGGAACTTTTATCGTAAAGCCGTTTGTTTGTACATAACATCTGGTGTTCCAGTATGGAGTTTATCGTAATTACATAACTGTCTAAACAAACCAGGCAGTCTTGAAAATAATCTTTTTGTATGTACATGACAACACAGTTACTTAGAGACACACATTTACCAAGAAATAAAGTTATGGGAGGGGCAGGAAGGGTATAGGGGATGGTGGCACTCTTTTGTTAGTACTGAAAAGGACACCTCAGTGTGGAAGTCCCCCAGCTTTGGGCTAGCCTTGAAATGGTATTGAAGGAACAGTCCAGGGCTTTGGTGGGGAGGGACTGGGCTTTTGAAAGGGGGAGGCCACATGCAGGAAAAGCCAAAACAATGTGGGGAAAGCCTAAATGGGCTATACATAGCTTGCCCCCCCCCCCCCTTTGGAGGGTTCTAAAATGGGCTTTGGGGAGGGAAAGCCCACATACAGGGTGCCTACAGTAAGGGGAGGGGGTGGGGCGCCTAAAAATAGCCTAGGCCTAGGACGGGAAGGGGTAGATGGCTCCTAAAATAGGCCTACCTGACTTGGGCGCCGGGGTCAAATGACCTCGGTCATGGTCTGACCCCGGGGTCCTGCAAATTGGTACTGAGAAGACCCTCCTTACTACTTTTGTGATGAGTTTTCCCTATGCCATGGCAAATTTTGAGGTTTGTTTTGTTGGATAATTGAACATGCATAACAGAGCAGTTACAGTACAGCCGGCGTGGACTGATCACTTTCCACGGGTGGGCAAGATTTCCATGGACACAATGATATTAGATTCCAAACACTAATTATACGCGTAATACAGTATTATAGAAATAATCATTAAACGTTTAATTAATGAAGCACCGGGTACAGCCCTATGTTTCATTAATTAAAATTTTGCTAATGATGATTTTCATTACCTGGTAAATGCATGCATCTAAATTTAACTCATCACTGCCCATGCATGGATTATAACCAGTCAACGGTGTGAGTGTACTGTGAAAATATTTAATTTGAGGCGGTTTATAAGATAGCAAGGTCCACAATACTAAAAAATAACATTGTGGAGAAAATGAAAGGACTAAAAGATACAAATTCCATCTCATGTGAGTATATGTAAAAAAAACCTCTAAAAATACAAAAACATGTACATATACAGTTAAAATTAGAAGTCCTGTCATGAAATGTGCACAAATAGCTCGTCGATCTGCGCGTTAATCTACGCGTTATGATCACAGTAAGGCTATCAAATTCTGTAGATATGGCCTGTGCACAAGCAATGTTTCAGACAATGGATCTCCGGGTAACCCGGAGGTCCATTGGCAGAAACATTGCCTGTGTTTGCTAGGAGTAACCAGGAAAACCTGCCGTGCTTTGCATGCCATTCGATATGGCATTGCGCACAATTCCTACGCGCAATTAAGCCTAGAGAAGCGCACAGTTCGTGAAAGGACTTCTAGTTTTAACTGTACATGTTGAACTGGTTGAGTGCTGGAAGCCAGTAGAGTAGGGCATGCCAAAGCTTCGATATTCTGTTCGATTTGAAGTTTGAATATATGTAGCCTCTCAGTTGTCACAGAGTTTAAAGTTGTTGCTGTTGTTGTTGCTGCAACTTGCATATGACACAACCAAATTTTTACTGACTGACTCTCAGCAGATATTTTACTAATAGAAGTAAATTTATGCTCTCACTTATAATAACTATAAATTGTTGCAAACCTGGGTATATTGTATGGCATGCTATTGGTGATTTGATGGGAATGGACACCCCCTTTTTGTTAAAGCATTAACCAGTTGAGTGTTGAAAGCTACTAAATTTGCTTTAGTCCAAAGCAGTTTACAGATGTTTCAACACTTCTCAATGCACTTTTTTCATAAATATTAAATTGTTTCTGTTTCCTGGAGTATGCCTTTACGCATTCCCCCAGTGAACTGAAACAATTTAATATTCACCTGTATGTAAAGTAAGAATAATAATTTGCGGATCTTGTTGCACGGGAAATATGGAGCCGACTCAGCCAATGTAAAAATAATTAAGCTCAACTTATTGAACGCTTCTGTTGTATTACATTTAAGGTACATTTTTCTTGTCCCGATCACACACATATTCCCTCGATTAATTGAAAAAGTTTGCGAAATTTTTTCCAGCACATAGAATGAAGTCTACAGTTGAAACTAGACGTCCTGTCACAATTAGCGCAGAAAATGATCGTGAGTTAACCCTTTACCCAACGTAACGGCCAAAACCGGCCAGCGCTATTCTCTAAAATCGTCAATTAATTTTCATTATTTTTTCATTTTTTGTCTCAAAAACATAGGTTATGACCCCTCGTTGGAACGAGCTCGTCGAGCTCGTTCCAACGAGGGGTCATAACCTATGTTTTTGAGACAAAAAATGAAAAATATTGGTTATTCAATATTTTTTTTTGCAAGTGTCGTCTGCTTTTCATGTTAGGTAAAGGGTTAATGCCACTTTACTGCAGAAAAATGAAGTAGTCTGAAATACACAAGTCTGAAATATAGAAGAGCATTTGTACTGTGCAATGCAAATGTAATGTGCTATTAACGAGGTCAGTAGTGAAGTCATGAACTGAACCGATCAAACCAAGGAAATATTGAGACTGCAGTGTGTAAAGGGTAAATTATTAAAACTAAATCGCTCTGAGATAGATTTTGCACTTAGTTCATTCACTTTTTCAAATATTACAAACACTTTAGAATATTTTATCAAAGTTTAATATTCATCTTTCTTTCAGAAATGACAGCAGTTGATGTGTTAATGTTTGGGTCACAAGAATTAAAAAAACACAGCTTCAGTTCTAGCAAATGAACTAGAGGTATGCATCGAGTAGCCACGCACGTACGCACGCACGAACGCACGCACGCACGCACGCACGCACGCACGCACGCAGGCACGCACGCACGCTTGTTTAGTTTAGTGCAGTAAGAGGAAATTTCTTTAAAAATCATCTTCATATCTACCCGTCAGAATCCTTTCTTATTTGGTATACAACATCTCTAGAGGGAGCAGATCCAGGTTTGTTCAAATTGGGTCCAGGTAAGCGATTATGGCCCATTGGGACCTCTTGTTTCATTTGTCTCGGTAACAAAGGTAAACAAGTCCCCATAAAATCACGAAGACAACCCGGTGCTTCATTAATTAAAATTTTTCTTGTGATAATTTGTATTACCTGGTAAACCCATGCGTGGACATCATGGCTCACGCATCGATTACGACCAATCCACGGCGACTGTACTGAAAAGGCTCAAACACTCTATCTCGCCAGTCAACACTATGGGATAACCGGGGGCGCGGTGACATTGCGGTAACCGGTTCTCGTCAGATCACCGAAGTTAAGCAACGTCGAGCCCGGTTAATCCTCGGACTCTCGCGTTGTGTCCTTGGGCAAGGCACTTAACCCCGATTGTCCACATGGGGGCACGATGACGCCGTGTACTAAGGCGTACTGCACGTCGATGGTGTAATGGTCTTCAACCAATCTAATCCTGTCTGTACTGAAGTGCGTGGTTACGATGTTGGAGAGCTGGCAGCTGCTCGTCGTTGCTCGGTGGTTCTCTCCGGGTTCCTCCACCCGTAAAACTGTCACGGTCATGATTAGCAATTGTACATAAGTATGTGACCTTAAACACCAGTATATAAATAAATAAATAAATAAATAAATAAATAAATAAATAAATAAATAAATAAATATGGGATAACCGTACGTTTGAGAGAGATCCATAACAAAATAATGTCCCCAAAAATTTCAGAACAAGGTTTTTTCATAACTCGTGTTCCGAAACCATTCGGGTAACAGAACAATGATCACAAAACTGGACTTCAGAGAATTACGTGAATATCGATTGATTCGCGACGGGGTCACAAAACAGTCGAAATTATCTTATCGATTTTCTCCCCACAACACTAGAGAATCTCTCCCACCAGGAAAAGAAATGTGAGAATCTGAGATGATATTTTAGGGCCCTGCGAATCACATGTTTTCGATTCGAATCGAATCGAGTCTGTTATTCGTGATCGAATCGAACCTCGAATCGAATACAGGCGTCTTGAAGTCCCGACTGATAAAATATTCCGACTTCATCACCAAGGCATGCCTTCGTCGAAGGCATGCCTTGATGATGTTGTTGGAATGTTACCCAGTAAGGATTTTTGTTCAAAAACGGGAGCAGGTACGAGAATTCTGTTCTGGGCATTGCACGTGGTTACTAGAAACCGTGAGCTCATCGTCGATATTGCCTGGGAATTTTAAATTCGCTTTAAGTAGTGGTAGTGACTAGTGAAACTGAAATTAGCATGGATGGTGGCATGGGTACAGATGGTTTTCATTTTAATACAGCGGAAATTTTTCTCAGTCTTTATTTTCAACATTATTTATGTACATTTCTATCTCAGCTATACGTTCTGTGAGGCGACTGAGACGACTGATACCAAGCGAAATCCCAGTGAAAAGATTCGAAGGAAAACGAATCGGGCAGCTGATTTCGAATCGAACCGAATACTAATTAAGATTCGAAATCAAATTGAATCTCGAAACTTCACATGACTTTATTTTTCCACTTGTTTTTCTTAAAGTCTTAATTTCACAATATTATATTTTATGATATCTAGGCTAGTGACGTGTATTGTGTCGCATCCCAATCGCGATCTGCTGGAAAAAAATACTACTTTTGTGCAGTACTATATTTTCAGTATATTCATAACAAGTATTCTCTAACATATAGTTCTGTTATTAAAATATTGTGAGAGAGAATTAACTATTGTTTGTTGAGGCGAATTGCAAGTTAATGAGCCTTTTGAACTAGGGCGTGTATGATTCTCAGACACAACAAAATCAATATTATTCCATGTTCCTTGTCAGTATATTAAATAACTTATTGTCAAGCTTCAGTGTATTTTCCTTTCTCATTTTTGATGAATCAAAAACAAGCTGAATGAAAACATTTCTCATTAAGTTGAGAAAATTATATCGCCGTTGTGAGCATATTGGAAGATATGACAGGCCATTGCCTTTGATTCTTGTTCAAAAGCATCCTGTGGAATCAGTAGAACTCTGACTGAGTGATACATATTAAACCGTGGTATAATACCACTGGTACAACAGAGGTTAGATTTCACGAGAGAATCAGAATCGATTCTCACAAATGACTCTCGCAAGGAAAATTATTGTAATCATTTGATTTTTGTCACAGATTCCGAAAATGTCCTTGAAATCTCCCATTTTTTAATTTCTGCTCCCATTTTCTACTCCCTCAAAGTTAGGTAACATTATTAAGCACATTGATAAACAGTGGTGTCTAGTGATGTGTTAGCTGCCTCTACGGGCAGCCATAGGGCTGCACGGTATATCGATATACACCGGTATTCAAACCAATATCGATTGAATACCGATGTAATTACAAAAATATCGGTGTCTCAGGATGTCTTGAGCTTTAACTGTAGCCTCGAATGAATAATATTATCCCTTTACCCAAAGAATCGCACTCATGTGCCCGCGTAATATACAAATTCAGCTGTTTAAAAATAATTTTCAAAACTTTCAACAAAACTGTATCATGTGACCCCTCATTGGAACGAGCTCGCTGAGCTCGTTCCAATGAGGGGTCACATGATATTGTTTTGTAGAAATATTTGGAAAAATATGATAAAATATCATTTAAAATAATAAATTTTGATATCGCCTGCGTTGGGTAAAGGTGTTTCGAACCGCATCATCAAAGCATGCTGATTCGTTGCGACTGTGATGCCTGAAGTCTCGATTGTGGTACTTATGTTCAGATATCTGAACTGCTTTCGATATACCGGTATACCGCGGTATTTGTTTGAGTACCGATACCGGTATTCAGTTTTGAATATCGTGCAGCCCTAGGCAGCCAACACTTCACAAGAACACACTGCCATTGTGTGTAGCTTCCTTCAGCAAGACCATCGAAAGCCTGCATGTTGGAACTTGTTCTACATGTTCGACGTGGAAACTCACGACACTTGGAACAAGACACTTGAGTATTAAACTCAAGTAAGTATACGAATGTAAGTTAAGGTTTGTCGTTTACTTTTTATGTAATATTTACTGCATTCGCTTACAAATTTATAACAATACACCCGGATTCTAAATTATTTTCGAACTCAAACTGATTTTCTCAGCAGAGGTTCGCGAGAATTAAAATTGATTCTTACGAATATGAACAAATGTAAACAACTGTACAAACTCGGAATATGGGTACACTCATTTTCTTGTAGGAGAACTTTTATTATCAGTGTATTTTAAAATGTTCCGCAGTTGTTAATAAAGACGCCTCTAAATTGCCCATAAATGATTAATAAACATCCTGCTTTGAATGCCAAGTACAAGACATCATTAGTGTCACACTTACACCCGACTCTTGAGGGAAAGACTGTCTTACAGTTAAAACATAGAAGTTCTGTCATGAAATGCGCACGTCGATCTGCGCGTTATGACCATAGTAAGGCTATCAAATTCTGTACATATGGTCAGTGCACAAGCAATGTTTCAGCCTATGGACCTCCGGAGAAACATTGCCTGTGTTTGCTATACAGTAACCAGGAGAACCTGCCGTGCTTTGGATGCCATTCGATGTGGCAATAGCGCACAATTCCTACGTACAATTAAGCCTAGATAAACGCACAGCCCGTGACAGGACTTCTAGGTTTAACTGTATAATATCGCGAAGAATCTAAAACACAACAAAACAAAAATAAAGAGTATGCTCATGGGTGACAGCGAGTGTTAACAAATAACTTTATGCAATTGACAACACGGATGAAGGGAAAAGGCTCTTTGGTTAGCTTGCCGAACTTCTAAGATCTTATGTTGAAACCTAGATAAAGTCAGGAGCGCAAAACCTGTTTGTTGACTTAATTTTGTGGGGAGATAGTGTTGTAGTATATTTCTCTACAGCTGAAGCGAAGCGAACCAGGTACAACCCGTGTGATAGGTCAGTAAGTTGGAAGGCAGCGCTTCCGACTCCGAAGTTCTTTCCAGTATTCAATTAAAAGATGTCCCGACGCGAATATGGAAATTTATGTTTAAAGCTCAGTGCCCTGCGAAGCTTCGAAATTCGATCCAAATCCCACAAAGTGTCTCCTTTTACATTCTTTTCTCCGCGACAAGACTGGTAATAGAAGAGGAGTTCGTGGTTTCGCTGCCGAAACTATTTTGCCCACGTCCCTGGCATATTCCGGTCTTTGGAGTTGAGTAAACTGACCAGTCGCCGTTGACTTGCAATATGTATTCTTATATAAAGCTGTCGTATCGACAATTTGAGTAGAGATGAGGATCGATTCGCGATTCGAGTCCAACTCCTTTGTCTGAATCGACACGGGATTCGATTCGACCCATTTGGTGTTCACAGGGCCATATTATTTAACCCTTTAGCCAACGAATCGCCCGCGTAATATGCAAATTCAGCAGTTGAAAAAATATTATATTTAAAAAAATTCAACAAAACCATATCATGTGACCCCTCGTTGGAACGAGCTCGTCGAGCTCGTTCCAACGAGGGGTCACATAATATGGTTTTGTTGAATTTTTTTGAAAAATTAAAAAAAATAATATTTAAAATAATAAATTTTGATATCGTCTGCGTTGGGTAAAGGGTTAAAACCCTAGGTACTTTTTTTCAGAATTTCCCCCACACCATTATCGTTAAGTCCAGTGTCTCAGCAGTGATTCTTGTCAAGTCTTGACTGTCAACAGAGGTCGGCAAGATTTGGATGGAAACCACCGCCAGGATAATTTCACAATTATCTGCATTACTTCTTCGTAATTGCATGTTTGGGAGTCTGATCATATACTAGAAAGACTTCTAAGTCAGAACATAGTAGTCAATGAATGAATGTATCGTTGCACTGCCAGAACAAGAACGATAATGCAGTTGACTTTGACAGTCCACATAATATAGATGCATCGAAACTTAGCATTGATTTTGTATCCAGATCTATTCTATTTTCAGTTTTACTGAAAAGATAGGGGTATCTGATACATATATGTTACCATTTTATTTATTAGATATTAGAAATATTTTTTCTCAGAATTATTCATTTTCAAACTCGGCAGATATGGATTCGAATTCGGTTGATATGACGCCGATTTCAGCCAATATGAACCAAGCTAAAGTTGTTCCCCTTTATGTGTTACGAGGCGTAACCAACTTATTTACAAATCCTTCACAGTTATTCATGGCACGCGATCAGAAAAAAATGACGTGACCAGCACAACAGAGTGGTTTGAAGCCGAGCTTTTTTATGATGGAGAATGCATGATGCTATATGTAAGGATTAGGAGGATGAAGACCGACACGATATGACCTTGGCTGTTAAAGTGTCGTTAAACCCTTGTAAATAAATAAATGATAAATAGGACGATGACGAGATGAAAGAAGAGAGTTGTACAGATAATTCAACGCAAACGGAGAGTCGCAAGTGGAGATTCTTCGAAGAGGGAGAAGAAATAGTTCAGCTATATGAACATCGCGGCTTTCCCAGTGGGGAAGCCGTGACTTTCAGATAGCTGAACTATGATAAGAAGTGGGGGCGCGGTGGCGTCGCGGTGACGTCGCGGTAACCGGTTCTCGTCAGATCACAGAAGTTAAGCAACGTCGAGCGCAGTTAGTAGTTGGATGGGTGACCATTTCAGTGACTGATTCGCGCTCCCGCGTTGTGTCCTTGGGTAAGGCACACTTAACCCCGATTGCCTACATAGGGGCACGATGACGCTGTGTGCTAAGGCGTACTGCACGTCAATGGTGCGCATGTCTTCAACCAATCTAACCCTGCCTGTGCCGCGGTGCAGAGTTCAGAGTTACGATGTTGGAGAGCTGACAGCTGCTCGTCGTTGCTCGGTGGTTCTCTCCGGGTACTCCGACTTCCTCCGTCCGTAAAACTGTCACGGTCATGATTAGCCATTGCGCATAAGTATGGGACCTTACACACCAAAAAATAAATAAATAAATAAATAAATATAACTATGATAAGAGGGAACTTCGGATTCTGTGAAAAGAATAAGAGACAATAACACTCTAAGAAAACTTTAACAGGTCTGAAAACATTTTATAATTATTTGCTTTGGTTTAAGATATAACGAGGTTATTTGTTAAGCACCTAGGACAGAAGCTATGCAATCGGCGGGAAGAGTTCGAAAGCTTTATATTTTGCTTTAATTTGAGTAATTCTGGTTGTCGTGATGTGCTCTATCTCCTTAGCATCTACGGGCTCGATCAACTTCAAAATCTGTAGGTGAATATGTTTCTATCCCATATAACAAAATCGACATGTTTGGTGGTATTATCTTCCGTTGTTCTCGAAAATCGGTAATTGTGTCGCATCCCGTATCATTCATTTTGTATGCAGATTTGAATCGCAACTAAAACAAACCGTGCGCAGCGCGGGTCCATATGCACTAGAATACATAAAGTTAATACCATTGGGTTTTACATTACCATTTATGATACGTTGTAAACTCCTGATCAGAACTAAAACCCAGAGGCCAGTGCCATTTGTGATACCCCTGCCCCCGCCCTCCTTGCCTTCGAATGCTTTCGGAGCCCTTGCATACGTTTTGTATTGAAAAGGTAATAGACCAGCTCATATTCACTGAATCCACATTCATTGAATCTTGGTGTACATGTACAGTGGAAAGTGGATAACTATGAAATCACCCGAAAAGGGGAGTTCCTAACCAGTTAAATTCCTCCTATTCTGTGAAAAATGTATACTTAGCGGTTATTACTTGTTTAGTTTCTTATCGGCCGAGATATCAGCCTTCGGTAACTTCACATCCGCCTTCGACCTTCGGTCTCAGGCTGATATGAAGTTACCTCTGGCTGATACTTCGGCAGATATGAAACTAACGAAATAATAATCTTTAAATGTGCACTCTTATGAACAAGAATCAGGGTCGAGATCTTGTTATTAGGCATCTTATACACTTAGTGAAAAGGGCGACACTTTGATAAAATTGCACGTATTAGCACATAATACAGTAATGATATTATTAAGCTTTTCTTAGAATATTTCGGTAAACAGGAAGGATAAACTTGAGCAAATTTTTCTTGAATTGTTTTCATTGGCTCTTCACGAAACTGGATACGGACTTGTTTCCGAATACTTTTCCATACCTCAAAAACAGATTTGTGACAACAGACTCCGAAACACCGCTAGGGCCTCAATACTTTTTCTTGTAGGTTAAAGTGTTGGAATGGCCCTTTTAAGTTCTTTCCAATAGGTTGTAACACAATTACCATATTATTAACCTTAAATAGGAACTTAGACTGAGCAGGGATCTTCATCGTAGATCAGACGGTCCCTATGATAAGACTAATCAACTCGTTCCATTCGGTGTGCACAAATATTGTATGAAAACATAAAGTTTCTGTCGATGAACAGATACAACAAATCGGCAAGGAAATTTTGTAATGAATTATTGATGTTATTGTTAGGAGTGTTACTTATTGTCTCAGGGCTGTTGGATTAACTTATTTCTGATTTGACTTTGGGCTCTTGAATTTAGTTGTTTCTGATTTGTCTTAAGGGATTAAATTATAGCTTATTTGTTTTAGAATTGTAGGATTAAACCCAACCAGGCCTGAAAATAAGCAGGCTGACATTTGCAGAATGAGGTCCTCAGAGGGTGAATTTGATGATGCTGTCCCTAACAGTGGGCAAATTATCCTCTGGATACCTCCTTCTGTTTAGTTTTGAGACCCTGATTCAGATTGAGGTTCACAGAGGGTAAATTTAGTGATGCTACCCTGCTCTGCAGGGTAGCACCACTAAATTCACCCTCTGGGGACCTCATTTTGCAGATGACATTCTGCTTATTTTCTGGCTTGAACCCAACACTGATGTGTCTTCGGGATGTGAGATTATATCATTAGGAATTTTGTCTATCCTCGCTGAGTTATCTAAGACATGTGGAATAAAATCATTACTCACTTGTCTTAGGGTTGTAGGATTAAATCATTACTGATTCGTCTTTGGGGTTTGTGACTAAATCATTATTGATTTGACCTAGAGCTGATGGACTAAATCATTATTGATGTTTAGGTCTGTAGGATTATATCATTGCTGCTTTGTCTTAGGTCTACATTATTAAATCCTTACTTACCTGTCTTATGGTTGTAGAATTAAATCATTAATGATTCGTCTTTGGGCTTTATGACTTGATCATTACTGATTTGGCCTTGAACTGACGGACTAAATCATTAATGATGTTTTAGGTCTGTATGATTAATTATCTTACAATCATATAGATTTGGGCCTGAAAACCCACGAGAAACGGTACGTATCACATAATGTGTTCCGATTCCGTATTATATAGACGACTGATTCTGATTCCGTATCACATAGACGACTCGTTTCCGGTGACACGGCGGGCTATCATAACAGAAGCATGAATGCTGTCTATGTGCATTTCAGTGATCGACTCAGCTGATCGCTCACAAAACAAAACAAAATTTCTTACAGTTAGCGATAGAACTATTAATAGCCAATGACCCCCCCCCCCCCACCCCACACACACACAATAAACACTGATTAAACGAAATAAAAACAAACCTTTACTGGTTAAATAGTTGGAACTGGCAAACTATTTAATATAAAGTGACACTGAGTGAATAATTTGACAACACAATCTTGACAATTGCGGTGACCGAGTTACTGATTGTTTGTTAGAGTACACAATAACATAATCCCACAAAATACGTTTTTTTGAACTTTTTCTCACCCAACATTATGTCCCAAAACTGTATTAATAATGTAAGATTTAATCTTGTTATGTGACAGAATTGTTAGATAAATGAATTATCATGATAATGTGCATGTCCAGTGATTTGCATCAAATTCTCGGTGGTGTCTAAAAATGGGATCACAACTCGCTGGCAAAGCCGACGAGTTGTGATCAAATTCTGGACACCACCTCAAATCTGATACAAATCACAGGACATGCACATTATCGTGATAATCTGTATACATCATTACTGATTTGTCTTATGACTATAGGATTAAATTATTACTAACTCGTCTCAGGACTGAAGAATTAAATCATTACTTCATTGAGTTTGGGAATTGGAATTGAATTATTATTGATTTGTCTTAGGACTGGGATTAGCTCATTACGGACTTGTCTTAGGGTTGGGGGATTAAACCGTTACATATTTGTTTCTGAGCTGTGGGACTGAATCATTACTGATTTATCACAGGACTGTATAATTAAATCACTACTGTTGTTTTAGGCAAGAGAGTTAAATCTGCACAGAGTTACCTAAGGGTTGCAGCATTAAAAAAGTTACGGCAGATCTTGGGGCTTTAAGGTTAAACCATTGATGATTTGTCTTCGGGTTGTAAGGTCATCACTGTTTTTTCTAAAGCTTTACAATTAAAACATTACTGTTTTGTCTTTGGACTGTAGGATTAAACTATTACCGTGCCTACCTATTAATGTACAATCGATTCGCCAGGTTGCTCAAACAAAGTATTGTGTACGAGAGTTCCGATCAGGATCAAGAGTAAAAGAGTAAACCGAATAGACTACCGTACCTGTATCATATATGTATTCTTGATTTTCATCTGAAAATTGCTCACTATTGGTCGGCTTGTTAACCCTTTGCTCCCTGGTGGTATCTTCCATATCAGTTCACTGACAGAAATTAGAAGGGTCCATATTTATTATTTGGAGGTAGACCAATTAATATTGTCATCGTGCAGCCTCAGGCTGCACGTTGAAAATATTGATTGGTCTACCCCACACAATCACTTAGCAGCCATCCTACTTAACCCTTTACCTAACCTGAAAAGCAGACGACACTTGCAAAAATAATTCTTGAATAACTAATCTTTTTCATTTTTTTGTCTCAAAAACATAGGTTATGACCCCTCGTTGGAACGAGCTCGACGAGCTCGTTCCAACGAGGGGTCATAACCTATGTTTTTGAGACAAAAAATGAAAAAAATAATGAAAATTAATTGGCGATTTTTGAGAATAGCGCTGGCCGGTTTTGGCCGTTACGTTGGGTAAAGGGTTAAACTTAAATTATGAAGTATCATGTTCCTGGGACAGAAAAGCGCCCCCCCCCCCCTCCCTGGTTGAAAGGGTTAAGTATAGACACACAAAAATGTGAATTTTTCTCAACTTTAACTCTTAAACCGCTGAGTATTTTTAAGATACTTTTCAGCAAATCTAGTCATGGCTGCTGTGAATGACAAAATGCATCTAAATTGAAATCAAGAAATCATTGGCGGAAAATCCATTCACTTCACTGGGAGAAAAGTTGATTAGAGGTGCCCGAATTATCCTTATTTCAGAAAGAGAAATCCTGTCTTGGAGGGAATATCAGCCCGCAGCATGCAAGAGGTCAAAGCCTGTAGAAGACACAAACCAAACGAGGGAATCACCATTTATATCTTAAGAGGAGAACACCCCCTTCCTGCTAATTTCCAACAAGATTGTAATGGTTTATTGGAGAAGATACTATCACCCTCCCCTCTCTCTCTCTGGGAAAACTTGGGTTGCGTTGGAGGGGAGAGGGGATGCACATGACTCTCAGCTTGTTTACATATGGTTAGATAAATCGTCATTTCCACTTGCGTGAAACAAAAGATGCATGATGGAAAATATGTACTCAACCTTAGATTTGCTACTGCTTCCGTGTTGGTAACATCTCATCTGATTTGAAGTTGATGCGTTCTTAGCTTTCCTGATACACTGGACAAAAAGCAATTTTCTCACAAATTAATGACGGCAGGCTTTGGGTACCGCCAGTCAATGTTCGTCACGATTGTTTGTCACTTTTCACCCGTTTCCGATTTTAATCAGTGATGCATAACAGTACAACTGTATTTTTTTCAAAAAATATGTTTTCTTAAAGAATAAATCTTCCTTCCCTTACGATCTATAAAAAGTCAAAGCAATAATGATATAAACAACGGAACATTAATCGGAAGAACCAATCACATCTGTTTAAAGACCTCTTACTAAGAATTTCAAGAAAATCACGGCCTACTGTTGAGCTACTGAAAATCACGACCACGGCCTTCTGTTGAGCAAAACTCGTTTCAGAATAAAAAATAGCCTTTTTGTCATCAAAACGTCTTAAAATAATACAAAGCCAGCAATGTCTTAATTTCAAACAACAGTACTGTAACCATAAAAGTGGTATTTCTCTCGATCAGTTCGCGATCGAATTGCGACACACTTACATACATATACCAGTGGATCGAAATTTCATAAATAAAATATTGCAAAATCGAGACCGAACCGCGAAAAACGACCGAAAATTATATCTCAGATTCAACGCTCTCGCATTGGTTTTCCGATGGGTGAGTTTATACGATGCAGTGGGAAGAAAGTGGAATGATAATTTCGACCGAATCGCGACTCAGTCGCGATCCGATCGAAACTGTCCGTTTCTATTATTACAGTGCTTTATTGGCTACTTGGAGTGCTGATGTCTTCATATCTTAAAATACCACATAGATTCAGGGGAGGACAGGATGATAGCCAGCATGTCTATATCTACAGTCCTGTCACGAACTGTGCGTTTATCTAGGCTTAATTGCGCGTAGGAATTGTGCGCAATTGCCATATCGAATGGCATCCAAAACACGGCAGGTTCTCCTGGTTACTCATAGCAAACACAGGCAATGTTTCTGCCAATGGACCTCCGGGTTACCCGGAGGTCCATTGGCTGAAACATTGCTTGTGCACAGGCCATATGTACAGAATTTGATAGCCTTACTATGGCCATAACGCGTAGATTAACGCGCACATCGATGTGCTATTTGTGCGCATTTCATGACAGGACTTCTAGTTTTAACTGTACTTACAGTTTTCAAAGGTTGTTTACAGATCTTATTTTACTTTTTGATATTCATAGTGTACACTTTTGAAATTAAACTCCATAACTGGCATATAAACACTTGAAACAATATTTATCGGCCATACCACGAAATGCCGAAAAATACATTTCCCATCAGTTTGAAGGAAGCTGAGATTGGATCTATAGTTGTGTCGAGTTTAACTCTTCAGAAATCAATAGTTGGTTGTAGGATTTATCAAACTGTAATTAATATCCAAATTGCCGAACCAGTGTTTAGATGTTGATTGGATAACTACATACAGTATCGCGATTATAAAAGCGGACAGAGAATTTCAACCGGGTCGCAACTACGTCGAAATTCCTATCCACTTTCCATCACACCAGTGCACGTTTTCATCCATCGAAAACAAACGTGAAAACTTTTCATCTCAAATGCTATTTTTTTTCTTGATTCAGTTTTGATTTCGCAGTATTTGATTGCTTCAATCTAGAGCCGCTGATGTAAATGTGTCGCAACCAAATCGCGACCTGATCGAGAAAGGAGCCACCTTCATACTGAAACTGTCCAACGAAATGAACAAACTTTTCTGAGCGCAATGCTCATCATAAACGAGAGCTCGGTGGCACAGTGGTTAGAGCGGTGAACTTCAAAGCGAAAGGTCCACGGTTCGAACCTGATCAGCTGGAACTGTGTTCTGTCCTTGGGCAAGACACTTAACCCTTTACCCAACGTAACGGCCAAAACCGTCTAACGCTATTCTCAAAAATCGGCAATTAATTTTCATTATTTTTTCATTTTTTGTCTCAAAAACATAAATTATGACCCCACGCTGGAACGAGCTCGTTCAGCTCGTTCCAACGAGGGGCCATAACCTATGTTTTTGAGACAGAAAAATGAAAAAAATTAGTTATTCAAGAATTTTTTGCACGTGTCGTCTCTTTCCATGTTCGGTAAAGGGTTAAGCCCGGTTGCCCATATGAAAGCGCGGTGCTTAGGAGTACTGCATGTCAATGGCACACTTGTCATGAACCGCTGGTAATTCTGTTTGTGCAGAGTTATTAAGTTGGGGAGCCTGGGGCGCCTGACATTTGCTCGCCGTTGCTTGATGATTCTATCCAGGCACTCCGTTTTTCTCCACTCGTAAACCTGTCGATTCGCCGTGGTGACCCTGGCTGTTGACAGTATCGTTAAACCTCAATAAACAATAAACAAACTTATCATAAACAGGGTTTTGTAATTTCAACTTTCAAGCCACATCGTATGACTTCTCACAGGATCGAAGTGGTTCCTTTTGTATCATTAATTAAGGTACAATATTGTACCGTCTTCAACTGATGAAAAGAGAATTGCAAATGATAAATAATTGCAACGAAGAACGATGTAGTTTTGTTTACACGAGTCTCTAGCTAAATTCCACTTGAGAAGCTATATTTGTTGCTGAAACACAAATGTCGAATCGTCATTTAAATCTATATAATATTCCAGTTTTACACAATGCTCCAACCATCCATACAAACGTCCCGAACACATCCACGCGAATTAACAACGATAGTTAATAACTACGTTTACCTACCGGCTTTTTATGTTATATTGCCATTATATGCTATTCGGCAGACTGCTTACATCTTGTACCTCTTCCAGCAAACAATCACGTCCTATCAGATCCATCACAGGACTATAGATGTTCAGTCGAGATAACGTAGATATTTCTTCAACCGAGGATGATATATTCTAAAATAATTACTCGCAGTCTTTGTAAACAGCTAGTGCGACTCCAGTGTGATTGGATGTCACTCTTATAAATTACTTGAAATGCATGGGTACATGTTGGCATAATTATTTTGTCACGATAAGTTTATTTATCTGGAAATAGGGAATAAATGCACAACTGTGACGTGACTGTTTGCTACATTACTTCCGGTTGATATGGTCACTGGCGTTATCTCGGAATGTCATATCGAAAGCTTAACTCATTGGCTGTTATCACTTTTTGCTGCATGTGTGCTTGATTTCATATGCTTCTATTCCAGAACAGAGCGGCATATCGCAAACGAGAAACTCACTGATATCACCCATACGCAGACGATATCAGAATTTATTATTTTGTATATTACGCGGATGGAGGCGGCCGATTCTTAAAAGGGGTAAAAAACATTATAAACTAGAGAATTGTAATTTGTTGGACAAATTACGGGTTTTCCCAACTTTCCAATGTGAAAATGCAGACTACATATAGCAAAGCAAAGTGCTTGAAATTATCCATTTCCAAAATGATATACAAAAGGCATCCAAAGTTGGCTATTTTTGGCATTCTATAACGGTACTCTTATTCTCACCCTCATTGTGCTTCGGGGTTAAATCTTGAGATTAAAAAGTAAACAGTAACTTTCTTCTGCAATCATTGTTACATCTATCAATACCAAAATAATTGCTAAAACAACCTTGCAATTAGGGGAAATGAGTACAGATGTTTGCAAAATTCACTGAAAATCAATTTTTGTCAGCTAATACTATTCTTTACGTGGACAAAGCATATTTTGGGTTAAGCCCCAAAGCGTAACTTTGGGGGCGCGGTGGTATTGCGGTAACCGGTTCTCGCCAGATCACCGAAGTTAAGCAACGTCGAGCCCGGTTAATCCTCGGATGGGTGACCTTCTGAGCGATCGATTCGGACCCCCGCGTTGTGTTCTTGGGCAAGGCACTTAACCCCGATTGTCCACACGGGGGCACGATGATGCCGCGTACTAAGGCGTACTGGACGTCGATGGTGCGCATATCTTCAACCAATCTAACCCTGCCTGTGCTGCAGTGCAGAGTTACGATGTTGGGGAACTGGCAGCTGCTCGGCGTTGCTCGGCGGTTCTCTCCGGCTTCCCCCACCCGTAAAACTGTCACGGTCATGATTAGCCATTGTGCATAAGTATGTGACCCTAAACACCAATAAATAAATAAATAAATAAATAAATAAATAAATAAAGCATAACTTACAGCAGCTGATTTGTTCATTAAGCATCTCTACCTGTAGCCAAACAAAGTATCTAAAATTAACCCTTTCCAAAATGACAGGACAATGTAACCGAAGTTAGCTAATTTTAGCATTTACGAATGGAAATGTTACCCTCAGTGTGCCTGAGGGTTAAAGATGAGATTAAAAACTAAACAGTAACTTTCTTCTGCAGGCCTTGTTGCGTCTAAGCATACAAAAATAATTGTTACAACAACATTGCAGTTAGAGAAATTAGCGCTTGAAGTTAGTCAATCTCGATGATAAAATGCTATATTCCTATCATTTGGTGCCAATAGGGGTTAATTTTAAAATATTTGTGTGGTGATTTTAGTGTATCCTATTATGCTCTAAATGTGTGAACATCAACCACAGACTGAGTGTCTGATAAGAGACGTGTCAGAATCTTGAATTTTGGTATTTCAATGAACATGTAAAAGTTCAGGGTACTCCAAGTCAAGGCGCGACAACTGGGTGAAGGTTAAAACTTGGAATAAAACATATAACAGCAAAATTGTTCTTGGATGAATGTCATATCTTCTCACGGGAAACGTTTTGAGAAAATATGGCTCCAGTGCTGAGAAATTGCATGTAAATTTTGGCGAAAATAACAATTATTCCGACAGTACCCTTATAGGAAGTCTCAAATCTACCAAGGGTTAAACTTTTAATAATAACATATAGAACAAAATTTGTTATACTGTGACTGCTGCATGCAGCTATGGAAAACATTCAGAGCTCAATCAATTAAAAATGGAGTAAATCGTCACCTAAACTTACCAAATTCTGCAAAAAATTGGATTTTTTTTGACGGTACCTACTTTTATGCAACCAGAATGGAATAGGGTTAAACTTTACAACCAAACCTATAACAACAAACATGCTTGGTAGTAAATTATGAATACGTACATGAAACGTGTTTGAAATTAACCCTTTACAAAATGATAGAAAAAGCAAATAAAGTTGGCTAATTTTGGCATTTTCAAACGGTACCCTTATTCCCGCCCTCATTGTGTTTGAGGGTTAAAGCTGAGATTAACAAGTAAACAGTAACTTTCTTGCGCAATCATTGTTGCATCTATCCATACCAAAATAATTGATACAACAACCTTGTAATTAGAGAAATTTGCTCTTGAAGTTGGTCAATTTTGAAGAAAAAAAATCTATATTCATGTCATTTTTGGCCAATGGGGGTTAAAGTTGAAAGATTTGAGTGGTATTCGTGGTGTATTATATTATGCTCTAAATGTGTGGAAAATTTGAGCTAAATAACTGTAAACAACTTTGAGACATTTGAAAAATTGTGAAATTTTGACGGTTTTGGCAGAATATTTTAAAAATACGCGTTTTCACGGACATGACGATACCGCATTTCACTAGATGTTATGACATTACATAAGTATGCCAAATTTGGTTAAAATAGTACAGCTTGTTTTTGAGCAGTTCAACAGACAAAATTTGAGGAGGAAAAAAAAATTAAATTAAAAACTAAACAGTAACATTCTTCTGCAAGCATTGTTACATCTCTGCATATAAAAATAATTGTTACAACAACCTCGCAGTTATGAGAAATTTGCCCTTGAAGTTAGTAAATCTTGAAGATAAAATGATATATTCATATCATTTGTGGCCAATAGGGGTTAATTTTGAAATATTTGTGTGGTGATTTTAGTGTATAATATTATGCTCTTAATGTATGAACATCAATCACAGACTGAGTGTCTGAAAGGAGACATGGACTAATCTTGAATCTTGCTATTTGAATGAACATGTTCAAGTTGAGGGCACTCCAATTCAAGGCCTGAAAACTGGGTGAGGGTTAAAACCTGGAATAAAACATATAACAGCAAAATTGTTCTTGGATAACAGTTAGGTAATTACCAAAAATGAAAAGTGGACAGAAATCGCGCATGGGTTAATGGCGAAAAGGCGGTAATTTGGCTAATTTGACATTGAAATTGGACAGACAGCAGTGTCGCTCATACGCCCACTGCGTCCAGGCCAGTGAAGACAGATGCACGAAATTTTCAGAAGTTGTTCTACTATCCCTGCTCGACAGGACAGTATCTTTGTCGAGTGGCGTCACCGCGAGGGAACAACGTGGATCGCGCGGAAACCGTGGGAACGATTCATCCCTACTCTAGTCCCAATGCAATGCCGTTTCCATTCACTATTTACCTATCACCGATCGAGTTTAGCATTATTTCTGTCTATTTGATGAACTGCCCAGCTTTAAATATTCGCACATTCATATGGGACAGAAAGTTTTGAGTTAAACTGCTTTTTTTGGACCATCCCGGCAGAAACTGACAACTCGATCCGGTGGAGAAAAAGCAGTCATCTGGCTAATTTGACATTCAAATTGAACAGATACAATGTCCAACATACACCGATTATGTCCCGACCATGCAAGGCAGCAACTTGAAATTCTCAGAATGTTTTCTACTGCCCCTGCCCGACAGCTTAGTATCTTTGTTAAGTGCCGACACCGCGTGGAAATACCGTGGATCAGGTGGAAACCGAGGGCACGATTCGTCCCTACTTTATTCTCAATTCAACGACTTTTCCATTATTATTTACCTGTCACCAGCTGAGTTAGGCATTATATCTGTCTATTTGATGAACTTTTCAACCTTAACTATTTGCGGCTTCATGAAGCACCACCGAAAGACCACTGCACGGTTACCAATATATTCAGGGATTGATTTTACGAAAATAACAATTATTCCAACTATACCCACATGGGAACTCCTAAATATGCCAAGGGTTAAACTTTTGATAATAACGTATAAAACAGAAGTTGTCATGCTATGCTTGCTGCATGCAGGCATAGAAAACATTCAGCGCCAATGAATTAGGAATGGAGTAAATTGTCACTTAATCCTGCGGAATTCTGAACAAATGAGAGTTTTTTTCGACGGCACCAATCTTTATGCATCTGAGACAGGGGTGGCGTTAAACTTTACAGCAACCGTATAACAGAAAATATTCTTGGAATTGAACTGTGAATCCGAATTTTGAAAGCATTTTCGGATATTCCAAACTACCACTGCACGCTTATCAATATCCAGTGATTGTATGAAAATATCAATTATTCCGACCGTACCCATATGGCAGTCTCGAATCTGCCAACGGTTAAACTTTTAACAAAAGTTGTCATACTGTGACTGCTGCACACAGCCATAGAAAACGTTCCGCGCTGAATCAATTAGGAATGGAGTAAATCGTCACTTAAACTTACCAAATTCTGAAAAACTATAGTTTTTTTTGGACTGCACCTATCTTTATGCAAACAGAACGAGTATAGGGTTAAACTTTACAACCAAACTTACAACAGCACATATGCTCGGTTGTAAATACGAACATGTAAATCAATCATTTTTCGATATTCCTTTCGAAAATGGAAGAAAAGTGAGCTCCATATTAGCCAGTTTTATGAAGAATTTTAGGGCACTCAAATTCAAGGCCCGAAAACTGGGTGAAGGAAAAAAATTTGAATAAAATATATAACAGCAAAATTGTTCTTGGATGAAGGTCCAGTCCTCTCATGGAAAGGGTTTTGAGATAATATGGCCCCAGTGCTGAGAATGTGCATGTAAACGTTGACGAAAATAACAATTATTCAGACAGTACCCTTATGGGAAGTCTCAAACTTAAAAAAGGGTTAAACTTTTAATAATAACATACAGAACAAAATTTGTCATACTTTGACTGCTGCAAGCAGCTATAGAAAACATTCAGAGCTCAAGAGAAAAAAAATTTTGAAAAAGAAGAATAACAAGAGTCTTTCCCAAATTGGGTTTGGGAAAGCCTAATTATTGTGATGAGTTGACGGCAACACGGTGTGAGGTTTGCCGCTCGGAGCTCATGTTGAACCGAGGCGCGAAGCGTCGATGTTGAACATACGCTTCGAGCCGCAAACCTCAGACCATGTTACCGTCAACTCATCACAATAATGTATAAATAAGACACTACACATAGCCTAAAACCTGCGTCGTGAAACACGAAAGTCTTATTTACTAAACTTGTGATCGTTAGAAGTTGCCTTGTTCAAGGCAACTCTTAACGATCGCGGGTTTAGTAAATAAACCTCTCGTGTATCTACGACGGCACTGGATAAATAATCAATAAACCAGATAAACTCATTCCAGCTTAGTTCAAATCGTAAATCGGTTTGTAATTTAAACACGACTTCATCCGGAACACCGTCTGCTGCACACGTGAAACAGCCAGAAAAATGAAACGGCTTGCTTGCCACTCGGTTGATGAATCAGTTACGAAACGAACGACGTCATTTCTAATATTTCGCGTTGTGACGTCAGACGGTAACATTTGTCACTTGAGCCATAAACATAGAATATATTGAGCGAGCCCTCGTCCAATCAGAGGAGGAGGATTTTAGTGTCATTGGAACATTAGGCTTTATGTATCTCTTTGCACATGCTGTTCAGTCAGCTAGCAATGTGCCGATAGTAGTAGGCACGCGGTGGCGTACTTTGTTGGGGGGGGGGGGAGAGGAAGTGTGACTGACAGATTAATTTGGTTGTAGATAACTGCAAAATTCATTTACGTGGTGTATTAATGGTAAGCCCTTTACTGAATAAATCGGCCGAATCCGCCCGCGTAATTTACAAATTGAGCAGTTGAAAAAGTTATTTAAAAAAAAAAAAAATCAAATAAATCATATCACAAAGTTGGTGCAGCTACCAAAATGCTCTTTCACCTGCTGTTTTCAATTCAATTGACAGAGTTTCATTTCAGCTGCTGAGCTTAAAATTTTGAGCTGGAGAATATCTCTTTAACAAATCTTTGATATAGAGTAGTGCCATGTCGTAAGAGATTTGTACACAAGCCAGAGAATCTTGTATTCATTTCTTTGCGGGATGGTTAGCCAATGTAAACGGGAAAGGAATGGTTTAATGTGGCATGGCGTCATGCCCTTACTCTTGTGGAACAATTTTGAACTACCTGTAGTTTACCTAAGTTTAACGTTTTACACCCTTAAATTAATGACTTGGAATAATTAAGACGTGTTGTTATAAATGCATGTACAAATTGTTCATCTGTCCCATGATCTATAGCATTTCTGATTTTGCTGATGTTTCGGAGATGAAAATATGCCGCCCGACAGACCTGATTGACTTGTCTGTCCAGTGACATATTTTCATCAAGGACACGCCCCATGGTTGACAATTTTCGTGATTGAAAGAGACTTACAAGAATGTTAGTTCAACCTAATTTTCAGACGTTGTCAGTAAATTTAACATTATGGGTGCGGGGATTTCATATAAAAATTGAAAATTCGAAATGTTTGCGAATTTGTGTCATCGATGTGTTCATTCACCTCACAAAAACGTCAGACATTTTTTTGTGGAGTAGTACAAAACTACAGGAGCTGGCTTTTCACAATTTGTTTTCCAATCAGTTTAAACGTTAGAATATTATTGTCTATCGAAACCGATTTACCTCTTTGCCCAACGAATAGCCCGCATCCGCCCGCGTAATATGCAAATTCAGCAGTTGAAAAAATATTATTTTTCAAAAAATTTCAACAAAACCATATTATGTGACCCCTCGTTGGAACGAGCTCGTTCCAACGAGGGGTCACATGATATGGTTTTGTTGAAATTGTTTGAAAAATTTCAAAAAATGATATTTAAAATAATAAATTTTGATATCGTCTGCGTTGGGTAAAGGGTTAAAGAATAAGAAAACGGCGTTTTCACCATCCTTTGAGGTTTTGTAACTTTTTATACCAACAGTGTGCGCATTGTGGCATATAATACAGTCACTATTTATTTATTTATTTATTTATTTATTTATTTATTTATTTATTTATTTATTTATTTATTGGTGTTTAAGGTCACATATTTTTGCATAATGGCTAATCATGACCACTAATAATAATACAGTCTCTGTCCTTTCCATTAATATGAAGGTTTTGTAGGTGAGATTTGCTAATTGTTTCCCGGGAAGAAGAATAACTTGCATATTACTGTAAAAAACACATTCGTCAATCAGAAAGCTAAAGTGGATAGTTACTTTGTCTTGGTAGGCGTGATACTGATGGAGATTCTTAATGACGGATTATCTGTGAAGATGTTGCTTCTCCTAGATTGCCTTCTGAATGATGATAGTAACTTTAAAAAAACCCCAAAAGAACAGACAGCTCTGGGGGTTGTCTCTTGTTTTCGTTTATTAAAAGCAACAAAAGAAAACTTGGCTTTATTGTCTACTGATGTTACAGACGTTTTCTCAACATTTACTTGGTTCTTAACTGGACCTTCTTCGCGCTTCTAATAATTCCAGGGAGATAACTTAATCGAAAGTCAGATTTTCATGACGATATAAGTTAGGGTTGAAGTTTTGAGTTTTGAGAGTTTTGAAATATGGTTTGCTGTTCCAAAATACATCAGTTCAGCTTTGTCGTGGTTCAGTTTCAGAAAATTAGTAAGCATCCACTGTTTAACCCTTAACCCAACGCAGACGATATCAAAATTTATTATTTTAAATATCATTTTTTAAAGTTTTTCAAAAACATTCAACAAAACCATATCATGTGACCCGTCGTTGGAACGTGCTCGACGAGCTCGTTCCAACGAGGGGTCACATGATATGGTTTTGTTGAAATTTTTTGAAAAATAATATTTTTTCTTCTGCTGAATTTGCATATTACGCGGATGGATACGGCCGATTCGTTGGGTAAAGAGTTAAAGTAGAAAACGCATAGTTCTGTCGGAATTTGTTGCAGCAGCCATAACTTCATTTGACAAGAAATCCATGAACATACACAGCAGTCTGAAAAATAAACCTTTGTATCAACTGGACCTTTTTTAATTTACTGGCACTGCCACCTAGATTGCTTTCTGAAGGATGATATTTTAGAATGGGCTACGAAATGAAATTATCAATCGATCAGCGGCAAAATTATTTACAGTTACCTCTTTGGCAACGAATTATCCAAAGGTACATAACAATCTACTGCCATTTTATATTCGCCACAACTCCAAAGTTCACAATTTTATTTGAAAAATTCAGATTACTGTTACTGCGGAAAAATTGTTGATTAAGTTATTTATTTATTTATTGGTGTTTAAGATCACATATTTCTGCACAATGGCTAACCATGACCGTGACAGTTTTACGGTTGGAGGAAGCCGGAGTACCCGGAGAGAACCACCGAGCAACGGCGAGCAACTGTCAGCTCTCCAACATACCAACTCCACACAAGCAGGGTTAGCATTGGTTGAAGACCGGTGCACCATCGACGTGCAGTATGCTTGAGTACACAACGCCACCGTGCCCCCACGTGAGCAATGGGGGTGAAGTGTCAGGCCCAAGGACACAACGCGGTTGCCGCAGGTGGGATACGAACCGAGGACCTCTCGGCTTGCAGCCTGCACCTCTACCAACTGAGCCACCGCGCCCCTGTTGATTAAGTGGAATGTAAACAGAAACAACATGAACACAATGACTAAAGATAACACTTTGCAAAAGGGCTATGAATTGAATTTTATGATGAATTTTCATTTCCTTTGCATTCTACACCATAAATAACATATCGTCGCCTGAGTGCTAGAATGTCCTATGTCCCATAGGGGACATAGGACATTCTAGCACACAGGCGACGATATACCAAGCTGCAAAGTTGCTTCAAAAAAAATTTAAATATTTAATAAACTCGCTTTCAACGATAATTTTTTTTCTAGGCACTTATTCTATTTGTTGTGAGGTTCAACCTCACCAAAATCAATGTCAACTGATCTGTATTTGTGTGGTACATATGAGTTGAGTTGAGACCTGGAAATTTGATATATTGTGCCAAAAAGAAATAAAGTATGAAAGTTTTGAAAATATGCAAATGAAGATGATGTAAATAAAAAAGTTCAATGTTGATGTGGGGAACAGATTTTGTCTCGAAAGTATGGTGGGTCATTTCAGTCATGTTTGCTGAGAATGGTTTTTGCTCAGTCCATGTACCACCGTGCTGAAAATTACAGAATCCCGGAATTATCATAATATAATCCTAGGTGATGTGATCTGAATACACTTGAATGACAAACAGTGTGAATCATCGGGTATGTTCATCAATTTCATTTTGATCGCCCCAGTTGCATACAAAGAGAAATGTTGCAAATATTGTAACATTTTAGCCCACCAGAGAAAAGTCCTATGAACTGTACCTGACACTTTTGTTTCTAATGTTTTCATAACTGTACAATTCGCACCATACCCAGTCAAGTGGAATGCTGTCTGTACAACAGTTACTGTGGTTTCTTTACAATAGGAGTGGATCACCCATGACCCTGAGCAGGCCTGCCATGATACTACATAAGTGTTTCCTAGGTATCGGGGACAAATAAACTTCATAGAACACCGCTGACAGGGGAAGCCTGCCTCTTTATTAACATGATCAAGATAGTTGATGTTTGTTTACTCGAGTTTCATTTGCATATTAACTAAAAATTTATACTTATATTTCTTTCATGATACAATATATCAAAATAGCTTATATACTCTAGACAATGACAGAACTATCAGTAGAGTTTTCTGTAAAAGCTGGGTTACACAATAATGAGAATAACTGCCTCGAAAAAGTGCTCATTAAAAGTGAGATTATCAAATATTTAAATTATAAAATAGTTTTTTGAACGTCTCAGCATACCTTATATATAATATAAAGTGCAAGTGGAGTAAGAGTGCATTCTAAACTAGGAATAAAAAGAAATTCTACAAGACAATTTTTTCCAAATTCTTTCTGTTCACATTCCCTTTTATACCGTCAAGTCGTCACACACAATTGCATTACAAAACTTACTCAACACCTGCTCGGCTTTTCACATGTAATAAATGTTTGCGATGATCCAGTATCGTGAGCGAGTAACCGTCAGATGCTGATATTACCAAACTCTCTTAAACGATACTCACTATTAGGTGCTCTGGTATCAAAATTATAGGGGCGCAAATCCTATCATCCCCAGACCCAAATTCTTTGTCTCGTTGAGTAGAGTACTATTACTCAATAACGGCCGTATTCAAAGGCCTCGCTATTAGTATATAACTATCATAGGTAAGTTATTAGTTTGTTGCTAGATGAGTCAGATAAGCTCAGCTCTAGACATCGGTCTCGAAAAATTGCATGCCATGGTAAATGCTGTGAGAATCTGCCACGACATTCACCACGCCAGTCGGCAATGTATGGTTAATTTCGGTGATTGTAGATCCTTATTTGAATAGCTCACATAGAAGCGTAGGTATGTGTATATTAGAATAAACGAACAAATTCACACCACGTTTGGGCAACAGTGGGTCTATCAATACACACGTGTACGGCGACTGTAAAAAATCAGACAGAGACAATGCTGTCATTTTCATTGCTATTCAGAAGTTTATCCATGACACAAAACGATTTGCTGAGATATGAATAAAGGTATTATAGAGAACAGAACCTTAAGAGGCGTATTGATGGTTATTGTTCCTCGCCGAAACCGTCCCTTTATACCTGGAGATCATACTTGTGTACCGGTGCATTTTGGAGCAGAGAACATAATTATCATGGTTTTTGCTACGGCCTGCATGGTATGATCTGGGCTGATTTAGACACGTTTGATGCTAGCCTTTAACCAACATTTAATTCCGCTTGATAAAGTCGATATATAAGTCATACTTCAGGAGGAAATCTCCCTGTTCCCTTCTTACACCTTTAACAGTTAACCAAATTCCATGGTCCCATTAAAACATCCGATTATTAAGTTTATTTTTCTTGTATTTGTGTGTGTCATTTCCTTTTATATTTTTATCCCAGCAGATTCTCAATGCCTCTATTTTCAAAAAGGTTGTCAGTCTTCTGTGTACTCTACATTTTGTTTAATGTCATACAGCAAAAAAATGTCATATTGTGCTCAGTTACCGTGCTGGGCTACTTACAGCTATGTTCGGGTTTTTGCCGGAGTACACACAACGTTCGACGGGGGAAATTGGACCGAGAAGGTGATTACGTCCAAGACTAAAGTTATGTGAGGTTTGAAATATACAGAATCAAGTAAACATAAAAAGATTTACGAACTATGCAGCTTGAATTTAGTTCAGGCTGCCACAAAAATAATTATAATTCAGCAGCTGAAACGTTTTATGAATATATGAGTGACAAGAACAGACCATCGTTTTCTGGCTTTCCAGTATGACAAACGTTATACAGGTGTTTAGTGGGGTAGACAGTCCCATGTACCCGTCAGAATTTTTTAAAAACACCGAACATCCAATTCTGACATTAGACAATTCATTCATGTAGGCTCAATTCAATGTCATATTTAATTGAGTAATTGACAAAGGTTAATTGTAAGGTGAGTAGTGAATTTTGCTCAGAACATTATCCATAGTTTTAGTTTTTGAAGGCTTAACTTGTTACTATTCACGTTTTTAAGAACGTGAATAGTAACAAATTAAGTCTTCAAAAACTAAAACTATGGATAATAGGTTGAGCTGTTTCAGCGATGGTGCTACAGAGAATATTTATTTATTGATGTTTGAGGCGTCAGTCAGTCTTGTAAGGGTCATCACAGTGTACCGTAACTTCCGTTGGGTGCAATATGAAATAGCTTGTCTATTGAGATTCGATTCGACATCGATATCAGATACACGATTCGATTCGCAAAAGTGAGTGATTCTCAGATCCCTAAGCCAAAGACCTGTATAACTAATATTGTAAGGGGGTGTCTTTCAAGGGGAAAATACTTGCTCTCTAACACTGGTTTGCACCATTAATGGCAAATAAAATATGTTTAAACTAAACATGGATCACACCTTTCCCAATATCTGATGATAGTTACGGTCCTGCATAATTAAACAAGTCTCATGTTTGTAAAGTTTATCTGCGAACGTGAAAGGTAATGTAAAGGTAATTTAATAAAACCGGTGAAATTTACCATCTCTCCAAAAGCATTAACATAGTTTTTTCAGGTTAAAACATAAATATATTGAAACAACTTGGAAGAAAAACAATACTGAAATACTTTATAGACCACAGTCAAGTTAAAACAACTCACTTCAATCAAGCAACAACAACCGGCACCAAGCAAAATGAACAAGAACAAATCTATGGATGACTTATTAGCGAGCAAACATCTCATCCAATCAAATTGCCGATAAATGTGAAATGATTGGATTTTTGGCACAAGATACAAAAAACCCAACGATTTCATCAGCCACAATAAAAGAGACCATTGTCATTCGCATTTGCCTCCTGTGGTGAAATTGGTCTTTTAATTGACGCCTGATTGTTCATTGCGGCAATTACTGCTTGTGGGATAATAATTCCTTCATTCTCATTTTTGCTACTGGGGACGTCTTCAGGTGATACTGTAACACCTTTGCGAATGTCCTGAAGGCTTACAAAGGCCTATGCTAAGCTGACGATCGGGAGGAAGACGCGGACAAGAGAAGCAGAAAAATGCTGTAGTTGTATTCTGCTCTGCGGAATACAACTATATATTTCCTGCTTCTCCTATGGGGTAAATGCGCAGCGCGTCCGATGCTGAAGTGGTCATATTTTCTAGAGCCTGGAACGTTGGTTCGGAAAAAGTATTCGGAAATTGTGAGATCCTCGAAATGTTATCAAAATCCTACCAAGTGTTTCCTCTTGAAGTCTTCTTCTGTCATCAGGTCTCTTGCACCGTAGACCTGACGATAGAGGACGCGCTTAAGGATATTCCGCTTCAAAAATTACTTAGATTCCATTTCGCGAATATTCCGCTTTTTGACTGACTTGCCCAAACAGACGAGTCGTCATTGCATACAGTACTTGGGTAGACACTTACAATATTTGCGGCTCTAAAAAGGTGTAACATTTACAACGCGAAGAGTCTTGAGATTCGATTCGAAATCCTCTGCCCGATTCGATTCGACCGTAAGTTTGAGATTCGCAAGGCCCTAATAATTTCGCCCTCAACTACGTGGCTTCCTCTCGTTGATGACGGGATAGGGCTTGAGTGTGAACGCGATAGGCGTGTCCGTTCATTCTTTAAAATTTTGGTCCGCCCTATCTGAAAAATTGTGATTCCTTTCTACGTCTTAATATGTAGTGGAACTTAAAAATGAAGAAAAAAGTGAAAAGCCCAATACCCAACAGCACACCATTCCTTAACCCTTTACCCAGCGTTACGGCCAAAACCGAAGCGCTATTCACAAAAATCACCATTCAATTATCATTATTTTTTCACTTTTTGTCTCAAAACATAGCTTATGACCCCACATTGCAATGAGCTCGTTGACCTCGTTCCAATGAGGGGTTATAAGGTATGCCTTTGACGTAAAAATGAAAAAAAATTATTCAAGAATTTTACTGGAAGTGTCGTCTGCCATTCGTGTTAGGTAAAGGGTTAAGAAACTCATTCGATTCCTGATTTGATATTCAAGGGCTTCTAATATTTTCACACTCAAATACACGGGGTCCTCCCGCTGATGATGGCATACAGCTCGAGTGTAGGCTCGCGTTGCACCCATGGATTGGATACAACGTATTTTAGGGCCACAAACTGAGAGTGTGATCGCGATAGGAGTATCTTTTCTCTCCCTAAAATTGTTGCCCACCCCATCTTTGCGTATGTGTGTATCAACCACTGTGTCCATCTCTCGAGGTAAGTAAAAATACAAGAAAAGGTGAGAATAAAAAATTCACTTATTAACGATTAAGATAATTAATACTGATCCGAAGGCGAGAGGTGAACATACTCTAAACTGTTAACTGTATTCAAACATATAAGAATTATTTCCGTCATTTAGAAAAAAAAGTTCTACAGATATTGTCTTATTTTTTTCCCTTTATCGAGAAAGTGACAAAACAAGAGATTCTCTAAGTAATAAAACACCTTGCATAGAGCCGGGCGGTTTCAGGTTTAGATTTGGTATCGGCTTCAGGAAAAAAAACCTTGGTTTCGGTTTAGTT
The DNA here is from genome assembly GCA_031216915.1 of Pictodentalium vernedei. Classification (NCBI taxonomy): domain Eukaryota; kingdom Metazoa; phylum Mollusca; class Scaphopoda; order Dentaliida; family Dentaliidae; genus Pictodentalium; species Pictodentalium vernedei. The sequence goes on along the minus strand of CM062297.1, from coordinate 248,588,693 downwards.
CTATGTGTTAATAACATAGTAATCAAAACGTCAGGATCTGTAACCTGGAAAAAACCCACAATAGTTCATACGATACCATGCACACGCCACAAAAATCCCTGTAAATATCTCCACTGGATTCAGTCCAACTTCCCTTTGATCATTTTTAAGGGTTCTAGGGTATTAGTTGCTGAGCCTATTGAGTCAGAAAAAACATAATAAGGATAACATATTAACATCAAGTTCATCTATTCTATGCTGTGTTCTCAGTGTGACATTTTCTTCCTTATTGAGCCCAGTGTACGAGTCAATAAGGGAGAAAACGTGACAACGAGAACTCGACGTATTCGCCATTTGCCCGAAAGAGTAAATGACGAGAGTACATATGGGCCACTAGTTCAGTTCCCTCTCAGTAAGACAGCTTGATCCGTTGAAGCACAAATACTGTTTTACCGTCGGACGGTTTTTGTTGTGTTTTCCGGTTTGCAGCGAAAATCGAAACCGAATCGGGAAGCCGAAAATCCTCCCAGCTCTAACCATGCATACTTGTACATCCATATAAGAAGACTCGTCGGCTAAGATAACTTTATATTGATCTGTAAGGGAGATATGAAAGCTCACTCGAAACTGTGATCTAAATCCAGACATAAAATGAAATGAAATGAAACTTTTCTTGCAGTACGTAGATAACAAACAATTAATTACATAGAGAATAATCGCTTGACTGGACTGGTTACGTGAACTAATTCATGAGAGGTGAGGGACGTTGTACAAACACGAGTGCGCGAATGCCATCGAGTGTTTTCAATATAGTCCGTCGCCTCGAATGAATTATTTCACGTAACTAGTCCAGTCAAGCGATTACTCTGTTTATTACTTTTCATTATTAACGATAATTATATTATTTAACCTTCCACCTAACGTAACGGCAAAAATCGGCCAGCGCTATTCTCAAAAATCGCCAGTTAATGTTCATTATTTTTTCATTTTTTGTCTCTAAAACATAGGTTATGATCCCTCATTGGAACAAGCTCGTCGAGCTCGTTCCAATGAGGGGTCATAACCTATGTTTTTGAGACAAAAAATGAACATAATAGTTATTCAAGAATTTTTTTTTTGCAAGTGTCGTCTGCTTTTCATGTTAAAAATACAAAAACAATGAAGTCCCCATTACACCCACGGCAAAGTGTCTTCGTTTGCGCACACGGATACATGACCCAATTGTTGATTGCATAATTCACTTGTTAAGTTATCGTTTATAATCAAACCGGGAAATCCCAGTAAATCACACTTTGGAAAGTAATAAATAGAGATTATTACCATTATGTGGACGTACAAAATATGTATCCGATTCGAGCTCCGGGTTCTAAGGGCAGATCACGACGAGTCGAAGACGAGTCGTGATCTACCCTTAGAAAACGGAGCGAGACTCGGATACATATTTTGTACACCCACATAATGGTAATAATCATTTTATCTTACAATATATTGGAGATAAGTCAAGAATGTAGACGAATATATAACGAACTATTTATTCCAACGGATGAACAAAAAGAAAAAAAATGGAACTCACGCGAAAGGAACGTTCTTGTATCCGACCCCCTGATACAAACATCTGTATCAGGGGGTCGGATACACGACAGTTGCGGAGTTAATACAGACAAAATACATGTTGATTGTAAGATAAAATGTAATAACTGGAGGTATGAAGATAATATATACTGTATGAAAATGACATAGAGAGATTGGATATCTTCCCGCCATTCCTGGCCATTCTCATATAAGGAACAGGTATAGAAATCTTGACGGCAGAGTTACCTGGTAATATTGTTATGTGCATTATGATAATTGAAGGGACGGACTGACACAAGTCAGACACTGCGCGAGCGCTACGAGCGACAATAGGAGGCGATGTTGGCATAAACATATCCTTAACTCTCGTTTTATTCGAACATTGCATTCCCGAGATCCATGTGTGCCCGCGCTGCACCCATGGCTTGGGTACAACGTATTTTAGGCCCACAAACTGAGAACAAAGTCACAAGAACAACTCACACGAGATGGGTAGTTCTATGCTCTGCAGTTACTATTCGTGAGCGCCGCATCAAATCCAGACTGCAGTGGCTCCAATTAGATAGGAAAACCCTAGCCACATGTACAACATGACAAAATTCAGAGTAGACAAGAAGGCCTATTAGTCGTGTCAGACAGGGCACTATAGCAACACCCATGCAGATGCCAACACTCTGAATACATATCTTGTGTTGAAGAAAGTTACATATAAAAATTCTTTCAGTGATCAATAAGAAAAATGAACCATATAACTGTGATCACAAATTATTTTTCGCGATCCGATCGCGATTCAGTTGCACCAGTGGGTCAAGACTTTGTAAATAAACTACTACGAAATCAAGATCGCATCATGCAAAAGAATCAAAAGAGCACCTCACATTCAGTATTGTCGTATTCCATTTTGGACATGTCAGATTTACAGTTTTGCGAAGAGGAAAACGAATAGAGAATTTCGACCGGATTGCGACCCAGTCACGATCCGGTCGCAATTGTCTATTCGATTTTGTGATCACAATACTGTACAAGTATTATCATCTTCATATCCCTTTACGGAATGTAACGGACATACACAACCAGATTAATTCATAATCTTCATTCAGATTTTATAATTGTGTTTAAAGTTTGCCTCGAAAACATTCCTTTCGATCCCTCATTTGAACGGCGCGACGAGCTTGTTTCAATGAGATGTCATGAGGAATGGTTTGGAAGCATTTAGTAAAATAAATATTTAGTAATTCAAGAAACTTTCACACAAGTGTCCTTTTCTCGGCGTTTCAACTGAAAATTTAATTAGTTTTCATAACATCAATAGTTTAGTTCTGAAGCCCAATGGAAAAAATACATTTGTTCGAAACCTTTGGTTCAATATTACAAGTCCCAGAACTATAGATGTTATGAACACATATAAATAATTTCAGCCATGAGAACAAGAATTCACATTTTCCCTCGTGGCGTTGCAATAAGTGAACTATTTTATATTTCGTGTTTGCCTTGAGTGAATGATGTTTCTCCCCACACACGAGGATTACGTCATTATAGATAATTGGCGGTCACGTGCTGACGTTCCCAATTTATGAAGTCGTAGTCCTTTCGAAAAGCGAACAATTCCATCGGAAAGATCGTACAAAAGATAGGTATCTACTAAAAGATTGATTTGTAACACTGTCCGTTAAGGGGTTAATGAATTTGCGCGTGTCATACTCTAATGTAAAGATTATTGTGAGATCATTGATCGATCGATAAATTCGCGCAGTGATATTATTAAATCTGCAGAGAAACATGGGGTTGAAACAAATCAAGTTTAATATTTGAATAAATATTAAATATTGAGTCTATATCAACAAGGAACAGATAAATAGGTAATAAACGAACACAATTTAAAGCCATTTTGTTTATTTACAATTGTGCAGACGATGACGAATTAGTTCCGGCGACTTAATAAAATATGCAAATGAGTATGTCACGTGGGGTAGGTGGGATAGAAATATCCCACCCTGCTGTCTCACCCGGGATACGCGTATGTTTCACGTATAGTGGGGGGGGGGGGGGGGGGGGGGGGGGGGGGGAGAAAAGTATATTCATAAACTTTTGAAATTTTGTGCACGGGAATCACATTGTTCTTGTTTCGTTTGCAGTGGCCTAGATTCCGAGTGGCAATGGGGTGTTGGTAAAGTTTCACAACATGGCAAATGGAATGACATTATTTATATTTTAGCTTAAGCATATGTGTTTAGACTGAATCTGTGGTAACTAATCCGTTTTGAGTATCAAAACGGAAGAAATATGGTTTGTCAACTCTGAATTTGTCAAACTATGTTATTGTTCTGTCTGAAATGTTGGTGCTTACACCCTCCCACACCGACGGAAACTACGTACGCGCCTTAGCAGTTAACTGTCCGCTTCTCTGTAAAGAGGGTGGAATATTATTTCAAAAGATGATCATGAAAGTACACATACCTTGTTTCAATTTTTTTCAAAAAGGGAAACAGTGCGTTCTCCAAAACGTAATGGATTTCAGCACACCCATTCAAACGTTCCGTCTATACTAACGCCTCCAACCAACAACTATCGTATCAGAACAAATGTGTCGCAGAATAGGGGTTTGGTTAATATACCTTTCGGGAGGTGGGAGATCTACGTTTCGCTAGTGGCATAGTCGACACCCAACGGGTGTCGTCTGGATCCCGGTTCAAAAGTATTACTCACCACCTTATTAATGGCATATCTATAGTTTGGACCATTCGTGCTTCTTAAAGGATCAATGGCTTTAAATATTTAAAGTTAATCGACCATAACGCACTAAAAAGATAACTTATTTATATACATCGATGAATATCTAGGACATTTACTCACAAATTCATCAGAGAATATATAGAGTTTATACACGATTACAGTTCGCACTATAATGGCCCAAGTTGTCTTTCACAGCTAGCTGTGTCCTCTGGATCAAGCATACATCTTTGGATTCGTTCTCCGTATCCGCAAGGTTTTGTCCCAGTAATTGCGATAGTGTTTATGCACGTTTTAGCCAATACCTCTTCCACAGTTTTAAACCCGCAGTCTCTTGGACTCGCTTTGCCTAAAGTTCTGCTTTTGGAACGCCCTCGTCGGCATCTTCACACAATAACTTGTTTCACTGACACAGTTCAATTATTCGTTCGCTGGTCTTGCCCTCTCATGGTTAACTTGGCCTCCACCTATCAAGCAATTGCTCTATCAAGCTTTGCGTACATACAATTCTTACAATGTATATTATCAACAGCTCTCCCTATCAAATAGTTCTAACACCAAATGTCTATCTCACGGGCTCAACCAGCTCTCCACAGCTTCTGGCTATATAACTCACGCCCCTGTACCCTACGTGGTTCATGGCTGCCCACCGACACGACTTGGTGGTTCTTCACCGAATCTCAGAGCAGGCCCTTCCGCGGGTTCTGTATTCTCTGGCCGCCATATTGAATTGAGTAGTTGATCCAAAATCAAAAGGTAGCTTCCTCTAGACACCAATAATGCATAACCAACAAGAAGTGCGCATCAGAGATGCAGGCGTGGAGTTGTGGTTATTTTGTTCATGCACTCTCTATTGAAAATTTAACTAACGCTCCTGTACCCTACGCGATTCATGGCTGTCCACCGACACGATTTGGTGGTTATTCACCGAATCTCAGAGCAGGTCCTTCCACGGGTTCTGTATTCTCTTGCCGCCATATTGAATTGAGTAGCTGATCCAAAATCAAAAGGTAGCTTCCTCTAGACACCAATAATGCATAACCAACAAAAAGTGCGCATCAGAGATGCAGGCGTGGAGTTGTTGTTATTTTCTTCATGCACTCTCTGTTGAAAATCAGAAATGTCATCGCGTTGAGCTAAAAACTCGTAAAAATTGACAAGCTCAAAAATCGTAAAAATGGTCTAATTAAGTCCCATAACTCTGTAATGAGAATGCGGACTGGGCCAGTTTTCGAACTTACCTGAGATATTTGTACAAAGGACTTGTATGGCGAAGATTAGTCCAATTTAAGAACTTTTGTTCAAGTTATAGCGCTAATGAGCTAAAAATTCATAAAATAACTAATTAAGGCCCATAATTCTATAACGAAGAATCTGACCTGACCAGTTTTCGAACTCCCTTGAGATATTTCTGCATAAGACCTGTATAGCAAATATTAGTCAAATCGGAGAACGTCTGTTCAAGTTATTGCACCAATGAGCTCAAAATTCATAAAAAAATACGAATTAAGGCCCATACATCTGTAACAAAAATTTGGGACCAGCCAGTTTTCGAACTCGCTTTAGATATTATTGCAAAGGACCTACATGACAAATATTAGTCAACTACAAGTTATTGCGCTAACAAGCTAAACATTTGTAAAAAATGACGAATTAAGGGCCATAACTCTGTACGAAAAATCGAGCCGCGCCAGTTTTCGAACATGTTCGAGATATTATTGCAAGAGACCTGTATGTCAAATGGAAGAAGTTTGTTCACGTTATTGCGCTAACAGTGCGAGGACGCCCGGACGTCAGCCCGCCCGCCCGCCCTCCCGAAACCCGCCCGAAACCCGCCCGAAACCCGCCCTCCCGTCCGCCCGCCCACCCGGACGCTCGAACTCCCGGACGCACACCGACCGTCGCCAAACTATAGGTCTCGGTTGTTAACACAACTCGACCAAAAAATTAAATTGATTTGAGTCAGTATTCATTAGCTATTGGGCGGAAACCAAATTCAAGATGGCTGCCATAATAAATTGGACACTGGTGGCCATATTGTTTCAGCTGACGGTTCAAAATGGAAAAGAAGCTTCCTCTAGACACCAATAATGCATAATTAAAAAATAAAAATGATTCGAGTCTGCCTTCATTAGTTAGTGAAGGGAAACCAAACTTAATATGGCCGCCATGGCGGCCATATTGAATTGGCTAGCAGGACCAAAATCGAAAGGAGGCATTGTCTGGTTATCCACAAGTAACCCTTACAATTATGATTTGATCAAATAAGCGGTTCTTTAGTTATTGAACGGAAACCAAAAGTTAACAGACGAACGCCGGACGGACACGGAAAAAAAAAATAAAACACAAAAATAAGGAACTTTGCCCTTCACACCTCTTAACTCCTCAACAAAACGCCATTTATTCTATTGCCACTTATCTCAGGAGTGACGTTATACACCCAGCAGAAATCTGATGTTCAAGAAGCTGTCCCTTGAGTTCCAGTGTGTTCTATGTGCCAGTAGGCACATAGAACACATTGGAACTCAGGGAACGAAGTGTTAAGGATTTCACTCAACAAATGTATACTGCACGTGTTAGCCCGGGATTCGATACCCATGCACCAAAATATACGACAAGATACATGTGTCCATATAAATTTCCAAACTAATGAAGATATCAAAGTATGTGCCATTTGCAAATTCGGCAAGTCATAGCAACCAAAGTTCTAACTTCTGTTTATATTTATTTAAATAAATTAAATAAACTGTTTTTGATCGCCGTCGTAAATACATATCTTCGGGAAAGAATCCATAGTCCCAAATAAACGCGAATGTTTTAGTTAAGGTTATAAGACGAAAAGCTTCTGGGTGCCGGTTGCGCCTCTCGTTGAGTGTACCTAACCGTGATCTATAAATTAATCCCTAACCCCTGACACCTCATCTGTTTTGTCGGCGAGTCGTATGAATCTTGTTGTCAATTGAGAGGAAGTAACTATAACTTTTGAAAAACATGTTACACTTCCACGGGCTTCACAACAAAACCAATAAAACTCAGTTGAAATGGGAAGGATCTTTGTAATGCAGAGCAGATAACCCAGAACAGTATCTAAACGAAACCTGCTATGTGTCTCGGGAATGACCAACCAAAACTCTCCAGGTTTTATACAATTGAAAAATTATGACCTTGATGAAATACATCGATGGAAAATTTTAAATCGGCAATGTTCATAAATACATCAAATCGGCCGAAAATATTGCGAGAATATATGCCCAAAATCTGAGATAGTACATGGCTCAAGTCACCCAGGGGCGCAACTGAAACCATGGACAAACCAGCGATTACATTTTCACCTTCACGCATTAACATCGATATCATCTTCTCCTTTCAAAGCTCTTTTGCGATAGATAAAAACTGGCACAGAGTACTATTCGGACGTGAAATGGAGGAACATCGATAAAGCTTTACGTGAATTATTTTGCTTCGTCTCCGCAAATTAATCTGAGTGAGATAAGTCTGTAAATATTAGTCGGAATTTTTTTATTTACGCTATAGATGTATGTCAGTGGTTGCAAGTGCAACCAGTCGCCATCTGCAATTCATTTTTTCGTTGTAACAACACCAAGGTTGCCTTCTCTACACTGCATAGGCCATCACTGGGTGCATTGCTCCCTTTCTTCATTTATTCAAAGACCACGGAAGTTTCGCTCATGCTAAGCTTTAACAAAGCCAGGCACACTTCCCTCTGAAATCGAATACGCTGTAATTTCTTGTTTAAAACGTAACGCTGTCTTGTGTTAGGAGCGTCGTGGCTCCGTGAGATACTGCCGGTAACACCACCGTTACTCCTTTTCAACCCGATTGCGTAAATAGCTATAAAAAGTGAAGCTGTCATTCCTTTGGATGACAATCCAAACATCTATTTGAATTGGTGGGTCAGTGTTAATTGAATCATATACAGTTAAAACTATAAGTCCTGTCATGAAATGCGTACAAATAGCACGTCGATCTGCGCGTTAATCTACGCTTTATGACCATATTAAGGCTATCAAATTCTGTACATATGGCCTGTGCACAAGCAATGTTTCAGACGATGGACCTCCGGGTCCAGAAACATTGCCTGTGTTTGCTATGAGTAACCAGAACAACATGCCGTGCTTTGGATGCCATTCGATATGGCAACTGGGCGCAATCCCTACGCGCAATTATGCCCAGATAAGCGCACTGTTCGTGACAGGACTTCTAGTTTTAACTGTAGCCCTATACAACTGTAGGTTTAAATTATTACTGAACGTCCCTACAATTACAAGGCTCGTCGGCATCGCTATATACAGTAGTGTTTAAGACTGTACATTTCAGAGCGCTAGGGATGAAAGATTTGTTTGTTCATTGTTTATTTTTATTCGGAGAGAACCGAGCAGCGGTGAACAACTTTCAGGCTCGTAAACTTACAAACTATGCACAAGGAAAGATAGCAGTGTGTGAAGGCACGTCGACGTGTAGTACGCGTTAGTAAAAAGCGCCACCGTGCCCACACGTGGCCAATCGAGACTAGGTGCCCTTTCCAAGGACACAATGCAGTTACCCCTAGCAGGGATCGAACCGCCAACCTTTCAGCTTAAAGTCCAATGCTCTAACCACTGAGCTACTGTGCTCCCGAAAGGTTTAATGAATATTCACTTCATGACTAAAATGACCATGTAGATGCATACACGCAAACTGTTTGCTTCGGTTCCTCGTAATACGGACCAGATAAAAAACACGCATGACTGAGCGTGTCCGTGTTCACAAAGTCGTTTAGAGGCACAGCTTATTCATTCATTTATTATTAGGGCTCTTCCACGGATATGTTTTCATTTCTTCGCTGGACGTGTGGAGTTGCTTCTGACAAATCAAAGGCGACTTCCGGTTTATGAAGACATAATCACCAATAAGATGTTTTTTTTCAACAAAAATATGTTGAACCGATCTAGTAATAGACACGGTTATTCTGTCAAAACAAACAGAATAGGATGGAAATCAATAACTTATTTAGGATTTGTAGGCCAAGTTCTCATGTCTGACTCGTCCAACAGACGCATAACGCTCTCCATAAATCTTAACCCTTCGAGATTTTAATTATCCTGACGTTCAAACGTCACTGGGAATTCAGTTTCTTCAACGTTTTTCAAAATTCGACGTCAAACGTCGGAAAGTAAAAATAACAAGATATTTTTCACATTAGTGATTATCTGGTTGAGGGCTAGATTTTTTTTGGTGGTCTGAATTTGGTATTCAAAACTTGTTTTATTACAAATTATTGGAGAGAGAGCCCACATGCGCTCTCCAATAATTTGTAATAAAACAAATTTATATAAACAAAATATTGTTTGTGTTTGACTGCATATGTCATATAAGCAAGGAAAGTCTTGGCATTTGCTCTAGTATCCTCATTTTTTGAAAAGCTTGATAGTGTCTTCTAGCATTCAACCAGTTAACCCTTTACCCAATGCAGACGATATCAAATTTTTTTATTTTAAATATCATTTTTTAAAATTTTTCAAAAAATTTCAACAAAACCATATCATGTGACCCCTCGTTGGAACGAGCTCGTCGAGCTCGTTCCAACGAGGGGTCACATGATATGGTTTTGTTGAAATTGTTTGAAAAATAATATTTTTTCAACTGCTGAATTTGCATATTACGCGGGCGGATGCGGGCGATTCGTTGGGTAAAGGGTTAAGAAGTCTTGACAGCAGGATTACATTAGTATTTTAAGCTGCGATAACCTGTCGGTTCAACGGTTGTTACTAAACACTATTCGGGAGAAAATGGGAATTGAGGTTAAAACTTTAAAAATCGAAAAATAATAACAAAACAAATGACCACAAAGTATCAACGCGCTGATTTCATACGTCATAAGACGTACACAAGTATCAAAGGGTTAAACAACGAGGGATACATTTGATATGGTGGAGACTTCGTGCTTCCAAGAAAAGTGAAGAATATGTACCTTTGTAAGAGAAGTGTAGCTACAAAACCATTGTTATGAATTTCCATGGAAGAAGAATGAAAAGTGATAGTAACAGTGGATGCGTCTCAGAGTAACCATCTCTCGAGGTTTCTCAGGCGCACTATCATGTGAAAATAGTGATGATGTGCGTCAAAAATAGGAAAGACCAAAAGGGCATACGTATTAGTGGAACATGCGTTATGTTTTAACAACGTGGGTTTGAGCATATTAAGGATGTATGTGATAATTGTGTTAAAGACAGTGTCAAATACATTTTGTTCCGCAAAAATGTTGGGGGAGAATGAATTCAATGAATACGACCATTGCGTTCTCACTGAAACCATGTGCCATCAGCAACGAAAGGACCTCGTATACGTTTAACCCTTTACCCAACGTAACGGCCAAAACCGGCCAGCGCTATTCTCAAAAATCGCCAATTAATTTTCATTATTTTTTTCATTTTTTGTCTCAAAAACATAGGTTATGACCCCTCGTTGGAACGAGCTCGTCGAGCTCGTTCCAACGAGGGGTCATAACCTATGTTTTTGAGACAAAAAATGAAAAAAATTAGTTATTCAAGAATTTTTTTTGCAAGTGTCGTCTGCTTTTCATGTTAGGTAAAGGGTTAATGTAAAAATATCGTGCCACTACAAGATAAAGAGCAGCAGCAGGAAAATACTGTAGTTGTATTTTCCAGTTGTATTTTCCTGCTTCCTATTTATATTTGTTTCACGTGTAGGTCAGTAAGGCATTGATGCAAGCTCTCAAGCGACTAGCCAAACCCTTGAACGAGTCGGACGCTGTTAAGGCATGACATCAGTCTGGCTCGTTAAATGCTCAGTCACCTGTTTTTAAATTCAATCGGATGAAATATTACAGTTTGTCGGAAAAGCGATCCTGAAATAAACCGCACATAACATTTTTCGAATTCCTTTCATAATTTGACTGGTGGCCTAAGAGCTTGGCACTGGGATTTCTTAGTTTCCAGTACATTCCCAAATATTATTATTCTTGAGTCGGCACTTAGATGGCAGTGAGAGTGGATGTTGCCAAGTAGAACAGTCGGGCCGCAATTAAAAGACCACGAGCAACACATAAATCATATGGGGTTAACAATGATCTCTTTGATACACTAAGTGAACATGCCACCAGAAATATGAATATGTTGAATCCTTTCCCGGGCAACATAGGACCCGTTTGCATCCGCCATTCATTACAGATAAATTACATCATCATGCTGATGACTGTTATGACTTCATTCGAAATAAAAATAACTTTGCTATTATTCGTGAAATGACTCACGACGTACATACAGATAAAACGCGAAGTTCTGTTATGAAATGCGCACAAATAGGACGTCGATCTGCGCGTTAACGTTCGCGTTATGACCATCGTAAGGCTATCAAATTATGTACATATGGCCTGTGCACAAGCAATGTTTCTGCCAATTGACCTCCGGTTACCCGGAGGTCCATTGACAGAAACATTGCCTGTGTTTGCTATCAGTAACCAGGAGAACCTGCCGTGCTTTGGATGCCATTCGATATGGCAAGTGCGCCCACTTCCTACGCGCAATTAAGGCTAGATAAGCGCACAGTTCGTGACAGGACTTCTAGTTTTAACTGTAGGTACGAAACTACCATTAGAGGACTCTATTTGACACTTTATTTTCAGAACCGTTGCAAGTCATGATGCCACTCGCGACAGGGCTTGAATTAGGCGCCTCACCACATTTCCGGAAAATGGCTAATTAGCATAGAAAAATTGTTCTAGTTTTGAATATTTGAAGACAGACAGTCTACACTGCAAAAAATATAGGCTCTCTTTACAACCAAAACTGGTTCTAATCTTGTCCCTGCGATGGAACCAGTTCTGTTTAAACAGTATTTATTTCAAATCAAACAAATTTATAAAGATTAACATTAAATATTAACAGAACTAAACATAAATTGAGGGGGGTTCAGCCGTAAGTTTAGAGCTTATACGAAGTTGTCTCAAATCATTATTAAGCAAAGGAGATATGAACAGTTGGCATATCGAACCAGTTTTGGTTCTATACAGAACCGATATGCCAACTGTTCATATCTCCTTTGTTTCAAAATGTTTGGCGACTGCGTTGAATAAGCTCCAAGTTTACTGCTAAATCTACTTCAGTTCATGTAATATTCTGTTAAAATTGAATGCTAATCTTGGTAAATTTATTTGATTTGAAATAAATACTGTTTACACAGAACTGGTTCCATCTCAGGGACAAGATTAGAACCAGTTTTGGTTCTAAAGAGAACCTATATTTTTTGCAGTGTAGTATTTGAAAATGTGGAGATTAAATCTCAGAGCATAAATAATGCTTTGGCTTTTGAAGCCGCTTACGTCTCCAGAGGCAGCCAAACATTTTATACTCTGTTTTGTCTTTAAAGGCCATAAGCGGACCCAGTCTCTTGAATCAGAATGAAAATATACCAATGATTTTTACCATGTTACTGACTAATATTGAAAATAAAAAGTAAGCAGGAAATCTCATCTGCTTTAGCACCGATGATGACTGTCCTTTCCACCCCTTTGAAGGTCCTGTTGCTTTGCTTCTGGTAGTTAATCCACCACTCACCAATCCAGGGGAGTAAACCACCGTTCCCTCATTTGTATGCTCCGGAAGCTGTCACGATGGACGTCGTGCGCCACAGGGTATCTGCCAATGTTACAACGGGGTCAAGCTAGCCTCCAATCAAAAGAATCTGCTCCTATGACGATTAATGTATTCGGCAAATATTTTTTTCAACTCACTTTCAAGTGAGGCTCACATATACCACTTTAGAATTCATCTCAAATGTTGTCTACATTACAATGTTTTTTTTCCTTAACAAATCTGTATGATCACTTTGTTATAGTGGAAAATGTGAAGTTACTGAACACCTTTTACTGAGATTTTCCATTTCATTTCTCTCGCCGTAGTGACACATGAGAGTTGCTGCGACATCCCATCAATTGTGATATTCTGCTGTTTTCTTCGGAGGTTTGCTCTTAACGAAATAAAGCAAGAATTCATTTTTCAGGACCTCAATTATATTCTCTCCTCCAAAAGCCTCCAGAAATCGGATGACCTTGTTATGCCCATTTCACTGCTGTGGCTCGTGCCGGTTGAGAAAGAAGGAGGGTCTGCACTGCGGCAGCTATTTAACTGACAATACCGATATCAGATATGACATTTATCCTTAGGTTTTTCCCACTTTTGTGTGCTTTTGATGCGAAGCTTTGTTAGTGGAGAATCACAGCATTAATATTTAAACTATCTAGAGCTCTCTCTCTCTCTCTCTCTCTCTCTCTCTCTCTCTCTCTCTCTCTCTCTCTCTCTATCTTGTATTATTTTAAGAGGATACAAGTTGTTGTGTACTATAAAGCAAGCTACTGTCATTTGTACTAGCCAGAACCTGCTGCTAGAGAAATTGTATATATTATTTTTTCTGGTTTGTGGAAACGATCAATTATAAGCTCTCAGCTTACTGCCGGTGTGACAGGAATGATAGTCCGTAGGAACGTCAGTTCCTCTGGACTATTATTCCGCGGAATTATAGTCCTAGGTCTAACATTTATAGGAATAGTAGTCCGGCGGACTACTATTCCTAGTAATGTTAGACCTAGGACTATAATTCCGCGGAATAATAGTCCAGAGGGACTAATTTTCCTACGGACTATCATTCATGTCACACCTGATCCACCAAATAATGCATAATGTTTCTGCTTATGTGACTATTGTGTTTAAACTAAATTGCAACTGGGAAAACAAAAGTTAATTATTATTTTATCGCATCGTGTGTAGCACTCACATAGAGGTCAGTGTGTATAATTTCAGATGATGCAAAAGCACACTTTCAATATCAGACCTCCGGGTTGAACCAGTAGGTCGAATGGATGAAACTGCTTTTGCTTTGCAGGCGCAGTCAAAAAAATTGAGTTACTGCATGGATGGAAGTCCTTTTTACGCGTGTTTGGGTTGCAGTCCTTACGTACCATGCTTTGTACAAGTTAATATAAAATAAATCCTTATAATATATATAACCAGTATTAATATTCAGTGTCTTACGCTAATGCGATATAGTACGGCCGCCGTGGCCTGGCCACTTTCCTCAAGATTTCAAGTATCTCCACTGACGCAATAATATTAGATTGCAAACACAAATTATTGGAATAATCATCAACAATTTAACTAATGAAGCACCGGGTACAACCCAGTGCCTCATTAATTAAAATTTTGCTGAATATGATTTTTATTACCTGTTAAACGCATGCATGAATATCATCGCCCACGCGTGGATTACGACCAGTCCACGACGACTGTACTGTACTTTAAAGCATACCAAGATTGGCAATAAACTATACGACAATTGACATTGCTTCGATGAGTAGACCGGCTGACATGTTCTTTAATAAAATTAAGTCTGAAAGGTAACGTGCTGAATGTAAAAATCTAATTAGAGGAAATGAATTCTGTTGTTTTTCTCTCTAAGCCACGGCTATCATGTCTCACAAGAAAACGGCAAAAGACATTCCCTTAATGAGACCCACTTGGTGGCTGTCTGATAATGAACTTCCAGAAGACAGCAAATTGACACACCAACCATTGGATGGCATGTTAATAAACTCAAACAATATCATTCAGAGTATATGAGAAGTCTAAGTTTCATGCTACTGTTTATGTCCATTTACCGCTGCTTGAACTCATCCGGAGTGACGATACACGCCGATATTTATTTATTTATTTATTTATTTATTTATTTATTTATTTATTTATTTATTTATTTATTGGTGTTTAAAGTCACAAATTTATGCACAATGGCTAATCATGACCATGCCAGTTTTACGGGTGGAGGAAGCCGGATTACCCGGAGAGAACCACCGAGCAACGGCGAGCAACCGTCAGCTCCTCAACATACTGGGTTAGCATTGGTTGAAGACAGGTGTACCATCGACGTGCAGTACGCTTTAGTACACAGCGTCACCATGCCCCCACGTGGGCAATGGGGGTGAAGTGTCTTGCCCAAGGACAAAACGCGGTTTCCGCAGTTGGGATTCGAACCGAGGACCTCTCGGCTTACAGCCTGCACCTCTACCTACTGAGCCACACACGCCGATAAGAGTACATTCCGTTTTCGTTTCGTGATACTGAAACACGGGTTTGTGCACCACTCTTTCAGTTTAGGTACTTTCAAAAGCCGAGATGCGAAAATGATATAAAATTATTCTACCAAATTGTCCAACCTTTGATCCTAGAGCTGTAAAATAACCCCTTGGATGTACCACAACACAACACAACATATTTTACGGCCTTATGGTAATCATTGACATTCGGAATAACGTTCTCGATTCTGCCAAGCGGTAACACTAGTTTGTTTGTTTATTGGACTTTAATGACACATTCAACAGCCAAGGTCACGTCGAGTCAGGCAATGTTACGAGTGGAGGAAGCCGGAGTGGGCGGAGAGAACCACTGAGCAGCGGCGAGGAACTGTCACTCTCCAACTTAGTAACTCTACGCAAGTATCCTCATGGGAAGCCCAGGAAGTGAAGCAGTGCTATTCTATTGTAGTAAGTAAACCCTGTTTTACTGGTAAAATAGGACTCGGTGACCAGTTCCTCGGGTGGAAGTCCACTAAAATCGGCAACATGGGTACAAACGATTGGTTGGACTTGACTTAGGTATTAAAGTATTAAGTAAAAGATGCCTTTGCTTGAACCAGGGACGACGGAAGAACGGCGGCAGAGGGGGGAGCGCCTTCCCAGCATTCGGACCACGGGGGCGAGAGGAGGCAGACAATGCCCTTCCCAGGTTCGTCTCTCAATTTTTTTCAATGATTTATTCTCGAAGTAAAGCTGAAATACACTCCAAATCCGTTCTAAATTTCAAAATTCAATTTGGGTGTTGCGGGAGTTTGAGAGGAGGTGCCTCCCTCCCAATGGGAGGGGGGACCGCCTCTTAAACTCCCCAATTTCGGACCTTCGGCCTTTGAGATATATTCATGCTTTGGCATGTCATGGCGGGACTGTCAGTGCTAGTAAATGTTCTTTTCCCGGGGTCTGCCCACCCCTGCCCTGAAGTGCTTCCGGCGTCCCTGGCTGGAACCTTTTTGTGGTTGCTATTCATTCTCAAAGCACGCGTTACTTATTGTCTGGAGAGTAATATTTTGCCGGGGGAGGGGGGAATTTGAACGTCAAAATGACAATATATCAAAAGCAAATTGTTTGATTTTGTTCACAGCTTGTACATACTCTTTTGATAAAAAGGTTATCTCTACCTGACCACAGGAACTCTTCTAGATAAAACATTATTTTATTTCCATAGTTATAAGGACACATTATTTAATGAAACAGGAAGTATCCAGAGAAAAGGGATTCAGAAGGAAGAATGAAGCTTATGAAATTTGTCACTATTTAACTTATCAAGCACACGTTAATACAATTATGGCGAAGATGGCGTATAATGTTTCAGTTTAAAATTTTGACTAGATTTCAAGAAAAACTTACATGTATAGAGTAGAGCCGCCGTGGACTGGTCGCTTTTCAGGGCTGGGCAATATTTTCACGGACGCAATAATATTAGATTCCAATAGGAATAATCATCAAAAATTTAATTTATGATTTTTATTACCTGGTAAACGTAAGCGTGGACATCACGTGTGGATTGCGACCAGTCCGCGGCGACTGTACTATACATATGAGTAGGCCGTGTAGAAAGAAATGGGAAAGGAAACAGAAAAAAGAAGAAAAGAAACGAGGAGAAAGAAACAAGACAAGTAATTATAGGCGTACCAAGGTTAGACTAGACACGAGGTTCATTACAATTAGAAGATCGTGAGCGGATGAGCCATCTATTTGCAAGTTTTCGCAGTGTTATACACGTTTATTATGACTCACGTTTGTAACATCAGTCGTGATTGGTTAATTTGACACCTTCTAAAAGTCATAGTACTGGAGTTTTGGGGAAAAAACGGGTAAAATCGTATCGGAACGTTCTTCCCTGGAGACATGAGAACAAAGAAAATGTAAGCTCCACTACCATTGATCAGCGTCGATTACGCACGCCCTGGTTGGAATTTCTCAACACCAAACGCAAACGTTTTTAATATTAACTGCAAACAATGAATTCAAAAGAATCAGAAGTATTAAAAACTCACGTGTTGTTCCCCACTTTAGTGAATCCTGAAATGAGTTATGACTTCAATCAATTACATTTTCACAAGTTTAGTACTCCTCGACCTCACTGAGCCTCCGCCTCAAGTTCAAAATAAATTGTTTCACTCCGCTTAATTCTAACAACTTTCGTCGTCCAAGAAGAATTTATATTCCATTATACCGCTTATCACTCAAGCATTAATAATGAATTATAACATGAACAACATGATACAGTTGTAAACACTGGCATTTGGTGATATAGAAACTCCCAACGCGACGGCACTTGTGACAAGTCATTTTCGAATTCGAAACTCCTAAAGAAACGTCATTTGTTCGAAATGACGTCATGTTTTTGGATTCGACTTCATTGTTATTACAAGATTGATGGCATGTTGCAGTTAACGCTTAACAATGAAAGCTATTTTTTGTTCGGCATAATAAAATAATTAGAACGTTTCTTTTCATGTTCCATCGGTCGATAGCTTCGCTGCTTCAGGTTTTATTTCAGAAATTACACAAACTCAGGTACTATCGACCGATAGAACATGAAAAGTAACGTTCTAATATTATAATATGCACTCGCCCACACGCCCAGGCCTGTGTGCAGAGCAGGGCGGTTTTGATTTTGCAGATTCGGTTTCGGTTCGGTTTCAGGAAAAAAACCTCTGTTTCGATTCAGCTTTTCTATGTGTTAATAACAAAGACTAAACAACACTTCAGGATCCATAATTTGAAAAAAAAAACGCAATAGTTTATACGACACCATGCACTCACCACAAAAGCCCTTTCTGTAATTGTCTCCATTGGATTCATACACAGGAGGAGTCAATAAGGGGGAAATGTGACACTGAGAACACAACGTATTTGACCTTTTGCCCGATAGACTACGTGTCGAGAGTATACCTGGGTCACTAGCCCAGTTCCCTCCCAATAAGATAGTTTGATCCATTGATGCACAGGCACAGTAAAACCGTTCGGTCGGCTTTTGCTGAGTCTTACGGTCCGGTTTTCCGGTTTGCCGCGAAAACCGGAACCGCAGCGGAAACAGAAAAACGGTGTGCACGAATATGCACATCCGCACGCGCATAAGAGCGAGCGAGCACGCATACGCGCAAAGCACAAGGATAATTCGCACCCTCGATGTGGTGGTTACCCGTTCCCAAGATACGAAATAACGTAGGATTACTTTACCTCAGCAAGCTGGCACTGCTGGCTAGTATCACCACTGAGCCGACATAAAACCCCGGGGCTTCTTTCAATGAAAATGTGCTGTGAAGTACAGATTTAATAGGAACCCCAAGCGGGCCGTAGGCTCGCAAAGAGTTCCACATACCCAGTCAGATAAATGTGTTCCAGAACAGAACTCTCTATAGCCGTCAATGTGATTTTTGAAGTGGACAGTAAATTTCAGTGAAAAAACTACGTAACTTCCGGTGTCGAATTGCCCATGCAATTGCAATTGGCCTGTCCCCCTCTGGGAATCAAATGTTTTTTGTTTCGCCTCAAAGCTTTGCGTGATACATTGGCCTACATATCTACACTTCAGGGGTAACCAGGCCTTCTCAACCGAGAACCGCGACAAATCAGCGGCCGACCAAAGTGTTACTATTATTACTCGAGTCCTGTCCTTCTGGAGGTTTGTCAATATGCTCAGCTGATGATCTCGTCATTTCAGATCGAACTCTTGAGTCCTGATTTCGTTGCAGCTTGTCTGCCAGTGATAACCTCAATCGAAAAAAAACGTACATATAACCGATAATATAACTGATAATTGTTGTTATATTGATGCGATTGTATACAGATATGCATTGACACGTACCTCGTGAAATATCAAGATGAACAGAAACTCAGTTGTTGAATTATCCGAATGTTAAGGTGTTGTAAAAGTAAGGAAAAGTTTGCTTGAAAAAAGGGTACACGGACGTTTCGTCCGCAAGCCGAGTCGTCCGCTTGTCAAGGAAAATATTGTCTGCACATTTTCTACATTTCGAGCAAGACACCCACCCCCTACTAACGTGTGACATTTCCCCAGATTAAGCCCAATATTCTCACATATAAAGCCTCCTGATGTTGTATTTATGTTAAGAGTGTGATGTACAACATCATCTTTAAGGTTTGAAACACAAATGATGTCATATATTGGCTGATATATTGATATGTTTTTAAAAAATTGCACAAGTTGGAAATGCACATTTTTGGTGCACTCAAGAGACTCACCCACCCCCACATCACGTCTTGCAAATTTTTGGTCCCCCCCCCAGGACCCCACTCCCCCTGGAATAATTGCAAAATTATAAGATTATGTTACGGAACTTAATATAACAAGTTTTGATGCATTTCTTAATATAATTATAACACGTTTTGATGCGTTTCTTAATATTATTAATTCCTATAATACATTTGCTAATAATTTTGTGATTATTCATTGTAATGCGCCGGTGATGCTCTTCCAAGAATAATTGCAAAATTATAAGATTATGTTGCAGAATTTAATAAACCATAAATTTTGATGCATTTCTTAATATAATTAATTCTTATAATACATTTGCTAATAATTTTGCTATTATTCATTGTAAAGCGACGGCGCGCCTCGATGAATACTTGCAAAATTATAAGATTATGTTACAGAACTTAATATAACAAATTTTGTTGCATTTCTTAATATAATTAATTCTTATAATACTTATGCTAATAATTTTGCAATTATTCACTGTAAGGTGCCGGTGGAGTTCTTCAATGAAAAATTGCAAAATTATAAGATTATGTTGTGGAACTTAATATAACGTACATATACTTTAAGAACTTTTACTGTAATAATATAATTTTTATTGGTAATCCATTGAATAAACAGTAATTAAAATTTATTAGATGGCTGGATAGTTTATTTTGTTCTGACATTTCTGTTTTCAGAATTTCATACACATATATGAAATTTAATGCAAGGAGGTACATTAAGATATATTACAATGGAGGTACATTAAGATATATTACAATAGGTAATATCCAATAAATTATACAATAAAATTATTATATAAATAGAAAATGATTCAAAATGCAATACTTGAATACTTTCCCCCAGTGAACAAGTTTCGGACGTGTTGGGTATAATTGTAGAGGATGACTTGGGTAAAATTGCAGCGGACGATTTAGTTAGCAGACGAAATGGGTGTAATTCGAAAAAGTGATACTGATAGGTTGCTTTCAGTCCTGTTAGAAACCAAAACAAAGTAATAATGTGTTACTTTTTGGTGCATCTGTATTTCTGAACAGTGCTTCGTAGTTTCAAAAACTAAAAAATGGAAAATAATAACCCTTTTGGATATTTACCGCCATTGAAAATGGCATGTCATCTTTTTTCGGAAACTCGGGGGAATCTTCAGCCTGGGGAGAACTAGGCCCAGGGAAGAATCATCCAAAAGAAAAGCAGTACACATCTGTTAGGATATTTTAGATACGCTACGATATTCGTTTTAACTCCTGAAAATAATTCTTAAAAAAAAATATTAATAGATTGTTCGATATTTATTGAAAAAATATTAATATAATATATTGTCGAGCAATTATCTCTGCAGTAAATTCACATTCAATGTGTTCTGTAGTAGGGCCTAATTAACGTCTCTCATCTGATAGAATGATATCCAATCATTTCGGCTCCAAGTCATTTCGTCCTCTGGTCAATTCGACCTCAAAGTCATCTCTGTCCTAGTCACGTTGGTCCCTTGGTCATTTCGGCACCATTTTAAGTGTAGAGATCTATAAAGATCAGTGCATAGTTCATGTTTAGAAATAATGGGTAATTACCTTTATTAAGTAATGTTCAGTTATTTGTATTTACACAGTGTACAGAACAGTTATACATGACATTAAAAATTATCCATGTGTTCAACTTTACATACATTTAAGATGCTATCTGTATAAGTAAGATAAATTATTTTACTTTGAAATTTTGCAAAGTACCGGAATATGCAGTCATTTATTCATATTGTTATGCACAATTCCTAGTCACCTTCCAGTTTGAGGTTCACAGGGTTTCTTTTTCTTCTTTTTTTCTGAAACAACCACCAAACTGTGATTTTGATACTACCATAAATATGTCCACATTTTCTAAAACACAGAGCAGAATCCTTGTAGTTATGCGCAATTCCTAGTCCCCTTCCAGTTCGATGTCCACGGGGGTCTGATCCCAGTGCCCCACTTCCAAGGCGTACACTCATACCAAATCACATTACTTACCCTCGCTTCCGGCTCTCATAGATTCATAAGCAAATAAAATTATTCAGGTCACAAGTGATTTCAAATCCCACATAGTCCATCTGCATCTTCGACATGCTGAAACTTTTCTTTTATTTATTCATCATGAAAGAAAATCTACTAGACATATATCATGTATACCTGAATATCTAATTGAGAGATATATATGTTGAAAAAAAATTAAATAGAAAAATGTTAAAATTCAAACAATATTTGAAAATATTTAAAGAGGCCGAAATGACCTGGTATATTGGGGCTGAATTGACCTGAGGCTGTAATGACTGGGGCCAAAATGACTTGGGGCCAAAGTGACTGGAATTCATGAGAATTGCATCCAAACTGTCCTCCAACAATTTGACCCAAACTGGATACTAATCTAACCCAAACCATCCTTTGGCAATTTGCCCCAAACTGTTCTCCAGAATAGGGACACATGATTCTTATTGATTTATTTATTGGGGTTTAATGACACTTCGATAGCCAGGGTCACTTCATGTCAGACAGTTTTACAGGTGGGAAAAGCCAGAGAGAACCACGGAGCAATTACAAACATCTAACGTACAAACAGCACTCACGCTGGGTTAGCATTGGTTGAAGACAAGTGTACGATTGACATGCAGTATGCCTTGGTACGCAATGGCACTACGTGGGCAGTGGGAATGAAGTGTATTGCCCAAGGAAATAAAGTGGTTGCCACAGGTGATATTTGATAGAGGACCCTTTGGCTTGCAGCCTCCACCTCAAAGTACTGAGCCCTTTAACCTTCAAAACTGTATAGTACCAGCTAAAACATTTTGTAGAATGACCACATGAAAATTTCACAAGTACATAGTTTCATTATTAGTTTGTGATATTTGTTTTTGCTGTACAGTGGAACCCTGTTAATTGAAGAGCCACTTTGCCAATAACATTATTCAATTAGCAGGAGTATTCAATTAATAAGGATTGTGTCACTTTCCTGTATTCCAGAGATAAACTTAGCATTTATTCTATTATATTTTGTTTGACAGAGCTCCATGAGCTCTGTCAAACAAGATATAATAGATTAAATGCCTGTATTGAATGTACTGAGGCCAAATTGGTCTATAACCAAAGGAAAACTGGGAAGAGTCAGGGCAATTTCTCAACATGTTACAAGATTTTTTATTCAATTAACAGGAGATTACTCTGTAACCTATATTCAATTACCAGGTCAAATTTGTACTGGAGGTAAATGGTTTTGTGTTGGGAAATTATATTCTATTAACAGGGATGCAGTTAAAACTAGAAGTCCTAACAGGAAATGCGCACAAATAGCACGTCGATTTGCGTGTTAATCTACGCGTTATGACCATAGTAAGGCTATCATATTCTGTACATATGGCCTGTGCACAAGCAATGTTTCAGCCAATGGACCTCCGGGTAACCCGGAGGTCCATTGGCAGAAACATTGCCTGTGTTTACTATGAGTAATCAGGAGAACCTGCCATGCTTTGGATGCCATTCGATATGGCAATTGCGCGCATTTCCTACGCGCAATTAAGCCTAGATAAGCGCACAATTCGGGACAGGACTTCTAGTTTCAACTGTATACAATTAAGATATATCCAATTAAGTGGGCACAACTGCATAACCCCCCCCGCCCCCCCACACACACACCCCAATCAAAACCATCATTCAAAGGTCTTGGATTCAGCAAATTTGATTTCTTTATTTATTGGGTTTAACAACAATTTTTACAGCCAGGGCCACCCAACAGTTTTACTGGGGGAGGAACCCAGCCAGAGCACCCAGAGAGAACTACCGAGCAACAATGACAATCAACTGTCAGCTTCTCAACATTGTAACTCCAAGCAAGCAGGGTTAGCATTGGTTGAAGACAAGTGCACCATCGATGTGCAGTATGCCTTATTTCAGTTGCCGCAATTGGGATTCGAGCTGAGAACCTCTCACAGCTTGTTTTGGGAAGGTTTTTTTTGTTCCAGCTTCATTAAGGTTTGTTTCATATCGCACTTGTAATTTTGTCATAATTAGTTATCATAAATCCTTAACATAAAACAATAGAAAAAATGCATAGAATATTTAAAAAAAAAAAAATTCTGTGAGGATTTGACCTCAAGAGGTGATGACATTCGACCACGACTGAGACCGAATATTCTAAGAAAAAGTATGAGGGCTGAATCTTCCTGTGACTGAATCTTCATGAAGCCCTTTTTTCAAACTAAATTGCCCATTACTTATAAAGCACCATAACTAAGGCAAAAACAATACTATGAAATTTCCAAGTCTGAAATTCTATAAATTCCAAATAAATTTACACAAATTATATAGCAAAATGAAGGATGTGGTGTATAGTATGTGTGCATCTCACACACTGACACACAGTCGCCATCAGACATCAGCGGATCCTGAAAGTGTGCTATCGGTACCATATTTGTACCATAATTGATAATAATAAAATAATATTTCATAAGAACAACAAACACAGGAATTCAAAATGCAGCCTCAAGGCAGCATGGTGGTGAATGCCAATGCTGTCCCATTGTCCTTGAAAGGGGGAGTCCTTTACAAAATAGGTTTTTGTTTTGTGATACTCTGGATACTCCCCATTTTTAGCTCAGCTTTGACAAAGTCATATTTAAGGTTGTGTCATAGCCCGTTGTCCTTCTGTTTGGGAACAACAATTCAATACGACTCGGGCTTCTGTCTGTTTGGGAACAACAATTCAATACGACTCGGGCTAGAGGTTGTATTTATGAACCGATCTTTACGAAACTTCTTGGGTACCTTTGTTATTACCGTGGGATGAGAACGAGCGTTTTTGGGTGCGGTCCAAAATGCAAGATGGCCTCCAGCAGCCATTTTGTACAGAAATTAGTGCAATCAGTTTTTTGTACAGAACTTCTGTATGAAAGTTCTGATTTGAACAAATTTTTGTTTGAATGTTTAGTAACATGGAGTACATCACATATAATACAGGTTTTTTTCTCGTGCTGAAATTATGCAAATTAGATGAACTTTAATTTATTCAGTGCTACTTACATGTATACCCAGTAAGTGCACATGCCAATACGGCTCGGGCTAGGCTGTATTTATCAACTGATCTTCATGAAACTTCTTGGGTACCTTTGCTATCACCTTGGGATGAGAATGAGTGTTTTTGGGTGCGGTCCAAAATTCAATATGGCTACCAGAGGCCTTTTTGTTCCGAAATTAGGTACAATCAGTTTTTTGTGCAGAACTTCTATACAACGTGGGCTAGAGGCTGTAATTATGAATCGATCTTTACAAAATTTCTTGGGTACCTTTGTTATCACAATGGGGTTAGAATGAGTGTTTTTGGGGGAGTCCAAAATTCTAGATGGCCGCCAGCAGCTATTTTGTACTGAAAATGAAATTACTGCAATCAGTTTTTTTGTACAGAACTTCTGTATGATAGTTCTGATTTGAATAAATTTGTGTATGATTGTTTAGCAACATGGAATACATCACAAATACAGGTTTTTTTCTTGTACAGAAATTATGCAAATTAGACAAACTTTGATTTATTCAGTACTACTTGTACACAGTAATTACACATGTCAATACGGCTCGGGCTAGGGGCTATATTTATGAACCGATCTTCACCAAGCTTCTTGGGTACCTTTGTTATCACCTAGGGACGAGAATGAGTGTTTTGGGGTGCGATCCAAAATTCAAGATGGCTGCCAGAGGCCATTTTGTACCAAAATTAGATACAATCAGTTTTTTGTACACAACATCTATACGGCTCAGACTAGAGCCCGTATTTATGAACCAATCTTTACGAAACGTCTTGGGTACCTTTGTTATCACCGTGGGATGAGATCTAGTGTTTTGGGGTGCAGTTCGAAATTCAAGATGGCCACTAGCAGCCATTTTGTACCAGAATTAGTGCAATCAGTTTTTTGTACAGAACTTCTGTATGAAAGTTCTGATTTGAATAAATTTTTGTATGAATGTTTAGTAACATGGAATACATCACAAAAATACTGTATAATACAGGTTTTTTTCTCTTGCAGAAATTATGCAAATTGGATGACCTTTGATTTATTCAGTGCTTCTTATACACTGTAAGTGCACATGTCAATACGCTAAGGCTGGAGGCTGTATTTATGAACCAATCTTCATGAAACTTCTTGGGTACCTTTGTTATCACCTTGGGATGAGAACAAGTGTTTTTGGGTGCGGCCCGAAATTAAAGATGGCTGCCGGCTTTCACACTGTTGCTTACTGAGGTGAAGTCACTTTACCATTACCAAGCTACCTACTAAATACCAAAGGGAAGATTTTTCAGTGCACTCTTATTACTTCAGTGCCCAATTCTCAAATATGGCATTAAAACCAATCACATACTTATACTGCTTAAATCTATTCACATAATCAGAATACACCATCAGGGGTGCATTAGCTCAATAGGTAGAGGTGCAGACTGCAAGCCGAGAGATCCTTGGTTCGAATCCACCTGCGGCAACAGCTTTGTGTCCTTGGGCAAGACACTTCACCCCCACTACCCATGTGGGGGCAAGGTATGCTGTGTACTAAGGCATACTGCATGTTCTTGGTGCACCTGTCTTCGAACAAGGCTAACCCAGCTTGTGTAGTATGTTGGGGAGCTCAGAGTTGCTTGCCATTGCTCAGTGGTTCTCCTGGGGTACTCTAGTTTCCTCCATCCATAAAACTGCCATGGTCACAGTAAGCTGTTGTGCAGATAAATGTGACCTTAAACACCAATAAATAAATAATAAAAAGAACACACCACCTCATACCCGTTTAGACTCTCCAGTTTTCATTCACCTTGGTATCCCTCGGTTTGCCTTGGTGTTTAGTATGCCCGCCAGAAAAGGAGTGATTTCTTTTTCTAAAAGAGCAAAACAAGAAACAGTAATTTTTAACAGGTAGTAACGAAGTAATTTTCATGAAGCGCACAATTTTATCTTAGTTAATAGCTGAAAAAACGCAGGGTGATATTTGCAAATCTTATTTTATTACTGGCACCAGGTACTGGTAATGAAAATTGCTGTTTGTCATCAACACTTGATCAAGTTTCTGACAAAGCACATTATACTATTCCAGTATGTTAGCGACTGGACATAAGCGTACAATTTGATGTTGGTTTACCACTATATACTGGTGCTTAGCCAGGAAATCTAAGTTACATGTAGGGGCAAGAGTAATATCTAGTGGGAGTGGGGCCGGGTAATAAAGAATATGATGCACAGAATCACCTGAGCCACATAGCAGTGAGATAGGGGCGAGGACAAGAGGGTGTGTGACCCTCTCATCAGTGGAGGGGTCGGGCGGGTGCACATCCCCCCCCCCAAAAAAAATTGAAATTCAAGACAGTAAAACACAATTACCTTGACTCTGTGTCCATTTGTGTCCGTAATAAGTTGCGAACAAGCATAAATATCTAGATATTAAAATGACTTTTGGGATGTTCATTATATGGGTTAACAGGAGAGAGGGGTGGGGGGCATGAATGAAATTGGGGACCGAATATGCTCAGAAAAAGTATGAGGGCTGAATCTTCCTGTGACTGAATATTCATGAACCCCTTTTTTCAAACCAAATTGCCCATTACTTATAAAGCACTATAACTAAGGCAAAAACAATACTATGAAATTTACAAGTCTGAAATTCTATAAATTCCAAATAAATCTACACAAATTATATAGCAAAATGAAGGATGTGGTGTACAGAACCCCAAAAGTATGTGTGCACCTCACGCACTGACATACAGTCGACATCAGACATCAGCGGTTCCTGAAAGTGTGCTATCGGTACCATATTTGTACCATAACTGATAATAATAATATTTCATTAGAACAACAAACATAGGAATTCAAAATGCAGCCTCAAGGCAGCATGGTGGTGAATGCCAACACTGCCCCATTGTCCTTGAAAGAAGGAGTCCTTTACAAATAGGTTTTTGTTTTGTGATACTCTGGATACTCTCCATTTTTAGCTCAACTTTGACAAAGTCAAATTTAAGGTTATGTCATGGCCCATTGTCCGTCTGTTCGGGAACAACAATTCAATACGGCTCGGGCTAGAGGCTGTATTTATGAACCGATCTTTACGAAACTTCTTGAGTACCTTTGTTATCACGTGGGACGAGAACAAGTGTTTTTGGGTGCGGTCCAAAATTCAAAATGGCCTCCAGCAGCCATTTTCTACAGAAATTAGTGCAGTCAGCGTTTTTGTACAGAACTTCTGTATAAAAGGTCTGATTTGAATAAATTTTTGTATGAATGTTTAGTAACATGGAGTACATCACATATAATACAGGTTTTTTTTTCGTTGTGAAATTATGCAAATTAGATGAACTTTAATTTATTCACAGCTACTTACATGTATACTCAGTAAGTGCACATGTCAATACGGCTCAGGCTAGGCTGTACAGTATTTATGAACTGATCTTCATGAAACTTCTTGGGTACCGTTGTTATCACCTTGGGATGAGAATGAGTGTTTTTGGGTGCAGTCCAAAATTCAAGATGGCTACCAGTGGCCATTTTGTACTGAAATTAGGTACAATCAGTTTTTTGTACAGAACTTCTATACAGCTTGGGCTAGAGGCCGTATTTATGAACCGATCTTTACGAAAGTTCTTGGGTACCTTTGTTATCACCATGATGTTAGAATGAGTGTTTTTGGGGGGAGTCCAAAATTCTAGATGGCCGCCGGCAGCTATTTTGTACTGAAATTACTGCAATCAGTTTTTTGTACGGAACTTCTGTATGAAAGTTCTGATTTGAATAAATTTTTGTATGCTTGTTTAGTAACATGGACTACATCACATAAAATACAGGTTTTTTTTCTTGTACAGAAATTATGCAAATTAGATGAACTTTGATTTATTCAGTGCTACTTATACACAGTAAGTACACATGTCAATATGGATTGGGCTAGGGGCTGTATTTATGAACGGATCTTCACCAAGCTTCTTGCATACCTTTGTTATCACATAGGGACAAGAACGAGTGTTTTGGGGTGCAATCCAAAATTCAATATGGCTGCCAGTGGCCATTTTGTACCAAAATTAGGTCCAATCAGT
The DNA here is from genome assembly GCA_031216915.1 of Pictodentalium vernedei. NCBI lineage: Eukaryota > Metazoa > Mollusca > Scaphopoda > Dentaliida > Dentaliidae > Pictodentalium > Pictodentalium vernedei. The sequence goes on along the minus strand of CM062297.1, from coordinate 248,559,969 downwards.
TTTTTGTACACAACTTCTATACGGCTCAGGCTAGTGGCCGTATTTATGAACTGATCTTTACGAAACGTCTTGGGTACTTTTGTTATCACTGTGGGATGAGAGCGAGTTTTTTTGGGATGGCCACTAGCAGCCAATTTGTACTAAAATTAGTGTGATCAGTTTTTTGTACAGAACTTCCGTATGAAAGTTCTGATTTGAATAAATTTTTGTATGAATGTTTAGTAACATGGAATACAGTTAAAACTAAAATTCCTGTCCTGAAATGCGCACAAATAGCACGTCGATATGCGTGTTAATCTACACGATATAACCATAGTAAGGCAATCAAATTCTGTAAATATGGCCTGTGCACAAGCAATGTTTCAGCCAATGGGTAACCCGGAGGTCCATTGGCAGAAACATTGCCCGTGTTTGCTATAAGTAACCAGGAGAACCTGCCGTGCTTTGTATGCCATTCGATATGACAATTGCGCGCAATTCATACGCGCAATTAAGCCTAGATAAGCGCACAGTTTGTGACAGGACTTCTAGTTTTAACTGTACATCACAAAAAATACTGTATAATACAGGTTTTTTTCTCTTGCAGAAATTATGCAAATTAGATGACCTTTAATTTATCAGTGCTACTTATACACTGTAAGTGCACATGTCAATACGCTAAGTCTGGAGTCTGTATTTAAGAACCGATCTTCATGAAACTTCTTGGGTACCTTTGTTATCACCTTGGGATGAGAACAAGTGTTTTTGGGTGTGGCGGCCCGATATTAAAGATGGCTGCCAGCTTTCACACTGTTGCTTACTGAGGTGAAGTCACTTTACCATTACCAAGCTACCTACTAAATACCAAAGGGAAGATTTTTCAGCGCACTCTTATTACTTCAGCACCCATAATTCTCAAATATGGCATTAAAACCAATCACATACTAGTACTGCTTATTAAATCTATTTACATAATCAGAATACAACATCAGGGGTGCATTAGCTCAGTAGGTAGAGGTGCAGACTGCAAGCCGAGAGATCCTCGGTTCGAGTCCCACCTGCAGCAACAGCTTTGTGTCCTTGGGCAAGACACTTCACCCCCACTACCCATGTGGGGGCAGGGTATGCTGTGTACTAAGGCATACTGCATGTTCTTGGTGCACCTGTCTTCGAACAAGGCTAACCGTGCTTGTGTAGTATGTTGGGGAGCTCACAGTTGCTTGCCATTGCTCAGTGGTTCTCCTGGGTACTTTAGTTTCCTCCATCCATAAAACTGCCATGGTCACAATAAGCTGTTGTGCAGATAAATGTGACCTTAAACACCAATAAATAAATAATAAAAAGAACACACCACCTCATACCCGTTTCTCTCCTGTTTTTCCTTCACCTTGGTATCCCTCGGTTGCCTCGGTGTTTAGTATGCCCGCCAGAAAAGGAGTGATTTCTTTTTCTAAAAGAGCAAAACAAGAAACGGTAATTTTTAACAGGTAGTTACAAAATAATTTTCATGAAGCGCACAATTTTATGTTAGTTAATAGTTGAAAAAAATGCAGGGTGATATTTGCAAATCTTATTTTATTACTGGCACCAGGTACTGGTAATGAAAATTGTTGTTTGTCATCAATACTTGATCAAGTTTCTTCTCATTATACTATTCCAATATGTTAGCTACTGTACATAAGCACACAATTTGATGTTAGTTTACCATTATACTGGTTCTAAGCCAGGATATCTAAGTTACATGTAGGGGCAAGAGTAATACATGTAACTAGTGGGAGTCATAAAGATTATGATGCACAGAATCACCTGAGCCACATAGCAGTGAGATAGGGGTGAGGACAAGAGGGTGTGTGACCCTCTCATCAGTGGAGGGGTCTGGTGCACCCCCCCCCCAAAAAAAAAAAAAAAATTCAAGACTGTAAAACACAATTACCTTCACTATGTGCTGCTGTGTACTGGTCACTTTCTGTGGGTGGGCAATATTTCTGCGGATGCAATGATATTAGTTTTCAAACATTGTTTACAGCAATAATCATCAAAAATTTAATTAATGAACCACAGGATACAATTCGGTGCTTCATTAATTAAAATTTTATTGATGATGATTTTCTATTACCTGGAAAAAACATGCATGGACATCATGCACTGCCCATGCAAGGATTATGACCAGCAACTGTACTGTATGTCTGTGTCACTGCTATGAGCAGGGACTAATCTAAATGGGTGGGTGTGTTTACAAATATTCATATTTTTTAACACCTGATAACAAAGTAATATAAGTTTATAAACAACCACACAATTGACTTTTAATTACAATACTCCTAATTCCTATTAAACATATATGAATGTTTATTAATTTTGTGGAATTTTTAGTATGAAGCTTATTTGGGCCTGTATGTTTGTTAAAATTGCCCTTCCACTACGGAGGACTTTTTGAAATCAGTCTACACTGGATTGTGTGGTATTCCTTTGTGTAAGACAGTGTATTCATTGTAATAATATTCATGCATAAGTTCATGTTCTTGGTTTGTTTTAGGCCTCATAATCTACAGAACTACAGAATAGCTTGGATGGAGGTGTATTCCATCACTTGAGTGCAAGAAGGCTTTGCAATGCTACATGTATAGCATAAACCTTGTTGCACTCCAGGGACAAGTTTATCAATTTTAATAACATGGGTAAAATATCGGACATGAACCGTTTAATTTTTTTTTTTTTTAGCTCACTTCGACAAAGTCAAGTTCCCCGTGGGAACCCCGGGAAGTAAGCAGCACTTGTTTACTGTGGTAAACCAGTTCCGCTTTACCAGTAAAATAGGACCCAGTCACCAATGCTTGGGGTGAAAGTCCTCTAAAATGGGCAACATGTTGATCAACGATTGACTAAACTTGACTTCATCTCCATGTTGTGTCACGATTAGCCATAGTGCATAAATATGTGACGTTAACCACCAACAAACAAACAAACAAAGTCAAGCAGGGCTTATCTAATCACTCTCCATCCATCTGTCATCCATCAACACCATGTTTTGGTCAATTCAAGTTAAAGTTTGTGTGAGTAATGGTACCAAATGGGTATTACATTTTTGTTTAACTCAACATACCCAGCCCCATAAGGAGGGGGTGGGGTAAAATGCTCCCAAAATATTTTAAAAATCTTATGAACCAGTGGGTACAGTGACTTTATATTCGTTATGGAACTACCTTTTGAGGTGTAGAATCACGCTTGTTCAAACGTACTTTGTGAAGCAATATTTGGCTTTGTAATGGCAGTGGTTAGATTTTTGGTACCACCCAAAATTTCTATTTTCCAAACCGATTGTCCGATTTGAATGAAATTCAGTATCGTGGTAATATTGGGTCATAAGTACTTACCTCATGCAAAAAAAACCCTGCATCCCCATGGGAACCCCAGGAGCAAAAAATAGAAATGTTTTCAAACTCCCATGTTTCCCAAACCACTTGGAACAGAGAACTGTTATGTGGTATGAAGCATCCTTAGAACCAGTAGAATTGAATGGTAAAAAAAATGCCCTCTGTTGTTAGAGAGTTCTGCAGAGGGCATCAGAATAATGTTGGTGCAGCATTTTTGCAAACATTTTAGAAAATCTTTTCTCAAGAACCAATGTTCAGAATCTTTTGATATTTGGTATACAGCATCCATAGAGGGGTCAGATACAAGTTTGTTAAAATGAAGCCCATTCGTTCATATTTGGACTCAATGCAGGAGCCCAAATTTTATGGGGAATTTTCTTTAAAAATCTTCTTCAGAACCACGAGTCAGAATTTTTTAATGTTTGGTACCCTCATTGTTATGATGGTCAGATTCAAGATTGTTCAAACCAAGTCCCTATGTTAATATTTAGGCTTCCTTTGGTAGCCCAAATTTAACTTAGGGCTGTATGGGGAAGTTTTTTTTTAAAATCTTCTTCTTCAGATCCACCAGTCAGAATGCTTTTGTATTTGGTATACAACATCTCTAAGGGGGGAGGGGTGGGGGTGAGATTCAAGTTTGTTCAAATCGGGTCTGTAGGTTAAAGTTTGGGCTCACTATGGTAGCCCAAATTTTCACTTTGTGCAATATAAGGAAATTTCTTTAAAATTTTGTTCTTCAGATCCACCAGTCAGAATGCTTTCATATTTGGTATACAGCATCTCTAAGGAGATCAGATTCAACTTTGTTCAAATCGAGTGCTTGGGTTGATATTTGAGCTCCCTATGGGAGCCGGAATTGGCCAAGTAGCTGAAGAATTAGACATTTTTTATTCAGTACCCTCAAGAGGTGAAGAGTAATCTACATAGGTTGTATCAAGGTGCTGGAGAGGGGAGCTCCACATTTTACATCATAATCAACTAAAGAAAAGGCATGATGCTTGGACTGTTTTTGTCACTCCTGAGGGGCTCAAAGATTTGCAGTGTATCCTATGGAGATGGATTGCTTAATGTAGATTCATTCTTGGACTTTTATATCGTGTTCTGTTCTCTGTTTATATCGTGTTCTGTTCAAGGTGAGCGCTTCAGGCCCTGTGGGGCCTCTTGTTTATTTATTTATTTATTGGGTTTTAACAACACTTTCGAAATCCAGCAGCTACAAGTTTCTTCTCTCCTTGAACCAAGCATCTCGCCCAACTGCAGCACTCATGGTCCACTGAGTTTTTAGACCACCTGACTTTCAGTCAGGGTGAGGTGTAGTGATCACTTGCCGTCTGTCGTCCGTCGTCCGTGAACATGGTGTTTGCGTCTTCTCCTCCAAAACTGCTGAACTGATTAATCATTTAAGTGAAATGTGAGATGCTTGTTTGTTATGACATTGCAGTTTGATTTTGCTTAAATCAAGTTGCCCTGCCCCCAGTAGGGCCATGCCCTAAAATTTTGCCTAAATCTTAAAAAAATCTTCTCGTGAACCAGGAGATTCGATATGTGGTGTGCTGCTTCCTTTTGAGGTGTAGACTCAGTTTTGTTCAAGAGAAGTTTGTGGGTCTTTATTTGCCTTCATTATTGGAGGGCATGTATTTTTGCCCCGCCCAAAATGTCTGTTTTTCGAACCAAGAGGCTGATTTGAACCAAATTTAATTTTTGGTTTTATTTGATCATAAGTAATTAATTTATGCCCCAAAATATTTTCCCATCCCCCCATGGGAACCGCAGGAGCTAAAAATCGAACAAAATTCAAAACGCACATATCTCCAAAACTACATGGCACTGAGAATTCTTATTTGGTGTGAAGCTTCCTTGGGACCAACAGAATGGAATGGTCTAAGCAAATTTCTGTCAGGTCAATCATGGGGTACTTATTCGTGACTTTGAAAAAATGCTTAGTCAGCATTCTGTAACACTGTGGGTAATGAAGAAAGCATTTAAGACTCTTCTTCACCCAATTCACTCCTCCAAAACCTTTCAGATTTCACATATACCATCTTTGCAAGATTTTTTTACACGTTTATTGAAATCAAATCCCTGGGTCCATATTTGGCCTCTATGGGAGTCCAAATGTTGAAATTAGTGCAGTATGAGGAATATTCTTTAAAAATCTTTTTCTTCAGACCCACCAATCAGAATCTTTTGATATTTGCTATGCACCATCATTAGGCGGGTGAGATTTAAGTTTCTTCAAGCCAAGCCTATATTTTGGTTCACCAGGGTTTTGCAAATTGCGAGAACGGTGATTTCATTCCTCTGATGTTCTTGCAAATGCTTGTTAAGAAGATCCATATTTACCATTCCCCCAAAATTATAAGCATTTTTTCATCAGATAAAATTTAATAAAATTTAATTAATTTTAGAGCTGAAACGATTAAAGGGTTTTCGTGATTGATTAATCGCATGGGTTAACCTTGGTTAACCGATTAATCACTTGTCCCAATAGGTAGCTGAATAACTGCTGTACCGTTGACCATTTATATAATTAAAACTTTACTGAGCATAATGGACAAAACCGGGCAGTGCCATATAAAAACATGTCCATTCAAATTTTATTATATTTTCAATTTTTGTCTCAAAACATAGCTTATGACCCCTCATTGGAACAAGCTCATTGAGCTTGTTCCAATAGGAGGGGGGGGGGGCATAAGCTATGTTTTTGAGACAAACATTGAAAATCTTTAGAATTTCTTGTGCAAGTATCGTCTGCTACCTGCATTTGGTGAAGGTTTGAGAATGACCGTTTTCAGCTACTGATACAGTATAATGATCATGCAAGTGAACAAGTATTTTGGCACGTAACTGTCATGCATTTCTCTGTCTCACGCAATTGATGTGAGCCAGTGTGACAGTGTTTGCTTATTTTGGAGCAAGTTTGTTCCATAGTTAACCCATACAGGGTCTTTTTTGTTTTTAAAAATTTGATTAACAGTTTCCATCTTGGTTTCAAAAAGTGATGATAAATAGTGAATATAGCTTACCCAATATGAAAGGAAAATGGTTAGCAATTGGACATTTTTGTATAGCATTTTGCGATGTGAATCCAGCCATCAAATACCCTGCCATATAGTACCGTACTTCAAAAGTAACGGTTAACCGATCAATTACTTTTTTTTATCAAGATATTGATCATTGGTTAGTCGATTAATCGGTGTGAGCCAGTGTGAGATTCAAGTGTGTGAGATTCAAGTTTGTTTACGCCAAGTCCCTGGGTTCATATTTGGGCTCACTGTGGGAGATTCAGGTTTGTTTACGCCAAGTCCCTGGGTTCATATTTGGGCTCACTGTGGGAGCCTGAATTATAACTTAGTTCAAAATGAGGAATATTCTTCAAAAGTATTCTTCACATTCAGCAGTCAGAATGTTTTGATATATACAGTATCCTTAGGGAGATGAGATATAAGTTTGTTAAAGCCAAGTCCCTGGGTTCATATTTGGTCTTCCTGTAGGAGCCCGAATTGTACCAAAATTTCTATTTTCCAAATTGAGAGGCTGATTTGAAGCAAATTTGATATGATGGGCTTATTGGGTCGTAAGTACCTAATTTATGCCAAAACATTTTCCTGTGGCCCTGTGGGAACTGCAGGATCTAAATATAGAAAAAATTTAAAACGCCCATATCTTCAAAACTACATGGCACTGAGAATTTTTATTTTGTGTGACGCTTCCTTACGAACAGCCGAAAAGAATGGTAAAAAAAAATTGCCATCAGTTTTATCATAGGGAAGTTTTCCAGGACTTATGCGGAGTCATCATTTTAGTAATGGGAAAAACATTAAAGAATCTTCTTCTCCCATACCACTGCTCCAAAGGCTTTCATATTTTGCATATAACATCTTTGGAAGATTTATTCACATGTTTGTTGAAATCAAATACCTGGGTCCATATTTGGGCTCTCTATGATTAGATTAGTGCAATATGAGGATTATTTTTTAAAAATCTTCTTCTGATCCACTCTTCAGAATATTTTTTGATATTTGGGATGCTGCATCCTTAGAGGGGTGAGATTCAAGTTTGTTTGAGCCAAGTCCCCGGGTTCATATTTAGGCTCCCTGTGGGAGTCCAAATTACAACTTAGTTCAATAAGAGGAATATTCTTTAAAATCCAGTAGTCAGAATCTTTTGATATTAGTATATAGAAGCATCCTTAGGGATGTGAGATTCAAATTTGTTCAAGCCAAGTCCTTGGGTTCATATTTGGGCTCTCTGTGGGAGCCTGAATTATAACTTAGTTCAATATGAGGAATATTCTTTAAAAATCCTTTTTTTTGAGGTCCACCGGTCAGAATCTTTGGATATTTTGTATAAGCTTTTCTTATGAGGGGCAGATGCAACTAAATGTTCAAATAAATTCCCTGGGTTGATATTTAGGCTACCATGTCAGGTGAATGCCATCAGGCCCTCTGGTGGCTCTTGTTTGTTTTCTGTTTGACAACATTGCCCTGCCTCTTCTATCTATATTTTTCATTTTAATTTAGTCACTACTTTTATTTAGGCTTCCCAAATTTGTTACTGCATGTCTGTCTGTCTGTCCTTCGGATGAAATGTTTCTTTGCTTTTCATTTGCCTGGGTGAACATTTTAAATAATTTGCAGCTATCTTTCACCCTCCAACCTCCCCCCCCCCCCAACCACACACACACACACACACACACACACACACACACACACACACACACACACACACACACACACACACACACACACACACACACACACACACACACACACACACACACACACACACACACACACACACACACACACACACACACACACACACACACACACACACACACACACACACACACACACACACACACATACAAAAATCTGGGCTGGCAAGTATTGAGTATTTTATCAAAAAAGTGGTACTCGAGTACTACGAGTACTGAGTACTTTGGACCCAGCCCATCACAAGTATATTAAACATCAAAGAGTATATTATATATTTGAAACAAATACAGTACAGTGGCAGTGTACTGCTCACTTTCCATGGATGGGCAATATTTGCACGGATACAAATTCATACAATAATATTTGATGCCAAACACTAACTATAGGTATAATCATCAAAAATTTAAATAATGAAGCACCAGGTACAAACCGATGCTTCATCAATTAAAATTTTGTAGATGATGATTTTTATTGTCTGGTAAATGCATGAGTGGACATCACTGCCCACGCGTGTATTACAACCCGTCCACGGCGACTGCACTGTAACTTGTCCTCTTTGTGAATATATTTTCTACAATTTCACTCCTTTTGACAGAATGCATGCCTGTGGGGATTGAAACCAAAATAGTGAAAGTGCACTTGTGGATATTTGCAGCACAAGCACAGCACTAATGAATCAATATTTGATGATTTTAGGAATTTTAACAGTGTCATGAGACACCACAGTAGCAGGTACTGGTCATTCTGTTGGAAAAAATCACTGTTTTATGACTCGAGGTGCCTTAACTGAGAAACCTTAGGCGTTTTCTTACAAAGATTGCAGAATATCAAACACAATGTGAAATGTGTTCAGAAGCAAGAATGTGATTAAAAAATAATGGGAAATTCATGTCACCATTAATTTATTTATAAATTAATAAAGTTTTTTAGCTCACCTGAGCAAAGCTCAGTGGGAGCTTTACTGATCACATTCTGTCCGCCGTCCGTCCTTCGTTAACTTTACATTATTCAAATGTTGGATAAATGTTTATTACCTAATGCCAATTCAGATTTGTTCAAATTTAGTTGCCCCCTTCTCCTGGGTGGTGCCATGCCCCCAAGGGGCACCAAAATCTTCTCATCAACCAGCAGTAGCAGAGACTTGATATATGGTATGCAGCTTCCTTTTAAGGTGTAGACTTGGATTTCTTTAAGCGAAGTTTGATGGGCTATATTTGGCGTCGTTATGGGAGGGGAAAAATTTTTGGCCCCGCTCAAAATTTCTATTTTCCGAACCGAGAGGCTGATTTGAATCAAATTTTATGTGAGGGCTTATTGGGTCATAAGTACCTAATTTATGCCAAATTTTCTTTTTCTGTAGCCCCATGGAAACCACAGGAGCTAAAAATCGAAAAAAGTAAAACGCCATATCTCCAAAACTCCACGGCACTGAGAATTTTTATTTGGTGTGAAGCTTCCTTTTCACCAACAGAAAGGATTGGTCCAAAAATTACCATCGGTTTTATCATAGGGTACAGTTTCGGGACTTTGAAAACACTTTTTAACACTGTAGACAATAGGAAAAACATTAAAAAATCTTCTTCTCTAGATCCAGCAGGCAGAATCTTTCGATATATGGTATGCAACATTGTAGGGTGGATCTGATTCGAGTTTGTTCAAATCCGCCCCCCCCTGGGTTTATATTTGGGCTCAGTATAGGAGCCCGAATTCAAACTTAGTGCATTTCAGGCAAATTTCTTAAAAAATCTTCTTCACCAGATTCAGCTGGCAGAATCTTCTGATATTTGGTATGCAACATTGTGGGGTGGATCTGATTCAAGTTTGTTCAAATCGGGCCCCCTGGATTCATATTTGGGCTCACTATAGAAGCATTTCAGGCAAATTTCTTTAAAAATATTCTTCTCCAGATCCAGCAGGCAGAATCTTTTGATATTTGGTATGCGACATTGTGGGGTGGATCTGATTCAAGTTTGTTCAAATCAGCCCCCTGGATTCATATTTGGGCTCACTATATAAGCCCAAATTCGAACTTAGTGCATTTCAGGCAAATTTCTTAAAAAATCTTCTTCTCCAGATCCAGCAGGCAGAATCTTTTGATATTTGATATGCAACATTGTGGGGTGGATCAGATTCAAGTTTGTTCAAATCAGCCCCCTGGGTTCATATTTGGGCTCAATATAGGAGCCCAAATTTGAACTTGGTGCATTTCAGGCAAATTTCTTTGAAAATCTTCTTCTCAAGATCCAGCAGCAGAATCTTTTGATATTGGGTATGCAGCATGCTTAGGGGGTGAGATTCAAGTTGTTCAAGCTAAGTCCCTGGGTTCATATTTGGGCTCACTGTGGTAACCCGAATTATAACTTAGTTCAAAATGAGGAATTTTAGTTAAAAATCTTCTTCAGATCCAGCTGTCGGAAAGTTTCGATATTTGGTATGCAGCATCCTTGGGGGGGGGGGGGGGGTGAGATTCAAGTTTGTTCAAGCTATGTTCCTAGGTCCATATTTGGGCTCACTATGGGAGCCCGAATGATAACTTACACGTAGTTCAAAATGAGGAATTTTCTTTAAAAATCTTCTTCTTCAGATCCAGCAGTCAGAATGTTTTAATATTTGGTATGCAGCATTCTTGGGGGGGGGGGGGGGGGGGGGGGATTCAAGTTTGTTCAAGCCATGTCCCTAGGTCCATTTTTGGACTCACTGTGGGAGCTTGAATTGTAACTTAGTTCGAAATGAGGAATTTTCTTAAAAAATCTTCTTCAGATCCAGCAGATGAATGCTTTTGATATTTTTTATGCAGCATCCTTAGGAGGCAAGATTCAAGTTTGTTCAAGTCATGTCCCTAGGTCCATGTTTGGGCTTACTGTGGGAGCTCGAATTGTAACTTAGTTCAAAATGAGGAATTTTCTTTAAAAAATCTTCTTCTTCAGATCCAGCAGTTGGAATGTTTTGATATTTGGTGTGCGGCATCCTCAGGGGGGTGAGATTCAAGTTTGTTAAAGCCATGTCCCTAGGTCCATATTTGGGCTCACTGTGGGAGCTTGAATTGTAACTTAGTTCGAAATGAGGAATTTTTAAAAAAAATCTTCTTCAGGTCCAGCAGATGAATGCTTTTGATATTTTTTATGCAGCATCTTTAGGAGGCTAGATTCAAGTTTGTTCAAGCCATGTCCCTATGTCCATGTTTGGGCTCACTGTGGGAGCTTGAATTGTAACTTTGTTCAAAATGAGGAATTTCTTTAAAAATCTTCTTCTTCAGATCCAGCAGTTGAAATGTTTTGATATTTGGTGTGTGGCATCCTTAGGGGGGGGGGGGGGGGGATTCAAGTTTGTTAAAGCCAAGTCCCTGGGTTCATATATGGGCTCCCTGTGGGAGCCCAAATTATAACTCGGTTCAATATGAGGAATATTCTTTAAAAATCATTTTTTTTAGATCCACTTGTCAGAATCTTTGGATATTTGGTATAAGCTTTTCTTAGGAGGAGTAGATGCAACTTGTTGAAATCAATTCTCTGGGTTGATATTTAGGTTACCATGTACAGGTGGGCGCCCTCAGGCCCCCTGGGGTCTCTTGTTTTAGGAAAAAATGCATACTGAGAGCTTGGGGGCGAGGGGGGGGGGGTACATCCAGGGCTATAATTTACCTCATCACTAGGTAAAAGAATACTTGACATCATTTGTTGAGATAAAATGGCACTTTCTATTGATATTGGTGGATTATATAGCCTCAGCCAGGGCTTATAAGAATCTGAGAATCGATTCCCGTAGAGATCCGTGCAACAAAACCAGTGAGAAACCATGTAGCTTCTCGTAACATTGCTGCTAGGATTCACATGAAAAGAACTGAGTCAGTTTAACCCTTTACCTAACACAAAGGCAGCAAATTAACCAATACAACACTAACATGACCTGAAATATTGTGACACTGGCAATAAAATTTGTACAAATATGGCTGTCATTGGAACCGGCTCTCATCAGCCGGTTCTAGTAACATCCATAATTATTACGCTTGACGAATATTGTTTATTTTTAGCTCACCTGACTGTAAGTCAGGGGGCGCTTAAATGATGACTTTCTGTCTGTCCTTCATCAGTCCATCCTGTCCGGCGTGAAATTTACATTACTAACCTCTCCTCATAAACAACTGAGCCGAATTGAACCAAATTTGATATTCATGTTCCTTATCATATATGAATTCCAGTTTGTTCAAATAACGTTGCCACACCCACAGGGGCCCCAAGCATTTCTCTGATAGCATGCATAAATTGTTTTCCAAAATTGAAAAAAAATCTTCTCCAGAACCATGTATAAGAATCTTTTGATACTTGGTATACAGCATCTCTAGGGGTGAGAGGGATAGGTTCAGGTTTGTTCAAATCAAGTCCCTGAGTTGATATTTGGGCTCCCTATGGGCACCCAAATATCAACAGTGCAACATGAGGAAATTTCTTTGAAAACCTCTTTCAGATCCACTAGTCAGAATGCTTTCATATTTGGAATCCAACATTTCTAGTGGGGTGGGGGGGGGGGGCAGGGGGAGGGTAGATTGAAGTTTGTTTGAATCGGGTCTCTGGGTTAATATTTGGTCTATCTATTGAAGCCCAAAGTTTAACTCAGTGCAGTATGAGGAAATTTCTTTTAAACTCGCTTTTTTCAGATCCACCAGCCAGAATCCTTTCGTATTTGGCTTACAGCATCTCTAAGGGGGTCAGATTCATGTTTGTTCAAGTCAAATCTATGGGTCAATATATGGGCTCATTATGGGAGTGCAAATTAACTCAAAGCAACATGAGAAAATTTCTTTAAAAATCTTTTTCTTCAGACCCACAAGTTTAATGCTTTAATATTTGGTGGACAACATCTCTGGGGAGGTCAACCCAAAGTTGGAATCATTTTCCTCAAAGTCTCTTTGAAAAAGCCAAACCAAGCGAAACGCGTCGAGACAGACGGATTATTTTCTACCTTTGCTGAAGACTACAACCAATCCAGGTATCTTCTCGAATAGGTAATATCTAGATTTCATTTTAATTTATTTCATTTCTTCATTTTAATTTCATTTTAAATTCATCTACTTATTCTTCAAATGGCTCAAAAAAGACAGAAGCATCAGGGAAAGAGAGTTGCCCAGTCTGGAAGGGGCCAGGAACAATCGTTCCAGGCCTATTCTAGATTGGTCAAGGCCCTTTTCCAGGTGATTCAGTGTATGCACCATATTGGGCTCCTAGAGCAGCATTTGGCCAACCGGGATTTCCCGAAGCAGTTGGAGAAGAAAGTAGATGAGTTAGGGGGCTTTCTAAAGCCGGCTCTTCCCACCCCACACATTTTTTCTGTTTTTCGACAGATTAGTGTGGGATGGGCCAACCAAACGTTAAATGCTTTAATTGAGCATTATAAGATAAATTTAAACCAGTTGAAGTCTAAGATAACTTTGGCTTTGCGACCACCTCCTGGACTCGAAAAGATAGACTTCAACAGCGCTTCGGCGCGTGCCTTGATCTGGGCTCAAAAAAACTTTAAAAACAAGTTGACAGGTAAGACGATTTCGGCCTATGAGTCTTACATTTCGGAACTTCGCCCAGCGTCTGGAGTAAGGAACAATACGGGAGGGAGCAAGCAAACTCCGGCCCGTGTTGTCCCTCTACCCCAACGCGAAAAGCAAAATAAGAAAAGATCAAGGCAAAGCACTTCTCCCTCTTCTTTTCCTTCTACTTCTTCTTTCTCTCAGAGTAAGCGCCTCAATTTGCAAACATCTCCGGTCCATATTGTGACTGAAGATGCTCGCAAATTGAGTAACGCTGTCTCGCCTCGTCTTGTTCCTCTACCTCCTACTCCTCCTCAGCCTTTCTTCTCTGGTTCTCCTAGTGCTCTCACTAGAACTCCTCCTCCTCCTTCTGTTTCTTCTCCTGTTTCTGTTTCCTCTCCTGCTTCTGTTTCTTCTCCCCCTTCCCCTGCATCTAGTGTGGTTCAACCAGGTATATCGTACTCAGAGAAAGTCAAATCACCGAGCCGCAACTCGGGCCGCTCATTTGATTCTAAATTCTCCCAGTTTCGGCATAAAAGCGGAGTTAATTTTGACAAAAGGAATTGGCGCCTCCCCGATGTTTGTAAAAACATCCTTATGATTGGAAGTTCAAATTTAGGACGCATTGATCGAAATCCCCATCCGGACATCCAGGTGGAGTGTTACCCCGGCGCCAAATTCAATCATCTGCGCTCTATGTTTAAAGGGCACAGGGGCCAGTCCAGTCCCCAAAAAATATTATTAAATATTGGCGTGAATTCTCGAAACGATAATTCTGATCTCGTAGTTAAGCAGTTGCGGAATATGCTTAGCGATATCAGGGTCAAGTTTAGATCAGCAAAAATTTATTTCGCTGAACTAAACTTTTCGCAAAAACTCCCTCAGGCTGAGAGGAGAACCCTGAGCATCATCAACGAAACCATTCGGAAAGTGAAGGACGTTAACGTGATACCAAAAATTGATGACGCAAAGTTTGATGTTGCTCAGGATTTAATCCATTGGACCACGAGAACCGCCAATATTATGTACGATCACTGGTTGAACCACCTAAATTTAAACTAAGTAAAGGCAAAGGTAACAGCCGCCTAACAGATGTGGGATTAGGAACTAATGTGGTTAACCTGTCTGGCACCAATGACCTAACAACCCAAGAGAAATCTCTTTTAGATCGCGGTTTAACTTTTGTACCAGCACCAAAGCCTAAAACTGATAACCAAACAAATTTACCATCATACAACTGTAATTTTCTTAGGCAAATGAAATTAGCCGACCGCTTTAGAAACTCCAGCGGTCGGAAACTTCCTTTTACAGAATCATCTGGTTGGTCACCTCCAGATAGTGAAGTAGATCCCGAAATTATTGAGGCTAGCAAACGAATCATCAAAAAGGTGTTCAGCATGAACATACTCTCCGATAAAGACAATTTAACAGCTGGTGAACGGAGAGCCCTCACGAAACTTCGAAAAAATAAGAAATTAGTAATTAAACCAGCCGACAAAGGTGGGTCGGTAGTTGTTCTATCTCGGGATAATTATATAAAGGAAGCCATGAGACAACTCAGCAATACTAAACATTATAAGAAAATAGATTCACTTATTTGGCCTAGTAATATCGAAAAATTCAATAAGATCTTAAAATTTCTCCTCGACGAAGGTCACATTACCAAAAAACAATTGAAATATTTAACAGCTAAGCTCAGTGCTCAAACAAGACAATTTTATATCCTACCAAAGATCCACAAGGACCGTTCTTCATGGACGGATGACTTAACTCCACCCGGGAGGCCAATTGTATCAGATTGTAATTCGGAATCTTATGCGATCTCGGAATTAATTGATTATCATCTTAAACCTATAGCAAATAGACATCCGAGCTATCTAAAAAACACACAGGATTTCCTGTCACAAATTTCGAAATTGAAAATATCAAAAAATGCAATTCTGGCTACTTTGGATATCGACAGTATGTATACGAACATTGATATTGATAAAGGTGTTAAATCAGTTAAAAATGCATTTGAAAAATATCCGGATGCGAAACGCCCGGATGAACAAATTTTGGATCTTTTAGAGCTGAGCTTAAAAGGTAATGACATTCAATTCAATGGAGAATATTTTCTACAAATAATGGGTTGTCCTATGGGTAAAAGATTCAGTCCTAATTTTGCAAGCATTTATGTAGCGGAATGGGAGGAAAATGCCTTAAGCAAATGTGCAAAGCATCCTCTCGTATATCTCAGATATTTAGATGACATTTTTATTATTTGGGAACATTCAAAAGAAGATTTTGATGAATTTTTAGAAATTTTGAATAATCACGATCCAAATATTAAATTGAAAGCTACTATCAGTGAAAATTCTGTTGATTTTCTCGATGTAACCGTGTATAAAGGCAAGCAATTTCAGGCGTCCGGTAATTTAGATTATAAAGTATATTTTAAACCAACTGATTCACATCAATTGTTGCACACTAAATCATTTCATCCTCAACATACATTTAAAGGTATCATCAAATCACAGCTCATTCGTTTCCACCGCAATTCAAGTGATAAGGTAAATTTCAATGAGGCTTGTTCTACTCTATTTGGCGCCCTCAGATCGAGAGGGTACTCGCTGCGCTTATTGCGTAGCCTGAAATCCCAAACCTTGAAAAAGCTCGAAAGTCCAGCTGAAACTACCGATTTCGAACCACTGAAGATTGAACACAACAGACCGTTGCAAAATAGTAGTGGCGCGGTATTTAATTGCAAAAAGCCTCGTTGTAGACTGCATACTTTTATGCCTGATCAGAAAGAGGAATTTTCCTCCGAACAAACGAAAAATCATTATCAGATCCGTAACCCCCTCCATTGTGATTCACCAAACATTATTTACCTTATCACTTGTAAGCGATGTCGGAAGCAGTATGTTGGTCAAAGTCAAAATCCTTTTCGAGAACGTGCTACTAGACACAAACAGGATATAAAACATAATGCTGATGCCCCAGTAGCACAACATTTTAACCTTCCTGGCCATTCTTTGGACGATTTCGAAATCCACCCAATTGAACAACCACCAATTAAAGACACATTAGAAGAAACGGATGAATTTAGAAAAAAACGTGAAGCTTTTTGGATCAATACGCTTCAAACCCTCTGGCCATTTGGTATGAACATATCAGAGGGCGAATGCGAAAGGAGGTCCATCATTCCTTTCACTTTAACGTACAACAGAATGAATATCGAAATAGCAAAAATGTTAAAAGATGAATTCAATTTTACCAATGCTAAATTAAATGAACCTTTGAATCTTCGACCTGTCATCGCCTATAAGAAAAACAAAATCTTGCGTAACATCCTTGTAAGGACTAAATTAGAGCCCATCAATGAATAACATCAATTATTGCCAGTCAGTTTAACCAGTTCCTAAGCTCATCACTTAGTTTAAATCAAATTTGGTGTAATTTTTTGTCATGTTTGAAACCCATCTGGGTTCAGTAAATGAAAACAATTTTTCGGCGGCATATTAAAAGAAAAAAACGTTTCAGTATGAAATGTCTGTGCCAGTGCGATTTTTTAACCTCAAACACACACACACACACACACACACACACACACACACACACACACACACACACACACACACACACACACACACACACACACACACATACAAAAATCTGGGCTGGCAAGTATTGAGTATTTTATCAAAAAAGTGGTACTCGAGTACTACGAGTACTGAGTACTTTGGACCCAGCCCATCACAAGTATATTAAACATCAAAGAGTATATTATATATTTGAAACAAATACAGTACAGTGGCAGTGTACTGCTCACTTTCCATGGATGGGCAATATTTGCACGGATACAAATTCATACAATAATATTTGATGCCAAACACTAACTATAGGTATAATCATCAAAAATTTAAATAATGAAGCACCAGGTACAAACCGATGCTTCATCAATTAAAATTTTGTAGATGATGATTTTTATTGTCTGGTAAATGCATGAGTGGACATCACTGCCCACGCGTGTATTACAACCCGTCCACGGCGACTGCACTGTAACTTGTCCTCTTTGTGAATATATTTTCTACAATTTCACTCCTTTTGACAGAATGCATGCCTGTGGGGATTGAAACCAAAATAGTGAAAGTGCACTTGTGGATATTTGCAGCACAAGCACAGCACTAATGAATCAATATTTGATGATTTTAGGAATTTTAACAGTGTCATGAGACACCACAGTAGCAGGTACTGGTCATTCTGTTGGAAAAAATCACTGTTTTATGACTCGAGGTGCCTTAACTGAGAAACCTTAGGCGTTTTCTTACAAAGATTGCAGAATATCAAACACAATGTGAAATGTGTTCAGAAGCAAGAATGTGATTAAAAAATAATGGGAAATTCATGTCACCATTAATTTATTTATAAATTAATAAAGTTTTTTAGCTCACCTGAGCAAAGCTCAGTGGGAGCTTTACTGATCACATTCTGTCCGCCGTCCGTCCTTCGTTAACTTTACATTATTCAAATGTTGGGTAAATGTTTATTACCTAATGCCAATTCAGATTTGTTCAAATTTAGTTGCCCCCTTCTCCTGGGTGGTGCCATGCCCCCAAGGGGCACCAAAATCTTCTCATCAACCAGCAGTAGCAGAGACTTGATATATGGTATGCAGCTTCCTTTTAAGGTGTAGACTTGGATTTCTTTAAGCGAAGTTTGATGGGCTATATTTGGCGTCGTTATGGGAGGGGAAAAATTTTTGGCCCCGCTCAAAATTTCTATTTTTCGAACCGAGAGGCTGATTTGAATCAAATTTTATGTGAGGGCTTATTGGGTCATAAGTACCTAATTTATGCCAAATTTTCTTTTTCTGTAGCCCCATGGAAACCACAGGAGCTAAAAATCGAAAAAAGTAAAACGCCATATCTCCAAAACTCCACGGCACTGAGAATTTTTATTTGGTGTGAAGCTTCCTTTTGACCAACAGAAAGGATTGGTCCAAAAATTACCATCGGTTTTATCATAGGGTACAGTTTCGGGACTTTGAAAACACTTTTTAACACTGTAGACAATAGGAAAAACATTAAAAAATCTTCTTCTCTAGATCCAGCAGGCAGAATCTTTCGATATATGGTATGCAACATTGTAGGGTGGATCTGATTCGAGTTTGTTCAAATCCGCCCCCCCTGGGTTTATATTTGGGCTCAGTATAGGAGCCCGAATTCAAACTTAGTGCATTTCAGGCAAATTTCTTAAAAAATCTTCTTCACCAGATTCAGCTGGCAGAATCTTCTGATATTTGGTATGCAACATTGTGGGGTGGATCTGATTCAAGTTTGTTCAAATCGGGCCCCCTGGATTCATATTTGGGCTCACTATAGAAGCATTTCAGGCAAATTTCTTTAAAAATATTCTTCTCCAGATCCAGCAGGCAGAATCTTTTGATATTTGGTATGCGACATTGTGGGGTGGATCTGATTCAAGTTTGTTCAAATCAGCCCCCTGGATTCATATTTGGGCTCACTATATAAGCCCAAATTCGAACTTAGTGCATTTCAGGCAAATTTCTTAAAAAATCTTCTTCTCCAGATCCAGCAGGCAGAATCTTTTGATATTTGATATGCAACATTGTGGGGTGGATCTGATTCAAGTTTGTTCAAATCAGCCCCCTGGGTTCATATTTGGGCTCAATATAGGAGCCCAAATTTGAACTTGGTGAATTTCAGGCAAATTTCTTTGAAAATCTTCTTCTCAAGATCCAGCAGCAGAATCTTTTGATATTGGGTATGCAGCATGCTTAGGGGGTGAGATTCAAGTTGTTCAAGCTAAGTCCCTGGGTTCATATTTGGGCTCACTGTGGTAACCCGAATTATAACTTAGTTCAAAATGAGGAATTTTAGTTAAAAATCTTCTTCAGATCCAGCTGTCGGAAAGTTTCGATATTTGGTATGCAGCATCCTTGGGGGGGGGGGGGGGGGGGTGAGATTCAAGTTTGTTCAAGCTATGTTCCTAGGTCCATATTTGGGCTCACTATGGGAGCCCGAATGATAACTTACATGTAGTTCAAAATGAGGAATTTTCTTTAAAAATCTTCTTCTTCAGATCCAGCAGTCAGAATGTTTTAATATTTGGTATGCAGCATTCTTGGGGGGGGGGGGGGGGGGGGAGATTCAAGTTTGTTCAAGCCATGTCCCTAGGTCCATTTTTGGACTCACTGTGGGAGCTTGAATTGTAACTTAGTTCGAAATGAGGAATTTTCTTAAAAAATCTTCTTCAGATCCAGCAGATGAATGCTTTTGATATTTTTTATGCAGCATCCTTAGGAGGCAAGATTCAAGTTTGTTCAAGTCATGTCCCTAGGTCCATGTTTGGGCTTACTGTGGGAGCTCGAATTGTAACTTAGTTCAAAATGAGGAATTTTCTTTAAAAAATCTTCTTCTTCAGATCCAGCAGTTGGAATGTTTTGATATTTGGTGTGCGGCATCCTCAGGGGGGTGAGATTCAAGTTTGTTAAAGCCATGTCCCTAGGTCCATATTTGGGCTCACTGTGGGAGCTTGAATTGTAACTTAGTTCGAAATGAGGAATTTTTAAAAAAAATCTTCTTCAGGTCCAGCAGATGAATGCTTTTGATATTTTTTATGCAGCATCTTTAGGAGGCTAGATTCAAGTTTGTTCAAGCCATGTCCCTATGTCCATGTTTGGGCTCACTGTGGGAGCTTGAATTGTAACTTTGTTCAAAATGAGGAATTTCTTTAAAAATCTTCTTCTTCAGATCCAGCAGTTGAAATGTTTTGATATTTGGTGTGTGGCATCCTTAGGGGGGGGGGGATTCAAGTTTGTTAAAGCCAAGTCCCTGGGTTCATATATGGGCTCCCTGTGGGAGCCCAAATTATAACTCGGTTCAATATGAGGAATATTCTTTAAAAATCATTTTTTTTAGATCCACTTGTCAGAATCTTTGGATATTTGGTATAAGCTTTTCTTAGGAGGAGTAGATGCAACTTGTTGAAATCAATTCTCTGGGTTGATATTTAGGTTACCATGTACAGGTGGGCGCCCTCAGGCCCCCTGGGGTCTCTTGTTTTAGGAAAAAATGCATACTGAGAGCTTGGGGGCGAGGGGGGGGGGGGGGGTACATCCAGGGCTATAATTTACCTCATCACTAGGTAAAAGAATACTTGACATCATTTGTTGAGATAAAATGGCACTTTCTATTGATATTGGTGGATTATATAGCCTCAGCCAGGGCTTATAAGAATCTGAGAATCGATTACCGTAGAGATCCGTGCAACAAAACCAGTGAGAAACCATGTAGCTTCTCGTAACATTGCTGCTAGGATTCACATGAAAAGAACTGAGTCAGTTTAACCCTTTACCTAACACAAAGGCAGCAAATTAACCAATACAACACTAACATGACCTGAAATATTGTGACACTGGCAATAAAATTTGTACAAATATGGCTGTCATTGGAACCGGCTCTCATCAGCCGGTTCTAGTAACATCCATAATTATTACGCTTGACGAATATTGTTTATTTTTAGCTCACCTGACTGTAAGTCAGGGGGCGCTTAAATGATGACTTTCTGTCTGTCCTCCATCAGTCCATCCTGTCCGGCGTGAAATTTACATTACTAACCTCTCCTCATAAACAACTGAGCCGAATTGAACCAAATTTGATATTCATGTTCCTTATCATATATGAATTCCAGTTTGTTCAAATAACGTTGCCACACCCACAGGGGCCCCAAGCATTTCTCTGATAGCATGCATAAATTGTTTTCCAAAATTGAAAAAAAATCTTCTCCAGAACCATGTATAAGAATCTTTTGATACTTGGTATACAGCATCTCTAGGGGTGAGAGGGATAGGTTCAGGTTTGTTCAAATCAAGTCCCTGAGTTGATATTTGGGCTCCCTATGGGCACCCAAATATCAACAGTGCAACATGAGGAAATTTCTTTGAAAACCTCTTTCAGATCCACTAGTCAGAATGCTTTCATATTTGGAATCCAACATTTCTAGTGGGGTGGGGGGGGGGGGGGGGCAGGGGGAGGGTAGATTGAAGTTTGTTTGAATCGGGTCTCTGGGTTAATATTTGGTCTATCTATTGAAGCCCAAAGTTTAACTCAGTGCAGTATGAGGAAATTTCTTTTAAACTCGCTTTTTTCAGATCCACCAGCCAGAATCCTTTCGTATTTGTCTTACAGCATCTCTAAGGGGGTCAGATTCATGTTTGTTCAAGTCAAATCTATGGGTCAAATAATATAATAATAATATTTGGTGGACAACATCTCTGGGAAGGTCAGATGTAAATTTGTTCCAGTTTGGTTCCTGCCAGTCAGAACCCTTTCATATTTGGTATCGCAGGAAGGGGGGGGGGGGTCAGATTTGAGTTTGTTCATTTCAGGTCTGTGGCTTAATATTTGGGCAGGGGTGGATTAGGTTCGAGGTTGTTCATAAATGTTCAAATCCATTCCTTAGAGGTTTTCCATAAAATTTGCCTTTCAAAGTGCAATGACACAACAACCCTTGGAAGTTTGGCAGTACATGTCTACAGCTGTCAGAATTGGAAGCAATCAGGAAGACCTATGCTAATAATCATCTAACATGGACAATAGAATTATGAATAATTTCATAACATTATTCCTATGTAGTGTCCATGAACCTTGACTTACTGAATCTGACCCAAAATACTTCTCTGAACCACCTCGTCAGGTGAGCGATTAAGGGCCCAGGGGGGAGGGGGGTAAAAATCAGTAGTTGGTGTTGTAAAAATTAAAAAAGCTGTATTGGGTAAAGAGTTAACATGTATTATCAGTATGCAACAGGGGTTCAATCATACTGACCTAATAGGATCCTGGCCCATAGCAGGTCTGAATTCTCGGAACGATTTCCGCAAGAATCCAAATGGATTCTCCCAAATTTAGAGGAACTATAAGCCCTGCACAACCCCAATTTTGAAATAAAATTGACATATTCTTTCATGGTGGTGGGGCCCTATTTATCTTGCTGTATGATTAATTAAAACAGATTTTGTGAAAAGGTTTTGTGTGCTGATGCAGATTTTAGTTTTATTTTGGGATTTGGGTAGTTTCAAAGAAAGCTGTGAATTCTTATCCCTCCCAACTTATTGGGTAACAGAGTAGAAATTCTGTAGGAGGCAATAACAGTTTTTAAGCCTATTTGACACAGATTGGACAGTTCTCTTCAAAAGAACAAATTCCCCATGCTTTGGACTAGACAGAAGCCAAAAGTTGAATTCTATTGCAGAAATAACTCTTTCATCACATGAAAGAGGTAACTGTAACTTTGGTAGGGTTGGGTTTGCTCATAGGTATAACTGTTGTAAATATTTTAATTAGATTTACATGCCTCGAAAAGTTGCGCTCGGAAATTATGTAATTCCCAAAACTAAGCAGTCTTGGGGAGATATATTGTTTCAATAAACATTTGAAGAAGTCTACTGACATTTTGCATTACTTTTGAATGTTCCAGATGAATAAAGAGGATGATTTGAGGACTTTTAGAACCTAAAAATTTGTTTGACTATTGGTGTGTTTTGTTTGGGAATTCCCTGAGAAATATGAACATGTGACCAGCACTTCCCTTTCTGTTAGTTTTTCTTTTATTTGTTGCATGACCCCTGTTTAAAAATCATTAAAAGGTTGTCTGAAGGGCTATAGTTGACAAAAAATATTTAAATGCTAAATTTAAAATGATGCGACCATATTTTTTTTCGCCTGAACGTTATAATGGTCGCCTATGGGAAAATATTTAGTACTGTGAAACGTATTCTTGTTTGGCTGAAAATAAACAATTGCAGGAATTGGACTGAATAAACCAAAATGTTTTTGGAGTGATGGTTGCGGAATGAAATATTTCAATACGTTGAATACTTTGGGGTTCCTTCTTACGCCTTGCGTATTGTCATATTATTGATTGAGAAAAGCGCCCTTGCACAACACTGCCTTCGCGTGGATTTGGACCATTCTACGGTGGCGGAAATTAGATCTGTCAGCCGGGCAATACACGATAGTTTAACGCAAAAAGGAACCATAATCTATTGTCAGAGATGCATATAAGTACCAAAACTATAAGTTCCGTTACGCGCCACACTGTCGGACAATCAAAACAAAAAAAAAAAAAAAAAAAAAAAAAACCCGGGGATGTCAAAGGTAACACGCTTTCTACGACTTAACACATACGATCAAATATCTTGAAGATCTGATGGAAAATCAGAAAAGACTTAAATGGTGGTTAAATGAGTATATAAGCAATTGAAGGAGATGCACTTGACAAATAATTACAGCAAGAAAAGATTTCTACAACTGTGTTCCTGGAACTGTGTTCCTGTGTTCATGCAGCACAAATAGAAAAGTTCCCAAACTTCCGTCATCTTGGGGGTGAATATTTCTTCTGATAAGCAGACAATGCTCAACAAAAGTGATTTGCTCGACAGTGTTCAGTTTTCCGACCCTTCGCAATCGTCATTGCTTTTTAACCCTTTACCCAACGTAACCGCCAAAACCGACAAGCGCGATTCTCAAAAATCGCCAATTAATTTTCATTAAGTTTTCATTTTTTGTCTCAAAAACATAGGTTATGACCCCTCGTTGGATCGAGCTCGTCGAGCTCGTTCCAATGTGGGGTCATAACCTATGTTTTTGAGACAAAAAATGAAAAACATTAGTTATTCAAGACTTTTTTTTACAAGTGTCGTCTGCCTTCCATGTTAGGTAAAGGGTTAACCCTTTGAACCCGAAAGACCCTTTTCCGGTCCAGGATCGTGACTTCATTGATTCATTGAGAAGATTGTTGCTCGCTGAATTTGTTTGGTAGACCAATCAAGATTTTCAACGTGCAGCCCCTGAAAATATTGATTGGTCTTCTCCAAAGTAACGAATATAGACTCTTCCAATTGATTACACTGAACTGGCATGGAAGGTACCACTAGGGTTCAAAGGGTTAAAGAATATAGTTTGGTATCTGCGAAAAACTAAAGTGTTGATGATGTGCACATTCTCGAGACAATACAAATTGAATTTTTCCAGCATATTTTAGTTATTATTTTACAAAAACAAAGAAAAAAAAAAAAAAAAAAAAACAAAACAAAACAAAACAAACAATCCCCCCCCCCCCAAAAAAAACCCAAAAAACAAAAACAAACAAACAAAAAACAAAAAACAAAACAAAACAATTGCTGATATCGGAAAGCTGATACCGTTTTACAAGTTTTTCGTGCTATGTGGATATCATGATACTTGACTAAGTAAAAGTCCAGCTTTCACCTAATAAAACGCCACCGATGGGCGGAGTTACGAGCATTCATTGACTTGATGACATTTCGAGGCGGGCAAATTGAGGTGATACTTTATCCGCTGGAACTCCGACAATCCACTTATACATCCAGTGACATGCCGAGATCAACATGCAACATAATTCAGCTCACACCCAGTCTCCCCGGAACATGCAATTGACTCGAGAAGCTGAAAGTGGAAACTATTTTATGTTTGTCACTCCAAGCTCTGTTTGTTGTTCATTATTTCGATAATGTGAGAGTTTCTCCGTTTGTGGTGTAGTTATCAAGGATGATGTTTCAGAAACTGCTACACATATCCGGTAATTATTCCTCCGATTACAAACCTTAATTAACCCTTTACCTAACATGAAAAGCAGACGACACTTGCAAAAAACAAAACAAATTTTTGAATAACTAATCTCGTTCCAAAGAGGGGTCATAACCTATGTTTTTGAGACAAAAAATGAAAATATAATGAAAATTAATTGGCGATTTTTGAAAATAGCATTGGCCGGTTTTGGCCGTTACGTTGGGTAAAGTGTTAATACCATTTTTCTGTTGAACAGTCAAGGAAAGTGGGCTCATTCTGAGGTGTCTGTTCCAAGTACACTCATTCTCGTTCGTGTTCACGCCTCTCAAATGGCATATAAGGCACTCACTTCGCACCGCAAAACTTTTTCAAACTGCGTTTTAGAAAATTATTAGCAGAATGTTTCTGGCCAAACGGCTTGTGCGTCAACAGAATTGGGGTAACACCGGCCTTTTATTTTGTAAGAGAAGAAGACTTATTCTTTCTTCAAGAAACAATTCTCTGAGATAAAAACTCGCAAAGCGCTATTTTTTTTATCTTTTCTGGTCCACTTGTATGTTATATTCATCCACATAACCTTGTAAGAATGTAAGTGAATTGTTTGTGATTCCCTTTATACAGGCATAGTGAAATAAAGAAGAATGATACAAAATTATTCATGTAACTTATTAAACCTTAACTTGAAAGTATGCAAATAAGTCAACTTTCTAAACAATAACTATACGCGGTTTTAATTCGAGGGCGTTATCAATTCGACAAGGCCCGGTTGCTGAATTATTCAATAAAGATGCCAAATCGCCCAAAACGGAGCAACGAATCGTACAGGTGCCATGTAGTCTAAGACCGAAACACTGACCTAATCCACTTCTACAACAGAGTTATCATGTACAAGAATCAGTAAGCAACCTGCTCACCTCAGTTCAGAATGGGAAGGCATTCGGAATGATAAGAAGAGACTTAGAATGATATGTAGCTAACTAAATATCGGTTTCACGTTAGACATCAGGTCGATAAAAAAAGAATCTGGCATTTTATTTCCACTAATCATTTGTTCTTTCCGGTCACTAATCTGCTTCCTATATTTATACACGACAGTTAAGAATATAAAACCCTCGCCCCTAATAAATAATAATACTAAAAACAACAACAGACAAGTAAACAAAACTGTGCGATATAAAACCAGGGAGGCATCTGTCTCCGTTGTATTTCTGCCACGGAGCAAAAGGATCAGTTCGTGTCGACAAGCACAACACTTTGATCTTCCTAGAGAGAAGTGATATAATTTTCATTTTTTCGATCTTGAAGTTCTCATGTAAATGAATTTTTGAACAGATTCTACTCTCCAGCCAATTACCTAACACTCTTATAGACACCATTAGCACTGGTACAGATAATCATTGTCGCAAAGTTCATAACATAGAAGTTTATAGTAATTAAGCAAAAGGAATACAGAAGAAAGCAATAGCTTTTGGAAGCTGCCTCCAGGCTTTCTGTATTCTCGCATTATATTGGTAATGATAATGGTGACAGAATACAGGGACCGGTATACAGCATGAAACATTCATAAGAGTAGAGAATAAACGACGAGCACTAATTTTGAAGTGGTACTTGTAAATAACAGAATTTAAGCAAGAATTTAAGATCCGTTTACAAGAAACATTAATAAATTGTTGGGTGATACCTTTATAATTCCAGTTGTATTCCCTCAGCTTTTCAGACACAAAGCTAACCCCTGGAAAGACCTTTTTGAAAACAAATGCACACCTATCTAATCTGTCCGCCATTCAATCTTTCTTCAGTTCTTTTGTTTTGTGGCAACAAATACTCAAATATCCAAATCACTTTCCCTTGATTTGAAATTTCTCTGCCGTAAATGACACACTACCCGAGTGCTAAATGTTTTGCAGTTAGTTTGCTTAAAGCAATTAAAAATGGAACAAGCTTTTGCCTTAACCCCTTACCTCACAGATCGACCTCATCCCTCAGCGTAATTTACAGATTGTGCAGTTGAACAAAATACTTTCAAAGAGTTTTCAATTAGACCATATCAGTTGACCCCCTCATTGGAGCGAGCTCCTTCCAATGAGGGCTCACATGTTATGGTTTTGTTGACATGTTTAAAAAATTTAAAAATAAATAATTAAAACAACAAATTTTGATATCAAATGCGTTTGGTAAAAGATTAAGCGGACCAATCGTAATTCCAAAGTCTGTTCAAACAGTAGATTAAGAAATAATTCAACTGAACCTAAATTACGAGCGCAACTCATAATTCTAGTTTGTGATGTTCGAACATGTGTTTCTTGGTTTTTATACCATGATTACCTATTCTACTATATATGAAAAGTCTATGACAGAAATTTTGGCTTTCACACCAACTGTGGTGAACACGCCAGCACTGGGATTTCAGTAGTAAACATTTGCACCTACAGTAGAACTACATCCAAAATGACCTTTGGTGACGTCGATCTGAATGCAAACTTGTCTACATTTATCGCACGTCACCTCGCGAAGAAAGGAATGAAAGTGGCAATTATTTATTACGTTTTTAAGTGGGTTTACCTCATAAGATGCCAAAACTTAACAAACATGCATTGTCTCATGTTAATAAAGCATCCATAACTCGAAATAGTATGTCATTATGTTATTAAAACGAAATGGGCTCAGTTTCTTTTTCCATTTCGTTTCGGCGATAAGACTGACAGCCGAAGTACCGCCCATCGATGCTCCTGTAAACAAAAACAGATTCGCACGTATGTACGTCTGCTGCTCAGTAAAATCGAGAAAAAATAATAGCGACTCTTAATAATCTGACGATCATAGTATAAATAAAATATATCCAAAGTAGCTTGGTGTTCCAAATGTTCACCATTCGTGATGAAGTGGTGTGAACCGCGCGCCAAAGGCTCGCGGTTAACACCACTTCACCACTCGTGGTGAACATTTGGTACACCAAGCTACTATGAGTATATTCTATATTTATTTGGCATGCGTGGTTTATTTCACACAATTGTGAGAGCAAAGAAATCTAAAACACTTGTGAAAAATTCATTACCAAATAAGCAGATATATGATACGAGTAACGGTTTTTTATAGTATTTATTACTGTCAGATTATTAAACTGTACGCACAGATTGACGGGTTTAATATTTATCTCGTCCATTTGGGTTTTGGCGCTTTAAGCGATACAGAAATACACAGGGGTTTTGCCATATGTTTTATTAAGTTCTTTTCTATTATTCTTTTGAAAAAAAGTGATGGAACAGTGTTTCGTTGAACAAGCGAAGTGCTGGTGTCGCCATTTGTAAGCATTTTGGTTTTACTTCCACTTTAACTCTTACAAGCCGGGGAATCAGAATGAATTTATTGAACATGACTTACCGTGAAAAACCTACAGTAAAGCAGGTGCTTCTAGTCAAGTGCAAATGCGCTGCTTACAACTGCGATAATACTTAAATAATACCGTGGGTAGGGTTGTCATTTTATCGCATCCCGAAAGATAACGATAGGTTAGTTGACAGAATAATTACCGCCCCAATATAATATAATCGCGCACCGTGTTTGCCAGATTATCAAGTTTTATGCACAAAAATGCCGGCTGGAGCAGGCTAGAGAGTAGAGAGAAAATCTTGAATGAAATGGTTCGTTTGACCTTCATGTTCAAATTATTTGCAGTACAACTCGAAAATAACTCGACCTGTGTGGTGTATATGTGTGCATATGCTTGTTGCATTGTTTGCGGTCTACTATGAATGTGTGACATTGCAGGCTCCATTACATTTCGGTCTTGCACGATTCGACCCAATTATTTCCGTGTGCTATTCAGCCTCCTATTGGAGGTATATTTTTAGTATTTAAAACGGAGGGGGTGAAAATGTCTGCTCCTACTCCTACCCCAAGGCAGCATCTATTATATGAAGTATATAATTAAACATCAGAAATTATCCCATTTATTTATCTATTTATTCATTTGGGTTTTATGACACTTTCCACATCCAGAGTCATATTAATAATAATAATTTTAAAGCCTAGAATCCACACACGGTGCTCAATGGCTGTACAATAATTGCATACATACATATACACACATACACATACAGTTAAATCTAGAAGTCTTGTCATGAAATGCGCACAAATAGCACATCGATCTGCGCGTTAATCTACGCGTTATGGCCATAGTAAGGCTGTCAAATTCTGTACATATGGCCTGTGCTCAAGCAATGTTTCAGCCAACGGACCTCCGGGTAACCCGGAAATCCACTGGCTGAAACATTGCCTGTGTTTGCTATGAATAACCAGGAGAACCTGCCGTGTTTTGGATGCCATTCGATGTGGCAATTGCGCACAATTCCTACGAGCAATTAAGCCTAGATAAACGCACAGTTCGTGAGAGGACTTCTAGTTTTAACTGTACATTCTCTCACAGATACATTGATACATGGATCACTATTATCATTTATTGGTGCCCAACGCCACATCAGCAACCAAGGCTATATCATGGCGATAAGCGACAGAACCTAAAAGAAAAAGAGTATTGAATTAAAACAAAATAAAAAAACAAACTACAACTTTACCAAAACAAGTATGTGAGTGTAAGTTAACGAGTAACGAGGCAATCCTCACTGACTCAGCCACACCCACGCACCTGGTAATGTCAGTTTATGACCAAAATTAAAAGACCACTGAAGGAAATGCCTTTCGAAAAAGGTAGGTTTTAGTACCAGACTTGAATGATTCAAGTGATTTACTATTTTTTATGTCGATTGGAAGAGAATTCCAAAGCCTTGGGCCAGCAACCGCAAAGGCCCTATCACCAGCACTAGTAAATTTTGATACGGGCTAAACCAGATTGAGTTGACCTGATGACCTAAGAGACCTCGGTGGTTTTTGGATGGTAAGCAGATCGGACAGGTAGTATGGTGCAGATCCCGAGATACACTTAAACACCAAAAGGACAATTTTAAATTGAATTCTTTGCTTAACGGGTAGCCAGTGTAACTCAGAGAGTACTGGTGTTATATAGCAGTACTTTTGAGTTCTGGTTATGACCCGTGCAGCACAATTTTGGATGTATTGTAGCTTTTCAAGAATAGATATTTAGAGCCAATCAGAAGAGAGTTGCAGTAGTCGAGGCGACTGGTAACAAAGGCGTGGACAAGCTGTTGTGACGTCTGCGTATCAATGAAGGATCGAATTTTTCTAATATTTCTAAGATGAAAAATACACTACGAGAGACATGTTTGATATGTTCATCAGCGGCCAAATTTTCATCCACGAAATAACCTAAGTTTCGAACACAGCTACTGAGTTTTATCGCAGAACCTCCAATATTGAAGGACAGTTTGGATATTTTTGAAAGTTGATGAGGTAGACCTATATATATTACTTCTGTCTTGTCATCGTTCAATTTAAGAAAGTTTTTAGTCATCCGTGCCCTGATCTTACTGCATGCTTCAGGCTCAAAGGTCTGCGTAAAACTAATATACAGCTGTGTGTCATCTGCGTAAAAATGAAAGTCAAGGCCATGGCTTCGGATAATGTCACCGAGAGGTAAGACATAGACAGTGTACAGTAGAGGACCCAGCACCGATCCTTGAGGGACTCCAAAACGTCGTGTGACCTTGTCCGACGACTCACTGCCAATAAGGACATTCTATGTGCGACCATTACGTGCTCGGTCGATAAGGTCTATTCTCACTGCCAGTCTTTCAATAAGTATTTTATGATCTATGGTGTCAAAAGCGGCGCTTAAATCCAACAAAACAAGACATGTTAGGTTGTGCCTGTCCGTGGATAGGAGGATATCATTTTGGACCCTAAGAAGCGCCGTCTCTGTACTGCAGTTAGATCTGTATGCAGATTGGTTAACTTCGGCTATGCCGTGGGCTGCCTAATGAGAATTCAGCCGAGAATCCACCGCACGCTCAATAATCTTTGATAGGAATGAAGATTAGAGACCGGTCGGTAGTTATTCAGAACCTCCGGGTCAAGTGTTGGCTTTTTGAGAAGAGGTTTTACTAAAGCGTGTTTCATGCTTGTCGGAAAGACGCCGTTAACTC
The DNA here is from genome assembly GCA_031216915.1 of Pictodentalium vernedei. Classification (NCBI taxonomy): domain Eukaryota; kingdom Metazoa; phylum Mollusca; class Scaphopoda; order Dentaliida; family Dentaliidae; genus Pictodentalium; species Pictodentalium vernedei. The sequence continues at coordinate 248,528,721 of CM062297.1, read as the reverse complement.
CGAAGGAGATGCCTTTAACAACCAAGTTGGAATGATATCTATCATGCATTGCTTAGATGGTGCCTTGGATATTAACCTCTGGATATCTGTTGTAGCCAAAGGTTGGAGTTGGGACAACTGTGCAACAGCTTTAACACAGGTGCATGGCATGACGGCCATCTGTCGAAGATCGGATGGATTGTGAGCTTGTATCAAGCGAAGCTCTGATAGTCTCATTTTTTCAGAAAGGAAAGAAGAAAATCTATTCGCAAGGTCTTTGGATGACGAATGCTCTGGGAGTACGGTTGTCTTTTGACGATACAGAAGCTTCTCAAGAACGACAGACAGCGCATTAGGGGAATTAACATTAGCTGACAATAAGTCCGAAAAGTATTTCTGTTTCGCGGATTTGACCAGTTTGTTAACAACATTTCGCTGGTTGACAAACATCTCTCTGTGAACACATAATTTCCTTTGCCGTTGGCGTCGTAAATCTTTTGCGCGCCTAATCTCATCACTGAACCACTGTGAGCAAGGGCGTACGCTAAAAGTGCGTGTTTTCTTAGGCGCAAACCTGTCAATAACCTCTCACTTCAGTGAGGATGTATTCAATGCTGTCAACAGTTTTCATCTCGTTAAGTTTAGGGACGGGAGACGAAGCAATAGCATCCGCAAACTTAGCAAGGTCAATACTTCGGTATACTGTGTCAGGCAGTTTTACATCTGGAAGAAACTGGTGTATCAGTAGCAGAGAACCACTGAAAACCAATGAGTAACTACCAGACTAAAAGTTCTAGATGGTTTGTAAAAACAGCATTTTCAGTTTCTTCTCCTGTCATTTGTTTATGACAGCTCTCTAACCCTAATGAGTTATTTATCAGTGGTTAAGGTTACTTTCAGTAGGTAAGGCTATATTTCACAACCATAATAAATGAAAAAATATGTATAAAGCTGTCAGTGAAGTTCAATAACCATGATTTATAGAATAATGCAGAGTGCTATATGCAGTAGCATGGGATCTCTTCTTCTCAATATTACAGGTGCAAAAATAGGTGCAAAATTGTAAATTAACCCTTTACCCAACGTAACGGCCAAAACCGGCCAGCGCTATTCTCAAAAATCGCCAATTAATTTTTATTATTTTTTTCATTTTTTGTCTCAAAAACATAGGTTATGACCCCTCGTTGGAACGAGCTCGTCGAGCTCGTTCCAACGAGGGGTCATAACCTATGTTTTTGAGACAAAAAATGAAAAAAAATTAGTTATTCAAGAATTATTTTTGCAAGTGTCGTCTGCTTTTCAGGTTAGGTAAAGGGTTAACAAATTTCATTGAAAGTCCACCTGAAAAATTACATAAAAATTACAGAATCTGCTCAGAACATTTTGAGAACATAATGTTCTGTTCATGAATCCTTATGATCGGAAAAAAAACTGGTTGGGAATGCAGTCCCAATTCTGTTTTATGTTCCCAATCCATCTACTAAACCCTTAACTGAAAAAGAAAATTACCGAACAGACAGACGGAAGGTCCCCAGCTCAAAACACAATTCATTGAAGGTAACAACAGACTCCAAGAAGGAAACAGATGAGATCTCTTATACAATATCAAAGAGTAAACATCAGTAGGGTTAAAAAAGTGACTGAAAAGTTTAAAAAGTTAAATTTGGAAAAAATAACATTGATCAAATTTTGAAGCAAGACTCTCTGTTTCTACCAGAAAATCTGCATACACTCTTCATTTCTGAGGTAAAAATGTCAAAACGACACAAGAAGAGTTACCGGTGGAGAGATGAAGACAAATTAATAGCTCTGCAGATATATTATTGTAATGATACTATGGAAGACATACTCTGCCACAATGCCGTCAAATATGTCATTGAGCTCTTTGTCATTATCTGCATACATGGAAAAGTCAAATTCCAACATTTTTGACCTACAAAAAACTAAAACAAGTCAAAAAATCCAAACAAGATAGGACAATTATCAAAGTCATGCATCTTTAAAAATTGTTTTAACAGTAGATTAAAATGTTTATTTTAGAATTTGCAATTTATATTTAGTAAGATAATTATTTATGTTAAAATTTATTTATTATTTTCCAATAAAATGTAATATACGTTACAAGAATAAAACATTCCGGTAATGGCACATGCAACTTTGGAAGGAACATAAAGCGCTAAGAAGTGTCTTCCAACATTTCTGATTAAAATTCATGTAAATTTTATTGGTTTGAAATTAAGGCTGAGTGACATACTAATGTATCAATTTCAGTATGGACAAACTGGACTCAATGGGGTTTAGAATTGTAGTTCACTCTTTTCAATGCCCAATGTCATGATCTGAAAATCAGTCAAGAGATACACATTAGTTTAACCCTTTATACTTTTGTATCAATAACCATGAGTTATAGAATAATGCAGCGCGTTGATACTTTTGTAGGTCTTATGACGTACGAAATCAAACAGCACCTTGATACTTTGTGGTCATTTGAATTGTTATTATTTTTCGATTTTTTAAAGTTTTAACCTCAATTTCTATTTTCTGCCGAATTGTGCTCAGTAAAAACCGTTGAGCAAAATGTTGTCTCAGCTTGAAATACTAACATAATCCTGCTGTCAATACCTTTTAACTGGTTGAGTGCAAGAAGCCACTCTCAGGGCTTTCAAAAAAATGAGGATACCAGAGCAAAAGCCAACACCTCCGTTGCTTATATTTCATATTCAGTGAAACACAAATTTATTTTGTTTACAGAAATTTGTTTTATTACAAATTATTGGAGAGTGCCTGCGGGCACTCTCCAATAATTTGTAATAAAACAAGTTTTGAGTAACAAATTCAGACCACCAAAAATAATCTAACCCCCAACGAGATAATCACTAATGTAAAAAATATCTTGTTATTGTACTTTCCGACGTTTGACGTCGCATTTTGAAGAATGTTGAAGAAACTGAACGTCAGGATAATTTAAGTCTTAAAGGGTTAAAAGAGTGGACTATATTATAAAACTATATGAATCAGAAAACAAAACAACAATCAAATAGGACTAGAATTAATGACTACAGTATATTAAATAAGTTTAATTCATTTTTTGCAGACAGACATACATTGAAATCTACATATATTATAAAATAAATAAATAAATAAATAAATAAATAAATAAATAAATAAATAAATAAATAAATGGTTATGTGTGTGTGTGGGAAGATGGAGTTTGGGTATTTTTTTAAGTTTTTTTTTTTATTATTATTCATTTGTTGTATTCAAGTTCTGATTCAACAGTTACAGTTACCAAACTGAATTTTTTTTTCATAGTTTGTACATTTCCTGGGTGACTAGGTGATTTGTAGATATTACTATTTTTTGACAAACTCTTATCTAATTTTGACTGGGTTATTTTTTGTTTAAACTTCATAATCATGTTTCGGGATCGGAGAGTGATTTATAACAGAAATGTGAGTCTACTGTGAAGTTTGAGAAAGTTAAAACCCCTATACTTTATCATGTTCACCTTTTACCAAATAGGAGCAGAAGGTCACAGTAAAATATTTTTCTGAAAAATCTCCTCAAAGTCTTTTTTTTTGGGGGGGGGGGAGGGGGGGTGGGGGGGTTACGATGGCTTATGACCTCTCTCTAGTCTCTCATTGCTAAAAAGCTTGTTCCATTTAGGGGGCATAAGGTTTGTTTTGCATTTTTTTTTTGAGAAAAAAAAGTAATGAAATTTGAATGGAGATTTCTTTATATAATAACACAGGAAGATTTGACTTATTCATGAGATAAAGGCTTACAAAAGGAATTCTAGGAACACAAGTCTATAATCTATGATAAGAAATGATGAAATGTGTGGTTTAGGACGAATGAAGACCCTGGAACAGTCTCGTTGAAGGGGCTCCCGTTTTTCATAAACTGAGCAATATAATTCTTGGAGGAATTGGAGACTTGAGACAGGAGGCTCAGTTGGCTGAGGGGAAAAGCAAATGATGAACAGTCATTACTGTAAATGGAAGACTGAGAGGGGAAGTGCAAAAATTTGAGACAAAATTAGTGTCTGCATTGTTGACGATCATGAGAATCAGGGATGAATGAGTCAGGTGCTGTAGGTTTTGCTCATCTGAGAATCATTATGGATCAGCAACTGGGCAAAACATATTTACCTGTGGTATTAGGTTTCTTTTCTTCAAAATCTTCAGCATAGGACATTCACAGCAGTGGAAGGTGGTGTGTGCTCTTTTGAGATCAGCAACTGGGCAAAACATATTTACCTGTGGTATTAGGTTTCTTTTCTTCAAAATCTTCAGCATAGGACATTCACAGCAGTGGAAGGTGGTGTGTGCTCTTTTGAGATCATTTCAGATGAACTTGATTTACCCATCATGTTAATGGCATGTTACTATTAGTTACCCCGTGTCTGATCACGTGGTACGGGTTTTTACCTACCAGAAGCCAGCCGTATCCCATTCGGCTTCGGCCGATTGGGATACGGCTGGCTTCGGGTAGGTAAAAACCCGTACCACGTGATCAGACACAGGGTAACGAATTTATCTATTGACTTTCCGTTTTAGAAGTACAGTCTATTTCATGTGTGAACACACACAGCGTGAGGTCTTTTATCGTCCATTGTTGAGCCATACAGGTTTCTGTGGAATTTTTGTGCAAAAGTGTTTTTGTGAAAATATGCCGATATGACTAGTATAAAAAAATTATTGAATTTCTCTTTTTCCTTTTTGTCTCAAAACCATAGCTTATGAACCCCACATTGGAGGGTACTCGACAAGCTCATTCCAATAAGGGGTCATGAGCTATATTTTGGATATAAAAAATTAAAATATAACACATGTACACTGTAAAACTGGAATGACGATTTTTTGCGAATAGTGCAGGCCGTGATCAGACATGGGATAACAAATTTACATGTATCAATTAACTTCTACGGGGTATGGACAGTTTGTAGATTTCGGAACGAGGCTTCCACTGGGTATGGGAAATTTGTCAGCCGCTGGGCGGACGTATCGTGGGTTTCAATGAATATGGTCTCATACCACGTATCTATCAACCAATCAAATCAAAAAATTCGCTTTAGTCAATAGATAAAGTGCAAGATACTGAAAATATTGCAAGATCTCAAACCGATATTCTCAGGAAAGTTTATGCAAACAAATCTTTTATTATTTTTGATTGTACTAACCCAAGTTAGTCACAGGTGGTATTCAGCTCTTGGGAATCAATATATTAATTTTTCTGTTTCAGGTTTGTCGCGTGAGATTGAAACTAATTTCTGAGTTCTATAACCTATTTAATTCATATCCTTTTTCTTAAATAGCTGCAGAGCTTTTCAGATGAAAGAGGAGGTTTTTCCATAAACTGCCCCAGCATAACAACATGGGATGAACAGCTAATAGTTTGTCAAATCAATATATATAATAAACTTTTGGAGTATATAAAAATTACAGGAAAGTGAATGACAAACTGGAGATCATATAATCAAATTTCTGGTGGTTAGGAATTGAATACATATTTCTTTTGATGAATTACACCCATATCGCCTGTAAACCGGACCGTCCGCTGCAATTTACCCAAGTCGTCCACTGCAATTTTTAGAAAATCATCTGCTGGGAGCAAATTTTGAATTGATGTGTTTTTTTCTCCATCTCTCTTTAACCAGTTTGAAAATGCATGTACCTGTATTGTATCACTGTAAACCATAAATTACAATGTTGTAACTTTACATGTTTAGAAGATGACTTACATAAGCCTTAGGCTTGATGTCGAATCCTGTTATTACAGTTAACTGTACAAAAGTACAATACCTTCTATTCTTCATGTATATATTTTATAAATTATATTTGTTCCATGTAACTACCAGCCGTTTTTCAATAAATATTGTTTAAACAAAAAAAATCCTATAATTTTGCAATTAAGCATTGAAAGGTGCCACTGGCACTTAACAATGAATAGTTGCAAAATTACTAGCAAATATATTATAAGAATTAAAATTTATCTGAAATAATTATATTAAGAAACGAATCAAAACTTATGGTATATTATGTTCCATTAAAATTCTATAATTTTGCAATTATTCATTGTACGGCACCACTGGCGCTTAACAATGAATAATTATTAGCAAATAGATTACAGAATTAATTATATTAAGAAACGTACCGCACTTATATAATATTAATTAAGTTTGATAAAATATCTTATAATTTTGCAAGTATTCATTGAAATACACAACCTTGCTTAACCATAAGTAATCGCAAAATTATAAAAAAAAATTCAAGGAAATTGTTATATTTGGCAAAGTATAAAATTAGTGCAAATACATAAGAATTTATGTCAAGAAACATGTTTGAAAAATGTGCTATTTTGGACATTTCAAAAATGCCGTGCTAACCATTTATTGTATTGTGCTATTTAATACTGCATAAATATTATTAAAGTTATTTTCCATACCATGTTTTGGGATTTCAAACACTTGGCGGACGATTTTGGTAAAAATGCAAGCGGACGATTCGGCTGGCGGACGAGGCGTCCGTGTCCCGTTTTGAATTACCTGTTTCAAAGTCAGCAAGAAACTGTATATTTTACAAATACCATTATTTGTTTTACTGCTAGGGTCCGTCCATTTTTTTTTATTTTATTGGTGTATCTTACAATAAAAGGGGAAGACTCGCTTATTCGGGCTCAGGCGTGTTTACTCCGAATGCGATGTGTACTTTTTCGAAAGTGTTTGTGTCTGAGAGAGAGAGCGAACGAATCATATAGTGTACGGCCAAACAGCGTACAGCAAGAGAAATCCTTTTTTTCTACAGCATACTTGCAGCTGTACATTAGATGTTTGAATGTGTTTGGCTGTAAAAAACAAGACCGAATTATGAAATACAACTATCGCACTCAGTGTGGTAAAGTGCGAGAAATATACACGAGTTTAGGGAATATGTATCGTGTTTATCCATGATTGTTGGCTTAAACATACGAACTAAAGAAGGTACTTTCGACTCTAGTACATACATTCTGCGCGATTTATCGCATACTGGGCGTGATTTTTATTTTTTTGTTTTCTATGAAAATGTCGAATTTTCCCCACAGACTCAGTGTTATTTTGGAGCTATTCTGACGCCAACCGCCAGGGGGGCCAGATAATTTTAAATAACAATAGAGGGTAATGGCTCTGATCGTTCCCCCTAACCTCCCTGCCGCAGTGATCATTTTATGGAGATTATAGCAATATACATGCCACGAAATTAAAAAAAGCTACTCAATGCAGTGTCGGTGGAAGGGTGTTCTCGCACCGAAGGTGCGCAGTGGCTCTGTTAGATTCGGTAGTCCCTTGCGACCCCATTTGCCGGGTTATCTTTCAGTTCAGGCTGCATGTAGGCATCAGGAAAGCTGGCAGCAGATGAGCCAAAGAAATCACCGAAACGCACTCCACAGTCAGCCGTTGTGATCTTTCGGAGTTGCTGTGTGATGCTCTTCATGCATGTAGAGCCTGCCACGCGTGACGTTTTGCTGTGCAAACTGTCGGCCCTCATTGACTTGAAAAGTCTGTCTGCAACGTGATCAGATCGAAAAGCAGTTCTTGGAAAAGTGTGTGTTAGTAGTCTGGCACTCGGGATGTGTCTTCTTCAACCGAGGCCCTCATTGACAAGTATAGTGTCATGGTGATAGCCAAAAGTTGCGATTTTATTGTATGAAAGTGTAAATATTTTCGATAATGCTTCTGCCTGGGTTGGATGTAAAGCGTGGAGATACGTATGTAACGGACCCCGAAAACCATTTGTCATCCAAACAGGCAATCAATAATTCAAAGTTTGCTAATTTAGTATGAAATTTAAGGTCCATTATGGCACACGTGTTCAACGCCATGTGGGCCTCTGATAACAGATCAACAGTAAGAGAGACAATATTCTCTTCTGTAATAATTATCTGGGTAATTAAATACCAGTTAAACTGTAATTGTTGAAAACCAGTGCATCACATATGGTCTGGACACACACCCATATCACGCGTCTATCCTGTCTCCGAAATGTCGAAAGGGTTCACTTCAAACGAAATTCCCATTTATATCTCTATCCATATCGAATTACAAAGCACTCGTTAAATCAGAATTGATATGTTTAAACTTTGCGTTCCGACTGTATAAAGATTGAAGCAGAATTCTGAGAGGCAGTTGGCCTGAGGGCACTCAGAGAAGGTCAGAATTTAGCCTTGGCCGTCGAGGGTCATAGGCACCGAGATTGAAAGTCCGCGTATTGTCGTAACCCTGTGAGGGTTGTAAGGGACTGATTGTAGTTTGTTGACGGTTGCGAACCGTAGTGGCATAGTAGCCAAAGAAGTAAAAGCTGTAACGTTGAGGTCTAGGGGCCGTATTAAGAGCTTGAGTAAGCGCTGGAATAGCTCGCGAGATAAGATAGTTTTAGGCGGTGCGAGAATTGGTGTTGTTGAGAACACTTTGCAGAATATTTTTATGTACGCTTTGTTAAGCAGAAAGCTGAAGGCGAAGAATAACTTAACCCCGTGAGAGCCAGACAAGGCGCAAAGTGATCGTGAACTGTGGTAGACGCCGATTGAATTGTGGTTGAACTGTGAGAACGCTGATAGAGTCGCACAAGCAGAACATTGTATGAGTTAAGCCCGATTGACGGCAAAGTTAACCCTCCGTGGAGGAAGCAACAAGAAGTGAATAGACACTTTGTATTTGTCACAAACCGTGAGAGGATGACGGTGATGTGAGGTTGATCCAGCGGACACAGCTAGCTGTGGGAGACGTCGAGGGCCCTAAAGAATAAACTTTTATCCGCGTAATTAGTGTACTCTTATGGATAATTTTGTGAGTAATTTGTTTCATATTTTATTTCTTCGTACATGTAAATAAATAATCTTTTCAGTGAATTATCGTTGATCACCCTTTGGCGTTGTAAGCCACAGGCACCTTCAGGAATCCTAACAGTCCCAAGCGGATAGGGCATTGATAAGGTGGCAATGTTTACGTTCGAACTGGGGTTCTGACGACAGTCACTTCCTGTCGACTGAGCACCGATAAGAACATAAATTTTCCTCCATCACTCAACCCTGTAATCCTGCGACATATAGTCTGTGTCCTGCTCAATCAATTCGTGTAGAGGTTCTGTCAGGAGCTTTTGACGATGATCTTCGAGCAAGTATAGACTTTCACTCGTGATGATTCGGCAAGTATGGGTTGTCTTAGGCTTTTATACACATCCATACAGACCATAACTACAACGTAAACTGGCTGTTATATATCCGACTATGTGGACCACTTAACGAAGCTAAGGCCACGAAGAATAGTAAATGAAATGTGCAGTCACAAGCCAGAGTCCAGGTATGCTGACACCCCCCCCCCCCCCCACAAAACATATTCAAACACACGTGTATTTGTTTATTTTTTTAACCATATTTTATTTCGAAATTAAATTGGTTTGGTAAACAGGCGCATATTTAATAACTCACCGTTACATTATAGAAATTACAATCAAAACTGGAGCTTGGACGAGTGCGTTGTACGGAGCCATCAATCTATTGTGAGTGCGTGACGTATGATGCGTTTGTGACAGTATTGTATTATCTTATCCTATCTTATCCAATGGGCGGGTGATAGCCGCTACTAAAGTCTTTTGTTTCTTCAATATACTATTGGAAGGCCACAAGGACTCATTGATTAACTGAATTATACAATACTGGCTGACCGTACAGTATAAAACAGATATTCCCTGTTAGGTTCTCAGCTTAGAAAAAAAGACTGACGCTGGATGAAGAAGTTAGGACACGATGAGATTAAGTGAGCTGCATCCTCATAATCGCTTCCGTTCCGCTCGAAGATTTAGGGTCGTTTGTTGAAAAGCGTTGGAAATTATGAGCATTCGAGTCACTGCATCTCATTCTAAGTTTGCTATGCAATATTTGACCCCTCCTGCAAAAAGCATAGTAATACTTTTGAACCACCCTGTCATTTCCTCGATTGGAATATCTCATAGACCCCGGGGAATCGCAGGATTGGACGTCCGCACCTAGACTGTTCTACAATTTCACGGCCGAAGGCAGAAATGAATCAGAAAAATGGCTTGGCGGACACTGTATTTTACGCAAGCTATCCGAGAACGGAAGTGGTAAGTTGTGATATCAGTACTCTGACAGGGAACCAGAAGCGTAAGATATGATGGAGCGCTTCCCGATAGGAGTTTGTATATCATGATTATTTTTCCTCCTTTCTTTCAAAGTGATAAAGTCCGTCTCATCATAAGTTGCGATATGACTAGTGCCTCTTGGTACATCACACATTATACGGAGAGCATCCAGTCGTAATTTTTCTACTGTGTTTGTAAGGTTTTCCGTACATTTGTCCCAAATAACATTTGAACAGTCAAAAAGCGGGATCATAAAGCTGGTGTACAGAGTTTCCAATGCTGCTCTCGACAATCTGTATTGTAAGCTCCGAAGACAATTTATCATCGGGGTGATTTTTTCAACAAGACTCTCTACCTGAGTTGTCCATGTACCAGAAGTCTGGAAGTATAGACCCAAATGTTTATGGGTGTCAATTGGATGATCTAACAGGTATGGATGGGTACTTACCTTAACATTGTCCTAGGCCTCCATGGGATGAACTCTTCGAATAGTATCGGCCGCCAGCATCTGAACACACACACACACACACGCACACATTACTAGGCCATGATAGGGAGAACCTCAATATTGTTTCCATGCGCTCTTAAATACCCTGGCTACCTTGACAAGTGTTATCCCCGCGTGGCTACAATTTCATGAATCATATAAGGACCATTGTTTTGTGAAAAAAATAAATTATCAAGTTTTCTTCTTTCCTGCATCAATCAAGTAACTGTTGATTGCTCGCAAATGATCAATTTCCTTCGTTTTAGAGCTATAGAACAGATAGCATCCTTGATGTGATGACTCTATGACTCTTTATGATTCTTTATGCATCTGTGTTCAGATTAGAAATGATAACCGACAATTGTTGAGTGTTGATTGTTTTAACTGAGTAAAGGGACTGTGTTAACTAATTCCATTATGGAACTTCTTGTTTTTACATTTTTCGTTACGAGTGCCGGTCTGTGTCTCGGAAGGCTATGTTTCAATTGTTCAGCACAATATGGTATGGCACACTGAAACTCAGACAAATCGTTTGTTGATGTCAATCCGGTCAAGGTACCGCGGTGGTTTGGACTTTGTATCGAAAGGTCGACGGTTCGATCCTGTCTAGCGATAACTACGTTTTGTCATTGGGCAAGGCACTTAACCTTTTACCCAACGAATCGACCGCATCCGCCCGCGTAATATGCAAATTCAGCAGTTGAAAAAATATTATTTTTCAAAAAATGTCAACAAAACAATATCATGTGACCCCTCGTTGGAACGAGCTCGTTCCATCGAGGGGTCACATGATATGTTTTGTTGAAATTTTTTGAAAAATTTCAAAAAATGATATTTAAAATAATAAATTTTGATATCGTCTGCGTTGGGTAAAGGGTTAATCCCGTGAGGGAATGGTGGCGCTATGAACAGTACAGTCATCGCGGATTGGTAGTAATCGACGCATGAGCAGTGATGTCCACGCATGTTTCTACCAGGTAATAAAAATCATCAGCAGGCAAATTTTAATTGATGAAGCACCAGGTTGTACCCGATGCTTCATTAATTATTTTTTTGATGATTATTCCAATAATTAGTGTTTGGAATCTAATATTATTGCGTCCGCAGAAATATTGCCCACCCCTGGAAAGTGACCGCACTGTATTAGCGTCATTGTAATATAATATACAAAACTATTAAATTGGTGTACAATTTTGGTTAAACTTTTTTAACAGTGTAGGTAGACTATTATAACAGTTTGCTGAACTGTTATAACCGTAGATCAGTTAACTAAACTACCATAATAGTTTTCTGAACTGTCATAACAGTTTAACTGTTCTGTGTATTAAAATACAATGGCGTCTATTTAATTTACTAAAGTGTTGTAACAGCTTATTAAATTGTTATAGGATTTGTTAAACTAGTTAGTCTAGTGAGACTGTTATAGCAATTTAGGAAAACGTTATAACAGTTTTAGCTAAACTGCAGTAACAGTGTAGAAAACTGTTATAAAATATTAGTTAAAATTTCCACCTGAAAATTGTTCCCATTATGCATGAGGGCATTTAACTAACAAGAACGAATTGGTAAAACATAGTTCGATAATAGGATAACGTTTCAGGCTGAAATTTTAATAACCCGACATCACTGTGCCGAGGCTTATTTATTTATTTATTTGTTGGTGTTTAAGGTCAGATACTTATGCACAATGGCTAATCGTGACCCTGAGAGTTTTACGGGTGGGGGAAGCCGGAGTACCCGGAGAGAACCACCGAGCATCGACGAGCAACTGTCACCTCCTCGACATTCTAAATCTGTTCAAGCTCCGCTCAAGCAGGGTTACAGCGGTTGAAGACATGTGCACCATCGACGTGCAGTACACCTTAGTACACGTCGTCATCGTGCCCCCATTGAGGCAACCGGGATAAAGTGCCTTGCCCAAGGACACAACGCGGGTCCTCTCGGACGGGGATCGAACTCGGGACCTCTAGCACAGAAGTCCAACAGTCTACAGTCCAACAGTCTACCATTTAGCCATGGCTGAGGCTTAATATTGTGGTAAGTTAGACAATGTTTCGTGACTGTTCGAACAGATTTGTTGCCGGGAAAATAACATGACTGTAAACCCCCTCAGAGTACTGTGGTTAATGATATTCTGATCTTGTTAAGATTTCAATCGTCTGAATTCAGAATGCATCGCGTAATTTCGAAAGCACCAAAAAAGTCGGGAGCGCAGTGACCAAGTGGTTAGAGTATTGGTCTTCAAACCGAAGGGTCCATGATGAACGTTATCACACACCTATTAATGTAAAACACGAGATTTCCACTTTTCTGCCTGTGCGATAAAAATAAAGTTGTATCGCACATGTGGTGATACAAAACACGTTCGATTTCGTTTCCAACGTAAACAGAGAAGGAACCCGTCTAAATAAATCACGTCAATCATTGGTCGAATGCACCGTAGTCGAGATGGCTTGGAAATTCCAAGTTCCTCATTTAGATTTGCTTACACGGGATATTTAAACAATCAGATTGGAGTCAAAAATCTACAAAATAAAAATAACATTCTGACTGCTTGTTCCTTGACAAATATAATTATTGACCCATTCAAACGTATGTGCGGTTCTGTGTGTGCAGTTCATGCGTTGCGTCCTTGGACAAGACACTTAATCCAGATTGCCCAAGTGGAGAGAGGCGCTAAGACGCACTGCATGTCGATTGTGCACTTGCCTTCAAATGCTGATAACTCTGCTTGTGTTGAGTTAGTAAGCTGTAAGCTGGATAGTCTGACAGTTACTCGCCCTTGCTCGGTGGTTCTCTCCGGGTATTCCGACTTCCTAGACCCCTAAAACTGTCCGACACGATGTGGCCCTGGTTGTTTAAAGCGTCGTTAAACCACACAGCCTAGAGTTTTATCCTTCCGCGATGTCATGAGTGTCGTATTGGTGAACGCATTCACACATCGTGACATTCTGTGTTTATTACACGACACTATGACATAGAATCCATTAACCCTTTACCTAACGAATCGCCCGCACCCGCCCACGTAATATTCAAATTGATTAGTTGAAAAAATTAAATTTTTCGAAATATTTCAACAAAACCATATCATGTGACCCCTCATTGGAACGAGCTCATTGTGAGTTTTCCAATGAGGGTTCACATGATATGGTTTTGTTGAAATTTTTTGAAAAATTTAAAAAAATTATATTTAAAATAATAAATTTTGATATCGTCTGCGTTGGGTAAAGGGCTAATTAAAGAAAACCGAAACATCACACACGGGACGTTTCAAACTTCAAAACTCTTTGTTATTTATTGATCGTCTGCTTGAAATAAAACCAAAAACAAAATTCAGGGGTGATTGGCAAACATGTGTGACAGATCGGCACGTCAACAGTGGCGGCGCCAGAAATTTTTTTTTTGGGGGGGCGGGCAACTGGGGGGGGGGGGGGCAGACTCCCATGAAGGGGGGCAAATACGTAAAGGATCATATCATTACTTTGTTATGAGGTAGTCCAAACTTGGACCCAAAGTCCGTAATATACTTTTTTGGTTTGGTATGTCCTGTGGACGTACCAAACCAAAAAATTATATTACGGACTTTGGGTCCAACTTTCGACTAAATGTAATGGTAATTAGTGGTCCTCCTTTCAAAAAATCCTGGATCCGCGTCTGGTGGGTCTGTGCGTGAGAGAGAGAGAGAGAGAGAGAGAGAGAGAGAGAGAGAGAGAGAGAGAGAGAAAGACTCATAATGCCCGTCTGTCATAATGCGAAATCCATGAATTTTTTTAGACAAGGGATATGGATAGACATGGCTTTGTTGGCTCATAACTTAGTTATAACTTATAAGTATCTGCATCCGAGTCTTTAAATCTCTACTGCCTGGGTGTGTTCATCAGCTAGCCTGAGGCTTTGGGCTAAGTGTGTATGGGAAATTATTGGGAATAAAAAAAGAGAGGGGTGTGTGTGTGTGAGAGAGAGAGTGACTGAATGTGTTTGTGTGTGAGGATGGATGGAAATGCATGCGAGATGGTTGGGGGGGGAGGGGGGCAAATGGGGGGGGGGGGGCAAAGCCTTCGTTTGGGGGGGGGGGGGGGGCAAATACTCCCCCCCCCCCCCCCCGTAGCGCCGCCACTGCACGTCAACACAAAAACATAAATGAAAATTGTGTCCAGATAGGTTATTTATTCGCATTTAAAAAAAATAGCTGCCGTTAACTGGTCTAAACTTGAGTGTTAAAAAATCACTCCCCATTTATAGAATAAGTTTAATTTCGTTAACTTTTGTAGATTTCAACAAAAAACAGTAGATTTATTGGCTGTCACTGCAGCTTCCGAATTGATCTAGGCCGCAATGCGGCGTTTCAATTGGCCGATTAGGAAATTGGGCGGAGTTTAATTCTTTTGATGGATCCCTGACGTCAGGTGGAAAAACTGTATGGAACACGTGTTCTGTGCGGATATGGAACTGGAATAATAAGCTTGTAATAAACATTTCTGTAGTATAGCGTATGTTTGGGGTTTCCTATTCTTTATATAATAGATTAAATATCCCAACCCGCGTCATCTGCGTTGTGTCCTTGGATGAGATTGTAAATCCTAATTGCTCATTTAGGAGCACAGTGGCACAGCATTGTAAGGTAAGTTCCCTTCAACCCTGAATGTGCCGGTGTGACAGGAATGATAGTCCGTAGGAACGTTAGTCCCTCTGGACTATTATTCCGCGGAATTATAGTCCTAGGTCTAACATTTCTAGGAATAGTAGTCCGGCGGACTACTATTCCTAGAAATGTTAGACCTAGGACTATAATTCCGCGGAATAATAGTCCAGAGGGACTAATTTTCCTACGGACTATCATTCCTGTCACATCGGTTTAGTATACCGGTGTACCGATCAGTTACTTGCTTTTTCTCGGTTGCTCTCGTCAGTTACTAGGGATTACTCCACCTATAAACAGTCCGACATGATATCGTACCCCGAGTACAAAACTGCGCCATCTACAATGATAAGGCTGAGCCATCTCCACACATAAATAAGGTACTTGTGAAATTGCAGGATTCGTTCATATGCAGCAAGCGAAATTGTTTACACTTCAACGTGTAGATGGGCGAAAAGAAACGAACATGAGAGATAGGAGGAAAAATGCGCAAACAAAAAACAACTTGAAAACAAAGTATCTTAGTGGAAACAAATACAACCTGTCGAAGTGCAGACCATGTATATTTTGTTTCTAAACTAGATTTGCAAGTCGCTAGTACCAACTGCAGTTGTGTCACTCTGGTCAAACAGGTTGTAATGTTACGACAACGGTATTTGTGACCAAGTATACCATAAGAACCAGCACCAACGCTGCGTGTAAGCTGGGGTTTAACTTCGAAATTACAGTTCTGCCGCCGTGGACTGGTCACTTTCCACAGGTAGGCAATATTTCCAAGGACGCTATAATATTAGATACCAAACCCTAATTATAATTATAGGAATAATCACCAAAAATTTACTTAATGAAGCACGGGTACGGCCCGGTACTTCATCAATTAAAATTTTCTGATGCTGATTTTTATTACCGGGAAAACGCATGCGTGGACATCACTGCCTACGCGTGGATAACGACCAGACCACGGCGACTGTACTGCAGTCGAAAGCATAACCACAGTACATGTAACGCGCATGTAAAATGAATAGCGCCCCAGATCACTTATGGATAGTTCTGATATTGCCATGGAGGTAAGACCTTGACCATAGCTGGTAAAAATATTGTCACAGAGAAATAATGATTAACGCCCACAAATTAATCAAGCTTAAGTAAGGTACGAGACCGATGTAGCTTAGTGGAAGCGTCCACTCAGTCAGCGTTCTTTAAAATGGCAACGATGGGCTGATGTGTAAAATATGTGAGTCTCCCTTGGCACGTTCTGATTGTGTTTTCGCCGTAGAAAGGGAAGGAAATGCGAATTTGAGGGATAGAAACATTTTGATTCCCTCTCAGTGAGTTTATTTGAATAATTATTGGTTGAGTTAAGTATATAATGCATATAATAACGGCGCTGCTTCACCTGGCGACAGTCTGTGTTAGGTCAATATCGAAAATTGAAGACTAACGCAAAACACATTCATATATTCATGCCATAGACGCAATTAATAATGGGGGGCCAGCGTATAGAATATCATCTGAAGTAAATTTATTCCCAGCTTGCTTAATATTAATAGAAAAAATATTCAAAAACTCATTTCGTACTGGTAATAGTTACAGCCGCGCGGAAGGCGCAAGACATTCATTATCTATGTACAATGGCCAGTGGAACCTATGTCCATAAGGCGACTAATAAATCAACAAGCCAAGCTATAAATCAAAACTGACTAATTTAAAGCCGTAAATTGCGACTGTCTAGCACGCAAACCGCTCCCGAGGTAAATATGACAACTTGACTTGCAGAAGCTCAATATTGTGTTTTCCACATGCACTTGCCAAATAATTTAGGAGTCAGCTAAGAAACGAAGATACCTCTATTATAGATAAGAATAAGAACTTCAACGTGCATCTGGCAGTGAATAAGAGCTTGGGGTGTTTTACTGTCAGTGAACAGAGGTATCGAATTGTACTTAAACCAATTTGGATGTTTTTTTTTAATTCTTTCGTGTTTTAGAATGCAATGGTCTTGAACGATAACATTAAATATGAATAAGCTGACCTGTTCTTTGTTTTACTAGCGTCATTTTTAACCCTTTACCTAACATGAAAAGCAGACGACACTTACAAACAAAATTCTGGAATAACTAATTTTTTAAATATTTTGTCTCAAAAACATAGGTTATGACCCCTCTTGGGAACGTGCTCGATGAGCTCGTTTCAAAGAGGGGTCATAACTTATGTTTTTAAGACAAAAAATTAAAAAATAATGAAATAATTGGCGATTTTTGTGAATAGAGCTGGCCGGTTTTGGCCGTTACGTTGGGTAAAGGATTAACTAGCACAAGTCTCGAAAGTAAGAGTGAATTTATTGTTTATGAAGGTCGATGGCGCAGCAGTTGTTTCTTGTAAAGTATCGTCCATTAGAAATTTTGCCAGACCTTAAAGTACCAATAAGCTTGGGAATATTAATTTAATTATTTATTAAAACAGCTCACGGAATTCCAAGATATGGACTATGCCACATCAGCATCCAAGGCTTTTTGGTGGCAAGGATGCATCAATGTAACGCCCATAAAATCAATTTAGTCTCTAAAATCATGAAATAGGATATAATGCGGAATAAATAAGTAGCGACAACAGCAATAAGAAGGCGTACATCGTAACCCGTCAGCAAGTTACACTAAAACACATGGTGGTAGCCTATAGGAAACAAGTGTTGTGTTTTTTTCGACCTCTCTGATTTTAGTATTCCAGCCATGTTGCTTGTGCCGTAATGGAGTTTCCGCTAAAAATGAATAGCAATAATTGGCGTGCGATCTCGGCTAAGCGAGATAGAGAGTTTGTTGTTATTTTGACGAACGTCTGCCTAGATGCAGACGGCATGCCACTTTTTTCACATGTGGATTCAATGCAGAACCTTTGAGCCAAGTTAGTCCAGAAAGACTGTTACGTCCGACAATACTTGCTGGATTAGTAATTTACTGTATGTTGTATTATTTTGTCGTAACCTCAGTTCGTTCGCGAACTTTACAATTTAAGTAACCGTCACGTGACATAAACATTCGTTTGCGGTCTTTTTTCATGCCTGTACCAACCTTTCATATTACACTCTAAAATCAGTTAGGTTAAAAATTAACCCAAATCGACTGGGTTAAGTGAATATGAACCCAAATGGGTTCATATTCACTTAACTCAGTTGATTTGGGTTGTTTTTTTACCCAACTGATTTCAGAGAGTAAAAAAGATACAGTCAGTTTCTTTCCAAACGTAGAACTTACAAAGGAGTAAGATTTCGCTTGTCTACTTTTGTCTGATTCTTTTAATGTACAGAAATTTGAAATACTATTTCAGTCTACTTCACGCCTTACCACACTTTCTAAAAATAGCAGTAGAATATTCTGGGACGTTTGTACTTACAGAACATAACACACCCTTTTGAACGATTTTTTTTTCCAGGAATTCCGTTTCGTTGATTTTAAATTTAAAAACGAAAATACTTGTCTTTGGCCTTACCCTTGACAATAGGCGGTGTACGTAAGATTTGGCCATGAGGGATAGCAGGACCTTAGACGGCATATCGTTATTTATTCCAAAATAGTGGTCCTTGAGGAGGAATAATCCACCTCGCCTCTGGCGCGTGGACTATTCTTCCTCGAGGAGCACTATTCCTCTTCGAAGAGCACTATTTTGGCATACTGACCTCTAAGCCTCCCGGCCATGCTATATTTATGACTCATACCCTTGAGCCATGAGTTTATAAATACACAGAACGACATGTGTGTGTGAATGGGTTAATCGATATGGCACGAGTGCCAGCGCGGAGGGATAGAACGAGAGGCCACAGGCCTCGAGTTTTATGCTTATGCGATGGCACGCCTTCACGTCTGTAAAAAATATTGGAAGGACACTCAGCAATTCATTTGAAAACTATCAAAAAAGATCACATTTTATCGCCAACCAAATTTGCGAGGGGAACCCATGTTACTATTTCGTCCCCTGAGTTCCAATGTGTTCTATGTGCCTAAGCAAGCGATTCAAATAGTAATTGCATTGCACGATTTGTAGAAAATTCCAGTCAAATTTCGCGTCTATTTAGAAATAGTCTGTCAACGATTTCCGTTCCGCACATACGCGCGGAACAAATTTTGATTTTCCGCATGGTTTAATGTTGCAGTAGTGTCGCAGGATTGCAGGGGTTAAATTGATGTTCGAAATGATGGAGGAAAATTTACGTTCTTATGAGTGCTCAGCCGACGTCTGAACCCCACTTTGAACGTAAACCTTGCCACCTTATCAATGCCCTGTCCGCTTGGAACTGTTAGGATTCCTGAAGGTGCCTGTGGCTTACAACGCCAAAGGGTGATCAACGATAATTCACTGAAAAGATTATTTATTTACATGTACGAAAAAATAAAATATGAAACAAATTTCTCACAAAAATTATCCATAAGAATACACTAATTACGCGGATAAAAGTTTATTCTTTAGGGCCCTCGACTTCTCCCACAGCTAGCTGTGTCCGCTGGATCAACCTCACACCATCTTCATTTTCTCGCGGTTTGTGATACAAACAAAGTGTCTATTCACCTCTCCTGCTTCCAGGGTTAACTTCACAGTCATTCGGGCTTAACACAGATAATGTTCAGCTTGTGTGACTCTATCAGCGTTCTCACAGTTCAATCACAATTCAATCGGCGTCTACCACAGTTCACGATCACTTTGCGCCTTGCATAGCTCTCACGGAGTTAAGTTATTCTTCGCCTTCAGATATATATATAACAAAGCTTACATAAAAATATTCTGCAAAGTGCTCTCAACATCACCAATTCTCGCACCGCCTAAACCTGTCTTATCTCGAGAGCTATTCAAGCGCTTACTCAGGCTCTTAATACGGTTTCCAGACCTCAATGTTACATCTTTTACTTCTTTGGCTACTATGCCACTACGGTTCGCAACCGTTAACAAAACTACTATCGGTTCCTTACAGCCCTCACAGGGTTTCGACAATACGCGGACTTTCAACCTCGGTGCCTGTGACCCTCGACGGCCAATGCTAAACTCGGACCTTCTCGGAGAGCCCTCAGGCCAACTGCCCACCTCAGAATTCTGCTTCACTCTTTATACTGTCGGAACGCAAAGTTCAAACATATTAATTCTGATTTAACGAGTGCTTTGTAATTCGATATGGATAGAGATATCAATGCGTATTTTGTTTGCGTTAGACTCGCTTGACATTTCGTGGACATTTTTATTACTATGAGCTCGTGTTCGGTGATGTCTGGCAACATATCTCGGAGCTTTCCTGGTTTTGTAAGATATGCCTCTTTTGAAACAACTAGACATTTTAATGATTGTCTGAACCGGCCAGAACACGATTAAACTGTTTGCGTTCAAATTACCCGTGAACAATCGCTAATTCAAATCCACGATGTACAGGATGATACATTGGTTTTGTGTAACCATAAAGAGAAGATCGCTTGCGATGTTCCACACGTGTACGCTAACTTTCTCTGCTTCGAAAACTCGAAACAATATTCTAGCTAATTAGAGGTTAAGTTGACCGCATTATTTCTAATTGGCCATTTAACCCAATAGCGTGACACAAGCAAATAAATATTATTTAATCGAAGGCTCCCATAGATTTCGCCAGTAATCTTCGCCATATTACTGTGATTTGTGTTTTTTTCCACACATCTTAGGACTTGTGCATACTTTAGTCCAAGTTAAATTACATAAAATAAAATAATAAAGTTGTAATCCCAACTCTTGGCCTCAAATAGCGTGACAAGTAGACGGGGATAACATAGAACAGGCGTGTAATAATCTAGAATCCGTGTAACACCATACCGAGAAGTACACACAGATAGGGCAACACCACCTGATATCTGTAAAGAGTGAACTATTCGGCCCTCCAAATGGATGGAGGGTGTCCCTGTTGGCCTCACTGGAAAATTTCCCTGGAAACATATCGTCCCCTGAGTTCCAATGTGTTCTATGTGCCAGTAGGCACATAGAACACATTGGAACTCAGGGACGATATATAGCCAGACTGATTCTCAAAAATATTTTAGACTGATGGAGCGTATTTTTAGTTTTGTAATCCAATTGTCGATAGTTGTTGGAATAAAATACTATCAGATGCGGTAATAACTTGCAAAAGCAGGTGACAGAGCTTTCATATGAGCTGTACCTGCTCTTTGGACCTCCACCCCAGCACATTTATAATCTCCATTGACAATAAATCAAATTCAAGTACGGCGTCTAATCCTATCAGTACAAACAGACCTTTTATATCTGTTACTTTTGTAATTCCTGATCTGTACACATAGTTCTGTGTGCGTGTGTGTGTGTTACAATGTGAAGCCATAGAGCAGACTGTGGATTTTAGACTCAAACATTATTATTATTATTATTATTATTATTATTATTATTATTATTATTATTATTATTATTATTATTATTATTATCGTTCTTTGTGATGTACATTCTTGGATGTAACATTTTCCTTAGGAAAATATACTTCCTTTTAGAGTTTTAAGGACAGAGGAGGTGTAATAAATGCCAATCATTATATCAGTGCATTGATCTGGTTGTGGGTAACTGAAACTGAGACGTCAGTACTCATGTAAGGCACCTATGTATTCAAATGAGAAGAACCAGAAACACGCGTTATCTCCCGCCCCGTCCACCAAGAGTAACCTAATACCAAAAAAAAAAAAAATAATGCTTTGTAAAACAAAGAAATAGTTATACACATTCAAGGAGCAAACTTGATTTCGCTATTTTTGATTGTTAACATGAGTTTCAAGCTTTCCTCTTAACTTACTGTTGTGTGTTGATCTCCATAGACCGAGAACGTAGTAATGATAATAGTCCTAAGGCCTACGGTGATTAACACATAAATGTTAGGCCTTTAAAGGATGAACGGGGCAACTAAATGGTACCTATCACATGCAGAAAACCAATGTTGGACGTCTGCTGTATGTGCGTCCCTCAAACTTCCATAGTACAGTACCGTCGCCGTCGACTGGTCGTAATCCACGCGTGGGCAGTGATGTCCACGCATGCGTTTACCAGGTGATATAAATCTTCATAAGCAAAAGTTTAATTAACTCTTTTGGCGCGGAATAATCTGAGAAACAGAATTCTTAGCGCCTAATATTCATCAGGAATTTTACAAAAAGTATAGGTTGTTAGACTAAAGCGTTATTATTTTAAAAGCTGTTCTAATGATCTCATTGACAGTTTTTCAAATGATTTTCTGTATATATTTAAATGGCACCTTTATACTTTCAAGGGAAGGTATCGTTGTTCATGGATAGGACATAAATGGTGCATGAAACATAGGAATACGTATGTTTGTTCAACTCTTCACCCAACGAATCGGCCGCATCCCCTCCGCGTAATAAGCAACTTCAGCAGTTGAAAAAATATTTTTCAAAAAATTTCAACGAAACCATATCATGTGACCCCTCGTTGGAACGAGCTCGTTCCAACGAGGGGTCACATGATATGATATGGTTTTGTTGAAAGTTTTTGAAAAATTTGAAAAACTGATATTTAAAATAATAAATTTTGATATCGTCTGCGTTGTGTAAAGGGTTAAGAGCACTTGGAAATGGACACACACAGTTGGCTAAAATGACTATTGCAGTACCTTTCCGCGGTCTGTCGACTTAAGTCGCCTGTCGCACCAAAAGAGTTAATGAAAAACATGGTTGTACCCGGTGTTTCATTAATTAACTTTTTGATGATTATTCGTATTCTAAGTGTTTGGAATCTAATATTATTGCGTCCGTGGAAATATAGCCCACTCGTGGATTGTGACCAGTCCACGGTGGCCGTACTTAAGGTTTAACCAATGTTTTCTCACTTCCACGTTTCGCCACATGCCTAGAAGGGTGTCCACCCCCTCTACAAATCATGAGTACGTCTTCGGCTGTCCAGCCATCAATCAAATTCTTAAACGAATCTTATGTCCCGAAACCAGTCTAGACCCCGCGTAATTTTGGATTTAATAGGATGGACTATTTCGTCGTTCGCTTTTCAGACAAATTGAAATATTCTAAAAATACCATAAACATTCATTTTCTTTGAGAAATGTTTCTCAATCGACAGTCGCGAATTGATTTGACGGAATTTTTGTTGGCAATACAATTAGATATGTGGTTTAGTTTAAACAATATATATTGATAAACGTCAGAACATGATGATGTAAACATAGTATAATAGGTTGTAGATTCACGAGTAATATCCCACAAAGTAGATCTTCTGTTTCTCAGGCCATTTCTTTGTAAAATTGTATGTGGGCGGGCGGTTTTTATTTTATTTTTAATTTTTGATCATTTCTTTACAGTCGAAAGTTCATGTTCTTGGTTTGTTTTATGTTTTAGGCCTCATAATCTACGAAACAGCATGCATGGTGGTGTATTTCCTCCCTTGAGTGAAAGAAGGCTTTGCAATGCTAAGGCATTGCAAAATCTTGTTGCACTCAAGGTACAATTTATCAGTTTTATTAACTTGCTTATAATATCAGACATAAACCATTTAATTTTTATTGTTTAAGTTTGCATTGGGTATAAAAAGAGAGAATGCGGTATCCAAGAGGATGATACGGGCGGGCCTGAGAAACAGATTTTTAACTGTTTTAGGCTTTACCTTTATGTTTATATATAGTTGTTACAGACAGGTTTGGCTTCTAAATATTGTGAATGAAGACTAACCACAGCTCTAGTTTTATGATTACGTCGCATAATTCCACTAAATGTTCGTGTGAATTAAATACTTGTTGGTCGGACAAGCTATATTTGGGCCACGAAAGAATATTTATATATGTTTGTAAATGAAAGGACATCACATTACTTAAACGGTAGGAAGAGCGGAAACTCCACGAAAAGTAGGCAAACAAACAGCCCATATCAGCAGTTAACCATGGTGTAAAAACAAGAATATACAATAGCAGGCTATGTGGCTAAAAAAGCAGTACCCATTTTTAATTGTTAATTCATACCTTCTGCTCGGTTATGTTAGAACAAAAATAAAAATACAGGGAATTTTATATTTATGTGCAATAAACTGTTAGAGAAATGGTTGTCCTTGGAACTGGCTCATTGAGCCAGTTCCAATGACAACCATATTTGTCTGGTTTTATTTATTAAGAAACTTACAAAGTAAAAATTTTCTGTCAGTTTTTGCCCACAATGTAGGTTAAAGTATTAGGTGCACCAAAATTCTTGGAAATAAATCCGTTATCCTTGTGTTTTCCAGGGGGGTCACGTGGGGTCACGGTGGCGCTGTATGCTAAGGCGTACTGCACGTTGATGCTGCACTTGTCTTCAACCAATCCTAACTCTCTCTCTGTGGAGTTAGAACGCTGGGGAGTCTGACAGTTGCTTACCGCCGCTCGGTGGTTCACCCCGGGTACTCCGGCTTCCTCTACCGTAAAGCGTTCCGACACGATGTGAGCCTGGTTGTCAAAAGTGTCGTTAAACCCCAATAAATAAATAAATCAAACAGAGTAGCCGATCAATACAATACTTGAGTGGATTATAACAATATTTATGGTTGTAAGAAGGTGCAATATTTACAATCTGAAGACCCATGAGACTCAATTAGAGATTCGTTTCGATTTAAAATCTTCTGCCTGCTTCGAATCGGGATTCGATTCGATCCGAAGTTTAAGAATCGCTTTATAGCATCTCACAAACTGCATGCTGGGATAATTGTTGTTACACGCTAAAAACTAAAGTGTTAAAAACTACACTTGAAGTGCTGCATTTAACACTTACTAAGTGCTGAACTAGCACTTTGTTCAAGTGTAGATATCCCAGAACTTAACAGGTGTTACAATAATACCACTTGACAAGTGTAATGTCGAGACACTTAAAAGGAAACAACGCAGATGACGCGGATCAGGCTCGAACTCTCGAGCCCGATCCGCGTCATCTGCGTTGTGTCCTTTTAATTATGTACCCACCAAGCGCAAATCAAATTATGGACGATTCTGGAAGAACCACCAATGCTCGACACATGGGAAGTGCCTTCCATTCAAGTTTCAGATTTCTGACGATTGTAATGTCTAAGAGCTTAAAGCATTGCACTTTGAGTGTTGAAATCAAACCCTAAGAGTTAGAATAAGTTTAATCCCTTGAAAGTGTCAGTTTTAACACTTTA
The DNA here is from genome assembly GCA_031216915.1 of Pictodentalium vernedei. Taxonomy (NCBI): domain Eukaryota; kingdom Metazoa; phylum Mollusca; class Scaphopoda; order Dentaliida; family Dentaliidae; genus Pictodentalium; species Pictodentalium vernedei. The sequence goes on along the minus strand of CM062297.1, from coordinate 248,503,331 downwards.
GTTTTTAGTGTATAGAACGTCAGCGGCAAGCTTCCTACCGCTTTTCCTATGGCACAGTCCGGCAAGGCAGCAACTGCATGCTTGGTGATTTCTATAATTAAGTATATGTCAAGATGTCTATCACTTCACGGACTTATTCCAAAATACAACGATTGATTATAAAGAAGACAAGAATCAGTAACCCACTTCAAGGTTTCCAACAACGAAACTACTGAGATGGTTAAGAACGACAAGTGCATAAGTTGGCCCGTGTTTGTTGGAGTTAATTTGCGAGATGTCTCTGATTACTATCGATTTTAACGATTTTACGCTGAAAACACAAGATTCTAAGGAATTGGGTGTCTGAATAAATACATAGACAATGAATACTTTTTCGGACTACATGCGGAATTCTATAGGTAAAGTCTTCATTCGGTCATTTATTATCTTACATTTGTTAACAGTTTGACTCCAGTGGGTTTATACAACTATATCTCCGGAAATGTTCAGTTATTTCACGTACCATGCCTATCGTACCCAGGGACGGAAATCCTCTGTATGTGTGTAGGTCTGTCTTCCAGATTTTGTGAGAACCTGGGCTATAGTGTTTGATTCTCACAATGATTTCCCTTTTCCACGTCCACACAAAAAAAACAACAATGGGTTAGGGTTTGTTTATTCGATTTTGTGTGGACTTGTTTGTCACTGTTTGTCACAGAGAACAGAAGAAAAGGATTGGCCCATGGTCTTAGCAGCGAACTACTGGACACTACGTGTAAATGTTCTCGGAGCATGAATGGCAGATTATTAAATGTAATTCTAATTTGCTGAATAATAACCTACCGCGAACACACAGTTATATCACTCCGTATCAAAAGACCCGAAGACAGAACCACATAACACCGTGTAAAGCTCTGCTGCCTAAACTGTCCCGAATCTTCAAAAACAACTATGCAACCAGGCTTAATCCAGTACCTTCACAAGTCATAAACCTGTCTTGATTTGATGATTGCAGACTTCTTTTCTGAATAGGTCTCCGAGAAGCAAGCTAATGTACCATCGAACAAATTCACCCACCGCCCCCAACATCCGAAGAGAGTTACAGGCCAGATCATACCGCATTACTGAGGTACTTTTGATGGCGAAATTGTTCGGAGTGCAACAATCCATCTTGATAGGTGTAGATGAGAAATAGTTAAAACTGACTGGTTGTGAATTTTTTTCAGAAACAGGCTACTACATTTCCCATAATCAGTACCTACCAATACAGAGTTAACCCCCATGTTTATAACGAAGGCTCCCGAGATTGTAGCTGTAACAGACATTGCTCGAATGGCCCGAATCTTATCCAGCAAATAAGCTACCGAGTAGTGACTGGAACAGGCATTGCTCGAACGACTCGAATCCAATCGAGCAAATAAGCCATCGAGCAATTACTCGCACTAGTGTCTCCAACGACTCTTATCCTCATCTCGAAAAAATGGATTCCAAAACCACAGACGTTTTCCAAAAGGAATTCTATAGGGATTCCACAAACGTAATTCCAGGAGTGGGATACCATAACTGAGATTCCAAGCTTCTACACAGCTCCTGCGAGTCTTACAATCGGCTTCCGCCAAGCCTGTCCTATTCTTGGCCTGTATTGTATTCACCATTGCTATAGTGTTCTGCTAGCCTTGCAGCCTTGTACCATTGCTAACTTGTGGAACTACTATGGCTCTCAGTACCTATCGTTGCACCACTGCCGCTGCGGGTCCCAGTTCATATCACCGTCATACTTGTCTTCCACTTCTATTAGCAAGCTAGTGCTTGCTCGATCGATTCGAATCTTATCGAACAAATAAGTTATAGAGCAATTGCTCGAACGAATGGCTTCATATAGACTCTTATGCTCATCTGGGTATTGGAGGATACCTATGACATGGTGATGTGCTATTGTGGGATAACATTTGAAGGATGCCTTTTGGAGGATACCTTTTGGGGGATACAGTGCAGTCGCCATAGACTGGTTGTAATCCACGCGTGGACAGTGATGTCCATGCATGCGTTTACCAGGTAATAAAAGTCATCATCAGCAAAATTTTAATAAATGAAAGTTTTGCTGATTATTCCTATAATTTGTGTTTTGTTTCTGATATTATTTCGTCCGTGGAAATATTGTCTTCCCTTGGAAAGTGACGAGACCACGGAGGCTGTACTGTACTTATCGCGGCATATGTATTTGAAGATACAGTTAAAACTAGAAGTCCTGTCATGACATGCGCACAAATAGCACAGTAAGGCTATCAAATTCTGTATATATGGCCTGTGCACAAGCAATGTTTCAGCCAATGGACCTCCATTGGCAGAAATATTGCCTGTGTTTGCTATGAGTAACCAGGAGAACCTGTCGTGCTTTGGATGCCATTCGATATGGCAATTGCGCGCAATTCCTACGCGCAATTAAACCTAGATAAGCGCACAGTTCGTGACAGGACTTCTATTTTTACCTGTAGTTATGACTCCTAGCGTCTTTTCAATTCCTGTCATCCATGCCACCCCATGGCCTTCTTAGATCCAATACCACGACTGCTGATTTGCCCATAGTCACCATCCTCCGTTCTATGATTAGATTCTACTGTAGTCACCCAACCCTATAGTCTTCTGCCACGCTTGCAGCCTTGTCCGATTACTACTGTCATGTAACACTACTAAAAGATAGCTAGCAAAATCGGATTGCTTGAACGCGTCGAATCTCATATAGCAAATAAGATTATGACTCTTTGGCTCGCAGGGATATTGGTGGATATCTATGACGTGGTGATGTAGTACTTGGGATATCTTTTAGAGGATACTTGTCGGAGGATATCTCTCTGACGATAGTTATGGCTCATGGCGTCTGTTTCGTTCCTTGCATCTAGACCACCCCATGACCTTTATACCTGCAAGGCCACTATTGCTTATTTGCCCATAGTCACTACCCTAAGTTCTATGATTCGCTTCCACTGTAGTCACCCAATACCATAATTTTGTACCACCCTTGTAGTTTTGTACCATTAATACTGACTTGTAGCTCCACTATAGGATTAGTCGCCATCTCTGTTCCTCTATCGACCCCTTGATTGACCAATCTATTTATCTAAGCCAGAATCAATTCCTTAATACCGTGTACGGTAGGATGCCTTACAAAAAAGAAACTGCCTGCTGATCGTATCGGGACTTGTTTATGTTCTACTATTATTCTCCAGAAATCCGTACCTGTTTCGGTGATTTAGGGAGACGTCTTGATGACTGGTGAGGACTAGTGGAGACCGGTGGGGACTACTGAAGGATACCTATGGTGTGGTAGTATACTAAAGAAGTCTAGTTGTCGTAAAAACCTGTGGTTTCTACATCCGGGTATCCACAAATCCTACTACTTCCCCTCTTCCTCCACTTTTCCCTCCATCCGATATGGCCCGTTTACCACACCTCTTACTACCTCCCTTCCTCCTTTCCCACGAGATCCCCCCCCCATCTCGGACGTTTTGCAAACCTCCTATAACTCGCATTCTTAGAATAAAAATTAAGTAAAAATAAGTCAACAACTCCCTCCTCCCACCCCCCCCCCAAAAAAAAAAAACCCCAAAAAAACCCATCGGAATCTATGTTTATCACTACTTTGTTTTACAAGGCGCAATTGTTTGATGTCAGGAACTCGGCGGCTGATTGGTTTGACCATTGGGACTTTAAATCGAACGGTCGATGGCAGGACACTTAATCCCGATTGCAGACGTTCGGACATGGTGACGCTGTGTACTAAGGCGTACTATACAGTCGCCGTAGGCTGGTCTTGATCCACGCATGAGCAGTGATGTCCACGCATGCTTTTACCAGGTAATAAATATTATCATCATCAACTATTTTATTTAATGAAGCAACAGGTTGTACCCGGTGCTTCATTAATTAAATTTTTGGTGCTTATTCCTATAATTAGTGTTTGAAATCTGATTTTATTGCGTCCGTCGAAATATTTCACACTTGTGGAAAGTGACCAGTCCACGGCGGTCGCACTGTCCGTCGATGGTGTACTTGCCACCCATCTCACGGGAGTGCAGTGGCTCATTGCCGAGGGCACTGGGCTTTTAACCGAATCAACGGTTCGATCCCGACCCAAGGCATCTGCGCTTTGTCCCAGGGCAACACACTTAATCCCGATTGCCCACATGGTTGTCTGTGGCGGTGTGTACTAAGGTTTACTGCACCTCGATGAGAAACCTTGCTTTCAACCGCTGATAACTCTGCTTGAGCAGGCCTAGTAAGATGGATAATCTGGCAGTTGCTCGATGCTGCTCGATGGTTCTCTCCTGGTATTCCTGCTTCCTCCACCTGTAAAACTGTCCAAAACAATATTATCCTGGCTGTTCAAAGTGTAGTTAAACCCCAAAAGACATGCATGTATACAGACGTTGTTTGATGTCGGCTTACTTTGGTGCACCTGTAACTTCCCATTTGGGTATGACCGTGGGAAGAATACGCCACCCGGAGCCATGTCAGTGGTATCTTACCGGAAAGAGAATTCAACAGTTATAATTGAACTCATCCGATCATTTTCTTCTGTCGCAAAAAAATTACGGGTCAATGGATGCAAGTGATAATTTTAAAAGTAAACCAAATAAATATGCGTTATCATTTTCAACTCACATCCAAAAATTATTTCATGAGTACCGGTATCCACTCAAAAACACTAGATTTTCTTTTTATTTTATGCTTTTTATGAGAATCTGATAATTCCACGCGTTTCAACCTTGAACTGATGCATGAAAGTAAACAGCGTATTGAATCATTGATACGCGGACGTGATTTGATTGATACTCGGAACAGATGGCGATCTCATTCAGCGGGCGGGTTTCTTGACCAAACATGACCTGAAAGTCCGTAATATAAGTTTGTGGTTTGGTACGTCCTTTGGTAGGACATACCAAACCAAAAACTTATATTACGGACTTTCAGGCCATGTTTGGACTAGCTGGTTTCATGCATCAATTCAAGATGAATGCGTGTTGAATTATTTCTGTAAATGATCAATATCCTAGGATTAATGCTAGGACTGGGGGTGGAATTGGTCTCATGTGCTGAGAGAATATACAAATTAAAACCTCAACCCAAGGAGATAAATCCTCTTTTGAATATGCCGAATGGACTATATGCTGGGCTGACACCAACATCCGAACTGTGGGTGTATATCGACCACCTTACTCTAAAAATCATCCTATCTCGACCAATGTTTTCTTTGAAAAAGTTTCTGTGTTCCTTGAATCCATTGTTATGTGTTCTGAAAAACTCCTTATCATCGGTGATTTTAATATACATATGGATGACAACAATGACAGTGATGCCAACAAGTTTATGAACCGCTTAGAAACATTTGGTTTACAACAACATGTTACTGGGCCTACTCATACCCCTGGGAACACTCTTGACCTTATCATCAAAAGATGTACTAATGACTTTCAGCTTTCTGAGCCATTAATCCCATTCAGATTATCTGACCATTCATTTGTTGAGAGCACACTAGGTGTTCGAAAACCATCACTGACGCGTAAAGAAGTAACATTCCGAAAATTCAATCAAATTGATATTAACAAGCTTAAATGTGACATCGAAAAATCAGATTTGTGTAATTTTCAGTGTGCTAACCTGGAGAATCTGGCAAAATCATACAACAACACATTGTCTTTTCTACTGGATGATCATGCCCCTCTGAAAACAAAAACATTAATTATTCGCCCAAGTATACCCTGGTTTACCAATGAACTGAGAACTCTGAAAGCTAATCGTCGAAAGCAAGAGCCGGAAAGATCTAAATCTTACAATGAGGAAGCAGCATATAAGATTATTCGTAATCAGTTCTCCAACAAACTAAAAGATGCCAGAAAATCTTACTACACAACACGTGTTGAAGCTTGTAATGGAGACAGCAAAAAACTGTTTAAAGTTGTTAAAAAAAAAATCTGTGTACAGAAAAACAAAGTGTGTCATTTCCACCACACCATGATCCATCAAAGCTAGCTGATCAACTTGGCGAATTTTTCACCAAAAAAATAAAATTAATTCAGGACAAAATTATGAACATAAATGTAGACAAAATTGACATCTAACAGAGATCAACAGAAAAAGAGCTTTCAACTTTTCGACCTTTAGAAATCCACGAGGCGGCCAAATTAATAAAAGAATCCCCAAATGCCTCATGTCAACTTGACCTAATGCCAACATCTATTGTCAAATCATGTGTAGACTCTGGCTCCTGTAATCACAAAAATGATCAACATATCTCTGCTAGAAGGTTATGTGCCTGATGCGTGGAACATAGCAATTGTTAATCCTCTTCTGAAGAAACAATGTGCGGATCTTGTGTTTAAAAACATTCGATCAGTGAGTAACTTACCGTTCGTCTCTACGCTGTGTGAAAAAGCCGCAATTGACCAACTAATGTTACATAGTGATATGCATGCTCCATTACCGGCAAACACGTCTCGATTCAGAAAATTTCACTCGACTGAAACGGCATTACTCAAGGTTCGGAATGACATCCTCCTTAATATGGAGTCTGGAAGTGTAACATTGCTTGTTCTTTTAGACCTTAGTGCTGCTTTTGACACTGTTTGTCATAAAACCCTGCCAGAGGCAATGAATTCTGATTTTGGACTTAATGGTGTTGCTGTAGCTGGCTGTCATCATACCTCAAGAATAGACAGCAGCGTGTATCAATAAACGGTAATCTGTCAAAAGACTTCCATCTTGAATGTGGAGCCCCACAGGGCAGTTACCTTGGTCCTGTTCTGTTTCTATTCTATATTTCAAAAATGTTAACCATCATTGAATCTCACCTGCCTGACGTCCATGGTTATGCTGATGACACACAGGTCTATTTCACTTTTCGACCATCAATCAAGGATCAAACTAAAGCTCTAGAAACTGCTGAATCATGTATTTCGAACATTGGCGCATGGATGGTTTCAAACAAATTAATGATAAATGATGATAAGACTGAATTCCTAATAATTGGTTCACGACAACAATTCACTAAAGTTGACATCAATTCAGTGAAGATAGGAGATTCCGCCATCAGTGCAAGTAACATTGTATGTAATCTTGGTGCATTCTTCGACACTACCATGTCTATGGACAGACATGTTACAAATATGTGCAATAAGGCTTTCAGGGGTCTATACAAAGTTAAACAGATAAGACAGTCCCTCACCAAAGACTCAACAAAAACCCTAGTTCATGCCTTTATAACTTCACATTTGGATTATTGTAATGCCTTACTGCACAACCTTCCACAGTATCAGTACTCTCGCCTCCAGATGGTACTAAATGCATCAGCCCGAGTGGTATGTAGGGTATCACGATCTCAACACATCACTCCTCTTCCTAGGGATATGCACTGGCTGCCAGTTGAGTACAGAATAATTTTCAAAACTTTATTATTAGTTTTTAAGACACAAAACAACATGTCACCAGCCTACTAAGAAGAACTCCTTAATACCAAGAATGTGTGTCAATACAACCTGAGATCCGATGTTCCAAAACATAGGTGTAAGACATTTGGAGATAGGTCATTCTCATTTGCTGGCCCTCACTTGTGGAATAATTTACTAGAACACGTAAAAAGACTGTCAAATGTCAACCTTTTCAAGAAAGATTTCAAAACATACCTGTTTCAAAAAGCCAATAAGTGATTTCTGGACTGTAAGATACTGTATATATTCCGTTTGTGTATTTGCACGAGCTCAGTAACAAGTACAGCGCCTTAGAATATGGTTCTATATCTTTGGAACTATAATTTTGGCGCTATGTAAGTGTGCATATTATTATATTATTATTATCCACTCAAAAACACTAGATTTACTTTGCATTATACGTTTTCAGAACAAATTGATCATTTCCAGTGATAATTTGACTCGTATTCACCTTGAAGTGATGCTTTGAAAGCCGCCATTTTGATTGATACCGTGAAAGTGAAAATTTCTATATCTTTACTGTGGGGGATACGATTTCTATCTTTCCGAAATTTCGTCGATAATCTATCGTTTAGCGTATAATAAATTAATTATGGTTTCCATGTTATTGAGCGGATAACATATCGTTCGGGAAAATCAAAGATAAACGAGAAACTCCAAACGTGTTGGCTATTTTCATTCAGTTTCTCCCAAAATACGTCTCATCGGACGCACAAAAATCCATCCACTTGTGCCCCATAATATGTCCCGCGTATTCTTATAAAATACAGAATAACTAATTCTCAGTTAATGATAGTTCGGAGACAATGCTTTTCACACAGACTTTGTCTTTATGTGGCTCTTGGGGGTAATCTTCGGGAGTGACTGTTCTCAGTATTAATATGAGTAGATTGCTTTGTTATCTTCAAACGGACACCTAATACTGTGAATGCAGAAAAAATAAATTCTATCAATAAATTACTGAATCGAAACGCCCATTACAACTGATGTAAACGAAAGAGACAAATATAGAAGTGAAAGACAAGTAAACTATTCCACATACATGTGCTTCCGAATCAGGCGTCTGAGAGCTGGTTGAAGCGGGACGAATAAGAGGATACTGGGGTGGGTTTCCCCCCCCCCCCCCCCATAGTTACTCCTCTGTATATACAGTACAGCCGCTCAGCTGGGCAACACTTCCGCGGACGCAATAATATTAGATTCCAATTACTAATTTTGGAATAAAAATCCAAAATTTAATTAATGAAGCTCCGGGTATAACCCGATGCTTGGCTCATTAATTAACATTTTGCTGCTGATGATTTTTATCACTGCCCATGCATGGATTATGCCCAGTCCACGGTGACTGTACTGAAGCAAATAAAACATCAGTGATAAAACGTGTCGGAATTGCAAAATCAGAAGAAAACATTCATTTATTTCTGTATCTCAAACGCACGCATCGCATCGCAGTGTCAAAAGTTCTAAAAGCTGAGCAACGATGATTTATTCACTCTGCAAATAATTTGCTCATTTGGAAACAATATATATCATTAAGGCACACTCTTTGGAAAGAGTTACGTTTTCCACCGGTGCGTTCCCAAGAAACCAAAGTGCTCATACAACACACAACAAAAAGATCGTTGCATCTGACTGGATGACATAAGAGCCCAGTGAGGCTCAAATTTCAAACAAAATGGAATCTCGAATCGAATCAGGCTGACGAATTCGAATCAAATTGACTCGCGAATCGAACCTCACCGGTTTTCAAGATGTGGGCATTTCACATTCTTACAACCGTAAATATTGCCCCTCTCCACTCAAATATTGCATTCAACGGCAACTCGACGGCTATGTGGGCATGCCAATCAGAGAAAAAACAAAAAAACAAAAAAAAAAAAAAGAAAAAAAAAGCCAAAAAAAAAAAAAAATAGAAAACGCGAAAGAATTTCTAAAAACTGTTTATTTTTGTCTTGTTATAATTATCTTTGATTAACCCTTTACCCAACGAATCGGCAGCATCAGCCCGCGTAATATGCAAATTCAGCAGTTGAAAAAATATTATATTTAAAAAAAATTCAACAAAACTATATCATGTGACTCATCGTTGGAACGAGCTCGTTCCAACGAGGGGTCACATGATATGGTTTTGTTGAAATTTTTTGAAAAATTTCAAAAAATGATATTTAAAATAATAAATTTTGATATCGTCTGCGTTGGGTAAAGGGTTAAAATAAAAAAAAAACTAGTCTTATATCTACAGTACAGCCGCCTTTCACTGGTCACTTTCCACCGTCGGGCAATACTTCCGTGGACGCAATAATATACCACTCAAAGTTTGCTAAGCAGCAAGTATATCCAACTACCTGTTTTTCGTTTTAGTTGAAATATTGTAATGAAAAGTGTATATATTTTTTATTTAATTATATCTTTAATGATCTAAGTACAGAAATTAAGATTTTGTTTGTGTTTGACATTATTTTGTAACTGTTGAATACGATAACCATGGAGAATGGATATTATTGATTGGTAAAAGAGGAAATTTTTGAAATTTGCCAAAAAAGTTGACGGAGCGAACTGATATGGGTTCAATATCGAGTATGAGACCCATTATTGTTAATTACAGCTTGACAACGCCTTCTCATGCTCCCAATCAGGTTCCTGGTGGTTCTTTGTGGGATGTTGTTCCATTCTTGGACCAGCATGGTACCAAGCTCCTGGACACTTCTTGGCTGGACTGGACGGGCTGAAATTGCAAGCTGCAACTCAGTCCAGACATGTATGATTGGATTGAGGTCAGGGGATCTTGCTGGCCAGTCCAATCGCTCAATCCCCTCCCTCTGTCGGTACTCTCCGACATCTTTGGCAACATGAGGACGGGCATTATCGTCCAACAGAATGAATCTATCACCCATTGCACCTGCATACAATCTGACTTGGACATCCAGGATCTCACCAATATACCGCTGTGCAGTGAATGTACGACGACCAAGAACACACAGCTCTGTACGTCCACCCCTGCTGATGCCACCCCGGACCATGATTGACCCTCCACCATAGCGGTCACGCTCAGCAATGTTGACTGCATTGAATCGCTCTCCTTGTCTTCTCCATACCCTAGAACGCCTATCTGTGTGGTCTAGACTGTACCTTGACTCATCTGTAAAAAGGACAGGTTGCCAATCTTCTCTGGTCCATCCAACGTGGTCCATGGCCCATTCATATCGTGCCTGGCGGTGGTTCTGGGACAGCGGAATGCGAATACATGATCTTCTCGATCGGAGACCACCTTCGTGCAACCTTGCCCGGATAGTCTTCGTCGAAACATTTACCCCGGATGCATTCTGAAGGTCACTGCGAAGCTGGGTTGCTGTGGCAAAGCGGTTCCTACGGGCCTGAATGAACAAAAAACGATCTTCAGTTGCAGATGTTGCCCTGTCTCCGCCACCACCATGCCGTCTTACTGGTGTGCCATACTGCTGAAATCTTGCCCAGGCTCTGGTGATCACCGTATGGTGCACACCAAGGGCTTCACCAACCTGACGATGGGTAGCCCCTTGCTCCACCATCCATATAACCTGCCACATTTCTGCTTCAGACAAATGTCTTCTTACGTTTTTATTTGCCATATGCAATCATTAAATCACAAGGGTTTGTGTTGAAATGAAGATTGGATACCCTACACATGTCATGTACATGTAGACAGTACACGAAAACATCATGAAAATCAAGGGGTACACGCTTTCCATGACTGTCACGAAAAGTCTGCCTGTCAAGAGAGCTAATGTAAACACTGGGGACCATCTCAATACATTCCTCAATAATATCCACCAAAAATATCGCAAATATGTAACAAGCAAATTTCACAATGATGTATCAAATATTTGGTGCTTAGCAAACTTTGAGTAGTATATAAGATTTCAAACACTAATTATAGGAATAATCATCAAAAGTTTATTTAATGAAGCACCGGGTGCAACCCGGTGCTTCATTAAATAAAATTTTCCTGATGATGATTTTTATTACCTGGTAAACGCATGCGTGAACATCACTGTCCATGCGTCGATTACGGCTAGTCCACGGCGACTGCATTGAATATAATATGCTAAATATCGGACTGTCACTTATCTAGAGCCTTTCGAATCTCAAACTGAGTGTTGAATCAAATCAGGTGGAGGATGTCGAATCGAATCGAATCGAGTCGAATCAAAACTGACCTTTTTCAAGTTACAGATATTGGATCATCTTACAGCCGTTGAATATATCAAATACTGTCGGTCTCCACTCAAAAATTGTTTTCAACTAATACTCGTGAAACAAATAAAAAAAATAAACAAGAGCAACGCGAAGCGTGACATACGCTCCCAGATGGTGCCATAACGCCAAGGCGGCCACATTGAAATGGCTAGCTGGACCAAAATTGAAAAGAAGCATTGTCTTGTCATGCACAATTAACCCCTAAAATTATGATTTGACCAACTATGCGGTTGTTTAATTATTGGACGGAAACTCAAAAAGTTAACGGACGGACGACGGACGGCGGACGGATATGATGAAAACATAATGCCCCGAGAGGATCGATGGCATAAAATAAAAAATACAAATAAAAAAAAAAAACCAAAAACCAAAACAGAAAACAAAATGGAACATTCCAGAAATGGAATAAAAGTAGTTTCTGAAACAAAACCTCCTTAAACTCCTTTTCTTCAATCAGATTTCCCATTTCGGAGACCTGGGACCAATACTTTAAAACTTTTACAATTGTTGTTTTTAGAATCGTATTTTCTACCTATTAATATAACTGGCTAAAATGAATCATTAGCATTTTGAAAGATGTGGCAATTTGCCCACTGGCAAATTGCCAGATCTTTGAAAATCCTAATGGTTCATTTTAACCCATTTAAAGTCATAACTAGAAAAAACAATGCTAGAAAATACAATTGTAAATGTTTTATAGTATTGGCCCCTGATGGTGGAAGAATTATGCTAAAGGACACGCTTGACAGGATTTTAACCCTTTACCCAACGCAGATGATATCAAAATTTATTATTTTAAATATAATTTTTTTAAATTTTTCAAAAAATTTCAACAAAACCATATCATGTGACCCCTCGTTGGAACGAGCTCGACGAGCTCGTTCCAACGAGGGGTCACATGATATGGTTTTGTTGACATTTTTTGAAAAATAATATTTTTTCAACTACTGAATTTGCATATTACGCGGGCGGATGCGGGCGATTCGTTGGGTAAAGGGTTAAGAACATCCCCTCGAGACGAAAAATATTCAGAATCAGTGAGCCTCGAAACGCATCGAATTGTCGAGACAATTTCGAATCGAATCGAATTCGAAGTTTCGCAGGGCTCATCTATTCAGAAAAATATTGCATTACACCATTAGGGAGTACTGTTTGGAAAGAGGTACGCTCGTCTTTGAAACATATATAGTAGTAGTAATAAACCCAATAGTGCACATATAACCCAGAACAAGGAGATCGTTATCTCGGACTTAATACATTATTTAAAATTATTGCTTGATACGCGCTGTCTTTTCAATTCATATTGCATGATTATTTTCATCACATGCACATCATAAGTGCACCATGCTACATGATTCTTACTGGAAACAAGATAACTGCCTCCTACGGTAGCCACGGAAGACTGACAGAGGCACATAGCTAAAGAATGATTTGTTACTCTACCACGTTTCAAACGAATCCATGCCTGGCATTTATCAGCATTGATCTAACGAAGTACACCACTATGAAGACGAAAATTAATTAAGAAACAAATATGATACGGTTAAAAAAGAGAAGAGGTGTCCGTCGACATCAACGACATCAATTTTGTGGTTATCTTTTTCTTAAATATTCCACCCATATAATGATCAGTTAACCATTTATGTGTCACAACAAGAGGGAAACACGTGGAAAACGAATTCTTGACTTGCTAAAAACACTATTTTTATCCCTAAAATATTGCCTATGACTCCTCATCTGAACGAGCTCGATGAGCTCGTTGCAGAGAAGGCTAATGAGTTATGTTTCAGACGCAAAAATTCAAAATTAAATTTGAATTTCGATATTTGTTATTAGCACTGACTGGATATCCTTTGTGTGAGGTAAAGGACCAACGCATAGTCGCATACCAGTTGCAGAAAAATACGCGAAGGTTCTGAGTAAATATGTCCTAATTTTATCTTTGTAATGAGCTTTATTACACACACGCCTGTTCTACGAAATCCCTATCTACAGCAACACAAAACAGTGCGGAAAATGAAAATCTGTTCCGCACATATGTACGGAACGGAAATTGCTGACGGACTATTTTTAAATAGAAGTGAAATTGTACTGGAATTTTCTACAAATCATGCACTGCAATTACAATTTGAATCGCTAACGATAGCTGAAAATTGTCCCCTGTGTTCCAATGTGTTCTATGTGCCGGTAGGCACATAGAACACATTAGAAATCAGGGGACGAAATAGTTCCCCTCGCAAATTTGGTTGGCGATAAAATATGTTCTTTTTTTGATAGTTTTTTGACAGTTGTCAAATGAATCGCTGAGTGTCCTTCCAATCTTTTTTTTATAGACGTGAAGGCGTGCAATAAACAAAAAACGACACACGCGTGTGAATGGGTTAATCGATATGGAAAGAGTGCCATCGCGGAAGGATAAAACGAGAGGCCTGTTAACCCATTCACACGCGTGTGTCGTTCTGTGTATTTGCCCTATGGGGTCGTATTGCTTTCCAAGGTCAGGTCAATAAGATTGATACGGTTCAATTATCTCAATGTTTTAACTGGTCAAGAGCTGGGCGCCACTATCAGGCCTTTCAAAAAATGAGGGTACTAGAGCAAATACCTATGTTTTCCTTGCTCATGGTTCATATTCAGCCAAACGCAAACAATATTTTGTTTGTATAAATTTGTTTTATTACAAACCATTGGAGAGTGCCTGTGAGCAATCACCAATAATTTATAATAAAATAAATTTTGAATAACAAATTCCTACCACCAAATATAACCTAGCCCTCAACCAGTTAAAAGGTGTTCAAGTATTTGCGAGATCTGTCATTTTTAACAAAGGTATGAGCTTAAAGACAAAAGTAAGGCATTATGCAATGGAGGAACATGGAGGAAAAAATTATATTCGTCATCTTGTCAAAAGCGAATGTTATATCAGTTTTCTGATAAAAACTTGCATAGTTTATTAAATCTCTTTCTGAAATATTTCTGTCAGAAAAATGGTTAGTAAGATAATTCTGAAAAAACATCTTGGTAAATAACTCTTTTCTGATATTATTCTCTAAGCTCAGAGAGTGTGCATGATCTAAAAAATGGTACTGGAGAGACGAATCAGCTTTTCTGACCAATCAGATTGCAAAATTTCTTGAAAGCGAAAGTTATAATCTTGTTATTTCTTCCCTCTTTGCTTTGTGACAAAATCAAGAATTAAAGTATATGTAATAGGACCAAGGTCGCCTGGGGGAGAGGGGTGGCTACCCTTTTCAATGAGACTAGGAGGCAGTGCGTGCCCCTTTTCGACCGAAGTGTACTACTTGAAAAGAAAAGACTTTCCAAGAAATATAACTGAGAAACTATTGAGAATTCGTTTCTAACGTATTTAACGTGTGTCAGTGCCAATTTAGTGCACACAATTTTGTAAATTACCGAACGAAGAAGCTATACAATCCACGAATGGAGTTCTAAAGCTTGAGCTCTAACGTTAATTTGAATTATTCTACTTGTCGTGACGTGCTCTATCTCCTCGGCCTCTTCTGCCTGATCGACTCCAAACGCTGCAGGTGTATGTATTTCTATTTCATGTAACTAATTCGACATTTATTTTGGTGGCAATGCGTGACGCAACGTGTGTCATTCTGTATGCAGACATGAGTCGGAATTTAAAAAACGAGCGTGCGCGGGTCCACATCCACTAGTATATATAAAGTTAATATACTACTCAAAAGTTTGCTAAGCACCAAATATATCCAACTACCTGTTTTACGTTTTAGTTGAAATATTGTAATGAAAAGTGTATATATGTTTTATTTAATTATATCTTTAATGATTTAAGTGCATAAATTAAGATTTAATTTATGTTTGACATTATTTTTTAGCTTTTGAATACGACAACCATGGAAAATGGATATTTTTCAGTCTTCAGCTGCAGATGTTGCCTTGTCTCTGCCACCACCTTGCCGTCTTACTGGTGTGCCATACTGCTGAAATCTTGCCCAGGCTCTGGTGATCACAGTATGGTGCACACCAAGGGCTCCACCAACCTGACGATGGGTAGCCCCTTGCTCCACCATCCTTACAGCCCGCCACATTTCTGCTTCAGACAAATTGTCATATTCAATCATTAAATCACAAGGGTTTGTGTTGAAATGAAGATTGAATACCCTACACATGTCATTTACATGTAGACAGTACACGAAAACATCATGAAAATCAAGGGGTACATGCTTTCCATGACTGTCACAAAAAGTCTTCCTGTCAAGAGAGCTAATATAAACACTGGGGACCATCTCAATACATTCCTCAATCATATCCACCAAAAATATCGCAAATATGTCACAAGCAAATTTCACAATGATGTGTCAAATATTTGGTGCTTAGCAAACTTTGAGTAGTATATACTATTGTGTGTCACATTACAATTTTTGGTAAACTATCGATCTTAACCTTTTGAACACGAACGGCCGGTTTTCAGGTCCAGAGGAAAAATATATCATACTTTCATTTAGTAGGATGGCTGCTGAGTTAAATAGAGTATGGGATAGATCAATCAATATTTTCAACGTGCAACCCCGAGGCTGCATGTTGAAAATATTGATTGGTCTATCCCCAAATAATAAATATGGACTCTTCTAACTGCTACCACTGAACTGACATGGAAGATCAGGGTTCAAAAGGTTGACTTATCTTCTGATGCGAGGGCCTTAACCTTTTGAACACGAGCGGTCGGTTTTCCGGTCCAGAAGCAAAATATGTCATACTTTCATTTAGTAGGATGGCTGCTGAGTTAAATAAAGTATGGGGTAGATCAATCGATATTTTAACGTGCAACCCGATGCTGCATATTGAAAATATTGATTGGCCTATCTCCAAATAATAAATATGGACTCTTCCAACTGCTACCACTGAACTGACATGGAAGATCAGGGTCAAAAAGGTGAACTTATATTCTGATGCGAGGGCCCTTTGTGATACTCCTGCCCCCCCCCCCCCCCCTCCTCCGGCTCCCGGATGCTTTCGGAGCCCTTGAATACTTGTTTTGTCTTGAAAAGACAATATACCAGCTCATATTCATTGAATCCATATTCATTGAATCTTCGTTTACACGTACAGTGGAGAGTGGATTACTACGAAATCACCGGCAAAGAGGAGGCCTTAACCCTTTACCCAACGTAAAGGGCCAAAACCTGCCAGCGCTATTCTCAACAATCGCCAATTAATTTTCACCATTTTTTCATTTTTTGTCTCAAAAACATAGGTTATGACCTCCTCGTTGGAACGAGCTTGTCGAGCTCGTTCCAACGAGGGGTCATAACCTATGTTTTTGAGACAAAAAATGAAAAAAATTAGTTATTCAAGACTTTTTTTGCAAGTGTCGTCTGCTTTTCATATTACGTAAAGGGTTAACCAGTCAACTTACTCCTATTCTATGAATGATGTATATTTAGAGGTTATTACTTGGTTGGGTTCATATCGGCCGAGATATCAGCCCTCGGTAACTTCACACCAACCTTAGATCGATTACCGAGTGCTTATATCTTGGCCGATATGAAAGTAACCAGATAATGTTCTCTTCATTTATCAAACCAAAACAAGTAATTACAAAAGAATCTCCTTCTGCGACTGTGATAATGTCTCTCATTCTTTTCACAAAGTCCTAAGTTTCCCCACCGGAGAAGCTGCTACGTTCGGGTATCTAAACTACCGCTCGTCCCACTTCCACGAATATCCCCGTACGACTCTTACTTTTTGATTAGCACTTGACTACAACTGGCACTCTGGCGAAAAAAAATTTCAGTGTTAAATCAGATCACCATAGTACACACAACACAAATGTTTTCAAAAAATTCACAATCCTATGGGAATTTTCAGTGTTAAATCAAGTCTCCAAAGTACACACGGTCGTGATTGTGCTCTGGCGAACAAATGTCTATGGGAATTTCAGTGTTAAATTAGGTTCCCATAGTGTCATCACCTCTTATCACTGATTTCCCCATAGACAATCCTGGAGACACTCTGGTGTAATTGCAACATCTTATGCCATACTGTTTTTAGGATATTCACAAACATTCAATATAAACAATCACTCGCAGAATGGGTGAGGGAACTTGGTCTCTTTTTCTGAGACTTGTTTTTTTTAAAAAAAACTTGTAATATGTTTGAGAAAACTCTTTTGAGAATGTGTTGGTCCTGAAAAGCACATCCACAGAGGCATTTTTTGAAGATACTCGTTTTGTGATACCAACACTTTGAAAACGACATGTAGAGATGAGGAAAATTAGGATAAAGCAGAGTAACTTGTATCCTAAATGTGTCAGGGTAAAAAAATTCAATAACCTACTCTGGGATTTTTTGGAATCCTCATAGAATTCACTCAAATCCGGGTAAAGGTTATTGAATTTCACCTCCCATTTTTTATATTTTCTTTCAGGATGCCAATTAAGATCAGGATGCAGGTCAATCTTTTTTACTCGGTACCTCTCTAGTTCATATCCACCCACCTGCGGCAACCGCGTTGTGGCCTTGGGCAAGACACTCCACCCCCATTGCCCACGCGGGGGCACGGTGACGTTGTGTACTAAGGCGTACTGCACGTTGATGGTGCACGTGTCTTCAACCAATGCTAACCCTGCTTGTGTGGAGTTAGTATGTTGGGGAGCTGACAGTTGCTCTCCGTTACTCGGTGGTTCTCTCCGGGTACTCCGGCTTCCTCCGCTTGTAAAACTGTCACGGCCATGATTAGCCATTGTGCTGAAATATGTGACCTATTAATTTTCACCATTTTTTCATTTTTTTGTCTCCAAAACATAGGTTATGACCCCTCGTTGGAACGAGCTCGTCGAGCTCGTTCCAACGAGGGGTCATAACCTATGTTTTTGAGACAAAAATGAAAAAATAAATAAATAAGTTCATATCCACGAGCTGCTAAGAACTGTCTTATCCCTGCACGTCGTTCTAATTTGTCAATAATTTGCCGACTTCACTGACGAGTATACTTCAGAGGACCGATACGGCGCATATGTCCAAAACAACTGTCTTCGTCACATCTTTTCTTTCTCTATTCTTTCGTGTTCTTCTTCCAGTCGCTTATTCCATTCATTATCAGATATTTCCTCGGTCCTCCACTTGCAGTAAACGTCTTGATCAAGATTTACATTCATTTTTCAAGAAGAAATGATGAGCACATGAAATGTTGACTGGTTTTTGTACCCAACACAAATTGTCATTTGTATCGAAATCTCCCCAAAGAATGCTCACGTGCTATTGGATTATAAGGCGGGAGAAAATCAATCTTTTACGACTTTCACTATCACATTGTAGTAAGTATAAGACTGTCAACTCGAGCTGAATTATTTCGTCGATATGGATTTTTAAAAAAATTAGAGAGATAACAGATGAAGATGCAGAAAAAGAATCAGAAAGATTTTTGAAAGAAAGAAGCCAGAGGTCAAATGAAGTATTCCTGTAGCTCTCTACCAGCGGTGTAGTTCAACCCTGCCAAATAAATTTAGAGAAATGGTGGCAAAGTTTCCGGAGATGGGGGGTGGGGGTGAGACGGCCGTCTGGAGAAATCCAGTTCCATAACAGACCAAAACATCCCTGCGATTACCCAACGGCCGTCTACGAGGTGATCATGCTTGGCAAAAGGGAAGATTGGGAAAATTAATTCTTCACCGAAAAGGAGATGAGATCGCCCAACGTCGCTCCTTGGCAGGGTGAACTTCACCACCAAACTGGCTTCGCACCGGCCCTTTTCAGGTCCCACATATTCTCAAAATAGATTTCTCAAACACATTACAAGCTTTTTCTGAAAAACAAAATTCTCAGAAACAGAGACACGGTTCCCTCACCCATCCTACTTTGCTTGAACATAAAAGCAAGAATTAAAAAATGTATTTCCCCGTGAAAGTTAAGTGTGCGATGTTTTATCAAACAAAAATATCCAATTGATCTCTCCATCCTACTTGCTTGAACATAAGAAGAAATAAAGTATTAAAAAGGGACTGTGTCTCCATGAGACTTGATTTTTGTGAACGTGTGTACCTCTCTTTTGAAACATTTAGGTAGCCCGGAAAAGGGCTTTTTTTAAATTCTGTCAATGTATTCACTTATCCATTCTCTTGGAATACCTTCCAGTTCCATTGAGATGGACATTTTTCGTGATGGGTAGTTGAGTGAGTGTTTTTTTGATCTGTTCCGTTTTCTCCTCTTCAAAAACCTCAGTCTGTGTACCAGTAGTAATAAGCCGTTCACGTGTTTTTCGTTCAGGTTTTCGTCCACGTTTTTGTCATTGTGGAATTTGTATTGGATTCTCTTCTATCATCTTGAACTATTAGTTTCTCTGCTGATAGTACCACTTGGTTGTGACAAGATTTCATTTCTTGTATAATTTTTAAAATATGCTTCAATAAACCTTCATTGCGATCTGTTGAAGTATTGGTGGATTCCGATTCACTTGCTATAGACTTCTCGTTCCCATCTTCTGATACTAGTATTGCAGGATTAATGCTTATTAAATCATCAAAGTCTGATAAGAAATTGAGCTCTGCCATATTTTCTTGACTGAACAAATACAATCATCATTTGTTATTGTGACCTGGTATTTATAAGAAAAGCAAGCTGTCATTCGGATCAAAATCTCTCCAAAGAACGCTCACGTGCTATTTTGATTATAAGGCTGTAGAAAATCAGTCCTTTATGACGTTCACTATCACATCGTTGAAGTAAGTGTAAAACTGTCAACTCGAGCTCAGCTATACTTGATACAGAACCAACCATGAGAATACAGTTATTCATAGAGATGAAGATGTCGGAGGGAAGAAATGGAGTTGGAAGAGATGGAATGAAGCGGGAATCAACCATTACTATTCCAAGGAATAATTTACGAAGACTTGCAAGAAGGGCTGGAGTCGAGAAAATTTCATCATTAGTATTTGACGAAATTCAACTGGATTTACAACAATTTCTATGGAATGTCATCAGGAATACCATCCAATACGCAAGATTAAGAGGAGGTGAACAAGCCATTGTTACTAGAGCTGATGTTGACAAAGAATGTAAGAAGAATGGAATAAATATGATGGGTTAGCGATTAAAATAAGGAGAAACAAAGCAAAAGGCCCTTTTCAGGGCCACCACATATTGTAAAGAGAGAAAACTCTTGATACTCACACTTGGCAGTTCCCTCACTTGAGTCTTGACGTGAATACTTTATTCAATCCAAGAGGTATAAACCTCATAGTTCCCACCGTTTTACAATTTAAGTTTGTTCATTGCAGTGACATACTTGGTGATTTTACAAATGGTGTAATGCAAAACGTGTTTTTTATGTTTTGAAAACTTAATTTGCAAACATGAAAATTATTTTTTTGTTTGCAAATTAGTTTTCTGAAAAAGGTTTTCTGTAAAAACTTTTTTCAGAAAACTGATTTGCAAACAGAAAAAACAATGTTTGTATTTTTTATGTCTCTGAAATTATTTTTCTATTTGCAAAGTAGTTTCTGAAAAAGTTTTTACAGACTTTTTTTTTCAGAAAACGAATTTGCAAACAGACCGTCTGAGCGATCGATTCGGACTTCCGTGTTGTGTCCTTGGGCAAGACACGTAACCCCGATTGTCCACATGGGAGTACGATGACGCCGTGTACTAAGGCGTACTGCACGTCGATGGTCCGCATGTCGTCAACCAATCTAACCCTGCCTGTGCTGCAGTGCGGAGTTACGATGTTGGAGAGCTAACAGTTGTTCGTCGTTGCTCGGTGGTTCTCTCCGGGTACTCTGGCTTCCTCCACCCGTAAAACTGTCACCGACACGATATGACCTTGGCTATTAAAGTGTTGATAAGCCTTCATAAATAATAAATAAATTTTTAAACAGAAAAATAATGTTTGAGTTTTTTAGTTCTATGTATTTTTTTTACTTGCCTGATATATAGTTTTCGTGAAAATAAATGTTTCATTCCAAAATGCACATCACCTGATAATGGCACAATGCCAAAAATTCCATTTGTATTTTTTGATTTTGAAACCACTCCACACATTCCAAATTTTTGTATTGCCCATCGTGCTTGTGCAGATTGTATTTGTAAACACATAGATCAAAAATGTAGTTCATATGATCAATTTGGACAAGGAGAAACAATATTTAAAGAGGAGTCTACTTTGACAGATTTTTGTAAATGGCTTTTCAGTAAAGAACATAAAGGGACTACAGCAGTTGTTCATAATTTAAGAGGATCTCATTGACAATTTGTGTTAAGCCATCTTGTTGAAAATTATACCACAACTCCAGAAATTATAAAAAATGGAAACAAAATTATTCTACTTTAAGCTCCTGGTGTGAGGTTAATTGATTCTTTAAGTTTTCTTTCAATGAGATTGGCACAATTTCTTAAAACATTTGGTTTGGCTGAATTAGCAAAAGGTTATTTCCCTCATTTGGCAAATATACAAACTTATCAAAATTATATTGGTGATTATTTAGAAGCAAAATTTTACATGCCTGATTCTATGTCTCCATCGGATAGGGAAGAATTCATCAAATGGTATAATCAAAAACTTTCCATCAATGCTATATTTAACTTTCGAAAGGAAATCGAAATGTACTGTGGGTGAGATGTAGATATTTTACAAAGAGGTTGTGCGTAATTTAGACAGAGATTTTTAGACAGTGATGGAATAGACTCCTTCAGAAAAGCAGTTACTTTAGCTGATGCCTTAACAAAGCTTAGAGAAAAAAACATCAATGCCAGAACATATACCTGTCATCATTTCAGACATAGGTTACCCATCTGCAGTCAAATACTCTATAAAGTCTATAAAATTTTCACAGTTACTTGCACAAGAAGTACACATATATATGTACAACATGCACTTAATGGCGGGGAAGTTAAAATAGGAGATTATTAATACAGATGGATTCCACAAAGACACAAACACCATTTTTGAATTTTTTGGATGTATGTGGCATGGTTGAGAAAAATATTATCCAGACAGAAATGCAAAAACCCAGTCAATTTAAAATGCTACAAAACTCTATACATATAGACACAGGATTGCACAGAACATTTAAAGTCACTTGGGTACACTGTGAAAGGGATATGGGAACATGAACATTTTAAAGATGGACAACTATATACTTCATGTAAAGTCAAAGGGATTCCATTAGATTTCAACACATCACAGAAAGTCAATTTTGAAAGTATGGTTGAATGTGTGAAAGATAGACAGAATTACAAAATAAACATTGAATACACACCCAAAATTAACCGTAACAAGAACAGACAAGTCACAAGTGAACCACAAACCAAAACATTTTGATCTGTATATAAACAAGAGGCCGGGGGGGGGGGTGGGGGGGGGGGGGGCTGAGGGCGCTCACCTGACATGGTAGCCTAAATATCAACCGAGAGTATTGATTTCAACAAGTTGCATCTGCTCCTCCTAAGAAAAGCGTATACCAGATATCCCCCCAAGGATGCTGCACACCAAATATCAAAACATTCCGACTGCTGGATCTGAAGAAGAAGATTTTTTAAAGAAAATTCCTCATTTTGAACCAAGTTACAATTCGAGCTCCCACAGTGAGTCCAAATATGGACCTAGGGACATGACTTGAACAAACTTGAATCTCACACCCCCCCCCACCTCCACCCCCAAGGATGCTGCATACCAAATATCAAAACATTCCAACTGCTGGATCTGACGAAGATTTTTAAAAAAAATTCCTCTTTTGGAACTAAGTTATAATTCGGGCTACCACAGTGAGCCCAAATATGAACCCAGGGACTTGGCTTGAACAAACTTGAATCTCACCTGCATAAGCATGGCGCATACCCAATATCAAAAGATTCTGCTTGCTGGATCTTGAGAAGAAGATTTTCAAAGAAATTAGCCTGAAATGCACTAAGTTCAAATTTGGGCTCCTATATTGAGCTCAAATATAAACTCAGAGGGCCGATTTGAACAAACTTGAATCAGATCCACCCCACAATGTTGCATACCAAATATCAAAAGAGTCTGCCTGCTGGATTTGGAGAAGAAGATTTTTTAAGAAATTTGCCTGAAACGCACTAAGTTCGAATTCGAGCTTCTATAGTGAGCCCAAATATATATCTAGGGAGCCGATTTGAACAAACTTGAATCAGATCCACCCCACAATGTTGCATACTAAATATCAAAGGATTCTGCCTGCTGGATCTGGAGAAGAAGATTTTTTAAGAAATTTGCCTGAAATGCACTAAGTTCAAAATCGGGCTCCTATACTGAGCCCAAATATAAACCCAGGGGGCCGATTTGAACAAACTTGAATCAGATCCACCCTACAATGTTGCATACCAAATAACAGAAGATTCTGCCTGCTGTATCTGGAGAAGAAGATTTTTTAATGTTTTTCCCATTGGCTACAGTGTTAAAAAGTGCTGACTCAGCACTTTTTCAAAGTCCTGAAAAAAGTACCTTGTGATCAAACCGATAGGGATTTTTTTAACCACTCTATTCTACTGGATAAAAGTAAGCTTTATACAAAATAAGAATTCTCTGTTCCGTGTAGTTTTGGAGATATGGCAGTTTTAAGGTTTTTCCTATTTTTAGCTCCCGAGGTTCCCACGGGGCAATGAGAAATTTTTTTTTGCATCAATCAACTACTTATGACCCATTATCATCTCTTATCAAATTTGGTTCAAATCGACCTCACGGTTCTGAAAATAGAAATTTTAGGCATGGCCAAAATTTTTGCCCCTCCCATAACGAAGGCAAATAATGCCCGACAAACTTCTCTTGAACAAACTTGATTCTAACCCTCAAAAGGACTCTGTATACCACATATCAAGTCTCTGCTACTGGTAGTTCATTAGAAGAAGATTTTCACAAAATTGGACCATTTTTTCCCCACCCCTCTGCTCGACATAAGCCGAAACCTAATTTGCATAAAAATCAAAATGCCCCTATATAACCACTACTTTCCTGAAATTTAATTAAAATGTGGCCAGTGGTTTATGAGAAAGAGGCTCAAACACCACCTTCATGCACGGCGATGGACGGACGGACGAAGAGTGATCAGAAAAGCTAACCCCCCTGACTTTCAGTCAGGTGAGCTAAGAAACGTTGTGCAGTAAATAAATATTATTCCATAAGGGTTAAAGGTATAAATAGAATTAAACGAAACAGGAATAGACAAGCATAAATAAATATGAGACATGCCCATACATGTTAAAGGTATAAATATAATTAAATGAAACAAGAATAGATAAGTGTAAATAAATATAAGACATGTCCATACATGTTAAAGGTATAAATAACCCACACCTATGATGTCAATGGAACATTTGAATTTCAACCATGGGCCAGGCAGGATGTATTTTACAAAACAATATCTCACATAAGGCATTATTATATGCTTTTCAACTTTTTACTCCAAGTCACCAAACAATAACAAAAGATGTTATTCAAAACCAATTAGGAAAAACAGAAATGTATATTGAATTTTGTAATGCATTATACATGAGGAATGCTTTTTACAAAGGCAATTTACAAAATATTTCGACAATAGTTATGTGGGATTTTATTATTTATGATGAACAAATCCTAGATTATTTATATAAACAACGTGTACCACAAATTGATCAATGAATAGATTCTTCAGAAACCGTATTTGAGTTAAAAGCACCTCTATGGAAAATTCCTTCAAAGCAGTATGAGGAAACTATGGAAGAAGGTAGTATATAAGTTAGTGATAGAAAACGTTTTCACAAAAACAATTATGGCACCAGGTGAATGTTTATTGTTTCAGCACCCCTGTAATATTTTTATCTCAGGACCAAGTGGTACAGGGAAAATAGAATGTGTTAAAAAAACTGATTTATTTACAAGGTTTATTTCAAATTGTACCTCAAAATATCACTTGGAGTTATAAAGAATGACAAAAGACATACACTTTACTTAAAGAAAATGAGACATCAAATTCATTGAAGGTATTCCAGACGATGAATTTGACATTATTATTGATGTCAGTATACATCTTGTAGTTTTCGCTGATATGTTGGAAGATAAAGATGAAAAAAAAAATCAAACTATTGTTTACTCATGAAGGACATCATCAAAATGCAAGTGTTATTTACATAACTCAGAACGTGTTTCAACAATCCAAATCTAGCTGTACCATAAGTTTAAATGCACATTATATGATTTTATTTAAAAATACAAGAGATAAAGGACAAATTAAAGTAGTGGCAAATCAAGTTCAATTACCACATTTAAATTCAGCTTATCAAGATGAAACGAGCGTCAATCATAGTTATTTATTAATTGATTTTCATCCTAGAACTCCTGATCCATTGAGATTAAGAACTGATATTTTCATCCATGGGTAACACAAGATGAACGTGGATCTATCATTTATACAAAAGTAGAACCATACTTAATAAAAAATTAAATTGCCCGAACAAACTTTAACCTGTATGGATAATCATAAACAGGATCTTGAACAACTTGCAAATCCGAGAGTAGATCTTGCAACAAAATGAAACATTATTTTAAAACCTGGTGGTGGTGGATTTTTGGTGGTGTTATTATTCGTAATTTAATTCGATGGGACGGTTATAAAACAACTAGAAACTTTCAATCAGCATTTAAGAAGAGAAAACACATAAGAAAAGAAAGTCTCCTAAAAAATCAAATAATTCATCAAGTTATAGAGAGATAAACAATCAATGAAAACTAGGACCTAAATACATGTACACAAATTTTGAAATCACACCTCATAATTCTCCAACTACCAAGCATACAAGAACAAAAGCAATACTTTTGAAAAATCTTCAAAAAACAAAGAAAAATATCACCACCTAAGTTAACAGGTGTAGTGTCAATAACAAAAGTTGGTGTAAATCATGAACCAATGCATTCTGTACAAAATACAGAGTATGTACCATTAAAAGAAAAGATTCTCACAATGACACATTTTACAGCTTTAAATTCTCCTAAAACTACTCAGGGAATAAGATCTTACTTTAAGTGAAAATGTTTAATAAATAAAGTGCACTCTTTGTACATATTTAAATAGCAATACATTTTATTCATTTCATTTCATCCATAGATACTGATAGAGGAGGATGGTGAGACAAAATAAGAAACAAAAACTTCCTTTAGTGAAAAAATGGTGGTATGTTATTAGCTATGAGCAAAACTCCTCCAGCATTTCAAAATGAAATAATAAGAAATGCAACTAAAGAATTAATTAATTGTTTGTCAGAATGCTGTAATAATTTTTTAAAAGGCAATGTACATCTAACACCTAGTCAGAAACAGAAATTGTATTCGAAGTGTAAAGAACTAAGAACACTTGCTAGTAAATCAGTTTCTGTTAAAAAAATAGAAATATTAAATCAAAAAGGCGTTTTTTTACCATATCTTGGATTACTTGCACCAGTGGTTTGACTTGCAACAAATCTTGGAAATAATTAGTCAGTATAATAAAAGAAAATGGCTATTGTACCTTATCAACTATTAGAAGATATGCAACAGTTTAGAAATGAAAAAGGACAACGTCCTAGATTACCACCTAGCCCACAAGTTACAAATAACTGCACAACTTCAGAATAATTTATCATCAGTGATAGACAATACAGAGTTATGAGAAAGTAAGAAAGCACTTAAGTATGGGGAAACTTTGCAGATATTTCAAATGCCACATAAGAAAGCACTACAACCTTCACTGGTTATACTTGAATCAGCAGAAAAAAATCATTATCTTTACGAGATCGAATTGTAGAAAGTGTGCCTGTTACTATGAGACATAAAGCAATGTCATTATGATCTGCTTTATCAACTCATCCAAACATGAGCTGGGATGATCAGGGTATATTAAGTTATGATTGAGAAGCCACACAAGGTTCAAACATTATTGATTTAGAGTTAATGATGTTCCTAGACATCGAAAAGGTTTCAAACCAAGAAGATGGGGAATATTCACTCATGGATTAAAAGATATCCCTATCCGGAGAAAATTTTCAAAACGTAAAACTATAGTAGATGGTATTGATCATCAATGGCAAATTGATTTAGCAGATTTACAAAGTTTACAATCTTACAATAATCAATTTCGTTATTTCGTTTGTGTCACTGATGTATTTTCAAAATATGCATGGGTATTACCTATCCGTAATAAATCTGGAGTGACATTAACAAAATCATTTCAGACTATTTTAAAAACTTCTGATCGTAAACCATTATCATTACAATCTGATAAAGATTCTGAATTTAAAAATAACGTGGTTCAGAAATTTCTGAAGAGAGAATATATTCATTGTTTCGCAAAAGAAAATCCTGAAACAAAAGCAAGTATTGTAGAACGATTTCAACATACATTGAAAACACGTATGTGAAAATACTTCACACATAAGCGAACATTAAAATATATTGATGTGTTACAAAACTTAGTTGATAGTTACAATCATAGTATTCAAAGAACTCCTGCTTCTGTATCTTTCGAAAATGAAGTAGAAGTTTTTCAACATTTGTGAGGACAAGAAACTCCGAAGAAAAAAGATACATTTTCAAATTGGTGATTTAGTGTGTATTAATAAAAATAAACGTACATTTGAAAAAGGGTATTTACCAAATTCGACAAAAGAATTATTTAAAATTACACATGTAAAACACACAATGCCACCTACTTACAAACTTGAAGATTTAGGTGGAGATAAAATTCAGGGTACATTTCATCCTCAGGAAATTCAACATTTTAAAGATGATAAAAAATATATTATCGAATCAGTTCTTAATAGACAGTCAAGACATGTGGGGAAGAAAATTATTAAAGAACTTAAAGTACATTGGGAAGAATATCCAAAGAAATTTGATAGTTGGATTCCCTAAACTGATTTAGTATACAAACAAATATGTCATCAAATGAAACTTCATTACCTAATGAAAGCACAAGTGTTGGTGTACAAAGTCAGCACAGTCAACAATTTAAAATTTGTGGGATTTGTGTTGCAAAATATCAAGTCACTTATTTTACACATATTATTATCATTTATGGTATTATAATTACTGCCATTGTACATTTGAGTTTACAAACCCCTGATAAAGAATTGCAGTTAGTGTTATTAAGTAGTTCTTTAGGCTATATTCCTCCAAGTCCAGGTTTAATATATTTGAAACAACCACAAGAAAAGAAAAATGAATTCATTTTATGTAACACTTCTGAATGATAGTTCTATGAATATATTTCCAAATAATACACAATGTCGGTTTCAAACACAATTACCTAAACCCATTCATCTTGATAATGAACAATGGGAAGTAGGATTAGTTGAAGTAATTTTACCTTGAGAGGCAAAAAATATTACTGATGAAGAATCTGTTTTAATAACATTGTGACAGATAGCAAAATACCGACTCGAATCAATAAATCATCTGTGAAACATACGATTCACAAAGGTGTTGCTGTTGTTGAATTAAATATTTTGCCGGGTGCTTATGCAAATGGCGGTCATGTCATAGATGCAATGCAAACAGAAATTCAAGAAAAACTTGGAGTTGTTTTTAAAACATTTGATGTATCTTTTCATGTAGGATATTCACATCTCCAAGGCCATGTAAAAATAGTAGGAAATAGTATTGGGAAAGTGGGTATTGAAATGTCAGAAAGTTTATTACAAAAACTGGAATGGAATGTAAAAATATTTTTCCTGTCATTTTTACTAACATGGGGAGAGATGTATTTAAATATAATGTAGATTTAAATATTGATTTCAATCAACTTTTTATTTATTCGGACATTGCAGATTATACATTTTTAGGTGATACTGAAGTACCTATTTTATGAGTGATTCCCTTTGAATCACAAAAAGAATGTCAACACATTCACAAAGAATTTGATAATGTACATTATGTACCCATATCAAAATCTTATTTTGATCAGATTAATATAGATATAAATGGAAACATTGGTAAACCTATTCAGTTTGTCAGTGGTAAGCCTGTTGTAAAGTTGCATTTTAGAGAGCAGAACAAATTACATTTATAAAAAAGTGATGCCTGTATATCAAGGTATACCACGTCATTATGGGTATGGATTAGGTTCTATTTTTTCATACAGCATTGAGAACAGCTGTACCATTTTCTAAAACCCACAGCAAAAATGTATTTCAAACTTTAAAGAGAGAAGGTTTCAAACATGGTATACAGATGGCAAAAAAACGTTTAGGAAAACGTAAAGCACCTAAAGAAATTTTATTCACTCATGGAAAAGATCTTTTGAAATCAATGGGAGCATCTGCTTTAGGTATAAAAAATCGAAAAGGAAAAGCAATAATTCATTCTAAGAAAATTTCTCAAAGAGTATAGACGTGTAGAGCACCTGTAAAATGAAACTCAAGACCCCTTGATATATTTGATTAAAATCATGATGTTACATGGATCATGCAAACAGTTTGGAAGTAGTTTTGATCCAGATAATGTTTCACCAACATCAAGTGGTATAGAAAATATTGGTGAAGCTGAACAATTTCCAATAGCATCTTTAAACAATTCTTCACCAATAGAAATTTTAGTTCCAAGACAAACAACCAAGTGGTTAGATCTTGCAGCATCTACAGTTGAAGTTGAATTTAAAATTACCAAACAAGGTTGGAGATCTTTGGTTCCAGATACACAAATTGCTCCCATTAATAAATTTTTTCATAGTATATTTAGCAAAATTGATGTCACATTGAATGGCAATCTTATCACCGCCAATACAGATCTTTATCCTTACAGAGAATGTTTGGTGAATTTTCTTAGTTATTCAAGAGATGTGAAAAAACACAATTGGCTGCAAGTGAAATGTGCTATTTAGATTCTCCTGGCCCACATACTGGAACTGCAAGAAGTTCATCTAACAAAGGTTTGACTGAATGTGCAACATTAATTGGTGCTATTAAGTTTCTTCAGTTAAGAGGAAAATTACATTTAGATCTATTTATGCAAGAAAAATATTGACCAAATGGAGTTGAGATGAAAATTAAACTGCATCATACTCCATCTAAATTTTGTGTGATTTGTGGTGAACATGGGAACACTGAAATTCAAAAAGCTATTTTTAAAATACGAGCATTAGATTTAATTCCAAAATTTGCAAATTATTTTAATGCACAAATAGATCATTC
This sequence comes from Pictodentalium vernedei, assembly GCA_031216915.1. Lineage (NCBI taxonomy): Eukaryota > Metazoa > Mollusca > Scaphopoda > Dentaliida > Dentaliidae > Pictodentalium > Pictodentalium vernedei. The sequence goes on along the minus strand of CM062297.1, from coordinate 248,472,501 downwards.
AGGTTATAAAATGCCCATAAGGTGTGTAGAAATTAAAACATTTACAATTGGAATCAGTATTCATTCAAAAACAGAAGATCATCTGTTTCATAAACAGATACCAAAACGAATTATTCTTGGCTTAGTAGCTAATAGAGATATAAATTGAGATATTGGCACAACTCCATTTAATTTCCAACATTTAAATTTGAATAAGTAACAGTAGATGAACATTCCATTACATCACGTCCTTGTGAACCAAATTTCGAAGGTGGACTTTATCTAAATTCATATTTATCATTGTACGAAGCTCTGGGCTTGTTTGGACAAAATCAATCATTTAATTTATCTTTGCAGGATTAGGGAAAAGGGTATACTCTTTGGGGAATTGATTTGACACCTAATCAGTGTAGTAATGGGCCATTGGCTCATCCTATAAAATTTGGTAATCTTCGCATTGAACTTCAGTTTGCTCAAGTTCTTCAAGAGGTAATCAATGTTGTCGTCTATGCAGAATTTGATAGTGAGCTAGAGATCAACATATTTAGAGAAGTGATATTTGACTATGAAAAAAGTTGATTCAGTGTGAACAGTGCAAGATGTGTGAGGAAAAAATACAAACATTATTTCAAGAATGCGTTGTGATAGAACTGATAAAATGCATTAAACAGAAAATGAAAAATTTCTGTGAAGAATGTCAAGCACACAAAACAACATTAATAGATATATACATTGCAGAATGATGATGATTATTTACAACGAAGCTTAAAATATTCTTGTAAAAGGTATTAAACCATTTATAATAGACAGGCCAAATCTAAAAATAGGCTTTTTTAGTAAAGACCATCCCAAAAGAATCGAAGGCTTTTTCAAATGCCTTCGAAGTCTAACTGGCCTAGAATTCCTGAAATGTCCTTGAAAGTTAGGAATTAGCTGTGTTGCCTCTCCAATATATCTCCCTTTCATAAAACCAATAGATCTAGAAGGTTCAAGAAGGAGTTATTAACATCAAAGAGGGGATTAGTGTTATCATTTGACACAACTGAGGGATCAATTTTGGATGAATACAGGTTTTGGTGAAAAATTCTTTTGTTCATTTAAAATAACTTTTAGATATTCGGTTTCCATAACTAATTTAGAAATGACTTTTTCATTTCAGTGTAGTGTCTTTTTTCCAGGTTACAAAAGTGTTTCGTTGGCTTTTCATCGTCAAAATTCCATTTTGCTTTTAGAACCATTCCTTGTTTTTTTGTTGCTTATTGTTTTCAATTTCGTTTAAAGAGATTCTATCTCAGAGAATACTTCAGAATTTCAGAGTTCTCCACATCCTTATACAAGTGAGTGTCTACCAAGCGAGCAGAGCAATATCACATTTATCTCTTCAACATGAAAAATGTCTCTACGTTTGTTCGTTTCTGAAGATAACCCTCGACACTTTAACCCTTTGATACTTTTGTATATGTTATTACAAACGAAATCTTTTGTTTAATTTAACCCTTTGATACTTTTGTACGTGTTATTATGAATGAATTTTTTTGTTTAATTTAACCCTTTGATACTTTTGTACATGTTATTACGTACGAAACCTTTGTTTAATTTAACCCTTTGATACTGTTGTACGTGTTATTATGCATGAAATATTTGTTTAATTTAACCTTTTGATACTTTTGTACGTATTATTACGCACACAAATTTTGTTCAATTTAACCTTTGATACTTTTGTACTGTTATTACGTACGAAATCAAACAACACATTGATATTTTGTGGTCATTTGTTTTGATATTATTTTTGGATTTCTAACCTCAAATCCCTATTTTCTCCCAAATAGTGCTCAGTGAAAACCGCCGAACCAAATGTTATCACAGCTTAAAATACTAATATAATCCTGCTGTCAAGACTTCTTAACTGGTTGAGTGCTAGAAGCCACTATCCAGGCTTTCAAAAAATGAGGATACCAGAGAAAAAGCCAACACTCTCCTTGCTTATATTTCATATTCAGTCAAACACAAATAATATTTTGTTTATATATAAATTTGTTTTATTACAAATTATTGTTTAAACAATATTTATTCATGAATTATAATATTATACATACAGGTAAATGATAATTGCATAATGTTCATGGAGACTTGTAATACAGGTGTATGCATAAAGGTATTTAAACATAGTTGATATACAAGTTGTATGGGTGGCACATGAAGGCACTCTCCAATAATTTGTAATAAAACAAGTTTTCAATAACAAATTAAGACCACAAAAAATACCCTAGCCCTCAATCTGATAAACACTAATGTGAAATATGTCTTGTTATTGGTACATTGCGGCGTTTGACGTCGCATTTTAAAAAAAAACGATAAAGAAACTGAATTCCTAGTGACGTTTGAACGTCAGGAAAATTAAAGTCTCAAAGGGTTAAACTCCCAATGATCATATTAGTCATTGATGATTGTGCTTATTGTGTGCATATCTTTGCAACAACGATTTGTCTTATTCATCTTCAGTGTATGGCTGCTAATGAAAGTACAGTGTATACTGATACAAAGTGGAATCGAGAATATCTGTTTTTTTTGTTTTTTTTTTGAAAATCAAAAACAAAAACAAAACAGTGAAGTTAACAAAAGCTTTTGTTGTGTGGTTGGCATGGAGATGAAGCATTATGATAGATGAAATTCAAAACAGACTTCTTGTAGGAAAAAAAAATCTAGTTCTCACCACCACTTAACCGATAGAATAGAGGAGAAGAAAAAAAAAACAGCTACACGTATTATTTATGTTCAAATCGATCTGTTCCTTCCTTAAGTTTTCTCTAGTAATTTGTTACGTCTCTTGCTCTGTATGGCTATTTGTTGTTGAAAAAAATGAAAGTCTTGAACCGCAACGCCCCGACCCGCCCCGACCCGCCCCGCCCCACCCCACACGTCCACACGACCAGGAGTATATCAATATCGAGAATACCATTGTGTCCATTGGACACGAAAGTGACAATTCCGCGATCTTAATGTCCGAGGTACTTTGGTTTCGAACACATTGTCTTCGAAGAATCCACAGTTTCGGAGTCCGTTCTTCAACTTGAACTATGACATTCCAGGAAAGGTCCCTTGCTGAATGTGTAGATAACGCTCCGATGTCATTAAATATATGGTGAAGAAGCAGCAGAAAGTTCATGAAGGATAATCTACATTTCAGACAACAGAGATGTTGAAGGAATATTTTATTATCACTAAAAAACAGTTATATTTTGTGCGTTGTGGTTGCATTCAGTTAAATGAAATCTACCTACACTGCCTGTAGATCGCGTAATCAAGGAGTGAATTTTGCCTTTTTGGATGGCATAGGAAGCAAAGGCATGCCGCGTTGCATTGTGATAGTCACATGAATTTTCATGGTAGCAGTGTAAGCGACTTTGTTGTGACCTGATTGTGATGGTAATATGTGGTGTTGGTGCTCATGCACAGGGCGTGTTGTTATGGTAATTAGTGTTTCTATCGTCCATTTCACTGGTGGTCGTCATCTTGGTTCCTGTGGTGTCGGGTGGGTAATATAAAGTTTGTTCTGTATATCTAATTACCCCAAGCAACCACACAATGACCAAAAAGTACCGAAGTAGACAAAAAAAGAACAAAAAAAAAAATCCCCCCCCCCAAATGTTTATCTTTTCGTTTCCGATTAACGCTCACCTTCTAATACCCTTTCATAAGCTATTCTAGCAATCTAGCTAGTCTTAGCAACTCCTTGTTATCTGTGGTCTCCCCTCGACCAATCAGACCACCCCATTTATCTAAGCCTTGCCCACTAATATTTTACCGAGCAAATAGATCGAAACGAGTCAGTTCGCCTTATCGTTGCCTGAGTGCTAGAACGTCCTATGTCCCCTATGGGACATAGGACACTCTAGCACTCAGGCGACGTTATCATAGGAGACCGTGAGGAATTCCATCACTGAGGCTAACTTCAAGTCCCTCATATCCCCATCCAGGTATTCGAGAATATGAATCCACGTGGCTTCGAGTGATTACCTTTGCACTCTTTTGAGGGTTATACCAGTTATATAAACGATAAATGCTATATTATACTTTGGCAGGGCAGAGAGACGAAATTTAGTTTGGAACGGGGGGAGTATGAACGCACCAACTCAACCTCGAAGTGACAGGTAGGCATGCAATGCAGTCATAACTTCTGGAATAAAAACAACGAGATCAACAGAAACGACACGAGCGACAGCAATAACGACAAAAACAGCATCATGACGACAACTGCAATAACAAAAGTTCACACAACTGTAAAAGAATATTTCAAATCGATGAGGGCAGAGGTCAGTGATTTATGGAGGTAATTAAAGGTCTCAAACAGACATGCAGAACATCACACTGGCATCACAATTGAAAGCTGGCAAAGATTAAACATTGATTGACTTTCTAATCACAGCAAGTATTCTATTTTGAGAACGTGTATACAATAACCGTTGGGATTTGTCCCACTGCAACTCTGTTATCGCCACGTGTGTAATAGCAGCACGAATCGTTCACCACCCAATCTTAACCCCTTCAGCGTGTTCCATAATTGCATTTTCCTGTTTTGGCATACTCCAACGTAAAGCAGACGGTTGTTTTGGGCTTAACGGAACGCTCAGTAATAATTTAATCGTACAACCCTATCGAACAGTACGATTAAATTATTACTAATCTTTCTTGCCAGTGGGTCGAGGTGTCAGACCACCAGTCTAATTTTGTGATGAATCCGACGCTGGTATGGTCTATTTGTTTATCCACTTTTCACGGGTATATAAAACTATGAATGTTGTGAGTTTTCACTCCTAATGTCAATGCCATAAAAAATTCAGTCAAAATGAATCCTTGATCGTGCAACATTTCTTGTACCGATTCAACGAAATGAGTATTTATGGCATTTTTACATTCGTTTGGAATATATTTGTTGGTACGACCAACTAAAATATTCCAGACGAGAGGACTTAAACACGAGCGACGGACTATTTAACCCTTTACCTAACGAATCGCCCGCATCCGCCCGCGTAATATGCAAACTGAGCAGTTGAAAAAATTAAATTTTTCAAAATATTTCAACAAAACCATATCATGTGACCCTCATTGGAACGAGCTCATTGAGCTCGTTCCAATGAGGGGTCACATGATATGGTTTTGTTGAATTTAAAAAAAAAAATTTTTGAAAAATTAAAAAAAATTATATTTCAAATAATAAATTTTGATATCGTCTGCGTTGGGTAAAGGGTTAAGGATGAGTCTGATTGTGGGCCATAACATCGTCGATTTCCTTAAAGAATTAAACTGGTGTCCTGAGAGCTTGCAGTTGGATATGCATTTAGTTATCTTCCCATCGACTACCACATAGTCATCCACGAAAACCAGGTAGGCATATTAGGCAGAAAAGTGAAATGATTCATTAAAGGAATTTATTTTTATTCTCAAACTAGTTCCGTGAGCGATCGTCCATTCGTTCCTCCTCTGAGAAACCACGGCGACGATTTATTCATATACCAGGAGAGAACCATCACGCTGCGGAGAACAAATGTGAGACTCTACAAATTACAGAAGCGGTTGAAGGCAAATGCACCATTGACGTGCAATCAGTCTTGGTAGACAGCACCACAGAGCTCCTACGTGAGCATGCGGGATTAAGAATATTATCCAAAGACACAACGCAGTTACCACTGGCATGATGGAACCGTAGACCTTTCGGTTTAAAGTCTAATTCTCTAATCAATGAACCACAGAACTGTCTTGCATAGCTAACAACCACTTCGTTACGTTCCCATTTATTTATTGCGGTTTAACGACACTTTCGACAGCCAGGGTCACCTCGTGTAGGAGAGTTTTACGGGTGGAAGCATCCGGAGTACCCGGAGAGAATCACCGAGCCACGGCAAGCATCTGACATACTCCCCAACATACTAACTCCGCACAAGGAGGGTTAGCATTGATTGGAGACAAGTGCACTATCGACGTGCAGTACGCATTAGTGCACTGCGTCACCGTGTCCCCAAGTGGGCAATCGAGATGAGGTGCCTTGCCGAAGGACACAACGCAGTTACCCCTGGCGGGGATCGAACTGTGAACCTTTCGGTTTGAAGTCCATTGCCTCACCACTGAGCCACCGAGCTCCCTCTGGGTTCTCATCCAGATCAATGAACTTCGCCCGATTATGAAGGATGAAGAGGTCCCGCCCGAGTGCAGATCTGTGTCTTGGAGGGCTGGATACCTTTGAACGTTAAGGTTGGATATCATTACTCAGAAATCGACTGCATTTTCTGTCCCAACAATAACTAATTATACAATTATTCAACACAATATGGTATGACACACTGACAATTAGGCAAATCGTTTGTTGTTGTCAATCCTGGCAAGGTACCGCGGTGGTTTTGACTTTGTACCCGAGAGGCATTCTGTCTAGCGATACTTACGTTTTGTCCTTGGGCAAGACACTTAACCATTTACCCAACGTAACGGCCAAAAAAGGCAGCGCTATTCACAAAAATCGCCAATTAATTTTCATTATTTTTTTCATTTTTTTGTCTCAAAAACATAGGTCATGACCCCTCTTTGGAACGAACTCCTCGAGCTCGTTCCCAAGAGGGGTCACAACCTATGTTTGTGAGGCAAACATGAAAAAAATTAGTTATTGAAGAATTTTGTTTACAAGTGTCGTCTGCTTTTCAAGTTAGGTTAAAGGGTGAATCCCATAAGGGCACGGTGGCGTAATGAACGTCGATGGTGCTCTTGCCTTCAACGCTGCTAACTCTGCTTGTGCATAGTTAATGAGTTGGGGAGTTGACAGTTTCTCTCTGCTACTCGGTAGTTCTCTCAGAGTGCTCCGGCTTCATCTACCCGTAAAGATGTCCGACACAATGTGATCCCGGCTGTTGAAAGTGTCCCAATAAACAATCCATCAATTCAGTCAAAATCGGAACCAGTCGAGTGTTGGCAAATACTTGGGAATAAAATAATCAACCATCACACTAATTGTATGGAGACTGTAATGTGCCGTATGTCATATTCAGGTATGTAGGGCATGATGTGCTTTGAGGTCAAGGTCAAGTAAGCCGTGATGTACTTTGATGTCAAGATCATAAGTGAAAGTCAATTATTCATTCATCGGTAATTCGTGTTTCGACTATAATTTGTACTGTTGAAGCAATCAATGCGTAGAGTGGATTGAGCTTTGAGGTTAGATGTCGGTGGCTGCATCTCAATTACATCTAGCAGTCCAAACTAGCAAGCCTAGGAATACAGATGTGGCGTTTCCTGACAACCATAGACGCGTCACTGACTTCGGTTTGTCACTTTCCTCTTATCATCGCGATAATTGTAATATTGTCGGGGTAAGAGTTGTCCATACTGTCATATAATGGACAGAAAACATCTCCTGTTTCGTATGGGTGCAGACTTACACTCCAGTTGCATGACACACCGTGATCGTGTGAGGAAGCGCGTCAATGGAGTACTGTCATTAAAAAGCGGACATACAATTTCGACCGGATCGTGATCGGATCCAAACACTTTGTCCTTTTTTCTCCCCCACAACACTGTACAATCTCACCTGTCGAAAAGGCAATAGGAGAAAATTGAATCCCAGATGCTGTTTTCGGCATTGTTTTTGTGTAAGTCCTAAAGGTGTAAGCGAATCGTGACCAGATCGCCATCTGATCACTACCAACAATTACAGCGTTGGGGTAATAGTGCAGATCAATGACAGGCCCGATCCATCGATTACCCAGCGGAGAACACAGTTATTTGGTTTGGATATTATAATATTTCGTTGACATATTTTAATAGAGTTCAGTTCTGATCGATGAAAGTCATGATGTGTCGTCGACCAGATCACCAGCCGGTACGGTCGCCGTGGACTGGTTACTTTTCACGGGTGGGCAATATTTCCACGGACGCAATAATGTTAGATTCCAAACACTAATTATAGGAATAATCAACAAAAAGTTAACCATGAACACCGGTTACAACCCGGAGCTTCATTAATTAAATTTTACTGATGATAATTTTAATTACCTGGTAAATGAATGCGTGGACATCACTGCCCACGCGTGGAGTATGGCCAGTCCACGACGACTATACTGTCGAGGTGTGATCAAATAAAGATAGAGAACTCAAGAGGAATTGCTTCCTTTGTTTACTTCACATTTCCATACTGTCACTTAATTGTAGCACATTCGATCAGCTTAATTCAATTCATTTCAATATTTATTTCACAGCATACATATACAAAGGAAAGAAACAAGGTTACAAAAAACAAAGGTAGATGTACAAATGTATACTGTGGGGAATGACATAGCCTTATGACTGTCTTCCTGTCATCCCCTAGACAATAAAAATAAAGACAAACTCAAACTTCCATATGTTCTGACTCTGGTTATTAAGATCTGTGGATTGTGAATTAACCGTGTTTTAACCGTGTTTTAACCGTATTTCTGAATGGATGAAGTAAATAAGCGTCCGTTAGTAAACCATTATAATAATCGTACGCTAAAGGAGTGAAGTAAATGACCATACGTGACAGTACAAACCTGGTTATCAGCTTGCTGGGAGAAAAGAGGAGAATATGATAATAACAACGAGAGTCGTAACTAGCCGAGGCAGTCGGGACATCTTGGGTTTGAACAGCTGATATTGGCGATATATGTATTCAGATATTGTTCAGTTAATATTTTTTTAAAAGTTGTTCGGGTAAGGGTTTTTATCGTTGTATCAAGGTCATTCCACAGTTTAGCAAACGAAAAATATGGAAGTGCGGCTGAGAATTGAGTGCGAGGTTTATAGGTGTTTAGGCTTCCACATTGCCTCGTAGTCATTCCGAAGGATTCCAGTAGACTTGAAACGTATCATTAAAACTGACGGGGAGATTGTTCTGTGACCAGTCGTGCATAAATAAAAGTGAATGTAATTTGTACAGATCTTTAAATTTAAGAATTTTTAAACGTTTGAACAGCGGGTCCGTATGTGATTTGAACTTTTTGTTCGCTATGATGCGTACAGCTTTCTTTTGTAAGTTTAAAATTTGTTTGGTAGCTGTTGCGTTGCCCCATATTTGAATACCATAAATTAAGTGGCTTTGAATTAAAGTGAAATAGAGTAGACGTAATGTTTCGGGCAGTAAAAAATTCTTGGCTCTATTCAAGATATAAATTGCTCTGGATATTTTTGTACAGAGTGTAGATACATGGTGATGAAATTTAAGGTTCTCATCCATGTTGATTCCTAGAAATTTTTTTGTGGTCACGATTGTTACCTGCTATTATTAAATCTGAGGTATTCAATGTAATGTGGGTTTGTACGTCGTTATCGTAATTGTAGTTGTCATTTTGGGGATGAAGAAGTATGACTTTAGTTTTGTTAGCATTTAAAGATAACCTGTTCGCAGAACACCAGTGGTTGATTTTTGATAATTCATTGTTTGCCATCTCCGTAAGGAGGTCAAGGTCGTTCCCAGATGCATGGGCTGATGTGTCATCCGCAAAGGATAGAATAAGCATGTCAGTTGATTCACTAATGTCATTGATATATAGGACGAACAAAAGAGGACCGAGTACAGAGCCCTGGGGTTAAACTCCATTCTAAAACTCTTCTGAAAACCTGACTATTTGGATTATTCGAGAGGAAGAAAAGACACAAACAAATGACGAGTAACCATTGCTGTGAACACGTCAATTTATTCCGAGTTGCAACACAGAGTGGAACAGAGATAATCCTACCTGGCATATGCATCCCCACATCTATTTTCAGGAAGAGCATTATTAAAATAACGAACTCATTTATAATTCTGAATCATTTCAGACTTAATCAAAAAATCCAATTGCCACGAATAGGCCAAGAGAGTGGCACAAAATATTTGTCAAGAAACGTTTCTCTACAGTGATGTACCCTGAGCGTCTAAAATATGTATGTATATGTAGAGGTCTGTCATCCCGATTTTGTGATAACCTAGGTAATAGTGATCGGGTTCTCACAAAGTTCCCTTTATTTTCTCAGAGTCACTTCATGGAAAAGAATGGGTTAATGTTCGTCCTCTCATTTTCGTGGGGTATTTGTGCATCACGAAGAAGGAAAGAAAAACAACAACCCAACAAAAGTGGTTAACCCTTTACCCAAAGTAACGGCAAACACCGGCCAGCGCTATTCTCAAAAATCGCCCATTCATTTTCATTATTTTTGTCATTTTCTGTCTCAAAAACATAGGTTATGATCCCGCTTTGGAACGAGCTCGTCGAGCTCGTTCCAACGAGGGGTCATAACCTATGTTTTTGAGAACATGCCGTTCCAACAACTACAACAAACATTTATGATGTGCTGTGTAGTATTTTGTTGAGGACCTTCACCAAGCAGTTTCACACTCGTTGGCTACGAATGGTTGAAGGTCCACAACTCGATGCGATACAGAACACCAGGACATCACTGTTCTAATAATCTCTGTATACACTACTCTCTACAGCGAAATGGAGAGGGTCAGTAATGATTTAATCCTACAGCCCTACTGAACTGTAAGTAATATTTTGCCGAACCTCGTCCCGGACATCTGAAGAGATGATACGTGGTGTCAGCACGCATGAACAACAACGTGTATTGTTACAGTGACTCGTGTTTCCGCCGTCCATTTTATATACTGGAAGATGCAATTTTGATTTTCATGGTGACATGGTTGTTAGGAGCCCGAAAGGCTCATAATATAGTGAGGATGTGTTCGGGGGGTAAGTTCGATTCAATGGAATTATATATAAAACAAAAACAACCCAACAGCTTATTTGGTCCTGTTTCTTTCAGAATCCTCGGTTTCTGGGAAGAATCCGACCGAAATAAAGCCCATTTTTGTCATTTCGGTCAATTTGGTAATTTTTGGTCGCTGTCGGGTTGTTGTGGTAATTATACCGAAGACACATACACTATATAAGAAGCCTTTCACATTCATAGCAGCCGCGTGTCATTAAAGAAACCAAGATGACAGGCTCCATTATGCAAAGAAGACGATGGAAACACGTGTCACCTTAATGCGCTTCGTGTCAACATGGCCGCTCATTCGAGATACCATTACAACACAGCACAGCGTAACTGAGTCACGTGACTATGGCGTCGCTATGGAAGTTCGCGGCGAGGTACGGCAAATATTGATCATTTCATCCCTGACATTGGATCACTGATCATCTTTCCTAGTTAAATGTTATTGTGGTTTCAACTTATGGACTGGCAACGTTTGCTATACAAGTATATGCATTGCGTTGAAGGTGTTAATTAACTCACAGCCTTATATTATTTTTTCCTGTTTTTAAAGATGTCATTATATCAGACATATACGAAATCGGGGGATCATAGGAGGGCCCTGCGAAGCTTCGAAATTCCGTTGAATTCGAAATTGTAGCGATGTTTTGAGTTGAGTCGGACTGATTACTGAAGCTACGAATCACCGAGATGTTCTCAAAATACTATTCAGCGTCTCCTGTTGGACTATTTTCCTAACATCAGGTCTCCTGTGCAGAAAACCTTATAACAGATTGAATGGGTTTCATTTCCGAAACAACTTGAACCCGTTCCGCATTTTTACTCACTTCGGCAAACAGAATACTCAATGCATTTCCTTGAGTAAAATATGTATGGTACAGTCGCTCTGGACTGGTCGCGAGGGCAGTGTTTAATGGGTAATAAAGATCAGCAGCAGCAACATTTTAATTAATAAAGCACCGGTTTATACCTGGTGCTGATTAATTAAATTTTTGATGATTATTCTTATCATTAGTCTTTGGAATCTAATATTATTGCGTCCGTGGACATATTGCCCGCCCGTGGAAGTGGTGACCAATACATGGCGGCCGTACTGTAAGCGTACAGTGACAATATTTATGGTGGCAAAACGTGTAAAATTTACAACTTGAAGAATGATGAAATTTCATTCGATTCGAAATCCTTTTCCTACTTCGCAATTCGAGTTGACCCGAAATATGAGATTCGCAGTGTCCTAGCTCAAAGACGCAACTGCATGCATGCTGCATGCATTCCTGTTTCAGAATTGTCGCAGACTGGTAATATTTGTAGGGACTGATACAAAATTAGCACCTGTCACACGCGGCAAGTGACTATTAGCTCGCTCGCGACATGTGTCTACTAGCGGTTCACATGCGCGATCAAATTAGTCAGATTGAGAAGAAGAAATCCGGACTGAAATGAATACTCGGCAAGAATGTCAACTAATACCATTGTGGGCGAATGTCCAGAATAAATTTAATTTTTTGGTACCTTTATATTACAATAAGTGTGTACTGAGTTATTTCCAAAATACAGAGTGTATCAGGGGCCTCAGGTACAAATTATGTAACCGACATGGTACAAGCGCATGCTAAGTTATGATTTGTTCACGATTCTATTTATAGAACATTACAAGTTTTCAAAGGCGTTTGCACTGCTCAAAAGTATAACTATTAAATTATGAAACCACGTTGATTTTATATTTGTATATCATGGTCCTCGGAAACAGTCAAGTTGAAACAGCGCACAGTAACAAGCACGGGCTTTTCAAAATACTCAACAAAGGCGCCTAATAAGTTTATCCAGGTTCAAGGCTGCCGCATTCAGTTCCAACTGAAACAACAACCATTTTATGAGTCTGAAAATGAAATCTGAAATTAAAATGCTAGTTAATCAAATTATTGTCACTACAGTTGATAACTATTAGTGTTGGGGTAAAATTTGGTGTAAAATAAAGAAGAAAAGATTATGACGTGTCACATCTGAAATCATATGGTTGATTTGCATTATTGTATAAAATTAATAATAACATTGTTCAAGCGTCATAAAGTATTCTTCAAAAAGCAGATAGTAACGCACTGGGGGCAAGCACAACTTTAAGCAGATAACTTTTAAATATACCTTTAGGCTAAAAAAGGGAAGCAGTTGCTTCCCAGGCACCCCACCATTGAATTTGAACCCCCTGGTTGAACATTTGTATTGGCTCATAGTGTCTTCCAATGTTATGATATCATGAGTCTTTAACATTTTACCTATTTGGTTGATGTGTACTCATTTGCGCATGTTTTCAACAAAGCATGATTAAAATACAGCGTCTATTTATTACTTGTGTTTTGTATACATCTAGTTCACACTGTTCTACAGAAAATATCTTAAATAATATGTGGATGGTATTTATTTTTCGAAAAAGATTCATAAATGCACAGAACGACACACTCGTGTGGATGGGTTAATCGATATGGCACGAGTGCCAGCGCGGAAGGATAGTACGAGAGGCCAGAGGCCTCGAGTTTTATCCTTCCGCGATGGCACAAGTGCAATATCGATTAACCCATTCACACGCGTGTGTCGTTCTGTGTTTATTACACGCCTTCACGTCTATAAAAGCAATTATTACACGGACACGCAGCAATTCATTTGACAACTATCAACAGAAGGAACACATTTTATCGCCTACCAAATCTGTGAGGGGAATCCGTGTCACGTTTTCGTTCCCTGAGTTCCAATGTGTTCTATGTGCCTACTGGTACATAGAACACATTGGAACTCAGGGGACAATTTTCAGCTATCACTAGCGATTGGAATTGCAATTGCGTGGCGCAATTTGTAGAAAATTCCAGTGAAATTTCGCTTCTATTTAAAAATAGTCCGTCCACGATTTCCGTTCCGCACAAATGTGCGGAACAGATTTTTATTTTCCGCACGATTTAATATTGCTGTAGATGTTGATTACATAGAACAGGCGTTTAATATATATAATTGAACACAAAGGGATTTCATGTTTCTTTATTAATTTTTTGAGTGCTGGAAGTCCAAATTTGGGCATTTTCTAAGTGCACTAGGTACCACAACATAACGGCTTCGTATTCTGTGGATGTGCTCCATAAAATCAGTGAAGTGAAATTAATTATCCCGTATGGATTTGCCTTGTTAAAATGTATATGAGACTATCTATAGGCACAATCACATACATTTTAACAGAGCAAGAGCATGTGAGCAAATTTTTTTGACCAAAAATAATTTAGCCTTCTACCAGTTATCAAACATAAAAAATATAAAAAAAATAAAGCTTCCCCCTCGTTGATTTGAAAAAAGAATTGCCCGAGAACCAAATGTATTCTTTTATTTGGCCTTAACATTGTATTTTCCTTTACACTGCCGTAACTTGGAATTCGGTTGTTTCTGAAACGGTTGCGTTTTCGCAAGACCTTGATACATTTAAAACTATTCTTGAGCCTCGCTGCTTTATGGAAATACAGCACAAACCCAACGCCAAGTGTTAGATTCTCATGATGCAATTATTCTTAGAATGTTTTTATTAATATATAGTTTTGGATGGTAGCTTTTGGTGCACCACCCGAGTCCATCGGAAAAGCAACAGAGATCATCCACTTCTATGGAAGAAGAAGACGAACAAGTACATGTTCTTTAAAAACAAATTCCAGGCCTGTTTTCATGTCCCATCAGTACTTTGCATTGTTGATAATATCACCAATTAACATGAAATACAAAAAGAGCAGACGTCAGACAATAAGTGGAAGTTAGAGCGTTTTCCCCTTCCAATTTACGTAGCAGCTAAGATCAAAATGTTTGAGATTGACTTAGTTTCACAGTTTCAAGGCGATAGCTTACATTTGCGATTTTCATAGTTAAAAGTGTATATATTTTTTGATAATTTTTCTCTCTCGGGGTAAGAGCGAAAAGATGGGTATATGAAGGACCCTGAAAAACCGATTTGTCACTTAAACAGACCAGCAACAATTCGTGCGCTGTTAATTAAGTATGAAATTTAATGGTGATCAAGTGCTCGTTTTCTGAACGCCATACGAGCGGTCTGATAACAGTTTAAAGCGAGTGAAGACCAGGGCTCTCCTGCAGTCATTATCTTGGTAATAGTGTCCAGTTAATAGGTAATTGTAAAAACATTACATCGCAAATGTTCTGGACACACACCCATATTACGCATCTGCTCTGTCACCAAATGTCAATATCTACCAACATGCGATGCTTTCAAACAAACTTGAAAACGAATATTAAATTAAGAAATTAAGATAGATTTAAGCAGCCAAGTTCAAGAGAAGCAATTATGATGCGAATTAATATTCTGGCGATCTAAATAAAAGTCGGGGGGTTTCTCGAAAATTTCATTCCAGTCTGAAGGCGAGGAAGACTGGGTCGTAGGCGAGCGAGGAGATGGGGATGTCCCATGCTATTGGTTTTAGAGGAGGTGCCGCATCGGTGCGGAAGTATGGGCACGTTGCAACGTATGGAGATCCATAAAGCTCATATTTAGAATAGAAACAGTCGCTGGCAAAGCCGGTTACCATACCTGAGTATAGGATCAGAAATAAGAAGAACGAGCTCAGGGAGCTATTTGCATTTAGGTAGATGATATTACCTGCTGTAGAAGGCAACCCATACGTAAGCAGAGTAGGCTTTTCCTGTATGGACATTATTCTGAGATAAATGGAGGGGCGCGTTTAACCCCATTGGTGGCGACTGCTTGAGTGAAAAGCGTCCAGTAAAGTGGCAATAGGCTAATGGCCGTGCGACGGTTTTGGTAGAGTGACAGTCTGTCATTTGTTAGAGGGAAGGCGATATAGTAAAGTGACAATACGTTAGTGGCCGTGCGACAGCAGTGGTAGAGTGACATTCCGTCACATGTTAGAGCAAAGGCGTTCGATGAAGTGACAATACGTCAGTGGCCTGCAGTGGAAGAGTGAAGTGAAAAAGCGGCCAAAGACCAAAAACCAGCGACAAGGAAGGGAAACCAGCGACAACAGAGAATGCGGGCTCGCAAGTGACTCAAAAAACTGTTTGGGTGGGGTTGGCGTTTTGTTTTTCTGATTCATTGGATTTCATGAAAGTCACAAATTACCATATATAAGTATTAAAATTGTTGTTTCCAGTGAACACCTGTTATTTTATGCTTTTCGAGGAAAAGTCATTGACCCCTTCAGGATAAGAACTACCCCAACAAAAACGAAACGGGTGGTTTTGTCACGGTGAGACATACGTTCACACACGGATTGACGCCACACTTCTTGAGTTTTGGCTGAATACGTGGCTTGAATCCATTTCTCACCGCAACGACTAAGCCCGGGTTCAGACACACAGTATAACTTTAAAAAGTTTTGCGACACAAAATTTATCATGGCTGATCTTGGTTGCTAATAAATGATGGTAGTTCCAAAAGCGGAAGCCAACAATTTGAAATCCAAGGCGCGGGAATTTAATCGAAAAACGAATGTTGAGAATTAACTTAATATTTAATCAATATTGGGGTCAATCTTGGTTTTTTTATACACAATAATTATATGTCAATTCTGGAGACACAGAAATAAGGTATCTTATTGATTCAATGTATCTGCTGACATAGTAGTTCATTTTTCATGTACAGGTGGTCAATATGTAATATGTGATAATAGTAATTCAGTTCACCTGGTTTAGTTTGTGAACTAATATAGTAACGTTTGTGGGTAATTTGGTTAAAATAGTTTTGATCGATTATTTTACGAATTTACGAATTCTATGCAGTAGCTTTAAAAATTAACTAAAACAGCTCCCTACTTTAAGGTTGTATTCTATAAATCATAAGCGTTCGAGGAAAATAGCGATTGCATCGGCAGCGTCAGACGAGTATGGGTAGATATGGATTCAACAGGTTCCACATTGAAGGCCAATAGAGGGCTCTGGTGAGGTTAGGGTGTTATACTTATCTACAACTAGACTAAAATGTCCGGACCAACCAGGCTGGTGGGTAATGGCCTCTATCTATCAACCGCTACACACCTCCCACGTTGTTTTCAGATTCACAACCCGCGAATCTCACTCCAGTTTCCACATACAGTACAGTCGCCGTGGACTAGTCGCAATCCATGCGTGGGCAGTGATGTCCTCGCATGCGTTTGCCAGGTAATAAAAAATTATCAGCTGCAAAATTGTAATTAATTTGTTATGATTATTCCTATAATTAGTGCTTGGGATCTAATATTGTTCCGTCCGTGAAAATATGGCCCGACCGTGGAAAGTGACGAGTTCACGGCGGCTTGTTACAACCGATAATGTTACAACGCCGCATAACGTTACACCAACGCATAATGGTATAAAAAATGTAGTAAACAACCGATAATGTTATAAACGCCGCATAATGTTATACCTTTTTTCAACCCGTTATGTTATAAACATCGACGCATAATGTTATAACTTTTTTCAACCCGTTATGGTACAACAAATTAACCGATAATGTTATAACTTCTGTATACTAATTCCAGTTACAGCTATTGTAGATGGACTTTACCACTTACCATTTATTGCCGCATAAAGGTATTCAATATTTATACTAAGGGTTCCTGCTCTGGTTAAGGCAAGGAGACAACCCCCCCCCCCCCCAACTCCCGGGGATTTATCATAGAATGACCTAGTCACGTTACACAGACGCGGATTATCCTGGTAACTCAATCGTGGACGTCATTACCATTATCATCCAGTGCCCAACATGGTGAAGCCGGGGGTGGTGAGGGAGGGGTGCTATTTTATCCGGTTGGTACGGTTACCAAAATGCGTAGTCTCCGCTTCCAGAAATGTAGTGGACCATAGTCCCCTGACGCCTTTGGGGATGGGCAAATGCCTCTGTTTCTGCTTGTTTGGGGCATCTAAAACTCATTTGTCGCATATTTCTTGTCATAAAAATATCTTATTGTTCATTAATTTGACATTTTAACAACCAACAGTGAACAAAAATGAGGTGGAGTTAAAAGAGGTCAAAAAGTTGGATGGAGCGAGGTACATATGGTGGATTTGGCGGGTTGGTAGTGTCGCACGGAACAAGAATAAGATGCGAAACTGGGAAGGAAGAGGAGTGGGGTTTAGGGGGGTTGAAAGGGGTGGGCAGAGATTAGGCTGAGAAAGAGAGGAGGTCATGGATTAGTACATCAGGGTGATTGTGCAGAGAATGCTATCTGAGAATGCTATAAGGGAGTAGTGCTAGACGGTATGATAATATAGAAGGTGGAGATGATGGAAGAAGTGGAAGTGATGAATTTGGAATTACAGGTTCTGGAAAGGCGGAATCACTAGAACAGGCAGTATAAGGAGAAGGAGGAGATTGTGGAGGAGGAGTTGTGTTGATGTTGGTGTTGTGGCGGTGTTGGTGATGGTGTTGAGTAGTTATGCATGTTGAAAATGAGCCATTTTGTAGGACCCCGGGGCAGGACCCCGGAAGTGACGTCATGTCACGTGACTGGGCGGTCATGTTGGGTTGTCATGATAGTGCACGTGGGTGGCCATGTTGTGATGTCATTATCATGATAATAGGTGGTAGGAGTGCGTATGCACAGCGCGTGTTGTTATGGGGACACGTGCTCCGTCTCACCCCTAACAACCCGACAACAGATATCGATTTAATCCAAACAACCCGACAATCTTCAGAAAACTGACCCAAACACTCCCAAAAACACTCCCAAATAAAGGTAGGATAGTATCCTTAATGGGGGGGGGGGGGGGGGGGGGTGAGACGTATGAAGAGGTACTCATTGCGCGCATAGCTTTCATTTTTGAGACGTATGATTTTGCGCGCATCGTGCTCATCTTCATAGCTTTCATTGCTTCATACCACGAAAATGGGGATTCCGTGGGTTTAGTATCCTTAAAATATAGGACAGTATCCTTACCTAATGTCCGACCATATAATGGACGCCTAATTATCACAGAAATGGGTTTATTACAATAATGGTATATATTATTTAAAGTCAGAAGGGTCCAATTCTACACTGGGAACTGAAGAGTTCCCTCAAATATAGACCGACGGTCTCCACCTGAAACTGATGTCATGACAGTATAAATTACCAAAGACATGTTTATTTGAAGTTATAACATTATCGGTAAATTTGTTGTAACATAACGGGTTTAAAAAAAGTTATAACATTATGCGTCGATTTTTATAACACAACGGGTTGAAAAAGGTTATAACATTATGCGGAGTTTATAACATTATCGGTTGTTTACTACATTTTGTGTAACATTATGCGTTGGTGTAACGTTATGCGGCGTTGTAACATTATCGGTTGTAACACGGCTGTATTGTAGATATAAGACTAGTTTTCCGATTTTAATCAAAGATAATTACCACAGGACAAAGATAAGCAGTCCTTAGAGATTCTTTCGCGTTTTTTTTTTTTTTTTTGCTTTTTCTTTTTCGGCGGCCGTACTGCATGAGGTGTCGAAGCCACCAAATCACCGAGGACTGATTCTCGGCACCAACGTAACATATCAAGAAAGAGTTGTGAGAGCCGAGGATCGAACCATCGACCTCTAGCACACAGAACAACCGATTTTCCACGAGACTAAGGGGTCCGGAACAACCAGGTTAGTTGGTAAATGACCTTTATGTCTGAACAGCTAAAAGGAATATGTACTGGAGACGAGCGTACGATTTAATGAGGAATAAAACTGTAAGAAGAATCAGCAATCATTTAATCCTATAGCCCTACAGGGACTATAAGAATAAATCATTCCACATCTCCACGGAAAGCTGAAGTGAATTCACTCATTTGAATCGTAAAGCACTGTAGCGGACGGGGCGCAATAGACTGTAGGTTAACGCGTCAGATTTCTAGTCCAGATATAATGAGATCAAATCCAGCCAGAGTCCCTTGAGTTGTGTCTAACCCGACTTGCCTCGCGCTTAGCCGCATCCCGCGTAAATGATATACACGCTTTCTACCAACGGACATCGTGACTGGTCTTCGCTTCTGAAAAGTAAGTTGAGAGCCCTGTCTGTTACGTACGCTACGCGGTGATTCTCGATGGCTACTGTGTCTTCCTCCACGTGTAAAACTCTTCGGAACGATATGATCCGGGATGGGGAAAGTGTCGTTAACCTTTTACCTAACGAATCGCCCACATCCGCAGGCGTAATATGCAAATTCAGGAGTTGAAAAGATATTATTTGTCAAACAATTTCAACAAAACCATATCATGTGACCCCCACGTTGGAACGAGCTCGTCGAGCTCGTTCCAACGAGGGGTCACATGATATGGTTTTGTTGAAATTTTTTGAAAAATTTGAAAAAATGATATTCAAAATAATAAATTTTGATATTGTCTCCGTTGGGTAAAGGGTTAAGCCGGAAGAAATGAACAGAAAACCCGCCAACAACCGTTACTATCACGAGCAAGGAGTAGAGGAGTTAATTATGTCGAGGCAAAAATACATATCTACAGAATGCGCTATTTACTGTTAGAATAAACACTAATTAATGTCCTACCTTACTTTGATTTGTCCAAACGTATACATTGTTTTCACTTGAATTTTAATAAACCACAATACACCAAAGCAACTTGAAAATACCACAACATATTGTATCACAAACAACACACAACTAGAGTTTATTTATATATTTACTCGGCGTCAACTATGCTTTACGTAGTGGTCTAGATAGACAGTTGTTAACGCTAATTGTTCGCAATTACATGGAAGATTCAAGTCTTTTAGTCAGTGATTGCTAGGTATTGGTAGATAATGATTTACAAACGACAGAATATTCTATTCTCCTACTATTGCTATACAGTTAATAACGGCGAATTGTTTGCGACAAATTCATCTCTATATCGATTTCAAGAACAGAGGTGTCTGGAATTTGATTCAAGGGAAATAACTTTTTTAATGTTTTCCGTATTGGTCCATGAACTGGAAGTATGCTAGGGCTTTCGCTCGTATGATGGGTAATTTTGATGAACCAAAGGATCCATTTGCATTTTGCTGGGACAGTTGTTTATTCGGGTGTGAAGGAGGGGTTGCTTGCATAAATAATAGCATGACTTTCACTTTCTCTGATTGGTTGAGAGGTAGTATACAGTACTGTACAGCCGACGTGGACAGGTCACTTTCCACGGGTGGGCAATATTTCCACGGACGCAATAATACTGGATTCCAAATACTAATTATAGGGATAATCATGAAAAAGGGGGCGCGGTGGCGTTGCGGTAACCGGTTCTTGTCAGATCACCGAAGTAAAGCAACGTCGAGCACGGTTAATCCTCGGATGGGTGACCGTCTGAGCGATCGATTCGGACTCCCGCGTTGTGTTCTTGGGCAAGGCACTTAACCCCGATTGACCACATGGTGGGGGGGGGGGGGGCACGATGAGGCCGTGTACTAAGGCGTACTGCACGTCGACGGTGCGCATGTCTTCAACCAATCTAACCCTGCCTGTGCTGCTGTGCGGAGTTACGATGTTGGGAAGCTTGCAGTTGCTCGTCGTTGCTCGGTGGTTCTCTCCGGGTACTCCGTCTTCCTCCACGCGTAAAACTGTCACCGACACGATATGACCATGTCTGATAAAGTGTCGTTAAACCTTACTAAATAAATAAATATATAAATAATTATGAAAAATTTAATTAATGAAGCACTGGATACAACCAATGCTTCATTAACCCTTTACCTAACAAATCGCCCGCATCCGCCCGCGTAATATGCAAATTCAGGAGTTGAAAAATATTTTTTTTCAAATAAATTTCAACAAAACCATATCATGTGATCCCCTCGTTGGAACGAGCTCGTCGAGCTCGTTCCGACGAGGGGTCACATGATATGTTTTTTTTGAAATTTTTGAAAAATTTGAAAAAATGATATTCAAAATAATAAATTTTGATATTGTCTGCGTTGGGTAAAGGGTTAATTAAATTTTTTTCTCATGAGGATTTTTGTTTATCTGGTAAACACATGCGTGGATTATTTCCAGTCCACGGCGACTGTACTGTACTATTTACGATAGTTTTACCTATCGGAGTTTCTAAAGGTAAATGTGCACTTGCCCATGCACTATACTTTCTAAAAATGGCCGTGGAATACTCTTGGATGTTCGATTGAGAGGACACAACGCGCCCTTTTAAGGCGTATTGTCCTGCATTTATTTATTGGGGTTTAATGACACTTTCAACAGTCAGGATCGCCTTGTGTCGAACAGTTTTACGGGTGGAGGAAGCCGGCGGACCCGGAGAGAAACACCGAGCTATAGAGAGCAACTGTCACACTTTTCAACGTTCTAACTCCACACAAGCAGGTTTAGCAGTGGTTGAAGACAAATGCAACATCGACGTGCAGCACTCGGTGATGCCGTGACCCCACGTCGGCAATCGGAATTAAGTGCTTTGACCAAGGATATAACGCAGTTACCACTGGCGGGGATCGAACCGTGGACCTTTTGGTTTGTAGTCCAATGCCGTAACCACTGAGACACCACGCTCCATCTTTTTCCCTGAATTTCGTTATTTTTAAGTTCAAGAATGAAAAGATCTGTCTTGGGTAAGGCCCTTAACAATAGGCGGTGTTCTTAGGAATGGAATCCAAATTGGTAGCACGATTCTTTCTGTGTTTGACCGATATAATAAATAATTTCACCATGAGTGGTTAACATTTGGTACACCAAGCTACTTTGGGTATATTTTATACTGCCGAGGTTTAAATATCACGGAAGGATGGATATGTGTCACAGCCCCTTAAGTTTTTGGAAATCCTATCTCACTGACTGTTTTGAACACAAAAATATTCCTTCCTGTATTGTTGGAAAGGAAAATGCAAATCATATAATTGACAGACTTGCAGAGTGAAATTGACTTTCAACTTGTTGGGCACCACTAAATGCGGTTAACCCATTACCTAACAAATCGGCCGCAAATTAAACAGTTGAAACAAATTATTTTTCAAAACATTTCAACTGGACCATATCGTGTGACCCTCATAGGAACGAGCTATGAGGGGCCACGTGATTTTGTTTTGTTAAGAAAATTTTGAAAAAATAATAATTAAAATAATAAATTTTGATATTCTGTCCGTTGCGTAAAGGGTTAATAACATGATCAAAACGCTCCATGTACTATAGATATGCATCTTATTCATTCGTATTTTCTTGTACGTCACCCCGCAACATTTGTGTGTCAGATATTGTCACGCAAAAATGTGTCACGCACCGAACGATCACAAGGTATACTGACGGTTAATGTATCCCCATTTTCTAATTTAAGACAAACAGGTTGAAAGCACTGTGAGACCTTTCTGAGAATTTCGTCAGTGTTTTTGGAGTGCGGTGGTCAGGGACGTTGCTGAGGGGTCCGGGATGGTGGGCCGGGGTGGAGTGTGCATCTCTGGATTACCACCACTTGCTAGACAAAATTTCAACTACCCCCGATAATTTCCAACAAGTGGGAAAGTCCCTTAGTACCCCCTCCCCACTCAGAGTCAAAGTTTCCAACTACCGGTTTCAACTGGTCGAGTGCTAAATTATTCTCGGTCGTCAATATTTGTTCCCAAATCTTTACCTTCTTACAATTTATGGGTGAGTGGGCACAGGAACTCCCCCACGAATTGTCACAAGGCAAATTCACACAATTTAAATAACTTCGTGTTAAAGATAATAAGATGCACATCCATAGAATATGAAGCTTTTAACCCTTTAACCCAACGCAGAGAATATCAAAATTTATTATTTTAAATAGTATTTTTTAAAGTTTTTCAAAAAATTTCAACAAAACCATATCATGTGACCACTCGTTGAAACGAGCTCAATCAGGGGTCACATGATATGGTTTTGTTGAAATTTTTCCAACTGCTCAGTTTGCAAATTACGCGGGCGGATTCGGGCAATTCGTTAGGTGAAGGGTTAAGTTGGGTTACCCGAACTTGTCTCACTTCAGAATAAATCCAAAATATGGACTTCCAGAACTCAAACAATTAAGATGCAGAATTCCATTTGTACACCCCCACCTTTGACTGTAAATTATCCACCTGAGACTCCCGGTAGTCTTTAAGTCCGAGCTATAAATCAACGGTGATGGGAGTGGTGTGGGGGTCAGTACTTTTCAATCAATATTTTGACAAAATTCTAGACATGTTTGGAAATTTCCACTAGGGCTCTATCTGTTTCCATTTTAGGGCTTCGAATACCACCTATTGTGAATTTGACGAAGGGTGTGGTGGGGTGGGGCTGGGGTGGGTACGACGCCCCCTTGTGGCAACTTCGCTCTCATTACAACGAAAAGTCGACAGTTCAGTCCTGATCTTCGACATCAATGTCGTGTCCTTTGACAATACACTTACAGTACAGCCGTCGCAGACTGGACGCAATCCACGCCTGGGCAGTGATGTCCACGCATGCGTTCACCAGGTAATAAAAGGCATCATCCGCAAAATTGTATTTAATGAAGCAGCGAGTTGTACCCGTTGCTTCAATAATTAAATGTTTGTTGATTATTCCTATAATTAGTGTTTGGAATCTAATATTATTGCGTCCCTGGAAATATTGCCCACCCGTGGAAAGTGACTAGACCACAGCGGCCGTACAGTAATCCAGATGCCCGGCGTCTACTATGGAGTATTGCACGCCAATTGTAGACACGTATTCAGCCGCTGCTAACTCCATTTATGTCAGGTTAGTAAGTTGGAGAGATTGGCAGTTGCTGCTCGGTGTTTCTCGCCGGGCACTTTGGCTTCATCCACCCGTAAAGCTATCCGATATCATGTGACTCAGCTTGTTGAAAGTGTCGGTAAACCCCAAGAAACAAGCAAAAAAGATCCGTGTTCGATTGGGATTATTTTGTTATAGAGTACAAACTTGTTAGTAGTATGCGCACTAACACGTATCACTATGGGGATGACGTCACAACATAGCCGCTCACGCGTGTTACCATGGCATCACAACATGGCGCCACAGGGTCACGTGACATGACGTCACATGAGATCCCCCGATGAGATCCCCCAACCTGGGAGTGAAAATCACATTACATACTACTCTTGTTGCGACCCAAACTGTACTTTTCGGTTCATCTAGCCCCATCTGAAAACACAGACAACATATTCATCTTCAAGGTGAGTGATTTATATGCAATCGTTTACCACTGACAACAGTTTATTCCACCTCTGCATCCACTTCGAAACAAAACAGATCAATACGAGTTTTCTATAAATTAACATCGAACTGAAGTTATTGAAATGCTGAAACTGCGTGTGACCGCCGGTTAACACGGTTTGTAATTATAATTCTGAGAGGCTTTTGACAACAGGGACTGTTCCAGTTAATAGTAATTACTCCACACATCAAGGCAATACAATATTTACAAGTATTCTTCTTACGTCTTTACTGCATCGGGATACTTCATGCTTCATAGTTTGCTGACCACACTCTGGAATAAATACAAATTGGTACATTTCTTTAACCCTTTTAGCGCCCGCTTCCATCGTGTAATTAGAAAATGAAAATTAAGCAGTTGAAAAAAAATCATAAAATTTCAACAAAACTATTCCACGTGACCCATAACTGGAACGAGCTCGTTGAGAAACGAGACTAGGTGAGAAATGTATTCCCCCTCCATCCCCGAGATAAAGGTGAGTTCACGATAGCTATTGTCTGGTAAGGTATACGCACTGCTAACGTTCCACGTTTGATGTATTGTGTACACAAAGGTCACGACAGGTAGGCGTCACCAAAATTGAAGATGCTGACAGTGGCGGCGCCAGAAATTTTTTTTTGGGGGGGGGGGGGCAACTAGGGGGGCAGACTCCCATGAAGGGGGGCAAATACGTAAAGGATCATACCATTACTTTGTTATGAGGTAGTCCAAACTTGGACCCAAAGTCCGTAATATACTTTTTTGGTTTGGTACGTCCTGTGGACGTACCAAACCAAAAAATTATATTACGGACTTTGGGTCCAAGTTTCGACTAAATGTAATGGTAATTAGCGGTCCTCCTTTCAAAAAATCCTGGATCCGCGTCTGGTGGGTCTGTGCGTGAGAGAGAGAGAGAGAGAGAGAGAGAGAGAGAGAGAGAGAGAGAGAGAGAGAGAGAGAGAGAGACCCGTCTGTCATAATGCGAAATCCATGAATTTTTTTAGACAAGGGATATGGATAGACATGCCTTTGTTGGCTCATAACTTAATTATAACTTATAAGTATCTGCATCCAAGTCTTTAAATCTCTACTGCCTGGATGTGTTCATCAGCTAGCCTGAGGCTTTGGGCTAAGTGTGTATGGGAAATTATTGGGAATAAAAAAAGAGAGGGGGGGTGTGTGTGTGAGAGAGAGAGTGACTGAATGTGTTTGCATGCGAGATGGTTGGGGGGGGGGGGGAACTGGGGGTGGGGGTGGGGGCAAATCCTTCGTTTGGGGGGGGGCAAATGCCCCCAGACCCCCCCCCCCCATGCCCCCCCCCTCCCCGTAGCGCCGCCACTGGATGCTGATGACCTCTTTTTAGTTGTCGTTGGCCAAATAATTCTACTTTCGGTCCGTTCGATCTGTTTCTTCTCTCCAACCACCTCTAACACGAAGGCTAGTCTTCGTGCTCGAGATCGCTGAAGTACATTTAGGAAAAATAGACAATGGCATATACCCCTAAAGGAAAGACAATCGGGTATTCATACATTTGGTGAAATATAATTATAAAACATGGCGGTACACGAATGACGGCACAGGCTCTTTCAAAGATATATAGTATGTTTTCGGTACCCCCCCCCCCCCCCCCCCCCACCAACGCACGTTTTGACCCCCAACGCACACGTCAAGATATATGAGAACCAGTATAAAATGACATTTCTGTGTGCCCATGTTCCAACCTTTCTCCCCATGTGTGGCTTGGAATTTGTGTATCTCTCTACTTTCATTAATTTTCGAGTCCCTGAATGTCGTCGTGGCCA
Organism: Pictodentalium vernedei; assembly: GCA_031216915.1. Classification (NCBI taxonomy): domain Eukaryota; kingdom Metazoa; phylum Mollusca; class Scaphopoda; order Dentaliida; family Dentaliidae; genus Pictodentalium; species Pictodentalium vernedei. Next base: position 248,445,838 of record CM062297.1, on the reverse strand, counting down.
CGTAGATTTTATATTTATTTGTGTATCTGAACGATACCTTAATCTTGCATGACAAAGAAATGCAGTCTTTTAGATAGCATTTCGGCCGTTTTGTCATCGAAATGACATATCTTTTTGATACATGTACATCAACATGTGATCATTCAATGCTGGTCATTGTATACGCGGTTTTCACAGCATGATAAACACACCGAGACTGCCGACACATTTACGTTACTGTTATTATCAATGCGGGCAGATACTTACAACGGATTGCGACTAGGTGGCAATCTAGACAAAATTCAGTGTCCGCTTTCCTCACCCTCCCCCCACAACACTGTTCGCCCATTGAGGAAAGATATACAAGTACAGCGAATCTCAGATGCTGTTTTCTGTTGTTTTTCTATCTTCGGTTCTGATTTCGCAATATTTTAATTATGATATCTCGATCATCTTGGACTGTTTTGTCAAGATCGCGATATCATCGGGAAATACAATACGTGGAGAGTGTATTATCACTAAACCACTCGTAGAGTGAAGATTTCATCCAAGCAATTATTGCAAATTATTTGCAAAGCATAAGAAGCACAAGCAAAGTTCCAGCCAATGGACCTCAGAGTTAAACCCGGAGGTCCAATGGCTGAAACGTGCTTGTGTTTTATGTCCGTATGTACAAAATTTGAAAGTGATACTTTGGGTGATAACTTCACGAGTAAGTTAGTTACAATCCACTCTCCGCAAACTGTTGATATCTTTTGCGATCACACTACTCTAGAAGACCGATTTATTTACACGAAAATCACTCTTCAAATAATAAATGGACCGCACGGGATTGTTATCTTCAGGCTTTGCTGTACCAATCATACTTCAGTGTCAGTTATTTACGTCACGTACCCGGATATGCAAAATTGCATTTCCGGATGCGTGACGTAAACCGCGAGAGTATTCCGTTTATCTTTATATTGATAATGAGGAGTTTTTAAAAATCTAAAAAAATAAATTACTGATAAAGGGCTAAATTGCGAGGGAAAAATCAATTAAAATCGATGTTTTGATCCCACTGTCACTTCATGGAAATGCAAGGTCAAAGAGTCCGATATACTTTCGATGAAGTAATCGTGATGCATCTTTACACACGCTTCCGGCTTCCGGAAATTCCAACTGTATGGTTTCTTTATAAACTCGGTCAATCTCGACTTGAATACCGTAAATATGTATACATGCATACACATAGTTTGTTTACTTTGAATACAGTCTTGATCAGTCTAAACGTTGTTATCATTTTAAACTGTGTAGAGTTGTCATTATTTATTTATTTATTTATTTATTTATTTATTTATTTATTTATTTATTTATTTATGCTTGGAACAATCAGAGCTAGTTTCGTCTACAGTGCAATTTCGCCCACAAAATAGTTTTTGTAAAAGTGTAGGCGAAAGTGAACTAAATTAGGTAGGGGAGTTATCGGTAATTACCTGATTTTCCTACAGAAAATGGAGTTGTCCTGTTTTTACATCACTCACTCGCATCACTCACTCACAATACACTTAAGGGTGTGGTGTTACAAGTGACTGACCGTGAACTGCAGCCTGGGGTTATCCAAACTGACTTTGAACTAGCAGCAATCAAGGCAACTGAAGAGATCTTTCCTAATTGTGACACTCGTGGGTGTTTCTTCCATTACACTCAATCTATATAGAAGAAAGTGCAACAACTTGAAATGGTCAATCAATACAAAGACAATGAAGAAGTTCACCAGTGGGTGCGTCATGCTGCTGGACTTCCATTGTTACCAACTGAACAAGTGCAGGATGTATGGATAGAAGTAATGAACGAAACGCCAGACATTCTACAAGCAACTGCTTTTAATGACTATATTGTGCAGAACTGGGTTCATGATGATGTACGATTTCCTTCAGCCTTGTGGAATCATCCCAACAATATAGGACCAAGAACTAACGACCATCTCAAGGGATGGCATTGCCACTTAACTGTAGAGTGCTAGATTATTTTTGGCCATCAAAATTTGTTCACATATCTTTGCCTTGTTACAATTTATGGGAGAGTGCCTACAGGCACTCTCCCATAAATTATAACAAGACAAGTCCTTACAGACTAAATAATATCACTTCAATGATAATACAAAGCACATCCACGGAGTATGAAGCCTTCAAGTTGCAGTACCTTCACCCCAGTGTAAAGCCCAAATATGGGCTTCCAGCACTCTACCAGTTAATCAAGATTGTTCAGCGTGCTCATCCTAACATATTTGCATTTGTGAGTGTTATCCAAAAGCTGGAAAAGGCGCAGAGAAACAAACTTAGTCAGTATATGTATGGGGCGCGTCCCCCTCCCCGGAAGAGATTGTATCGTGAACTTGATTCAGCAGCACATTTAGTGAAACTTGTTTGATTAAATTATTATTATTAATATTCTTATATTATTAAGGCTATATCCAAGTAATACTAATATTTTTGTATATTATGCCTATGCATTTCTGATATTAATTGAATTTCATCCCCAAGAAGTGTTGAACAAAAAATATTAGTGGGTAAATCCATTTTCTGTACAACAGGTAATTACTGCTAATCCCCCAAGCCAATTTAGTTCAAATTCGCCTACGCTTTTAGAAAAACTATTTTGCAGGCGAAATTGCACTGTAGTCGAAACTAGACGCCACCTTTCAAAATAGTCTGCAAAAAATTCCACGGAAAGAAAAGTTTGACATTTGACCAATATAGAAAAAATCAGTAATACATGTACCTTAGTTGAAGGGATCGGTAATAGATTTCGAAACATTGTATTGAATATCTCAACGATAGTTGAAGCTATTTTAACGAAAGTTGTATCGCGTGATAGCCCAAACTATATCAGAACAATTTGAATGCTTTTAAAGTTACAAGCGTTGTGAAAGAAATAAAATATGCATTTGATTCCAGCGGGAGCATGTTTTCTAATTTCGTGAGTTGTAACTCTTCCGTTTAATATTTATTGTATATATTATACTTTTTCAGACCCCTATACTCCCCTCTTTAAAAAAACAACAGATTTTATTGCCTCACAATTTCGAAGATAGGATCTCAAAATTTACCGAAATGGTGGAGCGAGACATAAGATTTTCTGACGGTGTTCCAGGGTCATCAACCTTCAGTACTAACTTAAAACCTAACTCATCTATACCCCTTTAAAACAATAATAAACGAAATAGGTCCGAAATGTTCGGTTATTATTATTATTTTAAAGAATTACTTTCGCTTTATGAAAGTAATTCTTTAAAAGGGAGCCCGGTGGCTCAGTGGTAGACTTCTATGCTAGAGGTCCCGAGTTCGATCCCCGTCCGGGACGACACGCTTTGTGTACTTGGGCAAGACACTTTATCCCGGTTGCCTACATGGGGGCACGACGACGCCGTGTACTAAGGCGCACTGCACGTCGATGGTGCACATGTCTTCAACCGCTGTAACCCTGCTTGAGCGGGGCTTGAACAGAGTTAGAGTGTTGAGGAGCTGACAGCTGCTCGCCGATGCTCGGTGGTTCTCTTCGGGTACTCCGGCTTCCTCCACCCGTAAAAATGTCACGATCACGATTAGCTATTGTGCATAAGTATGTGACCTTAAACACCAATAAATAAATAAATAAATAAATAAATAAATAAATAAATAAATAAATAAATAAATAAATAAATAAATAATGATACGCGACGTTTTTCATATGCGTGACTACACAATTGTTAACTCCTTTGAATCCGAAAGACCGCTTTACCTTTCCAGGAACATGATTCTTCATAATTTCATTAAGATGGCTGTTAAGTCAATATGTCAGTTGACCAATCAATATTTTCAACATGCAACCCAGGTTGCACGTTGAAAATATTAATTGGTCTTCCCTTAAATAATAAATATGGACTCTTCCAATTGCTGTCATTGAACTGATATGGACGATATCACCAGTGTTCAAAGGGTTGAATACTTATAACTTACGCTTTGATATGAACGATATATGAATTATAAAGGCTATTTGCATCTTGAAAATAGTTTCGACAAATGGTCGACTTTTTCCCAAAATTATCAGCTTTCATAGAAAATGTTGACGTTCGAGCGACCAACAATTTTCACGACAGACAAGAGAATTTTACGACAGACTTATCACGGCCACCATCCTAGCTTTGGGCGGGTTGCGACATATAAAAAACGAAACTAGATGGTTTTGAAATCACAAGGCGAATTTCCTGATGTCATTCAACGAAGCACGACCAACGCAATTTTGCGGCCATCGCCGTTTCGGTGAACACGTCTGACGTGTATTTTGATTATATTTCCAAAATTTAGAAAGATAACTGTTATATTTGAGAAGAGAAGAGAAGGTGAACACAAAGACGTGAAAGTGGCATCTAAGGCGACATTTTAATTCCGAAAATGGGTGTGCGCAATTTCAGGTGCCTAGAAAACGGTGTTTGAGGTTTCATAGCTGTAAAACTTATATATACGGAGATGAGTGAATCACAAAAGTAGGATTTTTAATGAACATGACAAAAATAGCCTAAAATTTGAAAGTCGTAAAAACGTCAAAATGGCTATAAATCGAAAAACAAAAAAAACAAAAACAAAAAGAAAACAGCTGTCTCCTATTTTTTTTACCTTTATAACATACAAAATTAAAAAACCCAACGAATTTTAATTTTTAACTTCATGACCCTCTTATGACGTCACATCAGAGTTAGGTAATATGTTATGTTATTTGGAAATTCCTCCGTTAATTTTTCGGAACATCCTGTGAGAACCCCACATCATCAGAATCATCTCAGGTATTTCGTTTGGACTGAAGCTGCAGTTCGCGTCTTACACCCGTTTTATTCCGATAGTTGCACGATTCAATGCGCTTGTACAGTCACTCCTCCGTTGATTTTTCGGAGGACCCTGATTGATTCATTGCGGGGGTTCTTTATACAGGTAATGAAGTACACTGTATACACTATATACAAGGGGGGAATCGGGGGAATTTTGCCGAGCTGTAGCTCTTTTGTCACAATAGGGTTCTTCAACGTGCACAATAATTACTGCACACGGGACAGCCATTTACGTCCTCACCCGATAGGACGAGCGAGTATAGCACCATCCCCGAACATGGCACTATGGAGGAGTAGTGGGGTTTTGAATCCACGCCGGTATTTCATTACGTTACGTTTCCCCGACTGGGGTTCGAACTCGCAAACCTTGAGCTTCGAGCGCAACGCGTTACGCTCTCGGCTACCGCATCCCAAATAATGATTGGAATTTCCTAGGTCGTTTCCAGATCTTTAGATATGGTTTTTGTTGCAGATTTTATTCCAAAAATGTCAAATGACTGAGACTCAAAATGAAGTTGAAACTAAAAGGCCAAGTAGATGATGAAAAATTGTCATCACTGGCATAGAGGGCAATATTTTAATTCCAGAAAAGGATGTGCACGATTCCAGGTGCCTAGAAAATGGTGTGTGTGGTTTCGTAGCTGCCAAATTAATATATATTCCGAGATAATGGTATCACAAAAATAGTGCTTTTAATGAAATATAACCAAAATGGCCTAAACTTTGAAGTGACGTAAAACGTCAAAATGTCGATAAATCGAAAAACAGAAAATCAGCTATCTCCTATTTTTGAGGCCTATAACATACTAACATTAAAAAAAATCTGACGCATGTTAATTGTTGACCGTATCGTCCCTTATGTTCGGTCATAACGGTTTGAATTTCTTAGGACATTACCAGATTTTTAAATATGGTTTTTGTTGGAGATTATATTCCCCAAATTTCAAAAGTCTAAGGCACTAAATTAGGTCGAAAGTAAAAGGTCAAGCCAATGACGTTAAATTAGCATCGCTGGCATCGGGGGCGACATTTGAATTCCCAAAATTTCAATTTAAATAAAACGGAGTATGAAGTTTCACAGCTGTGTAATATATACACATAACGACACACGCATGTGAATGGGTTAATCGATATGGCAGGAGTGCCAGCGCGGAAGGATAGTTACATGCCTTCACGTCTATAAAAAAAAAATTATTAGAAGGACACTCAGCAATTCATTTGACAACTATCAACAGAAACAACACATTTTATCGCCAACTAAATTTGCGAGGGGAACCTGTGTTACTATTTCGTCCCCTGAGTTCCAATGTGTTCTATGTGCAGGGGATGATTTTCAGCTATCGCTAGCGATTCAAACTGTAATTGCGGTGGACGATTTGTAGAAAATCAATGAAATGTCGCTTCTCTTTAAAATAGTCCGTCAACGATTTCCATTCCGCACATATGTGCGGAACAGATTTTCATTTTCCGCATGGTTTAGCGTTGCTGCAGATGGGATTTCATCGAACAGGTGTGTAAAAAATAAATACGAAGATAATGGAATCACAAAAGTAGAGTTTTTACTGAAAATAACATAAACTTTGAAGTGACGTTTTTTTTAGATCTCCAACATACTAAACTTTCATGGAAGTCTACCGATATTTAATTTTTGGTGACGTCGGCGTGAATAACGTCACCCGAAAATTCAACCTGAACCCTTCTGAATATTCCGCACCTTCCCATATTATTAGATATTATCTTTGTTGGAGATGGCATTTGCAAAAAAAAAATAAAAAATGTGGGAGTGGGGATGGAACTTATAGACCAGTTGATATTAAAAGAAAGAGACAAAAAACGCTAAATGTGATGTTGCTTTGGGTAAAGGTCGGATATCAGAAAACAAATGCTTAGCCGTGTAACTAGAGATCACGATTATCAAGTGTGCCAAATGTGGCCAATATAGCTCTAAAAGGTGGCCGAAGAAGAAAAGGGCTAACGATCCCAATAAGTCACACAAACCTGTTTAATGACTTAATAATGGACACAACTGCGAAGTATGCGCTGCGAGTACAAACTAAAAACATAACATTAGGTGAAGAAATGGGGGAAGGTTATCGCCAGAAATCAAAGTAAATCACAACGAAATAATTGTGTCACGCAAAACTCATCTTATTCAGGCCGCCAAATGCCAACTTTCTACTCAACCTCAACGTTGCGTCCAATACGCAGAACGACACGCGAGTGTGAATTGGTTAATCGATATGGCACGAGTACAGCGCGGAAGGATAAAACGAGAGGCCTTAGGTCTCGAGTTTTATCCTTCCGCGATGGCACAAGTGCCATATCGATTAGCCCATTCACACACGCGTGTCGTTCTGTGTTTATCACACGCCTTCACGTCTATAAAAACAATTATTAGAAGGACACTCAGCAGTTCATTTGAGAACTGTCAACAAAAAGAACACATTTTATCCCCAACCAAATTTGCGAGGGGAACCCGTGTTACTATTTCGTGCCCTGAGTTCTAATGTGTTCTATGTGCCTGGTGGCACATAGAACACATTAGAACTCAGGGAACGATTTTTAGCTTTCGCTATTCAAGTGGTATTTGCGGTGCACGATTTGTAGAAAGTTCTAGAGAAATTTCGCTTCTTTATAAAAATAGTCCGTCAACGATTTCCGTTCCTCACATGTTCCGATTTTCATTTGCCGCATGGTTTAGTGTTGTTGTAGATGGGGATTTCATAGAATAGACATGTAATAAAAGTGTTTTCTTGATGGTTTTTGATAGAGCGACACCAACTGATTCAGAAAAATAAGTTTACTGGACGTCTGACAGCATTGAGCAATTTGAGATATTCCTCACAGAAAGGGGTACCCAATTTCAATTCGCATAGTTAGCCTAACTGCTAAAATTGTCATAGACAATCGGCATTTACTGGACCAAATCTAGAAGTTTTACTCATATAGACACAGATGACATTATTCAATGCAAAAATAATGTCACCTGTGACAATATGAGTAAAAAGAAACAGATGACATTACTCTGTGTCTTTTTACTCATATAGATACAGATGACATTATTTTTTTTTGCAAATGCCATCTCCAACAAAGATAATATCTAATAATACGGGAAGGTGCGGAATATTCAGAAGGGTTCTGGTTGAATTTTCGGGTGACGTTATTCACGCCGACGTCACCAAAAATTAAATATCGGTAGAGTTCCATGAAAGTTTAGTATGTTCGAGATCTAAAAAAAAACGTCACTTCAAAGTTTATGTTATTTTCAGTAAAAACTCTACTTTTGTGATTCCATTATCTTCGTATTTATTTTTTACACACCTGTTCGATGAAATCCCATCTGCAGCAACGCTACACCATGCGGAAAATAAAAATCTGTTCCGCACATATGTGTGGAATGGAAATCGTTGACGGACTATTTTATAGAGAAGCGAAATTTCTCTGGAATTTTCTACAAATCGTGCACCGCAATTACAGCTTGAATCGCTAGCGATAGCTACAAATCATCCCCTAGCACATAGAACACATTGGAACTCAGGGTACGAAATAGTAAAACGGGTTCCCCTTGCAAATTTGGTTGGCGATAAAATGTGTTGTTTCTGTTGATAGTTGTCAAATGAATTGCTGAGTGTCCTAACAATTGTTTTTATAGACGTGAAGGCATGTAACTATCCTTCCGCCCTTTCATTAAAAGCACCATTTTTGTGATACCATTATCTCGGAGTATATATTAATTTGGCAGCTACGAAACTACACACACCATTTTCTAGGCACCTGGAATCGTGCACACCCATTTCTGGAATTAAAATATTGCCCTCTATGCCAGTGATGCCAATTTTACATCATCTACTTGGCCTTTTAATTTCAACTTCATTCATTATTTGGGATGCGGTAGCCGAGAGCGTAACGCGTTGCGCTCGGAGCCCAAGGTTTGCGAGTTTGAACCCCAGTCGGGGAAACGTAACGTAATGCAATACCGGCGTGGATTCAAAACCACACTGCTCCTCCATAGTGCCATGTTCGGGGATGGTGCTATGCTCGTCCTATCGGGCGAGGACGTAAATGGCTGTCCCATGTGCAGTAATTACTGTGCACGTTAAAGAATCCTACTGTGGCAAAAGAGCTGCAGCTCGGCAAAATTCCCCCGATTCCCCCCTTGAATATAGTGTACTTCATTACCTGTATAAAGAACCCCCGCAATAAATCAATCAGGGTCCTCCGAAAAATCAACGGAGGAGTGACTGTACAAGCGCATTGAATAGTGCAACTATCGGAATATAACGGGTGTAAGACGCGAACTGCAGCTTCAGTCCAAACGAAATACCTGAGATGATTCTGATGATGTGGGGTTCTCACAGGGTGCTCCGAAAAATTAAAGGAGGGATTTCCAAATTACAAATCATATTACCTAACTCGGAGGTGACGTCATAAGAGGGCCATAAAGTTAAAAATTAAAATGCGTTGGGTTTTTGAATTTTATATGTTATAAAGGTAAAGAAAATAGGAGACAGCTGATTTTTTTTTGTTTTTCGATTTATAGCCATTTTGACGTTTTTGCGACTTTCAAATTTTAGGCTATTTTTGTCATGTTCATTAAAAATCCTAATTTTATGATTCACTCATCTCCGTATATATAAGTTTTACAGCTATGAAACCTCAAACACCGTTTTCTAGGCACCTGAAATTGCGCACACCCATTTTCGGAATTAAAATGTCGCTTCAGATGCCACTTTCACGTTTTTGTGTTCACCTTCTCTTCTCTGTCCGTAAAATATGGACAGGGGTTCTTGATCAGGCATGTCAACCGGTTCCTATACCGGTACCTATACCGCCGGTTCCCTCGTGCTTCAACCGGAACCGGTAATGAAGCTTTTGTCCCGCCGGTACCGGGACAAAATTATTTTATGGGGCAATACCTAACTGAACGAGGGTAAACGGGCTAATAATCGTGTATGGCACACTTGCACAACATACTTTCAACTTAATTGTGAATGAACATATCAAAACAATCTAAAAATGCATGTTCTGTCTGCACCACGATAAGGCCGACCATTTTGGCTTTTCAGACGTGGCATCAAAGACAATGACAGCGCCGTCATCGGCTATTTCAAAGGAATTATTCAGTGGTGACATCAAAAGTAATCATAAAGCACAATATTCGTGCTTTATGATTGCTTTGATGTCGCCGCAGAATAATTGGTACGATGTTATTATTTGTCTTTGCGATCTTGGGGACTGGGGTGGTTTAAATGGGAATTTCTCTCATATGATTGTGATTTGTCACCCAATTGTTGATTTGTCTCGGTACCGGTACCGTTTGCGGAGGGACAGACTCTGGCCCGTCCCGGTACCGGTTATGTTGGTACCGGCGGTACTTTGACATACCTGTTCTTGATACAGGATTGTTACAAGAAATAGGATTCTTGAGTACACTTACAGTGTTGGGATTGTAGGCAGCTCCCCGAAGAAGATTCCATTATTCTACAGCAAAGAGAAAAACTCTTAAAAAAAATCGTGCTGCTTGGGAGTGAGTTAAGTTTAGATGGATTATTAAAAAATATGTGCAATCTATGCACCAATACAAGGTGCGAGAAGTTTAAATAAAAACTAAAGGAGATTCATTGATGTTAATCATGCATAGTGTACAGAGTGTGTGGAATCTTTTTCGACCCCGGAGTGTAGTCCAACCAAGTTCAAGGTTCGATGGAGTAGAGCGAGTTAGTAATTAATAATTCTATCAACATCGTTTTACAGTCCTTTTTAGCAGATACGTGAAGCATAATCCCACTGCTACACCCCTATAATCCAGCAGTTGGCGACTTGTTTTTGGGGTTTAAGGACACTTTCCACAGCTACAGATCATATCGCGTCGACGCAAGAGGGGAATGAATGCAGAGTAAATTTGTTCCAATGTTTCTCGGGGGGAGTATGAATTTTAGCTTCATTTTGTGAGAGCCGGGAATTTATTTTCTGACAAATGTCCAGAAAATGTTTGTCGTATCCTAGATTTGATTTGTACGTTATGACGAGTTAGTAACTGACGGTTTCCTTGTAACGAACTCGGTAACTCGCTATAACGATTTAGTAAGTAACTTTTTTTCTTGCCAGGATCTCGCTCACTCGCTATAACGAGTTATTAAATAACCTTTTTTCTTGTAACGATTCAGCTGAATCGTTTCAAGAAAAAAAGTTATCTAATAACTCGTTATAATGAGTTAGCGAGATCGTTTCAAGAACAAAGCTAGTAACGAGTTATAACGAGTTACTGAATTATATTTTCATCTTCTGTGTGACGCCATGGGCTAAACGATTATCCGAAAGCACAAGAACGATTTATTGAACTGCAACAACAGAAAAAGTTACTTAGCTAAGTCATAATAACGAGTTATCTAAGTTGTAATAACGAGTTAGCTAAGCCGTTATTACGAGTTAGCAAGATCGTTACAAGAAAAAAGTTAGTTACTAAATTAGTTACTAAATCGTTGTAACGCGTTACCGAGTTCGTTAGAAGGAAAAAAGTAAGTTACAAACTCGTTATAACGAGTTAGTAACTAAATACTGCGTGGCGCCAATACGCTGCCGTAGATTTGCCCAAATCTATGTTTGATTAGTAATGGGTTACAATCTAAAATCAGTTAGGTTACAGTTGGGTTCATATTCACTAAACGCGGTCGATTTGGGTTGATTTTTAATCCAACTAATGTTAGAGTGTACACAGTATTTGAACTTGTGAAATTGAAAGATGTGAGAGTTTAGATATTTCTGAAACTATTGAAGTAATTTGTCGCTGATTTCATTACAATCAAGGAAAGCGTATATGTCTCGCTAATTATCGTAGACCAATGAAGGCGGAATAATTATTATGATAAAGAATAACCCATTATAATCATCGGTAAAGTGATTGGATTCCACGATAGATTGTATGGAAGTAAATATGTGATGTTTGATTCAGACGCAGGATGGAATCCGTACCTTTCATTAAGGTTCAGAAACTAACCTGGACTCATGTGAGATTTAAAGACGCCCCTATCACCGTAACGTCGCTTTAAATGTTGGTAAATTATGAACCCACCATGGACGAATCCGTGTATGGAAAGGTTGAAAATGACAAATCAAAGGCCCTCCTTCCTTTTATCGGTTGTCACAACTTTTTCACGTAGAACGTAGTGCCATTGGAAACTGGAGTGAAAACTGGAAAGTTTTCTGAAGCCAGCATCGACGGGGTTCAAATCAGATTCTACGACCCATCGCCTATTCCCGAATGATATGCCACTATATCGATTGATTGAACGCACTTAGCCCCTCCCCACCACCAATCGGGCTGGAATTAAATCAGCCAGTATTGTGGGTCACATCCAGAACGCGCTTCAAGTCCAATATGCGAACTGACAAGTACTGACTGACTGTGTTTGTTATTGTCCAAAATTGTTCCTATCCTTTATTCTGAAAATCTCCGCGAATCGTTTGTTTTCATAGCCAATGCAACTGCAACAGACCAATATAACAGTAATCTGTTCCAGTTGCACATACAGTACGGCCGCTGTGAGCTGGCCGCTTTCCATGTGTGGGCAACATTTCCACAGATGCCATAATAATAGATTCTAAACACTAATTTTAGGAATAATCATCAAAAATTTAATTAATGAAGCACCGGGTACAACCCGGTGCTTCATTAATTAAAATTTTGCTGATTATGATTTGTATTACTTGGACATCACTGCCAACGCGTGGATTACGACCAGTCCACGGTGACTGTACATGTACAGTCATTCACTCATTGTCAATTCTCGTACATCTGACTTGATGCTAGTTCTGATGGTGTGAAATACCATTCCACATGTCTGTTTCCTAAATAATTACGATTGAAGACTCCCCACAGCCACATTTTTATGATTTCTCCTCGTATTTCTACTAATAGTGTTAATATCTGGTAAAATGAAGACTCTTTCATTGGAATATCAACAATTGGGACACAAATATATCTGTATATCTTTGCGTAAACTCCACTAAAAGTGGGCGAACAAACCACCCATAACAGAGTCGATTTCCTTACAGAATTAGACTGTTGACCGAAAATCGTGACACATGTCATCGCATACCGTGACATTTAGAAGCCATTTTTGAACGTATATACATGCATTCGCTTTTTGAGTAACACGTTGGACAACCTGCACAACAGCATCTTAACTGAATCATTTTAGCCATTTAAACCCGAAAGAACGCTGTTCCGTTTAGGATCGTGATACGACCTGAAGTCATTTAAGGAATGATCGTTTCTTTTTGTCTGTTTCTTGAGTTATGAACCCATTTACACAGTTTAGACTTTGTTTTTTGGGGTTCATAACTCAAGAAATAGACAAAAAGAAACGATCATTCCTTATAATTAAACGTTCGCGACCCAAATAAATAAATAAATAAATAGTGTTAGTCGTCCTCTCCTTCAGCGAACAAACACTTAAAAACTAAAACTGGTAGACATATTATTTTTTCTGGCATAAAAGAGGGCGCATATTATTGAAATGCAGGTAGCAATTGACACACTTTCCAAGTCAAATGCGCTTATGTCATTAATTTTTTTATTGACCAATGAATTACGTAATGCAAAGAAAACGTCATAAGCCACGCCTCCCTCAAATTTCATTCAACTGTTCACTTCACGTAAAAGTTACGTTCCGTGGTAGGTGGAAGTAGGCCATCAGTATTACATTGTATTTTGGTTTTGACCGTTTCCCGAGAACTGAAAAACACAGTTTGTAAAAGTGGAGTTAGATATAAAGCCAGATGGCATGAAATTAGTTGAATTAGCAATGTCAAAATTGCCGTATTCGTCGTGACCAGCCATTGTTTACAATCGATTTGGGTAAAACGATGAACGCAGACGATCACCCAGTGTGCGTAAAAATTGAAATGTCAAATAAATACAGTTGTGAAGAAAAAAAAAAATGACCCACCACGGTCATTTAAATATTTTATAAATAATTTCATGGTGATAAATTAGTAATATAAATTTATTTTTCTTTTTCACATTTAGAACGTGCCAGTGTTCTAACTTCTACTGATTTGACACCATGTTGCAACTCCGAAGACTGGTATTTTAAGGGGGTGGCTGGGGGCGGACCTAATTGTGTTTTTTTTCGGTTCATTGAGTTATGAAAAGAAAAAACAGAATCGTGTGAGCCAATCGTTTTATCTGAAAACGCATGAACCGAAAACAAGTTTAATTATAAAGCAGATAGCTGCTCGTGAATTTGTGTGTACCAAGGCTGCACGTTGAATATATTGATTGGTCTTCCCCCACGGAACGAATACACTCTTTACCGGTTGATGAATCTGAACATACATAGAATATGCCATCAGTGTTCACAGGGTTAAAATAGTGTGAACACCTTCTTTGTTTAATGCCGCTAAACCTATCCAGCAGAAGTTGTGTTAAAGTGTTGCCAATTCCGTTGCGTATAATGACTAAACAGTGTGTAACAAATCAGCACGTATGGAAGCGCATTGTCCTTCCTAACATCAAACTTTTTTTTAAAAAACATTAGTGTTAGAATGAATTTAGTTCGAATTTTCATATGCTTCTTAATCGTCAACCACTTTGGCCTGAACCAAACGTTATGCGCATATAGAGAGAGTCCATGGCTGGTGAATGCCCTTTTGGATTCATAAATGCAAAAAAGTTTCAAGAGTAACGGCAGAAAAGCTGCTTTTTTGTACAGCGTGGAAGACAAATATGTCACAATCAGAAAAGTTGGCTCTTTTGTTCAGCTCAGATGGAATATAGCATCCAGGAACGTATATTGAGAGTATTGGATCGGGAGGGGGTGCCCTCTCTGAATTTCCAACTGTACACCGCTAACTGCAGAATAACCAACTTTTCATAAAACCAGAGTGATAATTTTCCAACTACCACATGTGGATTTCCAACTCCTGAAGAAATACCGAATGCACACTCTCGACTCGTGTTCATAATATGTCACTTTAGATTCTGAAGTTGGAAAATATATCTTGAGTGCAATAATGCGTCATCTGCAATGCTTTAGCATTGAGGATGGCGCCCTGTTTCACATCGGTACAGTCACCGTGGACTGGACGTAATCCACGCGTGGGCAGTGATGTCCACGCATGCATTTGCCAGGTAATAACAATCATCATCAGCAAAATTTTAATTAACGAAGCGTCCGTGGAAATATTGCCCACCCGTGGAAAGTGACCAGTCCATGGCGGCCGTACTGTATTGGACTAGGTATTGACGTCACTTAGAGAATCCCATGCATGAAATGAAGTTCAAAACGCACTAGATGTCGGTTACATATGGTCACAGCTACCAATAAAATGCTACAGTATCTACAACAATAGACCTTGAGGTTTCCAATTGATGGTTTGAGGCCTAGAATTTCTAACTATCAAAGATTTGGTCCCCAGTCTCTTTTGTGGGAAAGGGGATGAGACGCCCTCCCTCTCGGCACATTCCCGATAGCGGCTGACTACTAGGAACAGGCCTATACGGTCACCGCCAGTAACGCACAAATGATCGAAGAAACTGATTCAATAGTTCGAACCACGTGATTGATATGTATTTGTGGCAGGCCAATTTCCTTTATTCAAATTAGATAGAAATAGCGCAGTGATATATCTTAGAATACGAAGTGGTGATAGTGTTTTTCTATGACGTATGTCTATGTGCAACACATTTAAGTGTCGTTAATGTACTTGTATACTTCACAGAATGAAGACAAATATCTTCACAGCGTACCGAGATAGCTTTATCATCGTTCAATATAATTCATTATTTGAGAAAGTGTCGCTGATAATTCTAACGACTTAATGTGCCCAAAGTGCTTTCAGGAATATAAATGAAGACAAAAGCGCTCCACGCAATTAATTTCTGCAATATTACCGTTGCCTTTTTAAATGGATGCGCTTCAGAAATTGAGTTGTTGTTATGTATTTTTTTCATGTGAACTATTTCCGTCTAGTCGTCCGTTAACTCCGTATCAATACGGCGTTCCGACAACACGCGCAATATTTAATTTTCTGAGTAGCAAAAACATCATGTTTTGCTTCCCCAAAATAACGCATCTCTCCTCATTGGAACGAGCTCGATAAGCTCGTTCCATTGATGGCACATAGATATGGATTGGAAGAAAATTAATTAACTACCACTCTACAGTTAAAACTAGAAGGCCTGTCACGAACTGTGCGCTTATCTAGGCTTAATTGCGAGTAGGAATTGCGCGCAATGCCATTTCGAATGACATCCAAAGCACGGCAAGTTCTCATGGTTACTCATAGCAAACACAGGCAATGTTTCTGACAGTGGACCTCCGGGTTACCCGGAGGTCCATTGGCTGAAACATTGCTGGTGCACAGGCCATATGTGCAGAATTTGATAGCCTTACTGTGGGCATAACGCGCAGATTAACGCGCAGATCAACATGCTATGTGTGCGCATTTCATGACAGGACTTCTAGTTTCAACTGAATGTGTAATAATACTGGCAGAGTTGGACACTTCGCTTGGGTTAAGAATACGAACGCTGAGTGTAAAACAGGGACCAATACCATAAAACCTTCACAATTGTATTTTCTAGAATTGAATTTTCTACTTATTAATATATCTAACTAAAATGAATCACTATCATTTTGACACATATGGCAATTTGCCAACTGACAAATTGCCATATCTTTGAAAATGCTAACCGTGCAGTTCAACCCATTTAAAGTCATAATTAGAAAATACAATTCTAGAAAATACAATTGTAAAAGTTTTATAGTACCTAGCCCCGGAAGAAAAATGAATTTAAAAAATCCACCATCCAACCACCCCCGACCCCAAAGAACAGAACAGAACTCCCACCATCACCACTGAAGAAAAAAAGATGAAACACAACCGCAGAAAAAAAAATCGAATGATTAAAACTAAAACAAAACATTATCAAATAAACTGACACACCCAACTGGGGCCCGGCGAAGCTTCGAAAGTCGATTCAATGATCTGATTCGATTCGATCCGATTCGAGTCTCACTGATTCTGAAATTTTCAAATTCTTGCGACATTCTCAAGATTATAGCAACTGTCTCCTCGTGAACACTTCTTCTATCATGAGGTCTCCGAAAATACACCTGTTGTTAGAAGAAGTGATCAAGGAGATTCCATTGCCGGAACAACGTAGATTCCGTTTCTGGAATTTTCCGCTTTTGGGATGGCTTGTTCAAACAGGTGATTCGTAGTCCATGAGCCAGACCGAAAGTGAATATTAAATTGCCGAATAAATGCCATTGGTATTTTTGCATAGGTTTGTGTCTGAAATGACTAAAACCACCTGATGGACTTTAAAAGGATGTAGCTAAAAGCCTGTTTGGCAGCCATTTTCCAAGATGGCCGCCATTTTGTCACTGAAATATAACAGTTTACAAAAATCGGAATGACTCTGCAGTAGGACGGCCTAGGAAGTTGTAATTAGGATCATTTTGTCCAGAATAGCACCCTCAATAATATTTAGTTGTACGAGTTTATTGCCATCCTCTGTTCGAAATTTGAGATTTTTTGCACCTAAATGTTGATTTTTACACATTCTAAACCATATTTCTAAAATAGTTAACAATTATACTTTGTAAGGATTTAAATAGTAATCGAAAATTCAGCTCTGCTTAAAAGAATATACCTGTCTAACACATTTAAATCAGGTTGTCTTCTTTGATTTTGGATTTTTACCATTAGTGCAAATTTTTCGCGTAGCGATTGAAAATGGGGTTCAGTCAGTTTGGGGTAAGGGGAGTTGCCAATCATGTTGAAGAACCTACAGTACAAGTACAAATGTTGTCACAAGTGTTACTTTAGGCCAGAATGAACACTAATGCCAGAATGTAGTCCATCTTCTCAATTTCAATTTCACCATTTTACAGTAAAACCGTTGTATAGAAACCCCCTCCCCCCCCAACACCCTACCCCTTATTAGTGTTTATGTCGGAGTGGGGGTAAACATCACTCACATATCGGGTATCGAGAAATTGTCTTGAAGTTGTTTACTGCCGTATTCTGACCAGAAGACATAAAGCCCGTGATAATATCCTGATGTCTTCTGCTCCGCCTTGCAATCTCATGATGTTTGTTTTTAGTTATAATAGTTCTTATTTGCAAATACAACCTATGTAAAAATACCAATGGCATTTATTCGGCAATTTGGTGATCAGTTTCGGTCTGGCTCATGGACTATAAAATGCCCCCTTTATTGATGCTGCTACATGCCCATAACTTCAGATCTCTTCATCATCACCACTGTAATCAATGTCTTCGGCTAGATCTTCATCATCCTCTCTCCCGTTTGTGCAGTTTTTGCAATAAGCAAGCAGGTGTACTAGTTGGATTGTTAATCGTAGGACTGTGACCTCTCCTCCACTAAGAGTCTACCAATGCCCATTGGTTGGATCTAGAACATCTGGGGTGATTCGCAGCCTTCTCCTCCGCAACCCGATTGTTATCTCGCCTTGTGAGCTGGTACAAAGCATCCTGACATGGTGGTAATTGTCCTTATGTAACGTCACCTATTTTTGACCTGAACAGTTCATATCTCAAAGTATTAACCTCTTCGATCTTGGTGTTCAAGGAATACATGTTACAAGTGAATGATTCGATACGAGAAAACGTATCGTCATCTTGGTTCCATTCTTGTCCAAGTCTCGTGAATACCTCTCGGAATTTTCAATCTTTGCGTTTGGGATTCAGCACTTTCACTTTACCCTGGGCGCCGAATCACTGACAGTGTCACAGCCAGTCCATGCATTTAACCCAATCAAGACAGTGCATACACCCATTCCCAATATAGTTCCATGCCCGCTTATGTCAATAATGCGAATGCAGTTTTGTTTCCCCAGTCTTAGAAAGATCCCGTTGCTGAACTCGGGATGAAATCCAAGGAACTGCACTAACATATCGGTATCCTCCGATATCATCAGCACTTTTGCATAACCAGAGATAGTGGCATGTTTGGAATGAAGCAAAAGTCTAGTGTCTGCTTCTTCATGTGTGCACTCAAGCTCGGAAACTTCCTCAACTGAGTCCATATGGATTCTATTGCATTTTCTGCTTGATGTAACATAAAGTTGAATGGCACCAAGCATGTCCAGGCTTTTCTCTTGTTTCCAGCCCCTGACGGGTATGAAATTACTCTAGTTTTATTGTCACCATTGGCTAACAATCTATTCCAGTTTTTTCCGTGCCCTGGCTTGATTTTATTGAACACCATTCAGGGATGTGACGACAGGTCCCCGCCCCCCCCCCCCCCCCCCCCAGCTAGGAGTATTTTTTTCAATAGTTGAAAATTCCGAGGTCAAAAATCAAATAGTTGGAAATTCCATAAATTAACATTGTTCATGAAAAATATTAACTAATGATGAGAAATTTTGATCTTTTATTTCCGACTGGAAACTTGAGTTTCAAATTTCCTACTCTAATATTGACATGGCCTCAAAATGTCGATCCTGCCATCAATCCGGTAAATTTTCTGACCCAGACACATTATAAATGATGCTTTTTCCGTTTCAGGACTAGTGAAAATTTTCAGAAGGGTTCATAACCCTTTACCCAACGCAGACGATTTCAAAATTCATTATTTTAAATATCATTTTAAAACATTTTTTTTTAAAATTTCAACAAAACCATATCATGTGACCCCTCTTTGGAACGAGCTCGACGAGCTCGTTCCAAAGAGGCGTGAGATGATATGGTTTTGTTGAAATCTTTCGAAAAATAATATTTTTTCAGCAGCTGTATTTGCATATTACGCGGGCGGATGCGGGCGATTCGTTGGGTAAAGGGTTAAAAGATATCACCCAGCGCTGCAGTGAAACCACCTATCGAAACCACTCACAGTTGGAATTTACACCGGTGGCATCCCCCCCCCCCCCCCAGCTGAAATCCTCTAGCCACACCCCTGACACCATTCCATGTGATGACCCACGATTTATTCTTTCAGCATTTGGGATTGACCTCTTATCGTTATTGGGAACTTAATTCGGGATGTTCTGTGAGCTTTCTGCTAAAGTAAAGTTATCTCTATTCATATTTTGGACCACGCCCGTGCCATCTATGACTGTCACAGTGCGACCAGAAGGAGCATTGCCCTTTGCAGTTTCCATCTCCAGAAGTTGCCCTAAATTTTCTGTGGCCGTTTTCGTTAATCTTTCGTCTCCATTAGGGAGTGACCAGAGCTTTGGGCCAAGAGATTAAGAAAGAGAATATTTCATGTCAAGCTTTCGATTCTCAGCAATCAGCACCATTTGACCAAAAACTCGATGGTATGCTTTCAAAATGACCCCTTTTTCTTTCCCTTGAGTTGGTACTTTTTGGAAGGTCAGCAAATGTTTTTAGCTTTAATTTCTTTATTGGTTCATAAAATTCTGTACCACTTTCCAACTTTGCTGTAAACAATTTAACGACTTCCTCACCTTTACCTTTGCCCTTCATCATGTCAGTACACATGTCAGATGGTGCAGCGATGCCTTTAGATATGTTTACAAAATCTGCTTGACAATTGTCAAAGGGGTTTGTCAGACTGTCTTCAAGTATCTCCACTATCGCAGTTACGTCGGATTGATCTTTTCTGATTCGTGTACTTTGCAGATCAGGGTATCCAGAAAAACTTTGGATTGATATGAGTTCCCTTAATAGCCACAGAGCCTCAGTCCGGTATTCAGCTGTTAGATAGTATTCAGAGCAGAGACTGCCCCTTGCTTTGTGCTAAAGCTCCGAGTCCCTCCAGATGTTTGAGTGTCCTTGTTGACCGTTTCTTCGAGTGTTTGATCGATCGCATTTTTCCAAAAAGATTTCTACCTTTCATTTGAACTGAAAATCCGCCATTCAGGAAGTTCTGATATAGTTCAGGATTGACCATGTCTAACTCATTTGTGCGTAATAAACTGGGAGGTACCTGGAATAATTCGTCTTATCCGTTGCGAAGCACCAAGGAATCATCTACCTAATGCAGGCCAGATGAAGATACCAATCCCCCTCACAATCAGCTCTGACCAAACCAAGTAATATCGCGACCATGTCAATGTAATTCATCCAAAATGTACCAAGCTGACCACTTTCATGTCGCAGAACCTCCCGATACATCGCACTACAAAGAAAAAAACAGCTTAAAATATACGGCTCTAATATTTTGAATATTACGCAGAGCACATTCACGTTCAGGATAGAACCATGGAAACAGGCTATTACACATTCAATGATGACCGAGGCTTATGGGGAATCCCACACACAGGCTTGCATGTCGGTCTGGAGTACTAGCATAGGTATATATTGTATACCAGTACATAGCAGGGCTTCATCAACACAATTCATCAACAGCATGTTCAGTAGGCCTACATTCAGTATTTAATTTGCAAGCAGGTGCAACTCTCATTAAATAAACAATCTTAAACCTTACTCATTACAGTCTGGGATCTTAGGAAATGTTTCATAGAGAGACACCATAGTGAAATGCACATGGTTTGGTAGTGTTAGGTTCCTCCACCTTTCGGCAGTATAGAAAACTGAGTTTATCTGCATTATCTTTATACTGTCAAGGTCAAATGTAAGACTTTGTTCATTTTATTGTTTAGTGCACTGCGCCGTAGTACAGAAATGCTGAAATGCTAAACAGAGACATATCTCGTGTGTTGAATATGAAGTCAGCAATATTGGTCTATTATATCGATAAAATAATGTATTCCATGAATGCCTTATGATCTCCTTTGCCACACGAGAAATTAAAACTACTAGAATTGCCATATTAAGGAAATTCTAACAAACTTATAGAGTATAACTGAAAATTGTTTTAAAAATCAATAAATAAGATGCATATTTCCTTTATGTTTAAAATGACTGTAGGTTGAAATAGTCATAAATCACATGTTTATATATGCAGAATATAAAATCAAACAAAATAAGCCCAATCCCATGTTTCTCGCTTGCCTGGTACCCGATTTATGTTTGTTTTTGTGATTTACTATGAAGAACTTAAGAAATTGCGGCCATCTTTAAAAATGTCCGCCAAATGGGTATTTTGCTACACGATATCAGCGTCCATCAACTCATTTCATGTACTTCAGACATCCAACTACCCCCAAAATGTTGTGGCATTTATTCGGCAGCTTGATACTCAAATTCCATTTTTTGGGGTTGCTGGCTCTTGGACAATAATGCCATTGTGCTTATTGCTGTGCAATCATTTGTTTCGTCCAGTTCAGTGTATTATGGTAGAACCCCGTTCAGCTTTCTACCCGAATGCAAGGTGGACTTGAACAGGGAGAAATTGGTTTGAAACATTGGCACGATCAATGTGTAATACATTTGTAGGCAAAGTTTTTTCTTGTTAATGGTGAAAGGGATTTCATTTTGCCCTTTCAAAAAGTTATGCATATTTCTTGCGTAGAGAAAATAGTAATATTCAATGACAAGATGACAGAATACAACCGATCGGTGAGGAGAGTCAATTTATTTGTTTGTTTATTTATTTATGGGGGTTTAACGGCGCTTTCGACAGACAGGGTCACCGCGTGTCGGGCAGTTTTACGGGTGAAGGAAGCCAGTGTATCCAGAGGGAACCATCGAGCAACGGCGAGCAACTGTCAGACACCGCAACGCACTAACTCCAGACTTCGCAACGTACAAACTCCGCACAAGCAGGGTTAGCATTGGTTGAAGACAAGTACACAGCGCCACCGTGCCCAAACCTGAGCAATCTGGATTAAGTGCCTTGCCCAAGGACACAATGCAGTTACCCCCCCCCCCCCGCCCGATCGAACCGCGAACCCTTCTTAAGGGTCAATAATAATCTAATCCTGCAGCCCTATAGGGCTGAAAGATTAATATATTAACGCACCTCCCAATGAATACGCAATATACCTACCCACAGTACCGTGAAGTATATTCCATTGGGATAAATTATTTCTGAACCTCAAAATGAATGCGAAATGGACCCCCACTTTTCTGTTCAATATAGTTTTCAGAACTGTAGGATTAAATTATTACCGAACCGCCCAATGAATACGATACAGGCATCACGACATTGCTGTATACAAGTACATTTCCAGCTTTGCCTTAAAGAATATTCTATAGAACTGTATGGTTAAATAATTACTGACCTCCCAATGAATACACCCTAAAATCAGTTGGGTTAAAAGTCCCCCCAAATCAACTGGGTTGAGTGAATATTCACTCAACCCAGTTGATTTGGGTTGATTTTTAACTCAACTGATTTTATATTATACTCAAGAGGCCTCCCCACATTGCTGTAAAGTGTATTCTATAGGTAAGTAGGACTAAATTATTCTTGACCACCCAAATGTATTTGTAATAGACCTCCATCACTTTGCTGTATGTATTTATTTATTTATTTATTTATTGATGTTTAAGGTCACATATTTATACACAACGGCTAATCATGACCGTGACAGTTTTACGGGTGGAGGAAGCCGGAGTACCCGGAGAGAACCACCGAGCAACGACGAGCAGCTGCCAGCTCCCCAACATCGTAACTCCGCACTGCAGCACAGGCAGGGTTAGATTGGTTGAAGACATGCGTACCATCGACGTGCAGTACGCCTTAGTACACGGCGTCATCGTGCCCCCGCATGGGCAATGGGGGTGAAGTGTCTTGCCCAAGGACACAACGCGGTTGCCGCAGGTGGGATTCGAACCGAGGACCCCTCGGCTTGCAGCCTGCACCTCTACCTACTGAGCCACCGCGCCCCCTTCACTTTGCTGTAGATTATATTCTAAAGGACTGTAGGATTTACTCTTTACTCAACGAATCGGACGCATCCGCCCGCGTAATATGCAAATTCAACAGTTGAAAAAATATTATTTTTCAAAAAATGTCAACAAAATCATATCATGTGACCCCTCGTTGGAACGAACTCGTGGAGCTCGTTCCAACGAGGGGTCACATGATATGTTTTTATCTAACTTTTTTGAAAAATGTAAAAAAAATGGTATTTAAAATAATAAATTTTGATATCGTCTGCGTTGGGTAAAGGGTTAATTAAATTACTACTGAACCTTCCATTACATACGAAATATGCCTGCCACCTTTACTGTAAAGAATATTCTGCTGGGCAAAAGAATCAAACTATTATTGAACCTCCCAACGAACAATACACCTTCCCACTTTGCTGTAAAGAATATTCTATAGAACTGTAGGATTAAATTATTACTAAACCTCCAAATGAATACAAAAAATACATCCCCATTTTGCTGTAAAGAATATTTTATATAGGATTAAAATATTACTGATCCTCCCAATGAGTCAAAATGGATCTCCTCACTTTGTTGTAAAGAATATTCTATTGAACTGTAGGATTAAAGTATCGCTCAACCGCTCAATAAATACAAAATAGACCATCCCCGCTTTGCTCTTAAGTGTATTCTATCGAACGGCATTATAAAGTTATTACTGAACCATACACTATAGGCCTCTCAGCTTTGCTTAAAGTATATTACATAGGACTATATCCTGGACATAGTGTGGATACAGAACAGACCTCCCCACTGTGTTGTAAAGTATATCTATCGATCCATGAGGTTAAAATATTAGTGAACCTCCCAAAGAATACGAAATACACCTCTCCACATTGCCGTAAAATACATTGCATGCGGTCGTAGGATTAAATTATTGCCTGACCTCCCAATGAATGTAAGCCAAACAGACCTCCCCACTTTGCTGAAAAGTATATCCAGTAGTACTGTGGGGTTATATTATCGCTCTCGGGATAAAAATCAACCCCAATCAATTGGGTTGAGTGAACATGAACACAGTTGGGTTCATATTCACTCAACCTAGCTGATTTGGGTTGATTTTTAATCCAACTGATTTTAGAGTGTATACAACCAAACCAAATTCCACGTAAAGTCGAATCTTTAAAACACCTGATGTTGTGTCTTATTTTTGTTCTGATTGCCCAAACCTGCTGAAGCTATAACGTCAAAAATGGGGACAACAGCAAAATGGTACTCATCCATTTGGTGATAGTCATATCTCCGCTTTTGTAATTCCACAGACGCCAACTGCAACAAGGAGCGCAGAGAGTAATTTTAATCCTTAAGTCTCCATACTATTTATTTGTTTATATTTATTTATTTATTGGTGTTTAGGGTCACATACTTGTGCACAAAGGCTAATCGTGACCGTGACAGTTTTACGGGTGGAGGAAGCTGGAGTACCCGGAAAGAACCACCGAGCATCGACGAGCCGCTGTCAGCTCCTCAACATACTAAATCAAGTCCCACTCAGGCAGGGTTACAGTGGTTGAAGTCATGTGCACCATCGACGTGCAGTACGCCTTAATACGGGCGTCATCGTACCCCCATGTAGGCAACCGGGATAAAGTGCCTTGCCCAAGGACACAACGCGGGTCGGCCCGGGCGGGAATCGAACTCCGGACCTCAAGCATAGAAGTCTAACAGTCTACCACTGAGTCACCGCGCTCCCTAAGTCTCCATACAGCTACAAACTGCAACTTTTATATCGTTTGAAAAAAATGGTATTCTTCGTTGAAAATTCAACCGGTAAGTAATTTATCTTGGCATTTTTGTCACATCGTTGATGGCTGCCTAAACGGACAACCGACAATGATGTAGAAACACTGTTAATTAATTCATCTGCCATGTACATGTTTATACATACGGTAGTAATTAACATGAGCAATAATCTGAGGCTTTAACCCTTTACCCAACGAATCGCCCGCGTAATATGCAAATTCAGCAGTTGAAAAAATATTATTTTTCAAAAAATTTCAACAAAACCATATCATATGACCCCTCGTTGGAACGAGTTCGTCGAGCTCGTTCCAACGAGGGGTCACATGATATGGTTTTGTTGAAATTTTTTGAAAATTTTGAAAAAATATTTAAAATAATAAATTTTGATATCGTCTGCGTTGGGTAAAGGGTTAAAGGTTAAATTTCACTACACAATGTTGAAATCAATTGATATTGTGCAACTCATGATCCCAAATACAAAGTTAAAAAAAATGAAAATTCGGATTCCAATAATGGAGATATGACGTATTTCTAGTCAGGTGATAAACTCTTCCATTTTGTGATAACCCTGATCCAGGACCTCCAGACGATACCACTAAAATATTTCATTGGCGGCTAAAGGAGTAGTTAGTTGAAACAGAGCATTGTCGAATTTTTATTCATAATATCAGAAAATATTCAATGTTATGGCGTTAGTGCCGACCAAGGGTAACAAAACATTAAAATTAATTCACTGCAAAATGTTGAAAATAGAAAATAAATCGAAAATCCGTCTTCTCATACTGAAGATATATTACAGTCGCCGTGGACTGATCGTAATCTACGCGTGGGCAGTGATGTTTACGCATGCGTTTACCAGGTAATACAACTCATCATAAGTAAAATTTTAATTAATGAAGCACCGGGTTGTTCCCTTTGTGACAGGAATGGAAGTCCGAAGGAAAATTAGTCTCTCTGGACTATTATTCCGCGGAATTATAGTCCTAGGACTAACATTTCTAGGAATAGTAGTCCGCCGGACTACTATTCCTAGAAATGTTAGACCTAGGACTATAATTCCGCGGAATAATAGTCCAGAGGGACTAACGTTCCTACGGACTTCCATTCCTTTTACACCGGTGCTTCATTAATTAATTTGTTGATGGTTATTCCAGTAATTAGTGTTTGGAACCTAATGTTATTGCGTCCGCGGAAATATTGCCCATCATGGAAAGTGACCAGTCCACGGCGACCGTACTATATGACGTCAATACCGTCAGGTTTACCGTCATCCATTTTTAAAGGAGGGCAAAAATTGAAAAAAATAAAAGACTTTTGAATTGCGCTGGTTTGGTTTTCTGTTGTTGAGTTAGATAAAAGATTAAATATAACATTATGTGATAAAAAGAATATCCAATTCGACACGATTTGATTTGCAATTTCAAAACTCGTCCACTAAAATTGATCTAGGCCTTGGTATACCTCTGCAGGTGGGTTTTAGTGCACTTGGATCAGAATTTCAAATCAAGTCGTGACTCATTTGGGATACTCTATTTGCTACTACCTTCACTAGCCCTATTACCTTCTTTTTATAATACTCGGGCGTAAATTCTGGAGGGGGAAAGATGACCCCCCCCCCCCCCCCCCAAAACCGCCAAAAAAACCAAACAAACAAAAAACAAAATTCGTCTGATCATGGGTTTCATCGGACAGAGTTTAGGCAAGACATTATGTAATACCAAGCCGGGCAGAGGTCATTGCTTGGCCGAGGAAATGTACACATGCTTTGAAGTACTCATTTGAGCAAAATCACCGATTAGAAAGTGTAATAAATGCCTGACTCGGTATATCGGTCGAATTCCACATCTAAGGAGAGATTAACTGATATCAACTAATTTCTATGACCTTGACCTGTTGAAAGAACCCAGATGGTTGGGCATCTCTCTCTAGCGGTGCGTAATTGTTGTAAGTATAAAATACAATATTTTATCAATGGAACTTTTACACTCTAAAATCATTTGTGTTGAAAATCAACTGGGTGGGTGAATATGAACCCAATTGGGTTCATATTCATTCAACCTAGTTGACCTGGGTTGATTTTTCACCCAACTGATTTTAGACTGTATTTGTAGCGTATACGTTTTTGAATAAAGTAGTGAGGTATGTTACAAATAGTGGGGCAATATGATCGAGCCGTCGCGCACCCAATACTACACACCCATTGTTCTTGTTAGTTACGGCCCTAATAATGCTGCAAGTAGGGTTGCCTTCTACCACACCGCTGCGAAACGCTTCATTCGCAGCTATCACTGTCTTTTTCATTATTGACTTATACCTATTTTCTAACACGAGGAGATTGCAACTGACGTCTTTCACACACAAGTACAATGAACAAAATGCCTTGAGGGGGCATTTACTGATAGGCCCTCATGACCTGATCAGATTTAATGAACGCTCACGTTTTTGGCTCTCACTTATAAGTACCCCTACTTAGTTAGTAGGAGATGACTTTCTCAGAGGAGCCATAGAGTCGGAGCAGCGAGCGTTATACGATCCATGTCAAATGACAGTAACGGTAACAACAGTTGCAGCAGCCAGCGGTAATAATAGGTATGGTACGTACCTAACAGTAGTAGTGATAGAAGCAAGTTGCATTGCCATTAATGATAACCGTGGCGGAAGCTGGTAACAGTGTCCTAGTGAATTAAGTTAGTAGTGTCCGTACTAGTAGTCGCAGATAGTGATAGGGTTACTACTCAATAGGTTCAGAACCTAGTAGCAGTGAACTGGAGCCGAACATAGAGGCAGTAAAATGCGATTGTAGTTATGCATAACCTTTAAGACTCCATACTTTCACTCTTATATTGCTTTGAAAAATGTTGGCACCATGTATATTCTTCCTTGAGAATTCAACCGATAGGCTGTTTTTATCTTGGCAATGTTTCTACGTCATTGTTGGCTGCCTGTTCAGGCAGCCAACAATAATATAGAAACACCGTTAAGTCAAGTGCAGCTGTGTATATTTATATAAGGAAGTAATTATGAAAAAAGTAATCTGAGGCGTTAACGGTGTCAAGGTTATAGCCAAAAGTTGCGATTTTGTTGTATAAAAGTGTAAATATTTTCGATAATATTTCTGCCTGGGTGAAATGTACAGCATAAAGATAGGTATGTGACGGACCCTGAAAACAGATTTGTCAAACTAACAATAATTCAAACTCTGCTAATTAGGTATGAAATTTAATGTCCCTTATGGCGCACGTGTTGAACAGATCAGTACTAAAAGAGACAATATTCTCCCCGGTTATCATTATCTAGGTAATTAAAGCCAGTTAAAATATAATTGTAGAAAACCAGTGCATCACATATGTTCTAGACACACAACCATATTCCGCATCTATCCTGTCCCCGAAATGTCAAAAGATACCAAAATGCGAGTCTTTCAAAACTTTAAAGCGAGTGTTAAATTAAGATAGATCTAGGCGGCCAAGTTCAAGAGAAGCGATTAACTGCGAATAAATGTTCTGCCTATCTAAATAAAAATCGGAGGATTTCTCGAAAAATTCATTCCAGCCAATTTCAGTCGGAAGGTGTGTTGCGAGGCATTTGGCCTGAGGGCAATCAGAGAAGGTCCGAATTTAGCCTTGGCCGTCGAGGGGCATAGGCACCGAGATTGAAAGTCCGCGTATTGTCGTAACCCTGTGAGGGTTTTAAGGAACCGATTGTAGTTTGTTAACGGTTGCGAACCTTAGTGGCAAAGTAGCCAAAGAAGTAAAAGCTGTAACGTTGAGGTCTAGGGACCGTATTAAGAGCTTGAGTAAGCGCTGGAGTAGCTCGCGAGATAAGATAGTTTTAGGCGGTGCGAGAATTGGTGATATTGAGAACACTTTGCAGAATATTATTATGTAAGCTTTGTTAAGTATATATCTGAAGACGAAGAATAACTTAACCCCGTGAGAGCCAGGCAAGGCGCAAAGTGATAGTGAACTGTAGTAGACGCCGATTGAATCGTGATTGAACTGTGAGCAGAACATTATATGTGTTAAGCCCGATTGACGGCGAAGTTAGCCCTGCGAGGAGGAAGCAACGAGAAGTGAATAGACACTTGTATTCATCACAAACTGTGAGAAGATGAAGATGAAGATGATGCGAGGTCAATCCAGCGTTGAGGGCCCTAAAGAGTAAACTTTTATTCGCGTAATTCGTGTATTTTTATGAATAATTTTGTGAGTAATTTGTTTCATATTATATTCTTCGTACACGTAAATAAATAATCTTTCAGTGAATTATCGTTGATCACCCTTTGGCGTTGTAAGCCACAGGTACCTTCAGGAATCCTAAGAGTCCCAAGCGGATAGGGCATTGATAAGGTGGCAAGGTTTACGTTCGAACTGGGGTTCAGGCGACAGTCACTGGCTGTCGACTGAGCACTGATAAGAACATAAATTTTCCTCCATCAATTTCAACCCCGTAATCCTGCGACAAACGGGTAACAAACAAACAGTCGTGTCTGAAGCTGGAAGCGGGAGTGAAAAGCGACACATGGATTTGTAGAAGCACATGGTAGAGGTTATGTTTTTTGTACCTGGTTAGACAGGATAAGAGTGTAATCGAATTATACTAGCGACAGACTTGATAGAAAGGTTGCTGCGGTTATGACAACAGATTCGCTGAAAGCAGAGTATAGTACGACATGGACGGACGATAAAAACCTGTTCTACATTGAAGATTGTTTCTGCTCTACCCGGAGCGAGTATACGCCAGTAGAATACCATATGCCTAGTCGCCGTATTATGAAATCAAACAGCGGGATCGTATAGTATAATGCTGCGGATTGATGAGTAATACTTCTATCAGATAATAGTAGACCACATTGGGTGTAGACGGCCACTGCTATGCCGCTCTGTTCCTACCTAATACAATTCCCCGACAAAAGATTCCTCACACCGTGTGACATCGTGACAATTTATCTGTTCATTCATCCACTTTGTGCTCACAAAGGAGATCCAAGGTGGCGGCGCCCAAATGACAAAATAGACATGCAGTTTTGACAGGGCGCTCTGCATACGAGCAGTAACGGCATGTATCGTGGGGATAATTTATCATCACAGTACAGATGACACCGCATAAAATGTTTTTCTGAGTTAATATTTTCTGGTTCTGATATTTTAGTTTTCGTAAGGTAGGTTTGAAAAACTCTAAGAGCCAGCATGTATCACACTGCCCTCGAACAAACTGTTTGGTAATATCTGTACTTCGACCATGTCTTCCTGTTCTATAGAGACCGAGTTGATATTGAATGGAATTTGGAGAGAAATGTTTCCCATCTTACACGATTTGTAGCTTGGCCCGAATTCTCTTGTTACCTATTGACGCTTGGTTTACTGGATGAGAAATTGGTGGTCAGAATGGGGAGTTGAGAGAGACTGTGTATCAGAGTACAAATCAGCGGATAAACGAATGGACGATATCAATCAGTATTTTGCTGTCATCGATAAAAAGATCATGGAAAAATTGTTCTCTATGATGACGCTTTCGGTGATTAATTACGAATAATTATACCTCCCCTCGGGGATTTTCATGCTAATACGTTCTAAAGGCCACTATAGGGGCTCATTAGGTACGATGAAAACAATATCGTTAATAATGGACACAAGCATTCGAACCTAATCAGTAAGATATAATAAAATACCATACAAATCGGAAACTGAATTGTAATTGGGTGATGAGGTTTCTGGTATTTGCAGGAAATTAATTTATAGGATATTGTGATTTGGAAGAAAATTCATGTATTTTTGTGTCGCTTTTCATGTCTTTCAAATGAAGTTTTGGACTGGAGCAATGTTTCATTTCATTGATAAACTTACAATTTCTTAAAGAAATCCATAACAGAAGTTCTGAAGTCAAATGCTTGAAGCTTTTTTCACGATCAGTTCTCTCAAAAACAACAGTGGAGTTCGTGAGCATGTTTGGAGAGCCAACTGCACACTCACGAATGTCTTGATTCCATGTTGACATAAGGATGTCTTCCAGTAACATTTTCACAGCCATTGTTTCTTCATGTTATGAATGTAAAATCTAAAACAATGAAAGACACGGCATGAAAAAAGGTTTTATTATGCCCCACGTTTGTAACATTAGCCGTGATTGGTTAATTTGACACCTTCTAAAAGTCATAGTACTGGAGTTTGGGAGAAAAACACGGGTACTATCGGAACGTTCTTTCCTGGAGACATGAGAACAAAAAAAATGTAAGCTCCTCTACCATTGATCAGCGTCGATTACGCACGCTCTGGTTGGAATTTCTAAACACCAAACGCTGGCGCTGTGTCTGATTAACTTTTTTCGTCACTGAAAGACACAAACATACCAACAAATATATCATCTTCAATGGGTGTGTTTTTAATTTTAACTGCAAACAATAAATTCAAAAGAATCAGAAATATTAAAAACCCACGTGTTGTTCACCACTTCAGTGAATCCTGAATATGAGTTATGACTTCAATCAATTATATTTCCACAAGTTTAGTACTCCTCGACCTCACTGAGCCTCCGCCTCAAGTTCAAAATAAATTGTTTCACTCCGCTTAATTCTAACAACTATCGTCGTCCAATAAACATGAATTTATATTCCATTAATTTATACCACTTATCACACAAGAAAAGGCATTAACAATGAATTATAACATGAACAGCATGATGCAGTTGTAAACACTGGCATTTGGTAATATAGAAACTCCCAAAGCGACGGCACTTGTGACAAGTCATTTTCGAAGAGACGTCATTCCTTCGTAATGACGGCATGTTTTTGGATTCGACTACATTGTTATTACAAGATTGATGGCATGTTGCAGTTAACGCTCAATAATGAAAGTTATTTTTTTTGTTCGGCATAATAACATAATTAGAACGTTTCTTTTCATGTTCTGTCGGTCGATAGTACCGAGTTTGTGTGATTTCTGAAATAAAACCTGAAGCAGCGAAGCTGCTGAAGGTTTTATTTCAGAAATCACACAAACTCAGGTACTATCGACCGATAGAACATGAAAAGAAACGTTCTAATATTATAATGTACCTACATTCTGAAGATCTATTCTGAAGGCCCAGTACTCCTGAGGCCCTACACTCCGAAGATCCAATACGCCGGCATCGATAGAACTGAACCTCAATAGTCCAAAGGCCCAATACACCCAAGGTCCTAAACGCTCAGTGTCCGAAGGGTTAATATTCCGAAGGGCAAATAGTCCGAAAGCCTAGTGATCCGAAGGTTCGGTCTCCGAAGGTCCGGTATCGGACCTTCGAGTGTATCGGACCGTCGGAGTGTTGGACTTTTGGAAATCCAGGCCTTCGGAATACCACACATTCGGAATATCAGACCCCTGGAGTATTAGGCCGTCGGATTATCGGAACCCAGTAGCATTAGGCCGTCGGAATATAGGCATTCAATTAACTGGGCCGTCCGAATACCCGATCCTCGGAGTACTGGACCTTCGTAATATCTGTCCTTTGGAGAAATGGATCGTAAGAATAAAGGCCCAACACCAAAAGAAGAAACACAACTACACCTAAATCGTAGCATGCAGTGAGAATCATTCTAAATATCAGCTTCAAACACCTGGCATCAAAACCACCATGCCCTCCCACGCCCGTTAAAAAACAAACACCCCCCCCCCCACCAAAAAAAAAACAAAACTAAAAATAAACTTTAACAGAATGAAAATGAAAATTAAACAAGTATATCACATTAGAACACTGACCTGAAACATAATGCTTCACGGTTATCTTGATGAAGATTGCTTAAAAAACAATAATAATACAATTTTCAAGGGATGTGTGATTTATTCGTGAGTGGCGCAAATAATTGATAACCTGCTTTTCGCCGATAGTGGTCCGATAATGAAATACTGCACCCGAGAAAAATCATGTCATTACACTTCTTACGCGACATTCCGAAGATACAATACGCCGGCATCGATAGACGTAAACCTCAATACTCCGAAGTAACAATACACCGAAGGTCCAAAACTCTCAGGGTCCGAAGGGTTAATATTCCAAAGATCAAATATAGATACTCTGAAGGTCCGGTATCGGATCTTCGGAGTATCGGACAATCACAGTGTTGGACTTTCGGAAAATCAGGCCTTCGGAATACCAGACATTCAGAATATCGGGCCTTCGGAGTATCAAGCCATCGGTATAAAGGCCTTCAATGAATTGGGCCGTCTGAACACCGGATCATCGGTGAACTGAACCTTCATTATATCGGTCTTTCGGAGTAATGGGTCGTAGGAATAAAGGTCCACCGTCAACAAAACAAACACAACTACACACAAAGTAGTATGCAGTGAGAATCATTCTAAATAACAGCTACAAACACTTGGCATCAAACCACCGCGCCCTCCCACGCCCTTTAAAAAAACAAAAAATAAACAAAATAGAAAGGAAAAACTAGAGAAACAGAATTTACTGCACCCAGTAAATTCAATTCTGTGTGAAAAGGGTTAAAGTATAAGAAATAAACTATACAGAAAAAGAATTTATGGAGGCTTATTGTCAGGAGTAAAATGTATTTAAACAAATCACAAATAGATTTTCGTTAATAGCATTTACAGATATTCATACTGGAATCAGAACAATTTTTTATAAGAAACCAGAAAGGGCATATATGTGACCAGCATTCAAGGGTTCGATACACGAATCAGAAATGGACATTTTTGGCTCTGCCCACTAATTTGAGTGATGAAATAGGGGGGGGGGGGGGGGGCACAAAATGTGATTTCCAACAATTATAAAAAATGCTCTCAATGACCCCTAGGTGCCCTCCGTGACCTTGACCCATATTTTGAACCTCTAACGAGGGTTGACTCATTTGTTATGGGTCCCAGGTCTATGCACCATACCATGCTTGAGATATGAGTGTGACCCACTTTCAAAAATGTTGACCATGCCCACTTTTTCTGTGTAAAAATGCATGTATAAACTTTGGGAATGCATTAGGGGCCCAAAAATGTGATTTTCTGCAATTCTGAAAAAATGCACTCAATGACCCCTATGTGACCTCCGTGACTTTGACCAATATTTTGAATCTCCATCAAGTATCGACTCATTTGGTGTTAGTCCCAGCTCCATTCATCATACCATGCATGAGATATGAGCGTGACCCACTTTCAAAAATTTTGGCCACGCCCACTTTTTATACGCCAAAATGCATGTGTGTATGTCAGGAATGCTTTAGGGGTAAAAAAATGAAATAGGGGGGGGGGGGGGGGGCACAAAATGTGATTTTCAGCACTTATGAAAAATGCACTCAATGACCCCTAGGTTACTCCGTGACCTTGACCCATATTTTGATTCTCCGTCAAGTGTCGACTCATTTGGTGTTAGTTCCAGGACCATTCATCATACCATGCTTGAGATATGAGCGTGACCCACTTTCAAACATTTTGGCCACGCCCACTTTTTTAACGTAAAAATGCATGTGTGTACGTCAGGAATGCTTTAGGGGGTCAAAAGATGTGATTTCCAGCACTTATGAAAAAATGCACTCAATGGCCCCTAGGTGACTTCCGTCACTTTGACCCATATTTTGAATCTCCATCAAGTGTCGACTCATTTGGTGTTAGTCCCAGGTCTATTCATCATACCATGTTTGAGATATGAGCGTGACCCACTTTCAAAAAGCTTGGCCACGCCCACTTTGTTACGTCAAACTGCATGTAGAGACGTCAGGAATGCTTTAGGAATAAAAAATGTGATTTTCAGCAATTATGAAAAAATGCACTTAATGACCCCTAGGTGACCTCAGTGACCTTGACCCATATTTTGAATCTGCATCGAGTGTCGACTCATTTGGTGTTGGTCCCAGGTCCATACGTCATACCACGCCTGAGATGAGCGTGACCTACTTTCAAAACACCCCTACGGACACCCCTAAAGCCCCAGGAATCTGAAAAACATAGGTGGCCGAGAACTTGTGACTGTCTATCAGCATGCCAAAAATCAACGAGATAGAACAAATCGTTCTCGAGTTATCGTGCGGACAAGGAAGCGCATAGAAGACAGGAGAATAAGAAAAAGAAAAGAAGAAAAATAAAAAAGAAAGAAGAAAACCGTACAAAAACAATAGTCTGTGTGTTTCACACAGACTAATATACAAGATACCCAAAATTACGTGTAAAGCACATTAGAACACTGCTCTGAAAGACAACGATTCACGATGATGGTAATATAACAAAAATCAACTATTCAAGGGATGTGTATTTTATTCGTTTGCGACGTTAATAAATGATAAACTGCTGCTCGCCGACAGTGGTCCGATAAGCAAACACTGCACCCGCGGAAATCATGTCATTACTATTATCAAGCCGATACAGCTGGAAGTCTCTGGCCCTAAAATGTGTGATTCGGTAGGTGGTGCTCTCTTTGTCGTTATACTCGCTAGTCTTTTTATCTACCAGATGTGTCATTCATATGTACAGTACAGTCGCCGTGGACTGGTCGTAATCCACGCGTGGGCAGTGATGTCCTCGCATGTGTTTTCCAGATAATAAAACTCACCATCAGGAAAATTTCAATTAATGAAGCACCAGGTCGTACCCGGTGCTTCATTAATTAAATTTTTGTCGGTTTCTCCTATAATTAGTGTTTGGTATCTAATAATATTGCGTTCGTGGAAATATTGCCCACCCGTGGAAAGTGTCTACGGCGGCAGTACTGTATACACTCATGAGTACGCCATGTATCCATTCAGCACACCGTTCTTCTGTCGATATTTTTGTTTCTGTTACAAATACAGATTAAGAATTTAAAGTATAATTTTTATACTCTGAATTCAGTTGGGTTATCTACTTATTGGTGTTTTACGTCACATCATCATCTATTACTATATCGTGGCGATGAAATGCATGTATTACAAAAGAGATCATTGTCTTCTATGAAGTAAAATGAGCGAACGAAATCGTAAAAGTATACGAGAAATAAAAATAGTCGTTCAAACATTAATGAGAAAATGGGACCCGTTTTTTTAACCCTTTACCTAATCTGAAAAGCAGACGACACTGCCAAATAAAATTCTTGAATAACTAATGTTTTTCATTTTGTGTCTCAAAAACATACGTTATGACCCCTCATTGGAACGAGCTCGTCGAGCTCGTTCCAATGAGGGGTCATAACGTATGTTTTTGAGACAAAAAATGAAAAATAAAGAAAATTAATTGGTGATTTTTGTTAATAGCGCTGGCCGGTTTTAACCGTTACATTGGGTAAAGGGTTAAAGATTACTGTGTAAACCAACCTGTTGAATAGGTATGAGTTTAAATGGAAAAAAAACTGTTCAGAATTTATCAAAAAGGTTCATTTCCTTGAGAAATGACAGCATTTTATTTAAGCTTATGTCGGAAATTAGGTCTCCAAGAGACACTGCAGTAAAGGACTGCCGTCAGATAAAATTAAAATCTGCACAGTGCAAAATAATATGCTCCTTTGTCAACACTTGCTGGCAAGGAGCACATTCTGGTAGCATAACACTCTCTAAGAAAAAGGAATGTGTAATCTGGTATGACCAATATGACATCGTGTCAAAATTCAAACTAACATAGTCTTTTCAACAAAGGTTACTGGACGTATATTTATCATTGATATTTAGTCTGAAGCGATGGAGTTTGTTATTTGCCGCCCGAGCCCACTCCGACTGCCACATGGTTTTGATGTGTTTATTGATATGTGATTCCTAATCACTGAAAGGAACTTGTTTAAAGCCTATTTCGCTGGTCTGTCTGTCTGTCTCGGTATTACCGGAGATACCAACATGTCCAGGTAACCAGCAAAATTCGATATGATATTGGTCAGAATTTAGTTGGGTTAAAAATTAACTCAAATTAACTGGGCTGAGTGAATATGAACCCAACTGAGTTCATATTCACTCAATCCAGTTGATTTGGGTTGATTTTTAACTCAATTGATTTTAGAGTGGTATAATTATGTCTGATTGATCGTTTTGATATTTTCGAAATTTTATTTTTTCTTCCTTTTGCCTTCCTTCCGTATCATTTTCTTATGCTCGTTATCCATCATCAGTCGACATGTAAGCAAAACACAAAACACCATTAACAATTCCAAGACAAATTTTGTCGGATACCGGACATGATCGTTGCTGCAAGAAATTGATTCACGCCAGGTATTCAGCCTAGACTCAAGGAGTGTCGACTGAGTCCCGTGCGTGAACGATGTCTCACCGCTTCGACCCCGCCCGTTTCGTTTCTGTTGGGGTGGTTTAATCATAAAGGAGTCGGTGACTTTTCCTCAAAAAGCATAATCAATAGGGCTTCACAGAAAATAACAATTTTAATACATACAGAAAAAGATAGTAACTTGTAAATTACATGAATCCAATGAATAAAATACAAACGTCAATCACACCCACCCACCCACATGCGCCCACGTTCTCCGTTGTCGCTGGTTGCTTCTTCCTTGTCCCCGGTGTTTGATCTTCTCAGCTCAATGTAGTGTCTCTGGACTCTGGTCGCTTTTTCACGAACATCTAACGGAATGTCACCCTAACGAATTGTCACTTTACTGGACGCCTTAACTCTGACAGACGCTACTTCGAGGGTTAACTGCTTCCCTCTAGTTTCCTCGGACTAAAGTTCATACAGGCAAAGCCTACTCTGTCTACGTATTGCTTGCCTCCTATAACAGGTAGTACCGTCCTCCTGAATGCCAATATTCGTGAGCTCCCGGAGCTCGTACTTCCTATTGTGATCCCACGTTCATATATGTCCACCACCTTTGCCCGCGACTGTTCCTACTCTACGTATGAGCTCTGCGGCTCACCTTACATTACAATGTTCCTATACTTTCGCACCGATGCGGCATCTCCTCTAATCTACAGCATGGGGAATCCACAGCTTCTCGCCTACGACCTACAGGCGTACATTCCTTGAGCTGTAATGGATTTTTCGAGGATGAAATAGTTTCGCGCGCCGAAGGCGCATTTGGACGTTGTGCTGTAGGTCAAGCCCCTTTCGACCCTCTGTGACTGTTGAGATCTAGAAGCGACGTGTCTAGGCGTGTGGAAGAGGAAAAGGATCCAGTACTCAGCAGATGTCTTAGGCTAGATGATCAGGAAGTGTGTTGAGTTGTCTTTGCGTAGGTCGTTGACTGAACCCTCGGGTGAGGACCAGAGCGAGAGGGGGGTCCTCTCACAAAGGTGCTACCTCTCCCCGATGGTGCTGTGGGGGTTTTTTTCGGGCAAGTATAGAGAATAGTCTGCCACTTCGAAGATAAATCATGGAGCGATGGTGGGCCATGATTGGCAAGTATAATTTGCCTCAGGCTGTTTTAATCAATTTTTCTAGCTTTACAGTTGGATGTGTTATTGGATAGACGACAACAACGGCCCATTTCGGGGACCACCCATAGAAAGACCCGAACTTCCCTGGTTCGGGGGCAGGCCTGCATTGGAACCTATTTGGCTGGGTCAAAATGCGCTACAGACGCTTATAAAAAGGTGTAGAAGCGGGGCGCAGGGCCAACGCTCGCCTCCCTGGAGGTGGGTGACCACTTCTAGGGATGGAGCGGAGGATGTTCAGAGTCCATAGCGGCTACTGTGTTCCATATCGGTTATAGTTTCCATAGCGGTTATTGGGGTGCCGGCGATCAAAAAGAAAGCATCTTGGTGTAACTGCTAAAAAAAGCAGAATTAGACAAAAATATGTGATTACATTTTTTGGATGGTTGTCGATCACTGGGAGCAGCTAGTACAAGTCTTTTGTTCAGTTTATGATTTCCCGGATTATTTTTTTCAGCTAAGAATTGGAGGGAGGGGGGAGGGGCATGCTTTTTCCAAAGTACCACAACCGGCGGTGTTTCCTGCCCTTACCTCCTCCTGATTAAGTAGAGTCGGTGAAGACAGCTCTTCCTGGTAGAGGATCACGTCTGAGCCGTTTTTACTGCCCAATGGATTTTTCGAGAAAACACCCGAGTCTTATCCGATCGCATGGACATTAATTCCCGTTTTAATTACTTCTCTTGAACTGGCCGCTATAGATCTGTCTTAATTTAAAATTCTCTTTCAAATTCTTTTAGGGTACCGTACCGTCGCTATAAATTAACACTTGTGACATTCCACTGCCAGAAAGTATTAATGTCCATACAACACAGGTACAACATGTGCGCTACTTGCGATAGGAGATTATCGACACTAATAAACATTTAATCAGATGACTGATCACATTGGATGGTTAAATGAGTGGCTTTTGTTCTAAGCTTATAAGGCAAGAGCTTGCTTTAGACCCGATAAGAGCTAATTGGAGTTACAGGCTCCTATTGAGATTTCGCTCTATTAAAGTTATCACTTTCATTGTACATTCAATGATTTATTTCTAATTAACACTTTACCAAACGTAACGGCCAAAACCGGCCAGCGCTATTCTCAAAAATCGCCAATTAATTTTCATTATTTTTTTCAATTTTTGTCAAAAAAAAGGTTATGACCTCTCTTTGGAAAAAACGCGTTCCAAGGAGGGGTCATAACCTATGTTTTTGAGACAAAAAATGAAAAAAATTAGTTATTCAAGAATTTTTTTTTGCAAGTGTCATCCGCTTTTCATGTTAGGTAAAGGGTTAAATACATAATGGCTTAGTTGACAAGTTGGTGTCCGTCACATTCCCATTCTTGTCTTTTAGTCCGAGTGAGAAAAAGTTTAAAAAATATATACTTTTAAACAACAAAATCGTAAATTTAAGCTATCACCTTAACAACGTTTATTTGAAATACCTTACCTAACATTTTTGGGACTTCTCTCTGCTTTGTCTTGAAATCAAAACACAATCTGTAAGAAACACCAGTTCTCGTGATTTTTCGTCAAGTTCCCAGTTTCCATTTAAACGAAGATCGTATTCTGGAAGTACCGTAAGTAGGCAATAAACACGTTGTACATGTAACGTACAGTACGTGAAACATGGTGCGTAGGATTTTTAAACTTTTTCTCATCGTAGGATTCAGTGTTAAATCGCATGCTTGTTCGCAAAAAATGTCGTTTTTTTATGATGTCCCAGAAGCGGCTGTTATTTTGAGACTCCTAGATCGCACTTTTAACGTTCAAATACCCGTTGGCGAACGTGTCGAATGTAAAAAAAGTGAAAAATGTACGAAATTGTACATTTTGTTTTACATAAAAATTTTTGTTTACGTTCCCATCGTGGATTAGACC
The DNA here is from genome assembly GCA_031216915.1 of Pictodentalium vernedei. Classification (NCBI taxonomy): domain Eukaryota; kingdom Metazoa; phylum Mollusca; class Scaphopoda; order Dentaliida; family Dentaliidae; genus Pictodentalium; species Pictodentalium vernedei. The sequence continues at coordinate 248,405,299 of CM062297.1, read as the reverse complement.
TTCAATCTATCGTTGGTGAACGCGAAAAAAAAAACGCTTTGCCGATTCTAAGACAGCATCAAAAAGGTGGTTTGCCGATTCTGGGACAGTGTCTCAGAATCGGCAAACGGCTTTTGAGCGGGGATTTTCCCATTTCTAACGTAAGTGGGGGAATACCCATAGTGGGATTTTCCAAACTCAACAGAAAAAAAACTAAGTTTTTTGGAAAATCTCTACTGTATAAACTTACTGAGAACGCCATTTGTCACGCTCGAAATGTATTATGGGTTTTTATTCAAATGAGCGTCAATAGTCAGTTAAATAGTTTAACTGAAAAACTATTCTATGGATGAAAGCGGAAACAGTTCAAAAGATTAATTGATATGATTTAAACGCGTTTTTTTGAAAGCGTTACATTACTGATGTGTTTGCTTGTGATTTTGATTATCAGATGTAATTATTCTCAAACGTGTTAAATCAGAAACCGGTTTCTTATGTACTAAAACTTTCAAACTTTTCAAAGTTCTCCAGTTCGCCATTGAGCGAATAATCTGTGATGCGATTTTAACGTGTTCAGAGGCAAAACGCATTTATAGAGGTTTATCATGTAAAATGTTTTTTCCTCAACTGGTTTTTAGTTATTATATTAAAGACAGAAGATTTTTATTTACTTAAAACATAAAAAATAATTATACATTTAATTCTGAAAATAATAAATAACTCACATTAGCATACTCAAAGGAAATATTAATAATTAAAAACGAAAACAAATGTTTTTACAGATGGATGCTAAACGCCGAGATCAGCTTTTAAATGAATATGAACGTGCCAAAAAGGGCATTCAATCGGCTGACAGAAGCAGACGTCTTGGAGAGATCGAACTCAAACGCGAGACCACAAAAACATTTAAACCCGTGACGGAGGTACAAGAGCGAAGCAAGAAGGAGATCGTTGACGAATTGAAACCCTTAAAAGAAAGTTCTTTGAGAATGGGTTCGTTGCCTGGTAGTTTTACAAACCAGTATTCGTTTCAATCTACACCGGATTACGTTCCCATGAGAATCGAAACCGACGTGAGAGAGAGAGAGCGATGATAGAGCTTCGACTATCACCACTGATAGCGTCGCGTTGTCCGAGGATGGTGGTAAGAGAGATCTGTTGTATGGATTTTATAAGGATTCGGACGGTAGAACTTTTGTGGGCGACACAGAAGTGGAAATAGATGATGATGAATTAACCGTCGGCCCGAATAGGTACGAATTAACTTCTGGACTGCGCAAATTGCTCCTTTACGACAAGCCTAGTGATTACACGGAACAGGATTACAACAATTACGGCGACATTCTGGTTCAGACCAACGCCATGAAGAGAAATAACGATGACAGAGAGACGAGACCTAAAGCCAGCAGAGGTTACAAGTGGACGAAAGTGGTGAAACCTATATGGAATTCGCATAAGAAGTTCGTCGAATCGGTGAGTGGTAAAGGGGTGGAAACAACTTTTCTTCCGAGCGAGTCTAACGCTCTGTTTCAGAGATTGAGATTGTTGATGGCAAGTAGACACGCTGGTAACACAGGATTAGATAATGAGATAGTTAGCATATGCAACGAATTGTAATGACAGAAGGTTTTGAATAAAAAACATTATAAAAGGCTGATGAACGAATTGAAGGATTGATGCATATAACAAGTAGAGAGAAACAAACAAACAAACAAAAAATATATAAAATAAAAACAGTAAATTTTACACTAGAATAATAAAAAGTATTTAAACAACAAACGATTTACCAGTGAAAACAAAATATATATTATAAAATAAAATATGTTGGTGATAAAGAACAGGGGATACGTTAGAACTTATGTTCAAGGCGGTTCTGGCTTCGTCGATTCTATAATGCGAGCGTTCATGAGTGATGCAGGTAGAAAACTCGCATCGACCGCATTTGAGGTCGGTAAGAAGACGGCTTTGGATGCTGGTAAGAAAGCCGCTTCCGAAGCCAGTGGTAGGATAGCTTCTGTGTCTGGCAAGAGGGCAGCCGACGCGTTGATCGACAAGTTGATCAGTCCACCGGCGAAGCGAGCAGCGTTAGAGCGAACGCTGAAAAGTTGGAAAGATTTTAAGGATGCTGTGGTACCCATACAAGATTTAGCCAAAATGACGAGTGGATCTGGATTGAAGAGAACTCATGACGGTGTAATATAAATAAATAATAATATTAAAAACTGAGTTTGAAAAAACATAAAAAATTGTGTTTGAAAAAAATCTAAAATAACAAAAAAAAAAAAAATGAAACAAAGATGAACATTAAAGATATGTCTTGGAACGACACCGCGACCAAGAGGTCGAATAATGAGTTCTTTCCCAAAAGCATAAGAGGCTTGATAGTGGGAAAATCGAATTGTGGAAAGACCAATCTGTTGATGAATCTGTTGTCCCGACCCGACTGGTTGGATTACGACAGATTGTTTGTGTTTGGCAAGAGCTTGTTTCAACCCGAATACAGATTGCTTCGAGAGTGCATGGATCGTAGATTGCCCAAGGACGTCATAGCCAGAATCTTTGACAGTAGGGAGGAATTCGACAAAAGTGAAGCTCCTCTCTCAACCATTTTGGACGGTGCGGCAATGGAATTGATGAAGAGAAATGCATCTTCGAACGTCGAGTGTCGATTTTATGAGAACGCTAGCGACGTTCCGGATCGTAGAGAATTGAAATCGGAAGATAAGAATCTCATGATTTTTGACGATCTGCTTTTGGAGAGACAGAACCGATGCGAATCGTATTACGTTAGGGGTCGTCACAGCAATGTGGACTGTTTCTACCTGTCGCAGAATTATTTTCTATTGCCCAGGCAGACGATAAGGGAGAACGCTAAATTTCTATGTCTCTTTCGCCAAGATCTCAAGAATCTCAATCACATCTACAGTGATCACGTCGCAAACGACATGAGCGCGGCGGAATTCAGGAGATTCTGTAAGAGGGTTTGGGATGGAGGACTTTACAATTTCGTCGTGATTGATTTGACTAGCGAATTTAATCGCGGAAAATATCGGTGTGGATTCGACAAGTTTTATGTTTCTGATGATAATAAGATAAAGCGTGAAAATAAAAAAAAATAGAAAATAATAAATCTTCAAATAATTATTTTTTGAAAAAATAAAAATAAAATTGAATATAATGTTTGAACAAGGAGAATTGTTAGAACGGATAGCCGAGAATACGGCTGCAAAACAATCCATTCAAATCGTGGTGAGTGGTGATTCGACTCGATTCGCGACGAAATTCGAACCTTCCATCGAATTGAATAGAGAGAAAAGATCTGAGATGGCATTGGTGAATCTGGTGACTTATTATTCCTTTCCCAACGTAACCGAAAAGAATAACTTGTTTAAGTATTCCGACGGAATGGATTAGTTGGAGATTCGAATTCCCAAAGGAAGTTACGACATAGACGATTTGAACAATTACATTCAGACGCGAATGAAGACGGATGGAAAGGGAAGCAACAAGATCAGACTCGCTCCCAATCCTAATACCTTACAGACGATGTTGGATTTGGAAGATAATTTTCGAGTGGATTTCAATACGGACGATTCTATAGGCAAGATGCTGGGATTCGATCGAAAGATGTATCGAGGCCACGCGGCATCTGAAAATACGGTAGACATTCTCGCAGTCAATAGCATTCTGGTGAACGTGGATGTGATTGCTGGAAGCTACGTGAATGGTAGTGCTCAACCGATGATCTAATCCTTCTTTCCAAACGTGTCGCCGGGTTATAAGATCGTGGAACGACCTCGAAATTTAGTTTATCTACCAGTGATTTTAGACACGTTGTATAGTCTCAAAACCACGTTGACAGATCAAAATGGTGAACTGTTAGATCTTCGCGGAGAGAGGGTGATGATACGATTTCACATAAGAGAAATATAAAAGCAAAAAAAAAATATTGTGTTTTTATATAAATAACAAAAATAAAATAAACGCAATATTAATTTTACAAAAATTATTTAATATATATAATTATCATTAAAACAAAAAAACCATTGAAGAAAATATGTTTTTAAAAAAAGAATTATGACACAATACGTGGTTAAAAACCTGAACATATCCGCAGGACAGAGGAAGAAACTCAAGAGAGCGTTAACAACTCGAGGCAAGGCAGTGAGATTCAAATTCACTCATGAAGATCTGACGAGTGGCGGTCAGGATTCGATCGCCTGGACCAGAAGTCAAATCAAAAGGATGGAGAAAGCGATTCGTGATGAAAGAGGGTTGACGGTGAGATTGAGTCCCGCTCAATTGAGATACAATTTGAGAATGAAAGGCGGTTTCCTACCACTATTGGCAGGAATCGCCACAAAAGCATTACCCTTTGGCGCAAAAGCATTACCCTTTCTCGGAAAGACTCTCGGCGTGGGAGCTCTCACGGGACTCGCGAGTTCGGCAGTTGAGAAATTAATGGGTGGCAGCAGACTGTTTTTGAAGAAGGGAGGAGCTGTGTGTCGCGTCCATGTAGATGACAGCGGTAAAGGATTGTATCTAGAACCCGTTAGAGGTGACAACTCTTTGAGTGGAAACGGTCTCTATCTGAATAGTGGACGGAACGTTGAGTGACTCGGCAAGGGTTTGTTGTTTGGTGAGAATTCACCATTTAAGAATATACCGATTTTGAATATGTTATTATAATGTAAAAAAATTATGTCATTATATAAATATAAAATATAAATCATAGAAAGTATAAAATAATATAAAATGGATAAAAAGGTGGAAAAACAATTTGACGATAATGATGAATATCGCGAGATAGAGTGTGAAAAAGATGTGGAAAAACGATTAGACGCTAATGATGGATATCTTAGGAAAGAACTGATAAAAGAGTTAAATAAAGATTGGGATATGTGGTTGAAATTTAAAAGATTGAGACATTTTCCACCGTTACCACTATCTTCTGAAGAGAATGGTAATGATGCGAGTGTTACCGAGAGATGCACAACATTCGTTCATAATTATGATTCGGATAAACAAATGTGTTCTTATAAAAATGTAGCATATCACAAAAAAAAGAGAAAAAAGAAAAGAAGAATCGACGCTGAAATTTGAGAAAAAAGGAAACGTTATTATAATATATGGGCAATAGTGAAGAAGGAAAACAAAAAAAAAAAAAAAAGAAAGAAAGTAATGAGATCTACAGATGATCTCATTACTTTTTTTTCCTTCTTCTTCACTAAAAATCAATCTCTCTATTGTTTATATTTCCAAGTCTGTTATTAGCATGTTGACACTCGTGTTTTCTTCTTTTTCGAAAATGTGTTGAATGTTTATCTTTACTTTTTTAGGTTTTTTTACATCGGTGAACACACTCTCAGCACCCAATTTGTCCACGAGTTCAAGTGATATTTTTGGATATATGTAACTTCCATAGAACAATGACAAATCGTCCTTGTCGAATTCTCTGTCTTTGGAGATGATGATATTCTGCAGATCGCTTTGGTACTCGTAAAACAAATCGAGCATGGCTTCCTCCAATTTCAAAGGCATGCTATATTTGTCATGTTTATGCTCTAAGCCCTTCGTCTTGACCTCATTCCATTCGATGGAGTCGTGTCGTTGTAATCTATAGATTTTATAACCAAATTTCTTATACGTTTTGACTCGTTTCAATTTCAATTCGCATCTTTTAGGTGTTGTTGTCATGATCGATTATTTGCTTTTTTGTTTTATGAATTATTGCAAATGATATATATTTTTAAATTTTGTATTTAAATAATAATTTGTTAAAAAGTTTGTTTTTTTTTTGCTCTTTATATATATATATAAAAAAAGTTTTTTTAATTTTTAATTTTCTTTCATGTAGAAATTTTTTTTGTAAAAGTTTTTTTCTCTTTATATATAAATAAAAAGTTAAATTTTAACATCCTTTTTTCTCATATTAATTCAATTTTTTTCACGTTAAGGAACATAAAATTAGATTAATTTCATCAAAAAATTTTTTTTACATTAAAGAAAATTAAAAATTAAAAAAAACTTTTTTTATATATATATAAAGAGCCAAAAAAAAACAAACTTTTTAACAAATTATTATTTAAATACAAAATTCGAAAAAAATATTCTTACAAAAGAAGCAAACAAATAAAAAAATGGAAAATTTAAATGAGAAAACTGTACCTCAGTTAAACGAGATTTGTAAACTATTAAAAATTCCACATTTCAGAAATCATAGAACTAAATAAAAAAAAATTGAAGTCATACAGGAATATGGTTTGCGAAACGATGGAAAGAAAAAAATCAAAAGATCGGAAGTGGATAAACTTAAACAGTCAAAAAATGCATCGATTGTGAAAAAGGAGAAGACAACTAAATGAAAAGCTGTTGAAGAACTTCAAGTTTCAAAAGAAAAGAAAAGAAAAACTAAAATGAAAACGAGTGATGCACTTCAGATTCTAGACAAACGAGATATATCGAGCAAAATTCAATGAGCAATCGACGAAGGGAAAGGAGAAGAATATGTACCATGACTCATCACGGAACTATTCCAATCGAAGCCTGTAGAATGGGAGAGTGTGATCAAAGGCATTTTTAAAACTTTCGACGTGGTTCCCTCGTTCAAGAAAATCAATCCGAAATTGTTTATGGAACGGGTAAAGAAAAAAGTATTGGATTTGTTTCGCAAACACATGAATGTGGGACAAAAAATTAAGATGATACTCCATTGCGTGATGAATAAAATCGATGTGAAGTCTGGCGAGAGCATAGTGAAAAATGCATATTTCAGATCTAACGTCGAACCCGTATTTCGAGGTTCAGATTTATCAGACGTTTTTGAAAAGATGAAAGACAAGATGTTGATGTCTCTCGCGAATTATCAACATGAAGGTAGTAATTGGACGTTTGATGAGGTGTTGAAACTCAAAATTCATATAACTAAAAACGATTCGTTGAAAGGGTCTTCCTACATGGAATTACCGTATTTCTTAGCTAAAAAACACTCCGTGGTCAACGTGAGAAATAAAGATGATCAGTGTTTTAAATGGGCAGTCACTTCTGCTTTATACCCTGTCAAAATCCATCCTGAGAGAGTTTCTCATTATGAGGAGACTTCTAAAAATCTCGATTGGACCGGAGTGACTTTTCCAATGCAGTTAAAACACATCAAACGTTTCGAGGCTCAAAATCCTACCATAGCGGTGAATGTCTTGGGATACGACAATGAAAAATGAATGATCTATCCTCTCGGACAGACTTCGTATCTCTTATTTTATTATTGATTTCGAATGGTGACAATCATCATTATTGTTGGGTTAAAAATCTGAGCCGATTACTGTCGAGACAAAATAATAAACATGAACATAAGATACATTTATGTTGCAACTGCATGAACATGTTTCAGAGCGAAAAATCGTTAGCGAAACATCAGGAATAATGCAACGAAAATCAAGGTGTCGCCATCGAGATGCCCAAATCCAACACCATCATGAAGTTTGAAAATCACAATAGAAGGTTAAAAGTACCATTCATCGTGTACGCCGATTTCGAATGTTTCACCGTGAAAATGAGTTCCTGCCAACCTAATGCTCTTCAAAGTTACATCGAAAGATATCAAAATCACACGCCTTCGGGTTATTGCATTTACATGAAATGTGCTTTCGACTCGCAGCACGACATGGGTCCCTTCACCTACATGAAACAGTGCGAAGACGACGACGTGGCTCAAAGGTTCGTGGGAGAGTTAGAATCGAAAATTCAAATGTTATATGACAAATTCAAAACTCCAGTGAAAATGATCATCACGCGAGAGCAGCAGGACGAAAATAACAGAGCCACCAAATGTCACATATACAGACAATCATTTGACGAGAATTCAGAGGAAAATAAGAAGGTTAGAGACCACGATCATTACACGGGTCTGTATCACAGTCCGGCTCACAGCAAGTGTAATTTAAAATATCGAGACGCCGTTTTCTATCCGGTGATATTTCACAATCTCTCAGGTTACGACAGTCATCTGTTCGTAAAAAATCTCGGCACCTCCCACGAAAGAATTAAATTGCATCGCGAACAGTGAAGAAAGATACATTTCATTCACGAAATGGAAGGTCATGGAGAAGAAAAGAGTAATCGACGGAGAGACGTTGGAAGAAAAAACAAAATCCATTCGTAGAAGCATACATTTCATCGACAGTTTTAAATTCATGTCGACCGCTGTGGAAAAATTAGTCGATAACATGAGCAAGGATAAATTTAAAATAACAAGCGAACATTTCGGAGAACGAGTAGTCGTTATGTTGAGGAAAGGAGTCTATCCTTACGATTACATGAACGATCTAAAGAGATTCGACGACAGCGCACTACCTTCAAAAGAAGATTTTTATTCAAAATTATACGAATCCGACATTTCCGACGAGAATTATGAACACGCTAAAAACGTGTGGAAATCATTCAATATGAAAACCATGAGAGATTATCACGATCTCTATCTGAAGACTGACGTTCTGCTCTTGGCAGACGTGTTCGAAAATTTTCGAAATGTCTGTTGTCGAAATTACGATCTGGATCCCACTTGGCATTTCACCTCACCCGGTCTGGCATGGGATGCTCTGTTGAAGACCACCGAAGTCCAATTGGAATTATTATCCGACGTGGACATGTTGCTCATGTTCGAAAGAGCTACAAGAGGTGGCATCTCGATGATCTCCCACAGATATTCTGAAGCTAACAATCCCTACATGAAAGAAGGTTTCAATTCAAAACCGTCGAATAAATACATACAGTATTGGGACGCTAATAATCTGTACGGTTGGGCTATGAGTCATCCTTTGCCGATTGGAAATTTCAAATGGGTAATGGAACCGGAAGAGATGCAAAAATGGAGAGACTATCCTTGCATTTTAGAAGTCGATTTGAACTATCCGGAAGAATTACATGATCTACACAACGATTATCCGCTAGCTCCCGAAACGAATGGAACCGAACGAAGGAGACAAAGAAAAACTCATTCCCAATTTATCTAACAAACGTAACTACATCGTCTACAGTGAGAATTTGAAACAATACATCGATTACGGGATGAAATTAGTCAACATACATCGCATCATTCGATTCGACGAAGAGCCTTGGATGAAAAAATACATCGATCTCAACACGAATCTCAGAATTCGAGCTGAGAACGATTTCGAAAAAGATTTCTTCAAACTCATGAACAACTGCGTGTATGGTAAATTGAGGGAAAACATCAGGAAGAGAACCGATGTTCGACTCGTCACGTCTGAGAAAAGAGCTAAAAAATTAGTGGTGAAACCCAATTACAAACACCGAACCATATTCGACGAAAATCTAGTGGCCGTTCACATGCAAAAGACACACCTGAAGTTTGACAAACCGTATTATCTCGGACCGATCATCTTAGATATCAGCAAACAATTGATGTACGAGTTTCACTACGATTACATCAAACGAAAATTTGGTGATAAAGCCAAACTACTGTTCACCGACATGGACAGTTTAGTTTATGAGATAGAGACGAAAGATGTCTACCAAGATATATCTCTGGATGTGGCCGCATGGTTTGATTCCAGCGCGGTCAGCAGGAAGTACATGGATGACAACTCAGTCTGGAGAAAGGACGACATCATGGAAGGTAAACTAGACATGGGCGGACACGCGCTCATGAATCTACCAGATCTCATGAACATGACGAACGCCTGCACCCTGATTTCGGTGGTGGAAAGTCTCAAATATGCTAGAAAAGGCCGGGACGTTAGAGGAGGGAAAAACCGAGTGGTCTTTCGGAAACGGAGGTAGCGCATTGAAACATGGTCAGGTGGGATATCCCATGCCGTTGGGAGGTGAAATCATTCGAATGGCTCTGGCTTCCTCAGATTTGAATAACAGAGCGGTCGTCAATCTCGTGGTGAATGGAGTAGAGAGCGATAAGAAATACAGCATCGAAAAGACTGAGAATCAACACGTGAATGTTAGCACGTTCGGCACACCTCTCAAAGTGAACGCCGGAGACAGGATTAATTTTGTTACGAAAACCAATAATCCCGAAGCAGCCAGTTCCATGGTGAGTTTACTGATTGAACTAGATCCTTTGAACAAACAGTGAATGCACGGAAATAATTAATTAAAAAAAAAATAATGAGTGATTATTAAAAACAAAAAAAAAAAGTAATGAGATTTAGAAAGATGTTCAATCTCTCTAGATCTCACGACTTCATTTTTAGTTTTTTTTGGTTTTGTTTTAATATGTTATTTCTCATAATGTTTCATCTCATGAAATTGGATTACCTATCTCGAAACACGCGTCAACATCTATTTTACCATTTCGAAGAGCTTTTATAAATTCTCGAAAAGCAGTCGGTCCTCTATACGTCAACGTATCTAAAAGTTTTCTGGTCTTATCTTCTATCAAGATTTTACTTTCGATTTCACGTCTCATATAATCAGTCAATATCAAAGGTTCTGTTTTGACTAAAGTGTCTAGAATTATTGCTAACGAATCTTGCAAAATATTTTTAATCAAAACACGTCTGTTTCTTCTTAAGTATTCTCTTTCTTTATCATTCATTTTTATAATAATTTATATATATTTTTTTTTTTTCACACACGTCTCTCATCGAATGATCGACATCTTATTTTGATCTGATTCGAATTGTAACTCTCTGTCCGACAGATCCAGGTCGAAGGCTTCGTTTTTTTTAGCACGTTCCTATCGAATTGCATCTTGATCTGAATGTCTAAGACGCTACTCTTGAGTCGTTTATTCTGTTTACTGACGTCGAATACGAACATGGGATACATCGACTTGTATTCGCCGGGAGATATGTTAGGGTTGCTCATCAATTCATCTAGACCGTGATACTTCTTTCTAAAATCAGCGGTGTCGCCGTACAGTCTGCAGAAATCGTTCTTGTCAAATGACGCGTTGTAATCAATTGCTGGATATCTCATGGCGTTCAGAAACACTTGCATGTTTCTCAAATGGCAGTGATCGAACAGCGATGCATTCTTTTCCTGTGACTCATCCTTATCAGTCTGAAACGCAACCACAATGAAACGCGGTCTCTCGGAAGCGGATTTCACCATCAATCTCCAATCGAAGTGATTCGTGGAGGGTGGAATGCTAGCCATGTCACACTGTCTCATTCTAAATCCCACAGGTAATTTACTCTTGGATTCTATGATCTTGTAGAGACGCATTTTTTCCATGACTGAAGGCTCCATGTGCGGAACGAACCATGATATCTTCTGTAGAGTTAACTTACCCACATCGGTCGCAGGGAGTCTCACTATTGCGTCATCATTTCCTTTTCGAATCAACATCAGATTGTGTTTGAATCCGTACATGATCTTGTTGTAATCGTCCACAAATCCGAAGATGTGTTTCAAAGGTATCCTGAATGAAAACGTTCCTTTAGGTCTGGACGTCTTGACGACGTAGTCGAATATCGCGGCGGCGCCAGCGCTAGCAAGGCCGACGGTGTCTTTCAGCCACAACTGATTAAGTCCTCTGGATTTCGAAAAAATCATCAGGATACGTTAAGAGTCTGAACATCGTGGTGGCCTGACCGGGATGAAACACAGATTCTATCTCTTGTCCAGATAGCATGTATTTTATATTAGTGAATAGATGCATGATTCCATTATTGGCTAGAGTAACTGTGTCGTCGTCGGCATAGTCGCTCCCATCTTCCTTGGTGAGACGTCCCTGCACCACTATGTAACTCTCGCTAGGATGGACGATTAGATCTTGAGTTTCGATGTTGATTCCTATCTCTCCCGCATTGTTCAAACTCGTTCCGGTTACCGGTTCGTATTCGTGAACCTCATATTCTTGAATACTTTCATCTTTCACTATGCTTTGTGCTATATCTAGTATATTTGCCATTTTTAAAAGGTTTTTGTTTTTTTTGTTTATTAATTAGCTTGCTTTTTTTTATCTAAAAATAGTTTTAATTATTTTTTTATTATTATTTTTCTCTCCTATATATATATATGTGTGTAAACAAGAAAATGTTAAAGAGAGTAAATAAAAGAAATTTGTTTTTCTTTATCAAAACTTTGTCTTCTGTAATTGTTGTTCGTGCTTCTTATAAGCGTAGATTCTCACTCGATCGCCGACCGCAAATTTCGGCGTTCTAGACTTCTTCCTGATCTTAGATCTCTCAGGATATAGATTCGCGTAAACCCGTTTTTCATTTCAAGGATTGCTAGCTTCCGCGGGAGTCATCTTGATCGATCTGTGTCGCGTGTTGTTGTAATCTTTAACCAGACTGTTCAGAGCGTATATGTATTTCTTGGTCGAATTCGCCGTGAAGTATCTATGCATCTTTTCCTTCATCGTTCGATTCCATCGTTCCACCATGCTGGCTTTCTCTTCATTTTCGATCGAGTAGAGGTCGACCAATCGATGAACGTGCTTGTTGTAGAATTCCTTTCCCTTGTCCACCCACAATTTATTCGGTTTTCGAGAAGACGAGTCGAACACGCTCTTCAGAGCCTCGGCGACACAAGGTCCTGGTTTAAATCTTCAAAGCTCTGATCCAACCGTATTTGGAAAACACGTCGATGACCGTCAATAGATATTTGACACCCTCGTTCCACCTCGAAAACGATCTCATGTCAACCAAGTCGGCAGAAAAAATATCATCCAAACCCTTCACGAACACCCTTCTCTTTCGAAATTTACGCACGATGGGTTTGTGTAACTCCCCGGCCAATTCGTTCGTCAATAATCGTTTCTTCTTCTTTTCAGATGCGCTTTTTTTTTTTGAACGCCCCACCCGAATCGACGTTTCGCACCGATCAAGTTGCCAACCAGCGAACGTTCTATCCTCTCTCTCCTGGTCGGATTCGATATGCCTCTCAATTTCCCCAACATGTTTTTATCGCAGACATCGTTGCGAGTCTTGGTGTTGGGTTGTCCGGCGTAGCACAGATCGTGATCATACGCGGCCGCATCCACCCTATTCACAGGTTTGCTCTAAGATTTAGGAGTCAGATCGGCGTTGAGTCTCTTGTTCAATATCGTTCCAAGTCCTGTGAAACTGTGACCAGGCAGATGCATTTCGAAAGGTAGATTATTGATCATTTTATCCACGATACCTTTACCTTTGCTCGCGTTCTTTTTTTTGACGAATCGAGTCTTGATAGAACCACACACGTCACAAATTCCGCGAAGCATCTGTCTGTCGTTTTTAGTTCGTACTTCTCGAGAATTACTCATCTCGGTAACTCTCTTACACTTTACACAATACATTTTTTTTGAGAGTTATTTAAATTAATTTCGTTTTTATTTTATATATAAATTTAATATTTCTTTTTTAAAAATGCTGTTCTTATTATATATATATATTTTTTTTCAATTGCTGCTCTTGAGTTCTATCATCCTACTGAATTCCTCCCTGGCCTCTTTCCTCCCTTTTTCCACGAGATCTGACGTGTCTTGATTCTCACGGCTTCTTTCATGGCTTCGTATTTCGTTTTCTCGACCAATATCATGAAGTATTCTCCGTCTTTCAACGCCATCGAGATCATTTCGGATATCGTGTCAATCTTGGAGTCGGCCAAGACGCGAATCTTGTCGTGTTTCCTCGCCTTCAGATATAATTTCCTACTCAAAAAGTTTCCGAGCGTGCTAAACAATCCGGCGGCGAGAGCCACTCCTTCTACGGTCAACACGATCGGAATGCCGACTGCGGTCGACAGCAATCCGATGCCGGCCGTGTGTAAACCCATGGAAATCGTGATGAGTGTCGTGTCGACCGCGTTGACGAATTTCAGGAAACGCGAATACTTCTTCTTGAGAGAACGGCGAGAATCTCTCTCTCAAGTTAGATACGCTTTGATTCTACTGATTTGATCGATGCGATACCTCTCTCCTCTTTCTTTTTCTTCTAGCGACGGTGCCGTCGGAAAAACGCCGTTCGGCTTCTCGTCCTCGTTGTCATCTAACGTCGGATACAATTTATTTCTGGTTCTCATTTTTTGTGTTTTTTTTTCTTTCTAATATTAGATAAAAAATTTATGTGTGTATTTATTTTTTATTTTCTATTCTCCCTTATTTTATATCAACGAGAAAAACTTAGACGTATGCTTCATTGAACAATAATTTCATGATGCATCCCTTGTCTTCTAAAGTCAGACTTCTACGTGCCAATTTCAGTTCTTCCGAAACTGTGGGCTTGTCTCGATCCTTACAGAAGAGTAATCTCTTCCAAAACGCGATCACTTCGTCGATTTGAACGTGTTCGAATGCCGGTTCGAAATACTTGACGACCATATCTTCCCTTTCCATCGTCAGACACGAATGATTCTCGTGATCGAAGTCTAGGTGATCCCGACATCCGACGCATCGGTCTAACAAGAGGCGACTTAGTTGTTCGTTCACACAGAATGCGTAGGCTCTCATCAGTGTTTTTAAAAGAAACCTTGCTCTAATTGTCCGGGAAGCGCTCATGATTTACGTATTTTTTATTATCTATTCGATTTGATATATTTATTTTTTTAAATAACTATTTATTTATATTTTTTTTTCTCTCCTATATATATCAATTACTTTTTTTATTTCCTTACTATTTTTTTTATTTGAATGAAAACAAATTCTACAAAGTGTTTTTATTAAGATTTATTTCACAAAATTCGCAGTGACAAAACGTAAACAAACGATTTTCCCATCGATTTTCTAATTTTCTAAAACTCAATTTTTTGAAGGACCTTCAATTTGATAGGTCACGTGACCACCTTCAGAGCCTCAAAAGCCGTTTGCCGATTCTGAGGCACTGTCCCAGAATCGGCAAACCACCTTTTTGATGCTGTCTTAGAATCGGCAAAACGTTTTTTTTCGCGTTCACCAACGATAGATTGAAGGTCTAATCCACGATGGGAACGTAAACAAAAATTTTTATGTAAAAAAAATGTACAATTTCGTACATTTTTCACTTTTTTACATTCGACACGTTCGCCAACGTGTATTTGAACGTTAAAAGTGCGATCTAGGAGTCTCAAAATAACAGCCGATTCTGGGACACCATAAAAAACGACATTTTTTGCGAACAAGCATGCGATTTAACACTGAATCCTACGATGGTAAACGCACCAATGTTTCATGTACTGTACGGTACATGTACAACGTGTCCCAGAAACGGCCTTTATTACCTACTACCGTAGTGCTTCACAGATTCACCTTTTCTCTATTCGAAGACCAGACGACATTTGCAATTTCTTGAATAACTAAATATGTTTAGTTTTTGCCTAAAAAAACATAATTTATCACCACTTCATTGAAACGAGTTCAAAGGGCTTGATCCAATGAGGGAGATTAAGCTACGTTTTTGAGGTCAGAAATGAAATAATAAAATTTGAATTGCATTTTTTGGTAAATTGCGCCCGTAAAGTATTAAAAGAGCACAACGTCACTCTATTTTGTGAAAAAACATAAGCACATGGAAATATAACAAGTTTCTCATTGAAAACGTTGATTTACTCAATTGCACAACCCCACATAAATGATACACACAGCTTTTAAATTTCAGACACTGTTACTTTCGTGGTGGCTGTATTACATGCATTTGTCAGAATTGTAACCTTTATCCAGAATAAGGCCAATTTTACATTTGTTCATGATCCTTTGATATCTGTTAGTTTGTTGAACGCTCACTCGCGAAATTTTGGAAATATGTTTGCTAATCAAAACCACATCTAAAATACAACCACTTATCAGCCGACGAAAGATTTGTCTAGGGCAGCCGTCGTAAAATTCATATTCGTCCGATTTACAAGAAAATTCAACATGATGTTAAGTACTGAAATTTAAAACAAAGTATGGGATTTTTAATTTAATGTCCTTTTCGACGTTTTTATGTCAGTTTATGCTTTTATATCCCTTTGCAGTTTATGATATCCATACAGGGAAGTGGCTACAGGCTTGCGATTGGGGGGTAGGGGTGGGGGTGGGGGTGGAGGGTAGTGAATTTCCAACTAGGGGGGGGGGGGGGGGAGGGGAACCCCCCTCCCCCCAATTGGAAATTCACTACCGAGAAAAATTTAGAAAATGAAGCCATGAAAGGGGGCATAAAATTGATTCTACTGACTGAAATGACAACACATTTATGATAGAATTATCAGGTTATTATTATTTGGTATTATTCTGGGAGTTGAATATGTGCTAAACAAGTGTTCAAGCTTAGAACTTTGATCAATTCACACTGTCCTAACATTAAATCAGATTTTATGCAGGAATGATCAATTTTCGATGTTCCAGGATTTTGTAACTGTGAATGATGGAATTAACTCAGGATAACGATTTTACATGATGTAATGTTCTTGAAGTGCATTTCGAGGATTTTTTTATTACGATAAGTAAACGTGCTATAGAAATCTCGTACCGATTGACATCATGCATACTTATGAAGCTCGATATTGCGTACACTGTAGTTGTAAATAGTAATAGTTAGAATTTTTGCCGATTTGAAACCGAGTTGGTATTTTGGGAAGTAAAGGAGACATCAGCATCGCCAAAGAAGCTCTAAAATGCAGATAGATAGAGTTTCCACCTACTCATGACTTGCCCTCCGAATTTCCAACTATAGGAAATTTTGGCCAGGATTGGGGAGGGGGGGGGGGGGGGGACACATCACACACACCCCCTGTCGCCACGTCCCTGCGTCCATATCTCAACATTTGCGAAAGATACCCTATAAAAATTCAGCGCACAGTACAAGAGATAGTTGAAATGATGTTTACGCACAGTTTTATACTCATTGACACAACAAACTGAACGCTGTGGTGTCAAATGTGACGGAGATGCAAAACGCAAAAAAATTTAAATTTCACTTTCGCATGATTAAAAACATCGGATCTTTAGTATTTATCCCATAAATGTCTGTTTATTCGAACAATAAATGCCTTGGATAAATTTTTGCTTTATTCACCTAGTAGGGTGATAAATTTTCCCCATAGGTTTAACACTGAAAGAATTTATTCCTACAGTAGAGACGGACGTGTTGACCTCTAACCTCTACCGCATTCGTGTAGTGTAATACAGTTCAATTGTTGTTTTATTTAAACCTGTTTGAAAGTATTACACAATACCAGTAGAAAACACTACACATTGTTCATTTAATAAAGTATTTTTGCAAGTTTAGTTCAGGTTTGTAGGGGAATTATTTTTTGACAGAAATGTATCACTGCGACTCTTTTATTTTGGGCAATTTTGCTTGTCTTCGAATTGGACCTGTGTGCCCCTCACCTCTCGTTGCGTTTTGTATCGAGGAATAGCACGATTTCACCGCGACTGCCCTGTAAAAGATTTATGGGATAAACAAAATAAACGAATATTGTTTTAAAGTAAAACATTTATTCTACTTGTAGAATTAAGAATGAAACCGACTCGCCAGAGGCTCATCGGTTTCATTCTTAATCCAACTCGTAGAATAATTTTTTTTACTTGAAAACGCTATACGTTTATTCTATATTTAGCATTTAGGTCCTAAATACAAAGTTGAAAACAATGTAAAACCCGACGTCCGACACTGGAAAAGTATGACGTAAACAAGGTCGGGGATACCCACTGCCATTTTATGAACACCCCCGGTTTATCGTCGGTTTTGACGTTTTTACACCACTTCAGTTTATAATCCCATTTGCACGTTTATCAATAAACGGGTTAATTTTGTGACACGCATATCTCCACAGTTTTGAAAGATACAGCCTTGAAACTTCGCACATCAGTTTCCGGTTATTTGAACTTGTTTCCTCCATTATTACTTCTTATAATTTGGACCCGTAGTTGGAAGGAGCCAGGTTTTAAGTGTTTTGTTTAAAGATTTTGATTTCGAGCTCATTGTTAAGCGTATCTTTCTGAAATTTTGGAACTATAATTTCAAATAAAAAAACACATCAAAAACTGTATTGCGGTAGTGTGGTCGAATTCTGAGATTACTTCATGGGAGGGGGCGGAGCAAACAAAAATGCGTGGGCCTCTTTGAAAATTAGTATATTGTGGGGCTAAAACAATTAGGAGATAACTGTTTTTCAATTTTTTGATTTATCGTCATCCTTGACGTTTTACGTCGTTTCAGTATGTAGGCCGTTATGGACATGTATCTTTAAAAACTCTAATTTGGTGTCACGCACTGCTCTAAAGTTCTGAAAGATGCAGCTTCGAAACTTTGCACATCGATTTTCCGGTTATCACAAATTGTTCCATTCGTTTTTATTTTTCGCAATTTCAACCCTCAGTTGGAAGAAGCTGTGTTTTTTAAAGATTTTGGCCGAACTGTATCATTCTGATATTCTGTAAATATAATCTAAAATAAAAACATTATTTAACCATTTTACCGCCACGCCCACTTTAGCCATATATTATGGTGGACCTCCATATGCGCCTGTATGCGAGGAAGTTTAATAACATTTATGACATATTTGAAACTCTATCATCTGATTAATTGTTGGAATGGGCTCTATGAGTTCTTAACAATCATTCAGAATCTATGAACAGAGAGTTTTATGAATGAAGATCATGACGTCACGGTATTGCATTTTTGCCATCTGCATAACGTAATCGCCATTCATTATTCCACTTGTACAATAACTGCTGAAATTTATATTACTGTTTCAGCTGTGTGTTTCTTTGTTTTATTTTTCAAGTTTAACGCATGGCAGACTTATATAAAAATCTAGTCTAATTCGTTTCGTGGATCTGGTTATTTATTAGGCTTGTCCCACTGGAAGACTCTTGTTTTTCTACGGATTATTATTATTATTATTATTTTTTTTTGGGGGGGGGGGGGAGGGGGTTCCACACATTTTGACCATACGATTTTAAAGCCACTTTCATACGATTTCGCACACGCATAGAGGTGTACAAAATCTGAAAATGTACGGAGCGGAATTTTCGATTTAACCCTTCTTTCGGGAGAACTGGCAAAAAAACCCTGTCAGCTTTAGGGTTTAAGGTCACTCTCTCAAAACGCGTTTTGCAGATTTTTTTTAGACATTCATCATTGTTAGACCTGACTGTGACACAACAATTGATATACTGGAGATATTAGGCAATGCATTTGTTAACCCTCCACAGGCTGCCAAACATCAAAATTTTGATAAAATGGGCTGTGTTCAGGCACCAACAGCAATGAATATGTAACAGATAAACAGAACTTCTTTTAGCGCCCATAAAATTCACGGAGGATCATTCTTGTAAGTAATAAGAGTATAAAAAACCCAAGGGTTAACCCGTTTTAGGTTGGATAAAGATCGATACCCCTCAAAACCTTAAAAATTAATGTTTTCCGTGGATTTCTCTAAAAATATCTTGCAGATTTTAAAACAAAATTGCTCATTCACAGGTGTTGGTGTGACATCACAAGCTGCATTGACAAAATATTCCGGTAAGAGTTTGTTTACTCTCCACGGGCTGCCAAGCACCAAAATTTTGATAAAACGGGCTGTTTTCGGGCACCAACATCATCCAATGGGTATGTCACAGATAAACATAGCCTCTTTTATCGGACCCAGAATTTATGGGGGATAATTTTTTAAGTAGTAAGGGTATTCAAGAAACCAAGCCTTAATCCTGTTTTGTGAGATTAAAGGAGACAGCCCTTAAGAACTTAAAACTCACATTTTCTGTGCATTTCTTCACGTGGTTTTTATACATTTGAAGGAAAAAATAGATACTTGTGAAAAATTATTCTGGCGAGTGTTCCTTACCCCCCCCCCCCCCCCAAACACACACACACACACACACACACTGCAAGGCATAAAATGTTTAGATAAATTTTAGATATAATGGGCTGTTTTCAACTAGCCACAGCACTCAGTGGGTATGTGGCAAACAAACATAATTCCTTTTGTCCGACGTTGACTTGTTGGACGCCGATATTGATATTAACCCTCGCCATCGATAATGATGATTTTAACCTACACTTTCTGTTTTCAAACTGAGTCATTTGAGGGCTCGTTTCCTTCAAAAGGCAGCGTTTCCGAGTTATTGTATAGCCTCATGGAACTGAGAATTTAAGACCTTATTTGATTTTATGATGGTGTATGTCTAGTAAATAGTGACATCAGTGTTGATATGCTCCCCTAAAACTACCGATTGAGGGATTGAAAGTGGTGAACAGTTATATGCATTAGAGGTCAAGTTCACGTTGGCTTGTTGAATGTGTAAACAAGACCATACTGTAGGCTAATTTTACACATGTGAGAAACGGAACCATTTTTCTCATGAATATTCTTTGGCTTTGCGTGCCTTCTCAAAAAATGAAGAAGAAAAACACATTTTTTCTTGATTGGTTTTGAGCTGCCCATGCTATAAAATAATAAGAGTACAATGAAAAAATTCTACAATAGTTTTCTCGAAGTGAGTGCATGCACGAAATTGGGAGATTTGTCCCTCTAATGAGGGAATTTTGACAATTTTACTCGTTTTTCAAGCACATAAACTGGGTCATTCGGGAAAGTGTATATGAATGATGTCTTAATGGTTATATATTGTGATATAATCTGCTGGGTAGCTTAGAAAGAAACCTTTTTTGAAAATGGATAACTCTGCGCACATTTGGGGTACGGGAGATGGCCCAAAGGTGAATTGATTCACGCTGTAATTTTGAACAAATCTAATATTTGTTGGAAACATGCGTTTTCAAGAGAATGACTGTAACGATACTTGAGATAACTGTCCCCACTTTTCATATGACAACAAAAAAAGTATTTTAGTGATACAGTTAAAAACAATTCTTCAGACATTCTGGGGGGCACGATAACTCTTGGAATCTCGACTGGAAAAGCCCATGATTCTCCAGAATCATTAAGTCTAGTTTATAATTCATTTACTCTTATCAAAAAAAACGATGGCCTCGACATGCGCAATAACTCGATGCCATTTGAGTACAGGTTCTTTCTGAAGAGAATGGTCGCGCGTTTGATTCATGCCCTCAATACAGTTTGCACTTTGTCTAGACGTCCTCACTTGTATTGAGGGAAATACGTTCACGTAGGGTGGAATTGCTGTGTTCGTGCCAGATATGGATGTTGCAATGCCTCTGTTCTCTTTGAAGCTAATCTACTTTTCACATCTTTCTTTCTGTAGGTTTTCTTCCAGACAGCGCAATCTTTAGAAGATGAGGTATGAATGTCCCGACAGTTTATACAATTACATATTTCCTTATTACACGATTCAACATGACAGCGCAATCTTTAGAAGATGAGATATGAATGTCCCGACAGTTTATACAATTACATATTTCCTGATTACGCGATTCAACATGTCTTGGTCGCATTTATAACATGTTGACTGACCACTACACGTTTGCTGTCCGTATTTTTGCCCTCGTTACATCTTGCGACTTCAATTGTGTTACAATTTTCCAGCTCACCAATACTGACAAGTTCACGAATCCGTACAGTACCCTAGTCATTATCAAAAAATGTGTATTTTTGATGTCTCCGGGAACTGCTGTTCTCCGTACAATGACTTTTTTGGTATTTCGCGGTTTATGGTTTGGGAAACCATGGGTACTACCGAAAGAACACAAAAACTTTACCGGTCAGTGCGATAAGCACTCCCCCATGTCGTTTTATAGCTGAAATTAGCGCTAAATGTGCTGTCACTCATTCGATTCTTCATGTTAGTTCTAACGCTGCGAGAGAATATTCATATTATCAGTTTAAAACCCCATGCGCATCTACCAATAGTCCATTAACCTAAGTCATAATCTACTATAGTACGTCAGAGAATTAATTTTTGTCGTTACATGTACCCCAACATTTTGTATCTCCTGCAAAAAAAGTCGTATTGCGGCGAAATAGTAGGACCCCTCCATCATTAATAAAATACGTCACTTCAAATTGAAATCCGCGTGGTAAGTTTCGCCATTCGTTAAAGTTATCAAAATATTCGTCTTAAGTGTGTACAGGTCCGTGCGTACTTTTCAAAAGTGTATACTAAGTAACGGAGGTTACAATGATCTGGTGTGTGATTTCAATTTGACTCTTCTTCTTCTTCTTCTTCTTTTTCTTCTTCCATGCAATGCCCTCATTCAACATGTTGAATATTCTGGCATGTGTGTGTGCGCATTAAGTTAAAAACAGGTTAAAAACAATTTACAGGTTTAATAGTTTTGCAAAGATGTCACTTGGGCCTTGAATGACTCAAGTGAACTGGCGGAGGCTATGGTGGGTGGAAGTTTATTCCAATCTTAGATGGTGTTTACAAAGAAGGACCATTTTCGCACGTCCTTTGTTGCTGTTGGTAATGCAAAGGAGTGGGCTTGGGTGTGTCGTGATGGTCTTGACGGCCTGGACAGGTATTGTTCTCTGTCAATTGCTACTAAGCTGTTACTGATCTTGTATAACATGATGAGTCTGGTCTCTCTTCTTCTCGTTTCTAGTTTTTTCCATTTTAGGTCTTGGATCAATCTGCTGATGCTGGAGGTATTTCTGATCCGTCCTGTAACGTAGCGTGCTGATCTTCTTTGCACCTTTTCCACTTTTTCAATTAGGTTTTTGTGGTATGGGTCCCAGACTGTGGTGGCGTATTCTAGCTGGGGTCTGATGAGGGATTTATATGCTTGTTCTTTTATTTTCTTTGATTTGATGTTAAGGTTTCGATGGAGGAAACCGAGGCTTCTGATAGCTTTGTTGGTTATATTGATTATGTGTTCGTTCCAGGTCAGGTCGTTGGATAGGGTGCAGCTCAAGTATTTAGTTGGCGTTTCGTGCTTTAGTACATGTCCGTGCAATTTGTATTCATGGTGTATCGAATTTCTCTTTTTGCTGACGGTCAGGACGGTGCATTTCTCTGGGTGGAATTCCATTTTCCATCTGTTCTCCCATAGGGCCAGTTTGTCCAGGTCTGATTGGAGCTTAGCGCTGTCTGCAGGTGATTTTATGGCTAGGTATACAATGGTGTCATCAGCAAAAAGGCGTACAGTTGAGTGTAGATTATATGGTAGATCGTTTATATAAAACAGGAAGAGGCTGGGACCCAAGACGGAACCTTGAGGGACACCGGATTCCACTCTAGCTGTGTCTGATGTTTCGCCGTCTACTACAACACTCTGAGTTCTTTCACTCAGGAAGGCCTTGATCCAGTTGTTTGTTAGGCCCCTTATCCCATAGTGATGGAGTTTGTGGACGAGCAGGCTATGGCTGACTTTGTCGAATGCCTTTGAAAAATCAAGGATGAGTAGATCGGTTTGGTTTCCGGTTTCAAGATTTTTTGTCAGATCGTCGACACATTCCAGGAGTTGTGTTTCACAGGATCGTTTACTTCGGAAGCCGTGCTGGAGTGGGTACAGAATGTTATTATTTTCTGAATGTCTCATTATGTGGCTTGCTACGATGTGTTCCATGATCTTACAGCAAATACAGGTTAGGGATATCGGCCTGTAGTTTGCTGGTTGGTACTTCTGTCCCTTCTTATAGGCTGGTGTTATGACTGCAGATCTCCAGTCGTTTGGTATTTCACCGGTGCTCAACGACATGGTGAATATGGTGGTCAGGATGGGTGCGCTCTCAGTAGCCAATTCTTTCAGTACCACTGGTCTGATGTTGTCCGGACCGGCTGCTTTGTGTGGGTTCAGGTTCCGTATCAGTTTTTCCACTCCCTTTTCTGTGATTTCTATGTTGCCGCTGTCAGGGTAGTCTGTTTCTGAGTCATGCATATATTTTTGTTGTTTAAATTCCTCTTGGTCAATGTCAATACTTGGTGAGAATACCGATTTAAATTGGTTATTAAGTATATTTGCTTTGCTCACAGGGTTGGTTTCAAGTCTGCCATTTTTCTGAAGTGGGGCTACACCGCTTTTGTCACCCTTTTTGTGTTTGATGTAAGTCCAGAACCGCTTGGATGTTGATTGATTTTCTGCACCGGTTTCTGTTGTGATAACGTCTTCAATATACTTCCAGTATGCCTGTCTGGATTTTCGTTGTACCGTTTGTTTCAGTTGTTTATATCGTAGAATGTCCTTCGGGTGGTTTGATTTTCTCTTTATTTTGTATGATGGGTTTCGCTTTCTTATTAGTGACTTAATTTCTTTTGTAATCCAAGGTAGTACGTCTTTCTTCTTACATATTTTTTGTGGTATATGCTTCTGGACACAGATGTTCATCCCATCTTTCAAGCTGTTCCAGATAGCATTGATGTTGGCTCCTTCCCTGCATTTGTTTTGTATGTTCCGATTAAGTTCCGTTATCTCTTCTTTCATGCTGTCCCATCTCGCTCTTTTATATAGTGGGATTTTCCTAGGCTTTTGTTTATTAGCAATTGGGTTTATATTCATTTCAGCATATACAACGTCATGGTCTGATATTCCTGGTGTTACATCGACTCATTGTATCTTGTTGGGGTTATTCGTAATTAACAGATCTAAGGTGTAAGTAAGTAAGTAATAACTTTATTTGCAAAAGACATTATAATACATGTTTATAACATAATTGCCCAAGAAACAACAAATAGTAATAATAATATATCACATCTAGGATTTATGAAGCTACATATTGTCTTCTGCAGGGAGGTGACATAGCCAGCTGGCTGTATTACTGTCACCCACCTCAGGGAAAGGGAAAATGTAGAGTATGGAAAGACAAAAAAGTGGGAGATATAAAAGCAACGAATGAGGGAAAAAAGTGAAGAGAGAGAAAGAGGGAGGGAGAGAGAGAGAGAGAGAGAGAGAGAGAGAGAGAGAGAGAGAGAGAGAGAGAGAGGAGTTCCTTCCTCTTGTAGGTTCTTTGACAAGCTGTGTTAGCCCATTGTCCTCTAGGATGTCAGAGAAATGGTAATGTTGTTGTGGGTATTGGGTCCCCTGACGTAGGGTTTTGGTCTTCCAGTCCCACCCAGCCAGATTGAAATCTCCTCCTATCAGGCAAGCATTGTTCGACGCTGCTCTGTTCACGGCTATTTCGAATTCTTTCAGGCTGTCTACGTCTGACGTTTTAGGGTTGTAGTAGGAGCCAATATAAAGATATCGGTTTCCTTTTTGTTGTATTTTGCACCATATAATCTCACAGTTGGTGTTGAGTTCTGGCACTTCTGAACTGAGATATGTGTTGCTAATTGCGATTAGTACACCGCCACCGGGTTTGTCACTGTTTCTGTCCTTACGATAGATGTTGAATTCAGGTGGGAATACTTGGTTGTTTGTGATGTTTGTGTCCAACCAGGTCTCCGTGGCTATGATGATGTCCGGTTTGGTGCTGTCGATCATGTTTTGAATCTGGTGTTGTTTCTTTCTTATCGATTGGCAGTTGACATTCAGTATTCGCATGGGGGCGAAGGTCTCCCTTGGTGTAGATTTCCCCCTTTGCTTAGGTGTTGAGGAGTGTATGGGATGTGGCATGGTGGTATGATCTTGATTGCTGTTGTTTAGATGCTCGCTCAGTGTGCTGAAGCTATTGCTCGTCTGTGTGGCTGTTGAGCCATAACATAGTGAGTGATAGTTAGGGTTATCACATATGAGGCAATCCCATCGTACAGCTGCATTTTCATCATCTACAAGGTAGTTATACGTCTTGCTGTGTACATCTTGGCAGTCTATATGATACCATTGATCACACGTGTCACATTTGATTGCTCGATGGTCCCAAGTGACAGGTTGATCGCACGTCCCACATGGATAGATGGTACTGTCTTCATGGGTTGGCCCTGGGTTTGTGTTCACATCATTCGCTGTCGCCAGGAGGACAACTATAAGGTAGGATGACTTCGAGTCGTATTTATAAAGCACGATATTTCCTTGCTTCTTGGATCTTATGCAGGTGATTTGCATCATTTCATGCAGTGTGCTGTTTGAGTTGATGTTTTGTATTGGGACTTTCCTGTATGTTAAGTGGCTGGATGTCTCTATCTCCTTTATTCGACTCAAATGTGTTTTAATACACTTTTCCACAAAGTTTATGATTGCCAGTGTTCGTTCCCACTGAAGGGAGAACTCATTATTTTTTAGCTACTTTAGGATGCCTGACTCTTTCCTGTAACGGTCCATTCTGTAAAGGAGAAAAACGATACAGTTAAAAACATAACTTCTACACAAATGGCAAAAACGCGGTGTTACTAATGTCGCAGAATCTGTTCTATAAATTTTGTGTTGACACTTGTTGAATAGCATAGACAAATTTGCAAACTAAATTTTCTCACAAACCAAACAGAATGCAAAAGAACAGTTTTTATTAAAATGTCATTAGTCATAAACTCGTGAAACAGGAAAGACCCGTTTGATGCCGAGAAGACACTATTCATTAAATTAGTTTGTTAAGTTATTCAATGGTTGAACGGAAGGTGCCATCGTGGGACGCGATTTCCTACTTTTTACAAACATGTACAGTCGTTTACTTGTTACATGAAAAACACATGGTTCTACAGGAAATATTGGGTTTGTGATTTAGACAATTTGCGGACTAGCGGACAAAGCAGTGAACACTGTCTCATGTTTCTGTAACTTTATGTGCAAGTGGAGAGTTCAAAGGGTCCGACGCGGTATGTGGTTATTGGCGCGAATGACGGTAATATTCAAGCGGAGGTATCGGAGAGTGCGACTTCGGATGTTGTTGTTAGTGTGAACGGTGGTGACGAGCAAGCGGTGGTATCGGTGAATGCGACGGGGGATGTGATTGTTGCTAATGAGGAATGTGATGTGCAAGTGGATGGTTCAAGGGCTGTGACGCGGGATGTGGTTGTTGGCGTGGATGGTGATGATGAGCAAACGGAGAGTGCAACGGCGGTTGTAGTTGTTGGTGCAAATGCAGGTGATATGCAAGTGGAGGAGAGGTATCGGAGAGTGAGACGGATGTGGTTAGCCATGATGTGCAGAATGGGTAGATAGATGTTAGTGACTATACCATTGATTGGTCAAATAAACCTCCCCCTCTGGAATGTATTGGAAAACATATAATTGAACGCTATCAAAAATCGTTGTACCCAGGACAGGTGGAAAATGTATCCGGCACAGAGTTGTTTGTTAAATTTATGAAGCGTGTCGGGTCGAGAACTTCCAGTTGCTTCATTTGGCCAAAGCGCTGTACCGGTGTGTCCTGGTATCAACATGATGAAGTCGTTGCGGTTATCCAAACGCCGCGGCTGATTCTAGGTTCCAATACACAATTTCAAGTGTGTACGCAAATCTGGTATGCTTTATGTTGCGAACATTAAAGGAACATTCGGTAATCGAGACTGACACATTGTTTTCACTTTACCACTGATAGGAAAGATGTTAGCTATGTCTTAGCGACGAACTTTATGTTCAAGAATGTAAAAGGAGCGTCAAATTTAAATTCACTTATCCAAATATTTGTAACATTATGTTCACCTCTTTGAAAATGAGATTGAAGCTTTTCATCCACTGCGAATACCAATTGTCCCTTTATTGTTTTATTTCTAGGAAATTGTGTCGAGATGCCACAGCGTCCAATAAACAGAGATCGAAGTGCAACGGCAGTGGTTGATGCTAAATATCGTCCTAACTATGAGGGGCCATAAGCTATGTTTTCGAGACAAAAATGAAAATATTTAGTTATTCAGGAAATATTTTCTGCAATTGTCGTCTTACTGATGAATCCACAATGCTTTATTTGTTGAATTGTGTTCTATACAGATATGTGAAATAAATACTGTTTAACCCTTTACCCAACGCAGACGATATCAAAATTTATTATTTTAAATATCATTTTTTCAAATTTTTCAAAAAATTTCAACAAAACCATACCATGTGACTCCTCGTTCCAAATAATATTTTTTCAACTGCTGAATTTGCATATTACGCGGGCGGATGCGGCCGATTCGTTCGGTAAAGGGTTAAACCTAAATGAAACTGAGGAGATTGAAGATGGGTGAATCTCAAAGCACGTACAAGTGGTGTAGTGGTCGAGGTAGAAAGGTCATTCACCAACCAGCCTGGGTGGTACGGATCTCTTAGTCGTGTGATAAATCGTTCACTTCGAGTACTAGAGGTCGACGCTTCAAGCCTCGCCTCCCGCACTTCTCTCTCGATCTGTTACATTATATTCGTTTTATTGTGTTTTTGATGCCATGGCGTTGTTTGTATATATTCAATACCCATGCCGTCTGCCGTTACTCGGAGGATAAACTTGTGTGATATATCATTCGGCGAAAGCACCAGAAGTACAATGAAAGGTAGTATATCCGGCCAGTGGTGTTGTTGAAGTACACCACTGAACAGTTGACACCACCATAGGGCGGTCCATAAACGAGCCACGTCAGACTTGGAATATCACCTTACAAAAGTCGGGTATCCAACATACAGTAGAACAAAAATGATGGCAATCTAGGATTATTACACGCCTATTACTTATCCTCCAGTTTCGTATTTACACATCCGTGCGGAACATGTGTTCCATACGGATTTCCGTTGACGGACTTTTCTTCCACCTGATGTCATGAATCCATCAAAGGAACTAAACTCTGCCCATATTCGTAATCGGCCAGTCGAAACATCGCATTCTGAACCAGATCAATTCGCAAACGGCGGTAACAGACGATAAGCTGAATGTCAACTCGAAAAATAACAAAGAGATTTAAAGTTTGAAATTTTATGTGTGCGATGTTTGAATTTTTAAATTAATGGATTCTCTGTCATAGAGACGTGTAATAAACACAGAACGCCACGAGGTGTGAATGTATTCATCAATCCGGCACGAGTACCAGCCCTGAACGATAAAACGAGAGGCGTTATTGACGAGCGCATTCACACATCCTGACTTTCTGAATATACATGTATATTCTTCGGCAGGGTAGAAGGAGAAAATAGAGACTGAGATGACAGCAGAATGACCAGTTAAGGAACCTCTAAATGCCTCGGCGAGACTTTGATTTGCGAGGCTCTCGAATGATCGAAGAGGAGTTAAATGAGAATTGCTGAACAGGTCCAATGTTGTCCTCGGATCTCCAGGATACCGTCCCCCATGACCTTCAATGCGCACCTCACAGGGGAACAAGGCGCCCTTTCCCTCCTCCTTTCTCAACAACGTACTTGGGCCGCTTACGGCAGAGGTGTCTATGGCTATTTCAATTCCGCAGTTCAGAAAGGGATAGTTTAAAACAACGCTATCTGCTAAATTGACAAATCTGTTTTGAATTTGTAATGAGAATCGGTAAATCGGTAAATCCTACAGCACCACCTCCGAGTTGGAGGCGTTTGGATTAAATTATTACTGATACTCTGTCACGTTTCTCTGGCTTTCCTGCGAACAAGACAACCGACCCTTTGTAAACGCCTTTATGTACTGGGTAACGATATGTCTAGTATACGTGGACACGTTACGGTAGTATGAAATGAAACTAAACTAAAATTGCAAAATGTAAGTTAAGAACGTTTCAGGTTCTAGAAATAGGGACAAGAAAAGGCCGAAGTGTTGCTATGTAACCAATAAAAGATCTAGTGAAATTAAAGGCACATTTAGGGCTCGGGATTTATTTGTCGGGATGGTAAATCACAAAGCGAGAGGGGAGCTAGAAAGCAGTCAGTAGGGATTGGCCAGGGAAAGAATGTTAAGGATAGTGAACTAAGGGCTGCCAATCTAGTCTTGTGGGTTCTTTCTACAATATGTACAACCGAGTCAGTTCAATGTGTTGGGGTTTAGTCCATTACCTAACACGAGGAACAGACGGGTTTTGATAGAAACAGTTATCAAATAACTAAATGTGGTTTATGCCTTCAATCGTCTAGTTCCAATGAGAGGTCACAAGCTATGATTTAGGAATCACTGTGGCTCATTGGTTAGAGCATTGAACTGTAAACCAAAAGATCAACGATTTTAACCTGACTCACGTCATCTGCGTTGTGTACTTGGACAATCAATTCTGATTGTCGACGCGGGGACAGTTAGCGCCATGTATCAATGTACTCATCACGCCGATGGTGCACCTGCCTCAACCGCTGTTAACTCTTCTTGTGCCGGGTTAGTAATTGGGAGAGTCTGGCAGTGGCTCCTCGCTGCTCGGTGGGTCTTTAGGCTTCCACCAAAACAACCTCCCAGCTGTAAATGTGATATCACAGAAGACAACCACTGGCGCCAAACTTGGTCATAATTATCAGTTTATGACTTATTGGCGTCTTCACACCAGCAATAACCGCGTTAGAGTTACCATTATACTGTTCACCCATTGCACAGTAATTATAACCGTTTATTACTTTCCAAAGTGTGATTTACTGGGATTTCCGGGTTTGATTATAAACGATAACTTCACAAGTGAATTATGCAATCTACAATTGGATCATGTTTCCGTGCGCGCAAACATTAGGCGCTTTGCCGTGGGTGTAATGGGGACATCATTGTTTTTGTTTCTACCTGACATGAAAAGCAGACGACACTTGCAAAAACAATTCTTGAATAACTATTATTTTCATATTTTGTCTCAAAAACATAAGTTATGACCCCCTCATCGGAACGAGCTCGACGAGCTCGTTCCAATGAGGGGTCATAACCTATGTTTTAGAGACAAAAAATGAAAAAATAATGAAAATTAATTGGCGATTTTTGAGAATAACGCCGGCCGTTTTTGGCCGTTACGTTAGGAAAAGGGTTAAATAATATAATTATCGTTAATAATGAAAAGTAATAAACAGAGTAATCGCTTGACTGGACTGGTTACATTCGAGGCGAGGGACTATATTGTAAAACACTCGTGCGCATTCGCGCACTCGTGTTTGTACAACGTCCCTCACCTCTCATAAATTATTTCCCGTAACCAGTCCAGTCAGCGATTACTCTCTATTTTGCTTCATAAAGCCGGACATCAATACAGCATTGATATTTATTTATTTATTTATTGGTGTTTAAAGTCACATCAATCTGCACAATGGATGATCGTGACCGTAACATGGATATGCAGTCATGTTCAGCTGATCATTTATACCCATATTGCCCATTTTAGAGGACTTCCACCCCAGGCATTGGTTACCGGGTCCTATTTTATCAGTAACATAGAGTTTATTTCCTGCAGTAAACAAGCACTGCTCACTACCCCGGGCTCCCACGGGGAACACATCATGGTCTCTTACTTTCGGTGGTCCAATTGACGCAACAACTAAAAATGTGGAAGTGAGTTTTATCAGGCGGAAAACACTGGGGATTGCTTTTAACTTGACAAATTAGGATGCGATCGCGAATGCCCTCTGCAGTTCGGTGCAAAATTAATGTTACTGACAAGAACTCATAATTCATAGCTTGACATGCTTCACACACCATTAAAGTTTCTACAAAGCAATTTATAAGATACCGTATATTACACATGGTTGATTACGTGTACAGGACCTGTAAAAAATCTCACCAAGAGCCGAAGTGCTCAGGAATGAACATATAACTTATTTACACATTTTCTAGTTCTTTGAACTGCGAAAAGGTTTTAATAAGCTACATGATAGCAAATAGCAGAGTATGGGACCATAACTACAAGTGCTGCTTGTTGGGGTTCTAGTCTTTACAGACACTATACCCTGAATGTGTCGTGTTGTTCGTTCTCCAAAGCTGTTTGATGAGATGTCTAGTACACTCTCAATCAATTGGATTAAAAATTAACCCAAATCAACTGGGGTGTGTGAATATGAACCCAATTATGTTTAACTTAGCTGATTGCAGAGTATAAAATGACGTCAGTTTTCGCCTTTGATTCAGATTTGGATGGCCGTTCAACTCATCCCTCTTTTGATTAAAGGGAAATAACTCGAAATTCAGTCTTACAAACCGTTGGTTCAAATTTGAAGTGGACCAGTGATTCTATTTTGTTGGGATTTAAAAAGAGGACAGGGTGTGGCGGAAAAAATTGCAATGTGGAATGTTTTTACATCGCCGTTTTTTCGCAACTACTCACCTTAGTTTGCACTTTGTTTCCACACAGTCTCAGACATCCGCCCCTTATAACATCTGATTTCAAGAGTTTGTTTCTCAATGAACAGAAAAAGACATGTAGCACTGTCTCGGACTACGAACCTGGTCACCTTTTCTGACGGTCCCTAATCTTGGAAGAGCAAATTTAATTTATTTTGGTAAATCAAACACCCTGATTGAAAATGTGACTAGTAAATTCCAATAAAGTCCAAATGTTTTAATCAACGTAAGATTCAAATAGTATATGATACGAGCAATGCTCCGTGTATAAATATCTAACGAGTGCATAAGTAACATTGCAGGTGGATCAGTGGCTGGGTGCTGTCAAGGTGATAGCTAAAAGTTGCGATTTTGTTGTATAAAAGTGTAAATATTTTCGATAATATTTCTGCCTTGGTTAAATGTAAAGCGTGAAGATAGGTATGTGACGGACCCTGAGAACAGATTTGTCAGACTAACAATAATTCAAACTCTGCAAATTAGCCATGAAATTTAATGTCCATTATGATGCACGTGTGCAACGCCACATGGGGCTATCTATAACAGATCAATAGTAAGAGAGACAATATTCTCTTCTGTATCATTATCTGGGTAATTAAGACCAGTTAAATTGTAATTGTTGGAACCAGTGCATCACATATGGTCTAGCCACACACCCATATTACGCATCCATCCTGTCTCCGAAATGTCGAAAGGGTTCACCTCAGACGAAATTTACTTTTATATCTCTATCAATATCGAATTACAAAGCACTTGTTAAATCAGAATTAATATGTTTAAACTTTGCGTCTCGACTGTATAAGGGGTGAAGCAGAATTCTGAGAGGCAGTTGGCCCGAGGGCACTCAGAGAAGGTCCGAATTTAGCCTTGGCCGTCGAGGGTCATAGGAACCGAAATTGAAAGTCCTCGTATTGTCGTAACCCTGTGAGGGTTGTAAGGAACCAATAGTCGTTTGTTAACGGTTGCGAACCGTAGTGGCATAGTAGCCAAAGAAGTAAAAGCTGTAACGTTGAGGTCTAGAAACCGTGTTAAGAGTTTGAGTAAGCGCTGGAGTAGCTCGCGAGATAAGATAGTTTTAGGTGGTGCGAGAATTGGTGATGTTGAGAACACTTTGCAGAATATTATTATGTAAGCTTTGTTAAGTATATATCTGAAGGCGAAGAATAACTTAACCCCGCGAGAGCCAGGCAAGGCGCAAAGTGATCGTGAACTGTGGTAGACGCCGATTGAATTGTGGTTGAAGTGTGAGAACGCTGATAGAGTCACACAAGCAGAGCATTATATGAGTTGAGCCCGACTGACGGCGAAGTTAACTCTGAGATGATGTGAGGTTAATCCAGCGGACACAGCTAGCTGTGGGAGACGTCGAGGGCCCTAAAGAATAAACTTTTATTCGCGTAATTAGTGTATTTTTATGGATAATTTTGTGAGTAATTTGTTTCATATTATATTTCTTCGTACATGTAAATAAATGATCTTTCAGTGAATTATCGTTGATCACCCTTTGGAGTTGTAAGCCACAGGCACCTTCAGGAATCGTAAGAGTCCCAAGCGGATAGGGCATTGATAAGGTGGCAAGGTTTACGTTCGAACTGGGGTTCAGACGACAGTCACTGGCTGTCGGCTGAGCACTGATAAGAACATAAATTTTCCTCCATCACTTAACTCCCGTAATCCTACGACAGGTGCCTGAAATTCTGTATCTCCTGTTATTTATGTTAAGCAGGCTAGGTCGAGTGCTCATCTGTGCTTATGGAAATATAACTTATAATTGTTGAAATGATTACCCAATACAAATATTAAAATTTAATACCAGTATACCCAAGTGTTCCAACCAGCTGTTATTTCAATATTGTTGTTGTGTTGTTGATATATGTTGTCACTTTTCTGTTGACTAGTCTTATGTAAAGAGCGAAGTGGTAATTTACCTTCTATACACCAACAGCTAAACTACTCTCCTGTTCTTCTGAGATCCACCCCCATGAATCTCACCAAGTCCCAGCCTGATGTCGAAGCACTGATGTCAGTCCCATGTCAGCGAATGAGAAAAACACACATTTTGTCACTCTTTTCATGATAACAAGGCATCTCCAACTGTCTTTTACATGACTCTGTTATTCAAAATACTGATATAACACCGCAATGTTATGTTGCAGATGATTAAATTACAAGACATGACCCTTGTTATGATTAAGATTATGTTATTAACATGGGTTATATAAACACATTGTGATACACAGTTTCCCTCTTGCCTCATGTGTGATAAATAATTTGCCATCAGTATTTTTCTTATGACTTCAGATAAGTTCGTTAAACTTAATCGAAGCAAATGTGATTTCTGGAGAGGATGAGCCTAATTTTCTGGTTCATGTAAAGTGTACATGTATGCCAAATGTGCTCTTACCTTCCTTTGTTATTTGGGTATATTTCCAAGTGTGATAGGTAGACAACACTTGCATTTTAAAATCGTTCCGGACCATTCTATATCGGAATAGTTATCAGCATAGTTATGTTGTAATATAATGGACCATACATTGGCTGTTCTGGATCCCTTGGGTCCAGAGAGGCTGTGTTTTTGTTTTTAATAAATATGAATAAACATTATCCATTTCTCCTATGGAGTGCGGTGGCTCAGTGGTAGACTGTTAGACTTCTATGCTAGAGGTCCCGCGTTCGATCCCCGTCCGGTACGACCCGCGTTGTGTTCTTGGGCAAGGCACTTTATCCCGGTTGCCTACATGAGTGCACGATGACGTACTGCACGTCAATGGTGCACATGTCTTCAACCTCTGTAACCCTGCTTGAGCGGAACTTGAACAGAGTTAGAATGTTGAGGAGCTGACAATTGCTCATCGATGCTCGGTAGTTCTCTCCAGGTACACCGGCTTCCTCCACCTGTAAACCTGTCACGGTCACGATTAGCCATTGTGCATAAGTATGTGACCTTAAACACCAGTAAATAAATATATCCATTTCTCCTGATCGAAGATCATAACAGATCTCACAGCATGACCACAGACTGATCTGCACTCTAAGGTGTAAGCAAGATTTTGGAATGTAGATTATATGTACAAGCTCCTTGATACGTAAATCAAAGACCAGCCTTTGTTAATTGATGCTGTCGCGCTGTTCCTGATCTCTCCCAAGTGATTTTGATTCATTCGAGCACAACATGGAGACAAAAATGAAAAGGTATTCGACCGAAAAATTCTACTCAATTACCAGTACACTCTCCGGTGATATGACCGATTGAAGATTATTTTCCTTGAAATCTTCACCTTTGGAGGATCAATCACCATTCTAACAGTGGAATCATTGCTTTTCAAATGATTAGAAATCATAAAAAGACAAATATACTCAAATACAGATGAAAACGAAGGTTTAACTACAAGTAGAGGTTTGCATTTTTCCGCCTCCTCCTCTGGATTGTATACCAAGAGACATATTCAGCATAAATTTCTATTCCTCAGATTCAAGTATTGTTTTACTGCCTCTGTAAGCACTGGAGAGAAGGTGGGGTGGGTTGGAGTAGGGTGCGATGAGAGCTTAGTGCTGGAATAACAAATTTAAACCAATACAGCTGTGTGTGGGACGCGGTGGCTCAGCAGGTAGAGGTGCAGGCTGCAAGCCGAGAGGTCCTCGGTTCGAATCCCACCTGCGTCAACCGCGTTGTGTCATTGGGCAAGACACTTCACCCCCATTGCCCACGTGGGGGCACGGTGACGTTGTGTACTAGGCCGTACTGCACGTCAATGTGCACCCGTCTTCAACCAATGCTAATCCTGCTTGTGTGGAGGTAGTATGTTGGGGAGCTGACAGTTGTTCGCCGTTGCTCGGTGGTTCTCTCCGGGCACCCCGGCTTCCTCCACCCGTAAAACTGTCGAGGTCATGATTAGCCATTATGCAGAAATATGTGACCTTAACCCTTTGAACTCTAGCGGCCGTTTTTTCCGACCGGGAACATGATTCGTCATAACTCATTATATGGGATGGTTGTTCAGTAAATGTGGGGTAGAACAATCAATATTTTCAACGTGCAGCCTCGGGGCTGCACGTTGAAAATATTGATTGGTCTACCCCAAATAATGAATATGGACTCTTCTAATTGCTACCATTGCACTGGCATGGAAGATACCACTAGAGTTCAAAATAATAAATATAAATAAAAACTGTGTGTGACGATGTTTACGATCAAGTGGTAACTCATATTCTGCAAAACACCCAAGAAACAAATACAGTGTTCCTGTCGGCGGATGACCACCAGCTGAACGTTTGCTTGTGATTTTTCATACATCACGAATTATTGCCTGGGTTGGAACTATGTATTTTCCGTCAGTGAAATAGGCCATGAAAATGGGGAAGACGAATTCTGCTGGAAAGATTTCCTCTTTGACTTCCAAATAACATACTGTTAACCCAAACCATATGAGATGAGTTTTCGTAACAATAACAGAAATGATCTCAAAGCCACTATGCAATGCCCGGAGAGGTTTAATTCAACCCTCTAATGAGGAAAATGTTAATTTAAAGGCACTTTTACTTCAGGACAAATATACCTTGTATATATCGGTTCTGGGTGCAAATTTGTATCCTTTTTGCCGTGTGAACAGATTTGTAGGAGGTAAAATTGAATTGCATCTCATATATTCTGTTGGAAATAATCCACCAAATAAGGTTGAGCTAATTCGTTTATACTGGGTATAAATTGATTTCCTTCAAGCATGTAAATGATAGCCAGTTCAAATTGCGATTTGCTTCCGAAATTATGTATATTTTAATCACTGTGTGGCGCTTCATATTTGACGTCACGTGAGGACGCACGCGGAATTCTGCGCATGTGGTTTGACTGAAACACTGGTTTCAGTTCTTCATAGGTGCCGGAAACTGTTGGTAAAAGAAGAGGGCAATATCAAGCATTGGTTGCAAAACGAAACGGACTTACTTTTGGATTTATAGTTGGAGACGGACATGGAAGTGATATTGGATAATCCTATAAGCTGAAACGGAATGATAATATATGAAGATGTTTTACAAAGACTGTTAGAAAAAGGAGTGAAGAAAAGTGTGCATCAGATGACAGCTGGGATCAATACACAGAGACGAAAGTATAAGTTGTGCCGAACCAGGCTATCTAAGAGCGGCGTGTCCGGTAAGAGAAACAAGTACTACAACAAACTTATTGAAATACTCGGATCACGCCCTGCGTAGTCCTCACTGAAGGTGATGGACCCTGACAAGCGCAAACCTCCAGAAGACACCGATGAGGGCGAGCCTAAGGTGGGAGTTCACGACGGCGTGACGAAGATGTTGGTTTCGATACGGATGTGGATATGTCAGGAGTTGAAATGATACCCCATGACGACGATGACAGAGATGATGGAGTTCGCGAAGCGAACAGACTGCGAATGGCAGTGTACGAAGCACACCTACAGATATCCAAGAGTCTTCAACTCGAAGTACAGACAATGTAGGCGGAGGTGACCAGTGTTTATCTAATCTATCTAAATAATACAGAAAGCCACCAAAAGCGTCAAAGAAATCAAAGCTGGAGAAAGCTCTCGGCTCTGTGATTGAGAGATTCACCTCATCTAACGAAAAAAAATGAAGAAAAGCACATAGATCTTGAAACGAGGATGATAGAGGCAACCATAAAAAGGGCTGAGGTTTTGAAACTAGGTATAGAAACAAATGAGAGAATCAAAACGATGGAGTACTCTTTATGATTAACAAATGCTTCTTCTTATCGACAGTCTAATTTCACTTAATTTTCTCCTGCGATATCTTTTTAGCCTTTTCACAGATTTACAGAGTACCGAGCCTACCAAACGTTTGCCCTTAGTATTGTAATACCAAAGAGGTTGCTGGCTGTCCTATACTCAGACTCGGAAGCAAGACAGTATACAGTTATTGTCACTTACTTGACTGTCGAAACTGGTTCACGTATGCAGTTTTCAGATGCCTCGATGAACGATTGTAGCTTGTAGCATGGTTTCGTGAAGGACGTTTTTTAAATGCGAATATTATTAATCTTCTATTTTTCGTGGAAAGACTTCATAGCGATGTTATCGGACCAATCGTTCGATTGCGGCAGCTTCCAACACATACGGGTTTTCCTTGTTCCCACCACTGCTCCTATAGCAAAGCGTACGGTAAGGATTGCATTCTGAATCGACTCACTCGGTCAATATTCGAAGAAGGAATGGCGCTGACACAAGAAATTGCGCCAAATCTAAAAATACATGTTAATGTTTGGCAATTTCTAGAAATGTACCCCGAATAAAAATATATCTCGTACAGAAAATCTTTCCGTTATAAATTTTCCGCATGTAAAAGCGCCTTTATTAGTCAACAACAGAAAGGTATAAATATTACACGCCGAGATCTTGTCTTCATTACCCAGAAGTATTCCCCGAATATTTTTTTTCTAGAAATGAATTAGTTTTACTTGAACAAAGTTTGGCCATGTAAATGGGCGAGGGGGGCATTTAATCATGGAATATATAATTTAAAATACTCCAGTTGTTGAGGTGGGGTATTTTGCAGTATTCGGAGAATAAATCTGGCCAGCCCGGGCATGTAAATCGCAGCATTGCAGAATGAAATATTCCAGGAATAATTCTTATTTGGTATTTTTCGTACCTTTCATTCTGCGTGAAAATAAGACTCAATAGATGTAATGAAGACCAATCCAGATTTTAAAATTGCATTCTTTGCAATTGAATATTTGAATTTTAACACACCAGGTTATAGTGAAGTAACCAGACCGCCACAGGTAATAGGTACAGTTAAAACTAGAAATCCTGTCATGATATGCGCACAAATAGCACGTCGATCTGCGCGTTAATCTACGCGTTATGATCATAGTAAGGCTATCAAATTCTGTACATATGGCCTGTGCACAAGCAATGTTTCAGCCAATGGACCTCCGGGTAACCCGGAGGTCCATTGGCAGAAACATTTCCTGTGTTTGCTATGAGTAACCGGGAGAACCTGCCGTACTTTGGATGCCATTCGATATGGCAATTGCGCGGAATTCATACGCGCAGTTGAGCCTAGATAAGCGCATTGTTCGTGACAGGACTTCTAGTTTTAACTATATCTTTAAAATATCAGCTCCATCAACTTAATTCAAGTTTAATCGTAGTATAAATACAGACCTCAAGAGAACATGGGACAGGAATCAATAAGCCAAGTTAGGATCTTTTCCTATATTTCAAGCGCGCCTACAGAAATACCTCCGACTCCGGCCGTTGATTCAAGTCCCTCGTACACCACCCCGTTGTGTTCTGTCTCATTATTCCCTTAATAACGCACGACCCATTTGTGTGTCACGTAATCCGGTCTGGTTGCAAAGAAGACTGCTTTGTTATCAAATTACTGTGTACTCCAGTACACAAACGCTTTTGCTCAAAGCCACAATTAAGATGCGTACAGCCTAATGACGCCTTGAAAAACTCGTTTGATTTGTGCCACTCTTTGTAAGAAACTTGTGTGGTATCTACCCAGATTGCTGCCTAATTGTCCTCACAAAAGGTTATTTAGCGTTTAAATATTGGTAAACATGTTTCATCATATCAAAATTATATCTGTCCAACAAGTTTTTTATTACGCGCCTGTTCTTTGTAATCCCCATCTGCAGCAACACTAAACCATGCGGGAAATGAAAATCCGTTCAACATCACGTATGGAACAGAAATCGTTGACTATTTTTAAACAGAAGCGAAATTTCATTGGAATTTTCTACATTACAATTTGAATCGCTAGCGATAGCTAAAAATTCTCCCCTGAGTTCAACTGTGTTCTATATGCCAGTAGGTACATAGAACACATTGGAACTCAGGAGACAAAAAAGAACACGAGTTCCCCTCGCAAATTTGGTTGACGATAAAATGTGTTGTTTTGTTAATAGTTTTCAAATGAATTGCTGAGTGTCCTTCTAATAATTGTTTTTATAAACATGGAGGCGTGTAACAAACACAGAACGAAACTCATGTCATCGCGGAGGAAAAAAAAACTCGAGGCCTGCCATATTTTTGTGAACGAAAATATGTTTTAATTTTATCATATGACTATGCCATTTTAACCCTAAATATCACTACTGTTTGACGATGTTTTCCAAACTGTTGTATCACACCGGGTGAGATTTTTCCGAATCAAAAGTCCATATCACACTCTTACGGAAATCAAAAATCCATATCACACTCCCACAGAAATATCCGAGAGTTTCCGTGAATAGTTTTCGTAACTAGGGAAGTCGTTGTTGTTTCGTCTGCTATTTTGTAACTGGCTTTTCACCGCATATTAATTAAAATGGCAAATTTGGGTGAATTTGACATCGAAACAATGTCATATGATAAACATATCATAACAGTGTGTTGATCCGTGTCGTCGCATCACGTCTCGTTGAGGTGGCCAGATTTTCGGATCACACGAGCTGCCGAAAATCTGACCACCTCAACTCGACGTGATACTACGACACGGATCAACACACTGTTATGATAATATCTATTTATAGGATTATATTTCACACTGATTTTAAAATATCAATATTTCATGCTGTAATTGTTTCTCAAAATGCAACCAATTCAATCTTGTTTGACAGGGCTCAATGAACCCAGTGAAGCAAGAACAAAATGGTTACAATCCTAGTTAGAGTATGCGACATATTTGCAGTTGGAATTTCAGTATCTTGACATCAGTGTTGGGTTAAGAAGGTCGCAAGTATGTTCTGTTCATTGTTCTTTAAATAAACTATGTAGTTATTCTGAATGAACGTACGACAACGTTAGAGGTGGCACGTTAAATGTGCCATAGAAATAGGAGTGGTACAAGAAGTATATGTTGCGAAAAAACCACACAGTCTGACGTCATCAAAAGTAATCCAAGGGCACGTGCATCTATATTGAACCATTGTGTTGTCCATTTCAGA
The DNA here is from genome assembly GCA_031216915.1 of Pictodentalium vernedei. NCBI lineage: Eukaryota > Metazoa > Mollusca > Scaphopoda > Dentaliida > Dentaliidae > Pictodentalium > Pictodentalium vernedei. Next base: position 248,364,546 of record CM062297.1, on the reverse strand, counting down.
ACGCTAACACATTCCGAAGACGTCATATTGTGAATTCTGCAAGTTATTCGTATAACTTTTTGTTTGGAATTTCGTGAACTCGCTCCATCCATAATGGCGTTCATCCAAAAATCCATATAAGAGAGTTAAGTGTCCTTTGGTTTTGCGGTCTGTGTTTCTATTTCTATTTTCTTCGAGAAACCTCCGTCTGCTAATATTTCCGAAACGTGACACCATGTTGTTTGTTTACGGAAGAACGTGCGATTATTGAATAGTGGTGCGCTCATTAATTATGCTAGTTAGCCGGTCTCTTGGATTATGTGATATAGATATCGAGACACGCATATCTTGTATTGGAGTGGAGAGAGAGAGAGAGAGAGAAAACTTCATGTCAACCTGAGACGGAAGGTTTCCCCACTTCGGACAGATGAACTATCTCTTCTTCGATGAATCTACGCTTGCGACTCTGAATTTTAGTTTGAGTTGAATTCTCTTCTTTCTTCGCTTCGTCCACCTAATTGACACTTTTTATCACCATTAATTCCCCACTCTACAAAAACGCAGCTTCAATCTACCCCATTAAGCCCGAGACCGAAGTTACCGAGGGAACGGTGGCGCTGTGAACTAAGGCGTACTGCACGTCGATGGCGCACTTATCTTCAACCAATGCTAGCCCTGCTTGTGTGGGGTTAGTACGTTGGGGAGTCAGTTTCTCGCCGTTACTCGGTGGTTTCTCTCCGGGTACTCCGGCTTCCTCCACCGTAAAACTGTCCGACATCAGGTGGCCCTGGAGAAAGTATCGTTAAACCTTAATAAATAAATAAATAAATAAATACATTTTCTATACAACTCTCGTTTTTCTTCTCTTCCTCCGCCCAATCCTCACACATTTCCTTCATTATTTCCTCGTCTTTCAAACACTACGCTTCAAACCGTTCCATTATGCCCAGTAATCCTACTTTTCCTGATTGCGTTCGGCGAGTAACGGTTAACAGTCCGATGTAAGCAATTTAGTTGCGCCTAGGGGGACAACCTTGGCTTGGTTCATATCGGCTGAGGTCGGCGTTATATCAGCCGAGTTTGAAGTAATATCGACCCAGCTTGATAATGGGCAATTATGGGAAAGGAAATCATATCTAATAAATAAGTCCATACAGTACGTGGAGAGTGTATTATCACTAAATCACCCGCAGAGTGGAGATTCCACTCAAGCAATAATTGCAAATTTGTTGTAAAGCATAACAAGTACAAGCAAAGTTCCAGCCAATGGACCTCCGGGTTATACCCGGAGGTCCATTGGTTGAAACATTGCTTGTGTTATTTGTCCACATGTACAGGATTTGAAAGTGATACTTTGGGTGACAACTCCACTCCCCGGGTGATACCGTTACAATCCACTCTCCACGTACTGTATATTGGCCTACACACTGGCGAAATTTCAGCTTATTCTTCTTTGTTTTGAAATAGTTTATCCACAAATGGATCTGTAAAAATTATTTGTTTATCCATTTTTCTTGTTCAAAAGCTGATCTTAACGATAGCAGTCTCGTCATCGTTATTCCGAGGTCGTAACTTAGTTTCATATCGAATGAAGTATCAGCACTTTGCGTTTACATTTAATATTATTTCAAACATTCATTATAATGTTGAACAGAAAACCCGAATAAAAAAAACATCTCTATTTTAATGTGTTTTTCTTGTACTTGCCCATGGCATGGCTGCAGTATTCATATAATTTGAAGTTAAACGTGGAACACCAATAGGTTGCCATATTGTGTCGAGCAAAAGTCATGTGAACGTATACTCTGTACTCATATCACCAAGGCGAATGGAATGTTTGTTTTTTAAATTTTCATCATATAATTGCGTCACGTAATTCTACATATTTCACTGCATTGGAATCAGCGAGAACGTCTCCTTTTCAAATTCCCCGAGTGTTTATGGAATCAAGAAAGGACACTAGTTTTATTTACATGGCATAGCGTGAGTTCGAATCCACACAAAGAGAGAGAGAGAGAGAGAGAGAGAGAGAGAGAGAGAGGAGAGAGAGAGAGAGAGAGAGAGAGAGAGAGAGAGAGAGAGTTTCCTTCGGCACCAACTTCCCAGCGAAACTATACTAAACCACGCACACCACTCGACCACTGGCAGATCGTCCCCTGAGTTCCAATGTGTTCTATGTGCCAGGAGGCACATAGAACACATTGGAACTCAGGGAACGAAATCCTAAAAGGGAATGCCAGTGAACCAAGGAGCCACGAGGCCAGTACACACTGAATACACGGACTACTTGTTTTTTAAAAACAATATTCGTCATATAATTGCCTCACTTAATTCTACATATTGCACTGCATGAAGTCAGCGTGATCGTCTCTTTTTTAAATTTCCCGTGTGCCAGAGAATCAAGAAAGGACGCGGGTTATATATACAATGACAGAGCGGGGAGTTCTAACCCACGTGGAGGGAGTTTCGTTCGGCACCAACCGCCTGACGAAACTATACTAAACCGCTCAAGTCAATCTGCAATCGACAGATTATAAAAGGAAATGCTTTGTTGTTTATTAAAGATTTGAATGAAATGTCTAACTGGAGAAAGGTGGTGGAGATATAAGAGGCGGAAGGGCGGATTTCCATCTTCTCCTTTCATATACAAATTGTCAATCACAGCTAAGGAGAACATGCCCTTTTCAAATCCAAGGTACGCTCAGAGGTAGAGAAAACTCTTCCTACTATTGGCGGCCGGATCTTGAGAATGAAAGTTTCAACAAATAATAGCGATGCAGAGGATAGTAGTCTGTGTCCCGCGAAAGAGTTGGTAAAATATGTCGAAAAGTATGTTCTCTACCCACTCCACCCAAATAAACCCGAAAAGCTTCATAAGAGATGTGTATACCAATTAACCCTTTACCTAACATGAAAAGCAGACGATACTTGCAAAAAAAATTCTTGAATAACTAATTTTTTTCATTTTTTGTCTCAAAAACATAGGTTATGGCCCCTCTTTGGAACGAGCTCGTTCCAAGGAGGGGTCATAACCTATGTTTTTGAGACAAAAAATGAAAAAAATAATGAAAATTAATTGGCGATTTTTGAGAATAGCGCTGGCCGGTTTTGGCCGTTACGTTAGGTAAAGGGTTAATAAGCTCAACGGGATTGTTTTATTCAATTGTGTGCATTTTGTACTAAAGACTATCTGTGGAAAGTCGCAACTAATAAATCACAAAAGCCATGTCTTGACCAATAAAATTCACCATTATCCTATTTTTGTTCAGTCGCATTTATGCCTTGCATATGCATATTAGGATCCATGTAGTTGGCAATATGAAATGGGTTCTCAAAGCAAGCAGACAATAAGTTAAATCTATCCGTAATTCGTATGGAGGGATAGGGGTGTATCTGAGGGGAAATACAGAACTTTTTCTTTTCTTTTTCTAATGAAATATGTTGATGTTTACAGCTACGTATTTTAAAACTATCTATCGGTGTTTTTTGTGTGTATCTTCAAATTCCTTGCATTGCACACAACATTATCTTGATTGAAGAGTGATCGATTCATTTGGTAGAGTGATTTCCCTTGCATCAACATTCGCTTTCGTCGTTTGATGTTTATTTCTCATTTAAAAGATTGCGTGTTTGTACAGCTGGGGTCATCTCGTGTCAGGGAGTTTAACGGAGACCCCGAGAGAACCACCGACCAATGACGAGGCATGTGTTCCATTGTCGTGCCCAATGCCTTAGTACACAGCGTCAACGTTCTCCCGCATGGGCAATCTGGATGAAGTGTCTTTCCCAAGGACATAAAGCCGATAATGTGGGTCAGGATCGAACCGTCGGCCTTTCAAACTCAATACCATTGCGTTACTGAATCTCTTCTTAGTCCGAATGTTGTCGCTGAAGGTCTCAAAATAGAAGGAAACCATTATCCTCCTACACGGAAGGACCGTGAAGATGGTGCTCACCTCTTCCTCGAACCTGGTCTCAAGTATCGAAGTCATTCCTCCTTTCTGCAGCGATCACCATGCCACTAGTATTAAATTGAAATCTATTAATTCTAATCTCCCATCTTATAACAGATTTGTTTGGGATTACAGAAATATGGATACAAATGTACAAATGGTCTATCATAATCACTTTCGAATTTTGACTAGAATTCATACTTCGAATCCGGCTCAATTGATGATATAACAGAGAAATTAACAGACCACGTTATGGAAACTGTGAGATTGTTTACTCCTCCCACATCGATCTTAAACGACAGACCCTGAATGACATCTTTTGTAAGAAAACAAATGCGTATACGTAATATGGTACTCAAAAGGGCCAAAAAACCCCCCAAAAAACAAATAGGACTAAAGAACATTTCAGAAGAATTCGAAATTATACCATAAAGCGTGTCAGGGATGCGAAACAAGTTTGGTTTTTAATTTGGAAGAATCTGTATTTATAAGAAAACCATCCCCTAAGCAATGGAGGAAGAGTTTGAAAAATTTCACCAATCAGCAGTCTGTGAGTGCAGCCTTTCCCCGTTGCTTGAGGATGATGAATTTATAAACGACCCTGAAGATATCGCGAACATTTTCAACAATTATTTTGCCAGTCAGTGTAACACTATCATCCAAAGAGAACTACCTAGCATTTTTAAATGTGATGGCTTGGTAGAGACTATAGAAACCGACGAGGTGGAGGTTGAACTCCAAAGGCTAACGGCCTTGACCAAAGAAGCAATATAATACTGAAAATTTTCGAGGCACCTACTTTTCCGCTTTTTAAAGAATTTAACCTGTCTTTGTCAACAGGAGTCTTTCCCAAAAATGCAAATGTTATACCAATCCATAAAATATTATTACAAAACGATAAAGAAAATTACCGCCCCGTATCATTGACTAGTTGCATTAGTAAGGTTCTAGAAAAGATAGTTTTCAATCGTATATATAGCTTTCTTGCTGAAAACAACCACCTTAGTGACCTTCAGTTTGGCTTCAGGCCTAGGGATAGTACAGTATTTCAATTAATTTCCATGGACAATTATATAAAATCTGCACTGGATAAAGGTACAGAGGTCCACTTTGTCTTTTGTGACACAAACAAAGCGTTTGATAGAGTTTGGCATGGTGGACTGCAAACCAAACCGTATGCTATTGGGGTAAGAGGCTGTTTTTGGGTTGACAGTTATTTGATTGATCGCCCACAAACAGTTGTCATTAGTGGTAAAAGATCCCCAAAATGCAATACTCCCTGGATTTCCTCAAGGACCCGTTGTAGGACCTATTCTCTTCAATATTTATATAAATGATATTGACTATGATATCCAGTCGAACATAAGATTGTATGTAGACGACACGTCCTTAATTATTCGTGTAGAGGATGAAAATGAGGCTGCAAATATAATGAACTATGACATCGAACGAATAGGTTTATGGGCAAGTGTCTTTCAACCCTCGCAAAACGATAAATCTCAGCTTTACAAGGACAAAATAACCCAAATTCGAAGTCACCAATCTATTTGACGCGTTCTCTTATAACAGAAGTTAACATACACAAACATCTAGGACTAACGTTTCAAAACTCGGGATCGTGGAGCAATCATGCAGATCGTATCATTGATAAAGTCAGTCCAATGACAAACTGCCTCCGTAGTTTAAAATATAAATTGTCCAGTTCAGCTTTGGAAACGCTGTATACTCATTTCATACTCCCTCTTTTTTACTACGTCGATATTGTCCACGGTGGGGGTGGGGGGGGCGGAAAAAAATAATTGCATGAACATAGGTGTGGGGGGGGGGGGGGTCAAGTGCAAAAAAATGTGTTATAGCATCTTTTGTGTCCCAAACTGTAACAAAATGTCACCAATTGATCATAAAAGCCCATTTAGAAGCATTATTTACAAAACTAACCCCCTTAATATAAAAAATGTTGGAGAATTACATCCAAAACTGACATATGGATGGGGGGTGGATGCCCAGTATTGAGCGGAAAAAATTGCCCGACAATGTTCTCCTAAAGTCAACAAAAATATCCATTCTCAACATAATTCATTCATATTCTAGGTTTCTTTTAAACAGAACATTCTTTAAAATAAAGCATAGTATATATAATATTGTCTAATGAGTCACAATAGCCAGGTGGGACTGATTTTTCAAAACGAAAAAATTGAAAATACTAATTTTTATTCAACAAAAACAAAAAAGTCTGATTTAACAAAAACAAATGTCTTTTTGATTGCTATCCGGGTTTGCAGATGCGATAACAAAAACAAAAACATAAGGTTTGCCCTTCTTGAGCCAGAACAAAACAATTTCCCATTTACTCAACCAATATTTGAAACATATACACGGTTACAGTATAAGCAGTAGTAAATTTATTATGGGCACGACAGGTACAGTGCTCACATATGCCTGAATATGGCATGGTTTACAGAAACTAGACTGTTCGAAGTGGATATCACTGCATATCAGAGATACAATTAGGAAAAGCTTATTTAAATTTGGTTTCAAATCAAAGGTTGCTGGGAAAAAGAATAATTGAGATTCATTTGCAAGGTAAACACCGAGAAACTACATTTGTAAGAATATTAAGCTGCACATTTAGTTTGTCTCAATTGTCTGATCTGGTTTGATTGGGGTTTTACATCGCTTTCAACAACTATGGCTATATGATGCCTATATCACAGCGTTGTTAGTTTCCAAGATGAAGGCAGAATTTTTCAAACAGATCCACTGGATGGCCTAAGAAATCACAAACCACTGGACGGACTAACAAGCTCATCCACACAGACACCTCAGTATAAGGATAAAACAAATTCCTTAGAATTTGCTACATCAATATAGAACAAAAATATCTGTATGAACAGCCAGGCCTTCACTGCTGTGCGTTAACAACCTGGCTACTAAATGTATACCTATTATACCCAGGCCCACACGAGGTTCAAGCTATATAGTAATGCGTCTTTGTGAACTGATGTGAAATGTGGTGAGTCTTCAAAATATGCATCTGATAGAGTAAATGGATACATGCTTGGACATGTAAAAATATGCATTGAATCAGTGTGCATTACGCATTTCGAGTTAGTGTCTGAGTGCCAAAGTTTTGTATATAAAGTGCATGAGAAGGGGGGTGGGTCCCCAAAATGTCATGGAAAAAATATGCAGGAAAGGGTGGGTGGGTCAGAAAATCTGCAAAATAAAAATTTCCACCTATGTTCACGCATTTTTTCCGCCCCCGAATTATCACCCACAGTCTCCCCAGATCGCTTCTTAGGTTACATGTTTTGCATAGTTCCCAAGTATCGGGTCCAGGAACCCACGCTTACACTTCAGTCCACCTCTTTAAAAATCACCCCGCAGCCCCTGTATTGTAGAGGTAATGGTGGAAACAGTAAGATATGAATGGTGGTTAAATAGCATTGTCCCTATATTCCGATAAATTCTGTCTTCTGACTGATCGGAATGCCCAGGACAAATAGCTAGAGCAAAGGGCGTACCCAACATCCAAGGTATATGAGAGCATGCAACATCCAGGGTACAAGGGCACGCGAAACACATCGGGAGTATATGGTTTAAATGAAAGCTTTTCTCATTCGCTCCCCTCGATATAAGAATCGAACCAAAAAACCTTAAAATAGTCACAAATATCTTCAGATTTCTGACAATTCGATCATATTTTGCTGTTATAAATTAAATAGTTGAATAATTAAATCAAACAACTAGAGAAAAATGAAATAAGAACAAATCTAATAACAAAATAGCCGATGTGTTTACGCGTTTCCAAGGGAAAGGGGTGTAACTCTATCTGTTTTGTGTTTGTAAAAACAAAACAATTATTTACGAGTTGGGTCCAACTGATTGTTGAGCGTGAGAAACGCGGAGACAAATTTGTTTTCACTATGTTTCTATTGTGTTTTAAACGGGACAAAAACGTTATCTCCGCCAACATGTATGGTATTTGGAGACTTAATACCCGAATGCCTCATTTAAACACCTAGCCTGCGGCTGGGTGTTTAAAACCGATATCCAAGTATTAAATCGCCATATACTCCACATGTTCGCGGAGATAACATACAATGCACAGACTACCACTCCAGTGGTTTAAGGGTTAATGTAGTGATATCTCCATGGGTAAGCGTATCAACCTCAGATTGTTCATTTTCTCACATGTGTACAAGATGGGTGAAGTCACCATAATCTTTTCATTTTAAATACGGTTAGACTGGAATGGGTATCAATTGGTTCCATGGGGCCACAACATCATTCTTTTTGGTGTACCTTTTCTTCTAGGATGGTGGTTTGCCAGGGGGTTCTATTTCAAATCAGTTTACAATATATTGTGACGCTTAACCTCTGTCGTGCTCTTGATAATGTTGTTAAATAAAATGAAACAAACATATTTCATTATGCCATTGTAAATATTTGTTTTTTATGTATATGTCAATTTTAAGCGTGTATGTGAAGAGATATGGAATAAAATATTATCTTTTGTATAAAAGATTGTTGCCTTCCCCGTGTGATCTCAACTTCAATGATTTAAAAAAAAAATCCACAGTGCAAGTTGGCATTTGACCAACCCATTCTTGAGGGACAGAGTACAAGTTCTGCCAAACAGGATTAAACTGGTTATATCCATTGTTGCACTATAGAAAATATATTTTCTGTTTCACAGCAACCTCGCATATTTTTGTAATACACTCTAAAATCAGGTAGGTTAACTTAAATTAACCCAAATCAACTGAGTTGAGTGAATATGAACCCAATTGGGTTCATATTCACTCAACCCAGTTGATTTGGGTTGATGTTTTAACCCAAATGATTTTAGAGTGTAATTAAGATTTTTTCAGTTCATTGGAGATGAGAAACTGGCACGCGTCCAAAAACATCTTAAAAAGAAATTATGACCGAAAACTCTTATTCAGTGAAAAATATAGGAATTAAAGGAATAACTGTGGTCCTATTTGGTGGATGCTATGAGATAAAGATTTGAGATATGCCTTATGGAAATGTGGTTAACTGATAGTGTACTACATTTTCACAAGGCAGTCCTGATTCTTCATGAAAACAATCGTTCGTTGGGGCAAACCGGAGGAAGGGAGGCGAGGGTTTCATTTCTACAATTGTACTTGATTCTGCTCAAATTTCGGCATTAATGTGCTTAACTTAGTTGCGCTTAGCCTAAATATGCTTAACATTTAAGTGTTAAAGCTGAATGTGTTTATCTGTGTGCTTAGCCTATACACGTTTAGCTAAATGCTTAGCTTTTAGGCACGTAAATATTACGTTACATGTTTAGAATGTAGACATGTTTAGAAAAGGGAAGAGTCAAAAAGTGGGGAAATTGTGTTTAGTTTTGTATTTAGAGTTTAACAAAACATGTTTACAGTGTATATATTTTACTTTAGTAAACGTGATCGGAGCACTCATTATTATCAGTCAATGTATTGTCCAGTATGCACTGGTTCGCAGAGATTGCCAAACAGCTTATAAGAGGGCCCATTTTAGATCAGACATTTGGGTTATCGTCACCCCCTTCCCCGACGCTTAGTTTTGCATTTATAATATTACAGGTGATGGATTTCCCGATTTACATCTATTTGTGCATCATGGAATTGCGTTAAGGAGTGGATCTCATCACCCTGACGGTATAGATTAGTATATTTATTATTATAATTATAAAATATATCAACTTTTGTTAGAACTGGGTGTTTCGGTTCGGTTTTTTTGGGCTGGAAGTCCAACTTGTTGCTGTTTTCAGAAAACTTAGGCAGTATATATTCCACAATATTTTTCAAACATGTGCTCTCCATATTCTATACCATCATAGTGGCGGGGGGGGGGGGGGGGGATCGGTGACATAGTGTGCATTCGGTCAATGGAATCTGGTGTCAAGCTCCTCATGTCGTCATTGAGTCCGATGAACAGACTTAATTTGCCGCCGCTCGGTAGTTTTCTCTCGGCCAACCTACTTCCTTCATCTGCCAAGCACTCAACCTGAAAACTAAAAGAAAATTATCATTATGGGCCGGAAAATGAGCCTAGTCTCATAAAAGCTTCCGCGTGTCTGTATTGTTCAACGTAACGTTGCATACGCACAGAAATCGTAGTATAATGTTTAAAGCTTTCGTTAATGCTATAGATAATTTGAAGATGGATGGTTTTGTAGACGAAAGGTCTAAACAAAACATAGTCATCCATCCTCACTCGTGTCTGAGAATGAAAAGAAAGCTGTAGAGCATGTAAACACTAATTCTCTGTAACACCAAAACGCTGTTTTGTCTTGTGTTACGAACACATTCCTGTGACGAAGACAAAACGTGTATATCGGTATATATGTCGGCTGCAAAGAGCAAACGAATGCAGAAGCTCGACTCCTGGGCTTTTCCTTACAGTACTGCCGCCGTGTATTGGTCACTTTCCATTGGTGGGAAATATTTCCGCGGAAGCAATATTACTAGATTTAAAACACTAATGATAGGAATAATCCTTAAAAATTTAATTAATGAAGCACTGGGTAGAACCCGGTGCTTTATTAAATAAAATGTTGCTGATGATGATTTTTATTACCTGATAAACGCATGCGTGAACATCACTTCCCACACCTGGACAACGACCAGTCCACGGGGATGTACTGTACGATATTTCTGTTGGAATTCATAGCTTGACACAACATATATCTCGAATGATAGCATGAACGTCCCATTCAAAATTTTCCACACTTTTCATATTGGCTAATAAATCGAACCATGTATTTGCCACAGTCAGATTGTGAAATCAATCACTTTATGAAATATCCAGTTTGGTTTTTTTTCTCAGTTAATGAAACAACTGTCAGGAGCAATCCTATCATGGGGTAAAAGACTCTGACTGTGGTTTCTCAGAATGACAGAAACATCGGGATGTGTTAACACTTTGAACCCGGGAGACCAGGCCTGAAAATAAGCAGCCTGACATTTGCAGAATGAGGTCCCCAAAGGGTGAATCTGATTATGCTATCCCAAACAGTGGGCCAATTTATCCTCTGGGTACCTCTTTCTGTTTAGTTTTGAGACCCTGATTCAGACTGAGGTTCAGAGAGAGTAAATGTAGTGATGCTACCCTGCTATGCAGGATAGCATCACTAAATTCACCCTCTGGGGACCCCATTTTGCAGATGTCAGTCTGCTTATTTTCTGGCTTGCGGGAGACCGCTTTTCGGTTCCAGGAACATGATACTTCATAATTTCATTAAGTTGGACAACTGAAAAGTTAATGTGTGGAGTAGACCAATTAATATTTCCAACGTGCAGCCACAAGGCTTCACGTTGAAACCATTAATTCCTCTTCCCCGAAATGATAAATGTGGACTCTTCTAATTTCTGCCATTGAACTGTCATGTAAGATAGTACCAGTGTTCAAAGGATTAAATGAAATATATTTTTTTCAGTATCAATCTTTTAGGGTACACACATATATCTTCTCTCAGTCACTGACATTTGTGTTCATTTGTTCCCCTTTCACACAATCGTGGTAATAACGGACAGGCAGTAGATTTGTCAAATATTTAGGAGCGGCGAAGCCTTGGGGGAATTGGGGACTCGTCCCCTATCACTGCTCCTGAAAAAATGTCAGCCTCATATACATTCATGCCTGAAATCCCTAAAACTTGTTAAAAAATTCTCACATTGATATTACTTTTGTCAATCTAAAAACAAACAAAACAAATCGTCAGTTGAGGTCGACAATTGAGCACAGGCCCATAAAACTAGTCCTGTCTTCCGTTCTATGGTTATTTCTTCACTCCACGGGTACTTCAAAAAGTACTCACTGTGCTCCAGTTGGTATTACACGTCATTTGTTCCCCGGGAAGCCATAGAGGATACACATAGGTTATTACCACCTTTTGGGTTTCTGAGATGATGTATTGAAGTCGAGACCTCGTCTCTGGGGATATACTGACGAGTCCGTTAGGATACGGTGGTAATACCCATTTTCTCTTGTAATATTTCTCCCTTTGACTTGTTCGCAAAATGAAGGGATTGGGTACAGTTTTTAACGGCGTCTGTTTTGACAATCATTTAGCGTCTGGGAATTGATTTTTTATGAATGTAGATCATAACGTCATGGTATTGTGCTCTTGTGCTGTTCGCGGCGTACTTCTCATTCATTGTTCTACTTGAACTATAATGGCTGAAGTTTCAGCTGTATGTTTCTTTTAGTTTTATTTTTCATGTTTAACGTCGGGTAGGCGTATACAAAAAGTTCATCATAGTCTAATTTATTTAGTTGAGCTGGTGATTCATTATTTAGTTACTGATATCAAAAACGGTGGCCTTGACATGTGAAATGGGAGCGCGGTGGGTAGAGGTGCAGGCTGCAAGCCGAGAGGTCCTCGGTTCGAATCCCACCTGCGGCAACCGCGTTGTGTCCTTGGGCAAGACACTTCATCTCCATTGCCCGCGTGGGGGCACGATGACGCCGTGTACTAAGGCGTACTGCACGTCGATGGTACGCATGTCTTCAACCAATCTAACCCTGCCTGTGCTGCAGTGCGGAGTTACGATGTTGGGGAGCTGGCAGCTGCTCGTCGTTGCTCGGTGGTTCTCTCCGGGTACTCCGGCTTCCTCCACCCGTAAAACTGTCACGGTCATGATTAGCCATTGTGCATAAATATGTGACCTTAAACATCAATAAATAAATAAATAAATAAATTGACATGTTAAATAACTCGATGCCAACTGGGTGCAGGTAAACGAACGAATCGATTGCTCGCATGTGCTGTTGCTACCCTCAATATACATGTTGATTTGTATTTTATCTAGACGTTTTTACTTGTATTGGAGGAAATACGTTATTGTAAGATAAATACGCATAACCTTGGATGAGGTGAAATTAAGAGAAGGGGATATGTTTCTGTTGCCAATTGTATAATGATTATATTTGATCCTTGATACTTTTATTTTGCAGCATTCTTTGTTTTATCCCTTTTCCTACGGAATGATGAAGTTTCTTATCTGACCAACCGTTTCTATGGACGTCTTGATTTCGACGTGCAAATTCCTCCCAAGTTCGATTGATTTATTTGCTATCTTAGTTCCTTTCCCTTTCCTTCAAATGAGTTACTACTACAGTTAAAACTAGAAGTCCTGTAATGAAATGCGCACAAATAGCACGCCGATTTGCGCGTTAATCTACGCGTTATGACCATAGTAAGGCTATCAAATTCTGTACATATGGCCTGTGCACAAGCAATGTTTCAGCCAATGGACCTCCGGGCAACCCGGAGGTCCATTGGCAGAAACATTGCTTGTGTTTGCTATGAGTAACCAGGAGAACCGGCCGTGCTTTGGATGCCATTCGATATGGTAATTGCGCACAATTCCTACGCGCTATTAAGCCTAGATAAGCGCACATTTCGTGACAGGACTTCTAGTTTTAACTGTATATCCATCCATCTTAGTAATATTTATTGATTTATTGGTTTTAAACGTCATGTTATCATCTAAGAATATATTGTTACGATAAAACTATTTTCAGTGTAAAAAGGTGACGGACTCCGTTGGCGTAGAATCATTTCGTCGCCCGAGTCCCCATGAGGGACATAGGACATTCTAGCACTCAGGCGACGATTTGTTAAAGTCTGTAGTAATTACACTGAATTACAATGAAATACATGTGATCAAAGTGTTGAGTACTATAATAAGTATGTATAAAAGATCATGATAATCAACCTGTTAGATGAAATCACAGATCTCCATACAAGGGGATTGCTGGAACACCCATTTGTTTAAATAGTATTTATTTCCAACAATATGTAATGAGTACAAAGATACAAGAGATTCAGATGAGTTTGAGTTGTGGAAATGGATTGAGCAACAAGCCGTGGAGCTAATACAAGGCTGTTTCCGTGGATCACTCGTTAGTCAGATATAGAAAAGTGTCTCACAAGCCACCATTTTACAGGGGCGGGTGTTGCTAGAAATAAACAATGCTCAGCAAATAAAAAAAACAATATCGAAAGTTGTCTATTTCCCGACGCCTCGTAATCACTTTTCAAAGAATATACTTGGAATGAATATGTTGATGGTGTGCGCATTTTAGCGGAAATACAAAACTGGATATTTACAAAATATTTTAGTTTGTGCTGACAAAAAAAAAAAAAATAAAAAAAAAAAATAAAGCAAAAAAAAAAAAAAATAGTTTAGAAAGATACTGTCGTGTTCCAAGTTTTCGTGCTAGGCTTTCCCGTGATGTTTGATGACGTGAAAGCTGTTATGCTGTGACTGCAGCCACAGCGTAACAACTAACACGTCATCAAACGTCATCGATTGGAGAAGTTAACGCGTTGATTGACTTGATGTCATGAGAGAGTGCTGGGCAGATTGAGTTGCGACGCTTTTCGTTGACTGATGTGCTAGCAGACGAGATGAATGGAAACCACTGGATGGAACTGATTTGAAGATGAAACCTAGTTTAGTTTCTGTTAATAATTCTACAGTTTCACGGGCCTGAGACACAGTTATAAGCAGGGTTAATAAATTAAGCCTGCACTTCTCAAGAGTAGCCCCCCCCCCCACACCCACCACCCTCCTTCTTCAAAGAGCGTTGAATATATTCGCGATGTTCTAGATGCACCCAGGCTAATTCTAATACCGCTATTATGAATTGCATCAAGTGGTTTGGGGTATGACTTTCTTGTAGAACTATAAACCACACTACCCCAATCTAACGTTGATCTAACAAGTGCTCTATACAGATGGAGTAACGTTTTTTTTTGGTCAACACCCCAAACAATGTTATAATATAATATCAGAACGTTCCTTTTTATGTTCTATCGGTCGATAGTAGCTGAGTTTGTGTGATTTCTGAAATAAAACCTGAAGCAGCGAAGCTTCTGAAGGTTTTATTTCAGAAATCACACAAACTCAGGTACTATCGACCGATAGAACATGAAAAGAAACGTTCTAATTATTTTATTATGCCGAACAAAATATGACTTTCATTGTTAAGCGTTAACTGCAACAAGCCATCGATCTTGTAACAACAATGTAGTCGAATCCAAAAAATGACGTCATTTCGAACGAATGACGTCTCTTCGAAAATGACTTGTCACAAGTGTCGTCGCTTTGAGAGTTTCTTTATCAACAAATGCCAATGTTAACAACTGCATCATGCCGTTCGTGTTATAATTCATTGTTAATGCTTGTGTGAAAAGTGATTTAAATTAATGGAATATAAATTCATGTTTCTCGGACAACAGTTGATAGAATTAAGCGGAGTGAAACACAAGTCATAACTGAGACTCATATTCAGGATTCACGGAAGTGGTGAACAACACGTGAGTGAGTTTTTTAATATTTCTGATTCTTTTGAATGCATTGTTTGCAGTTAAAATTGAAAACACACCCACTGAAGGTGATATATTTGTTGGTAAGTTTGTGTCTACCGGTGTTGAAAAAGCTAAACGGACACGGAGCCAGCGTTTGGTGTTGAGAAATTCGACGCTGATCAATGAAGTGGCGCTTACATTTTCTTCGTTCTCTTGTCTCCAGGGAAAAACGTTCCGATAGTACCCGTGTTTTGCCCCAAAACTCCAGTACTATGACTTTTAGAAGGTGTCATATTAACCAATCACGGCTGATGTTACAAACGTGGGGCATAATAAACTACCTTTAGAAGGTTAAGTAACCTTTTACATTTAACCTTTAGTTATTTATTATGAGAAGTGAAATCCAGTTCATTGCCAAACAATAAACCCAAGAATTTCACCTATTGAACAATTTTAATAGTACACCCATCCATTTTCAACTCCGGATCATGGTGATATTTGTCGAGTTTACAAAAAATGAACACAATTTGTTTTGATTTTCGAAAACTTGACACCATTTCCGTAGCCCATTTCTAAATTCTGTTAAGACACAGCCGACGTATACGCTCGATGGCATTCATGTTTTTACTGGTACAGTAAATTAAAAAATCGTCAAAATTGTATAATGATGAATCAACCATATTCTCAATTGCGTCAATGATGCCATTAATTTTAACTGAAAATATTGTAACTGATCGTAGAAACAGATAGATTACCACCCCCAGGAACCCCAATTCTTGCTCGTGTGGATCAGATAATATAGACCCAACACGAACTTAAAATTGACGTTTTTTTAAAAAGGTTTCTGTAAGAAGAGAGATATGCCGTATTAAAAAGATCTTTTAAAATCCCATTCTTCACGTTATATCATTTGCCTTTTCCTGGTCAAAGAAAATGGCAACCACATGCTATTTCTCCGCATAAGGCATTTCCTATAAACGTTTCAAGTCATACCAAATAATCCACAGTACTTCCCAGGCTTCTAAATCCACACTGCACAAGTGGATTGTTCGATACCAGAAACTAAACAAGTCGATCATTGGTCATCATTTCCTGGGTTTTACATGAACATCTTGTTAATACAACATGTCTGCAATTAATTAGATTACTGTGGACTTTATCAGGCTTTGGAGTGGGAATTATGGCTAATTTTCACCAGGAATGTGGAAACTGGCCAGTCATCAATACGACATTGAAGATTGATAGCAAAGGTTCCAGTGAACTCTGAGGCAGATGTTTTAAAAGTTGATAATGTATTTCGTCAGATCCAGTGGCAGTATCTTTGCTTTCTATAAAGAGTTATATAAGTCTTCCTCAAAGAACGTTTCATTGTAATCAACAAAATTGTCAGAGGTAAATTTGATCATTTGCTTTTCCTGTTGCTTTTAATTTAACGAATTCTGGATTACAATTTTCAGACGACGAATGTTTTGAAAATCTTGAGGCTAATTTGTTTGGTATTTCGTTTTTTGATGTAACTAAAATGTCGTTAGCTTTCAGATGTTAAACATTCGATTTTTTAAAATTATTTTCCAAATTCATGTTAGACCTGTGTGCTGGTTAAGTTTAGAAACATGAGTTTCCTGAGAACTTTTCATTTTTTTTGCTTTTAAGTCTCCCTTTCATTCCCAGTTGGTTCGCAGTTGTCCAAATTATTTGTAATTGATGACATGAAATTCCTGTTCAGGTTTCTTGAGATCCTCAGGCTTTTAAATTCCTTCCAAATAGTGACGAAAAAGGCTGTGCCCAAATAATGTAATTGTTCCAAATTATGCGGTGTTTAAAAGCTTTACGGCTATATATAGTTTGGTCAAGTTTCCTTGATGCACACAATGTAGGTTAGAGTCTACCTGTCGTCTCAAACAACACAACAGGCAAATCAGTTTAAAAAACCACAGAGTCTATCGGCAAAGAGTAACCTGCGTCAACAGTGTCGTATACGAGCAGGTACTCAACGCTTGAGAAGAAATATATTAGTATTCGTGGAGGTTCTTATTAAACGTCATACTTAATTTACATTTAGATAGGATTTTGGTTTGACGCCACAAAACTAAGAAATCTTCTCGGGTAAACTTTAGCGCAAGGAGACGAACCAGTAATAACGAGTTAGACCTAGACCTTTAACAAACTGTGATTCTGGGGGAGGCTATGAAATATTTGAAACTGACGCGAAAAGGCTAGAATACCGGTGATTCTCTCTCACCAGACCACAATACATTGAATCCATATTTGTCTGTGGCGCCCAAATTAGACGAATCTGAAAGCATGGTGATCTTTATAGCCTGATTACAATCCTTGTCGAGCCATGATTTAGGGATAGGTTTTGGATTTACCGGTGTGTTTGGAATGCTCGCGTTGGCAATGGCATGCAATTCTTTGGTAAAAGGTTCCAGTTGGTCAGTACTTTCTAGAAATGTTTACCCTTTGAGCTATTCGGAACAAAGCTTTGAGAAAGTATCTTAGTTTACCTTTTTAAAATTCCACTGGGGCACCCTCTCACAAGTGAAACGTGGGAACCCCTGCATAAGTCAAACTTCCAAGAAAAGTCGAGGAAGGCAGAACATGCATGTTTTATCGAGGTTTAACGACAATTTCGACAATCAGGATCCCCCTTCGTGTCGGACAATTTACAGATGGAGAAAACCGGAGTATTTGGAGAGAACCACCGGACGGCGGCGAGCAAGTGTCAGATTCCCAAATGCACTGATTCCGCACAAGCAGGGTTAGCATTAGTTGAAAACAAGTGCACCATCCAGGTGGAGTACGCCTTAGTACACAACGCTTCCCCGCGTGGGTAATCGGGATTAAATGCTTGTCCAAGTACACTACGCAGTTACCCGTGCCGGAGACCGAACCGTGAATCTTTCGCTTTGAGTCCAATGCCGTATTACTGAGACACTGAGCTCCCAGTACATGTATATGTCAGATCAATTAAGGTATACGAATCAGATATGGGGTGCAGGTAAGTGTCGGATCCATGACTGAACAAATAAAAGTTTTTGAAATAAGCTCTTCTACTTCTTTGCCGTTTAGGTCTTCGTTGCTGCAAGAATTTCACCAAAGAGGGCTAAGTGCATTAAAATCTCACAACAAAATGTATAGAGTTGCACGTTGGTGAACCAAATGTTCCAGATCATTCAGCTGAAGGGTCCTATTTGGTGAAATGTGAACAGAACATAATACAATTGTCTTGTCCTAGGTTAGGCATACCAGTAAATGTGTTTGTAAAAATTACAGGCATGTGAATAATGTCGTTTCTGACGAAGACCGACGTTCCAAGGACAATGAAGATCATTTTCGTCAGTCCAGATGTTATACGGTGTATAATGCTTAAAAGTTGAATGACCTTGTGTTTCACTTATGTAGGAGTGTTAACTGCAAGCAAGAAGCCAAAGGTTTATATTTTTGGCTTAGAGGATTCAGTTGAAAACCTCGACAATTCCATTGTAATATTTTACAAGGATAGTGATCCATATCTGGGTGGTGATTTTAGATGGTGGGCGTATGGGAGATATAACCTGTATATTTTAACACGGTGAACACTTTTCCGGGGTCCAACACTGAGAGCCCGGTGGACTCATCTCAATGAGTGCCATGGACAGTGGTGTACGGGGGAATGGGCCTTTGGAATAAGAGATACTCCAGCCAACCAAAAAACCAAACTTCAAGCCGATCTCGCTACTCAACACACCCAACAGGAGATGTGTATCACATGTCTAATCTTGTTACAAACTGTATATACTTGTTACCTCATAACTTCTCTTTTTCCTTTCACTTTCTTTCAATGCTGCCACTCACCAATTTCACTGCCACGCAATCAGTTTATTTCAAAAACACAATCCGCCTTCCATGGTGCGTTGGTGGGCCCCATTTCCATCTGTTGTCTAACTTATCTAGACGTTAACCATGGCTATTAGTATCGAGCAATACAGGACTACAGTAGGACTTCATTACAATTTCCTCGTGTGCAGGTACTTTGTCACGAGTAGATCGGTTGGACTCCCGCACCGTATAACGATTCGTACGGTAAAAATCCGTTTCACGCTGGTTTTATGCGTTATCCTTGGAATCATCCTTTTGTCCGGGGACATTGAAGTCAACCCAGGGCCACCTCGAACTTGGCCGGTAGACGTAAGTAGCATTTCTATAATTCATTATAACATTAGAAGCATCAGGAATAAACTTGATCATATTACAGACGACATTGATGAATTCGATATTATTTGTTTTACCGAAACGCACCTTGATCCCAGTTTCAATTCCGACAATGTGTTGATTCCCAATTACCTCCCACCAGTTAGAAAGGACAGGAACCAACATGGTGGCGGTGTCGCGGTCTATTTCTCCAAAGAAATTCATGCCAAGCGTGTGCCTGAACTGGAATTCGATCAGTCAGTCTTATGGTTTGAGATTACCTCAAAACGCAAGTTTTTGCTCTGCCTGGCATACCGATCGGTTCAATTCTCTTGCAATGACTTCTGGGAGAAGCTCGAAGGCGCCATTGAAGATTCATTCAACATAAACCCTTCCCTAATAATTACCGGAGACTTAAATAGCGACCTTCTTAACCCCTCTAGTCGATTACACGAAGTTATAAACTGTTATAACTTACAAAACGTCATTAAAGAGCCGACTCGTGTAACGCCAACCTCAAGCACCTTATTAGACCCAATAATAGTTAGCGATAATGTTGTAATTTTGAACTCAGAAGTTCACGAACTTGGTGTTTCCGACCACAAAGCTGTATCAGCAGTCATAGAGGCTGGAACCGCACAACACGAAACAAAAATTCGACAGATATGGAACTACAACAGAGCAGATTTCCTCAAAATGAATAATTTGATCTCCGAAACAGATTGGTCTTTCATTTCAGACACGACTATGCCCGATACGTCATACCATGAATTTGCATCTAAATTTCTAGGTATTGCCAGAGCATGTATTCCGTCCTACAATGTGGTAATACGTCCCCACGATAAACCTTGGTTTGACTCGGCTCTACGTCGGGAAATTCGCCACAGAGATCGTTTCCGGAAACGAATCTTGAAAAACCCAAACCCACAAATAATTGAAAGATATAAACATTCCCGAAACAAAGTAAATAACATGAAAAAGAAGGCCAAATCCATTTATTATTCAAACCTAGATACTTCACTTTCGGTAAGTAGAAACCCCAAAGTATTCTGGCACACTGTTAAACAGCTACTGAATAATTTTGAAAGGAAACCCTCGGTCCCCTTTCTTAACCAAGAAGATGATGCGGGTAGTACAGTTATGGTAACAGACGATAAAGACAAAGCCAACTTGCTCAACAAAACATTTCTGTCAAATAGTAAGATACATGACGAGGGACATAGTTTGCCTGTCTTTAGAAGAAAGTGCTCTCAGAGTCTGTCTGAAATAAACTTCTCTGAAGACGAAGTGACTCGAATCTTGGGCAATCTAGATACCAAAAAAGCAACTGGGCACGATGGTATAAGCAACCGCATGCTTAAAGAAACAAAAGCCACAATATGCAAACCTCTGGTTCACCTATTTAGGCTTTCGTTTTCTTCACGCGTCTACCCATCAGAATGGAAGATGGCCACCGTTGTGCCGATATTTAAAAAGGGAGACGCACACAACCCCAGCAATTACAGACCCGTTTCCCTCCTAAGCTGTGTCAGCAAAGTTATGGAGAGGATTGTTTTTAACCAAATGTATGAACACTGTTGTGCTAATAATTTATTTTTTAAATATCAGTCTGGCTTCTTACCCCAACATAGCACCGTTTATTAGCTCATTGAAATATATCATAATCTCTGTTTAGCCTTTGATAGGAACCAGTTTTCTCTTGGAGTATTTTGTGACATATCAAAAGCATTCGCTAGGGTTTGGCATGAAGGGTTAATTTACAAACTGAAACAAAACGGTATATCTGGCCCACTCATCGAGTGGACCAAAAGCTATTTGTCTGATCGTAAACAAAGGGTAACTGTTAACGCAACTCCCTCTGAGTACTTACCTGTTAATTATGGAGTTCCCCAGGGATCTGTCTTAGGACCCTTCCTCTTTCTTATATACATCAATGACGTTACTGAAAACTTAGATTCACCGGACGCCTGTAGATTATTTGCAGATGATACAAGTATAACAGAAAGTGGATTTGAACTGGATGACATTGTTTCAAAGTCTAATGAAAACCTTGCGGCTCTTTCCGAATGGGCAAACACGTGGCTTGTTACATTTAACCCATCAAAAACCGAAACCGTTTTATTCACCAAAAAACGTGTTAACCTAAGTACTGTTGTGATGTTTGGTGACACGCCACTTGAACTCACAAAGTCTCACACCCACCTTGGCCTGTCCTTACAGGGAGACTTAAACTGGCATGCCCAAATTAACAGATTATGCCAAAAGGCTAATTCCAGGCTATCTCAGTTAAGAAAATTAAAGTATATTCTAGGTCGAAAAAGCTTAGAGACGCTATACAAATCATTCATACTCCCGATCGTTGAATACGCAGACGTGGTGTGGGCCGGTGCACCGGATTACCTACTTACCAAATTGGATAGAATCCACACGGATGCAGCGAGAATAATATCCGGTCTAACAAGATCAACCCCGGTATCTGCTCTATATGCAGAACTTGGTTGGGAAACCCTTGGGCAGAGGCGTCATCTCCACAAAATGATAACGTTTTTTAAAATTGTAAATAACCAGGCCCCTACATACCTCTCTGACTTATTGCCACGAACCTTTGAGGACATTTCCCCGTATAGCACCCGGTCTCATTCCAACTTTCAATTACCACTCACATACACGGAAACATATAAGCGCTCATTCATCCCCTCGTGTATCTCTGAATGGAATGCACAACCTTTAGAAGTAAGACAGACGAGTTCACTGAACAACTTTGTCAAATATTTTGATGGAGGCAACTGTAAACCACCTAAGTACTTTAATAATGGCGATAGGGCCGTCAATATTATACACTGCAAGCTGAGGAATTCTTGCAGCGACCTAAATTATGATAAACACTCCAACTATATTCATAACACACCAAGATGTTATTGTGGTTACGAGGCTGAAGATGTGAACCATTACTTTTTCAACTGTAGTAACTATTCAAATGAAAGACTAGTCTTACAGAGAAATCTTGCGCATCTTACAATAAGATCGGTCAATGATCTTCTTTATGGTATTCCAAACTTACCGGAATCCGTCAACATCCACCTTTTTCGAAGTGTACAAAATTTTATCAAGGCCACGAAGCGGTTTTAGATAAGACGACAACCGAGCAGATATGACTCACAACATCTTAGTCAAATGACCTATAATATGAACTCGTGTCCACCTCTGTTTCCTTCACACATGACTTTCCGCATGTTTGTCCTGCATGTCCTGGTTATAACATTGGTATGGGGCTCCGCTGGATTCGTGGTTGTGTTGAAATATGACCCGTTGGTATGTAATTTAAAACCAACAGTGTTGTAGAGTGGCAGCTCACTTCTCTTCTCTTCTCCCTCTCATCTCTCTGCTCTGACTTTTGTGAAGTTGAATACCCGTTAGGTTTTACTTCGAACTGTGTACATACACAATATTGTATCAATATATACACATGTTTCTCTTGCCATTATATGCACATTATAACTTCTTATAAATATTTGTAAACATAATTTGTAATTTTCAGATGTATATTACGGAAAGGATATAATCTAAGTGCTAGGCACTTGTTATCCAATCCCTTTTGTTATAACAAATAAAATATGTTTAATCTAAAACACTGAGAAGAATTCAAACGAAGTTTAGTCGAGCACGAGCCATTCAACGATTGACATGTCTTCATTTCCTTCAAACATGTTGCTCGAAACAACATTTTGAAGGCGTTTTGGTATTCTGTCTGAGATAAGTTCTTTTTCTATATTCTTCAGGCCCCTTTCTTGTCTTCTCTGGCGCTGACTCGGACTTTGCTGCTGGGGTCTCTGTTGCTGATTTGGTTTAAGTTTGCTTTCCTCAATTTTCTGTTTGGGTTTAGAATTTTGATTTTGCTATTTATTAATAATAATAATAATAATAGGTAAGATTTATATAGCGCACATTTCACAATATTAAAAAAATTCCAAGGCACAGAACAAAATGAAACAAACATAAATACACAGAATATGGAATTAATCAACATCAGGGTAATATTTTAGAAAAGAATTTAGTTTTGATTTGAAAACTGGACGAGATTGGGCCATTTTCACAGATTCGGGTAACATATTGAAAAGTCGAGGAGCATTGTAACTAAAAGAACGCAACCCCCCTCCCCCCCCCCCCCCCCATATGATGCAAGGTCATGTGTGGGCTGTTCCAGTAGGTTATGGCATGAGGAGTGAAGTGAAATGAGTGCATGCACGAGACATTCAGTGGCACATTTTGTTAGGATTTTCCTTGCTCGACCGATGGTCCGAATGTGAAAATTTGCAGACTGACAGAGTTTTGATATATAATAAAACATGGTCAAATGTGTATCAAGATACACGCCCAAGTTTCTGACCGTGGTAGATGAGCTGACAATTATGTCACCTATTTTAAGAGGAGGCAAAACATCTGGTGCTGGTTTGTACCTGGAGGAAAATATAATGAGTTCTGTTTTATGATCGCTCAGTTTTAGTTTGTTCACCAGCATAAAGGTTCTGATATCTGCTATACAATTACTCATAATCTGAAATTTTGATTCTGTGTCTACCAGATCAGAGGGGTCGAATTCGGTGTAAAAATGAGAATCATAGACATAGAAATGGTGGTCGATTCCGTGTGAGCGAAGAATCTCTCCCCAAGGGGTTGCATGTAAAGTGTAAAGAGACTAGGAGCCAAGACGGAACCCTGTGGTACCCCGAATTTAAGTGCTACCTGTTCCGACTGAACACCATCAATTGTGACACACTGTGTCATGTCTGTGAGGTAGGACTGAAACCACCTCAGGGCAACACCATCTATACCTAGGTAAAAACGTCTATCCAATAGGCTCTTACGATGAATGGTATCAAATGCAGCTGAAAGATCTAAAAGTACTAAAGCAGCAGCCCTTCTACGATCCAAACTCTTCGGCACATCAGTCTGAACGCTCAACAGAGCAGATTCTGTTGAGTGACCAGAACGATATGCCGATTGTTTGGGGTTTAGAAGCTGGTTACTGGCTACGTGAATGCGCAGCTGCTGAGCAATAACCTTTTCAATCACTTTCGAAATAAATGGTAGGTTTGATACTGAACGATAATTTTTATGTGCACATGGATCTAATGGTGACTTTTTAAGAAGAGGTGTTACAAGAGCCGTCTTCAAACACGTTGGTACTGAAACGGTATTAATTGACTCATTGATAATATTAGTGATACAGTCTATGAGAGTGGGCAAGCATGACTTCAGCAAAGAAGTGGGTATTGGATCCAAAGCGCAACGTTTAGTCGGAGATGGCATGATGATTCTTTCAACAATGCTTGATGACACAGTGTTGAATTTGGATTTTCTTTTTTAAACTGAAACTGAGGAGGTCTTAAACTAGGAACGGTCACAGGTGCTTTCCCTTTGGTCCAGGGACAGTCTATTTTTATCAATTTTGGAGGAACAAAAACTTCGTAAACATTTCGGCAATACTGGCATTCGAGAGTTCATCGGAGTATTGAGGTGTTGCTTTCGTTTACAAAGACTGCAAGACCCGAAACAACTGTTTCTGATATGACCCACAGTCCCTGACTTTGTCTTTTTTTTAGAAAATAAAACCAGAATTTTCACGACTTTACATTGTGATTTATACATTTCATGATGTATGGCCAATTCCATTCGAGTTGCCTACGTTTCTGTTTGCTGACCAGATTTCAGCATTCACCCAGGGGCGAGACGCTTTAATTGTAACACTCTTTGATATTTGGGAGGCGACGTTATCAAGCATTTCCGTAAGGTTGGAATTGTACTAGTTAACAATGCTATGGACAGTTGAAGTGTCAATATTGCTAAAAGTTTCTGTTAATTTTGGCATGAAAGTCGCCTGATCGTTGTTCTTAAGCTTCCGATATGATATTGTTTTCCGCAACACATTTGTGTTTTTTTTATGTCAAGATTACAAATTACGAAGAAATGGTCTGATAGAGAAGGATCCCAGACAGAGATATCTTCTACAAGACCGTCGTTTCTCTGTGATATGATGGGATCTAAAGTGTGCCCTCGTCTATGTGTAGGCTCGTGAACATGTTGAATCAGATCCAGTGAGTCCAGTATCTCCATAAAGTGACGGGTATCAGGGTCAGATGGAACGTCAAAGTGAAAGTTTAGATCACCGACCACGAGAAAACGACCAACCTCAGCACAGTATTTGTTGAGAAAAAGTTCAAACTCATCGACATGGCACTTGTGATACGTCTTTTTTTGCTAGGCAGCAGTCAGTAAATGATTGAAAGATTGAAAAACCTTTTATCGTCAACTGTAATTGCTACGTCAAGAAGCTCGAAAGATTTATAATTATTTCCGGTTGATTTCTTTGACACTTTCATGTGCTCCTTGTACAACAGCCGGACTCCTCCTCTTCTAGAGCCCCGGGCCACATGTTTAAATGAATTCCCTGCAGGGGTTAGGTGGCCAATTATATTGTCATCATCGTTGTTTAACCATGTTTCCGTGATGGCCTGATAGTCAAAGTTTCTATCTAAAACTAAGTCAGCTATGAAGTCGGTTTTACCTCTAATAGATTGGGCATTTATAGTGCCCAGACACAAACCGGAGGTTTCCAGTGCATTTCTGTCACAGGGCGTGGATGCCATTTTGGTTAAATGAGAACTTACGGTGCCCGGGAGTTATTAGAGTTGGTATTAGTATCTTAGTTCCCCATCTACTGCCTCAATGGGTTGGCTTGGCAGCAGGTATGCCTGTGCGTCTCACATTTGTCCAAGTGGAATAGTTTAATGGTGTTGACTTACAGGCCATTTGGACAGATAAAGTATCTCTGTTGTTGGTAATATGCATAACCAGTATTTCTGGGGTTAATACATTATTTGAATGACATCCAATTTGACATGAACAATCTCCAACAATTAACAGGTAACACCTCTTCGGGCTTGGTTGACAACGCAGATGAGTTGTACTCAATCACTGTGAAAAGTGAACACAGTGTTAACAATAGATTAAGCTGAATATTGATTGATTTCATGCTATCTGAATTTCCATGTAAGATGAATTATACAATTAGAACAAGAACAATTTTACTTATCTATTGACTAAAGTGAATTTTTTGATTTGATTGGTTGATAGATACGCGGTATGTATGAGACCATATTCATTGAAACCCACAAAACGTCCGCCCAGCCACTGACAAATTTCCCATACCCAGTGGAAGCCTCGTTCCGAAATCTACAAATGGTCCATACCCCGTAGAAGACGCGTCATTCCAGTTTTACAGTGTACATGTATTATATTTTAATTTTTTATCTCCAAAATATAGCTCATGACCCCTTATTGGAATGAGCTTGTCGAGTACCCTCCAATGTGGGGTTCATAAGCTATGTTTTTGAGACAAAAAAGAAATTCAATATTTTTTTTATACTAGTCATATCGGCATATTTTCACAAAAACTCTTTTGCACAAAAATTCCACAGAAACCTGTATGGCTCAACAATGGAAGATAAAAGATCTCATGCTGTGTGTGTTC
The DNA here is from genome assembly GCA_031216915.1 of Pictodentalium vernedei. Lineage (NCBI taxonomy): Eukaryota > Metazoa > Mollusca > Scaphopoda > Dentaliida > Dentaliidae > Pictodentalium > Pictodentalium vernedei. Next base: position 248,337,575 of record CM062297.1, on the reverse strand, counting down.
ACACATGAAATAGATTGTACTTCTAAAACGGAAAGTCAATAGATAAATTCGTTACCCCGTGTCTGATCACGTGGTACGGGTTTTTACCTACCCGAAGCCAGCCGTAGCCCATTCGGTCTTCGGCCTCATGGGATACGTCTGGCTTCGGGTAGGTAAAAACCCGTACCACTTGATCAGACACGGGGTAACTAATATTATGCCTCAAAGTCTCCTTTCAAGAAGTTGAAATTTTATATAAAATCTAGATCATCAGAATCTATAGATCTTCACTCATCAGTCAATGCAAGATTTGTTGATTTTCAGTGCACAAGAAGTTGGTAAAAACGAAAACTTAAAGAGAACAAAAATATGTGGCTGCCACATACAGGTGTTCATGGCTATATGGCTATATAACGCCCCTGTTCTATGAAATCCTCTTCTACAGCAACACTAAACCATGCGGAGATGAAAATTTGTTCCGCACATATACGCGGAACGGAAATCGTTGACGGACCAATTTTAAATAGAAGCGAAATTTCACTGGAATTTTCTACAAATCGTGCAAGGCAATTACAATTTGAATCGCCAGCGATAGCTGAAATCGTCGCCCGAGTTCCAATGTGTTCTATGTGCCAGTAGAACTCAGGGGACGAAAAAGTAGCACGGGTTCCCCTCGCAAATTTGTTTGGCTTTAAAATGTGTTCTTTCTGTTGATATAGTTGTCAAATGAATTGTTGAGTGTCCTTCTAATAGTTGGTTTTAAAGACGCGAAGGCGTGTAATAAACGCAGAACGAAACGCGTGTGTGAATGGGTTAATCGATATGACGGCCTCTCGTTCTATCCTTCCGCGCTGGCACTCGTGCCATATCGATTAACCAATTCACAGTGGCGTGTGGTTCTGTGCATGTTTTGGTTTAGGTTCATTGTTTGATCGTTCTTGCATGTTTTGCTGTTGTTGTTTTCTCGGTGATCGAGGGAGCAGTTGACTTTCTTGGGGTTGGCTTTGGTTCTGTTTAATTAGTTTCTTGTATAGTAAAGACATGTAATGGTGACAGAATTCTGCTGCTGCTGCTTCTGCTGTTGAGTCATGTATAGAGTATGACTGGTATTCTGCTGATTATTTTGATACTTTATCTTTCTTTATCTTTCATTACTGTAATATATGATAGTGTTGATGTACATGTATGTACGCCATGCGTAGACGAAACAATTCTTCTGGCCTCTTTGAAACTTATCTGACTTCATATTTTATTCTCTGTATTGTTTTCTTCTTCATATATATTATTTCGAAGATGACATAAGATTTTCCTGACAGGTTACACACTTGGCGGGGTTTGTACAGAACTCCTAATATTGTAACAAACTGCCTGATCTCTACAATTATTCTGCCCATGGCCATATTTTGGCATCTGAAGCATCGAAGTGGATTTACGACACACAAATCCACACTAATATTTATGTATCCAACTTTTATTGATTTCTTGTAGTCGCGACGAATCAAAAGTTAATTTTTATGTAATTGTTTTTTTTAACCCTTTACCTAACGTAACGGCCAAAACCGGCCAGCGCTATTCTCAAAAATCGCCTATTAATTTTCATTATTTTTTTCATTTTTTGTCTCAAAAACATAGGTTATGACCCCTCGTTGGAATGAGCTCGACGAGCTCGTTCCAACGAGGGGTCATAACCTATGTTTTTGAGACAAAAAATGAAAAAAATTAGTTATTCAAGAATTATTTTTGCAAGTGTCGTCTGCTTTTCATGTTAGGCACCACCCCTTTTGATTTCAGTCCTTTTAACTCCTTTGACACCTTGTGGTTTGAGTTTCCCTTTTATAATTTATGTCTTGTTCAACAATGTCTTGTTCTCGGTACGCCTTTACTTCTTTTAGTATTTCATAGGGAAATTCATTAACTTCCATATCTAATATTGTTTTCAATTTTTAGTACATTTATAGCCTGGAATTCCGTTCTGCTCTCAACCAAAAAGTCCCGGTCTTAACTTTTTGACTTCATATACCACCCCAGGGACCGATCAGGACTATTTAAAATACGCTCTAGCCTCGGAGCCTATTTTTTCAATTCATGCGCCAGATTTCAATTTACGGAGTCACACTGCTGTTTGTAACACACACTGCAAGTATGTAATAGCTCTCAACATTTTCATTTAGTACACAAAAGCAAACATTAATCTTCACTGTGGTTTCTGATCAAGTCTTGGCTGCCTATTTAGGCAGCCAAGACTTGATCAGAAACCACAGTGAAGATTAATGCTTGGTAATTAAGACTTGAAGTATTAACTTAAGTACTCTAAAACAATGATAAATGATAATCACATATATAATACATGTAAGAGTGTCTCTCTCGATTATCCATCGAAAGAATATCAAAATATGATCTGAGAAGTTACGCGCCAACTGAGAAGCCTATTTCTGAGATTTAAGAGCCAGGTCCTGATGTTTCAGAACCAAATACGCACTGGTGCATGCCCAGGTCGGTCCCTGCCACCCCACATATTCCTTTTATTGCTTTTTGACGGCAAACTGATTAATACTTGACGGGTTCTTTATTTCCACCGCTGCATACATTATGACGATGTTAGGCCAGTTCTTACTAATATGTTCCTTTTCATGTCCTGTATCTGAATCATAGTCTGTGATATATAGAATATACCTATAGTAGCTTGGTGTACCAAATGTTCACCACGAGTGGTGAAGTGGTGTTAACTGTGAGCCATCGGCGCGCGGTTAACACCACTTCACCACGAGTGATGAACGTTTAGTACACCAAGCTACTTTGGGTATATTTTATTTATACCATGACCGTCAGATTATTAAGAATCGCTATTATTGTTTCTCGATTTTACTGAACAGCAGACGTACATACGTGCGAATCTGTTTTTGTTTACATGAACATAGGTGGGCGGTACTTCCGCTGTCAATTTTATCGCCGAAACGAAACTGAAAAAGAAACGGAGTCTTTTTCGTTTTAATAACATAATAACATACTATTCGAGTTATGGATGCTTCATTAACATGAGACAATGCATGTTTATTAATTTGTGGCATCTTATGATGTAAACCCATTTAAAAACGTAATAAGTAATCGCCCTCCATATCCTTAGTCGGCGTTGGCAGAGGAATACACTTGTTATATAAGAAGGATGAAAAAACTAACTGGTATCTGCGCGTTAGTGATCAATCAAGCGAACCTTTGCTAAAATAAGTTATCGCGCATTAGGCCTATTACCGTGCATTAATCATTTGAAGTATGAGTTCATGAATGAGATTGGCCGAATTAAAGCTTGCGGCATCATTTGGGGGCATTTAAAGGGAGATCCAGTAATACTTTAATACTGCCATGACAGTCATTACGGCTCCGCCTAAATTTGCTGTCGGGGTCCCTGGTAGTTACATAACATTTCGGTAAGGGTAGCATTTTACCAGCATACTCGTATACGTCCCTGCGTGCACTCTCTAAACTCTGCGGCCTTCAGATTTAACTGCTGGTGTGAACCTAATTTATTTATTGCATTCTGTATGAAGATAATCATTTTTGCTGAAATTTAAAAACCTGCCACTGATGTCAAAATATAAAAAATGTTAATCGCAAATTTTCCCATAATGCGACAAAGAATTTTACAAATGCAATTTTATTTCACAGATCTGATCGAGCTCTTTCAAATAAGATTTATTTGGTTGAATTTCCAGGGGCATCATGTGATAACTTTGCTGCTAGAAATTTCAGAGTTTTTACGTCAGCGTACAGAGGGTTAAAGTGTAATGTGTTCTACATGGAGGATATTTATTGTTTTTAAGCGGATACCGAAAATTATTTCATAAGTGACCACGATAAATGTTTATTTTCCGTGATTGGTAGTAGATTTTCTCTTTATTAAAGGCGTATCAGAAGATATTTGGTCGTTTTCAGCGATAGGTCGGCGATATTCAGCTTAATTAGGTTTCGAAGCACGAAAGTCCACAGCTGTTTGTTGCCCTTTTCTGCATTAATAGTCCGCCGCGGTAAAGTATAGTTAGTTCCCATATACTTCCGTTGGTATACTTCATAAATATGTCAGACTTCAACATAGCGTATATTTAATATAGCTATAAAAACATGAGTTAGCGTATTTCTTTATTTATAAACAACAACAGTTTTGATACCCGGAAGTGATTTCACAACGTTCTCGATACAGCGCAAGGGCAAATGTCCATAACATCACTGCTGTGGACACAATTAATATTGTCCTGCTGTTTGTTTTAACTTAATGTTTTTGTTTTATGGACACACTGAATAAATCCTTTATTCATCCATTTACTCCCCAATGGTTTATTTTTTTCTAGAAAACCTGGAGTATCAACGCATATACAGTGTTTTCTTCCATCTTGAACAGCTGCCAACAGACCAATATGTTCAAGCTTGTAAACTGTTCAACATATCCTCAGAGAAACTCGCCATCCGTTGATGTAGACAATTGTCAGAACACTGCAACTCTTGAGAGGTCATTGTTTTCAAGTATATATATAAAAAACTCGCTATCAGCAATCGATGAGTTCGTGACGCAATTGTGACAAAGATGATTTGATTGGTCTTGAAAAACACTTTTCGACCTGTTGTTTATCACTGATTTATTTATTCGTGCTTAAAGCCATATCACCGCCTATGGCTATAGACTCATTGTTTAACGCCACAAGTTCGCAAGCAAAATGAAAATACAGACCAGGAGAGAACAATGAAAATACAAACCAGCAGAAAACGAATAAGCATACGGCAGTTTTACATTTACTGTGAGCCGAAATCTTGTCAACCCAAGAACTAGAAAATGAGAAACAGTGAAACAACGAATGGGGGATGGGGGGGGGGGGGGGTGAAGACGCACTGAACAAATGGAAAATTAACTCTTTACCCAACGTAACGGCCAAAACCGGCCAGCGCTATTCTCGAAAATCGCCAATTAATTTTCAAAATATTTTCATTTTTTGTCTCAAAAACATAGGTTATGACCCCTCGTTGGAACGAGCTCGTTCCAACGAGGGGTCATAACCTATGTTTTTGAGACAAAAAATGAAAAAAATTAGTTATTCAAGAATTTTTTTTGCAAGTGTCGTCTGCTTTTCATGTTAGGTAAAGGGTTAAGGTAATAAATTAAATTTCGTAATAACATAAAGTGAGATTTTCAAGTTGATTGAAAATAACGACAATATTAAAATAGAAACGCGTTTTTTTTCCTTTTTAAATGTTCAGAAGAATAACCAATACTCCGAAATGAACAGATAAATGTAATATTTTACATTAGGAGGAGTGCAAAAATATCCTGATAATCTGAAATTACGTGCAAAGGTTATTTTCTTCTGAAATCAAACACTTCTTATTAATTTTGTACTCCCCGTATGGGGCATCAAAGCATCATTATGTGTTGGATTCTGAGTTTAACACCATTCATCTCCACAGCACCTAGGAATCTGCAAAGCCTTTTGACAGATGGGAAAACAAGAAATGAGTTTATGCTTTTCCGAACAAAGGAGACTGCATTTGCCCTTTCCTCGGGTCTACACTAGTGAATAACAAAACAGTGGTGGCGCCAAGGAGGGGGGGGGGGGGGTCAGGGGGGTTACAGCCCCCCCCCCCCCCGTCGGAGAGGTCCAGCGCCCACCCCCGTCGGAGATTTTTAGTCAGTCCGTCGGAGAGTCTCGTAAACCCGACTTCACGAGAAATTTCCGACAATCGAATGTAGATATCTAGTCTTGTCAGTCTCGAACCCGTGCAGCACTGGAACTTTGACAGAGAATAGTGATTCTCACGAAATTCCTTAATGTCGTTCGTCAAACTGGCTTTATAGATGAAATATTTCCCGAACTTATTATAATATGTTTACTTTAACCCTTTATCTAAGGTAACGGCCAAAACCGGCCAGCGCTATTCTCAAAAATCGCCAATTAATTTTCATTATTTTTTTCATTTTTTGTCTCAAAAACATAGGTTATGACCCCTCGTTGGAACGAGCTCGTCGAGACAAAAAATGAAAAAAAATGAGTTATTCAAGAATTATATTTGCAAGTGTCGTCTGCTTTTCAGGTTAGGTAAAGGGTTAAATAATCAACAAACATACTCAATTTGCTTCTATTTTGGTTCTCCAATTTACCAATTTTCACTCATTTTCCTTCGTTTGGGAGGTAAAATGTTATAGCCCCCCGGAGAGGTCAGCCCCCCCCCCCCCCTGTCGAGAAATCCCTGGCGCCACCCCTGTAACAAAACCTTTACTTCGTTTGGCCCTCGACTGCGCAATACCTCTCTAGTTCAAGTAAAAAACCTCAACCACTTTAACTGGTTGAGGGCTAGATTATTTTGTTGCTGTTCTGAATTTGTTATTCAAAATTTGTTTCATTGGAAAATATTGGAGAGTGCCTATGGACCTTAATTCGTTAATTTGTACGAACTTTGAGCTTGTTAGCGCAACAACTTGAACAAACGTTCTCCGATTTGACAAATATTTGCCATACAAGTCTTTGGCTATCATATCTCAAGCAAGTTCGAAAACTGGCCCGGTTTATGAATTTTGAGCTCAGCACGATGACATTTCTGATTTTCAATAGAGGGTGCTTGAAGAAAGTAGCCACAACTCGACGCATGCATCTCCAATGGGCACCTCTTGTATTTATATGCATTGCTCTGAATTTTAGTTTGCGTCGAATTGTATGTATAAATCTCTTCTTTCTTTTCTTCATCCACCCAATCCTCACTCATTGCCGTCATTATCTCCTCGTCATTCAAAAACACCGCTTCAAACCACGTGATTAACCCTTTACCTAACCTGAAAAGCAGACGACACTTGCAAAAATAATTCTTGAATAACTATTTTTTTTTATTTTTTGTCTCAAAAACATAGGTTATGACCCCTTGTTGGAACGAGCTCGACGAGCTCGTTCCAACGAGGGGTCATAACCTATGTTTTTGAGACAAAAAATGAAAAAAATAATGAAAATTAATTGGCGATTTTTGAGAATAGCGCTGGCCGGTTTTGGCCGTTACGTTGGGTAAAGGGTTAATATTTAGGTAGCACCAGTTTTCCTCACTGCATCCGACAAGCAACGGTTAACGGTTTCCATGTAAACTATTTGATTGGGCCCAATAACGATGCACCATGGGTAACAACGTTATAGTGTTCATATCAGACGAGACTGGCGCACTATCAGCCGAGTTACGGGTCATATCAACTTATCTTGAGAAGAGGCAAATCGGAGAAAGATCAGATCTAATAAATAATATTATTTAACATTATGTTTATTATTATCTCGTTTTACGGCCAGGCGTTGATATTGTTGACACCGATTAAAATTTGCTTTAGTATTGACAATTTTTTTCTGAAAGATGGAATGCTCTTCTGTGTGTTATTATTATTTAAGGAGACATGTATAAAATCAGATGCTGATGTTCGAACATTAAGAATACCCACCTTCACAAAACGCGAAATGAGGCGGATTAATATGTTGTCGAAAAAACGAAAACGTCGATCAGGTTTCAGTCAGATAAATTGTCGAACCGATTCAGGTTGAGAAATTAACAGAATATCTGATCGTTCTTGCGCTCCTCCATCTATCGTTTGATGTTGAGTATCGATACCATATTGTCTCGCCCTTACACACGGCCGTTTCAATTTTCAAACTTAAAAGAGCAGACCATTTTCGGACGAAAAGTGGCTAGCGCAGTGGAGACATATTTCAAATTTAACGTGGTGATCTAAGAAATCAACGTTCGATTTGATAGAGATTTTAGGACTTGCACGTTTCACTACCATCCTCCAAATTTAGCTTCCTGATATCCTGTTCGCGAAAATCTACAGTACGTGGAGAGTGTATTATCACTAAATCACTCGCAGAATGGAGATTCCACCCAGGCAATAATTGCAAATTTGTTGCAAAGCATAACCAGCATAAGCAAAGTTTCAGCCAATGGACCTCCGGGTTAAACCCGGAGGTCCACTGGCTGAAACATTGCTTGTGTTTTTTTGTCGATGTGTACAGAATTTGAAAGTTATAGCTTGGGTGATAACTCCCCTCCGCGGGTGATTTAGTTACAATCCACTCTCCACGTACTGTAAGCAAGATTTAAGTTGGCAGAATTGTTTACCCAACAAATGCTCACTCAGTAATTCACCAACGAATAAGTAAGAAAATATATTTGGTACCTGTACGGTCCTAGACTTTTTCCACATATATGTAACATGTTTACATCATGAGTTGATAAATTTGAATGTTTACAAATGCATACAGACATTCCTGTATTTCTTTATCTGCAGATGTAAATAGATTTAGCTGGGTTTGGCCGACCGGTTTTTCAGTTTATTTCTTTTTCTTCAAGCATATCCCAACCCGAAGGTTAGCCTTCGGGTTAGATGATGATTGAAATAGTAGTAGACCAAATTATGACCAAACTGAAACAGACAAAATGAGATAATCAAAATGTGTAACGTGACTCCAGAGACATATATGTTTCGAAAGTATTATCGGTACCACTTCCTCGCCACCATACACATTTTTAACATCGAACGTAGCATTTGTCAAGATCTGAGACTAAAGGAACTGCCCTTTTGATGCATCCATTTTTCAAACTCCGCCACACCGGGCGAAACCATGGTAGGTGCAGTGCATCCATCACTAGAGACAGCAACGTTTGATAGATTTGTATTGCGAATGTAGTGAAGTTTTAAACTTTAAGTTGTGTGTGATGATTGTGTGGATCGTATTCTCCTATGTGTGATTTCATGAAGTGTGGCTATATTCGGTTCAGAAAAGTGAAGAATTTGGACTTTGCAGATCTTCCCTACCTTTATCTTTCCCCGTAATGTACATTATAAAACTTGTATTAGACTTGAATGTATACCCGAGAGTGACCGATGTGCTTTTGGTGTACTTGTGTTGGAATCCGACATCGTGCAGAGGTAAATGTTAACACAGTAACGATCCTATTTTAATAACTTTTCATGTTAATATTCAGATAAACTTCGAATTAATGCTTGTGTCAATTAAAAGGAACCAAAAGGAACCAAATGAAAATAAACGACCAATGGAACTAGAATAAATTAACAACACTTGTATTATTATATATGCAAAAGACCAATAAAACATTCAAAATAGGTCGACATTATTAATCGTATTTTGAGGTATTGTCCCACTTTCTTGCTGATGCCTATTTATGTTGAAGGTACAGAACAGCCGCCGTGGACTGGCTGTAACCCACGCGTGGGCAGTGATGTCCAGGCATGCGTTTCCGAGGAAATAAAAATCATCACCAGCAAACTTTTAATCAATGAAGCATCGGATTGTACCCGGTGCTTCATTAATTAAATTTATTGATTATCCCTATAATTAATGTTTGATAGCTAATATTATTGCGCCGGTGGAAACATTGTCCACCCGCGAACAGTGACCACTCCACTACGGCCGTACTCTACACCCCTGACCCTTAATGCTGATAAGCTGTTCAAGATATGAAGACTTATACATTCAAAATTATTAACTGAAATACAATTGATTGGCTTTCATTCGGGCTTCCAGAACGCAATCTTTTAACTAATAATATAAGTTATCTGGGACAACATTCGGGGTACAATATTTAATACCTAGATTTCGATTTTCAACTCTGTGGCGTTAGCAGAAGGGGTGAAACAGAGACTCCCGGGTGTTAAATATCCATGTACCTTAGATGTTGCCCGAGGTAACGATTCTGTCCCCCCTCCTACCATAGGAATAATGGCGAAATGTATACGTGTTTCAACAACTGCGATAAACTACCCCAAATGTAACATCAAACGATAGAGACGAAGTCCAGCACTAAGATTCAAATTTGGAAGCAAAGGGGGCATAATTGGAAATCTATACATCGATGTGAACATGTCCATTATCGAGAAGACAAAGAGGCCGATAAACTGCAGTCGATTTTCTCATCTTTCAGTGAGGAAAACTGGGGAATGAACTTTTTTCCCAGGAATTCATATTGACCCTCCATGAAAACAGTTTAATTAAATATACACTGAAAAGATTCCATGAAAAAGGCGGGCAAAAACAAACGCTTTCATGGGAATAAAAATAGGTGGAGTCTGTTTAAAAAAAATAGGCCACACGCCTCGAGAAGTTTTTGTACTTACGCGAATTTGAATCAGTGAACATTCAGCGTTCCTATGTCGATCGTATAATTTGCATTCCCATGCAATAAACTTTGCAGCATGTTAGACGTCATGAACTGTATGTTTTGTGTCAGGTAGTCATGTCTATAGGGGGATTATTGTTATTTAAAGCGATGCTGTCAACCTCAAAACCTGCGCTGGAGGACGAAGCTGGAAGCGACATTTGACAATTTGTGCGTCACTCGAGTGATTTTGAAGTGTCGGTTCCGATTTGAAGCAGGTGGATTGACCGGCGCTTGTGAAATTTAGAAGAGGCAGATTCAATTAATAACAGTGAACAGTTTTAACGTTAACCACCAAAAAACTTAGTAAAATTATCTGATGACAAATTTTTCCCTGTTATGTTGATAAAAATCCGATAATATCGGGCAGTGTGGATAACTGAGAATTATGGAATAGCATTTTCACCTAACTTCTCCACTAGCTATGTGTGAGTACTTACTTGTGTTTATAAATTTTTGTTGGGTAGCGACTGCAATATGAATATTAGTTGGAGATAGCTTAATAATTCTAATGTGAGTTTTCCCAGTTGAAGCGAGCTGGTCGCGTCAAAGGCTATTCTTAGCGCGAGATCTTATTACCTGGATGTTTTAGAATCGCCGGCATTAATTGTGTTTGGTTCAGTCACTTTAACCAATCAGAGGACGCGTTCAATGCCGATAAAGGGAGAGCAAACATTGTCACGTCATTTGTGATGTAAATCAAACAAAGAATTGGACCAAAATTCTGTGAATGTAATTTGTGATATAAGTATTACGAAATTGATTCCTTATGATTTTAAATACCGAATAATTAAGAAATTAGCGATAGTAATCACTGAAAGGGTAAGATTACTGATACTTTGAAAAACCATGGGGACGTACGGGAATATATCCAAGCTTGGAAAGCAACCTGTCATTCGCAAAATGAGGTCCCCAGAGGGTGATTTTGCTAATGCTATCCCATACAGTGGGCCAATTGATCCTCTGGGTACCTATTTCTGTTTAGGCTTGAGACCTTGATTCAGATTGAGGTTCATAGATGGTGAATTTAGTGATACTACCCTGCAGGGTAACATCACTAAATTCACCCTCTGGGGAACCTTATTTTGTAGATGACAGTCTGTTTATTTCCAGACTTCAATATATCAGTCTAATCCTTGTGAGCGTACTTCAGAGAAAGTAGCCTCGAATCGGATTTTGCCATTGAAATAAATACATATTCACTGCAGAGACATCAAGATTGGCAGAACATTCCCACGTTGTGACTTATCGGCATGGATAAACCTTTGATTTTCTTGTGTTCGTTGGGTTCAATTTTGTTAATAATCACCGACATTTGATGAAATGTTGAGATTCGTCAATATTTCAACGATAATACCTTCGTCAGAATTAAATAACCCCGCAAGAAACTTCCTGATATGTGATTACCAGTGGAATAAATACTGCAAGAGTAAACGCTTATCACATTCCGTTTGCCCTCCATATAAAGGATTTTATTAAGATGCAGCATAAGATAATGAATTCATTTTAGTTTGAATAGAATTTCTTTTACTCAACTTTCTAAACAGATTCAACTATTTGCACTTTGTTGCAGAATAAAGGTCGTTGCATATGATACCAGAAATGAGAACGATCACATAAATATGATGTACTCAGTGTATGTGTGTTTTCAATTGACGCTATAGACACAGTGCTGTCTTGTTTGTTTGATTACTGGGGTTTAACGAGACTTTCAAAATCATAAGTCACATTATGTCTGCGAGTTTTACGGGTGGCGCAACCCGGAGTACCCAGAGAAAGCCACTGAGCAGCGACGAGCAACGGTCAGACTCTCCAACTTACTAAACCTACACAAGTAGACTTTGCATAGCCGTCCAGTACGTATTAGTACACAGCGCCACTGTGCCCCCATGTAGGCAATCGGGTATTAAGTGTCTTGCCAAAGAACACAACGCACTATCCGCTTGTAAGGATCAAACCGTCGACCTTTCGATTTAAAGCGATCTATTGGTTTAAAATTCACTGCTCTAACTAATGATCCACATCCCCCCCCCCCCCCCGCCCCAACAGTTCGTCCCCGAGTTCCAATGTGTTCAATGTGCTAGTAGGCACATAGAACACATTGGAACTCAAGGAACGAGTTGTAACTATTTGCCCTTTATTGTGCAATAAAGACAGTTGCCCGTGAGCTGTCTCCTTAAAAGATACAAGTTTGTCTTTTTTTAATATACGTTATAGACACAATGCTCTCCAGCTATTTTCGCATTATTGAGAAGAAATACAATACGAAACGTGATTTTTGAGAACAATGCTATTATCGGACCGGCCTCAATGATTTGCAGCCTTACGGCCGTCAGCTTTACCACAGGCCCGATAGTGACCACTTGGCTGCCGACCACTAATGGAATTCTGATGATGAAGTGTGGCGTGTGGTGTTACTATTATTATTAAAATTTGAGTGTTGTAGACACTGGTACTATTATTGTGAAAATCCGAGAGTTGTAGGCAGTGACATGATCACAAAGACAGAATGTCGACCAGATCCTGACCACGTCGCAACCTGGACGACATTCTGTGCCCGCTTTTGCAGTCACAAATATAGAAAAATGTCTCCTTTCAGTAATGAAATGCAAGAACATTGAATCGCTAATGTTATTTTTGCTTGTTTCGTGATCTGGTCTTCATTTCGCAATATTTTATTCAGGAAATCTCGATTGGCTAGAGGGATTATTGTTGTTCAAAGGGAGATCCAAGTCATTGCCATTGAGGGGGAGGATCGGAAAAGGCGAGGAAAGAGTGTTCCAAATGTGTAACTTAGCTGGAACATTTCGTTTTAGAATGCCACAGATATTTGCCTTGCAGAAAAAGACTCCTTGGGAAGCTAATGGAAAAATGGGATGGAAACATGAAGGATAATTGAATGTGGATGACATTAGGAAAAGGGTTAGTTTTGTAGTTGGGGAGATGGAGAAGGCGCCAAGGGGGAGGATTATGAAACAGTTGTACACAGAATGCTGGGAGATGAGGAGGGAGAGTGGGAAGATTGTGTCACCATCCTGTTGTTTAAATGAGTTTAACAATTTTTACAGGGGAAGTTCGATGAATAATTACAGTTCGCGTGGCGTCACAATCCCACGCGGGCTGCATGACCACCAACGCTACTTGTGGGGTCTCCAGCGTCTTCGGGGAACATAAACGAAAGAGCAGAAAGAAGTTGCAAGTGCTACGATCTGATGTCAAAGAGCGAAGTTGCAATCTAATTTGGCTTCCAGTATGGATTGACATCGGTGGTGAGAAAACAAGTTGTGACATTTTGCACCAACTCATGAAGGTGAATGCTAAGCCATGTGTTGCTGAATCTTCATCTGAATTAATTATTTAATGTAAATTCTCATTGTGTGTCTACAAAATGGAGTGGTGATTAATATTAATTGAGTTGAACATACTAGGTTGAATTGTAATATCTTTCATTTCGGGTCTAGTGAATGGTGGGAGGAATAAAACAACTTACCCACGGAACCGACATGATTGTTACTGAATTTATCAGATCATGGGAGAGTTTTGCAGTACAATGACGATATTTATTGCTGATTTTTTTTTCTGACTGAACAGAGAAAGGTTATAATCCGTGGCTGTGAATGGCGAGATCAAAGTAACACCGCCTGATTGAAGAATCGTACCTCACAGACCAGAAAATATTCAAACAACATTGTTACTTGTTTAACCCTTTTACTGCACGTCCACTTTAGCCATATATTGAGGACCTCTATGTCCGCCTGTATGCGAGGAAGTTTAATAAGATTTATTACACACCCGTAACCTGTATTTGTCACGATCACATGGATTTTAGGGACATGCGGTAATTTTAACCAGAAAGCTCTAGTGCAATCCGATAAAAAGTACCCTTCGCGTGCACAAGTTCTCTCGTTAGACTGGTTCTTATAGTTTGCAGCGTTCAGTAGAATATAACCATCGGCTATATTTATCTGTCGAAATTACCGATTCTCATTACAAAATATTTGATTCACAACTATGCTAAAAACTGTTGAAAGTCATGAAAGACACATGATCTCTGCCAAGAAATTGAACAGCGAAACTCAACCTTTGCTTTTTCGTTATTGCAAATCGAGGAAAACTTAATAAATTTTAGGGCAAAAAAGTCCAATTGGGTTCGATATTGCAGCCAGCTACAAGTACAGTTCCTATAAAACTTGGTTACAATGTTGCCCTCACCGCTGCGTGCTGCCGACGAGTCGACACGAGGCCTACTGTGTAACTGTAATCATATTCGATTCACACTTCGGCAATGAAGCAGCACGTTTGCCAACGCAAACATACTTTGAAGAGCATGTTAAGCTGAAGTAGTTCTCGGGAAGCAAGACTAAATGAATCTTGAATACTGGTTACCATGAAGCGGAAAAACAGACGGCGACACGCCGACACCGCCTGGAGATGTTTGACAGCTAGTACAAACAGTTACTAATTAACTATCTCCAAATCCACCCTTACTAGATGACCACTCCCCCCCCCCCCCCGCCCCACACTACCTGAATACAGAAAATAAATTCGGAAGAATGAAAAGCCTGGTTTTATAAGAAAAACACGGTAGTTTACATTTGTGGAACCAATGATTTTGTACGTGCTAGTGGGTGTTGAGGCAACAGGTTTATTTTATTTAATTTTTTGTGGGGGCAGGGGGAAAGGGCCTTTTTAGGGGGATATAGTATTGATAAAATATGACTTTCGGGAGTTTGTACTGGGGAAATCAAAAAAATGTTACCAGCTACCCACTACAGAAATTCTGAAAAATCTTGAGTAGGGTGGGAATGAGACCATGAAGAGGGGGAATATATGTGGTCTGATGAATGCAATATATTGTCAGTTTTATGAGATGACTTCCATGAAATTCAAAAATAATTATTAGAATATTTAAAATATAGACAATATGATAATATTTTCCAGACACAGATTGATGTGTATTTTTAAATGTATTTTTAAGGATTTTTTCTAGTATTTCTGTTTTATACAAGGATATTATTTTGTTTTAATTCTCAGCAACAAAACTTAAATCGAATGCCACCTATGTGACTTAGCTACATGGGTGTATGAGATGGGCAGGGGGTTGAGGCACTCTCACCCCCTTCACCAATAAACAGTTAATTTTGCAGTTTTCATTAAAGGGACTGGTATTTTCAGAACAGATTGTTCAGAGGGGGGTATTTTTTATAATTTTGGCAAATATCAGGGCAGTGGGAAGAGCATTTTTATAGGCAAATTCGAGACAAGGGCCTGCATTTTGATTTTGAAACAAAAGTTCAGGGCAGTTTGATTGGTCAGCCCCCATCCCCAAGAAAATGTTCTCCAAAAGCCTATCATTTTAGCCACATTATATCAGTCCTCTTTAAAACTACTTACTAAATGCAAATTCAGAATGCCAAAATCCAAATTTAAGATCGACAAGATATTGGAGCAGACTCATAAAGAATTATAAAGATACCAAGAAAAAAAACATTGACAGAACCGTTCAGATAACAAACTGGTGAAGTATAGTACCACCAGTACAAAATAATGTAAACTTTAATAAATCTTTGAAAATATTATCAACCAAAATAAGTTGGAACTTACTGGTGAGAACAACCCCCCCCCCCCCCTCCCCACTTATTTCTCTTTCAGCCTCTGACTAAGACTGTTGAATACTCATTTCGTGAGCTTTCGAGAAAATGCTGTCAGGTTAAAGATGGGTGGAGGTTTGTAAAAAAGGTGTACAAACTAAATTACTTGTGGAGACAAGACATGACATTTTCTTGCAGTTATCATGCAATATATTTCTCCCTTTGTATATCTGTAGAATTATGTGCACAACCTAATGCTTTTATTTGTAAGTGCAGCCCATTTCAAACAAAGGTTATTAAGACTTGAGGTAAAATAAAAAGAAGGCTAAATTTCAAGTCAGAAACTTTATAATGTTGAAAAATAACGTGCAAACTTACCAAGACTGCAGAGTTCACTCAGAGTCAGAATGGAACATCAAACTGTCTCAGGCTCAGTTTCTCCAAACGATCGAATGAATGCCCCGGAAGGTTAATTATTGCACAAAATGTATTTTCTCGTCCAGTGTGTGCTTTTGTTACAGTACAGAACAGAAATGACCGATGTCCAGATGCGATAGCCTTGTGGCAGTAGTGCATGTATCGTCAAGCCGAGTTCAAACTTATATTTTTAGTTTCAGTTTAAAAAGCACGAAATTTAAACAGAGCGGCCAGTTCGCACCGTATTCAAATTAAAATCCTTCTACATTTTCCATCCTCCAGATATAATGATGCCTGCACACACACTTTTGAAAACACATTTGAGACCTCATAATTTGTGACGTCTGATATGCTAAACGCATTCTTTTGAGTATTGAGTGTTCGGATCGACATTTTTTTGCGAATAAAATGAATCAACAGCGATTCTACAGGTGGCAAGGTCAAAGACTTAAGACTGGTTCTCTGACAAAATTGCCCGTTTCTCTCTAAAATTCTTTCAACCGTTCAAATTGTCGACTATTTAATTAAATTAGCGATTAATTACAGTGAATTCTTTTTCATGGTTGGGTGTGTGGCGCTACATGTATCCCTGCGCCACTCGCTCTCGTCCAGTAATCGTTAACCCATTCAAACATAAGTGTGGTTCTGTATATTTATGACATACTTGGAACTCTACCATCTGATTAATTGTTGGAAAGGGCTCTCTGAGCCCTTTCCAACAATTAATCAAATGGCAAGTACGACCTTCACATACCAGAACGCACAGATAAGGCCAAATAAAAAAATGAATTGATTCTCAGGCAATTTCTTTTTCAAATCAGTGAGGGAGGGAGGATTTTATTTTCATTTTTTTTTTCTTTTTTTTTTTCGTGTAAAGGGTTGAGTATACTCAGTAAATCTTTTTGCTGTCTTTCCACTTGAAAAAGAGAAAAGGTTGTATTTTAGTGTAATTATAGTATACCTTTTATAACTAACTGATGTAACAACAGCTAAAAGGATCAGTATTTTATTGTTCTTTTTAATGGTATAGATCTGTCAAACGTGATCCATTAGAATAGGCCCCTGTGAGTAACCAATGCTTGCGGTAGGAGTCCTTTAAAATGGGAAACATGGATCTATATGATTGTTTAAACTTGAGTGAGTTTATATCTTTGTTGCAGCCATTATTAGCCATTGTGCAGATATACGTGACCTTAAACACCAGCAAATAAATAAATAATTAAATCATGATCCAGTATATCAGAATTTGCCTTGTTACAGTTTATGGGAGAGTGCCACTGGGCACTCTCCCATAAACTGCAACAAGAAAATCCAATTTACTGCAAAGACAGCTAAATAATTATATTTCGAGAAAAGTGAAAAAATGACCATTCCAAGTTTTCAAAAATTCTTAAAAAAAACATGACATAATAAAAATGTCTAATGAGGAAGTTCAAATCCAACGAGGGAGGGCCTGAGAATCAAAACATTATTTTTTTTTAGCCTAATCATCATAGAATAGGTGATAATAGTGGCTTTTGGCAGCGTAAGTGTTAAAACACACGTGTTTCATTATCATCATTCATTGTTTTTTTACTTGACGTTTTGAACCAATATATATCGAATTTCTGTATTACTTTGGGTATTAGCAGGCATTAGTGTTGTTTACGATCTACATCTGACGGAAGAGCTAACAGCAATTGGCCACTGGAAAAACCGTGCTCGTAAATATATAGACAAAACTACATGTATGTTTCAATGAGTCGTTTTGTATTCAATGAGTCAGATGTGCGTAGGAAGAAAACGTCGAGACCGAAGGTCGAGACGTTTTCTTTCTACGCACATCTGACGAATTGAATACAAAACGACTCATTGAAACATACATGTGGTTTTGTATTTATTACATGACCCAAGCACCTACTGACCTAATTTTCTTTTCTATCAACGGTGGTAAACACCATGCACTTTATGCAGTCGCATTGCATAAAAAAGTCCCGGTTGGAACAGGTTGGTGTGCAATGCGGAATTCCGTATTGCACAGCCGTATTGCACGCCGTATTGCATAAGAGAGACTGCATGGGCATGTAATAAAGAGGAGAGACTGACTCAATCACGTCACGCGGTTTGATTTTCTGACCCCACTCCACTGTGCAATTAATGGGGTCACAACTATTTGGTTCATAAAGGCGGCGTACACGTAACGATTACGCTTCCTTAACCAATCTCCACACAACGGTTTCTCCCTTGCAGCGGATACACCTCTGCCAGAAGTTACTGAACTTTTTACGTCTAAATTTAGATTCACGGTTTCCCCCAATCCAAAACAAAACAGGAAACGCAGACGTTCAGTTCATAAACATGGCACCACAAACACCAACAAAATCGTCGCCGGTGAAGTGTTTCTCGTGCTTGCTGACGAGTATTGCTACTATTTTTAAGTTAAGTAACCCACGGTGCAGAAAAGAAAATGTTCAAATGAAGCTCAAGTTACTTAGTTTAACAATTGCACACTACGTTGCAGTGCTTCATCAAACTCCATGCCGATTGTCTGAGAATAAGATGACACGTGCGTTTATTTGTTTACAAATATCACGTGATTGTCGGTGTATTCTTACTTGGACTATATTTATTTCACTTTCCCCAATTTCTCATTGATTCAAACAGTATTTTTGAAAATTCCTTCTCAGGCAATAAAACCTGTTTAATTAAAAATCGGACTGATTTGAATTTATGAACCCGTACAGCACGATGCCCAATCTGCAAGATTCTTGCAGATTCGGAAACTTCTGGCAGAGATGTATCCACTGAAAGGGAGAAATCATTGCGTGGAGATTGTTCCTTAACGTCGACGTTAATTTCTGTTAATGTGTTTGCTGGCGTTGAAGAACAATACAGTACAGCTGCCATGGACTGGTCACTTTCCACGGGTGGGCAATATTTTCGCGGACGCAATAATATTAAATTCCAAGCACTAATTATAGAAATAATCATCAACAATTTAATTAATGGAACACTGGGTATAACCCGGTGCTTCACTAATTACAATTCTGTTGAGGATAATTTTTGTTACCTGGTAAACGCATGGGTGGACATCACTGCCCACGCGTGGATTATCATCAGTACACGGAGACTGTACTGTAACGCGATCTGGTCTGTTTGTTGATCACGAAGTGCACTGGCAAAGGTTGAACATATAATAATCGCTTATAATTTTGATGCTAACCGTTATCTCAAGTGTATATTAAACTGTAATGGTGGCGGTTCGGATTATTCGTACATGTAACATAGCGAATATTTATAACATTAATGCTGAGGGGTATTCCCATGTGTGTTAATCGTGCATAGCTACGGCATGCGGGGATCACATATTTTCAACTTACTTCCTCAATATTTGTGAGTACGTGTTGCGGTGATAAGTATTTTTTACCCAACATGTAAATAGATGTGCTCTGTTTTGTTTTATCTTAAGATAATTTCTATTGGTCACCTTGGGCCCGGTTCCAGAGTGTGATTTTGCATACGACACCTTCTTTATTTTCTACTGTATTTTAAGTAGGGCCCTGCGAATCACAACAAATTTTCGATTCGAATCGAATCACTTTTGTTATTCCAAATCGAATCGTTCCTCGAATCGAATGAGAGACGTCTTGAAGATGACCGATGAGGGTTGGGGTGCTATAAACGTGATTTGTTCGGACTGTAATGGCTCAAGTTCCCACTGATAAAATAATTCAACTACATCATCAAGGCGTGTCTTCGTCGATGGCATGCCTTGATGATGTAGCTGGAATATTACCCTGCTTGATTAATGTTCCCCGTCGATATCTAAAATTTAAATTTGCATTTAACAGCGGTATGGATTAGTGATACTGGAATTAGCATAGTGGTGGCATTGAACAGCGGTATGGATTAGTGATACTAGAATTAGCATGGTTGGTGGCATGAATTTAGATGTTATATATGTTAATCCCCTTCACTCTGATGTCAAAATATCCTAATTTCAAGTAGCCATTTTTCCCATAATGCAACAGGGAATTTAACCAATTCAATCTTCTTTGACAGAGCTCAATGATTGAATTGGTTAAATTTGTAGTTGCATTATGGGAAAAATTTGTACCTTGAATTTTAGATATTTCGACATCAGTGTGCAGGGGGTTAATGTAGCGGAAGTTACACTCGGTCTTTTATTTCAATATTATTTTTGTACAGTTTTTACATGAACTATATGTTTTGTGAGACGATGAAGAGAAATAATACCAAGCTGTATTCTTGTGAAGAAGATTCGACAGAAATCGAATCGAGCAGCCGATTACGAATCGAACCGAATACCAACTTAAGATTCGAAATCGAATCGAATCTCGAAGGTTCGATCGACCCTAATATAAAGGCACGTTCATCGAATACTCGACAGAACGAGTTCAGAGTTTTGAAGTAAGACATTTAACAAAAGACTAGCCAGCCTTTCTCCACTCTCATTCTTAATCGTGTTTGTTGCTAGTGAATATTCAAATCTCTGTGATTTGTTCGTCATTTGGCATTATGCCAGTTTGGGTTATTCGTATTTTGTCTGTGTACTGACATAGTAGACTCCACCCCAGAAACAACTCCGAACCGTAGCATTTATTAGTGCTCTTCTGACGGAAATCGGCGGCGAAACTCGATTGTATTGGCATCTTTCGAGTGTACTGACACTTTTCTGTCTCCCCAAAATACCCACTGTATTAAAATGACTTAACCATTTAATTATTGATTTATTCATGTGTTATTTATTTGTTAAAACCAATCTTGTTCTTTCACCACACACTGTAACGGATATAAGAACCTGGGGATAAAACACTTTGACTAATCGCCATCCGACTTTGGCGTTTTCGGTATCGGTGACGAGTAGAGCTAGGAAACTTTGATTTTTCCGATTCCGTTTCGGTTCGGCGTCAGGAAAAAAAATCGGTTTTGGTTTAGTTTGCTGATGTGTTACAAAAATAATTAAACCTTTTTTCTGTTCATTCATTTTCAGGCAAAATGATTGGATAAAGTATTTCTTTTTTTTTTTTTCATAACACAATGAACCGAAAAAACGCATATAGGCCCGCCGTAAACCATTTATTTATCTCATCATTTAAAAAAAAACTTTCAAAATAAAATTTAATAAACAATGAAATCCTTATCATGCTTTTTATTCCACGTTCAATTTGTTTATTTGCAATAGATGATCGTTTGCGTTCATTGTTTTACCCAAATCAAACGTAAACAATGACCGGTCATAATAATCCACAAAAGAAACTCACGCCAACAGAACTTCCCAATTTCCAAATAGCATTAATGAAATCTTTCTGAGTCAAAGTTCAACCAACTTCATGTCATCTGGGTTTATATCGAACTCCACATTTACAAAGTGTATTTTCAGTTTCTCAAGAAATGGTCAAAATCAGAATTAAATTTAACTCAGGGTTGTTTTGAATGACAGCACCCTCCCGTCAAGTGGAAAAGGAGATTGAAGTTATGTGCGGTCGTGGCCTATGACGTTCCTTTTAACTTATGCAATTCATTGTTCAGTGTATCGTTATTTCAAACAGAATTTTCGAAATCTATGCCTTTTTTATTCAATTATCACTAGAAGCGTTATGCGACCTAGTTTTTATTTTAGCTCCGCAAGGTAGAGAGTGTTTACATTTATTGCCCCTCAAGTTTAATTATAAGGAATGATCGTTTATTTCTGTCTATTTCTTGAGTTATGAACCCCCCCCCCCCAAAAAAAAAAAAACAAAAAAAAAACAAAAAAACAAAAAAAACAAAACAAAACAAAAAACAAAAAAAACAAAAACAAATGCCAAACATAGTGTAAATGGGCTATGCCCATTTACACAGTTTGGCCTTTGTTTTTGGGGGGTTCATAACTCAAGAAATAGTCAAAAACAAATGATTATTCCTTATATAACTCTTAAAACATCAGGCTCCTCAACTTGGAAAAAATACACAATAATTCATATGACACAACTCTTCACAAAAACCCTGTCGGCCAGTACCTCCTATTGGTTCAGCCAAACTTCCCTTTGATCAACATTTGGGGTTCTTGGGGGATCAGTTGCTTAGCCTATTGAGACAGAAAATAACATAAATGTGGGTAACAAATGAAAAAAGTTCATCTCATCTATGTGTGTTCTCATGTTCACGTTTTATCCCTTATTGGCTCGTCGTCCTGTGAGAGAACACAACCTAGTTGTCCCTCTGCCGAATAAACTAAATGACGAGAGTCCATAAGTGCCACTAGTCCAGTTCCCTCCCAGTAAGATAGTTTGATCAGATTATTCACAAATACAGTAAAACTGTTCGGACGGTTTTTAATGGATCTTGCGGTATGGTTTTCCAGTAAAGCCGGAACCGAACTGGAAAACTAAAAACAAAAACCCAAAGCAAAACAAACGCCAACCTCTAGTGACGATTATCTGTTGATAAACTGTTTGGTTACAGTGTCTTCAAATTTATAATAAATTATGCGCAGAAATTTAGATATGGCATCACACCACCCAGTAATTCTTTTTATATTGCCTGGAAAAGAGGTAACAACTTGGTTGCGAGGAAGATATTAGCCATTTAGAAAACGCACTTCTGTGATCTCCGATTTCTAAACTTCAAAATTATACCAAAATGAATGAAATGCCACATGAAGCCAAATGTTAAATAAATCGTGGTCCATGTACTGATATCCGTCCAAAATATTTGTATATTTTGTGAGTTTGAATACAAGCTTGCCTTTTGAACATAAGCCATTTGACAGTCAACCAGATGTGGGTGTTTTGTTCAATTAAACACAGACAATGAAATCAGTCGCTATACATGACTTTTTATCAACTTAAATGATATTGAGATACACTACGTGGAGAGTGGATTGTAACTAAAACACCCGCGAAGTGGAGTTATCATCCAAACTATAACTTTCAAATTTTGTATTTTTCGACTAAAAACACAAGCAATGTGTCAGCCAATGGACCTCCGGGTTTAACCCGGGGGTTCATTGACTGAAACTTTGCTTGTGCTTGTTATGCTTTGCAACAAATTTGCAATTATTGCGTGGGTGAAATCCCCACTGTACGGGTGATTTAGTGATAATACACTCTCCACGTACTGTAGATAACTGCCAGCCAGACATACTTGTTAAGTCAGGGCACACGATTATTAGTCAGTCGCCCAGTAAAATAAATATAAATAAACTCCGTCGGGGGAAGCATTTGGAAATGGGTCCAAGTGACAGTTTAGCCCCACACAGATCGCGGGATCATTCAGCCAGGACAACGGCAAATTATGGTGAGCAGCTTTTGTATGAAACGTCTTCTCCATCAGTCGGTTATGTTTTGTTGAAATGTTTTAAAAAAAAATCGTTCATCAAGTACTCAATTTGTCTTTTACGCGATCAATTCTTCTCATATGTATGAAAATAGTTCGTCAGATAAATAATATGATATTTATGATGGAATGCATGCAGCATTTGACGATTATTTAATCCAGCTTTAATAAAATGCGTTGTGGAATAAATGAAATAGTAAACAAAAAGCACAGCCGTTAGTCATGTCATCGCGAAGTTCGGCTCACAATTTGCTGAGCAACGTAAATCTATTTCAGTTA
The DNA here is from genome assembly GCA_031216915.1 of Pictodentalium vernedei. Classification (NCBI taxonomy): domain Eukaryota; kingdom Metazoa; phylum Mollusca; class Scaphopoda; order Dentaliida; family Dentaliidae; genus Pictodentalium; species Pictodentalium vernedei. The sequence goes on along the minus strand of CM062297.1, from coordinate 248,313,804 downwards.
ACCCTTTACCCAACGCAGACGATTTCAAAATTTATTATTTTATATATCTTTTCTTAATTTTTTTCAAAAAAATTCAACAAAACCATATCATGTGACCCATCTTTGGAACGAGCTCGACGAGCTCGTTCCAAAGAGAGGTCACATGATATGGTTGTGTTGAAATTTTTCGAAAAATATCAGCTGCTGAATTTGCATATTACGCGGGTGGATGCTGGCGATTCGTTGGGTAAAGGGTTAAATAATTATCATGCGTTGTGTAATGTACTAAAGCAACGATTTAACCACGTAGTTAGCGAGATTGCACATAGATGTGAATTTAGAAATAGACGGTTAGGAAATGATGAATTCTTTGTTGATTATGGGTACAACCTGCGAAAAATAAGCGAAGGAGACGTATTTAGAATAACAGTTCAAACAAGGGCGTCAAATGACATGAAGAAGCGTGATTAAGTTCAGACACCAAGATTCTTAAGATCAGGATCTTTCATTAGCCGTAGACTGTAGAATTTTGAGCTTTTGGTAAACCTCGTCATGAGACATGAGGTTATCCTGGCTGCCGTAAGAGCCGTTAAATCCCCAATAAAAAAACAACCGACACAGGTTACAATTTGTTTTTCTGGTTACGATGTTTGCAACCGATTAACCGGTCACACGTGACAGAAGTGTAGGAAACATGCAGAATGTAATTTATGCCTATCTTGCATAAAATACTCGAACCCGATCATCAGACACGAGTTTATTTTATGTGAGATTTGCATAAGTGTCATTCTGTTAGGCCTGAGTATCTATGTTCGGCAGCCAACGGTAGGGGTACAATTGGACATTCCGAGAGGACACACCTGATACAAGAGCCTCTAGCCACGTACCGGATTATAGTGTTCAACACCTTAGCATATGCATATTCTTTGTTCCCAAGTAGCGATCAGTTAATCGGTAATGGTGTGGTTATAACTAAATGATTAACCGATTACATTATTGCCAAACCGTTTCAGTACCAATTCACATACGTTAACTCTCTGCACATTAATGTCAAACATTAGAAAGAAAGTAAACGTAGCCAACATTCAGCAAAACATTATCATTACAATGGAAGTAAACCAAGCCATCATGCAGCAAAACTTTAACATAACAATGAAAGTAAACGTAGCCACCATGCAGCAAAACCTTAACATTGCAATGGAAGTAAACGTAACCAACATGTAGCAAAGCCATAACATTGCAGTGGGGGTAAATGTAGCCTTCAAGCAGCAAAACATGAACATTACAACCGCAGTAACCATAGCCATGATGCAGCAAAACGTTAGCATTACTATGGAAGTAAACATATCCACCATGCAGTAAACAATTAAAATTACAGTACACGTAAACGTTGCCGTCATGCAGCAAAGAATTAATATTCCAATGTAAACTTGGGCATCATGCAGCAAACAAATGACATTACCATCGATGTAAACACAGCCATCAAGCAGCAACACATTATCATTACAATGGAAGAAAATTAGTAATCACGATGCAAACATTAACATTACAAACAAGTAAACGTAGTCATCATGCGATAAAACATTAACATTACAATGGAAGTAAACGTAGCGCAGCAAAACAATAACATTACAAGGAAAGAAAACTTAAGCATCATGCAGAAAAATATTAATATTACAATGGATGTAAACGTAGCCAACAAGCACCAGAAAATTAACAGTACAATGGAAGCAAACTCAGCCAACATGGAGCAGCATATGTATAAACACTTGACTAAATTGGACGTCATGCAGTGGAATAGTCAAAATCCACCATTAGGCAGTGTTGCTCGCGGGCGCTTTTTTCAATCAATAATCAGTCGTTAGCAGCAAATATTCAACGAAAGAAGCACCGGGTCCTACCCGGTGCCTCATTCATTGACAGTGTGATGGCGATTCCATGTTTTATGTCGGAGATTCACTGTTAACGCCTGCGTGGAAATATTACCCACTCGTGGCCTCGTGGCCTTTCCACAACGACCGTACTTTACCTATGTTACGGCCATGGTGTAGCTATAGATGGTGAAAGTGGCATTAAACACCAATAAATAATTAAGCAAATAATTATATTTATGCGACGTCTGTTGTTTCCGGTACCAAATTAGGGCCAGTTGTTTGGGGGTGGGTTCCAACGTGGACGGTGCATTCCCGCTAACTTGGGTAGTCATCACAGGGTCCTCTCAGTTCACCAGTAACTTAGAAGTTCGACGATAATCTTCTTTAAAGAATGTTGAGTTGTCAGGAGGACGAGACACTCAGATTTAGACTGCAGCTGTTGCTGAAGAGTTGTCCACAATTCATAAAACGCTTTTACCCCATATTGGACTACTCGTCCCCTGAGTTCCAATGTGATCTATGTGCCTACTGGCACATAGAACACATTGGAACTCAGGGGACGTACTGTCCACCAGATTTCGTTTGTCGCAGTAAGATCTATATTTATACTCAAGTTGAGGTTTGAAATTATCAGACAGGTGTCGGATTTCTTTCTTGAGCAATTGTCGAGTCTCTTTGAGCCTGTGGGTTAGACAGAGCATATTAATCAAACTTTTTCAACTGATGACGTTAATTTTTCAGCCATCCAATTTACATCTATTTGATCAGATTTCAGATACCTCCTCTTATATAGCGATCACCAGCCTAGGAAATATAACTTAAAAATCAGAGAAAGGCGTGAACGTACTCGCGATTATGTCATGAGAATGGGTGAACTGGATAAAATCACGAGTTAGCAGAACACGCTTGTAAAATATGTATTGCAAGGGAGTCTCTTCTGCGGGAGATACCCTACCTACCCCCTAAAAGAAAGTGCAATAAATGCTAGACGCAGTATGTCGGTAGAAGTCCACATCCAGGGAGAGAGTAACTAATAACAAATGCTTTTTATGACCATGACCATGTTGAAAGCTCCCAGATGGTCGAGCGCCTCTACCGAGCTGGTGTGTAATTGACAGCACTATCATAAAACTAAAATAAATTCCCTGTCATGTAAGTATTAAATTAATGGGAAGTATATGTGTAGCGTATACGTCTTTGATGAAAGCAATTACGTATGTTCCAAGTAGTTGGGCGACATGACCGAGCCACCTGACACCGACGTCCTAGACTCCTCCCTACAAAACAGTTTATTACGGCCCTGTTTATTGGCATTCAGAAATTAATGTTGAACTTCTTGCGACCCTCGTCTTCACATCTTCTTAAATGAGTAAAGAAGACAATAAACAATTAACTGGACAGGGGATCAGTAGTAATTTAATCCTACAGCCCTGTAGGGATTGTAGGATTAAATTAACACTGAACGTCTGCACCAATACAAGGTAGACTTGCCCATTTCCAAGGGCGCCGGAGCCGCCCCGACCACCCCGACCAATGTTGGGGCAGAAAATTTGCCGATCATGACATTTTTGTGATCGACCTTCAGCCGAACGTCATTCATATCAAATAACTAGGCTATGATTTTTTAATTTTGTTCTGCGGATATCCGAAAATAGTGCGCACATAGATCGTCTTGTTTCTTTAATATTGGGCACACAATGGCCGCTATTAATGACGAGTTAACGTAAGATGATGAGATTTTGGGGGCTACTTCTTTAGTATTCCAATCGTTTCGGAAGTGGTTGGAATAGTAAAGAAGTAGCCTCAGTATTGGTCTGAGAGAGGTCATTTTTCAAACATTTTTGGGGGGCAGGGCCGGATTTACGAATTGGCAGACGGGACGGATGCCCAGGGCCCCACATTTGTGCCCCCCCCCCCCCCACATTAAAGTTCGTCTTTCGAGGAACATAATATGAGAAAATACCCTGCCAAATTACCTTCGGCAATTTGGCAGGGAATTTTGTCATATTATGTTCCTCCAAAGACGAACTGCAAGCACTGTCATTTTTTCTCTCCCCCACATAATCGATGGCAACAATTCGAAAAACAGGGATCTGGGTGTTATGGTCGGTCCAATGTTTGGGCCGTTCCTGCGTCCCTGATTTCCCTGTATGCAACAGTTTATAAGACGCTACTATTAGGGACTTCCGTGTTGAAAGGGTTACATGGGGTTATTTATTTACTGGTATTTAACCCCACGCCATCATCTATGGATATATCGTGACGCTAAAATGGCATGAAGTGCAGGTTATCACTTGAATGAAGTAAAACTGTTTAAAATCAGGAAATAGTAGTTGTATTGAAACAAGAAGTGAAAATATTAATGAATAATGGTACGAGTGAAGGAAAGAACACAATGAAAATCAACATAACATGGAATATAAAATAATAAAAACAATTGAAAAAAATATTTAAAAAGCTTGATTTCGTTGGGAAATTGCAGTATCTTATTAGACGGGTTCGCATACAAAATACATCTCGGATAGGCTACATCGAATATCTCCTCCCGACACGAATAAAATCCGAGCAGTGTATGGAACCAGAGTTCATGCTGTCGGGTGCCAATTTAGCCAATTGCACTAAAAGATTTTGATTTCGCACCAAAAAGTCTTCGTTGGCTAAAGTGTTGACACTAAAAACGTTTCTTCGACCTGTGAAGAAAAGACACTGCGGCAGTGACGAATACGACCAATGACGAAACAAAACAAAAAACAAGAATAAAAAAATGATTACATCTTTTGTCTAGAAGGTGTTGGAAAGTGTGTTTGGTCAAACTTTCAACGTTGATTGTCAGTGAGTGGTTATAAGCCATTCTTTTTTATTTAAAACTTTGTATTGTTATCAACTTCACAAAAAGACAGAATTTAATTTGATAAATACTTCATACCGTCGCGAGTCACTCGCTACGACATGAAGTATTTATCAATTAAATACTGCCTTTCGCAAAGACTCGCGAGGAGCTAAGCCTGGTGGATGTCGATTAATCTGTTATAATCGAAGTGTAACAACAGGTATATATACTGAATCATTCAGACCATGAATTGTATATCAGTGCCATAGATATATCTTAGATAACCGCCCTTTCCGCCTTACGCGGATTTTCTTCAGAACGTCCGTGTTCTGTTCATTTTGTTTCCCTGACAAATTGCCCGTTCACTCTTGAAAAAAGTGCCTGTGCATTTTTCAAATGTCGATCAATTTATTTGGTTCGGACAGCGAATTACAACTCACCCTTCCAATTAGCGTTTTGGCACCAAACATTTTTTGGCACTAAAATATACAGAATGGCTAAAAATCTGCAACCAGACAGTTTCGATCCAGCGTGAATACTGCATGGGACACATTCTGGTGTCATATTACCATCCAACAAAAAGGGAATGTGTAAATCGTGCATGGCCAATATAACATCGTGTCAAAATTATATAATCTTTTTTGCAAATGTTCCAAAACGTTTATTTATTACTAATGTTTGATACGAAGCGATGGAGCTTGTTATTGGCGATGGGAGCTTGTTATTGATTTTTTTGGGTGTTTAAGGTCACATACTTTTGAACAATGGCTAATCGTGACAGTGACAGTTTTAAGGGCGGAGGAAGCCGGAGTACCCGGATAGAACCACCGTGCATCGACGAGCAACTGTCAGCTCCTCAACATTCTCTGTTCAAGCTCCGTTCAAGCAGGGTTACAGCGGTTGAAGACATGTGCACCGTTGACGTGCAGCACGCCTTAGTATACGGCGTCACCGTGCCCCATGAAGGCAACCGGGATAAAGTGCCTTGCCCAAGGACACAACGCGGGTCGTCCCGGACGGGGATCGAACTCGGGACCTCTAGCATAGAAGTCCAACAGTCTACCAATGAGCCACCGCGCTCCCGATGGAGCTTGTTACTTTTTGACCCACCCCATTTCACTCCACCTGCCACATAGATTTAGTTGAAGATTTAGTTAAAGGGGTTAACAATCAAACTTTCGCTTGGGAGGATTTAGCTCCCTCTCTCTAATATTCTCGCTCCAGACGCGCGGTTAATTGAGAAATGGCACAGCAGTAATTTGTATTAGCGAAACAGAGAAATTGAAACCACTCTAATCAATGGATGCTCAAGGCAAAATGTAACTGGTACTGTCAGACATGATAGAAATATCGTTGCTGAAGTTGCTCTGACATTTCCAGTAACATTAAATAATTTCTTTCGTTCTTCCGATTTATTCTGAAACGGATGTCCGCACGTATTTAAACCACTTCAAACGAATATCATCACCAGGAAGTTAGTCCATATAACATTTGTTTTTATTTCAAGGTTTTAACACAAGATGTTCTTTCCTATTTGTCTGAATATAGTTGAGAAACATCCCACACTGAACGTACGTTTCGGTTGGTTTATTATTCCTCCAATTCAAATCCACTTTAACACATCGCCATTTTTAAACCTTGTTAAATTTATATTTTTAACCTTTTATCCAACGAATCGGTCACATCCACCCTCGTAATATGCAAATTCAGTAGCAGAAAAAATATCTTTTTTTCTAAAAATTTGAACAAAGCCATATCATGTAACCCCTCTTTGGAACGAGCTCGCCGAGCTCGTTCCAATGAACGGTCACATGATATGGTTTGGTTGAAACATTTTGAAAAATTAAAAAAACTATTTAAAATAATAATTTTTGATATCGTCTGTGTTGGGTAAAGGGTTAAAATCTCTAAAAATGTCAAATAGTTTGTAATTGTATTGTTTGTCCCGAATAGCATGTGCTGTTGAAAATAGGTATCATGTAGCGAGTGATCGGAAGTGGCGAAGCACATTTGTGATAAGCAGCATTCGATTGACTCTGTTTCCGTCGTCCATTTTGTTTTAATGGAGGCAACAATCTTGGTTTCAATGAGGGCACGTGGTTTCTTTTGGGTGCATGTAATTCTACGAACATGGATATATGCTCTAAGGATGAGTTCGTTCGTTATGTATCGCATTACCAAACAACGACCTATAAATAAAGACGATTACCATTAAAGTTGCCTTGAATCGCGCCGTCTTGGAAGGTAGTAAGTTGATATGACAACCACGTATGCTATAGGTCATCAAATAGTGTTGGGGTGTCCCTCGATTTAATCTCAAGATGTCGAATTACCAACAAGGACCCAGAAAGCTCGATCGTCTTCTTTACCTTACAAGAAAACTATATTTCCGTCCTTAACTCCAAATAAACTGTAATTTGAGTTCCTATGGTCACGGATCTATTTTAGTAGCTTTCATAATCGTTCCTGAATCCAACGAACAATTTTTGTTTCGCTCTAACAGGGGACCAGATTTTTTATGAGTTCCAATACCCACTGATCTATTTTCAGTAACTTAGATAATCGACCCTCAAACTGCACTGTCAGTCTATTTTCTATTATTTTAAGAAAAACTTGTAGTGGTTGGAGTAATCAATCATATGATAAATAGGTAATCTTCAGTAGGCTTTTAGCCAGGTATCTAGACTAAAGACTGTCTGTGGGTGGTGGGGGATCGGCACAGGGGTCTTGTAAGGTTTTTTTGCCGCATGACTATCCCGAAGTTCGAAATGATGAGTTAAGGAAATGCATGGAGGTGGTACCCCTTTCGCGCTGGCGTGACCGGAGGGGGGGGGTGCTATTAGGAGGCGTTTGGAGGCTAAAAGACGGTCAATTTTCACCAAGCGTGATGTGCTATCTTGCCGTCCCAAGCAGATGGTATAATTAAGGATTTTTAGGTTGGCGAGGGATGCTTTTGGAGGGGGGGGGGGTGGGGGGTGGGGATGGCTCCACTAGGCAGCTCATGGTTACGTCACTGACCTTTTCGGAAGCACGTTGTGTCAGTGGTGAGAGCACTGAACTTCAAAATGAAAGGTCGACTGTTCGATCCTGACCAGCGACAACTGCGTCGTGTCCTTAGGTAAGGCACTTAATCCTGATTGTCCATGTGTGTGGAGCACGGTGGCGCTGTGTACTAAGGCGTCCTGCACGTGGATGGTGCACTTGCCTTCAACCGCTGCTAACTCTGCTTGTGGCGAGGTAGTACGTTGGAGAGTCTGACAGTTGCTCGCCGCAGCTCGGTGGTTCACATGTTAACCTGTTTGCACGCTCACAGTTGCCTTTAAATACAAGTACCACAATTTTTCAATTTCAACCCGTGCAAGTCTCCAAAATTTTGGACACCTAAAAGTAGATCGCGTGACGTTACTGTACTGTTTGAAATAGTATTTATTCGTGTTAATTGCTACTAAGCTTCCTCTGCCCCATTATATCACTTGCAATGTAGCACTGATCGATTTATTGTTTTTTTGGTGCGATACACAGGAAGTGATGCTGTTCTCGAAGTCGAGCAGGTGTATTCTCACTTTGCCAGCAGGCTGGAGTAAGAAATTTTCACACCTCTTCTATAGTCTGTATTGTTATTAGTGGCAGATATTCACAGGCGTTGGCCTCCGTTTGTTAGCAGTGTTTACTAGGAATCGGCGTTGATGAGCTGACAATCACAAATGTGATAACTGACTTAAATTTAAATTTCAGCAGTGCAGTCTCTTGCTCCGTCGGTCAAAAATGGAATGTATTGGTTAAATTCCCAACTGCGTTATGGGAAAAGTTGACCTTTTTAAATTCAACAATAAAGCATTGCAGATGGCTCCTTGTTGCACTCAAGGGACGATATTTATAAATAAATATATATATATATTAATTAGTAATTCATGTAGCAAAAATGTATGTAAAAAGTTATTCCCAGTCTAATAAGACAAATACCCACCTATTCAGATACATCTGTCTACAAACTTGTTTAAACCCAGATACACTGTCGAATAAAGATTGATTGATTAATATTGCCATAACCACACCTATAAATGTCTAAAATGTATATAATTTAATTTATTTTAATTTAACACTAAATTGTCAAACATAATAATAATCAATTAAACATATTTTCAAATCTGTCATTATCTGTGTTAGTTAATATGTATTTTTAATAAAACAATTTCCTAGAAATATAACACAGACTATACTTCAAATCTCTATTGTATAAGTTATTGACGCCTTTTTATGAGAACAATACCTGTTGGCAAAGTGAGAACACCCCGTAGAGCATTTGGAGAAAGTTCACAGAGCTGATTCTTCAAAGTTTGTTAACCCTTTACCCAACGCAGACGATATCAAAATTTATTATTTTAAATATCATTTTTCTAATTTTTTTCAAAACATTTCAATAAAACCATATCGTGTGACCCCCTCATTGGAACGAGCTCAATGAGCTCGTTCCAATGAGGGGTCACATGATATGGTTTTGTTGAAATATTTTGAAAAATTTAATTTTTTCGACTGTTTAATTTGCATATTACGCGGGCGGATGCAGGCGATTCATTAGGTAAAGGGTTAAATTATAAACTTTGAACCAAATTTCCACTGCAGTGGAATACATTCGCAAATCCTTTACATTTGACGTCTTCATGCTTCGGTCGAAAAGGGAGAACAGATGATCTTCACAGATAATTAGACAGCACACAACGAGGGTGGAGTACTGGTGACTGGAATGGACGACCCAAGACGGAGTTTCTGTTTTTTATTCCACGAACGAAATACAGGAAAAACTGCATTAAGGGTAGCTGATTCCTGTCAGCCGTACTCAGGATGTTCTGTATTTCTACCACAATTAGACTACACTTGAATTCAGTGAATGAAGTTGATATTGTTGAAGAAAAATTTTACCTTTGGCGGTTTGATAACCTTCTTGCTTGACACTGTTTTGTGTTGAGGCATTTCTTTTGCGTCATAACGTACCCAGATACATAACATCCAATCAGATACCTTCCTTCATGGCGTAATGCAGATTCCATGCGTGCTGTTTCAAACACATTTCTCAATACCTGTATTTCATCGCGCAACGTTGAATACGCGAAACAATCGTGGCATGTAAATATCTTAAATGAGTTTACCCAATACTGGCATATACATATCGTCCCCTGAGTTCCAATGTGTTCTATGTGCCAGTAGGCACATAGAACACATTGGAACTCAGGGGACGATATGTATTCTAACCCCATTATAAACTGCAGAATCTTTCGATTCAAAAATGAAAATTGTTCATCTGTTCAAGAAATTGTTTGAGGGGTATCGTCTGTTATTCGTGATAAGTAGACTTTAAGGAAACTTGCGAGCCTAACAGCGACTAAACAGGTGAAAACTACGCACTATTTTGTATTTTATACGCCATAATCTACAATTTGTTGGAAAATTCTGTATTTTTTCATTTGAATTTTATTGAGTTTCAAGACTTGGGATTTGTCCTTGTAAGGTCGTTTGTCGTTACTTGAAAGCACACCTTAACCAAAAAAAAAAACAAAACAATTCTCATATAAACAGCGGACATTTGGCGATGGACAACAACACAAACATGATCCACGAGTGCTCAATAGTTTCCCGCGATTCGCAAGTATAGCAAGAAACTGTTGTCTTGAGATTTTGGAGTAACAGCAGAATTGGAAGGTCGGTTGTTTTTCATGGGTAAATGTGTTGGGGTGTATGACGTGATGTATCTGTTGTGTCCAGGTCGAGTTAACTGGATAATTGAATCAGTTCTTGCGAGTCATCCGTCCACGACAGTTCAGTTTTCTGAAAACTGGGGAAGCCATGGTGTCATTGGTGTGTTATAATATTTTGATTTCACTGAATAATGATCTATGTTTTCTGTGTTGTATTATTATATGAAACGGACGAGGTCTGAACGTCTGCCCCGGAGAAATGGTGATAGCCTGGCAGGATATTACGTATCTGTATTGCCTTTCAGCGCACGTTTCCAGAGTTTTTCACTTCAACTTCTCGAAGTGTTTTACCTCTGGTTTTTCGTGAACGGCCATCATTTCGGGGATGGGGATCATCAGAAAAAAAAAATAATGTCCCTCATGCAATAAAAGCTCTTATCCAGCTGATGATATACGAGAGTTGTTTATTTGTTACGGAATAATGTTCAGACATAAAATTTATATGAAGCTATCGTCTACGGATCGGAAGAAGGTCAGTGAAGGTATTTTAAGATTATTGGACACGGACATAAACTAGTTGGAGTTAGAATCGTAGACCTGTACGCCGACACGGAGATAAACTAGTTGGAATTAGAATCGTAGACCTGTACGCTGTACAGGTCTACGATTCTAATTCCAACTAGTTTATGTCCGTGTCCAATAATCTCAAATACCTTCATTAAAACAGAACTTGTTTACCACAGTAAGCAAGCACTGCGCTTTACTTGCCACGATTTCCACGAGGGCTTGTTTAATAATAAATTATATCCCACTAAAAGGCAGAAAGTAATCAGTAATGTAATCGATTACTTTTTCAAAGTAATTGTAATCGTAATCGTTACTTTTAAAAAATGGAGTAATTGTAATCGTAATCGTAATCATGAAAATTTAAGGTAATTGTAATCGTAACCATTACGTTCTCAAAGTAATCGCCCCAGCCCTGCTGTACGGTGGCGAATGTACTACCATCCAGGCATATGAAACAAACCTTTTGGCGAACGACTTGGATGGCGGATGTAGTTTCTCCAAAGCGAAAAGTACACTCAATGAATGTTAAAACGTATTGCTTACCTATACACTCGTCCATTCCCAGTTGTTAATTACAATTTCTGAGAAAGAAAACGAACAACACCCACCCCAACAGAAAAACAATAGCAAACCCCCCCCCCCCAAAAAAAAAATAATGAAATAAAATTAAAAAAATAAAAGAGAGGAAAAATTTTAAGGACGAGAAACTAACAACCCTTCAGCCAAGTGGCTACTTGGTTTTATTACATGCCCATGCAGTCTCTCTTATGCAATACGGCGTGCAATACGGCTGTGCAATACGGAATTCCGTATTGCACACCAACCTGTTCCAACCGGGACTTTTTTATGCAATGCGACTGCATAAAGTGCATGGTGTTTACCACCGTTGATAGAAAAGAAAATTAGGTCAGTAGGTGCTTGGGTCATGTAATAAATACAAAACCACATGTATGTTTCAATGAGTCGTTTTGTATTCAATTCGTCAGATGTGCGTAGAAAGAAAACGTCTCGACCTTCGGTCTCGACGTTTTCTTCCTACGCACATCTGACTCATTGAATACAAAACGACTCATTGAAACATACATGTAGTTTTGTCTATATATTAGGATGTTATTAGCCAAATAATGTGATGCGTTTCGGGTTTCTTGGTGGTATTGTGGGGAAGGGGGGGGGGGGGGTATTTAACAACTTAAAAAAGATAATTCTTGTAGTTTCTCAAAACAGTAGGTATTCCTTGCAGTATACAGATTGTGGTGGCAATTAACTGGTTGAGTGATAGAAGTCATTATCAGGGCTTTCAAAAAGAATGAGAGTATCAGAGCAAAAGTAAACATTTTCCTTGCTCACGTTTTATATTCAATCAAACTCAAATAATAATTTGCTTATATAAATTTGTTTTATTAAAAAATATTGGAGAGTTCCTGTGGGCACTGTCCAATAATTTGTAATGAAACAAATTTTGATGAACAAATTTAGACCACCAAAAATAATATAGAGACTCGGAAAACACGCAGTGATATCGATTTAAACTTATTGTGTAATGCACGCCACTTCCGGTGACACATTCTCTAATGAGTATCATTATAACAGCAATAATAATTGTTTGATGTATCTCACTATCTTATAGGATTGCATATACAAATGTCATTGTATCCTCATTTCAAAACACACCAGTTCAAACTATACAATTTAAAAAAAATATTTTGGATACCGTCCATATTAACATATCTTACGCCCAATCAATGGAAATGCTCATTCAGCTTGTTCCCACAGGTGATCAAAAGTTAAACTTGATCCAGTAATACAGTTATTAAAAGACTATTTGATTCAGCGACTACCAAACTGTAAGAGTGGCTATTTGACTACATGTGTGTGTGTGCGCGCGCGCGTGTGTGTGGGTTTGTCTTACCAACTTGACGAGGTAACTAGACAAAAGAGTTTGCGTGTTTCGCCTTACCGAGGTACAAAAGACAAAAGAAACCCTTTACCTCGGTTGTTTTCCCAGAACTGTACCGGCAAAACGAGGTAGAAACCGTTAGTCCACACAAAGGACAAACAATGGGGTACCTCGGTATGTAGGGTAGACAAGACGGTGTGTGTGTGTGTGGGGGGGGGGGGGGGGGGTTGGGTTTGTCTTACCAACTTGACGAGGTAACTAGACAAAAGAGTTTGCGTGTTTCGCCTTACCGAGGTACAAAAGACAAAAGAAACCCTTTACCTCGGTTGTTTTCCCAGAACTGTACCGGCAAAACGAGGTAGAAACCGTTAGTCCACACAAAGGACAAACAATGGGGTACCTCGGTATGTAGGGTAGACAAGACGGTGTGTGTGTGTGTGTGTGTGTGTGTGTGTGTGTGTGTGTGTGTGTGTGTGTGTGTGTGTGTGGGTTTGTCTTACCAACTTGACGAGGTAACTAGACAAAAGAGTTTGCGTGTTTTGCCTTACCGAGGTACAAAAGACAAAAGAAACCCTTTACCTCGGTTGTTTTCCCAGAACTGTACCGGCAAAACGAGGTTGAAACCGTTAGTCCACACAAAGGACAAACAATGGGGTACCGCGGTATGTAGGGTAGACAAGACTATGTGTGTGTTTGTGTGTGTGTGTGTGTGTGTGTGTGTGTGATTTCCGTACATCATAGCATAAGTACCATAATCATAATTCCAAATAAAGAAAACCAAAAAACAGATGACATTTATTGCAGGATTAAACATTAAGAACAGGACACAAAGTTAACGAATACAACACAAAAGAGTTTGATACTAAAGTCAAGACAAATCACACACGCACAAAATGCATCCATCCACTATACACTCTTCACGTACAAATATTTCAACAAAATCATTTGTATACATTTAAATATTCAGAAGTGCAAATGCTGTTCCATCTGAACACGGATGCACTTTCAAGGCAGCAGAAAACCTAGAGAATCAAATTGTCAAGAATTTATACCTCAATCAAATTAAAACAACTGAGGTACAATTTCTAGACAACCTGCAAGGACAACCTAACAATGCATCACTTTTCAAAAGATAGATAATAAGGCCGAAAAAATGAAACTTTAATTAGATAGAAACTATGGGAGGGAGGGTAAACATTTTCAATTCAAAGTTTGTCCTGCTCAGAACATTTCAAAATATAAACGGAGAACACCAAAAGCGCCAATAAAATAGCACGATTATCTCCCCTTAAGCAAAAGCACGCCAGTTGCACAAAAAGTAAGGAAGCCCAGATCTACAAGCTTTACTCGCAGTTAAGCTGTTTGATTATATCAAATACGCCATATGGAGCCGATAATACTGTAAATGGGATGAGTTTTCATCAATTATCCTCACGCCTCAGACTTTGTTGATTTTTTTCAAATTATGCCATAACTGCTCGGGCCTTTAGATTGAAATAATTTGGGCACGTCGCACGACACGGACACACCATGAGGAAAAAGCACCACCCATTCGGCTGCTCGACATCTGTGTCTTTCTCTTGGAAACATGGACGACGCCGTCTTTATTATGCTACTTCCTGGTTGTTCTTGACGTTCCATCTAATGCTAAACGTACACACGCAGTTCAGTTGGAAACTCTACATAAATAAATAGATTAGATGCCAAGTATAGAACATGCTTATACAGAGTTCGCAAGTGGAAATCAATCTGCTTCGACAGTGTCGTACACGATGCCTTAACCCTTTACCTAACGTAACGGCCAAAACCGGCCAGCGCTATTCTCAAAAATCGCCAGTTAATTTTCACTATTTTTTTCATTTTTTGTCTCAAAAACATAGGTTATGACCCCTCGTTGGAACGAGCTCGTCGAGCTCGTTCCAACGAGGGGTCATAACCTATGTTTTTGAGACAAAAAATGAAAAAAATTAGTTATTCAAGAATTATTTTTGCAAGTGTCGTCTGCTTTTCATGTTAGGTAAAGGGTTAAACTGACTTATCAGTTGCTTCCTATTATTTCAACGGGTAAGCCCTAAACTACGTTGTGTGCAAGGGGAAACATTACCAAAGTGTGGAAGGATTGCAAAACTTGGCAAACTGTTTTTGAACACACCGCCAAATTTTACGACAGCGTTTACGACCTGCTAATGTTGGAAATTTAAAGATTCACAATGCCGTTTTAAAACTGTCATTATTTGATTTTATCTTACAATCAACATGTATTTTGTCTGTATTAACTCCGCAACTGTCGTGTATCCGACCCCCTGATACAGATGTTTGTATCAGGGGGTCGGATACAAGCACGTTCCTTTCGCGTGAGTTCCATTGTTTTTCTATTTGTTCATCCGTACGAATAAATAGTTCGTTATATATTCGTCTTCATTCTTGACTTATCCCCAATATATTGTAAGATAAAATGATTATTACCATTATGTGGATGTAAAAAAATATGTATCCGAGTCTCGCTCCGGGTTCTAAGGGTAGATCACGACTCGTCTTCGACTCGTCGTGATTGCCCTTACAACCCGGAGCTCGACTCGGATACATATTTTGTACATCCACATAATGGTAATAAGCTATATGTATAGAAAAGTCAAGAGAATGCATAGCAGCTAAAGAGTTGACGTTCAATTGTATCAGCGACGATCGCAATTTGTCAGAAGTGGAGTACAGAATTATTGGGGACAACTACGATAACTTATGAAGCAAATTTAGCCAAGTAATAAATACGTTTTTCATGTTTACGTTACACTTTTATGAGATTTTGCTGATAGAAAAAATAATTTAGCACCCAGTATGTTGTACGTAGACTCTACATCCCATAAAAAAAATAATCGGAAAGGGAGAATTGGACAGTACCATTGTCCGGCAAATGGACGATAAACGCTCATAAATTTGATGCTTTGTGTAGCTTGTCGGACGTCCCCTATAAAGTCAGTTTAAGCTATCGATCTTCTTCTTCAATAGTTCGCATTGGCGTCATCCGATGTCTGTGCGCAAAGGGCGGAATGAACTGAGGCCGGTTGTTGTACAAGTATTTAACCAAATTGAAAGAGGAAAAATCTCCACTTCCATTTTAGGGAAGACTTGACAGTTTTTATCCCACATGTATTTGAATCCTTGTTTATGGAAACAACCTCCAAAATCAAAAATATAATTGGTATTATCTATCGGCCTAACACTGTACGTACCCAAAGCAGATCTTGACTTGTTTTTATCCACACTTCTAAATCTAGCTGAACATCTAAGACAGAAAGTAAAAGCTTATATGTTATGGGAGACTTCAACATGAACCTTTTAAAACTTTGGAAGCCGTAACAAAATTGACCAAATTGACCTTATGTTTAGTTCCGGTTTTATGCCCGTTATTACTAGGCCCACAAGAATGACAGAAACATCCGCAACATTAATAGATCATATCTTCAGTAACAATGCTAACGGTTTTTTGCTGGTATTTTAATCACGGACGTAAGTGATCACTTTGCCACTTTTTACACTGAAAATTCACACAAGCTAAAAAAACCAAAACGTACACAGCCTTAAACGTTCAGTTAAAAAGGAAAATGTAGATTATTTCATGTTTACAGGACTGTGGATTTGGAGGTGTTTTCGATTGCGACTGTCAAAACACTGCATAGGATGCATTCCTTTCTCACTTTGACAGTTGTTTTAACAGAGTATTTCCCTTGAAACTGACCGTGATTCCCAAAAAATACGTTAAAAGAGAGCCTTGGATGACCTCGGGACTAATTAAATCTTCTATCAATAAAAGGCGTATGTATGTTAAACAACTAAAATCCCCCACAACAGCGAAAGTAAATCAAAATAAAATATATTGTAAACTTTATAACAAATTAATACGTAAGGCAAAGGCCAGCTACTACGAGAGAATTCCATCCCACTATAAGAACAACATCAAGAAGTCTTGAGATATACTACGAAGGGCTATAAATAAGTCTCAGCACGACCGTGCATTACCCAAATGTTTCGTGGATAACGACATTCAAGTTGATGATCCAAATGTCATCGCCAACAAATTTAATTTTTTTGTTGAAATAGAAAAAAAATTAATTAACCAAGTACATCCGACTTGTCTGCAGCACTCTGAATATCTAAAAGAAGTAAACAACAATGACTCTTTCTTCATTTCACCCACAAGCAAACAAGAAGTAATCCTCTACGTTAGTTCATTCCCACCCAAAACAAGTAAAGATTGTAATAATGTTACTCCACGAATATTAAAAGACATAATATATCCATTAGACGATCCAATAGCCCATATTATCGATCTCTCTTTTTCGACAGGCACCGTTCCTAATAAAATGAAGATAGCTAAAATCATACCTATTTATAAATCTGGTGATAAACATACTTTCAATAATTATAGACTGGTCAGTATTCTACCCGCGTTTTCAAACATCTTAGAAACGATAATGTACATACGACTTTCAAGTTACCTTAACACCCATAACATCTTGTACCAGTTCCAATTCGGGTTCAGAAAATGTCACTCAACTTTTCATCCATTCTTCACCTTCTCAATAATGCAGCTAAAATGAACGATCAAACGACCAAAGACCGAACACTGACTTTATTTCTCGACTTTTCAAAAGCCTATAATACAATAGATCAGGCGATATTAGTAAGCAGATTAAACCATTATGGAATCAGGGGCTTAGCAAGCTCCTGGTTTAAGGATTATCTATCTGAAAGAAGTCAATATGTACAATTTCAAGATATCATTTCAGAGTCGCAATCAATTTCGACTGGTGTCCCACAAGGGTCCATCCTTGGGCCTATTTTATTCCTCATCTATATCAATGACTTACCAGACTACACAACCCCTGATATTGTATCATTTGTTGATTATACAACAGCTTTTAAGTCCGACAATAACCAAGATACACTTTTTAATAGTACGAATTTCGAGCTTATAAAGAATCAGGAATGGTGTGCTGCCAATATATTAGCTATCCACACATCCAAAACTAAATTTATGATGCTTCACCCTTCCAACGATTTATGTCAAATTGGTAATGGGGCGTTAAAATTAGAGGATTCGCAACTGGAACTTATCGGCAACCATTGTAATGAAAAACAGCAAAATTTCTTGGTGTCCACGTAGGTGAAAATTTATCCTTCAAACATCATATTCCAGTTGTTTGTTCCAAGGTGGCTAGAGCCATACACACCATCAACAGGGCTAAGAATATATTGTCATTGAATGCATTGAAAAATTTGTACTTTTCTTTAATCCACAGCCACTTATTATACGGAATACAAATTTGGGGAGATTCACCGTCAACACGTAAAGCCTTTAAGTTGCAGAAAAGGGCTATAGAAGGAAAAAAGGACACCACATACCGATTCTCTTTTTAAGTCTCCCAGAATTCTCAAATTTGATGACCGTTACAAACTCCAAGTTCCTCTGTTTATGCACGACTGGCATAACAACAGATTACCTATATCATTTAAGAATACGTTTCAGCAATATATAAATACAACAGGCATGATAACCAGACAGACAGGTAAATTGCAACTTTCTAAACCGAGGACAAATTTTCAACAGATCTGCCTCTCATTACGTTCTATAGGTTGCGGAATACCATTGACCAGAATACATAGAACTTAACTAGGTCACAATTCAAAAAGAGAATGAAGGACCTATCTCTCAGCACATATTGAGAGAATGTTCGTTGTAACTTCCGAAACTACCCCGACTGTGCTAAGTGAATGGGGGGAGCTAGAGGATTAGAGGTGGGAACATGATAATAATACCAGCCAACCTCAGCTTTTTTATAACGCACCTACGATCCCCACTCCCTTCAGTTCAGTTCGGTTGTGAAACTAAAGTATTATTCGTTCACTCTGGATCCTAATACCCTTCTGCGTGCAGCCAAGTAACTTGATTTCATACCATGGCCACTGTATAATCCTGCTCACTTACTTTCTCCTGCTTCGGTTATCATCTACTCCAGGATGTACTCAGACAGCAATTAAGTGCAGCTACACCGAGCTGCGTTAACCAGTGCCCGGAGCCCGAAACCTCGTCTAAAGGAGATATCGGCCGCCTTGCCTGGCTTCATTTTTATAAGATGGAAACCTTGTTTCTTATATGTCCCTTTACAATTCCGAACATCAAGAAACTTTGTATTATATGATACCAATCAAGTCACGTTTGTCTAGGACTCTCGGTAATTTATGAATTGAACTCTCAATAGCTGTGATCCTTTTTCCATATCGTCAAGGTGATAACATTTTTGCTCCCCCCCCCCCCCCCAAATAAAAAGAAAAAAAAGAAGTAGGTCTGCTGTCGAGGAATTTTGCTTTTCCTGAGGAGCGACAGGAAGACAGCTAGCTTTGCTACGTCGCTTACTTGCAGTGTATCAAAATATGTTTAAGTTATTTTATTTTTTAATTATTGTATTTTCAATGTAATTGATATACTGTGAATATATCAATTACATTGAAAATACAATAAGGTGAGAACTCAAGAACGTGCCAACAGGGTATGCAGCCAGGCGAATGGATCGACAAACAAAAAACAAGAATATTTTTTCTATTGCCAGATTTAGAGCAATGATATTGCTAATTCTGAGAAGAACAAAATATATAATCACAAAATAATACGACAAAAATTGTTGAAATAAAAAGGAGCGAATGTGCATAGAAAAGAGTTTGTCGATTTTCGAAAGTTTTATTCTCTTGAATCAGAAACTAGAATGTGCGATTCCCATGATGGCACTAAACATAACCCGAGAAGCTTGATATCATAAACTTAAAAACGCTCTATGACGGGGATATGTGATGTACAGTATTGTGATCATAGGAGTGTTGTCTTTTGTGATCAGATCATGATTCAATCGCCATACACGTACACCAAAGTCGATATTTCCCGAATGAAATGCTGCGAACTTGAGGCTGCACCAAGAATAAAGAAGCGAAAATAGCATCCCAGACTCATTGTCTTCGCATATCTTCGCAACCCAGTTATGAACATTCTGAGCAACCATTTGTACGAAAAAAAAATATTGTTTTTTCCACTGCATGCAGTGTAGCACACGAAATCGCTAAATGTGGACAAAAACGCTTTATTTTAATGTCAATAATCCTTTAAACGATATATTTATGATATATATATAAACGGGTAGTAAAGAATTGAATGCCTTTGTGAACACTTCCTGACAAATATCACATTCGGGGGCTGTTTGAAAAGGTTCAATTAGCAATGTTTATGAAGATTATCCACTAAAACGTATGATTACCCTTGTCCTCTGCAGCGATCGCCACAAAGTTTAATCATAACCTCCCGACAATGTGAGATATTATTCTGAGGTGGATATTTCCCTATGAGTTATAAATGTTATCTGGCTAAAATAAAACTGTTTTTGTTCACAGTTCAGGTATCGTATTCAATTTTTCAAAATATACATTGCCATTTTTATGAGCAGATTATTACGATAGTCAGTCAATCTGGTTTGTCATATTCAATCTCGTTGACGAGACCAGGTTGCCCTGTTAACGCACAGCGCCTCTAGCGGATTGTTTGTCTGACCGTTCTGGTCTCCGTAACTCGACGGAATACGACGTTTCAGACCAATGATTAACCCTTTACCTAGCCTGAAAAGCAGACGACACTTGCAAAAATAATTCTTGAATAACTAATTTCTTTCATTTTTTGTCTCAACAACATAGGTTATGACCCCTCGTTGGAACGAGCTCGTCGAGCTCGTTCCAACGAGGGGTCATAACCTATGTTTTTGAGACAAAAAATAAAAAAAAATAATGAAAATTAATTGATTTTTGAGAATAGCGCTAGCCGGTTTTGGCCGTTACTTTGGGTAAAGGGTTAATAATCTGTATTTAACCGGACGTCATCATACTGAAGATGCTGTATGTCAAACGCTCACACCACCAGTCTAATTCCACATGAAACTCGACGCTGTTATGGCCTGAACCCAGTCGAGCCCCCTATTAGGTATGGTTTCGATTCACTTGACTGGAATATTTCATTTAGTTAGAAAAGCAAACCTTTGGTTCGCTTTCCCTACCAACTAATATATTCTGGACGACTAAGCTGAAAAATTTCATAAAAATTTATTTTCTGTGAATGAAAGTCAGAAATGCTGCTGAATCGAACCTTGAATTGTTCGACATTTTGATGACATTACAATCAGAAATGAAAACTCACCACAGCCGTAGTTTTATAATTACACAGGATAGTTCCACAAATTATGATGTTTTCAAGATGATTTAAATATTTATTGATAGAAATATCTATAACAAGGACTAGAAAAAATACCTGTGTTTCCTTGAAAGTAAAAGATTCATCTTATTACATGAAGGTGTGCATTATTGTATTGTAGGGTGTAATTGACTCAATAGGAGTACTGTTGACTTTAACCCTTTACCCAACGCAGATGATTTCCAAATTTCTTATTTTAATATCATTTTCTAAAATTTTTCAAAAATTATCAACAAAACCGTATCATGTGACCCCTCATTGGAACGAGCTCGACGAGCTCGTTCCAAAGAGGGGTTACATGATGTGGTTGTGCTCAAATATTTGGAAAAATAATATTTAATCAGCTGCTGAAAATTTGTTACCGATTCGTTGGGTGAAGGGTTAACGACGGTTTGTGTCTATTTCGACCTTTTGTAAGCGTACGAAAAACTCATATGTACTATTCAACCGCCTAAACCTTTTTCTGAGGAATTCTATGGCGTTCGGTTATTTCTAACTATTCTTCCATTTTCTTCTGAGGTATACTCCGATAACATATTTGGGGAAAACTTCAACACAGTCGACTTTTGTCGTTATATTTGTAGGTGGTTTGACTCTGCTGTTCATATTCGGAATATCCAAAACCATTCACCTTTTGAATTACTCAATTAACAAATCAAACTGCACAGACTGAATTTCGTACAAAACCCTAATAATGTTCTACGCCAACATGTCATTAGACGTGAGATAGTTTTCATATTTCTATTCAAACCATATTCCATCGATCCTCCTCAAAAAAGAGATTGACAATCACCTTCCAACGAGGAATCCTAACTTATGATTTTGATGAAAAAATGAATAGTTGCTTTAGATATCTGCGAACAAGTTTGATATTATCGTCACAAGATTCGGGTACGTGACAACCGTTACTTTTTCCCAGTTCCTTATTCGACATTCGTTATCAACCGATAAAATCGTTTGATAAAGAATGTTGAATGAGGAACTAGGAATAAATAACGGTTGTCACGTCCGTACTCAATCCTCGTTGGCGAACGCGATTGTCGCGGTAAGTATGTAGGGTTTTTGTACAACTCTTAACCCGTTTAACCTTCGTTTCCTGGAATGGTACCTCCTTTGGGTATACTTACAGTGAGCTGGGTCAGTCCAATATCAATATACTGGAAGAATAAAATAAAGACTGCAGTTCTTGTTTTATACCGTGAATAGACCTCTTATAATAAGACACAAATGGGACGAAATCTGCCTTGGACCGAAAAATCGGTCTTTTAGGTCAAAGGGTTAAAATTGCACCTGTCCATTTGGGCAAGGACTTTTTTACATTTTCGACTTGTCCGGGAAACAAGTGTTTTCTTATCCAACATTCGAAGCAAATGTATCTTTTGTTTAAAAAAAAAAACATTTAGGAACGTGTACTACATGTTTATGCACTGTTATTATTCAACAGCACCTTACTGTGGATATTTTGATGAGAGGTGTCAAAACGTAGAGTCCAAAGTGCCAACTTGAACAAATGCGGTGTCGTGAAGTCCAAAGCGTTGTCGCCAATGTGCAGGTGACGATTCACCTGGATGTGGATATTCGACAGTAGTATAGGATGTATTAAACGACCCAACTCTGCCGACGTTTGACGGGAAAGCCATTGTGAAATTTCCGTATAGAAACCGGACGTCACGGGAACAAATTGTTCCTGTTTAAAATATCGGCTCTATTCAGCTTGAACCGAAAAGTGGTATACGTACAACATATATAATGTGCTATGGCATGTAGAGTGGTGGCTCAGCGTATATATTATGGGTATGTGGTGGAAGATTGAAGGGAAGTTGAGTTTTCTTAAAAGTTTTCCCCGCCAAAGGATTGACGTTGGTATTGACGCTGTAACGTCATGATGTGGATGCGACGTTGTAGTAGCACTGACTACTGTTGATGCCCACTGTACTATCAGATACGATGTTGTTTGGGTTTCTCGTATTGGAATGACATGGTAGTGTAGTATAGTATGGGTGGTATAGATCCATGTAGGTGCTCTGTTAAGCATGGGTAATATTTATCCACCTAAGAGGCTATACTGTCCTGTCCTATAGTTTGTATAGGAGATGCGTAATGCTAGGCCAGTCAGTATCTTGGAGCAATGCTTGGTTGTCTAGTGTGGTAGTATAGGATCTACGATATGTAGCCCTGTTGTTAATGTTAGTCCTTAGGACTACTAATCCATCGAATGAATTGTACCATCGAGGGTTACTATACGTAATGATAGCCTTGTGGGATATGCCTGGTTGTTATTATGCACGGTCTGTACTCTGTTGTTACTGTTAGCCCTTAGAACTTCTAATCCATGGAATGAATTGAACCATCGGGGGTTACTATACGTAATGCTAGGCAATGCAGCGTTGTGAGATGCGCCTAATTGTTGATATGATGCACGGTCTGTACCCTGTTGGTCTACTAATAGCCCTTAGTAATACTAATCCATCGTACTATACCACGGTAGCTATGGGTAGTATGTTAAGCTAGCTCATTTAGTGTTGAGGGGTGTGCTTAGTTGTCTGGTATAGTAATATAGAGTGCGCGTTCTCTACCCATCATTAAATCGCGTGGGTATTGTAGGTAGCGTGTAATGCTAGGCCAGACGGTATGATAGTATATGTGCGGTCCGTGTCCATGTTTGTCCACTGTTAGCCATGGTACTACTATCCACATAATGCGCTCTACTGTCCTCTGGTTGATATAGGTAGTACGTAATGCCAGATCCCGCAGTGTTGTGTAGGGTATGCTTGGTTTTCTTGTATCGTAGTATTGTATGAGTGGGTAGTCTTACTGGTCTTCGGAGTCTATCTTTCCTCTCCTGGACCTATTCTATTTTTGGTATGACTTGTATCTGCCCTGGTCTACTTTTTGACTTCCTTATACGTGGTTGTTTCCGGGTTCATAATTTGTAACAATTATACACATCACATGCAGCACATGCCGGATGTACTGGCATGTGCCTGTATACAAGTGCACAATTTGCGCACAATACATGCCGCACATAGGCACACACGGGTATTGGATAATACCTATTGGAGGATACATTTTGGGTGGTACTTATTGGATCTATCAGAGGATAAGTATCGCTTCTGGTAGGTCGTTGGCTTCTAGATCAACCCATGGCCTTCATAGCTCCAAGGCCACTACTGCTGCTTTGACCATAGTATCCCCATCTGTCCTATGGTCAGCTTACAATGTCTTCACCCAATGCTATAGTCTACCATTACTACTGTCTTGTACACGTAGCTACTAACTGTCTCTGATC
The DNA here is from genome assembly GCA_031216915.1 of Pictodentalium vernedei. Taxonomy (NCBI): domain Eukaryota; kingdom Metazoa; phylum Mollusca; class Scaphopoda; order Dentaliida; family Dentaliidae; genus Pictodentalium; species Pictodentalium vernedei. The sequence goes on along the minus strand of CM062297.1, from coordinate 248,289,391 downwards.
CTGTTCCGACCTCTGTCCTCGGCTAATCCTTTCGTAGACTCAACGAGATATTGCCATGTCTGATACGCTTGGTATTCTAGTGTCGTAATATAGTATGGGTGGGTAGTCTTAGGGACCGTTTGAGACTTATTCCGTCCATTTCGTGGACCTGTTCTATGTATGTTATGACTTGTATCTGCCCTGGTCTACTACCTTTTTGACTTCCTAATACGGGCCATTGTTCTGATCCAAAGTGAATTTATTATATTTGCTGCCGGTGTAAACACCTAGCAGGATATCATCTGAAAACAAGTAAAGTTTGAACTTTCATAATTAAAAGGGAAATTCTAAATATAGAGGATATCTACGCTGTTTTAGTGAATATCGGGAATTATCTCTCATGAGAAATAATACTTTCAGGTCCACACGAATGAGATATTCCCAATATTCACTAAAACAGCGTGGATTTTCTTTTTATTATTATTTTTATTATATGCTTCGTCACATTTTACTGCACAGTATTCAGCCCAATTCGACTGCAAATAGTTTCAAGACAATAACAAGGCGACGTTCAAGGCGACGCCATGCGCCGAAACGTAACGTCATTTAGGAAGATACTATTTAGGAAGCGCTCGTGAAAAATAAAACTTTCAGGTCCACACTCATGAGATAATTCCCAATACCGACTAAAATAGAGTAGATTTTCTTTTTATTATATGCTACGAGACATTTTATTGCACAATATTCAACCCAATTCGACCTCAAATGCGTACGTTTCAAAACAATAACAAAGATCAGCTGGTCGTTCCTTCAAGGCGACGTCATGCGCCAAAGCATGACGTCATTTAGGAAGCTACTGCGGGATATTTATCGATTTCTGTCGAGTCGATGGATATCGAGAAATATCTTTTAAGATAATTTGCAATAATTCACAGGCTAGCATATAATAAAAGTGTTTATCTTCCCTCTTCCATTTCACTTTGAAAAATATCGTTTTTTCAAATCTCAGCTGAGATTTCAGAAATGTGTGAAAATTTAGTATTTTGACAGTATGTCGAACCTATTGGTGTGATGCATCTTAATTAGCTGGTTTACGTAAGGCAGAAAGTTACAAATTTGTGGAGCGCAGTTTCCGCTCAACCAATAAATCATATTGTGTTAAAAACCAGGCAACGATTTTGGTCAAGAGACTTTAAGGTTGACATATGCAGCTCTCGAGCGCGGTGTCTCATTAATTAAAGCATTAGATGTTAAACCGAAATGTCGACGATTCGAACCAGGCTTGTGCCATCTGCGCTGCGACCTTCGGCAAGAGAGGTTTTCCCGATTGCTCACGTGGGGAAAAGTGGCGCTATGCTGTATACTAAGATGATGCACTGTATGTCGATGGTGCACTTGCATTCAACCGCTGCTAACTCTGTTTGCGCCGGGTTAGTACATGTAAGTTGGATGAACCTTAAGTTCCTTGCCGCTACTCTGCGTTACTTTCTTCGTACTCCGGCTTCCTCCACCCGTAAAACTCCCCGACACGGTGTGACCCTAGTTGTTGTACGTGTCGTTAAACCCCAATAAACAAACAAACAATTAAAGGGTTACAAATTTGTGGAGCGCAGTGTCTACCCAACCAAAAGGTATCTTTTTGGACAACATTAGAGCAGAGGCAACGTTGCGGTCAAGAGACTTTACTGTTTACATCTGCAGGTCTGGAGCGTAGCGTATTATTGGCTAGAGCATTGGATTTTAACCCTTTACCCAACGTAACGGCCAAAACAAACCAGCCCTATTCACAAAAATCACCTATTAATTTCCATTAATTTTTTTATTTTTTGTCTCAAAAACATAGATTATGACCCCTCTTTGGAACGAGCTCGTCGCGCTCGTTCCAATGAGGGGTCAGAGCCTATGTATTTGAGACAAAAAATGAAAAAAATTAGTTATTCAATAATTTTGTTTGGAAGAGTCGTCTGCTTTTCATGTTAGGTAAAGGGTTATACGAAAGAATCGATGGTTCGATCCTGACCGGTGTCATCTACGCTGTGTCCTTCGGCAAGACAAAATTTAATAAACCCGACTGCACACGTGGCTGCACGGTGGCGCCGTGCTGTGTACTCAGGCGTACTGCACGTCGATGCTGTACTAGTCTTCAATCGCTTCACACTCTGATCATGTATGTAGAGTAAATTGGAGGGCCTGACAGTTGCTCGCAGCTGCTCATTGGTTATCTACAGTCGTCTGGCTTTCTCCACCTGTAAAAGTGTCCAAGGTGATATGACCCGTGCTGTTGAAAGTGTCATTAAACCCCAATAGCCAAACAAACAAGGAGAGGTTTACACGTTGGTGGAGCGTTGTTTCTGTCGATCCAATAAACCGTCTTTTTCGACAACATTAGATCACAGGAAACGTTTCGGTCAAGAGACTTTGGGATTCACACCTAAAAGTCTGTTAGCCGAAAGTTTATTCGCTCTTTGTTTGCTTCCTCGCACAATGTGAGAGCTACTGTTTTACCGGTTCTCAATCTCCACTCGCCGGCTATTTTTAATCAGCTCTTAACATATTCTATTTGTCTCGTTCTTCTCGTCAGTTGTGTACTTTTCTTTATTCACATCCAACTGTACAAACAATTCCTCTTGATGGGAGATAATAAAACATTCTTATAGAATACTTTATTTATTTAAATAATTTATTCATAACATACACAAACTATGCAAATCAAGGTTTTGTGAATATCGTGATATTAATGCAATACATTCAGCCAGTTTATAATATTTACAATTATCCGATATTTACAATAATACGCTGTATTTACAAAAATAATAGGAAATGTATATACAAGTATTTCTCTATACATACATCATTTGACCTGACTTGACATCATTTTCTATGTAAATATTTTCATGCGCGTTGCATAATTATTCATATTCACATCTAACTTTTTAATAGTCTGTCGGTTATAAACAGAACGGCATTCGCGTTCGAACTGTCATTTTTTATAGCACCAGCTCGATTTGGGCCTGGGGATAATATTGAACGAACAGCCGAAGGCTTCGAGTTCAATATTATCCCTCCACCTAATCGATGGATTGCGGTAAAAAATGGCAGTTAGAACGCGTATGATGTTCTGTATTTATTGCACGTCTACAATTTACTAAAAAAAATTAATCGATTTTGGCGGAGGGATAATACTGAAATCGAAGCCTTCGGCTTCTTGTTCAATATTATCCCTCCGCCAAAATCGATCCCGTGCAGTAAAAAATGACAGATCGAACGAGTATGCTGTTCTGTATTTATTGGACGCCTACAGTTTACTAAAAAAATATTAAAAACAAAAATTATTGCCAAAAATAACCGAAACGTAAAAAAGAAATAGGTAAATAGTCCGCGCACGTGATCCATATTATTCAAGGACAATACAACAACAATTATTGTTCGCTTAGGTTTTTGCAGAAAAAGCGTGTATTTTATGAAAATAAAAGCATAAGCGTCCAATAAAACCCTTTGCCCAAATGGACTTCCAAAACCGGCCAGCTCTATTCACAGAAGTCGCCATTCAAATTTTTATTGTTTTCCATTTTTGTCTAAAAAACATAACGTATGAACCCTCATTGGAACAAGCTCAACAAGCTCGTTCCAATGAGGAGTGTCAAGCAATGTTTTGGAGGCACATATGAAATTGTTAGTTATTCCAGAAATTATTTTACAATTGCCATCTCCTATCCGAGTTGCTTAAAGGGTTAACTGTTATGGTGCAGTCCTGCATGAAAAGATTCACATGCCTGATACGAAAGTCACTTTATGCTGAAACAATACACTTGATTCTGCAAAACAAAAAGAACAGTTACACTTTTTTCAATGAACCACTGCTGCAAGCATTTTTATCTTTAAGAAGAGGTTTTCCCCGTGTCGTCTTTAATGCGATATCCTCTAAAACTGAAACGCACGTCTGTTTGCAAAAAATGCGACAGCGATGGTTCATGAGCAGACGACACAATGAAAAATAAATCGGACAGGCAGATCAATAAAAATGTATTCCTGATAGTCGGGGGGGGGGGGGGGGGGGGGCGTATTGTTCTGGGCAACTCTATTTATGAGAGTTAATCCTTGTTAAATTTAAAGAGCTCTTGTAATCATTTAATCCTACAGCCCAGAGAAGTCACTTTTCTCTGAATTCAAAGGAGGTTCACCGCAACGCAAAGTCAAAGCAGATTCGCTTTGTTCATGTCTATGGGTAGAAATAATGAAGATAATATCATATCAACTTGAAACGTCATGCTATATTGTAGTTGTTCTACGTCTGGGAGTCTGACAGTTACTCGCAGTTTCTCGGTGGTTCTCTCCGGATACACCGGCTTCCTCCACCCGTAAAACTGTCCTACACGAGGTGACCCTGGCTGCCGAAAGTGCTGTTAAACCCCAATAAATAAATAATTGTAGTTGTAAGATGCCCTGAAGGCCATACTATGCTGGGAGTCCTATGGGTACTTTGGGACGGAGAAGTTGGATAAACCAAAGGATGTACCTGTCCAACGTCTGAGAAACTTGACGAAACCGGAGTGGGACTGGATCTCTCAAGACAACAGTACGCACCATCCATCTGCATTATTAATAGGAAAAACAACAGTGATAAAAACCCAAGCATTACCAATTTAAATACACTGAATTTCTGTCTCACCAGATCCTCCTGAAAACATATTAAATAAAATACAAACTTCGTTTTTCCAGTTTTTATGAACAGACACACGTGAAAAATTAAAAGAAATATCCTTATTAATCGCATAGACCGGGGTAGCATTAAGTTCCCACACATTAGATCATACAGTTACTCGCTAAAAATAATCTGAATCAAGAAACTTTTAGGCCCTAATATTTTTGAGCCTTGAAAAACGCTGATGTTGAATGGCTTTGAAAAGTATGGCAGTTACAAGATATTGTCCTTGAGTAAGGACGGTTTACTAAAATTGGGTGAAGGCACTAATAGATTTCGGAGAACAGTCCTCAAAGCCTGGTCACTAATAGTAAAATACTCCACCTCAAATTCAGGCGAAATATGCGCCCAATCCATTTCTATAATAAAATATAAAAATCGACAATGGGCCAATTTTTAATCAGAAATGGCCTAAAAATGGTATCTTTTCTGTAAATGATCTCTTGAAGGAATAAGGAAATTTTGTAGGGTTTGACGAATTGTGTGCGAGATATGGCGTCTCCACTCCATTCACTGTTTACCAGGGTGTAATAAATGCAATTCCCCAGGCATGGAAACTTCTTATCAGAGGAAAAGGAAGGAATCAATCGGTTACAAATGAGAACATTGAAAAGTTGAATTCAATAAATAAGGTGAATAAAATATTTTACCCGCTATTCTTGCAGCTAGTTGCGACACCACCCTCACCTTTTCAGAACAAATGGACCACACTTTTGGTCATAAACCTGAACTGCGGTGATTGGGAATCAATATGCAAAGGTCCATTTAGCGTTTCTGATGACGATAAAATTATACGCCGAACATTATTCACCAACATAAAACTCTTCCATTGTAGGATCTCAGAAACAGAGCTTGCACATTCTGTTTCAATACAAGAGAAACAAGCTTTCATCTGTTTTTTGAATGCACTGTTTCTCGTTCTATTTTGCTGAACATCACAGATGCTTTACTGCAAAAATGTAGGAAACTAATTATAATAACACAGTAGATGAACATGTAACAGATTTACTCGTACTCCTCTTCAAAAAATATATTTATTCCTGCAAGGTGAGAAGGTGCCAGCCATCCTTCCCAAGTTTCTTCGTTCAGTTACGATTTTACCGTGATGTGGAGCTTCTGTCACTCCATAATTACCCCCCAAAGAAGCAGGAAAATATAAAATTAAGATGGGAATCAATAAAAGGACTTCTTTACGACTAAATAAACCCCTATCCGAAATACAAATCTTTTTCTTTGTATTTCCATCCTACAACAACTACCTTGAAACGTGCAACATTTAGTAAAATGTACAATAAGTGTTGTGAATTGTGATGTATACTTCAGAAACTACTTTTGTATCTATCTACCTTTGCATTTGTATTTGTATTTCAAGTTATTATGTACTTAATTTATCCGAATAAAAAAAAAAATCTTCATTACAATTTAGAAAATCTCTAAATACGCGGTCAGTGATGTATATGACTTGTCCAAGAAGACAGTACAATTCTTTCAGGTATCGGACGTTTTCGCTCTATAAACATTTTGGATCTTCATCACACTTGAAGAGTGTATCTCTCCGCACAGATGAATCCATCCATTTTACGTCACCACACAATAGTACAGTGAATGGTAATGTTGAATATTACATTTGTTGGGTTAAGATTTGAGCTATCCATCGCCCATTCAGCGAGAGAATTGAGAATTACTGGCTTCAGTGGCTGGGCCACCAAGCCAGTCAATAATCCTCTCAAGCCAGTCATTGATCCTTTCATCCCGGTATGCGTTAAGAATATGTTGCCAGTGGACGAGACGACACAAATGATCAACAATAAATCGTTTGGGAGGATCAATAATGATTTAATCCTGCAGCTCTACTGGGTAGTAGGATCAAAGTTTTACTGGAATTCCCTGCAAATACAAAATAGATTCTTCCATTTCGTTGTAGACAAAATTGTATGAGATGAGACCATCCGGGTACCAGTGTTGAAAGGATTAATGACATATTTCATGGCTTCGAGGTTTACATGACTGAGCTCTGCAAGTACTTTAAACCACAATCCGGGCCATCATTCAGCCTGTGGAGTAGAATAGTGCTCAAAACATTTTCCTAGGAGGCATCACATCGTGTACGTCCAGATCGTTTACCACCAACGATGTTCGATTTAGTTTGAAACGAAACACCCTGACGCGAAACCCAGTGGTTGTAAAAGGGTTCGAAATATAAGCAAACATCATTGGAAACAACAAACAACCTAGTGGAACATGCAAATGAGCAAATAAATTTTATTATTACACATCCTTTAAACTTTAAACCCCTGTATTCAACGGAATCGCCGCTATGATATAAATGATTCTGTATTCAACGGGTGATATACAAACTTTTTTACCGCACCGTGTAGTTACGCTTCGAAAAGTTTCCAAATTTCGTTGTACAATCATCGACTGCCTGTCGCAATAGTGTGAAAACGAAAACGTCCAAAGGAAAATAAAGTCGGTTCACAAAAAAATTAGACAAAAATGAGATAATATTTTTAAAAAAAGCCAATCATTTCCAACCGGAACATTAACCCAGTCCCGTGGTCGTCTCGTTTGTGAATCCCATTGTATCTAAACTGGTCAACTTTATTTCGGTAAATCTTCATACATCTTGACATGCTTCTCCCAGCTGTTTTGCAAATCTGCACATATTTGTACTTACATTTTTACTAACGGTAATAGCCACCAATTCGAGCCCATTCACGCCTAACCATTTGGTGGCTATTACTGTTAGTAAACAGCAATACGAATTTCAACAAACACTGATTCCAAAAAGGTTGTTTTGATTTTTTATCGATCCATATGATCAGTACAGCTTCAGTCAAAACAAACTCTTCATCCTTGGGTTTAAACATCGGGATTAAAATTTGTGTATTTAAATGAATTTTAATGCATGGGTTGTGTAATAAACACAGAACGCGATGTGTGTTTGAATCGGTGGGTGTTTTACATAACTCGTTGGAATGGCGTAATCATATTTCGCTCGAGCCTACGGCTCTCGCGAAATATGACTGCGCCATTCCAACTCGTTATGTAAAACACCCACCGATTCAAACACACATCGCGTTCTGTCTATGTTATTTAGCAGTTGTCCTAGTACTTCGTTGAACTTTAATCTATATAACCAGAGAAAAATCGATGGAGTTATCTTAAACCAGACAGAAGTACAGTAATTGGGTAGTTAGAAGAAAGTCACAAACGCTAGAGGAAAACTTCACGTCAATTACCTCAAATATTCACCCAGTATGTACGTTTAAGTGAGAAATTATAGGCGTGATTACTGTTATTGAACTCCAAAACTATTATTTTTCAGAGCAACGCATGTCTATTTAAACATAAACTGAAACACAGATATTAAGGGGTAGTCGGAATTTGGTTAGGCGATAACACAAGGATCAATGAAGGTTTATTTTGTTCCTTTTATATTTTGTCTATAAAAATACGAAAAAGACTTGAAATAAATAGCCGGAGCCTGAGCGAGAAGGGGATGGGGAAGAAAGCATTTGTTCAAAACCAGCCATCGCCACCTCAACGTCCTCACCACCACATACGGCACGTAAAACCATATATTCGTTTCCTGAAAAGAAATGCTGTAAATTCTCAGTGAGACTGTTTTGTGGTAATAAATATATAATATAACAGGTGTATCGTGATCTTAAACTTGATGTCTCTCAGTTGGTACATCCGTCTCTGCAAAAATGTCAAAAAACTGTTTTAATACAATATGCTTTAGCTTGTGTTAGTTTCCACTTATTTATACCTTTGAAGCTCAAGTTTCGTCGACCTTTAAATCTTCAATTTGTTTTTTTTTTTGCCATCAGATACCAACAGCAGGCGTACGGGTACACATCAATATTGTCCTTTATCGTACCCGCAAACAACCTGCATGCGTGCACAATTCCAAACAATATCGGATTTTTTTCCCGAGCGAGCTTAATTTCGTACGCCTCACCGAGCCCTCAACACGGCTCCCACTACACATTTATGAGGCGCAAATCCAATCCAATTTTCTGACTCCTCGCAATCACGGATTGTTTTTAAACAATCTACTTATACATGTATATCCGCAAAGAACAAATATGTTGATGTTGTGAACATTTTTCAAAGGTATACTAATTGATTGTTCATATTTCAGTTATTATTGACAAAAACAAGTGCTGATATTGGAAAGCTCCCACTTTGTTTACTAATTTTAGTGGTAGGCGTTCGTTTGATGATGTGAAAGCTGTTTTGAAGTGACTTTATTCACATCGTAACAGCTTTCTCGTCATCAAGTAGGAGAGACATGTGACTACGTATATTTACGGGTAAATATAAACATTACGGGAAAAGGCATCTACCGAAACCACAGGAATAAACTAACTCCGAAGGGAAGGCGAATCCTTAACCAAATGAAACTGATACGGAAGTGATACGTCTAAACCAACTGGCTTTAAAGAGCTTGAAAACCTTACAGAAAGATCCAGGCCGATGTTTAAATGAGTCGATTAATGCCGCAGCATTAGAAGCAATAAGGGGGTGAGCTTGGGTGGATTAGGATTAAGGACAGGGTAGCTTTAATGAAACTCTGCTATCTTAATTAATTGCTAAATCTCTCCGACAGCAGATGGTGTAAATTAATGTTCCACAATATTTGGAATTTAAACATAAAGACAGGGTGGCTAGACCAAGTGAGGCAGTTAGACCCTGGAACACTTTCTATTAGAATGCCCAAAATACTAGTCGAACAGAATAAGATTCAACGGGATTATGATGGGGAAGTGGGATGGGAGAATGCAGGACATATGGTTAGTGGGTGACACAAAGGAAAGGATTAGTATGCTTATCAGAGAGAGTAGGGAAATGTCATCAAGCAGTTCGTCTCCATGTGATGGGAGGAGAGAAGAGGCGTGGGGATAAGGGGGGCATTTGGGAGAACAGGGCTAACCAAGGCCTTCTCACCAGAGAACCGAGCAAAATCAGCATCTGACCAGAGTGTTATTAGTGTTATTATTATTATTATAAAGTGTCATCGAGGGGGTGAGTTATCACATTGATTGACTTGACGCCATCTTGAGCGAGGGGCTGAGTGATTGTGTTGCGACATTTTTTCAGTGATGTTCCAGCAGTCCAGTTATATAGAGATCAGTGACATCAGCAACAAAGATGTAAGTATATTTCCACGACCGCTCCTATATGCTCATGGGGATGATAATAGCTGCGAAGATATTTCTCTCTATCACAAAGTCTATTGCCTTAATTTCGAGTCACGTCAAGCTGATTTTTCAGATTATCGAACAAGTTCGCACCATGTACAATCAGACGCGAGAGTTGGTAATAATGTGGCGATAGACAGCGCTAGGGCTGTGATATAATCGAGTTGGTTAGCGTGAAATAATCTGAGCATGCAGCGCCGCATCTGATAGCATTTACCTCTTTAACTCTGAGCTTCATATGTATAACAATTCCGAAAATGCATAGTCGTAAGAAAAGTGCTCATATTATGTGTTGTTTCCCAAGTCACCAAGTCTTAATTCTTGTCACCCGAAATATTGTATAGCTTTCATATCAAGAATATTAAAAGTATTTCGAAAACATGCACCGTATCCATCGAAGACGTGATTTTAAAATTCAATGTCTTTTCCACGACTAAACATATAACAATTATGAATAACGTTTGGGCCTGCGTTATTCGCAAAACTCGCCATTCAATATTTTTATTTCATATTTTTCCTCAAAAACAGCTTTTGATCATTCGTTGAACTCATTGCAATGCGGCATCATGCGCTATGTTTTCGAAGCTACAGTTAAAACTAGAAGTCCTGTCACGAACTGTGCGCTTATCTAGGCTTAATTGCGCGTAGGAATTGCGCGCAATTGCCATATCGAATGGCATCCAAAGCACGGCCAGTTTTTCTGGTTAATCACAGCAAACACCAGGCAATGTTTCTCCCAATGCACCTCCGGGTTTCCCGGAGGTCCGTTGGCTGAAACATTGCTTGTGCACAGGCCATATGTACAGAATTTGAAAGCCTTACTATGGTCATAACGCGAAGATTAACGCACAGATCGACGGGCTATTTGTGCGCATTTCATGACAAGACTTCTAGTTTTAACTTTAAGACGAGAAATTTAGTTATTCAAGAAATTGTTTTCCAAGGGTCGTCTGCTATGTAGGTTTGATAAAAAGATACGCAGGTATGCGCCACATATATTTTGACTTATTGAACAATAAATTAGTAACAAACACAATAAACACATAAAGAAAGAATAAAGGATAAAATATTTAAAATAATCTACTTAAAATATAAGCACATATACGAGAGAATAGACATACTACCAGTCACAAAGTGTCGTCAATAAGTGTGGAACAATTCTTCTAGCAATAGCCTGCGAATTAGTTTCCATAGTATGATTATTACATTATGTGAAGCTGTCTCTATTATAGGTATTCGTAGTTCGTTGAAACGATTAATCGATTAAACTGTGCCGGAAAGGTTACAAGATTACGGTTAATTTCTCACTCATGGTTGGAGTGTGGACATAGTATGCATTTTGGGATTGGGAAACGCGCATACATGTAATGCAACTTATGAAAATCTTCCATAAAATACTGTTCATCGGGCATAAATTACATTATGTCACCTATAAATATTTTATGCAAGAGCTGCTTAAGTTTCATTCCGAGTATCCCTCATTATGAGAATCCACAAATGCAAAATACTTCTATCCTATTCCTGACTACATTAATTCCGGGAACGGGAATTCCCGAGTTCCCGGATCCGAAAGCTGATCACCATACCCGGGAAATCAATAGCACGCAATCGGGAATTACGCATGGCACTGTTTGCGTGTTGAACTGAAGTGACGTCGTAAGATTTCGTCAGCACCCCACGTCTGAACTGTTTACATTCCTGCTTCCCGAAGAACCATTTTCACCAATCACTGCAGTTCGCAATCAGTTCCGGTGGACTCTCTTCACCAGCAGCAAGATCTTCACTTAAAAGTTGAAACTCGTCTTCATTTTCAGAATCACTAGTATCGCTCACTGTTCACTACCTTCTTCGCCATCAGCTCCTTCTTCACAAGCCGTCGCCAGTCACCTCTGCTTCAAGCAGAGGAGACTGGTGAAGGTAGTTAAGAGGGAGTTGAGGCCGGTAGTGGTAGTGGTGATAAAACTAGCGATTTTGAAAATGAAGACGAGTTGGAAGCGGGTTCGGGTTTTCACACTTCTCTTAGGAGAATTTTTCCGCATGAATGTGGCAGATTGCCAATAAAATATGTTCATTTTCACGAAAATAAATACGCCTTGTTACTCTCATAAAGTTACTTGATATTAATCGGGACATTTCCCGGTTTCCGGTTCTGAGTGGAATTTCATTCCCGTTCCCGTTTACTAGAAACCCGGGAATATATTAAGCCCTACATTTTATAATAATTAAGCGTCCTAGAATATGCAATGTCTCCGCCCCCAAGCAACAGGCGGTTAATTGATAACGGAATCATTATATCTAAACGGTTAACCGTTTACAAAAAAAAACCCTCAACCGCTTCAGCACTGCTTATCGCATCGAGATCACCCTACTTTTGCGTTGTCGAGGCATGGACCGAAAGTCAGGAATGCGAAACTGGTAGATTCACTCAGTCTTCCACACAATGAGGATCTCAGTTGTTGAATTTTATTACGGGCTTTCATAAAACCGAATGTCTAGAAAATAGGGGGAAAATACGACTGGAACAACTATTTTCATTGTTCTTGCTCTGTATTGTCCTGCAGATGTTTGGCTAGGGTTCGTTCCGTTCGCCTAACATTCGCCCACAACAGAAATGGTGGGACTGAAGTTTTGTTTACACAATCAGCCCAAATTTCCTTTGGTATTAACTTTCCAGAAGCATGCTTAATTTTATTATGGTTAACAAATTTAGTATTCTCATATTTTGGCAATGAAATTCTGTGATGTAACACATTGTTGGAAAGGAGTCTTTAAGCCTTTCCATCAGTGTGTAACATGAGCATATCCTCGGCGTAGTAAGAAAGGGACGAGAAATAATCCGCAGTATTCTAGGAACTTCACTGATGTCTTTGCACCACTAACAATGGTTGACAGGTTAGTAATCATTTTACACTCTCTTTTTGCTCAAAGAATTCATAAAATATGATAAAATAAAAATATTACCCGAATAAAGCTAAAATAATCCGTTGATGGGTTGTTACATTTTCAAATCTCTTTGAAATCTGTCCAACAGTTAATCAGATGATAGTGTTCATCTGCGCATGCCAGAAAGGTCAGAATACCAGGATTTAATGTTCGTTGGACAGATAAGGGTTGACAATTTTAACCTATAGTCTTTTAGGCTGTATGTTAAAATTACTTGTTTACCGATAAATCAACAATTACTCCCTATAAAGCTACTATGGATTCTTCAAGCATGCAATATCAGCTTGGCCTGGGACATCACATGCTTGGCGTTATAGGGATGAGAGGGTTATGCATTTTTGTTATACGCTAAGCGATAGATTATCAAAGAAATTGAGGAAAGATAAAAATCGTACCCCCCACTGTGGAGATATAGAAATTTTCACTTTCACGGTATTAATCAAGATGGCGGCTTTCAAAGCATCACATCAAGGTGAATATGAGTCAAATTATCACTAGAAATGATCAATTGGTTCTAAAAACGTAGAATGAAAAGTAAATCTAGTGTTTTTGAGTGGATATCGATCATTTACAGCAATAATTCAACACCTATTCACCTTGAATTAATGCACGAAAGTCCGTACCAAACCAAAACCTTATATTACGGACTTTCGCGCCATGTTTGTACTAGAAACCGGCCAGTCGAATCAGATTGCAAGACTATATCTGTTCCGAGTATCAATTAAATTACTTCCGCGTTTCAATGATTCAATGCGCTGTGTACTTTCATGCATCAATGCAAGGTTGAAACGAGTGGAATTATCAGATCCTTATAAAAGGCGTATAATACAAAGAAAATCTAGTGTTTTTGAGAGTTGATACCAAAAATTATCTCACTTGTGACCGAGACAAATGGTCAAACGCTCTCGAAAAATAAACATTTGTCTTGATCACGCATGACATAATTTTCGGTATCCACTCAAAAACACTAGATATCCTCTATATATCTAGCGATTTGTTTAAATCGTATTACACTGGTTGTATAAGAACACATTATTTGAAGGCTTCTTTTAACCAAATTTATTCTCTTTGAGAGACTACAACTGTTTAAGGAGTTATAATTGGTCAAACTCCCGATTGTGAGATTCCGAAGCCACAACGGCCAGCAACGAAAGCTTCTAAACTGCAATAATCCATTTATTACATTCATGCGTGTTTGACAATATTTCAGGGCTGCAAAAATGTGCAGTAAGCTGAGTCATAGACGTGGGCTGATATGTTTAGCGATACAACATTCCATTACCCCCACACTCCAATCAACAAATAACCTGTAACTACACTATTCGCTGAAATATTATGGAACTTGGCTCCAATGTCATCAATAAATAATAACATCGGTTTCATATTTAGGTCTGATTTGCAGACAATAGTTGCATTTTTTTTCAAACCAACTGAGAGTTTTCATTATATGTTTCTAAGCATACCTTATGACATCTCGATGGAACGAGCTCGTTAATCTCGTTCAATTGATGGAGTCAAAATCTACGATTTGAAAGCAAAAATTAAAACAAAATGGACTGGTTAGTCTGTATATGAGTACAGTACAGTTGCCGTGTTCTGGTCGTAATCCACGCGTGATTAGTGATGTCCACGCATGCGTTTACTAGGTCATAAAAATCACCATCAGCAAAATGTTAATTAATGAAGCAAAAGCATATTAATTAAATTTTTGATGATTATTCCTATGATCAGTGTTGGAATCTAATATAACAGGGTTCGTGGAGATATTTTCCAAGGGTGGAAAGTGTCCAGTCCACGGCAGCCATCCTATATATACGCGTGGTAAAGGGTTGAGCGGAATAAATCGACTGGGCCTTGGCCAAGATCCACTAGCTAGTCATCCATGAAGTTAATGGCAAGGACGCCTCCTGAGAACCACAAGACGCGGAGGAGTTCTTGTCCGCAGTGGTAAACTAGTTATGTTTTGTAGGTTAAATTGGACCCTGCCACCGCCTCCTGGGAGAAGTCATCAAAAGTGGACAGAGCAGGTATAATCAATTGGCTTAACTGGACTGTATACTCGTGTTACGGTCATGATATAGCCATATTTGCTAAAATGGAACATCAGCACCAGTAACTAAATTGCTCAAATGGCTGAGTAGGTTAGCCAGCCAGAAAACACGCCAGATCTTCAGGGTCTATCAATTACGTCATTTGGAAAACAAAAAAATTATTATTTGACTTTAGAGTGCAAACATTAACCTTCTGCCATACAGTACAGTCAGGGTTGACTGGTTATAATCCACGCATGAGAATTCTAGAATTTATTACTTTCCAAAGTGTGATTTTCTGGGATTTCCGGGTTTGATTATAAACGATAACTTCACAAGTGAATTATGCAATCAACAATTGTGTCATGTATCCATGCGCGCAAACGAAGACGCTTTGCCGTGGGTGTAATGGGGACTTCATTGTTTTTTGTTTTTTAACCCTTTACCGAATATGGAAAGCAGACGACACTTGCAAAAAAAATCTTGAATAGCTATTATTTTCATTTTTTGTCTGAAAAACATAGGTTATGGCCCCTCATTGGAACGAGCTCGTTTTAGAGACAAAAAATGAAAAAAATAATGAAAATCAACTGGCGAGTTTTGAGAATAGCGCTGGCCGTTATGTTAGGTAAAGGGTTAAATAATATAATTATCGCTAATAATGAAAAGTAATAAACAGAGTAATCGCTTGACTGGACTGGTTACGTGAAATAATTCATTCGAGGCGAGGGACTATATTGTAAAACACTCGTGCGCATTCGCGCACTCGTGTTTGTACAATGTCCCTCACCTCTCATGAATTATTTCACGTAACCAGTCTAGTCAAGCGATTACTCTCTATATAATATACGTGATTATGTAAATAAAACAACTTCTTTCCTATTACAGTAGTTGCTGTGGACTGGTTGTAATCCACGTGTGGGCTGTGATGTCCACGCATGCGTTTACCAGGTAATAAAAAGCATCATCAACAAAATTTTAATTAATGAAGCACCGGGTTGTACCAGGTGCTTCATTAATTAAATTTTTTATGATTAGTGCTATAATTAGTATTTGGAATCTAATATTATTGCGTCCGCGGAAGGTGACAGTCCACGGCGGCCGTTCTCAAGTATGTTAGCACTCTTGTTCTCTTTCGGTGTACATTTGTGATTCTGCCGAGGTGAAGGCCAAGTTTGTCCACAAGACGAATACGTCCGCAAAATGTCGTCCCGATTGTGGTCGTAAATGAGCAGATTTTGCCCACAGTTGTGTGACCTCGTGCCGATTACGTCTGCAGAGGCCATTGCTACAATCGGCTCGAGTTTTGCAGACGAAAAAGTCTTACGGACACAATCGACCTTGCTGACAAACGTGGTTTAATTATTCACATAAGCAATCTAAAACATAAACACAACAATCTGTTTGGCTCGATAATTGGTGTCAGTAATCACTTATTGCATAGTGGCCTTACAATTAAAGCATAAAAATAAACAAAAGCGAACTGTATTTGTAAGCAAAAAACTCGCTTTACGGTCACGTACAATGCTTTAGTTTAATATGAAACCAGGGTCTTCTTTATCTGCCATTATTCCATGAAATTTCAATATCTTTTCAACAGCAGCGTTTATGTTAAAAGCGTGTTTCGAAATCCTTGTGATAGTATACGAAATTTTATTGACATCTTTCAATACTTTGCCACCGAGAACAGAAGACAAAAACAATAAGTTTACACAAAAGCTGTTAACCCTTTTCCCAACGCAGACGATATCAAAATTAATTATTTTAAATATCATTTTTTTTCAAATTTCTCAAAAAATTTCAACAAAACCATATCATGTGACCCCTCGTTGGAACGAGCTCGACGAGCTCGTTCCAACGAGGGGTCACATGATATGATTTTGTTGAAATTTTTTGAAAAATAATGTTTTTTCAACTGCTGAATTTACATATTACGCGGGAGGATTCGTTGGGTAAAGGGTTAAATGTGTTTGTGTGTGTGTGTCTGTATGCGTGGGGGTGGGGTGGGGGTGGGGGAGGGGTTATCTACATGTAATGTATATTTAAACTCTAACAAGGCTTTAGCCCGTCGAATTGAAAACATGAGAGAATTAACCCACCTCTTCAAATCCTTCTTGCCTGCTCATCAGAGCTCTTCACAAATAAATATGGAATAAATAACATAACGAAATAAAAAATCATCTTCTAAACAAAAACAATTGTTTTTGTTGGTCGTCGCATCACTGAAGGTGTTGCTATATTAGTATCTCCAGTCAAATATATGATGAACGTAATAAAGATATGCTATGTGAAATGTAAATTCTCCTCCTATAAACTAAGGCATAATTAAACAATCAGTTGAAGCCATACTTTCAGAATATCATTCGAACTCGATTTCTTTCAATACAGAGCGTTTTATGTCGATTTTCATTTAACTCTTTGTACATAGTTGTCCACGCACAATTATTCCTTTCATTGGTTCACTGTTGTTCAGAACTAAAATAACCTCCGAGATATTTAATCCATTGTAAAACTCTCCTTTCAATGCAGCATATTTAAGAGTGCATTCCACTTTTATAATTAGTTTTGTACTTTGGTTCAATTTTCTTTCGATCCTTTATCCTCGTTTCTATTCTCAGCCTCTGAGATGCTTGTTTTAGCGCCCACACTATGTTTAACTGAGCTCACCCCAGTCAAGTCGTTTCCGTAGAAATGTTTTGCGCTTATCTACATTTGAACAACGGAAAATATGAGTCTGTATACACGAGTCAACAATTATCAATCTGGGCGCGATCATCTACAAAATGACCACAAAAATCACAAAATTATGCTTCCTAACACTCTTTTTCATTTTAATATTGACACCATTCAACAATTCATTCATGGATGGATTTGGTTATGTTTCATTAAAAAAGGCGCCAAACTACAGAACAGTCACCGTGAACTGGTCGTAATCCACGAGTGGGCAGTGATGTCCACGCATGCGTTTACTGGGTAATAAAAATCATCATCACCGGTTGTACCCGGTGCTTCATTGATTAAAATTTTGATAATTATTTCTATAATTAGTGTTTGAAATCAAATATTATTATGTCGGTGGAAATAGTACTCACCCGTGGAAAGTGACCAGTCAACTGCGGCCGTACTGTATAGTCCTGCGATCGCAAAAGCGACCACTTTCTCGATCCGATCGCGATCTGGTCACATCAATCTATCATCTACACCAGATTTGAAATATTGCCATATCAAGAAACAAACGACAAAGTCTCAGTGTTTTCGTATTTCTTTTTCTAAAGGCGAGATTATACAGCGTTGTGAGGGGAAAATGAATCAAAGAATTTCGATCTGATCGCCACCCAATCGCGATCCAGTCGCAATCAGGTCGAATTTTACTCACTTTTGCGATCGCAGTACTGTATATTTGAAATAAATGACAACAAAGCAAAACGGAGAATGGTATACTAAGCTTTGCCAAATATTAAAATCCTCCGTTGTAACCCAGGGAAGTGGAATAGTGCTTGCTTACTGGTAGAATAGGATCCGGTAACCAATGACTAAGGTAGAAGTCCTCTAAAGTAGTCAACATAGGTATAAACGATTGTCTAAACGTGACTTCACACCTATGTTGCGGTCATGGTATAGCCGAAGATGCTGACAGTGACCCTAAACACCACTATATAAATAAACAAATAAATAAATAAATCACAAAATAAATACTTATCGAATCGGCCTCATCCGCCCGCGAAAATTACAAATTAAGCAGTTACAAGAACAAAAATTCAAAACATTTCAACAAAACCATATCATGTAACCCCTCATAGGAACGAGCTCGTTGCAATGAGGGTCAAACGATATAGTTTTGTTGAAATTGTTTCAATAAGTTTGAAAAGTGTTAGAAAAAAAATTAAATTAATAAAACCTTTTATCGTTGTCATTTGGTAAAGGTTTAAAATGTTGCTATTTTTCAGTGTAATATTTAGTGTTTTTGTCCATCAAGATCTACTTTGTGGACATAGATTATGTGATAAAAGCATTTTATTTTTTGGGCCTTGTTATCGGACAGATGGCGTCATTAACCCTTTACCGAACGAATTGGCCACATCCGCCAACGTAATATGCAAATTCAGCAGCAGAAAAAATACTATTTTTCAAAAAATTTCAACAAAACCATATCATGTGACCCCTCTTTGGAACGAGCTCGTCGAACTCGTTCCAAAGAAGGGTGACATGATATGGTTTTGTTGAATATTGTCTGCGTTGGGTAAAGGGTTAATTAGTAAGTTCATCGAGAGCATTTTGTTTGTAAGTTGAAAATGTCTCTTTACCTGAGAATCTTTTCAAAATTTTGGATGCAGAACAAAACATCTGCGGTTCTTAGAAGTAAACAATATGTGAATAATTTACATTCTTAAATCAAGCAATCGGCTTTGAAGCCATTCATTATAGTTTTCAAGGTTAAGGCCTTATGACATTTTCGGGACTGTAAACGCAATTATCCACAGATGTCTAATCGACTAAAGGGAGAGGGAAAAATAAACAAAATGAAATATAATTTTAATCTTGGATTTAATGCTCTGTCTGTTTTTTTTTGCAAGAAATAAAAACTGAAAAGTTATTTAATATTTCTATGTATTTTTCACGATAAATAATTATGTGTAAACAATGGTAGGCTGCATTTAGAACCGTTGATTTTCTTACAAAATAAATTTTAAAAAATGATTAAGTTTAAATGGAAACAGGCTGTTTTATCTACGCTTCCAGCTAATTAAAACTTAGCCTTTCTACTTGATCAAAACCATTTTGTCTTAAGAATTGTGATAAAATATCTGAGCATCTTTAATCATTTCTTATGTAAATATTTACTGTTAAGGTTCGAAGAAAAACTGTTTGGGTCGGGATTTTCATATTTTTAAGTTTATGCAAAAACCGAATATATAATAGAAATTAAGATTAAAAAATATACATATTTCTTTGTTTTTTTCTATCGAACATACAAAATACCCACTTATATAGGTTGACCCTAGTTCTAGTTTTCCAGAATGGCTCCAAATAAAGTAGGAGTGCAGTAACAAGTACACGTGCATATCGAGTACACGATGAAGTAAAGAAACTTCACTCGTTGTTGTGTCTGTGGTTTAGCAATGTTTTTCAGACAATGGTAGTTGTGATTTTTTGGTGACTTTGCTTTTAGACTATTTTTCGACAAGAAAATAAAGACCAAGCTGGACATCAAATCTCAAAACACACGTTTAAAATTTACAGGGCGTCAAGAAGAACGGATAGAGCCAGCAAGAAAAGTGAAAGATAACTCTGCTTTATCATCTTAGTTTTTGACTAAATTTCACTGCATCCTTAATTTAACAAGAGAGTCCATAGGAAATATCTTACCACTAACCCTTTACGCAATTTAACAGTCCTATCCGGCCAACAATATTCACAAAAATCGCCATTCCATTTTTACTTTTCTAAATCTTTATTTCCAAAACATTAAGCCAGAACACAAAGGAGGTGGAGTACAGGGGACTGGAACCAGCGACCAGATTTGGAGGTTTTCCTGTTTTTCACGAGCACCGAAATCGCGTGTGAAATACAGGAAATACTCCAACAATGTACTCGATCCGAGTAGTGTTCTGTACTTATAACACGAATCAACTTGAATGAGTGAAGCTTATGTTTTTTAAGAAAAATATCACCTTCTGAGGACTGTGCCATCTTGTTTGACACATTTTTGTTTCGAAGCATTTCATTAACGTCATAGCGTCACTCAGATACGTAACGACTAGTCGGGTACGTTCTTACATGACGTTCTTGCACATTAGGTCGTATCCCACACGCGGTGTACCAAACACATTCCTCAATGCCGGAATTGCATCGGGTAACGTTAAATAATACAGCAACCGTGGTACAAAGCTTATAACCCTTCGTTGGAACGGCCTTGTCCAGCTCGTTCCAATGAGGGAATATAAGCTTGGTGTTTGTTGCAAACATTTAAGTGTTAAGTGATTTAGAACTTGTTCATTGCAATTGCTGTGTTTAAGCATTAACGGGGTGGATTTTCCACCTCAACTCTGTGATAAAAATTCCTCTGAACAATTGGGAGTACACGCGTGGCTTCAGTTAATGGTCCTACGGGTTCAACCAGGGGGACCATTAGGCGAAGCGTGCCTTATGCCCGTTTCCTTTCTTAAAAAACTTTGCACCATTGCCCCGGTGGAAACTACAACCCCCAGTTGTTCAGTGGCACAGATCCACACTTTGGTTTTAAATACCCAGTTGAGCGCAAGCAATGGGAGAGTTACATAATATCTAAGCTTAATTGTGCATAAATTGCAACTTCGAGCAGGAAAGAGTAATTGCAGCAACTGGACGAGAGGGAAATTAATTTAATAATGATCGCCCTTTCGTGTTGCCTGGGTATACCATGCTTTCTCTGCACAAGATGCCGTTTTGTATTTGCAGGACGTAACAAGTAAGTATTTGTTTTTGGTTAATAAACTACTGTTTTTTTTCCATGATTACCTATTCTACTATACATGAAAAGCCTATGGCATAAATTTTAGCTTTACACACCAACCGTGGTGAACACGTCAGCAATGGGATTTCAGTAGTTAAAAGTTACACCTACAGTGGAACTACATCCATGTTGACCTTTGGTGACGTCGACCTGAATGCGAACTTGTCTAAATTTACCGCACGTCGCCTCGCGAAGAGTGAAATGAAAGTGGCAATTATTTATTACGTTTTTAAATGCGTTCACCCCATAATACACCCAAAATTAACAAACATGCATTGTCTCATGTTAATAAAGCATCCATAACTTGAAATAGTATGTTATTATGTTGTTAAAATGAACAAGGTCCTCTTTCTTTTTCAATTTCGTTTCGGTGATAAAACTGACAACGGAAGTACCGCCCACCGATCCTCGTGTAAACAAAAACAGATTCGCATGTTTGTACGTCTGCTGTTCAGTAAAATCGAGAAAAAATAATAGCGACTCTTAATCTGACGATCATGGTATAAATAAAATATACCCAAAGTAACTTTGTATACCAAATGTCCACCACTCGTGGTGAAGTGGTGTTAACACCACCACTTCACCACTCGTGGTGAACATTTGGTACACCAAGCTACTATGGGTATATTCAAAATATTGGTCAACTTTCCATCTGGCTGATTCACAGAATATTTAATCTGTTACAAAACTGTAAAGGATCAAAATTCCTGATAAACTCATCAACTGTACGGACGAACATTTGCGTTCACATGTTTAGAATCACGTCTAAATTGTTTTGCATACTTAAAAAAATCACAGACCACTTTGAAAACAGTTCTTCTGCCAATTTCCAATCGAAATGCCCATTTTTATTTCCTCTGCCTAGTCGGAAAACAAAGCATTCTGAAATATGGAGAAAACAGAGGCAAGTATGGCTATAAGATAGATGAAGAAAAACAAACGATCCAGAACAAGCGCAACCATTTTCCATTCCTTTGCTACTTTTTCTTTGGCCTCCTTTTCATGGACCCTATCAACAATGCCAGTCAAATAACGCTTTATATCTCGAACTTCTGCTTCTAATGTCGTCATAGGTGTTGTGTGATTTGGAGAGTTCTCAACAAAATGGTCATTGATTTGGTGATGTGTGCTTCCATTGGGAAACTGCTTCCAGTTCTCGTCTGTGGACTGCATTTCCAGAAATGCCACTTTATCGTATTTCAGATCATTGAATTTCTTGTCTCTCTGGTGAAGTATTTGTCCACCACTGGCGGTTTCTTTTGGCTTTCCATCATGTACTAAAGCATGCATGCAGAACACCTTCGACAGGACATCCACCACAAACTAGAAATTAAAAGTATGAAAGACAAAGATTATTTTTAAGATCATGGCTTGCTTTTCAAACACGTCATCTCGTCATAACATTATTAGCGAGTTTAGGAAGAGTCATTGAAAAATAGCAGCACTGCAGTTCAGTCGCCGTGGAGTGGTCATAATTCACGCGCGGGCAGTTTGCCAGGTAATAAAAATCACCATCAGCAAAATTTTAATTAATGAAGCACCGGGTTGTACCCGATGCTTCATTAATTAAGTTTTTTTTTATTATTATTCCTATAATTAATGTCTGGAATCAAATATGATTGCGTCCGTGGAAATAGTGCCCACCCGTGGAAAGTGACCAGTCCATAGCGGCTGTACTGAACTTCATGTCATGGAAAAAAAGTAAAGCCAGAGGCGTGGCGAAGATTACCGATTGAGGAGAGAGAGGTGTAAACCTGATTTCCCCGGACTGTGATGTCACAAGTCCAGACTGACTAATATTCTAAATGCGTTATTTGGGCATGCTTTTTTCGAAGACACACCCTGATGATGTAGTTGGAATATTAGTTAGTTGGAATATTAGTTGGTCGGGGTTATAGTTAGAAGCTTAAGATTTTTTTGTATATTTATTAGTGACAAGATAAAATATACATGTAGTGGTCGTGGCGCAATTTCTTATTTACTTAATACGTACAGCACCGGCACTCCAAATTGGTCACGAAGGCACGCCAAATAAGCCTTAAAAGCCCGAATAGGGTACTACAGACCTGTATTTGTATGACCGACGGTGTGCATGACACCAGTTCAAATCTAGTCTTTTAAGAAAGTACATGATTTCTAACCAAAAATAATTAATATCTCAAACAAAAAACCCTTACCGAATGAAAATATGAGTATGAAACCCCCAAAACCACTCTTAGCAACTCCCCCGAGTGAGAAATTAACAGATGACAAGTAACGCTTCCAATATCAATCGAAAATCAACCAGAATCTCTCATCTTCCCTCTCAACCCTTTAGCTCATTTAACGTCCATATCCAACTCGCAACATCCTAAAAAATTCAAATTCTACGTATTATTTTTTCCACTTTTACCTTCAAAATATAGCATATAATCTCTCCTTGAAACGAGCTCTCCGAACTCGTTTCAATAAGGAATTATAAGCCAAGTTTTGGTTGAAAAAATTAAATTTGTTAATTATTCAGGAAAGGTGTTTAAAGTCGTCGATTCTGTTCGTGTTTGGTTAAGTGTTAAGTTTTTTTTTATTGAAAATGTACCTTAAATTTTTCACACTAAACTGAATTTTTTCCCTTTTTTTACAAATAAGTTGCTACTATATTTTACAGTTTCTCAATGACAAAATGTCGGAAGATGGCTTTTAAAGAATGAAACGTCAATGTGAATATTCTACCAAATGAATAGTTGAAAGTATGCAAGCAAATACAAGGTAAGCATGTGAGCGAAGGCTGGGCCCAGAACAAATAATTGCCGACCAAAATTCGCGTAGTAGAAGAGAAATTTTATGATCTCGTCTCAAGTACTTAAAAGGACATGGTCACTCATAACTTGGACAAGTTATAAAAAACTGGATGACTGAAGGGTGTAATCCCAATGCTACAAACTGGCTAAAGCTGAGAGTACTCTGAATGCCGGACAAAAGTTATGAGAAAATAATTACAAATCACCAGTCCTTTAAACAGCCATTTAAAAATATCTTACGAATAGGAACACCCCTCTTGTAATGAGAATAATTTTTTGACCAGTCCCTTCTTCTGGTTATTAAGCCCATTCATTATTAATGGTAAAGAACGCACAATCAAGCATCGGAGAATAATCGTAGATTCAGACTCTGGGGGCAATTTATTTATTTATTATTTATTAGTGGTTTAAGCTCACATATTTATGCACAATGACTAATCGTGACCGTGACAGTTTTACGGGTGGAGGAAGCCGGAGTACCCAGAGAGAACCACCGAGCATCTTCGAGCAACTGTCAGCTCCTCAACATTCTAACTCTGTTCAAGCTCCGCTCAAGCAGGGTTAAAGCGGTTGAAGACATGTGCACCATCGACATGCAGTACGCCTTAGTACACGGCGTCATGGCGTCCCCATGTAGGCAACCAGGATAAAGTGCCTTGCCCAAGGACACAACGCGGGTCGTCCCGGACGGGGATCGAACTCTCTGGGGGCAAGAAATGATAAACATTTGTTGTCTTTGACTGTAGTTGTTTATTTGAAAATTATTCTATTAAAGTTGTGTCATTAAAAACTTCACAATATATTCTTTATCGCGGACTATTTAATGACGCGAACAAACAACGCATATTAATTTGTAACGTAACCGCGGGTCTTATGGAAGCCGCTGCTTATTCTCGTTCCATTTAACCCTTTACCTAACATGAAAAGCAGACGACACTTGCAAAAAAAATTCTTGAATAATTAATTTTTTTTTCATTTTTTGTCTCAAAAACATAGGTTATGACCCCTCGTTGGAACGAGCTCGAAAATTAATTGGCGATTGGCGTTACGTTGGGTAAAGGGTTAAGTGCCTTTTGTGGTGTTTTTGGACCATATAATAAACATAATTTACAAATCGTCTCCAGTTTGTATCGAAATTTACAAACTCGTCCAGTAAATTGGACCTGGACCTTGCTAAAGCTCTGTCCAGACCTAATTTACTAAACTCGTTCTGCAAAATTCGGTATAAACCGGGAACGAATTGGAGATCTTCTATGTATTTACCATGAAAAGTTTGACAAACGTTAGGAATGCAAATTTGTAAAGCATCTGCGTGTGTCTGGAGTGGCGCACAATCACGCTTTTCTTTGCAGCATGTATTATCTATTGACTAAAGTGAATTTTTTGATTTGATTGGTTGATAGATACGTGGTATGAGACCATACCCATTGAAACCCACGATACGTCCGCCCAGCCACTGGCAAATTTCTCATACCCAGTGGAAGCCTCGTTCCGAAATCTACAAATTGTCCATACCTCGTAGAAGACGCGTCATTCCAGTTTTACAGTGTACATGTATTATATTTTAATTTTTTATCTCCAAAATATAGCTCATGACCCCTTATTGGAATGAGCTTGTCGAGTACCCTCCAGTGTGGGGCTCATAAGCTATGTTTTTGAGACAAAAAGGAAAAAAAGAAATTCAATAATTTTTTTATACTAGTCATATCGGCATATTTTCACAAAAACTCTTTTGCACAAAAATTCCACAGAAACCTGTATGGCTCAACAATGGAAGATAAAAGATCTCATGCTGTGTGTGTTCACACATGAAATAGATTGTACTTCTAAAACGGAAAGTCAATAGATAAATTCGTTACCCCGTGTTTGATCACGTGGTACAGGTTTTTACCTACCCGAAGCCAGCCGTATCCCATTCGGCCTTCGGCCTCATGGGATACGGCTGGCTTCGGGTAGGTAAAAACCCGTACCACGTGATCAGACACGGGATAACTAATAATATCTGTCAGGAGTGTTTTGGTTTCGATGCACTATCAGAAATATCTTTTCACGCCGTTGTTGTCCGACGTTGCAATCCGAATTAGGTTATAATATGATATTGAAAGTGATGATTCGATTTGAAGAAATTCAATTAGATTACTTCAAGAGAGAGGACTGGGAGGTGAGCACCCTTGGTGTTGACTGTTGCGCAAGGATAGCATCTCTCGAAACTATTTACAACGTGCTACCTAACAGGAGAAGTATTACCTACCAACTGTCAAGCAATTATGTATGTTTATACACACTAAAATCAGTTGGGTTAAAAATTAACCCAAATCAACTGGGATGAGTGAATATGAACCCAATTTTAGAGTGTATACAAATCTTTTATTGCAAGCATATGTTTTTAATTTCATAAAATACATGCTTTTTCTTCAAAAACCGAAGCGGACAATACATTTGTTGGTATTGTCCTTGAACAAGACGGATCACGTGCTCGAACTATTTAACTATTTCTTTTTTTTACGTTTTGGTTATTTTGGGCAATAATTTGTGTTTTCAATAATTTTTTTAGTAATCTGTAGGCGTGCAACAAATACAGAACAGCATATGCGTTCCAACTGTCATTTTTTACCGCACTCGATCGATTTCGGCGGAGGGATAATATTGAACAAGAAGCCGAAGGCTTCGAGTTCAATATTATCCCTCCGCCAAAATCGATTAATATTGTCTTAGTAAACTGTAGGCGTGCAATAATACAGAACAGCTACGCGTTCAAACTGTCTTTTTTTACCCCACGAAATCGATTTTGGCGGTGGGATAATATTGAACGACAAACCGATGGCTTCGAGTTCTATATTATCCCTCCACCTCCTCCCGTTCTGTCTATTTCTATTTTACGAGTGTTCGAATTTCCCAACAGAGAATGAATGTTTTTATTTCAGACTTCTCCTGCAACAAATATTACACATTATTTCTTTTTCTAACATGCGATACTATTATCTGTGTCACTAAATAAATAAACTCGTGCTACAGATTAAAATAGATATATTTGCTTCAGCTGTATTTTAACCCTTTACCCAACGGGTAAGACATGAACAATTATTATTTTAATTATTGTTATTTAAAGTGTTTAGAACATTTCAATAATACCATATCATATGGGTAAAGGGTTAAAGTGCTATGCAAGTAAGGGAAACTTGTTTACTTTGAAATTCCCACCTCTGATATTCCATAAATTCAAGTTAAATATACACAAATTATACATCAAAATGAAGGTTGTGATGTATAGAACACGAAAAATATAGGCAATCAACTTACTGAGTTGACAACATGCACCAGTGGTTCCTGGAAGTCTCCTACCGTCTTCGTACCAGAACTGATAACAAAATAATATTTCAGGAGAAGAACTCGTGGCCAAAGATGCTTCAGATATCCAAGAACAAAGCTGGGAATTCGAAACACTTTACGAAGCAGCGACAGGGCTGCATTTGGGGAAAGGACAACACTGTCTCCATTTTTTTATTCAATATGGGTACCATGGCCGACGTCATGCGCATATCACGCGATACCACGACTTTTCATCGAAAAACAATCGTGTAATTCTAAGAAATTCAAACAGGTGTAATCATACATTGCAAGTAATATGGCAACCGTGCATTCCCCATAATAATAATTGTGTGTAATATGAAGACGATCTTTCTCATTATTTGATTTTAGACGGCATTGTTTATCGATGTTTTTTCGGCTCCGATGACCTTGACCAAAATGTAAACAAACAGACAATGAAAACAATGCCGAGAGTTTTGGAATTTACCCCCAAACAGCTCTGTTACTGTGTTTTGAAGACGTTTGTGATTTCCTAGCTTCACTTTTGGATATCTGAAGCATATTTGGCCAGGAGCTGTTCTGAAATATTATTTTGTTATCAGTTCTGTTACAAATACGATAGCAGACTTCCAGGAACCATTGGTGCCTACTATCAACACGGCGAGTTGACTGCATATATTTTCCGTATTCTCTACATCATAACCTTCATTTTCATGTATAATTTGTGTATATTTAGTTTGAATTTATGAAATATCAGAGGTGGAAATTCCAAATTAAACAAATTTCCCATACTTATATAGCACCTTAAACATTTTTATCGACTAAGCGTCTGGCGTAATGCCCTAAACGAACTCAGTAACATATTCGTGGACCACTGAGGTCACACTAATGGAGCAAATCAATAACGGACACACAAAGTTATAACCGGGAGACACAAAGCAACACGGCAAGTAAAATGAAAAACACCAATTAGTCAATTTTCTTTTGGAAAGCATGCAACACAAACTCCTGGAAAATAATGTATTACTGTGTTACTATTATATATGAAAACAAAGATTTATATCATGGTGTTGCACTGTTATTCCAACAGTGACTTCTTTATTTACAAAGCTCTATGTTTAAAATACCGAACGTTCTTGGAATGTAGTTGCCGGACAAGAAGACGCAGCAAAACTGCACCATGCATATGTGGAGAATAAGAGTGTTACATTTAAAAGCTGATCAAGAAAACTGAAAGAGGTGGCTGAACGAAACCGTTTTTTTTCTGTGCGGATGGTCGCAGTAAACAAATGAATCGTTTTCGTACTTGCTGGACGGTCTAAAATTCCTTTATGTTAACCGTCTGCACAGTGATGTCAACAATCTCGAAATTTCAAGCAGCAATTGTTTCCAATAATGCAACTAGATTAATGCAATTCACTGTCAGAGAACCAAATGTAGTTTTTTAGTTTTTTGTTTCTATTTGGTGTGGGGGGGGGGGGGGGGGAGGGGGTGGGCTCAACAAGATTTTTTTTTCAAACCGAACTTCCCATAATAAAATGTACTTAGTCAAATTTAACCTCATTTAGCTCTGTCAAACAAGATTGAATTGGTTATATTCCTAGTTGCGTTATGAAAACATATTTGAGGGTTTAACCATTTACCTAACGAATCGACCGAATCCACCCGAGCAATTTACCAATTAAACAGTTGAAAAAAGTATATTTAAAAAAAAAAAACAAATCAACAAAACCATATCGTGTGACACCGGGTCCCCGTGTCACCCTCATTGGAACGAGCTCGTTCCAATAAAGGGTCACGTGATATAGTTTTGTTGATTTTTTGTTTTAAAATCTTCAAAAAAGAATAATTAATATAATACAATTTGATATCGTGTGCGTTGGGTAAAGGGTTAAAAGTTGATACTTTGAAATTAGTGTGTAGAGTGTTAATTGAGTATCAGCAGTGTGCACATACTTTGAGAAAAATATGGACATTTGTCCTTTTAAGTGATATATACATATTATCGCTACAGTGAAGTGATCTGGCCTCAGGCAGCTCGTTTGAACCAGCGATCGACCTCCTCAACGAGACGTGATATGACGACCTAGATCACTTCACTGTGGCGATAAAAGGTTTATTACATGACTTATAGTTCAACATCGCATGCCAACGCTAGCATTAACAATTCCCCCAACCTTTTTTTCTGGTAAAATGGATTGAAGTAAAAAATAACTATTTTTGTTTACATTTATTTTTGTATCAGGTGCTCACTTCCGGGGAATCCTCCGATGCGCATGAATACGATCTATTTATTTATTTATTGGTGTTTAAGGTCACATACTTATGCACAATGGCTAATCATGACCATGACAGTTTTACGGGTGGAAGAAGCCTGAGTACCCGGAGAGAACCACCGAGCATCGACGAGCAACTGTCAGCTCCCCAACATACTAACTCCACACAAGCAGGGTTAGCATTGGTTGAAGACAAGTGCACCATCGACGTGCAGTACGCATTAGTACACAGCGCCACCGTGCCCCCACGAGAGCAATGGGGGTGAAGTGTCTTGCCCAAGGACACAACGCGGTTGCCGCAGGTGGAATTCGAACCGAGGACCTCTCGGCTTGCAGCCTGCATCTCTACCTACTGAGCCACCGCGCCACCGCATGAATACGATAAAAAAATATCATGAATACGATAACAAATTCGGACCGCCGTTCGAGCGCACGAATTCCAGCTCGGAGTAAAGTACTCTCTGGGACCGGAACAGCTAATAATGCGAATTCGAACGCACCCGTAAATAGTCCGCCATACATTAATGATACTGAATCGGATTCCACACTGTGGATTTTCCGGGGACCAGGAAAAGATCGCCAAATAGTAATGATATTTAGCGATTAAATTACATAGTCATATAATAAATAAAAGAAATAATCAACTCTCTAGATTTGTTATCCTATGAAAGCTGAAAATGTTCTAAATATTGCGAATATAATGTACAGGGATTAAATCCAATTTTGATATTTCGGTGTTTCCTGTGGCATAATTACCGCCTGTGGTAATCTGATAGATGAAGAAGCTTTCAATCCACACAAAATCCGAAAATCTCGGTGTTTACATTCTATTTAAAATCTGACAGAAAGACATGTTTGTTCACTTTGTCAAAATATCAATCCACATTGAGGGTCTGGTATAGAAAAGGGAGCTAACTTTTTCGAAAGTCATCCCAGATAAAAAAAAAACAGCTGAAGTTGTAAACTTCAACCAGCAAAAGTAAACACAAGCTTATTTAACCCTTTACCCAACGTAACGGCCAAAACCGACCAGCGCTATTCTCAAAAATCGCCAATTAATTTTCATTATATTTTCATTTTTTGTCTCAAAAACATAGGTTATGACCCCTCTTTGGAACGAGCTCGTCGAGCTCGTTTCAATTAGGGGTCATAACCTATGTTTTTGAGACAAAAAATGAAAAAAAAAAACTTATTCAAGAATTTTTTATGCAAGTGTCGTCTGCTTTTCATGTTAGGTTGAGGGTTAAAGAAAGTTTTGTTGTTTTTACAAGATTGTTATCATAAGATGGTGATCTCACGGTCTAAATGCACATCGTTGCCTTTACAAAAGCGGACAGAGAACGCCCAGATCACGACTCAAAATTCTCTACCCAGTTTAATGCGCGACATAATGCCGAGTCTCATCTGTCGGTAGAGCTGGGCAGTTTTGATGTTTTGGATTTGGTTTCGGTTGAGTTACAGGGAAAAACTCGGTTTCGGTTCATTCCTATGTGCTATTAACCTCTAGTAAACAACACTTAGGGGTCTGTAACCTGGAAAAAACACGCAATAGTTTATAAGACACCATTCACACACCATAAAAGTCCTGTCTGTAAGTATCTCCAATGGGTCCATCCTAACTTCCCTTTGATCATTCTTAGGGGTTCTAGGGTATCTGTTGCTAAGCTTATTGAGTCAGAAAAAGCATAAATGAGGGTAACAAATGAAAAAGTTCCTCTATGCTATGCTGTGTTACCAGTGTCACATTTTCTCCCTTATTGACTCGTCCGGTGGAAAATGGGAAAACGTGACAATGAGAACACCACATATTCGCCTCTTTGCCCGATAGACTGGGTGATGAAAGTACGTATGGGTCAGTAGCCCAGTCCACCCCCCCCCCCCCCCAGGAAGATATTTTGATCCGTTTTTGCACAAGTACAATGAAAGCGTTCGGTCGGTTTTTGCTTGGTCTTGCGGTTCGGTTTTCCGCGAAACCCGGTGTGACAGGAATGATAGTCCGTAGGAAAATTAGTCCCTCTGGACTATTATTCCGCGGAATTATAGTCCTAGGTCTAACATTTCTAGGAATAGTAGTCCGCCGGACTACTATTCCTAGAAATGTTAGACCTAGGATTATAATTCCGCGGAATAATAGTCCAGGGGGACTAACGTTCCTACGGACTATCATTCCTGTCACACCGGAACCGAACCGGGAAACCCAAGCTCTATCTGTCGACAAAATATGCAAAAAATATATTTCCGATTAAAAATATATCTATGAAATACCCTACTCTTTTATTTCTGGAAAATAAACATGATGATAGAGTATTCAACAATAGATCTGATTAATGTGTTATCAAGTGATTGCCTTGTGAGGAAACGCTGTTCTTAGTCAAACATCCAGAACTCCAGGTGACACCCATACCACGTGGAAGGGCACTGAATGTGACTCAGCTTTGCAGCTATGCCCCTGTCTGTGCAATGACCATGATTGTGCAGTTGGAAGATGTGTTAACAACATAGTTATTAAATTCACTCAGAATTTGCTGTCGGGAGACATCTTGACACTTCATTGAATATACGATGAAAAACTTCTGCGTGCCTGCGAAGAGGTAACCGATATATGTTATTAGATTTTTCCAAACGATTGGACGAATTGAAATGTGTTTAAGCAGCAGGCGGGTTTGTCTGTACTTTAATCCTTTCAACACTGGCGCCCTGGAAGGTAACATTTCAGTCAATACTATTAACTTCGAAATGGACGTAACCACCCTGGCTTGTTTGGAGGTTCAGGAATAATTTAATTCAACAACTCTGCGGAGCTGTTGCATTAAATTATTACCGAGCTTTGCTTCAGATTGTTTACTCTTCATATCGTCTACTCGTCCACTACCAATTTTTTCTTCATGCAAAAAATAAATTATGCATACCGGGTTGAAGGATTAAGCAAAGTAGGCATTTGTACATACCAATGCACTGGGCGTTAGAAGGAAAACGACACTTCTTACGCCGAGAGGTCCTATATATAGTAAGGACGAGTAATGGGGCAATGGTCTCTGATAGGTTTGCTCGAAGAAGCTGCGTTTAAAAGCCGATCGTAAGCACTTTTAGAGTAATCCTCCCACCCTTTTGCAAATATAATCTATCTTGGGAATGACGCCCCCAAATTAACCCCTTCACGCACGCACGCACGCACGCACGCACGCACGCACGCACGCACGCACGCATGACTATTTGACGTGTTGTTAAGCCTTGAATCAATATTTCTCGTTGCTGCAGTCTATTGACGATGAAAACTTTTATATTTTTCTATAGTAAACTACGAGGTGTATTCGGAAGGGGTAAATTAGATTTTAGCTCCTGATGGAAAAAGTGGTAAGAAGGGGGCTTGGTCAATCTCGGGTCTTTTTTCCGTCAGACCTAACCAAAGTGTATGGAGAGGAAGGTAAAACCGCGCGCGAAAGGTGAACAGTAAAAGTTGTCACTTTTCCCCACATTTGACTCTGAATGCAAGCCTCTCGTAACACCATGTGCTCATATATCAGATAACATTTTGACGTAACAATTTAGAGCCATGACAAGTGTTCAGTTTAATTCAAGTGGATATAAATTAAAAATTTTAATTATTAATTCAGTCAGATAGTAGATTGCAAGTCGGACTGTAATTTGGAAAACGGCAATGAATCATTCTGAAGATTGAAGTGTCAAGCTTGTCACGCCTGGCCTGAAATGTGATAGTTACAAAGTAGTCGCACGTTTCAATCGACACCTGCAGTCAGCTTGTTGGAAATTATGAACAGCATTCAACTAAAATTTGATTTACACTTTAAAGGCCGGGGAGCAACATCTTGAAATATGATGCGATGAGCTCTAAGTTTAAATGTGAACTTAAGTGCGTTGTTTTCAACCTTGACTGTTCGAGATACAGTACGGCCGCCGTGGGCTGGTCACTTTCCACGGCTGGGCAATGTTTCCGCGGACGCAACAATATTAGATTCCAAACACTAATTACTGGAATAATCATCAAAAAAATTAATTAATGCTTCATAAATTACAATTTTGCAGCTGGTGATTTTTTGTTACCCGGTAAACGCATGCGATGACATCACTGCCCGCACGTGTATTACGACCTGACCGCGACTGTACTCTAGTCCCAAACTCATTTAAAACTTTTCCTAACACGAATAGCAGACAAAAAAATCCTGAATAAATATAGAATATATCCATTGTAGGTTGGTGTACCAAATGTTCACCACGAGTGATTAGGTGGTGTTAACCGCGAGCCTTCGGAGCGCGTTTAGCACCACTTCACCACGAGTGGTGAATATTTGGTACACCAAGCTACTTTGGGTATATTTTATTTATACCACGACCGTCAGATTATCAAGAGTCGCTATTATTTTTTCTCGATTTTACTGAACAGCAGACGTACAAACATGCGAATCTGTTTTTGTTTACATGAGCATCGGTGGGCGGTACTTCCGCTGTCAATTTTATCGCCAAAACGAAATGGAAAAAGAAACGGGGCCTTCTTTCGTTTTAATAACATAATAACATACTATTTCGAGTTATGTATGCTTTATTAACATGAGACAATGCATGTGTGTTCATGCTTGGCATCTTATGAGGTAAACCCATTTAAAAACGTAATAAATAATTGCCGGTTTTATTTCACTCTTCGCGAGGTGACGTGCGGTAAATTTAGACAAGTTTGCAATCAGGTCGACGTCACCAAAGGTCAACTTGGATGTAGTTCTACTGTAGGTGTAAACTTTAACTAATGAAATCGCATTGCTGGCGTATTCACCACGGTTGGTGTGTAAAGCTAAAATTTATGTCATAGGCTTTTCATATATAGTACAATAGGTAATCATTGTATAAAAAGCAGCTTTCATATTTTTGCTTAAAAATATTGCTTTTGAACCCTCATTGCAACGAGTTCGTTCCAATGAGAGTACATAAGCAATGTTTTTGAAGCAATGATTGAAAAATAACCTACGAATGTCAATTTTTGTAAGCAGCGCTGGCCGGTATAGCCGTTGCATTAGGTAAAGTGTTCAATCAAATTTAACCATTTCTGTACCTTGCCTCGAAAGAAGCAATAATTGTCGACAGAAAAACGGCTGAATTTAATGGAGAATTTGATAAGAGGTTCGGTAATGTTTTATTTTAGGAGTCCTGCTTTGCTGAGGGACTAATGTGTTACTGTCCCAACCCTCCCTCCAGTCACGGACTAAAACAGGATTAGAACTGTTCTCACCAAGTTTGGCAAGTTCTATTTTCCAGTTGCCCATAAAAAGTGATGTTGGCCCAACCTTTGCAGCAAGAAAATTGTTTAAGAACATGTACTTCTTGTTTGTGTTCTGTTATTATTCACCGGCAATTGACTGAGGGTTTCTCAGCATCTGGGGAACGATATTTTAACACCAGGTGCTAAACGTTCAAACCCGGTTATTGAACGGTCCAAACCCTCTCTCGAAATGTCTAAAGTGCTGGCGCCAATGTCCAGGATATCCAAAGTGCTGGCGTCAATGACCAGGAGCCACAACAAATGGATACACGATAATAACTCAAATATACGTTACTAGAGACTGACATTCCGTTAAATATCATGGAGTTGCCTACAACACACTGTGTATGAAGCACCCTCGGCATTCAGCCGCGTTGCACATTTTTTTTATATATTTATAGCCTGTTTGTATTCCGAACACCTTTATGTGGCACTCGAGAAAAGCGAAATCGTTTAATTTTATTTACAACACCTCGACCCACGGCTTAAGGTCGCTTCCAGATTGCGATCTGACGGAGAAAGAGACTGTTTTAGCGATTACCGTACTGTATGCTTTATGAAAGGATTTATGTGTACATTCGCCGCATTCTGTGTATGTGAACAATTTTAAGAGATTAAAT
Organism: Pictodentalium vernedei; assembly: GCA_031216915.1. Classification (NCBI taxonomy): domain Eukaryota; kingdom Metazoa; phylum Mollusca; class Scaphopoda; order Dentaliida; family Dentaliidae; genus Pictodentalium; species Pictodentalium vernedei. The sequence continues at coordinate 248,253,783 of CM062297.1, read as the reverse complement.
TAGATGCAGGTCTGAGGTGAAACGGTTAAACTCTTGAAATCACAGACAAATTTAGTAACCAACCTAGCAATAACTATATACAGACGCCTATCGATCAAGTAAGATTAATTTGCCTTGTAACCTAGAACACAATTTTGCCGTTAACTTTCAATGGGTCTCTCTTTTGGCATGAAATCCAATAATTTCAAATTTGTTTCACTGAATAAAAAACCTAACTCGATCAAAATAATTTTATTTGAAAGGCTAATTTCAGCGACTGAAGTAATGAATTCCACAGGTTCGTGTTGTTTTTTTTCGAATTAAGGGGATTTGAGAAAATAATATTGCATTTCTGTAATGCAAAGTGGTAATATAATATGGACTCAAAACTGTGTTGGTTGTAAATCAAATTCGACTAATGTATTGTCACTTTCTCGCCAAAACAAGATGTTTCAATATTTCGACAATGCGAGATCAGAAAAAGAGGCTGGTTACGGCTGAACATTGCTATCTCCAATCATTTTTATTTGTTGTAAAAAATGCTTATTCTTGGAGAATAAGCAATCGCGCCTTATACCAGAGCCTTGCGAATCTTAGATTCCGTGTGAAATTGAATTCCGAATCAAATCAGGTAAAGGATTTCGAATCGGATATCGGATCGAATCGAATCGAATCTCACGGCTCTTCAAGTTTAACCCTTTCACCACTGGCGCCATGGAAGGTATCATTTAAGTCAATACTGTCAACGGCGAAATGGGCGAAATCATCCTGGTTTGTTGGGAGGTTCAGTAATAATTTAATCCAACAGCTCTGTCGAGCTGTTGGATTAAATTATTACCGAGCCTCGCTTCAGATTTTTTGCTGTGCTGTATATCGTCTGCTCACCCACTACCAAATTTTAAAATTTATGCGCACCAGGTGGATAGGGTTAAAATATTGCAATTTCTTACAATCGTAAATGTTGCCTGTCTCAACTCATTTTTGCATAGAAAAGCTACTCATTTGTTTGAACAAATCACTCAAAAATCAGAATATTCTAGATCGGAATCAAAGTAGTTTCGGAAGCGGACTCTCCTTGAACTATTATTTTGTCATTGGGTATCCTGAACAGAATACCAGATCAAGAGAAAGCATTCAAGTGGATTTTGAGAACATCTTGCCCAAAGTTTCCGAGTCAGCGCGACAAGAATCACTTGTACAATATCGAATCCGATCGAATTTGGTAGTTTCGCAAGGCCATACCTCACACTGCACTGTAAAACATTACCGTTAAATATACGATAAAATACTAGGTCACGACCCATTGATATTCTCTGCCCGATTTTCTGTCGTCAAGACTGTACAGCATAGTCGCTCTGGACTCATCGTAATCCGCGCGTGGGCAGGTAATAAAAATCATCATCAGAAAAATTTTAATCAATGAAGCACCGAGTTGTACCTGGTGCTTCATTAATTAAATTTTTGATGATTATTTCAATAATTAGTGTTTGGAATCTAATGTTATTGCGTCCGTGGAAATATTGTTCACCCGCGAAAAGTGACCAGTCCACGGCAGCCTGACTGTATGCCATCAAAAGTTCATGTTCTTGGTTGTTTTATGTCTTAGGCCTCATAATCTACAGTCCAGAACAGCATGGATGGTGGTGTATTTTGTCCCTTGAGTGCCAGAAGGATTTGCAATGCTAAAGCATTGCAAAACCTTCTTGCACTCAAGGGACAAATTTATCAATTTTATTAACTTGGGTAAAATATCAGGCATAAACCATTTATTATTTTGAACTTTGCAATGGTTATAAAAAGAGAGCATGAGGTAGCCAAAATGACCATGCTGGAGGGTCTGAGAAACAGATTTTTAACTTTTTAGGACAATTGATGTGGGCGGGTGTTCTTTCAGTTTAAAAATTAAAAAGCACTCGCCCACATGCAATTGTACAAAAAATTGCCCGAGAAACAGAAGATATACTTTGTGGAGCCTAAAGTCGAATGTTTTGTTTATGCGCTGCGTTTTGTGTTTACTATATTCGTTTAGTAGAAGGGTTATTACTCAATATCAGTCTGTGGTGTCCAACAACTAGTTGCTTAAAAATGAATATTGACAGTCGCTGATTTGTTCGACAAACATGACTTCCAATACTAGTATTATCGTTCAATACTCGAACAATAAGCGAACATATCTGCACAAATGATGTTAATCGTGTCATATGCATGTAAGCATGTTACAATTAATAATTTGAAACTAAGAAAAAAATAATATCATTCAAATCGAAATGCTGGCTATAATTATTTTTAATTTCGATAAAGCTATTCAATCACGTTGCAACATATCAAGAGGACTTGTCAGTATTAAAATGGTATCCAATCAATTTTCCATTGAAGTATCGAAAATGTCATACGGAAACCTAAAAAATGAAGCAATCGAAAGCTACCATTAGGCACTTCACTTAATGTACTCCCGCTTTCCAAATTGTTCTCAATTAGTTTTTGTGCAGTGGTAGTTTTGCAACGAATCCCTTTCACTATGACAAGGGGCACTCTTTCAATATGAACCTCGATACAGGGTATCCACAATAGTGTGTATTATTTGTTTCTCTGATCTGGTGGCCTAGATGTAGATTCGCTCTTGTTTGTAATCATTTTTGATATTTGGACCTCTGTCACACACAAGGTCGATCATACAACTGAGGGACTGTGGTACACGACTCGGAGTGTTGGAGTCAAGAATGACCAATTTGGTCATGGCTACTACAAGAGTTTATTTATCCACAAATGCATTTCTAAGATCTTGAGTCTTTTATATATAATCGCAACTGACAATTACTCCAACTACATCATATAGGCATGCCTTCGTTGAAGGCATACCTTGATTATGTGGTTGGAATGTTGTATGCTCGGGAATGTTCAAAATGCTCTGTCGTGTTTTGTGGAAGTACTACCGTATCTTTAACATCATAAAAACGAGGGAGACCCATTAAGGTGTCGCACACACTTATTCTAGTAAGAAATTTTCGTACTTTGACACCATCCGCCCTATGGTTTTATTTAATTTGTTTGTTAAATTGTTAGAATAATGTAACGAGACTGCATGTTAGTAATGTTAAGACAACGGATACTAAAAATGATATAAGACATAAAATAATGCTCACATAATTTTTGAAGTAATTGCCATGTGTGGGAAATCACCAGTCCAAACATTACTAAAGTTAGTATTATGTAAATAATTTTAACGTATTCGAATACAAATAGAAAATGGAAATTAAATTCCCCTGGTTGGACTAATTTTGGTCAGAAAAAGTTAGTAAGGAGTAGGTAGATAGTGAGATAACTACAAAAACACCTACAGAGTGGGGTTTTTACCCGTACAATAACTGAAAATTCTATGACGAAGACATGCAAATTTGCGACCAGTTTAGCCCAGACCCGGGGGTCGATCTTTGCCCCGCGTTACGGTTTTATTCGTACCAATGTTTCGAAGTCGCGAATAAAGACATTTTGCATAATGATGCACTCTTACTACGCCAAACACACACATATTTGCACCCAACCATCACCCATCTCTGGACATCAGACTTAAAAAATTAACCGAATCGAATTCGAGATCAGAACGATGTCAGAGGCTGAATGCATCTCCTACAGAGAGTTGATGGAAAATCGGACACATACCGGACATATATCGTCATGAAAATCGACTAAAGTCATTTCCCTTGAAAGTATTAAACGAGCGAGGGAGGTCCAATTAAGAAGGAAGTATTTATCGAGAAAACACTTACGACATCAGTAGAAAATAAAGCCAATATTTCACCGAACCCTATTCGAGATCAGAACGATGACAGTGGCCGAGAGAAAACGAAAAAATCGTTTGGAAATCGTTGTCCTATTGCGTACTCCGCTATCACTCTATGATGAAAATGGAAATATTTGAAAAACTTGAAAAAGATGATCTCATGCATCTCTCGTCGCCAAATGCAATAGAATTGGGCTATGTGGAAAGAAGGTGTAATAGAATCGAACATCGGTCGGGAAATATTGTCCTATTGTACACGCAGCTACGACAATAAGATGCACAGGGGGGAGGGGGTCCAGCAGCTGCAAAGACCAGTCTCTCGCTGTAAAAAACATTTTACGACGCGTCATTTCGATAGTAATTGTAATCATTTTTTTTTTCTATATTCGCAGGGGACATCTTTTTTTGAACTGTACCATACTCGGTGCCACACCTCTCGGAACCGCGTTTCACTTGGAGACCGTAGTTACTTCAAGAGGATGGGGCGCGACTCGTTACAGTTTTACAAGCCACGCTTCGCCATTGTTCGGGTCCCATCACATCACGGTGTACCTTTTGCAAAAGTAGACTCCCATTTCCATCATTTCAGTATCTCAATTTTCTTTATATTTCTCAAATGTTCGCCAATATTTCTTCACATGAATGGAGGAATCCAACTGAATATTAATATTACACCAATCCTGACTAAGTTTGTTAGTAAAATTGTTAACCTGTCACCAAAAAGATAGTGACGATGCTTGCAAAAACAATTCTTGAATAAGTAAACATTTTCATTTTCCTCTCAAAAACATTACTTGTGACTCCTCATTAAAACGAACTCGGTCTAATGAGGGTGCCATAAGCTTTGTGTTTCGAGTAAAAGAATAAGAAAAACTGGAATGACAGTTTTTTTAATAACTTGGTCGCCTTGTATCCTTTCTCACGTAAAGGGTTAACCCTTTATCCAATGCATTTATATCAAAATTTATTATTTTAAATATTATTTTTAAAATTTTTCAAAAACATGATGTGACCCCTCCCTCACGGGAACGAGAACGACGAGCTTGTTTGGTTTAACTTTTTAAAAAATAAGTGTTTTCCATTGGCTCATTTTATAAATTACACGAGCTGATTCTGCCGATTCGTAAGGTAAAGCGTTAAGTGGGGGCGCGGTGGATCAGTAGGTAGAGGTGCAGGTTGCAAGCCGAGAAGTCCTCAGTTCGAATCCCACCTGCGGCAACCACGTTGTGTCCATGGATGAGACACTTCGCCCCACTGCCCACGTGGGGGCACGGTGGCGTTGTGTACTAAGGCGTACTGCACGTCGATGGTACACCTGCCTTCAACCAATGCTAACCCTGCTTGTGTGGAGTTGGTATGTTGGGAGCTGACAGTTGCTCGCCGTCGCTCTGTGGTTCTCTCCGGGTACTCCGGCTTCCTCCACTCATAAAACTGTCATGGTCATGATTAGCCATTGTGCAGAAATATGTGACCTTAAACACCAATAAATAAATAAATAAATAAATAAATAAATAAATAAATAAAGCGTTAAGTATTAAATAGAGAGTAATCGTTTGACTGCACTGGTTACGTGAAATAATTCATGAGAGGTGAGGGACGATGTACAAACACGAGTGCGCGAATGCGCACGAGTGTTTTACAATATAGTCCCTCGCCTCGAATGAATTATTTCACGTAACTTGACCAGTCAAGCGATTACTCTGTTTATTACTTTTCATTATTAACGATAATTATATTATTTAACCCTTCACCTAACCGAACGACCAAAAACAGCCAGCGCTATTCTCAAAAATCGTCAATTAATTTTCATTATTTTTTCATTTTTTGTCTCTCAAACATAGATTATGACCCCTCATTGGAACGAGCTCGTCGAGCTCGTTCCAATGAGTGGTCATAACCTATGTTTTTGAGATAAAAAAAATGAAAATAATAGTTATTCAAGAATTTTTGTTTTGCAAGTGTCATCCGCTTTTCATGTTAGGTAAAGGGTTAAGAAAAACCCAAAAAACAATGAAGTCCCCATTACACCCACGGCAAAGTGTCTGCGTTTGTGCGCACGGATACATGACCCAATTATTGATTGCATAATTCACTTGTTAAGTTATCCTTTATAATCAAACCGGGAAATCCCAGTAAATCACACTTTGGAAAGTTATAAGATAATATCTATTGTTATTGTCTGCAAGAATGAGATGATTTTTAGTACTATTATCCCCACTATTTGTTATTGTTTAGTATGCATGTGCTAAAGTTAGTCTCATTCATACCCTCTTGACGATGTATGGTAGAGGTGTAGATGATCTGGTACCGTGGAAGTATAGATTTACCACCATCGTGGATATCACAGTGGACAGCGTAATTAACACCATATTTAAACAGTAGTATGTACCTGAAAATAAGAATCATTTAACAACATGATACTTACGTGTTTGAAGAACACTGGCACTCTCGATCGGGAGCCGTGAAAATAGAGATTCACCACAACGACGGACAGCAGAGTGGAGAGAGTGATCAATACCATATTAAGACAGTAGTAAGCTCCTGAAAAACCAAGATGTGCGCCAAGGCGATTAGTATGATGTTAGTATTAGAAGCGTGACAAAGTAGCATTAGTGAAAGAACAAATTACATTGAAACACTCAAACTCTGACGGAGACAGTGACAGAGCCTCGTTTAAAAATAGCTAACTAGTTGGCAGAGATTATTAGTGTACATAGTGGTGAGGCATAAGCGTTCGCTGAAGGTGACAATTAAGGGCGACTAGAGCTTTAAGCTCAATACACAACTGTTTCTACGCTATGTAGGCAATGTTTAAGCCCAATACAAGGCAGGTTCACCTCCATATAGTTACTATGAGATGATATTATATGTATGGAATACACACGAACCTCACTATCTACTATGGTTCAGGGTGTCAGTAATGGGTGGGACGTACAAGGAAGATTCGTAAATATACAGCGACGTTAGTCGCTCTGTGGGAAAATCAGTCTACCAACCAGACAGGCCAGATGAGAGAAAATTCGGATCCAGGGGTTAATTTTGTGACGGACCCCATTTTGAAAATGTTGGGATACTGACATGGATGGGAGCAAGGTTGCTCAGTGGTTACGGGATTGAAATTCAAACCAAAAGGTTTACGGTTCGATCCCGCCAGGGGCAACTGCGTTGTATTCTTGGGAAAGGCACGTAATCCCGATTGCCCACGTGGGGGCACGGTGGCGTTGGGTACTAAAGCGTACTGCACGTAGATGGTGCACTTGCCTTTAACCAAAGCTAACCCTGCCTGTGTGGAGATAGTACGTTGGGGAGTATGACAATTGCTGGCCGTTGCTCGGTGGTTCTGTCCGGGTACTCCGTCTTCCTCCACCCGTAAAACTGCCCGACACGAGGTGACCCTAGTTGTCGAAAGTGTCGTTAAACCTCAATAAATAAATAAATAAATAAATAAATAAATAAATAAATAAATATGTAGGCACTGCTTAAGCCCAATACACAGCAGGTTCAGCGCCATATATTTACTATGAGATGAATCAGATGTATGAACGACGCACGAACCTCACTATCTATTATAAGTAATGGGTGGGATGTACACGGTACATTCGTAAATATGCGACGACGTTGCCGTTCTGTGAGAAAATCAGTCCACATACCAGACGATAGTTCCCGCTCACTAAGCGATAAAAGAGTTACCTTCTCGGTGTCATTCTCGCATAGATGTGACACCGTTGTACCTGTAGAAGTTTGAATTCCAAGTTCTACCTGAGATTCTACCAGAAGAAGTTGGAATGTTAAATTCTGTCGATAGAACTTGTAATTCTAACTTCTACTGGTAGAATTTCAGATTCTACCAGATTTTAGTTTCTACCACAAAAGAAACAAACAGGAGAAACCATATGTATATATATAAAATTACACAACAAATTGCCTTGCTGTGGGTCCTTTTGTTTGTTAATCAGAAAAGACATTTTAATCATTTAACAGGAATTAATAGAATGAGTGTGATGCACTAATCTCTTTCCAACTGGATGGCCGGGATATCAGCAAAAAACGTCGCTACTCAATCGCCCCCCCCCCCCTTACCCCCTCCAATCAAGTTGTCGTCAAGTCATTCAACGCGGAAACTCCTCCCATCGATGACATTTGGTGACCGCTGTTTTGCAGCATGACAGCAGTCACATAATCAAACATAAAACGGAAGTCAGTAACGAAAACTTGTAACACGATTTCAACTTTCCAGTCTCGGCACCTGCGTTTTGTAAATAATAACAAAAATAAGTTATAAGATGATAAATATTTAATTTGTGTGGCCGCGAAAAATGTGCACATCATCAGCATATCCGTTTTCAAAGACATTAAAGTATATTCTTCAAGCCGTTACCTAACGAATCAACCGCACCCGCCCGCGTAGTTTTCAAATTGACCACTTGCAAAAACAAATATTTAAAAACAAATTCAACAAAACAAAATGATGAGAATCTTTGAGCTCGTTCCAATGAGGGTTCACATGATATGATTTTGTTGAAATCTTTTGAAAAATTTGAAAAAATTGTATTTAAATTAAGAAAGTTTGATATCGTGTGCGTTGGTCAAAGGATTAAAAATCAAATACATCAAAGTGTATCTTAAAAAGCAAACGGTGATTGAGAGCATTGAAAGTTGAACACCTCCGAGAATTTGTTTGTTCTGCATTATTTATTTATAGCAACAACTAACACCCTCCCGCCACCGAAGATGGTAGTAGGTGAGGCAATTTTTCACATGCGATCCAATGAACCTCCCAGCAATCCATTTGGATAGAGAGGAGTGGTGTCACGTCGGGGTTTGTGAATAAACAGTTTACTGAAACTCGCTGGAATTATATCTAACACCTAGTTTAAAGAGTTTTTTGAAAACATAGAAAAGTGACTACATTTAATGTTATTTCTAACAATGATAGCTACTCAGAAGAAATACTTACCCCAGGGCTGAAAAATTAACACTTCACCAAAATTGTTTTCAAATTTTGTGTATTTTCTTCTAATCTATTGGTTATTATTCACTGAATTATGCCGCAATTGTATTTAATACCTTGCTTTGAAAGTGTTTTTAACATATAGAGAAGGGACTATGCGCACTAATTCAAAAAGTGTGAGATAGTCAACTTACTATTCCTAAATTATAGATTTTGACCACTCACCACTCAGAATCAAAATTATTTTGCTCGCCCACCAAGAGGCATACGCAGATGCGGGTACACAATGTTTGAAAGACTAGGAAATGGTACAACAGTTAGTCGACTTTTGTGGTTTTTGTGCATGGTTAATCCTTCAGGCCCTGATGATATCGTCTGTGTAGGTATTATGACATAATCTGTGAGAAACCATATTCATTAATTGAGGGGAGATCACTTAATATTTTCAACGCACAGCCTTAAAACTGTACTTTGAAAAGCCAATTGAACAGAACACACACAGTCGACTGTTCATTAATTTCTGAGGCATGATTCAACCGGTAGAAGTCATTTACTTGCCATTGTCACTTCGTGAAACAAATGAGTTACCCGATTAGAAAAAAATACGAATCAGGAAAACGATTCGATGTCGAACCCCGAATCAGGGCATCGAATTCGACATCAAATCGGATCTTCACAGGTTAGTTACACAGGCCTGGCTTTTTCCGGAGATCGATTTATTCGCTCACCTACTGCTCGCCTTAAAAAACCGAGGAGGGCGAAAAATAGCCCTCCTGGCTTTAGAAAATAATGATTACAACAACAGCCCATTCCTAAAACCCACAGGTTTTCAGATATCTGCCATGTCAGTGGTCTCTGCAATATGGCCACACTGCCTCTCCCAAACCTCCGGGCCTTACCAAGGCCCGGAGGTGTGGGAGGGTCAGTGTAGCCGTCTCACAGAGACTACCTGGTTAACAGCACAAAATAAAATGTACAAAGCTCACTAGGCATCATTCATTAATAGTACAATTTCATTTTGCCACTTTTAGCTTTTGTAAGCTCGAGGAGAGCTAATCGCTCCCCTAGGACGTGTGACGAGAGCGATTTTTAGCCCTCCTGCATTTTTAAGAATGGCAGGCCTGGTTACAGTACAGCCGCCGTAGACTCATCACTTTCCGCGGATACAATAATATTGGATACAAAACACTAATTATAGAAATAATTATCAAAAATTTAAATAATGAAGCACCGGCTTGAACCCGGTGCTTCATTAATTAAAATTTGCTGATGATGACTTTTATTATCTGGTAAACGCATACATGGACATCACAACCCACGCGTAGATTACGACAGTCCACGGCGACTGTACAAAAGTTATCACGCATGTCGACGGTAATCAGTATGTTTTGTTGTTACATTTACTTGAAAAGCGTATTTGATGTCCCGAAAATTTTGTTTTTTGCTGTAAATCGATATGTTTTAATGCCCCCATGCGTTGTATCTTGAGCTCTAAAATTGTCTATAAACTTCCAAAATGTGAAGATAGGATCAGAGGGAACTTCTGATTAGCACAATTATGAATAAGAACCTTACATAACGTTCTCTGCCAGAGTAAACAAAGCAATCAATGCGATAAAAAGTGCAGAGCCAGTGTTAAAGAAAGCGCACGAAACAAAGATGAATTAAAAATCAACACACAAATGCAACCAAGTTTGTTATAACTGCAAACACATTCACGGAATTTGTTCGATTGAATAATTTTTTTTTAGCTTTTAAATACATTCCCAGGATATCCGTTTTATTTTATCACTGATCAATTCTGTTTCCAAAGGTAACTATTCAAAAGCAAGAAAAGACTCTTTTCAAAGAGAAGTGTCAACTTTTTATTGTCGTAGTCTTTTTGGAAGATATTTTTAACGATTAATTTAGACTTTATGTTTTACGATAAGTGGAGCCGAGACACAGGCGATGGAAAGTAACACGTGGGTTTTGTTTATTCAAAAGCCCAGCAAGCTGGTGACATCGCATTTATCCAGAGTGTTTTGTTTTGATCTATATGCAGAGAGAAGAATCCACTCATTATGAGTGTGTGCTGGTTATAATCGTTATGTGCGCCAAGTAAAACGAAAACAGCGAATAAAATTCCACCGTATTTGCCATGGTAACGTCATTGTCTTGTTATCTTTTGACATAACCGAAGGCTAATTTGGCTCAGTTACAAATGTAAAGCGTATCAAAGATTTTTTTAGACATCATATTTCTCCAACAACGAGATTTAATAACAACTTGTCAGTATCTTTACAATGAGGATCCTTACTCCATACACAGTACAGTCGCCATGGACTGATTGTAATCCACGCGCGGGCAGTGATGTCGACGTAAGTACGTGGAGAGTGTATTACCACTAAATCACCCGCAGAGTGGATATTCCACCCGAGCAATAATTGCAAATTTGTTGCAAAGTATACCCAGCACCAGCAAAGTTTCAGCCAATGGACCTCCGGGTTAAACCCGGAGGTCCATTGCCTGAAACATTGCTTGTGTTTTTGTCGATACATATAAAATTTGAAAGTTATAACTTGGGTGATAACTCCACTCCGCGGGTGATTTAGTTACAATCCACTCTCCACGTACTGTATGCATATACCAGGTAATAAAAAATCATCATTGGCAAAATTTTAATTAATGAAGCACCGGGTTGTACCCGATGCTTCATTAATTAAATTTTTGATGATTATTCCTATAATTAGTGTTTGGAATTTAATATTGTTGAGTCCGTAACAATATTGCCCATCGATGGAAAGTGACCAGTCCACAGCGGCCGTACTGTACCAAAAGGCGGCTAGGCATTTTAGTGTTCTTGGAGATTAAGTAATTCTGCAGTTTTCTGACTGTTGTTGTTCATAATTCGTTTCATTTCTATCAAATTAATTCTAAAAATGAACTAAATAGTATTTATAGCCACAAATGAACACTCGAAGAGCTCAAATCAGACATCTGAATGAAGGGCGAGATAATGAACTGCAGGAACTCACCAAGAAGCTGAAAATTTTAAGCTTTCGATAACAGCATTTAATGTCTATTGTCAGTCGCCAAGTTTTTCGCCCATAAGGAATTTTGATGAATGGAATTATAAATTTATAGGAATGAAAACATTCCATTTGCCAAATACTCAAATGATCTCGTGCTTTTCGGGACAATATGACTGAATGAAATGTTGTGATGGTAAAGGTTCGAGTAGTTTCTTTCAGCCTGTTGTCGTATCAAGACATGTCTGCTACAGCCACGATTTTATTTGTTAATATCCCGAGTCCGAGATACGATAGTAATGGGGTTTAACCTAGTCATTGTAAGGACAAAAGTAATGGAATTTTTTTGGGGTCGTATGAATAGGTCTTAACTTAAACAAAACACACAAATGGCATGTGTGAAAACGGTTGTGTTCCAAAATAAACACAATTCCTACTTGAATCAAGTATGTGCTGCACTAGCTGAATTTCCAGAAACTATATTTGATAATATTTTGCCGTATTATCCTGCAGAGAACTGGAAATATATTTTAAAAAGAAGTTGACAGGAATCACCACGTTCCCACCTAACTCATCTTTTCTGGACCACGTTCACCGTGTCCTTGAAAACCTTGAGTATCCTTGTATCGACAAATTAGCTTACGGGGCATTGAAAGTAATTGCCATTTGTCAATTATTCTTAAAAGTCTCGGGTCTGCTTCAAGTTTTAACACGTAGTAGCCTGGGAAATAAGAGGTAATGTATTGAACATTGAAAGGTATCAAAGCGTGTGACCTGGCATTGCAAACAAAGAAAAAATAACAAAAATAAAAACAAATAAAACACTTTGAGGAGTATAAACGGTTTAAAGCAAAATGCTATTTGAAGCTCTGAAGCACATTCCAAAAAAATATTTGTTGGTAGGAAATATTAGCTGAAAAAGTAAAAGGGTTAAGGAATATATAACGTCCAAACAGGTAACACATCCTGCATGCGAGGTATACCCGCATCACTAAGGTCTCCTACTCAGTTCTTACGCTGGCCCGAAACTGCTTGGTGCCAAATATTTAGCCATTCTGGATATTTTAGGGGCAAATTTGTTTTTGGTGCCAAAATCCTAACGGTGTAGGGTTATTTTTTTGTTGTCTGATCCAAATAAACTGATTGAAATTTAACAAATTAACTGGAAATTACTTCAAGAGTGAACTTACAATTGGCCATGGAAAAACTCAACAGAACTCGAAAGTTCTGACAAAATCCTCCGTGGGGAAAAAGGGATGTCACCAAAGTTATATCTATGCCACTGATTCAATTAACTGGTAGAGTGCTGGAAGCCCATATTTGGGCTTTATTCTGAAGTACAGGTGCCACAACTTAATGGCTTCATTTTCTGTGGATGTGCTTCATATTATTTTTAAATTGAAATTATTTAGTCTGTGAGGATGTGCCTTGTTACAATTTATGGGAGGGTGCCACTTGGCACTCTTCCGTAAATTGTAACAAGGTAAAGAGACGTGGAAAAATTTGGATGACCAAAAATAATTTAGCATTCTACCTGTTAATGGTCAGGTTGAATAGTGTCGCTACATACACCTGTGTTTTACACATTTAGATAATAACAGATTATTCGATTAATTAATGTTAATCCGGGGCGGGGGGGGGGGGGGATTAGCAAGATGCGAGTCTTTGTGAAAAACATTTAATTAAATAAATATTTCATGCCGTTGCGAGTCACTCGCATGGTAAGAAGAATTTTTCTAATTAAATCCCCCCTTTTGTAAAGCTGATAACCTTCAATGTTTGATTGAAGAATTCCAAGCCTCGTTAAGACTGACTGATAAATTAGCATTAAACGTTTGTCCAAACACTATTTCTAACACCTTATTGACAAAACCACCGGGTTTGGGTGCGTTTGGTGAGAAAGGTTTTGTTGTTAACACCTTAATTATCAGCGCTTCACTACTGTATTGGGTTTCCTTCACAAGCGAAAGGTGCCAAAATTTTAGTCAACTAAGATTTGTTTTTTGTGCCAACTCAAAATGCTTAGTACAGCTGGCTAAACTGGCCCCCGACAGCCTGAACACTGCCTCTACAAGACAGGAGAGTGATGCTCTCTCCTTCTTTGCCTGATTCGTTAGTTGTCGATGGTGGAATATGCATATTCCGATAATTAAGAGGGCCTGAGATAACAAGTGTACCTATAATGAATGGTAACTGCATCTTTATCAGTTATCGGAAGTAACATAGGTTTACACAAAAAGTGTTGCATTATGTGGTTATAACGGTATGTGAAAACATTCTACGGTACAGCTGCGAGAACAGGAAAGGATCAGGAATTTTTAAAACGAATTTGTGTTATCAAGCTACTTTTGTAGATAAAACATAGATAGATGTTCAACGGGCAGCAATGAAAGCGCAGTTAATCAAACGCCAATTAAGGTCTTATTATTGCCTGAACAGTAGATATTAATCAAAACAAGAGGCCCCACGGGGCCTGAGGGCGCTCACCTGATACTGGCCGAGTCATATCACCAAAATAGCAAGGGATTCTGCCTTGTGGTTATTATCAGTTTTTCAACATAAAAGTGTTTTCTCTACTTAGTAACCCAGAGTGTTCATATGTTAGATCCCCATATTGGGTACTCAATAATTTATCTATTTATTTATTGGAATTTAAGGTCACTTTCTAAGGCTACATCATTACAGAGGCATAATTATAATATCAGGTTTGGTCAATCGTTTATGCCTATTACTGCCCACTTTACAGGGCTTTCAACGCAGGAATTGGTTACTGGGCCCAATTTTATCAATAAACCAGAACTTGAACAAACTTCAATTTGCCACTTCTAAGAAAATCAAAAATCAAATATCAAAAGATTCTGACAGGAGTAACAGAAAAAAAAGATTTTTTAAGAATATTTCTCATACTGAACTAAGTTATACATGGGCTCCCATAGGGAGCCCAAAAATAAAAGCTTCTGAAGCAGTGTTTTGGGAGAAGAAGATTCTTCAACGTTATTCCCATTAGCTACACTGTTAAAAAATGATGACTCGGCACTTTTAGTCCTAGAAAAGAACCTTATGATAAAATTTTTACCATTTTTTTCTTCCGGTCCTAAGGAAGCTTCACACCATATAAAAATTCTCAGTGCCATGTAGTTCTGGAGATATGGGCATTTAAAAAGAAAAAAATTTTTTAGCTCCTGCAGTTCCCGTGGGGGACAGGAAAACAATTTTCGGCATAAATTAGGTACTTATGACCCAATAAGCCCTCATATCAAATTTGGTTCAAATCGACTTTTTGGTTTGGAAAATAAAAATTTTGGTATAATTTGGGCTCCCACAGTGAGCCCAAATATGAACCCAGGTACTTGGCTTTACCAAACTTCACTCTCAGCCCCTAAGAATGCTGTACATCAAATATCAAAACATTTTGACTGGTGGATCTGAAAAAAAAATTTTTTTTAAAGAATATTCCTCATATTGAACTAAGTTATAATTTGGGCTCCCACAGGGAGACCAAATATGAGCCGAAGGACTTGACTTGAACAAACTTGAATCTCACCTCCCTAAGCATACTGTATACCAAATATCAAAAGATTCTGACCGGTGGATGCGAAGAAGAAGATTTTAAAAGAATATACCTCGTATTGCACTAAGTTACAATTTGGGTTCCCAAAGGGAGTCCAAATATGAACTCAGGGACTTGGCTTGAACAAACATCAATCTCACCCCCCTAAGGATGATGCATAGCAAATATCAAAAGATTCTGATTTGTGGATCCGAAGAAGAAGATTTTTAAAATATATCCCTCATATTGCACTAATTTGAACATTTGGGTTCCCATAGGGAACCCAAATATGGACCGAGGAATTTGATTTCTACAAATATGTGAATCAATGTTCCAAAGATGTTATATGTAAAATATGAAAGCTTTTAGAGCAGTGGTTTGGAAGAAAACAATTCTTTATTTTTTTCCCATTGCCTACTGTGTTAAAAAATACTGACTCAGCACTTTTTCAGAGTCCCGAAAAAGTACCCTATGATAAAACCGATAGCAATTTTTTTTTACCAATCCTTTCTGTTGGTCCCAAGAAAGCTTCACACCAAATAAAAATTCTCACTGCCGTGCAGTTTTTGAGATATAGGCGTTTTAATTTTTTTCTATTTTTAGCTCCTGTGGTTCCCACGGGGCTACAGGAAAAAAAATTTCTGCATAAATTAGGTACTTATGACCCAATAAGCCCTCACATAAAATTTGGTTCAAATTGGCCTCTCGGTTTAAAAAATAGAAATTTGGGGTGGGGCCAAAATTTTTGCTCCTCCCATAACATCGCCAAGTATAGACCTACAAACTTCTCTTGAACAAACTTGAGTCTACACCTCAAAAGGAAGCTGCATACCAAATATCAAGTCTCTGCTATTGCTGGTTCTTGAGAAGAAGATTTTTTAAGAATTGGAGCATTTTTGCCCCACCCCTCTGCTCAATATGAGCCGAAACCTAATTTGCCCAAAAATCAAAATGCCGCTATATAACCCCTACTCACATGAAATTTCATTAACATGCGGCCAGTGGTTTGGAAGAAAAAGACCCAAACACCACCTTCACGCCGGACGACGGACGACGGACGACGGACGACGGACGCCGGACGACGGACGACGGACGAAAAGTGATCAGAAAAGCTCACCCTGACTTTCAGTCAGGTGAGCTAATAATTGGTCATTAAGCAGAGATACTAACTTATCAATAGAATTTCGCGGTCATGGTACGCGATATAATTACATTTTACTTATTTAATATTGTTACATTATGAGGATAGTGGATAGCAAATTAATATCTACATAAAGAAAGGTGTAAGTGTAAAATTAGTGATTAGATCTCTTATACATAAACAGAGACAAAACTAAGTTGTGACAGTAGATAGAGTATTTAAAGACGTACTGCCCGTCGTTATTATTCCATTGTAATTGATGAGTGCGATATAGATATGATCCACAGTTAAAATAAATACTGACTGCTAAAATGCAGAACACGTTAACAATAACTAGACGTCAACATTCGTCGAAACAGAACTGTTAGCACACAAAACTCCAATGGCGCACACAGGATAACCACAGCAGCACAATCACCGAGGGCCAAGAACTGAGAAGTTTGTGCATTATTCTCAAACATTATTCTGATAATGCATCGAGACACTGTACTCGAATACACTCTAAAATAATACTACCGTTACCTTATAAACGATTGCCCGCACTCACTACGGCACTTTACAATACCGCCACCGTGGACTGGTCGTAATCCATACGTGGGCAGTGATGTCCACGTATGCGTTTACCATGTAATAAAAAATCACCATTAGCAAAATTTTAATTAATGAAGCACCGGGTTGTACCTGTTGATTCATTAATTAAATTTTTGATGATTATTCCTATAATTAGTGTTTGGAATCTAATATCATTGCGTCCGTGCAAATATTGCCCACCCGTGGAAAGTGACCAGTCCACGGCGGCCGCACTGTACAATCAGTCCAACTGGTCCACAGTACAGTTGCCGTGGACTGGTCTTAAACCAAGCGTGGGTGTTGATGTCCATGCATGCGTTTACCAGGGAATGAAAATCATTATCAGCAACATTTCAATTTATGAAGCACCGGGTTGTACTCGGTGCTTCATTAAATAAATTATTGGTGATTATTCCTATAATTAGTGTTTGGAATTTGATATTATTATGTCCGTGGAAATATTGCCCACCCGCAGAACGTGACCAATCCAAGGCGGCTGTACTGTATATTGTTCTCTCAGATATTTCAAGTTGCTTGCATACCCCGAGCAGGCAATAAGGCCAGGTTGTAAGTGTGTATTATTTGTAAGAATTACTGGACATTCTTAGAAGTATGACCGGGAACAGTTATTGTTCTAATACAAAACATTCAACCTGATCTGATCTAGTTTTTACCTCGAGTTTCGACTGAAACATCCGTTCGGAGCGTGTTATTGTCACGAACGATAACTCGCCGATCAATTTTTGTTCTCCCCATAGTTTTGAAATTATTTCATTTCGTTCGCATTTAAATGTGAACATAATGCAAATTATGTTGTAAGTCAAATAATACACCCTATCCAGGATATTCGGCCATTATCTGGCCAAATGCCTTGAGTCCCGTGCATTATCCTTCACAGAATTTGAACTGGGTTGTGTTGCTCTGAAATACCCATGGAATACCCCAACACATATTCATGTGATTTTACTTTTTTTCAAATCATTCACCTGTACTATTTTTGTAAAAAAAAACAAACAACAGATGTATAAATGCGCCAAACACTTTTTGAGGAATTGATGTGATGTGTATTAGTTTTTTTTTAAAGAATGTATTTTCGATAACCACTACCTCTCAGTACTTATAACTAAATGAAAATTGTTTGTGTGCTTTGATGTTTCGAAAGAAATAGCAATTGAAGATAGGAAACTGAAGACTTACCAATTAATGGGATGGAAGAAGCGGCCGGTGGTGTTGACTCGGCCAATAGCAGCAGTAACACGAAAAATGCAACAAATATATTCATACCTGAAAAAATAAAACGAAAGCAGTTAAGTTGTGAAAAATAGTCATTTTGTCACGTTTTTCGTGAAAGTTCCTATAAATATTTTTTTGACTGAATCAACAAGAGTGTTCGTGCATTGACTTAAAATGAATCGATTGAGAATATTCGGCAGAATTTATTTGAAATTATCCTGGATATCCTGGATCCGCGCCTGGTTGGTACTAAAGTACAAACGAAGTTGCAGAATAAGAAAAGGAACGTTTCCCTCTTTATTTCTCTCATCTGATAAAATTAGCCTCTTATTCCGTTTTCTGTGAAGTTTTCATGCTAATAAGCAAACAATAACTTGATTTGGGAGGGTGTTACACTTTATTATCGGACCCACGGCTGTGATTAGCAGTCCTGCAGTCATTAGCGGCCGGAGGCTTTGCCTCCGGTTGATAATGTTTGTAAGGCTGATATTCGGTGATGGAAGACTTGTAATGTAACAGCGTAGGTGTGGAGAGTGTTACGCTTTACTAACGATCCGAGAGGAAAGAATAACATGCCTATGGCCTATTATCCGCCCGGCACGAAGTCGAAGGCCATTAGTAAATTAATAAGTCAGAGGGCTGCCATCGAGTTATTACTATTTTGTCTACGACCTGACGCGGCCTGCGGTCTATTAATGCATTTTATTTTCATCTGCGCCCCATCGCCCACTTTGCAAGACGCTGTGAACTACGGAGTTTTAATTCATTTTTTTATTTCCTTGCAAAGAAAAGGGTTTCTCTTACCTTAGTTGGAGAAACTTATATCTGATTATAATAACAAGATTACATTTAATGTTTGACAGCTAACTCCAATGATGTTTACGTTGTCTCCAAAGTGAATAACACATAACATAGTATTGCTTGGGGATAATTTACAGTATCAGGAAATTAGAGGCTGTGAAAACCCTGTGGCCGAAAAACGTATGGTGCCGCGAACTTGTGACTAACTGTCAGTATGCCAAAAATCAACGAGATAGGGCAATTCATTTTCGATTTATCGTACGGAAAAGGAAGTGCCCAGAAGGCAAAGGAAAAAGAAGAAACAGAAGAAGAATAAAAAACAGAAAAAAAGAAAAAGAAACCGTACAAAAACAATAGTCTGCATGTTTCACACAGACTAATAAAGCTTCCAGATTATCCCACAACTTTTCATTGGCACTGTTGATTACTATGGATGGTATACTGCGTTGATTTTTATAGTCGGTATCCCGTACGATAAAAGCTGCCACTTGGTTCAGTTTCAAGTCTGCAAAAGATGCTGTCTTTTAAATCATACGTGATTTGTAGCGATTCATCCCAAATGTGCAGAAAGGACGGAGAGATAAGTCTTTCTCTCTCACTTTCTCTTGTTGTCCACGCGTGTGACCCCGGCTGGATGCCCAAGTCGATATTGCTGAATTTTCGTTCAGTTTGGGACAATTCTGGGATGAAAGATGCTTCAATTGATGTTGAAGAAGATTGAAACTGTGGAGGACACCCACTCTGTTTTCCATCAATAAATAATTTCCATTCGTGTAGGGTGTGGTTATGAGAGGTTTCACTGTCAGACAAACAATCATTTTTTCATTCTCTTATTAAATTAATCAAACATCCCGTCACATTTGTGATTGTTATTTTCACGTAGTTTAGGAAAGTTTGTTTATTTTTGTTTTAATTTGTGACATATTTCAGAGTAGAAGAAATATTGTTATGCATTTTTTATGCATTTACGATATGAACAAGACACGGTATAATATTTTGATTGATAAGTAACAAGTCTATTATTCGCGATGACATGTTTTGTTCCTAATTTCTTAATTATGTTGCATTTTTTATCCTTGTGTATATCTTTTAATTAAACACCCTGTTAATTTTTTATAACTTACAAACACCAAACAAATTACCATACCGACAGAACAAATTGGACCCGTTAACTGGTTGAGTACTAGAAGCCACTATCACGGCTCTTCTTATTTTAAAAAAAACAACTTATATATACTCGCCCAAAAAAGAATGTATGCATTGCAGAAATTGATCAAACTCCAAAAAAATAATTTCGTAGGTGTAAAGAGTGTTAACCTGTTCATGAATAAGTTATATTGAACACAAAAACAGCCTTCCCCGTTAAAATTGCATTAACGTTAAATGACGTGCTGCACGTTTGTGAAAAGGCATGTTTTGCACGTGGATAGTCTGAAAATTCATGCAGCAGTGTGAATCCTTGGGTATTTAAACACTAAAGTAAGGCCTTCTTATCGTTCACATTCAAACTTGCGCTGCTGTTAAAACGACTCCACATTCCACTCCACACTCCGGCATTCATATCGGTGAAAAGGACAAACAAGTTAAGTTAATCTTCTTGTGAGTGGAATTTACTTCTAATTCGTAAAGTTCCGAACCAGACGTGAAAAATAGATTCCAAAAACCCAACAAAACAAAAGAAAAATCAGCGTCTTAACCACCGAATCGGGAGCGTTGTTCCTCAGTAGTTACGGCATTGGACTTCAAGCCAAAAGGTCCAGGGTTCGTTCCCCATCAGGGGCAACTGCGTTGTGTCCTTTAGCAAGGCGCTTCACCCCGATTGCCCATGCGAGGGCACGGTGTGTACTAAGGCGTACTGCACGTCGATGGTGCACTTGTCTTCAGTCATTCAGATCTGCTTATCTGTCGTGTTACGATGCTGTGTGTGTTGGGGCGCACGCACTGTTCTGTTTTTAGAGAGAGAGTAAATTCTGAAAGCGTTTCGGAACAGACAAACAAGTTTTCACGGCAAACCTGACAATAATATTACTTATCCTCGTGTTTTCCAGGGAGTATGGGAATTTACACTAGTTTGGTAACTCATACACCCTGACAAACTGACAAAAAATGTGTACATTGTACGTTTCTTAATAAAACCAGACAAATATGGATGTCATTGGAACTGGCTCAATAAGTCAGTTCCAATGACATCCATATCTGTAATATTTTATTACACATAAATATTAAATTTCCTGTATTTTTATTTTTGTTCTAACATAACCGAGCAGAAGGTATGAATTAATAATTACAAATTGGTACTTTTTTAGCCATATTGCCTGCTATTGTGTATTCTTGTTTTTACACCGTGGTTAACCACGGTGTAAAACAAGCTACTGTCGATTGCAAGTTACACCGTACCTCTCATCCAATCAAAACGCAGTATTTTGTTTCATTTGAAAATAAGGAGGTTTATTGCAAAGCATAACAAATCTAAAATAAACCATAGGAATCGATGATGCCAATACAAAGTCATATTATGCTAACACGGGAGTTGGAATAATTACATAACTATTGACAACCTAGGAGTATTAGTTGCGGATGTTCACGAATCTGTTGTCATATCTGATTTCGAGATTTTGCATTGAAGGAAACTTTTCATTTTCCCGCGAATGCTCGTCTGAAATATTTTCAGTATTACCCGCTTAAGGTCTCGTGGAGATGATCAAATAGATATCACTATACAGTACAGCCGCGGTGGACTGGTCACTTTCCACGGGTGGGCAATATTTCCACGGACGCAATAATATTAGATTCCAAACACAAATTATAGGAATAATTATCAAAAATTTAATTAATGAAGCACCGGGTACAACCCGGTGCTTCATTAATTCAAATTTTGCTGACAATAATTTTTATCACCTGGTAAACGCATGCGTGGACATCACTGCCAACGCGTGGATTACGACCAGTTCGCGGTGACTGTTCTGTTTCATAACATTTTCCGGATAGACCCGCCCTCCACGAAAACACTGATGGATCATCGAATCCATAACGGCAAGAAAAGAATGCGACGACTCTGGATACCCAAGACGCGATACAGAGGACAGAATGCGATGGAAACAACTCCATGAGTAAATTGCTGACATCCGCCATCGCATTAGCAAATTTTCAGTTATTGCCTAGTATTCGGATGCAATCGTGAATCATTTTCTAATTTCCCATGAACTCGCGTACTAATTTACGTCGAAATTATTGTAGCGTTTGCGACTCAGAATAAAGGAAAATGTGTGCAAATCTTGCATGTATGGAATTTCCGTTCTATGTAAAACACGTCCAGCACATCGAGCATTTGAGTGCACAAATATTGCAAATTGATAATTCGGCACATGTAAGTTGATATAGACAAATTACGATTCTCTGAACCCCGGTGACCCGTATTGCAATGACTTCATTCATTTGGAACCATGAACATTCCAGAAAGTTATCTTTTTCCTTCGCAGCTAAGTCCTCGGACGATTAGGTAACAGCAGCTTATTTGAGTGTTGATAATGTCAACAGAACTGCACCATATCGCTGAATGGGTCGACCAGTTATCTGGTTTAAAGTCGCATTTTCGCGATAATAACGCCGAAAGAATTCATATGTTCGGAGTTGTTGTCGAACAAAGGCAATCCCCAAATTAACTAAAACGCTACTGCCGCCGTAAATCCGAGCAGCAGGGGAGAAGACCGATTGAGGGGAGGGGGGGGGGCGGTTAAATGTGAATGTGATGGCTCTAGTCCCGATTGATAATATAATTCAAATATATCATCAAGGCATGACTTCGTCGAAGGCAATTCAAGGCATGTCTTGATGATGTAGTTGGAATATCAGTCAGTGGATACTATAGTTACAAAAACCTCAAAACTTATTGGATAAGTAAAATATACATGTAGACATTGTGACGCAACTCCTTTTCTAAATAACAAGTATACTGTACACCAAATTGGTCTTGCTGGGCCCCAACTGCCCGTATGAGTTACCACAGCCGCCATTTGGTTTGGCCGACTGTGCGTGACCTAAGTCCAAGTGTCAAGTGTAAAATAAAATCTCGTATTAAGGTACATAATTTCTTGCAGGCGCGAATTTATATCTAAGTCTCCAATGCAGACGAAAATACCCAATCAGACAGATTATGGGGTGGGTGTGTCACATCCACACAAAACCTTCTTCGCTACGCTCCTGTATCTGCTTCAGAGCACACATTCAAAGACAGCCATTGTGCGTATCTTGGCCCATATCTCAACAACAAACAGAAGTACTCCCCCACTGAACACCTGTTCGTTAAGACACTAATAATCTGCCCTGTTGCTGCATGTAAATATTTCTTTTCGGTTAAGCAAAACGAATATTTAGAACCGATGGAAGGCAAAAAGCGTGGTAGGATCCCTTTCCGCTACAATGTGACCAACGGCCACGACTGGTCGAAATAACAAGCCAGTTCGACAATTTTAGAAACTTCACAGCCATTGTACTTTTTATTACACACCCATTAAACTTTAAACCTTGTATTTAACGGAATCGCCGCTATGGCATAAATGTTTCTGTATTCAACTGGTGATGTACAAACTGGAACCCTTTTCCAGTACTGTTTATACTAGTTCCTTTCCTGTCGAGTCATTAGTTATGCTTCGAAAAGTTTCCAAATTTCGTTATACAATTATCGATGGTCTGTCGCGTCGTGTGAAAATGAAAATGTCCAAAGCAAAATGAAGTCGGTTCACAAAAAATTAGTTAACCAAAAATGTGATAATAATAAAAAAAATAATCATTTCCAAACACAACATTAACCCAGTCACGTGGCCGTCTCGTCTGCGGATCACGTTATATATAAATTGGTCAACTTTATTTCGGTAAATCTTCGGACATCTTGACATGCTTCGAACTTCTTTTAAAAAGGTTTCTCCCAGCTGTTTTCAAAATCTGCTCAATATATGACTTATAATTTTTACTAACAGTAATAGCCACCAAATGATTAGGCATGAATGGACACAAGCCGAATAGAAACAGCGATACGAATTTCAACAAACACGCCCAATAGAAAAGATAACGAATGTAATTTAGACTGGTTCTCAAAGGGTTGTTTTGATTCTTTATCGATCCATTTGATAAGTACAGCTTCAAACAAAAAAAAAAACACTCTTCACCTTTGGGTTTAAACATTGGAATTAAAATTTGTTTGTCTAAATGAATTTTAATACATGAGATGTGTTATAAACACCGACTCGGTGGGTGTTTTACATAATTCGTTGGAATGGCGTAGTCATATATCGTTCGAGCCTACGGCTCTCGCGGCATATGACTACACCATTCCAATTCGTTATGTAAAACAACCACGGATTCAAACACACATTGCGTTCTGTCTATTTATCCACAGCTCCAAAACAGTGTGCAGTGAAAATAATATTTCCAAGCAGAATAACAGAATTTTTTTTTCTCCAGAATTGAGTAAACACTTTTTTGTCAGCTAACTCTTTCAAGATGTTTAAAGCAACAGAAGGACAGACAAAGTAGGGAAGATGTTTTACATGAGTTGGTTCAATTGCTGACGATGTAATACATACGCAGAACAACACACGCGTGCGAATGGGTTAATCGATATGGTACGAGTGCCAGAGCGGAAGGATAAAACGAGACGCCACAGGCCTCGAGTTTTATCCTTCCGCGATGGCACAAGTGCCATGTCGATTAACTCATTCACACGCGTGTGTCGTTCTGTGTTTATTACACGCCTTCACGTCTATAAAAAACAATTATTAGAAGGACACTCAGCAATTCATTTGACAACTCGTCCTCTGTGTTCCAATGTGTTTTATGTGCCAGTAGGTACATAGAACACATTGGAACGCAGGAGACGAACTATCAACAAAAAGAACACATTTTATCGCCAACCAATTTTGCGAGGGAGCCCGTGTGACTATGTTTAGCTGTCGCTAGCGATTCAAATTGTAATTGTGGTGCACGATTTGTAGAAAATTCCACTGAAATTTCGCTTCTATTTAAAAAACCGTCCGTCAACGATTTCCGTTTAGTGTTGCTGTAGATGGGGATTACATAGAACAGGCGTGTAATAAATTGTGGAACACGGTTCTGGAAGATCTTCTCTACAATGTGTTACATCACACGATTTTACTGCCAAAGTCAAAGAACAGTACGCTTTAACCATTTTCCAGTAACACACTAACAACATATTTTCTTGAATAAATTAAACTTTTCATTTGTGTCTAGAAAACATAGCTTATGGCCCTCAATGCAACGAGCTTGTCTAGCTCGTCCCAATGAAGGGTATTGAGCTATTTGTAATACTGCGCCAAAATAGTGATCCTCGGGAGACAAAAGTCCACGCACCAGAGGCACTCAGTCAACTCCAAGTCGTGCAATGTTCATAATAAGGCAAGCCATTTTTTCCATTAGTTTCACTAGAGCTGATACGGTTAACCGATTAATCGATTAACCAATGATCAACGTCTTGATCGATCAAAAAAGTAATTGATCGGTTAATCGCTACTTTTGAACTACGGTATTATATGGGTTAACAAAGGAACAAACTTGCTCCAAAACAGGCAAACATTGTCACACTGGTTCACATCAATTATATGAGACAGAGTAAAGCATGCCAGTTACGTGCTGACATACTTGTTCACTTGCATGATCATTATTCTGTATCAGTAGCTGGAAATGGTCATTCTTAACCCTTCACCAAATGCGGGTAGCAGACGATACTTGCACAAGAAAGTCTTGAATTTCTAAAGATTTTCAATGTTTGCCTCAAAAACATAGCTTATGACCCCTCATTGGAACGAGCTCAACGAGCTCGTTCCAATGAGGGGTTATAAGTTATGTTTTGAGACAAAAATTGAAAACATAATAAAATTTGAATGGACATTTTTGTATATGGCGCTGGCCGGTTTTTTCTGTTACGCTGAGTAAAGTTTTAATTATATAAATCATCAAAAGTACGGCAGTTATTCAGCTACCTATTAGGGCAAGTGATTAATAGGTTAACCAAGGTTAATCCATATGATTAATCGATCAAGAAACCCCTTTAACCGTTTCAGCTCCAGTTTTCACAACTGAATATCAAGCGCAATCCGTGTACACTTTATAGTTTTGGTCCAAAAATGTATGCGGCAGAAAGTCGATCACAAGTTTTCTTTTGATTTGAGGCAAACGAAGCGGTCGTGCAGACCTGTTATACATGAAGGTGATGTGCAAGGCATAGTTACGAATTTCAACAAACTGCTCCGTACGTTGGGTGTTTCTGCACATGGCAGGTTGTTTAAATCCATGAACTGCCGACACTAAGGTGTTTGTAACTGACTTACGTCTTGTCCTGTGTTTTATCAATAGAACGCATGGACTCAAGTAAATTCAGTGGACCGAAAGTATTTAATTACCGTCACGTGAACAGCCAGTCAATTGATCTATCAGGTATACACTCTGTCCACAGGTAGCTTATCTCCGCCTGGTTTCTAGAACTCTTTTGTACTGTGGAGACCAATATAAAGTTCTTCCGTTTGGCATGCGGAATTCTTTGTTTCAGAGTGTGCGTTATACTAACATTGTGATGCCATTGAATCGCGTTATCAAAACTACGATCACGATGATGAAAAACCCTTTAAATTTGTGAATTTCAAAAAAGGTCCAGTCATTTATTCTACGTTGTGGTCGCTTCGGCTGGAACTGAATACTTTGTGAAGAATACTTGTTCGAGATACAAGGGGAATATCATTACAAATGCAAGTGTTTTCCGCTGTCTTTGGGTGGTTACCAGAATTGTCTTGTGAGTGACTGTGGGGAGGTCTAGGCTTTCGCGAGCGGCCGAAAGCGGCGTGTGAGGGCCGGGATTACCTTGCGACGCAGTGGGGTATGGTGACTGCTGGGAGACAGCAGGTATTCTTTCTATTATATGCCTTGCGATTGCAATTGAAATTACATATATATTTCCAGTATGTATTTTCAACTTACCATAGACAATATACACTGAAGGTGAAGATGAAATGAAAACAAGAAGCTAAAACTAATGATACAATTATATTCCGGCGACAATATTAGTAATACGCTAACAATAATTGTGGAGTCGAAAACGGCAATGCGAAGGGTTTTAGCTTTGCTAATGTTCTGCGTTTAATTTTCATTTTTTTACTATACCAATGTTACGTGTGTTTTACGTCTGTCATCCGCCAATAAAATATTAGAATTTCTTGTAATAATCTCCAGGAGAGAAGTTTGGATGAGTTCTAACAATATGTTCTCCAATCGTTTTTACATGTAATTTTGAAAATAAAATATGCTTAAACTGACCGGGTGTCAAAACTTAATTTTACTGGCAAAGTTGTCACCTGTCACGTCGTGGGTTTCTGCTTCTGCTTCTGCCGTTGAGTGACCACCGTCATTATGATGACTATTCTGTCACTTTGTTGTGTGCGCATGCTTGCTTACCAGGAAATTTTGAAATTTCTTACCAGAAATTTTAAAAGAATTTGTTTTTGTTAATTTATTTAATTATTTTATTTTATTTTATTTATTTGTTTTTTTTTTTATAAATTTTAATTTTTATTAAAAACAACGTTGTCTTACTATTCATTTTTCCATAAGAGGGTTTTAAAAATAGTTATATTGTCGGCAAGGATGAGTGAGTTAGGCAGTGCATTCCAATCTCTTATGGTTCTTGGGTAGAATGATTCCTTTCTCGTTGCTGTTGTACATGCTGGTAGCTGATAAGAAAGTATGTTCATATTACGTGTAAGCCGGTTCGCTGGTACAAGTTTATCATCGGCATCGATTCTTACTAGTCCTTTGCTTATTTTGTATAGGAGAGGCAATCGAGCATTTTTCCGTCGTAGCTCAAGGCTAGGCCAGTTCAGGTGTTGTAGCATTTGGTCGACCGAAGATCTATTGTGGTATCTGTTGGTAACATACCTAGCCGACCTCCTTTGAACCATTTCAAGTTTGTATATGTCCTTCTTAAGCGGGTTTGTTTGATTTGCAACGCGCAAGTCAATGTTGACTGTCTTGTTGATTATCGAACACCCTAGGACACCCTCCAACCCACCCTGACTAGGGTGGGATAGTGTAGGGGGTTCCGGATGGGCGGTGGTCCGGGGGTTTACCCAATAAGAATTTGGAAAATGTGCTTTCAATTGGAAGTGTTATGTTTACAATGCAAATACCAACCGGCAGTTGATAGACCAAGAACGACAACTCACTTTCAGATATACAGTACGTGGAGAGTGTATTATCACTAAATCACCCACAGAGTGGAGATTCCACCCAAGCAATAATTGCAAATTTGTTGCAAAGCATTACAAGCACAAGCAAAATTCCAGCCAATGGACCTCCAGGTTATACTTGGAGGTCCATTGGCTGAAACATTGCTTGTGTTTTGTCCACATGTACAGAATTTGAAAGTGATACTTTGGGTGATAACTCCACTTCCCGAGTGATTTAATTGCCATCCACTCTCCAAGTACTGTATGCTATACACAATGGACCAGAAGTATTCACATTTCGTCAATTGAACACCTAGTTCACTGTTCTATCGAATTGCTTGAATGCTCCGACAAGACAAAAGCGCCAGGGGCTAAGGGTGAAGTAATACTTTTGAGACTATCGATCACACGATTAAGCCTAACTGCTTTTTCGCCAACCTGCGACGAAAATTGTTATTAGAGCTATCATGAGCGTGCAGTGTAATCTGCATTCATAAAACGCAAACCGAAATAGATGATTAATTTCAATAAAGGTCAGATGATATTAAAAATACATGCGTTCGTTATTAAATCGAGATCTTTGGAAATTGGGAGAAATATTTCTCCTTTTTTCTTCCAAGATCTTGTAACGCATTAAATTATTTTTTTGAGAATATTTAATCAAGCTCTTGTTGGAATAATCAATGCTATTTAGTGCCACTTGGCATTCAATCAATCTGGTAGTGTCATTTTCTAGTTTGGCTAATTTATTTATTAAATTTCATCTATCACTTAACCACTCGAGAATAAGGTTACCTACGAGACCAATTATATGCTTGTTTTGTTCAAACTCTTCAACTTGAGCAGCATTTTAGTTGCAATTAGTCAGATGAAGTTTTTCGCAGAGAACTTTAAACAGGTATCAATAGAGATAAAATAACACGCGATTAATCTACGTAAGATATGTAAATATGTATATACTTTTTATGTACGATAAATTCTCAAAATAAATGTCTTGAGTGTGATATATTACGCAAAGTCTTAGACATCGTTCAAGTATGCGTATTAAGCCTGAGGGAAACTTGTTTCTTCTGTAGATACTGTGGTGTAAAGTGGAAGTTCGATTGTCCATTTTTGATTCAGTAAATGGAGATGGTATTCTGTCAAAAATACCGTTAAAAATTCGGCCAAAGCACAGGCAGTCCAGTTGATGGTACTTCTGTCGTGGACCCTTACGGTGGAATTACCGTATTTGGCAATGACAACATTTTTTGTTCGATCTTGAATCAAAGCGGTGGAACTTATATTTCGTTTCACTTCACAACACGAGAAGGCTGTTAGTTCTTGATACAGCCAGAGTTGACCAATTACTGTCTTTAACCTGAAGTCGTATGGCTGCATGTTAACCCCTTTAGCTAACTAACATGAAAAACAGACGACACTTGCAGAACAAATTCTTGAATAACAATTTTTCTTCATTTTTTTTTTGTCTCAAAAACATAGGTTATGACCCCTCGTTGGAACGAGCTCGTTCCAACGAGGGGTCATAACCTATGTTTTTGAGACAAAAAATGAAAAAAATAATGAAAATTAATTGGCCATTTTTGAGAATAATGCTTGCCGGTTTTGACCGTTACCTTGGGTAAAGGGTTAAAGATATTAATTAGTCCACCATAAAAATAGACTCGTCTAAAACAAGGCATCTTTCGTCATGGACTACGCTCGCTATTTGGCAAAAGCGGGTATTAAACAGCTAAATGCACTCATTCTAAAAAGCACTTTGCTCCGATGCTTTTGAGCTCTCCTCTATTAGTTTTCATGTAATGGAACGTTGAGCAGTAACAGTCAATACCGTAAAAAGTAGAAGTAAAGGCATAGTAGTTGCCAGTATTTCAAGCATTATTTTAACGGCATTTTTTTACAGTGAATAACAGCTAAAAAAACTTGCGGTATACACTCATATATAAAAGAGTTATGTTTGAATATGGAAATGTATTGTCGAGAATGTCGAGTGGGCAATTTGAAACAAGGGCGAATGGGCGTGCCATTGTTAAACGAGGCCACCACGAGCTCAAGAAAACATCCAAAAGGAGAATCGTTTTGTTTATATTTGGTGTAATGAAACCTCCAGTGCAGTATGAAGAGTGTGAATGACCATTGGAACACCGCGGGGTATATTTCTAATCTTGTGAACTCTTCACCTAGCACCACAAGCACACGACACTTTGACAACTAAAGATTATCATTTTTGACCCCAAAACATAGCTTATGACCACTCATTTGAACGAGCTTGACGCGTGAAATATCGAAAATACTCCAACAAGGGTCGTTGATTCCTGTCCCCTGTATCCTTCCAGTGTTGTGTTCTGTATTTATACCACGACGAAGCTTTAATTAAAATTAAGTGAATGAATCTAATAGTTTTAAAGAAAAATATCACCTTTATCGGGCTGTTTACTCTCTCGCTCGACATTGTTTTGTGTTGAAGCTTTTCATCGACGACATTACGTCATAACGTCACTCAGATGCGTAACGGCGCTTATAGATGACGTCCTTATACATGGGCCGGTTTCCACATGTGATGTATCTAGCTCATTTCCCAATGAATATATTAAATGGAGTAACTTTGAATACACAAAGCATTCGTGGTCTAAAATGTTGCACACTTGCTCAGTGGTAACATCACATCGCTGATAGAGTAGCCCAAGAAAACAGGGCGTCGCGACGACGACCGATTGGGATGGTCGTGGGAACCTGATTTGACCCGACTGTGATAATTCACGTTCTGAGATACTACTACTACTAATAATAATAATACATAATGTTTAAGCCTAAATCCCACATAAAGGTGCTCTTTGGCTTTACAGTAAAAGTAATTAAAATAAGTATATATAGGTTCAAATCACATTTCCCGATGAAATGCTTCACGATATAGATGGGATTTTAATCCCAATTTAAAAGTTTCAATGCTTTGTTTAGTTTTTAAAATACTCGGCAGGGAATTCCAAAGTGCAGGGGTTGCAACCGAGAAAGCTCTATCACCTGCTGAGACAAGTTTAGAAGCTGGCTGGGCCAGATTATTTGAGTCAGATGAACGTAGGTTACGGCTTGGAGCATGATGTGATATCAGCTCCGCCAGGTATGAGGGTGCGATGTTGTCAATACATTTGAAATTAATAAATATAATTTAATATTGTATTCTCTGTTGGACGGAAAGCCAGTGGAGGTCCCTAAGAATTGGAGTTATTCTAGAAAATTTACGATTACGAGTGGCAACCCTGGCCGCGCATTTTTGGATATTCTGAAGCTTATCAAAGTAAAGATTTTTTACACCCAAACAGCAGTGAGTTACAGTAATCAAAACGACTGGTGACAAAAGCATGCAAGAGCTGCTCGGTGCTTTGCTAGTCAATAACAGGTCTTATCTTGCTGATATTCCGGAGGTGAAAAAATGCTGTGCGACAAACTTGCATAACATATTTGTCTGCGGCAAGGTTTTCATCCAAGAAATATCCTTAGTTGTGAACAACGATATTGGGCAAAATTTCACTTCCCTCGATCAACAGAGATGTTTTGTCAAAGCTAGAGAGTTGGTGAGACAGACCTATGTATATAACCTCAGTCTTATCAGCGTTCAACTTCAGATAATTACTCTTCATCCAGTGATTGATATCAGCAACACACTCTTCTAGCTGTTTACGTGACACAGCTCCCATATCTGACTTGAAGTGTAGAAACAGCTGAGTATCGTCAGCGTAAAAGTGATACTGAAGATCGTGTTTACAGATGATGTCACCAAGAGGTAGAACGTATATCACGTAGAGCAAAGGCCCGAGGGCAGATCCTTTACCCAACGCAGACGATATCAAAATTTATTATTTTAAATATCATTTTTTTTAAATTTTTCAAAAATTTTCAACAAAACCATATCATGTGACCCCTCATTTAATTTTTTCAACTGCTCAATTTGCATATTACGCGGGCGGATGCTGGCGATTTGTTAGGTAAAGGGTTAAGTCGACAAAAATGCACATTTTTGGTTCCACCTGTAACACAAAGATTTATGTATTGTATTCATACCATGCTACTGAGTGACACGGGCCACAGCAGATATATATCGGTGTGCGATTGCCCTTGTATGTCCGTGACGCCCCTCCAAGTAGAAAATTCATCCTACGTCGTCCCTGACTATATTGGTAATTATAACCCATTACACAAGTAGCGGAAGCGTAATGGATACATGGAGGAGGTAGGTAAAAAATATCCAAGGTACACCGCACCAACAATGGTTCATCTGAGAACAAAACAAAATCATTTACGTCATCAAAACAGGTTATAACGCCGCATGGGGACGAATTCGACGAGCTCGTTCCAATGAGGGGGCTCATAACCTATAACGTAAATGTAAAAATTGAAAACTTAATAAGTTCGAATGGGCATTTGTTTGTGAATAGCATTGTCCGGAAGTGACCGTGAGGTAAAAGGCCAACCCTTTACTCAACGCACTCAATATCAATTTCTTTTTATTTTAATTATTAATTAAATTCCAACAAAAACATATTATGTGGCCCCTTGTTAGAACGAGATCGTTCCAATCAGCGGTCACGTGATATAGTTTTGTTGAATTGTTTTGAAAAACAATTTGTTTGCTACTCCGTTTAAAAATTACGCGGGTGAAAGGAGCCGCTTCATTGGATAAAGGGAACTTTTCCTACGCATTTTACACAAGGTTTGACAACAGTTATGCGGGTGAAAATTTAACATCATTAGTGTCTTAGTAAGCACTAATATTCTTGCCACTCACTGTGGTTTGAATTTGCTTGAGTGATTAGTGACAAATGTGTCCTACGGCACACAGACTTGTGATATTCAATTTTATTCTTAGCAATTTGATGTTAATTCGTCACTTCAACTATTACATTTTCTTGAACTTTAATGGAAAATTCACTTTTATAGCAACAAACACGCATCGATATTTTTATCTATTCATTTCATTTTAGTAAAGCCACATACTTTAGTCCACCAATCCAAAGGGCTTTGAAATTCGACTTTTTTTGTTTCTTGCAAATTTAGCATTTATTTATTTGTCAGTTTTTTTTATCACCTATCACATTTTTATGCGTGTAGGAGACAAGTTATATTTTTCCTGCAATTTCAATATGTGTGGTTTTCATGTCTTCGATTTCCATTTGGACAATTCACATCGTTTGGCCCTATACCCAAAACTGACCGTGAAATCTAATTATATCTCTTTCTTATAAAATGTATTTTCTTTGTCAGTTCCTTATCATCCTTCAATTTTTATGGGATTCAGTGCGGCATTCTCCTTTCCCAGCAAGTACAATGTTTGTGTATTTATCTCTTCGTTAATTTTGGAAAATCCACACATGTTGGACCGACAGCTTGAAGAGCTATGCAATCCAGTTACATCTCTTTCTTGCAAATTTGGCATTTCATAGCCAAATACAAATTTTGTTTTTATAATCTTATTACAGTTTGATAAATTCACTTGGTGACACTGGATATGCAAGCGTAGAACATTACTCTGATCACAAAAGCACACAGACAATTTCGACCGGTTCGCGACTACGTCGCGATCCGGGCGAAATTATTTGTCCGCTTTTGTACGAACACACTAGAATTTCAACCTCGAATAGAAAAGCGAGAACATTGAATCTGGGAGGCAATTTTCGTTTGTCTTGATTGAATTTTTATTTCCCATCACTAAACACCTCTACTCTCGAAACGATTGAGAGATATACTGAATTACATACGTCCGTCGGTCCGTCCAGAGCCATATCTCAGCTGAGAATGGATGAATTTCAATGAAATTCAGTTTAAATATCCCTGGGATGACCCGCTTCTGACCCATGTTTATTAGAGTTGCTCGCCCTATTTTCACCAGAGTTATGGCCCTTTCTTTCTTTTGTAACAGGAGGAGGGATAAGTGCGGGAGCCGGGGTTCGAACCGTCGACCTCTAGCACACAAAGCGACCGATTTACCACGAGACTAAGAGATCCGGACCAACCAGGCTGGTTGGTAAATGGCCTTTATACTTCGACCGCTACACTTTGTTAAATTTTTGAGTGATTTGTGTTGGTCACTTTGTCTAGAGCCATATCGCAGTTGTGGGTTGATGGATTTCAACGGAATCAGTATGGGGTATCCCTGTGATGCCCGCTTCTGACCCATGTTTCAAAGAGTTACTCCCGCAATTTTGACCTGAGTTAAGACCCCTATTTCCTCAAATTTTCAGTGATTTTTGTTGGTCACGTTGTCAGTCCGGGGCCATATCGCAGCAGTGGGTAGATGGATTTCAACGAAATTCAGTATGCACTATCCTTTGGATGACCAGCTTCTGCTTCATGTCCAATAAACTTGCTAACACTATTTTTAACTGAATTACGGCCCTTACTTTGTCAAGTTTTCAGTGAGTTTTGCTGGTCACTTTGTCCGTTCGCAGCCATATCTCAGCTGTGGGGGGATGCAGTTAAAAAAATGCGGTATGCTACATCCCTGGGATAACCTGCTTCTGACACATGTTAAACGGACGTGCTTACGGTATTTTCATCAAAGTAATGACTCTTACTACGTAAAAGTTTTAGTGTTTTTTAAAATTTATTTATGCTCCATCTGTCCAGCACTGCAGTGTGGGTATGAATTGCCTTCAGCAATAGCTATTGTTTTGTACTTTCCTGTTGAGATTCATTGGAGAGTGCATTCAAGCACTCCCCTTTGACTCGTGACAGCACAAAGCACACGGATTTCATTTTACATTTGAGGAAAGGTAAATCTAACTTATACAGAGTAAAGCTATTAAAATGAAATCCACCCAGTTCATCCTATGGAAACAACGATAGTAACAGCATGCACTTGACCAGTTGAATAACTACAAACTTATCTTCGAGCTACAACATTCGTCATTTAACATTTTCTGGACTCTTATCACATTTTACTCAATGAAACCTTACTTTTCAGATTACCATCTTACAGCTGTGATAAAAATAATGCGATCTTCGGTAAAGCTATTCCAATGTTTACTTCCAGATGTGGAGACAGCTTACATACGTATCAGCTTGCTGCTGGATCTATCTTCCAATTCACAATCTTTGTTGATGTTGAATAATGTTTATTCTGTACTTTACATATTTTTGTAAATAAAATATTGTCACATCATAACTGTTGTGGCACGCAAGTGACGATATTTTTCTAATTATGATTTTAGGGCACAGTAGATAGTTTATAAACATGTTTCTAAAGCGAAGATAATGCGTTTCACAGCAGTCGTCACCAAATATGGAAGCGTCATGGAGGATATATTCGGGATGATTTAAAAGAGGTTATATCTTACTCATTAATGAAAAAACAGACGTAGTGAAAATCGAGCTTTAGACATCGAATTGATCCATTGATCTGATCCTATCAATTTAGCAGACAATAGGTTTGTTATAAAACAAGATTTGTGTGATAAAATCCAAAGAAAGGCCCGCAACTTCATATTTGAAAAACTTAAAAGTACTGTTTTAGAAAACACAAATAATCGAAAAAACCAGCGACGCGAATTACATTGAATTTTAACCTAAAGACCGTCGTGCAAAGTATGGGGTGATGGTTTGTTTATTGGAGTTTAACGACACTTTCAACAGCTAAAGGCATATCGTGTCGGACAGTTTTGTTGGATGAGGAAGCTGGAGTACCCGGAGAGAACCACAAGACAGCGGCGAGCCACTGTCAGACTCTCCAACTTACTAATCCGGCACGAACACAGTTAGCAGTGGTTGAAGTTAAGTTTACTATCGACCTGCAGTACACTTTAATACAGAGAGCCACCGTAACACCACGTGGGCAATCGGGGTGAAGTGTCTTGCCCAAGAACGTAGCACAGATGGCGCGGATCATATCAATCTTTCGGTTTAACCCTTTACATAATAAGAAAAGCAGACGACATTTGCAAATGAAATTCTTGAATAACTAATTTTTTTCATTTTTTGTCTCAAAAACATAGGTTATGACCCCTCATTGGAACGAGCTCGACGAGCTCGTTCCAACGAAGGGTCTTAACCAATGTTTTTGAGACAAAAAATGAAAAAATAATGAGAATTAATTGGCGATTTCTGAGAATAGCGCTGGCCGCTTTTGGTCGTTACGTTGGGTAAAGGGTTAAAGTCAAATGTTCTAACCAATGAGCGACCGCACCCCAAGGCATGGGTCAGAAAAAGATTAAATGTTTTGATTGGTATTGTAAAGTTCAGTATTCGGATGCCTGATAGAGTGCTATCTTTGGCGTGACGTCTGTATTATAATTTGAGAAAAGCTTGTTTGTGTGTTTACCCCTCACTTCTACACCGTCCACAGAGTCGCCACTCACTTTTGCATGTGCACTCGGTGCAGTCCAGAAAGTGTCACTGGAGATTGGAGTTTTCAGGGGTGAAATTGCGTATACGTTAACCATTTATGCATTTGTTTTGTAAAGAAAAGTTTTGACCTTGGACGAAAAGGAAACACGATGAACAGCAATTAGGTAGAGAGGATCAGAAAGTATTCAATCCTACAGCCCTAATCCTAGGGCTGTAGGATTGAATTATTACTGATCCTCCCTCACAACTCAAAATAAATTCGTCCGTTTTCCGTAGACAAGGCATTCCGTAGGACTGAATTATTACTGATCCCCTACCCTCCAAACTCAAAACAGATTCGTCGTTTTTTCGTTAACAGCAGGGAGAATGACTGTAGAATTGAATTATTACTGAATCTCTCCCACAAATCAAATTAGATTCGTCCTTTTCCAGTAGACAATAGGGTGTATTGGTGTCAGATTGGATTATTACTGAATATCCTCCACAACTCAAAAAGATTCGTCCTTTTCCGGTAGAAGGAGGGAGAGTGGGTGGCTGTAGGGTTGAATAATTACTGAATCTCCCTCACAACTCAAAATAGATTCGTCCTTTTATCGTGAACAGTAGGGTGTATGGCTGTAGTATTAGATTATTATTGAATCTCACACACAACTCTAAATAGAGTCGCCCTTTTCAAGTAGACAATAGGGAATATGGGTGTAGGGTTGGATTATTACTGAACTTCCTCCACATCTCAAAACAGACTCGTCCTTTTCCCGTAGAAAGAGGGAGGGTTTATGGCTGTAGGGTTGAATAATTACTGAATCGCTCCCACAACTCAAAATCGATTCGTCCTTTTCGCATGGACAGTAGGGTATATGACTGTAGGATTAGATAATTACTAAATCTCCCCCACAACTCAAAATAGATTCGTCCTTTTCTCGAAGAAGGGGGATGGGGTGTATGGCTGTAGGATTGAATCATTATTGAATTTCCATCACAACTCAAAATAGATTCGTCCTTTTCTCGTAGACAGTGTGGTGAATGGCTGTATAATTCAATTACTAGTGACCTCCTCTTACACAATACTCAAAAAGATTCGTCGCTTTCCCGAAGACAACCAGCTATGTTCTGATTGGACGAGTGTTCATTTAGTTTTTTCTATGTTTACGGCTCCATTGGCATGTTTTACCGTCTGAAGTGAAAACGTGAAATATTTGAAAATATAACAATGGCAGGAGATTCAAAATGTATACTGTCAATGAACTCGTATCTTTGAGGTCAGTTATTATTCTATGAATGTATACTCACAACCCCATATAAGTTCATGATTTGAATTGAGATGGAGTAACCTCGACCGTTATCTAAATTATTGATTTTTTGTTGTCCAGTGACGCTGCGGCGTATACGGTTAAGTTACTAACTTTGTTATCTGAAGGGCTGCCTTATCCATTCAAGTTGCCTTGTTCATTTCAGGATGTTGAATTTGGGCTACGGAGTTATTATTGGAACGTATACGTTATTGTGATGAACTGATGTTCAATCCCGACGCTTAGCGTCTCGGTTAAACATCAGCTCAGAGCTGCAAATCTCAAACCATGCTACAGTTAACCCTTTACCCAATGCAGACGATATCAAAATTTATTATTTTAAATACCATTTTTTCCAAATTTTCAAAAAAATTCAACAAAACCATATCATGTGACCCCTCGTTGGAACGAGGGGTCACATGATATGGTTTTGTTGAAATCTTTTGAAAAAAAAATAATTTTTTTCAACTGCTGAATTTGCATATTACGCGGGCAGATGCGGGCGATTCATTAGGTAAAGGGTTAATTCATTACAATAACGTATAATATGGCTGAATTATTACTGAACCTCTCTACATATCCAGAATAGATTCGTCCTCTTTCTGTAGACACCATGGCGAATGCCGATAGCACTCGGCACCTCAGCAGTGAAGTATTTAAAGTGTTAAGAGTTATGAAAAGGTAATTCCAATCAGTCATGTCTGTACCTCCTATATAATTTGCTTCCACAAATATTTTTGATCATCTCCCTTGCTTTTAAATGAACTACTTTTCCGTCCTTTGACGGGGAGTCAGCTGGTATTATAAATGTGTGATCTGAATGGAAAGGGAGAAGTTCAAAACCGAACTTAACATTATTTCATATTGCCATGGATTTCGCATGCAGGTATCAACTTCGAGGATAGTCAAACATTGTTTGCTATTTAACTTCTTCCATTGTTGACAGTGAAATGAAGTTTGTTTTCTCCGGCACACATTACAATGGATCCTAAAATGTCAACAGTTCAACGTTCCCTCTCCGTCAACGGAGCCAGAATCAACATTGAATATCTCCATGTACGTGATCGGCAATGTTTTCTATTTCTCACTGAAAACTCTGTCAGCTGAAATTGAGACATTGCTCCATCGATCGTGCGCTTTCTCCCAAATTACCATCATAGATTTGTTTTACTTGTTACGGCATTTTCGCCCAGGCGAATTTACACAGACTAATGAACGGCAACATATAATTTGAGTTGCTGGTGGCAAGAACTTGTGATTAAAAGTGCAGACTTCGTGGCATGATTAGCTCTCACGATTTGACGAGATTCTATGTTTCTCATACCACTGGACAAATCTTATATTTTGTCTTTAAGAAAGAAGGGAAATCTACAGAAAAGGCGATTGCAGGCCTACAGTAAGAATTACAAACGAACTTCAACGTGTACGAGAATATCTACAATGATTAACCCTTCACCCAACGTAACGACCATACCAAATCGGTATCATTCATAAAACCCCCCTGTAACCTAATTGTTTTCAATTTTCTCCTAAAAAACAAGATTCTGACCACTCATTGTAACGAGCCAGTCAGACTCGTTCCCATTTTGTGATCATTAGCTATGTTTTTGAGGCTAAAAATATGCATATCGCTGGATCTGTTTTTTAGCCAGCTGCTAACTTATAATCTAATTTGCTAACTTATAATCTAATTCATGTGGAGTAATCTCTCTTCTGTACTTTTATATATGATTGGAAATAAAATATTTTCAAACAAAGTTTTTAGTTATTCCAAAAAAACCCACTTCTTGTAGGCGGTTCTTTCTAATTGTGTTTTCAAAAGGGTTAAAGATGGAAGATCCACGGGCACACTAAAAATAAGAAAAAATATGCATAAATAATTTAATATTGGCCATTAGAACATTGCGTCTTGTTTTCCAGCCTAATGCTACATGCTAATTATCTGATAGAGTGCTGGAAGCCCATATTGGGGATTAATTCTGAAGTGCAGGTACTGCAACTTAAAAGCATCGTATCCCGTGGATGTACTTTATATCCCCCCCCCCCCCCCCCCACACTACACGTAAAACATACGCGTGTCCCGATTGAGACAGCAGGGTGAGATATTTCTATCCCACCCACCCCACGTGACATACTCATTTGCATATTTTATTAGGTCGCCAGAACTATTTCATCATCGTCTGCATAATTGTAAATAAACAAAATGGCTTCACGATTTCCCGCATGTTATCCACGTGCCATTCAAAATCAACAATGTTGATTTGTTTCAACCCCATGTTTCTCTGCTGATTTAATAATATCACTGCGAGAATTTATCGATCGATCAGTAATCTCACAATGCCCTTTACATTAGATTTTGACACCCCTAAATTCATTAACCCCTTAACGGACAGTGTTACAAATCAATTTTTTAGTATATACCTATGGTATATACCTAACTTTTGTTCGATCTTTCCGATGAAATTGTTCGTTTTTCGAAAGGACTACGACTTGATAAATTGGGTATGTCAGCACGTGACCGCCAATTATCTATAGTGACGTAATCCTCGTGTGTGGGGAG
This sequence comes from Pictodentalium vernedei, assembly GCA_031216915.1. Lineage (NCBI taxonomy): Eukaryota > Metazoa > Mollusca > Scaphopoda > Dentaliida > Dentaliidae > Pictodentalium > Pictodentalium vernedei. Next base: position 248,213,350 of record CM062297.1, on the reverse strand, counting down.
AAAAATCATCCTCGATGAGTCTGAAGGTGGGAATGGGGAAATCACACCCTCGGGGCAAGATATTTGAACCAGACCTTCGGCAAGCCTCGCGTCTGGTTCAAATATCTTGCCCCTCGGGTGAGATTTCCCCATCCCACCTCCAGACTCATCGGGGATCATAATAATCCTTGAAGTGGAATTGCTTCGTCCTCATCGATTTTCCTTGTTAAAATTTATAGGTATAGGCACGCTCCCATAAATGCTAACAAGGCAAAGACAGGAAAACAAATGTTGACGCTCAAAAATAATTCAACATTCTACCAGTTAAGAAATGTTAAAAAGGCCTTTGATTTTTTTTTTTGTCATGTTTCTTGTCCAGAAGTCATAGACGCATAGAGAATTTCCTCCTCTCGTCATTAAAAGTGTGGCGGTGGGGAGAAAGACAAAAATCTTTAATAGCTATTTCTTACAAATTCACCAGAAAACAACGAGCGTAAAAAGAAACATAGTTATGAGAAACATTAATTTCCTCAAAATTATTATTAATGGAGTCTGAATCAAAATTGATAAAATTGCTCCAATTCTGCTTCATTCTTGGGCGACTCACAGATTTCGGAAGTGTCCAATCACAAACACCTAAGAGCTACACTAAATAGTACCTGTGCATGGAACGATCGCATTGACCATATATGTTCCAAAACCTGGGATCGTCTAGATCTGTCGATAAGACGTAAATTTCGCCTTGATCTCAGTGTCTTCGAAAAAATATACTTTGCTTTCATTAGACCTTTTCTCGAGTACGCCGATACTCTTTGGGACAATTGTACTGAAACCAAAGTCGCGGAACTTGAAAAAATCCAAATCGCAGCAGCAAGGATAATCACGGGGACAACCGTCAGTACTAACAAGTCCCTGCTATATATTGAAACTCAATGGGACCCTCTGCTCAAAATGCGTCATAATCACAAACTAATTCAGTTTTTCAAAATGTATCATCATATGTCACCTCCTTACTTATCCAACAAAGTTCCCCCTCTAGTTTCCTCAACTAATCCATTGCTCACCCTCCGATCGAGTTATAACCACAGAGTACCATTCTGTCGGACACAACTGTATCAGTTTTCGTTTATCCCAAGCACCACTGACCAATGAAACAACCTGCCCTTATCCGTCCGAGCGAACTCATCTTTGACTAAGTTTAAGACTTACCTTAATGGTGGCAAGCAAAGACCATCAACGTTGTACAGTAATGCAAAGTCTCGCTCAGCACAAATACATCACTGTAGGCTTTGGCCGCATTGTAGTAGCCTGAACTCTCACCTATTTGACAATCACTTATTGCCAAGCCCCGCCTGTCAATGTGGAGATCGCGAGACTACGGATCATTTCTTCTTTCATTGTTCAATTTACTCAGATACTCGCAACTATACGATCCATTTACATCCATTTGAAGTGGATACAACCACGCTTCTTTTTGGATCTGAATTTTTGGACAATGAAAATAACTGTCTTAGTTTTGAAGTGGTACATGACTTTATTTTATCTACCAAGCGTTTCCAATAGTTGCCCTACTTCAGTAACTCATGTAATGACCCCAAATATTCATAATCGACGAGCATATCCTACTTTCCTTCAACTACTGAACTAACACACCCAATTATACACACCTCACTCCACTCCAAGTTAACGAACTAATGTGTGTGTTTGGCTAATGCAACACATAATCAAGCTGGGACCCCTTTCTGTTTTTCTTGATGCTGTAATCTTTCACGTCCTTCTCTCCACTCCAAGTTTAAACAATATCACATGCCCTTGCCTGACAGTCCTAGTTCCCATCCACTACTTAGTTATCGAACTGGGTTGGCCTCTGTTGTGTCTCTTTTCAGGAGGGGTGTCTGACTGCCACGCCTCAGCCCTTGTACTGACTGTGTGCGTGATGTTGTTAACCAGTATGTGAATGACTATTAATTCCTCTATTCCAATTTCATCAATGGGACCATCTCCACATGAATCAATTCCAACAGAACTCTCTCTTCCAAATTGGCTGCAGGTGCTGGAATGTGGCGTACGGCCCTAGCGCCGGGAGTGGAGGCTGTTGTGACCAAAACCAACCTCGTGTACCATACGGGATTGTTGCTTTCAGGCAACGGCATGCGAGTTTATATGCTGACATATACCATCCAATTAAGTTAATTTATAAACGATCTGGGGAGACGATTTATATATAAGCTTTCTGTCGAATCCTTCTGTTCCATCTTTTGTTTATTCTCTTATACTTGTCATATTGTATGCTGCTGTATCTTGTCTTGTGCTGCTTTTGTTTTTGCCTATGTATTGTTTAAAGTATGCAATTGACAAACTTCATATACAAATATTGTTTAAACTAAGATTGATAAAAATGACATCACCACAAAGAAAAGTGGAAAAAAATAAGTGGAAAATCATTGGTGACTATAACGTTAAAAAGATGACCAGAACTGGGACTATTTTCGTTTGGTTTTCTTTAAATTTGCCTTGCTTTCGCACTATTATATTTATATTTATAAAATCCCGACCCACAGATGAAAGCGTGTCGCGACCAATTCGAAGTCACTGTCATCAGCAGCTTGCAGTTAATGAAAGTTCGCAGTCAGATTAGAGAACAGTATTCGTGCTTCTTAAAGAAACTCGTCATTCCAAGAGAAAACCGAAAATGTCAATGAATCTTCGCGTTTCCTCGAATCTAATATGACACAAATTGTTACGAGTCTGGATCCTTGGGGCGCTTTACACGAGACAACATGTAATGTAGGAGAGTCAATGATTCAAAACTGGAAATTGGTCTGCGCTGTGGTGACAGGAGAATTTGGGTTGTCATTAAGTCTTTGTATGTGTTACGATTCGAATCTTTGCGCCAAGGGTTTTCATGTTTTTGACATACGGTCTGGATTGTTGACACCTCATGGTAACCTGCCACTGGAAATAACAGAACCAAAGAAAAGGTGCATGTTCTTTAATTCGATTGCTTTTTCAGTATAAGATATAATGCCACGCGGCTGGTCAATTACGATATTTTTCTGGTCGAGTGGAAATGGGAACCCAGCTGGGCGGTATAATTGTATACAACCCGCATTTCATCATAACATGCAATCACTATAAAACAAGGTGAATACCAACGTTCATTCGAATGTGAGAGAAATACGCTATATTTTTGCCAAAATGTTAGATTCAAACAACGACGTTTGTGTTTATGAATTTCGCCATTTTAATAGGTAGAGAGTTAACTGGTACAGCTACACTGCAAAAAATATAGGTTCTCTTTAGAACCAAAACTGGTTCTAATCTTGTCCCTGAGATGGAACCAGTTCTGTTTAAACAGTATTTATTTCAAATCAAATAAATTTACCAAGATTAGCATTCAATTTTAACAGAATATTACATGAACTGAAGTAGATTCAGCTGTAAACTTGGAGCTTATTTAAAGCAGTCGCCAACATTTTGAAACAAAGGAGATATGAACAGTTGGCATATCGAACCAGTTTTGGTTCTGTACAAACAAAGGAGATATGAACAGTTGGCATATCGAACCAGTTTTGGTTCTGTACAGAACCAAAACTGGTTCGATATGCCAACTGTTCATATCTCCTTTGCTTAATAATGATTTGAGACAACCTCGTATAAGCTCTAAACTTACGGCTGAAACCCCCTCAATTTATGTTTAATTCTGTTAATATTTAATGTTAATCTTTATAAATTTATTTGATTTGAAATAAATGCTGTTTAAACAGAACTGGTTCCATCTCAGGGACAAGATTAGAAACAGTTTGGGTTCTAAAAAGAACCTATATTTTTTGCAGTGTACAATAATCATCAATTACGTACACTCTAACATCAGTTGGGTTAAAAATCAACCTAGATCAACTGGGTTGAGTGAATATAAATCCATTTGGATTCATATTCACTCAAACCAGTTGATTTGGGTAACTTTTAACCCAACTGATTTTTGGGCGTACGAAGAATTTGAAATTCATTTTACTGCATCCACAAAATAATGCATACTTGACTCGATCAAATACATTTGTATCCAGCTAACGAAAGGTCAACTGTGAGTTACCCAAAGACTAAAAAAGCTGTAGAATTTACAGTACTCCACTAAAATATGATTCGTAACATCCATGTATGTAACATTTATTACAGTGAAGAAACTGGAATCTTTTAGAATCTGCGATTTCACCGCTAAAAGCTGGTATTCTACATGAATTTTTTCTAGCGAAAACTGGAATCAGACATCAATGTTATTTATTTTGCGATTCCACTGGCCCAAACTTGAGTTCCATTTTCTACTTGTATGGACAAGAAACCGACAATATAGAAACTTCATATTAATTTCTACTAGTAGAAACTGCAAATACAGTTTCAAACTAAAGAAACCGGTATCACCAATTTAACATAACGGCCAAAAACAGGCTAGCGGTAATCGCTGTCGTGTTCTGTTATGTTTGTTAATTTTTGTCCCTCACCATAGCGTATAACACCTCATTGGAACGAGCTCACTGGTGGTGGGATTCAACGAACAAAAACCGAGGAATATTCTAGAAACGAAATCAAAGTAATTTCGGAGGCATAGCCTCCATGAACTCTTCGTCAATCATCAGGAGTCCTACACATGGGTAATTGAGATGGGAGAATGAAGGATATGTGGGTATTGGCGACACCAAGGAGATGGTTAGTGTGTTTATAGGAGAGATTGGGAGGAATGGGGTACGGGTCATCAAACAGTTGGTTTCCGGGTGTTGGGAGGAGAGGGGAGGAGTGGGGATAGAGCACAGGTTAATCAAGGCCTTGTCACCCGAAAAATCGCGACAAATCAGTGGAAGCCAAAATATTATTATTATTATTATTATATTATTATGTTTAGAATATCTAAATATTTCTGAATCAGCACGGTTTGAATCGCATCACAGGGGCGATTTCGAATCGTATCGGTACCTAACAAATTGGTATCATCCCGATTGTCCCAATTTCTATTTTTTGGAGGTAAAGAGAGCGGGACAGTCGGGATTTTGTTAATTAGTTTTCTAGTGGCTAGATCAAACATTTTCTCTTATAGTTTGTTTCACGTATTTTGCTGTCTCAATGGTGAACAGCACAAGAAGTTGGTATTTGTTATACAGCATCGATAAACTATGCTAGATATTTTTGTTCATCAAAACACTGATCAATTTACAAGATATTTTTGTACATCAAAACAGTGACTTATTATTAAATTTAAATACATGTTGAAAGCAGACGCATATTCTGTAATGTTTGTTTTGCCATTCAACAACCCCTTGTCCCCTGAGTTCCAATATGTTCTATGTGTCAGTAGTCACATAGAACACATTGGAACTCGGGGGGAAGCTCTGTGTCAGGACCTATAGTCTATTCTTTATTTCCTTCTCTTTGCTGGAGGGGTCCTCCTGCACTTAGCTGCATTTGCGTGACTTCATTGTAGGCCTGGATTTCTTTGAGGTGGTCAATTAAATGGAAAATGTTTGGATATGCGGTTCGTATTTCTTTTTTTATTTTGTTGTGCCAGCCTTCCAGATACACTGTCACAATTGCTAATCACGAAAAGCAAACACTCATAAAAATACTGATAGTTGTTTTAATCATGCTCGATAAGCAGCGATGGGTTGTGTTCAAATTATGATAACGACTATAACTATTTTTCAAACTCAAGAGTGGGAGAGTCGGGACATCAACTAAAATCTGAAAGTGGGTCAATCGGGATTAAACCAATAATTTATTTTCTCTATACTATCAACTGCAGTCCTTGTTGTATAAAAGTTTGTTTTCTCTTCAAGTCATTGCTACTTATCCAGAGAAATGGTGGTTGACTAAAAAACAACTACCACGGTATTTTACCATTTCTCTGAGAGATTCCTTCATGGCGACTTGGAAGGTTTGCTTTCGGGAATCCTAATTTACCATAGTCCAAATTAGGTAAAGGGTCAAATGCATGTCTCTGGTAGAATCTAATGTTATCCAAGTAGAAACTCGAATTCCAGGAATTGCGAATAGAAATCGAAATCCGTCAGCATTTGAAATTATAATGGTAGGAAAAAGAATTCCATTTTCTTGCAGCAGACACTGCAGTTTCAATTTTCTAGTGGTAGAACATGAAATTCCACATTCTACTGACAAAATATTATAGAGTTTTCCAAATTGTAGTTCTGAACATGGTGTATGCCTATATGCTAAAATCTTAAGACCAGTCTCCTGTTTTATAAAGGTATTATATCCCGAGCGATGGACTGAGGTCGCTACACAATGCGCTTGACCAAAGTCGGCTATTGCTTTTGTTTGCAAACTTTACTTGGCGTCAAGCGCTCGTTGTACATGCAAGTAAATTAATCTCTCTTCAGAACAGCGGTCATGTACTGGTCACTTTTCCCGGGTGGGAATTATTTCCACGGAGGCAAAAATATTAGATTCCAAACACTAATAATAGGAATAATCATCGAAAATTGAATTAATTAAAATTTTGGTGATTAGGATTTTTTTACCTGGTAAATGCATGCGTGGACATCACTGCACACGCATGGATTACGACCAGTCCCCGGCGACTGCACTGTTCGTAACAGAAAAGAGCGATGCGGATATTATTCATAATGATAATAATAATGATTATATTTTTTTTGCTGCAGTTCTCTGAGAAGGCTTACATCAACCCAGTGTCCTGCGAGGTATTCCTCCCCTCTCCCTCATAATCTCCCAGCATTCAGTCAAAACCTGTTTCATAATTCTCCCGATTGGAGCCTTCTTGATATCCCCAACTATAAAATTGACTCTTTTACTCATGTCATTCCTCATCCAATTATCCGTCATGTTTCCATCCCATTGTTCCATTAGTTTCCCAAGGAATCATATTCTATTAGGCAGATAGTTGGGGCATTCTAAAATGAAATGTTTCAGAGTCTCCGTTACACCTAAGTTACACATTTTTATCTCACAATCGGGGCGTTTTTGCACTGTTACGCAACTAAAGTTTAATGTATCTGGGCCCTTGTATCAAGCGCGTGATTCTGCTGTTGCTAAAACAACGGCATTAATATCCTTTTTCGATCGCTTCGCGTTTTTCCCTTCAGAGAAAACAATATTAGGTGAGGCGAAGCAGAACCTAATATTGTTTTCTCTGAGCCGTATATGACACTGTATCTGCCAACTAAACGCCCTGTAACGTATTTATTATGCATGACATGCTAAAATGTCACTGGGGAAATTAACTCAACGAATAGTTAAATTATGCGCACTTTTCGGCGTCTTGGGCTGGTTTGTAGCCTATTATTGGGATTTTCCTGAATGCTCGAGTCGAGGCTTCTCTCTTGAAGTTAAAGGATTAGCTTTCGCTATGAAATGTGGAAAACTCCACCTCAATAAACGATGAACGGCATATTTTAAAATATAATAAACCTTTACACCAAGATGGATATTTAATTCACCAGTAATTATTGCAAAAGTAACAACCAAATTCACGTTGACGAAACACACAGTTGAACCACTTCGCAAGACAGAATTCAGTCAAGTGAATCCCAGTGACGTAATTTTCTCTGAAGTGTAACGTCATCACTGACCTCAATATGGAGATAAATGAACGCTATTCTATTTTTCAATTTGCGTCTTTCCATCGATAAGGCAAACGAAAAAGTTCCCCTTAAAATAGTTTTATAACACATTTTGTGGTCAATATTGTGAGATAAATTTATCATCACCACAGTGTGTGTCTCGGGAAATTCTGATCAAGTCTCGTTGTAGGCACAGAATCGCATTTCGACTCGCCCTAACGGGCTCGTCGAAATACTATTCTGTTCCTCCAAACCCGACTTGATCTGAATTCCCGGAGACACACACTGTGGTGATAATCTGTATGGCACACTCTTTCCTCGCCTTTCTCGATTCTCCCCTCAACTTCAGTGACTTGGACCTCCCTTTGAACTCAATGACCCCTCAAACGATCCACCCAGGTACTCCTGAAATGCCGGCGCATCCTCTTTATATTAAAAATATAAAAGTTCAACAATATCTCTTTCGTAGAAGAAGGTTTGTAATTCAGTTGCGATCCCATGGAAATTACTCGCCCACTTTTGTGATCCGATCACAAAAGCGGGCAAAGATTGCGATCGGATTAGACCTGTACAAAATACGGAGATTCGGTGTTCTCCCCCCACTTCCTATGTAAGATATGGGTGTCCCATGTGAGAAGGCCATGTGAGATAGATATCTATCTCACATGATCCACGTGACCGGTTTATTATGCCCCCGAAAATTTTTTTCGAGGGTATATAGTGGAGGTCTCCGTCCGTCTGTCCGTCCGGTCCGTCCGTCCGTACGAACATTTTGTAATATAACTCGTACATCAGTTGTCGGATTTTAATGTTCTTTGGTATGGTGATAGGGCCGCTTGGGGGAACGGATGCCCTTGTACCTAGGGTTTCGTCCGACAAATCTTACAGGAGTTATGTCCCTTATTTACTTTGAAAATTGATGATTTTTTGGTTTCCTACCAATTAAAATTGTTTGGCTGAACCGATGAGTTTCAAATTTTATATGCTGATTACTCATGTCAAGGTACAGGTCGGTTTCAATTTGAGGTTTGACTCGGCAATTTTTGATGCAGTTATGCCCCCTTTTTCACTTGGAAAAGATGCAAGACCAGTTCTACTTTTCACTGGTTTGAGAATTTTTAACAAAGGTATGTACTATTCCTATTTTTGCCTCTTTCAGTTATTATTCAATATGGCACCATTCAAGTCATCTGCAGTTATTTTTATAACTTTTTATCTATTACTGACTCCTTAGTGCTGTTCTGCAATGTAACAGCAGTGAAGCTGTTGTCTGTTGTTACAAAACATATTAACAAAATATAAGTAATAATAATTTTATTGGCACTTTGCCATTCCTTACTGTTGTTCTGCAATGTAGTGTTGTTCTGCAATGTAGCAGCAGTGAAGCTGTTGTCTGATTATCCACATGTGAGTACGACTTGGCTACCTTCGGGGGCATTAGCACATGCGTTAGCGTTGCTTTTGTTAGCATATGTAATGAGCGCAGGACTATTCAATCATCGCACGTTCCTCTTGATTAAACATATTTTTATTGGCCATTTGACAATGCAATGACAAGTGCTTACCACTTAGAAGACGCTCCGTTCCTGTACAATGACTAACAATTTACAATATGGCAAAACATATTCCATAAATAATATAATCTCACAAAAAAACACAAATTAAACTGCGAGAGAGAGAGGGGGAGACAGGGGGAGAGAGAGAGAGGGGAGAGAGAGAGGGGGAGAGAAGAGATAAAAAAATGGAATAGAAAAAAAAGAAAAACATTAAATACAGCAATAGATCCAGTGATGATGCCCTCCCCCACCCATTTGCATTCTATAGTATCTTGGTCCGTAATGTGAGTCTAACTTAACATCTTGGTTACTGCCACTGAACATAGGTTTTCACTTCTGGGGATGTTCACACAACAGTTTCGACCTCCATTGCGTGGCCAAACCCCTGATAACCTAACTTTCGCCATGGGTACACTATCACAGTGGGAGTTTCAGATCCCTTTGCGCTAGCATACCCATGGCGGAAGGCAGATTATTTCTATTACATCCTAGAGGGCACAATTTTGTAGAGAACATAACTAATTATGAGGATGTAGATCGAATCTGTGTGAGTCACGAATGAATTTTTGAACACATTAAAATATAGATATATTACTACGTTCGGGTAATTCCATATAATACTAAATCAGTTGAATTCCAGTTGGCTGTGAGTTTTGACAAATCACCGATGAGGGTATTGCGAATATCAAAATTCAAGGAACACGCGAAGAAATAGTGTTCTGCGTCCTCAACACCATCGTTACATGGACAAAATGGAGTATCGGATATGTAATTATTGAAGTTGTCACAATTGAGGTCATTACAACCAGTTCGTAGTTTTGCGTGGATGATGTTGTATTTTCTTGTTCCGTTTGATAAGTATGACGGAGGCTTATACAAAGGTGGTAAAATAGATTTTTTGAATACCGCAAGCGATTACTATTTTGTACCGTCTCCGGTAGGGTATTCCAAATTTGGATGCACGAAAGGAAAAATGACCGTTTGAATAGCTCTGTTCGACAGGAATAGGGAACAAAATTAGACGCACGTTCCTCTGTAAACAAACAACGTGGTGTCACGTTTCGGAAATATTAGCAGACGAATGTTTGTCGAAAAAAACAGAAACAAAAACACAGACCAAAACCAAAGGACACTTGACTCTTCGGTATGAAATTTTGGGTGAATGCCGTGAGATGCACGAAATTCACGTCGAAAAGTTATTCGAATACATTGCAGAATTCATAATACGAGGTCATCGGAATGTGTAAATGTTCATTTCGCTACAAATCTTCAACCCCTGATTGTCGGCGTGGGGAATTAATTTCATTGTATATACCCGTGGTATAAACAGAACTTTTGTGCGCTCTTTCCGATAAGCAAATCAGTTTTTTCAAAAAGTTGTTCGATATATTTGCACGTGCTCCTGAACTGAATTACTATTGATGGCCTCAGTGTGTTTTGGTGGGGTGGGGAGGGAATTATCACTGACGGTGGTGGGTGTCAGATGGGGAAATCTCACCCTCGGGACAAGATAGTTGGTCCAGACACTCGGCAAGCCTAGTGTCTGGCCCAAATATCTTGCCCTCGGCTGAGATTTCGCACATCTCACAGCCTCACTCAACAGGGACAAAAATATTCTCACATTTCTTTTTTTTGCGACAAGCGAGATTACAAACAGTTATAAGGAAGAAAGCGGACAGAGAATTTCGACTGGCCAGTCGCGATCCAGCCAAAATTCTCTTTCCGCTTTTGTAATCATAATACAGTTGCAAAACTATACTGTTGAGGAGGAGTGGTAAAAAGTTCGCGGATCGTTCTCATCGGAACATCTGCTAAAATAAACCCACAAAAAACATGGCAGTGTGATTCCCATTTTAAAACGAATGACTTATTCAGGTTGCAAATTCACCTTTAGACAATTAAATGGTGAACTGATATCATGTCATCCCAGCATGGAATCGTTTTGATCGTCCCTTTGAACCAAGTTCTGAGTATCCTGCATTATATTATTAACAAACGATGAGTATTTAAAGTGTCGAAAACAGCGGAGTTTTGAGAGCCCCGCTGGTCAATGGTTTTATTTTGGTGACTTTGAAGCACCCGAAAGCTTCTTATTTCAATTATACGTGGGTAAATGTTTACGTATCTGTCTATGAAAAGCCATTATGATCAACAGCTTTTCCCATTGACATGCTGTTTAAGTCACTGGAGTACTTGCTCTTTAGATCTGTTATTCACACTAGACCTAAGCAGAAAGCACCCTGTGCCTTCTTTTATGCACCGGGTTCAAAAATTTTGATTTGAGAACAGATAACTACAGTTTCAATTGTAAGTTGTTTTTCAATAACAGAAAATATTTGTTAATGTGCTTTAACTTTTGACTACGTTATGTAAAGATGGTCCTTCGTGCATAATTAACGCGATTTTCCCCGCCCCAAAGACAGTGAATATTGTTAACCCTACCATGTACCATCAAGACCTATCAACACTTTTTGTTGATTTTCCACATCAGAGAAATCACACGTATTTTTAATATCCGTAGAATACGTTTTGGTATAAAACGTGAGTTATCGTTTCCAAGAACAGCCGCTTCCCATTTCAGAGAATGATATATAGAGGATATGGAATGAGTGTTTATCTCATATAATATTTATGAAACGAGTCTAAGAATTTTCCGTTTTGCGAGACTTTGGCGAGCCCAAACGGAAAATTCGGACGAGGTTCATAAATATTATATGAGAAAAACACTCATTTCATATTCTATTTATCATATGACACACACGTGCACAAATTAGCCACTTAGTATGACTTTTTAACCCATCACCTAACTTGAGTTGCAGACGGTACTTGGAAAAAACATCCTCGTGTAACTAATAATTTTCATGTTTTGCTACCAAAACATAGGTTATGACCCCTCATTGGAACGAGCTCGTCGAGCTCGTTCCAATGAGGGGTCATAACCTATGTTTTGGAAGCAAAAAGTGAAAATAGAAAAAAATGAATGGCGTTTTTCTTGTAGGTAAAAGATTAATATAATATAATTCAACCTAAATAGGACAGATAACGCAAATTCTCCCTACTGAAATTATGCAAATGTGACCCAGTTGTATTTTGTTTAGCCAATCAAATTGTCCAGTTTTGAAATTGACCAATGAAAGCTCCCAACTCTAATTATGCCAATTATGAAAATGTGGCCCAGTTGTATTTTGTTCAGCCAATCAAATTTTCTAGTTTTGAAATTGACCAATGAAATTGATGGAAGGCTTTATTTATCACTGATTAATATGAAAACAAAATTTCAAATGTTGTAAAGTGAACAAAACGGACGAGTCGTGTGATAAAATTATATCCTAATGGTTTCTAAACTAAAGTCCTTGAATTAGTGGTTCAATTGGTATGATGGTTTTGGGCGCCTCGTGCGCCAGGGAATTCACCCATTCATTTGCTATAAACAGTTTTGTTGATGGAAATCTCATTCCGAGACATCGGGTCGAAAGGGTCAACACAACTTTCCTACTCGTGTCAGAAAGTTTAACTGTTATGTTCGTAGAACATGTCTCCTCCATGACCTCGTTTGAAGACATCACGTTTACATTTACGATACGTTACCTGGTGTAGCTGTACTAAATAAGTGAATTAGAGTTACCCGCCTTGAAATGTCCGAAACTAAGTAGGCTTGGAGAAATCATATTGTTTCAATTGACATTTAAAACATTCTACGGACATCTTGCATTATTAATGAATATTCCAGATAAATAAAGAGGGTGATTTGATGACTTTTGTGGACCTAAAAAATACAATTGACTGTTGGTGTGTTTTTGTTGGGAATTCCCCGAAAAATATGTGCACATGACCGGTACTTCCCTTTCTGTCAGTGTTTCTCCCTTTTTTGCATGGACCCTGTTTTCGGGTCAGAAAAAGTTGCCTGACTGGCTATACAAAGATATTTGAAAGACAAAATTAAAGTGATCCGATCATATTTTTTTTCGTCTGAACGTTATAATGTTCGCCCATGGGAAAATATTCATTACTGTGTTTCTTTTAGGAAAAACGTTTTTTGGCTCCCAAACCTGATTTAATTATTATTTTTGGAGATTATTTCACATTTAAATGTTCATTAGGGGGTGGGGGGGGGGGGGGGATCACGCACCTTACAGTACTGTTGCATTGTTTTGAAAAGTTATGTTTTTGTCAGTCATCAATAAGGGCTTACCATTGCCAAAAATGAGGCATCTTCAGCAAGTGTAGCCTCCAGGAGAACACTATACCCTCTGGCAACTGCCAAACAACAACCTATCTTACCATATTAACACATTTATTTAAACCATGGTCCCCCCCTCATAATTCTAGGGACGGGGGATTCCAATCTTCCAATCCATTCCCAAATCACTATTTAAACACACAGCTAGAAAACCTGTATTGCACTTCTATTCACTGGTATATAGAAGTTTTTTTTCAATATTATGCTGTTATTTATATTTATTTATTGGTGTTTAAGGTCATATACTTATGCATGATGTCTAATCATGACCGTGACAGTTTTAAGGGTGGATGACCCGGAGAGAACTACCGAGCAACGACGAGCAGCTGCCAGCTCCCTAACATCGTAACTCTGCACTGCAGCACACGCAGCACATGCAGGGTTAGATTGGTTGAAGACATGCGTACCACCGACGTGCAGAACGCCTTAGTACACGGCGTCATCGTGCCCCCATGTGGACAATCGGGGTTAAGTGCCTTGCCCAAGGACACAACGCGGGAGTCCGAATCGATCGCCCAGACGGTTACCCATCCGAGGACTAACCGGGTTCGACGTTGCTTAACTTCGGTGATCTGACGAGTACCGGTTACCATTATGCTGTTAAAAATGTTAGAAAGCAATTTCTTTATTGAAAGAGTATTTTGGAACACAAACTTGGGATGCGGGGGGGGGGGGTGGTGGTGGTGGGATGCTATAATAAAGTGACAAATGTGGATGAAGGACATTTGTGCATAGCCACCAATATATATAGTAGTCTAGTCCTAGTGTTTTCGAGGTCCCCATGTTACAGCAGAAAACCACAATAACAATTGTGAAATATTGTTCTCTCCTTGAACCAAGTTGCCTCCCCGCCCACGCACACACATAAATACATTAAACATTAAAAAACCCATATTCTTGATACAAATATCTCATTTTTCCTCTTTGGAAACTTGTTTTCTACGATTTCAATCCTTTTGACAGAATGGGTGTCGTTACACTCTAAATCGGTTGGGTTAAAAATCAACCCAAATCGACTGGGTTGAGTGAATATGAACCCAATTTGGGTTCATATTCACTCAACCCAGTCGATTTGGGTTGATTTTTAACCCAACCGATTTTAGAGTGTAGGGATTAAAACTAAAGTTGTGAAAGTGCAATTATGGGCACTTACAGCACAGGCACAGTATTACAGAATCAATATTTGATGGTTTCAGACATTTTAACAGTGTTATGAGATACCCTATGAGCATTACTTTTGAAAAAGCAGTATTATATCTTGTCAGTGCCGTACCAATGACCCAAGGTGCATTAACTGAGAAAACAGAGACTTTTTTTTCCAAAACTGCAAAATATTCATCAAACACAATGTGCAATGTCCCCAAAAGCCAGAATGTGATTTAAAAATTATCACAAATGTGAAAGTTAGTATCACAAGCGGTTTGTTTTGTGTCAACATCAGTTAATTTAGGAATTATATCATATTTTGTGATGAAAAGGGGAATATCGGGGCACATTCAGTGCCATTTTTTCACCACATTAGTAGATGAGAAAACTGACACCCGTTGTTAGGATAACATGGCACTGTTTATTGATATTGGTGAATTATGTAGCTCCAATCCCAATTTTTTAAACAAAATTCATATAGTTTCGTGGGGGTTGGAACACTTTTCTCTTGCTGTATATTTAAATGAGACAGATTTTTTTTTTCCAAAAGTAATGTGCTCTGATGCAAATTGTAGTTGTATTTTGGGATTAGGGTATTTTTCATAGTAATAATAATAATAACACTTTGGCCGGCCGCTGATTTGTCCGCGTCCTCGGATGAGAAGGCCTTTGTTACCCCTGTGCTCCCAACTGCCTCCCTATTCCCACGCTTCTTCTCTCCTCCCAACACTCGGAGACGAACTGCTGGGTGGCATCCCTTTCCCCATTTTTCCCAATCTCTCCGATTAGCATATTAACCCTCTCCTTTGAGTCTCTCACTAACCATCTGTCCGGCATTCTCCCATCCCAGTTCCCCATTTTACTCTTAGTGAATCTTATTCTTTTAAACTGGTATATTGGGCTTTCTAGAAAAAAGTGGTCCAGGGTCTCCACGACGCCTAAATTACACATCTGGCACTTCTTTTCACTGTTTTTCCCAACTTTTCCCCTCAGCTCCAGAGACCGAGACCTCAGCTTGAACAACAATGATCCCCCCCCCCACCTCTCCAAAGGTGCCATCAAGGTACTCTTCAAACCCAGGCTTCTCTTTATCACGCAGGCCACATAAAGACCTATTTGATTTGACCCCCCCCCCCCCCCTCTCGCCAGTTATCATCCTCCATGCCCCTTTATCTGACGATTTCTTCACTCTGAGTTGCCCCTACGTCTAGGTCCGAGATCTCCAATGAGTACTTCTCTATTAGCTCCCTCACTTGGACCATCCACCCTGTCTTAATATTTGAGTTGAAAATACTCTGGACCATTACTTTGCACCATCGGCTGTCGGGGAGATTTACCAAATAAATAAGATAACCGAGTTTCAATAAGTCTATCCTGTCCTTGATCCTCATCCACCCAAGCTCACCCCTGATTGCTTCTAGTGCTCAGTACTCGACGCCGTTATCCATCGACCTGCATCGTTCTGCAGGGTTTTCAAGCTCTTTACAGCCGTTTGGTTCAGGGATACCACTTCTGTATCATATGTTATACTTGGCAGTCCCACCATTTCCCACGTGGTTTTCCCCACGACAACCTTATTGAAACTGTTTCTCCCTATAAGTTTCATTTGGTTAAGGATTCGCCTCCCCTTCCGAATCAATTTATTTGTGTGATTTCGGTAGATGCCTCTTCCTGTTATGTTTATATGTACCCCCAGATACTCGTAGTCACCTGTCTCTCCCACACTAAGAAGTTTGCTGCTACCTTCCGGAATACAGAACTCACCCCCCCCCCCCCCCCACACACACACACTTTTCACCTTCTAGTGGGGTCCACTTTGCGGCCCGCAGGTATAACTTTGATCTTGCATTCATTTAGTTCGAGTCTCCTTTTGTACCCATATTTGCCAACAATTCCCAGCATTTTCGCTAGCCCCTCTTCGCTTTCTGACCCTAGCACCATATCGTCTGTACAAAGTAGCCCTGGGATCTTATAGACAGCAGTGAATTCTTATCCCTTTCAGCTTACTCAATAGGTAACAGGGTGGAACAATCTACTGTAGCCAATACCATTTTTAATACTCATTTGACAAAGTTCGGACACTTTTCTTTTAAAGAACAATGTTTTCATGCTTTTGACTCGACAGAAGTCAAAAGTTGAATTCTAATGTAAAAATGGCCGTTTTATCACATGGAAGAGGTCAAATGTATGTTTGGTAGGGTTGCGGTTGATTATAGGTACAAATGTACTAAATATTTGAATTAGAGAGAAATTATGCAATTTCCGAAACTAAGCAGCCTTGGGAAAATCATATTGTTTCAATGAACGTTTGAAGCATTCTATTGACATCTTTCATTATTGTTGAATATTCCACCTAAATAAAGTGAGTGATTTGATGATTTTTGGATTTAAAAAATACAGTTGACTACTGGTGTGTTTTTGTTCTGGAATTCCCTGAAAAATATGTGTACGTGACCGGTACTTCTCTTCCTGTCAGTTTTTCTCTCTGAAATGTCGTATCCCCCAACCACCGCTACCCTGTTGTCTGGAAATTTTCTGTAGGGCTATACTTGACAAAGATATCTGAATACCAAAATTAAAGTGATGCGATTATATTTTTTTTCGCCTGAACGTTATAATGGTAGCCTATGGGAAAATATTTAGAATTGTGATACCACTTGCGGCCATCCACAGTTTTAACTTAATGTCCCTTGCAAATGAGCTGCGTAACAACGTACAACTATTTATAAGTAATTTATAAATAAATAAAGTTTGGGTGACACCACTGTTTTTAATTAGAGTTGTTTTTACGTACGCTTTCTGTGGTTTTATCCTGTGTAAATTACATTTAGTATAATAGATTGAAATTAATTCACTGGCCACAAGGAGAACTGTTCCTGTTTAGCTTCTTGGAAGGCATCGATCCATTCATGTTTCTAATTTGTAAGTTTGGTTGCTGAATTTACTCTCAACCGCCAACTTATTATACCGGGATAAATAGAGTTGGCATTGGCCAATATACTGTGCATGTGTTATACGCTGTTATACGCCTTTGTGCACAGCGCAACTGTGCTCCCACTTGAGTATTCGGATTACGTCTCTTGCCCATGGACACAAAATAGATGATGACGCGAGTACATTGCGCTGAACAATCAGACACCACGCTGTCTATTTGACATTTCAACTCTGAGTTTCCGAATGCTATAGCGCTGTATGGTATTCTTTACAGGATCGTGGGCGAATGTATTTTGAATTTGTAAAGAGGAAGTCAGCTACAAAAATACCCAGTGCGACTGTTTTTCAGTCATGTTTCGTGAAGTCGTCAGCGATTTGAAGCCGGTACTTCATTAACCCTTTACCTAACGTAACGGCCAAAACCGGCCAGCGCTATTCTCAAAAATCGCCAATTAATTTTCATTATTTTTTTCATTTTTTGTCTCAAAAACATAGGTTATGACCCCTCGTTGGAACGAGCTCGTCATAAACCGAAAATTATCAGCACAAGCTTAATCATAACTCGCATAGCGAGTTATGATTAAGCTTGCGCTGAAAATTTTCGGTTTATATCGAGCTCGTTCCAACGAGGGGTCATAACCTATGTTTTGAGACAAAAAATGAAAAAAATAGTTATTCAAGAATTATTTTTGCAAGTGTCGTCTGCTTTTCAGTTAGGTAAAGAGTTAATTAACTTGTTGATGATTATTTCTATACTTAGTGCTTGGAATCTAATATTATATCGTCCTTGGAAATGTTGCCCAACCGTGGAAAGTGACCAGTCCACGGCGGCTGTACTGTTTATTACACACATTCGGAGGTCTCGACTGTTTTGAAACGAATTATCTCCGCTTGAACATGGGTTAGTTCTTGATTTCAATTAGAAATTCTTGTGTATCCATCTTCAATTGTGGTTAATGAATCATTTGTTATTAAATTCATGTTTTCATGATAAACTGTACGTACACACGCACATTCTACGAAATTCCATGTTGCCGCAGTTCCGAACTGAATTATCTCCTCTTTTATTTATTACCGATTTTCTGTTTGAAATTCGCGTGCACTCGGGTCCTTTCAGGTGTATGAACTGATGATTATGAAACTTCTCTAACATGATTATTACACTCCTAGATATTCAAAGTTCGGTAATTATTGGCAGAGTAATCCCCTCTTGAATTTAGATTTGATATAGAATTCTACATATAATTATCATATGAGCTGCATTTCGAAGGTTTTTAACCGAACTCGCTTCAATTCCCTTTTTTCCATGATTACTCGTAAGATCGATAGCAAGAAGATGCACGAGCACATCTAAAGTTTTCAACAGCGACTTTTATTACTGTATTATCTCATGCTGCCCTTATTATTAAATTATATATGAAATGAAGAAATCAATATACTAAATGCTTATACGGATGCGTATCAGTATAGCTGGTGCACAAGAATGTATTTACAGTACTATGAAAGCAAAGGGGGCTCTATCTCGAGCAGATTGGCATCCAGTCGCGACACACTTATACACTTATACTATGGTTTCTGGAATTCATAAAACAAATTTATCGCAAAATTAAGTAGAGGAAAACAAACGAAAACTGCATCTCAGATTCAACGTTCCCATAATTCCCTTTTCAAATGGCGAGTTTCTGCAGTGTATTGGAAGGAATGCGGATGGACAATTTCATCCGGATCGCAACACAATTCAATCGTGATCCGGTCGTAATTACCTGTTTCCGCTTTTGTATTCACAGTTCTGCATACGCTTCCTTTCGAATCAAGTACACGGCGAGGCATTCCCCAGGGTTATAGAGGCCTAGCTGAGCCTGGTTTTGTTAAATTTCTTTCAGCGTTTCGTCTGGAAAGTAATGCTCATAATGAACCACACGTGTTGGTCGAGGGCCAAGGGGAGAAGTAACGTTAGTAATGATGCAATTAGTGATATTTAGTGTTTGAGTGCACAACATCGCTTCTCTAACGTCTACCGTAGATACTGCGACCAGTTGAACCCAAAACATACAAAGCGTTGGGCTGAACCCAGCTGGTGTTCAAGTTCTGGTTTCAAAATGTCATGTGAAGCTCATTAGGACCTCGATTGGGGGTTATAACGAAATAATACCGCATTCGGCAGACACAATACCCTCAGCAAATAGCTTGTTACTGATCGGTGCAAACTGTGTTTTAATTCTTGTTGTTACATCGTTTGTTGAAAAGAATTCCCACTTTGACGACTTCATGTGGGATTGGGGAATCAAAAGGTAACCGCATTTATTACCAGTGAAGTCTGGCACCAAATAAATATGGTAAGTATAGGTGGCAATGTAGAGAACATCCCAGGGCCCTAATACTAAATAGAAACTAAGCATATAACCAAATCCGATTGTACCCCCCCCCCCCCTCTCTCTCTCTCTCTCTCTCTCTCTCTCTCTGTCGCTCCTTCCTTCCTCGTGTATTTCCTTATGGTGATAAAATTTGGAACTCTGATATAATTTTGTAGCACGGGGTTGATGTCGATAATGTCCGATCACGCTTTATTGGGTTGAGCACTTTTTTTATTCGTCGAATATTTGATGCGGACATTAACCCTTTACCTAACCTGAAAAGCAGACGACACTTGCAAAAATAATTCTTGAATAACTAATTTGTTTCATTTTTTGTCTCAAAAACATAGGTTATGATCCCTCGTTGGAACGAGCTCGACGAGCTCGTTCCAACGAGGGGTCATAACCTATGTTTTTGAGACAAAAAATGAAAAAAATAATGAAAATTAATTGGCGATTTTTGAGAATAGCGCTGGCCGGTTTTGGCCGTTACGTTAGGTAAAGGGTTAAAGATGAATTTCCATAGTATTCTGTTTACCCCAACTGTTAACATAAATACAACGTCGTCGGGGTTATTGAATTCTGCACCTTCGTATCAAGTAGAAGGACGAGACGTCCAGCGAGTACACAGGAAACAGACTACATTAGAAAATAGCATTGAGGAACACTGTAAACACTGCATGATTTAATGCTTAGTTATGCTCTTGCAAGTGCTGATAGTGCACTCTTTATAAATGCATTATTTTATCACTTTACAAGTAGCCTTGAACTTTTTTAGCTGTCATCTTCAATGATAAGTTTTCTCCAGTTCAAATGTATTATAAGAACGTTACGTTGGCTTTACTTTTCTGCCTGTCATTTGCAGGAGCTGTTGATGTAATAACGATAATCCCATCTGTTAGATGATTCCACTTCTCACTCTTGAAGTAGTATTATTAAAACAGAGTACAGTAATGCTATATCGTTGAAGGCGGGTCATGTGAGTGAGAGTGAGAGTAACAGTTTAAGCGGAACATGGATTATCCAATGGATAAGGACTTGTTTTAAGCCTAGCCTCGAAGCCATACAGTCTCTGTGTATCAAAGACATGAATATCCGTCTAATGTGACTCTTGTCTATTAACCCTTTACCTAACATGAAAAGCAGACGACACTTGCAAAAAACAATTCTTGAATAACTCAATTGTTGCATTTTGGTCTCAAAAACATAGGTTATGACCCCTCATTGGAACGAGCTCTACGAGCTCGATCCAAAGAGAGGTCATAACCTATGTTTACGAGCTCATTCAAATGAGGGGTCATAACCTATGTTTTTGAGACAAACAAAATGAAAAAATAATGAAAATTAATTGGCAATTTTATGGATAGCGCTGACCGTTTATGGCCGTTACGTTGGGTAAAGGGTTAATCACAGTATGCCTCCTCAGCTTAGAAACCACCACATCCCCACTCACTGCTATTTTTGATACTGCCTCCATTTCTTTAGAAATGTCCTGCTTACAAATATACCTCAATGCCTCACTAACAGGCACGTGAAAAATAAGTATATCGCCACGTCACTTGGGTGGACAGAGGAGCCTTGACAACAAGAACAAGGTAGCATTGCAGATGGCGCCTTGTTGCACTCAAGGGACGAGAATAATGTAACTGTATTGCACAGTGCCAACTTCATATTGGGAGGGCGCGTAAGGGCTCGTGACCCGCCACGGGGAACACACTCATCTCACATTCATACTTCGATAAATGTACTCGGCTTCGAATTCTGAAGAGAAAAACTAGTGATGACAACCGACGTGAACACTAGCATACGCCTACCTGCAGCACGACAATTGAACACGCCCACATTTGTTATTTGTCAAATGCGCGTTACAAAGCAAAAACATTCATACATTTATGGAAGAAAAATATTCATGGAGTTACAAAATTCACCTCGACCAATCAGATGCAAATAAATCGGATATAATGAAAAGGAATTTAATTATAAGAATTTGAAGCAGCATAACCATCAGAAAAACGGAATGAATTCGCACTAGCCGGTTTAAATTCGTAATAATGTATACAATAAATAGGTACTAGGGCGGGTAATCAGATTTAAATCATGAGCAGGATAAGGGTTTTAACCACTCGGCTTGCCGAGTAGTCAAAACCCTTATTCTACGAGTACTTTAAATCTGATTACCGGCCCTAGTACCTGTTTGTTTTATTTATACCATGCTCTTAACAAATAATCGACTTAAAACTTAAAATGGAGAAAAAACGACACTTTCTATCGCAAACACTCAGGTTTGTTTTGTTTAAATCTGCGCCGGTGGGCAGTACTCCCGGCTATACGTGAATGTTTGATTGACAGCTAGACACATTGTCAAAGATGATTGAATTTACCTTGCTTTTTCAGTCAAATTATTATTAACAATTCTTAAATTTCATTTTATATATTTCATTGTAGGTATTTTAAACTTAATAAGTCATTGCAAGTAGATAGTACCGTAAAAAATGTCGTATGTTTGAATAAAACCTCGCGAAGTGTGAATGTATCGAAGTTGGCAATTTGCGTCATGCCAAAGGTCAAGTCGGATGAACTTCCGACTATAGGTGAACATTTTTTTTTAACCACAGTAGAAGCTTCTCACTGGTAGTGGGGTTAAAAGCTAAAATTTAACATTCAGGCTTTTCACAGGTAGTAACATAGGCGAGCGCGGTATAAATAAGCATACAGTCCTCTTTGGTTGTACTATTGATATACACCTTTCCAATATTTGCTCTCCGTTTTTGATGTCGCATCGATAGAAGTGTTCCTTCCTATACGGATATACTTATATCGGGCGAGATATGGAGGGGGAGGGGGTATACTCGTACAAATCACCACGGCGAGTTAAAGTGTTGGCAATCGATACTAATATTTGAGCCCCCAACCAATCTCCTGAGCATGTAGTTGGGAAAAATGATATTTCAAAAGTGAGCAGCAAACATCAATGCGCCTTCGCGGTTCCTCGAATATGAAACACAAAAACAAAGCAACCAGTCTGGTTGCTCAAGGCGCTTTAGAGAAGAAGTATACGACGTGGGCTCCCCGATGACTAGACCACTGGAATTGTCCTGCGATGTCCAGGGGAGAAAATTTCGATTATTGTCGAGGGTCTAGGTGTATTATCACCGGCTCATTGGCATGGCTTTGAATGTTTAGATACTGGTTTTCGAGCGATGAGCGCATGGGGCTAGATGTTGTGGCTTCTAGTGTCAAAACATCCATATCAGATGCCGAAATGTCCACTGTCAAGTGCTGGTGAAAAGTGACAGACCACAACCAAGAAGTGCAGGTTGTTGTTAACCCTTTGCCCCAACGTAACGGCCAAAACCGGCCAGCGCTATTCTCAAAACTCGCCAGTTAATTTTTTTAATTTTTTTTTTCAATTTTTTGTCTCAAAAACATAGATTATGAGGGGTCATAACCTATGTTTTTGAGACCAAAAATGAAAAAAAATTAGTTATTCAAGAATTTTTTTTTTCAAGTGTCGTTTGCTTTTCATGTTAGGTAAAGGGTTAAATGTAACAACTTTTTTTCAATACAGATATATTTACTAAGAAGTTGGACAAGTGGCATTTTTTCAGGGCGAGTGAGAAATTAAAGTAATATCCCACTTACCGTCCAGCCACCGCGGACAGGTCACCTTCCACCAGTTGGCCATATTTCCACGGACGCTAATATTAGTTTCCAAACACTAATTATAGGATTAAAGAAAATTTTGCGGATGGTTTTTATGACCTGGTAAAGGCATACATGGACATCACTGCCCACGCGTGTATTACAACCAAACCTGTTGCTGCAGTATTATCAACCTGTCAGCCATTTATCCACAACAACAACAATTTTTTAAATAACTGAAAATGTTCAGGTTTTGAACAATAATATAGCGTACACCTCCTCGTGGTAACAAGCGCAATGGCGTTGTTTCAATGACGGATCCTAAGTGAGTTTTTTGAGGTAAAATTGAAAAATATCAATATTTGAATGGCACTTTTTGTGAGTAGCGCTGGCAGCTTTCAGCTGCGATAAGAAAAGTGCTAATCCATAAATATACGCTACTTTCTCTTTAAAGGCTGCGCAGCAGGCACCATCAATCCGCCCTTTTCAGTGATTCTTTTCGCATGTGCTTTAACCCTTTACCCAACGTAACGGCCAAAACCGGCCAGCGCTATTCTCAAAAATCGCCAATTAATTTTCAAAATATTTTCATGTTTTGTCTCAAAAACATAGGTTATGACCCCTCGTCATAACCTATGTTTTTGAGACAAAAAATGAAAAAAATTAGTTATTCAAGAATTTTTTTTTGCAAGTGTCGTCTGCTTTTCATGTTAGGTAAAGGGTTAAATCGTGATATGAGAATCCATTTTTTTCTGGCAAATCGATCAATCTTCGTTCTCTCTGTATGATATCCAAATTTGATTTTCTCTGAGTTCAATCGATAAATCGTTGCATACCTCTTTAGAATTCGAGTCAAAACATCAACACAAACACTTCAATAGTCTTTTAGTTTGAATTGTGTGTAATGTTGCTGCCTTAAAATTGTTTAATAACATTTATATAAGCAAGAGATTACGTCAGTATGGAGAGAGAGGAAATTGATTTTTTGATTACCGAGAGTTGTTTTTGAAAGCTGATAGAATTTTTTCACAAAGCAAAATTCTTTAGACAGTTAAAACATTTTATTTTAATTTTATTTTTTTCATATTGAGGGCATGCATCTGCGGAAAACTGAAAAGGATCGAGGCAGAAATGAAAAGACTAATATAACACTTAGTCACGAAGAACCACAAGCTACCAATAATCAATGGTTTTATCACAATTGTGTTTTTTTTATATCCGGTTTCTCCTTTCCTTCCAAACAAGCAGACATAAATTTTCGCGTAACATAAAACGTGGCAGTCAACTATGACAGGTTATAAGCACTGTGTGGGTTTCCGAGATAGTGTATTGAAGTCGAGATTTCGTGTCTCGGCATATATCGACGAGTCCGTCAGGACGAGTCGATATATGACCCAGAAGCGAGGTCGAGACTTCAATACACCATCTCGGGAACCCACTTGGTGGTAATAGCCAATTTATCTTACAATATTCTTACTTTTCTTGACTTTTGTTTTTTGTTTTTCATATCTTGTTGTTCAGATATCCATTGTTTGTAAACAGAAAAGAACAGAATTGTATACATGATTTCTCACATACATGGCAAAATTACAAAGAATATTGATATTGGAACATCATTACCACACTGAGAACGCAGGTGGTGTATCCGTGTCAACGTTATATGTGCATTTCTTATAGCTGTGTAAAACGAGCCGCACTCAGAAAAGAAATGAATCAACCAAAATGTCCATGGCACCTACGAGAGAAACCCATCCACCAGCTCATAATATTAATTCCTTTTCTTGACTTATTTTCATATGTTTGGAAAATAATTCGGCATCTATGAATTGATTTTTATGAGTGAAGATCATGATGTCATGCTTTTACCTTCTTGCGCTGTGCATGGCATAAGCCCGATTCATTGTTTTACTTGTACTATAACCACCGGAGTTTATAGTAGTGTTTCAGCCGTGAGTTTCTTTGTTTTTTCGTCAATTTAACGCATGGTAGGCCTATATAAATATATAACCATGGCAAAAAACGATCATCAAATCCACAAACATCTTCATGTTGTATACTGTACTCACTGAGGTTGGAAATAAATATTGTTTAAACTAAAAAACGATCAAGTCTAATTTATTTCGTTAAGTTGGTGATTTATTTATCATTTAAGTACATTTATCAAAAACTGTGGCCTCGACATATGTAATCAGTTTTCGATGAGTGCAGGTAAAAAAACGTTCTTTCTCTAAATAGAATGATCACACGTGCGGTTGCTACATTCAATACAGATCTGAATTTGGTCTAGATGTATTTCCTATATTGATGAAAATATGTTATTGTTGTAATATAAAACACACACATTCTATAGTTTGCAGAGCTTAGTCTGAAATGGCGGGGGTGGGGGAGGGAGGGGGGTGGGGGATGTTTCTCTGGCAATCCCTCACTTCTCCATCGTGGAACGTTTTTAATGTCGTACAATTTCTTCGAAAATTGCTATAAACTCATCAGGCTTTAAAAGTTTCACCGTTTTTAATTGATATATAATTATTTACATGTGTTTTCAACAAAGCATGATTTAAATACAGTGTCTACCTATTTTTGTTGTGTTTTGTAAACATGCAGTTTGCTCTGTTCCAAAGAAAATAATTCAGATATTATGTGGAAGGGATTTGTTTTTTTTTAAAGTGCATAAATATAGCAAACAAACAAATAGATAGAGAGTAATCGCTTGACTGGACTTGTTACGTGAAATAATTCATGAAAGGTGAGGGGCGTTGTACAAACATGAGTGCGCGAATGCGCACGAGTGTTTTACAATATAGTCTCTCGCCATGAATGAATTATTTCACGCAACTAGTCCAGTCAAGCGATTACTCTGTTTATTACTTTTCATTATTAACGATAATTATATCATTTAAACCTTTACCTAACGTAACGATCAAAACCGGCCAGCGCTATTCTCCAAAATCGCCATTTTTTGTCTCTAAAACATAGGTTATGACCCCTCATTGGAATGAGCTTGTCTAGCTCGTTCCAATGAGGGGTCATAACCTATGTTTTTGAGACAAAAAATGAAAAAAATGAGTTATTCAAGATTGTTTTTGCAAGTGTCGTCTGCTTTTCATGTTAGGTAAAGGGTTAAAAAAACAAAAACAATAAAGTCCCCATTACACCCACGGCAAAACGTCTTCGTTTGCGCGCACGGATACATGACACAATTGTTGATTGCATAATTCACTTGTGAAGTTATCGTTTATAATCAAACCCGGAAATCCCAGTAAATCACTCTTTGGAAAGTAATAATTAAAAATAAAAATAAAAGCCATCCTCCCTATTTGATTTGAAAAAAAATAATGCCCGAGAACCAAGAACAGAGTTCATTGTTTAGATAACAGTAAGTAAATGATATATAAATCAACTCAACGAAATAAATTTCACGAGCTCATTTTGGCCATTACGATTTTTTTTTATATAGGCCTGCAACGCGTTAAACCTGAAAAATAAAACATGCAACGCATGAAATCTGAAACATAAAACAAAGATACGCCCAGCTGACACACTACTATGAACTTAAGCCACTATTATAATATTAGAACGTTCCTTTTCATGTTCTATCGGTCGATAGCACCTGAGTTTGTGTGATTTCTGAAATAAAATCAGCAGTGAAACATGAAAAAAAGTTCTAGTTATTTTATTATGCCGAACCAAAATAGCTTTCATTGTTATGCGTTAACTGCAACATGCCATCAATCTTATAAGAACAATGTAGTCGAATCCAAAAACATGACGTCATTTCGAACGAATGACGTCTCTTTAGGAGTTTCTAGATCATCAAATTCGAAAATGACTTTTCACAAGTGCAGTCGCTTTGGGAGATTTTATATCACCAAATCCAGTGTTTACAACTGTAACATGCTGTTCATGTTATAATTCATTATTAATGCTTGTGTGATAAGTGGTATAATGGAATATAAACTCATGTTTCTTGGATGACGACAGTTGTTAGAATTAACCGGAGTGAAACAATTTATTTTGAACTTGAGGCGGAGGCTCAGTGAGGTCGAGGAGTACTAAACTTGTGGATATATACTTGATTGAAGTCATAACTCATATTCAGGATTCACTGAAGTGGTGAACAACACGGGAGTTCTTAATATTTCTGATTCTTTTGAATTCATTGTTTGCAGTTAAAATTAAAAACACACCCACTGAAGATGATATATTTGTTGGTAAGTTTGTGTCTTTCGAAGACGAAAAAAGTTAATCAGATACAGCGCCAGCGTTTGGTGTTGAGAAATTCCACCCAGAGCGTGCGGAATCGAAGCTGATCAATGATAGTACCCGTGTTTTCCCCACAAAACTCCAGTACTATGACTTTTGGAAGGTGTCAAATCAACCAATCACGGCTGATGTTACAAACGTGGGGCATAATAAAGTACAATTAGAACAATGAATGGACATTGCATCAGGCACAGCGCGCCAACACAATAATATGGCGTCATGATCTTTATTGATAAAAAATCAATTCATAGACTCCAAAAGATTGTCAAAATATATGGGCACAAGTCTCGACCTCGCCTCTGGTTCATATAACGGACTCGTCGATATATGGTCAGAGATGAGCTCTCGACTTCAGTACACCATATCGGAAACCCACGTGGTTGTAATAACCTGTATATATCACGAATAAACTTAAAATAAAGGAATGAAGCTTAGATTTAAAAAAAATATAACCTTCCATGGTCCGTGTACATTCTTGCGTGACACTGCTGCTTTAAGTCAAAAAGTCAACCAGGTGCTTAACGACAAATCAGATGCATTCTTACATGCCGTTCTCTCTCACGCACAAGCACACACAATTTTATGACCTTCCAGTGCAGTCATCAAGACTGGAGGAAATGGCATTTCTGAAGATAAACCTTTCAAATTCCCATACACACAAATACACGCATTACCCATAAAAAAGAACAATATGGGCGTATATTGTATTGTTTATTACAAAATCTACGGATTTTTATTATAAAATCCGTAACCACGTTTGATAACAAAAATTGACGGATGATTTCAAAAATGAGAAGCGATGGCAAAATCTGGCGAATTTTATTACGGAAATGGGAGCTATGACAAAAGTTATCAGTTATTACAAAAGTGGGCGTAACATATGCAGGCCGGATTCCACGCGTGTCTTTTCTAACATATTTGTCAATGCCTCTATTGTATTGCGTAACGTTGAATACATTTAACAGTCCTGGTATCATATAGACATCTTGTCGGTTCAGTCCCTTTCTTCTATTGCGTTATTCTTATGTACTGAGTCAAAAAAGAAAGTATGGTGGAAACAAATGTGAAAAATAGCATAAAGGATGAAATATAATAGTTCTAATGTTGCATGTTTGTGGACAAAAAGTCGTGCAAAAGGTTTAATGACAAGTTGTTGTTGTCCACCCAACCGTATACAATTTTGCTACGGATTTCAAAACAGCACGTGCTACCCGAGAATGTCAAATTGAATGGGTGACCGACGATTTTCTTTGTGTTATGTTGTGCTAGAGAGCGTGGGTTATTGAGAAAACACGCTAGTTTTTGTCTTCTGATATTTAAAAAAATGCCAAGATTAACCGAAAATCAGAGGTTGCGTGCCATTGGTATGCATGAGGCTGGGATACCTCCATATGAGCTCGCTGCTGAGTTCGGAGTTACTGCGACCACTATTTATCGTCTCATTGGAAGGTATAGAACCAATGGATCTACTGCCGACCGACTGCATTCAGGTCTACCAAGAGTTACGACCCCTGCACAAGACCGACACACCAGGACGTCCCACTTGCGGGATCGCTTCCTTCCGGCGACGAGGACAGCAGCAATTACTCCTGGTAGAACTAACAATAGAATCAGTGCACAAACTGTCCGCAACAGACTCGATGAACACGGCATCCGAAGTAGGCGTCCATACCACGGACCAATCCTTACCCTACGTCATCGTACCGTCAGAATGGAATGGGTACGTCAGCGTGTTCGCTGGACTCAGCAGCGTTGGAGCACAGCTCTTTTTAGTGATGAATCACGATTTTGTCTACAACGCGCTGATAGTAGTGCAAAAGTGTATCCCCGACGAGAAGGACGGAGAACGATGCTTGCGTGCGGGAATGCGACCGTTTCGGCGGGGGTAGTGTAATGGTTTAGGCAGGGATTTCCTTGCACCATCGAACACAGCTGATCTTCATCGATGGTAATCTGAATGGTAGCGATATAGGGGCGAAATTCTTAACGCTGTTGTTGTCCCGTTGTTCAACGCTAACGTCGAATTGCAGTTATTCCAGCAAGACAATGCCTGATGTCACGTGGCGCGTATCTGTCGTAACTTTCTTGAGGAGCAGAGCATCGAACTTCTTCCCCGGCCCCCACATTCGCCAGAAAGGTACGACTTCATGATCTTCTGACGTTAGGCGATTTACGTAATGTTCTAAGGCAGGAGTGGAACGCAATACCACGGGGTGACATCCAGAGACTTATCAGGTCCATGCGCCGTCGATGTCTTGCAATCCAAGGGGAAAACGGTGGACATACAGGCTATTGACTGCATGTGTGAACTTTTCAGTTCACCCCATGTCTGAATTGCGACGTCCTGACGTGACGCTGGCAACAGTAAGAACATGAAATTATTATCATTTGTTTGGGATTAAAGTCGATAATACTAAAAAAATGCTCCTCAAAGTTTATTATTCTTTCTTTTTTGACTCAGT
This sequence comes from Pictodentalium vernedei, assembly GCA_031216915.1. Classification (NCBI taxonomy): domain Eukaryota; kingdom Metazoa; phylum Mollusca; class Scaphopoda; order Dentaliida; family Dentaliidae; genus Pictodentalium; species Pictodentalium vernedei. The sequence continues at coordinate 248,183,188 of CM062297.1, read as the reverse complement.
ATATTACAGAAAAATTTTCCAATCAGAAGGGTAGCTTCGGGTTGAGGGATAATTTAAGCCACCTCGTGTACATGGGGGAGCGGTGTCTAATTGGTCTAACTTTTCAGCCGAATACTGACCAGTGTTATCTGCGCTGAGTCCTCCTAGTGCAAGACACCTAATCGCGATTGTGGGGCTATGCACTAAGGCGGGCTTCACGTCGAATGTTCACTTCCCTCCATGCGCCTCAAACTCTGATTGTGCAGGGTTAGTAAGTTGGAGAGTCTGACAGCTAATCGCCGCCGCCCGGTGGTTCTCTCCCGATACTCAGGATTCCTTCACTCGTAAAGCTCTCTGACACAACTAGTTGTTGAAAGTGCTTTTAAAATCCAATAAACAAATAAACAAACCTCTGCACATTGATATAGAAAATTCCGATCTGAAAATTTTCCCCCAAATGAACTCAAGGATTTAGTTTAAACAATATTTCTTAGGCAAGACTGATATTATACATAATACAATGAAGTTCAAACACAAAATCAAAATGACTGTACGTTTTGGCAAATAAAGTATGTAATATTATTAAGATAAATGAAGGTAACAATGGATATATAGACAGGATTCGACAGGACGTTAAGAGTTTATTTTGAGCCGGATTTAAATAATACAATCTTGCCTGAAAGAGCTCATTGAGTTCTGTCAGACAAGACTGAACAGAATAAATTCCTAGCTGTTTTGCCGGAAAATAGTGCTGATTGTAATTTTGTCCAGGCCAAGACCAAATGACATTGAGAGGCATGAATGATTTGTTTAAATTCCTAGTGGCATTATGGGAAAAAGTGCTGACTGAAATTTTGCGCAGACCAAGACCAGACCATTGCATTCATACCGAGGGAGACGGACACTCATATCTTCGAGCAGTTACTGGTATACGGTTATTAAGTGACACGGGAGAGCGTCGTCAGTTGTGTTTAACGTGTGATATATTTATTATACCCCCCCTCCCGCCCACCCCCCTACACACACACACACAAACACAATTTTAACACCTTCCGTTGTACTCATCAACACTAGAGGAAATGGCATTTCTGAAGATGCGTTTTTCAAATTTTCTTATGCAGGACTGAAGTATAGCGGACTTGGTGTGTCTTGGATATTTGTACTCCCTCCGTCTACACAAATGCATGCATTACCTATAAAAATGAACAATATAGCAGTATATTGAATTGTTTGTTTTACAAAGCTGTGACCTCGTTTTATGACAAAACCTGACGATTTATTTCAAAAGTGAGAAGCTATGACAAAACCTGGCAGATTTTATTACGGAAGTAGGAGTTATGACAAACGTCGACAGTCATTACAAAAGTGGGCGTAACAGCCGCATGCCATGGTTTAGCGTGACAGTGACTTTCTTCAATATCTACCGGCATTTGTGACACGTTAATACATATCGATTATCGTGATAAAGTTGAATCGTCGTCCCATTGGCAATGTTTGGCATGTATTAACACATGTATTAGTGCATAGATTTATTTGTTATGAAAGGTGTAGAACAACAGATAGCATCTGATTGTTACTAACAATGGACGCGAATGTTTTTTTTTCTGAGCATCGAAGCCGGAAAGAAGGGTTTGTAACAACACAACCGAACATGGTTGTGAGATTACTGTCTTCAACATGGCATATACAGTACATGGAGAGTGGATTGTAACTAAATCACCCGCGGAGTGGAGTTATCACCCCAGCTATAACTTTCAAATTTTGTACATATCGACAAAAAACACAAGCAATGTTTCAGCCAATGGACCTCCGGGTTTAACTCGGAGGTCCATTGGCTGAAACTTTGCTTGTGCTGCTTATGCTTTGCAACAAATTTGCAATTATTGCTTGGATGGAATCTCCACTCTGCGGGTGATTTAGTGATAATACACTCTCCACGTACTGTATAACTATTTGCAAGAAGGAAACTTAGGTAGACAATGAGCATAGGCATAGCCAAATCTTGAAGATTTGGAATGTTCCGGATCGTACATGCTCATATCGTAAAAGTTGGAAATTCTGAGGTACCAGGCGACAAATTTCCACCCGGGTGGGGATGTACATGTAGTAGACTGGACAGTCCGACGATTCTTCCCCCCCCCCCCCATGAAACCTCCCCAACGAAATATGACCCTGGATGTTAAACGTGCCGTTAAATCCCACACAAAACCCAATTATTCGGATAATATTTTCCAAGAATTTGGTGTTATTTATTTATTTATTGGGGTTTAACGACACTTTCGACTGCCATGGTCACCTCGTGTCGAACAGTTGTACGGGTGGAGGAAGCCGGAGTACCCGGAAATAACCACCGTGCAATGACCGGCAATTGTCAGACTCCCCAACGTACTAACTCCGCGCAAGCAGGATCAGCTTTGGCTGAAGACATGTGCACCATCGATGTGCATTACGCCTTAGTACACAGCGCCACTGTGCCCTACGTGGGTAATCGGGATGACGTGCCTTGCCCAAGGATACAACGCAGTTACCTCTGGTGGGGGTGGAACCGTGGACGCTTCGCTTTGAAGAGCAATACCGTTTATAGTCGAGCTGGCCAGTTTGAGGAATCGTGAGACATTGGAAATCATTCAATGTTAAAAAATGGTTTCTTCATACACTTTTTAGAATGTCGAAGATTAAATGTCCTTTGGTAACTTTCCTTAAAATAGTTTCTATTTACCCGTCCGATAAGCCTACAGGCAGCTCTCAGAATTCAGATGCACGTCATTTAAGAACAAAAATATAGTGTATGTAATCAGATCACCTGGTTAGCATATTTATTTAGCAAACCCAGAACTGAAAATCTGCAGTGTTACATCCACACTTATTTTTGTTGGCCAAGTGCGTTACAACAGATTTTACCTACGATATTCTAGATTCAATGTTTTTCGGCTATTGCACTATGTTTATTTTTTTGCATCAAACATTTGGAAATCAAAGAAAAATGAAATCCATCTCATATACACGGCCTCACATGCACCCCCCCCCCCCCTCCCCACCCATAGCCCACGCTCATTATTTATTGGCGTCACCATTTCTATAAAACCTGTTTTCTGCATTTCCTCGGAAAGATATTTGATGCACTTAGACTTCGAAACCTGATTCCAGGTTGACCTCTACATACTAAAAACTAAAGTGTTAAAACTGACACTTTCAAGGTGTTAAACCCATTCTAACTCTTAGGGTTTGATTTTAACACTCAAAGTGCAATGCTTTAAGCACTTAGAGATTACAATCGTCAGACATCTGAAACTTGAATGGATGGCACTTCCCATGTGTCTAGCATTGGTGGTTCTTCCAGAATCGTCCATAATTTGATTTGCGCTTGGTGGGTACAAAATTGAAAGGACACAACGCAGATGACGCGGTTCGGGCTCGAGAGTTCGAGCCTGATCCGCGTCATCTGCGTTGTTTCCTTTTAAGTGTCGCGACATTACACTTGTCGAGTGGTATTATTGTAACACCTGTCAAGTTCTGAGATATCTACACTTGAACAAAGTGCTAGTTCAGCACTTAGTAAGTGTTAAATACAGCACTTCAAGTGTAGTTTTTAACACTTTAGTTTGTAGCGTGTATCTATACAATTTTAGTATAGTATAACGTTGCGGATACAACTGACAAATTTTCGGTTTGTACATCAGCTTCTACTCTACCCGGTCGCCCTTGAACTGGTAATTTGTTTGTTGGGTTCTCAGTTTGTCACGGCGACCTTGTATGATTGGAGAAATATCATTTCTTTCACCGAAACTTGTTCCACTTGTATTATCTACACATTGTTCACAGAAGTATATAATAAATGAATATCATATTGGTCCTATTTCGTACGGAATATATCACCTTCCCTCGTTCACTAAATCCTACTTGAGCCTCGTTAAACCTCGGCAACCTCGACTCAAATCGAATTTTGTGAACTCAGCTAATAAATTCCGTATAAACCCCAACAGGAGTCTTCGCAACCACAACGCAAGCCGAAAGAGTGTCACGCAGTTACCAAAAAAAAAGTCGACGTAGATACAATGCATGGACTGAGGGTATCTGGGGCAGGGTCTGGAAAAGATAGATTAGAAAAAAAACGCGCATTCTGAAAATATCGAGCCAGCATAATACTTCCATCGAATCGAACAGCCCCCACCCACCCCGAACACACCCGCAATTATATGGCACTTCGTGCGCTTCATGTCAGTCGGGTAACATTCAAAATGGCAGAGTTCAAGGCAGTTTGGGGATCAAATTCGGTAATCCTGGTCATTGTCGGGATGTTATGGGAAATTTAGCATACTCCCATCGAATCCGGCAAATCATTAACCACACCCCAGGGCCCATAACACTACCTGCCCACCATGACAACCACGGAACACCAAGATGGTCCAACATAAACACTGGACGACGCAAACAGGTGTCAACCCTACAACATTCACCGAGTGTGCGCACGACCCATGCGGGATCAAGTGACAACCAATATAACATCAATTTCCACGTGACCCGAAAACACGCATTCCCTTTACTAACGGCTTTAGCGCAGTGGATCACTGTTGTGAAATGAGAGTTTCGGATTCTGTTGTATGATTTCTACTCGCGGGTTTCTTTGTTCGCTTAACGATGCCTATTTGCAACTAATATTTTCATTCAGGAAATATCATGTCGTGCGAAGTATCATTAAGTGTTCGAGAACTAATTAATGGAGACTTTAAATCCAGACAAGCTGCCAATATTATATATACGGGTTGTCAAGTTAACAGCTGTACACGACGCTCCAGGAAGAAGAACATTGAAAGCATGTCTCAAGAGGCGATAACGGGAAGTATGTTGGCGACTGCGTGGTATCAATTTCCGGAACATAATGTTGACCTTAAATGAATCTATATTTCAGAACAGTTATCGGATGAAGACACGAATCTGATGTTCAGTATCTGGCGTTAAAACCGACGTTTATGGCAGATTCAGAAGCCGATTTTGTTTTGTTGTGAAAACCCGAATGTACTAGCTCGTGACCAAAGCATTTTAAAATCGCAAAGGAAACAATAATCAAATAATTGAATGAACAGCTGTATACAATTACACGGCTGTGCAGAATTTATTATGCATTATGCAATAAAACATAGAGGAAATCTAGTGTTTTTGAGTGGATACCGAAAATTATCTCATGAGTGATCGAGACAAATGTTTATTTTTCGCGAGCACTTGCGCGAGCGAAAATAATCATTTGTCTCGATCACAAGTGAGATAATTTTCGATATCCACTCAAAAACACTAGATTTCCTTTTTATTATATGCTTTTATAAGCATCTGATAATTCCACTCGTTTCAGCCATGAATTGATGCATGAAAGTGAACAACGCATTGAATCATTGTGATTTGATCAATACTCAGAACAGATAGCGTCTTGCGATCTGATTCAGTTGGCGGGTTTCTAGTCCAAACATGGCCCGAAAGTCCGTAATATAAGTTTTTGGTTTGGTACGTCCTTTCAAAGGACGTACCAAACCAAACATTTATATTACGCACTTTCAGGCCATGTTTGGACTAGCGGGTTTCATGCATCAATTCAAGGTGAATACGTGTTGAATTATTGCTGGAAATGATCGGTATCCACTCAAAAACACAAGATTTACCTTCCATTATACGTTTTTAGAACAAATTGATCATTTCCAGTGATAATTTGACTCGTATTAATACTTTGAAAGTGGCCATTTTGATTGATACCGTGAAAGTGAAAATTTCTATATCTTCACAGTGGGGAATACGATTTCTATCTTTCCAGACTTTTGTCGATAATCTATCGTTTAGCGTATAATAAAAGGCCGTATTATGCAATGAAAAACGGTACCATGGCTGACAATTTTCGTCATTGGAAGAAATTTACAAGAAAGTTAGCGCCCCTAATTTCCTAAAGCTGTCATTAAATTTAACACTAAGGATATGGGAATTTCATATAAAAATTGACAGCTCTAAATGTTAACGAATTTGTATCATCGATGTGCGTATCATTTCTCACACTTCAGGCATTTTCCTGCAGAGTAATATAAAAATCCAGAAGCTGGCTTTTTACCATTTCCTCTCAATTAGTTTCAACGCTTGAGGTTTGTTCTTGACTGAAACCCATTTACAAATTTAAAAAAAATAACTTTTTCTGTTAATTATTATATCAACAGTATGCGCGTCGTGACTGATAATACAGACACTGCCCTTTCCCTTAACATAAAAATCTAGGAGTGAGCTTGGCTATTTTTTTTCTTGGGAATAACTTAAAAAAACCTTAAAATTACTGTACAAATACATTCGCTAAACAAAAAGCCAAGTGGACACTTTGTGAAGGTAGCTGTGATACTGATAGACATTCTTAAAGATAGGTTATCTGTGAAATATTTTCTTCTAAATAGCTTGCCACAAAAGGCCAATTTTCCTTTGGTATTTTTAATAAAGGAACACAACATTCAGCTCCGAGATGTCTCTGAGCTGTCTGTTGTTTTCGTTTCTTAAAAGTAACCAAAGGAAACTTGGCTCTATTTCTATTGATGTCAAACATGTTTTCTTAACAATTACTTGCTTTTTAATTGGAACATACTTGCTCGAGTGATAATTTCAAGGGAGATAACTTTATCCTTTATTGGAAGTCGATGTTGAAATAAGTCTAGGAGGATTATGCACTCCACTGGCTTGCACATTATTAAAATACCCAATGTATTATGCAACTAAGACTTAGTTATTTGAGTGTAAGCGGAGGAGGCAGTCATTAGATTTCCATTTTTCCCATAATGCGTTGTGCTTTACTGTATAATAATTTAAGTCTCTTCAATGATATCCCATTCGATTGCATTTGATTGGTCGGGGGACTTTTTCATAACTCGATGGATAAGTTCCCTATCGTATGATTGTTTTTGCTTTGCCCCACCCATTTGCCAAGTAAAAAATGGCGTGACTATCCATAGAATTAAACTGTATTTGCGGCAGATGAGCCGTTAGTTAGTATTCAAGTCGGTTGTTCACACTGTTTTTTTTTTCTTCAGTATTCAAGGTCGCGTGTATTTTTTATATACAACAAAACTGTCGTGTGCACAAAGGTTTAAATGGCTTAAACGATAAATGATAAAAATTAAGGATAATTTCGCTGTCGTAGCTGCAATTTTCGGATAGCTGAACTTCCTGAACTTCCTCTTCTCCGACTTCGGTGAATCTCGGCTTACGACTTCGGAGAATCTCGGCTTACGACTTCGGAGAATCTCGGCTTACGACTCTGAATCTTAGTTTGCGATGAATTTTCAGTACAACTCTCTTCTTTCTTATCTTCATTAACCCTTTACCTAACATGAAAAGCAGACGACACTTGCAAAAACAAATTCTTGAATAATTAATTTTTTTCATTTTTTGTCTCAAAAACATAGGTTATGACCCCTCGTTGGAACGAGCTCGACGAGCTCGTTCCAACGAGGGGTCATAACCTATGTTTTCGAGACAAAAAATGAAAATATTTTGAAAATTAATTGGCGATTTTTGAGAATAGCGCTGGCCGGTTTTGGCCGTTACGTTGGGTAAAGGGTTAATATCATCCGAGATCGACGTCATAGCACCCGAGGTTGAAGTCATATAAGACGGGTTTGATAATAAGCAATTCTGAGAAAATATATCAGATCTACATGTAGTAAATAAGTCTTTTTATTCCTTATTAAATTTTCGAATTTTCTTTTCTTATTTTCTCACCAGTGTAGTTGAAAATCTTCAGTAACTTATTTAATTTGTGATACGATAGTTTGAAGAGAATATATCCTCCGAAGTGACGCATATTACACAACAAGTTTAAACAGATATTACTACCACCTTTTTGTTGTTTGGGTGTTTTGATTTCTATTTATGTTTTAATTACATTTAAACATCGCCACTTCAGATAATAAAAAAAATACTTACTATTTTTGAGCAGGTATCAAAATCACCTCATTCCCAACTGCAAGAAAATCCAAGCTGAACTTACATTTCCTTGCAGCTCCGCATGAGATAATTTTCTACAGTATGGACCGTCGTGGACTGGGCACTTTCCACAGGTGAGCAATATTTCCTCGGACACAAGAATACTAGATTCCAAACACTAATCATAGGAAGAATGATCACAAATTTAATTAATAAAGCACCGGGTTGTTTCAACCCGGTGCTTCATTAATTAAAATTTTGCCGATGATGATTTTTACTTCCTGGTAAACGCATGTGTGGACATCAATCCCCACGCGTGAATTACGACCAGTCCACGGGGACTGCACTGCACCTTTTCACAAAGAGTATAGACATCCCCAATGTATTGAAAGATGTAAACATCTTATCAAAGGTTGGCTGTTCACTTGTACCCAGACGTTTCTCAGCGGAATGGCAATATTGATTGCAGGACATTCTAACAGCGTAAAAGAAGTGACGGATCATTTGCGGGAACTAGTTGTTATTAAAATACAAATTTATTGCTATAAGGGTAATTGAGTGGAAGAGATTTTTTTTTCAGTCAGGAGTCCAAATTAACTTATTGCACATGGAACGTAAACTACACACGGGATTATAATTGGCGTATATCGATTTCTCTATCGGCGTTAATGAACACATTTATCCAATTTGTCTGCCACCTCAGCATACACGTAACGTTGGATTGGCTTAGGCACTTTAGCTCTTTTCAATGGGTTAAAGAAATATACCGCAGAGTCTTAGACAAAGACATCTGAGGCTTAAAATAAATGAATTTTTTTCGTTAATCTCTAGACAGTCTGGTAAGTAATTAGCCTCTTCCATGCCACAACTGACGTACATATGTCCGTATAGAAGGCTAATGTACAGTCGCCGTGGACTGGTCGTGGTCAACACGTGAACATGGATGTCCACGTATCCATTTATCAAGTAATAAAAAATACCATAAGCAAAACTGTAATTAATAAAGCACCTGGCTGTGACCGTTGATTCATTAATTAAATTTTTGTTTTGATGCTTATTTCAGTAAGTAGTGTTTGGAAACTGATATTATTGCGTCAGCGGAATTATTGCCCACCCGTGAAAAGTGACCAGTCCACGGCGACCGTGCAGTATGATATAAAATCAAAGTTGTATTAGGTTTGATCTCGTTTCCATGGGCTGAAAACCCACATGGCAACTGCTCAACTGTTCATTAACTTCGTGTCCGTTTTCGCTTCAAACGTTGACGGCGGTTTCGGACTAAATAAATATTAAATTATATAGCGTTCAACTGTTATGGATTACGTAAAGAATTTTTATCTGTAATCAAATTCACGCATTTAAATGTCATAATTTCATTCCTACATGGGATGTTCACTTTCACCCAGGAAGCAGTGCAATAAACTCCCTCGTTATCCATATAAACTCGTGCTATCTGTTTTTTGTTATGGATGATTTTTTTTAACTATCAAATCCGAAACCAATGTACGTCCATGCATTTTCAACCAGGAGACATAAACATATGTTTGGTTGTGCCCTGCGAATTCCAGTCGAATCGAAAATCCGGCATCGAATCAAGCTGATGCTGAGGCTCAGACTGAATCTCACCCCTCTTCAAGTTGTTTTTATTACACATTCTTACAACCGTAAATTCTTTCTGTCTCCACTTAACCCTTTACCTAACATGAAAAAGCAGACGACACTTGCAAAAAAAAAAATTCTTGAATAACTAATTTTTTTCACTTTTTGTCTCAAAAACATAGGTTATGACCCCTCATTGGAACGAGCTCGTTCCAAAGAGGGGTCATAACCTATGTTTTTGAGACAAAAAATGAAAAAAATAATGAAAATTAATTGGCGATTTTTGTGAATTGCGCTGGCTGGTTTTGGCCGTTACGTTGGGTAAAGGGTTAAGTACTGAATTAAACAGCAAGTCCTCTCCGTGGACAAGTCAATCAAAAATGCAAAATATTCAAGAAACGGCATCAAAATACTTTCGGGGGTGGAAAATTCATGAACACTTCTTTTATCATTAAGTCTCCTATTCAGGAGACCCGATGATAGCAGAAGAGCTCAAGAAGGTTCGGGTGAAGAGTTCAAAGAGGTTCCGTAGATTTCAAACAGAAGAAACTTGTAGGATTTTGAGAACATCGCGGTGATTCGAAAATCTCCGAATCAGCGCAATTCGACTCAACTCGAATCAAATCATCGATACGACATCGAATTGAATTGAATTTCAAAGCTTCGCATGGTTCTAATCAGTGTACATACAAATAACACGATGCCGATGTCATCGATTGAAGAAACCGTGAAATGCTGCCTTTATCATTTCATTTGAATGTCTGTGGGAGGACAGAACGTGCACTGTTCCTTAATATTTCTGTGTACGATTGTCTTGTATATAATTTGAATGTGTAACATCCTAATTATGTTTTGGTATGACAGGGATCAAGTCACTCTAATTATCAGTGGCAGTATGCGCTCTTTGTGGAAGACAAGTCCTGCTTTGCGAAACCAATGGGTGGTGAGAGCAGTATCATACAATCCACACGCTGCATAACTACAAAGACAGAAATACCAAATCCAAACCACGCACCTGCGCCTGCACCTGCAGGCGTATTTAAATTGTTTTTTAAAATATCTTGTAAGAGAAAGATGATAGAATAGGCGCAATCCGGTTTATAATTTCCTGTCTATTTTAAAAGTAAATAAATTGGGTTAAAACTCATGCGATGTCCCATAGTTCCTTTTTACATGTCGCGTGTTGCTCTACTTTACTCTTTCAACTATTATGCCTCATGTGGTATCCTTCATTTTGAAGCGATCTACTGTAAACGGCTGAGTTGATTCTGGATTGGTGGGGACAAGGAGGACCAGGAATGATTTATGCCTACAACCCTCTAGGGTTGTAGGCATAAATTATTACCAATCGTCTTTAATGATTTACTAATCGCACTTGAGAATCAATGATAAATATAGAATAAACGTATAGTGTTTTCAAGTAAAAAAAATAAAATATTCTACGAGTAGAGGCTCCTCGGGTTTATTCATTTTTTTTACTTGAAAGCCCTATACGTTTATTGTGTTTATCTCATAAATAATTTATAGGGCAGTCGCGGCAAAATCGTCCTGTTACTCGCTGCAAAACACTGCGAGAAGTGAGGAGCACATTGGTCCAATTCGATCGACAAGCAAAACTGCCAAACATAAACAAGGCGCAGTGATACATTTCTGTCTAATAATAATTCCCTTACAAACTTAAGCTAAAGTTGCAAAAATACTTTATTAAAGAACAATGTTTATCGTTCTTAATTTGTTGTTTATTGTTGTTTTTTTTTCTTCGTCGATTCAACTGGAGTTTTATAAACAAAGCAGACGACACGTGCATTTGTTTTTGCTTATTTACACTTTCCTAATTTGGAAAATGAAACATCACTCATCATGCATGCCCCTGCCTTTCAGAATCGAACTTGTATGCTTTTCAAAGCTTGATTTCAAATTGATTTACTTTGTGTTTTCTTTGTTAATTATTGTTCGTTTTATTGTTAGACAGAGTTCAAATGTGTCATATATTCTAAAACTAAATATTTCGGCGACGGTCAACGTTCGATAAGCGTCGGTTCATTTTGTCTCCCACAAATGTAAAACAGGTCATGACAACACGGATGCAGTAGAGGTCAGAGGTCAGCAAGTCCGTCTCTACTATAGGAATAAATGCTTTCAGTGTTAAACCTTCGGGAAAAATTTATCACCCTACTAGCAGCTGCTACTGGGTGAATGAAGCAAATTTTATCCAATAATTTTATTGTTCGAATAAACGTCCATTTATGGGATAAAACATTTTTTGTAAATTTATTTTTCATTTTTTCGCCCCTGGCTTGGACCAATGTGTTGATCTGACATGTCTTGGCCATTTGTGCCCCGAATTTTGGTACTACCATTGTCAGGGCAAAGCCAGCCTAAATATAGGGGCAAGGGGCCTCATATTTAAAGATATTGTAAGTTCAAAATATATTCCGCATCAAGGCGAAAAACCCACGTGAATTTCACTTCTCTGTAAAGCTGGACATAGAAAAAACACACGTGGTGTATATCCAGCTTTAGCGCAGGGACCCAGGGGAGAAACGGTATGTTAGATAAGGTCTAATCATCTCGTTTAATTTATACAGTAGTCGGAGTCTTACGAGACGTAATCGGTTGATGTCAAGATGTCGTCACGGTAAATTGAGAAACGAGATTCTAAAAGATAGAAATGTCGTGTCATCATAAGTTATAACAATCATGGCAAGAACGAATCGGTTTTCTCGACAAGTGAAGTCACGCGTGAGATGACTTGTATTGATTCTGCCTCGATATACGTCATCTCCCACCGTTTTGACAGGTGGACAGATGAGCGTCGGTCCACCTGACAGTTCAGGGTAAAAAGTATATATATACCTGGAAGAGCAGAGCATTAGACACACACTTGGGGTCACACACGCGTTGGTGAAGTCCAGGACAGGCGGACTCTGTTTCCTGGCATAAGGGTACCTTCGATCACAGGACCCTGAAACGGCTGGAATCGCCAGAGAGGGCATTCCATGATTGATTTAGCTTAACGTTGATAGGCGGCTACGGGGCCGAATTCGTGGGAAGGAACACCCCAGGTGGAACGTTAAAGTTTAGATTGTCGAGTAGCAGGTATCGTCCTGCAATAGTCAGAAGTGTAGGTTAATTGTATTGTGCGTATTAACCCTTTGAAGCGTCAGCCTGATTGCGTTCTGAGTAGTTTATTTTGCTTTCGGAACATCGTAATACCGACTGAAGATCGGTGTGAGTGACAATTTCGCCCTAGCACAAAAGGGGCATTTGTGAATCGTGAATTCAACCAGGAACGGTGGATATTTCAATAGGACTTTCACGGAGGACTTTCAAAAGGCGCATAAGGTATGAGTAGACAATATCTGACCCAAATCAGAAGTACGGTGGTTTATAGATGACGAACATTGCTGGTCGGAACCCTCCGACAGCCAGAGGTACAGTTACGCGCAGACGTTGACATTTGAGCCTAAGCGGGTGAAGCTCTTATGGCGAGCTCACAGTAATAACATTTCAGATTTGTGAAGCTCTTATGGCGAGCTCACGGTAGTAACATTTCCAGTGTGTAGACTATAGTGCCAGTACAGGGCTATAGAATGACTATATGATTGTTTAGAATTATTTAACCGTAGTGACCCATTTTCTGTGAAAAGAATTGAATTGTTGATTGTTGAAATATTGAAACGGATTTATTTTTATGTGTAAATAAAAGAATCGTTGTTACTTTAAATCATTCTTTCCATTATACAGCCTGAAGTGATTAGGAATCACACCTAACGGAAATCGAACCTATTTCAGGACAATTTGGCAGAGAAGGAATCACGGCGTCGGTCTAACTCAGCTCTCTGCGCCGAGTTCGCGACACTTGGATTCCGACCCTCCACGTTGGTCTAATTTTTCCCGCAACTTCATCAGCGGGACTAAATAACCCCACGTCAGCCCAGGCCTTACGGGGCCTCAGGAGTCCCTGACATTGATTGGCGAGCGCTACCAGGATATTTCTAAAAGGTAAAAAATGGCTATATGGAAATTTTGTTTTATTTTAATGGCGGTTCTGTTTAGGTTTTGACGCGTTCGGTCAGTTGATGCCGTTCAAGGGTTTAATATCGCAATACAGTAGTCCCCAAAAGGATACTTAATAGCCGCTATAACTGCGGTAGGTTTCAGAATATTTGGTGCGTTTAATTACGTTAAATTACAGAGGTAAATTAAGATTAATTGCCATATTTTTTTTTCTTTTCCTTCTTCGTTCTTTCTGACGAGTGTTGAAGATAGAAAGAAAAAATCAAAATGGATGTTGTTACACCCCTCGCCCAACTGGTATCATTAGGCAAGGAAATGGGCCTTGAGGGGGCAGAACTTCATAAGTTCGTTAAAGATGAGCAGAAACGTGAGGCCAAGGAGATTGCCTTACGTAATGACGCAAGAGAGAGAGAAGCCCAATTAGAACGAGAGCGTGAGAAAGACGCAAGAGAGGCGAGGGAGAGAGAAGCCCAATTAGAACGAGAGCGCGAGAAAGACGCAAGAGAGGCGAGGGAGAGAGAAGCCCAATTAGAACGAGAGCGTGAGAAAGACGCAAGAGAGGCGAAAGAGAGAGAGATTCAATTAGCAAATGAGGCGAGAGAGAGGGAAGCCCAATTAGCAAGGGAGGCAAGGGAGGCAGAGCGAGAGCTCGAACAACAGAGGCACGAGAGAGAATTAGAGCTCCTCAGAGCAAGGGCCGATGTGGAGAATGAAAGTCGGCGCTCAGGGGATGGGAGTGCAGGGGTAGCAATTCATGCCCCACGCCCCCATCTCGCTCATTTCAATGAAAACACAGATGACTTGGACTCGTACTTGGAGAGGTTCGAGCGTTTTGCCTCCAGTCAAATGTGGCCAGAAGACACATGGGCTATGTGCTTGAGCCCTTTGTTGTCAGGTAAAGCCCTCGAGGCTTATACCAGTATGCCTCCTGCACTTCTTAATGACTACGGTGAGCTGAAGAATGCCATCCTTCGGAGATACCAGCTCACTGAAGAAGGATTCCGGACCAGGTTCCGAGAGATTAAGCAGGAGAAGGGAGAAACAGTGCCTCAGTATTTTGCCCGAGCTAGGCGGTACTTTGACCGCTGGACTGATCTCGCAGAAGTGAATGAGTCGTATGGAGCCCTGCGAGATCTATTTCTCCGGGAGCAGTTTTTAACTACATGCTCCAAGGAGTTGGGCCTGTTCATCAAGGAAAGGGGTCCGCCCACCTATGATGAGATGGCAACTGTGGCAGAACGCTACATCGAGGCCCACGGTGGGAGTGTAAACGCACCCAAATCGGCTAGGGGTGGGGCAAACGGGTTGGCAATGGCACCCGTAAGGCAATACCACCCCGATCCTCCTGCGTCGCAGACCAGCCGGAAGGGGAGCGCTCCCAAGGACACCACTTGTTTTATCTGCAACAAGCGGGGTCATATTGCCAGGGACTGCTGGCAGAAGCAGGTAAGAACCACTGGGAACATTAGCCCACCTCAGCAGGGGGCCGGGAACGCAGCGCCAAGGGGTTGGAAGCAAGGTGACCGCGTAGATCCAGGGCCCAGTAGGCAGACGGCAGCGTTCTGTCAAACTATCGGTCCAGAACACAGTCCCCTCCGGGAATGTATACAAGAGGGAGAATTAAGGCTGGAAGGCGGGAAGGTTGTCCCGATAATAAGTGGCATGTGTGAGAGGCTCACAACTTCGCAGGAGAAGGTTGATATGCCAGTGTACCCAGGGTATGTGGGACAAAGGGAGATCCGTCTGCTCCGGGATTCTGGGTGCTCCTCTGCAGCGGTTAGAAGGCAACTGGTTGACGACAAGCAATTGTTGGGTCGCGACCATTTGTGTATTTTGATAGATGGGACTGTTAGGAGGTTCCCCATCGCGAGGATAACTGTTGATACCCCATTTTATTGTGGCGAATTGGAAGCCATGTGCATTGAATCGCCTGTCTATGACCTGGTCATAGGTAATATCCCAGGGGTGAGGGCAAGCCCTGATGAGTTATGGTCCAGGGATAGGGGGCCAAGTGAAGGCCCAACGAGTAATGAAGAGAAGGTTCCCAGGGGGAACCAATCCGATGGTCCAGGGGATGGCCCCTACACGACGAAATGTCGGGAAGTTTCAGGAGGGACGACTCCTGTCCTATTAGGGAGAAGGGGCCGCAGGCGGTCCAGGCGAAACGCCAAACAGCGAGGGAACCCAATGGGATCATTGGGGAAAGACCCTCAAGCAAATTTATGTGGGGGAGTTGAGCGCCCCAAGAAGTCAGTGTCACCCGTGTGGAGAGGGGAGGCCAGACCCACGCAAATGGCTGGGCAAACTTCCCCAGAATTGAGAGGGCACGGGTCAACACAAGTTGAGTATGTTAAAGTGGATGGGACCGCTAAGGTGGGCGCCCAGGGGACCGAGAAAAGGGTCCACAAATCAAAGGAGAAGCATCCTAGGTGGCGGAGACCACGTAGAGAGTGCCGGGGGCGCACAGCGCCCAATGGGCGCAAGAAGTCGTCGCAATGGACCGGGGGGTCGACGGCACAAGGGCCAAGGACGGCCAGTGTCGTTCGAACGACGGTAATCGCCGGGACGAGCGAGCCTGGGGTATATAGCGCCAAGGGAAGCTCTTGGGAATGCGAAAATGACAGGGTATGGGGACCCTGGTGGAATACCCGTAGAAATAACGGGGCGAGAAGTAGGGGTGTGTCGAGGGTTACCCAAGGGGATTCTGGGAACCGGGCCCCTACCAATGGTCGGTGGTTATAAAGAAGCAATAGTTGGGTGGCTGCGGGCCTAGTGTCTGGGGCGGGGGCTCCAGTCGCAAATATTTTTGTGGGTGAGGTGATGAGTTTCGTAAACCCGGTGTTAAGGCCCGGGAGGAATTTTCTTATTTCAGTATTATTATTGCTCTGACTGCTGACTAGAGTTGGTTGTGAATGCGAATGTGAGATACACTGCCCTGTCTGTCGCGTGTGCGTGGACGGGGAGCCTGTGTGTCGAGTTTTGTAAGTATGGGATGCACAAACCCGGTGTTAAGGCCCGGGGGAAACCGCGCTTGTTTTTATTGACGAGAGTTTGTTGTGAGTGTGAGGCACACTCACCCCGTCTGTCGCAAAGGCGCGGTCGGGAAATTTGTGTGTTGAATGTGTGAGTGTGTGAGGCACAATTTTAATCCCCTGGTTGAGCTTTGCGAGGGTGAGGCTCAACATAATGCAGGGGTCGTTTGCCCCTTCACAAGTCATAGGGGAACGGGAGGCGAAGTTACACTCCGTTGGAATTAACCCATCTGACGCAAAGGCGCGGACGGTGTTACTCGTCGGAGTGAGTGCCAAGTGAACTGTTTGCAAAATGGGCGAACGTGTATAAAAATGTGTATGTTTAGGTGTAAATGTATAGTATTAGAGATAGAGAGTGCTGCAAATCTAAGGATAAGGCTACTCCCCATATCATATGTAAACCCGCAAGACGGGAGCATGTGGTAGCGTGTGTGTCGTGGGAATCGACGTGGCCGACGCATGAGCCCGGTCATGACCCCCCACGACCACTAGGGTACAGTTTTGTAGTCTTGAACATGATGGTAGATTGTAAAAGGGTGTGAGAGGCGAGCGTGCGTGGCTTTGCCCCTTGCGTTTTAAGAGATACACAGGGTGTTTCTCTCGGGAAGGGAGTTGTCAGGGCAAAGCCAGCCTAAATATAGGGGCAAGGGGCCTCATATTTAAAGATATTGTAAGTTCAAAATATATTCCGCATCAAGGCGAAAAACCCACGTGAATTTCACTTCTCTGTAAAGCTGGACATAGAAAAAACACACGTGGTGTATATCCAGCTTTAGCGCAGGGACCCAGGGGAGAAACGGTATGTTAGATAAGGTCTAATCATCTCGTTTAATTTATACAGTAGTCGGAGTCTTACGAGACGTAATCGGTTGATGTCAAGATGTCGTCACGGTAAATTGAGAAACGAGATTCTAAAAGATAGAAATGTCGTGTCATCATAAGTTATAACAATCATGGCAAGAACGAATCGGTTTTCTCGACAAGTGAAGTCACGCGTGAGATGACTTGTATTGATTCTGCCTCGATATACGTCATCTCCCACCGTTTTGACAGGTGGACAGATGAGCGTCGGTCCACCTGACAGTTCAGGGTAAAAAGTATATATATACCTGGAAGAGCAGAGCATTAGACACACACTTGGGGTCACACACGCGTTGGTGAAGTCCAGGACAGGCGGACTCTGTTTCCTGGCATAAGGGTACCTTCGATCACAGGACCCTGAAACGGCTGGAATCGCCAGAGAGGGCATTCCATGATTGATTTAGCTTAACGTTGATAGGCGGCTACGGGGCCGAATTCGTGGGAAGGAACACCCCAGGTGGAACGTTAAAGTTTAGATTGTCGAGTAGCAGGTATCGTCCTGCAATAGTCAGAAGTGTAGGTTAATTGTATTGTGCGTATTAACCCTTTGAAGCGTCAGCCTGATTGCGTTCTGAGTAGTTTATTTTGCTTTCGGAACATCGTAATACCGACTGAAGATCGGTGTGAGTGACAATTTCGCCCTAGCACAAAAGGGGCATTTGTGAATCGTGAATTCAACCAGGAACGGTGGATATTTCAATAGGACTTTCACGGAGGACTTTCAAAAGGCGCATAAGGTATGAGTAGACAATATCTGACCCAAATCAGAAGTACGGTGGTTTATAGATGACGAACATTGCTGGTCGGAACCCTCCGACAGCCAGAGGTACAGTTACGCGCAGACGTTGACATTTGAGCCTAAGCGGGTGAAGCTCTTATGGCGAGCTCACAGTAATAACATTTCAGATTTGTGAAGCTCTTATGGCGAGCTCACGGTAGTAACATTTCCAGTGTGTAGACTATAGTGCCAGTACAGGGCTATAGAATGACTATATGATTGTTTAGAATTATTTAACCGTAGTGACCCATTTTCTGTGAAAAGAATTGAATTGTTGATTGTTGAAATATTGAAACGGATTTATTTTTATGTGTAAATAAAAGAATCGTTGTTACTTTAAATCAT
The DNA here is from genome assembly GCA_031216915.1 of Pictodentalium vernedei. Lineage (NCBI taxonomy): Eukaryota > Metazoa > Mollusca > Scaphopoda > Dentaliida > Dentaliidae > Pictodentalium > Pictodentalium vernedei. The sequence goes on along the minus strand of CM062297.1, from coordinate 248,164,633 downwards.
TCTTTCCATTATACAGCCTGAAGTGATTAGGAATCACACCTAACGGAAATCGAACCTATTTCAGGACAATTTGGCAGAGAAGGAATCACGGCGTCGGTCTAACTCAGCTCTCTGCGCCGAGTTCGCGACACTTGGATTCCGACCCTCCACGTTGGTCTAATTTTTCCCGCAACTTCATCAGCGGGAGACCCTCCACGTTGGTCTAATTTTTCCCGCAACTTCATCAGCGGGACTAAATAACCCCACGTCAGCCCAGGCCTTACGGGGCCTCAGGAGTCCCTGACAACCATTTAAACACCTACTACGTAACAAGTGATAAAGTACTTACCAAGCTGCATTTTTGCCGGAGATTCCGGTGGAAGCCAAAACAGCACAAGTGTTAGCGATGATAACAACACACATGGTAATATCAAAATATAGTTATAGAAGGCAACTTTCCTCCTTATTTTAATGGTGAATGTAATGTCTAAATATGGCTGTGGACAGCACGGGTAAGTTAGTATATTCCTCTCACTCTCACTGTTTAAGAGCTCCCATTCGTTACTCTCAACGTAATCGTTCAACTCGAATCCTTTGACTTCTGGGAAACGCAGCTTCAAGTCCAATTTCGTTCCGTCGTATGTCCATGATCCAAACTTCAGTGAACAGTTTTGTTTATCGAAGGGAAAATGACGGATATCTATCTTGCATGAACTTTTAAAGACAGCCTGTGGTATGTACGTGATGGTTCCATCATAATAAACGACCGCCAATGCATCTCGGAGCTCTTTCAATCTCTCGTCGGCACTGAAAAAATATATATGTAATTGTATTAATGTGCGGCAAGCTCACAATTTACGGACACACAGAAGAAATGTAATGCAATCAGCATATTTTACAACACAAAGTCATCTCAAGGCGGAACAAAACGAAGAAAAAAATCGTGTGGGCTGTTGTGGCCCTCCTGACTAATCTCATCATGAAAATCGACTTTCGCAAAAGGTTCTCTCCCCTGAAATTATTAAATTTGCGAGGAAGGCCCAAGTAAGAAGCATGTAATTGTTGAGAAAACACATATGGCATCAGCAGAAAATAAAGCGAAGTTTCCATTTGTTACTTTCAATAAACGAAAGAACAGACACCCCTCAAAGCTGTCAGTTGTATACGCTAATTAAAAGTTACAAAAGGAAACTTTGCATTGTATGGCAAGCTAACCAACTAAGTAACTGTCCACATTGTTTAACAAATGTGTTTTACAGTAATTTGCAAGTCTCTCAACCCCCCACCCCACACACACGAGAAAAAAAAGTCTCCAAGACTTGTATATTAACCCAACGTAACGGCCAAAATTGGCCTGCGCTATTCTAAAAAAATCGCCATTTAATTTTCATTATATTTTCATTTCTGTCTAAAAAAACATAGGTTTTGATCCCTCTTTGGAACGAGCTCGTCGAAGTCGTTCGAATGAAGGGTCATAACCTATGTTTTTGAGACAAAAAATGAAAAAAATTAGTTATTCAAGAATTTTTTTTGCAAGTGTCGTCTGCTTTTCATGTTAGGTAAAGGGTTAATGGAAAGAATAGTTTCTGTAATATTTGTCACGATGCGCACACTGTTGATATATTGAACAGGAGAAAATAGAGATTACCAAAAGCTGGTGAAAAGGTATTTTTTTATTTTTAAATAGGTTTAAACCACGGGGGGGGGGGGGGGGGGGGGAGGGGGTCTTCCAAAAAATTCCGGACACAAGGACTAAAATATTTTTTCCACCTTTTGACCAACACCCACCCACCCACGTGCAAAAAAAATATTTTTTTCCTCTGACCACTTGGACACCCACCCCACCACCTCTATTTTTTCAGTGTATCACCACAGTGGGTAATGAAAAATTATTGCACTGAGCTTCCAGTTGTCAATCCTTGCCTTAATTTGAATCCTAATCTACCGTCTAAACTAATTATGTACACATCAACCAGCATCAACAGAAGCATTTAGATTTCACTAAAGAAAATTGTTATTAACTCCTTTGTTATCAAGCACGCATTTATTTTTACTGGGAAAAATTTCATTGTTATTTTTGTTGTGAGAAAACTTTCGAGGAACTGATTGATTCTTGAGTTGGAATTGGTGCTGAACCTAATATTACCCAGGACTGTTTCATCCTGATAACTGTTTTATTTCACATATTTATGTTCTGGTGGTTCTAATACCTGATGACAGAACTTTCAGTTGAGCATTTGTAATTCATGCATTTCAATAATATGCCTATATACACTATGGCGTAGTGGGTACTGGCATATTATTGAAATGCATGAATTACAAATGCTGAACTGAAAGTTCTGGCCTCAATGATCTCATAATAATTATCATTCATGTGTTAAGTTCCGAGACTGAAGAAATAGTTTAAATTTAGTGAAGAAGTTTTAATTTTAATGACCTGACTGCAGGCTAAGTGTCTAGGCTTGAGGTTTCAGCCAACTGTCATTACTCAAAAGATAGTAGATAACGTAGGAAAGCTGAAAATCTGTCACCTGACACTATTGTAAATCTCACTGTCCGTTCTGGTCCGTCTCCGAAAAAATGTCAGCATTGATTTCTGCATATAACAGCATATAATGTAAGAATTAGACTATTTTTGTGAACATCAAATAGAGGATTAAAATAATCTTCTTTTGCTGCATCGTATTATGCTCAGCTACCCATCTATATACTCTGGCTCAGTCAGGGTCAGTTTTCAATTCAAATATTAACTGTAACTTTTGTTTCATGTTTTCATGAGATAGCCAGACAAACCCTCTGTGAAAACCCTGGTACTATCACTATGAGCTTGAATTAAGTAAGTGGGGTTTTATATCAAAGATGCACAGTGAGAATTTTCATTAGTTTCAGGTTACAAGCGCTCCACTCAGAGAAACTGGGCATTTAGATTATTTTCCGTAATTTTTTTACATTATTTTAGATGTTCTGCTAAACACATTGTTACTCATTGTAAAATCCAAATTGTGCCGTGAAGATTCAGCTATGAAAATTATGTTAACCATTCCCAAATTAAAATTCATAAATTTCCACTGATTGTTTTTAGTCAAACTGGAGTACACAATTCTCTTTAATGCATCTAATTTAATTTACAAAAAAGAGAACAAATCCCCTAATCAGCCTAGTGGGGCCTTATTCACCAACCCTACCTGACAAACAGGTGCCTATTAGACTACTAAACAATAATATAGCCTTGTTGTGTGAAAATTTGAAACAAAAACACCAGGAAAAAAATTGCAACTCCAGGAAAAAAGGTGTTTTGGCCTCCATCCGACCACCCACCCACCCCGGCCTTGTGTCCGGAATTTTTTGGAAGACCCCCCCCCCCCCCCTGTTTAAACAGAGAATAATACTCAACCGTTCCAACCGATTGGAAAAAAAATGTTAAAAGCCAGCTTCTGTATTTTGTACTACTCTACTGGATTTTGCCTGCAGTTTGGGAAATGATGCGAACATCGACGATGCCACTTCGCAAACATTTCGAAATTTTAATGTTATATGAAATTCCCATACCCTTAGTGTTCAATTTACTGACAAATTTAGAAATTTGAGGGGAACTAACTTTTTAAAGACGAAAATTGTGAGGTTCGATCGGCGGAAGGGCAGATCATCTCCCCTGCTCCCCTTAGCATCAGCTGAACATCTTCGTCGTTGGTATTGAGCACACGTACCTCAGTAGACACTAACACGTTTTTGGAACGCTGTTTGCGACATAATTTCCCCACACACTGGCACATATTTTTGTCAATTCTATCGATCACTGTGGGTGCAGTTGTATGCTTATGTGTGTGAGGAGGTGATCAGGGATGTGGCTAGAGGGTTTTAGCTGGGAGGAGGAGGTGCCATCGGTGTAAATTCCAACTGTGAGTGGTTTCGATAGGTGGTTGCACTGCAGCGCTGGGTGATATATTTTAACCCTTTACCCAACGAATCGCTCGCATCCGCCCGCGTAATGTGCAAATACAGCTGCTGAAAAAATATTATTTTTCGAAAAATTTCAACAAAACCATATCATGTGTCCCCTCTTTGGAACGAGCTCGTCGAGCTCGTTCCAAAGCGGGGTCACATGATATGGTTTTGTTGAAATTGTTTTAAAAAATTAAAAAAAATGATATTTAAAATAATGAAATTTGAAATCGTCTGCGATGGGTAAAGGGTTATGAACCCTTCTGAAAATTTTCACTAGTCCTGAAACGGAAAAAGCATCATTTATAATGTGTCTGGGTCAGAAAATTTACCGGATTGATGTCAGAGTCTAAATTTTGAGGCCATATCAATTTTAGAGCAGGAAATTTGAAACTCAGGTTTCCAGTTGGAAATAAAACATCAAGATTTCTCATCATTAGTTGGAATTTTAATATTTTTCATGAATTTCCAACCATTTGCTTTTTGACCTCGGAATTTCCAACTATTGAAAAAAAATACTCCTATCTGGGGGGGGGGGGGGGGAGAGACACCCCCACACCCCCCTGTCGCCACATCCCTGGGGGTGATGTGGGATCTGTTTAACCGATATTGTGAGAAGACAGACAGTTGTCTGTGTGTTCTCAAGTTCTTCAGAGACCTGTTTGTCTCCGAGAATAAGAGAAGAGAACAAACAAGAGCCTCCACAAAGCGGTTAAGTACATGTAAGTTGGTGTGTGTGAATGCCAAAGTCAAAAGTAAATTAAAGAAGTGGGAATGGGGAGGACTAAACACAGATTCAACACCATCAACTTAAACACTTTACTGAATGAATCGGCAACATTCGCCCGCGCAATATGTAAAATAAGCAGTTGAAAAAAATATATTTTCAAAATATTTCAACAAAACCATACCATATGACAGTGAGGGGTAAGATGATATGATTTGGTTGAAATGTTTTGAAAAATGTAAAAATAATAATTAAAATAATAAATGTTGATATTCCGAACGTTTATCTATTTATTGGGGTTTTAACGACAAGTTCGACAGTCAGGGTCACCTCGTACCGGAGGGTTTTACGGGTGGAGGAAGCCCGAGTACCTGAAGAGAACCACCGAGCAAAGGCAAGTAATGTCAGATTATTCAACGTATACCAACTACGCACAAACAGGGTTAGCATTGGCTGAAGGCAAGTGCTCCATCGACTCGCAGTACGCTTTAGAACACAGCGCCAATCGGGATTAAGTGCCGTGCCCAAGGACACAACGCAGTTTCCCCTGGCGGAGATCGAACCGTGAATCATTCGATTTGAAGTCCAAGCGCGTTACCACTTAGCCACCGCGCCCCCATTCCCTGCTTCGGGTAAAGAGTTAAAAGCGTCTATGTTTTCGTTTTTTTTTTAAATGTGGATATTTATTGTCCGTCTGTTTGTTTTTCAAGAAAAACCTTTAGACAATGAAATTTATTAGCTTTCATCCATACACCAGGATGTTGTTGACTCGCTACATGTCGTTGATCTACACCTTCATGCCCCTCCGGTGTCTTATAGGCACGTTGTATGATGAAAATTGGCAAAGCATTCAGGAGAAAAGTCATCCTAAAATCACATTTTTCACAAACTTCAGTTTATTTCCGACTGTTTTGCATCCAGCGTAGTTTCCTGGGCCACAAATACGGAATTCTCGGCACATGTACAAGGTCCGTGGCTATGGTGGGTTCACTGGGTTGAATACCTTTGCTATACGAGGGAGTGTCCCCACTAATGCAGACAGATTTCGAAGAGTACACAAGGTTTGAGTTGGTCGAATAAGTAAGTATAATTGGTTACCGATTCCACTCAGTAAAAACTATGTCTGATAGCATAGCGCCTGCTTAGAGAAGAAGTTGATTTTTCAATATTTCTCAGCTGGGAAGATAAGTATATTTCTAGCGAACCCATACTGTTACAGTGGCTTCAGATTTTGATGAGTTATTATGTAACCATAAATTATACTCGAACTAGTATAGAAGACAATCATTTAATGTAGAAACATTGTCAATGGACAGAACACTGGAATAGTCCCACATTTGTATCCAAAATAAAACGATAGGCTATCTTGGTTATCAGAAATATAATTAAATAACAGTGAGGTGATTATAAAACATTCCGGGGGTGCGGTGGCTCAGTGGGTAGAGGTGCAGGCTGTAAACTACAAGCCGAGAGGTCCTCGGTTCGCATCCCACCTGTGGCAATCGCATCGTGGCCTTGGGCAAGACATTTCACCCCCGTAGGGCACGGCGGCGTTGTGTACTAAGGCGTACTGCTCGTCGGTGGTGCACTTGTCTTCAACCAATGCTAACCCTACTTATGTGGAGTTAGTATGTTGGGGAGCCTGACAGTTGCTCGCCGTTGTTCGGTGGTTCTCTCCGGGTACTCCGGCTTCCTCCGCCCGTAAAACTGACCAACACGAGGTGACTCTGGCTGCCGAAAGTGTCGTTAAACCCCAATAAATAAATAAAACATTCCAAACGATTTCAAGTTATCCCTATCGTCATGTTTACCATCGAATGGGGTGCTTTTTGTAGTTCTGGGATCTGAAGCTATCAGCAAAACAATTTTGGCCCATCTATAGTAAGTTGTCATTCCTGTTATCGAAACGGTCCCTCCTCTTACCACTTCATCAAAGCACACATAAAAAGGGGATGCAAATCAATATTCCAGAGGCCACTTAATTAACAAGCAAATAATTAGATCACGATATCATCAGAGCATTCCCAACATCAATATTGATAACGATATATGTTTTGTCCGTGTCTTTCGTTCTCATGTTATCAAAATGATCACTTTTGTTGCTGTTTGCAAAAAAGCAATAGTGACAGCAATAGGATGGACATTTGGAGGTTGGTGATTTCGAATCGAATTAGGTTTAGAACATTCGCATAGCACTACACATACTGTACTTTCCTGTTATTGAGGCAATGAGTTTGTTAATCTCCTGGACAATCCCCAAGCACTGACAGTTGCATCTGGAGACAGAATCTATGGTGGATGTGCATTTTGCTTGCCAGATTGAGGATTAATGTGCCAGTTGAATTCCCATTCACGCCACAGGGAAATACGAGACGAACAATGGTCCTTTCCTGGTTTTAAATGACGTAACTCTTCAGACAGGTCACGTGGATTCCACATGGGTAACCCGTAGTAGTGCAAAAAGGGCAGAAAATAACGCGGGGACTGGAATCGGCGGTTTGAGTTGGGAGTTTTCCTGTATTTCAGGTGTTCACACGTGAAGTAGTGGAAAAACTCCAACAAGGGTCGTTGATGTCTGCCTCCGTACTCTACCCAAGTTGTGTACTGCATTTATTCCACGATTCAACTTGAATTAAGTGAACGAGGATAATATTTTTGAAGACAAATAGGTGGTCTGTCTACATTCTTGCTTGACGCTGTTTTTGTGTCGAAGCATTTCATTCACGTCATAACATCACATGGATGGGGGCGCGGTGGCGTTGCGATAACCGGTTCTCGACAGATCACCGAAGTTAAGAAACGTCGAGCCCGGTTAGTCCTTTGATGGATAACCGTCTGAGCGATCGATTCGGACTCCCGCGTTGTGTTCTTGGGCAAGGCACTTAACCCCAAGTGTTCACATGGGGGCACGATGGCGCCGTGTACTAAAGCGTACTGCACGTCGATGGTACGCATGTCTTCAACCAATCTAACCCTGCCTGTGCTGCAGTGCTGTGTTACGATGTTGGAGATCTGGCAGCTGCTCGTCGTTGCTCAGTGGTTCTTTCCGGGTGCTCCGGCTTCCTCCACCTGTAAAACTGTCATCGACACGATATGACCTTGGCTGTTAAAGTGTCGTTACACCTTAATAAATAAATATATATACACGTCACATGGATGCGTAACGTATACGTAGCTGGATTCCATGTGTGGTTTACCAAGCACATTTATCAATCTTTGTATTTTATTCGGTAACGGTGAATACACACGCTATTGTGCAGAATATGTGACATTAAACACCAATAAATAAATTGAATACACACAGCTCAACCGTGGTATAAAGCCAAACCGGTCAAATCTGAGCCTAAGCGTATTTGTATCGGCCGGTTAAAGTAAATCTTCCGATATTTGAATTTCCAGATACTAAAGCGGTCTAAAAGGTATTTGTATTAAAGAAAATTTCCAGATGACAAATTGATGCAAGCGTAATTTTACTAAGCAGTCTTGGACGTTACGTGGTTAGGTGGATTCAGGTTGCGTGAATTCCACATCCCCATTCGTTGTGCAACGATGCAAGATCGTTAAAACGAGGAACTCAGCTTGGTATCTCGAAGAATTAAACGACTTGGATTAATCTTGTTCCGACGCTTTACAGATGGGAGTTAATACTATGTTACGTCCAAGACAGTTTAGAACAAATACATTTAAAGTGGTCGTAGAAATTCCATCTCCAGGTGACACCTTGTGTATTCTGTGCCAGTACTAATAACAAATGTATTAAAAAACTTAAGTAAACAATAAACATAACTTACACTGACCAACCTGCTTCAATGGCAAGATTTAGAGACCAACGTTATTGTCTTTACCGTTGCTTGGGGGAATCTTGTTATGCGACACTCTGTTGGAGAGGCCTCGGAGTTATCTTTCCAACAGAGTGTCACATAACATTTCATTAGTTTAACAAGCTCAGAGACGGAAACCCGAATTTGGGCTTTATTACAATGAACAGGTACACCAATTAAGTCATCGTGTTAAAAGCGCCTGTTTCATATTCAACTTTAATCAAATTTTATTTTGTCGATTTAGATATGTTTGTTATAATCTATTTGAGAGTGCCTGCAGGCACTATCCAATAAATTATAAGAAATCAATTATTAAAACTTTGCCTCCCCCCCCCAAAAAAAGCCCCAAAACAACTTAACACTCTACCAGTTGATAGGAGACACGCCAGGCATGACTTGGGTTAAAATGAGTCGATCTTGTCAAGATGAATGTGAGATGGGAGTTGACATCATCTGAAACTGTTTTGTACAAATACACTTACAGCCATTTGCTATCTGGAAATTCGCATGTCGGAAGATTTTCTTTAATCGATCGACACAAATGCACTTTGGCCATTTTGGCATCTGGAATTTCGCATGTAGGAACCTTTTCTTTAACCGGTCAACACAAATACACGTAGATCGCTTTGGCATCTGGTAATTCAAGTCTTGGAAAATCTACATCAACGGTCGATATAAATACACTTAGACCTCTTTGGCATATGGAAATTCAAATCTCGGATGATACACATACACATGGAAATTCAAATGTTGGAATATTACTTTAACCTTTCGACACAGATACACTTTGACCGCTTTGGCATCTGGAAATTCCCATGTCGGAATATTTTCTTGAACCGGTCGACACAAATACCCTTAGACCCATTTAGCATCTGGAATTTCAAAAGTCGGAAGATTTACGTTAACCCTTTACCCAAGGTAATGGCCAAAACCGACCAGTGCTATTCTCAAAAATCGCCAATTAATTTTCATTATTTTTTCATTTTTTTCTCAAAAACATAGGTTATGACCCCTCATTGGAACGAGCTCGTCGAGCTCGTTCCAATGAGGTGCCATAGTCTATGTTTTTGAAACAAAAAATGAAAAAAATTAGTTATTGAAGAATTGTTTGTGTCGTCTGCTTTTCATGTTAGGTAAATGTTTAACCGATCGACACAAATACAAGTACTTAGGCCATTTTGATACCTAGAATTCATATATCTGAAGATTTACGTCACCCAGTCGACGCAGATACATCTAAACCGGTTTGATATCCGGAAGTTCAAAATGTAGGAAAATTTACTTTCACCCGTTGACCGTTTGTGTGAATTTGGTTTCATTTAGTTATTTACTGGAGTTTAACGGCAATTTCGACAGCCAGGATCACCTCGCGTCGGAACGTTTTACGAGTGTAGGAAGCTGGAATACCCAGACAGAACCACAGAGCAACTGCGAGCAACTGTCAGATTCTCAACGTACTGACTACACACAAGCATGGTTAGCATTTGTTGAAGCTATATGCGCCATCGACGTGCAGTACGCCTTAGTACACAACGCCACGGTGTCCCCACGTGGGCAGTCAGGATTAAGTGCCTTTCCCAAGGACACAACGCAGTTACCACTGGTGGGGATCGAACCGTGGACCTCTCAGTTTGAAGTTCAATGCCGTAATCATTCAGCCACCGAGCTGCCATTTGGTTTCACGAGCCTTCATACGCGTCTTGTGAAATGGTGTACCGCGCCTTTGATACATAGGTTGAAAGACTCACTTGGAATGGGTTAAAATAAATCCTATCACCGGCCAAAGCGGGGTCGATCGCTCCACCTGCATTAGCTCCTTGCGCTGTACGGTGCAACCATTAGAAGACTCTGCGTGAGTAATTGCAAGCAGATGTTGTTGCAGGGACAATCTTTCCACTGATAATTTAACTCCACACAATTAAAATCTTGAAGGAGGGGAACGAGTACTTCTCTGATCGCAAACGTAGACAGAAAATTACGGCCGGATCATGACTAGGTCGCAATCCGGCCAGCATTATCTGTGCGCTTTTCTCCCCACAGCACTATAGAAACACACCTTTCGGAAAATAAATGTAAGAACAATAAATCTAAGATGTTTCGATTTCGCAATATTTTATTTATGAAATCTCAACCCACTGGTGTTTTAGTCTGTCGCGACAAGGTCGCGATCCTATCGAAAAAATAACACTTTTATGATCAAAGAAAGACATTGTGAGTTCAATGCTTGTGATATTGATTTTTCGATACAACTTGTAATTAAAAGCATTTGTATTTTTAAAACAACGTCAATGGGATGAAAGAAGAACTCATAATGGCTTGTACCGAATACACTGAGACAACTTCAAATTGCTGGTTAAGTGAACGAGTGCATGTTATTCATACTATTTTCAGTGAAAACAGTTAATACTAAAGGTAACACGGACGAGGCCAAATAGACCGAAAAGCACATTCGTTATTCATTATTTTGAATTTCAATCTGAATAATTATTATTATCCCTTGAGCTGACAAAACAACGCCATACCCTAATGACAAGCGGAAGCGGATGACTTGCTACACCATGCATTTGGGTGACCTGTGTGAACCAATCAGACTTGTCAAAATACCGCCGGTGTGACAGGAATGGAAGTCCGTAGGAAAATTAGTCCCTCTGGACTATTATTCCGCGGAATTATAGTCCTAGGTCTGACATTTCTAGGAATAGTAGTCCGCCGGACTACTATTCCTAGAAATGTTAGACCTAGGACTATAATTCCGCGGAATAATAGTCCAGAGGGACTAACGTTCCTACGGACTTCCATTCCTTTTACACCTGTACCAACATAAGCGGTACCGGGACGGGACAGAGCCGGTCCCACCGAAACCGGTACCGGGACAAATCAACAATCGGGTGACATATCACAATTAGATGGGATAAATTCACATCTAAACCGACCCTGTCCCCAAGATCGCAAAGAGAAACATGGCATCGTGCCAATTATTCTGTGGCGACATCAAAGTAATCATAAAGCACGAAAATCGTGCTTTATGATTACTTTGATGTCGCCACAGAATAATTTCTTTGAAGTAACCGATAACGGCGCTTTCATTGTCTTGGATGCCACGTTTGAAAAGTCAAAATGGTCGACCTCATCGAGACCGTTGTGAAGACAGAACATGCACCTTTAGAGTGATTGGATATGTTTATTCACAAATAAGTTGAAAGTATGTCGTGCAAGTATGCCATACACGATTATCAGTCTATTTACCCTCGTTCAAATAGAAATTTCCGTGTATATTATTTTTGTCTCGGTACCGGCGGGGCAAAAACAGCAGTACCGGTACCGGTTGGAGCATGAGGGAACGGGTGGTACCCGTATCGGTACAGGTACCGGTTAAAATGCCTGGGACCAATACCGTATTCGATACCATTTCCTTTTTCAAAAAGTGTGACCACAGCAACTCACTGATATAACAACATCACAATTTTGGATGAAATATAAGTGGTAATTGGTGTACCATTTGGTCTGGGGCATGGCTATAAATTCCCCATTGGAGGGAGGAGGATGTTCCCCGCCGGATTACCAACTGTACATCATTGGGTGGCCCTCGAATTTACAACTTTAGTCCACTTTCCATCCACTCCTTCCATGGCGGGAAATTTTCCGACTAGTACGACAAATTTTCCGACTGATATTCATAAGTTCCAACTTTTTCTCATTTATGCCCGAACATTTTCACCTATTGCGTTTCTGTTTCGGAATTGTAGTTGGGGCGGTGACACATCCCTGCCGCCACAATTCTTCACGGGAAGGGGGGGGGGGGGGCACAAACTAAGTGACAATGGCTTAATGTGAAGTTAGTCGGATGTTTTTCGCTTCTTTTTCATTGGTAAGGGTACACCGAGTTTGCGGTCTGACACTATTTGCACATGTATTTATCGATAACCGTCTATGTTTACGAAATGTGATCTTAATTTTCAACAGAACATTCCTATTCGAGGAGGACGATGACTGGAAGGTGTAACTCCCCCACTATTCAGGTGTGTGGCGAAGGAGGGTTTAGGGCAGCACCCCAACCCGGTCAATAATTGTTCCAATCGGGAATTTTTGTCCGGGTAGTTATGGACTCGCTGTTGTAGTAATCATGTAATCTCTCACGAGACTACTTATCATTGAACTGATGTCTCACATAGTGGGTTATATAGTACCGCCCTCGCCTCGTGACTAGTCACTTTCCACGGGTGGGCAATATTTCCACGGACGCAACGATATTAGATTCCAAACACTTATTATAGGAATAATCATCAACAATTTACAAACCAGTGCTGCATTAATTAAAATTTTGCTGCTGATGATTTTTAATACCTGGTAAACGCAGGCGTGGACATCACGGCCCACGAGTGGATTGTACGACCAGTCCAGGGTGACTTACTTTAAAAATGGTGGTCAGCGGTATCCGATTGGTACAGTTGGGGACCCACCCTGATCAGTTTGGAGTACGGCGCGTAATAATTAACTAATAAATTCGTCGCGACAACTATATGCATATTTTGTTTATCCGCGAAGACGTTTCCAAGAAGTCTTGAGTTTTTTAAGTTTATTACTTTCCAAAGTATGATTTACTGGAATTTCCGGGTTTGATTATAAACGATAACTTCACAATCACAAGTGAATTATGCAATCAATAATTGGGTCATGTGTCCGTGCGCGCAAACGAAGACGCTTTGTCGTGGGTGTAATGGGGACTTCATTGTGTTTTGTTTTTTTAACCCTTTACCTAATATGAAAAGCAGTCGACACTAGCAAAAAAATTCTTGAATAGCTATTATTTTCATTTTTTGTCTCAAAAACATAGGCTATGGCCCCTCACTGGAACGAGCTCGACGAACTCGTTCCAATGAGGGGTCATAACCTATGTTTTAGAGACAGAAAATGAAAAAAATAATGAAAATTAATTGGCGATTTTTGAGATAGCGCTGGCCGGTTTTGACCGTTACGTTAGGTAAAGGGTTAAATAATATAATTATCGTTAATAATGAAAAGTAATAAACCGAGTAATCGCTTGACTGGACCGGTTACGTGAAATAATTCATTCGAGGCGAGGGACTATAATGTAAAACACTCGTGCGCATTCGCACACTCGTGTTTGTACAATGTCCCTCACCTCTCATGAATTATTTCACGTAACCAGTCCAGTCAAGCGATTACTTTCCATATAATCACAACTGATTAACATTCCAACTACATCATCATCAAAACATGCCTTAATGATGTAGTAAGAATATTATATCAGTCGGGACTTGAACTATCACAATCGGAACAAATCAGGTTTGCACTCTCACAATTGTCTAGAGCTGGGAGTATATTCCGGTTTGGTTCCTGTTTTCACGGCAAACCGGAAAACCGAAGTATAAGACCCAGCAAAAACCGACCGAACAGGTTTACTGTGCTTGTACATAAACGGACCAAACTCTCTTAGTGGACGAGACCTGGACTAGTGACCCACATGTAATTTCGTCACTTAGTCTATTGGGGCAAAGGGGCGAATCATCGTGCTCTTATTGTCATATTTTCCCCCTTATTGGCTCATCCACCGGACGAGTCATTAATGGAGAAAATGTGACACTGAGAATACAACATAGACTGGATGAACTGTATTCATTTGTTACCCTAATTAATGGTTTTTTTCTAACTCAATTGGCTTAGCAACGGATACCCTAGAACCCCTAAGAATGTTCAAATGGAAGTTGGGCTGGACCCATTGGAGATGCTTTGAGTGTGTTTTCCAAATTACGAATCCTGAAGTGTTGTTTACTGTGTTATGAACACGGAGAACTGAACCAAACCGAGGGTTTTTCCTGAAACCGAACCTGAAAAATCAAAACCGCCAAGCTCTACTCTTTGCTTTACAGTGACATACAGTACGTGGAGAGTGTATTATCACTAAATCACCCGCAGAGTGGAGATTCCACCCAAGTAATAATTGCAAATTTGTTGCAAAGCATAACCAGCACAAGCAAAGTTTCAGCCAATGGACCTCCGGGTCAAACCCCGAGGTCCATTGGCTGAAACATTGCTTGTGTTTTTTGTCGATATGTACACAATTTGAAAGTTATAGCTTGGGTGACAACTCCACTCCGCGGGTGATTTAGTTACAATCCACTCTCCGCGTACTGTATTATACGAAGGCTGATTCCTGCTCAATAAAGTGATGTTTGTGAAGCATGTGAGTCAGATAAATATGCAGTGCCGTGAGTCAGATAAATATGCAGTGCATGCAATACGATGCGAAAGCGTAGTTTGGTTTCACTGTACGCAGCAAAAGAACAAGATCCATCTTGAACCCACACAGGTTGAAAAACGCACTCTAGATACTCAACATGAATATTTTCTGTTTTTTTCTTTTATTAAAATAAAGCCATTCATCTCGAACGGTTACAAACTTATTAAGCTCCAATATAGGAGAGGTCCATTAACCTATTTTCGTTCTTTAAACACGCCCGACCGCTTTTGCATTCCACCGGACAGGAAGCGTGTTTATTTATAATACCAACTGGGAGCAGATACATTGATTAAAACATATGCGTTCGACTCGCTATGACGATTGGAAATCCCAGTGGACAAGAACAATATTTTAATCATTAACAAATCTGTCACAAATATATCTTTGGGGAAGGGAAATACGTCTTGGAAACCGAAAAACTTATTGAAATCGCACGGTCCACGAATAAAAAAAAAATACAACATGAAGGGGATCTGGATGGGTGAGAGATTTCACATAAGATAACTCGAGATATGAGCACCTCATTTATTCGACACCCGATGCCCCACGCAGGGTAAAGAGTACTACACGTCGATGGTGCACTGGTCTTCGACCCAGGTTCATTTGAAAATGATTTCATTAAATCTGTGATATTGAATGCTTCGCAATCTCTACTTTATCGGGGACTATTTTCAGATGCGGGAACTTCAGACAAATAACGCATTTTAAGCTGTAAAGTAATCGTACATTGCTGGTTTCATTTAACTGGTAGAGTGCGACATTTTTAATAATAATAATAATATACATTTATATAGCGCAAACATCTCACAATATTAAAAAAGTTCCATGGCGCTTTACAACACTGCTCATAAACAAAATGATGACCAACATAGGATTTAAAAATATTTGTTAAATAAATGGGATTTCAATCTAGATATAAATGCTGTCAAAGACGGGGCTGTTGTAACAGATTCTGGTAGCATGTTAAACAGTCTAGGAGCATTATAGCTAAAAGAACGTCCACCGTAGCTAGCGAGAACATAGGATTTCTCTTCTAAAAGATTTTGGTTTGTGGAACGGAGGGGCGTTTCGGTATATATGGTTTTACTAGATTAGCAATGTAAGCTGGGGACTGCTTCATGTGTACTTTATATGTGAAGAGGCGAATTTTGAACTCAACTCTGGCCATAATAGGAAGCCAATGCAAACTTTTCAACTTAGGTGTTATGTGATCTCTCTTTTTCGCTAATGTCACAATGCGTGCTGCTGTGTTTTGAATAGACTGTAGTCTGCCAAGTTGTTTATTGGGAAGACCATGTAGAAGCGAATTTTTCTTAACAACAGATTCCTTTGCATCATATATTGCTCTGTTTGAAATCATTGGATAGTGCCATTAGGCACTATCCAATTAAGAGTAACAGATTAATGTGTCATTAATGAAATTTTCTTCTTGCCAGGGTCAAATTGAAACTTATTCAGACAGAGTTGAGATGTTATAGCCACAGCCTGCAGTATTTCATAAAGCACATATGTGGGCTTCCAACACTCTACCAATTAAGTGTCTTTTGCAGGGTTTTGCATCATACACAGTACGGCCGCCGTGGACTGGTCACTTTCCACGGGTGGGCAATATTTCTACGAGCGCATTAATATTAGATTTCAAACACTAATTATAGGAATAATCAACAAACATTTAATTCATGAAGCACCGGGTACAACCCGGTGCTTCATTAATTAAAATTTTGCTGATGATGAACTTTATTACCTGGTAAATGCATGCGTGGTCATCAAGGCCCACGCGTGGATTACGACCAAACCACGGCGACTGTACTATAATAAATCGAATCTTTTACTTGTCGTCAGTTTATATCAAAATGTACAAAACTCGTCCAGTAAATTAGGTCTGTACCTCGCCAAAGCTCGACCCAGACTTAATTTACTGAACTCGTTTTGTAAATTTCCATATAGACTGGAGATAAATTAGCATTTCAACCTGCATCCAAAGACAGCAGGCTGAACGTATGGATTGGTCTTCCCCAGAAATGTTACCCTCTGCACACTGATGTCAAAATACCGAATTTTCAAGAAGCATGTGACTGATATTCAATCTGACTTGACAAAGCTCAATCAAATAAGACAGAAATGGTTAAATTCCAAAATGCACCATGGAAAACCTTTGCAACTTGAGATTTGTGAATTTTTACAGCAGCATGCAGAGAGTTAAATATAGACTCCTATTGATATATGTGATTAAGCTGAGATGGAATATACCAATGTTCAAAATTGTGGATCACAGGGCTGAAAAACAAAAAAATCCTTTACAACCTAAAATAGTCCAGAACCAACCACCTCCAAAAATGCGTAATAGAATACATTTTCAACGGTTCATTACATATATGCCTTGCACTTACGTTCCAAAATGAATGAAATCCGAGGACATTTACTGAACCCCAGAAAAAGGAAATCTGTGTTTTCTTGTGACAAATTTGACTGGCATTGTCGTTCGAACTTTTATTCGTGTTTTTACACGGTTTTAATAGTTTTACTCAAACACTTTCCACGCTGTTAATTTACACTGATTTTAATTTTCGACAGGCTCCTTTGATGTGTTATGATTTTTGAATGTGTAGTAGATGTTAACAACGAAATTTAAAACGGAACGTTGAGATATCTGCACAACATATTTGAAATTTCGAATTCCTTTCTCAGCCGTCCATTCTATACAGGAAAATACGAGTTAATATTACGAAGCAGTATTTCATTATCACAAAGGGTCACGTGTACTTCGATTAAGTTCATGCACCTATGTTCCACCACGAGAACAACCTCGCCACGTACTCCGGAGATAAGACTGTCTATTGAACCAAGTCTTGTCTATTTACTTTTCGATTCTTAATAACATGAAGCTTTTAGGATTCAACGAACGCGGCGTTTGGGGAAAATAGCAGAATCTTTCCCAAAGAGAAAAAATATTACAGTGCAAATACAGTATTTAAATACGTTTGGAAATGCCCAAGCGGGGGGATTGATATTTTACTTGAAATCACAACATGAGAAGGCATTTGGTTTGTCATCTATAGTAGACCAATTTTGATATCTTTAACCAGCAGCAGTATGGTTGCAGGTTCAGGATATTAATTGGTCTACCTTACAAATTGGATCTTCTAAAACAAGGTGTCTTTCGTCGTGGCCAACGCTATTTTGCAAAAGCTTGAATTAAAGAGCTGACTGCGTTCGTTCTGAAAAAAAAAATTGCTCAACTGTACATGTGAACTCCTCTGAATGTTTCATATGATGAAACTGAGGAGCAACGGTCATTACCGTAACAATTATGAAAGAAGTACCGGCAGGTGGTTGACTACCGCAATTTTAACGGCACTTTTATACAGTGCACAAGTCTCGGAGTGTCCGAACACTCTCAGCCAACATCAATTTGGGGTTGATGCCGTTATTGGCTACCGTCCCATCGAGAGAGAACGCAAAATAGTTCCACCTGTACAGTGAGAGGCATAATCTATGCAGGCTAAAG
Organism: Pictodentalium vernedei; assembly: GCA_031216915.1. Classification (NCBI taxonomy): domain Eukaryota; kingdom Metazoa; phylum Mollusca; class Scaphopoda; order Dentaliida; family Dentaliidae; genus Pictodentalium; species Pictodentalium vernedei. The sequence continues at coordinate 248,146,394 of CM062297.1, read as the reverse complement.
ATCCCTCGTAGTATTCGAGAAGAGCGAGGCCACGAAGTTGCCGCTACGAAGGTTATCTCCCATCCCCCGCCATTGGACCAAGGAGAGATATTAATATATGTTGCATAACTTGCTCGCTTATCCTTGTAAAATGAAATGAGCTTAAAACAAACTTTATTTGTTATTCTATTTCGACCCTTTATCAAACCAAAGGAAAATGCGCGCAACGTAAAAAGTCGTCATTCATTTTTTATTACTAATTTACTAATTTTTGTTTTCGTTTCCAAAATGGGTAGTGTAAGGTGAAGGGTCAACTTCAAATCTTTCCCCACGTACACATTCACAATAGACGTTATTAGGAATCGTATTCTATTAAGCAAGCTTCCGATGAGGAATAATTTCTATTTACCAAGCCTTTCATTGGATCAATACCACACTCCATTGCTGGAACAGAATGTTATTAGCCCACTTGGATAATATTGCACATAACAAAAAGAAATAAATTTCAAGGCAAAATAGCATTGTAGAGACAGAACGCGATGTGTGTTTGAATCGGTTGGTGTTTTACATAACGAGTTGGAATGGCATAGTCATATTTCGCGAGAGGCGTAGGCTCTCGCGAAATATGATTACGCCATTCCAACTCGTTTTGTAAAACACCCACCGATTCAAACACACATCGTGTTCTGTGTTTTTTACACATCCCATGCATTAAAACTCAGTTAAATAAACAAATTTTAATTCCGATGTTTAAACCCAAAGGTGAAGAGTCCGTTTGTTTTGCTTGTAGCTGTACTGGTCAATTAAATCGATAAAAAATCAAAACAAAAATCTTCTCTATTGGGAGTGTTTGTTGAAATTCGTATCGCTGTTTCTCTTTAGCTGGTGTCCATTCACGCCTAACCATTTTGTGGCTATTACTGATAGTAAAAATAGAAGTACAAATTTGGGCAGATTTGCAAAACAGCTGGGGAAACTTTTTTTAAAAGCAGTTCGAAGCATGACAGGATGTCAGAAGATTTACCGAAATAAAGTTGACCAATTTAGATATATGGGGATCCGCAGACGAGACGGCCACGGGACTGGGTTAATGTTTGGTTGGAAACGATTGCTTTTTAATATTATCTCATTTTTGGTTAACTAATTTTTTTGTGAACCGACTTTCTTTTGCTTTGGACATTTTCATTTCCAGACTACGCAACAGATGATCGATAATTGTGTAACGACATTTGGAAACTTTTCGAAGCGTAACTAATGAATCGACGGGAAAGGAACTAGTATAAACGGGAGTGGGGAAAAAGTTCCGGCTTGTACATCACCAGTTGAATACAGAAACATCACCAGTTGAATACAGAAACATTTATGTCATAGCGGCGATTCCGTTAAATACAAGGGCTTAACGCATGAGATGTGTAATAAAATGCTTAGCGCAATAGTTCCCTGCATCAGTAGAAATGAAAGACGTGTTCGGCCGTGATGGTAGAATGATATCAAGTTGTATTCCTTTGTTTACACTTCTGCGCCATTTCCGCCCAGAAGTTATTATTCTTGAGTAATTTCAATATCCCTGGCTTGTTACAGAGACGCATCGGCACGACTATTTACTTCCCTATAGTTAATAGAGCTGAGACGGTTAACCGATTAATCGATTAAGCAATGATCAACATCTTGATCGATCCAAAAAGTGATTGATTGGACGTTACTTTTGAAATGCTACATGGGTTAACAAAGGAACAATCTTGCTCCAAAACAGGCAAACATTGTCACACTGACTCACATCAATTATATGAGACAGAGTAAAGCATGCAAGTTACTTGCTGACATACTTGTTTACTTGCATGATCATCATACTGTATCAGTAGCTGGAAATGGTCATTCTTAACCCTTTACCCACTGCGGGTAGCAGACGATGCTAGCAAAATAAATTCGTGAATTACTAAAACGTTTTTCTTTTTTTTGTTTCAAAAACATAGCTTATGACTCTCACAGGAACGAGCTCGTTCCAATCAAGGGTCATAAGCTATGTTTTTCAGACAAAAATTGAAAACAATAAATTTAAATGAAGATTTTTTGTATATAGGCGTAGTCTGTTTTGCTTGTTACATAGGATAAAGGGTTCATGCTGTAAATCATCAACAGTATGGCAATTATTCAGACATCTATTTATATAAGTGTTAATCGGTTAACCATGGTTAATCCACGTGATTAATCGATCAAGAAAATCCCTTGACTAAGCTCTAATAGTTAATTTATGGAATCGCAGACTGTGGATCAGCATATTTCGAAAAAATTGCAAACAGACACACAGCTTCATGGGTCTTCTTAACCGAGAAGCACGTTATTCTTTATTTTCTTTTTGGTCTTGCAAAAGCGCGCGGGTGGGGGGGGGGGGGGGGGGTAGGGGGATACAAGCCACAAATTTCTAAACTAAAGAAACCCATGAGAATACAAAACTTTCAACAGTGGGTTCTTAGTTACTCAGTCCAGACATTCTCTATCACACACAGTGGCACATACCTATATGCTCAGATACACACACTCGGTATTTTGAGAACTACAACTGATGGGTTGCATACTGGAGGCACATGTTGCTTTCAAACAATACGGTTTTGGCCGATTTATTTATTTATTCAATGGGGTTTAACGATGACAGCCAGGATCACCTCGTCTCGGACAGTTGTACGGGCGGAGAAAACAGGAGTACACGAAGAGAACCACTGAGCAACGGTGAGCAACTGTCAGATTCCCCAACTCCGCAAATGCAGGGTTGGCATTGGTTAAAGGCAAGTTCACCATCTATGTGCAGTACTCCTCAGTACACTGTGCAACTATGGTCCCGTGTGGGTAATCTGCATTAAATGTCTTGCCCAAGAATTTATTATTCATTTATTGGTGTTTAAGGTCACATACTTATGCACAATGGCTAATCGCGTGACAGTTTTACGGGTGGAGGAAGCCGGAGTACCCGGAGAGAACCACCGAGAATCGACGATCAACTGTCAGCTCCTCAACATTCTAACTCTGTTCAAGCTCTGCTCAAGCAGGGTTACAGCGGTTGAAGACATGTGCACCATCGACGTGTAGTACGCCTTAGTACACGGCGTCATCGTGCCCCCATGTAGGCAACTGGGATAAAGTGCCTTGCCCAAGGACACAACGCGGGTCGTCCCGGACGGAGATCGAACTCGGGACCTCTAGCATAGAGGTCCAACAGTCTACCAGTGAGTTGCGCAAGGATGCAACGCAGTGGGCTCTGGTCGGGATCGAATCGTGGACCTCTTAGAAGTCAGATATTTTGACCACTAACCCAGCGCTCTCCCACCCCCACATTAGTGAATTATATTTCACTACAATCTTTATACGAATTTCTTAATCTCCCATCTTGTGATATTCATGGTACTCGTCGGAAGAAATATATGTCTACTCTAGTGTAATGTTTGATAACACAGTATTCCCAGCATCAGTGAATATTATATTCTGAAACATCACAATAAAAATAGACATCCATTCGAATGACGGCTGTAGCCAAAAGTCTTCTAGTATCGACAGGCCCGTTAGACTTTTGGTGTTACAGTTAAAACTAGAAGTCCTGTCATGAAATGCACACAAATAGCACGCCGATCTGCACGTTAATATACGCGTTATGACCATAGTAAGGCTATCAAATTCTGTACATATGGCCTGTGCACAAGCAATGTTTCAGCCAATGGACCCACGGGTAACCTGGAGGTCCATTGGCAGAAACATTGCATGTGTTTGCTATGAGTAACCAGGAGAACCTGCCGTGCTTTGGATGGCAATTGCGCGCAATTCATACGCGAAATTAATCCTAGTTAAGCGCAAAGTTCGTGACAGCACTTCTAGTTTTACTGTATCTCAGTATTAATGTGTATCGAATGTAGACATTCGATGGTTAGAGTGCATGATCATTTTCCATATATATCCAAGGCGATAATATTATTAACCTCGGTGGGTATCTGGGTGGGATGCGGAAATCGCACCCGAGGGGCAACACATTTGAGTCAGACACGAGGCTCGCCGAGTGTCTGACTCAAATATCTTTCCCAGAGGGTGAGATTTACCCGTCCCATCCAGATACCAGTCGAGGATGATTTTTCTCCCACCATTTTAGGGATGCGACGCCATTTATAAGAATATACCATATTTTCCATGAAAAATAATTCCTAGTGCGTTCATTCTAGGAGAAAACCAATAAGATATTCGGAAAGCTTGTCGAGAAGTACGAAAGTTATATACTTAAAAACACGCAGACTAGCGCCGCGCGTTGAGGGTTAATGTACTGAAGCGACCTCGAATGAAATCGACATGTCTGCACACGTCATTTCCAGACATGTACTTCAGTTTGACAGGGCGTAATGATACCAGATGTATATTTCTCTTCGATAAACCGATAGAGCAATTTGAGGTGTGCTCAGGTGTGTTGATGTTTTTCTTAGAGTGTTCTGGTTTTGATTTTCGTTTATAAGTCAGTCGTATTTATGGAAGCTAAACGGCCTTCCATTTTGTTTGTTTATACGTGTGCAGATGTGATTTGCGATGATTAAATAGTTCCGGCGCTAAGTAAATATGCAAATAGTTTGGCCACGTGGGTGGGTGTGTAGCGGTCGAGGTATAAAGGCCATTTACCAACCAGCCTGGTTGGTCCGGATCTCTTAGTCTCGTGGTAAATCGGTCGCTTTGTGTGCTGAGGTCGACGGTTCGAACCCCGGCTCCCGCACTTATCTCTCCTCCTGTTACAGGTGTGTGATAGCTGTCACTTGAGTGAGGCGAGACAGGCATATCTCTCCCAGCTGTCTCACACGACTTTATATATGTCTCAGTACCTTAGTTGGGGGAGAAAAATATTTTCCCTCCATATGTGTTTGCATATGTACCATTGGAATGTCTCCCAAGTCTCAACGGCAACAACACATCCACGGGTCAGTGTCAACAAGCCCAATCTCGCCATAACATATATATTAAACGTATTTCAGAAGATTCGAGTACAAAGAATTTTCAAAGGATCTATCGCATTTATCATGCTACCAAGTGTTCCAGATTGGAGGCGTATTCGCGTTATACAAATTACATTTAAGTGAATAACCTGTTTGAAATAATTTGAAGCAGACGAATTTTTTTTTATATTTTGATAAAAAGTGTATTGATATCTATCCAGTACATGTAAACGGTATCTTTGTTCTTTTGCAGACTAGATACGATGCAAGGGCTCCGAGCGAGCGTTACTATATATAGAATATATCTATAGTAGCTTGGTGTACCAAATGTTCACCACGTGTGGTCAACATTTGATACACCAAGTTACTTTGGGTATATTTTATTTATACCATGATCGTCAGATTATTAAGAGTCGCTATTATTTTTTCTCGATTTTACTGAGCAGCAGACGTACATACGTGTAAATCTGTTTTTGTTTACATGAGCACTGGTGGGCGGTACTTCCGCTATCAATTTTATCGCCGAAACGAAATGGAAAAATAAACGCGCAAATCACGGGGTCTTTTTCATTTTAATAACACACTATTTCGAGTTATGGGTGCTTTATTAACATGAGACAACGCCTGTTTGTTAATTGTTGGTATCTTATGAGGTAAACTCATTTAAAACGTAATAACTAATTGCCGCTTTCATTTCACTCTTCGTGAGGCGACGCGCTATAAATTTAGACAAGTTTCCATTCAGGTCGAGGTCACCAAAGCTCAACATGGATGTAGTTCCACTGTAGGTGTAAATTTTAACTATTTAAATTCCATTGCTGGCGTGTTCACCACGTTCGGTGTGTAAAGCTAAAATTTATGTCATAGGCTTTTTATATGTAGTAGAATTGGTAATCGTGGTATAAAAACTAATGAATAGCGATTTTCTACTCCCCATGCATCACGACTACCACAGATATATTTTATTTATCCACAAATAAATTTCGAATTTCGAAGCCTCCTATCTTGAGATTTCTAATTTTAATTTAGTCAATTAATAAATATAATTGTAGAACTGTTATTCCAACTTGAGTTTTTTTTAACTACAATTTAATTAATTTATAAAACAGATTTAAACTATTATTCCAACTACGTCATAAAGGCATGCCATCATGTATATATATATAAAGGTCATTTGGAGTTTAGTTCCTAATTTCCATTGTGAAATGAAGCTGAAACGTCTCTGATGTCGCGGTTTAAAATGGTGTAGGCCGTATTAGCTTTTACTATAAATTTTAATCTGATACTGATCGGGTTTTCAAGGAGAGATTCACTGTAAAGAGTAACCGTTATAATTACGATAGAACTATTGGTAACCATGTGTCGTTACTTCAATTGTTAAGATGCTGCTTAAAGTTTCATTCTATTGGAAACTAACAGAGGAGCGATTATATACGGTGGAGCAGTATTTTTAAACGAAAGCATTCAACTATCCTATTCCTGCTTTTACAAAATGGCATCACCCATGACGAAAGATGCCTTGTTTTAGAAGACTCAGTTTTAAGGTGGGCTAATTAATATCTTTAACTACAGCCACATGTTCTATTCTATATGACTAACCAACAGCCTTCCAGCGCTATGAAGTGAAAAAAGTATCAGCTCCACCGCTTTTGCCTGTGATCGAACAAACGAAAGGTCAGCGTTGCGAAAAGAAGTCAAATACGATATTTTACCGTAGAAATACCGGAAACTAGAGTACCAGTACTTTTTACCGTATTTCACCGGTAATTCTTTACAGTGTTTAAATATTCCATTTAAGGAGAAAGAAATCTGATATTCGAATCCGAGACGAACGACAGCGCTTGCGCTTCGCCCCGTTGTAAGGGGATTAGATGGGTATGTTGGTATCCTCGCGCCAAGGAAACTCATTTTGGGAGCGCTTGTAACATATGCTTTCTCGAGCACTAGGCAACAGGTCAATGGCATCAACACATAAAATATACAATTCAAAATAAATGAATGAAACAACAATGAGAGTATTTCACATAACATCCCTTTATACATTTTCGTCAATAACGATACATACTTTCCACCACGTAAAACCATCAAGATGATCATCTTACTCGCAACACAAACTTGGCTGTATACAGTATGTGTAGAGCGTATTATCACTAAATCACCCGCGGAGTGGAGATCTAACCCAAGCAATAATTGCAAATTTGTTGCAAAGCGTAACAAGCACAAGCAAAGTTCCAGCCAATGAACCTCCGGGTTAAACCCGGAGGTCCATTGGCTGAAACATTGCATGTGTTTTTTGTCCATATGTGCAGAATTTGATAGTAATACTTTGGGTGATAACTCCACTCCGCGGGTGATTTTGTAACAATCCACTCTCAACGTACTGTATAGTACTGTCTTCAAAAACAGGGAAAAGTAAATTCCAACCGGGTCTCATTCGTGATACTGTCGGAATTTTCAGACGGCCTTTATGATCATGAAGTGTAATATTTTATTAGTATAAAACAAAACACGTTGTTATTACTTTTGTCTAGCATTTTTAAACTTTGCCCTAATTCTACTAAGCCGGGCCATATTTAAAACCTAACGCCTGTTTGAGCAATTTTTATCCCTACGTATTGCTTGTTGGCGTTTATTTTGTGCACTTTTACCAAAAGTATGAAACAAAACTAGTTTAAACAATTTTGTCATTCCGTTTTGCATGTACGTAAAGTAAAGAAAAGGTTGAAGGCTGAAACTTTTTAGACTGGCTATTATATTTCGTCTTTAGATCAATAATACTTTGGAGACGAGGGACTAAATTCACTACCAAGTGTTGTTAACGTTAAACATCTGCAAGAAACAAAATCTAACTTGAAAATGTGAAGGGTAAGAACTTGTAAGGCATCCTTGTACACTGCAAAAAATATAGGTTCTCTTTAGAACCAAAACTGGTTCTATTCTTGTCCCTGAGATGGAACCAGTTCTATTTAAACAGTATTTATTTCCAATCAAATAAATTTATAAAGATTAACATTAAATATTAACAGAATTAAACATAAATAGAGGGGGTTTCAGTTGGAAGTTTAGAGCTAATACGAGGTTGTCTCAAATCATTATTAAGCAAAGGAGATATGAACAGTTGGCATATCGAACCAGTTTTGGTTCTATATAGAACCAAAACTGATTCGATATGCCAACTGTTCATATCTCCTTTGTTTCAAAATGTTTGGCGACTGCGTTGTTTTAGCTCCAAGTTTAGTGCTGAATCTACTTCAGTTCATGTAATATTCTGTTAAAATTGAATGCTAATCTTGGTAAATTTGTTTGATTTGAAATAAATAATGTTTAAACAGAACTGGTTCCATCTCAGGGACAAGATTAGAACCAGTTTTGGTTCTAAAGAGAACCTATATTTTTTGCAGTGTATCTTCTTTTTATTTTTATTGGTTATTAATTGCGTAGGGCTGAGTCTATAAACCATAGGCCTTGAATGATAATAGCATTTCCCATATCAATGCGATGATATCAGTTGGAAGAGCCAGCATTCTTTATTTTGAAATAGACCGAGTAATATGTTCAACGTGCAGCTGTAGGGCTGCACATTGAAGATATTGATTGGTCTACCCAACAGATTCACTGAGCGTCCATTTACATTACGAAATTGGAATATCGTGATCATCTACCAAAGTTGTTCTTACGGCGCCGAACGGGTAGCATTCACATGACCTAGTTTCCTTCACGCGACATTGAATAATAATGTCTCCCAATTATCTGGCGTCGGTCATTTGCTACTGGATGCACATGAGCAGGTGGTCAGTCCTTTTGGGGACTAGACACAGAATTCGTGAATAGATGGATCGCGGAAATCCCATCCGAATCACGAAGGGCTCCCCATGAAGCTGGAGGTTCCTGCATAACTCGAGTGGCGTGGTTTAAATATAGTCCGAAAACCCATGGTACGCCGCTGTGTACAAGAACTCTCTTTTTGATACATTTTTTAAAAGTGCTTCTCGATGCATTCTCGACCATTTACTTGCACGTGGGGTTACGAGCGTTGGGAGATATGAGGTCCACAAAATAATTTTTTATAAAACTAAAGGCCAATAATATAATGTGATAACGCACCTTATTAAAGAAGTAATAACAAAACACCCAAAACGCTTGATTATGCCCTTGTGATTGCACTTCTTGGAAAATTGGGGAAAAATTAGTGGGGTGTGTGCTTGTTCCGCCCCACTTAAATCCGCAACTGCTAAGGCATGTTCTTTTATGAGAGAAATAATTTACTCACTAGTTGTACAGTTTTATGTCCGGTGTCCACAGGTTCTCTATTGGTACTCTTATTTCTGTAATGTTCGAGTGATCAATTGGATTCCATTCCATGTACAGGTCTCTCCATTCCTATAAAATATAAGCAACTATGTCTTTATCTGTCAAATCCATCGTGTCAACTTGACGGTCCCCAAATCAGTACAAACTTGTTGAACGACCGTTTCGTTCACCTGTCATCCGCCTATTGTTCGCCTTAAAATAAATCTCACCCTTAGACAAATAACAAGAATTGCCACTGATATTCATCGTTAGCTCTTCTAGAACATTGACTTACTTCATAATGATGATGACAACGTTATAACTTATTGTGATGAGTTGACGGTAACATGGTCTTAGGTTTGCGGCTCGGAGCTTATGTCCAACCGAGACGCGAAGCGTCGAGGTTGAACATACGCTCCGAGCCGCAAACCTCAGACCATGTTACCGTCAACTCATCACAATAACGTGTATGTTCCAATAAGACACTACCCATAGCCCAAAACCTACATTGTGAAACACGAGAGGTTTATTTACTAAGCCCGCGATCGTTAAAAGTTGCCTTCTGCAAGGCAACTTTTAACGATCACAGGTTTAGTAAATAAACCTCTCGTGTACCCACGACGGCACTGGCTAAATTATCAATAAACCAGATAAACTCATTCCATCTTAGTTCAAATCGTAAATCGATTTGTAATTTAAACAACACTTTATCCGGAACAACGTGTGAAAAATCCAGAAAAATGAAGCGACTTGCTAGTCAGTCCGTTGATGAAGCAATTGCGAACCCGGCGACGTCGTTTGACATATTTCGCGTTGAGACGTCGTCAGGCGGTAACATTTGTCACTTGAGCCGTAAACATCGAATATACTACGCGAGCTCTCGTCCAATCAGAGGAGGAAGATTTTAGTCTTATTGGAACATTTGGCGTTCCTTGACTTTGGATATACGACTCTACAGCAAATGTAATAGCATATGTTTTTTTTTCCAAAATATATGGCACATGTTTGGAAGATTATTTTCACAAAATTCTCATGTATTATAGAACTTTGACAAACGTGCGCAAAGCAAAGCGTAGTCAGTGAAGGTAAAACGGTTACGAACGCACCTCCGCACAAAATTGGAGTTCCACTTGAGGGACTATCTCTCATATGTGATTTGAAATTTTTGATAACATGGGGCGACCTCACATTTTCATTGGGGTTCAAAGACACTTTCGATTGCCAGGGTCACCTCGTGTCGGACAGTTTTAAGGGTGGAGGAAGCGGGATACCCAGAGAGAAAGTGGCCAGCAACTGCCAAACTCACCAACACACTAACTCCACACAAGCAGGGTCAGCATTGGTTGCAGACAAGCGCACCATCGACGTGTAGTACGCCGTAGTACACAGCGACACCCTGTCCCCATGTGGGCAATCTGGATTAAGTGCCTTGCCCAAGAACACAACGCAATTACCCCCGGCGGCGGTCGAACCGTGGACCTTTCATTTTGAAGTCCAATGATGTCATTGAGTCACTGCGATCCGGCGACTTAACTTACTCTGATACAACGTGCTCCCTGTGGATTAGTCACAGAGAGTACGATATATCGAGGTAAGATGTTTTAACTCTTTTGGCGCGGAATAATCTGAGAAACAGAATTCTTAGCGCCTAAAATTCATCAAGAATTTTACAAAATGTATAGGTTGTTAGACTAAAGCGTTATTATTTTAAAAGATGTTCTAATGATCTCATTGACAGTTTTTCAAATGATTTCCTGTATATATTTAAATGGTACATTTATACTTTCAAGGGACGATATCGTTGTTCATGGATAGGACACAAATAGTGCATGAAACATAGGAATACGTGTTTGTTCAACCCTTTACCCAACGAATCGGAACATCACCCGGAATATGCAACTTCAGCAGTTGAAAAAATATTATTTTTCAAAAAATGTCTACAAAACCATATCATGTGACCCCTCGTTGGAACGAGCTCGTTCCAACGTGGGGTCACATGATATGGTTTTGTTGACATTTTTTGGAAATTTTGAAAAAATGATATTTAAAATAATAAATTTTGATATCGTCTGCGTTGGTTAAAGGGTTAAAAGCACCTGGAAATAGACACACACAGTTGGCTAAAATGACTACTGCAGTACCTTTCCGCGGTCTGTCGCCTGTCGACTTTAGTCGCCTGTCGCGCCAAAAGAGTTAAAACAATAATATTCTCCTTTCCATGAAGTTTCTCTGAAACGCTTAGATACGCCTTTAATACAGTTTTTTTATGGAAAGTATCAGAGTGAATGGGCGTTTCACCGAAACTAGTTGCATGGTCCTGGTGTTACAGGGCCTAAAGGTTACACCAAGTATATCTCTGTTTAATTTCTGCCAGAATTGTATATATAGGTATAATATATATCTGCAAAATAAAATATGCCTACCAACTTTTTCGATCTAGTTTGTATTACTCTTTTCACACTTAATATTTTAGAACACAAATTTCACATAAAATTTTCGCAGATGCTACCAGAAAAATCCAATCATTTGAGTAACTAACTGGTGTTTAATATACATATTATCGCTACAGTGAAGTGATCTGGGCCGTTGTATCACGTCGAGTTGAGGACGTGAGATCGCCTGATGAAACGAGCTGCCGCAGGCAGCGAGTTTAATCCGGCGATCTAACCTCCTCGACGAGCCGTGATGCAACGACCCACATCACTTTACTGTAGCGATAAAAGGTTTATTATATGACTCATAGTTCAACATCGCATGCCAACGCTAGCATTAACAATTCTCCCAACCTTTTTTGGTAAATTGGATTGAAGTAAAAAAGAACTATTTTTGTTAACACTTATTTTTGTAACGTGGTGTTGTCATATTCAACTCGAACACTGACAAGTCAAAAGTGCTCAGAAACGCGTCTCGAACGTCCCAATAATCTCCATAATCCATTTTAATTACGTTTATAAATCGAAAATTGAAATTTTGTTTATTGTTTACGAAGCCGGAATCAATGGTTGTTAGCAAACGAAACTGTAAACAAACCCGAACCGCCGTTCGAGCGCACCCACTCATTCCAGCTCGGAGTAAAGTTCTCTCTGCGTCTGGAACAGCTAATTACGCGAATTTGAACGCATCCGTAAAAAGTCCGTCATACTATAGTGAAATGGAATCGGATTCCACACTGTGGATTTTCCTGGACCAGGGAAAGATCGTCAAGCAGTAGTGATATTTTGCGCTTAAGTTACATAGTCACATAATAAATATTTTTAGGCGTCTATTTTGAAAACAAAATGTAGGACTGAGATATTTCCAGGGACTTGTTTTTCATGTTTATCACAATAAAATGTGTCATTGATTCCGGCAATAATAAAGATGTGGTACTTATTGCCAGTAAAGCTGTAAAGGGTCGTGATGTAACACGCTATTGGCAAGGTCTATCAGAGCCTCCCCCAAGAGTGTCTTACTTCACAGCAGGTCAGCTTATATTCTAGATTGTTCATCTAAACTTTTCCCCCAACTCTAGTAAAACAAATAAGGTCTGGCTGCATTAATTTCCAATTGTTACAAGTTTGGATACTAAAGAAGGGTATGCTCTTGCAGATACGCTTTAGGAACAAGGAGAAAACAAATGTATAAGTTACACCCTGTGTGGCTACTAGGAGTGCTGAGTCATACAAAAGTCAGATGATTTAATGTTAGGACAGTGTGAATTGCTCACAGTTCTTAGCTTGAGCATTTATGCAGCACATATTCAATTCCCAGAATAATAACAAATAATAATAACCTGAAAATTCTATCATAAATGTGTTGGAATTTCAGTTACTGGAATCAATTTTATGCCCCCTTTCAGGGCTTCATTTTTAGAATATTTCTCGGTAGTGAATTTCCAACTGGGGAATGGACCGGGAGGGGGAAACCCCCTCCCGGTCCCACCCCAACTTGGAAATTCATTACCCTACCCACCTCCAATCGGAAACCTCAAGCCATGTCCCTGATGACGATGATGCGTGTTGTTTTGGAACAAAGGTGATCTAACACCATTTTGCATTTGCTATTGAAAATATTATCAACATGGCGATGAGGATTCCCCGCATTAATTCGCAAATACAATGGCAGTAAATACAATGTCACAGCCGCCTGCATTTTTGAGCCTCCAGTTACATTCAAATAATTGAAATGAATGTCTGATTTTACTTGACGGCAGTCGACGGTGTAAAATCAAGTGACAGCAGAAAAAGAGCTTTACTTATTCATTGCTTGGGAACAGAGGGACAACGTCTGTTTTAACACCGCAGGCTACAGACGAATATTTCAAAGGTACAGCGGAAGTTTTACAAAGTTTTTTTCTCCAGGGGTCAGTGTTGTCGTGGACACGTAGTGGAGCAACGCTGGTACAGCAAAAGTTGCGTCCCCTTGTCTGTGCGCAAGGGGGAAATGATGAACTCAGAGAGCTCGAGGAGGAGAAACATATTGAAAGGTTAATGCTTCGGAGTGGATATCTCCGATTCTAGTCAGGCGTACAAAGTGTGGTAATGTCAGGGTTTGTGTGGATCTTAGGCAGCCAAATAAAGCTATCATTGCTGATGAATTTCCGTTACCTCGAATTGATGAAATAGTTTCAGAACTCAAAAATTACAAATTCTTTTCAAGACTACACTGCAAAAATATAGGTTCTCTTTAGAACCAAAACTGGTTCTAATCGTGTCCCTGAGATGGAACCAGTTCTGTTTAAACAGTATTTATTTCAAATCAAATAAATATACCAAGATTAGCATTCAATTTTAACAGAATATTATATGAACGGAAGTAGATTCAGCTGTAAACTTGGAGCTTATTCAACGCAGTCGCCAAACATTTTGAAACAAAGGAGATATGAACAGTTGGCATATCGAACCAGTTTTGGTTCTCTATAGAACCAAAACTGGTTCGATATGCCAACTGTTACCATCTTCTTTGCTTAATAATGATTTGAGACAACCTCGTATAAGCTCTAAACTTACGGCTGAAACCCCCTCAATTTATATTTAATTATGTTAATATTTAATGTTAATCTTTATAAATTTATTTGATTTGAAATAAATACTGTTTAAACAGAACTGGTTCCATCTCAGGGACAAGATTAGAACCAGTTTTGGTTCTAAAGAGAACCTATATTTTTTGCAGTGTAGACCTCAAAAGTGCTTACTATCAGTTGGAATTACATGAGGCGAGCCGTGATTTGACAACCTTCATAATTCGTGATGGACTGTTTCGGTTTTGTAGAGTCCCATTCGGGTTAAATTCAGCGCCCTCCGCCTTCATGAAAATTGTGACAATTATTTTGTGTGACTCACCCGGTGCACAAGGCTAGATGGATGACGTTGTAGTCCACGAAGCATGCAACGGAAATAGAACACAAGGAAAACCGCACAAAAGTTCTGCATCGTATCAATGAATCTGGATTAAAGCCTAATTTAGGAGAATCCGAATTCCGAAAAACTGAACTAAATTGTTTAGGTTACCATGTTTCTCATGTTTCTAGTAGAGGAATAACGCCCGATGAGGAACATGTTGCTGCTTTTCTCGAATCTGATGTACCAAGTAACTTTTCTGAACTACGAAGTTTTTTAGGTTTGACATCTTGGTACAGCAAATTTGTGCCGAATTACGCCACAGTTGTTGAGCCAAGAGACTACTCACCCGTGGACACAGAAGGTTTGAGTGGACAAATTTTGCTCAACAAAGTTTTGAAAAACTATTTGTCGAAAGTATTTCATTATATGACCCTAATTGCACAGTATTATCACTACCGATGTGAGCGCAGTTTTTCTCAGAGACAGACCAACGGTAGTGAAAGTACTATTGCATTCTCCTCTAGGATTTTAACAGAAGCTGAAAGAAAATACTCTATAGCGGAGAAGGAAGCCCTTGCTTTCGTTTGGGCGGTTGGGAAATGGTTATAGGGTCAGACATTTACCTTAAGAGCTGATCATCAAGCATTAACAACTCTACTTACTACAAAAAGGAATAAAAGGGCCAGTATGAGAATTACTAGATGGTCAGCTAGGTTTCTAGAGTTTACATATGATGTTGAGTACAAAGCTGGGGCCAAAAATGTCATTGCTGATATTCTGTCAAGGAAACCATTGATCGGTACTGTTTTTTTCACGATGAAATTGAATATGTGGCGACCATTAGGGAAGACAATAAGTCTGTTTAAGAAACGGAATTGTTGGATGCTTGCAGAAATTGTCCAGTTCTGCAAAGATTACGTGATCAAATTCCAAAAAATGGAAAAGGTCCAAATTGGGCAATGATCTTCTTCTTTTTTACAACGTTCGTCATGAATTATCAGTTCATGGAAGCATTGTAGTCCGTGGTTATACTAGAGTAGCTGTACCTCTAGCTTTACAAGCAAAAAGTACAGCGTTAACTTATGAAAGTGATCAGGGTGTAATAAGCACAAAACAAGGTTTGCGGCCCAGCAATTAGGGGCTGTTCTGTTTGCAGCCAGAATGACAAAACAGCTATTACCCACAATGTACCACTACAACCTGTCTGAATTTCCTCAGAGCAAGGGACATTAAACATATGCGGTCGTCGGCATAATACCTTTGTGTCTACGGCCAGGTTAAAGGTTTAACAGAGTTTTGAAGGACTGTTTTCAAACCGCCTTGTTAGAAACACGTCATCCAGAAGAGTTTGTTAGTACATTTTTGTTGATCTACAGGTCTGCATCTCATGCTGCAACAGGGGAGTCTCCATCTTTACTATTGCATGGAAGGCAAATCGTTACAAAGTTGAATATTTTGCGATCAAATGCGCAATCTCCTGCATTTGAGTATACAAACATTCAACAGCATATAACTAAGTACCAGTTGAAATCCAAAATCTATACAAATAAGAAAAGATCTGCCACATTTCGAAGGTTTATGAATGGCAACATTGTGCGTTCCAGAAATCCAGGTAGAGCGCGAAGAGGTGAATTTACATTTACCAAACCCAAGGTTGTAGCGGAAAGGAAGGGTAAATATTCTTATGAACTTGATGACGGTAAGATATGGAATGCATCTAAATTGGATCTCCTTGTCATTCAATACTACCTCTTCCATCGACCAATGTGTTGTTACGTCACCAGCAAGTAATTGTGATACGTGCTCGGAGTAGTCGCGTATCCAGACCTCCTGTGTGGCATAAATATTACATAACATACTAAGAGTGATAGAAGTAAACCTCAATTTCTGTAGAGGGGAAATGGTGTGCTGTGTGTATCTTAAGGGTTAATTCTGTATTCTGAAATGAGATATCTGATTGTTTGATTCTACATCCGGGGCATTCTGAGTAATGCCGCGTGGAATCTTTATATGACGTTGATGTGTGTTGTGTTGGGATAAAGGTGATGCGACGCCATTTTACTTTTGCTGTTGCTATTGAACATATTATCAACATAACATCATGACCTCTTGTCAGACATCGAATGCCCTTTTAAAAACTTAGGAAACAATTTATGCGTGCCGCAGGGCTCAAAATAAGCCTTTTGCTATGCAAAACTTGAAAAAGCTACACAATGTTCAGTTATGTATAGCATTTTGCGATACAAAATAATCAACTGCAGCCTATTAGGCTGCTGTTGATTATTTTGTGTCGCAAAATGTAAATGAAAATTTGAAAACTAATTCACTGATGCTTTACTTCTGATTGTGGAACATTCCAGGCATAACTCAGATTAACTCTCCATCAAGCATCATTAGCAACTTCATATGTAAGATGAATTCTATTGGTTTAAATTCTTCCTGTTTTTACAACATTTTGCATAAAATGTACATTAAAAATAACTTCAAGCCCATCAAATTAAAAATCCCAACTTCCATTTTGAGAACTCTATTTAACAACCAAGACGCTATTTGAAAATATCCAAGTCCATGCAACCCTTAAAGGCAGTTCAGTTCAAAAAGACATAGTAAATGTTTCATGTGTTGCAGATCATTTGGAAATGCCCAGAAATGGATGGAAACTATTCTATCTACTTAGACGAATTCAATACAAAACAGCATAACATAACTCTAAATACAAAAATAGCCATGTAATTTTGACAAAATGCTATTCATTTTTTGGAAATTTATAGCATTTTGCAACGCAAAGAAAAAAAAGTTATTTTGAGCACTGGCGTGCCGAGTTGCAGAGAATCACACTTTTCAACAAACCTGAGCCAGTGTATCGAATATTCACTCGGAAAAAATCACTTGTTCGCTTTGCTAAGTAACGCAGGAAATTCATGTGACGTATTAAAGCTGCTCGAATTCGGCACCTCGGTAAAAATAAGCATAGCTATTTTTTTATTTCTCTCCATAACGCTTTGGTCAAATCCGACTGGTGTTTAGAATACATTTTGTACGCGTCTATTTGGAAAACAGTATGCAGGACTTAGATATTTTCCGGGACTTGTTTTTCATTTTTATAACAATAAATGTGTCATTGATTTTGGCAGAAACTAGAAATGCTAGTTATTTTCCATGAAGCTAAAAAGGGCTGTGATGTAACAACTATTGAAAAGGGCTATCAAAGCTCTCTCCAACAGTGTGTTACAACACAGCACCTCCTCAACTTCATGAAAAAACTTTATAAATTTTAGTATTCTAGATTGTTCATCTCAACCTTTCCACTAACTCTAGTAAAACATTAATAAGGTCGGACTACGTTAATGTCCAGTTGTTACAGGTCTGGATTCTAAAGCAGGCTATGTGCATGCAGATTTGCTTCACGAACAAGGTGAAAACAGATGTATAAGTTACATCCTGTGCGGCAAGTCGGAGTGCCGAGTCATACAAAAGTCAGAATAAGATGCTCTGAAAATCCACCTCCTTGATGATCCAATCGCAACCTGGTAACGTCACATTTTAATCAGTTGATAGAGATTTTTGTGCATAAAGTATTGTATGAATGAAGGAACAACAATAGAAAACAAGAAAATACAGCAGTGCTGTGCAAAAAAGGACGATGAAAATATGCCAATGCAGTTTTACTGAAAAGACGTGACGTCAACATTGACCTGTATGTTTTTATTTGCAATACATTTTGGGTCCGTATACCGAATTTGGTCAAAATCGGCCCAGTAGTTAGCCCGTTGCTAAGGTGGCGCTCTGGTTGCTAGGGAAGTCGCGTGACGTCAACATTGACCTATCTGTTTTCATTTGCAATGCATTTTGGGTCCGAATACCGAATTTTGTCGAAATCGGCCCAGTAGTTAGCCCGTTGCTAAGGGGGCGCTCTGGTTGCTAGGGAAGTCACGTGACGTCAACATTGATCTGTCTGTTTTCATTTGCAAAGCATTTTGGGTCCGTATACCGAATTTGGTCAAAATCGGCCAGTAGTTAGTCCGTTACTAAGGGGGAGCTATGGTTGCTAGGGAAGTCACGTGACGTCACCATTGACCTCTATGTTTTAATTTGCAATACATTTTGGGTCCGTATACCGAATTTGGTCAAAATCGGCCCAGTAGTTAGCCCGTTGCTAAGGTGGCGCTCTGGTAGCTAGGGAAGTCACGTGACGTCAACATTGACCTATCTATTTTCATTTGCAATGCATTTTGGGTCCGTATACCGAATTTTGTCAAAATCGGCCCAGTAGTTAGCCCGTTGCTAAGGGGCGCTCTGGTTGCTATGGAAGTCACGTGACGTCATGATTGATCTGTCTGTTTTCATTTGCAATGCATTTTGGGTCCGTATACCGAATTTGGTCCAACCCGGCCCAGTAGTTAGCCCGTTGCTAAGGGCGCGCTCTGGTTGCTAGGGAAGTCACGAGACGTCAACATTGATCTGTCTATTTTTATTTGCAATGCATTTTGGGTCCGTATACCGAATTTGGTCAAAATCGGCCCAGTAGTTAGCCCGTTGCTAAGGGGACGCTCTGGTTGCTAGGGAAGTCACGTGGCGACACCATTCACCTGTCTGTTTTCGTTTGCAATGCATGTTGGGTCCATGTATCAAAATTGGTCAAAATTGGCCCAGTAGTTTGCCCGTTGCTAGGGGCGTGCTTTACTTGCTATGGTCGTCACGTGACATAATCAGTGACCCATTAATCTCCCCCCCCCCCACACACACTCAATATATTAAGGGTCCCTTGACCCTATCCTATGAGGGTGAAAGCAATGGTGGCGAGCCATCACTTGTTCTAGCGTCCGAGTATCCTTGAAAAAATGTAACCTCATTTGTCCCCTGTTCGTTTGGGAAAAATCCCTAAAAGTTTAATCAGCCAGAGTCATTCTCGTGAAGTCTCATCTCGTTAACTACTTCCTACGTTAAAAAAAGTGTGAAATTAGTATAAAGGACTCGCGAGTTTCGACGTCGGCTTCGCCTCCGTCTTACCTCGGGCGCCCCCGGCGCCTTCGTCCTTTATAATAATATTTATGTAAATTAAAAAGTCAACACAACAGGAATTTCCGACAATCGAACCATAATGCTCTGTCTCTCTCTCTCTATGTAATTGAAGAATTATCTTTCTTCTTTCAAGTTACTCCTTCGACGCCCTATTTGGAACAGGCATTGGAAGAGGTGGTTGAAGAGTCATAAGCCAGAGGTTCGACAAAATATATGACATTAAATGCATTCCTTTCAGCTGGACGAAATTGCATTTTAGGAAGGGAAAAGGTAGGGGAAGCGGTCATCGAAGCAAGGAGTTTCCGCCTCAAAACGTTTCATCTTATTTACTCTGCAATATTCAACCCCTCCACCGCAAATCCTGCGATTGTCAGTGCATCACATTACTAAATATGTTGAATTATTAGGATGATTTAATCTTTCGCCCAGCCTCTTTTCATTTTTGGACCATAAGATTTCGTTTAGCCAATGATTATCCACGTTTCATACTCGGGGAAAATATGAAACTTTGTCAAGCATTGTTTGATTAGTGGAACCAATTGGGTCTTTTACTGCAAAGGTTTATTGCAATCCCCGGACGACGTGGTTGATAACAGCCATCTGTGTGGGGGTATTCTGGGCATAGAAGCGCAAACGAAAATATGTATTAATCCTCCCTGTACTGATCTCACAATTGGTATTGCCATAGAGACAGAACAGCCGAGAATGTGAGCGAATCAATCAATTTTGTATTCATGGGGAATTTCAGTAATAATTTAACCCTATACGGCCCTAAAAGGCTGTACGATTAAATTATTACTGATCTTCATTGCCGAGATGTGGTTTATCATCGAATGCCCTTTTCCTTATGTAACAAGTTATGCGTAACGGGTTGCAGAAATCATTTCTTTTTCAAAAAACTGGAGTGAATGCATCGAATATTTACTCGGAAAAAAATTCTAGACCCGCTTGAACAATGACTTGACTGCTTTGCTTGGAAGTGTAGTAAATTCATGTGACTTATCAAAGCTGCGCGAATTCGGCACCTCGATAAATATAAGCGTGCTTATTTTTTTGTCTCTCTTCCTAACGCTATGGCCAAATCCGACCAAGGGTCAATACAATAACAAAGTTATAATTGTATTTTCTATTTATTGAAATAACTGACTGAAGTGGATCATTAGCATTTCAAAGGGTACCGATAAATTGCTACGTCTTTTGAAACTCTGATGATTTAATTCACTGATTTATATTGACATGCAGAAAATACAGCTCTGAAAAATGCATATATAAAGGTTTCATAGCATTGGCCCAGCCCTAACTGGCCATTTAATATTTGTTTTCATCGCTTATTTCCCCACATTGGAACGAGATCAACGAAATCATTTCAATGAAGAAATGTAAGCAATATTTTGGGCAGAAGAAAACGAAACTATTTAGATATTCAAAACTTTATTCAAGTTGTTGTCTTCTGGTCGTGTTTGTAAATTTGTCAACCAAATGAAACAAGACAGGAAGAGAATACAAATGTACTTTTGTGGCAATGTATATTTCGCCGAAGGGAATGTTATGACTCAGTTGTATCATATTAGAATCCTAAATGCCAAAACGTCAATAGAGAATATTCCTTTCTAAGATAAATACTTATATGAGAATTCAAAGGGTAGAGGAAATTGAATTTCAGGAAACATAATTGCACCCCCTGTTCTCTAAGAGCAGCTGGAACAATGAATTTGCTTTTCAAAGTAATTCCAGTTTATTTCTGAAAAACACAGACATCGAGGAGTAAGCACAGACAAGCTTCTTGAGTGGAGAACAAGTGCTGTCCCATTAAGAACCCACCGACAAAGAAATTATTCAAGAATAAAACGCGCCCATTTGAATAAGAAAGCCCGATCTCCGGGCTAGGTTCACAATAGAACCAATATCATAAAGTCGGTAGCTGTTCAGTGGATTTGTAGCACAGACAACTCAGTCTCTTCAATGTACAGCTTCAAAGCAGCACGTTTAAAATATTAATTGCTCCGTTCAATATTTTCAACGTGCTTGTTTAACTCTTTAGCCTTAGAGAATGTTCAAGATATTTTTCATCGAATCTAGTCATGGCTGCTGAGAAGCAGCCATGACTAGATTTGATAAAAAGTCGTCTATATTTTTCTCAAGAAATTATTAGTGAAAAAATCCATTTAATTTACATGGACCAAATTTTATTAAATATGGCCCAATTATCTGTATTTCAGTGGCAAGACACATCCTGTCCTAGGCAGGAATAACCCCCGTTTTCTCAGTCATGATATGAATTTGCCTGACGGTTTAAATATACATACCTTTGCTTCTCGACAAGGTATTCAGACATTTGGTGTCTACAACCACCGTGATAGCTACGACAATCGGCAATACGGTTGTAGAGGCCGTAAAACAGTGCCGTGACGTTTGCCACAGTACTGCTGATTGTCGTTGCTAATAATTATGACTGGTCCGACTCTTATACCTGCGCAATTTTTATGCTTAAGCGGAGGTCTTTGAATATGTCAACTAGCGGGCAATGTTACTCTGCCCCTATTACTGCCCAGCAAGACAACGATTGCTTTTTTGCGGGGTGGGTGGGGGGGGGGGGGGGGCATACACAGGATTTACACCTCTGGTTCACGTATAGTGCTTACATTCTCCCTTACTGTACATAAAGGCGTTTCTATACAACGTTAACTGTATCTCACTTGTACAGTACAGTCGCTGCGGACTGGTCTTAATCCACGCGTTGGCAGTGATGTCAATGCCTGCGTTTACCAGGTAATAAAAATCAGCAAAATTTTAATTAATGAAACACCGGGTTGTACCCGGTGCGTCATTAGCCTCATTTTTGGTGATTATTCCTATATTTAATTAGTGTTTGGAATCTAATAGATTGCGTACGTAGTCCGTAGAAATATTGCCCACCCGCGGAAAGTGACCAATGCACGGCGGTCGCAGTGTGTATCAGACAAATCTTAATAACAATGTCAATAAATCAACTGGTATTACCAGGAAAAAACAAAAGTGACCCCATGGCAACGAAGGCTTGAACAATTAAAAATTATTTAAAAGTTAAAATATAAAATAGAAATCCTTCCTGTTCAAGCCGATTTGTATGAGTCTGTGTAACATGTAAATCGATTCTATTTCACATTTACCCCCGTGCTTCGTGGTTACGATATAATTGGGGTAAATTCCAATTCTCTCTGTGAATCGTGTTCACAATTAAAGTCTCATTTTTAATGTGCTACCATTGCTCTCTAAGTCCTCCCTCTTAGAAAGATGTAAGCAGCCACCTCAGCTATCGCAGCACAAAACCTTTGACAAGTACAGCTGAATACGGTCAAGCAACATTACAATAAGTAATAATTGGGGTTCAACCATTTAACTGACGAATTGGACGCATCCGCCCGCGTAATATGCAAATTCAGCAGTTAAAAAAAAATTCAAAACATTTCAACAAAACCCTATCATGTGACCCCTCAATGGGACGATCTCAACGAGCTCGTCCCTACGAAGTCCTACATGATGTGGTTTTGTTGAATGTTTTTGAAAAAAATAGAAAAAAAAAGATATTTAAAATAATGAATTTTGATATTGTGTGCTTAGGGTAAAGGGTTAAGGAATACCGCTAGCCACCACCCATGCCCCTCGAATTAATTTATATATTGTAATAAAAATCTTCAAAATATTTTACACAATGACGAAATGCCTTATGTTACTTACATAGGTCGCCCATACGTTGATTGATAAAACTTGATTTCTCTCATCCAAATCAAGAATCTGTATTAAACTAAGTCCATATTTAACTTCTAAGGAGTCATTTTGTGCAAGAACTGGGCGACCGATTTTCCCAAGCTTTCTGTATTTGGTTAGCAGTTCTGTTATCAACTGTTTCTCGTTGGATAACTTCACGACACCTGAAATTAAATATATTTATTTCCCGTTTAATAAATCATTGTAAATCTAAAACGAATAGAAGAACGCTAAATGCACATCTACATTACGACAGCCGTGGACTGGTCACTTTTCACTGGTGGGCAATATTTCCACGGACGCAGTAATATCAGTTTCCAAACACCAATTATAGGAATAATCATCAAAAATTTAATTAATGAAGCACCGGGTACAACCCGGTGCTTCATTAATTAAAATTTTGCTGATGATGATTTTTATTACCTGGTATAACGCATGCGTGGACATCACTGCCCACGTGTGAATTACGACCAGTCCACGGCGACTGAACTGTATACAAATAGGAAATCCTTTCCAATCCATCAGATTCAACTGAAAGTTTTATTCGCGCAGGTGTTGTAAAACCAACTGATTAATACACCATTGGCTCTACTGGGGTTTTAAAATAGGACCTCGCGAATCTAAAATTACGAGTTGCATCGGATCTTCGAATTGAATCAGCCGGCAGATTTCGGATCTAATCGAATCTCCATATAGTAATGACCATGACCACCACGCGATATTTACAAAGACGTTCAGTTTAAAAAAATGCTTCAAAATCATAGCTTTTGATCTTTCAGCAGCGACTCAATACCACATTAACTGTCATCACAATTGTCGCCTTGGGTTAAAGAATGAAATCAAATCGATTAAAGGTTATCAAATATTCTGTCATTTTTTCGATTTTTCAGCATTTGCCGAGGGCATATGATTCCAGAAATGGGTGCAAGGTTTTGGAAACAATAAGGTTTTCCCAAAGACAACAGATTGTCAATACCGTTTTAAAAAATTTACAGACGGATTTGTACGATCAAAATTGACTTCCAATGTGTTGTGCGAAAACTCAGTACGTTTAACACATATTTAGGCGTCATATTTTGAGCTCTGCCTATGCGTGTACGACAATGTTTCTTTTCTGAGGTTGGCTATCGCACTTTGGTATCTAATTTTGTCATTGATGTACACCATCATTTTTTGCCCACCAACGGCACTGGACTTCAAACCAGATGGTTTGCTGTTTGATCCCGCCAGGAGTAAATACCTTGTGTCCATGGACAGGACACTTAATCTCGATTACCCACGTTAGGGCACGGTGGCGCTGTGTTCTAGGGCTCATAATCCACAGTTAAATTCCTCCGCCCAAACAATGCGCTAATGTATACAGCGAAGGCGGAACAGAGCTAGCTCAAAACATGAAGTATGCACTGCAGTTTATGGCCTTTCAGTACTCCCATTTAAAACATGCGAATCAATCTATATAAATAATGTTGGTGAAATCCCACGTCAGAAACAATAAAAATCTCTACAAGGAATGAAAGAGTTTACTGACATTTAACAATGCCAGGTACTGAATAAATAGATTAAATCGATCTTAGTAACATTTGAGATAAATCTCGTTTGACTTGTGAAGTGTATTCTCAAAAGAAACACATTACTCTCATATCACATGACTTGTTCAAAACAATTACACTGCAGATTCTTCGAACTGCTTCCCATCAAAACATTTCATTTGAAATGCTGTGTGCGCCTCACAATATTTGTTATCCCAAGAACTGGAAAAGAAAGCGTGAATCCTGTCGGTGCCCCTCGCCCTGCCAGGATTTAAAGAAAAAGCCTTCTTTGTTTGGCCCTGCAATACTCGAGCCGAGTAATATTAATCCACGAATCTCTATAGACTTGGATTCCCAACTAATGGCGTTTAATAGTGTGAACGCTGTTAAGCTGTGACTGTTGTCACAGCGTGATAGCTTTCACTTCATCGAATCTCAGGGTGATAACTAAGCGCGAAAACTAGTTACACGGCATCCTTATCTCGGCACGTGGTTTTTTTGTCAATAATAACTAGCATATGTTGTGAATATTCGATTCACATTGCCGCGCAAAAATGTACACATCATCAACATATAATTTGCACAGACATCAAAGAAAATTATTTAACCCTTTACCAAATGTAAAGGCCAAAACCGGCCAGCGCTATTCTCAAAAATCGCCAATTAATTTTCATTATGTTTTCATTTTTTGTCTCAAAAACACAGGTTATGGCCCCTCTTTGGAAGGAGCTCGTCGGGTTCGTTCCAATCAGGTGTCATAACCTATGTTTTTGAGACAAAAAATGAAAAAAAAATAGTTATTCAAGGGTTTTGTTTGCAAGTGTCGTCTGCTTTTCAGGTTAGGCAAAGGGTTAAAAGGCAATCGGCGATTGAGGGGTATCGGGAAATTAAAAATTTTTGAGGATTCTTTTTTTTTAACATTATTTATCTACAGCAACACACCAACCCACCCGCTCAAAATTGACGGCGGTTATGACATTTTCCCATATGTGGCCAATGAAAGAGCCTTTTAGCAATCCAGTTGTATAGACATGCTCAAAGAAACCCGAATAACCATAAAACCGTAACAGATGGGTTGCTAGTTTGGTAATAGGTCAGTCGGTCCCGCTCTAAAGATTTTCTCTGTCAATCATCAATGCCTGATAAAAGTCGTGGCAGTCGTTTGTTCATCATTCGCACCTTGGACTCCGAGGTGCTAACAAATGAACAATGGAGCTCCCACTTGTGATCCAAGAAACACTTGTCAGAGTGAAGGCTACCATTACCACCACCTGGAGTATCCAGGTGCTCAATGGTAAAATTCACCTGACAGTGGATTTTGATAAAGAATCCGAACCGCCGTCCTTGGAGAGGTGTAGCACCTTTCGTGAGAGGATTTCCCCTCACACTGGTCACCGTCCTAGTGACACGGACAAGCTGGATGAAGATCGCCGGAGTAAAACAACCACCACCAAGAAGGGACCCTCCGCCAGACGACGAGATGCCCACCGAATGACGGAGTTCCTGGAGAAGAAGAAGGAAAAGGAAGAGAAGGAGGCAAGTGAGGGCGTCAAAGGGTCAACACCTGTCACCCTTGAACAACCCTTGTCCAGCTCGGCACCCCCTTCCCAGGAGGAGGGTCCGGAGGACTGTGGGTCGTCAGGTGACAGATCATTCTCTAACCCATCAGCCTCTTCATCTGAAGAGGAGATGGAGGAGGAAGATCTGTCTATGGTACAAGAAGTTGTCCCAGATGACGCACCTTCCACCCCTCCAGCTCTTGTTTCTCCGGCTCGTTCGGACCAGGAAGCTTCCACCGCGGAATCCGTGGAGAGCGTCTTAGGGGTCGAGGTCAGAGACGACGAGCACCGAGCCTTTCTCAGACAGGCAATACTGATGTTGGAAAACCGCGGAATCTCGGAATCAACAATCAAAGGAGTAACAGAGAGCGTCAACAACGTTTACCATGACACCACTCCCAAGAGCTCTACTCCAAAGAGCTCTCCGCCACCGGCAGCTGCAAGGGCAAGACCATACCAACCTAGTCGGCCATCACTCCATCACTCCTCCTTCAACACCACCAAAGGAGGTATCACCATCGCAGCCTCCTCCTCCAAAAAAGAACAGAAGAAGGCACAGACGGCGCTGAGTGCCTTTTCCAACCCCTCCTTTACCACGGCCAGACAAGCCAAATCATATACAGTTAAAGAGGGTCGAAAGGGGCCTGTCCCAAACCGTCCCTGAGCGCCTTTGGCGCGCGAAACCATTCCGTCCGTCCATCCGTCACATGTTTCACAACGGCATTACCATTTGTCGTGGCTACTATCGGTGATTCTATATTCTTTGTCTGACTAACTTACCGTAAAGCAAAGGCGTGTGTTGTAAGAATCAACTTCATCGCATGGTTGGCCAAACATGAGTCACATATTTCTAGGGCCCTGTGAAGTTTTGAAATTCGATTCGATTCACAATTCGAGTTCCCGATAATTCGATTCCATTCGACTCTGATTCGGAGTTGCTCTGATTTGGAAATTTTCGAATCATCGAGATATTCTCCAAATCCTACCAAGTTTCTCCATTTGAACTCTTCTTCTGTCATCAGGTATCATGTACATGAGGCATGATGATATATGTAGACGAAGAGTTCAGGAGAAAGTCCTGCTTCGGAAGCAGTTTTGATTCTGTTTCGTGAGTTTATTACACGCCTGTTCTATGAAATTCCCATCTACGGCAACACTAAACCATGCAAAAAATGAAAATCCGTTCCGCACACATGTTGACGGACTATTTTTAAATACAAGCGAAATTTCACTGGAATTTTTTAAATCGTGCACCGCAGTTTCAATTTGAATCTCTAGCGATAGATAAAAATAGTAACACGGCTTACCGTTGCAAATTTGGTTGACGATGAAATGTGTTCTTTCTGTTGATAGTAATTGTTGTAAAATTAATTGCTGAATGTTCTTCTAATAATTACCTTTATGGACGTGAGAATCTCAGAACGACACACGCATGTGAATGGGTTAATCGACATTGCACTTGTGCCAACGTGGAAGGATAAAACTCGAGGCTTACGACCTCTCGTTTTATCCTTCCGCGCTGGCACCAATGTCCTATCCATTAAACCATTCAAACGCGCGTGTCGTTCTGCGTATCCGCACGTTTGACTGATTTGCCCAAACAGACATTGTACACAATACTGGATGTGGAGACTAACAATATTTACAGTTCATGCGTTTCACAGACTAGCTAGAAAGTGTTGTCTTAGCGGTTTTAAGATAATGGCCGGTTAAAGAGTTAACGAGACGTCCAGTCACGTGATGAGCTGTTTAGCTCTGGTCATGGTAATGGTCAGTGGTTGTTAAGAAAATCAGTTCTTGCGAGTCAGCACCGAGAGACAATCAACTTTCTTAATGGTAAATAACACGGTACGTCGAATGTAACAGTTGGTGTATTAAATGCGCCAATACTCACTGATGGGGTCTCAGGTATGACATTTTAAAAATTCACAATAGGTCACATTTATATTATTTATCTTACAATCAACATGTATTTTGTCTGTATTAACTCCGCAACTGTCATGCATCCGACCCCCTGATACAGATGTTTGTATCAGGGGGTCGGATACAAGCACGTTCCTTTCGCGTGAGTTCCATTTGTTTTTCTTTTTGTTCATCCATGCGATTAAATAGTTCATTATATGTTCGTCTACATTCTTGACTTATCCCCAATATATTGTAAGACTCGTCGTGATCTGCCTTTAGAACCCGGAGCTCGACTCGGATACATATTTTGTACATCCACATAATGGTAATAATCTCCATGTATCAGTACATACAGATGAGGTCTGATATCTGTCAAGAAAAATGGCGATAGAATGTCTTTGAGCGCACGTTTCCAGGGTTATTTATCCCTGGGTTTTCGTGAACCGCCACCATTTCAATGAAGCGGATATTTGATACGAATGTAGTTTAACGTACACGCAGCTCTTTGCACCTTGTAATAAAGCTCGCACCGGCAGATAAAAACTTTGTTTTGTTGTATCATTGCTGAATAGCGTTTACAGTTGAAACAAGGTACAATATCTACAGCTTGGAGAGCGGGTAGGTTCGATTCGAGATTCAATTTGAAATTCTCTGCCTGATATGATTCGGGATTCGATTCGACCCGAAATGTTAGATTCGCAGAGTCCTGCGCCAGCCACCATATGTATAAAGACAGTCACTGTCCTGGTTCCAAACTAATATGCATTGTAGCATCACAAGAACACAAATCGTCCTTTGTTTCATCAGTTGATCTTCCCACGAGTGCTTCAAAGTGTGCACACTGTGCACTGAATTTTAACCTTGATGGAAACACCGCGCGGATCAATCCAGATAACTCAAATCTATAAACAAGAAAAAGAAATAAATAAGATACACCAAGGTCCTACCAATGAACATTTGGGTTGAAGTCGGTGGTCTGTTTATTTCAACATTTTGTAATGTTGCCCCTTTTTCGTAGGATAAGACATGTGTTTCTTATTTGGTAATCCATTCTTCCAGTACCTTGCGTGTTTGATAACACGACCCACTGGGTCATGGCGCCCTGCTCGATTTGTCAGTCGGATCAATAAAGTATTGATCATAACATTACAATTGCTGTTTTGTTTGCTCGTTCGCTTAATTTTGTTGGCTTCTCGAATGAACTTTGTAAGACAATATTGTTCCGTCTGACTGTGTGGTGAAGTAAACTATTCCATATTTTATAATGTGGCGCTACCTGGGGATAAAAGGCTAGTTTTCTTTCTTGTTACATCCAAATACAATCTCCCGAGGCAGCAGTGAAATTCGTATACGAATTTGGCGCCGTTATGCATAGGAACCAGTCTTCTAACCTTCAAATAGTCCATCGCCTTCTTTTAGATTCAATTGGATGGAATATTTCGGATAGTTGGAAATACGAACATCAACTGTTCGATATTCCGACCACCTGAAATATTCCACCCGATTGAATTTCAAAATACCTTAAACATTCATATTATTACACGCCTGTTCTATAAGATCCCCATCAACAGCATCACTAAACCATGTGGAAAATGAAAATCCGTTCCGCAAAGAATTCGTTGACGGACTATTTTTAAATAGAAGCGAAATTTCACTGGAATTACCAGCAATCGTTAAAAATCGTCCTCTGAGTTCCAGTATGTTCTATGTGCCATTAGGCACATAGAACACATTGAAAGTCAGGCGACAAAATAGTAACACGGGTTCCCATCGCAAATTTGGTTGGCGATAAAATTGGTTCTTTTTGTTGATAATTGTCAAATGAATTACTGAATGTCAGTGTAATAATTGCTTTTATAGACGTGAAGGCGTGTAATAAACAGAGAACGACACACGCGTGTGAATGGGTTAATCGATGTGCATTTGTGCATTCGTGCCATATCGAGTAACCCTTTCACATGCATGTCTCGTTCTGCGTATTTCTTTGAATCAACGCGAGACATATTTCTCATTCGAGACAGGATTTGTCAGCATATTTGATTACATTAAAATTCATTATTGTTATGTTAGGTTACTAAATAAATATTAATGAACACTTAACACAGCTGCTGTTTATGATTAAATCGCAAAATTCCACTAATTGTGTTAATACCTTGATGTTTTAAAGAAAATTAAATACTTATTCACTGCAATATCTTTTAATGGAAAACGAAAACATATGTGTATATCTTTATAAGTAAATGTACATCACACTATATTAGAGATAATCAGCGCGCAAACCCCAGGAAAGTTGGATAAATAAATACTCCTTAAAGCGTCAAATTCCAAATAAATTTTAACTTGTGTCTTGAAAGCTTGATTCAAGCACTGACCGGTTTCTCCAACTGCATCTTGATCGAATAGAGACAACAGAAAATATATTAGTGGTCAGTAACATGTTTTAAAAGTCTCATAATGCCAGTAGCGTAGCTACAGGGGTAGGGCAGCTGTGGTGGCCTTAGCCCCCTAACACTTTCGCTGCCCCAAATCATTGGTCGAATGCAAATTTCGCACAACATAGAGCCCCAAAATTGTCCCTAATATAGGGGCTACTCACGCTACAAATGCCTTAAACTCGCTCTTAGAGTACTATTTACAATTTTCTCGGGGATGGGAGGGGGAGCTAGTCCTCACAAGGATCCTCCGGTAGCTGCCCTCTCCTCCTTTCCATCAGGGAAGTAGGGCAGGGGCAACGACCTGCTGGTAGAAGTTAGGACAAGGGAGGCCTCCGAAACCCAACACAGCGATCTTTCAAATATCATCTTTGCCCCTCCCAAAAACTGGCTTGGGCACCCATATTATAGAATCTTGGCTGCTCTCCTGCATAAGGCCTTCCCCTTAATGCAACGGTAAGACACCACCCCTACAGCATTAAAAAATATTAAAATAGGTTTTGATGAATTCATTAAAGGGATAATCTCCTAAAAATCTAAATATTTACACGAATGTGACGGGTAATCTAAAAGGGTGTGCAGCCGTAACGGGTGGGTTAAGGCGGAATCGCCAACACCAATTTTAGATACCCCGGGAAAACTTTAACGGGTGGTACATCGCATTTTGCGATTCGATTTCTTTGTTTGGCGACACAATTTTTCCAGTACTGAACACAACCAGCAATATGTTATTTATAGAGGTGGGCGGTTTTGGGCGGTTTTGAATTTTCGGTTCCCGTTTCAGTTCAGTTTTCAGGAAAAAACCTCGGTGTCGGTTGAGTTTTCTTTCTGATAATAACACCTCTGGGTAGGTAACATGGAAAAAACGCAACAGTTTTATACGGCAGCATGCACTCACCACAAAAAGCCCTGCCTGTAAGTATATCCACTGGGTCAGCCTAACTTCCTTTTGATAATTCTTGGGGGGGGGGGGTTCTTGGGGATCTGTTGCTAAGCCTATTGAGTCAGAAATAATCACAAATTAGGGTAACAAAGGAATAAAGTTCATCTGTTCTATGTTGTGTTCTCAGAGGCACATTTTCTCCATATTGACTCGTCCGTTAGACGAGTCAATAAGGGAGAAAATGTGACAACGCAAACACGACCTGTTCGCCCCTTCGCCCCTTCGCCTCATAGACTAAGTGACGAGAATACATATGGGACACTAGTCCAGTTCTCTCCCAGTAAGATAGTTTAATCCGTGTATGCACAAACACATTAAAACCGTTCAGTCGATTCTTGCAAGGTCTTTGCGGTTCGGTTTTAAGGTTTGCCGCGAAAACCAGAATCGAACCGGAAAACCTTCCAGCTTTAGTTATTTCCAGTGAATATATTCTAAACTACCTCTGATAACTTTACTTGATCACAACCAGTGAAAGACAAGGTGGAAGCATTACAGTATCTAAGTCTCCCATAATTACATTTCGCACATGGTGATTTTGATGGTAGCCCACCCCCACAGATGTTCACCCCACGGTACACTTATTTGTTAGGCCAACAGAAACGCGAAGATCCTTCAAGCAAATTTGCAGCGCCTGGACCAGATTAGCTAGTGGGATCCCGAAGTTTCTGATGGTCTAGCAATTAACTGGTAAAGTGCTAAAATTATTTTCAAAGGCCAAACTTTATTCAAAATGACTCGTTTTGTTATAATTCATTGGAGAGTTTCTATGCAAATTCATTTGGACAGATTATTTCGCTATTAACTGGTAGAGTGCTAAATTATACTTAGTTTAAACAATACTTATTCCGCAAGAATGAGATCCTACACTGTAAGTTCGACCACAAAATCAAAGTAATTGTACATTATGCAGAGCTCCAAAGTATGTAATATTATAAAGATAAATGAATGAAACTACAGTTATATGAACAGTATTGGGCGGGATGCTAAGGGCTTATTTTGAGCCATCTCCCCAAATAAACAAAACACTTCTGTATTGCAAAATTTGGTCATACGCTGAAAGTAACATTGTTTAAACCTTAACGTATAGTAGACGAGAGAAAGGGAAGCAGAAACAGAGAGAGTGAGAGAGCGAGCGAGCGAGCGAGCGAGCGAGCGAGAGAGAGAGAGAGAGAGAGAGAGAGAGAGAGAGGAGCAAACAAGAGAGACAAAATGAGCTGAAGAACGTGTAGGGAAAAGGGGGGGGGGGGAGCAAACAAGAGAGACAAAATGAGTTGAAGAACGTGTAGGGAAAAACAACTTGACCACAAAGCGTTTCAATGGGAACAAATACAACCTGTTCAAGCACAGTCTGTATATTTTAAATTATACTTGATTGTCAAAATTTGTTGACATTATTTTACCTCCTTATTTATTTATTTATTGATGTTTAAGATCACATATTTATGCACAATGGCTAACCATGACCGTGACAGTTTTACGGATGGAGGAAGCCGGAGTACCCGGAGAGAACCACCGAGCAACGACGAGCAGCTGTCAGCATTTTACCTCCTTACAATTAATGGGAGAGTGCCAAAAGGCACCCCCCCCCCATCACTTATTATTTATTTATGTGAGTTTAACGATACTTTCGACAGCCAGTGTCACCTCGTGTCGGACAGTTTTACATGTGGAGGAAGCTGGAGTACCCGGAGAGAACCACCGAGCAGCAGCGAGCAACTGTCAGACTCCCCAACGTACTAACTCCACACACGCTGGGTTAGCATTGGTTGAAGACAGGTGCATCATCGACGTACATTACGCCTTAGCACACAGCGCCACCGTGCCTCCCATCAATTGTAACACGACAAAACCTAACAGAACAAGTAATTTCACATATAAGATATCCTTGCTCAGATGTACTATTCAGTCAAACCCAAACAATATTTTGTTTATATAAATTTGTTCCATTACCTATTACTGGACAGTGCCTGTAGGCACTCTCCAATAATTTGTAATAGAACAAAGTTTGAATAACATTCAGACCACCAAAAATAATCTAGCCCTCAACCGGTTAAGTGTACATGCAGATGTCCATCCACTGGTAGTTGAAGGAATAAAATGGCTTGTGCCTATGTTAGTTTTAACATTGGATACACTGGAGATGGAAGCTACACAAGAACAGGGGATTATAATACTCCCTGCGCTGACTGACGTCTTTGCAAATTTACGAAAAGTATCTTTTAACTGATAACTAATAATTAACTTTTTATAATATAACACATTTTATTGCCTTGTACTGTTAGTTTGTTACGTTTATTTGGGGCTCAACGGCCATGGACACAATGTGTCGAGCAATTTTACGGTCGGAAGAAGCCGGAGTCCCCAAAGAGAACCACCGAGCAGCTGTGAGAAATTGTCAGACTCTCCAGCTTCCTTACCCGGCACAAGTAAGGTTAGCAGCGATTGAAGTGGAGTGCACCATAGATGTTCAGTATGCCTCAATACACAGCGCCACCATGCCTCAATGTGAGCAATCGTGATTGTCTTACCCAGAGTCAACCCTGCAGTTTGGGATCGAACCGTCGACCTTTCGGCTTGAAGTCAAATACTCTAATTAATGAGCCAGCGCGATCCCACTCATATCATTGTCTTCCACTTTTCGGTATTATTATTATTATTATTTATTGGCGTTTAAGGACACATACTTATGCACAATGGCTAATCGTGAGCGTGACAGTTTTACGGGTGGAGGAAGCCGGAGTACCCGGAGAGAACAACCGAGCATCGACGAGCAACTGTCAGCTCCTCAACATTCTAACTCTGTTCACGCTACGCTCTAGCAGGGTTACAGCGGTTGAAGACATGTGTACCATCGACGTGCAGTACGCCTTAGTTCACGGCGTCATCGTGCCACCATGAGTGTGTGGGGGGGGGGGGGGGGGGGCTTAACTTTTTTTGGACAGTATATATTCTAATAATGTCGACGGAACAGAAGTACAAACAAATATATTAATATATTCTGGTAAATAGTTCCATTAAAACCTGCTACCTCTACATTAGAATTTCAGTTCAAATTGGTGTAAAAACGCAAAGGTTCACGACATCCATATCAAGAACAGTATGTTTTTCAGGTTGCACCCATAATTTTGTGATGACATTTGGGTAAGAAATTATACGGATAATCTTAACTGTTAGGTAATTACAATCAACGGAAACGGAGAAAAGCGATTCCCATTTATCTATTTTGTACAATGTAGGTGCTCATTAACGATGATACGAAATATATAAATTAAACATTGAGTACGAATGATGATTCGCAGAGCATTTTGTGTTTACACAAACACCGGTATGTACAAATTGGAAATTATGACGATCCAAAAAAAGTTATCTTAACTGTTTTTCGGGTAACCCTTTGTCGGGTAATCTTTTCAGATATTTAAGGAGGACGTGTGAGCTATGGTGATCACTCCTGTATGCGCATGCGCTGATTATCCACCAGAACATGTGGGTATCCACTACCTACGGCAGAGGACGTCCAAATGTTTTCGTGGATCACACCGTGCCGCATCGTGTCCCGCTTTAAGAAAAAATACTTACAATTAATTACAAAAGATGAGGAGGAAAGGTGCGCACCCACATCTTGAATTCGCCCATGCGCCGCATTAACCCATTATTAATCTTTCTCACATACCTACCCATAACACATCGCTCTTTACGAAAATAATAACATTGTGAGTTATTGTGATGAATTGACGGTAATATGGTCTGAGCTCTGAAGCTCGGAGTTTATATTCTACCGAGATCTGAGTGTTGAGTTTGAACATACGCTCCGAGCCGCAAACGTCAGACCATGTTACAGTCAATTCGTCACAATAAGGTATATGATCCAGTAAGACCCTACCCATAGCCCAAACCCCACATCGTGAAATGAACAAGACAACCGTTAACGATAACATGTTCAGTAAATAAACCTATCGTTTGCCCCAACGACGCCACTTGACAAATAA
The DNA here is from genome assembly GCA_031216915.1 of Pictodentalium vernedei. Lineage (NCBI taxonomy): Eukaryota > Metazoa > Mollusca > Scaphopoda > Dentaliida > Dentaliidae > Pictodentalium > Pictodentalium vernedei. Next base: position 248,110,726 of record CM062297.1, on the reverse strand, counting down.
TCAATAAATCAGAGAAAGGTCGCGGTCACTGCCTCTTGGTTCAAATCGCAAACTGATTTGTAATTTAAACAATGCTTTAGTCGGAACATCGTCTGCTGCATGTGTCAAAAGTCTAGAAAAAGGAACCGGTTTGAAAGTCATCCCGTTGATGAAATAATTGCAAAACGGGAAACCAAATTTATAATATTACACCTGGTGACATCGTACGTTACCATATGCTACTGGAGCCGTAAACATGGAAAAACGCTTCTCGAGCTGTAGTCCAGTAAGAGGGTGAGAAGCTTAGTCTTATTGAAACATGGTTTTGTGTTGGATGGGTTAAAGACTAATTTAAATTTTGTTTATTGTTGCAACAAAGCAAATGTGAAAAAACAATAGCCTTGCTTATCCGAATTCAGTAACGAAAAGGTTGGACCATTCTGTTGATCCCCTGAGATGTTAGTACCGCGAAACAAGAAGAAGAGGCCACCAATTATCGATGTGAACTTATTCACTCTGAACCCACAGAAACACAGAACAAAAAGCCATTGATTTAAGCATGTCTCTCGTTTTATCATTTTGTGAATAGATACAAAGAAAACAAAATAGTACTTGTTTGTCATCTTAGTCCATAAATATAACAGCTTAAATCATTGTATGGTGCAAGTAAACATGTAATTTGCATTCAGACGGTTCTTGTTTCCTGTCTTTCTTTATATTTCTTTATGTTTGTCACAACAAAAATCTATAGTATTATAACAGGTAAATACTCTTTTACACTTCTTACTGTACTGATTGAGCTTAACTCCTTCAGTCCAATATCTGTTGTAGTTTTACCGAGTTTAGCGTATGAACCATCATATATCGGTTGTGGTGTTGTCAAGTTAGACGTGTGAACCATCCAATACCTGTTCTGCCTTTGTCTAAGCAGACGGGTGAACCATCCAATACCTGTTGTGGTTTTGTCTTGTCAGACGTGTAAACCGTCCAATATCCGCTGTGGTTTTATTTTGTCAGACGTGTGAACCATCCAATATCTGTTGAGGTTTTGTCTAGTCAGACATGTGAACTAACCAATATAGCTTGTGGTTGACGTGTGAACCATCCAATATCTGTTGTGGTTTTATCTAGTCAGACATGTGAACTATCCAATATCTCTTGTGGTTTCGTCTAGTCAGACGTGTGAACCATCCAATACCCGTTGTGGTTTGATCTAGTCAGTCGTGTGAACCATCCAGTATCTGTTGTGATTTTATCTCGCCAGACATGCGGTCCGGCGTATTTGCATGCTGATACAAATTGGACATCCGTGTGACCCTTAAAAAAGTTATCTTATGCTCTTCCGGTAACAACCATTTCTCCAGTCAGCCTGTTTCTTACTTTTGTGAGGCAGAGAAACGCAACTTAATACTGATATTTCTACCAGTGCCTGCATCAACAATGGGGTGAGTAACCCTGATTACCTAAAATTACTTTGTGGGTTTCTTTTAATAACCCGATATAATGTCGCCATGTAATACACTGTTGGAAAGGACCCAAGGTTCTCTTTCCAGTCGTGTGTCAGATCACGGTATTTTATCGCCCGAACCGAAGAACACTATCTTCTATCCCCTCTATAAAGTAGATGGTGGATCAAGCAGAGTTAACTCTTTCAACACGAGAGACCGCTTTTCCGGTCCAGCAACACGATCCGTCACAATTTCATTAAATAAGATGGCTACTGAATGAACGTGTGTGGTAGAATAATTAATATTTTCAACGTGCAGCCTGAAGGCTGCACGTTGAAAGTATTAATTGCTCTACCCCCAAATACTGGATATGAACTCTTCCAATTTCTGCCATTTAACTGGCATGGAAGATACCACCAGTGTTCAAAGGGTTAACGAATTAATACCGTTTGAAGTAAAGTCCTTGCTTTTTGTCGGACGGTCTACTCATATAAGCGAACGAACCATTTTCGAATAGTTTCTCTTGAGGCCTATGGCAGGTGGAGGAAACAATCGTTCGCCCAGTTAGCCACTCGATTGTCACATTATAAGACCAGGACATGCCACGACTCTTCAGTATTTAATATCATTGCCGGGCTGTATTCGCGGAAGAGCAGACTGAAGTAAAAAATCACACTCGCTCACCCAGTCTTAAAGAACGCAGTTTATGTTTACTGGTGATCCACGCGACAACCGATTCCAGCTTTTATATCTTAGAAAGCTTCATTTATAAAGACTAACAAGTTGGCAGGTCTGAATTTTTGCCACCCACTACTTCGTTAAGGATGAAAAATTGGTATTCAACTATCCGACTAAGCGTGTCTGCTAGACGTGTGTCACGCCTGTCCATCTGCCCGTCCACGCGTTCCAGATCAATTCATATTCATAATTTTATTCTATCTGGCTTTGGTTCACAAATAATGACATGGATATCCTAAGATATTTTAGAAGATGTGTCAAAGGCTATAAATAGCTCATGCCAACCCATATTTAAGAAAATAGGTATTGTTGCGTGACATATCTGCCCCAGAAGCAAGTCATCTACATAATTCCTATACGGTGTGGCTAAAACCTGATATGCGTGCAAATAAATTTTGGGGAAGAGGAAAAAATGGTAGTCTAAAATAGGTCATGGGGACATACAGTTACCTATACCTCTTTTGGGTCTCCAAGCTTGGCGTGCAAATAGAACTGGGGTAGGCCGAATGTAAAAGACTATAGGTGGGTCATGCTGACCAATATGTTTATATAATATGCCATGCCGTCTTGGGGATGACATCGGTAGTTATTGCAGTATCAATCACTTGTATAAAGTTGCTTCTCACTCTGTGATTTTGTAGGTAGAGCGAACTAATATCTTCAACCAACAAGCACCAACCAGAAGAATAGAACAAAATAATTGATCCCATCCACAAATCCTTCAAATGATGTATTTTTCTTCAAACAAGCTATTATGCATTCAGGCCTGAAAGGACATATCGAACCAATATAGATTATAGTTGCAATCTTTAGCAGCGTTCTTGTAGTTACTTGTTGAGTACGATATTGCAGTACATAAATACAGAAATACACTAAAAACTAAAAAAGTCTACACAAGTTATTACCACAGTCTGTTTATCTGGGTCGTATTTCGTCGACTTGACGAGACGAGATCAACCAGATCACACCCTCTAAAATCAGACGGGTTGCAAATCAACCCAAATCAACTGGGGTGAGTGAATATGAACCCAAATGAGTTCATATTCACTCAACACAGTTGCTTTGGGTTGATTTTTAACCCAATTGATTTAAGAGTGCTTACTGTACTGTAGACGCCGTGTTTCATCTGTCTGATCTGAGTTCGTCAAGGCGACGGAATATGATAACCCAGATTGATTGTTGTAGTAATTTCATTATTAATTATTATATGGCTTTGCACCATATGTGAGATGTGTTTGTGCATCTTACAATGACTTTCCTACCCCACAGAATACAACGTCATATTATGAAAAATGTCAGTGTCTGGTGTCCCACCATGGTGCATCGCGGCATTGTCACACCACCCCAATGTCGTAACCTTATCTTCGGAGATCCGTTCGTTTCCATTGCATACATTTGTTGGCCAAAACTACACGTTTCATCGCTTTTTCGAAATCGTTTTCAACGGCCAACCAGCGCCATGCACATCGAGCGGTACATCACAAGCCTTTGAACCACATTCGCATTCGGGTGGGTGAAAAATTATCCACAGTGAGATTTTCATTGTTGGATGGAGAAATCTGACAACCAGGGCAACATATTAGCACCAGGTTCTTGTGTCTAACTCAGATGTATTGCCTATGGGTGAGATTTCTCTTTTTCACACCTACACCCACATCCACATAATAATAATAATCCCGGGGCATAGAATGTGGTTTCACTAGGACGTTTGGCTGATGGAGTCTGAAACCTTACCCATCGAAAGGCCCACGCTGTGGTCTCTATTCCGATTGGTGATGAAACATGTCAATTATGAGAAAATCCTATCAGAGAATTCGTATGTAAAATCCCACGACCAGTCGGACTTGCCGGTTTCAGTCAATGTCAGAATGCCAATCATTGGTAGCTGGCCACTAGAAAATGGATGTTTGTGATTGTTTGAGACGTCTCAAAAAAGAAGAACGAACAGAACAAAGACAGAACTCTCTACAACGAACATTGAACTTTCACAAGCATTGTACAATAAACTCAATACATTGTTAAATCATTTAACGTTTGTTTTTGTAGAGAGTAGGGAGGAGCCTGGGGAATGGAGCCTACCAGATATCTGAAATAACTATCTTTTTAAAGGTATCCTCCAACGTTGTACTCCGATATACTATAACAATGTCATAGGTATCCTCCAATAGCCAGATGTGCATAAGAGTTGTAAAATGAGTCACTCGCTGTCACTGTGCTCGATTTGATTCGAGTTGTTCGAGCAATGCCTGTTCAAGCGACTGCTCGATAGCGTATTTGAACGATAAGATATGAGTCTTTAGAGCAAACAGACTGTATTCGACTGCTAGCATTAGTGGAAGCCATGTCTGATAGTATTATGAACCGAGACCTATAGGGAATGTAGTGAAGTGATGAAGGCGTTGAGAGCGCCATGGTAGTCATGTGGTAAGTGTGAGAAACTCTGGCGCAGGACAGATAGTGGTGGACAATAGTGGTGTTACAGACCAGTAGTAGTGAAAGTAATGGGTGGTAGCATATCATAGAATAGACGATGGCGACAATGTGCAAATCAGCAGTAGTGGTCTTGGGTCTATGAAGAAGTGTGGTAGTCTAGAAGCAAGGAACTAAAAAGAGCTATTGTCATAATTACCTCAGATAGATATAGCCTCCTATAAGTATCCACCGAAATATATTTTCAGAAGATATCCTGCAATAGTACATCACCGTGTTATATGTATCCACTAGGGCTGCACGATATTCAAAACTGAATACCGGTATCGGTATTCAGAAACATACCGCGGTATACCGGTATATCGAAAACTGCTCAGATATATGAACATAGGTACCACAATCGAGACTTGAGGCATCACAGCCGGAACGAATCAGCATGCCTTGGTGATGCGGTTCGAAAAACATTTACCAGACGCTGACGATATCAAAATGTATTATTTTAAAAATCAGTTTATCAGATTTCCCCCAAACTTCTTCAAAACAATATCATTGACCCCTCACTGGAACGAGCTCAACGAGCTCTTTCCAATGAGGGGTCACATGATATAGTTTTGTTGAAATTTTTAAAAATAATTTTTTCAACTGGGGAATTTGTATATTACGTCGGCGCATGCAGACGATTCCTTGCGTAAAGGGACACTATTATTTATTCGGGGCTACAGTTAAAAAACTCAAGTCATCTCGAAAATTAATTTGTGGGTAAATAAATAATAACGATAAACCGATATTTTTGTAATTACATCGGTATTCAATCGATACTGGTTTGGATACCGGTATATATCGGTTTATCGATTTACCGTGCAGCGCTAGTATCCACTTATACCCAGATGAGCATGAATCGTAAAATGAGTCACTCGTTCGAGCAATTGTGCTATAGCTCATTTGCTCGATTAGATTTGAGTTATTCGAGCAATGCCTGTTCCTGTTCGATTGTCTTTCAGATTTAAAAATTATAGATGTCTGCGTTATACTCAGAGAGGATGGGTAGATACAGATTTTGTAAAGAATAAAGAATATCTAACTGGTGATTATAAGACTCGGACGAGGGTAGAGGGCGGTACCAGAGAACTAGATAGACTACTAGGATAGTCTGGATAGGGTCCGTAATTTGAAAAACAGATCAGTGAATAGAAGAATAAGCCACATAATAGATCAGGATAGGCAGAAAAACGAGGCTTCTGCAGGTATCCGAGCCAGTAAAAGTACTCTAGTTCAATCGAACATACCTTGTAGCACTAAGCGCAACTCTCATTTTCCAGAAATTCGAATCAGTAAAGCTACTCTAGTTCAATCGAACACCCCTTATCTCACTGCGTGCTACTCTTATTCTCCAGAAATGCGAAACCATGTTTATGGTTTTGGCGATTTGGATGATTTGAGAAATTGTCGGGTTGTTTGTGGTAATTATACATAATCTTAAATAATGGAACGCGCGTTATTATTGGAAAAAAATGAGGATTCTGGGGGAATCCGAGTCAGTTTCGGTAGTTTTGGGAGGTTTTTTGTTGTGAATTAGGGTAGTTTTTCGGATTATTTGTGGTAATTTTAGGAAGTAAACGGTGATTTGTGGTTTTTAGACTTACTCTTATACAAATGGATTCGCTTTATTATTGAAAAAAAGAGAATTCTGGGGGATTTAAAAAGAAATATAGTCCGTTTCGGTAATTGTAGGTGCTGTTTGATGATTTAGTGTGGTTATTGGGTTCGTTTGGGTAATTAGATTTACACCCTCATAACACACCACGTTCTTTACAAAGCCTTCCAGGCTCATATAAGCCACATGCCAATATAGAGATCAGGATGGCGGTCTCCAGTAAACAAATTGGACTGCGAAAACACGTGTCACCCTTTCAACACGTGCTGTACATGAACACTGACACCATGTATCACTATGAGGATGACGTTACAAGATGGCAGCCCACACGGGCTATCATGGCAACCAAACATGACGTAACTGACGTCACTTCTCCTTCACCTTTCCCTCCATCCAATCTGCCCCGATCCATCGCCCTCCGACTACTGAGGATCAATCAGTACACACTAGTCAGTATCGAAGATACGTTTTGCTGACGAATGGATGTACTGTGCTTGGGGAAGTGTTGCCAAATAGAGTCACCCCGGCGTTTCGCCACTACCGTAGTAACTGCGGATTTTTATAAGTGAAGTGGTCGAAAATACAACCACTTCACTTATGAAAATCCGCAGTTTGTGATTGAGACGAGCATTCAAAATAAATAAAACAAGTACATGACGCAATCTAAGTGTACTGGAAAATTTTAACGGGGTAATGAACCAGTGCAGTTTTTCACATCTTTAGTTCACACCTGTTCTCCAACAGGTGGCAAGTAGGTGAACTGTTACAGCACGCAGGAGTTACGTGAAGTTTATTAACCCCAATGCGACCCTTTTGGTAGCACAATGGTACTATTCACCAATTGTTATTAGTTTTCAGGCATGTAATGTCTGCCACTTCAACGTTATTTGTTGATTTTGTTGATTCACGGCCCTCATTGACAAGTAATTTCTATCTCTGGCTGTGTCAGTTCCAGTACTAGTTCTGGGATGGAGGGGTGGAGGGTGTATTTTGCTTCGGGCAAGAATAATTTGCCAGCCACTCTGGTGACTTTGTGTTGACCCGATCGCAACCACCGTTGACAAGTATTGTCTATTCGATAATCCTTGTCTCCAGCAAGCAAATGCCTCGACGCCACCCACATCAGTCAGAGCTCTAGCATCAAGAACAAAGCTCCAGTCGATTTCGGTTTCGCGTCAATACCGAGGGGGGGGGGGGGGGGTGGTGCGGCCGGTCGGACCAGAGAGAAGAAGAAACAGGCAACCAGCAATGCCAGCTAGAGAATGGACTCGGCTTTATAATTCTCAACGGTTGCAAACAAAGGTTTGGAAAACACTCAGATCATATTTTTGAAGACAGAGGGTCATCAAAATATTAAGTACTCCCCATGACGCAATCTGAATATATTAGAAAACGTTTTTTGAGGTTAACCAGGGCATTTTTTTACAACGTTAGGTTACACCTGTTCTTCAACAGGTGGATAAGCTGATATCCACTAATTATCTCTAAATTGTTTCGATATGGTGTTGAAATTTTCGAGAATAATTAATAATTATTTTAGCACGCTAAGTTTTGGTATACAAGTTAATTAATGTTTCTTATAGCATGTATGAAAACAACATTTAAACACTTTTCGTAAGGCTAATAATTTTCATCACTGGAAGAGATTTACAGGAAAGTTAGCTCCCCTTGGTGTCCTAAAGTTGTGTATAAATTCAAAACTAAGAGTACTGGAATTTCATATAAAAATTTCAATTTCCAAATGTTAGCGACTTTTTATCATCGATGTGCCCATCATTTAACAAACTTCAGGCACCTTCTTAACCCTTTACCCAACGCAGACGATATCAAAATTAATTATTTTTAATAATCATTTTTTAATTTTTTTCAAAAAATGTTAACAAAATCATATCATGTGGCCCCTCTTTGGAACGAGCTCGACGAGCTCGTTCCAAAGAGGGGTCACATGATATGGTATTGTAGACATTTTCCGAAAAATAATATTTTTTCAGCTGCTGAATTTGCATATTACGCGGGCGGATGCGGTCGATTCGTTGGGTAAAGGGTTATAGAGTAGTAGAAAAATACAGAAGCTGGCTTTTTATGATCTTTTCCCCATTCAGTTTGAACGATTAGCTATTTTTCTCTCTAGAAATCCGTTTAAAAATACGAAAACGGCGTTTTCACAATCTCTTGATGTTCTGTAACTTTTTTCTTTTAATTTTATCAAAAGTGTGCACAACGTGACGCTTAACACAGACATGCACGTTAATACAAAAATCCTAGGAGGTGGGATTTGCTAATTTGTTTCCTTGGAAGAATAAAAAACTTTAATAAATTACTGTAAAAATACATTGGCTAAAAAGGGCCAAAGTGGACGGTTTAGTGGTGGTGCAGATGTAATAGATCTTCTTAATGACGGATTATCTGTGAGCTGGTTGCTTCAAATTAGCCTGCCATGAAAAGCTTAGTTTCCTTTTGAAAATTTCAATATACGAAAACAATAGACCACCCAGATTTATTTCTACTGTTACAGATGTTTTCTCACCAACTACTGGCTTCTTAATTGAACCTTCCTCGCTCGTCCAATAATTTCAAGGGAGATAACTTTATTGAAAGTCAATTTTCATGACGATATAAGTCAGGGATGTCTCCAGTAATACATTGTTGTTTCCATTTTTCGTTTACACCTGTTCTTCAACAGGTGGATAAGATAATATCTTACCTCCTACAAGTATCTGGGAATTTCATTGGTTCAAAGACGTCACATGCAGCCTGCATATAAAACCACATACTTCCTGTCAACGTCAATATACGCTGACAGCTATGGGTAATCTCCCATTTGTTCATTGATTATTCAAAATGGCGGCAGCCGATAAACGCTTCAAGTTGAAAGATTGAGTGTTGGAAGCCCATATTTGGTCTGAAGTGCAGGTTAGGCAACTTAAAAGGCTTCATATTCTGTCGATGTGTGTCATGTTACCTTCGAAATGAAATTGTTTGGTATGTATGAATTTGCCTTGTTACAATTTATGGAGGCACTCTCCCATAAATTGTAACAAGGCAAATACACGTGAACACATTGTGAGAATTCTCTCATTTAATTTTGATCGCAGTTGTTATTAGTTCTGTGCATCGATGCAGCAGTCGGTAAGATATATTCGTTACACAGTTTGTTGGTGGCCTCATATGGTATATATGGTGTCAATTAATTTCATATTGGCCAAGTAATTTCTTCGCTCTCGCCCAATATGAAATTAACTGACACCATATATACCATATTAGGCCACCAACAAACTGTGTAACTAATAATATCCACTAATTATCTCTAAATTGTTTTGATATGTTGGTGAAATTGTCGAGAATAATTAATGACCGTTACGGTTTATTTTAGCACGTGAAGTCTTGTATACGTTAATGAAGGTTTCTAACTGCATGTATAAAAACAACATGTCGCCGATGTGTTTAAAGACATTTCGCATGACTGGCTATTTTCGTCACTGGAAGAGATTTACAGCAAAGTTAGCTCCCCTATGTTTCCTAAAATTGTCAATAAATTTAACACTAAGGGTATGGGAATGTCATAAAAATTTCGAAATGTTAGCGAAGTTGTATCATCGATGTGCGCATCATTTAGAAATGGCGCCTTCACCATCTTTTGATGTTCTGAAACTTTGTTTCTGTCATAATATCAGCAGTGTGCGCATCGTGACAAATAATAGAGACATTGTCCATTAATATTTTTCCCTGCGAAGAATAAAAACTTGCAAATTACTGTAAAAACAGATTCGCCAACAAAGAGCCAAAGTGGACAGTTACTCAGTTGCTTCTAGTTAGGTTGCGATAAAAAAAACAAGTTTCCTTTTGTAATTTTTAATAAACGAAAACAGCAGACAGATCCGGGGGCTGTCTGTGGTTTTCGTTTATTAAAAGTAACAAAAAATCCCTAAACTTCGCTTTACTTTCTACTGATGTCATATGCACAGGTGTTTTCTCAACAATTACAGTACGTGGAGAGTGGATTGTAACTAAATCACCCTCGGAGTGGAGTCATCACCCAAACTATAACTTTCAAATTTTGTATATATTGATTAAAAACACAAGCAATGTTTCAGCCAATGGACCTCCGGGTTTAACCCGGAGGTCCATTAGCTGAAACTTAGCTTGTGTTTGTTATGCTTTGCAACAAATTTGCAATTATAGATTGAGTGGAATCTCCACTCTGTGGGTGATTTAGTGATAATACATTCTCCACGTACTGTACTCATTTCTCAATTGGAACTTCCCCACCCGTCTAATAATATCAGGAGATGACTTTATCGAAAGTCGATTTTCATGACGAAATAAGTCAGGGATGAATCGCTAATTTCCTTAATAGTACCGTCCAATAAATCGTTATTAGCAGCCAAATGTGCAAATATATTTTCTATCCGAGGTAATAACCATCAATTTACTATTACAGACCTATTGGTTTGTGTGACTAAATTATTACTGTTTCGACTTATTTTTTAACTTTATGCGGAACGTCATACTTTTCTTTACGGAAAAAGTATGCGTACAGTCTTTAAAGGGTCAATTTCACATCCTATTATTGTGGCTTCTATAAACATGATTAGCGGAATCGCTGTAGCTACAGACGCCATTATAGCTACGAGTACAGTACGTGGAGAGTGGATGGTACCGATATCACCCAGGGAGTGGAGTTATCGCCCAAAGTAGCACTTTCAAATCATGTACATGTGGACAAATAACAAAAGCAATGTTTCAACCAATGGCCCTCCGGGTATAACCCGGAGGTCCATTGGCTGGAACTTTGCTTGTACGTGTTATGCTTTGCAATGAATTTGCAAGTATTGCTTGGGTGGAATCGCCACTCTGCGGGTGATTTAGTGATAATACACTCTCCACGTACTGTACTTGCATTCCCGAAGTGTATGTGTATTGCACTTCTTCAAGACACCAGTGACTTCCTGAACTCTAAACGGAAATCATACATTTGAATTCATCTTAAAATCGATTACGTTGGTGTTGTATGGCTAAGCGAGAAATTTATCATCATATTCAATATATTTTAATAAAGGTTTTTATATTTGGGATCTTTTTACTGTCTTAGCAAGTACCCGTCGAACGCATGCTTTCGGTTGGCACGTTTCAGTATAATAAGCGAGTGGAATTTTTTGCGACATTCAACCTTCAAGTGGCCAATGTATCGCTAATATACGGTACAGTCTCGTGGAATGGGCGTAATCCATGCGTGGGTTTACCAGGTTATGAAAATCATCATCAGGACAATGGTTATTAATAAAGCACTGGGTTTTACGCGAGGCTTTATTTATTATATTTTGATAATTATTCCTATAATCAGTGTTGGAATTTAATATTATTGTGTCCATGGAACTATTGCCCACCCGTGAAAAATGACCAGTGCACGGCGATAGTACTGTAAAGTTCTGTCGTTTGTTGTCTTTACGGAATGGCCCTTCCCCGTATAATAATTGCTAGTAGACGCAGTCAAGGGAATCATGATTTTAACCCTTTACCTAACACGAAAAGCAGAGGACACTTGCAAAACAAATTCCTGAATAACTATTTTTTTTTCATTATTTGTCTCGAAAGCTTAGGTTATGACCCCTCGTTGGAACGAGCACAACGAGCTCTTTCCAACGAGGGGGTCATAACCTATATATTTGAGACAAAAAAATGAAAAAATAATGAAAATTAATTGGCGATTTTGGAGAAAAGCGCTGGTCGGTTTTTGCCGTTACGTAGGGTCAAGGGTTAGTACATCGAATTTTCGAAAATATTTCCTGCTTTGCATCGTTAGTTTGTTTAGGAAAGTGTAATCTCTGGTTGGATCCCTTTAGCTATCTATATCACTGCGGGGCTTGTAGTAAATATATGGGAAGGTTGACAAAATAATGAACAATAAAAAGCAACCAGTGAGTACCCCGATGAGTATGCAGGAATTCCTTATACAGGGCCAGTGTTAGGACTAACGCACCTCTGAGGTTGTAATCAATTTTGTTGTTTTGGCTCCATATTTAGAAAGTGTCTCTTGTATCAGCCCTGTGGATTAAATTTGTTAAATGTAGAGCAAAATGTTCAGTTTCTCGCTCCTTCCTGCTAAGTTCCAATAGTCTCAAAGATGAAGCTTAAAAGAGAAACAGAGGTTTCGGGTGGCTGCATTTGAGACGTGAGTGACCCTCTAAGTCTCTTGTGATGGTGGTGTAATGAAATATATTGGTAACGATACTGCTGGTCTAAGCCCACCACTCTCTCTCTCTCTCTCTCTCCCACTCTCTCACACACACACGCACACACACACACACTCGCCATGTCTGGGATAAAAGTGCCCCCAGTCTCTTCGTCCCTTAATTCCAGATCAGGACCAGAAGTACCACTCAGCAAGGAAACTGATAAATATCATGTAGATAGCAATGGTCAATATGATCAAAATTCGTACATCTGATGCAGCACGGAATGATTTTGACCAGCTGATTGATGCATATATACATTTAGAACCAGCAATAGTTACCAAGTTTCTGTTTCAAAAAATATTTAAAATCGGTGATTACTGTGATCTCAAAATTGTAAAAGATGGGAAGTCAAAATATATTTGTCTTATTCCATGTTCGACCTGAAAGGTTTTGGAAAACTTAAAATTTAAAAACCGAAACTGCATGACAACATATATTTTTCGGTGGATTAGGTTTGTGAGCTAAAAGACTGCGGTCGAACATTTTTTCCCAAATTTGTTTCTAAGGATGTGGCAGCAACGACAGGGACGCCGGAAGCACGGGGGCGGGGTCAGACGATGCCCTTCCCAGGTTCGTCACTAAACTTTTTTCAATGATTTATTCTCGAAGTAAAGCTGCAATAACCCCCAAATCCGTTCTGTTTCAAAATTCAATGAGTAATGAGGTAGTTGGGGAGTTTGAGAGGCCCCCCCCCCCGCCCCATGGAAGATAGCACCTCCTATCAAACTCCCCATCTCGGGCCTTCGAGACATACGGGCTTTGGCATGTTATAGCGGGACAGTTAGTGCCAGTAAATGTTTTTTCCGGGGTCTCACCCCCCCCCCACCCTGAAGTGTTTCCGGCGCCTCTGGGCAAAGTTCTCTCGCCGATAGAAGTCAATTAGGCTATTGTAACCTTTATTTTTAGCTGACGATTGCATTTAATAAACGTGCATTAGAAAACTGGACAATTTCGTGAAGATCAATCTTTTATCGCGGACTTCACGTTATTATTTTCAAGAGGGCCATTTAGACAATCCTGTCATTTATTTTTTCAATCAACAAAGGCACTCGGAAGAATTCCAAATTCAAAACAGTCATTAGATTCTCTTATTAGCTTCCTGACATTATTCACAGTCCAATCTTTGAAGTGGAATGTGTACAAGTACCAATTTACTGGATCTCATACTGCGGAAACAACCGAGCGATTGAGATGGCTGTTACCAGGTATCGACGTAAAACAATAGTGAACAATTGCTAATAGTTTCTATAAATAAACCAGCTCAGTTTATCCTTAATGCGAATCGAGGATAAACTGTAAAGGAAATCAATTTAATTGTTGTTTGCATGGACCGAAGCGCTTTACTTGTTTGTAAAGACGATTCTTCTTTTGCAATGGCTTCGTGCCTAAAAGACTCTACATTAGAGACGAAGGTAGCGGCCTATATATCGAAAGGGTTGGATACAAACACAAAGCCGTATCGTCCCCTAAGAGTTCCAATGTGCTCTATGTGCCTGCTGGCACATAGAACACATTGGAACTCAGTGGACGATGTGTTGAACTCACGGATCCTGCACATGGAGAACAATGCACATTTGTGGCTCCACATTCAACAATGTTTTGGCCCGATAGGGTAATTTGTTAAAGGTGGAGCAAAAATGTGCTTCTTACTCGACTTCAAAGGCCATAGTAGAGACAAACCAAATGAGGCAATATTTGGTTACAGGAGACCCCGTGATAGAAGAGGAGTTCAAGAGGATACTCTCGAAAGGGGTCGCGATGGCCTAGTGATTACGGTATTGGACGCCAAACTGAAAGGTCCACGGTTCGATCCCCACCAGGGGTAACTGCGCTGCGTCCTTGGGCATGACACCCAATCCCGATTGCCCACATGATGGCACTGTATACTAAAGCGTACTGCACATCAATGCAGCACTTATCTTCAACCAATGCCAACCCTGCTCGTGCGGAGCTAAGACGATGGGGAGTCTGAGAGTTGCTCGTGGTTCCTCCATCTGTAAAACTGTCCGACACGAGGTGACTCTGGCCGTCGAAAGTGTCGTTAAACCTCAATAAATAAATAGGATTTATTTTGAGAACATCTCTACGATTCGGAAATTTTGAGATCAGCTTCGCCCGAATCGAATAATTGTGACGATTTCGTATCGAATCGAATTGTGAATCTCCAGTATGTGGAGAGGGGATTGTAACTAAATCACCCGTGGAGTTGAGGTATCACCCAAAGTATCATTTTGAAATTCTGAACATATGGACAAAAAAAACACAAGCAATGTTTCAGCCAATGGACCTTCGGGTTTGCTTATGTTTGTTATGCTTTGCAATGAATTTGCAATTATTGCTTAGGTGGAAGCTCCACTCTATGGTGATTTAGTGATAATACACTTTCCACGTACTGTATACGGGGCTCTCTGTTGGTCATATTGTGGCTATAATCGGCCATGGGGGCGAATGTCGCCACGATATAGCCAAAACTCACTTTCAGCGTTAGCGACGAGTGTAATATATCACCAGCTATCACTTGGACCTGTAGCTGCCTATTACAGCGATATTGTGCTGTTGGTCAACCCTAAGGAACTAGAAGGTCTAACGACAAGACTGAACGCATTTACTGTTCAATTGGGAACTTTTGTTGGGGCACGTATTTTATGTTAATGGCGCCAAAGAGTAATCCATTGTTTACAGTCTCATTGGAACGGAAGACCAGAACTGTCACTCAACGTATTATCAATATGGATATGTAGAAAAGTATAAAACCAGAAAATTTGAAAGTTTGTTTACTTATTGAGGTTTAATGACACTTTCAACAGCCAAGGTCATATTGTGTCGGACAGTTTTACGGCAGAAGCAGGTGAAGCCGGTGAACAGCCGCGAGCAACTATCAGGTTCTCCAACCTACCATCCTTGCACAAGCAAAGTTAATGGTTTTTCCCCTTTTTGTTTTTTGACGTGCGCTGTTCACGAACATATATCGTCTCATGAGTTCCAATGTGTTCTATGTGCAAGTAGGCACATAGAACACATTGGAACTCAGGGGACAATATGCTGGACAAAAGCCCAAAGTGGGCCTTTATTGTAAAACCTGATCGCACCATGAGGGTTCGCGGCTCTACTGTATTATTATTATTATTATTATTATTATTATTATTATTATTATTATTATTGTTAATGCAATTTCACCATCAACGTGCAATGTAGGTGGTTAGCGTTTTTGAACGTTTTCTTTTTTTTAAAACGATACCAAATCTTATCTCAGAAAATTTTAAAGTGCTCATTAATTATTGAAAAGTCGAAAAATGGTTTATTGCATTTGTGTATCGATGTCTCATGTGCCACGAAAACAGACTGTCTGGGAAAGATGGGTCCAATTCAATATCAAACACTTCTAAAGTACAGGCAGCTCAAACGTTGTCAAAACACTTCTTCAAAATCATGTGTGTTGTAAAGAAATGTCAATGTTTGTTTTGGCTGGAATAAATCCTATTGCTTAATCAGATCAGAAAGCGAAGATTGTGTGTTCACGTACTGGCCAATGTAACTATCGTCAAGCCGTGTTGCCAGTTGTCTCACATTGTTATGTATTGCGAAGAATGAAACTACCCTTAAGCTGTCTATATTGGTAAAGAAAGCATAGAAAACAATATCACCTATTGACCAGTGGCGGCAACCAAAAATGCTTCAGTTGGAGGGGAGAGTTTTCCCATCGGGGTGGGGTTAGAAGTGGCCTCTTGGGATCATAGCGTCATAGCATTACATTTAGATACCGAAGACATCTGCGGAGGTCCTAACTGTTTACAGTACCTGAATGCAATGAGCAATCATAGAATGAAGATTTATGGTGGCTTTTAAGGATAAATCTGAGTTCCACTTTCCGGGAGCGTCAAAAATGTAGACGCGTGATTACGATGGGCCATTGTCTGTCTGAAGGTATGAAGCTTATCAGTGATCCACGTTGGCTCAGTTGGCTAGGGGAGATTTCCTCACAACAAGAGAAAATTGTTCTCAATTTATAAATATGTAACATTTCTTTTTGATAACTGCTCATTGCTCTGGCTTTAGAGATATTTCACTATCTGTTAAGTTTTACTCTAGTATATGACAGACGGTTACCCGGAGGTAACCCGGAGGTCCATTGACTGAAACAGTGCTTGTGCACAGGCCATATGTACAGAATTTGATAGCCTTACTATGACCATAACGCTTAGATTAAAGCGCAGATCAACGTGTAATTTGTGTGCATTTCTTGACAGGACTTCTAGTTTTAACTGTAATGTTGGTGGATGTGATCTTATGGTTTGTCTGTGAACTAGTTGCTTCTAAGTAGCTTGTTATAAAAAGCCATGTTTCCTTTTGTTACTTTCAATAAACGAAAACGACAGACAGCTCCGAGCTGTCTGTCGTTTTGGTTTATTAAAAGTAACAAAAGGAAACTTGCCTTATTTTCTACTGACTACATAGGTGTTTTCTCAACTGTTACTTGATTCTTAATCATACCTTCCTCGCTTGTAATTTCAAGGGGGGTAGCGGGGGAGGAATTCGCTAGAATTGTGCACTTGGTGATACCTTCCTGAAATTTGGCATGATGTAAGGGTAGGCATCAGAGATTTCAAAATCGATCGGCTACAAGTTGGCACCATCCTCTAGCCACCACTAGCAGCGAAATCCAAAATGGCCGCCAAGCGGATCGAAAAAAAGCTATTTTCGCCGATCGCACAACTGAAGCTCCAAACCTAACACCATACATGTGCTGTAATTGATGTGAATGATGGAGTGAAGCCCTTGGAACAAGTTGGGGGGAAGATTAATGGATAATGGGATCAGAATTTCCGTCGATGTGTGCGTCTGTGTGTCTGACTGTCAGTATGATCGTCCGTCCGTAGATAAATTAGTGTTGAATGTTTCTCGGGAATGCAATGGTCAAATGAACATGGTATGAGAGATTCCTGTCAACACATGAACAAGGGTACTCGATAGTATGCAGCAGTGGGGATACTTGGACATTTGATAATCCAATTAAAGTGACAGTCTATTCTCAACTTCCGGCATTTTCGATAGATTTATTTTCTAAGAAAATAAAACTATCAAATTTCTAGAGGAGTTCTGGTTCAATCTCAACACCATAGCGACACGTCTGCCAGCAAGGGCAGTGCTGGAATGAACTCGGGATGCATTAGTTCCCGTTGTTAATTATACAATGTTATCTTGCCAGTATAGAACATTGGCAAAATGGGACTAGAAGGGGTGAGTGTATGTTTGCAGTCATTCGAGGTACAGGAATATTTTTTGACTACAAGTAGTATTCTTCATTTTCGGCCAGTTAAGATGTGGTGTGTTCCAAGTCAGGATTAATGTTGCCGACACTTAATGCCCATCCCTCATGGTATGCTACTTTACCAGGGATATAGAGATATAGCCACCACTGGGAGCCAAAACATGACCTTTGATGTCGATGAGTGGTCGAAATGTTTTAGCGAATAACTTATCGAAATATGATCCGGTATGGCAATTTGATACCTTACGTTAGATTTATTAGATCAACTCAGGTATGGATTCATTGAGACATGAGTGCGCTACAAGATGAAGGATTTCCAAGTTGATTTGCTATGGAGTAGGAACTGACTAGTCACATGTGGCCTATGGCCAGAGAAAGACAAGGATACCATAGATGAACACACGGGTGAACGAAGGTATCAACTGTTGTACAGAGGCAAAATAGTTGGGGATATTGTATCATGCTATGCATGAATTAACACCGTCTTGTGCAGTAAATAACAGACTATTTTCCGAAATCTAAAACTGTATTCCTATACCCCGGACAATGTAGCAAGCCACATGGGATGAACATTTGTTAGCAAAATCAACTCAACTAGAAACATGACATGTGTTAACTGGCCGAAAATGGAAAAAAAAATACCAGAATAGGAGATGACTGGTCCTAACATGACAGTATACTACTCAATATTGTTACAACAGCCACCTTCACACTTACACAAAGGTGTGCACCTTAATCCAGCTTTCAAGCATTTGCAATTGCCCTTGCAGGCCTTGGCACAACTACAGTGGAGCATCAGTGCACATGCAGCACTTGCGTCTCCTAGGTGAGTCCAAAATGGGACCAGAATATTGAGACGTGGATTCCACTCCCATCCGTACTGTGATGGGTCTGGCACACATAAGTGTTTCTGCAGAGCACGATGCCAAATGAAAGATGACACAAGAATTACCCTTTTTACATGTTGATACAGAGCTGCTTTGGTGGGCGGGATGTTTTCCATAGACTTAAGGCCATGTGTGAACATATGCCGTCTCGCATCATTGACACGTGTACTGACACAACTGTTACTGTACATCTGTATGGTGAGTTTTTCGATATGCTGCATATGAGGGAAATCCTCTGAAAAGACTTGCGGATTCTCAGTCAATTCTATCATCATTTCAGTTGATGCGGGAAAATTCATCCATGCATTCCATCCTGTCTTCTTCCCAATGCCGAGCATGCTGGATGTTACATCACAACCTGTGAAGGCGTGGAAGAAAGTCAGGGCCTTACAGTAATCAGGTCCAAGTTGTGAAGCTATCTCATGAATTGGCATATCTTTATATGCCTTTCCAATTCCAAACCCAATCCACAGCTCACTGAGTCCAAGGTCACGGAATGTTGCGAAATGGTGCAAAGACAGAATGACGACATCAGAATCAACCGTGCGAAGAAAAGCTATTTTGTGACCTTGTGAGACTGCATGGTTGAGATGAAGCATCATGCGCGTGTCTGCTTCCTCGTGGTTCGATGGAGATATGTCACATAAGCTAACATCCTTATTGCATAGTACATATTCTCCTGATGTCGTTAACAACTGGTACTCGGATGTTGATGTTAATTTCAGCAGTTCAGCAGACAGGAACTTGAAAAATTCGTCTTTATTCTCACTAACTTTCAAGAATGCCTGCCAATTCTTCCCTTTAGGTAAAGGGACGTTCTCGGACACCCGTATCAACCTAACTGCTGTCTCACCGAGGCGTTTTGCTCGCGTCTGATTCTTCAAACTGCCTTCGGGGTAACAGTCATAGATCGCATCAACCCTTGTGGTGTTCGTGTTAATCAGAGATTCGATGTATGGCAATAATTGCAATCGAGCATATTCTCCAAACAGATCCGCTTTCTGTGGTTTGATTACATGGACTACAGCAGGCATATCCAAGATGACAACTGAAGCTTGTCTAGCTGCTGAATTCTTCCCTTGTGCAGGAATAGCTGGTAAACAATTGAGAATTTGAGATTTTGTCCCACTCCGTAGCTTACCTCTATCGGATAATGCTGGCGGATCACGTGCATTCTCGTGCATGAAAAACTCATCCATGTTTGAATCAGGCCGGGCTTGCAGTGAAACGAACATCTGGGTAACTATTGCGGCAGTTGCTTTACTTGACATGAGTTTGTCTCGGCCTTTGTCCAGGTTGGCTGGGGGTGGGTTAAGGAAGGTATATATATTTGCCTTGGGAATAACATCATTCAGGGGTACGGTGCATTCCACAAGCCTTTCCTTCAAGAAAGTGGAATATAAATGCTTGCCCCTTTCGGGTAATGACCGTAAACTCTTACTAACTTCGGGGTCCATATATTCACCAGTATCTAATGTCACCAGCTGACCACTAGTTTCATCATAAGGGTTGATAATGAGTCCCTGATTCACCAGATCGAGGAGAGATTTCAATTGATTCAGAAATTTTTTCTGCTCTGATACCGAACTTTCCGGGTGTTCCGTGTTATCTGATGATGTTGTGTGGAAACTTGCATATTCATACTCATCTATAACACGCAGAACTTCTGACCTTGAAAGCTCAATAACGACTTTCTCTTCAGCCTGGCCATAGAGACCTTTTGGACCACTGTCTTCTTTGAGTAGTTGGATACTATGTTCTTGGCTCTGATCTAAACCCATCATACTGAACTTCCTCTCACTACGCTGGACCACAAAATGGCCTTCCATGAATTTGTTGTGGATTGAAGGATGCCGCCTGGGTAGCTGAGACATGTCTCTCAGAAATACGGGGACCCACCGACAATAATTTGTATGTCCTAGGGCAAAAAAGTAACTGCACAACTCATCGATAGAACACAGTGTACCAGGCCAGTTACCGATTCGTTGGTTCCGAACGAATTGACAGCTTGTCAAGAGAAAGTTCCGAACGATTTCACCCCAATAGCGCGCAGTTGGAGATTGTGAAAGAATCCTCTGTTCCCACATTTCAAATGACTCATGGGGCCCAGTCTGCTGACAGTAAATCTCATAAGCATTCTTTCTGAGGATCTCAAGCCAAGCTAGAGTGAGAAGATATGCCTGTCGCGTCCTCTTGACATGTTTCCCACCAAGTAGGGATGATGCTACACCGGGTGTGAATATCTTTGCGAGGTGAAACATTCGCTCCCAACCAGAACCACCCATAAGCTTACCACCAGCTTCTTGGGTGCACATTTCAAGATGCAGGAATCCAATCATACACACCATTCGATCCTCACCTATCTCCTCTGGGAACAGCCATTGACATTTTTTCTGCCTGGCATACAACGGACAGTCACCTTCAATGACAGGTATCTGGCCGGGGTTTACGAAAGCAGTAGCTTCCCTGACCACATACATAGCATGCTTCTGCATACTGAGTGAGTCCGCTTTCTGCTCACTGAAAACAGGGAATACCCCAATAACTGCACGAGGTTTGACATTGTCTTGATCTTCATGTTTTGAAAAGAAGCCTGAAAAGGTCACAGGGACTTCATCAAGCTGCCAGCTGCCATCAACCTTCCCTTTATTGCTGATCTGTGACACATGAGACAACCAGTCATTCTCTCCCACGTTCAAATCTGCATATTCATTGGGCCGTACATTACATTCATCTGGAGATTCAAGCCTGATGTCCCCACCAAAGTCTTCAACGAAAGGAACAAATGCATAGTCGTCTGGGAGTTCAATTTGTGTGTCTTCTGGAACATCTAAACTCAGTGGTGGGGGATCAGTACCCACATTGTCCCTGCTCAGTTGACCAATGAGTGTGATGGACGTACCATGCATATCAGATCTACCAGATACATCAATGTTATCAGTGGTTCCTATCGAGAAAACATTACGTTTGCAGTTAGCTGGGACTACAACACCTTCGTTCTTGAACCGCAGTGAAACAGCTCTCGCGAAACTCCTGCGAACATCCATTACGCGATCATAAGAGACAGAGAGTCCCATTTGATGAAAATCTCTGATAAGATTTTTCATACGATCATGGGCATGCAACTTCAAACCCACATAAAGAGGCATTGGAGTTTCTCTGTCACGTCTCTGGTGAACATTTTGTGCATGTTCGGAGCGTTTCGCTGAATTGCTGATCAACATCTGTGAAATAGTACAAGCCACTCGAGTCTTGGCATTAACAGTCTCATCATCGCCTAAGTTCTGTATACTACATGTGCCCTCAAGTAGAACTCTAAGAAGAGTCAGGAGTGAGTTGGGTACAGGCTCGCTCAAGCAATAAGATGAAAATGATCCCGTGAAAGGAGCTTGAGATATGAGTATGTGTTTACGCAGAAGAAGACCCACATCAACTATCTTTTTTGCCTCTTCCTCAGACACTATACGAGTTAAAGATTCGGACAACAAGGAGCCAACTCGAAACCTACTTGAAATAAACACATCTCTACCCTGTGTGAAGGCGTCCCAGCCATCGCCCAATTTCTGCAACAAATGTTCTTTGAATCGAGTGGAATGTATTTCTTCACTAAGCCAATCAGAACCGACTTGCTTCAACCTCCGACTGTACAGATTCTTGAGATCGACAAGCTTCATCGCGGAATCGTTGTGTTCAACAAATGTTATGAGCTCTGCCATAACGAGAGGGTCATAGGGCAGGCCTGACGCGGAATGTTCGGCGTTCTTCGACTTTTTAGATTTAGCCGCTCGTGCTTCATTGGCAAGCTTACAATAACAGGTTTTGTGATAGTAAAGATCACTAGCAGCGGAATCAAATGCTGCATTGACCCGAGAAAAAACAACCCAGTTCTCGGCTTCCTTTGCCATAATTTTGAGTTTATTGTTATCAGACATTGATCTGCAAATAGGCTCACTGCTGTCACCTTCGCGTTTGTGACAATAAACACACTGGGGCAGTTTCCTGTCACAGCCAGATTCAAAACTTGTCCGTGTTCTTTTAGGACTCAGCGTGGAGCAGGATGCCACTGCCTCATTTCGCTCTCGCTTGTGTAGCACGCGCTGTACGATGTGAGTCCGAATACTGTCACGGCATGTCTTATGATATATTGCCTTATTCGTCAACAGTGACATCGACATACACTCATCACTCTCTCTCATCAAACAATCAATGGTCAAATTATATGGAAGCTCAACGCCATTATCTAGGAAGCGCGTTATGTCTTCCTCAATAGCTTTATAGGCGTCATGAAAACGAGATTCTCTATACGGACGCATCAATTTCTTGGAACTGTCTTGCTGGCAAAAGCAACAACGTTCCCAGTCAGTACTAGTCCGTACACGAAGAGGATTCTCACTCATTCTGTGAATGATTTTTGTGAACAATCGCGTTCTCGAATTAATTTCGACAGACAAATCAGAATTGCTTGCGGAATTACGCCAAACAAGAGATTGTATGGCAAAGAGACTGCTTCATAAAGAGCGTTGTTTCTCCGGGATCAGCGTCATTCAGGTTTGCCTGAATGACGCTGATCCCGGAGAAACAACGCTCTTTTCAAGTTCCAAGAAATTGATGCGTCCGTATAGAGAATCTCGTTTTATTCTACATCATCTCCCACGTCTGTTTCCAACACGTGCGTGGATCAGAGTTCACTTTCGCGCCCTTACAATCGGATGTATAGTCGGTAGACCGTCGAAAAGGAGGTTCCCTTCAGCCGCTGGCGGCCATTTTGGATTGTGCCGCTACTGGTCGCCACCGGTCGGTGTCAACTTGTAGCCGATCGTTTTTGAGAACCTCATAGCCTACACTAACAGTGTGCCAAATTTCAAGAAGGTATCACCAAGTGCACAATTCACCTGTATGTGACGAATTCCTCCCCCGCTAGGGTAAGTATTGAAAGTAAATATTCATGACGATATAAAACAGGGTTATCTTGACGCTAGTGAGGATCAATTGGTTGTGAATTTACCCAAGTAACTGACGAAACCGCAAATACGGCAAACCCCAAACACAAAATATCAGATTAATTCGTTGAATATCATATCATGTGACCCCTCCGGTATAAATGCGGTATGTCGACCCTATAGGGTCGACATACCGCATATTCCACTCTTCAGTATAAACCAACCACTCTGGATTAGAATTTGTTAGAATAAAGAGATGTGCAGTGTGTGTGTGTGTGTGTGGGAGGGGGGGGGGGGGTTGTATGGTGGGTGAGAACAAAATGGGCGGGGATCAAAGTCTATGTGTAGGGGCAAATCCTCCCTCCCGTAGCGTCGCCACTGCTATTGTCCTAAAAGTGGGTAGGATATGTTCATTGAGTCACTTGCGCACTGGAATTCAGTACATGTAGATAGGATATCTCACTAAAAAGTCTGCGAAATCGTGTTCGTACCTCACAAAGCTTCGAAATTCGATTCGATTCGAAATCGTCCCGATAATTCGAGTTTCGTCGTCTTGGTTCGAGAATTTGCAGATCGTCGAGTTGTTATCAAAATCCTCCAAATGTCTCCTCTTTAACCCTTTACCCAACGTAACGGCCAAAACCGGCCAGTGCTATTCTCAAAAATCGCCTATTAATTTTTATTATTTTTTCATTTTTTGTCCCAAAAACATAGGTTATGACACCTCATTGGAACAAGCTCGTTCCAATGAGGGGTCATAACCTATGTTTTTGAGAAAAAAAATGAAAAAAAATAGTTATTCAAGAATGTTTTCGAGACAAAAAATCAAAAAAATTAGTTATTCAAGAATTTTGTTTGCAAGTGTCGTCTGCTTTTCATGTTAGGTAAAGGGTGAAGTCTTCTTTTATCGTCAGGTTTCCTGTAAGGAGACCAGATGATAGAAGAAGAGTTCAATGAGGTTCCGCTTCCGAAACTACTACTTTGATTCCTTTTTCTAATATTCCTATTTTTTTTGATAGTTTTGTCCGGGTACAACCCGGTGCTTCATAAATTAAAATTTTGCTTATGATTTTTATTACCTGGTAAACGCAAACGTGGATTACTACCAGTCCACGGCGACTGTACTGTACACCCGGTGTAAAAGGAATGGAAGTCCGTAGGAACGTTAGTCCCTCTGGACTATTATTCCGCGAAATTATAGTCCTAGGTCTAACATTTCAAGGAATAGTAGTCCGGCGGACTACTATTCCTAGGAATGTTAGACCTAGGACTATAATTCCGCGGAATAATAGTCCAGAGGGACTAATTTTCCTACGGACTTCCATTCCTGTTACACCGGCATACCACAGTGAAAATAGTCCCAACGAACACGGAAGATATATTTGACCCGTTTTAGCGTTAAAAAGTATTTAATCGGGCAAGTGGAATGCCAACGTAAAGCTTAATGTCTTAGCTGTCGGATAACTTCAATATCTCGACTGCAAATTCACGCGTTTGGTTTTTCTGTAAGTTTGAATAAGGCAGGTAGATATCTTCCAAGCCAGGGAGTTCATTACATTGTCTCTCTTATTACACACAGTCATTGGAAAATACATAATGTGTCAAAAAACCTCCAAATGCACTATTGTTCATGATCTTGGGCACATGTCGAACACCTGTGCTTTAAACTGGTGCATTTGTCACTTTCTAAGCAATTACTTTGCATTAACATGGGATAAAATCGTATTTATACCATGCTCGCCTATGTTACTACCTTTGAAAAGCCTGTATGTTAAATTTTAGCTTTTAACTCTTTACCCAACGCAGACGATATCAAAATTTATTATTTTGAATCATCATTTTTTAAATTTTTTCAAAAAATGTCAACAAAATCATATCATGCGACGCCTCTTTGGAACGAGCTCGATGTCACATGATGGTTTTGTTGACATTTTTCGGGCAATAATATCTTTTCAGCTGCTGAATTTGCATATTACGCGGGCGGATGCGGGCGATTCGTTGGGTAAAGGGTTAAACCTACTACCGATGGAAAGCTGCTACTGCGGTTAAAACAAAGTTACACCAAAAGTCGGAAGTTCATCCAACTTGACCTCTGGCATCACGCAATTTGCCAACTTCGACGCATTCACACTTCGCGATGTTTCATTCAAACATACGACATTTTGCGGTACTTCTACTACGTGCAATGTGACGTATTAAGTTTAAAATACCAGCAATTAAATAATTAAAATAATATTTAAGAATTGTTAATAATAATTTGACCGAAAAAGCAAGGTAAATTCAATCCACTTCAACGATGTGTCTAGCTGTCGATCAAGCATTCACGTACATTTGGTAGTACTGCCCACCGGCGTAAATGTAACCAAAACAAACCCGTGTGTTTGCGATAGAAAATGTCGTTTTTTCTCCATTTTAAGTGACAAAGTCGATTATTTATTAAGAGCGTGGCATAAATAAAACAAAAAGGTACTAGGGTCGGTAATCAGATTTAACCCACTCGTAGAATAAGGGTTTTGATCACTCGGCAAGCCGAGTGGTTAAAACCCTTATCCTACTCTTGGTTTATTGATTTAGTTATTGGTGTTTAAGGTCACATACTTACACACAATGGTTAATCGTGACCGTGACAGTTTTACGGGTGCGGGAAGACGGAGTCCCCGGAGAGAACCACCGAGCATCGACGAGCAACTGTCAGCTCCTCAACATTCTAACTCTGTTCAAGCTCCGCTCAAGCAGGGTTACAGCGTTTGAAGACATGTGCACCACTGACGTGCAGTACGCCTTAGTGCACGGCGCCATCGTGCCCCATGTAGGCAACCGGGATAAAGTGCCTTGCCCAGGGAGACAACGCGGGTCGTCCCGGACGGGGATCGAACTCGGGACCTCTGGCATAGAAGTCCAACAGTCTACTACTGAGCCACCGCGCTCCCTACTCGTGGTATACATCTGATTACTTGCCGTAGTACCTACTTATTCTATATTTTTGTAGAATGACCAAAAGAATACCCGTGGTTTTTTGAGTGGTGCTGTTGCTCGTTGAAAATTTATATTTTAACAGCTAGTCACTCAAGGAATAATTTGGCATTCACCATAGGTTCTTTGGGTTGGAAAGTGCCCTTTACAAATGATAAAATCTGAACCACGATATAAAATTCTGTACTGATTATGGGGATGCTGATTGTTTTTCACTGCTTGTAACAGTCATATCAGCAGCTTTCTCTCCGCTGTTTTACACAACACGTTACAGTAATCTCAAATGCACGGTTTAACCCTTCAACATACCTGAAAAGCAGACGACACTTGCAAAAATAATTCTTGAATAATTATTTTTTTCATTTTTTGTCTCAAAAACATAGGTTATGACCCCTCGTTGGAACGAGCTCGTCGAGCTCGTTCCAACGAGGGGTCATGACCTATGTTTTTGAGACAAAAAATGAAAAAAATAATTAAAATTAATTGGCGATTTTTGAGAATAGCGCTGGCCGGTTTTGACGGTTCGTTGTGTAAGGGTTAAATTGCCACGTTTAAGTCATGCTAGATTTAAGTTGATTTACACGAAGATGTCTAAAAAATGGTTCAAAATATTATTTTGCACTGTGAATCATTATAATTAAGTCGAAAATAACAATTCAATGTGCAGTATGAAACATTCTGTCATACTAAATCAAGTATTTGTCGTGAACTTTTTCATCAGTCGTGCCGAAAATCGATAGCGAAAAGTGAAATACGAGAAAACTGGCACCATTCTGGCAACTTATCTCAAGTCTGTCTGGATTATTTGTCTGAGTATCAAGCTTATGGAAAATAATGAATTTTCACCCATGACTGACAAAGCTTGTCATTGGAAGAGATTTACAGGAAAGTTAGCTCCCCTTAATTTCCTGAAGCTGTCTGTAAATTTACCACTAAGGGTTTAGGAATTTCAGATAAAACTTGTAATTTCGAAATTATAGCGAATTTGTTTCATCCATGTGTGCTTCATTTCACGAACTTCAGAGGCATTTTCCTGTTGAGTAGTATAAAAATACAGACGCTGTTTTTTTTTTACAATTTTCTTCCCAACCAGTTTAAATGCTTGACTATTATTCTTCATAGGAACCTACTTTAAAATAAGAAAACGGCTTTTTCACCATCTTTTGATGTTCTGTAATGTTTTTCATGTTCATAATATCAAACAGTGTGATCATCGTGACGTACTGACATTTTCGTCAATATGTCAGGCTTGGAGATGAGATTTGCTATATTTCCCTGGGACCAATAAAAACTTACAGATTACTGTAAAAACACATTTGCTAAACAAAGAGCCGAAGTAGACGTTTACAGTTAAAACTAGAAGTCCCGTCACGAACTGTGCGCTTATCTAGGCTTAATTACGCGTAGCAATTGCGCGCAATTGCCATATCGAATGGCATCCAAAGCACGGCAGGTTCTCCTGGTTTCTCATAGCAAACACAGGCAATATTTCTGCCAATAGACATCCGGGTTACCCGGAGGTCCATTGACTGAAATATTGCTTGTGCACAGGCCATATGTACAGAATTTGATAGCCTTACTATGACCATAACGCGTAGATTAACGCGCAGATCGACGTGTTATTTGTGTGCATTTCTTGACAGGACTTCTAGTTTTAACTGAAATGTTGGTGGATGTGATCTTATGGGTTATCTCTGAACTAGTTGCTTCTAGTTAGCTTGTTATAAAAAGCCATATTTCCTTTTGTTACTTTCAATAAACGAAAACGACAGACAGCTCCGAGAGCTGTCTGTCGTTGTCGTTTATTAAAGGTAACAAAAGAAAACTTGGCTTATTTTCTACTGATGTCATAGGTGTTCTATCAACAGTTACTTGATTATTAATTATACCTTCCTCGCTTGTAATTTCTAGGGGGGGGGGGGGGGGTAAGTATTGAAAGTAAATTATCATGAAGATATAAATCAGGGATATCTTGACGCTAGTGAGGATCAATTGGTTGTGAATTTACCCAAGTAACTGACGAAACCGCAAATACGGCAAACCCCAAACACAAAATATCAAATTAATTCGTTGAATATTTCTCCTTCGAAATTAGTGATGTATTCATGAATCGTCGCCTTTAGAGTCAACGCAATCAGCTGTTGTTCAATGAAAGAACATGTGTTTTAGACAGAAATACAGTTTCGTTTCCAGTGATTACTAGGGATGCAATGCTGTCTTCTTAGAATGTCCTGACACGAGGCCAATCTAATAGACTCGGAAGATGTTAAGAGCTCATTCCAATGAGGGGTCAAACGTTAGGTTTTGGAGACAAAAGTTGATCATGTACTAAAGGTTGAATGTTGATTTTATGTTTTATGCTCGGTGGTTATGGTCGTTATGTAAGATTACAGTAACTGTAAAGTTACAAATACAAAACTTTTATATTCAGAATGATACAACAGGGGTAGTTTCAGTTCGACCTGATTAACGATTCGCAAACTAGAACAAATAATATAAGTGAACAAGCGAAGGAACAAAAGGTCAGTTTGTTTTCTCCATGAATCTGTATTTAGTCAAAAGGTTGAGATCGGGAAGGAGCACCGTGGCTGACAACTCACATCGCGGTTCATCATAAGAGTCAAGCAGACTATTTACAAAAAGAAAGATAGGCTCATCTTTTCACCAATTTGTTGCAATGTGACACTCAGCAAAAGGGCACAGAAAATCTCAGACCTGTTCATATTGGTGGTCACAAAAATCAGGAAAAATAGAGCGGCAGATTTGTGATTACAAGGGCTCCTTGAACCTTTTGAAACAATACACTGTATCAAACTATATTTCCATTTTTAACCATTTGAATCACTGCGATATCTTTCAGTACCGCCGCCATGAACTGGTTGGTCACTTTCCACGAGTGGGCAATATTTCTACGGACGCAATAATATTGTAATTATAGGAATAATCATCAAAAATGTTATTAATGGAGCACCGGGTACAACCCAGGGATTCATTAACACTTTACCTAACATGAAAAGCAGACGACACTTGCAAAAATTAATTCTTGAATAACTATTTTTTTTTATTTTTTCTCTCAAAAACATAGGTTATGACCCCTCGTTGGAACGAGCTCGACGAGCTCGTTCCAACGAGGGGTCATAACCTATGTTTTTGAGACAAAAAATGAACAAAATAATGAAAATTAATTGGCGATTTTTGAGAATAGCGCTGGCCGGTTTTGGCCGTGACGTTAGGTAAAGGGTTAATTAAAATTCTGCTGATGATGATTTTTATTACCTGGTAAACGCATGCGTGGCCATCACTGCCCACCTGTGGATTACGACCAGTCCACGGCGACAGTTCTGTAGATGTCAGTCCAATTACGTTAGCTGGAAATCAATATTCATCATGTAGGGGCACGCCAACTGAAGTTTTCAAGTTGAGGCTAAGAACTGGACGTTGGGAATATTGATTGTCCACCCCGCGGATTCATAGACCGGACATTTACCTTATGAAATGATTCCGTATCACGATCATGACAAGGAAGAATTTTTTTGTGTTCAAATGGCTAATGGAAGTTTTGCACTATTGTAGTTTCGGCCAGTCCAGTTTTTGTACAAACACTGGGAAATATATCAGTATTGCTTTGTCTTTCTCTTGCTTGAAAAGTTTACAAAGGGTTGCCAAATTACGTATGGAGGGTCTCGCCCAGTCCCGTTTTGGCACTTACACTGGGAACTACATAAGTATTGCTTTGTCTTTCTCTTGTTTGTAAAGTTTACAAAAGGGTTACCTAAATTATGAATGAAGGGTTCAAAAGTGTAATTTAGGAGCAGTGGAAACCATGTAATGCCTTCTTTTAGAATGTCAAAAAGATGAGTCTAACAGAATAAGATTCACTGGGAGTATAATGGGGAAGTGGGTTGGGAGAATAGAGGCTACGTGGGTATTGCGGGAGGCAAAGGAGAGGGTATGTATGCTTATGGGAGAGATTGGGGAGAATGGGGTGCGGTACGGCATCAAATAGTCGTATATGGATGTGGGGAGGAGAGGAAAGGCGTGGGGATAGGCAGGCATTTGGTTTCGCAGGGTTAAGCAAGGCCTTTTCATCCACGAAGAATCAGCATCCCACCAAAGTGCTATTATTAAGTATCTCTACCATGATTGTGTCACAATATAACAATCAGTCTCACAGTACTTGGAAGGTTGTGTAGTCGTAGAAAAATGGTCGGGCAAACTGAAACCAAATTCGAACATCAGAAGTGGAACATTCAAACATTCAACGATGCCCATACATGTTTTCTAAATCAGCGTGTCGAATCATTTAAATGGTTAAGTGTACATCTTAATAACTAAATTAATTATGAAAGGTATGAGTGAATAAAAGGAAATTAATAATAATAAAATCAGTTTACGTGTAATACAAACTAATGATATAATAACTCGTAAAATATCTAAACTAAAAGTATTGTTAGTACAGGCGCTAGCGTTGAAAACAACCACTGTTCACGTTGATCGGAAACTGTCTGCTGCAAACGTTTTAGTCATTCTGGATAATGTAGTGCCAAATAAAGTGTTTTGGTGCCAAGGCACTGATAGAGAGATGGGTTCGCTGTCTGATCCAAAACTTTAGCTGAATTTTGAAAAATGAAATGGCAATGATTTCAAGAGTGAACGGACGACTGGTCACTCTTAAGTTCCGACGAAATTGTTGGTAGGCGAAATGTTCGGTCACCGAACTTATATCTGTGCCACTGATTCAATTGATGGTCAAGCTGAATGCTGTTGGTACATTGACCCGTGTTGCACTCAGATAATAACAGATTAATCGACTAATTACTGTTAATTCTTTACCAAACGTAACGGCCAAAACAGGCCAGCGCTATTCTCAAAAATCGCTAATTAATTTTCATTATTTTTTCATTTTTTGTCTCTAAAACATAGGTTATGACCCCTCATTGGAACGAGCTCGTCGAGCTCGTTCCAATGAGGGGTCATAACCTATGTTTTTGAGACAAAAAATGAAAATAATAGTTATTCAAGAATTTTTTTTCGCAAGTGTCGTCTGCTTTTCATGTTAGGTAAAGGGTTAATCCACTGGGCTTATCGGATCACGAGTCTTTATAAAAGGCATCATTTAATTAGATAAGTACTTCATACCGTCGCGAGTGTCTCGCGGCGGTATGAAGTACTTATATAATTTACCGTTGCCAGTTGTAAAACTGATTTATTTATAATGTGTTTAACGACACTTTCGACAGCCAGGGTCACCTCGTGTGGGACAGTTTTACGGATGGGGGAAGCCGGGGTACCTGGATAGAACCACTGAGCAGCGGCGATCAACTGTCAGACTCCCCAACGTACTAACTCCACATAAGCAGGGCTAGCACTGGATGAAGACAAGTGCATCATCGACGAGCAGTACGTCGTAGTACACAGTGTCACCGTACAGTATGGGAATTTGGGATGACGGACACAACGCAGTTACCCCTGGCGGAATCGAACCGTGAACCTTTCGGTTTGAAGTACAAGGCAGTAACCACTCAACCAACGCGCTCCCTGTAAAGTTGATAACCTACATGTACAATGACAAAAAATAATGCCTCCTTACCACTTACCCACAATTTACGTTGAGAGTTTGTCCGAACACTATTTCTAAACTTTTATTGATGACATCTTCGGGTTTGGGGCGTGTTTCGTGAAAATTGGCAGTTGTTTCCGTTTTTATTGCCAGATGACGATTTTCTTGTGCCGTATTGTCAGATGTATCGTCTTTATTTCCAGATGACGATTTCCTTAGAAGTAAAAAAAATGTCTTTCTTTCGTCGTCAATCGCGCGCTAATCCATGTCGCGAACTGGTAGAAATTATCTGTCTGATTTCCTGCAAAAGAGCCCTGCCGAAAACGGAAAGCAAAAACATTGCATCCCATATGCAGTTTTCGTTCGTTTGCTTTGATTTTTTGATTCAGTTTTTTATATCGCAATACTCCATTCATAATATCTCAAATCCAATATATCGCGACCATATCGCGATCTAATCGAGAAATACTTTTTGTGCCAATACTCTGCTATTATATTAATTGACCGTCAAATAATTGTGCTCCCATAACTGCGAGCAGTTGTTGCCGATTTCCACATTTAGTTTCAATGATCAAAGTAAATAGTGACTCGATGAGATTTTGTCTGTCTTCCCGATTTTATGGCAACTTAAACAACAGTGTCTGCGTCCTCGCACGATTTCCATTGTTCTCACCATATCCCCACAAAGAAAACAATGGGAAAAAGTTGGTCTTCCCGATTTTGGGGGGATTTGTTTGTCATTGTTTGTCACTAACAACAAAAGAAAGAACAGCAAGCCACAACAACCTCAGTTATATAAGACAGAATAGGTGTGTGTTTGTGTGTGCGGAGGTTGGTGGAGGTGGGTGGTGTGGGGGTGTGGAGGTTGGGGGCCTTAGAATGGGGGTTGGGCCTTTTTCCACCTTTTGTCTATTGTACTGGGTGCATTGGTTGTCATGTAATCATTTTTGGCACTCAGTGCCCAATCGGATCAGTCTCAGAACTAGAGGACGGGGGAACAACTCTCTTCGAACTCTCCGTGCCGACAGCAATAATGTCCACCAGGGAACAGGTACTTGTACTGTCTCGCAGCTAATTCTAGGCACTGGCAGAGAAAATGTACGTATTCATGTCAATGTCAACTGTGAAACAAACTGTGAAAAAACACTGGTGAACTGTGTAAATGAAAGTTTGAAGCAAATGTAATCATTTCCACATGTGATCTGGAAAATCGAATTTCTGCTTCAAATATTGGACACGACTCTTTTCATATGCGTTCAGATAATATTCTAGAAGGGAACGCATGATGTTAATCGTACTCATAATAACTTATGCGCATGTTTGAAGCAAATAACCTCTTTAACCCGTTCAATGCGTCCCACATTCATTTTTGCGCAAAAGAAAATTTGTTCTTGAATGATAAGACGACACGACAAACATGAAATGGTGAGGAATTCAGTAATAATTTCATCCCACAGCCCCATGGGGCTGTGGGATGATATTATTACTGAAACTCCAATAGAATTAAAAATAGACTCGCTCATTCTGTTGTAAATAACATTCTGTTGAAGAATTTTTTTTAACTCTGTTAAAAGGGTTACAATCATTAATAATTAAATCTGAGATTAGAATGTCTTACTTTGTGTTGGAAATTCGTATCCAATTCATCGTTGTTCATCATATGTTGCAGAATGTTTATTTTGAAAAGTTTATTTTGGTGACAATGTGAGGGGAAGCATCTCTCGAATAGACTTGGCGTTTGTCCCGGTAAATCCTGCAAATCTGTGTGATAAGGGTTAAATGCATAAATTGGTGGTTAGTATTTTCACGCACCAGTTTTATAATAAGGGATACCCATTCACACACACATATTTGCCATATTACATTATGTAGCAATTTATTTAAACTCTTCACCTAACTTAATGGCGGATCCTGCCAACACTATCAGAAAGAAATCATGATTCAAATTTCATTATTATTTTTCAATTCACGACTCGGGCCCTGCGAATCTCAAATTTCGGATTGTGTCGAATCCCGAATCGAATCAGGTAGCGAATTTCGAATCTAGTCAATCGCGCACCTTATTTCGACTGTACATATCCCAGTCCCCACTCACGTGTTGCATGCTAAGATGACTCGTCTGTTTTGGCAAATCAATCCAAAATGCGGAATATACCAAAACGGATTCAAAGTAGTTTCAGCAGCGGTTCTTCCTTAAACTGTTCTTCTATCATAAGGTCTCCAGATTATAGAAAAGCCTTCAAGAGAAGACACTTAGTAGAATTTTGAGAACATCTCGACGATAAGACAATTTCCGAATCAGGGAGACTGGAGTCAAAATTAAATCGATTTCTAATCGAATCGAATTTCGAAGAAGGCCGTGAATGACGTTCAGTGGAACGACTACGCCGGGCTCATTCCAGCGTGGGATCAAAAGTTGTTGAAAAGGCAAACAATCCGAGTCGAACAGATAGCGATCTGATTGCGGCCATTTAACCGTGATTTCGTAATGAAAATAATGCGAAATGAAGACTGGCGTGAGAAAAAAAAATGCAAATCGCTTCTGAGATGCAATGTTTCAGACTTTGCACAGGTAATATTTTAAAATGGAGAGGGAATTTTGACCAGATCTCGACCGGGTCGCGACCAGGTTAAAAGACTTTGTCCTCTTTTATAGTGGTATTACTCTAGTTGCACATTACCCAGTTAAAGGAATGAGAAAAGTTTGGAACATGCTTACCATTACACACTCAGTAGAAAAGAGGTAAGTGGATTAGTTTTTACGCTGTTGTACATACCATGCATAAACACTCAGTAATCGCTGAGATACGTAATAAAGTATTGTTTTCATAGCAGCTTTGAGTGAATTCCGAATGGATCGCAACGCAGCCTTCTGCGGAGTAATTTCGTCGTAAAATAGTGTTCCAAAAAACAAAAATACACACAAAAAACCACAAAAAGCGTGAAATTCGGGTGAAAATCTCGGTTTTCTCATTTATACAAGGCTACAATAGTGTGATAATGAAAGTGGACAGAGAATTTCCTCCGGGTCTCTACCGTTTCCTTTTTCCTCCCACAACACTGTAGAACCTCACTTGCCGAAAAGGAAATGCGAAAGAATTAACCTCATATGGTATTTTCGTTTTGCTGCTTTTATTTTGAATTGATTTCGCAGTATTTTATCCACGAAATTTCGTTACAATGGTGTAAAGATCTCAATCTTGTCGAACAGGAGGCTGTTTTTGCGATCATAGTGCTCTATGAAGTGACTTGAAAGGTGTCTCGAAATTTGCGACGATCCAACTTAAACCCAAATTTATAAAAAAGTTATGAAAATGTTGAAAAACTGCAATTTCATGATCTGGATCGGAGTCCAAACGCCCTTGATCTGGAAACAAATCGCAACTTTACCGAGAACTGGACATATCGCTTTAATTGCGACAAGGAAACGTTTCTAGGGTAAATAAATACACGTGGATTTGATCTCTGTTACTGTTGCGCTCATAATATATGTCATTTTGGTAAGATCAGTTGATTACGCCATTATGGATGATTTTTCTCTGCTCGAACTTCCCTGGCAAGAGTTTGTAGCAGAATATAACTTCACGCTAATCTACTGTAGACTATGCATATTCACTTATTGGAGTTTAAAATCACTTTCACAATACTGACTATATCATGACCACAACACAAGTATGAAGTGATATTTAGTAAGGGCATGCGATGCTTCGAAATTCGATTCCATTCGCAATCATCCTGATTCGTACTGATTTGGAAATTTTCGAATCGGCAAGATGTTTTCAAAATCCTACCACGTGTCTTCTCTTTAAATACTCTCCTATCACCAGGTCTCCTGTACAGGCGACCTGAAAATAGAAGAATAGTCGAGGAGGTCCTGCTTCCAAAACTACCTTTTTCCGTTCTTGAATATTCCGTTTTTTGATTGGTCATCTCGCCGTAGAATACAATACTTGTATGGACACTGACAATATTTACGGTTGCAAAAAGGTGCCATATTTACACCTTGAACAGCAGTGAGATTCTTTTTGAGATCCGATTCGATTCGAAATCTTCCGAGAGACTCGATTCGGGACGCGATTCGACCCGAAATTTGAGATTAGGAGGGCCCTTATATTTAGCCAATCATTTGTTCCTCTGTTACTCACTTTGGAGGACTATCGCCCTAGGAACTGGTTACCAAATTCATTTCTACCAATAAAAACAGAACATGCTCACTTCAATAAACACACACTCTTGCACTTCTTGGGATTTGAACTGATTACACATATATTACGTTTTCTTGTGTAACTGAAGTAAGAGCGAAGTGCGGGAACAGAGGTTCGCCTCCTATCATAGAAATTGACTGATTTACCACGAGACAAAGAGATACAAACTAACCAAGCTGCCGGTTATATCTCGACCGGTAAGCAACTCTAGCGTTCTTTTTGCAACACTCCACCTGTGAATTGCATTCCAAGTTCCCCATCAGAGAGGTAAAAACGACGCCGGTATTGCTACCTGCTCCGTATAATCCCGGACGAGCCCCCAGTGTACCAGGCATGAGAGAAATGTGTGGGAGCCGAGTTTTGAGCCCGCGACCCATATCAAACAAAGCGATTGATTTACCACGAGACAAAGTTACCCAGACCAACCATGCTAGTAGACAAATGGCATTTTGACCACTACCGATACGCTTGTGATACTGGAGTAAATTTTGTTTAATTTCCTTTTAACATATAGCTCACGGCCATTTATACCAGGAAACGACTTTTTTTCGGTGCGGCTATTGGATTGAAAGACTATAGTATGAACACGTCCAGACTCCTAATTTGGGACTGTCAACTGACCTATCGCAGTTAGTTTTTAACAAGTTGGCAAGTTTTACCGTTGAAAAACGAATGTTTTCAAATAAGATTGTCTTTAATTTTATAGTGAAAGAAAACTAGCCAAATGCCAAGTATTGGCGGCGAAAGCGAACAGTAATCAGTTGAGAAAAAGATTGAAGAAATTTGAAATATATTTTCTGTAGATGTAAAAAATATGTCAACTTGAGGGTGAATTTTCGAACAGAACAATTCCAACAGGTTTCGCGTCCATTACCAAAAACACAAGAATGAATATATTGCTGTTGCTGTTGCCATTAGACCTATCGCTTCGCCTTAGTTTACGTTTTATCCGTATATTTCAAATTGCTTAAATTGAATTACATTTTGAGAATATTCGTATTATGGGGATCGGGGAAAATGGAACTCGATGACATCAGTTCGATTATTTTTGTGTATAATTATGTGTCTGTATCCCCTCTTCAATTATTCTTCGATTGTTATATGTTCATTTGGGGTTTGAGCCAGGTGTGATACAGTACAGTCGCCGTGGACTGGTGCTTCATTAATTTATGTTTTGATGATTATTCCTATAATTAGTGTCTGGAGTCTAATGTTACTGCGTCTGTGGAAGTATTGCCCACCCATGAAAAGTGACCAGTCAACGGCAGATGTACTGTATATATTTGAAATATATATATATATATATAGAATATACCCATAGTAGCTTGGTGTACCAAATGTTCACCACGAGTAGTGAAGTGGTGTTAACCGCGAGCCTTTGGCGCGCGATTAACACCACTTCAACACGAGTGGTGAACATTTGGTACACCAAGCTACTTTGGATATATTTTATTTATACCATGATCGTCAGATTGTTAAGAGTCGCTATTATTTTTTCTCGATTTTACTGAGCACCAGACGTACATACGTGCGAATCTGTTTTTGTTTACACGAGCATCGGCGGGCGGTACTTCCGCTGTCAATTTTATCGCCGAAACGAAATGAAAAAAAAAGAAACTGAGCCTTTTTCGTTGTAATAACATAATAACATACTATTTCAAGTTATGCATTCTTTATTAACATGATACAATGCATGTTTATTAATTTTTGGCATCTTATGAGGTAAACTCATTTAAAAACGTAATAAATAATTGTCACTTCCATTTCACTCTTCGCGAGGCGACGTGCGATAAATTTAGACAAGTTTGCATTCAGGACGACGTCACCAAATGTAAATGTCAACGTGGATGTTGTTCTGCTATAGGTGTAATATTTTACTATTGAAATCACATTGCTGGCGTGTTGGTGTGTAAAGCTAAAATTTATGTCATAGGCTTTTCATATATAGTAGAATAGGTAATCATGGTATAAAATATATTACTCGTCTACTTGAAACTCATCACAAATCAAGTCTCAGCAGACAAAAATAGGTATTTGTTTTTGTCTAGCGAAAACATACGCCACACCCCTCATTGGAATTTAACTCTAAATTTTTTTTATCGATGAGTCGGGAGGCTTAATGTTTTGGGAATAAAACTCTGACCCTTCCTGTTTTGTTTTCTCTGTAAATATGGTGAAATACCCGCTGCTATTTTGTGTTTTTTGGCGATTAACCGAGCTCTGGAATCCGAGAGATGCCCGTTGGTTTCCTTTATTAAAAGTTACAAAAGGAAACTTGGCTTTCTATGACAAGCCAATTAGAAGCACCTATTTCACAGATAATCCGCCACTAAGAATATCTGTCAGTATCAAGCCTACCAACACTCAGTAACTATTCAGTTTGCTTCTTTGTTTGGCGAATGTATTTTTCTAGTAATTTCCAAGCTTTTATTAGATTAAACATATTTTATTTGCAAACAAGAAAGCAAAGATCGGAGGACAAGTGCTTTTCGCGGAAGAACAAATAGTAAATCTCACCTTCAAGACCTTTATACTTTGGAAGGGACAGGCTTCGTATTATATGTAACGATGCGCACACTGTTGATACTTTGAGCAGAAAAAACTTACAGAACATCAAAAAGTTATGAAAACGCCGTTTTCTTATTTTTAAATGGGTTTCAACCAAAAACAGTTGTCAAACGTTCAAACTGATTGTGAAATTTTTTTTAAAAAGCGAGCTTATGTATTTTTTACTACTCTACAGGAAAATGCATGCATTTGTGAAATGATGCGCACATCAATGATACAAGTTCGCTAACATTTCGAAAATTCAAATTTTATCTGAAATTCTGAAAACCTTTAGCGTTAAGTTTACTGATAGCTTTAGGAAATCAAGTAGAGCTAACTCTCCTGTTAATCTCTTCCAATGACGAAAGTTGTCAGATATACATTTGTCGATTGTAGTGTGCAATAACTGCACGTATTACATGTCGGAGATTTGCAAGTCTATCAAGATCTCGACCCATAGATAAAAAGTTCCATCAAAGTCAAATCAAAGTACACTGGAAATCCCTTGATTTATTGCCGTAATATACTGAACGCCATATGCGTCGAGATAAAGGCGAACGTACGCCTCCAATATCAGGTGGTCCTCTTCTTTGGAATCTAGCTTGGCAATACATGGGGTGGGGTGGGGTCGGGTGGGGTGGGGTGGGGAGGCTGTGACTTCTCGTAACAGATGCCTGACATTATCCCTGTACAGTACAGCCGCCATGTGATGGTCACTTTCCATGGGTGGGCAATATTTCCGCGGAAGCAATAATATTAGATTCCAAACACTACCTATTGGAATAATCATCTAAAATTTAATTAATGAAGCACCAGGTACAACCCGGTGCTTCATTAATTAAAATTTTGCTGATGATGATTTTTATTACATGGTAAACGCATGTCGTGGACATCACTGCCCACGCGTGGATTACGACCAGTCCACGGCAATTATACTGTACCATATACTTTGAAGATGTAAGACAGTTTGTAAATTTGAATGTTGATGAATAGCACTAATAATATATTACAGAAATGGGAAACAACAAGATCATCTACTGAAATATGTATATTTCTTACGAAAAGTTGCGATTACACTCTAAAATCAGTTGGGTTAAAATTGAGTTGTTCACAGGAAAATAACCAAACGTTTGAAAAGAAGTTGAATCCTCCCATTGTTTTTATACTTCCATGCTGTCCTCAACATTTCGTAACCTGTGAGCGAAAATATGGCCGCGGCATCGTGCGCGTGTTCCAATCGAATAGATCCGCAAAGCCGATTGCGTCCGCAAAACGTGAGCCAATACTGTCCGCAAATGGAACGAGTTGATTGTATCCGCTGGCAAAAATGCTAGTCCGTTGTGTCTGAAGAGCTATCTAGCGTTTTGCAGAAATATTGGCAAACCGACACCAACTCCATTGCAGGCCTGTATGATCGAGTCAGGTGGGTGGCGTGCATTTAACACGAAAATACAACCACAGAATATACCTTCTCTTTCATTCCTGTTCTGCGTGCTTGACTTTGAGGAGACATTGATTTTCAAAGACATTCCCATGCGTAGACAGTAACACACGGGGACAGCACATAACATGACAATGAGTTATGGATCATCTATTAGATCCAGAGCGTTGGGTGACAGGCGAGGACACCAGGAACATATTAGATGACCAGGCCCACAACATGAGGTTTACAAGTTCTCTTTGATACATTCTTTAAATCTGGTTCGAGGACATGCCAGAAAATAAGTGGTCAGACAAGGACAATGTCAGGTACAAAAAGGCCAATGTCTGACTGAGGTTTAAAATCATCAGTCAAAATGTCTGATGCAAAAATTATCAATGAAGTTCAGTGATCAGAACATCATGCATGCTGGAAATCATGTACGTAACTAGCAAGCCTAACATTAATGATTATTGCGATCTCTGATTCTGGCAAGTTGGGAAGTGTGAAGAAAGTGACTGTACAGCTCGTCAGTATTAACTGCATGTGAAGGAATACGATTTGATATAGCCATACATGTATCTAAATTATGTGTGAAGGGTAATTCAGTTCCAATTCAGAATGAAACCAATCATACCTTGTTTGGCAGGGTTCACTGAGCCCTGCCAAACAAGGTATGGTTGGATGAATTCTGAGCAGTTTTAAGATGAAGGTACTTGTACACCCAAAACACTTTATTTCGAATACTCAAACTCCATTCTGTAATATGACAGATATCATTCTTAAATGACAGACCTGATTCATTTTGTGTCTGACATTTTGTCTGGAAGCACAATGAAAATTATTTTCAGGCTTGTTCGAGGAGTGTGCTGAAACGAAATATAATCCTGTGTCCAGGCAAAAGGTCGGGGGATATGTAAATGGGTGAACCTCTCAAGGTGTGTATCCGCCATTGAACGTGTAATACGTACTTGAGAAGAATCGCCTATGAGAAAGTCAGAAAGAAGCTGCAGTAACGAAACGGAGGAAGTAATAAACGTGAAGGTAGTAAAGCGTGAACATATTTGTGAAAACTTATAACATGTTTTGGAGAAATGTGAATATTATATTTGACATTTGACTGAACGTTGGGGGCCTGCGAAGTTACGAAATTCGATTCGATTCGAAATCGTCCCGATGATTCGATTCGAGTCGAGCGGATTCGGAAATTTTCCAATCGCCAAACTGTTCTCAAAACCCCTCATTGTGTCTTCTCTTGAACTCGTCTGACAGGTGACTTGATGATAATGGACTACTTCAAAATGTTCCGCTTCCGAAACTACATTGTCCCCGTTCCGACATACTCCGCACATTTGATTTACTTGCGCAGACAGACTATTCGCCGTTGAATACAATACTTGAGTGGACACTGACTGTATTTACGGTTAGGAAAACGTGAGATATACACAACTTGAAGAGCCGTGGGAGTCAAGTCGAGATTCTATTCGAAATCCTCTGCCTGATTCGACACGAGATTCAATTCAATCCGAAATTAGAGATTCGAAGAAAAGTTAGCGTGAAAAGTTAGCCTCAGTACAAGCGTTTCTCCATAGTGTGGTTTCCAGGTGTCGCACAAATATTCGCCGAACAGACATTAAAACACCTTTTATCACATGCGGTAAACTTATCACACCGGTGGCTGCTCACCTACTCCTTTTCACGCAGCCCCACCACACCACCGCATACATAGAGAAACTCTTTTTCACTCTCTGTCACACCCACAGATATATATGTATATAGCTACCTCGTCGTTTCGACACAATTTTCAGGTTCTTCCAAATTATATACTCTCAAACACGAATGCTGATATTTAAAAAAAAACGGCACAGTGCTCAAACGTGACTTCACGTCCATCCCCAACATAAAGTGAAGGTACGCAGATCCAGTTCCACCACACCTACTGACCATACTGTATATGATGAGGCCCCCAGATTAAAATAGGAATAAATTGCATTCTTGAATTAATGGCGGGGCGCATTTGTAAAATCAAACAAGCGTTGTTTTAATCCACAGAGTTTGGTATGGTCATATTTCGTGTTGTAATAATGCCCAATGTCTCCCCCGTCAAGGTCTTTGACTGCATTATTTAATAATGTAGAAAAGGAAAGAGAGCTTCATCGTCAACTAAAGTTGTCATTTAGCAGTAAAGTGCTAAATTATTGTTGGTCCTTATTTGGCAAATCCTAACTGATAAAATAATATCACTTCAAAGATAATATAAATGACATCCACAGAATATTAAGCTTTAACATTGTGGTACCGATACTAAAGAATAAAGCCCAAATATGGGCCTCCCGCACTCTATCAGTTAAATAATTTTCGAGAAGGTTATCTCCCCTTTCACCCACCATGTCTTTCTTCTCTGCGAGCTGCTGCGTTAAAATTGAAAAAAAAGTTTGGGTCATAACCGGGCTTAGCTCTTCATAAAATATCACCATTCAAATTTTATTACGTTTTCCACAAAACCATGCCTCATTTTGGAATGATCACGTTAAGCTACATTTCTGAGGCAAAACAGTGTATTCTTTTAGTATGTTAAGAACCGGTTTTACAGTTGTCTTCTCGCTATTTTAGTTAAGGCACAAATTAACGATAGAAATACCAAACAAATAAAACAAGTGTGCGATTGGGAAAAACGTTGGAGTTAGAACGCAGAATAATTCAAACCGTATGTTTTTCTTTTATGTCCGACGAAACGCACGCATCAGTTTATTTGCAGTTTCCGTGTTTTAGTAGTGGACATTTTGTTGAAATCCTCTGCACGATGATGTCAAAATACCGAAATGTCGAGCAAGAAATGAGTCCAATAATATAACTATTTAATCAATTCAATCCTGTTTGACAGAGCCCAATGAGCTCTGGCAAACAAAATTGAAATGGTTAAGTTCCAAGTTGCATTATGGGAAAAACTTGCAGCTTGAAATTTTGATATTTCAACGTCAATGTGTCGAAGAGAAGCAGTAATGTTCAAACATTATTGCAATTCGGGTTGAGTAGGGTGGGATTGAGAAAGGTATTTTAGTATTGTCTACAAGTGATGCGTTAGTGGTGTTGTAAATTACCTTTCCCTTTGGAGTCTTTTTGTGCAACACCAGCTATGAAATAGAA
This sequence comes from Pictodentalium vernedei, assembly GCA_031216915.1. Taxonomy (NCBI): domain Eukaryota; kingdom Metazoa; phylum Mollusca; class Scaphopoda; order Dentaliida; family Dentaliidae; genus Pictodentalium; species Pictodentalium vernedei. The sequence continues at coordinate 248,067,293 of CM062297.1, read as the reverse complement.
AATATGAACATCAATAATTTCTGATAAAATGTTTAAACAGAATAAAATGCGTGGAAGAGGAAAAAATGAAGACAATGAAAACTAAATAAAATTATAAACCTTACGTCGTTTGATCTAAAATAAACGACTGAAAACACCAGAGCGAATAAACGGAATCCGATAGTGGTCACACTTGAAATTGTGGTTAAAATATCTTTGCAGCAGAGGAGCACACAATTTCAAATCTGTTTTAAAATTAAAATTAATAATTGTGTTCTGTTAGGTATGTCCCGCGACATCTACCTCAAGTTTTCATGCCACCGCGAATCCAAGTTAATACAACTGAAAATTCGAATCACAAAACTTATGATTCTACGCTACATCCACAAGCAGATGCGGTATAGAACACCCATATTTTGTGAGGTATCGTGTGCTGATACTCACAAAAATAATTTCCATACTTTCAGAACCAAAGATCATGTACCACAAATTATTAGTAAGATATCGAGCGCTGAGACTCATACTAATGCTATCAACCTTAATCAAATTGTACCTTTCATGATACAAAAGTGGCCACCACCTTGCATAATACCTTCATTTCTGACATCCTCGAACGCAGAACTACCTGCATGATGAGGCCTTGACAACAACTGTAAACAGAACGCTGTATCTATAGTAGAAACAATAGGCCACCAAAATCAATCGAGTTAGCTGCGTTGAACTGCAAGCCAATATGATATTTCTAGACACAAATATGGAAGAAGTACAAAAGCGCAGACAACGTTAATCAGGTGGAGACAGAGTGCCGGAAATCCACTCAACGACTGTCTGCTGTCCCGCCGGTCCATGATCTTCACGTGGTTTACGAGGAAGATGGTATTTGCATACCGCATGTTGAAGGATGGAGTTATATTTGTGAAAAAAACGATTTGCAAGCAATTTCAATACTTCCATTTGGGCTTCTCAACTTAAGATTACTTAAATACATTAATGCTAAAAGACTTTATTTGAGTTTAGGATCTTGAAGAATCGCCGATCGTTCATTAGAAAAAAATATTTCTTTCAAATCATTGCGTTCAAGGAGTTGACAAAGTACCCGACCATATCAAAACACTTGCAAACAATTTCTGCACAAGGAGAATTGGTAGCCGACGAATCATAATGCGATAAAATAATTTTGAAGATAGGAACAGTTAACTCTTAACCCGCTGAGTATTTTCAATATAGTTTTCACTAAATCTACTCATGGCTGCTGTGAATTATAATATTTTGATATAGGATTTATCCTACCAAATAAAAATGAGTTGGTTAAATTCCTATTTGCGGAATGGGATACATTTGCTACTTGCAATTTTGATATTTCTACATCAGTATTTACAAGGTTAAGTTAACACTGAATCTCTCAACAAATATATGTTACATCCGCTTATTTATTACAGTATTGCCGCGACACATCAATTTAGAAAAAAAACAAAGTTGGTCATGTTAGCCATTTCAGCTCTAAGATCCTGAATGGCAGTGCTCCAAATAACTTTTTTTCTTTGCGTAGCAAAATGCTATAAATTTCCACAAAATGAATAGCATTTTGTAAAAATTACATAGCTATTTTTGTATTTAGAGTTATGTTATGCTGTTTTGTATTGAATTCGTCTAAGTAGATAGAATAGTTTCCATCCATTTCTGGGCATTTCCAAATGATCTGCAACACATGAAACATTTACTATGTCTTTTTAAACTGAACTGCCTTTAAGGGTTGCATGGACTTGGATATTTTCAAATAGCGTCTTGGTTGTTAAATAGAGTTCTCAAAATGGAAGTTGGGATTTTTAATTTGATGGGCTTGAAGTTATTTTTAATGAACATTTTATGCAAAATGTTGTAAAAACAGGAAGAATTTAAACCAATAGAATTCATCATACATATGAAGTTGCTAATGATGGTTGATGGAGAGTTAATCTGAGTTATGCGTGGAATGTTCCACAATCGGAAGTAAAGCATCAGTGAATTAGTTTTCAAATTTTCATTTACATTTTGCGACACAAGATAATCAACTGCAGCCTAATAGGCTGCAGTTGATTATCTTGTATCGCAAAATGTTATACATAACTGAACATTGTGTAGCTTTTTTCAAGTTTTGCATAGCAAAAAGCGACGCGACACCGCTTATTGTGAGCCCTGATGAATGGAATAGTCAGGTTGAACAGTACTTCCAACAGAATAAGCGAATTTTGAGCGAGTTTATCTTGTGTTTGTAGGAGGTTGTGTAATAATGTAATCGCACAACTCTATAGGGCTGTAGAGTAAATTTATAGCAGATCCTATTTGATGGTTGATCATTTTGTTGTCGCATCACCAGATGGCAAGTTTTCATTAACGCAAATGTGTGCGCACTTGACGTTAAGGGGGTTAGTCAACAGGCAAATCGAAATTCATTCATTTTCATCTGCTCCCTCTTGAAGAGTAGAGTAACTGTGGCAGCGACAAAACAACTCAGGGCGAGGCGAATGGGAAAGAAAAACGAAAAAAAAACACAGTTGGAGAACGTTTAATGAACGGTTGTAATCGGTGCTTCATTAATTAAATTTTTGATAATTTTTCCTATGATTAGAGTTTGGAATCTAATATTATTGCGTCCGTGGAATGTTTGCCCACCTGTGGAAAGTGAACAGTCTATGGCGGTCGCACAATATTGTTCTTCAACGCTAGCTGAGTATCAAAGTCATGCAAGTTATTACACAAGGCTGAGAACCGGGATGTAAATAGATACGAATTCACTGGTAAATTACAACACCACCACCAAGCATCACCATAACGAACTACACCATTGCAGCACAACACGGGTGAAAGCATCACATGTAGACTTGAAGACAAGACAGTAGTTACAGTTAAAACTAGAAGTCCTGTCACGAACTCTACGCTTATCTAGGCTTAATTGGGCGTAGAAATTGCGCGCAACTGCCATATCGAATGGCATCCTAAGCATGGTAGGTTCTCCTTGTTACTCATGGCAAACATAGGCAATGTTTCTACCAATGGACCTCCGGGTTACCCGGAGGTCCATTGGCCGAAACATTGCTTGTGCACAGGCCATATGTAGATATTTTGATAGCCTTACTATGGTCATAACGCGTAGATTAACGCGCAAAAATCTACGTGCTGTTTGTGCGCATTCCATGACAGGACTTCTAGGTTTCACTGTAGAAATAAATGCACTTTATTTCAATGACATCACGTGTTTGTTCATGTTTACATACAATCACAATATTTCACGGCAAAGGTGTTATTCAGACAAATATGTTTACGAAAACATTTGACATATTTCCCATTATAAAGGTATAAATAAAATATCTCGATTTGCCAGGTTAAAGCAGGAAAAGGTTTACAAAGCCCTCTAGCCTGTCCTGCTATGTGTTGCTTTTTAACACTAAGGTGTGTTACGTCTCGCTGTCAACAATTAAAAGGTGATCTTTACAAATCATTCTAATAACTTTATCTCCACATTGTCGTCCACTTTTCTTCCTTTGGTGATTTAACCATTCTAACAAACAGAATGCATTTCACTCGAGTCGAAGACTGTCAGATACGTTTACCAAATGTCTAAGCAAACAGAAAACTCCCTCAGACAACAGGTGCGTGTGAATAGAAATTGTTCGTGTCGTTTAAATGTGGCGTAACAGCATTGACTGTTTTCGTCAGCAAAGAGCAGTTATCAGATAAAATACGGTCCTCTGAGCGGGGCGATTGCTTAATGAAAGTGTCTTCATCCTTTTCCAGTAGCTGGGTGTGTTCATTTTCCCTTTATTCCTAGACACATTTTGCAAAATTTTCCGCAGCATTTGACCGAGAAAGAAAATAAGCTCAAAATGTAGAGGTCGGGTGGTGGATAAAACAATTGTAAACGATTCTTGTTTCCTTTCTTTTACTTTGGTAAAAGGTTGTAAATGTATAAAGAATGCCCAAGCCTGAAAAAATGTTGTGTCTGGCAGGGAAACAACTATTGTGGCTACAGCACGTGAATAATAAGTCTTATAAATTGTATAGAGGCCCATACTTCAGCCTCAAGACATAAATTATGACGTGTTTAATTGTTAGTTAGTTTGGAAGCCATCCATACCTATGGACAGAAAAACATTGGCATCATTCTGTTTCTCTGTCTTTTCAATAAGAATCCTGACACGATGTGACCTTGGCTCTTGAAAGTGCCGTTAAACCCATATAAAACAAGATCAATAATATTTATTTATTTATTTACTTATTCATTTAGTTATTGAGGTTTAACGACTCTTTGGACGGTGAGGGTCACTTCGTGTTGGAGAGTTTTACGATGGAGAATGCCGATGTACCCAGAGAAAACCAACGTACTAACTCCGCACAAGCATGGATGATATTGGTTGAAGGCAAGTGCACCCATCCACTTGCACTACGCCTTACAGTTAAAACTGGAAGTCCTGTCACGAACTGTGTGCTTATCTTGGCTTAATTGTGCGTAGGAATTGCGCACAATTGCCATATCGAATGGCATCCAAAGCACGACAGGTTCTACTGGTTACTCATAGCAAACACAGGCAATGTTTCTGCCAATGGGCCTCCAGGTTACCCAGAGGTCCATTGGCAGAAACATTGCTTGTGCACAGGCCATATGTACAGATTTTGATAGTCTTACCATGGCCATGAAACGTAGATTAACGCGCAGATCGACGTGCTATTTGTGCGCATTTCATGACAGGACATCTAGTTTTAACTGTAGTACACCAAGTAGGCGATTGGGATTAAGTGCCTTACCCAAGGACACAGCTCAATTACCACTCGTCTGTATCGAGCTGCTGACCTTTCACTTTGAAGTCCAATGCTCCAACCAATGAGCCACCGGGCTCCTTAAACAAACTACAGACAGTGAGAATAAACTTTGAGATAAAAACGTTGTGGATCTTGTATACGGTAACTATAGTTACAACCTTAACATCACATTGTTATTATTAGTTTCTGTGAGACTCTGTACAATACGAGCTCGTTCCAATAGTAAAGAACATAAAATGAGAAAACTCGTCTGGCAGTTCAAAAATATATACTTTTTGTTTGGTAATTTTTTTCTGGTTTGCACTTGTTTCATTGATGGATCATTAGCCATTTGTTAGGAGTTGAATATAGGTTGTTTTACATTTCATGTTAAAACATAACATCTTCATTTATAGGATTTTACATCTAATTATTTGAGCCAATCCAGGCCAATCCATTATATTTTGTGAATGGATAAACCAATTATATCCAGTTGTAGGGTTTTGGTTGAACTTCTTAGTAGCAGAAAGTAATGTTATTATTAGTTTCTGTAAGACTCTGTACAATACGAGCTCGTTCCAATGAGTGGTCATAACCTATGTTTTAGAGACAAAAATGAAAAAAAATAATGAAAATTAATTGGCGATTGTTGAGAATAGCGCTGTCCGGTTTCGGCCGTTACGTTAGGTAAAGGGTTAAAGAATATAATTATCGTTAATAATGAAAAGTAATAAACAGAGTAATCGCTTGACTGGACTGGTTACGTGAAATAATTCATTCGAGGCGAGGGACTATATTGTAAAACACTCGTGCGCAATCGCGTACTCGTGTTTGTACAACGTCCCTCACCTCTCATGAATTACTTCACGTAACCAGTCCAGTCAAGCGATTACTCTCTATATTTTCAACTCCAAATTTGAACTGGTAAAACAGCCAGTAATAATATGGACTCTTCCAATTTCTGCCATTGAACTGACATGGAAGATACCACCAGTGTTCAAAGGGTTAAGCTTCTCGGGGACAAATTATACAACTTTGGTGAAATAGGGACTTTTTACAAATCCAACTGTATGGTTATGAATTGTGTTACTCCAGCCGGATAGATTATCCAATGAGCGGTCATAACTTGTGACCGAGGACTGAGGAAATCACCGACAATAATCGTCAACAGTGTCCGCGTATTAAATAAATAATACCGACACTACCAGTATAGTCATTGTCACTGTCCGCCATGTTGTTTTTATAGCAAAAATCGAAGTCTGAATTCGCCTAATTAGTACTTTAGAAAGTTTGCCCTCATTTCAAAGCGTAAAAAAGCAGTTAGAGTTGTAATTGCGACCAAACAATGATTGAAGTAATAAGTCAATAATTTTCTTGGCGATTACCCTCTTATATTGCATCACTACTCGTCTGCCTTTGTAAATAAATGAACGCCGATAGGAAAATTGAACGAAAACATGAATCGGTTTGCGAACATTTCGTAGGCTAGCATTATAAGTACGTCACGGGACGTTTAGCTGGTAGATGTGGTGTCACTTAGGTGTCAGTGAGAACAATATTAGGCTTGACTAAAGCCTCGCCTGATGGTGTTCTCACTTCGGCTCGTGTGACACCGTATCCGTGAACTAAGCGTTTCGTAACTTATAGTATGCTGGTTATAATGGGTATAGCATTGTATCTCCTAACACAGGGCATTTTGGTGTTTACCCCAGCTCTCGCTAAGTTTAGGAAGAGGGGGATACAGTAACGGCTACTCTCTGCAATGTGATTATTTAAAATCTGATTCACTCTTTTTAGATTCATTTTAAACCTTAGCACTTTACAGTTTGACACACAAATTTCTATTTGCATGACGTTTAGCTATTGCAATGGACACAAACAAAAACACCGTAGTGGCCGTCCATTCACCATTCAATGGCCGTCCATTCACCATTCAATAGCATTTCACCGGACTTGAATAGGTAGTTTAACAACTATATCTTGGTGGCCCTTTCCTAATAGTTCATTAACACTTTGAAACCGAAAGGGCGCTTTTCCGGTCCAGCATCGTGATACGACGTGAATTCATAAAGTGGATAGGTGCTCAGTGAATTTATGTGGTAGACCAATCAAACTTTTCTACGTGCACCACCCAGTGACGAATATAGACTCTTCCAACTGGTGACACTGAACTGATGTGGAAGATACCATCAGGCTTCAAAGGGTTAAAGAGAAATCAGGCGACTAAAGTCTGTAGCATAAAATTGATACTTTGATATCAAGTGTTCAAATAAAATTTAGAAAACTTTGTTAGCTTAGAAGCGCAAGACAAACACACAAGCAATACACACACACGCGCTAGCGCTCCACGGACACACATACACTCACACTTACGATCGAAATTGAGCATGCACCACCCCTCCCCACTCACACGACACCAATCACTGACTGTATATAAGCAGTGCAGAAGCAGGATCTAAAAAAATATATTTTGTTGTGGTTAACTCTGGCAGGGCATGGTCTGTGGGGAAAAAGAACTGGTAGGGGAACATCATTGCGGCAACATCATGCACTGTCGATAATATCTTAAATAATCAGTTTAACCAGGCGATTTCCTTTGCGAGAATAAGACGTGGGGCTGTATTCATATTCTTGATGATTAATAAATATGATTTGATAAGTAATGTATTGCGTGTGATCAAAATTATTTGAGATGAACAGGGATATGAGCTGCCCCGCAGAGTTAATTATCAAGTGGAGAAGATTACCCAGAACAGTATTCCTTTCTGCAAGAATTGTGTTTGACATTTAATTTTACAAGAAACCATTGTATATCATTCACGAGGCACCTCTCGAGTTTATCACATGTAATTATTTGTATCTATCAAACTCGAAGTAAACACAGGCCAGCCCTGTTATTTTCAAAATAACAAGGAACACTACTCCGGCCGTTATCGAAGAAACACACAGCGTGTCTCGAAGATATGAATAAACCCCTATCCTGTTCGTGTTCTTTTTGTGTTCTCGCGACTAACACAGTCTTGAACAGGGGTGTTTTGGTGGCGATTGGGTTGTGGTTGTTGTGGTGGAAGTGGAGATCGCTACTTCTTCCAGGTATGAATGCTGAATTTTAAATTCAAACCAACATCATTTTCGCCTCACTAAATGTACTGCAAAGTGATGTTAAAGAACCAACGATGTAACCTAATTGCATAACTTAATTGCAAAAACGTGATATATTCAAATACGATAACACGAGTTTTAACCCTTCTTTAACGGCCATAACTGATCGGCGCTGTTAACCCTTTACCCAACGAATCGCCCACATCCGCCCGCGTAATATGCAAATTTAGAATCTGAAAAAAATAATATTTTTCAAAAAAGTTCAACAAAACCATATCATGTGACCCCTCTTTGGAACGAGCTCGTCGAGATCGTTCGAATGAGGGGTCACATGATATGGTTTTGTTGAAATTTTTTGAAAAATGTTAAAAAGTGATTTTTCAAATAATACATTTTGATATCGTCTGCGTTGGGTAAAGGGTTAACTAACATCGACATTCAAATTTTAGTACAGTTCAGTCGCCGTTGACTGGTAGTAATCCATCACGCAGTGATGTTTACGCATGATTTACCAGGTAATAAAAATCATCATCAGCCAAATTTTAATTAATGAAGCACCAGGTTGTACCCGTGCTTCATTAATTAAATTTTTGATGATTATTCCTATAATTGGTGTTTAGAATCTAATATTCTTGCGTCCGTGGAAATATTTCACACCAGTGAAAAGTGAAAAGTCCGCGACGGCTGTACTGTACATTTTCTATTTTTGTCCCTGGAAACATTGCTTTTACGGTGTCCTTCCAATGAGGAGTCATTAGCTTTGGTTTTGAAGCACACTGAAAATGTTTTAGTGGCTGAAAACTCTCAAGTCATTCTGAGTAATGGGTGGAGTAAAGTATTTTTGTAAGGTAATGGACACGTCGTTATTATAACAAGAAAGGCAAGAACGCTTTAGGTCCATGTTCTCATGTTTGACAAATGAAAAAAAAATCATTTATATTATTGAGTTTGGTGTCCCATTTGACTCAAATGTTAATGATAAATACCATATATAATTATAATTAAAAAAATACGTTTTTTCGTCGCAAGTTAGATTTGCTTAAAATCTTTCGGTGAGATCCTTCCGATGGGATAGGAAATAATTGTGAAAAGATCTCGTTATTGCATGTTTGATAAAAGTTAAAAGACTGGATCTGGAAATGAATACGCCGCGCAAGTTACCATTTCTGTCGGGAAAATACAGAAATCAAACAACTGCTGGTACATGAAGCTTCTAAAACAGCATTCTCTACACGTGACGAAAAATTCTAAGTAAAAAATAATAACAAAGTTGGTCAGAGATTCATTTCTGTCAAAATAAGGTGCTTTAAAAATAGTGCACGTAAAATTATTAAAATACGCTGTTAGGGGAGCTAAAACCCTCACCGACAATGTTCAAATCAGGTTATGTGTTTTTCTCTTCATGCAAACTGTGGGTGGCGGAACACACTCCATGCACGTAGGTGGGTGGTCGGATGGTGATTGAGTGGGCGAAGAAGTATGGGTTTCCATTACACATCATTTAAAAAAAAAATCATATTGGGTGTGTGTGTGTGTGGGGGGGGGGGGGGGGGCACTCACACACCCAATATGACGTTTTTTAAATGTCTGTTTGGGTCATATATGTAACTCCATCGTGAATACATTTAAGAAAATATCAATTATTAACCCTTTACCTAACATGTAAAGCAGACGACACTTGCAAAACAAATTCTTGAATAACTATTTTTTTAAATATTTTGTCTCAAAAACATAGGTTATGACCCCTCGTTGGAACGGGCTCGACGAGCTCGTTCCATTGAGAGGTCATAACCTATGTTTTTGAGACAAAAAATGAAAAAAAATAATGAAAATTAATTGGCAATATTTGAGAATAGTGCTGGCCGGTTTTGGCCGTTAAGTTGGGTAAAGGTTTAATACAAATTGCGTTCGGCCCTTCTCAGGATCCAGCAGCCCAACATGAAGGTACATGGGGCAGCGAAAGCAGAAGTAAATCTGCAATTTGGAGACATAAACCATGTAAGCATTTACTTCGTGTCTTCATTCAGACCTTTATAGGAAATTCGAGGACGTCCTTATTCTTGTCTGAAATTAAAAATGACTAGAATGCTAAAACTTTCCTGGGAATTTAAATGGGATATCCGTTTTCGACCTTGTCAAGCTTACCATGCCCTCGACAACTTTAACGGAAGCAACATGATTGCTCAGAAGTACATCGCCAATTAAAAATTTAAAAATTCTCTATTAATCATTTGATAAAAGAAGTAAATTCTTGATGCAAACTACAAAAAAACAAAAAACAGTTGAACTCTCTTGCTCTGAGTTAACCCTTTACCTAACGAATCGGAAGCATCAGCCCGTGTAATTTACAAATTAAGCAGTTAAAAAAATATATTTTTCAAATATTTTCAACAAAACCGTATCATGTGACCCCTCATTGGAACGATCACGTCGAGCTCTTCCAATGAGGGGTCACATGATATGGTTTTATTGAAAGTTTTTCAGAAAATTTCAAAAACAATAAATAAAATAATAAATGTTGATATCCTGTGTTACGGATAAAGGGTAAATGAACTTGAAAAGGACCACGCGTGAATTTGAATTTAACAACGGTCTTCGTTAAAGGAAAATACACACATTTCCATATTAAAGTTTATGTATTACCCCAGGTCGAGCCATCTTCACCGAATGTCACATGGAGCACAGCGGTGCCCTTTTGTATAACATTTACAGGTTTTCTCACAAAAGCATCAATTTATTTTGAAATTTACTGTGCATTGTCTAAGTGAATAGTGGTAAGATGGTCTTGCGAAAGCAGTGAGAGTTGGGCGAACTCAAATGTTTTTTCCAGAATATTCAATAATTCGGAAAAGGGAATTTCATTTTAAAGACACGAACTTCATATTGTGCTGATATCAATGATGGCTACTTGTCCGTCTACCACTTTGGTTTCCAATTACTGTGGGCAACATTTCTTGTCTGTTGCATTGGTGTGTGAGCTCGGATGAAGAAACGCACGGAATTTGCTCGAAAGGGGATCACTTTGGGCTGTCAGACTCGACTGAGGTATCCTATACTGTACTGTGATCGAAAAAGCGGTCGATTTTTCGATCAGATCACGATATGGTTACGACACTGAAGTCTCAATAATTCGAGATTTCATAAACATAGAACTGCGAAATCAAGCATCTGAAATTCAATTTTCTATCATATCTTTTTAGTCGGTGATATTCCAGTATGTTTTGGGTGGGAAAGAGGCAGATAATTTCAACGCATCGCGACCCAGTCGCAATTCGTTCGAAATTTGTTGTCCGCTTTTGTATTCACAGTACTGCATTTCTGTGTTCATCGAAGAGTCCATTACCAACAATGTTGAAAGGCAACCCGTATTCGAGTATTACAGTCGAATAGCGAAGCGAAACCCATGTATTGGAGAACGACGAAAATACCTGCAAAGGGAAACGTACATTTGAATTTCCGTAATTGCCCTGTTTGTACTAACTTTTTGCATTCAATCATAACGTTTGTTCCAAATTATATGTTAGTGGAAATCATTATCCATAAACAGAAACAATTTGTCCTCATTGCTAAATTACTTGGTGCACCAAGCTATATCAGCTGGGATACTGCTTCGATTCAGACTTGTTTACTGGGCTGTTGGGTACAAGTATTTTGTTCAAAAACGACAAAACAATTTCGAGACATTAGATAATTCTATAGTTCTGGAATTGGTGAGACGTGCGTGTTAGACAATGTTGTACAATGTTCCAATACGAGTTTAATCCCCGGCTTCTGATTGGATGACATCTGGCGTAGTTTCTTTTATGTTTATATCTCCAGTAGCAAATGTTACCGTCAGACGTCAACACCCTATTTTTTGTGGAAATGACGTTGCCTGTTTCGTAATTGCTTCATCAACGAAGAGACAAGCAAGCCGCTTCATTGTACTGGATTTTTCACACGGGCAGCAGACGGTGTTCCGGATAAAGTGTTGTTTAAATCACAAACCGATTTACGATTTGAACTAAGATGGAATAAGTTTATCTGGTTTATTCATTATATTTATGCTATGTTGTCGTGGGTACACGAGGAGTTTATTTACTAAACCTGTGATCGTTAAAAGTTTTCTTTACAGAAGGCAAGTTTTAACGAACACAAGTTTAGTAAATAAGCCTTTCGTGTTTCACAATGTTGATTTTTGGGCTATGGGTGGTGTCTTGTTGGAACATATATGCTTCGCGTCTCGGTTGAACATACGCTCCGAGCCGAAAACCTCAGACCATGTTACCTTAAATTCATCACAATAATTTATAATGTTAGATCCAAAGACTGAGGTACGAAAAAATATGTAGGCCTACTAATTCCATGTGCATATACAAGACAGTTATCAGCTTATAAACATAAAACTGGGTTTGCAAGATTTAAACGCATTCACCTTCCAAATATCTAACATTAATGCCCCTAACCCTGTTCCAAAGCTGAATCCTTTTAATATACATTCGTCCATTGTTAACTTAAAGGGGGAATTGTTATTTATATTGTTTTATAGAAACAAAATAACAAAAAAGTCTGTGTGGGCGGGGGTTGGAGTTGAGCACTGGGATAGTCTACTTTAATAATACAAAACAAAAAAAGTTTATTTGGTCGGTTACCTCGTTGTGTACGGTATAACGGTTTGGTAAAGTATTTGCCTCGCTTAATCGATGATTCGTTTCTTGTAAAGATTTGGGTTTGGCACAGAAGAGAGAATAAAAGGACACATCTGTATGTAAGACAAGCTAGACTTTCTGTGTGTGTGTGTGCGGGTGGGGTGTATATATTGAAGGATGCAGGTATGTTTTCGAAGCATTTGAATGTTGATTTCCGATGACCTGACCAAGAATCGAACTATCGGCAACACCGCCTGGCAATCAGGAGTCGAACACCTAAACCACTAGACAATTTCACACCGTCAAAAATGGTGGCTGGATTCTAGTATTGCATATAACGTTCTCGTTATAATTCGGTTCTTTTTCCTTACGACAGCTGCATGAAAGTGTGAAACGTGATGGTGACAGTACGAACAAATCCCCACAAAGCGGTTAACATGTGTCTGTGTTGTTGTGTATGGCTCAGTGTATGGGGACGATTTTTAGGTGCGGCGAAATTATGCCCGAGAAGGATGAGCATTCACAGTTATACATCAAGGGAAAGATGGATGCCGGCAGCATAATACAATTCGAAGTTAGTGGGTATTCAAACAAATATCACCTAATATGAGCTCATTATTTCAGTAATGGAATACAGGTATTTTAAGAATTTGAAAATTTGAAAGCATTTTCCTGCTGTATTAAAATTAACAAAGCCTAAATTTTCCAGTTAACTCGGGTTAACTAGTTATCTCATGTCCACAAAACGAAAGACATAGATATTCGTACTGTCGAAAAAAACATTAGAAATCCACACGTCTTCGCTTGTGGATCCTCTTCAACGTATAAAGCACACTACTCTGCGCACAGCCGCTTTGCTGGAACGTCAGCGAAAAAACATCTATCCCCGCCCCCCAAAAGTCGACAGGTCAATTAACACTGTTACCCCCTCCCACCGCTAAAGTTTGATGACTTGAGAGCTGTTACACAGGCACTGTAGTCACGGCGTAATAGGTCTCACATTATCAACACCAAACGCAAGCCTAGATGAACACCAGCAACTAGGTAACAACTTTCCAATATGGCATTTGTTTTTTGTCAATTATAACTGAAAAACGCAGTAGAATACAACCACCGTGGACTGGTCGTAAGCCACATGTGGACAGTGATGTCCTCGGATGCGTTTAACAGGTAATAAGAATCGTCGTCAGCAAAATGTTTATTAATGAAGCACCGGGTTGAACCCGGTGCTTCATTCATTAATTTTTTGATGATTATCCCTACAGTTAGTGTTTGGAAACGAATATTATTACTTCTATGGAAAAAGAGCCGACCGTGGAAAGTGTCAAGTCCACGGCGGCCGTACTGCAAATATCCAATTTGCATTGCCGTGAAAAATATGTACATCGTCAACATGTTCGTTTTTCGCAGATAAAAAAAATATATATATAGAATATCCCCATAGTAGCTTGGTGTACCAAATGTTCACCACGAGTAGTGAAGTGGTGTTAACCGCGAGCCTTTGGCGCGCGATTAACACCACTTCACCACGAGTGGTGAACATTTGGTACACCAAGCTACTTTGGGTATATTTTATTTATACCATGATCGTCAGATTATTAAGAGTTGCTATTATTTTTTCTCGATTTTACTGAGCAGGAGCCGTACATACGTGCGAATTTGCTTTTGTTTACACGAGGATCGGTGGGCGGTACTTCCGCTGTCAATTTTATGGTATAAATTTTATAAAGTATCAGCGAGGAAACTATAGACGAAAAAGTTTTGTGTAGAGCATTATCTTTTTTTATCTTATACCTGTTGAAGATATAGTCCATGTGTTATAGATTATCTATAACACATACCCCTATGTCATATAGATTGGAGAACGGACTATAGTCTTTTTCTATATTATAATATAATGATGACATTCGCAAAATTGTTTATAAATCGTGTCAAATCTGGTGAAATTGATTATCAAACATATTTTTGTCATAAATCATAAGAATTGAGGCGTAAGTATATTTTCTGTAATTGTTTTCCCAGTTACAGAGCCACTTTCTAAGGGGAACTATACTCTATCATTCACTTGAATTTGTATCCTTGTTACGCACTAACAGCTTTTCCGGGCACATCACATGTATTCATGCCCAACAAGAGAAAGCAGTCGACTCCACTCCAGATGAGTCGACATTTTGACACGAAATCATCCCCAAAACCCTTTTAAAAATGCAGAAAAGAACTAAAATGGTCGGTATAAGATAAATACAACAGTACCATAGTGTGTTTTGATATGTTTGATATCTCAACTCGTTGAAAGTGAGTTTTCACTCACTTTCAACTCGTTGAGATATCAAACATATCAAAACACACTATGGTATTATCGTATATATAGTGGTAGAGTATTAGATTACTTTTTGTGGATCAGAATATCTTCATCAATAATTCTTTCGTAACAATTTGTTGGAAAGAGCCACCCTTCATTTTCGCTAAACTGTAACAGAATGAATATTCCATATTACTGCTATATTGGAAGATAAAAAAGAAGCTTGGGCTGAGAGTGTGAAAACGATTCGTTGCGAGATGATTACTTTAAATATGGAGTGTAGTCTCCACCCAATTACTACCAACTTCCGTTAAAATAACAAGTGTGAGGAAAACTTTCGACAATGGACCTCTCGGTGTAACCTGGAGATCTATAGGCTCAAACTTGGGTCCCGTGAATCTAAAATGTTGGGTTTAAGTTAATCTCAAATCGAACTAGACAACCTATTTCGAATCGCATCGAATCTTGAATACAATTTGTCCACTTTTCAAGTTTCAACTGCACCGTCTCACAATCGTGGACGAAAGTAATAATGACAGTACTGCATTCAACAAAGGGTCATCATTCTCGTCTGCTTGGGCCAGTCAATGAAAAAGCAAAACTTAAAAAACGAAATATTCTAGAAACGGATTCAAGGTAGTGTCGATAGTGGAACCTCCTTGATCTCTTCTATTATCAGAGACCAATACAATGAACCTTTTGCAATTGTATTTTCCCGCATTGAACCATTAGCATTTCAAAAGATATGACAGTTTGCCAACTGCTAATGTTCATTTCAATTAGCTGTTTCCATAAATAGAAACTACAATTGTATTCTGAAAAGTACAACTATAAAAGTTTTATAGAACTGGCCCCAGGAGCCAATACTATAAAACTTTTACATTTGCTATTGCTATTAATATAACTGACTAAATGAAGTATTAGCATTTTAAAAGATATGGCAATTTGCCATTTGGCAAATTGCCAGATCTTTGAAAATGCTAATGGTTCATTTTAACCCATTTAAAGTCATAATTGGAAAAAACAATTCTAGAAAATACAATATTATTGTAAAAGTTTTATTGTATTGGCCCCAGGAGACCTGATGGCAGAAGAAGAAATCAAGAAGGGACATTCTCCGAATCAGCGCCACTAGAATCAAATCGAATATAATTATTGGAACAATTTCAAATCGAATCGAATCTAGATGAAACTTGACTCGCGCGACTTGCGCTCTTCGGTGAAAATAAGTTATTGATTTGGTGAGAAAAACACATCACCAGTATCTTCATGTCAATCCATTCACAAGGTAATATAGATCTCTTTTTGTTCGCAGATAGCTCTCTGGTGCTTCGGTTCTCCGAGACTACAAAACCATCTCGTTTGGTTGGATGGTATTTATAGGAAATATTTAATCGGTTTGATATCGATCAAATGCAGCCTCAAAACAATGTGAAAGAATGAATGGATACGAGCATGGAAATTTAAAATCTAATTGTCAGGAATTAACCCCGTCGCAACCTGACACTATTGTCCCCAGTCGAAAAATGGTATGGACTTTAAAATGGGCTAACTTCGATAACCCGTTTGTTCGTGGGACCGTACGTTATTCGTGTGTAATTACTTCGGGCTATTTCTCTTACTAGTTAAATTTATCATTATTTCACTTATCTAATTGTGTACACTGTGATTCTTTTCACTTTCACCCATTGTTGTAAACTTCTTATGTCTGTCTGTTTGTTTATTTGGGTTTAACATTTCTTTCATAAACCAGAGTCACGTCGTGCCTTGCGGGGGGGTGGGGGGAGGTTATGGGTAAACGCTACATTTTGATCCACATTACAGGGCCTAATTTGCATCTCGCTACACAGAAATGCTAAAACTTCTGATGATTGATAGCCAGGACTTTGTATGCAGATTATTGCCTAGTCACGTATTTTTACATTTTGCCTGATAACGCTGAATATTGTGGAATGCATAACAGTGCGACTGATTACCTTCGTTCTGTTGTGCATTCTATAATGTTCAGCGTTGTTGACGTTTATCTCGACTGAACAACCTTGTTCTATTAGGTGTGGAGGCACAAAACAATACACTCATCCATGCCTGGTAGGACCATGATGACCGTCCCAATTTATGCATTGCCGCCCATCGCCATCACCGGTGTACCTCCTCGTACGAGAAGTTTACCACATAGCTTGAATCGGGAGGGCGTGAAAGAGAGAGAGAGAGAGAGAGAGAGAGAGGGAGAGAGAGAGAGAGAGAGAGAGGGGAGAGAAATAACATGTATAATTTGTAAATACCCACCACGGACATGTAACATAAACTCATGTAACATAAACTCATGTATATTGAAATATTATTCGTTTGTACTTTACTCCATGTAAACGGAAAAAAGTAATGAAATAAAAAATAAAAAAAAGTCGTGTCATACTGGTTTACGGGAGAAGGAAACCGGAGTGCCCGGATAGAACCACCGACCAAGGGCGAGCAGCTATCAGACTCTCCAACTTACTAACTCTGCACGAACAGAGTTAAAAGCGGTCGAAAGCTAGCACACGATCTCAGTGCAGTACACTTATAGTACAGTACGTGGGGAGTGTATTATCACTAAATCACCCGTTAGTGGAGATTCCACCCAAGCAATAATTGCCAATTTGTTGCAAAGCATTACAAACACAAGCAAAGTTCCAGCCAATTGACGTCGTGGTTAAACCCGGAGGTCGATTGGCTGAAACACTGCTTGCGTTTTTTTTTTGTCCATATGTACAGAATTTGAAAGTGATACTGTCAAGGTGATAGCTAAAAGTTGCGATTTTATTGTATAAAAGTGTAAATATTTTCGATATTTCTGCCTGGGTTAAATAATGTAACACGTAAATATAGGTATATAACGGACCCCGAAAACCATTTGTCATCTAAACAGGCATCAATAACTCAAACTTTAGTTATTAAGTATGAAAGTTTAATGTCCATTATGGCGCACTTCTTGAAGGCTAAATGAGCTATCTGATAGCAGGTCAGTAGTAAGAGAGACAATATTCTTTTCTATGTAAACATTAGCCACGTAATTACAGTCAGTTAATATTTAATGGTAGAAACCTGAGCATCACACATGTTTTGGACACACACCCATATTACGCATCTATCCTGTCTCCGAAATGTCAAAATACACCCAAATGCGAGTCTTTCAAAGGAACTTTAAAGCGAGCATTAAATTAAGATAGATCTAAGCGGCCAAGTTCAAGAGAAGCGATTAACTGAGAATAAATGTTCTGGCTATCTAAATAAGAATCAGTGGATTTCTCGAAATTTTTATTCCACCCAATTCCAGTCGGAAGGTGTGTAAGGCTGTGGGTCGTTGCGAGGCTGTTGGCCTGAGGGCACTCAGAGAAGGTCCGAATTTAGCCTTGGCCGTCGAGGGTCATAGGCACCGAGATTGAAAGTCCGCGTATTGTCGTAACCCTGTGAGGGTTGTAAGGAACCGATTGTAGTTTGTTAACGGTTGCGAACCGTAGTGGCATAGTAGTCAAAGAAGTAAAAGCTGTAAGGCTGAGGTCTAGAGACCGTATTAAGAGCTTGAGTAAGCGCTTGAATAGCTCGCGAGATAAGATAGTTTTAGGTGGTGCGAGAATTAGTGATGTTGAGAACACTTTGCAGAATATTATCATGTAAGCTTTGTTAAGTATATATCTGATGGCGAACAATAACTTAACCCCGACAAAGCGCAAAGTGACAGTGACTGAATTGTGAAAACGTGATTGAATTGTGAAAACGCTGATAAAGTCGCACAAGCAGAGCATTGCACGTGTTAAGCCCGACTGACGGTGAAGTTAACCCTGCGAGGAGGAGCTAACGAGAAGTGAATAGACACTTTGTATTTGTCGCAAACCGTGAGAGGATGAAGATGATGTGAGGTTGATGAAGCGGACACAGCTAGCTATGGGAGACGTCGAGGGCCCTAAAGAATAAACTTTTGTCCTCGTAATTAGTGTATTCTTATGGATAATTTTGTGAGTAATTTGTTTCATATTATATTTCTTCGTACATGTAAATAAATAATCTTTTTAGTGAATTATCGTTGATCACCCTTTGGCGTTGTAAGCCACAGGCACCTTCAGGAATCCTAAGAGTCCCAAGCGGATAGGGCATTGATAAGGTGGCAAAGTTTACGTTCGAACTGGGGTTCAGACGACAGACACTGGCTGTCGACTGAGCACTGATAAGAACATAAATTTTCCTCCATCACTTAACCCCTGTAACGCTGCGACAGATACTTTGGGTGATAACTCCACTTCACGGGTGATTTTGTTACAATCCACTCTCCACATACTGTACACAACGTCACCGTGCCTCCTCGTGGAACTTGACATAGTGATACAAGGTATGTTTTTACGAAGTTTGATTTTCACCACAATCCGTGCATAATTATTGGTTTATTTAAAGACTATTTGAAGATCTTCCTCAAAAAACTATTCTCAGGGATTTGCCTGTCTAGTGGAAGGAAACATGAAAGCCACGTTTGGGGTTACCGTTGATCTGTAAGTCGGAATATGGTTTGTTACACGCTTCAAAGATTGGGGAGTATCCTAGGATGTGCTTTCGAAATGATAAACGTGCCCGTTTTGGTTTGCAAAGCCAAATGTGGCCAGAATTACATAGCTATAGCTGGTTATAGCGGCTATTATGTGTTTTTGCTTGATGGAATCTGATAAATAACAATTAAACTCAAATCAATTTAGTTAACCCTTTACCTAACAAATCGCCCGCATCCGCCCCCGTAATATGCAAATTGAGCAGGTGAAAAAATTAAATTTTTCAAAATATTTCGACAAAACCATATCATGTGACCCCTCATTGGAACGAGCTCATTGAGCTCGTTCCAATGAGGGGTCACATGATACGGTTTTGTCGAAATATTTTGAAAAATTTACAAAAATGATATTTAAAATAATAAATTTTGATATCGTTTGTGTTGGGTAAAGGGTTAAGGGTTATAAACACAATTTATTTACTCTTTGAACCCGTAAGACCAATTTTTTCGGTCCAAGACATAATTTCGTCCCATTTTTGTCTTATTATAAGAGGTCTATACACGGGGCATTGATGATAAAATATTAACTGCCGCTGCAGACTGCCGTTATCATTTTATCCTCCTTGTATATTGATATTGGACTGATCCATCTCACTGTAAGTGTACACAGAGGCGATACCATTTCAGGAAACGAGGCTTGAAATGTTTTAATAAGTCAAACATTTTTTCCAATAACTAAATTTGTTATTTTAGAATATTTACGAAACGTGTATATCTTTGCGGCAATTTGGAAATCGTACAAAAGTTTGTGCTTGCAAATTAATGTAAATGACTTAATCAATGCGCTTAGCCTGTCGCCTATATTTTTTTACAGTGTGAATATTAACTGGCCAGGGCCGTGATATTAGACATATTTTACTAGAATTGCGCTACATTCTCTCAGAATCATTATCGTGGTTTATAAAAATGTAGACCCGAAGCTGGAAGGGTGGTCGATGGGACGGCTACCGTGACCATGTGTCCATCCGAAATTCCTATTGTCTGTCGTTAAACGAAAATAATTCTTGAAAAAAATAAAATAATAATAATAGTAGAAATAATAATAATAATAATAATAATAATAATAATAATAATAATAATAATAATAATAATAATAATTAATACAAAACAAATGTTTCGAGCCTGTTTCGTGCATTATTGTGTAAATAAGTATACTGAGCTTGGTTTCATGTTCGTACCGACTGGCAGCGACCCAGAAACAGTGCGGGAAAATGTTAACTTTCGCCACACGTGTCGGAATCTTTTAAGATCCTAGCTACAGGCCTGCGCGGTAAATTGACGGTAACTGAAAGTCCGTTTCACCAAAACCCGTCGTTCATTTGCACTGTTCCAACGAAGGGAAGATGACTGAAATGTATTATCATCTATGGTTTCGATGCATCAGAGGGCTCTTTGTCTCCTCCTCGGTTCTCTGGTCATTTTGCATTATGTGCTAGATTATCGTGAAAATCGAAGATCGATCTCATTATGTCGCGTGATGTTCATGGACACAAAGAGAAGAGCGCCATTTAAACACGAATGTTTAATGTTTCCTGTCACGAAAAGTGACACCTTCCAGCCTGTCCGAAAAGGCATGACGCACAACTCAACAAAATCCACCCCTGCTGGTATTTTTGGTAATTTACACCACTGCTCTCTTCGTAATCCAGTTTTCTACAGTACGGTAGTCATGGACTGGCCACTTTCCACTGGTGGGCAATATTCCCACGGACGCAATAATATTAGAATCCAAACACTAGTTACAGGAATAATCATCAAAAATTTAATTAATGAAGAACTGGGTACAGCCCAATCTTCGACGGACGGACAGACCCCTTTTTTATACCCCCCTCAAACTTCGTTTTGGCAGGGGATAATTAAAATTTTGCTGCTGATGATTTTATTACCCGGTAAACGCAAGCGTGGATATCACTGCACCCGCGTGGATTACGCCCAGGTCACGGGGACTGTTCTGTACATGTTTTGTAACATGCATATTTCATTCAACCTAGGGCCTTACGATGCTTTGAAATTCGATTCGATCCAATCCGAAATCGTCGCGATGATTCGAATCAATTTGAGTAGTGCTCATTCGAAAATCTACGAATCGTCGAGGTGTTTTCAACATCCTGCAAGATGTCTCCTCTGGAACTCTTCTTTTATTATCAGGTCTCCTGCACGGGAGACATGATGACAGAAGGAGACTTCAAGGAGGTTCCGCCCCCGAAACTACTTTGATTCCAATTTCAAATATTTCGCTTTTTGGATGATCAGTCCAAACAGGGGTGTTCTCAACATCCTACGAGGTGTCTCCTCTTGAACTCCTCTTTTATTATCAAGTCTCCCGTATGGGTAAATGGTTAATTGATCCGTTTCGGTCCTCCATATTGGCCATACACTCTCTTCAAATGCAAATATTCTGTAACTTAGTTATCTAACCCATAAGATGTATTACATTTCCTAAATCCACAAAAAAACATATAATACTATCTGACAAAGCAGAAATAAACAATCTGAATGTGGGTGCAATAACTTATTGTCAAAGGCAAGACCTCAACCTGAAAAATTGCATGAAAAAATGCCGAAACAGGTCATTTTCAGCCACCCAGCAGCCTCAAAAGCAGAATGTTCCCACCACCCCCATCTACCTACCCCTGAAGCAGACCATCATCTGTTTCTAAAATGCAAAGAAAAATTATATGTTTCCGTTTCATTCGTTAGTTCCATGTCTGGTAACAAACCCGTGTAAAAATTCCATTTTAAAAAATAGCCAATTTTTTGAGGCCGCTGTTTCCCATAATTCATCTGGTAATTTACCCCTATGTATCAGACTCCAACTTTGGGACCAAAACTTCAAATTCTCTTGTCCAACAAAAAGCCTAATGTAATCATATATCTGATACTAAAAATATATCTCTATTTTACATGGCTTTAGTTTCAACATGTGCCTTATGTTTAGAATTTCAACCCTGTGCAATAGTGCGAAACTGTAGAGCGGAACCTTAGGCATGGGGGAGACCCTGAAACACTTTCTACTAGTATGTCCAAATACAAGTCTAACAGAATAAGATTCACTGGGAGTATAATGGAGAAGTGGGATATGAGAATGAAGGATATGTGGTTAGTGGGTGACACAAAGGAGAGGGTTAGTATGCTTATCGGTGAGATTGGGAAGAATGGGGCAAGGAATGCCATCAAGCAGTTCTCCTCTGAGTGTTGGGAGGAGAGAAGAGACGTGGAAATAGGGATGCAGTTGGGAGTACAGGGGTAACAAGACCTTCTCACATGAGAACCGCGACAAATCTGCGGCCGGCCAAAGTGTTATTACTATTATTATGATCGTCGAAGTATCAAATTAAATCTAAATAAGAAAGTACATGGTTACTAGAAAGAGAGAGCCGTTATCTTAGACTCCAGACAAAAAATCCCCAACAAGAAAAAAATATTGGGAGGGGTGGCCGTCCACCTCCCCAAACCCTCCCTTAGCGACGCTTCTGGAAGAAACCATGCAGGAATGTGCTATCTATTACATTTCAACAAAGACAACATTTCTTGACTACAAAGTAATTAACTTACCTGAACAAAATATAATGACGAAACTTAATGAACACAACACTTTCATGAAGGTCATCATGTTTCCTTGATAGACAGTTCCAGGGATCCTAGAAACAAAAGTTTAGGAAAAGTGCTTTGAATGATCTAATTTCGAACTGCTTTCGACTAACGAATGACGCGATAATAACCAATTCCTATCTATATGTTTACTCCCTAGGTAACTGGCGAGCACCGTCCAATGATAACCCTCGGAGGCCAAATACTTCTGGGCCCCGTTATTCTATAGTATTTCGTCTCCTCTTTATCGGTGTGTATTTAACGTGAACAAACGGTGGACACAAATTTTAAAATGATTAAACAGCGAGGGCGCATTTTAAATACCAATTTGCGAATTATTTAGGATTCGTTCCGCTTGTGTGAAGAATGAGAAATATTTCAGTAATTTTGCTGGCGACGGTAAGTAAGTATAAAGTAGTTATAATGTACGGGACTGTGACCTGAGAGCCAGGCTTTTCTCCATCCGATTGCGATCGGGAAGCGACACACATACACCAGTGCGTCAACATTTAATAAATATGATATTGCGAAATCGAGATCAAAGCAACTGAAAATAGCGCTTAGTTTCAATATTCTCGATTTTCTTTTTACAAAGCTGAGATTCCATAGTATATGGGGGAGAAAAGCGGACAGGAAATTGCGACCAGACAGCGACCCAGTCACGATCTGGTCGAAATTCTCTGTACACTTTTGTAATCACTGCACTGTAAGGTGTTAAAAAAGTTTTATTTTCTTTGTTACAAATAATATTTATTAGATTTTTAGTGTTAATATTGGTTCCGAATGGTTTCAAACTCACGTTGTTATTCCCAGCCGACGACGTCGGGGAGGGGTGGGGGATACTGAACTGATCTTTATCCGTGCGTCCGTACGTCCGTCCCAAAACTTTGTTCGCCTAACTCCTCCTACCATATTTTCATGGGATTTTTATGTAACTTGGTGTGAAGTACATTTCGAGCAAAAAGGCTTGTCCTGCTGCACTTTTCATGGGCTTCTTTTACGAAACATGGTGTGAAGTATCAGTATGAAGTATAGATGTGCATGTGTGCAGAAATTTTTGATTCGACAGATTTTGCGCAGTTATGGGCCTTGTGTAATTGCTTAACTCCCGCATTTTCTGAGATATCGAGTTGAAACTTGGCACCAAGGGATAATTGTTTTATCAGGAATAATACCAATAGGGCAATTTTAGATGCGACATTGCAATAATCCTGGAACCGTTAATCCTTCAACCAATAAGTTATACAAAATTATAGTTTGAGTTTTCCAATCAACTTTTTATGCAGTTTGTAGTTAAAAAAGTAGACGGGGGCAAAGAAGTCGTAACACTATCTTGTTTGATCATTAATGATTTTTTTTTAATTTTCAGAGAGTTGTGGCCGAGTGGATAAGTGCATTAATACATGGTCTGTTCTTCTTTCTCCACACTCTTGGGAAGCAACAGTTGTGGTATTAAAGGGTGTCACAGCGTAATGTTCTATGGTGCGTGCACGTAAAGTGGCTATCCCCTGCAGAGAGATACGTGTTCCGTGCAAGCTATACAGTTAAAACTGGAAGTCCTGTCATGAAATGCACACAACTAGCACGTTGATCTGCGCGTCAATCTGCTCGTTATGACCATAGTAAGGCTATCAAATTCCGCACATATGGCCTGTGCGCAAGCAATGTTTCAGCCAATGGACCTCCGGGTAACCCGGAGGTCCATTGGCAGAATCATTGCCTGTGTTTGCTATGAGTAACGAGGAGAACCTGCCGTGCTTTGGATGCCATTCGATATGGCAATTGCGCGCAATTCCTACGCGCAATTAAGCCCAGATAAGCGCACAGTTCGTGACAGGACTTCTAGTTTTAACTGTAGATTCATTCATTGTCCCCGAGAGGACCGAGGTCACAGTCATTCTACGCGAGTGGGCGAAGAAGACTCGTTGGAGAAAGTGCTCACAAATCCTTGTAGAATTAATGCGCTGATGACATACTCATTTTAGAAATTGTTCGAACTCTTGTATACTCAAATTATGCAGTATAGAGTGGTGCGTGTGGGGTTACAATTAAGACAAAGATTGGAAGAATGCTGATGAAAAATCCACCAAGCGGTGTTCTGATAGTAATCCAATCTAAACCCTCCTGCTTAAAATGGACATAATACGTTCCGTTTTTGTACGCATTCATCCCAACTGACACATCATGTGAAATAGATTAAGAGAGAAATGCGGAAACTAATTCGCCACGCACTATGCCACTAGATGCAATATGTTCCTAATACCGTCATCACAAAAGCGGGCAGACAATTTCGGCCAAATCGCGACCAGGTCGCAATTCGGTTAAAATTATCTCTCCTCCATGTAACTCTGGAGAATCTCATCATCGGCACAAGTTGTGCGTGTTTTTTTTATTGATCTTGTCTTGATTAAGCAGTATTTGTGGAAATGTGGACCCACTGGGGCACGAGAGTGTGAATTAAAGCGGGATCTGATCTCGAAAAGAACCGCTTTTTATGATCAGAGGACTGTACAATACCGTAATCAACAGGACGGACGGTGAATTTCGATCGCATCGCGTTCATGCCAGCGTCACTGTATAATCGCACCTGAATTATTTATTTGTTTGTTGAGGATTAACGACATTTTCGACAGCCAGGGTCACCTCGTGCCGGGCAGTTTTGCCGATTGAGGAAGCCGGAGTACCCGGAGGGTACCACCGAGCAACGGCGAGCAACTGTCAGACTCCCCAACATACTAACTCCACACAAGCTGGGTTAGCATTGGTTGAAGACAAGTGCACCAACGACGTGCAGTACGTCTAAGTACACAGCGCCACTGTGCCCCACGTGGGGAATCGAGTTTAAGTGCCTTGCCCAAGGACACAACGCAATTACCCCTGGCGGAGATCGAACCGTGGACCTAGCCACTTAGCCACCTCGCTTCCACTTGAATTGTGAAAATATTTCAACACAGAGACCACTCTCGTTTATTCTTCTCGATTCGGCGTTCCCTTTGCGATAGTTCATTTATGAGGTCTCGGCCTATCGGTGTAGATGTATTGCGACCAGATAGCGGTCTGATAGAGAAAGAGCTCGCACTTGAGAACACAGTTCTGTAATATTTGCATACTCGGAATCGAGGTTCAAAAAGGTGGAACTCAAATACATGTTACACGTTGGAAGACCGGCAATTATTTTTATACGCTTTCAAACAGTTCTACAGTTAAAACTAGACGTCCTGTCATGAAATGCACACAAATAGCACGTCGATCTGCGAGTAAATCTACGCGTTATGACCATAATAAGGCTATCAAATTGTGTGCATATGGCCTGTGCACAAGCAATGTTTCAGCCAATGGACCTCCGGGTAACCCGGAGGTCCATTGGCAGAGACATTGCATGTGTTTGCTGGGAGTAACCGTGAGAACCTGTCGTGCTTTGGGTGCCATTCGATATGGCAATTGCGCGCAATTCCTACGCGCAATTAAGCCCAGACAAGCGCACAATTCGTGACAGGACTTCTAGTTTTAACCGTAGGGTGCAATTAAGCAAGTAAGATCTGCATTCTCCGATAAAACGTTCGGACTATATCTAAGCTATATACTGGAAAATGTAAGGTTAAGCAGTTGCATATTTTTTTTTCGACTGAATCATTTTTGGATTGAATTAAGAAAAATCACCAGTCTTCAAGCGACGGCGGTTACATGAATGTTATCGCGCCCCTTCTACCAATAAGCAATTGGGTGGTTAATAGGCCTCCCGTTGTGTTAAAGAAATGCCCACTTCACACAGTCCGAAGTATTGTACATGAATGTATCCGAAACAAAACCTGTATAGAATTCCACCAAAATGACACTGACAACCGGCGTCAAAGCAATAAGTAAAAACACAAAACATTCCATATTGAATGAATAATTGTTCACATATCCATACACTACGAACATAATTAGAAAATTAATACGCCTGGCAATTACTTCACTCCTTCCATTCGATTTGTCCAACTTATCTCAAAGGAGTTGATACTTGGTAAATTGATATCTATTTGAGTATACGGGAGGGTATGTAATGAATATAGAATAGTGTTGTCTCAACGGGGGGTCACTGCTTGATAACCAAGTTCTCAGGTACCAACAAAGATTTACGCACTTTTTAAGATTTAATTTTCTCTAATTTAACCCTTTGAACCTGAGAGGCCGTTTTACCGGTCCAGGAACACGATACGTCATAGTTTCATTAAGGACGATAGGTGCTAAGTGAGTGTATGGGGTTGAGCAATCAATATTTTCAACGTGCAGCCCTAGGGCTGCACGTTGAAAATATTGATTGGACTTACCCCAACTAATGAAAATAGACTCTTCCAATTTCCCAATTGCTGTCATTGAACTGACATTGAAGATACAACCATGGTTCACAGGGTTAAACACTACACTCCATGTCAATTCCATCAGAATGTGCCGCTCCTCTCACCATGTTACGCAAGTGTGTTTTGAACTTCGCATACAATATTGAACGGGGTGTAGTTGTCAGTACTTCGGGTGTGACGTGACACATGGGGTTAGATCCAGTCCTAAGATAGGGTAGTCAGATAATACTGGTTTACAATAAATTAATTAGTTCTCTAAGTGCAGAGCTATTATCCAATTTTGCTGTTTGCAAGTTGAGCGTCGATCAGGCATTTCGATTTTAAATTAAACGCTATAAATTAGACATTTTTTTTGTATTTAAATTCCCAGTCCGCAATTCCATAACATAGACGATTTTATTTTCACTACCTTGGTACTAAATGTTTTTAACCCTTTACCTAACGTAACGGCAAAAACCGGCCAGCGCTGTTCTCAAAAATCGCCAATTAATTTTCATTTTTGTCTCTAAAACATAGGTTATGACCCCTCATTGGAACGAGCTCGTTCCAATGAGGGGTCATAACATATGTTTTTGAGACAAGAAATGAACAAAATTAGTTATTCAAGATTTTGTTTTTGCAAGTGTCGTCTGCTCTTCATGTTAGATAAAGGGTTAAAGATTCTACCTTCTTCTGTCCACTTGCACCTTAATAATATAGCATACACAATTATTTGCGATCATAATAAGTTGTTAACCATCATTTTTCATTTCAATTTAACAGATCCGATGACAGAGATCCAATTTTACGTTTTTTTTCTATACCTTTTATTTTCAACCTCATTTTCGGTCTTAGCCTATCGAATTTTTGGGCATATAATCTCCGCAAAAAATCCTATCTAAAAATGGCGCCGTTATTCAAGAATTTTGTTTGCAAGTGTCGCCTGCTTTTCATGTTAGGTAAAGGATTAATTATTTAAAGTATTTTCGAAGTGTACAATATGGTGCTGCACGCAGAAGTTTCTCCCCTTTATTGGGCATTTTTTTTTATATGCTACTCACAATCTGCTAAAGTGCTACTCGTCGACATGTGTGTGTGTGAAAAATTAATGTGTGATTCCAGTAACTCACCTTAGTACAATTCAACTCTCCTCCGATCATTTAATTTGTTGTGACATATTGTGCCATCATACATTTCATGTACTTCATATTATCGTAGTGAAATTAAATCATTTGCCTGGCTTTGCTTTGTTACAATTTATGGGAGTGTGCCCCATAAATTGTAACAAGGCAAAACACATGAAGCTAAATATTCCAGATTGGAACGAAATGTAGCATGGATTTTGTTCCATTGTGGAATCATAGGCTTTCTATTGGAAGAATAGATTGTAAGGGACGTTTTATACTGCTGTGGGTGAATTTGTCGACTTTTTGCACCCCGGGCTGGCCCAAACTCTTTTTTTCCTAATTTTATCATACTTTATTTAGCAAATCTCTACCCATTTGTGTTAGTGTGTCGTGACCAGAACGCGGTTTTTACGCTCACAGTACATAAGCCACTCACTGATGTTATATTTCTAACATACCCAAGCGGTAATGTGTTCCGTGGGACAACAAATTACATGCATGCATGCCGTCGTTAATGAATTCCTGTTCAAATGTCGAAAACACCCTAGTCTTCATCTCCCATGACAGGTGTTCAATCGATTCCACTTTCAATGTAACGACTCTGATGTTCTGTCGAAAAGCTATCGCGTGTAATCTTGTTCCACAGATTATTACAGCTTCAATCTTAAAATGAGCAAAAATTGTTCATTGCTTGAACATTTGAAATCATTTTTTTCGGATTTCGACAGTATTTTCCTGGTACAAATGCGATTACAGACACCATGCATGGCAAATGAATTTACTTTTAGCATATTTCACTCACTTCGAGAAGGTACTCGTGATGTTCGTTAAACTTTACGGCATGTCCTCTGAGAGATCAGTGTGCTGATTTAGCTTTAAACAACATTATTTCCGTCATCTTGAAATGTAATCGAACATCTCCCCACTGACACTCATGGCCAGAAGGTTGTTGTAAGAGCAATTGTAATAGTAAAACCAATTATTTCCAAATGAAACAAAATACTGCATTTTGATTGGCTGAGAGGTACGGTGTAACTTGCAATCCACAGTGGCTTTTTTACACCGTGTTTAACCACGGTGTAAAAACAAGAATATACAAGAGCAAGCTATATGGCTAAAAAAGTACCCATTTTTAATTATTAATTCATTCATACCTTCTGCTCGGTTATGTTCGAACAAAAATAAAAATACAGGAAATTTAATATTTATGTGCAATAAAATATTACAGATATGGATGTCATTGGAACTGGCTCATTGAACCAGTTCCAATGACATCCATATTTGGCTGGTTTTATTTAAGAAACCTACAAAGTACAAATTTTCTGTCAGTTTTTGCCCACAATGTAGGTTAACGTATTAAGTACACCAAAATTCTTGGAAATAAATCCGTTATACTTGTGTTTTCCAGGGTGTATGGGAGTTTACCAAATCGGTGTAAATTCCCATACACCCTGGAAAACACAAGGATAACTAATAATATAGGTTCCGAATTAACTCTCTAAAACATAACACTCTCTTGAAACTTCAGCTCAGTACTGCGCTAACCAACATGGACAGAGAAATTCGACCGGATCGCGAGTCGAAATTTTCTCTCCGCTTTCTACCCACGGCACATTTATCGATACAGAAATGCTAGAACCGTGTTTTCATTTGTTTTTCTCGATGTGTCCAATATCTTAAATATGAAATCTTATTACTGATATTGCAATATCTTATTTATGAAATTTTGCATCCACTGGTATAACTGTGTCGCGACCAGATCGCGACCTGATGGAGTAAATAACTACTTTTCTTATACTATACTGGTATTATGTATGTAACTTATCCATATTTTTTTCCCCAGTTCTATGAACAAGGAAAATAAGTGAATAAAAAATTATGCTGTCACATGATCCGGACTGTTGGATTGTAAGATGGTTGAAGTAAGCAAGGTGGGCCAAACTTGAGCATAGAATGGCATGAATAAAGGGGACTAACCGATATTTTTACACGAAATTACGTTATCATGTGCTTCGAAGCTAGAGTATATGTATCGGTCAGTAACACACCCGACAACATGCACGCATTTTTCGCACCTTCCACCACAAGGAGCAACGAATCAAGGATATGGCGTTTCCGTGTATCTGTTCTTTTCCTTCTAATTGTCTACCACCGCACCGAATCATGGTTGGCCCGGTAGGTTTTTTACTATTTGTGTGCCTCCCCCTCTTGTTTGTGACATGTCAGTGTATCTGACATCGGCAAAGCTGAAGAATAGGGGATTCTGCAATTAATTTTTAAAAATATCTGGTCTCCTCAATTTTTCTGTATTTATTTTCATTCCATATCATGTTCCAAAAAATAATAACTGCTTAAGGTTCATCAATATCATATTTATTAACCATTTTAACTCTTTTCATGCTGTCAATTTAACATACTGAGAAACAAAATCTTCATCTTGAAGTGGGCTGAAATGGGAGTCATCCACGATGATTTGGGCCAGTATAGTAAAGGTAAGGGCCAGGAGTGGCCTGCTAACCCATACCCTTACTATACTGACCCTAATGATCTCTTCCAAGTTTTAAATTTTGCCTTTCTAGCAGCAGGTTGAGCTTTATAATACAAGCAGAACACAGTCAGGAAAGTGTGTACCATTGTCATACAGCTAGGAAAATGGGCAAATAATATTGATATACAGTTAAAACTAGAAGTCCTGTCACGAACTGTGCGCTTATCTAGACTTAATTGCTCGTAGGAATTGCGCGCAGATGTCATATCGAATGGCATCCAAAGCACAGCAGGTTATCCTGGTTACTCATAACAAACACAGGCAATGTTTCTGCCAATGGACCTCCGGGTTACCCGGAGGTCAATTGGCTGAAAAACTGCTTGTGCACAGGCCATATGTACAGAATTTGATAGCCTTACTATGGTTATAACGTGTGGATTAACGAGCAGATCGACGTGCTATTTGCGCGCATTTCATGGCAGGACTTCTAGTTTTAACTGTAAGAGAGTTCAATCCAATGTTTTTTCACTAAATTTATTAAAAATATGATAGAGAGTAGTAAAAAATGAAAAAAAGTTCAGTAGACCAGGTATTTTTAAAATAAATTGGATAGTCGTCTATTCTTCAGCTTTACCCTGACAATTTCAGAGCACCCCCCCCCCCCCCGAAGATTAAGAAACAGAAGAGCTCATACCAGGCTATCTGACCAACGAAGAACCTCCTTGTTCAGATGCTGAACAACAACACGACTAAATAGTAAACAAAGCTCGGAAAAATGGAGAGTGGATTGTAACTAAATCACCCGTGGAATGGAGTTATCACCCAATGTATCACTTTCAAACTGTGCACATATGGACAAAAAAAACATAAGCAATGTTTCGCCAATGGACGTTCGGGTTTAACCCGGAGGTCCTTTAGCTGGAACTTTGCTTGTGATGGTTATGCTTTGCAACAAATTTGCAATTATTGCTCAGGCAGAATTCCAACTCTGCGGATGATTTAGTGATAATACAATCTTCACGTACTGTATAAGTTAAGAAACAAAATAGCATCTATTTTCCTTGCTGGGTTTAAAGACACTTAAGCTTTTTTTTTAGATTTTCTTTAGTTTAAGTTTTAAGGAAACTACATCCTGACTCCACATACTTATTTAAATCAACATTGACCGACAGTATACCAATAACATGATTTTTGAGGGCGTTATGGTTTATTAACGGCCCTACAGAAATGATTAACAGCCCAAGGGTCTATTTGCGGCCCGAGCCGAAGTCGTGGGCCGCTAATAGCCCAAACGCTGTTAATTATTTATGTAGGGCCGTTAATAAACCATAACGCCCGACAAAAATCATGTTATTTCTATTATTACCACTAATACGGGAGGACATTCAAGTAACCTCAAAATAACAATGAACGCGTGTCGTCTGTTTGCAAACAATACCATGTGATCAAAACAAGCCAAAGTAACTGAATATTCATGAGCTGTCGGAGTTTATTTTTGGAAGTTTTTTGAAAACAAGTACGAAATAACCGATGTTAAAAATCCAGGATCGGAGTTTGGCAGCTTCAAAAACAGAATGATACATAAATATACTCACATTATATCATTATTTGAACCATTATGTTTCAGTAATATAGGTTATATTTGGTGTAATCACCTCAAGTAACTGCTGTGAGATTTGTTTACCTCGCACATCATCCGAACTTACAAAGCAGAAATAGAAGATTTGGAATGGGAGGTAATTCGGTCACGTGACGTGTCGGGCCGCGGGCGCTAATGGGAAAGAAAACCAATTAGCGGCCCAGCACGTCACGTGATAACCTTAACATTTATCGCGCGTATTAATGCCCAGGAAATCAGCGATAATGGCCTAAGGAACGCCCGCCAAAGTGGTAATAATTGGTATTAACCTTGACCCTTAACTGACTGGTAAGCCTTTGACTGCGGCAAGTTGGAGGTTTCTGAATAGGTAAAATACACCCACCCCCCCTATGACTTATTTCCTTTAATATTCATCTCTTTCTTTATTGTTAAAAAAGCTATATTTTTCTCGAATCAAACGATGCCTCGTATTCTTCCACACAGAGACATTATTGATTTCAGATATAACAAGTTTGTGTTGTGCCAATATGACTTCGGAAATGATAAAGATGAAAATAGAGCAGTTCTGCGGTGATTTTGTTTGTACATGATTACAGACCTGTTCATTGGACACGATTACCAACAAGATGTAATTTTCGTCCTTAACTTCAGTGTCAGTCCAGGTCAGTCCATGATTACGCTACAGTTATTAATCACAAATTGAGTTGTGGAACCAAGTCTAATGAACGACAGGTAACGAGCCATGGTATGTTGTGGCTGGACAAGTCCGCCTAGTTCAAAGTGTCGCCTTTGCAAATGTTCGAAATTTGAAAACAAAATGGACGTCTGATATGTTAGAAATATTTCAACTTTTAGATATATCGTACGCCGATTGTTTTTTTTTTAATTTTGAATTAAGCGGACACATTGTTCGTCGATTTTGTTTTCAATTTTGCACATTACCGGACGTGGTCTTTTGATGATATTTCGTAGAATAGAATAGAAATAGAATAGAATAGAATTTATTCAACAATATACCAAATCATTCTATTTACATAATACATATAAAACAGAATTAACAGAACTTATGGTACATCGTTAGGAGAAAGCATAGCCCGTTTAGGCTGTCTTCCTGCAATCTCCTTATAAACAAAATTTCAAGTAACACAATGGAATAGAAAGATCTAACTACTTTTATCACTACCTAGGGTGAAATGGCTACGTGTCAAATCACTAATCCAGTACTACAGAGCTTATAGATATTGTTTAGGATGAGATAACAGCTAAACTTACTTTCGGTTGGCCCTATAAAAAAGTATCGGGTTTTTGATTGCACATGCGGGGGTGTGAGGTGATAGAGAAAACGTGGAATTTTGACACCAGTATTCAAAAAATTAAACGCCGGGTCTGCAGTCAGGACACATGCGATACGAGCATGTTACGCTTGACGAGTAGCTGTCTATATATTTCTCAAATAGTTGTTTTTTAAACGCGCGTCTGGAGGAAATTGAGCGTAAGGCAGTCTCAAGCTCGTTCCAAATTTTTGGAAAATTATGTTTTGGAAGTTTTGCAGAAAATTGAGTCCTGGCTTTATCTATATTAATTAATCCCGCCTGTCTGGTAAGACTCCCGGTTGTTGAGCGAATCGTAAAAAAAGTCCTGAAGGATACAGGCAAGATCATGGTCTTCCAGTCAAACATGAACAGGGAAACGTTTAATTTGTATAAATCATTAAATTTTAATACACGATTGGCCTTGAATAATGGATCAGTGTGGCTATTAAATTTTTTACGGCTAATAACTCGCATCGCACGCTTCTGTAAAGAGTATATTTTACTGGTAAATAACGAATGCCCCCAGGCCTGTATTGCATACATTAGGTGACTATGAACAAGGGCATAGTATAGTGTCTTTAGTGCTTTGGCTGGAAGAATATTCTTTACTTTGTTCAGGCAGTAGATTGCGTTAGACATTTTGGAGCATATTTTTGATATGTGGTGTTTGAACGTGAGGTTTTCGTCGAAGTAAACTCCTAAAAATTTAACCACGGTCTCGTTTAAGGAGTTCCCTACAGATGAAAGTTTAGTACTATTGAGGAGTATATTTAAATTATTAGCCTTTAATGGACTGTTTTGCGGGTGCAAAACAATATACTTGCACTTGTTCTCGTTCACCTGGAGTTTATTGCAGCAACACCAATTAAATATATTTGTTAGCTCAGTGTTGACCGTCGTCTCCAGATCTTTCAGATCATACCCAGCTGTATATGGCGTTGTGTCATCAGCATAAGAGAGCAGATTAAGAGAAGTAGAGAATCTCATGTCGTTTACGTACAGAAGAAACAGGATCGGCCCCAACACAGATCCTTGTGGAACACCGCAACTAACGACCCTAGTCGGGGATTTGTGCGAACTATAATCAACGAATTGTTGCCTATCCGATAAATAACTTTGGAACCACTTGTTACCCACACCCCTGATGCCGTAATATTCTAATTTTTTTAGTAATATATCATGGCTGATTGAATCAAATGCCTTAGACAAGTCTAAGAACACAGCCAGAGTAGAGTCCTTCGTTGGTTTGTTGTTATATTCTGCAACATGTTGTAATAGGTGCAGTATGGGATGGGAGGTAGAGTGATTTTTACGGAAGCCATACTGGTGTTCGTAAAGAATTCCAAATTCATCTAAAAAACCGAGGAGTCTTTGACACATTATTTTTTCAAGAATCTTGGAGAAGACCGGTAATATGCTTATAGGTCTGTAGTTTCCTAATTCGTTCGGACTACCTGCTTTAAATATTGGAATTACTCTGGCTATTTTCATTTTTTCTGGCACTCTGCCCTCAGTAAGTGATAGATTAAAAATGTATTCCAATGGTTTAGCAATTTCTGATATGGATTGTTTAACAATCTCAGTGGACAAGTTGTTGCAATCGAGGCTAGTTTTTCCTTTCAGTTTGTTAGTTATTAACATAATTTCCTGTTCTGTTGTTGGGGCAATGAAGAAAGTATTGGGGTAATTATTGTTTAAAAAGTCGCTGAAAACGTTGTTTGAGGTTGGTACCTTGTCATTGATGGACTGCCCAATTTCTACAAAATAATCATTAAATTTTGAAGCTATTTCTTCAGGTGTTGTACGTTGATTGTTTTGACAAAAAGTAAGTGAAGGTTTGACGGCGGACTGCGATTTATTTATAATTGTGCGTAGTATTTGCCAAGTCTGTTTTGTGTCATATTTATTACGTTCTATAATATCGTTATAATATGAAGATTTACTTCTCCTTTTCACTTGGTTGAAAACCAAGAGGAATTTCTTATATTTTTCTTTATTTTCTTCAGAGGGTTTTCTTACTTTAAGTAAATAAAGTCTGTCTTTATTACGTGAAGATTGTATTAGACCAGCGGTCATCCATGGCTTACGTTTAATCAGCTTTTTGGGTAGATTTATGTTTCTTAAGGGGAATGCGGTGTCGAAAGCTTCAGTGTAAATATCCATAAAAGATTCATATGCCTCGTCTGCAGTGGTAGAAATGTACACTGAAACAAATGTATTATGTTGCAATAAGTTTTTGAATAATCTTACATTTTCTGCTTTAAATGACCTTCTGTAACAAGGACCAGAGTCAACAACTCCCCGGTCTCCTTCGTCTATATAGAATGTCGCAAAATGATCTGAGATATCCGTAATTATTATTCCTGCGTGGTAATTTGATAAAGTATTATTTGAGTAGATATGGTCAATTAATGTAGCCGAATGTTCCGAAATTCTTGTTGGTTTTGTTATGAGTGGCATGTAGCCGTTACTGAACATATTGTCTATAAAACTATTTGTTTTTTCATGACCGCTAAAATTTAGTAGGTCAATATTGAAATCCCCTATAAGAAAGGCTTTACCGTTTTCGAGGTTTATTTTAAGGATAATATCTTGTAATGTGGAAGTGAAAGCGTCAATATCGGCCAAGGGTGGAGAATTGGGTCTATAGATGCATCCTACAATGTATGAATTTTTGCGTCCTGGATTGATCTCAACAAAAATGGTCTCTATGACGTGTGGAATAAAAATGGACAAATCAGGTCTAATTTTGAATGTTACATTCTCAGAGATAAACATGCCCACCCCACCCCTACCTTCATCTTTTCCAGGGCGTGTCTTGTAGACAATAGGGTGGTATCCGTCAATCTTGTAACTAAAGTGCGCGTGTATTTTGAATATTTCAGTTAGCCCAATAACTTCAAACTTATTATTACCTTGCTGAAGGTCACATAAAAAGTTTGTTATTGAGTCCCAGTTTGCATTGATACTTCTGCAGTTCAGGCTAAGAAGGCTTGATTTTTTACCTCGCGTAGAAAAACTATGGCTAAAATTGGAAGGCGAATAATAGTTGCAGGAGTGATTATGAATAGAAAATGGGGATTCAAGGACATTTTCCTGGGTCGTGTCCATTACATCGTTGTATTTTGATACAAAATTGAATTGGTCGCTGTGCTGTATCTCATCCAAAGTTAAGCCATTAGTCGCCATCGATAGTCAAAATACAGATAAATGCCATGATAGCCAAAGGTAGTGATAAATAATAGATCTGTGAATTTATGTACATAATTTGACATTTAAAGAAGAAAAACCTAATAAACTTTAGCTTCTGCTGAACAATCATAGGTTAACCTAGGTTAACTAGAAGGAAAGAATGCGCGTAATTATTGCCGCTGTGGAAGCCAAGAAGAAGAATTCTATAGTTTAGGGAGTATTTACTAATCTGAGAATACGGGCAAGAGGGAAGTGGGGAGGGGGGGTCGGAATGGGGGGGGGGGGTACAAAAATGACAGAGTAAGTACACAGCAAGACTATGCAAAATCGGACAGCTACGCCTCCACATAAATCGTTGATAATCTCGAATCACAATAGTTGTGCAACGACAAAACGATAGCCACATTCGGAGTGTATAAGATTTACCAAGAAGTAATATACAGTCATCAATCTTGGTAGAATCGTTTTGACGGGCATAAAGAGATATTCAATACGTAATTGGAAAACAAAGCGTGCTCGTGTGAGTGGACGAAAGTGGCAGACTGTCGGTATGTCGTCAGTCCATGACTGACTGGCGCTTTATGCGAGCAACTTACTGATCACGATCATTTCATCGACTTTGGAACTAAATAAAGAACGACTTCAAAAACGATGGGCATGTGTTTGTTCATTACAAACCATTGGAGGGTGTCGGTGCGTCCCAATAATTTGCAATAAACAAACATCAATAAGCAATGCTAAAGCTTTGAACCAAATAAGGTCTCCTTACGATCGGATGTCCGGTCAAATCCGAAATTATTACTGCAATATTCACTCGTTGACGCACAGTGTTTTAACGGTTCTGTTTGTTATGAAATGGCAACAAGTTAGCGCCAGGCCTAATCAGATTTACTGCATTGGTAACGGCTCAATGGATTACCAGTCAACATTTACAGAGGGAGCTGACTAGTACTAGCACCCAATTTCACTAGTCGCAGTTACGTAAAACTCTTGCGTTTTAAATTACTTCTTACGATACGACTATTTCATTAACTGGTGACATCAGAAACTAAATTAAGAACGATTTCAAGATAAATGGACATGGATATGTTTATTTCAAACCGTTGGAGTGCACGTGGCAGCTGGCATGAAACAGCACTCAAATCCACTGGCAGTATTTACACACAGTAGTCTTGCCTTTTAAGAGGCTCGTGTTCTCGTAAATGTCTTTGAGCTGCCACTTTGTGGGACCTGACCTATGCCGCATTATAGCTGGCAATTTGTGGGACCTATCTTATGCCACATTACATGCCAAATATAGGAATAGTCTCAGAATTTTCTAAGAAATGTTTGAAGAATACAATAGATAGTTGGTAGAATTCCCTTAGGACCATTAAGGATTATTGGTCTATTGACTAATGTTTGGCTTTTATGACTCAATATCCTATCTCGAAGGTTTCTTCTCTGAGAAATTGTATCATTTTATCATTTGCTACTAAAACGTGTCTTCTTATCTGAACTATATTTGAAGACCATATCTTCATCATATTAACCCTTTATCTAACGCTAGTAGAAGACAACACTTGTAAAAAAAGGTTCTTGTATAACAAGGAATTCTCACTCTTCGCCTCCAAAACCCAGGCTGTGACCAATCATTGGAAGGAGCACATCATGCTCATTCCAATGAGGGGTCAAACCTATGTTCCGGAGGCAAAAAATGAAAATATTAAAAATACTGAATAGCAAATTTTTGTGTATAATGCTGCCCTTATTGGGTGATCCCATGACAATGGGTTAGGCTTGACAATAGCTGTAATACTAATTTCAATGAGGAGTTTTATCCTTTGCTACTAAAACGTGTCTTCTTATCTGAACTATATTTGGAGACCATATCTTCATCATATTAACCCTTTATCTAACGCTAGTAGAAGACAGCACTTGTAAAAAAATGTTCTTGTATAACAAAGAGTTCTCACTCCTTGCCTCCAAAACCCAGGCTGTGACCCATCATTGGAAGGAGCACATCATGCTCATTCCAATGAGGGGTCAAACCTATGTTCCGGAGGCAAAAAATGAAAATATTAAAAATACTGAATAGCAATTTTTTTGTGTATAATGCTGCCCTTATTGGGCAATCCCATTACGATGGGTTAGGCTTGACAATAGCTGTAAAACTAACTTCAGTGAGGAGTTTTATACTTTGCTACTAAAACGTGTCTTCGTATCTGAGCTATATTTGAAGACCATATCTTCAACATATTAACCCTTTATCTAACGCTAGTAGAAGACAACACTTGTAAAAAAATGTTCTTGTATAACGAATAATTCTCACTCTTTCGCCCCCAAAACCCAGGCTGTGACCCATCATTGGAAGGAGCACATCATACTCATTCCAATGAGGGGTCAAACCTATGTTTCGGAGGCAAAAAATGAAAATATTAAAAATACTGAATAGCAAATTTTTGTGTATAATGCTGCCCTTATTGGGTGATCCCATGACAATGGGTTAGGCTTGACAATAGCTGTAAAACTAACTTCAATGAGGAGTTTTATCCTTTGCTACTAAAACGTGTCTTCTTATCTGAACTATATTTGGAGACCATATCGTACATATGGGGCACCGACTTTTTCATATTTTCAAGCATATTTTTAAACCTTTATCCAACGCAACTGAAAAACCAGCCGGTACAATTAACAAAAGATCACCATTCAAGTTTCATTATTTTTTTTTATTTTTTGGTCTCAAAAACATAGCTTATGACCACTAATTGAAACGAGCTCAACGAGCTGGTTCCAAAGAAGGTCATAGGCTATTTCTGACCGCAAAAAAATGAAAACAGTTCGTTATCTGAAAATTTTGTTTACAATTATCGTCGGCTTTTCGTATTATTTAAAGGGTTAAAGGGGACATTTAGTACAAGGCGGACAATTATAGACGCATTATGGTCCCGCTTGAGGTAGATAAAACAGGTAGTTACTTCTCGAAAACAGTGTATTAACTCTTTTGGCGCGGAATAATCTGAGAAACAGAATTCTTAGCGCCTAATGTTCATCAGGAATTTTACAAAAAGTATACGTTGTTAGACTAAAGCGTTATTATTTTAAAAGATGTTCTAATGATCTCATTGACAGTTTTTCAAATGATTTTCTGTATATATTTAAATGGCACCTTTATACTTTCAAGGGCCGATATCGTTGTTCATGGATATGACATAAATGGTGCATGAAACATAGGAATACGTATGTTTGTTCAACCCTTTACCCAACAAATCGGCCGCATCCCCCCCCCCCCGCGTAATATGCAACTTCAGCAGTTGAAAAAATATTATTTTTCAAACAATTTCAACAAAACCATATCTTGTGACCCCTCGTTGGAACGAGCTCGTTCCAACGAGGGGTTACATGATATGGTTTTGTTGAAATTTAAAAAAAATTAAAAAAATGATATTTAAAATAATAAATTTTGATATCGTCTGCGTTGGGTAAAGGGTTAAAAGCACTTGGAAATGGACACACACAGTTGGCTAAAATGACTACTGCAGTACCTTTCTGCGGTCAGCCGTCTGTCGACTTCAGTCGCCTGTCGCGCCAAAAGAGTTAAAGGACTAAAATAGTTTGTACCAAGGGTTCAAAGGTTTAACCCCCATATAAAATAGATCTTGTATAATCCATTCGATCCTGCAATTTCTAGTGTTATTACACACCCATTTAAAATTAAGGTTTGTCCACGGCATTCTAGGATGTGTGATAAAAATAAACTTTTATTGCACACGTGTGGGATACAGATTTTGGCACTTTTTTAATGTAAGAATGGAACCAGTCATATTTCTGGGGATACAGTACATGGGCCCGTTTCGATGCGATGGGTCATTTATTTTGATGTTGTAAAGTGGATGTTCGCAGTCTATAGTATCTGCGTTTATATTGTTTCTGAAGAAACTCATGTAGTAATGACTGTCCGACCATCAAAAGAAACTTTCTAATTTATTTTCTTAACGTGAACAATACTGACTGACTAAATAACCCGATGGGTTAAAGTATGACATGGAAATGACTCACATACAGTTCAAACTAAAGAACAATGTAAACAGAATATGAAAGCGTCTATGAGTGACGTCATTTCGAATGAATGACGTTGCGCGAGCAAGTTTGTAGGTCACCAAATCCAAAACAAATTGCCTGTCGATATTCACTTGAATTCGTATGGATTTTGTACCCCTGTTAAAGGCTATAACACGAACTTTAATACATTTTGAGCAGGAAGAGTGAACAATACGATAATTTCTCTTGGACAATAAGGATATAAATTTAATTTACGTGGGATGAATTGACAATGACTACTGTAATATTGACTAAAATCTTAACCGGTCTGTCAACAAGTCGAGTAACAACAGTCGCAGGGAATTTGGAAGTCAGATAAACATGTGAGTTTTTTTTATAATTTCTCATTGATGGATTTTCCGAATTTTTACACCTATTGTTTTTTGTGAATGTGTGGTAACTTTTTTGGTGGGGATCACATCAACCGTTCAGAATTCGCGCTGTAAAATTGAGGCACAAAAAAACGGTGAACTGTATTTCAGATGAACAGTGTTTCATCGATCGAAGTGGTGACGCATTACAATTTGCAAGTTGAAACTATGAATGAAAGTTCAATTAGCGTACGAAATAACAATAAGACTGGTCTCCTGCTTGTGAAGAATAATTTGGATTTTTGTGTTATTTAATTTCCTTTACTTCTCAGAAGGATAGGTTAATTCTCACTTAGTATTACTGTAAAAGGCCTGTTTTAGAAATCTGCGAATGTGTGTAATAAATACAGAACTGCACAAGCGTTTGAATGGGTTAATGTTTATCGCACTCGTTTGGTTTGGCGCAGAATACCACTCGAGGCTTCGCCTCTCGTGGTATTATTGCGCCCAACCAAACTCGTGCGATAAACATTAACCCATTCAAACGCTTGTGCGGTTCTGTCTATGTATCATACCCCATAACATAACTCTTATCAGTGGGACAGCACATATAATTCAATCTGGGTGATTACAATCATACTTTTCATAGCCTTTTTGTCTACATGCTATTTGGGTGAACTTGCCTATTCAACAATGGCGAAATTCCCTTAACCCTTTACCCAACGTAACGTCAAAACCGGCCAGCTCTATTCTAAAAAATCGTCAATTAATTTTCATTATTTTTTCATTTTTTGTCTCAAAAACATAGGTTATGACCCCTCGTTGGAACGAGCTCGTCGAGCTCGTTCCAACGAGGGGTCATAACCTATGTTTTTGAGACAGAAAATGAAAAAAAATAGTTATTCAAGATTTGCAGGTGTCGTCTGCTTTTCATGTTAGGTAAAGGGTTAACCTTGTACCTAACGAAAAAGCGGCACCCGACCGCAAGATTTACAAACTGAACAGCAGAAATGTTTCTTTTATGTTAAAACATTTCAATGAATCCATATCAGGTTACAACTCACTGGAACGAGCTCGTTCCATCGAGGGATCACGTGATATGTTTTAAAAAAATATTTTGAAAAATTTGAAAAAAAAATAATTAAAATAAGAAATTTTGATATTTCACGCATTGGGTAAAGAGTTAAACTGTCAGACAAATTGCTAAAATTTGTTCTGGACAACAAATATGTCTGTTCATTGACAATACTGTGGCCATTTCGCGCGTTATCTTCTGAAAATGTTAATGAATGTTTTTATTAAAACTAAGCACGCCGTCTCCGTATGCCTTTGATTTCTGTAATATATGAAGGATTTGCTTACGTTAAGTGATCGAACGCGATACACATTTATCACCACTTTCCGGCAGAGAAAGATTGTTGTAACAGTAAAAGCGTTTGTCATCCTAACCAGCTCGTGTCGAGGAAAGCGGACAAAGAATGTCGCCCAGACTGCGACTTAGTCGCGAACAGGTCGTATTATCTGTCCATTTGTTTTGACCACATTACCGTATGTCTTTGTGTGGTCAGTGTTCTAATCCGAATGAGGGACTCTGGCCATTTATCGCTGCAATGCCTGGGAGTACCATTGGGCTGGTTGGTGATCCAACAACGTATAATATTCAGATAGAGAATGTGTCGAGGTCATCCTGGCGCATTGTAGCAGAGAACACGATACGGCAGGGCAGGTTATGGCAGGGTTTGAATGATGCTGTAGACGCAAACGACGATGAAAAAAATAATCAGGGCATGGATGGATTATCGAAGAGTTAGTTGTTACATATCCCCGACTTATCTCGTCTTGAAAATCGACTTTCGATAAAGTTAGATCAGATTATTTTATTTATCGATATAGACAGAATATGATATAAAACAATAATCGTGGTTCATCGAGATACATTATTTTATCTTACAAGCAACATGTATTTTGTCTGTATTAACTCCGCAACTGTCGTGTATCCGACCCCCTGATACAGATGTTTGTATCAGGGGGTCGGATACAAGCACGTTCCGTTCGCATGGGTTAAATTTTTTTTCTTTCTTATCCGTACGAATAAATAGTTCGTTATATATTCGTCAACATTCTTGACTTATCCCCAATATATTGTAAGATAAAATGATTATTACCATTATGTGGATGTACAAAATATGTA
Organism: Pictodentalium vernedei; assembly: GCA_031216915.1. Lineage (NCBI taxonomy): Eukaryota > Metazoa > Mollusca > Scaphopoda > Dentaliida > Dentaliidae > Pictodentalium > Pictodentalium vernedei. The sequence goes on along the minus strand of CM062297.1, from coordinate 248,023,718 downwards.
TCCGAGTCTCGCTCCGGGTTCTAAGGGTAGATCACGACTCATCTTCGACTCGTCGTGATCTGCCCTTAGAACCCGGAGCTCGACTCGAATACATATATTGTATACCCACATAATGGTAATAATCTCTATATAACCTGCAATAGACAAACATTTATACAACAGAACAACACCACTATCTATACCTTCCCTGAAATTATTAGACTGGCGAGGGACGTCCAATTTTGAAGTACGTAATTGTTGAGAAAACACATATGACATCAGCAGAAAAAAGCGAAGTTTCCTTTTATTACGTTTAATAAACGAAAACAACAGACAGCTCTCAGAGCTGTCTGTTGTTTTCGTTTATTAAAAGTTAATGAAGGAAACATGGCCTTTCATGGCATGCTGATTAGAAACTACCAAGTTACAGTCCACTTTGGCTCTTTGTTTAGCGAGAATGTTTTTACAGTAAGTTGGGGGCGCGGTGGGGTTGCGATAACCGGTTCTCGTCAGATCACCGAAGTTAAGCAACGTCGAGCCCGGTTAATCCTTTGATGGGTGACCGTCTGAGCGATCAATTCGGACTCCGGCGTTGTGTACTTGGGCAAGGCGCTTAACCCCGATTGTCCACATGGGGGGCACGATGACGCCGTGTACTAAGGCGTACTGCACGTCGATGGTACGCACGTCTTCAACCTATCTAACCCTGCCTGTGCTGCAGTGCGGAGTTACGATGTTGAGGAGCTGGCAGTTGCTCGTCGTTGCTCGGTGGTTCTCTCCGGGTACTTCGACTTCCTCCACTTGTAAAACTGTCACGGTCATGATTAGCCATCGTGCATAAGTCTATGACCTTAAACACCAATAAATAAATAAATTTACAGCAAGTTGCAAGATTTGATTCTTCTCAGACAAAAATAGCATATCTTACCTCCTAGTTTTTTTATATTAATGGAAAGGATAGTGTCTGTATTATATGTCACGATACACACACTCTTTACATAATGAACATGAAAAGGTTACAGAATATAAAAGACGGAGAAAGCGCCGTTTTCTTATTTTTAAATAGGTTTAAACAGAAAACAATAGGCAAACCAGGGGGGGGGGGGGGCACTAAAAATTTGCAACACCTGACGTCCTATTTAAAATAAACTTATAAACTTAGAAGGCACAGCTGTCTTTAGGGGGTTTTCATAATGTTCTTAAACTGGTACCACCAATTTAAACCTCTGTGGGCTGCTGAGGGCCCCAATCTACAAATGACAAGCTGTTCATTATCAGGCTTGGCCAGAGCAGGTGTACATATACGGGAACAAATTTTCATTTGAATTGTTCCCAAAATATTGTCTGCACATTTTCTACATTTCGAACAAGACACCCACCCCCTACTAACGTGTGACATTTTCCCAGATTAAGCCCAATATTCTCACATATAAAGCCTCCTGATGTATTTATGTTAAGAGTGTGATGTACAACATCATCTTTAAGGTTTGAAACACAAATGATGGTATATATTAGCTGATATATTGATATATTTTTAAAAAATTAAAAAAATTGCACAAGTTGGAAAAGCACATTTTTGGCGCACTCAAGAGACCCACCCACCCCCCACTTCACGTCTTGCAAATTTTTGGTGCCCCCCCCCCCCCCCCCCCCCCCCCTCCCCGGGCAAACGCCCAAAATCCAGCTTCCGTATTTCTGTACTACTCTACACGAAAATGCCTGGAGTTTATGAAATGGTGCACATATCGATGATACAACTTCGTAAACATTTCAAAATTTCAATTTCTACATGAAATTCTTGAACCTTTTGTATAAAATTTACTGACAGCCTTAGAATATTAAGGGGAGCTAACTTTCATATAAATCTCTTCCAATGACGAAAATTGTCAGCAATGGTGTGTATCAAAAAGTCAGACAAGGCAGATTGACCAGTGACGTATGAATTTACTATAAATAAACATCGTTGAAAATAACCCGAAATCTTGACGTGCTCAACACAAAGAATCTAGGCTTCAGTTTTCCCGTTTAAGCGGGTGGATTGCTGAATAAATCCTCAACGACTCGACAGATACATTTCAAGTCCATTGTCAATCGTCATAATACAAATCGAAGAGACGAAAAGACGATAGTAACTAATTAAGAAATGTCTTTCAAATAGAAGATTCCACACTTACCTTTCATTAATAGAACGATATGATAAATCCAGCGCGAAATAATGGATTCATTATCCCATTGAGTGTCAAGTGGCGTTGCGGATGATTTGTGTTAGCCAAATATGTAAGAACTTCAGCACACGCCACTCTGTCAATATGGAAAGTTAACTTTTCGAATAACATGGTATTTTCCAAATGCTGATGGTTTATATGTGGGTTTACGCCAGGGGTGTAGCCTCCATTTTTTTAAGGGGGGGGGGGGGGGTCGCCAACAATGCAACTCAAGGATGAGAATGTCTGGCGACTAAAAAGACTGAAAACTTGGCCAGGGGCCAAGCCTTTGCCAGAGGTCAAGTTGGAGGAGATTATGGGAGGGATTGACACCCTCCCATAATCTCCTCCAACTTGACCTTTGGCCATCGGCGGTGGTCCTGTGGTGGTGGTGGTGGGGGGGGGGGGGGGGGCTATTCAAAATTTGATTTCAGCAGTTATCAAAGGTTTCCTGTTGAGAGTAAGTGAATCTTATTCAGTCTAGGCATGTATTAGATTGTTGTAGAGAATATCGGCCGCGGACCTTTGGATCAGGGAGGGGGTCGTACGACTCCCATGACCCTCCCCGGCTACATCTTTGTACGCCGAGGTTTTCAAACAAGAATTAACTTTTTGAACAACTTGATAATTATCAAACAGGTGATTTATGTGGTTATAAAATGGTTCTTTTACAAATAATCTCCCCTTTATACACAATATACCCACTGCCGAAGTCACAAAGGCGGACAGGGAATTTCGAACGGAAATGATCTGTTCGCCTTTCGCATCTCAACACTTAGAATTCCCACTGTCCAAGAGCGCCGGAAGCGGGCGAGTAATGGGCGTTATTTCTTTATATATCTCACTTTTATCAAATATCCCCCACTTTTTTTTAATAGTATATAAAAATTATATCGTTGTCGCTTTGTAATAACACTGTGAAAGATGTATGCAATATAAGGAATGGTATGTGTCTATAATGATGAACAAATGGGTAAAAAGGACAAAAAAGAACAAAAATAGGAGAATTAATGTAGAATATCCAGAACATGTGCAGCGGCGAAAAGTGTGAGTGAGAGTCTCCCAAAATCTCGTCCCTTTCACTGTTTGAGAATAATTTGTGGCGTTCCTGTCATGGTGCGCTTTTGCTGAAATAAGCACTAAATGTGCCACCCATTAGCAGTGTTCAATGATCTCACACTAGATCGAATTCATTTCCTCTCATACATGAACATTCCGGATGAATGTATATAAAAGTATATATAGATACAACAGTCTGTACATATGAAGAGAAAATTCGATTTGGCACAACAACAGAAACCGGGTAACTGCAAGTCAGTCTGAAAGAAGATTTTTGTACAACGTGCAGGTTCAGAGCACTGTGGATCAGTGGTTTGAGCATTGGACCTGAAACCGAAAGGCCGACGGTTCAATCATGACCAGCGGTAACTGTATTGTGTCATTGGGCAAATTACTCAATCCCGATTGTCTCCGTGGGAGCACGGTGGCAGTGTGTACTAAGGCGTATTGCACTAAGGCCATGGTGCTTGTGCAGAGTTAGTAAGTTGGAGAGTCTGGGAGTTGTTAGACGTAGCTCGGTGGTTCTCTCCGGGTACTCTGACTTCTGCCACCCGTGAAACTGCAAGACACATTATGACCCTGGCTACTGAAAGTGTCATTAAACACCAGTAAAACAAACAGCGTGCAAGTCATTCCTGAAAACACTGAAAAAGAAATTCGACATTGTTATGGTCTGGAACCAGTATAGCTCTCAAATAGGCATCGCCTACGGTTCGCTTTTACAACTAACTCAAATATTCCGGACGAATGAATTTGAAACATTTCATAAAAGGTTCATTTTCTGTGAATCAAAGCTAGAAATTTTACCCAACCGAGACATGAGTTGATCGATATTTTGATGACGTTACAAACAAAAATGAAGACTCACCATAGCCGTAGTGATATGATTACGCCGAGTACTTCCATAAATTATGTTAACATCTTAAATATTATTGATTGAAATATCTCTAAGTAAATACACCAAATTACATCAACGTCGACGCAAGCAAATTTCCATAAAAAGTGGGTTAACAAACAACCCATAATACCGTCAAATTCCTAACAGAATTGGCCAGAGAGCTTGGGTTCCAATACCAACATTGTCGGAAGTTTTATGCGATACGAAACGCTGCTATAATTTCAATAACAACTGTTATGTATTGGCATCAATGCTCTCGTAAAATGTATGCCCCTCGACTTTCCATCAGATAAAGGGCGTATTGACGAAAGAGATGGGGGTTTATATCCCATTCTCCTCCCCAGTCCCCCAAAATACCTTTTCCAGTCGTGATATTTCCATCTGCCAGGATTAAATTCCAAATAAATTGATTCGCCCTTGCTAGTAAGCAGGCTTTTTTTTCGAAATTAGATTTGATACTTGGACTTTTGTCATTGTATAGTCTGTCATCCAAATGGAGGGTTGAAGTACCCGATTCGGGCAGTTGGGGCCCAGCGTGCCCATTCTGAAGAATGGTACATGTTAATTAACCCTTTGCACTTGTGTGCGTCTTATTACGTACGAAATCAAACTGCGCGTTGATACTTGGTGGTTATTTGTTTTGTTATTATTTTTCGATTTAAAGTTTTAACCTCAATTCCTATTTTCACCCGAATAGTGCTCAGTGACAACTGTTGAGCCAAATATTATCGAAGCTTAAAATACAAATATAATCCTGCTGTCAAGACTCCTTAACTGGTTGAGCGCTAGAAGCCACAGCAGTATGTCATGTACTCGGACAGGCATAGTTTGCAGGACCTCGGAAGTGACGTCATGTCACGTGACCCAGTGGGGGCCATGTTGTGTTGTCATGGTAACCCGCGTGAAGGGCCATGTTGTGACGTCATCCTCATAGTGATACGTGGTGTTAGTGTGCATGCGCAGCGCATATTGTTGGGGTGATACGTGTTTCCGTCGTCCATTTTATATACTTGGGGCCGCCATCTTGGTTTCTATGGTAGCACGTGGTTCCTATGTTACCCAAAGGCTTCTTATAGGATAGGGTTATGTTCGAAGGTCATGTTCCTTTGTACAAAAGTAATTTCCCGATTCGTAGAATTACAACAAACAACCCGACAATCCCTCCAAATCACCAAAATCCACCCCAAAGTACCGAAATTGACTTTATTTAGTACGGATTTCCCCCAGAATTCGTTTAGGACCCCATACCGTTGTTTTTACTCGTAGCACGTAGTGCTGCTATAACACGCGTTCGATAGAATCGGAGTATAGTCCAGAAGAGTAGAAGAGCCTATCGATTGGAACAGTTTTGTTACTATATTTAGATTTTCCGGTCTATTTAGGCTAGTTCTAAACCCATTCCAAGTACTCTTGTTCTTGTTTTCCAGATAATCCAATCAGTTCACTTTACTGGAGGTAACTAACCAATCAGATTGCTTGGTTTTCCATAATCTGTATGCAGAGTTATCTCCCCTCTGTAAAATAAAAGCCTATATCGTCCCCAAAGCCTATATCATTCCCAAAGCCAATAAGCAATCGAGTAGTTACTGAAAAGTCATTGCTCAAATGACTCGAAGCCCGTCGAGCAAATGAGCTTTAGAGTAATTGCTCGATCGAGTGACTCCACATATTGCTGGAACGACTCAAATCCCATCGAGCAAATGTGGTTTAGAGAAATACTACCAGCCACTATCAGGGCTTTCAAAAAATGAGGATACCAGAGCAAAAGCCAACACTTTCCTTGCTTAAATTTCATATTGAGTCAACACAAACAATATTTTTTTTATATAAAATTGTTTTATTACCTGTGGACACTCTCCAATAATTTGTAATAAAACATGTTTTGAATAACAACTTCAGACCACCAAAAATTATCCATCTCTCAACCAGATAATCACTAATGTGAAAAATATCTTGTTTCTGGTACTTTCCGACGTTTGATGTCGCATTTTTAAAAAACGTTGAAGAAACTGAATTCCCAGTGACGTTTAAACGTCAGGATAATTAAAGTCTCAAAGGGTTAAATAAGGAGTTGCGTCACGACTACTACATGTATATTTTATTTATCCACAAATAAATTTCAAAGAATTCCTGAGAGATTTTAATTATAATCCCGAGTAACTAATATTCCAACCAAGCATGCCTTGATCATGTAGATGGAATATTTAGAGGTCGAGACTTGTGCTATCACAATCTGTCAACTTCGCGACACCCAGTACCTGACGAGCTATCTATACAACTGCCGACACAGTAATGTTTCGTCACTCTATATGTTTTGGGGAAAACAGTCTTTTTATGCTTTTGTTTTCATTTATTCTGCAGTGCAGTGGTTACGAAGAAGATAAAAGAGATTAAAAAATAAAACAGGAATATGACGATGTTTACGCGATTCCATTTGTAGGTAGTCACAGTATATGTCACCCCTTCAGCCTCATGCGCTTGTAGCATAAAAAATACTACACCGCCTTACCGAGTCCGTGTTTAGTTTATCTCGTATTCATTGGCACCAAAACTCTCTTCAAGCGCAGATATTTTCCGTTCTCTGTTGAACATGCTATGTTCACTGTACCCATCCGCGGGCACAGTTCAATGAGTTTGCATGAACCGAATATGTCCGTTGAGCCGAATATGTCGATACACCGATTGCGTCCGCAAAGTGTGTGCCGATTGTGTCCACTGGACACAAATGACTCTCATTGAACGGACGTTATCGGCTTTCGGTCCACCAGCGAACACAACCAGCTTGCATTTTGTGGAGGTAATCGGCATCCCGTCTGCCTGCGCAGGTTTTGCGGACGAAATGGGATACAATCGGCCTTGCGAACTTGATCGGCTGCAGCACACGCTCAAGTACCCGGGAATCGGTCGAGAAGAGTTAACCAAGTACAAAATCTTGTGTCGGTAGTATTGAAGAAAACTATGTAATGAATACACAATGCATTATCTAGAGATATGTGCAGGGATTGTTAAATTACACACGGTATTGTCTTCAAGTGAAAAGAGAGACTGGTATCGACCTGACATTAACAGAAAGAGTGTATACACTGTATGCTCAATGACCTGTTGCCCGGTGCAGTTATTTTCAGGCGATTCGCTCTTTTTCTTTTCGACATCAATACTAGGATTGATCATCGATCCGGATTATAGCTCCTTGTTCTATTTTGTTGAACGCTGATAAGTTGAAGACAGATAGATATAATTAGGTGAGAAAAGGCGTTTTTAACCCTTTACCCAACGTAACGTCCAAAGCCGGCCAGTGCTATTCTCAAAAATCGCCAATTAATTTTCATTATTTTTTTATTTTTTGTCTCAAAAACATAGGTTATGACCCCTCGTTGAACGAGCTCATCGAGCTCGTTCCAACGAGGGTTCATAACCTATGTTTTTGAGACATAAAATGAAAAAATTAGTTATCCAAGAATTTTGTTTTGCAAGTGTCGTCTGCTTTTCATGTTAGGTAAAGGGTTAAATCCATGAGCTCAGAGTGCATTGGTGATACTTAGTAGTCGATCAAGCTTTTACACCTGATGCAGGGAGGGTGGTGGTACAGTGGTTACGGCATTGGACTTGAACCCGAGAGGTCTGCGGTTCGAGGGGTAACTGCGTTGTGTCCTTGGGAAAGGCACTTCATCCCGAGTGCCCACAAGGTGGCACGATGGAGCTGCACGTCTATGGTGCACTTGTCTTAAACCAATGCTAACCCTACTTGTGCAGAAGTTAGTACGTTGGGGAGTATGACAGTTGCTCATCGCTGATCGGTCATTGTCTCCGGGTTCTCCAGCTTTCTCCATCAGTAAAACTGTCCAACACAAGGTGACCCTGGCTGTCGATAGTATCGTTAACCCTTTACCTAACATGAAAAGCAGACGACACTTGCAAAAAAAATTCTTGAATAACTATTTTTTTCCATTTTTTGTCTCTAAAACATAGGTTATGACCCCTCGTTGGAACGAGCTCGACGAGCTCGTTCCAACGAGGGGTCATAACCTATGTTTTTGAGACAAAAAATGAAAAAATAATGAAAATTAATTGTCGATTTTTGAGAATAGCGCTGGCCGGTTTTGGCCGTTACGTTGGGTAAAAGGTTAAAACCCCAATAAATAAATAAGTACACCTGATGTACACCCTGTCCGTACGTCTTTCTATAACTCAATCTCTTCGTCCTCGAATGAGGAGTGCAAAAGAACCACAAAACCTAATCTTTTGCCAGGATAAATAAAGATATCATTACGGTAGATTAACAGAACTATCTAACAAGTGATTTCATTATATATCTAACGCGAAAATAGACACGATAGCACTACATAGTGTTGTGTTCCAAACCTTTATACCACCTTCTCAAACGAGGCAATCAATCTATATTACTTCTATGTTGCGATTACGCACCACCCCAGTTGGGTCCGGGGCTTAACAGTTATGTTCTAAAAACAACAAATTGTTTTCAATCGGCGTATTATGTTTAACCGCTGAAAAACTATTATTTATGTTTGAAAATCAGGCGTTAATATTAACATTAAATTCAACGCCATTAATTAGAATCACCCAAAATACGAACAGTTTGTGTTATCTGTGATAGGTTTGACGAGAAAAAACTTAGATATTACTGTACCTCCATCAATGAATGACGTTTTTTGTTGATGTTTTGAATTTACTCCTTCATTTACTTGTTAAATTAACTAATAACACGAAAAGCAGACAATACTTGCAAACAAAATTTTCAAATAACTAGTTTTTTTATCTTCTGTATCAAAAACATAGCTTATAACCCATCACGGGAACGAGCTCAACGAGCTGTTTCAATCAGGGGCATAAGCTGTGATTCTGTGTCCTAAAAAATATTTGAAACTGGACGATGATGTTTGTGAACAGCGCTGTCCGGATTTGTTTTTACGTGGGGTAAAGGGTTAATGCCATCGAGATAGTGACGTAACAGAATACTACATTTCAGAAATACGTTTATTTGTGAAGGCATATTTCGATCATTCTTCATGTGTGAAGGTATATAATAAAACTATCATTATGGCAACAATTGATCTGGTGTTCAGTATTTAGTCTCGTTGATGACAGCAGATCACCAGCATCTCACAAGTCTCCACCATTGGTACCACAATTGGAGACTCGTGGGATACGACTGATTTGCTCTAATCAGCTCAACGGTACCCAGAACTTTAGATCAGTTACTATCATAATAGTCTGTATAGATAACTCAGGTTGGTGCAAAAAATCGGAACTTATATCAAGAAGTTAGTCCCTTCATTATTTCGAATTCAGAAGTGTTGCAAGGAATATGAATTGTGTTGAAGCACAGACATATGTGTGGTGTACCAGTATAATGCCGAAAGCTTAGTGAGGAAAAGATGGAGTAGACAGTGCTACATTGTAGGTAGTTTTCTTTCAGCGTTTTGTCAATATTCTGCTCGCAACAGAAATATTAAATAAAGTTTACCCAATTGTTGATAGCTAGGTTGTCCATACAGACTATTAGAATAGTAACTGATCTGGTGTCCTGGGTATCGTTGAGTGGATGAGGGCAAATAAGTCGTATCCCACGAGTCACCAATGGTAACGCGTGAGATGTGGTTGATCTGGTGTCATCGACGAGACTAAATACAGAACACCAAATAAGTTATTGTCATAATAATAGTTTTATTTTATATCTTCACAGCCTGATAAAACACATGAAGAAGAAATAGGCCTTCAAAAATAAACGTATTTCTGAAATGTTGCGTGAATAGTATTCTGTTACGTCACAATCTCGACAAGCATTAACCCTGGAGCTTCCACGCCAGGTATTGGTTACTGGTCTTATTTTGCATGTGACCAGTAAAGCAGAAACTCCTTCCCATTGTTAACAAACACTGATCCACTTCTGGGGATTCCCATGGAGAGAGGAGGTTTGATGTGTCTGAGATTTGTGTATACTATGGACGTTGAAGTCTGACATAAATCTGTTACTATTCTGATGCTTTCAGTGAATACACGTTTCTCTCTATTAAGAGAAACGCAAGGCGTAACATGCCTGCAGTTGTTTTAAGCATTGATAAGCCTCCGAAGAAACAAACAAATCCATACTGTGTGTCTTTCCCTGCGTGGTTCAGTATAATCGATAACAGATAGTTCGTAGATACTTTGGCCTCCATTCAATAATATAATTATTAAAATACAAATCGAATACTCGGGTAATTTACAGAGAGTAAATTGATTGTCCCGCACTGAACAATTATGTGAATTCTCTATCAGAATCTGCAATATTGACCACTGATAGAAGATCCATCTAAAAAGTATGAGATGGAATTCTTGGTTCTTTGGTTTTGTGTGTCTCGGTGTCTTCATCAGCTATTTAAGCTTGAGCCGAATTCACTCGCCTCCATTGATGTACAGCATGTGTTTTGACACTGACAGCAAGGGGAAAGTGACCAGGAAATGCTGTAAATAATGAACAGTTGTTTCCTTTCAAGTACAACTGCCTGGGTAGGCAGACAGTAGCCGACTATTATAAAATGATGATCCGGTCCAAGGTGGACATTGCGCACTATTCGCAAAGTCCACCTCGAACCAGGTCATTATTATTTTAATTATACCCAGTGAGTTGTGTTTATAATGATAATTCGAATTTAATATTTCCAACTTAATATAACAAATTCAATTTTCACTTTGCTTTGGGAAAAATATTAATCAGTACCCCATCATCTGGCTTTGACATTGATAGACTATCACAATTTACATTCTTAATCACTTGAAAATCGTAGAAAATTATTTGATTGAAGTTTAACCACTCTTTGTAATTCATCACGTCGGGTGTTTCCGTAACGCTTCTTCGGGACGCGTCGGCCTGAGAGGGAAACATTGCAAAAAATGTTGCCCATTAATGTTCCACGGACAGGGAACATAGAGAAATAACTAACAATACCCCATGTGCAAGTTACATTGTGCCTCAGAATTAGGGTTTAATATATTCCCGGTTTTCTAGTAATCGGGAACGGGAATGAAAATACATTCAGAACCGAGAACCAGGAAATGTCCCGAGAGATATCAAGTAAATTTACGAGAGTAACATGTTGCATTTATTGTTATGAAAATTATTTTATTTAATGCTCAGGCATCAATTCACGCTGAAAAATTAAGTCATATTCCCCTGTCGGTCGGCAAAACGAAATATCAAAATGATATTTAGAAATCGATATTTCATCGTAGGTTCGGATGACGAATCACATGTACTTTAAACGAGTCAGCACATCAGTAATGAATTCCAGAGTCCCAAATACAAACGAATTCGAATAATTGATAGTGACAGTGACTAAATCAATTCATTAAATCAGCGGTTTCAAAGTTTGACTTTCTCATTCACCTTCCAGCGAAAAGCCGAAATCACTTTCAAATTTCTTCAGTTCAACTTCACACGTCTTCAGTGCATTGAGTTCAAAAAAATAAAATGACGTGTCTTGTTATTGAAAATAAGAAAGTGGTGTTTTTTGTTATTGTTCTATTTCTTCGAAACACATTGCGATTATTTCAATTCGCCAGCCTTGGTAAATCGTAAAGTTAGGGGAGAAATAAGACGGGACTACTTTTTGTGCGGATATTCACACATTCCAATGGTTGGAGTTTGGTTGTTGTAATTTTTGTATGGACGCCGGTTCGGCACATAAATTTTGCGCCTTAATGGCAAATAAAGGCCACAAATTGGAGAGTTTGTAGTCGTAGAGCATTAAATAAAAAGAAAATTCACGAAAATTTGATGAATACCGAAAATATCTCGTTCGTGGCTACAAGAAATATGAGGATCTTCACTCGCGACTGCGTCGCTCGTGAAGATCCTCATATTTCTTTGTAGCCACTCACGAGATATTTTCGGTATTCATCAAATTTTCGTGAATATCCTCTATGTATTTTATTGGCAATTTACCATCTCCATACGGAAAAGTTATTTTCCAAAAAGAAGTGTGAAAACCCAAACCCGCTTCCAACTCGCCTTCATTATGAGAATCGCTAGTTTTAACACCGCTAACTCCTCCGGCATCAACTCCCCCTTTGTTGCCGTCATCAGTCTCCTCTGCTCGGAAGTGAAAAAGGAATTGATGTTGAAGGAGGTAGTGTATAAATAATGATACTAGTGATTCTGAAAATGAAAACGAGTTTGAACTTTGAAGCGAGTGAAGATCATGCCGTTGAAGAAGTGTCCTCAGGAACTGATTGAGAGATACAGTGATTTTATTGAAAAAGGTTCTCCATGAAGTAGGATTGTAAAAAGTTCAACCGTGGAAGGAGTGACGAAATCTTACAAAGTGACGATGGAGCATTTTTTTTTAATTTAGAAAACTTGAGTTCAACACTCAAAGAGCCCCAAGCGTGGTTCCCGTTTCCGTGGTATAGATTTCACTTGTATATCGTGATCGGGTATCGGGACCGGGAAACCGGGATTCCCGGGATTCCCGGGATTAAAACCAAATTAGAATGAGGTATCATAAATTGTTATGCCAAAAGGCTTGATGATTATTTTAATTTCAGTAAAATTACTTTTTTTCATCTGGCCTGCAAGAGTTAAGATTTTTCAGCCCCATTTATCTGCCCGTGGGCTCAGAAACTACGTTTTCATTTCACTCGACCATCGGACAAGTATATCACAAAAGCCATGTGTCCAAAGACAAAAGCATTTGGCAAATAGAACTTGACCGCCTGGACACCCTGAGACGCAGTCACGGGGTGGGGAATTGGGGGAGGCTTGTCCTCTCACTTTTCTTGAAAAATGTCAACCTTATATACATTCATATCTCAAATTCCCCAAACTTAGTTCATGTACAGTACAGTTCGTAATCGACGCGTGGGTGGTGATGTCCACTCATGCGTTCACCAAGTAAAAACATCATTGCCGTAAGTGTAATGGGGACTTCATTGTTTTTTGTTTTTTTAACATGAAAAGCAGACGTCACTTGCCAAAAAAATTCTTGAATAACTATTATTTTCATTTTTTGTCTCAAAAACAAAGGTTATGACCCCTCATTGGAACGAGCTCGACGTCACAACCTAAGATATAAACAATGAAAATTAATTGGAGTTTTTGAGAATAGCGCTGGCAGAGTTTGGTCGTTATGTTAGGTGAAGGGTTAAATAATATAATTATTGTTAATAATAAAAAGTAATAAAAAGAGTAATTGCTTGACTGGACTGGTTACGTGAAATAATTCGTTCGAGGCGAGGGACTATATTGTAAAACATTTTTGCCTATTCGCGCACCCGTGTTTGTACAACGTCCCTCACCTCCCATGAATTGTTTCACGTAACCAGTCCAGTCAAGCGATTACTCTCTATGTCCGTGGAAATATTTCCAACCCGTGCAAGGTGACCAGTCCACGGGGAGCGTACTGTTATCTTGTCTGATATTTCTTGTGTGATTTTTCTTTTGTTATTCACCTATTTTCTGGGTACTTGGGTCCTCAAAAGGTACTCAAGGTGACCCAGATGGTTCGAGAAATTAATCTGGCCGTTCACCTCTGGATAAAATATAATCTTAACCCAGCAAGAACTTGTTAATTGGATCTTTCTCGCCCGTCTAGTAATTTCAGGGGAAATAACTTTATGGACTTTATTTTCTACTGATATCAATGATGTCTTCTCGATAATTACATGCTTGTTAATTGGATACTTCTCGCCCGTCTAATAATTTCAGGGGAAATATCTTAGATAAGTCAGGAATGCTTATTACTAAAACAATTATTTATTTATTTATATATTTATTGGTGTTTAAGGTCACATATTTCTGCACAATGGCTAATCATGATCACGACAGTTTTACGGGTGGAGGAACCCGAGTACCCAGAGAGAACCGGCGAGCAACTATCAGCTCCTCAAGGTACGAACCTCACACAAGCAGGGTCAACCAATGCTAACCCTGCTTGTGTGAAGTTCGTACGTTGGGGAGCTGACAGTTGCTCTCTACCTACTGAGCCACTGCTCCCCCTCTAAAACAATTAAACAAAATCTACCACACTATCCTTGACCGCTCAAATGATCTCAACTTCGATCGGTCCAACGGATCATTCTGTGGTCCTTGCTGTGATGATTGTTGTCTTCTTTTACAATGGTGCCTAGTTTTTTTTTACCGAATTGTCTCAAGTTCTCAGAATCTTTTTCGGAATACTGATCGGATGGATCAGATGAAGTTTAGGTTAATCTACTATGATGCTATACTAACACAAGTTCATTATTTTGTTCTACAGTTCATCACATCTTATTCAGCTTGTCTTAAATCACATAAGAAATGTGATGTGTTGTCCGGCTCGTGCACTTCTGATCGATGTTAGAGTCCTATATACTCTGAACGTGTCAAGAACCGTTACCAATGATAAGACATTCCCAACACACGATCGAATTAATACCTCTGGACAGTACACAGGAAAGAAACTTAAGATGTAAGATCGCTCCGTCATGCATGCGAGCCATTCCATGCCCATTCTGAAAATTGTCACCTTGAGGAATACTCGTAACTCTGTCTGTCTGTCTGTCTGTCTCGTGACGTCAATGACGTCACCCGAAAATTCGGCTAGAGCCCTAAAACACAGAACTTCACACGTGTGTGAATGGGTTCAACGATATGGCACGAGTTCCTAAAACGAGAGGCCACAGGTCTCAAGTTTTATCCTTCCACGATGGCACAAGTGCTATGTCGATTAACCCATTCATACGCGTGTGTTGTTCTATGTTTATTACACCCCTTCACGTCAATAAAAACAATTATTAGAAGGACACTCAGCATTATGTGCCAGAAGGCACATAGAACTCATTGGACGAACTATCAACAAAAAGAACACTAAATTTGCGAGGGGAACCCGTGTTACTCTCTTTAGCTATCGCTAGCGATTCAAATTGTAATTGCGGTGCACAATTTGTAGAAATTCCAGTGAACTTTCTCTTTTATTTAAAAATAGTCCGTCAACGATTTCCGTTCGGCACAGGTGTGCGGAACAGTTTTTTATTTTTTCGCATGATTTAGTGTTGCTGTAGACGGCGATTCTATTGAACAGGCGTGTAATAAAATAAATTCCCATGACGGCCCCACATTTTAGACATGGCTTTCTTTGGAGATGATATCTACAAAATTTGAAAGAGGGAAGCGTGATGCAGGCATAGATATTAAATTTTAGAGGAAAAAGTTTGACGTGACGTTGTTTTGGGTAAAATTCGAATATATATAGAATATACCCATAGTAGCTTGGTGCACCAAATGTTCACCACGAGTGGTGAACATTTGGTGCACCAAACTACTTTGGGTATATTTTATTTATACCTAAATAGCCAGATTATTGATATTAATACAATATTCAATATTAAATTCTAAGCAATGCCCCCCTACGTGTACCTCGCAAGAAGGAAGAATTCGGTCACGCGTATGTATGCATACTCTTATGTGATCGATCAGCTGATTAGAACTTTGCCCATTTCCATACACGTGAGGTATTATCTCTCTTAATATAAGTTCGTTAGACAACTATAACTACAATTCATAAAACATAATATTTTGAATGTCAACGAAATATCAAACTTTGTATTGATGTAGTTCCACTGTTGGTGTAAATTTTAACTACTGAAATCCCATTGCTAGCGTGTTCACCACAGACACACGTGTTCACCACGGTTTGTTTTGAAAGCTAAAATTTATGTCATAGGCCTTTTATATATAGTACAAAAGGTAAGCACAGTATAACAAAACTAAGACCTCTGTGTTTAACTAGCAATGGCCATTTACATATGGGACATAATTTGTTTCTGTAGCTTTAGAAATGTGGAAAAAGCAAAGCTGAAGGAACAAATTAGACTAACAATTATAATAAGTTATTCTAACTTCGTTGGATAACTGAATAATCCTGTGATTATCCTTTTCGATTGGATGTTGATTATAATGTGAGCTTGTCGGTTGGAATTTGTTTCGCGCAAAGAGCTGTGCACATCGGGTCAGTTGAGCTATCACG
Source organism: Pictodentalium vernedei (assembly GCA_031216915.1). NCBI lineage: Eukaryota > Metazoa > Mollusca > Scaphopoda > Dentaliida > Dentaliidae > Pictodentalium > Pictodentalium vernedei. The sequence continues at coordinate 248,007,573 of CM062297.1, read as the reverse complement.
AATAATCCATTATTCGATTATCGATAGATCAAGCCAAAATCGATTAGTATTTTTTCCTTAACCCCCCCCCCCACAAACACACACACACACACACACACACACACACACACACACACACACACACACACACACACACACACACACACACACACACACACACACACATACACACACACGCACACACACACACACACACTCTCTCTCTCTCTCTCTCTCTCTCTCTCTCTCTTTCTCTCTCTCTCAACAACTGCCCGTCGTATAGACTCCGATGGCGCTATTGTTTTCTGGATTAGATTAAACTATTGAACAATAAACAGGTGCAACCGGGATTGAAATACAAATGTTGACACTCAGATTATCTCTCAAATATACAAATACATATACGAATAATCTCTTATCCGATACGCTCGCGATGGATAAAACATTCGAACTCATTATCATTGTAGATGTCCTTTCCATCTGGTACTATCGGCACTTTGGGAATGTTCCAGAGACTCATAAATGTCAATGTCTCGTTGACGAAATATCAACAGTATCTTGCCTGTGACCTGCGAAGGTTCGTAATTCGATGCTTTTCGATTCGGGCTGATTCGGAAATTCTCGAAGCGTCGAGATGTTCTCAAAATCCTATCATCACACGTGTCTCCTCTTGAGCTCTTCTTCTACTATGAGGTCTCCTGTTCAGGAGACCTGATTATAGCAGACGACTCCAAGGAGGTTCCGCTTTCGAAACTGCTTTGCTTCCGTCATGGAAGCTTTCTGTGATTGACTTGCCCATACAGTCAAGTAGCCACTGAAGGGAGTCCAGTGGTATTTATGGATGTACCAAAATGCAAAAATTACAAATTGAAGGAAGTTTCAATTCGAAATTACTGATTCGAATCGAGATTTGATTCGACCCGAAATTAGACTTCAACGTGGTCGTATATTTTACTGTGTCATTTTTCACATAAGAACTCCGCAGACATGGGGTTCGGATGTGACGGTGATACGATTATCCATCGTCCCCGTAAAATATTGGTCTACATCCTGTTTGGGAAAGGTCTGGCAGTAGAAATACCAGTGGCCAGTACTATAAAACTTTTACAGTTGTATTTCCGAGAATTGTATTTCCTAGTTTTGACTTTAAATGTGTTAAAATGAACCGTTAGCATTTTCAAAGATTTGGCAATTTGCCATTTGGCAAATTGCCATATCTTTTAAAATGCTAATGATTCATTTTAGTCAGTTATATTAATAGGTAGAAAATACAATTCTAGAAAATACAATTGTAAAAGTTTTATAGTTTAGTTTTGGCTCAAGGATGTGTGAAAATCTCTTCTCTTAAAAGCGTAATGTAACCAGAGGAATTACGAAGTTCATGAATACCCGTGAAGGAGTTCGATTTCCGTTTATAGAATTCTACACGTCTACATTTGCATGGAAAAGGTACAGTATAGTGATTACAGAAGAGGACTGATAATATCGACTGGCTCGCGACTTGATCGCGATATGGTCGAAATTCCCTCTCTCCACCCCTCATACACTGGAATCTCACGTGTCGAGAAAGATATTCGAGGACGTTGAATCTCAGGTGTTTTTTAAGTTTGTTTGTTTTTACTTTATACGGTCCTCACATCATATGATTATTTCTCGTTCCACTTGTGTAAGTATGTCGCTACCAGATAGTGATCTGCTTTTTATTTATTTATTTATTTATTTATTTATTTATTTATTTATTTATTTATTTATTTACTTATTTGGGTTTAACGACACTTCCGACAGCCAGGGTCACCTCCTATCAGACAGTTTTACAGGTGGAGGAAACCGGAGTACCCGGATAGAATCATCGAGCAACGGTGAGCAACTGTGTGACTCCACAACCTACTAACACCGCGCAAGCAGGGTTAGCACTGGTTGAAGACAAGTGTACTATCGACGTGCAGTACGCCTTAGTACACAGCGCCACGATGCTCCCACATGGGCAATCGGGATGAAGTACCTTGCCCAAGACACAGTGCAGTTGCCCCTAGCGGGGATCGAATCGTGGACCTTTCGGTTTTAAGTTCAATGCCATAACCACTGGGCCACCGCTCTCCTGTCGCAATCTGCTTTCCTCTCGAGGGAGAGCGCTTGCGATCACAGTAATGCTGCTGGACGATTGAAACAAATAGTCAGTTATGATACACAAGGTAATATGGTTAAAATTCCACCTTGGCATGGGTCGTTTTTTTTTGGTGAACTATCTTGTCGAGACAAGCAATATTCGAATTTAACAACAGCCGATTGTGTGCAGGCACAAGTATCCCTGATTACAGAGATTACTGTTACAACCGCCTATGTCTGGATCATATCCTTGTGATAGATGCCAATTTAATGATTAATGAATAGCTTCAATCTATCACAGCAATGTCAACTTCCCTATAAATTAACTAAACGAACTCTATTTTGTTGTCATAACCAGCTGTCACGGACGTAGTCAGGCCAGTAAGTATCTTCAGATATTGCGGGGGTGGTGGTGGTTGGGGGTGGGGGTGTCACCCGTGTTTGCGGGACAATAACATTGATTTGTCCTACGTTTCTTATATGGACGTACCTTTACTTCTCGGCGAGCTTTACTTCTCGCTGAGCTAACTAGACAAACAAAATGCTACTGTCACTGAAATCAGCGTCCACAAACGGCAAGGTACCCGTAAAACTCGTGGCAGACTGCCGTAATTTTTACCATGACATTGTCGATTGCCGTTACTTCCATATTGGGCGAGAGCGAATTAACTGATACTGAATATACCATAATCGGTCGCTAACCATCTATGTAACTAGTATTATTACACCAACCGGACAGATTAACCAAAGACATGTCATAACTATTGCACAGTCGCCGTGGGTTTTTCGTAATCCACGCGTGGGCACTGATATCCACGCATGCGTTTACCAGGTAATAAAAATCATCAGCATCAAAAGTTTAACTAGTTAGTTGTACCTGGTGTTTCATTAATTAAATTTTTATGCTTTTTCTCCTAATTTGTGTTTGGAATCCCATATTATTGCGTCCGTGGAAATATTGCCCACCCGTGGAAACTGACCAGTTCACAGCGGACGTACTGTAGGGACCGAAGACATACGAATGCAACGACAATGATCGTCAACCGTGCAAATTATTCATTCACTATACCGACACTGGTTGTATATTAATTGTCACTGTTCGCCATTTTGTTTTTATCGCAAATCGCTGCCTTAATTCGGCTAAAACTTTGACACTTTACAAAGTTTGTTTTCTGTTCAAAGATTCCGAAAGAAGGCCAAATTGAAATGCGTCCAAAAGGTCGGGGGTAATAAGTCAATAATCTTGGAGATCATTGAGATGTTGAATTAGTCCCGTTGCAATGCATCACTTCTTGTCTGCTTTTGTAAACAAATGAATGTCGATAGGAAAAGTTAACGCAAACACGAACAAGTTTATAAACACAACTGCTTATGAAATCTGTGTAATTTTTAATATGGAGAAATGTATTTTCAAATCTGTTGTGGAACATGGTGGAACGTTTTCAAAAAGCTGCATTGATTAAAAAGGTGCATTGCGAGTTCACTGCAGTTTCCTTATCAATAATTAATATTTCCTGCTCTTGTCAGTGCAGTGCTGTCGGAATTTCTTTAATTGAGAAACGCCAAGAGTGCGATACATTAACACTTAATAGTCGAAGTACAAGATTATTTTACGTGGGCAGTATTTAATCTGATTGTTTTATTACGGTTCATTGGGAAATGCGATGGAATATAGGCAATAGATTGTGAGAAGACAAATTCATATATGATTTCACTAGAAAAGGTGGAAGTGTGTCGGTGCGGAGTGGGGTTCTCTAGAATATACCTGTTTTTTTAACCCAGTTTCAATTATCTCGAAATGTATTGCTTAAAGAATGCTGTATCCTTTTCAAGACACAAATGACAAGACCAAGTATTGCTTGCATATTAAAAAACATTCTTCAGGGATCGAATCGATCTTAGTCGTATGTAACCATGCGCAATTGATTTTGCAGTGATTATGAATGAATCACCAACTGCAAACAAAAATATCATATCCAGGAATAGACAGGTAAGCTAAAGCAAATTAACGAAAAACCATTTGCACAGAGAGTAAACAGAAGTGTCTATCGAATTCTCAAACAAATGTTGAGTTTGCTAAATGGGAACTAAGGAACCGTTGACATCGACCGCTGGCATTACTTTTCAAAGCATCTTCGTCATGCTATCATAAACAAATTTCCGTTCTTAGAAGACAAATGTCAGACATAATGGTGGAGAGATGACAATACTTTCCTAAATGGGTATGATTTCAGATGCAAGGGGGGTTTTCTGAATGAAAACTGCTCTCGACCTGTGGATGACAGTTTATTGCCTTGGATAAAACGCAATCGACAAGCTCGTCCCGGGTGGGGTGGGAGTGGTGGAGGGGGCTTTGCAGCTACGATTTCGACAGAAATGTGGAAAAAATAAAGTTTGGCTGGTATTTTTGTGTTGAGTGCTCAAAGGCAAATTTAGGTCTGGACGCAACCGGTGCACGACCCTGTTTAATTTCCAAATTTGCTGATAAATGTAGACATAATCGAGTAATTTTATTTATTTATTTATTTATTTATTTATTGGGGGTTAACGACACTTTCGACAGCCATGGTCACCTCGTGTCGGACAGTTTTACGGGTGGAGGAAGCTGGAGTACCCGGATAGTATCACCGAGCAACGGCGAGCAACTGTTTGACTCCCCAACATACTAACTCCACACATGCAGTGTTAGCATTGGTTAAAGACAAGTGCCCCATCGACGTGGAGTACGCCTTAGTACACAGCACCACCGTGCTCCCACAAGGGCAATCGGGATGAAGTGCCTTGTCCAAGGACACAACGCAGTTACCCCTGGTGGGTGTCGAACCGTGGACCTTTCGGTTTGAAGTCCAATGCCGTAACCACTGAGCCACCGCGCCCCCGAGTAATTTGATTAAGTTTTTTCCAGTAAAATTCTTAATCATATTACATTATTTGAATTTTTGTTTCACATGCCCCGAACCTGATTACAAAGAAATGGCAGTAAGTGTGCGATGAAGCCTCTTATGCATTTTTACAGTACAGCCGTCGTTGATGGGCCACTTTCCACAGACGGGCAACATTTCCACGGACGCAATAATATTAGATGCCAAACACTAATTAACGGAATAATCATCAAAAAATTAATCAACGAAGCACCTGGTACAAAACTGATGAATTTTATTACCTGGTAAACGCGTGCCTGGTCTTCACTACCTACGTATGGATTACGAGAAGTCCACGGCAACGGCACTGTGGCATGATACACTTGTGTTCTCCCAAATTAGTCTTGTATATAGAAATTTAAACAATTCAATCTTGAATGACAGAGCTCATTGAGCTCTGTCAGACAAGATTGAACTGGTTAAGTTCCTAGTGTAACTGTGGAAAAAAATACAGATTGAAATTATGATATTTCCACATCATTACTTATTTATTTATTTTTTGGTGTTTAAGGTCATATATTTCTGTGCAATGGCTAATCATGACCACAACAGTTTTACGGGTGGAGGAAGCCGGAGTTCCTGGAGAGAACCATCGAGCAACGGCGAGCAACTGTCAGCTCCCCAACATACTAATTCCACACATGCAGGGTTAGCATTGGTTGAAGACAGGTGCACCATCGACGTGCAGTACGCCTTAGTGCACAACGCCGCCGTGCCCCCACGTGGGCAATGGGGGTGAAGTGTCTTGCCCAAGGAAACAACACGGTTGCCGCAGATGCATGGGATTCGAACCGAGGACCTCTCGGCTTGCAGTCTGCACTTCTACCTACTGAGCCACCGCGCCCCATTCCACATCATTGTCCAGAAGGTTAAGGTACAACACTATTAAAACATTACATTCTAAATCGAACATTATGTGACAAAATTATGTCCCTGTTTCGTGCAAATGGAGCCTTTCCTTAACATTTTTTAGATGTGGGGGCTAGTAATAATGTGGTTCAATAGCCCAGAAGGGTTCAGTGTTTCAGTTATTGCTGGACCTTTTGTTCCTACTCCTACTTTTTCTGTACAGTTAGTTGGTGACCGCACTGGTCTTCATGAAAGAGCTATTCGTACTGACCCAGCAACCCGTTCCCAAAATTCACCGGTGTTCTTTGAATGTTTAACCCACCTATGTTTTTTAACCCTTTACCCAACGTAACGACCAAAACCGGCCAGCGCTATTCTTAAAAATCGCCAATTAATTTTCATTATTTTTTCATTTTTTGTCTCAAAAACATAGGTTATGACCCCTCATTGGAACGAGCTCGTCGAGCTCGTTCCAATGAGGGGTCATAACCTATGTTTTTGAGACAAAAAATGAAAAAAATTAGTTATTCAAGAATTTTTTTTGCAAGTGTCGTCTGCTTTTCATGTTAGGTAAAGGGTTAAAGGGTGAATATGGAAATCGAATAGGATGCTTCAGAGAGGGATGATAAAACCAAAAACAAACAAGAACATATTTTGAAAACGTTGTTTGAAAATCACAAATGATTCTTTTAACCAGTCCAGTTTCGTATATTGATATTTTTGCGCAAACAAAAGCCTATGAGTTGATGAGAAAACGACGAAATAGAAAAGGACAGTTAAAATGGGCAGGTAATGATTCGACCCTCTCGTCATCCACGACAGTAAAATTACATCGTGACTGGTTACCCTGCCGCTTTGTATTAGATTTGCGCATTTCCATTCAATACTAATGTTCTTGGTTATAAAATGGATGTGTTAAAGTGTTGGATGGCTCTGATCCGTTACACCTATTAAAACGTTGTAGTATTGTTCTGTAGGCCGTGAGTTTGAATATTAATATCACAATTTGATAGATTTCTATGAAAAGATAACGGCTCGTAAACAATACTGTCCATAGTTATTGAACCGTGGAAAATTTGGATGATAAAACATTTCATTGTAACTTGACTTTTCAACACCAAGAGAACATTTCGAAGATTAAGCTTTATTCAGACATGTTGTTGCAATCAGTTTGTGTCTCTCTGTTGGTAAGCGTGAGTTGTCAACAAGGAAATGGACTTAATATGAACGTTAGACAACTTGATCCTGGGTTAACAGCAACGAATGATGAGACTGCTCAGCTTTTTGACGGTCTGTTTGGTGATTTTTCGATCGGGTCAACACTGGATCCAACATTGCTGGCACTTGTAAGAATTGATGCTGTGTACGCGCAACCTGTTATCAATCTTATGGACATTGACCGAGCACTGATTGCAGAAACACAAGGAAACACAGACAACCAACCTACGGGGCAAGAACAAACCGGTGATCAGGCAGCCGGATCGAATTTCATGGTGAAACATGTGAGAAAAATAACATTGAGTTCCCAAAAAGCCACTCTCACAGAAATGCTTGTGATAGTAAGCTGTGTGGGAGGATTAGTTGTAGCTTCGAGTGTTGTGATCACCTTTGTCCTTGTGAAGAGATCAAATCGAAGGAAAGGCTACACTCGAGTGCAAGCATTCTCCGACAGTCTTGAAAGAACCGATGTCGAAGAAGAATGGACGCCATTAATGAAGTCTGAACGTGCTTAGAACAAGCCGAAAAATACAAATATGTTGTTCGTTCATTCCGAGATTGATTGTTTCTATATAATTACTAAATAAGATAAAGATAAAGTTATGTTTGACAGAAAAGGACCTTCAATTTGAGAATGGATAGATTGTGTTTGACAGAAGAGGACCTTCCATTCGAGAATGGGTAGAGTGAAAACCTTTTAAAGTGGATAAATGTGACATCAGATGCAGTTAAAACTAGAAGTCCTGTCATGAAATGCGCACAAGTAGCACGTCGATCTACACGTTATGACCATAGTAAGGCTATCAAATTCTGTACATATAGTCTGTGCACAAGCGATGTTTCAGCCAATGGACCTCCGGGTAACTCGGAGGTCCATCGGCAGAAACATTGCCTGTGTTTGCTTTTGATGCCATTCGAAATGTCAATTGCGCGCAATTTCTACGCGAAATTAAGCCTAGATAAGCGCACTGTTCGTGGCGGGACTTCTAGTTTTAACTGTAGGCGGTTTGTGTTGTGTACTGAATACTATAGAACAAATCAAATGATGAATTTAGCAAACTTGGCAACTCTTTAAAACAATCAGAGAGGACACGTGAAACCGACGTCGTGGTCAATGGGGGATAACGAAGACTCGCTACCCTCCGCATTTCCTAAAAAACATCGCACCCTAATATACATTCATACATGAAGTTCTTAAAACTAGTTCTTGTACCGTCACCCTGATATTCCTTGGACCGTTTTCTAAAGTTATTGCTGCAATGTCCGGGTACTTAAGCCTCAAAAAGTACTTGGGGTGTTCCACTTGATATTAAAAGTTATTTTGTTTTCTCCAAGGGAAGACCCTGGACGTTCATCTCCATGAGGTGAAACGAAGTGGGGAAAATATTTTGCTTCCCACTTCACTTAGACAGGCTACGTTCCTTCTTGCAACAAATTCGTGAATAACTAAAAATATTCACAGTTTACCTCAATAATATAGCTTAGACCCCTCATTGGAACGAGCTCGACGAGCTCATTCCAATGGGAGGTGGCACGATATCGTTTGGGGCGGAAATTGAAAAAAACTAATAAAATCTGACACACGATTGTTGTGTTCAGCGCTGCCCGGATATGGCTATTATATTAGAAAAAAGGATTTAGCCCAGCTGTAACCACATTATCTTCTTTTCCAAGAATGATTAAACCCATATTTGTCCTAAAACCAAACTTATAACACCTCAATGGAATAATCATAGTGAGTTATGTTCCAGTGATAGGGAATATACTGAAAATGTGAATAAAAACGAAAAACTAAAGAACTGCAGAATATGGATAAATTATTAAACGTTCACACCACTTCTGTGTCTTATAAAATTCTACAATCAGCTTTGTTAAGCTGTATTTGTTGGTTTTGATATTTATTGTTCAACACGTTTAGCGCCCTTCCCAGGCCTATGTAAAAAAATACAATTCAAAATTTACTTTTTCTGTTTCTGCCTGCAAAATATAGCGTTTTATCCTTAGGGTTAAAAGTTAACGTGCGGAGGCAAAAACTGAAAATGTAAACACCGAATGACATGGACCGATTGTCAAAAGCAATGATATAGAAGCACAAATGCAAATACTTTGATTTTTTGTAAACGCAAACAGCCTAAGTAACAATGGGTTTAACGATTCCAATTGCATTACGTGCACAGTCCCCAATAAAATCCAGAAGAACGAAACTAGACAGATTATATATATTATGTATCCAACCCAAACGACGTCATCGTGTGAAACATCCAAATTGCAGTTTTGTAAATGGTAGAGTGTGAATGGGTTACACTGATATGCAGTACAGCCGCCGCGGACTGATCACTTTCCACTAGTGTTCGGTATTCGTCGAATTTTGATATTCGAATATTCGCCGGTCTCAACGAACGAATATTCGAATAATATTCGAATATCTGGGCGAAACTTAAAAAGAGTATAAAGTCGGGTTTTAAAACGAAATTCTTCGAAATAAACCCGTTTCATCGTTACTGCCCCGCCTTTAAGGTACTAATTGGAAGAACTATTTCAAGAATAAGCATTTATTAACTCATTCAAATGACAAAAATCCATGGAACTTGTTATATCAGTGAGTTAGATGTTTTTATTCAGGAAGTGGAGCATCCTAACTGTTTCTGGCTTCAAGCGATTCCGTTTCTCAGTAACCAGAAGATCACCAGTAGAGAATGCGCGTTCCGACGATACACTGGTGGCCGGGATCCCAAGGTAGAACTTCGCCAGTCCGGCAACTTCGGGATGCTTTGCCTCGTTAACTCTCCACCATTCCAGGGGATCTTCATCGAGACCGATGGATTCTGCCGCCAAGTATGCATCGAGTGCACGCTTACCACTGACTTCAGGAGTAGTTGCCTTTCTCTTTGGTTTCGATGGCTCATAGCACTCGAAGGAAGTGGAACCATATAGCGCAGTAAGGCGTTTTTCTTTCATTCCGCGTATTTTCATCTCTTTCGTGAGATTCGGGTCATTCGCTGACTCCAAAACGACACATTCTTCTTCGTGGGAGGTTGTTTCGGACGAACTAGGCTTATCGATTGCAATTACTTTATCGAGTTCGTTGCGCACAATCCTATATGCTTCTTTTTTGAAGTCATCAGTGACGAATGGCAGTATTTTCATCCTTGGGTCGAGAACGGCTGCTGCCTGCATTGTGACACGAATGTCGTCGTCTCCCAGTCGTTCTTCCATGTAAGCCGAGAAAGCTATTTTAGCACTCTGTATAAAATGCAGGTCGTCCTTTTTCGGCTTCATAACGTAAGTCAATAAGTTCATTACTACCGCATAAACAGATGATACTGTACACGATTTCTCCGCGCCCATCTCACTTGATATAACTTTCAATGTTTCCAACATTTCGAGGAGAGCAGTAGCTTCGACCCAAAAACTCGGCAACGGTATAAGATCTCGTATTTCAGTCTTCTTGTGGTCCATAAGCACGTTGGTTACCGGTTTCTTCATTGCTATGAGCCGCTCGAGCATATCGTAAGTGCTTCCCCACCTAGTTGGACATTCTTGTTTCAATTTACGATAGGATAAGTTGTCACCACTATGCTTCTCCACTTCAACCTTCAACTTCTCCGTTTCTAATGGCGAATGGTGAAAGTGTGCAACTATTTTCTTCGCCGTTTTCAGTATTCCGACAGCAGTATCCTGTGCAAGGGCTTTCAGAATTGCACACTGTAATATATGGTCAAAGCAGCTTAGATTCAAACGGAAACTCATCTCTGTTGTGGCTTTTTGATGTTAGCTCCGCTGTCGCGTACAATTGCGATATCTGACTCTATTAGTCCCCAGTCCTTCTCAAGCTCGCGAAGGTATGTCTTGAGGTTCTCGGCGGTATGGGATCCAGGACACGACCTCACTTCCAAACATATCGATGTCAACTTCCATTTCTCATCAATAACCAATGCAGTCAGACTGATGTAGGAATCATTTGCATTTGATGTCCAAATATCCGAGGTTACCCCGCATACTCGAACCCCCGGCAGACGGAGCATGTCGCGTATCTCTGAACATTTATCATTATAGGTTTTACTCATGATTCCTTTAATGGTTTTCGAAGATGGAATGTTGTATGAGGGGTTCAAGGTTGAAACAAGTTCCCTAAAATGTACATCCTCGACTAGGCTGAAGGGTTCATAGTTCTTCACCAGGAACTTCTGCATACGTAATGTTATTTGTTTTTGCTTATCAGAATCGTGGTCGTACTTTGTCGCCCCTGTCCGAACAACTTCAGACGGAAAGAAGCCAGTTATTTTGGTCGAAGAAGCCTCAGTTTTACTCTTCTGTTCGATGCCATGTTTAGTTTTTAGATGGTTCCACAGATTCGTTGTGGTGCCGCAATACGTCAGTACATGTTCGTGGTTAACATTACATGTAGCTTTTTTCTTCTTCTCATCAAGCGTGAAGTGAGACCAGATATCCGATTTTTTAGCCCTTGAAGCCATTCTAGAATAACACACAGTTCGATCACTGGGTCGAATTATGGAAAGTTATGCACGCGGCATTTTTAAAACAACATCCGGTTGTAGCTGTTCAATACGCGGATTGGGAAACGGACACTTTTGATAGTTTATTTCCTGACGTCGTTATCCAGAACACATGCCTGAGTAGTATCATCGAATATTCGAATAGTGGATTGATTATTCGAATATTCGAATATAATTATTCGTAAAAGAATATTCGAATATTCGGACCGAACACTACTTTCCACGGGTTAGCAAAATTTCCACGGATGCAATAATATTTGATTCCAAACACTAATTACTGGAATAATCATCAACAATTTAATTAACGAAGCACCGGGTACAACCCGGTGCTTCATAAATTAAAAGTTTGCTGATGATAATTTTTATTACCTGGTAAACGCATGCGTGGACATCACTTCCCACGCGTGGATTACGACTAGTCTATGACGACTGTACACAACAAGCCTGCTTGGGTTTTCAGTGAGTTGCTTACACGTACTTTACATTTTATGATGACAAGGCGCTAAGCAGATGCTTGGTACTGAAAAGGTCATTACACAGACGACTATGGGAACGTTGATACAGAAAATATCACTTGAAACGCTCAAAAGACGGTATCATAAAAAAGTACTGTAGATAGTAGAAATTTATTTTTACGCCCTGGCTCTTTTGTCCTTTCGAAGTTAGTAACCATTTTGAAGTACCTGATAGAACAATGGACCGAGTGTTCGAGTGGCTCACTTGAATACATGTCGTGTTCTGAGTATACCCAAATCCGTGCGTTTCAGTGATTGAACAAAAGACAGGGCGTAAGCCACTTACAAACTCAGCCAGCTGTCGGTGTTCATGGATTTGAACAACTTGCCAGCGTGCTCTAAGACCTAGCCGATACGCGGCCTGGCATCACTCATCGCACGCTGTCGGGTTATTCAACTCCATTAATACCTCCTGCGACATTGGTAACTATTACATAGCCGGGGGGGGGGGGGGGGGTAACACGCTTGCATTGGACAAGGTGTATTACACCCTGGCTCATTTGTCTTTTCGGGATTAGTAACCAACTTTAAATACCTGATAGAACAATAGGCCGAATGTTCGAGTGACGTCACTTGAAGACCTCTCGAGTACTAAGTATACCCTGATCTGTGCGGTGTATTGATTGAACAAGACAGAGTGTAAGTCAGTTACCAACCTAGCTGTCGGTATTCATGAATTTGAACAACCTGCCAGCGTGCTGTAACACCTCGCAGCTTCACAGCTCGACAACACTCAACAGCTGTCAGGTTGTTCAATTCCATTAATACCGCCAGCAAGGTTGGTAACTATTACATAACAGAGAGGGTTAACACGCTAGTATTGGTCAAGGTGTATTACACCCTGGCTCTTTTGTCTTTTCGGGGTTAGTAACCAATTTGAAATATCTAATTGAACAATGGACCGAGTGTTCAAGTGACGTCACTTGGTGACCTCTGGTGTACTGAGTGTACCCGAGTCCGTGTGTTCTATTCATTGAATAAAAGACAGGGTGTATGTCATTTACCATCCTTGGTGTCAGTATTAGTGACTTTGAACACCTTGTCCGCATGGTGTAACACCTCGTCGCAATGCAGCTCGACAACACTCAACGCACGCCACCAGGTTGTTCAAATCCATGAATACCGCCAGCTAGATTGGTATCTATTACTTATCATGTTTGTTAGCATTCAGTTACAATGTATCATATTCGGGTAATAATAAATGTGGATATCTAATAGTTGCCATGGTGTAATGTGTGAATCGCAGTTCACTGATCGATGGTGAACGCGTGACGCTTGTGTTTGCTAGTACAGTCGCCGTGGACTGGTCGTAATCCACGCGTCGGCAGTGATGTCCACACATGCATTTCCAGGTAATAAAAATCATCATCAGCAAATGTTTAATTAATGAAGCACCCGGTTTTACCCGGTCCTTCATTAATTAATTCTTTGATGATTATTTCCATAATTAGTGTTTGGAATCTAATATTACTGCGTCCGTGGAAATATTGTCCGCCCGTGGAAAGTGACCAGTCCGCGGCGGTCGTTCTGCACATCTTGGTTCTATTGTCTTTACGGGGCAGGCAAGCAATTTGAAATACCCGATAGCCATTTTGAGTAGGAGTTCAGGTGACGTCACGTGAATACCCCTGGGTCACTGGGGATACCTAAGTCCGCTCATTTTGTTGATTGACAAAGGGAAGTCAGTAAGTTTGCAACCTCGCTGTCGATATTTCATGATTTTGAACCACCTACGTCACTCAACGTACAGTACGCGGAGAGTGAATTGTAACTAAATCACCCGCGGAGTGGAGTTATCACCCAAGCTATAACTTTCAAATTTTGTACATATCGACAAAAAACACAAGCAATGTTTCAGCCAATGGACCTCCGGGTTTAACCCGGAGGTCCATTGGCTGAAACTTTGCTTGTGCTGGTCATGCTTTGCAACAAATTTGCAGTTATTGCTTGGGTGGAATCTCCACTCTGCGGGTGATTTAGTGATAATACACTCTCCACGTACTGTGCGTGTCGATTTGTTCAAATTGATGAAATAGCCCCACCTCTGTTGGTAACTGCTACGTAACACAAACCGGCTTAAGGACAACACGGTCTTATCAGCCGAAGCTCGGTGTAGTAGTGTGGTAGGACATATTCACCTACCCGTCCACCCTCCTTCGTCTTTAGGGGTTGTAATTCTCAGACGTATGTCGCTTTTATGTGAAGAAAATTGCTTGCTTTGTTTATGAAATTTTGATAATCACAATGTACCCATTCAACGAATAAATTCGAATCTGATTCACTCCTCAAGAATTGCACATTCCTAAATGCAACAAGTGTGTTGTCCTTATTTATGTTCAGTTGAGTTCAGCGAATTTGAGCATAATGCTTGTAACCTGTACGCAGTAGAAGATTATTACAGTACTGTGACCGTAAAAGCGATCTCTTTCTCGATCAGTGCTCTGACCATGAAACACACCATTGGATCGACATTTCATAAATACACCATTGCGAAAGAAAAACCAAATCAAGAAAATCGAACGAAAATAGCATTTGCTATTCAATGTGGCTTTTATCCTTCACCAATTTCAAGCAGTGATTTAGAAACAAAAATAAATTTTAAGGAATATTGAAATATATATCGTGTCGGTACTGTGTTCATCCAAATGTTGGAGGTGATGAGGTTAATCTCAAGTCAGATAAAGAGCTTTTTTCTGTGGACATGACAACCGTTACATATTCCCCGTTCCTTATTCGATATTCCTTATCCACCGATTTTATTGGTGGATAACGAATGTCGAATAAGGAACTGGGAGTAAGTAATGATTGTCACGTCTGTCTTTTTTTCTCGTGGTGGGGTGAAACCATTAGATTTCTGATGCAAGTTGGAGATACCATCAATACGAGCAAACGTGACACGCGGCTACACATCGCATCGCTGATTTCTGCCGTATGCATCAACGCCTTGACTCCCAGTATTAAGATACTGTCAGTCCTCACCTAACATAACAAATGTTTGAAAAATGGTTGTCTGTCAAACACAGCTTTCTGGATTATTCGCACGGGAAACCAATAGTCATCTCTGCACGTTTTAATTTTAAGACTTCTACCATGACGACAGGTATGAAAAACCCGAGAAGTCTTGGCATCAGTCCTTTATTCCGAAGAAAAATTACTCCAAAGGGCCAATAATCCGAAGAACCGATATTCCGGAGACCCAATTCATCGACGGTCCAATAGATCAGTGGTGCAATATTGCGAAGGTTCAATATTCCGACAGTTGATAATCTGAAAGTCCGAAGCCTCGATTCTCCGGAGGTCCAATACGTCGTAGGTTCGATACTCTGACGATCCGATACTCCGACGGTCTATCATACTTTTGGGTTTGGGGAATATCTGTCCTTCGCACTATTAAGCCTCCGCAGTTGTAGACCTTCGGAGAATCCAACCCAAAGGGCATTTGACCTGCGTAGTAACAGTCCTTCTAAATATCGGAGCTCAAGAGTGTTTGGCATTCGGAATGTTTGGATCTCGGAGAACTGAATCTTCGGAATAAAGATAGGCAACCCAAGTTTGCAAAGTTTTTGACAAAGCTTTCGTTGTGCGTGTGGGGGAGGGGTGTCGCTCGCACCCTCAATTGGTTAAATTCCCAGTCGCATTATGGATAAAATGCGTAGTTAGAAATTTTGCTATTTCGACGTCAGAGGGATAACAAAAATATTCTAGAAACTTTAGAAGGTCCTTTTTCAATTACTTTTTCTCGATTTTCTCCGGGGACTTTGTTCCCAACCATTCCAATCTGACACAGTTTACTTACACCGCGCATTTCAGCAATCCACGTAATGCACATAGCCCTTTTTGAAAGTCTATGAACTTCAATATTAAAATAGTGTTTTTCACGAATAAAACATTAAATTGAATTCAATGTTATCTACACGAATAGAATGGAAATGTCAGTCATTATGTTTTCAAATTGGAAATGGTCATTACATCAAAGAATGTAATCCTTTACCTAAAGTAGCGGTCAAACGGTAAAGGTGAAGAATAGGGGACCCTGTCGTTTATAGGAAACCTTAAAGTGGTTTGGAGCTTTTTCTTGTTTCTTTTCATTCTCTATGGCGTTGTACATAATTCCACGATCATCCACAATAATTATTTATTTTAATCTCCTTTCAAATCATCGAGGTGTTGTAATGACTTCTGTTATAGTAAACATTGTGCTACTTGAATATTCAATGTTTTCTTAATGACGTCACAGTGGAGTAATCATTGTGATATGTTAAAACAACTACGTCGTCTGTGGAGGTTACGTACAGTGCAGTAAGGGTTAAGGATTAACCCAAATCAACTGGGTTCATATTCACTCAACCCAGTTCATTTGGCTTTATTTTTAACCCAACCACTTTAAGGGTGTTACCTCGAATCTTCACGGGCCATTTTAAAGGGGAGACCAACAATTGCAAAGGGGTTCAACTTCAGAGATTATTGAAATGAAAGTGTAGTCTAATTTTAATTCTCTGTAGCCAGTATACAAAAAGTTGGCGCAATAAGCAGTTTAATGGTTGATCGGAAGAGTAAATAGTGAACGATGTTAAGTTGGGAAAACCGTTAATAATTTGATCCAACAGCCTTTTAGGCCTCTAGCTTTTAATTGCCACTTATCCTTTCTTATTAGCAGCAAAAATGTTATTCCCCCTTTCAGATGTAATCAGCATTGGAAGGATAATACCATTACGGTACAGCGAATGGTGGGGGGGGGGGGGGGGGGGGGCTTGGGGGTTATGAATCTAAAGGCTGCCGTTATATAATGGATACGAAACTGGCGTTGCGCGAAATGAAATGAAGTAATTATTGATAATTTTTCTTCTTAATCTGAAATCTCGATGTCTCTAATTTGAGACTTGTTGTTGAACAAACACAATAAGAGATGAAACTCAGTCCAATATCCAAACAGATGCATACAATTACAGTACGTGGAGAGTGGATTGTAACGATATCACCCGTGGAGTGGAGTTATCACCCAAAGTATCACTTTCAAATCCTGTACAAGCAATGTTTCAATCAATGGACCTCCGGGTTTAACCCGGAGTTCCATTGGCTGGAACTTTGCTTGTACTTGTTGTGCTTTGCAACAAATTTGTAATTATTGCTTGAGTGGAATCTCCATTCTGCGGGTGATTTAGTGATAATATCTCCACGTACTGTATGCACCGCAGCAAATATGGAGGATATCTAGTTTTTTTGAGTGGATACCGAAAATTATCTCATGATTCACCGAGATAAATGTTTATTTAAATATAATTATAAAATAACCATTTGTCTCGGTCACGAGTGAGATAATTTTCGGTATCCACTCAAAAACACTAGATTTTCTTTTTATTATACACTTTTTATAAGAATCTGATCATTCCTATCGATCATTCCGCTCCTTTCAACCTTGAATTGATGCATTAATGTAAACAGCTGATGCGCCTGGATACGCGGCAGTGATTTGGTCGATACTCGGAACAGGTAGCGTTTTGCGATCTGATTCAGCTGGCGGGTTTCCTGCATCAATTGAAGGTGAATATGTGTTGAATTGTTCCTGGAAATGATCGGTATCCACTCAAAAATACAAGTTTTCCTTTTCATTGTACGTTTTTAGAACAAACTGATCATTTCCAGTGATAACTTAATTCCTATTCACCTTGAAGTGATACTTTGAAAGCCGCCATTTTGATTGATATCGTGAAAGTGAAATTGTCTTTATCTTCACAGTGGGGGATACAATTTCTATCTTTCCGAAAATTTTTCGCTAATCTAGCGTTTAGCGTATAATAAATACCATTATGCACCGATTTGTTGCATCAACATTGTAATCAATCTGTTTATGTTTCAACATTGCTCATTAGCTTCAGTGTGGTCGGTGCATGTTTTTCTTTGCGAAAAATGCGAATCGCACATTTTCTATTTATTCGAATCGAATCTCCAATCGAATCACTTTTATTATTCGAAATCGAATCGAACCTCTAATCGAATCAGTGGCATCTTAAGATGATCGATGGAGGATGGGGAGCTATAAACCTGACTTGTTACGACGGTGATGGCTTAAGTCCCGACTGATAAAATAGTCCAATTACATTATCAAGGCATGCCTTCGAAAAAGGCATGTCTTGGTGATGTAGCTGGAATATTAATTACCCTGTAGGGATTGTAGTTCATCGTCGATATTGCTTGGAAACTTTAAATTTGCATTTAACAGTGGTTGGAACTAGTGATATTGAAATTAACATTGCACGAGTGCAGATGTTATTTATGTTAAAGTATCAGAAATTACACTTAGTCTTTTTTAACAACATTATTTATGTACGATTTCCATCCGAACAATACGTTTTATGAGACTATGATACTGACTGATACCAAGTTATACTCCTGTGAAAAAAGATTCGAGAGGAAAGGAAGCGGACAGCCGATTTCGAATCGAACCGAATATAAACTTAAGATTCGAATCGAATCGAATCTCGAAGCTTCGCCGAGCCCTACTTTTACATCAAGATT
Organism: Pictodentalium vernedei; assembly: GCA_031216915.1. Lineage (NCBI taxonomy): Eukaryota > Metazoa > Mollusca > Scaphopoda > Dentaliida > Dentaliidae > Pictodentalium > Pictodentalium vernedei. The sequence goes on along the minus strand of CM062297.1, from coordinate 247,988,952 downwards.
CAAATTTTCACCCTGCCAAAATTGCTTCGTACGCAAAATCTAATTGTTAAAGCATTAGGTGATTAACTAAAATTCAATGTACATTAATTGGAACAAGCAATCTGCATCCATTTATGCTGGGTCTTAGATTCCAGCATTGCGTTTAGATTTTGAATGATACATGTACAGTACTGGGATCACAAACGTGCTCTCTCTATCTCTCCATCAGATTGTGATCCGGTTGCGACACAATTACACCAGTGGGTCGAGATTTCATAAATAAACTCCTGTGAAATCAAGATTGAAGCGGGGAAAAAACGAAGGAAAATAGCACCTGAAATTCAATGTTCTTGCTGCATTCCGTTGTTGGGAGGGACGTGGACAGAGAATTTCGACCAGATCGCGAGTCGGTGACAGTTCTATATCCGTTTTGTAATAATCACAGTACTGACGTCACTTCCTGCCATCAAATCTAAAGACAAAGGATGAAATATTATTCTCTGCGTTGAAGAAACACAGGGGAGCGAGTTTGAAGCCATTGAGAAAAGTGGAAGGTAAATGTGACACTAAGTCTTTACTACATGCTCATTCATTTATAACGAGTGCAAACACTTGCCAATACTAAGGCCAAACAAAATTAAATAATTGATTGTCAGGCTTTTGTTTTTAAAACGAACGAGGGAGAACGAATTTTATTTTTATTTTTTATTTCTGATGCCGATGCGTAAAATCCAATTCTTGGAGCCTAAAATTAAATACTAGAGCTTCCATATTGATTTCGCCGATAGTTTTCTTTTTGTAACAGCGATCGTACAATACAAAATCAATGTAAACAACTAAAATGGAGATAAAAAATAATAAGGAGTTTTTTAACTGACTGAGTGCCGGAAGCCGCTATCAGACCTTTCCAAAAATGAGGGTACCGGTGCAAAAGTAACATTTTCCTTATCCATGTTTCGTAGTCAGCTAAACGTAAATAATGGTTTGTTTATGCAAATTTGCTTTATTACAAATTATTGGAGAGTGCCTGTTGGCGCTCTCCAATAATTTGTAATAGAACAATTTTTGATGAAAAAATTCAGACCGCCAAAAATAATCTTGTCCTCAACCAGTTAAATAAATATTTATTTTGTATACATATAAGAATCGTGTCGCATCTGGCGAAGAGAATAACAATACTGTATACAGCATATTATTACATTGAAAATCGCGATGTGATACCGCTAAAATCACAAACTATGATGGCGTTAAGCATTTTGAATGTTGCCTCCGAAAGAAATATGACGAACGCGGGCCGAAACAAGGAATGCGCCGCTGCCTGAGAATTAAAAGATTAATTTTCTTTAGCCAAACCACTTGAACACTTGTTGATTTGTTTATGTATTGGGGTTTAACAGCACGTACAACAGCCAAGGTCACACGACTCACATCGTGTTGGAGTGTATGGTGGTTGAAGCCGGAGTAGCGGCGAGCAATTGTCATACTCACCAACTTACTAATGTACACAAGCAGAATTAGCAGCAGCTGAAGGCACGTGCACCATCGACGTTTATTATGCCTCAAGTTTGTAACATCAGCCGTGATTGGTTAATTTGACACCTCCTAAAAGTCATAGTACTGGAGTTTAGGGGCAAAACACGGGTACTATCGGAACGTTTTTCCCTGGAGACAAGAGAACGAAGAAAATGAAAGCGCCACTTCCATTGATCAGCGTCGATTGGAATTTCTCAACACCAAACGCTGGCTCCGTGTCCGTTTAACTTTTTTCAACACCAGTAGACACAAACTTACCAACAAATATATCATCTTCAGTGGGTATGTTTTCAATTTTAACTGCAAACAATGAATTCAAAAGAATCAGAAATATTAAAAAACTCACTCACGTGTTGTTCACCACTTCACTGTGAATCCTGAATATGAGTCTCAGTTATGACTTCAATCAATTATATTTAAGAAATAACTGTTGTTTTCCTTCGGTTTATGCGATATAAACCGGAAATTTTCAGCACAAGCTTCATAACAAGCATTTACAATGAATTATAACATGAACAGCATGATGCAGTTGTAAACATTGGCATTTGTTGAAATAGAAACTCCCAAAGCGACGGCACTTGTGACAATTCATTTTTGAAGAGACGTCATTCGTTCGAAATGACGTCATGTTTTTGGATTCGACTACATTGTTCTTGCAAGATTGATGGCATGTTGCAGTTAACGCTTAACAATGAAAGTCATATTTTGTTCGGCATAATAAAATAATTAGAACGTTTCTTTTCATGTTTATCGGTCGATAGTACCTGAGTTTGTGTGATTTCTGAAATAAAACCTTCAACAGCTTCGCTGCTTCAGGTTTTATTTCAGAAATCACACAAACTCAGGTACTATCGACCGATAGAACATGAAAAGGAACGTTCTAATATTATAATAGTATGCCTTAACACACCGCTCAACCGTGCCCCAATATGGGCAATCGGGATTATGTGTCATGCCTAAGGACACAGCACAGTTACTTCTGGTCAAGATCGAACCGTTGATTTTTCATTTTGAAGTCCAATTTTCCAACCACTCAGTCACCGTGCTTCCTCCCCTTGAACTTGAGAGATTGTGAAAACATTGAAACCTATGAACAAGGAATGGTGTGAACAAGCTACGTAATGAGGTCACATGATAAGGTTTTATACCCCGACGTTATTGTACATTGTGTGGGGTGCCAGTCTTCTGGCTTCTGGGTGGAATGTATAGGTTACCTTATTCCAACCGGCCTAATCAAATTTGGAGAACGACCTTCGATCAGTGTTCACGCTGGCCGGAGACTGCCTTGTGCCATATTTTTAGAAATATTGGATATTCTAGTGCCAAATAAATCGTTTTGATGCCAACACGCTAATGGGAGGAAAGGGTGTGTTTTTACTGCCTTATCCATGTAAACTGGACGACTTTTGAAAATTGAACTGAATTATTTCAAAAGTGAACGGAATTGGAAGCGCAAAAAATCCCATAGTTGTGACGGCAACCTCGGAGGGCGAAAAGGACGGTTACCTAAGTTATATACTAACAGGTTAATCGACTGCTTACTGTAAATTCACGGGACGTAGCAACTCGATAGTCTTTACAAACAGCACCATTAAATTAGATAAATACGTCATACCATCCCGAGTCACTCGCGACGTTATGAATTATATTTATCTAATTAAAAACTGACTTTTGTAATGCTTTTGTAATGCTGATAACCTTCAGTGTTTTATTGAAGACAACACAATGCCCCATTACCATTCGCTGACAATTAACGTTTAAAATGTGTCCAAATACTCTTTCTAACAACATACTGACAAAATCACTGGAATTGGTGTGTTTCGTGAAAATCGGTTAATGTTTCCGCCTTTATTGCCAGTTGAAAATTTGCATGTATCAGACGTAATGAAATATTTGTATCTGTACGTTTCGTCATCGATCGCGCCCTTCCCTGCTGCAATGGTTTTCCTTCGTACTGGACTTTTTGGTGCCAAAATGTGAATCAACGAAGATTTTGTGGTGCCAGATCAAAAGTTTTAGTGCAGTTGGCTAAACTGGCACCCGATAGCGCGAATACTGCCTTCAATTCAGTAAAAATAAGAAAGTTTGCTAGCCTGCACTTGACCTTTGACAAATGACAAGAGCGTATACTAAAGTGGAACTGTGTTTTTTGTTAGCAATGATATACTTTATGACGATAGGTGAACCGCATTTTCCAACTTGACGTTCACAACTCTTATGGCCGCTACACATCACCTATACATATATGACCACATTGATTTTCAAGATTCAAGATTTTAGTGAATAAAAAGAGAAAGCCCCAAATGGAAAGTAATGTTTCAAAGGACGGTTTGTATTCAATGGCAAAGAACTAGTTCAATTCAATCCAAAGTATGCGAATTGGGTCGGCGCCATATAGGTTGTAGTGTGTATCAAAGGTGAGATATATAAAGACGAATGCAACTCTTAATCAAAAACGAAAAAAATTAAATTCACTACTCTAATCTGTGGTAACACCCAAAGAAAGCCGATGCCACACGACGACAGCTGATGGCATACGAATCAATATAAAACGATTTTTATCTCTCCATTCGCTGTCAAACAACACTGTTAAAAGTATAGAAAAAACACTGTGAACAACCCCCGGTGCTTCTACCGTAACACTTACATTAATGTCTGTTACTGATCAATGTTTTAAGTTTACGAAATACTAACAGAGGAAGGGTCATGTATAATGGCGCAAGCTTTCCTTCAGAAAGAACGCACAAAACTCTTTGATTCCTGCTTTTGCAAAATGGCATCGGTAACGTCAAAAGTTGCTGTGTTCACGAAAAATAAATTGTTTCGGTTGATGTCAGCGAAAATGTCATTTTAATGTTTATTGTCTACGAATATTTTTATGATATGTGCATTTTCCGACAATGCAAACTGAATTGTCACAGCATAGTTTTGTGATTACTGACAAAAAAAAAAACAAGCGCTGATATTGGAAAGTTGATCGCGTGTTACTACTTTTTGCGCTCGGTTTTTATTTGATGTTTGATGATGTGAGAGCTGTTACGCTGTGACTTCAGCCACAGCGTAACATATGTCACGTCATCGGGCGTCACTGATGGGAGGAGGCGTGGATTGACATCATGCCATCTTGATGGAGGCATATTAATTTGTGACGTTTTTCGAAGACTTGCCAGCAATTAGGCAAGTTGAATAGTGATCAGGCATTTTCACACGGCGAGTATATATACATTTCGAAAAAGCGCACACATGTGATAGAAATCTTCCAGCTGAGGTAGAAATGGGAATGTTACATATGTACAGGAATTTCGCAAATGTGCCTTGCCTTCTGTTTCAGGAATATCAAATATTTGGCTGTGTTATCGTCAACAATCACAGCAAAAGTTTTAGAGGGAACTGCTACGGTTATTAACGTTGTTCATGCCATGTTTGTCACACAAAATGTTTAACCAGTTCAATTCCTTGTTCCTATGTGACAATGTCCTGGACAAAACTAACGAATGAAGAGGAAGAAAGCTATCTTTTATTAATCTTAATCACCATCGAAACCCCGGGAAATGGAGCAGTGATTGGGTCGTGCGGTAAACAAGTACTGTGTTACAAGTATTCGAGGATCCTGTGACAACTACCTTTGAGCAGGCCTTTAGATTACCCCAAATTCAAAGCTGTAAAAACTGTATTCAAAATACGAAAAATGAAAAAAATAGTGTCCTTGATTTGTCTCAGTTAAAAGTATTTTCAAATTTTGACCTGATAGAGTGTTTTTCTTTCTTTTTTTTCATGATGTGTAAAGTTACTTTCAGCTTTCAAAAATCAACAGTAATCCTTAAAATTGTTTTGTAATTTGCGCGCATTTAAAACCCTGAAAAATATGTGCCCAAAATAAAGCAATCTAAATGACTGGATGAGAGTGCTCTTATGAGTGTCGGATGGGTGTAAACAATTGGCTAAACTTGATTTAATATTTATGGCATTTTCATTATGTAACAATAGATGCTGAAAGTGGCTTTAACCCTTTACCCAACGCAACGGCCAAAACCGGCCAGCGCTATTCACGAAAATCGCCAATTAATTTTCATTATTTTTTCATTTTTTGTCTCAAAAACATAGGTTATGACCCCTCGTTGGAACGAGCGCGTTGAGCTCGTTCCAACGAGGGGTCATAACCTATGTTTTTGAGACAAAACGTGAAAAAAATTAGTCATTCAAGAATTTTTTTTGCAAGTGTCGTCTCACTTTTCATGTTAGTAAAGGGTTAACCATTTGAACACGTAAGACCGATTTTTCGATGTCCAAGGTATAATTTCGTCCCATGTTTGTCTTATTATAAGGAGGTCTATACACGGGTCATTGATGATAAAATAATAACTGCAGTCTGCAGCCAGATGGCTGCAGACTGCAGTTATTATGTTATCCTCCCTGTATATTGATGTTGAACTGACCATCTCACTGTAAGTGTACAGAAAGGCGATAACATTCCAGGAAACGAGCGTTCAAAAGGTAAAATGGCAACAAACAAACAAAAGTAAGTAATGTGTGTATCCTACATCTTCTTAGGTTCCCATCAGTGTTCACGCTGGGTCGAAACTGTCTGGTACCACATTTTAGCCATTCTGGACACTTTAGTGCCAGACATACTATATTTTGATGCTAGAACGCTAATGGAGGAGGGGTGAACTCCGCTATCTGATCGAAATAAATTGATCGAGTCTAGAAAAGTGAACTGGCAACTATTTCAAGACAAAACGGACAATTGGTCAAGGAAAAAAACCCGACAGAGCTCGTTCCAATGAGGGGTCACATGGTTATGATGAACATTTTTGAAAAAAATTCAAAAAATAATTTTTAAAATAATAAATTTTCATATAGTTTGCTTTGGGTAAAGGGTTAATTTGGTTTGATGTAATATTTTATTTATGAAATCTCAGCCAAATGGTGTATGTGTGCCACGACCAGTTCGCGATCTTATTGCGCTAGAGACGGCCCCCGCTTTGCGAACATAATACCCAACTGATGTAAACAGATTACATAGTCATGTATGGTAACCGGAATGCAATTAGAACAGGTCTTGTATCTGTCATGATAATTAATCTGTTCATCTTAAATGTTTTTCCTCGAATAAAGGTATGGCAGTCGTGCTTTGGTCTAGCCTCGTAGTTAACATCTTCAAGAGAGATCGAGATTAGAAACTGTCAAAAATAGTGCTCCGCTACAACCCAGTTTGGTTAAAAACACAATTAGCTTTAACTCCACAAAAAAGAACATTATTGGTTGGACTGGGCATCTAACTTCTACGGCGCATTTTCACACCTACTGTTTTTTTCTTAGAAATTTATTTTTTGAACATACCGGTCACACCCTGGGTTGTATTGGAATAACGCAATCTATTTTAAGGATATATATGTACTTCTGCTTGCTGATGAACTTATGTTGTGTGACACTAAAGGCCTCCGTGAGCACTTTTCACCATTGTGTCACATAACATAATTCTACCAGGTCGATGAAAGAAAGAAATTATAAATGGTCCGTGGTAGTTTGGGCACTTATTATATAGGCCTTGTCTCTGACAAAAATATATGTTGTGACGATTAGCTATGATAAGGTTCATCAGTAATTGTTAGGAGCGTCGGAAGCTGTCCGGCAGGACCGCCATGTGTCGCATTGAAATTCCTGAAATATGTATTTTATAGCAGACTTGTACTCATCATGCCTGTTTTGTTGCTAAACGGCTGGAGGTCCAAATGGGATATTTAAAAAAAAAACAGTACATGTGTCGACAAAACGCACACAAAGTTGGGTATCATCCAGATAATCGTATCTAAAATACAAACATAACAAATGACAACCAAAAATTTCAACCGACGGCCATCCTGATGTAATGCGGAGTCCCATCTGCAGAAAAAGTGCTTTTACATTTAAAGTATTTTTATAGACGTATCGTTTTGCTGGGTTCATTTGGAAGGGAAAACAAACTAGTCTGTATCATTTGATTAACAATTACACTATGGAATTATCGGAAGGCTTTTCTTGTGTAAAAGATTTGTGGGAGTTTTTTGGGGTCACCTATCCCAGACCCCATAAAACCCATATTCGTGGCTGAAGCTATCAGACCAATCGTAATTTGCTCCAACGTTCCACGAATGTACCGGAGATTGTACACAGGCCTGGCATTTTCAGGAAAGCGATTTATTCGCTCGCCTCCTGCTCGCCTTAAAAAACTGAGGAGGGCGAAAAATAGCCCTCCTAGCCTTAGAAAATAATTATTACAACAACAGCCTATTCCTAAGACTCACAGGTTTTCAGATATCTGCTATGTTAGTGGTCTCTGCAAAATGGCCACACTGTCTCTCCCACACATCCGGGCCTTGCCAAGGCCCGGAGGAGTGGGATGGGCAGTGTAGCCGTCACACAGAGACTACCTGGTTAGCAGCACAAAATAAAATGTACAAAACCCACTATCCATAATTCATTAATAGTACAACTTCATCTTGCCACTTTTAGCTTTTGTAATCTCGAGGAGAGCTAATCGCTCCCCTAGGACGTGTGAGGAGAGCGATTTTCAGCTCTCCTCCATTTTTAAGAATGCCAGGCCCGTGTACAAAAAACTCCTTACAGTTGTAACACAGGGAGCGAGAGGCAAATCGCTAGACTAGATTGTATTCAATCTGTTGGCAGGGACGTAACGTCTGGAGTAGAGAAGGGTGACACCCCCAAAAATCTCCCGATCATGGGTTTCTTCGTGCAGAGCTTGGACATAAAATTGTGAAATGCCAAGATGGGCAGACGTCCTTGCTTGTGTGACGAAAATATACTCACGCTTTGGTGTACTCAGTTGGGCAAAATCTCTTGCTTGCCCGACACAATTATACGACCAGACTAAAATCAGTTGGGTTAAAAATCAACCCAAATCACTTAGGTTGGATGAATATAAACCCAACAGGTTCATATTCACTCAACCCAGATGACTGATTTTTAACCCAACTGATTCTAGTGTGCAGAGTAGAAAGTGAAAAAAATGCCCGACTCAGTATATCGCCAGGGAGCGAGTAACTAATAACAAATGATTGTTGAGGCCATGACATGTTGAAAGCACCCAGGTGGACGGACATCTCTACCTAGCTGGTGTTAACTGATAGCATTGTCATAAAACGCTAGTAAATTCCGTTCAATGTACGTATTTTATCAATGGGAAGTATATTTGAAGCGAATAAGTCTTTGATAAAAGCAATTAAGTATGTTCCAAATAGTTGGGCGCTATGACCGAGCCTCGGGCTCCGACGTCCTACACCCCAAAGGTTTGTTAGGTTTGAAGTGCCTACAAAACTGAATACAAATGCTTATCTTTGGGCGTGATGCATGGAGATCACACACCTTGTCGCGGAGATGGTAAAATCTAAACATTTATGCAGAAAAAAAGTACTGACCATAAGGTGGCGTATCCCGGTATGGCGACCGCTGCAGTAACGACAGCCGTAGGATGATCAACAACAATAAGCCAACGTGTGTAAATTGCATCTTTCCAGATTCCCAAACATTAGGTCAAATAAAATCCATCTTTGTTTTTCAGCGTCACGCCGAAGAATAAAATATATGTAATTGAAGACTCCAATGAAATAATAACTCTGTCTTCAGTCTATATACAATGCTCTTCTGTTACTATCCTGAAGGAAAGTGGTTGGCTGTGCCGGAGATTATTGGTTGTCTATAATGTTCTAATGGGATCGATATCTCCATTCCCAATACAAAGATGTGGTCTATTGAACAGATGGATGGGGACTGTTTTACAACACATCTCCTAAGACTTATAACAGTGGGAATTCTAAAATATAGTATACTTGATTATGTAAATAAAATAATTTCTTTCCTGTTACCGTAGTCGCCGTGGACTGGGCGTAATCCAAACGTGAGCAGTGATGTCCACGCATGCGTTTACCAGGTAATAAAAAAATCATCAGCAAAGTTTTAATTAATGAAGCACCGGGTTGTACGCGGTGCTTCATCAATTAAAGTTTTGCAGATTATTCCTGTAATTAGTGTTTGGAATCTAATATTATTGTGCCCGTGGAAACATTGCCCACCCGTGGAAAGTGACCAATCTACGGCGGCCGTACTTTACGTTAACCTTCTAGCCTAAGTTACTGACTATTCGAAGGCAGATTCAGACGTGGGCTAACTCTGCACACACCGCCACTAATCTTTTTTATATTTTCCAAAATGTGCACATACCTTGTGATAATCATGAACATAGCTTATGTTTTCGTCAATACATTGCTAAGAAGCACGGTGACTTATAATGGTTAAGGCATTGGATTTCAAACTGAAATGTCCACGGTTCGATCTCCTCCAGTGGTAACTGCGTTGTGTCCTTAATAGAGCACTTAATCCCGATTTTCCCCATGGAGACACAGTGGCGGTGTGTACTAAGGCGTAAAACACGTCGATGGTACACTTGTCGTCAACCAGTGGTAACCATGTTTGTGTGGAGTTAGTACGTTGGTGGGACTCTGACATATGCCCCCTACTACTTGATGGTTCTCGCCAGGTACTCAGGTTTCCTCCACCCGTATAACTATTCGACACGAGGTAATCCTGGCTGCCGCGAAACTAGCGTTAAACACCAATAAAAAAAAACATGTTCGTCCATATACTTCGCAATGCCAGTAACCCCGTATGCACTGAAATGGCCATGATTGCACCACAGAACACCTTATCAAAGTGAACTCAAACGTACACCAAGGTATTGTTCCAGAATACTATGCTATACAAGGGTATATTTTGACAATTCCATGCTATTTTCCTATCCGAAACCTGCAAACCTTTCAGCTAATGTGAAGTTTAGCCCGATGATTTAGATAGGAATTCCACGCTCCTCTATTCCCAGTTCATGAATCTGCCCCTGCCGCTTCACCGAACACGAACAACTATATTTCATTTTCTTGTAAAAAGGGAAGTGTGTTATTTTTCCTGAGCACAACGCACTACCAACCTCTGAGGGATCTGAACCTATGGTTTGGAAGAAAACAATGAAGAAAATGGTGATAATTATGTTTTCCAAAGGAGGCATTTTCCTAATTAGCTTGGTAAAAGCTTTTGCAATTTCGAATTCGTGACTTCCGGTGTAAATTATATTGGGAGGGGTTTTGGAAATAATGACGTCGCCTTTTCGAGTATTGTCAGTAAGCTTCATATCTGAAGTCACAGAGGTTTATTTTTATCTGAATTTTCAGAATGATAATTGTTGTGGAAAACAGTGATGAATCAGAAGAGGCATTGCAAAATAATAGTAGTTAGATTAACCCTTTGAACACTCGTTTCCTGGAATGGTATCGCCTTTGTGTACACTTACAGTGAGAGGGATCAGTCCAATATCAATATACAGGGAGGATAAAAAATAACTGCAGTCTGCAGCCGTCTGGCTGCAGACTGCAGTTATTATTTTATCACAAATGCCCCATTATACACCTCTTATAATAAGACAAAAATGGGACGACGTTATGCCATGGACCGAAAAATCTGTCTTTTTGGTTCAAAGGGTTAAGACAGATATTCTGACCATTAAATATCAGAGACAAACTGGGCATATATGTTATCAAGATATGTTCCGATGGGCCCCTTTAGGAAGGACCATTTAACCACATCCCCACTCCCGGTCCTCCTATGGGGACGTAGGTGGACCGGGAGTGGGGAGGAAGGTTAAATGGGGCCTTCCGCGAAGGGCAGTAAAGTTCACTCGATATAATCATCATGGCTGCTATTAGTGAATATGCGCTTGGTTACAGTTTGTGCATTGCATCCACGCGCGGCCACACGAATTGTCGTTTTACATTCACTGGTGATAAGTACGAACCTTAAAGTAAAGTAAATATCGGCCACCCCCACCCTGACTGCAGTGGACCACTGGGATTAAAACTCAGTACAGAGAATCCCATTCGGGCACGAACTGGCACATCAGTAAGAGCACTGGATTTTAAACTGAACTATGTTCCGGGTTAATAAGTTGGCGATTCTAACATCTGCACGCCGCTGCTAGCTGGTTCTCTTCGAGTACTCCACCCCCCCCCCCTCCCCCTATAAAACTGTACGAAATGATATTACTCTGGTTGTTTCACCTTCCCTGTTATCAGAAATAATAACAGCCGCAAACAATACACGCGCAGAATTTTAGTGATAACTGTGCATTATTGGAACAATAACAGCGCATTAACTGAAGAATAACTGGGTATTATTGTAGATAAAACACAGCTATTGTTCTAATAATATTCATGTTTTCAGATACAATACACAGCTATAGTACGTGGAGAGGGGGAGGGGGGGGGGTGGATGCAGAAAGCCACAACGGACGTATAGAAATGAGACAATACAAACAATCAAACTGATTTGACTGAGATTTTTTCTTCAATTTCTATTCAAATACTACCTGTTGTTTTATTCGATGTATTTTCCGAACAATAACGAACCGATCAAACAAACGGTTTACACTTTCAACTTTAATTCCCCCTGAGTAATAAAATTATTTCATTTGTTTTTATTAAAACGAGGATTTAATGAAAATGTGTTTTTGGTCAGATAATATACTCAACCCAGAGTACTCAGCCACATGATCTCTCGGAATTCGGCGGTGGTCCTTTATTCTGGGGAACTATTAGTAGGAACGTCTATCATACCGAAGGAGCGATATTCGAAAAACCCAGTACTTCGAATGACTGGTAATCCGACGTGCCAGTGCATCGAGGGTCCGATATTTCAACAGCCCATTGAAACGAAGGTCCGTTATTACTACGCCCCAATTCGCAAAAGTTCCGATATTCCGAAGGTTGGATATTCCGAGGGCAGTGATTCGAAGTTCCAGTGCTCCACACTCTCGATGTTTCGAAGGTGCAGTGCTCTAGCAAACAGAGGACGTATCGGACTCTCTGAGTCCTGGACCCCAGGAAAATTGGAATTCCATACCATTAGGCCTTCGGGATTTTGCGCCTCCAGAGTATTAGATCAACGAGAATCAGACTCTGTGAGTACTGGACCTTCGGGAGTCGTACTTGACCATTTCGGGCTGAATACCCTGAACCTCGAGTTTTATGCTTTACATATAATCCATTGTATACTTGATTATCTTTGGTGTTTAATCCCGTGAACGGGAATTCCTCGTTCCCAGTTTCGAAAGCCGGCCACGATGCCCGGGAAATCGATAGCACGGAACCGGGAATCACGCATGGCACTGTTTGTGTGAATGAAATTAATTTTCTGAATTGAAAGACGTAACTTTGTGAGATTTCATGGGTCCTTCCACGCCTGGACTTTTTACAATCCTGCTTCCTGAAGAACCTTTTTCCCAAACCACTATAGCTCTCAATCAGTTCCGGAGGACTCCCCTCTTCAACAACAAGACCATCACTTGTTTCAAAGTTCAAACTCATCTTCATTTTCAGAATCACTGGTATCACTCACTATTCACTACCTCATTCTCCAGAAAATCCTTCTTCGCTGCCGTCACCAGTCCCCTCTGCTTGAGCACCACTTTCGCTACAGTAGACATGATGTCTAAAGAGAAAAGCATACCTTTAACCCACTCATTACCAACCGATTTTATCAATTTTTCAATTATTTTTTATGTGACTACCACAAATAGCCACATCCAATACCGCATAAGTTTGCTTGGCGCGAAGGAAAACGAGTTTCATGTTTTTCAAATCCATACCATACATATCTCGAACACGACCCATGCGACGTCAACGACGTACGCAGATTTTCAAGGCGACAAATTTAGACACGAAATAAAACACCGCCTGCCTTTATGTTAAACACTCTCGACAAACATTCTGTAATTTCTTTTCTTTTATTTCAGATGTCCTATTGAATTTTATGAAGTCCTCTGTAATAATATAAACATGTTATTAGAACAGTTAACCAATCTGGGTCATCATATCCTGTCTCTTGGTGCCGCAGATCAGCCAGATCAAACAAAGACGGCTACGGCTGCTTCTTCCATGGGACGGCTGGTTCGGTCTCGTCAATTCAATATGACAACAAATATCAACTAATCTACACTACAGTCGCCGTGGACTGGTCGTAATCCACGCGTGGGCAGTGATGTCCACGCATGCGTTTACCGGGTAATAAAAATCATCATCAACAAAATTTTAATTAATGAAGCACCGGGTAAAACTAAATTGTTGTTGATTATTCCTGTAATTAGTGTTTGGAATTGTCCACCCGTGGATAGTGGCCAGTCACCGACGGCCGTACTGTATATGGGTTAGAACTTGTTATAGGCGAGTCAGTTTTCAGTTTATGTGTTTGTTTATTGGAGTTTAACGTCACTTTCAATAACCACAATCATATCGTGTCGGGCAGTTTAAAGGGTGGAGGAAGTCCGAGTACTGGGAGAGAACAACCGAGCAGCGGCTAGCAACTACCAGACTCTCCAACTTGCCACTCCTACACTCCTACACAAACATGGTTAGAAGCGTTGGAAGGAAACTGCCCCATCTACGAGCAGTTCGAATAAATAAACAGCGCCACCGTGTCCCCACGTGGCAAATCGGAATTACAGTAGAGCCGCAGCGGACTGGTCAATTTTTCCACGGATGCAATAATATTAGGTTCCAAATACTGATTATAGGAATAATCATCAAAAAATTAATTAATGAAGCACCGGGTACAATCTGTTGCTTCGTCGATTAAAATCTTGCTGATGATAATTTTTATTACCTGTTAAACGTATGCGTGGGCATCAGTGACCACGCGTGAATTACGACCAGTCCACGGCAACTGCACTGTAAGTATCGTACCGAAGGACACAGTGCAGATGGCGCGGGAGTGGATCGAAGGGTCGAGCTTTAATGTCCAATACTATGAGCCACCGCCCACCCGTCAGATTTCCGTAAGGACAACATATCAATCTAATCATTTGGTACCACGGACATTTTAAGTAAAGTAAAATGGAATCAGCATTACAGTACAGTCGCCGTGGACTGGTCGTAATCCAGGTGTGGGCAGTGATGACCACACATGCGTTTACCTGGTAATAAAAATCGTCATCAGAAAGATGTTAATTAATGACGTACCAGGTTGTACCCGGTGCTTCATTAATTAAATTTTTGATGATTATTACTATAATTAGTGTATAGATCTAATATTATTGCGTCCGTGGAAATGCCTCCCACCCGTGGAAAGTGACCAGTCCACAGCGGGCGTACTGTACTACTAGGTGTTCCTGTCCGGTAGCTTGATCAGACTTCGAATCAGGATTCGCTGAACTCTCCCGCAATATCGTACACATCAGCACATATTTCTCTCCCTACTCTACACACATAGAACTTACGTTTGTTTTTGCACGTATAAATGATTTGTGCTTCAATCGTTGAGTTTTTGAGCACTTCCGGTAACCACAATATTCATATTCTGCCTTTGTGTGGAGCATTTTAAGACTTCAGATCACTTGAAATGAGACTACATTGTAACCAGGAAATCATTAAAAATGTTTAAACAAAAACTCGGAGACATTGATGCTCGGTCAATACAACAGTACTAGCAACAAAATATCTTGGACAATGGATGGAACTGAACAATCGGAACAGATAGAACATCAAAATACATACCGATAAACTCGCTTCATCCAGAAGGGAAATGGTGGCTCTGTTCAGCCGGCTGATCAGTATTAGAGATATAACCAACGGTGGACGGTGTAGGCGATTGGCCAAACGTTGGCCACAGAAGGGATTTTTTCACCTTTTCTCGGATGCAAGTTCACTCAATATGTTAACTCGTTGAACTCTAGCGTCCGCTTTTCCGACGAGGAACATAATACGTCATAACGTCATTAAATAGGATGGCTGTTCAGTAAATGTGCGGGGTAGACCAATCAATATTTTCAACGTGCAGCCCCGAGGCTGCACGTTGGAAATATTGAGTGGTCTACCCCAAATAATGAATATGGACTCTTCCACGTGCTTCCATTGAACTGGCATGGAAGATACCATTAGATTTCAAAGGGTTAAAGATGAATGATCTGCCAGTTTGGGCATAGTCGCTCTACGAGACAACCACCTCTCGGAGAGTAATAAAATATCCATGCTCATTGCTGCCACCTTAGATGCCATCTCAAATGAGACTGTCAGCACTCTAAAATATCATGGAAGCAAACAAACCTCAGACCCTCACTTACAGACCAAGGATGTCCCGTATATGATCAACTGAGGGTTTAAGTTTGGTTTGTCACGACAGTGATGGCTCAAGTCCCGAATAACTAATTAACATCCCAGCGACATCATCGTGCATTTTTAATCTAATATTCTAACTTCATCACCAGGTCATGATGAACGAAGGCGTGGTTGATGGTTTAGTTAGAATATTTGTCAGCCTAGGGTGAAAAAGACGCCATCTGCAGTTCTATATGATGGTGTCTTGTTGCACTCAAGGGACGATAGTGGTTAGTTTGTTCTCGTTTACGATCAGATTCCATTTGACAGTAAACTCTTTCATTTGACACCGAAAATTCATTTGGCACAGAACAAAAATCTACTTGGCACCAAAACATTTCGGGCCAACGTGAACACTGAGCATAATGTAGCATAGGTTATAATGTGTAATCAATTCCATATAGTGCATCCAGTGGTTTTCCCCATGGACCCGCGGGACCATCACCACCTGCTACCCCTTACACCCTCCCCCGCCCCGGATTCGCCAATGGGTGTATCGAAAATAAACGCGCGGGGCATCAGTTTGTGAAACATTAACACACGAGGATCCTTGCATCATCCGTGCGTACACGTATTGGTTCCAGCTTTCTCCCTTTCATTACATTTTAATCCTTTTCCTAACACAGTACTTTTGAAAAATAAATTAAATTTCACATTTTTCGAAAACAAATTTCACAATTTTTCAATAAAAACATACAAATATGGATATCATTAGAACCAGCTCGGCGAGCTGGTTCTAATGATATCCATATTTGTATGGTTTTATTGAGAAAGTTCCGAGATATTTTAGGGTGTGATAGGCTTTTCCTGGTTAATGTTAGGTAAAGGGTTAACCAGAAGAAAACTTGATGTTATTCACCCGCATGTGTATAGCCATTACACAATAAACGTGGAGTGGAAATATGTTGTACGGAAATGATCTGGGTTTTGTCTTTAGACATGGATGACCGGCAAGTGTTCTGTTTCCGTTATGTAAAGATACTTTGGTGTTTCATCTTTCGATTTTGAAAATGAGAAGCGCGCGGTATACTGCCCACTAACATTTGAAGCAAAGCGCAGTAAGATTGAGTCCTGGCGTAATTCATGGTGTATTGTTCACCCCATGGATCCGCACATTTTCGAGCACGCATTGTATTATTTGGCATATTTCCCACGAACAGATTTTAATCCTTTATGGTATCGCTGAACTAAATATTTTAATCACAGTTACCCGCCTTGAAATGTTGCACTCGGAAATGATGCAGTCTCTAAAAATAAACAGTCTTGGGAAAATATATTGTTTCAATAAACGTTTGAAACATTCTATTAACATCTTGCATTGTTGTTGAAAATTCCTGATAAAAAAAGGGTGATTTGATGACTTTTGGACTTAAAAAATATAATTTACTTTTTGAGTGTTTTTGTGTGGAATTCCCTGAAAAATATGTGCACGTGACCGGTAGTTCCGTTTGTGTCATTTTTTCTCTCTCACTTGTTGCATGACCCCATGTTTTCTGGTCAGAAAAAGTTGTCTGAAGGGCTATACTTGACAAAGATATTTGAATGCCAAAATTAAAGTGATGCGATCATATTTTTTTTTCGCCTGAACGTTATAATGGTGGCCTATTGAAAAATATTTAGTTCTGTGATACCTTTACAGAAAACATATGATATCAACATTTTTGTTATTCTAAATTGTTTCACCCAATTGTTGAAAAATTTTCAACAAAACCGTGTCATATGTCCCCCTCCCCGTTCTCATAAGGGCTCACGTGATTTGGTTGTGTTGAAGTTTTATAAAAAACAAAATGCTCTATGAGAACAATTCGGTTATTTTGCGGCGGATGCATCGATCCGTTAGCATGGGTTAACCGATCGCTAGGTGGAACCGAGGCGCGCTGTGGCCTACTCAAAAAAGAAAACAGTGTACGTGCAACGGGGCACAAGAGCGAGAGCTCGCCTCAAAATTGAAATCTGGATGTATACGCGGGGACAAGGTTAAATCAATACCTTATTTCAAGATGGCATTCTGTTCTATGTAACTGTTTTCAGCATATTCTTGCCCAGACCATAATGCTATCATTACTTGGTTGGCTTGGGGTATTTCGCGAAACAAGACCAGTGACCAATGCTATAAACTTTTACAATTGTATTTTCTACAAAGTGAATATAAATGGCGGAAAAGAACCATTAGCATTTCAAAAGTTATGGCAATTTGCCAACTGGCAAATTGCCACATCTTTGAAAATGCTGATGGTTAATTTCAATCAGTTATTTCCATTATAGAAAATACAATTCTAAAATCATCAACTGTAAAAGTTTTATAGTATTGGCACCAAGTCACAATGACCTTCATTCGTAATTGGCTGGCTGTGTTTGTGAGAAAACGAAATGTCAAACTCATGAACTCAAACATTTTGGCTTAGGACCATCAGTTTTGCTACTTGTTCTTTTTCTAATAGTGATGTAATGCGCGATAAAAATTAAAAAAACACCGTAATATTTACCTAGCATCACCCTCGTATCCAATAATTAACAGACCGGGCTAAAAAAGTGTTTTGATTCTCAAGCAATCCCTCATTGAATTTGAACCCTCTCATTGGAGGTTTGTCTTGCCTTTCAGTGTTTTCCAATATTAGTACAAACTCAGGGAGCTCGAAAACGTTTTTACATTTTTGAATAGATGCATATTTATTTAGTTACGTCTTAAATATGTTTACCTTGGTACACTTTATGGGAGAGTGCCTATAGGCAGTCTCCCATAAATTGTAACGAGTCAAATCCTCATAGATTAAATACTTTTACTTCAAAGATAATATGAAGAGCATTGAACGAAGCCTTTGAAATGCAGTACCTGCAGTTTGTTTTTAGAGGAATATTTTATTTTTCAAATTAAAAATGATTTTGTTTTTAATAAATATGCACTTTCGGTGTTTAAAAAGACAGCCGAAATCCTCTCCATGTTTGCGCGCTTTTTGCAAAATAAAAATTTAAATTAGAAATAAAACCCTCCCTCCCTCACTGATTTGAAGAAAAAAATTGCCTGAGAATCAATTAGTTTATTTTGTGTGGCTTGGGTTATCATAGTGTAACTGCATGTGACATTATAGTGTTAGCATAAGGCCAGTTGAGTCTTCCTTCCCTTTTTATTTACAAAAGTAATTAGAAGTATTACCGACATGCACGCTAGGGAACAGAACGTTGTCGCGTCAAAACATTCACCTTTGACGGTACAGAGAATTGGCCCGTAACAAAACACTGCTAATAACAATACTCATTGTACAATATATATTCCTTAAATACTCTAGTGAATAATAAAATCCTTGTAAATTAGTGAAATGTGACAACTGGAAGCATGTTTTAAAGTGTTTTGTCTTCGTTGCAGACATTATTATCGGTTAATCAAACGATTATTCTGAATTTATACCATGTAATATGCATTATATTATCTGGTGAGGAGCCGTCGCTCCACCATCCATAAGAGAGATAATTAAATATCCAAGATATGTATTATATTTCCATTTTCAATGCGTAATGATTTTACAAAATAAATTACCAGCAATGTAAAATTAGAGGAGGGTGAAAAGGAGGTCGACCGGATGATTTGTTTGATATTTAGAGTTCTTTTGTACCTTTTCACTAACACGATGCGGAGCGGACTGGCTCAGAAAACGTTACCTGGAAATACGAATGAAGAGACCACTCGTAATTGGGAGTTTCTTAACTTAACTTCTCACACCGGACTGAGCCGTGGTTTGTACAGGGCACCCTATTCTAACAGACGAAACTCGCAACGACCCAGGGTGAAACATTTCGGATTATATCCCCGAAGGACGCAAAAACTTTGGCGTTCGAACCTCCGTGTTATAAACCCTTAGAACTCTAGTGGTATCTCCCATGCCAGTTCAATGGCAACAATAAGAAGAGTCCCTTTTCATTATTTGGGGTAGACCAATCAATATTTTCAACGTGCAGCCTCGGGGCTGCACGTTGAAAATATTGATTGGTCTCCCCCACACATTTACCAAAGAGTCATCCTATTTAATGACGTCATGACGCATCATGTTGCTGGCCGGAAAAAATGGCCGCTAGGATTCAAAGGGTTAACGATCACAAGCGAAAACATGACAACCAAGATTACCAAAGAACATATCGCCCCTTGAGTGCAACCCGTGCAACACAGCGCTCATAAAAACACAGAAACAGGACAACTTTGTTCCCTAATAAACAGACACGGTGGTGATATAGAGTGGTCTACCCTTCCCTTCTGGAGTGGACAATGAAACTGGTTCCCGAAGTCCCCAGAAAAGGGAAGCCCAACAGAAAATGTCCCCAGAAGAAAACTAATAAGTTCAATCTGGCATTTGACATGATGGTCAATCCATTCATGTTTGACATAATTGCCATCTGAAATTTAGAACAAAAATTATTACATCTTGAACAAAATATATTTTAAGAGAGAGAACCCCCTCCTCACACCAAAGAACAAAACTCAAACCCACAATATAAGCGGGTGATTTAAAGCGCATGGAGGATGAAACCATAAAATGTCTGACAACGATGACGATAAAAAGTACCGCCACGTATTAATTATGTTACACAAGGTTGCGTTGGATCGATAATTTCTGTCGGAAGTCTTAGAGTCTGAATTCCTTCCCCTCCTCATTAGGGAGGACCAGGTCCGAATCTAGGAAAGTCAGTCCGCCCCATGACCCTGCCTGTCGTCTGTTGGATTTTTTTTTTCTCTGAAAGACGCTAATTTGAAAAACAGTTGACCATTTGAAGAAATCTCAATTTTCATTAAGCAAAAATATATTTATGGTTCAAATATCCTTCGTATATGTGAATATCTCCTGGTGTCATATCTGTATGTAACATGATGTAACTATTAGCACAGGGATTAAACAGGCTACAAAGTCGCCAGCCACTCATAAAAGAAAAAAAAAACTCAATAAAATCAGAGGTTAATATAGCACAAACACACTTAACTTTGTGTTGTGGGAGTTTTTTTACATTGTGACATTTCCTGTTATGTTAACATAACGTTATGCTGAGTGATTTTGTGTGCAGACGACGCGGTATTTTAATTTGTGATGGTTAATAGTGGTCGGAATGCTTCGCTACAGCCCAAACATGCAGTCGTCAACATAGTTGCGATAACTGCGAACAGAACGAAACGTTAATTAGTTTTTAATTATAATGAAGTCGAGCAGCAATTGTTTATTTCTAGAGTTTTTGTAAGGTTTTCGTTTAATCTGGCACGATTCTGTTTGATATCGGTAGAAATATATATATACTTTGCCTAAAATAAAATATTGGAGTTTTGTAACTATCGGTTAACTCTTTCAGCTGAGCATGCAAAAATGTGTGCATACAGTGCGTGGAATATATGACGAGGAACGACCCGCGGTGTGTAGTTTTTGTCCGTATTCAGTACAACTGCCGCAGACTGGTCACTTTCCACGGGTGGACAATATTTCTACAGACGCAATGATATTAGATTCCAAACACTAATTATAGGAATAATCATCAACAATTTAATTAATGAAGGTTCATTAATTAAAAATTTGCTGATATTAATTTTTATTACCTGGTAAACGCATTCGTAGCCATCACTGCCCACGCGTGGATTACGACCAATCCACGGCAACTGTACTGTAATTCGAATTCCTCGAGTTGACACAATAAGTACGACAGTGTTCACAGCTGTCGGTGCTAGTTTAGCTAATTGCTCTAAAACTTTTGATTTGGCACCACATAATCTTCTTTGGATAAAATTTTTGCACCGGAAAAGCTCCGCAAATGAAAGCCATTGTAGCTGCGAAGGGCGCAATCGATGACGAAACATACAAAAACAAATATTTCATTACTTTTTGTGAAAGGAAATTGACAGCTGGCAATAAAGGTGAAAACAATAAACGATTTTCACGAAACACACCCAGATTCAGCGATGTTGTCAGTTAGTTGGTAGAAATAGCCTTTGGACAAATATAGAAGGTTAATTGTCAGCGAATAGTAATGAGGGATTGTTTTTATGCAATAAAACTGTGTTGGCTATCAGCTTTACAGAGGCAGTATTTAACCTTTACCCAACGTAACGGCCAAAACCGGTCAGCACTATTTACAAAAATCACCATACAATTTTCATTATTTTTTCATTTTTTTGTTTCAAAAACATAGGTTATGACCTCTTTCTGGAACGAGCTCAACAAGCTCGTTCCAATGAGGGGTCATAACCTATGTTTTTGAGACAATGAAAAGATTATTTATTGAAGAAGTTTGTTTGCAAGTATCGTCTACTTTTCATGTTAGGTAAAGGGCTAATTAGATAAATACTTCATACTATCGTGAGTGATTCGCGACGATATGAAGAATTTCTCTTCTTAAATGATGCCTCCCGTAAAGACTCTAGACCCGCTAAGCCCTGTGTATTAACAGCAAGTAATCGATTAATCTGTTGGTATATAACTCAGGTGACGGCCCCTTTCGCCTTCCCAGGATTTCGTCACAATTTTCGGATTTTTTCGTGACAAATTGTCCGTTCACTTTTGAAATAGTTGCCGAAACTAAACCAATTTATTTGGATGAGACAGAAAAAACACCCCTCTTCTCCCATTAGCGTGTTGACAACAAAATGCTTTGTTTGAAAATAAAATATTCAGTGTGACACCAGACAGTTTCGGCAGTACAGGCAAAAATTCAACCAATGACCGCCCCCCCCCCTCCCCCAACCCGGGTTCCAAGTTGAACCATTGACTGGAACTCTTTGATGTGTTTTTCCACGTGTTTGTAATTGGAGTTTGATAGTTTTCGTTCAGACGGAAACTCAACTCCACGTCTCTTCTGGTAATCCTGATTATTCATTCTTTGCACTGCATGTTCCAAGTAGAAATCTACACGAAGATGAACGAATGAACAAGAGTCGGTAAACAGACCCAGTAATACTTTTTATTACACATCCACTCAACTTTAAATCCTTGTATCTAACGGAATGGGCGCTATGACATAAATGATTCTGTATTCAATGGGTAATGTACAAGCCGGAACTTTTTTCCCAGCACCGTTCATACTAGTTCCTTTCCCAAAGAGTCATTAATTACGCTTCGAAAAGTTTCCAAATTTCGTTATACAGTTATCGACCGCCTGTCGCGTAGCGTGAAAATGAAAACGTCCAAAGCAAAATAAAGTCGGTTCACAAAAAATTAGTTAACCAAAAATGAGGTAATATTTTTTAAAAAAGCAATCATTTTCCAACCACAACATTAACCCAGTCCCGTGGCCGTCTCGTTTTGCGGATACCGTTATATCTAATTGGTCAACTTTATTTCGGTAACTCTTCGGACATCTTGGCACGCATCGAACTTCTTTTAAAAACGTTTCTCCCAGCTGTTTTGCAAATCTTCCCAAATTCGTACTTATAATTTTACTAACATTATTTATTTATTTATTTATTTATTGATGTTTAAGGTCACATATTTATGCACAATGGCTAATCATGACCGTGACAGTTTTACGGGTGGAGGAAGCCGGAGTACCCGGAGAGAACCACCGAGCAACGACGAGCATCTGCCAGCTCACCAACATCGTAACTCCGCACTGCAGCACAGGCAGGGTTAGATTGGTTGAAGACATGCGTACCGTCGACGTGCAGTGCGCATTAGTACACGGCGTCACGGTGCCCCCACATGGGCAATGGGGGTGAAGTGTCTTGCCCAAGGACACAACGCGGTTGCCGCAGGTGGGATTCGAACCTAGGACCTCTCGGCTTGCAGCCTGCACCTCTACCTACTGAGCCGCCGCGCCCCAATTTTACTAACATCAATAGCCACCAAATGGTTAGGCGTGAATGGGCACCAGTCGAAGAGAAACAGCGATACGAATTTAAACAAACACTGGTTCCGAAAAGTTTGTTTTCATTTTTTATCGATCCATTTAATCAGTACAGCTTCAGTCAAAACAAACAGACTAACATGGAAATTAAAATTTGCTTATTCAAATGAATTTTAATGCATGTGTTGTGTAATAAACACAGAACGCGATGTGTGTATGAATCGGTGGGGGTTATACATAACTCGTTGGAATGGCGTAATCATATTTCGCTCGAGCCTACGGCTCTCGCGAAATATGACTACGCCATTCCAACTCGTTATGTAAAACACCCACCGATTCAAACACACATCGCGTTCTGTCTCTATATTTACATACAGCGCTACAAGAAAGTAGGATATGATTCTTCTTGACTTCTCCTCATCCTTTGTCTCACATACATATGCAGAATAGACTCCCCCACTTGTGCCAGATAGTATCATGTCGAATTGTACCATTCAAAACCGTGGGGATGGAAACTTCAGTGTCGTCCATGCCCTCGTGCACATTCTACATAGTTGACAGCAAATCTGCACATAATTTACACACAACTGTTCAGAGCCGTATATCTAACTGGGGCAGGTTCTGAGCGTCAATAAAATAGGAACTGAATTCGAGAGTGAACAACAGGAAAGAGTCTCAGAGCCTCGGACCTCCAATGTACTGACAGTGTTGGTGAAACTCATGTTTCTAGTTGGTCAGTAAAGTTCAAGACACCTGTAAAGGACACACTTGGGACCTACGTAACTTGTATGACGTGGTGTATGGTCGCAAAAAATCACGAGTCGCCGTGTTTCAATGCAAAAACAAAATAAATCACGAAAGGCAAACCAAATTTGTTGTGCATAAAATACGGGGTACGAGGAGTATCCATGAAAATTGTTTGACTGTACCCAATTTCCTGTGACGTAGGGTATGGATCTTTTGTAATTTATTATAATTTATTCCGAAACTCTCCGAAGAAGGTATATGTTCCAATGGATCATTCAGATAACCGAAGAAACAACAAAATGTTTTGAAACCTTCATTAACCCCTTTAACCCGAGAGGTCGCTTTTTACGTTTAGAAATGCAAGTGTGGGGTAGTCCAATCAATATTTTCAATGTGCACGTTAAAAATATTGATTGGTCTACCTCTAAATGATGAATATGTACTCTTCCAGTTGCTGTCATTGAACTGACATTGTAAATACCATCAGGGTCTAAGGGCTAAATTAAATTAACTCAAAGAAGATAGCTTTTCATTTGATTATTAAACATAAATGGAAAATTGTTATATTCACCTTTGAGCACCTCCCTTTCCCAGCCTAGGTCAATTTAAACACACTAAAGGTGACATTCATTACTCTTTGCTAAGTTTGTAAGCTTTATTTCGTTTCAGTGTTTTTGTCGCATTTAATGTGTGCATCTCAAGATCTCTGGCCACCAGCCCAGCCAACTGCTGTAAGGAATTCGACTCTGTTATGGGCTGTATGTTTTTTTATCATTTTTCATTGCGCTCTGACTAACGTTGATTTAGGATACAGTTAAAACTAGAAGTCCTGTCGCGAACTGTGCGCTTATCTAGGCTTAATTGCGCGTAGGAATTGCGCGCAATTGCCATATCGAATGGCATCCAAAGCACGGCAGGTTCTCCTGGTTACTCATCGCAAACTCAGGCAATGTTACCCGGAGGTCCATTGGCTGAAACATTGCTTCTGCACAGGCCATATGTACAGAATTTGATAGCCTTACTATGGTCATAACGCGTAGATTAACGCGCAGATCGACGTGCTATTTGTGCGCGTTTCATGACAGGACTTCTAGTTTTAACTGTAGTGTCCCTTTTCTCACAAGGATATATATATATATTCTTCAGTGCTCCAGTTATAGATATTCCAATCAATAAATATTTAATTTGCCCCAATAGCAATAAAATACTAACACAAATAGCGGAACTACGCGGCGGAGTGTACAGTTGCTGTAGACTGGTCGTAATCCACCCGTGGGCAGTGATGTCCATGCATGCGTTTTTACTGATTGGGAAAAGTATTGTAAAAAGTCAACTTCTGTATTTTTATACCACTCTTTGGGACAATGTCCGAAGTTTGTGAAATGATGCACACATCGATGATAAAACCCTGCTAACATGTCGAAATTTAAGTTTGTATATGAAATTCCCATAACCTCAGTGTTAAGTTTACTGGCTGCTTTAAAAAATTAAGGGGAGCTAACTTTTCTGTAAATCCCCTCCAATGACGAAAATTGTCTGCCATGCTACAGTACTGTCGCCGTGGACAGGTCGTAATCCACGCATGGGAGTTATGTTCCCGCATGCGTTTACCAGGTAATAAAAAATTATCATCAGCAAAATTGTAATTAATGAAGCACCGGGTTTCACCCGGTGCTTTATTAATTAAATTTTTGAGATTATTCCTTTAATTAGTGTTTGGAATCTAATATTATTGCGTCCGTAGAAATATTGTCCACCTGTGGAAAGTGACCAGTCCACGGCAGCTGTACTTACATATCAACAATAAGCAATCTGTTAAATAAGACTCGCGATGTTGAATGAATTGGTTAGAGTCTCTAACTTAGAGATACACAAAAGAAATGATGGCATTTTATTTGATCTAAAAGATCAGTAAGCAGCTCAAAGCAGCATGAACCGCAACATTATATATTCATTTCTCGTACTTCTCAATTGATAGTCAGAAAACAACTTTAATGAAGTCCCTCTTTGGGGAACACAAAATGATTTATGGTGTCTGATGTTACGCATTATTTTAATGTAGTGTAATTCCCAGAGCGGTGTTCGGAGCAGTGTAGATGGAATTCAGTGTATCCGATCGCGAATGAAACGTAAAGATATAAAAGCGGAAGGACGTTCTTTTCTTTATTACTTTAATTTTATCACATTATACGGGAAGACGTTACAATCGAGTGCAAAATGTTGAACCACAACGCTTGCTGTCACTCAATCTTACTGTCGACCCAGCGCATGACGGAACGATCGAAGCTACAATGTATGTGACAACATTTTCCTTTGCGTCATAAAAATGATACCTTCTTGCAGCACAATCTACAATTGTAATCTGATCTGAAGCCAATACTATAAATCTTTAACAATTGTATTTTCTAGAATTGTATGTCAAGGTCGACTCGAATTGGTAGCGTGTGTATTATGTAAAATAAATTATTCTTTGATCCGTGGTTAACAGAAGCCAACTGTTAATCTCTTAATTAATCGGATATCAACATTATCCATGAATACAGGTGAACATGTAATTATTTTTATCCATCAGATAGGCAAACGGGCAAAGATAATCTACCTCGCTGAGAACGCGCGGTAACACAGCATGGCGCTGTCTCGCTGCCTACGAACTCAATGGAATCAAAGGTCTCCATAAATCAATGCCAAGGGCTTCAAGGTTCTCCCGGGGTATTATTTGATAATATAAAAAGGAGTAGCAAGATTTGGAAAATCTGCGTTGATCGTAAGCTTCAAACTCCAGTCCGGTGGCTGTTTTTGGCTATGGATGTGTTAATGAGTTGTGGGACTAGCGGGTCCAACATATAGTTCAGAATATACGAGAAGTTATTAGGCTAAGTGGCACGGGAAGGCTTTGAGAGCCATAAGAGAAATTTCATGTATAACGTGAAGTAAAGTTAGTTGGGGGGGGGGGGGGGCTATCGAGAGCTCGAACATCTTACTTAAATGGAGGAAGCTATCAAGAGCTCGAACAGTTGACTCAATTGGAGCTATCGAGCGCTCGAACATTTGACTTAAGCTAGAAGCTCGGAATGTGCTTAGTGGAAGCCAGGCAAACCGTATGCCTGAACATTATTGGTTTAAACGGTAGACGGAGAGTGGCTTAGGCGGTACAAAACTGTAAAGTGGAGTGACAATATATTATCACCCGTGTGAAGTGAGATAGAGTGAGTTGGTTAGAGGAGTTGGCGGACAAGCTGAGGGTACTTAAAGGTGGAAGCGACTATAAATAAACTATACGTTATGTGTACAATTGCATGGGAAGTGAGAGGACCATCAGGAACTGAGGAACAACAAGAGACAACCAGGCGACATCATTGAACGCGCGGTACCCCGGAATGAGCTCGAACTTTCGGGGTGGGGAAATTTCATCTGTGATTTGTTTTGTGTTGTGTATATATTTTCACGGATTATTCTCGATGCGTACATGTGAGTACATGGTAGACTTTTATTTTCATTAAATTATATTCAGATGATACCCGTCGGTTATGTTTTTAAATATCAAGTCAATGACACCTTAAGATGACGAATCTGCCCCAACACAACCACAACACCGCGAGGTGGAGAGACGTATGTTGACCCAAAAGCCCTGCTGTCTTCTCCGAGTAGGGCCGAGCTCTAGAGTGATCATAAACCTCACATATCTGCCCCATCGTGTTGTGACATTGTATTTGATACCTATTAATATAATTGGCTAAAATAAATCATTAGCATTTTAAAAGATACGGCAATTTGCCTACTGGTTCCTTTCAACCAATTTAAAGTCATAACTAGAATACATAATTCTAGAATATACAATTGTAAAAGTTCTATAGTATTGGCCCCTGGTCGCGACCTGATCGCGATCTGATCGCGATAAATACCGCCTTAATGAGCACAGCTCTGCGCACAAGATACAACTATACTGACTTGATTGTGAGGAAACGAAATTTATTGATGAATGGAAATGCTACAATTTCCGCAACTCGAGATTTCTTGAGTGTGTGGATTATTGACCGTACAGGGTAAAGCTACCTCAAGCATTCTTCATTTGCCTACCGATCGGATTCGAGTGTCAAGTTAACTCAAACCAGTGACATTTAAATGCTCAGTCGACAAGCAGTATCCGAATTGGATTTTCCGAAACAAAAGTAATGCCAATTATCATTTCGTCTTTGTCCAATTTATAAGGTGGCAACAATAACTTACTTAAAAGAATGACGTTGGTCTCCATGACAACCTGACTCCTTGCCTCAGTTCAGAATGTGACAGTCCCTAACCCTTTACTTTAAAATGACTATTTTTTCAATATCACAATCCATACCCCGTATCAGTATTTGAAAGACTGAGGCCAATTTGTAATGGCTGAAAAAATAATCATGTTAAAAAAATACAAAAGTGTTCAAACTAATATCACGCAAGCAGAGCCGAAGGAGGTATTTTGAACCTGGGAAGCACAGTCCTAGTAGGATACCCACACTTTGATATATACAGTGCAGTCGCCGTGAATTTGTCGTAATCCACGCGTGGGGAGTGATGTACGCGTGTGCGTTTACCAGGTAATAAAAATCGTCATCAGCAAAATTTTAATTAATGTAGCACCGGGTAACACCCGGTGCTTCATTAATTAAATTTTTATGATTATTCCTAAAATTAGTGTTTGAAATCTAATATTATTGCGTCCGTGGACATATTTCCTACCCGTGGAAAATGACCAGTCCACAACGACCGTCCTATATCATTCGGGGGAGGTGCCTTACTGACAGGAATATAATACAAAAAGCTATGTTTGGGGGTAAGGCACCATTCATTAAGACAGATGGTCATTTTTGGCTCCATGTTTAACATATTGCCCTACCAGGCCGAAACATTAACCACTACAGCAACGCGAAATTGGCGTTTTTCTTTGATTTTCACAAAATATTGTATTCTCAAGGCTGATAAAAAAGGGAATAGTCCAAACCAAAGCCGGTCCCACGAATGTAGCTGACCTGTGAAAAATTCAACCACATTGTTCTGATATGCTTATAAATCCTAGATGTAAAAGAACATTGATGCTTACAATCTTCACCCATTTTATGGAATGATCAATGACATATGTGTTTTATGCTAACTTTGTAATTTACCTGTTCATCTAATAAGCACTGTGATCAAGTTAGGGTATCATGCTGGTTATCGCGAAACGAACGGGACTGTGTTATTAGCAGCAGTCAGTTACCGGAAACGGTAGTGTCACTCGGTGTGCAGTGCGACAAAAATGTTTCTGTTGTTTTACACCTGCGTATTAATATATTCGTTGCATCAAAAGAGGTTTATAACCATTTGCCCTAATCATCCCTCGTCGACTAACAACAACGCCCCGGCCCCACAAACAGGGGTGACCAAATTGACAAAAAAATATACTGCAAGAGATTATTTAACGAATCTAGAATTCTGAGTAGGGATCGCAAACCTTATTAACTAGGGTCACATTATTGTGATATAATAAATTAGGAACCGATTTAACGCAGTCCACCGCAATTGAATCGCCTTATAGACAACCGTATACAGCGAAATAGACTAATATAATATTAAAAAAAAGTGGAGGATATCCAAACTGATGTTGATATTTTCGGAAAATGGTATTGGATACGCGTGATTGGACACATCAATGTGTTACCAAGTTTAGTGTGGATCATGAATGTCACCGGCCCACGAAAACCTCGTACAGGTTTTTCGCACGAGCTCCACGTTGATGTCTGTGGGGTACGTTTTGAAATTTTCATTTGTACTGGACGGGCTTTTTCGGAGGTCTCATCGTTCTTTTCTTGGTATAAACTCGTTCATCAATAGTTTCTGGTTGAAACGTAACTTTTGAGGTATGCGAAGACTGACACGTGACGAACGTTTACGTGCCGTTGGCATGTTGGAAGCTGGCAACAGACAGATTGCAGTGGCTCAAATACTCAACGTTACTCAATCGGTGATTAGCAGGTTGTGGTCACGCTACCGTCAGACAGGCAATGTTGACGACAGACGTCGGTCAGGTCGTCCAAGGACGACAACTGCAACCAGGATCGTTTCATCCGAACCACAGCATGACGTAACCGTCATCACGTGCCTCAGAAATTGGACAGCAGCTGCACCGAGCGACAGATATGCGAGTTAGTCGTCAGACTATCCGAATTCGCCTACGCAGCTGGAATTTGTATGCTCGACGACTTCGAATAATTCCACGTTTGACTGAACGTCACGTCACAGCAAGACGTAATTGGTGTGGAGCATGATAGCGCTGGGACAATCGTCGGTGGGGCAACGTCATGTTTTTCGAATAATCGAGGTTCACTCTCGACTTGCACGACAGGCGAAACAGAGTGTGGCGGCAGTGGAACGAATGATACCATAACGTTACCGTTAGGCGGCACGGTCGTTTGTGTGGTGGATCGGTTATGGTGTGTGTGGTTGGGGGGGGGGGGGCATAACCAAGCAGAACAGCATTACATGTCATCCAACGGCATCTCACAGGGCAGTACTACCGTGACAGCATGTTAGGAGCTCATGTGGTGCCATCTGCGCGACGTCACGGCCTTCGATTCATTTTCCAAGATGACAATGTAAGAGCACACCATGCCCTTGTCGCTACAGAGTTCCTCCAGGAGCAGAACATCACTACAGTCCAGACCTTTCACCAATCGAACACGTCTGTGATGTGACTGACAGGCGCCTACGACAACGCCAACAGCCCCCTACTGTCCGCGTGTGAGCACTGGCGGTGCCGTGTACTAAGGCGTGTTGTACTTGCCTAAAACCACTTCTGACTCTGTTTGTGTCGGGATAGTAAGTTGGTTCCTGGATAGTATGTTGGAAAGTCTTACAGTGTTTCGCCGCTATTCGTTAGTTCACTTCGGGTACTCTGGCTCCCTTCATATGTATACCTGTCAGACGTGATATGTCTCTGGTCGTTGAAAGTGTCGTTAAACATCAATAAACAATAAGAACCACGCAAAAATTACATTTATATGAGATTGAGGAGGTTAACCATGTGTTCCGGAATGGAATTATCGTACAAAAGACTGTCTACAGTATATGGGCGAGTTAAGTTTGTATTTGTTGAGAAGTTCAATAATAATTTATAATCCTGTGATTCTCCTTTTCGATTGGATGTTGATTGTAATAAGAGCAACGGTCACGATTAGCCATTGTGCATAAGTGTGTGACCTTAAAAACATAAATAAATAAATAATATATAATATAATACCAACTCGTTGATTGGAATAGGTTTCACGCCAAAAGCCGTGCACATCTGGCTAGTAGAGCTATCACGAATAATCGATTATTCGACTATCGATCGTTCACGCCAAAATCGATTAGTATTTAGTCGAATAATCGGTACACCTTTACTCCTTTAAGTGCTGAGAAATTGAACGCATCTCTACACTGAGGAAAGTGCATATGTTTGGCTCTATATTTAACACACTTGTTAAAGATGGAGTTAAAAATATGCATTTTCCTCGATTTTTACCCCTTATCTAACGAATCGACCGCATCCTCCCGCGTAATTTACAAATTAAGCAGTTGACATTTTTTTTTTTAAATTTTAACAGAACCATATCATGTGACCCCTCGTTGAAACGAGCTCGATGAGCTCGTTCCAACGAGGGGTCAAATTGCATGGTTTTTATTGAATTTTTTTTAAACATTTTAAAAGTCAATAATTAAAATAATACAGTTTGATATCGTCTGCGTTCGGTTAAGGGTTAACGGCCGTAGTAGAGAAAGTCTAGGGTTTAGGGTCAGGGTGGGGTAGGGTTAGGGTTAGGGTGTGGTTTTTGGGTGGAGGGGTGGGGTTAGGGTTAAATATAAGTTCTAGGGTGGATGGGGTAGGGTTCTGGGTAAAATAAGGTTTTGGACATACAAAAAGTTTTATTGGTAGCCCATAAACCCGAAATGTTGGAGCGTCCGTCCGTCCGTCCGTCCGTCCGTCCGTCCGTCCGTCCGTCCGTCTCTTTCTGTCTCTTTCTCTCTTTCTCTCCGTCTCTCCCCTCAATTTGTTTTCTGGAAAAAGTTTGGGGGCAAGTCTCCCAAGTCCCTATGTCACTGTAAGTAACAGATAAATAGACGGAAACGTGGTACGAATGTCCCAAGGAATCATTTCAACAAGCAATCGTTCCCAAATCTAACTGGTTTGTTCGTTTTGCGGTCAGGTTATGTTTGTTTTCTTAATATTCTTAATGGGCCACATGGGTACGATTAGTCATTGATGAGTAATCGATTAGGAAAATCAGTTATCGTGACACACCACTTGTTACACTGGTCATACATGTAGCAAACCTCAATATACGCCATTTTATATGTATGGCTGTTTTCAATTATTTGTTGGATTTCAACATTTAAGAGACTCCACCCATTAACAAAAATCCTGAATACTACTCTGACTTTACCTCTCGCCTAATACAAAGTTACTTTGTACCATTGAAGTTAAATGCATTTTCAAGCGCAGACCCCGACCCCAACTCCACACACTTTTGATGAATTATCCAAGGAGTGTTTTTAATCAATACCTATTTATCGTTATAATTTGATAATCTGCCCAATACGAATAGCGAACGAATCCTGACAAAAGAGTTGTGAAATTAACTAAACAATTTAAATTTTTTCCATTAAAATTTACCTCGAAATTTCAAGATTTTGTTTCGAAATTTCGAGACTTTAAGTTGTTTTTCTTTGTAATCTCGAAATTTAGACCTTTTATCTAGAATATGAGAGACTTGAAGTCGACAGTAAATAACAAGTCGAAATTTCCAGATAAAAAGTAGAATTTTTATTTAAAATCTCTGAATTTGGACTTTTAAATAAATTCTTCATGCCTTTAATACGGTTCCGTAGTAACGTGCATTGGACAATAAAGAAAAAATAAAAGAGATGTTACGTGACGGACCGCTAAGGTGACAAAAAACATGATTAAAACATTTCTTTTCTTTTATTTGGGAGATACATGTGATGTTATAAACTTTCTTTCTGCATGAATCCTCCAGTGGTGATACATTTTCAAAAACAACCTGTTACAACATGGCTTCATTTTTTTTGACAAGGAGTAGACACATGCATGAGCTCGTCAGAGGCGTTCTGGCCATATATGTCACCGTGAAATTTCTCAGGTGCTGCCCTCTCCCTGTCGAACCTCTGTGGCAATGGGCTACTCGCCAAACTTTGGCGAGACAGTACAGATCACGCCCTCTCCCTCTCTCTCCCTCTACAGTCACCCTTACTATTCATTTTTGAGTGCGCGGCCATAACTGTCTTATTTAAATGTATTGACTCGTCTTGGTACAACAAATGTTACAGTGTTACAATGGCTAAGGCTAAGTATGTTCCTTAGAACATAAACACCCATATAGTGGACTATGGTTCAGTCCGCTATAAGACATTTTGAAATTTATTTTAGTTTGAAAATAATTTTTATTTTATTTGCATAAAAAACACAGTGAATATAATACAAAAGTTCAAATACTTTAACCCTTTACCTAACATGAGAAGCAGACGACACTTGCAAAAATAATTCTTGAATAATTATTTTTTTTCATTTTTTGTCTCAAAAACATAGGTTATGACCCCTCGTTGGAACGAGCTCGACGAGCTCGTTCCAACGAGGGGTCATAACCTATGTTTTTGAGACAAAAAATGAAAATATTTTGAAAATTAATTGGCGATTTTTGAGAATAGCGCTGGCCGGTTTTGGCCGTTACGTTGGGAAAGGGTTAAGTAATAATAAAGAAGCATTCCAACTATTATGAGCAAATAATTAACAAGGTGAAGAAAGTTCAGGGACAGATCATTTGAAGAATAAATGAAACGGAAAAGGAAAAAGATAAAAAGGTAAGTCCGCGAGGAAAAAAGGGGGAAACAGGACAAGAGTTGTTTAAGAAGGATAACAAGATCACACATTACGGAATGCTCGAAAGATAGAGAACCGACTTTAATAGGCAAAACGTTTGACGGCTAAACTAATACTATTTAAGCGACCTGAATCGGAGAGAAAATTTGAGTGGCTCTGAAGATGGCTTCCCCCGAAAGATTCAGATAAAACAACGGGTTCCGCCCAGCTGCGTTTTCCGTTCCGACCCAGCCCACTCCTTCAGTAGTGTTTATAAGTAGTTCTTAAAGACCATGGTGGTTGCTGCAGTGTTTTCGAACTATACAACACAAACTCTATATATTCTGGACTGTAATTTGAACGAGTAGTGTTGTTTGTAAAGTTGGATCGCGGTGGCTCAGTTGGTAGAGATGCAGGTTGCAAGCCGAGAGGTCCTCGGTTCGAATCTCACCTGCGGCAACCGCGTTGTGTCCTTGGGCAAGACACTTCACCCCAATTGCCCACCTAGGGGCATAGTGGCGTTGTGTATAAAAGCGTACTGCACGTCGATGGTGCACCTGTCTTCAACCAATGCTAACCCTGCTGGTGTGAAGTTAGTATGTTGGGGAGTCTGACAGTTACTCGTCGTTTTCGGTAGTTCTCTCCGGGTTCCCCGGCTTCCTCCACACGCAAACCTGTTCGCAACGAGGTGACCCTGGCTGTCGAAAGTGTAGTTACCCCAATAAATGAATAAATGAATGAATGTTGTATTCAAAAACTGAATACTGTTAACAGAAGGCCACCACACATTAGTCAAAAGGCGATACAAAAAGGTTAAACGATTCTCATCATACTTGTCATTAGATGATACGTGAGGCAGAATAAAGATATATACTTCATCACAATGTTTGGGCAATTATACTTTAGTACCAAAAGAATTGCTAATTTTTTCAAACGTTTGAAAACAAAATCTACGTTGCATGGCTAATGTTTAACACTTTCACCCAATGTTGAGGAATGTTACGTTCTACAGTACGTGGAGAGTCGATTGTAACTAAATCACCCGCGGAGTGGAGTTACCACCCAAGCTATAACTTTCAAATTTTGTACATATCGACAAAAAACACAAGCAATGTTTCAGCCAATGGACCTCCGGGTTTAACCCGGAGGTCCATTGGCTGAAACTTTGCTTGTGCTGGTTATGCTTTGCAACAAATTTGCAATTATTTCTTGGGTGGAATCTCCACTCTGCGGGTGATTCAGTGATAATACACTCTCCACGTACTGTATATCATAATATTCACTGCAAATGAACTGATCAACAGGGTCGTGGATTATGAGCAGGCTTCATGTAATTCTACATTAACATTGCTGTGATTAAAAAAAGCGGGCAGAGAATTGAGACCGGATCGCGACTGGGTCGCGATCCGGTCGAACTTCTCTTTCCGCTCTCTTCCCACAAATACTTTGGAATCTCCCAAAAATACATGCGAGAACATAACGCCTCGGACCAATTTTCGTATCAGTTTCTTGATTCGGTCTTCATTTCGTACAAATTTCATTTTAAAAATCTCGACCCACTTGTGTTTGTGTGTTACGACCAGATCGCAATCTGATCGATAAAGAGATTGCCTTTACGGTCACAGTGTTGTAGGTTGGTCATTAACACTCTGCACATTATTCAAAATATCAAGCTGCAATTTTTTCCCAGAATGCAACTTGGAATTTAACCAGTTTCAGTTTAACAGTTTCACGTTTAAACCTGATTATAGGTAATCGAACCCGAGTTAATTGTGTTTAATGTAACAGAAACCGGAAAGAAAACGATACACATTATACTTAAATAAATAAATAAATAAATAAATAAATAAATAAATAAATCACATCCTGTAATTTTTCATTTAAACCTGAGCTACCAAATGATCTGATCTTAGAGATCGACGTGTTTCAGTTTAGTTTTAGTTCACTTTTATTTAATGCAGTGTCTTTGGATAGACGGTGTTGCAAACCATGTAATCGTGTATTCATTCTTGATATTGACACAGCCAGTGGCGTTTCTACTGGGGGGGGGGGGGGGGGGGGGGGCGCTTGGCCACCTAAAATTTTCGAAGCGCAGCCCTCCACCCCCCCCCCCCCAACAAAAAAGCCCCAAAGAATCAAAACAAAACATTGGCCCATGCAAGTTTCATGCAACATAGAAACATATATTTGAAAAGTCCGGATATCCTAAAATGTTCAGAGTTTAAAATTGAGAAACATCGATGCGCTGAATTTGTATTGTGTCAGCAAAACAAGAACTCTGATGGGGGAAGAGAACACAAGGTTTAGGTTTAGAATATGAATGGTAAGTATGATGAATATGTTCATTCGTCTGAAGTTCGTGAGTTTTTGTACATCCAAGGCCGTAACTAACAAAAATGTTTGCGGTGTGTCCAATGTCGGTGCCCGACGGCCCAGTCATGTCGCCCAATTTTTTGGAACACATCCAGTTGCTTTTATCAAAGACTTATACGCTTCAAAGACACTTTCCATTGATAAAATGTATTCTAAACATACAACAGGTGAAATATATACTACTCAAAGTTTGCTAAGCACCAAGTATATCCAACTACCTGTTTTACATTTTAGTTAAAATATTGTAATGAAAAAGTGTATATATTTTTTATTTAATTATATCTTTAATGATTTAAGTACAGAAATTAAGATTTTATTTGTGTTTGACATTATGTTTTAGCTTTTGAATACGATAACCATGGAAAATGGATATTTTTGGTAAAAGAGGAAATTTTTCAATATGCCAAAAAGTTGACGGAGCGAACTGGTATGGCTTCAGAATCGAGTATGAGACCCATTACTGTTAATTACAGCTTGGCAATGCCTTCGCATGCTCCCAATCAGGTTCCTGGTGGTCCTTTGTGGGGTGTTGTTCCATTCTTGGACCAGCATGGCACCAAGCTCCTGGACACTTCTTGGCTGGACTAGACGGGCTGAAATTGCAAGCTGCAACTCATTCCAGACATGTTCGATTGGATTGAGGTCAGGGGATCTTGCCTGCCAGTCCATACGCTCAATCCCCTCCCTCTGTCGGTACTCCCCGACAGCATGGGCAACATGAGGGCGGGCATTATCGTCCATCAGAACGAATCTATCACCCACTACACCTACAT
The DNA here is from genome assembly GCA_031216915.1 of Pictodentalium vernedei. Lineage (NCBI taxonomy): Eukaryota > Metazoa > Mollusca > Scaphopoda > Dentaliida > Dentaliidae > Pictodentalium > Pictodentalium vernedei. Next base: position 247,951,675 of record CM062297.1, on the reverse strand, counting down.
ACAATCTGATGTGGACATCCAGGATCTCATCAATATACCGTTGTGCAGTCAATGTACCACGTCCAAGGACACAGAGCTCTGTACGTCCATCCAAGCTGATGCCGCCCAGACCACGATTGACCCTCCACCATAGCGGTCATGCTCAGCAATGTTGGCTGCATGGAATCGCTCTCCTGGTCTTCTCCATACCCTAGAACGCCTATCTGTGTAGTGTAGGCAGTACCTTGACTCACCTGTAAAAAGGACAGGTCGCCAATCTTCTCTGGTCCATCCGACTTGGTCCATAGCCCATTCATATCGTGCCCGGCGGTGGTTCTGGATAGCGGAATGCGTATACATGGTCTTCTCGATCGGAGACCACCTTTGTGCAACCTTGCCCGGATAGTCTGCGTCGAAACATTTACCCCGGATGCATTCTGAAGGTCACTGCGAAGCTGGGTTGCTGTGGCAAAGCGGTTCCTACGGGCTGGAATGATAAAAAACCGGTCTTCAGCTGCAGATGTTGTCCTGTCTCTGCCACCACCATGCCGTCTTACTGGCGTACCATACTTCTGAAATCTTGCCCAGGCTCTGGTGATCACCGTATGGTGCACACCAAGGGCTTCACCAACCTGACGATGGGTAGCCCCTTGCTCCACCATCCCTACAGCCCGCCACATTTCTGCTTCAGACAAATGTCTTCTTACCTTTGTATTTGCCATATGCAATTATTAAATCACAAGGGTTTGTGTTGAAATGAAGATTGAATATCCTACACATGTCATGTACATGTAGACAGTACACGAAGACATCATGAAAATCAACGGGTACATGCTTTTCATGACTGTCACGAAAATTCTGCCTGTCAAGAGAGCTAATGTAAACACTGGGGACCATCTCAAAACATTCCTCAATCATATCCACCAAAAATATCGCAAATATGTCACAAGCAAATTTCACAATGGTGTGTCAAATATTTGGTGCTTAGCAAACTTTGAGTAGTATATATAGTATATATGTACATTACCGTACCCTCCCACACTCTAAAATCAGTTTGGTTAAAAATCAACCCAAACCAACTGGGTTGAGCGAATATGAACCCAACCGTGTTCATATTCCCTCAACCCAAATGATTTGGGTTAATTTACTTTTAACCCAGCTGATTTTAAAGTGTACATAACATTTAAGTTTTGAAACATATACTGTTCAAAAAAAGAAACACAAAACGGGTATAGTCACGATAACATGGAAAAGTTTTGAGAATATAGTGATGAAGTGTGGCTGTAGATATGGTTAACGACATATCGCGATGGTCTATACATTATGTAACATTTTGGACAATGGGGTATTATTTCGGCCACCATGACCCCCAAAATATTGGAAATTAACAAAACAAAGTTTCCACTCAGTGAAGCCTGGTCATGAAGTTGCACGCTCCCAGCATGCGAGATGAGCGTGTGGGGTATAAATTGACATGGAAATCAGTCGGAACTCGCACAGCGTTAAAGAGATATTGCTCATGCAAAATGCCGCATTTGACCGAAGCTCAGAGAAATAATGCCATTGGCCATTTGGAAACTGGCGAATCAGCTTCGAATGTAGCAAGAGTGTTCAATGTCTCACCGAGCACCATCACACGCCTGTGGATCCGCTACAAAATCCAGGGGACAACGCAGGACCTTCCAAGATCCGGGAGACCCCGAATGGCCACCCCACCTCAGGACCGATACATTCGGTTTCGTCATTTGCGGGAGAGAACTACCACAGTGACCTCTAAACCGTCAATGCTACCAGTTCGGCGGAGGATTTCAGATCAGAGCGTTCGCAACGGTCTACGCGAGGCAAGTCTGCGTTCTAGAAGGCCAGTTGGTGGCGTCATTGTGACGGCGTAGCATCGTCAACGGTGACTTCAATGGTGTCAGATGCAAAGGGCGTGGTCTCATCAGAGATGGGGAACGGTATGGTTCAGAGACGAGTCACGTTTCCTTCTTCGCCGAGTTGATGGACGATGTCGTGTGTACATACGTCGTGGAGAACGTTTTGCGCGTAGCTGCGTTCGGGAGGTGGACAGATATGGTGGCGGTAGCGTTATGATATGGGTAGCCATCTCACACACTGGTAGAACGGACCTCGTCCATGTTGAGGGTAACGTGACGGCGCAGAGGTACAGAGATGAAATTGTGCATCCACTCGTGCTCCCCATTATGCCGAATGCCAAAGCCATTTTTCAGCATGATAACGCCCGACCACACACAGCAAGGCTCACGGCAGCTTATCTACAGGATAATTCATCGAAGTCCTGCCCTGGCCCTGGCCCTCCAGATCGCCAGATTTGTACCCGATCGAACATCTGTGGGATCAACTGGATCGACAACGTCAACCACAACATCAGACGTTACTGTAGTTGGCGCAAGCCTTGCAGGAAGAGTGGGCCGCCATGCCTCAAGCTTCCATCTTATTGCTTCAATGCACAGAATGTGTCAAACAGTTTTAGACTCAAATGGCGGTCACACTAGATATAGAGTTTGGATGACGTCGACTCGTGACGTTAACGCCTGAAATGTCTCCATTTGTGCTTCATTCATCCATTAAAACTTCGGTTATGAATTGATTTCGTTCTCTGTTTCATTACCCCATAACGCGGGAACGTACCTCATCACAGAAAACCTGTTTTGCGTTTCTTTTTTGAACAATGTATATGACATTTGTGTTTGTGTTGGAACTTTGGAAAGAAAACTGCAATTTAGAAGTTTTTCATGTTTGTTTACCGATATACTGTGTCGTGCATTTATTGCACTTTCAAATCAGCGCAAGAGATTTTGTCCCACTGAGTACCCCAAAGCGTGTGTATATTATCCTCGGGCAAGCAAGGACGTCTTCCCAACTTGATATTTCATAATTTCTTGCCCAATCTCTGCCCAACGAAACCCATGATCGGGAGATTTTTTGGGGGGGGAGGGGGGGGGGGGGCGGGAGGGGGCGGTCGAGTGCCACACCCCCAAACCCAGAATATACGCCCCTTTGTACTTCTCAGCACAGGGTTATGTTTGATGTGGCTAGTTTGGATTATTGGGGGAAAGGTGTGCGCTTCACGGAGACAAATAAACAGCGAACACTTATAGTAGAAACATTTAAGTGTTTGAATATAAAACCCAGTTCGTGAAGCGATAGAAACTTACATCATTTTCCTCGAACCAAACAAATACAATTTTCATGTTCTTTACAAAGACCTACGTGTTTAGCACTTTACGATTATGATCTCGACGGTAAAAAGTCTTTTCGGAAAATCCCCAGATTGCCAAACAATAGCGGTGAGTAAGATAGTTAAACCCATAAAAACAAAGCACCCAGGATCAATTTGTTGAAGGAGTTAAAAAACAAATCGCATTGAACATATTGTGCGTTTCCGTAATATTTTATCAGAGTTATTGTTATTGGAAAACCCCGTGTGCATTTGGCTGTTTAACCCTTTTCCTAACCTGAAAAGCAGACGACACTTGTAAAAATAATTCTTGAATAACTAATTTTTTTCAATTTTTGTCTCAAACACATAGGTTATGACCCCTCGTTGGAACGAGCTCGACGAGCTCGTTCCAACGAGGGGTCATAACCTATGTTTTTGAGACAAAAAATGAAAAAATAATGAAAATTAATTGGCGATTTTTGAGAATAGCGCTGGCCGGTTTTGGCCGTTACGTTGGGTAAAGAGTTAACAATTTACCCAACGAATCGCTCTATCCGCCAGCGTAATATGCAAATTCAGCAGCTGAACAAAAATATTATTTTTCGAAAAATTTCAAGAAAACTATATCATGTGACCCCTCTTTGGAACGATCTCGTCGAGCCCGTTCCAAAGAGAGGTCACATGATGTGGCTTTTGTTGATTTTGTTTTTAAAAATTTAAAAAATGATATTTAAAATAATAAATTTTGAAATCGTCTGCGTTGGCTAAAGGGTTAAACCAGTTTAAATATTTGGCAGATACAAATGTCAATATGACGTTGATAGAGTGGGGACCATGTTTGCTATGTTGCTTTGCAGTAAGTCTAGTCAGAAACATTGTAATTATTTTTTCCGTCGCGACTGCCTATTACAAATGGTTAAGGAGGTTCAAGAATCAAAATAACAAACAATTCTCTTTATTTTCGCCTGCGTTGTGAGAATTGGTTGGTACGGACGGGACGCGCAGATCTATTACCCGTCCGCCGTTTGACTTGTGGCATAATTGTTTTTTAACAATTTCCCGAACAGTACACTTACTCGTTTTATTGCAAAGACTATTGTTGATCTCAGAAAACATCACCACGCGTGTTCTTATATTTTATTTGATTCCGACTAACCAAGTACTCCAGCACCAATTTGTTACAATAATATCTCTCAACAGACGTTCAAAATTTATAGTGTGGGAGGGGGGTTAATGATGACTCACCCCCATCCCGGCCAAAATTTTCAATTGTTTAGAAATGTAACCCTTTGAACCCAAGAGACCGCTTTTCAGGTGTGACAGGAATGAAAGTCCGTAGGAAAATTAGTCCCTCTGGACTATTATTCCGCGGAATTATAGTCATAGGTCTAACATTTCTAGGAATAGTAGTCCGCCGGACTACTATTCCTAGAAATGTTAGACCTAGGACTATAATTCCGCGGAATAATAGTCCAGAGGGACTAACGTTCCTACGGACTATCATTCCTGTCACACCGGCCCAGGTACATGATATGTCATAATTTCATTACGTATGGTGGCTGCTAAGTGCCTTTGTGTGACAGACCACTCAATAATGAATATGGCCTCTTCGAATTGCTGTCATTGAACTAGCATGGAAGATACCACCAGGGTTTGAAAGGGCTAAAACCTCAAACTACCAACAGTTGGAAATTTCATGTCCTACTATAGTAGATTTCGTAGCATTTAATCTGAAGCTGTGAACATTTGTAAGAGGCACTTGGTAATTGTTTTAACGACACCTTATTGGATTTTCTAACTGGAGTCAATATTAATTGTCTCGTGAGTGTAAACAACCCGAAAAATTATCATTATTGAAGACGACGTTTTGGGGACATTGTCTCTCTTGACATTACCAGGCTTTTGGAGCAAATCCAATCAGAAAGTCAACGTAACTGGGTGTGAAAGACACTTGTGGTTCGTCGATGACCAGCCAACAGTGAGGTGTGAAATGTGAAATCCAATTGAAGCAATTATTTTCTTCTAATCAAACGAGCACATTTTTGCAACGTATGACAACCTATTGAATGAGTAAATAAGATCTATTTTTTCAGATTCTTTTTCCAGTTGATGACGATGAACGTTTTTCCTATTAAAAAACACGAAATAAAACAAAACAACCACCCCCACCCCCCTCACACACACAAAAAAAAAACAGTTACCAGAAAATGAAAGCGCTCTCTATTTTTTGTATACCATAGAATCGTGCATTTGAAACAAAATAAAGCCAGAACCTGTTTAGATGCTCCAGTTTTATGACATGCTAATTGATTGAAGCTCCGATAACTTCACCGCCGATAATAATCCGAAATTAAGACCATCTATCACACCTACCAACCGTTTTGCAAACGTTGAGTGTTTTCGCAGTTCATTATAAGCTTGCTGAACGTGTTTTCGTGGCAATTCGGGAGTTTTTGTCCTTCTCAGGAAAAAAATGGGAAACAACAACCGACAGACTTTTGGATTACCGGACAGAACAATGTCTGAATTTTAAGCAGTTACGGGCGCTCTATCGATACAATGAAGAAGAAATAAGTTATACAATACGTGGAGAGTGTATTATCACTAAATCACCCACAGAGTGGATATTCCACCCAAGCAATAATAGCAGATTTGTTGCAAAGCATAACAAGCACAAGCAAAGTTTCAGCCAAAGGACCTCCGGGTTAAACACGGAGGTCCATTGGCTGAAACAATGCTTGTGTTTTTAGTTGATATATACAAAATTTGAAAGTTATAGTTTGGTTAATAACTCCACTCTGCGGGTGATTTAGTTACAATCCACTCTCCACGTACTGTAGACGATCAAAAACGGCTGAAAGCACTGTTTCCTAAATTTTAAAAAAGAGTTTCAAATGTGAATGACAGTTAAATGTTCAAACTGATAGGGAAAAATAGTAATAAGCCAGTCATAACTTTTCTATACTGTTCTACAGGAAAATGACTGTAGTTTACTTTATGATGAAGGCATCGAGCAGAAAAATATGCTAACATAGATTAAATCAGCTCTCTGTGTTAAATTCACGGACAGTTTCGGCAAATTAAGCGGAGATAATATTGTTGGCCATGAAGGCACAGAAGGCGCAGATGGTGCCATGTTACTCTCAAGGGACGATTTCCAACTTATATATATTTCATATATTTCGAACACACGGAGTGATGGTTCATTTAGATTCCTTCAGCAGTTTGAAAATCATAGGCAGCAGTTTAAACATTCTCACTCAAGGGGTACTGTGGGATTGTAAATGGTTTTATGACAAGTTTGGGATTTTCCAGTGGAGGGTGGTACTGTTGGGATTCCGAGGGAGTCACGCCCCTGGGTTTGAAATCCAACTGCTGGAATTTACTCCCATGTATATATATATGCTGGGAGAGTATCACCATGGCTGATATATTACTTGAAGTACTTGATGAATCTGAATTAGACAAAATACAGTTCGGCCCTCGTGGACTGGTCACTGTACACGAGTATCACTATGACTGATATATTACAGTTAAAACTAGAAGTCCTGTCATGAACTGTGCGCTTATCTAGGCTTAATTGCACGTAGAAATTGCGCGCAATTGCCATATCGAAAGCACGACAGGTTCTCCTGGTTACTCATAGCCAACACAGACAATGTTTCTGCCATTGGACCTCCAAGTTACCCGGAGATCCATTGGCTGAAACATTACTTGTGCACAGGCCATATGGACAGAATTTGATAGCCTTACTGTGGTCATTGCGCGTAGATTAACGCACAGATCGACGTGCTATTTGTGCGCATTTCATGACAGAATTTCTAGTTTTAACTGTACTTGAAGTAAATGGAAGATTCTGAATTAGCCAAAATACTCTACGGACGCCGTGGACTGGTCACTTTCCACGAGTGGGCAATATTACCACGGACGCAATAATATTAGATTTCAAACATTATTTATGGGAATAATCATCAGAAATTTAATTGATGAAGAACCGGATATAACCTGGTGCTTCATTAAATTAAAATTGTTTTAATGATGAGTTTTATTGCCCATCAATGCCCACGTGTGGGTTACGACCAGTACACATAGAATGTACTGTACATGTTTACATACAGTGGCCTATTATTTCCGATTACTCCCACTTCGTCCCATAAGTACACGAAGCCCAGCCCTCAGACAATGGATCCACAATCAATGAAATTAACTATGGCTCTCAGCAATGTCGTGTTAAAAGCCGTGGCAGACAGTAAAGCTTTTTACCACAGCATTGTCGATGGGCATGGTAAATCGTTAGGGCTGGTCCGACGTACAAACCCCAGAACTGGCAACAATCTACATGTTTTATGCTAATGAGCAGGTCTTTAAACATGCAATGTCCTGTGCAATAGTTCTTAGCCCGACTACTTCCCAACGAAAGAAGTTCCCTTTTTGTGCGTGTGGAGGAAGGAGAGGTGCAAATTTCAATCTGCGTCAGAAGAGAGTAATGTCCAATTAAAATTCATAAGCACTCCGCTATGTTGTATTATTATCATATCAAAAGCCAGTATCCGGGCCAAAACGGTACACCAAAAGTATAAACAGATCCGATCCGTTGTCATAAAGACGGGGTTTATTCGAAAATGTTTTTCTCCATCGCTTTATACAGTACAGTCGCCGTGGACTGGTCGTAATTCACGCATGGGCAGTGCTGTCCACTCGAGCGTTTACCAGGTAATAAAAATTATCATCAGCAAAATTGTAATTAATGAAGCACTGGGTTGTAGCCAGTGCTTCATTAATTATTTTTTGATGATTATTCCTATAATTAGATTTGGAATCTTATATTATTGCGTCCGTGGAAATAGTTCCCACCCGTGGAAAGTGACCAGTCCACGGCGGCCGTACTCTACCTACGATTCATTGTCCTCAAATGTGTTAGCATAAAAGTGGCTCTTTTAATGGTTTTCTGCAGTACATTCTCTGTCAAATTCTGCAAGAAATCCGATGCTGTTATGGGCTGTTTAATTATCCATTTATCGTGATTTGGTGTGCAGGCGGTCATTGATTAAATGTGAGTTTCATTAGTCACAAAGATGTACGGATATTTGTTCATGCTCCAGTTGTAGATATTCCGATCAATAAGTATTTAATTCGCCTGGAAAACATCAGGATACTGACATAATTGGTGGAACGTTGTGGCGTTTTTTTAATAAAACTACAGCTGTGGCGAGTCTTCATTTATAATATTTAGCAAACAAAGAAAGACAATTAGAAAACAAACAATTATAACAGTAATGGTAATGTCATCAAAGATTCTGCCAAATCAAGTCTCGACTGCGAAACATTTCGTGCGTTAACCCTTTACCTAACATGAAAAGCAGACGACAGTTGCAAACACAATTCTTGAATAACTGATGGCTTTCATTTTTTGCCTCAAAAACATAGGTTTTGACCCCTCATTGGAACGAGCTCGACGAGCTCGTTCCAATGAGGGGTTATAACCTATATTTTTGAGACAAAAAATGAAAAAAATAATGAAAAGTAATTGGCGATTTTTTAGAATAACGCTGGCCGGTTTTGGCCGTTACGTTGGGTAAAGAGTTAATGCAAAGAAAATGAATGTCTATAGTATTTTTATATTTAATCAAATGGAATATTTCAGTTGGTTAGGACAGCGAACCATCATGTTCACTTTTCCGACCAATTGAAATCCGATTGAATCTAAAATTAGGTGATGGGCTTTTTAAAGGCTAGCCTGGTTCCAGGCCATAACAGCGTCAGATTCGTTTAAGAATTTGACTGGTGGATTGCGAACTTGATCCCCATTCACAAATTTGAAAAAATCCTTGCCAAGAAAGGGATGCATTATAAATAGGACATGTCCCGTTTACAATATTTGAGAAATATGATACATGAAGATGAAAATGGTATAAAACGACCTCTTTCTTTCAAGGTATAATATTATAAACTTCCCTGAATTCAAAACAGACCCCTGATATTAAAATGAGATCCAGTATCGACAGATTGATATAACCGATACATTTTTTATTACATTTATTCTTCGTGGATGTAATCTTGCAAATCAATGAGCGACGCACGATAAGTGATTGCCTTGATTCTCAATAATCTATTGTCTTACCAAGAAAACTGATCCATATTGGCTCCAACAAAGAATCAGTAATCAATTTATTATCCGCCAATGCCACTGGAGTTCAAATTGATGGTATCACTTCATTTTTTTACAGACAGAATGGGGTTTGGGTGATATCGAAGGGTATGGGGTGAAACATTTGTTCTAAATGTTATATCAGTATCTGCGCATGGTGCAGCAACACCGGAATGCAATTAAATTATTCTCCTGCTTCTGTTTTACATATCTTTTACCTGCCAGTTAGTGGGGCATCGATGTCTTAGCATTCAGATTGTTCTATAAGCGCCACAGAAGGGGGACGAGATAAAATGATCCCTATGATACAACGAGTGAACGTGGCTCTCCGGAATTAGGTTTTATGAAAACAGAATCTTATTTTAGGACATAGATGAACAATCATCTGACCACCCGCCTGCATCTGTCATTAGCTTATAAAAAAGTTTTCCGTACATAGGAAGAGTATTAAAAGTAACGCATGTAATAAAAAAGGTCGCCCTGTAACTGCTTACGAACAACAAAAACAAAAGGGAAGTTCTGGTAATGAGTCTTCGATTTAGCCCGGATGACTCTTAGCTGAAACGTGAGTGTGTCCAGCGGCAAAGCCACGGGATCAGATTGGGGGAGTAATCCCCTATCACTTGTCTTTACAAAAGTCTGCCATATAATATATAGAGAGTAATCGCTTGACTGGACTGGTTACGTGAAATAATTCATGAAAGGTGAGGGACGTTGTACAAACACGCGTGCGCGAATGCTCACGAGTGTTTTACAATATAGTCCCTCGCCTCGAATGAATTATTTCACGTAACCAGTCCAGTCAAGCGATTACTCTGTTTATTACCTTTCATTATTAACGATAATTATATTATTTAACCCTTTACCTAACGTAACGGCCAAAACCGGCCAGCGCTATTCTCGAAAATCGCCAATTAATTTTCATTATGTTTTCATTTTTGTCTCTAAAACATAGGTTATGACCCTTCATTGGAACGAGCTCGTCGAGCTCGTTCCAATGAGGGGTCATAACCTATGTTTTTGAGACAAAAATGAAAATAATAGTTTTTCAAGAATTTTTTTTTTGCATTTTTGCAAGTGTCGCCTACTTTTCATGTTAGGTAAAAAACGAAAAACAATGAAGTCTCCATTACACCCACGGCAAAGCGTCTTCGTTTGCGCGCACGGATACATGACACAATTGTTGATTGCATAATTCACTTGTGAAGTTATTGATTATAATCAAACCCAGAAATCCGAGTAAATCACACTTCCGAAAGTATTAAAACTATGATTATTTTCACGCCCTCGTATAATTTAAAAAATGGTGTCACTGGAGTAGGAACTACTGAATAATACATTCTCTAACACTGGTTTATGTACCATCACCCTGATATATCTTGGGTCATTTTGCAATAGTTATGACTTCACTTCCTGTGTACAGCATAGCCGCCGTAGACTTTTCGTAATCCACAAGAAGGCAGTGACGTCCGTCCATGCGTGCATTTACTAGGTAATAAAATCATCATCAACAAAACTTTAATTGATGAAGGTTGTACCAGGTGCTTCATTAATTAATTTTTTGATGATTATTCCTATAATTAGAGTTTGGAATCTAATATTATTACTTCCGTGGAGATATAGCCAACCCGTGAAAAGTCTCAATCCACGGTGGCCGTGCTGTACTTTAGCCATCGAAAAGTTGTCGGGCTGTCCCTCTTGGTATTAGAGATGATTTTATTTCTGCCGGGGAATACCAAAGACGTTCACTGATGGGGTCGCGGATACACACTGTAAGCTCAGCACAGGGTGAAATGAAGTGGTGGGAAACATTTTCTGCTGCCACTGAGCAGAAAAACATTTTGTCTCCCCCGTTCATTTAACCTGGTTACGACCATACGTGTAAAGCATTTCGACCTTTCACGTAAATAAATTTGAGTTTGTGTGTTGAGATAAAACTTATACTTATAAAAAGCATTGTCTCAATCAACTGGCAAGGGCAAACTCCTCATCACTTCCTCATAGGTACATAGTAAGTTTCGAGGCGTGTCTGGTTGAAGGTTGTAAATAATACAGTCTAGTTTGTTTCCAAACCATTGTTACATTGCTCGCGAAGGTAGCAGGGTCATAGGTAGCTTTTTACGGTGGTGGCTCAAAGTCATACATTTTCCAACAAAAAGTGGCAATGCGGTGAAAAAGAATTATAGGACGCTGTGACGCCATAAAGTGTGTGTACACTCAAAATGGGCGTGAAAGAGCGTAATTTCCTTGAGTCAATCATATATCAGTAGCGGGAATGGTCTGTTATTTAAGGGAAACAATTCTGACAAAACACTGGGTCAGGAGCTTCGCCCCGATCTCCCTCGTTTCTACGCCCCTGGTTATCTTCACCAAAATAACTCGATATCAAGCAACCTTACTTGCAATCAAGTTCGCACCTTGGTAGTGGTACCAGTTCCTCAATATTCGCCATGGATAGAAAAATGGAAGGGCCAAAGGTTCAGATTAATTGTCAATTGATGATAAAAATTAGGAAAATACATTATTGGAGCCGCACGATTCATCATTTGGCTTTCGCGGGAATCCCCTCTCTTCACAACGTTCAGCTGGTGTACCATCTAATTGACATTGTATACTGGAGTTGTAACATACCAGCTACTTGACCTGTATTGTGGAGTTAACTGTTTAAAACGTCGAAATGTTTCTCTAACACCACTTTCAAACAGTTGGATGTTTCTTTTTGTGTTTTGTAAAATAGAGCCGGTGAGAGGGGCGAGAGTGAGAGAGAGCAATGGGTAACTGGATAACTGTGCCTGTCAATCATTGCCAGAATCCTTGGTTCGAGTTGCCCAGACTAATATATGGAAATGAAACGACAGTTGTACAGTTAATGTCGTCATAGCGGGGAGTGGCGAACAATGGCTGTCATTGTGCGAAGATACGGGGAGAAAGACTTAACAGAGCCTAACGATCCATAAGTCATATTTGATAAACGTGAAGCCATAAAGTTGTCGCTGTGGTGTTTTTCAAACATATTTGGAATAAACGCATAGGGTTTTCAAATAAAAAAAATATTCTACCCATAGAATTAAGAATGAAACCGACTCGCCTCCCTGGCGAGTCGGTTTCATTCTTAATTCTATGAGTAGAATAAATTTTTTGCTTGAAAACACTATACGTTTATTTTGTTTATCCCAAAATCTTTTGCAGGGCAATCGTGGCGAAATCATGCTGTTTACTCGCTTCAAAACACAGCGAGAAGAAGTGAGGAGCACATAGGTCCAATTCGATGACAAGCAAAATTGTCAAAATTAAAAAAGGCCCAGTGATACCTTTCTGTCTAAAAATAATTCCTCTAGAAACTTGAGCTAAACTTGCAAAAATACTTTATTAAATGAACAATGTGTCATGTTTTCTACTGGCATTGTGTAATACTTTCAAAAAGGTTTAAAGAAAACAACAATTGAACTGTTAATTATGCCACACGAATGCGATAGTGGTCAGAGGTCAACAAGTCCGTCTATACTATAGAAATAAATTCTTTCAGTGTTAAACCTACGGGGAAATTTATCACCCTACCAGGTGAATAAAGCAAACAATTATCCAAGGCTTTTATTGTTCGATTAAACGGCCATTTATGGGATATAATCTAATAATACAGCCAGGACAAGAAGTGCATATGTGGTGCAGAACTTGCTCACTATTTTATTTACAATATATCGTCTCTTGACTGGAACAAAGCGCACTCTGCAAAGCTTCAGCCTTTAGCCTTGTTCCACTTCAACACTAAACGAGGTGAAGCTACGGAGAAGATAAAAAAATAAATTGATCAGCTTATTCTACTGTATAATACCAGATTTGTTGCAAAACACAGCTCCGATGCCGTATTGGACCAGAGACGGTGTATTCGGACGCGAGGGGGGGGGGGGGGGGGGGGGGGCTTCGGGATTACAGAACTAACGCTTAGATATATTAATCTAAGTATTGTATCTGTAATATTTTGAAACTGTCAAGTTGAAAATGTCACTAAAAGGTATCAGTACTCAACAAAACTTGAATGATTTTTCTGTAGTTATATCATTCAGCGCGTGAATACATTACTTGTTACAACATGCCATTAGTAATTTAAGACTATTCTACATTTTGGTGGATCTCTGATGTGGCTCTGAAGTTCCACAAAAAATGGCCGATATTCAGCCATCTAGGATTGTTTGCCCCAAAATTTGATAAGCGTCATCCTTTTTTGATGTTGGAACAGCACACCGAATGTCGAAGTTCAGCATCAAAGAAGCTCGGCGGTATGATTGTTAACAAAACAATACCTTTGATATACAAGAAAAATGGGCAACGTTCGGCCATCTTGAATTTTTTTGTCCAAAGAAATATACATGTGACATCCTTAGGGCCCTACGGACGGGGGATTTCCGGGTCGAATAGCATAAACCAAGATATTGAAAATCGTGCCGAATTTCGAATCGAATCGAATCGTAGGAAAGGACAACTCCGTTTATTAGTTATTGACGGCGCGTTTGGGGAACCAAACCGTATTCTTTATTTCGCTTTAGGTCTACACTCAAACTTGTGCTTCTCTCCGCAAATAATGACCGGAAAGGCGGTCATTATTTGCGGGGAGATGCAAAAGTTGGAATGTAGGCCTAGAGTTAAATAATACGGCCCGGCTTATCCAACGCGCCGTTTATTCTCCACTCCACTTCATACGTTAACGCTTCCAATTTTCCGCTCACGTTGTTTCTCGGGCTTCAGATTGGTTTTCTTCACCGGAAAATGGTCTGTGCGACTACGGGAATAATATGCTGCCTTCCACGGTTCTGAGAGCGAAGCACACCTGTGAAAGGGTTGAAAAAATTGATTTCACGGTTTCGAAAATGAATCGAATCGAATATCAGAACCGATTCGAGATTTGCTTTGTTTTTCGAATAACCACATGGCCCTGGTCATCCTCTTTATGTCTGAACAATGTTCACAATGTCAAGGCTCCTTCTCAAAGCATTTCTGTCGTACAAGTTTTAACCCTTTACCTAACATGAAAAGCAGACGACACTTGCAAAAATAATTCTTGAATAACTAATTTTTTTCATTTTTTTGTCTCAAAAACATAGGTTATGACCCCTCGTTGGAACGAGCTTGACGATCTCGTTCCAACGAGGGGTCATAACCTATGTTTTTGAGACAAAAAATGAAAAAAATAATGAAAATTAATAGGCGATTTTTGAGAATAGCGCTGGTCGGTTTTTGGCCGGTACGTTAGGTAAAGGGTTAAAGATAGAACGTATCTCTAAAGTAAACAAACACGGCCCCTGTTCTGCCAACCTGAATTGTCCATCCCAATATACTACATGCATTATTCTTTTAATATGTTGGAACAACGTAACAAAATCGAAATTCAGTTTCAAAAGCATATCTTGGCGAGGACTGCCGACGTAAAAATACCCTAATGTACGGCCAGAACTGGGGTCGTTTCCAAGTCAAATGGGACATGCTTTAATGTAAATGAGTGAAAGATAATGGCATTTGTTTGTTTGAGTTTCGCTTTTGATTCCCTTCAGACAATACACTTTAATGTGATGTGACATGACCTGACAGGGCAGCAACAATATAGCCCCAGCGGGCGAATAACTAGTATAATTTACAACCACCCGTGAGATCGAGTTTTACGAGACGTGCCGATGAAGTTTCACGGGCTTTGGGAAAATCAAAATAGAAAAGACACATTGTCAATATCGAAATAATAGAGAATAGATGTTTTACGTTCATAAGGAGTCAACAGGGAATGTTGAATCCTGCCATTTTATACAACGATTGTTGTTTGGTATTCAGCGTTATGCGATACAATGCAGAGAAATGGGCTAAATACATCACGCCAACGTGTAAAATCATCAGGAAAGAACCCATCTGGTGGATATGCATCTGACTGACGTTAAGATGTGAATAACAAGCTTCGGCACAAACGAATGCCAATCAAGAAAGTAAACATACGTCCGACGGTGACATATTTCTTCAAATATATCAGCTTCGTTGATTTAATTTACGTTTAATCGCGGTACAAACACAAGACACAGCTCAAGTACAGTACAGGGGCTAGGAATTAACGACCTTTGTTGGAGTTTTTCATATATTTCACTCGCGCCGCAAGCCTACGGCGCGAGTGAAATATAGGAAAAACTCCAACAAAAGTCGTGGATTCCTGTCCCATGTACTCCGCCCTCGTTGTGTTCTTTCTTGAGAGCATACTTCGGCTATTTTGGAGTTATCACATCACGGTACATTAGTCGTTCTGTGAGCATACTACCTTAAGGGAATATTGGTACAATTCGCGAAAAGCTGTAATGATATTGATCGGTGGTCGCAAACACTGTTGACCTACACTACATTATTTCCCAACAAACTTCGCTCATGAACACGAAAAGTGAACAAAATCTCTTAAATAAGAACTAGCAATTCATCACTGGCGACAGTTCAGGAACCTGTGGTATATAGTTCATTGTTTATTATGTAAACAACCAATCCAGAGTAACTGGTATGATGAGCGGAAAACGCGACAGGACGATAAACATTGATGGCGGACTAGTAATTAAAATAAGGGGAGGCTGTTTTATAGAGGCCTGCGAAGCTTCGAAATTTGATTCCATTAGATTCGAAATCGCCGCGCCGATTCGATTCGATTTCGGAAACTCGAATTGCCGAGATGTTCTCAAAATCCAGCCAAGTGTCGCCTCATCTTGAGTTCTTCCTCCATCTGTGCAGAAGAGTTTAAAGAGGTTCCACTTCGAAACTACATTGATTCTGTTTCTGAAATATTCGGCTTTTTTGATCGATTTTCTCAAACATACGATTTGCTTTTGAATACAATATTTGAGTGAAGACTGACAATATTTATGATTGCAAGCCGGTGCAATTCTATAAATTGAAGAGCAACGAAATTAGAATCGATATTCGAATCTAATCGGAATCCTCTGTATGATACAATTTGGTATTCGATTCGATTTGAAATTTGACATTCGCGAGGTTCTACTGTTGTATCTGTCCGTTGAATACCCTTGTGGTGATGGGCTTTAACTTCATCTCCAAGAGTGAGTTCTACAGTTAAAACTAGAAGTCCTGTCACGAACTGTGCGAACCGCGTAGGAATTGTGCGCAATTGCCATATCAAATGGCATCCAAAGCACGGCAGATTCTCCTGGTTACTCAAAGCAAACACAGGAAATGTTTCTGCCAATGGACCTCCGGGTTACCCGGAGGTCCAATGGCTGAAGCATTGCTTGTGTCCAGGCCATATGTACAGAATTTGATAGCCTTACTGTGATCATAATGCGTAGATTAACGCGCAGATCGACGTGCTATTTGTGCGCATTTCATGACAGGACTTCTAGTTTTAACTGTATGGATGTTTTCGTACCCATCAGTATTAGAGGGCAAATACTCTCGCTTCAGTGATAGAACTGTCGCTGCTACCTCTGTAAAGAGCAACCACCCAGAAACGGTGCAAGCTTAGTGAATGTATGGGGAGGGATAGGTATGTCCAAGAGACACTGTCGCTACCATGGTTCGTCCCGGTGAGACAAAACTTTAAAACTGCATGCACAAAATTAGAATTTCCCCGATTCCCAGGTCTTGATTTGCTCCACCAAGGGCTTTAAAAGGTGTAAGCGTTGGATAGGGGTCGCCAATTAATGTCCTGCTTCTTTGAAACCGTTGACATTCGTGTCTTGCCTCATGGTTTAATCCCACATCTACAAACACAGATACCTGCTAAGTACTCCTTTTTGGATCTATGTCACGGTTTGGTCATGTCGTGGTCAATTGCTTCTACTTCAATCATTTGTTAGCTCAAAAGTTAACCTTGAGGTTGGAAAATGGTTGAACTAAATGACACTCGGATGTAACTGGACCTTACTGGTTAAATGTAATTTAAATGCGTTTGCCGTCTTTATCCTTCCCCTCCCCACCACATTTCTAAATCAGTTGGGTTAAAAATTAACCCAATGAACTGGGTTGAGTGAATATGAACCCAGTTAGGTTCATATTCACGCACCTTGGTTGGTTTGGGTTGATTTTTAACGCAACTGATTTCAGAGTACCTGGTTCGCTGCATCTCCAGTCATCGCTATGAGGGACTGAAAAGCAGATTGACACCAATAATAGCAGCCCCTTCTGCCACCACTCCACTGCTAGCATCGATTAATAGAATGTTTGAATATGCGAGTGTAATTTCGTTGAGGTTACAATATCTATCTTGTAATGATAAAGAACCCTTTTCCAGTGTTGTTTTCGCTATAGATTGGGTATCTTTATATTACAGTCGGTTAGAAGGTCTATAAACACATCGTTTTTACATCCCCACTTGAAAAGCGTCCATTAAGAAGCAAAAATAATAATTTGTAAGTGCAAAGATGTATGGATAGCTACTGTCTGAAATTTAGTTCAGACAAAGAAAGAATCAATGGAATAATATCTAATGTTTCTCCTTTCTGCATTCGAAACATTTCTGTCGTAAGAGTTTACTTTATCGTGAATCAGTATTCTTAACCTTTTGAACCCTGGTGGGATCTTCCATGTCAGTTCAATGGCAGGACTTGGAAGAGTCCATATTCATTATTTGGGGGTAGACCAATTATTATTTTCAACGTGCATCCAGGCCTGAAAATAAGCCGTATGACATTTGCAGAATGAGGTCCCCAGAAAATGAATTTGAACATGCTATCCCATACAGTGGGCAAATTTATCCTCTTGGTACCTCGTTCTGTTTAGGTTTGAGACCCTGATTCAGATTGAGGTTCACAGAGGTTAAATTTAATGATGCTACCCTGCTGTGCAGGGTAGCATCACTAAATTCATCCTCTGGGGACCTCATTTTGTAGATGCCAATCTGCTTATTTTCTGGTTTGCGTGCATCCTACTTAATGACGTATCATGTTCCTGGGCCGGGAAGGCGGCCTCTCGGGTTCAGAAGGTTAAACGTAAAATACGTGTTCAATGGATTGAGTGGAGACCTTCAGAGTAATGATAGGAAGTGCATTATAATGTGGACACAAAGATAATCCAATATTGTTTGAGAAGCAAAATGCAAGTCATGATAAAGTTTTCCAAAAGCCTGAAAGAGCTTTAGCTCGCGTTGATGACAAAAAGCAAACATCAATATCCACAAAGCCATACTATCCATGTCAAGGTATTTTATATTGACTTGAATCAGAAAAAAGAGATCGCGCGTGATATTTGTTTAAGGCGAAACAAACACAGTGAATGAATTGTGGGGAATTATTTGCAAACGTTATTTTCTGCAATACCTTTGAGTATAAACTTCATTTTGAATACCTGTTTCTGTTTTCGTCATGTAGTAGACGTGGACGTGTATACAACTTGTACAATACGTGGAGAGTGTATTACCCTACAGCACCCATGGAGGATTTGCCATATGTACAATGCCTGTCAATCCCTCAGACGCATGTATGCAAATGCCGGGAGAAGTTTTAGCCAATGGACCTCCGGGTTAATCTCGGAGGTCCATTGGGGGAAACGTTGCTTTGCATCTTCTTGCTTTTTTACAGATAAGTTATTGTTTGGGAGAAAACTTCACTCAACGGAGTTTTTTTTAGTGGTAATTCACTCTCTGCGTACTAAGACAAAAGTAGTTCTTGTTCACTTTCATTTCACTGATGACACATGTCCCTGACACTTGGAACTCTATCTCTCACTTATAACACCATTTTCTGGCATTGATTCGTGGAACGATCTCTGAGAGAGCACTCCAAGAATCGGCGTCAGACTGCTATTATTAAGGAAGGAAAAAGACGTCAAGTTTCTTGCGCTTGTAATAATGTAGGTTAGATAATGTAAGTCTTAAATATTTTTCGGCAAATGATTTTGTGATGCTGTTCTGTTTCGTTTGCTCGCAACAAAATGCCAAGTAGCTATCTGTTAATTAAATCGAAAAGGATCTGAAAAGTACATAATGTACACTTAAAGAAAAGTATTGACTCCATTTTTCTTCTTTGAATGTGACAGAAGTGTTTTGAGGATTAGGGGTGAGATCTCTCAAACGGATGTCAACATTAACCCTTTACCTAACGAAACGGCCAAAACCGGCCATCGCTATTCTTAAAAATCGCCAATTAATTTTCATTATGTTTTTCATTTTTTGTCTCAAAAACGTAGGTTATGACCCCTCGTTGGAACGAGCTCGTCGAGCTCGTCCCAACGAGGGGTCATAACCTATGTTTTTGAGACAAAAAATGAAAAAAATTAGTTATTCAAGAATTATTTTTGCATGTGTCGTCTGCTTTTCAGGTTAGGTAAAGTGTTAAAAACTTTATAAGTATCAAATTGGCAATGAAAGGGCGAAATATATCTCAACTTGCAGCTGATAATCTTTCATTTTCAGTATATTAGGGCCAAACTATCCGAGTATCCCATCTGGCATAATCTTTTTGTAACATCACAAACGTGATCACGGTGTAAGACTTGCAACCAGAATTATTATTATCTTCACTGAGATCAGTGGGATGGGGAATCTCACCAATATGCTCAAGCCTCGTGTCTGAGTAAAATAAATTCCCCGATCCATCCCCCGACGTCTCGAGGACGATTTTTCTGCTACCACGCCCTCATATGACGTCATCGAAATGGAAATACTGCTCGTGCGAAGAAAATATACGGTTCTACCGATTGATTGTAGAGAAAATGAATTCCACTTTCGGAGAAAAGTTCCCTGTCTTATAAGTATAAACTACGAAAATCAACGTTTTTAGTTCACGACAGAGATGGGCTAAAATATTGAAGCGAGTTGAAGATGGTGACATGACGTAAGGTAACTTTTAACATTATTGATTTTGATTACGTCATGTGGGTGTTGTGGAAACAAATCCTCGCGTGTTGTGGGTGCGATGGGTAGCTGCATCAATTGAAGCGAGCGGGACCCTTTGAATGTTTACAAAATTCAGACGACGATATATAGTGCGATTATCTTTAACCCTTTACCCAACGTAATGGCCAAAGACGGCCAGCGCTATTCACAAAAATCGCCAATTAATTTTCATTATTTTTTGTCTCAAAAACATATGTTATGACCCCCTTTGGAACGAGCTCATCATAACCTATGTTTTTGAGACAAAAAATGAGTTATTCAAGAATTTTGTTTGCAAGTGTCGTCTGCTTTTCATGTTAGGTAAAGGGTTAAATATTCAAATGAGGACGGCCACGTGGAGTGGATAAGATTGATCCGTCTCACCCACGTATCTTCCCTGAGACACGTGTGTCTCAAAAGGAAGGTGGAAAGGCGCAAACAAGTGTGTCACCACTCACAATGTAGTTCCAATAGCAACTTGGGTGGTGAGAAACACAGATTTTATCGTGCCCAAAAGCTACCCTCCAAATAGCCTTCGTTAATGTTTAATACATTTTCAAATAGATGGTAAACAAGTGACTGAAAACTATTAAAGTCTATACGTTCAGTGCTTTGTAGGAAGTGGGTACGCAAAAGGCATTGTTTATGGATGTATTGATGGAGTGAGTTGGGAGTGAAGAGGGATGAGGGAGGATGAGCAGGAGGAGACGTAAGAAATGGAAGGTTATATGAGTGACATAAGAATAAATGACTGGGACTTCTTTAAATTAGTTCATGTAGGCAGATTAGAACCAAGCGCACTGAGCCGGTGCGGATCTTTTGATATGAATGTTGTTTTCATTTCTTTTCTTTTTTTTTTGGAGGGGCGGGGGAGAGGTGTCCGAAGTCCTAATAAATAGAGCGGTTAGACCTAAAAAGTTAAAAATCTGTTTCTCATGCCCTCCCTGCATGGACGTTTTGACTGCCGCATCTTTTTATAACCAATGCAAACTTAAAAAATTAAATGGTTTATATCTAATATTTTATCCAAGTATATAAAACTGATAAATTTGTCCATTGAGTGCAACAAGGCTTTGCAATGCTTTAGCATTGCAAAGCCTTCTTGCACTCAAGGGACGAAATATCCCACCATCCATGCTATTCTGTAGAGTATGAGGCCTAAAACAAAAAACAAACCAAGAACATGAACTTTTTTATGGCACAGAAATAATTACAAAAATAAAAATAAAATAAAAAAAAACTCCACGCGTCCACATGCAATCAAATAATGGCCTGAGAAACAGAAGATCTACTTTGTGGGGCCTTCGTGACTATTGGAAGTTTCAAAATTAAAAACTTAAAACCTTAAAAATACACGGGCAATTTAACCTGCAATGTCCAGCGTGCATTTGCCTTTCAGGAATGTGGCGATTTAAACTATATAACTGCATTGAGGGATGATTAACAGGCGCAATAGCTGTCGTTCTATCTCTTTGAGTTCCAAAAATGTAACGTCAAAAGACTACATTTAAAATGTTCCCTGTCCTCATGCGTGTGTTTAAATACATTTCAGTTCCTAACTGCATGCGTATAACCGGTGCAGCATGTTTTAGCATGACGAAGAATAAAAGTCTAGGATGGTGTACATTATAGGGTCGAAACAAGGTTTGCGGGGTGCGTACATAAGAGACTGGGAAATTCTACAAAGTTCTGTAATGCAATATCTACAAGCTGTTGGATTTCCGATTCATTTGAAGAACCCATTCACACCCAAATTGCATTTGCTTTGACAGAAAAAAAGTTATTTTTGTTGAAAGAGAGAAAGAGTTAATTTTCAGCCACTGGTAAATGAGAACGCATTCAAGTATGAACTACTGGTGCGGTTTTGCTTGAGTGGGAGTGAGTGAGGATCGTAATCTCAGAACCCTCCTTGCATAGGCGTTCCAGGACTTCACAGCAGCTATGACTTGATTTTATGGGAATTTCAAGAAAATACTCAGCAGTTTAAGTGTTAAAGACAAAGACCAAGTGATCATGTACTCCTACTTGTTTTCTTCTGTTTTATTGGGGATTAATGACACTTTCACCTGCCATGTTCACGTCCTGTCGGACAGATTTACATGTGGAGGAAGCAGGAGCACTCGCATAGAACCAACGAGTAGCGGCAAGCAGCTGCCAGACTCCCCAGCGTACGTACTCTGCACAAGCAGGGTTGACAACTGTTGATGGCAAGTGCATCATCAGCCTACAGTACGTCTTATTATTGCTCGCCTTTTCTATGAAATCCCCATCTACAGCAACACTAAACCATGCGGGAAATGGAAATCCGTTCCTCACACATGTGCGTTACGGAAATCGTTGACAGGTTATTTTTAAATAGAAACGAAATTTCAGTGGAATTTTCTGCAAATCGTGCCCCGCAATTACAATGTGAATCAGTAGCGATAGCTAAAAATCGTCCCCCGAGTTCCAATGTATTCTATGTGCCTACTGGCACATAGAACACATTGGAACTCGGGGGACGATTTAGTAACACGGATTCCCCTCGCAAACAGGAGACGATTTAGTAACACGGATCCCCCTCGAACTATTAACACGGATTCCCCTCGCAAATTGGGTTGGAGATAAAATGTGTTCTTTTTGTTGATAGTTGTCAAATGAATGAGTGTTCTTCAAATAATCGTTTTTATTTATTCGAAAGCGTGTAATAAACACAGAATGACACGCGCGTGTGAATGGGTTAATCGATAGTATCGTGCCATATCGATTAACCCTTTCACACGAGTGTGTCATTCTGTGTATGTATGCAGTGCCAACGTGCCACTACATAGGCAATCGGAATTAAGTGTCTTGCACAAGGACACAACGAAGTTTTACCCTTTGTCAGGATCGAATCGTCGATCTTTCGGTTTGAAGTTCAATGCTCTGACTACTGAGTAACAGTGCTGACGCGTACGTATACTACTTGTATATGTGTCTACACCCACATAATTACGATGTAGGTTAACGAATATTGGGAAAATTCATTTTTTTACCAGGTGCGTCCATCAATGTCAGTAATAGAGCGTGGTGATAATTCGAGGCGCAGCTAAAAGCTCGATTATTTCCACACGCTCTCGTAATTTTCGCATTCACATCTTATGTCACATGAACCGACTGTTCCAAGCTGCACCCAGGATTATTATGTTCGTTGAGATACAACATGCTGATGATGAGAATATTAATCTCTTTCAGCAAATGATTCCAATTTTTCCCTTGTGGACTTGAAATCAGATAAAAGATAATCAGCATAATGATGGTGGGGTATCACGTGATTCATACGTGTCATATTTGCAGAATTGTATGCGGATCACCTAGGCCTTCTCAATTGCCATATGCAATGCATGAATACGAAGGCTGTCGTGGTATAACCCGCACGCGTAAGATACGCATTGCTAGAGTGGCATGTATTTATGGTTTCTATTTTTTATGTTGGAGGCAACAATGCTAGATTTGTAATGTGACACGTGGTTGCAATGAAGCCAAACGGGTTTGAATGAAGGGTGGTATGTTCTTGAGGCGCATGTGGAAATTGTGTACAAAAATTTCATTCTAGTGCTAGATCATTTATTTCGTACATCTAACCACACGGCTGAACTATCGCTTTGTCTTTGTGGTTAGTCATATACGTGGTATGCAGTGTGACTAACGCTTTCAATGACAAGTTCTTGGTACGCTTTAGTCTCTTCTACCCAAGCAATGCTACTCTATTTTAGTATACAAAAGCTGTCATTCCTGATTTATCTCGTCATGAAAATTACCTTTCGTTAAAGTTATCTCCCCTGAAATTGTTATAGGGTGAGGAAGGCCCAATTGACCCTTTGAACTCTAGTGGTACCGTCCATGCAAGCTCAATGGCAGCAATTAGAATAGTCCATATTAATTTTTTGGGGTAGACCAATCAATTTTTTCAACGTGCAGCCTCGGGGCTGCGCGTTGAAATTATTGATTGGACTACCTGAAACATTTACTGAACAGCCATCCTATATAATGACGTGATGACATATCATGTTCCTGGCCGGAAAAGAGGCCTCTCGGGTTCAAAGGATTAAAAATCATGTAATTGTTTAGAAAACCATCAGAAGAAAATAAAGCGAAGTTTCCTTTTGTTAATTTTAATAAACGAAAACACAAGGCACCTCTCGGAGCTGCCTATTGTTTTCGTTTATTAAAAGTTACAAAAGGAAACCTGGCTTTTTATTGCAAGCATATCAGAAGCAACGAAGTAACCGTCCGCTTTGACTCTTTGTTTAGCGAATTTGTTTTTACAGTGCAAGTTTTTATTCTTCCCAGCAAAAAATCAGCACAGCTTACCACTTGGACTATTTTATTAATGGTAAGGATAGTGTCCGTATTATATGCCACGATGTGACGTGATGCGCACATCAATGATACAACTTCGCTAACATTTCGAAATTCCAATTTTTATACGAAATTCTCATACTTCAAGGATTAAATTTTGCTGACATCCTTAGAAAATTGTCAACCATGCATATTTTTCTTCAGATTTGTCATAAAGTGTATGTATATATCAGAGAAAATAATTGCAAAAGGCAGTCTTCAAGTTGTGACCAATGTACGGTTTTTTCGCTAATATTGTCGGAATCACATAAAAACACAACCATTTCTCTGAGATCAAGGTAATCGTTGTGTTAATTATACCATGATTGCCGTGAGCATTCATCGTTACGTGATATAATACAGAAAATGGAAAATGTGATACACCATGCGTTGAATCTTGATTACGTTCTGAACGTCATATTATGTATTTATTGGGGTTTTGACTACACTTTCGACAGCCAGGGTCACCTCGTGTCGGACGGTTTTTACGGGCGGAGAAGACCGGAGCACCCGGAGAGAACAACCGGGCAACGACGAGCAACTGCCCGACTCCCCAACGTGGGCAATCGGGATTAGTGCCTTGCCCAAGGACATAACGCAGTTACCCCTGGCGAGGATCGACCCGCGAACCTTTCGGTTTGAAATTCAATGCCGTAACCACTGAGCTACAGCGCACCCAAGAACATCATGTAAGAACGAATCTGATTGAATTTTACACACCTGGGGGACGTTATGACGTGAATGAAATGTTTCGACATGACAGAGTGTCAAGCAATAAAGTTATCAGACTGTCGAAGGTGATATTTTTCCTTCAAAATATCAGTTTCATTCATATAATTCTAGTTTAATCGTGCTATAAATACAGAACACAACAAGGGGAAGTACGCGGGACTGGAATCAACAAACGTGGTGGTGTTTTTCCCATATTTCACGCGCTCCATTGGGAAGAAAAAATCAACCACGGGTCGTTGATTCTTGTTCCCCGTACTCTACCCTAGTTGTGTTCTGTCTTATTATTTTCACATATTCAGAAAAAAATAACTGATAATGGAACACAACAGACATACTATTATCTACTGACTGTAATGTAAACGGAAATTTGAGTGGTCAAGAGAGAAACGATACAAACGTGTGGAAAAAGTCCTAACCCATGATATTTCCGCTCACCTACACGAAAAGTTCACTTGTACTGTGAAAAGTTCGCATCTGTGTAATAATAGTAGGAGTATGCCATTGCTGAACAATTGTTGCATTAAGACTCTTAATCTGTGTTTTGCATGCCCAAAAGAAAGAAGTGGAATGATTAAAACGTCAGAGTGTTCTACTCTTGCTCCATGTTGTTTTATTATAATACATTAAATTTATTTTAGTTTATACTATGCTTCCCTACCAAACAAATGAGACCCAGAGTATGTGCAAACAATGACAGTCTTAGTTGTCAATAGATGAAATCGCCGCCCCATTTCTGTTCACGTAGTACATGTTTTTTTTTTACATAATCTCAGCCAGGCGTATCCCATGAGACATTCGGCCTCGTGGGATACGGCTGGCTGAAGGTATTTAAAATCCTGCACCACGTGAACACACTTAACTAATAGTAAGAAGACCGAATCTTATCGAGTTTTTTGGAGGGTTTATATGAAAACTGTAGTTAGTCACAAATAAACTCAATATTAGACAGTTCGCTTTTGGAAAACAGCACCGTCCATTTTGAAAGATAACTGTTTTAGAATAGTCCACTCTTACCCGTTTTATCTAAGGTAATGGCTTAAACAGGCCAGAGCTTTTAAAAAAAATAGCCTTTCAAATTTTATTATTTTTTCAATTGTTATCTCAAAAAATAGATTATGACCCCTTATTTGAACGAGCTGATAGCGCACGTTCCAATGAAGGGTCAAAAGCTATTTGAGGGACAAAAATCAACAATTTTTATTCTAATTGCTTTTCCCGTTTATTGGCAAGTGCCGTCTTTTCTATTCGCGTTCCATAAAGGTTAAGGTACTTTAATAACTATTTTAATCCACTGGCGTTTGGCTACAGGTTAAAATATCCACTGATCTACTTTTTATGATGACTAAACAAATGCCGAACGAAGCTAAACCAAGTTTCTCCTTCCTGTTCGAAATAAAAAGATTGCCATTGCACAAAAAAACGTTTTCTTTTATCATGACAGTTCACGGAGTTAACCCGTTACCCAACGAATCGACCGCATCCGCCTGCGTACACGCTAAAAACTAAAGTGTTAAAAACTACACTTGAAGTGCTGTATTTAACACTTACTAAGTGCTGAACTAGCACTTTGTTCAAGAGTAGTTATCCCAGAACTTGACAGGTGTTACAATAATACCACTTGACAAGTGTAATGTCACGACACTTAAAAGGAAACAACGCCGATGACGCGGATCAGGCTCGAACTCTCGAGCCTGATCCGCGTCATCTGCGTTGTGTCCTTTTAATTATGTACCCACCAAGCGCAAATCAAATTATGGACGATTCTGAAAGAACCACCAATGCTAGACACATGGGAAGTGCCATCCATTCAAGTTTCAGATGTCTGACGATTGTAATGTCTGAGTGCTTAAAGCAATGCACTTTGAGTGTTAAAATCAAACCCTAAGAGTTAGAATGGGATTAACACCTTGAAAGTGTCAGTTTTAACACTTTAGTTTTTATTGTGTAATATGCAAATTCAGCAGCTGAAAAAATACTGTTTTTCAAAAAATGTCAACAAAACCATATCATGTGAACCCTCTTTGGAACGAGCTCGACGAGCTCGTTCCAAAGAGGCGTCACATGATATGGTTTTGTTGACATTTTTTGAAAAATTTAAAAAAATGATACTTAAAATAATAAATTTTGATATCATCTGCGTTGGGTAAATGGTTAAGCCGAAAAACTGTTCCCGGTCTTATTCTCATATTCTAAATGGCATTTGTGTACCTTATATAAACATTGCGTGATCAGTTCCTGTAAAAGTCAGGAGACTGATCGACACCCTGCAGACTGTACTCCTTTGATAGAATCCCAAACCCAACTATGTGCTCTTATCTCATTTATGAACATTTTTTTCTGTTCTTTGAACTAGAATTCTTACTTAATTATTAATGATTACCTATTCCCATGGTCTTTGGGATTATATCCTTACTGATTATTATCACCTATATTAAAGTATTACTGTTTTCGTTGCCTAAATGCAGATGGTTGCAAAATTGAAATAAATGTGTTATGTGCACGTTGTGCAAATACAGAATCTTTTATCGCGACGAGACTCGTGTATCGGGACGTATGTCTATGAGTCGCGCTTGCGCAAGGAGTAGCTATACCTCCCAGAAACGAGATGAGACTTGATAAACAGACAGAACGGGATGTGTGTTTGAATCGGTGGATGTTTTACATAACGAGTTGGAATGACGTTGTCATATTTCGAGAGAGCCTACGGCTCTCGTGAAATATGACTACGCCATTCCAACGAGTTATGTAAAACACCCACTGATTCAAACACACATCGCGTTCTGTGTTTATTACACATCCAAACCCAATAGTGAAGAGTCCCTTTGTTTTGTTTGAAGCTGCACTGATCAAATGGATCGATAAAAAATCAAAACAACATTTTGGGAACCAGTCTAAATTACATTCGTTATCTTTACTATTGGGTGTGTTTGTTGAAATTCATGTCGCTGTTTCTTCTCGGCTGATGTGCATTCACGCCTAACCATTTAGTGGCTATTGCTGTTAGTAAAAATATAAGTACAAATTTGGCAGATTTGCAAAACAGTTGGGAGAAAGTGTTTTAAAAGAAGTTCGAAGCATGTCAAGATGTCCGAAGATTTACCGAAATAAAGTTGACCAACTTAGATTATATAATGGGATCCGAAGACGATACGGCCACGGGACTGGGTTAATGCTGTAGTTGGAAATGATTGTTTTTTTTAAATATTATCTCATTTTTGGTTAACTAATTGTTTTTGTGAACCGACGTTATTTTGCTTTGGACGTTTTCATTTTCACACTACGCGACAGACGATCGATAATTGTATAACGAAATTTGGAAACTTTTCGAAGCGTAACTAATGACTCGACGGGAAAGGAACTAGTATAAACGGTGCTGGGAAAAAAGTTCCGGCTTGTACATTACCTGTTGAATATGGAAACATTTATGTAAGAGCGACGATTCCGTTAAATACACGGGTTTAAAGTTTAACGGATGTGTAATAAAAAAAAAATGATCTTACAATCAACATGTATTTTGTCTGTATTAACTCCGCAACTGTCGTGTATCCGACCCCTTGATACAGATGTTTGCAAATCGATGGTGCACTTGTCGATGTGCAGTACGCCTTAGTACACATAAATAAATCCCCTATTGGTGAAAGTTCATGATTTTCCCTGGGGACAAAAATTAACTTTTCATGTCAATTGGTGTACAGTACATGGAGAGGGGATTGTAACAAAATCACCCACGGAGTGGAGTTATCACCCAAAGTATTACTTTCAATTCTGTACATATGGACAAAAAACACAAGCAATGTGTCAGCCAATGGACCTCCGAGTTTAACGCGGATGTTCATTGGAGGGAACTTTGCTTGTGCTTGTTTCGTTTTGAAACAAATTTGTAATTATTGCTTGGGCGGAATCTCCACTCTGTGGGTGATTTAGTGATAATACACTCTACACGTACTTTAAAATTTCTAAAGGTTCGGGTACCCATGAAATGAATGAATAACTTTAGCAAAACAATCCAAGAAATATCAGGGTGCGAACCACATGAACTCGGTTTTAGATTCCGGGCATAAATATAAAACTGTTGGCATTTTCCAGGAAAAGTGTAGGGTGGATTCTCCACTTCTCCTCCACCCACCTGTGGCTGCGCCACTGAAAGTGTAGCTAAGTCACGTTCGCACGCATTGAATATCTTTTGTTGCATTCCTTCTTCCGTATTCAGCCCTTAAAAATACGAATTTGGTTTGATTTTTATGCATAAAGATATAGAATCGACAATTCAAGTGGTGCAAAAAATTTCCTGTCATTCGGCAAAAAGGTTATGACGAGATTTCAAATGAGATGGCTGTCCCTTCACTGATCCAGAAAATTCATAAGATCGTTCCTAATAGTATCACCCGTAGCATTCCGGAGATCAATATTGACCGGACAATAGAACGGCCACGTTATACTCCGTGAATGTTCGCAGATAAATACATTTTCCCTATTAATATTCTTAATGTCGCCCACAGACGATTTTATTGCAAACGTATTAAACGGTATTTCCTTGCGTCGTTAATAAAGACATAATGTACATAGAATATGTAGTGATGTGGTTTAAACCCTTTCAACACTGAGATGCTGAATGGGTGTGTCGCATGCACTGGTCCATGGCTGATACATTTCGTCATAGGAAGAGATTTACATTAAAGTTAGCTTCCTTTAATTTCATACTGCTGTCAGTAAATTTAGCATTAACACTAAGGGCAAGAGAATTCCATATAAACACAGAAATTTCGAAGTTTTAGCGAATTTGTATCATCCATGTGCGCATCATTTCACAAACTTCAGGCACTTTCCTGTAGAATTATATTAAAATACAGAAAGCTGGCCCTTTACAGTTTTCCTCCAATTAGTTTGAGCGTTTGACTATTATTCCCTGTTGGAACCTATTTAACCCTTTACCTGACATGAAAAGCAGACGACACTTGCAAAAAAAATTCTTGAATAATTCATTTTTTTTTTATTTTTTGTCTCAAAAACATAGGTTATGACCCATCGATGGAACGAGCTCAACGAGCTCGTTCCATCAAGGATCATAACCTATGTTTCTGAGACAAAAATTTAAAAAATATAAAAATTAATTGGCGATTTTTGAAAATAGCGCTGGCCGGTCTTTGGGCCGTTACGTTGGGTAAAGGGTTAAGAATAAGAAAATGGAGTTTTCACCATTTTTAGGAAACTTGACTTTATTTTCCACTTATGTCCTAGAAGTTTCCTCAACAATTACTTGCTTCTTAATTGGACTTTCCTCGCGAATCTAATAATTTCAAGGGAGATAACTTTATCGAAAGTTGATTTTCATGACGATATATGCCAGGGATGCACAGCGATTGGGTGAATTCATTTTGCATTTTTAATGAATCGCGAGCCCTTTTCCGATGTGTGTGGTGAGGTAAGACCATGAAGTTATAGTCAAAAACAGCAATACAAAGCAATCGAAGGTTTTATAAGACGATGACGTCCCTCTGAAGTGTAGAAAAAATTGAAAATGTGTTTCCAAAACTTATTTGCCTTAAATATGGCTCTTAGCAATCATCTTTCGAGTTGTGGGAATGGACTATTATTTAACCTTTTACCCAACGTAACGGCCGAAAGAGGCCATCGTTATTCTCAAAAATCGACAATTAATTAACCTTATTATCGTTCCAACGAGGGGTGATAACCTATATTTTTTAGACAAAAAATGAAAAAAATTGTCATTCAAGAATATTTTGTTGCAAGTGTCGTCTGCTATACGTGTTAGGTAAACAGGTTAAGGAAAACTGGTCCGACAGAATGTAAAACTTTCCTAGAAAATGTTTGGTGGACGCTGTCTCCTCCGGTTCCCTGTATCTATGCCTCTGCTTGTTGGGCGGTTCAGCAATAATCAAGACGAAGGCATACTTTGATGATATAATTGCAATATTTTATCAGTCGGGACCTGGGCCTTCATAGTTCAGACAGATCAGGTTTACACCTTCCCACTCCCCAATTTGTCATATTCGCAACGCCCTTAGATTCATCGAACTTCTTGAAGGGCTACTGATATTCTGCGCTGTTGTATAAAATGCTTAGCTGTACTTACCTGTCAATTAATTTGAAAATTGTACGTAATGTATACTAAATAAAAACTTTGATATATAAATCGAATGTCATACCGACACTTCTAAAATGTTTTTAGATGAATTGGAGATAAGAGTAATATTCTTTTTAGAAAGGTTGTTATTTTAACAGATTAGAATCTAGTTATAATTTTGTTACTTATCCGTGGATTCGGTTCAACACATCTTTTCGTTTGCCTTTCCCCTGTGGCGCGACTTTTAATTATTCAACAAAATCAAATTCTATAAGTTTTATAATGGTATTTAGGTTGGACGTCATATCATACAAAGTTATTCGCTATTAACGTCGTTGTATTCATAAGTAAATTATGAATTTTGCACATTGTATGAGTGGATGTCGTGTTTTTCCTTTTTGTTGTTATTTTTAAAGTTTTTTTTAACAGATACTGT
Source organism: Pictodentalium vernedei (assembly GCA_031216915.1). Classification (NCBI taxonomy): domain Eukaryota; kingdom Metazoa; phylum Mollusca; class Scaphopoda; order Dentaliida; family Dentaliidae; genus Pictodentalium; species Pictodentalium vernedei. Next base: position 247,919,912 of record CM062297.1, on the reverse strand, counting down.
GTCGATGTTTTTTGATGATTGACAACCGATACACGCACAACGACACAAGATTCAAGTGCTTAGTGAGTTACAAACAATGGGTAACAATCTCTAAACGCCTTTAACCCTTTACCCAACGCAGAAGATATCAAAATTATTATTTTAAATAGCATTTGTTTAAATTTAAAAAAATTTCAACAAAACCATATCATGTGACCCCTCGTTGGAACGAGCTCGTTCCAACGAGGGGTCACATGAAATGGTTATAATGAAATTTTTTGAAAAATAATATTTTTTCAACTGCTGAATTTGCATATTACGGATGCGGTCAATTCGTTGGGTAAAGGGTTAAATCTGTTACCTCCTTCACAGTACCGGTAAACGCTTACATACAGCTTTGCGCGATGACAAATGCAGTGTATGTTTAGGAGATGACTCGGTGAAGTAATAAATGTTGAGGCGGGTCGACAAAAAATTAATACAGTTCAGGAGAGCTTTGTGTTTAAATTACTGCCACCTTTTCCTACAGAAACCCAAACAATTATTTACACCAAGAAGTATGTGGAACGATACCACCCAGACAGCGATATGGCGAGAGAGGAGAGAGGGTTGCTGTGGGAGTGGTTTCCAAATAATGAAATTCTGGCACTCCAATCGTTAAGAACATTAACATTCTAGAACCCAAAGTAGTCAAATGTATTGCATCATTTGGCCTGTCAGCATTTGTTGCATCACTTGGCCTAGCGCGCGTGTGTGGACGACTCAACAGTCGGACGGACAAGCTGATTCATGAATACATCCTTCCAAAACTTTGTTGCGGGTGGTATAAAAAAATATTGTTATGAATCCTCTCTTGAATACACTGTGAATCCATGGAAAAATAATCTCGGACTTTGACCGTTAATCCTTCACTTAACACGAAGGAAAGACGACACTTGCTAACAGACTCTTTGAATAACCATTTCTTTTTATTTTTGCGGCAAAACATAGCTTATGAACTCACTGGAAAGAGCACAAGGAGCTAGTTCCAATTAGGCGTCGTAAGATATGTTTTTGAGACGTAAAATGAAAAAGTAATTAAAATTGAATGTTGATTTTTTCGAATAGCGCTGGTCGGTTTTGGTACGCTGTGATAAAGGGTTAACATAAGTGGCTTAACCATTTACCCAACATAACCCCAAAACCGGTCAGCCTTATTCACAAAAATTGCCATTCAATATTCATTATTTTTCCTTTTTTGGCGTCAAAAACACATCTTATGACCCCCCTCATTGGAACGACCTCGTTGTGCCCGTTCCAATGAGGGATCATAAGCTATATTTTTGACGTCAAAAATGAAAAAAAATAGTTATTAAATATTTTGTTTACAATTGTCGTCTGCTTTTCATGTTAGGTAAAGAGTTAACTGAGGTTTGCTAACCGTCTCAATGTGGTCAGCAAAATTAGTTTAAATGCAAAACTTCGTTTTCTGTTCCAAACAGGAAAATGACGCAAAATTTTGAGATCCTACTTTCGGGCCTGTGAGTATTATTCACATCACACCTATCATTCGATTAGATCAGTAGACCTCAGTCTGCTTTAAAGACATAAACCTCCTCCTATTTAAATGTCAGAGCGTACTGCTGCTGACTAGCTATACCCAGCGCTAGTGACACCCGTGGAGGCAGGGGCACGGCTAGAGGGACTTGGTTCGGGGGTGTACCTTCTCTGAATTTCCAACTGGATACCCGCTCCGACTTCTGAACTTCCAACTTTTGATAGAACCACGTGAACCTCCTCCCCTTGAGTGAGAATTTTCCAACTCTACCTGTGAATTTCCAACTGGTGAAAACACACAATCCTCTCTCCTTGTGTTCGAAATATATGACTTTTGATTTCTAAAATTAGAAATCGTCTCTTGAGTGCAACGGGCACCATCTGCAATGCTGTGGCATTGCAAATGGCGCCTTGTTGCTCTCCCGGGGCGAAATTTTGACTCCAACTAAACAATCCTATGAAATAAGGTTAAAAAATCACTGAATGACTGTTACACATGATCACAGCTACACATAACATGCTACAAAATCTATTACCAATAAGGCTCCACAAAGTAGATCTTCTGTTTCTCTGGCCATTTTTTTGTAAAATTGTATGTGGGTGGGCGTTTTTTTATTTTATTTTTTTATTTTTGTAATTATTTCTTTCCCATCAAAAGTTCATGTTCTTGGTTTGTTTTATGTTTTAGGCCCCATAATCTACAGAATAGCATGGGTGGTTGTGTATTTCGTCCCCTGAGTGCAAGAAAGCTTTGCAATGCTAAAGCAATGGAAATGCTTGTTGCACTGAAATGACAAATTATCAATTTTATTAACTTGGGTAAAATATCAGACATAAACCATTTTATTTAAATTTTTCTAAGTTTGCATTGGTAAAAAAGAGAGAACGCATCAGCCAAAAGAACCACACAGGAAGGCCTGAGAAACGGATTTTTAACCTTTTTAGGCCTAAACCATCAATTTTCAACCTATTGGTAGTTGTTGGCTTAAAATTACTAATTATTGAAAATTTCGGCCAGAATTGGGAGGGATGGGGAGAGACCACCCCTAATCCTCCCTGTTGCCATGTTCCTGTGTGGAGAAGTATATCAGAGATCCAAATTTCGAAATACAAAAACCTTGAGAAAGACTTAACCCTTTGAATCCTAGCGGCCGCTTTTCCGGCCAGGAACATGATACGTCATAACATCATTATATAGGATGGCTGTTCAGTAAAAGTGTGGGCTGGACCAATCAATATTTTCAACGTGCCGCCCCGAGGCTGCACGTTGAAAATATTGATTGGTGTGCCCGAAATAATGAATGTGAACTCTTCTAATTACTGCCATTGAAATGGCATGGAATATACCACTAGTGTTCAAAGGGTTAAAAGAAGAAACGCGGAATGTAGAGTCTTTAACTGATCCTTCAATATTACTGACTTAGCTATGTAAGTTTGAAATGGATAGTTGCGTTTACAAGCTATTTTTCAACTGAATGTGCCAAAAGTATTATTGATTCCACATCATTTAAGATGTAACCCTAATGAAATTCGTTGTTCTGGATCGATAAGTTAAAGGATCGATTTTGCTTGTTCCCTGGGAAAGTGATTTTCAAAATACGAGACCAAATATGTAATGGCTAGCAAATCTCGCTTGTTTTGTGTTTGTGCGCATGCAGATCCATGTCCATTTAGCTCGTGATGCATTGAATGAAATTGTTTTGCTATTATTAAGTCAGCGTCCATCACAATTTATCATTATCAAATGAAGGAGATAGTTATTCTCAAAGACTAACTCCTCAACTAGAAATGTGTATGCTGGACGCTTTCAATGAAGATAGATCGGTTTTTGTGTGAATATCTTAACGTTGACTGATAAATTGAGGATATCTAGAGTTTTTGAGTGGATACCGAAAATTATCTCATGAGTGGCAGAGACAAATGTTTATTTTTCACGAGCGCTTGCGCGAGCGAAAATGACCATTTGTCTCGGTCACAGGTGAGATAGTTTTCGGTATCCACTCAAAAACACTAGATTTTCTTTTTATTGCACGATTTTATTAGGAATCTTCTGATATTTCCACTCGTGTCAACCTTGAATTAATGCATGAAAGTAAACGGCGCATTGAATCATTGATACGCGGAAGTGATTTGATCGATACTCGGTACAGATCGCGTCTTGCGACCTGATTCAGCTGGCGGATTTCTTGTCCAAACATGGCCCGAAAGTCCGTAATATAAGTTTTTGGTTTGGTACGTCCTTTGAAAGGACGTACCAAACCAAAAACTTATATTACGGACTGTCAGGTCATGTTTGGACTAGCGGGTTTCATACATCAATTCCAGGTGAATACCTGTTGAATTATTGCTGGAATTGATCGGTATCCACTCAAAAACACTGGATTTTCTTTTCAGTATACGTTTTTAGAACCAATTGACCATTTCTAGTGATAATCTGACTCGTATTTACCTTGAAGTGATGCTTTGAAAGCCGCCATTTTGATTAATACCGTGAAAGTGAAAAATTCTATATTCTGACTGTGGGGCATACCATTTCTATCACCCTGAATGGATGCATGAAACCCGCTAGTCCAAGCATGGCCTGAAAGGACGTACCAAACCAAAAACTTATATTATGGACTTTCAGTCCACGTTTGGACAAGAAACTCGCCAGCTGAATTAGATTGCAAGACGATAGCTTTTTCCGAGTATCAATCAAATCACTTCCGCGTTTCAGTGATTCAATGCACTGTTTACTTTCATGCATCAATTCAGGATTAGAACGAGGAGAATTATCAGATTCCTATAAAAAGCGTATAATAAAAAAAAATCTTGTGTTTTTGAGTGGATATCGAACGTTATCTCACTTGTGACGGAGACAAGCGCTCGCGAAAAATAAACATTTGTCTCGTTCACTAAGAGATAATGTTCGGTATCCACTACCCTAGGTATCCTCTATCTATTGTACATGAACTGCAAATTTACTAATTTGAGGCTCAAATATCTACATGTCCAGTGAGTAAGTGGACAGTACTGTGATCGCGAAGGGGGCCTCTTTTTATCACAGCGCAATCTGATCACGTTGTACTTACATTACCGGTGTGACAGGAATGATAGTCCGTAGGAAAATTAGTCCCTCTGGACTATTATTCCGCGGAATTATAGTCCTAGGTCTAACATTCCTAGGAATAGTAGTCCGGCGGACTACTATTCCTAGGAATGTTAGACCTAGGACTATAATTCCGCGGAATAATAGTCCAGAGGGACTAACGTTCCTACGGACTATCATTCCTGTCACACCGGGTCGCGATTTCAGAAATACATGTAGGATATAACGGAATGAAAAAAAGAATTTAGAAAAACAAATGAAAATGGCATTTGAGATTCAGTGTTATCGACGGGTGAGATTCTACAGTATTGTGAAGAGGAAACTTTGATCAGATCGCGACTCAGTTGCGATCCGAACGAAATTCTCTGTCCGCGTTTGTAATCACTGTAATTGTATATATTTTTGCCCTCCTGTCGGTTGGCCGAAAATCAACTCACTCTTTGCTTATAGAATTTGTTGATCATAAACTCGTAAACAACAGGCCTTTTATAATTAATCCATGTGCTGGTGTAAGCCATTTGTTTTCTTCCTATTTACTCCACCTCAGATGGTAAGAGTTTTGTTTTATGTGGTAGAGAGTTTCGATTTATCCCAATCCCAAACCAACAATTCGGGAGCGCAGTGGTTCAGTGCTTAAAATATCGAACTTCAGTATTCGTAATTGGCGATGACTTACGAGAACGTTAGCTCCCCTGGTCTTCACCAGACTTATGTATGATAGTACTAAATATTTGCATAAGAGTGATCCGCCTTGAAGATTTGCACTCGGAAATGATGGAATCTCCGAAAACTTAGCAGCCTTGAGAAAAAGGTATTGTTTTAAAAAAAACTTTCGAAGTATTGAACTGAAATCTTGGATCATTACTGAATATTGCAGAGAAAAAAAAGGGGTGATTTGTTGAATTTGGTTACCTAAAAAGTACAATTGACTATTGGTGTGTTTTTATTGGGAACTGGCAGGGTTACCCGGTGTTGCTCGGGCTGAGTTGGTGTCCCTCTACGCCCCCACCCCACCCAACCCCACCCCGGCACTTTTTTAAACCTCATCATTAGATTCCTGGTAAAAAATTTACCCCTAGTAGACTCCTTTGAAGACCTATATCGGTGAGAAAAACTTTGGTCATAACTTTTGGTGCCCCTCTACACCCCCACCCCATCCCGATACGTTTTTAAACCTCACCATTAGATTCATGATAAAAACGTACCCCTAGTAGACCCCTTTGAAGACATATATCGGTAAAACAAATTTATGCGCCTCTACACCCATCCCACCCCACCCCGGCACTTTTTAAACCCCACCATTAGATTCCTGGTAAAAAAATACCCCTAGTAGACCCCTTTGAAGACCTATATCGGTGAGACAAATTTTGGTCATAACTTTTGGTGCCCCTCTACGCCCCCACCCCACCCCACCCCACCCGGTACTTTTTTAAACCCCCCATTAGATTCCTGGTAAAAAATACCCCTAGTAGACCCCTTTGAAGACCTATATCGGTGAGAAAAATTTTGGTTATAACTTTTGGTGCCCCTCTACACCCCCAACCCCACCCCACCCCGATACTTTTTTAAACCTCACCATTAGATTCCTGATAAAAAACGTACCCCTAGTAGATCAGTTTGAAGACATCTATCGGTAAAAGGAAATTGTGCCCCTCTACACCTCCACCCCTACCCCATCCCACCCCGGCACTTTTTTAAACCTCACCATTAGATTCCTGGTAAAAATTACCCTGGTAGACCCCTTTGGAGACCTATATCGGTGAGAGCAATTTTGGTCATAACTTTTGGTGCCCCTCTACACCCCCACCCCAATACCTTTTTAAACCTCACCATTAGATTCCTGATAAAAACGTACCCCTAGTAGACCCTTCTGATGACATCTATCGGTAAAAAAATGTGTGCCCCTCTACACCCCCACCCCCACCCCACCCCACCCCACCCCACCACGACACTTTATTAAACCTCACCATTAGATTCCTGGTAAAAAATTACCCCTAGTAGACCTCTTTAAACACCTATATCGGTGAGAAAAATTTTGGTCATAACTTTTGGTGCCCCTCTACACCACCACCCCTACACAGATACTTTTTAAAACCTCATCATTAGATTCCTGATAAAAACGTACCCCTAGTAGACTCCTTTGAAGACATCTATCGCTAAAAAACAATTGTGCCCCTCCACACCTCCACCACCACCTCCATCGCACCCCGGCACTTTTTTAAACCTCACAATTAGATTCCTGGTAAAAAATTACCCCTAGTAGACCACTTTGAAGACCTATATCGGTGAGAAAAATTTTGGTCATAACTTTTGGTGCCCCTCTACACCCCCACCCCCACCCCACCCTTAACCCGATACTTTTTTAAACCTCACCATTAGATTCCTGATAAAAAAAAACGCACCCCTAGTAGATCCGTTTGAAGACATCTATCGGTAAAAGGAAATTGTGCCCCTCTACACCTCCACCCCACCCCACCCCATCCCACCCGCTGGACTCCTGATTGCCAGGCGGTGTTGCCGAGGGTTCGAATCCCGGCGGCGGATCAGAAACCAAATTTCAAAATTCCTCTAAAACATGATTGTGTCATTTGAAAAAACACACACAAGCCCATGCCAGTCTTCGTCTGAGGCCATCCACAGCACTTTCGTCGTACTGTAGCCCGCACGTTCCACACATTCATGCTGCTGCCGAAAGGAAGATGAACCAAGTAATCATGAGGACTTCATCTAAAAAGCTAGATTCCAGCCATCGTTTTTTTGACGGTGTGCAATGGTCTAGTGGTTTAGACGCTGGACTCCTGATTGCCAGGCGGTGTTGCCGAGGGTTCGAATCCCGGCGGGGGATCAGAAACCAACATTCAAAATTCCTCTAAAACATGATTGTGTCATTTGAAAAAACACACACAAGCCCGTGCCAGTCTTCGTCTGAGGCCATCCACAGCACTTTCATCGTACTGTAGCCAGCGCGTTCCACACATTCATGCTGCTGCCGAAAGGAAGATGAACCAAGTAATCATGAGGACTTCATCTAAAAAGCTATATTCCAGCCATCGTTTTTTGACGGTGTGCAATGGTCTAGGGGTTTAGACGCTGGACTCCTGATTGCCAGGCGGTGTTGCCGAGGGTTCGAATCCCGGCGGGGGATCAGAAACCAACATTCAAAATTCCTCTAAAACATGATTGTGTCATTTGAAAAAATACATACTACATACATACATACATTCATACATACCCGGGAAAAGTTGTGCCCGTGACCGGTAATTTCCATTTCTGTCAATTTTCCTCTCTTTTCGTGCAGGACTTCCAGTTTTGAGGACAGAAAAGGGTTGCCTGAAGGGCTATACTTGACAAAGATCTATGACTGCCGAAATTAAAATTATGCGATCATTTATTTTTTACCCGAACGTTGTAACGGTTGCTTATTTGAAAATATTCAGTACCGTTATACCCATAGTGTAGATTGGCATGAAGCAGCTTCATGAATGAGCTGGAGTATTTCAGGATGATCTGATGGGTATTGGCGAAAATAATGACAGGATAACATCAATACAAAAAGGCAAAGGAGGGAAAGCGAGCCCTGCAATATTTAACTTTGATATTTCAACTAAATAACAAAACATTATCATTTAATTATTTTTAACCCTTTATTACACATCTATTAAACTTTAAACCCTTGTATTTAACGGAATTGCCGGGGGTGCGGTAGCGTTGCGGTAACCGGTTCTCGTCAGATCACCGAAGTTCAGCAACGTTGAGCCCGGTTAGTCCTCGGGTGGATGACCGTCTGAGCGATCGATTCGGACTCCCGCGTTGTGTCCTTTGGCAAAGCACTTAACCCCGATTGTCCACATGGGGGCACGATGACGCCGTGTACTAAGACGTACTGCGCATGCCAATCCAAACCTGTTTGTGCTGCAATGCGGAGTTACGATGTCGGGGAGCTGGCAGCTGCTCATCGTTGCTCGGCGGTTCTCTCCAGGTACTCCGGCTTCCTCCACCCATAAAATTGTCACGATCATGATTAGCCATTGTGCATACGTATGTGACCTTAAACACCAATAAATAATAAATAACGGAATGGCCGCTATGACATAAATGTTTCTGTATTGAACTGGTGATACACAAGCCGGAACTTTTTTCCCAGCACCGTTTATACTAGTTCCTTTCCAGTCGATTCATTAGTTACGCTTCGAAAAGTTTCCAAATTTCGTTATACAATTATCGACCGTTTATTGCGTCGTGTGAAAATGAAAACGGCCAAAGCAAATTAAAGTTGGTTCATAAAAAAATTAGTTAACAAAAATGAGATAATATTAAGAAAACAATCATTTTTAACCACAACATTAACTCAGTCCTGTGGCCGTCTTGTCTGCCGATCCCGTTATATCTAAATTGGCCAACTTTATTTCGGTGAATCTTCGGACATCCTGACATGTTTCGAACTTCTTTCAAAAACGTTTCTCCCGGCTGTTTTGCAAATCTGCCCAAATTTGTACATATATTTTTACTAACGGTAATAGCCACCAACTGGTTTGGCGTGAGTGGACACCAACAGAAGAGAAACAGCGATACGAATTTCAACAAACACGCCCAATAGAAAAGATAACGAATATAATTTAGACTTGTTCCCAAAAGGTTGTTTTGATTTTTTATCGATCCATTTGATCAGTACAGCTTCAAACAAAACAAACGGGATCTTCACATTTTGGGTTTAAACATCGAAATTAAAATTTGTTTATACAAATGAATTTTAATGCATGGGATATGTAATAAATACAGAACACGATGTGTGTTTGAATCGATGAGTGTTTTACATAACTCGTTGAATGGCGTAGTCATATTTCGCTCGAGCCTACGGGTCTCGCGAAATATGACTACACCATTCCAACTCGTTATGTAACACCCACCGATTCAAACACACATCGCTATCTGTCTATTTATCCAACGCATACAATATCCAAATTTATTAGTGTAATTAGTTTGTTTTCAATTTTCCCTTTTTTCAGAAATTGATACATTGAGATTTTTACCATTTTGTCGATGTACAAAATGTGTCTCCGAGTCGGGCTCTGCGTTCTAAGGGCAGATCACGACGAGTCGAAGACGAGTCGTGATCAACCCTTAGAACCCGGAGAGAGACTCGGATACATATTTTGTACATCCACATAATGGTAATAATCATTTTATCTTACAATATATTGGGGATAAGTCAAGAATGCAGGCGAATATATAACGAACTATTTATTCGCACGAATGAACAAAAAGACAAAAAAACTCACGCGAAAGGAACGTGATTGTGTCCGACCCCATGATACAAACATCTGTATCAGGGGGTCGGATACACGATAGTTGCGGGGTTAATACAGACAAAATACATGTTGATTGTAAGATAAATACAGATTGTCATGATTATATGTATGTCCCGTGATTTGTATCAGATTCGAGATGGTTTCCAGAACGGGATCTCAACGAGCCGGCTTTGCCGGCGAGTTGGGAGCCCATTTGTGGACACTACCGCGAATCTGATGCAAATCAAAGGACATGCATATTATCATGATAATTCATTTATCTAACAATTCTGTCATATAAACAGATTAAATCTTAAATTATTAATACAGTTTTGGGACATAATGTGGGGCGAGAAAAAGTTAAAAGAGAAAAATATATTTTGTGGAACTATATTGTTGTGCACTCTAACAAACAATGATTAACGCTGTCGCCGCAATTTTCAAAATATGTTGTCAAATTATTCACTCTCAGTGTCACTTCCTATAGCAATCTGCTGGAATTTACGAGTGTGCGACGTGGGAACATTCTCAATAACCGGGTAGGTGTAATTTTAAATTGTGTACTTTCTAGTTATTGGGGGTGTGGGGGGGGGGGGGTACTGGCTATTAATAGTTCTGTCGCGAACTGTAAGGAATTTTGTTTTGTTTCGTAAGCGATCAGCTGAGTCGATCACTGAAACATACATAGAATGTATTCATGCGCCTGTTATGATATCCCGTCGCGATACCGGAAACGAGTCGTTTGAAATCCAATGCCATAACAATTGAATCACCGCTCCCCCATGTTTGTGTTTGGATGCTGGTTAGATCTTTGGGGAAGTCGCATGCATGTCGCTATTTTTTAGGTAAGTATATATCACCGCTAATTATAAAATATTGGTTATTAGTCATTTGCAGCAGTCTCATAACCGCAACACAAGTACAGTATGTGGAGAGTGGATTGTTAGTAAATCACCCGTGGGGTGGAGTTATCACCAAAGTATCATTTTCGAATTGTGTACATATGGACAAAAACACAAGCAATGTTTAACCCAGGGGTCCATTGTTGGAACTTTGTTTGAGCTTGTTATGGTTTGCAACAAATTTGAAATTATTGTTCGGATAGAATTTTCACTCTATGGGTTTTTAAGTGATAATACACTCGTCAGGTACTTTATGACATGACGTTTTAGGGCAGAACACAACGAGGGTAGAGAATGGAGGATTAGAATCAACGACCCAAGTTGACGGTCTTATTGTATTTCACGAACGATGAAATATACGAAAACAAAACAACAGGGGTCATTGATAACAGTCTCCCTTACCCTATCCGAGTTGCGTTCTGTGTTTTTATTATATGACTATATAATTTAACCGCTAAATATCATTACTGTTTGACGAGCTTTTTCTGGTGCCCTGTTGTCCCCGGAAAATCCACAGTGTGGAATCCGATTCCGTATCAATATAGTATGATGGAGTATTTACGACTGCGTTCGAATTCGCATAATTAGCTGTTCCGGTCGCAGATAGTACTTTACCCTCTGCCTGGGGCAGCTCGTTTGATCCGGCGATCTGACCCCCTCAACAAGACGTGACACTACGACCCAGATCACTTCACTGTAGCGATAATATGAATATACCATGCATCAACTTGAATTAACCCTTTACCCAACGCAGATGATATCAAAATTTATTATTTTAAATATCATTTTTTGAAAGTTTTCGAAAAATTTCAACAAAACCATATCATGTGATCACTCGTTGGAACGAGCTCGACGAGCTCGTTCCAACGGGGGGTCACATGATATTGTTTCGTTGAAATTTTTTGAAAAATAATATTTTTTCAACTGCTGAATTTGCATATTACGCGGGCGGATGCGGTCGATTCGTTGGGTAAAGGGTTAAGTAACTGGGGCTGATATTATTTAAGAAAAATAAATATCACCATTGGCGATCTGTTGACATTCCTGCATGACACTGTGTCGAAGCATTTCACTCACGCCAAATGTCATTTAAATGCGCAGCGATCCGTCATGCGTTCTTGCATGACGTTCGTACGCGTAGGCCGTATTGTATGCGTGGTATACATTACACATTTCTAAATACCTGTATTGTATTGTGTAACGTTAGATACAAACGACATCGTGGTATTAAGCCAATTCTTTTTTCCTATGCGGTCCACTATAGATGGGCTTCCACACCAGGCATAGGTTTTAAGAACCTATTTCACAAGAACAGCATAACCTGTCAAACCACACCAAATACGAACTGCTTTAAGACTCAAGGTTCCCACGAGAAAACATTAAAAAAAACTGTTCTTGAAAGGTTAATGAAACGTCGTAGTCAACTAGGATTATAAGCCAGCGATAGAACGAGAAAGCCAATTTCTAATATTAAACTTCCAAGCTTCTTGTTTTCTCTGTGACGATACGGCAAAGAATTGAAAATATTGATTTTCAAAATTAAATTTCTCATTTTATAAATTGTGTAATGTTGAACAAGTTGACATTACAGCTACATCAATCTGTAAACCGATATTTCAAAATTATTTGAAAAACATCAAACGAACACAGTCTGTAATTTCACTTTGTCAATTATTTTCAGTAACTTCCTATAAAACTAAAATCTCAATGCGCGCACGGCTCTGTCAGAGAGGATATTGTAGTTGATTATAGGTGCTTCGTGTATCAAACTAGTCTGCCATACAGAACATGTAATGTATACTATGGCAGGAATTCCGGAGACCATGCAAGCCGGATGTTTTTGTGCTTGTTACTCAGATAATAATATGTAATTTATTTCGGTGTTTCGCATTTGTAGCAACATATCACAGACAAGTTGTGACTTCACTCTTTATACACAATATTCTGGGGCCAATAATATAGAACTTTTACAATTGTATTTGCTAGAATTGTATCTCCTAGTTATGAGTTTAAATGGGTTGAAATGAACCATTAGCATTTTCCAAGAGCCAATTGGCAAATTGCGATATCTTTTAACCCTTTACCTAACGTAACCGTCAAAACCGGCCCAGCGCTATTTACGAAAATCGCCAATTAACTTTCATTATTGTTTTCATTTTTTGTCTCAAAAACATAGGTTATGACCAATCTGTGGGACGAGCTCGACGAGCTCGTTCCAAAGAGGGTCATATCCCACGTTGTTGAGTCAAACAATGAAAAAAATAGTTATTCAAGAATATTTTTTGCAAGTGTCGTCTGCTTTTCATGTTAAGTAAAGGGTTGAAATGCCAATGATTCATTTTAGTAAGTAATATTAATAGGTAGAAAATACAATTCTAGAAAATACAGTTGTAAAAGTTTTATAGTATTGACTCCTGGTCGCAGAACATGCGTCATGGTGCACTCAATGATTATATGGTCAGGATATCTTCATATATCACTATTTGTGTAGTTCCCCAAACAAATCTTTGACAATTATAGGTTATAACTTGGTTAGTTTCATATCGGCCCGGATATCAGTCCAAGGTAACTTTATATCAGCTTGAGACCGAAGGTCAAAGGCTTATGTAAAGTTATCGAGAGCAGATATATCGGCCGATATGACAGTAACCATGCTATGTCCTCTTTATTTACTAAACAAAACAAATAACTACAAAATGTTGTCCGATCTGACAGTGTTATTGTTTCTCATTCCTTTCACCAAGTTCGAAGTTTCTTCATCTCATAGGCCTATTTCAGTTATCCGAACGTCTCCGCTTCCCCGTTGGGGATTGCGTTGCGTTCAGCTAGCTAAACTATTTCTTCTCTCACTTCGACATATCTCGGCATACTAGTCTGAATCTCAGTTTGAGCTGATTTTTTTTGTAAAACTCACTTCGTTATTCTGTTCATCTACCTAATCCTTACTTATTGCCATCATTAACCCTTTACCCAACACAGACGATATCAAAATTTATTATTTTAAATGTCATTTGTTTTATTTTTTAAAACAAATTCAACAAAACAATATCATGTGACCCCTCGTTGGAAAGAGCTCGACGAGCTCGTTCCAACGAGGGGTCACATGATATGGTTTTGTTGAACTTTTTTGAAAAATAATATTTTTTCAACTGCTGAATTTGCATATTACGCGGGCGGATGCGGCCGATTCGTTGGGTAAAGGGTTAATTCCTGACCAAACAAAAGCTCAGCTTCAAACTACTCCCATATGCCCATTTTTCTGATTACGTTCGACGAATAACGGTGAACGAGTTCTATTTCTTTGTGAACATATTGGTTGCGCCTGGTAACGCATTGAAGGGGACAACTCTATCGCAGTTCATATCGGTCGAGATCGGCGTCATATCAGCCAAAGTTGAAGTCATATATGACGAGTTTGATAATGGATAGTTCCGGGAAAGAAAATCATGGCGAATAAATAATTCGCGTTATGCGCCATGCTGTGTTTGTACAGTTGCTGGAAACTATATCCTGCCCGCCTCCTCATTTTGGACGTCCTAACCTCAGCACCGAATACCCGAGGAGTACTGTTGAAGTTTTGCGTAACACTTCTAGACGAGAGAGGATACTTTTTGCTGAGAAACCTCAATGTCATTGGTTATCGTCCCGAGAAGTCCGAAGTCCGAACAAAGGCTGCATATGAACTTGCGTCAGCCTGGACATAACTTAAAGGAAATCTGAAAAAAACATTACCTCGGCCAAAGCTTAGGGTAAACCTTTGACTGATTGTCTAACTGGACATCCCCCCCCCGCCCCTCACCCACCCTTCAGCACAGCTGCTAGGCAGGGTCTGTGTACCTTTTTCTCCACGCTTCCCTTACTTTAGACCAGACCCGAAATCTAGGCTACTTGTAATAATAATTTATAGTAATTTTTTTAAAGCCTAGAATCCGCACACGGTGCCCAATGGCGGTACAATAATTGCATACATACATATACACACATACACATACATTCTCTCACAGATACATTGATACATGGATCACTATTATCATTTATTGGTGCCAACGCCACATCAGCAAGCGAGGCTATATCGTGGCGATAAACGACAGAACCTAAAAGAAAAAGGGTATTGAATTAAAACAAAATAAAACAAAAACAAAAACAAAAAAAATCCCTAAAACTACAACTTTACCAAAACAAGTATGTGAGAGTAACTTGACGAGTAACGAGGCAATCCTCACTGACTCAGTCACACCCACGCACCTGGTAATGTCAGTTTATGACCAAAATTAAAAGACCACTGAAGGAAATGCCTCTTCGAAAAGGATAGGTTTTAGTACCAGACTTGAATGATTCAAGTGATTTACTATTTTTATGTCGATTGGAAGAGAATTCCAAAGCCTTAGGCCAGCAACCGCAGAGGCCCTATCACCAGCACTAGTAAATTTAGATACGGGTTGAACAGATTGAGTTTACCTGATGACCTAAGAGACCTCAGTGGTTTGTGGATGGTAAGCAGATCGGACATGTAGGATGGTGCAGATCCCGAGATACACTTAAACACCAAAAGGACAATTTTAAATTGAATTCTTTGCTTAACGGGTAGCCAGTGTAACTCCGAGAGTACTGGTGTTATATGGCAGTACTTTTGAGTTCTGGTTATGACCCGAGCAGCACAATTTTGGATGTGTTGTAGCCTTTCAAGAATAGATGTTTTAGAGCCAATCAAAAGAGAGTTTCAGTAGTCGAGGCGACTGGTAACAAAGGCGTGGACAAGCTGTTGTGACGTCTGCGTATCAATGAAGGATCGAATTTTGTTAATATTTCTAAGATGAAAAAGTGCACTGCGAGAGACGTGTTTGATATGTTCATCAGCGGCCAAATTTTCATCCACGAAATAACCTAAGTTTCGAACACAGCTACTGTGTTTTATCGCAGAACCTCCAATATTGAGGGACAGTTTGGATATTTTTGAAAGTTGATGAGGTGGACCTATATATGTTACTTCTGTCTTGTCATCGTTGATGATGTAGACCTGTATATATATTACTTCTGTCTTGTCATCGTTACTTGTATTCCATGATCAAACGGCAGTAAAAGAGAAAGGACACAGGGAAATAGGAAGAGAGTGAGAGAGAGAGAGAGAGAAAAAAAACAAGACAGAGAGCGACAGATGAAGTGTGGTGGCAAGTCGATATTTGAAAGAATCGGATGAACTACTAGTCATGGCAACAATTATAATTCAAAGCAGGCCACAAACACAAAGTAGAATTAGGGGATACACAATAAAAACTATAAATCCCTAAAGTACATATGTATTAACCCTTTACCTAACCTGAAAAGCAGACGACACTTGCAAAAATAATTCTTGAATAGCTAATTTTTTTTCATTTTTTGTCTCAAAAACATAGGTTATGACCCCTCGTTGGGACGAGCTCGACGAGCTCGTTCCAACGAGGGGTCATAACGTATGTTTTTGAGACAAAAAATGAAAAAAATAATGAAAATTAATTGGCGATTTTTGAGAATAGCGCTGGCCGGTTTTGAGCGTTACGTTGGGTAAAGGTTTAAGTAAATGATCGAGAATAAAACAAACCGCCATTAAGAGTTTCTGTCAATGGAAGCTACAGAAAGCTGAAAGAAGTTAACACAAACTTGGAGCAGCAAAAAAAAAAAAAAAGAATGGAGTTGGCTGGAATCATTTATTTTCGTACTTTCGACATTCCAACCTTACAATGCGGTTGTGAAGGATCATAAAGGACTAGGCCAAATATCGTTTCCGGAGCGCCTTGGATGGTCAAAAGGCTTTCGGAGGTTGTTTGTGACATAGAAATATGCAGCTAATCACAACAACAGCCCATTGTCATTTTCTCAAGATTGCGGATGCTCCATGTAAAAGGTAGTGGCATTCAGATCATTGTGGTCATCCAAGTCCAGGTGCTGGGGAGTGGTAGTACCTTTCTTGAGAGGAGTTCTTCATTCACTAGCCTACAACTGGAATGGGGCGATTGAGGATGTAAACTTGATTTGTCCTAACTGTGATGGCTCAAGTCCCGGTTGATGCAGTATTCCAACTACATCACCAAGGCATGCCTTTGTCGAAGGCATGCCTTGGTGATGTAGTTTGAATATTAGTGAGTCGTGATTGCATTTCGAAAGGTCAAGATTTCTTTACGTTTTCGCAAGGCACAGTTGACTAAGTTGAGCATTCATAATGTTTTTTTAAACAATATTTTTTATTTCCTCAATGAAATGGGGTTTGGCGAACAGACAGTGCCTATATTAACACCGTACCCTAATTCATAATGTTGGAAATGTACACGCCATGACGGACTGACGGGTCTCCCGATAAAATGTTTTGAAATTTACTGTGCCTTATATGTACTAGAAATTAAGTTTTCCATTAATTTAGAATTATGTTTTGGTATTCTGTCACTTTTGCACAGCTGAACAAGCACCATATACAATGTAACTTTGCTATGTAAGTGTACGGCGTTAAAATAGGCTTTGCCTGTTCTCCAAACCCGGTTTCAAATTATTGAAATAAAAATATTGGTTAAAAAGGATGTCTTGGAAATTTATTTGTGAATAAATAAAATGGACATGTAGTAATCAAGACGCAACGTCTTATTTAACCCTTTACCCAACGCAGATGATTTCAAAATTTATTATTTTAAATATCATTTTTTAAATTTTTTCAAAAAATTTCAACAAAACCACATCATGTGACCCCCTTTGGAACGAGCTCGACGAGCTCGTTCCAAAGAGGGGTCACATGATATGGTTTTGTTGAAAATTTTCGAAAAATAATATTTTTTCAGCTGCTGGATTTGCATATTACGCGGGCGGATGCGGGCGATTCGATGGGAAAAGGGTTAAATAACACCTACATCAACCTACTTCAAATTGGTCATACTTGGACATGCTTAGCCTCGAACTTCTCAAATCGGGGACCACAGCCATCCAATTGTTTCTCCGACAGTGTGTGTGTAACATTAGTCCAAGTATCAAATCTAATCCCGTACGAAAGTACACGATTGCTCTCAAGAGTGAATCTATATCCGAGTCTCCGAATCCAGACAAAAAGGTTCCGATTTGAGAAAAATAATGGGGGTGTCACTGCTCCTAACTACCACCACCCACCTCCTTCGCCGCGCCCCCGGGTCCATCGATATACAGAACAGAATTAAATCAATAAAATAAAGAGAGGTTTCCATGTGAGTATGAGGAATAGGACCTTCACACCAGTTTGCAGTAAGAAAATGACCGATAAAATATTTGATTGGAAAAGAAACAAAAATCGGATCGTTCGCAATCTTCACTTATTTACGCCGAAGATCAAAGCAAACATAACATTAACACATTATGTTGTTCGTAATTCCTTGATGTCATGCAACTATAAATAAATAAATAAATAAATAAATAAATAAATAAATAAATAAATAAATAAATAAATAAAATCGATATAAGCCGTATTGAACCCAATAAAGGTGATAGTGAATTTGTTCCTGTTGTTAATGTGCTAAAACATCTGCTTATCGGGTTAACTCTTTTGGCGCGACAGGCGACTAAAGTCGACAGACGGCAGACCGCGGAAAGGTACTGCAGTAGTCATTTTAGCCAACTGTGTGTGTCCGTTTCTAAGTGCTTTTAACCCTTTACCCACCGCAGACGATATCAAAATTTATTATTTTAAATAACATTATTTTCAAATTTTTCAAAAAATGTCTACAAAGCCATATCATGTGACCCTCGTTGGAACGAGCTCGACGAGCTTGTTCCAATGAGGGGTCACATGATATGGTTTTGGTGACATTTTTTGAAAAATAATATTTTTTAAACTGCTGAAGTTGCATAGTTCGCGGGGCGAATGCGGCCGGTTCGTTGGGCAATGGGTTAAACAAAGATACGTATTCCTATGTTTCATGCACCATTTATGTCCTATCCATGAACAACGATATCGTCCCTTGAAAGTATAAAGGTACCATTTAAATATATACAGAAAATCATTTGAAAAACTGTCAATGAAATCATTAGAATATCTTTTAAAATAATAAACGCTTTAGTCCAACAAACTTTCCTCTCTGTAAAATTCCTGATGAATATTAGGCGCTAAGACTTCTGTTTCTCAGATTATTCCGCGCCAAACGAGTTAATGGGTTCACATTTTGAAGTGCACACTTATTGCGAAATTATAGTCCATAATAAGCCTCATGATAACCACTGGGCGAGACATGGCACATGTATTCTCCTTGCGTGCGCTTTACTGTGTGTCAACTATATTTGGAATAAGTTATATTATCTCCAGCTGAGTGGTCTTTGAAGTCCAATCCAACAAAAACAATATTGCGGAAATACCTGGGGCTCACTTATTTTGTGCGTTTGTCCTACAGCGTGTTAGGTAAAAGTCTAAAGGAAATAAAATTTGATTGCCACAGTTGCATTCCGGGTTTCTTCTGTTTGCCACCCGAGACTCAGTCATACTCCAAATTAAAGTACAGCAGAATTTTAATTAATGAAGCACCGGGGTTTTTTTCCCCGGTGCTTCAGTAATTAACTTTTTGTTGATTATTCCTGTAATTAGTGTTTGGAATCTAATATTATTGCGTCAGTGAAAATATTGCCTACCCCTAGAAAGTGACCATTTTACGGCGGCCGTACTGTGATACCACCCACAGTTTACTGAGGATCGTTTCTTGGATGCAGCAAGGCGTCATCTGCAATGCTGTAGCATTGTTCATGGAGGTGAATGGCAAAGAAAGGTGTAATTGAAGTCACGCATCATAGCTCAGGTAAACAATCACCGGAGCGTTTCGTTTATTGCTACGTGTATGCAATCATTCATGATTATACCGAGGAATGTGAGAGATTGCGGTGGCTTAGTGGTAGACTGTTGGACTTCTATGCTAGAGGTCCCGAATTCGATCCCCGTTCGGGACGACCCGCTTTGTATCCCTGGGCAAGGCATTTTATTCCGTTTGCCTACATGGGGGCACGATGACGCCATGTACTAAGGCATACTGCACGTCGATGGAGCACATGTCTTCAACTGCTGTAACCCTGCTTGAGCGGTGCTTGGGCAGAGGTAGAATGTTGAGGAACTGACAGTTGCTCGTCGATGCTCGGTGGTTCTGTCCGGGTACTCCGGCTTCCTCCACCCGTAAAACTGCAACGGTTACGATTAGCCATTGTGCATAAGTATGTGACCTTAAACACCAGTAAATAAATAAATACCGAGGAATGTGAAATTTGGTCAACCCCTTGTCTGCGGATTTCAACGCATCCACAGAACAAGTCGATTTTATGAAAAACGATTTCGCAGTATGCCTCCACCTCCCCTGGCATTCAGCGCTTCCTGGTAACAACTTCTCATTCCGTTGACCACCAGGGCCTATAAAGGATGGTTGCAGGGGGTGCTTTGTACCCGAGCCCGTGATCTCATATCTCTCACTGTGACTGGTGTTCCGTCTTGTGGCTATGTATTGAATAAATAATTGCCAGAACAATTAATGTTTAAGCTGTGATTCGAATTTGTAACGTAAACCTGTCTACCTTTTTTACTCTTTACTAATAATTATCATAATTATTGGTAAAAAGTAAAAAAGGGTAAATTATAGATTGGCATGGCGGGGGTTCGAACCCACGCCGAGAGAGTTTCCTTCGGCACCAACCGCCTAGCGAAACTATACTGAACCACGCACACCACTCGGCCACTGACAGATCGCCTAGCGAAACTATACTGAACCACACACACCACTCGGCCACCGACAGACCTGTCGGTGGCCGAGTGGTGTGCGTGGTTCAGTATAGTTTCGCTAGGCGGTTGGTGCCGAAGGAAACTCTCTCGGCGTGCGGTCCAACCCCCGCCATGCCAATGTAAACAAAACCAGCGGCCTTTCTTAATTCTATGGCATCCGAGAAATTTGAAAAAGACAAGTACTGTCGCTGATTTCTTCTGAGGTGCAGTTCGTAGAATTAAGTGCTTAGATGCAACTATCTGATGAATGGGTAAATTATATCTTCTGATCTGCATTCCAATATAAAAAGATGTTTCAATGTGAATTCTTTCTCAGTATTTGTATTGCAGCATAAAGATGTTCAAATGTCGTTTCCTCTCTCTGATCCTCATTTATTGTATTTATATTTGGCATGGGAGAGTATTGGAACATAAGGCCTCAACTGCAGAAACTCAAGAGAGCACTCCATTTCATCCCTCTCTCGTCCTCCATACCTTTTTGGCCTTAAAGCCCATGGCATAAAACCGTAGAATATAAAAAGAAGATGACTAAAGGAAAAGGGAAGAGGATCCGAAGGAAACCATGGACCCCTGACAAAATTCATCTCAGAGGCTCGATTTACCATTCTCCCGAATGTCTGTTGCGGCAGATTGTTCCCCTCCTGGAAAAGAGCTTAACCAAGTTCCTGGGAGGGGCGGGGGGGGATTGGGTTGGATGGGATGGGATGGGATCTCACTGCAGCCTTGAAACAGTCCCATCCAGGTTATATGCGGTTATGTAAAACATGCTGAAAAGTGCATCCGCTCGACTCCGCCTTATCCTCCAGATAATGGTCACTCGTCAGTCTCAAAGGAAGCTGGCATTATCATCAATTGGAATGAAGTCCGCCAACTTTTGACCCTGCAGATGGCCTCACAATGAACCATTTATTGTAGTGACCGGTGAGTCCATTTAACACTGTACCCAACGTAACGGCCAAAACCGAAAGGTTCTATTCACCATTCAATTTTCAGTACTTTTTCATTTCTTTTTTGTCTCAAAAATAAATCTTATAATCCTCATTGGAACGAGCTCATTGAGATCATTCCAATGAGGGGTCAAAATTTATGTTTTTGACGCAAAAATGAAAAAAAATAGTTCCTCCAGAATTTTGTCTCCTGCATCTATCCAGAACATTCAAGCAGAATCTCGACTCGGTTGTAAACAAAACGCTTGACAATTGAGGATACGTCATGATTTCTGAACTTCGCTACCTGGTTCTATCTGTGTTGTCCTGGTAGTGAAATTCGAACGGTGCATTTTCGTCCACGTAGTCCGGCCTTTCGAGTCTACTCCTGGTTGTTTAGGTGGATAAAGTGGTTCCAGGTAAACTATGAGCTTGGTTTGAAGGGCAGTGGCATCTCCCACGCAGTACAGGCAAAATGTGGTTACAATGCATAGGTTCTGTCGAACTGTTGTAACCCGTTGGCGACTCCGCAATGATTTCTCACATCTCAGTCAGTTGTGCTGAACCGATTCCAAGCCCAAGAGGTCACAATCTGACTCACCACTAGTGTTTCAGCAATCTCAGTAACCTGCCGGGCTATAACACTCCTCTATCGCTTCCAGTGGCGTAGGAACCGGGGGAGGGGGGGGGGGAGGGGGGTATTTACCCACCCATCCACCCACACCCCAAAAAATTCCAAAACTTTGTAAATCATATCTAGTATCTACACGAAAATAACCACATACACCTGCATACTCTACATCATACAGACGCACATAAAAACTGTATTTACACCATTTGCAGTGCATAGGAAAGTTGGTAGTAAATGTCACTGACTGATGTGACGCTCAACAGGTTAAAATCTTCCTCTCTGACATACATCCTCCTTTAACCCTTTACCCAACATAACGTCCAAAACCGGCCAGCACTATTCTCAAAAATCGCCAATTAATTTTCACGATTTTTTCAGTTTTAGTCTCAAAAACATAGGTTATGATCCCTCATTGGAACGAGCTCGCCGAGCTCGTTCCAATGAGGGGTCATAACCTATGTTTTGGAGACAAAAAATGAAAAAAATTAGTTATTCAAGAATAATTGTTTTTGCAAGTGTCGTCTGCTTTTCATGTTAGATAAACGGATAAATACCAAAAATTAACAGCAACAATACCTTGATTTTTCCACTTGAGAAGCGAGGGAAATGAGCTCTCAGTAGTTCATATTTCACAAATTTTCCTGGTATCCCCCTCCTGCACTCTCGCCCGGGTTCGGCTACGCAGAGCGGGCCTCCAAAGGCGGCCGTGCTGTCCCCTACAAGCTCCCATTTACAATACCCCCTCACCCCCACCCCACCCCCACTACAATATTATAAGCTTCCTACGCTCCTGATCTCTTCAATGTACTTAGCCACTCAGCCGTCTTGGAGGTAAAGAGATGACAGGCTAAACTTTTTTGACTTTCAACTTAATATTTGACAGCTCACTGATAATGTTAGCCGATATAAACAATAATCTGAAAAGAGCTTTATGAGGTATTAAATTCTCAAAAAGAAGAACTCAGAGCAACAGACGGGAAGGTAACATAAAGTGTACAAGTATTATAATGAATGACTCACATCACAAAGTTACCTGTTAATTATGTTTATGGAGAAGATCCTAAACAAATTGTGAGAAGTGTATTAACCTGGCTATGATCACCGATGTCGATTCATTTGTACTTTATCCTACGAACTGAAGTCCTATTTTGCTTTTGGTGCCATTAAAACGAGAGTGACAACGATTCGGTAGATATATACTGGTGTTCGGAAAAAACCCCGAAGGCTGCGTGTCGATCGCGACGCGACTATTGCATGCGATGTGATACGATCATGTCTGGCTTTTTTCTCAGTTTGCAGTTTCCACACTGTGTAATACACTGAATCTCTGTTAAATGAATGGTCACTTTGCCAGTGAGAATTATTCAGGTAACAGGAGTGTATTCAATTAACAAGAGTTTGGTAACTTCCCCGTATTCTAGAGATAATCTGATAATCTGAGCTTGTATTCTCCCGGAGGTCTGTCAAACAAATTATACTAGATTAAATTTCTGCATTGAATGGCTCCTCTGTATCATAAATAGACAGAAGGCGATGTGTGTATGAATCGGTTGGTATTTTACATCACGAGTTGGAATGGCGTAGTCATATTTCGCGAGAGCCGTAGGTTCGAGCGAATATGACTACGCCATTCCAACGAGTTATGTAAAACACCCACCGATTCAAACACACTTTGCGTTTTGTGTTTATTACGCATCCCACGCATTAAAATTAATTTAAATAAACAGATTTTAATTCCGATGTTTAAACCCAAAGGGGAAGAGTCCGTTTGTTTTGTTTGAAGCTGTATTGATCAAATGGGTCGACAAAAAAACAAAACAACCTTTTGGGAACCATTGTAAATTACATTCGTTATCTTTTCTATTGGGCGTGTTTGTTGAAATTCGCATCACTGTTTCCCTTCGACTTGTGTCCATTCACTCCCAACCAGTTGGTGGCTATTACTGTTAGCAAAAATGTAAGACAAATTTGGACAGATTTGCAAAACAGCTGATAGAAACTTTTTTAAAAGAAGTTCGAAGCATGTCAAGATGTCCAAAGATTTACCGCAATAAAGTTGACCACCTTAGATATAACGGGACCTCCGGACGAAACGGCCAGGGGACTGGGTTGATGTTACAATGTTGTGGTTGGGAATGCTTGTTTTTTTTTAATATTATCTCATTTTTGGTTAAATAATTTTTTGTGAACCGTCTTTATTTTACTTTGGACGTTTTCATTTTCACACTACGCGACAGGCGATCGAAAGACAATTTTTAACGAGTTGTTCTTTTTGTTGATAGTTGGCCTCTCGTTTTATCCTTCCGCGCTGTCACTCGTGCCATATCGATTAACACATTCACACGCGCGTGTCGTTCTGTGTATTTCTCCTTCACGAGACCAGACCAGCCAGATCAAACACAAGATCATGGTATCCTTTGATCTAGCTGAACGTGTCTCGTCAACTCGATGGGCTGCGACAACCGAGATCAATTGACTGTTGTAGATATTTGTATGTATTGTAGTTGTTCCCTACAAAAATAGTTATACTATAACAAAATCCTTGGTAATTTCTCTTATCGTACCCGACACGCAGGGGTCTGAAAGTTGACGGCCAGGGCTGGGAGCAGTTAACGTTTCAAACGTTAACGTGTTAAATTATTTTAACAAAGTTAACAATTTTTTAACTAAGTTATTAACATTTAACTTTGAAGTTTGTTAGGGTGCACCAGGAATGATTTTGTACTCATCGTGACTCATCTAATGTATCTGTATAGGGCATCTATTTTTTCGTCTCACTCAGTTAACTGAAACTGTGCTGCATTGTCGAGAGAACTATATTGACCATTTGAATCCAGGCGGCCGCTTTCCCGGCCAGGAACATGCCACTTCATAACGCCATTATATTATAGGTCGGCTGTTCAGTGAACCTGCGAGGTAGATCAATCAGTATTTTCAACGTGCAGCCCCAAGGCTGCACGTTGAAAATATTAATTGGTCTACCCCAAATAATGAATATGGACTCTTCTAATTGCTGCCATTGAACTGGGATGGGAGATACCACTGGAGTTAAAAGGGCTAGTAGTGTACGTAAGTAAGGAAGTTCAATCAGATTCAAGATCAAATAAGCAAAAATGGCCGGAATTGGTCTGTTCATTTTAACATTTAACGTCATTTAACACGTTAACGCAGAAATATTTAACACGTTAACGTGTTAAGGGAAATTTTAACTCCTCCCAGCCCTGTTGACGGCCTTTAAGTTGTGATTCCTTCAAGTCAAAGAATGCAGCGATGCAGTATGTCAGGAAAGAACTGCCTCTTAATTATCCGTGGAGTGGAGTTTTCATCGAGTCAATAACAAATACTTTCTGAAAATATATAAGAAGATTTAGCAAATAACAGACCTCCGGGTTTAACTCAGACAGTCAATAACGACACTCTCAGGTCACCATTCAAATTCTGCAAGGAAACGGGCGCTGCTATGGATTGTTTGTTCAACCACTTTTCGTGGAGTTTCCTTACGCACTACCGTTGATTTACTGTGATGTTTCTTCACTCATAAAGATATACAGATATTCTTTTGTGCTCTAGTTATTCATATTCGGATCAATAAATATTTAATTCGCTTTGACAATATCAAGATATCAGCACAGTATGCGGAATTACGCAGCGTAATCATAAACCTGCAGCTGTGCTGAATCGTTATTCATATTTATTGAGTAAAAACATGTCTAATTAAATTCATTAAAGATTCGGTGGGGGCGCAGTGGCTCAGTAGGTAGAGGTGCAGGCTGCACGCCTAGACTGTCCTCGGTTCGAACCCCACCTGCGGCAACCGCGTTGTGTCCTTGAGCAAGACACTTGACTCCCATTGCCCACGTGGGGGGCACGGCGGCGTTGTGTACTAAGGCGCCCTGCACGTCAATGGTGCACTTATCTTCAAACAATGATAACCCTGCTTGTGCGGAGTTAGTATGTTGGTGAACTGACAGTGCTCGCCGTTGCTCGGTGGTTCTCTTCGGGTACTCTGGTCTCTCCTCCAACCGTAAAACTGGCGTCATGATTAGCCACAGTGCATAAATATGTGACCTTAATCACCAATAAATAAATAAATAAATAAATAAATAAATAAATAAATAAATAAATAAAATAAATAAATAAATAAACATTCGGTGAAAGAAAGTCGCGTGTGAGAAATGTTTCCGGCGTCGATTCAAAGAAAATGAATATTTATGCACTCTAAAATCAGTTGGGTTGAAAATCAACCCGAATCAGCTGGATTGAGTGAATATGAACCCAGTTGGGTTCATATTCACGCAACCCAGCTGATTAGGGTTGATTTTTTAACCCAACTGATGTTCGATTGTGGTATTTTTAGATTAAATATTTAGAAATGTTTCAGAAGCGTATGTTCGCTTTTCCGACCAACTGAAACATTCTATAGGATTGAATCGAAACATGGATGATGAGTATTTAGACTGGTTCTACGGCATAAGAAGAGCGCCGAATTCCTTTCAGAATTTGACTGGTTGCTTGAGACTTCGACCACTTTTTTGATGCATTCAATTCAAATTTTCACAGCATTTGAAAGCAATTTTGTCGCGGTGGATAGTTTTGAACGTCACATTTCCTTGGTAATCTCAACATTCAATTTTACTTTCACGTCTTGTATATGAAATCTTAATCAACTGGTGTTAATGTGTCGTGACCAGATCGCGATCGAATCGAGAAATAGGCAGTTATTCGGTATAATAGATAGTCAGAACCACACAAGCGTTTGAATAGGTTAATGTCCATCACACGAGTTTGGTTGGGCGCAAGAATAGTTTGCGCCAAACCTAAATATGCGATAACTATTAATCCATTCAAACGCTTGCGTGGTTCGGTATTTATTATACACATTTGCAATTTTTAAAGCAGATAAATTTCTGTAATATACAATATAACCAGTCCTTCTTAGATGCTAAGGAAAAAAATAAGAGAAAAATCAGAAATATTCTTCATAAGTAGGGGACCAGTCTTATTGTTACTTCCTACGCTGTTTGGACTTTCATTCATAATTTCAGCTTTCAATGCATCACCACTTCGATCGATGAAACATTGTGAAACTGAAATACAACTTACGATCTTTTTATGCCTCACTTTTATTGCACGAATTGTGAGTGGCTAATGTGATCCCCACCAACAATTTACCGGACTTGAAGCTGCTTCAGGTTTTATTTCAGATATCACTCTAACTCAGGTACTATCGACCGACAGAACATGAAAAGAAACGTTCTAATTATTTTATTATGCCGAACCAAAATTAGCTTTCATTGTTAAGCGTTAACTGCAAAATGCCATCAATCGTGTAAGAATGTAGTGGAATCCAGAAACATGCTTTTAGTGACGTCATTTCGAACGAATGACGTCTCTTTAGGAGTTTCCAGATCACCAAATTCGAAAATGACTTGTTACACGTGCCGTCGCTTTGGGGGTTTCTATATCACCAAATGTCAGTGTTTACATCTGCATCATGCTGTTCATGTTATAATTCATTATTAATGCTTGTGTGATAAGTGGTATAATGGAATATAAATTCATGTTTCTTGTACGACGACAGTTGTTAGAATTAAACCGAGTGAAACAATTTATTTTGAACTTGAGGCGGAGACTCAGTGAGGTCGAGGAGTAATATTTAACTAGTGGAAATATAATTGATTGAAGTCATATTGATGCCATGGTTCACTAACGTTGTGAACAACACGTGAGTTTTTAATATTTCTGATTCTATTGAATTCATTGTTTGCAGTTAAAATTGAAAACACACCCACTGAAGATGCCATATTTGTTGGTAAGTCTGTGTCTATCGGTGACAAAAAAGTTAAACAGACACGGCGCCAGCGTTTGGTGTTGCGAAATTCCAATCAGAGCGTGCGTAATCGACGCTGATCGATGGAAGTGGAGCTTACATTTTCTTTGTTCTCGTGTCTCCACGGAAGAACGTTCCGATAGTACCCGTGTTTTGTCCAAAAACTCCAGTACTATGACTTTTAGAAGGTGGCAAATTAACCAATCACGGCTGATGTCACAGACATGAGGCATAATAAATATCATTATCTTACAATCAACATGTATTTTGTCTGTATTAACTCCGCAACTGTCGTGTATCCGACCCCCTGATACAGATGTTTGTATCAGGGGGTCGGATACAAGCACGTTCCTTTCGCGTGAGTTCCATTTTTTTCATCCGTACGAATAAATAGTTCGTTATATATTCGTCTACATTCTTCGACTCGTCGTGATCTGCCCTTAGAACCCGGAGCTCGACTCGGATACATAGATATTATTACCATTACGTGGATGTACAAAATATGTATCCGAGTCGAGCTCCGGGTTCTAAGGGCAGATTATACGACGAGTCGAAGACGAGTCGTGATCTACCCTTAGAACCCGGAGCGAGACTCGGACACATAATTTGTACATCCACATAATGGTAATAATCATTTTATCTTACAATATATTGGGGATAAGTCAAGAATGTAGACGAATATATAACGAATTATTTATTCGTACGGATGAACAAAAAGAAAATCATGGAACTCACGCGAAAGGAACGTGCTTGTATCCGCCCCCTGATACAAACATCTGTATCAGGGGATCGAATACACGACAGTTGCGGAGTTAATATAGACAAAATACATGTTGATTCTAAGATAAATGTTTTGTACATCCCCATAATGGTAATAATCTCTATTTATACGTTCGTGTGAAAAACTTTGATCGCATCACTTTAATTTTGTCATTCAAATGTCTTTGTCAAGTATAGACCTTCAGACAACGTTTTCTGTCCTAGTATTCTGGGCCCCAAACTTCATCAAATCACCATCTTTATTTCTCTGGGATATTCAGCAATATTGCAAGATGTCAGTAGAATGCTTCAAAGGTTTATTAAAACAAAATAGTTTTCTGGCGGTTGCTTGATTTCGGAGATTGCATCTTCGAGTGCCACTTTTCAAGGCGGGTAACTCAAATTCATTTATTTAGGCATGTTGTACCACCTATCTGAACACAGTACCTTTCTGCTCTCGAGGCGCATGCGTCATTCCAAACAAAGTGGAGTTGATAAGTCTGCTTAAAGATTAATGAGCAACATCTGACCTGTGCTAGTAAATATAGCTATTGATTCCCCCTTTTCTGTGAAATAAGTTAAGGTCCATTTCGTTAGATTAATGTAAATCTCGCTGGAAATTAGTTCGACTCTCGTTTCGTTTTCCTTGCTAGAATTTAATCTACATCAGTTTGACTATTGTAAATAATTAAAAGTGACAAAATGGTTTGATTTACTTTCTTTTCCTCTCGACGCCAGTGCATTTCTTGGATTTTTATTATTTTTGATGTATCATCGAAGATGGATTCGCACAAGCAATTTTCTCGAGTGAGTAATGATCATATGTACAGACGCAGACAATTGAAATTCTATTCATTTCGATTGCTTCGGCACGAAACTGGCAGTAATTGACACTGCTTTCAGCGCCGACAGTCCACCAAAAAGCTTGAATTTCGTTATTTAAAAGAATCAGTTGAACCTTTATTGTGAACTCTTGAATACCGTGTGAACTATTGGTTATTTTTATTTGTTCACTGCTACTTAACATGATACTTTCAACAACCAGGGTCAGATCGGGTCAGACAGATTTACGGGTCAAACTCCAGTTTACCAGTACTAACTCCGCACAAACAGCATTATCAGCAGTTGACGGCAAGAGAAACATAGACGTGTAGTAGACCTTAGTACACGGCGACACAACGCCACCCCCTCCCTAAACGTACAGTTAAAACTTGAAGTCCTGTCATGAAATGCGCACAAATAGCACGTCATTCTGCGCGTTAATCTACGCGTTATGACCATAGTAAGGCTATGAAATTCTGTGCATATGGCCTGTGCACAAGCATTGTTTCAGCCAATGGACCTCCGGGTAACCCGGCAATGTTTCAGCCAATGGACCTCCGGGTTACCCGGAGGTCCATTGGCAGAAACATTGCCTGTGTTTGCTATGAGTAACCAGGAGAACATGCCGTGCTTTGGGTGCAATTCGATATGGCAACTGCGCGCAATTCCTACGCACAATTAAGCCTAGATAAGCGCACCTTTCGTGACAG
Organism: Pictodentalium vernedei; assembly: GCA_031216915.1. Lineage (NCBI taxonomy): Eukaryota > Metazoa > Mollusca > Scaphopoda > Dentaliida > Dentaliidae > Pictodentalium > Pictodentalium vernedei. Next base: position 247,889,702 of record CM062297.1, on the reverse strand, counting down.
GACTTCTAGTTTTAACTGTATGCACTTTTGACAAGTAAACATGTGCTGAACAATTTGTTGAACTCTGAACCCGGCTAACTGCTTAGTTTTAACCCTTACTTTATAGCTTAGCTTCCCGATACATTGCAATTGAGAGTATCCATATGCTATAAAATTAAACGGCGACAATGCAGTCAGAACTCACATGGAAACATTTTGAGTCACCGGATTCACGCAAGGAGAAAATACGGAATCTAACTTATGGAAATGTTTCTTAAAGTACTTGGGCCTGGTGATCAGACCGAGTATTTTATGCACGATTTGCATAAGTAGCGTTTTGCGTATTTTCCAATGTCTGAATCCACTAGTACATATTTCTACACCTTTGTCACGGGTCACCTTTAATCGATGGAAAAGATTGTAACCGGAAAAATCTTGTAACTGATCTGGTACATAATCGCCGAATTATAGTTTCAACTCAAGAGCAAAATGACACGCAATACACCGTTCGGGAAAATCATTTACGTGTGTAGCACCAGTAGAATATTATGTTCCAATAAGAGAAAAATCCTCGCCCTCTGATTGGATGAGAGCTGGCGTAGTTTATTTTATGTTTACGGCTCCAGTAGCAAATGTTACCGTCTGAGATCACCACGCCAAATATTTGAAATGACGTCGCGCCCTTTTCGCAATTGCTTCATGAACGGATTGACTAGCAAGCCCCTCCATTTTTCTAGATTTTTCACACGTGCAGCAGACGGTTTTCCGGATGAAGTGTCGTTTAAATTACAAACCGATTCACGATTTGAACTAAGATGGAATGAGTTGATCTGGTTTATTGATTTTTTATCCACTGCCGTCGTGAGGTGCACGAGAGGTTTATTTACTAAACCTGTGATCGTTAAAAGTTGCCTTGAACAAGGCAACTTTTAACGATAACAAGTTTAGTAAATAAGCCTCTCGTGTTTCACGATGTGGGTTTTGGGCTATAAGTTTTGTCTTTTTGGAACATATACGTTATTGTGATGAGTTGACGGTAACATGATCTTAGGTTTGCGGCTCAAGGCGTATGTTCAACCTCGACGCTTCGCGTTTCGGCTGAAGTTTTCTCCGAGCCGCAAACCTCAGATCATGTCACCGTCAAATCGTCAGAATAACTTATATCGCCGTGTGTAGTACCAGTAGTGCATGTATATCGTGTTTGGATCAGCCTCAATATTTGGACACAGGTCGAGATGTCACACTCCAATGCATGTTGGATTCCACATTAAGGTAGGGCCTGGGAACAACCATGTAGTGAAATCGTTGCTATGGTAATGTTCTTATTAGAATGCATGTGTAGCATGTATTGTTAGGTGATAGAAATCTCAGTCGTTGACTTTGTAACTTTTAGGTTAGCAATTGCATTTCTCGCCTAGTGCATGATTGCTATGCTTACCAGGCAATGATGAAGACACTTTCGTATGCTATAAGGGTACCTTTGACTGGACATAAGTATTTTATTGGCTTCGATTCTTAATGAATCGCCTGTTTTTGCTCACCCACAACACTATTCTCACAACCCATAAACTTATTCCAGATTAGTTTTGACTTCAGTAACTAATTCTAGTGTCGCTTTGTATTTCGTCTATTACTGGATATCGGGTTGATTCTATCTTAACTCTCAGAAGCCGAGGAATCAGAATGAATTTATTGAACATGACATACTGCGAAAAATTTACCTGCCTATTCGGGCAGACGTCACTTGACTAGAAGCACCAACTGAGTGTTTAATTCTCCCCTCCCCCCCCCCCCAGCCCAAAGATAGCCGAACCGTCACAGCCAGATTACCCGTCGTTTTACATCACAGGCAAGAAAACTTGACTCCCGGCTACTAAGAGTTAAAGTCTGATCTGGTCTAACCTTTCTATATACTGCACATATACGTTCGTAGGTTCATTTGACATAGCGTTCTCGAATTTTTTGAGTTTGTTGTTTTTAGAAGTGCATGTTTGATACAAAGCGATAGGTTTTCTTTCTTCTGAATGTTTGAGGGATTTTTTTGTTCGAGAAAATACTATTTATCAGTAAACTGCCCCTGGATGATTAGTTTGAAAAGTTTGTTTGAAAAAAAACGCACCATATGAAGGATTATACCATCCAGCGGCACCTGTTTGAATGAGTTAAACATTTTTTTTCAATTGTATCAATGGGGTGGCCAGGCCAAATGAGGTGGGGGGAGATTTACAGAAAAGTTAGCTCTCCTTAATTTTCTAAAGTTGTCAGTACATTTAACGCTAAGGGTATGGGCATTTCATATAAAAATTGAAATTTCGAAATGCTAAGGAAGGTGAAACATTGACGTGCGCATCATTTAACAAATGTCAGGCATTTTCCTGTAGAGTAGTATAAACTACAGAAGCTGGCTTTTTACAATATTTTTCCCAATCAGTTTGAACATTTGACTAATATTCTCTGTTTAAACTCACATAACAATAAGAAAACGGCGCTTTCACCATCCTTTCATGTTCAGTAACTTTGTTCTGTTCATTATATCAACATCACGCGAACAGCGACATATAATACAGACACTATCCTTTTCATTAATATAAAGGGGTTGGAGGAGCTAATTTTTGTCCTCTGAAGAACAAAAACGTCCAAATAACTGTAAAAAGACATCCGTTAACCCTTTACCTAACATGAAAAGCAGACGACACTTGCAAAAAAAATTCTTGAATAACTAATTTTTTTCATTTTTTGTCTCAAAAACATAGGTTATGACCCCTCGTTGGAACGAGCTCGACGAGCTCGTTCCAACGAGGGGTCATAACCTATGTTTTTGAGACAAAAAATGAAAATATTTTGAAAATTAATTGGCGATATTTGAGAATAGCGCTGGCCGGTTTTGGCCGTTACGTTGGGTAAAGGGTTAAACAAGGAGCCAAAGTGGACTGTTACTGAACTGCTTCTAATTAGCTCGCCATAAAAAATAAGTTTTCTTTTTGCAACTTTTAACAAGCGAAAATAACAGACAGCTCGTGGAGCTGTCTGTTGTTTCGCTTATTACAAGTAACAAAAGGAAACTACAGTTTATTTTTTACTGATATTATACATGTTTTTCCATCAACTTGCTTCTTAACCAGACAATCCTCGGCGATCTAATGATTTCAGGGGAGATAACTTTTTATTCCCCACTTCATTTCACTTCGTGCTCAATTAGAATTGCGTATTCTCAATAGGCGAAGGTCATCAGGCTTCCGGAGGAAACAAAAATTAATGCCGATTGGAGTACATTTAGTACTTTTGGAGGTTAACGTACTCAGATGGTGGAGGAATAATAATAGCAACCCGATCCCCGAAATATACGGGCGAGACAGGGGAGGGGGGGGGGGGGGGGGGGGCTCTCACTAAAAATTTGCAAGACGTGACGTCCTATTTTTTTATTCGGCTCCTTTTTACACCCACCCACCCACTACGTGCAAATTTTCTACTACCGTTCTCAGACCCCCCCCCCCCCCCCCCCCGCACTCTCCCATTAAAATCCAAAATAAGCTTATAAACTTAGTAGGCACAGCTGTCTTTAGGGGGTTTTCATAATGTTCTTAACCCTTTACCCAACGTAACGGCCAAAACCGGTCAACGCTATTCTTAAAAATCGCCAATTAATTTTTATTATTTTTTCATTTTTTGTCTCAAAAACATAGGTTATGACCCCTCATTGGAACGAGCTCGTTCCAATGAGGGGTCATAACCTATGTTTTTGAGACAAAAAATGAAAAAAAATAGTTATTCACTCATTTTTTGGCAAGTGTCGTCTGCTTTTCATGTTAGGTAAAGGGTTAAACTGGTACCACCAATTTAAACCTCTGTGGGCTGCTGTGGGTCCCAGTCTACAAATGACAAGCTGTTCATTATCAGGCTTGGCCAGAGCAGGTGTACATATATGGGAACAAATTTGCATTTGAATTGTTCCCAAAGTATTGTCTGCACATTTTCGGCATTTCGATCAAGACACCCACCCCCTACTAACGTTGTGACCTGTTCCCAGTTTAAGCCCAATGTTCTCACATATAAAGCCTCCTGATGTTGTATTTATGTTAAGAGTGTGATGTACAACATCATCTTTAAGGTTTCAAACACAAATGATGGTATATATTAGCTGATATATTGATACAGTTTTTAAAAATTCAAAAAATTGCACAAGTTGGAAATGCACATTTTTGGCGCACTCAAGAGACCCACCCACCCCCACGTCACGTCTTGCAAATTTTTGGTGGCCTCCCCCTGAGTGAGAGTGCATAAACCAGTTTTAGGGATTTCAGTCAAGAATGTAAATAAGGTTGATAGTTATTCAGGAAAGGTGGTGGCGGGGTGAGTATTCGCAATGCCCCTCCACTTAATGTGGCCATGACCCTAAGTTTAAAGTGATCCAACGTGGCGGATTCCGGTAGTAGCGGATATCGACCCTTTCTTAACCCTTTACCTAACGTAACGGCCAAAACCGGCCATCGCTATTCTCAAAAATCGCCTATTAATTTTCATTATTTTTTTCATTTTTTGTCTCAAAAACATAGGTTATGACCCCTCGTTGGAACGAGCTCGTCGAGCTCGTTCCAACAAGGGGTCATAACCTATGTTTTGAGACAAAAAATGAAAAAAATTAGTTATTCAAGAATTATTTTTGCAAGTGTCGTCTGCTTTCTACGTTAGGTAAAGGGTTAAGAGGGCGCGGTAATAATTCATTAAAAGTCAATTATCTTCTTAACCCTTTGAACCCGAGCGGCCGCTTTTCCGGGCAGGAACATGATACGTTATAACGTCGTTAAATTGGATGGCTGTTCAGTAAATGTGTGGGGTAGACGGAACAATATTTTCAACTTGCAGACCCGAGGTTGCACGTTGATAATATATTGATTGGTCTACCCCAAATAATGAATATGGACTTTTCCAATTGCTGCCATTGAACTGGCATAGAAGATACCACCAGAGTTCAAAGGGTTAACTGAAAAGTCATTTTTAAAAAGTAGGATGCTACACCAAGGTATGCCGGCGTATTGTTCCAAAGCTCCATGGACAACCACAATTAACCACAAAGTACCATGGGATTTGTAATAAGAGAAAGTCTGCATTTTGCAGCATGACAACACAATTGTCCAAACAAGTGATCGTAATACATTAAAGCTTGTTGCATAATGGACGCTATCGAGCGCTACATACAGTGCGATGAAACGATATCTAAATAGTGTACGAGGCAGTATAGTCGCTTTTTCAATATGTAGTGGAGATGTTGACCAGCACTGGGCCATCATCAAGAAAATCAGACACCTAACACTCTGTTAACACAGTGTTGGCTTCTGATTTGACTCGATAAAGATCTGGTCCTTGTGCTGGCTAAAAGCTTAACTGCATATCAAAAGAGCGATTATACTGACTCATAAAATGTTTATGCTGTCCCTAATTATATGGACAATGGCTATTGACGGAAGCTATATAGTTTGCCTGTGTACATGGTGGATCGTATGTACTTGGTATGTCACACTCTGACATGCTCTGAAAAAAACCCAAGATATAGAGGATATGGAATGAGTGTTTTTCTCATATAATATTTATGAAACGAGTCTAAGAATTTTCCGTTTTGGCGAGCCTCTGGCGAGCGCAAACGGAAAATTCGGGCGAGTTTCATAAATATGATATGCGAAAACACTCATTTCATATTCTATTTATCATATAACACACACACGCACAAATTAGCCACTTAATATGACTTTTTAACCCATCACCTAACCTGTGTTGCAGACGGCACTTGGAAAAAAACATCCTCGTATAACTAAACATTTTCATTTTTTGCTTCCAAAACATAGGTTATGACCCCTCATTGGAACGAGATCGTTCCAATGAGGGGGTCATAACCCATGTTTTGCAAGCAAAAAGTGAAAATATATAAAAAAATGAATGGCGTTTTTCTTGTAGGTAAAAGATTAATACAATATAACCCACCCTAAATAGGACAGATAACGTAAATTCCCCCTAATGGAATTATGCAAATGTCACCCAGGTGTATTTTGTTTAGCCAATCAAATTGTCCAGTTTTGAAATTAACCAATGAATGCTCCCAACTCTAATTATGCAAATTATGAAAATGTGGCCCACTTGTATTTTGTTCAGCCAATCAAATTGTCTAGTTTTGAAATTGACCAATGAAATTGACGGAAGGCTTTATTTATCACTGATTAATATGAAAACAAAATATCAAATGTTTTAAAGTGAACAAAACGGACGAGTCATATAATAAAACAAAATATTGGTAATTATGTGCAACCGACTTGATAAAACATATATTCGGTTGTTTTCTTCATGGCCCCAAAATAGTGAATGGGCGAGGGAATGCTACGTCTTCCGGATTCGATACTGGATTTGTTTTTTTTTCTTTTAATGGTACAACCGTTCAAATTCATGAAGATTAAACCTCCCTTCACATTACATTTCGATATTGAGATTCGCTGTTTTGAGTCATGAATCTGTCTCGCGTGAGATTTCTCCCCATTCGTTGGTCAGAGACATGTGTTATGTACTGGTTGTCTGATCAAATCGATTCAGTGAGCCCGAGGTCAGTCAGTAATTATTGGTTGTATATGTTCAAGAATAAGATGATGAATGTTTCTTGATGGGAGAATGTTCAGCTATTGACAAGCTGTACTAATTTTTTTTCCGATAACATGGTCTTCTGCTCTGCTGACCGTTTACATTACAAGTGGAACAAGAAAACGTTTTGTGCAAGCACAAGCGCGCGAGAAAATACCCACGAAATTCACTTATTTTGTGCATAAATCATGCAACCTCTCCGTATTAGAACAAAAAAAAACATTCTGTCCACAAAGTTGAGTCTCTCTTGCTGAAAGGAGGAGGTGAATACCACATCTCAAAGCATTGTGACTGGTGATTCACAATGAATTAGTTTAAAAACCTTGAAAACACTTGAAAAGGCACCCCTCCCACCCCACACACATACCCATCCACCCAAAAAGATCAGCGTTTTTGGACGGATCGTCCCTGTAAGAAAAACTCGACTTGGGACAAAACGCAGGTGATTTTGATAGGGACTGCCCCATTCCATCTCCAAATATGGTCAGTTGGGATTCTCGAAAATTTATTTGAAAGAATGTCAAGCTTATTGGACAATGGCGGTGGTGACTACACTTTGGGGTTTAATATCTTCATTCGAAAGAGCTTGAGAAAAAGTACCCCACCCCTCCATGCAAGATAAACAAAACAGAATACTTAAATGTAAGGTACAAACATTTCGCGACTTGGGGGAAAATATTCACGCAGACATCGTTATCTAATATAATCGAGGGTGGATGCATCGATAGGAAAAATGGTTTTAAAAAAGTACTTTGGGTTAAAATTACAAATATCGGTACCAAACTTAGGATATATGTTTGGTATACCCTATATAAGCAAATAGTGTTCATTTGGGGACTCTAAACCTTGTACTTTGCCTGAGGCCACGTGCGATCTCATTTTCAACCAGTGGTATTATTTTAGTACGACCTGCCTCGTTGTTTTCTACCTGCGGTCTTATTTTAGTGCGACCGGGTATTCTATGTCACCTGCAGAAAAAGGTGGATCGGACTTTCTAGGCGGATTGTTTTCGTTTCATTGTTGCAATAAAACACTTTAGTAGGGGGAAAGGAGGCATATATATTTATCTAACAACCTTCTAGATTTTGGCCTGAAAACTACAAGAAACGGTACGTATCACATAATGTGTTCCGATTCCGTATCATACAGATGACTCATTCTGATTCCGTATCACATAGACGACTCGTTTGCGGTAGCGCTACGGGCTGTCATAACAGGCGCATGGATACATTATATGCGTGTTTCAGTGATCGACCGAACATTATGTCCCAAAAATGTTTAAAAGTAATTTAACCCTTTACCTAACATGAAAAGCAGACGACAGTTGCAAAAAAGATTTTGAATAACTAATTTTTTTTCATTTTTTGTCTCAAAAACATAGGTTGTGACCCCTCGTTGGAACGAGCTCGACGAGCTCGTTCCAACGAGGGGTCACAACCTATGTTTTTGAGACAAAAAAATGAAAAAATAATGAAAATTAATTGGCGATTTTTTGAGAATAGCATTGGCCGGTTTTTACCGTTACGTTGGGTAAAGGGTTAAGATTTAATCTGTTTATGTGACAGAATTGTTAGATAAATGAATTATCATGATAATGTGCATGTCCTGTGATTTGTATCAGATTCTCGGTGGTGTCCAAAAATGTGATCACAACTCGACGGCAAAGCCGGCTCGTTGAGATCCCATTCTGGACACCATCTCGGATCTGATACAAACCACAGGGCACGCACATTATCATGATAATCTGTATGTATTACAGATTGCGTTTTCTGTATAGTTTAAAAACAATGTACGAAAATGAAAATAAAGCAAAACCGAATAAAGGAGAATTACAATTATTCGTTTCAGATTTTTGCAGAGGCCCATTGTTCATCAACTCAATTCAATCTTCCTCTTCGGTGTGAAACACCGTGAACTGTGTCAAAAATCGTCCCAGATATAACGCGCACGCGCGCTAAATAAATAAGTCAAGTGTTACATTATGGAAATACCAAGAACGTGTTCACTGTTTTTTTTTCTAATTTTACGTTTGTTCTTTTAAAACATGGTTTATTATATGACAACAGCAAATAACCCATCAATATCGCTGTAGTTTGCGCCTCACGTTCGGTTCGTCGGACAACAGACGTATCATCTGTTCAAAACTCACGTCGCAACGGCATCGGTCTCAAGTTGTGTCAATGGATGCGAAGATTTTTGTGGAAACAATTTACAAACGCGAACCAGAAACACGAGTGTCACTGCGCTGAACACTGGACAAACAGTCGATAATCATTTCTTTGACATTTACATTCCACAAATCGTAATCTATTTTTAAATATTTTCATATTGTTTTTAATATGGTTTTAAGATGACTATCTTTTCAAACAGTATACCTTTCAGATTAAATCCATGTAATAACCACATTGCAATACCTTTGTAAATTCAAAAAAGGATAAACATCTTTATCTATTGACTAAAATGAATTGTTTGATTTGATTGGTTGATAGATACGTGGTATGAGACCATATTCATTGAAACCCACGATACGTCCGCCCAGCCACTGACAAATTTCCCATACCCAGTGGAAGCCTCGTTCCGAAATCTACAAATTGTCCATACCCCGTAGAAGTCAATTGATACATGTAAATTTGTTATCCCATGTCTGATCACGGCCTGCACTATTCGCAAAAAATCGTCATTCCAGTTTTACAGTGTACATGTATTATATTTTAATTTTTTATCTCCAAAATATAGCTCATGACCCCTTATTGGAATGAGCTTGTCGAGTGCCCTCCAATGTTGGGTTCATAAGCTGTTTTTGAGACAAAAAAGAAAAAAAGAAATTCAATAATTTTTTTATACTAGTCATATCGGCATATTTTCACAAAAACTCTTTTGCACAAAAATTCCACCGAAACCTGTATGGGTCAACAATGGAAGATAAAAGATCTCATGCTGTGTGTGTTCACACATGAAATAGATTGTACTTCTAAAACGGAGAGTCAATAGATAAATTCGTTACCCCGTGTCTGATCACGTGGTACGGGTTTTTACCTACCCGAAGCCAGCCGTATCCCATTCGGCCTTAGGCCTCATGGGATACGGCTGGCTTCGGGTAAGTAAAAACCCGTACCACGTGATCAGACACGGGGTAACTAAAAGTACATACTGGATGTATACTGTGAAATAAAATATCTATCTATCTATCTATCTATCTATCTATCTATCTATCTATCTATCTATCTATCTATCTATCTATCTATCTATCCATCCATCCATCCATCCATCCATCCATCCATCCATCCATCCATCGACTTTTTGTAACTGAAATAATTTGTATTTATAACCTCTGATTACAATGAGCTTTCCAATCTCGCCAAATCTCGCCCTTTCAGTGATCATAAGGTATGTTTGTAATAGCAGAAAATGAGCTTATCGATCTCGCTCCACCCTATCAAGGACAAGAAGGTATGTTTCAGTTGCAGAAAATTAAAAATGTTAGTAGTTGTTTGAGCAGCAATATATAGTGTCGTCTTGATGTCGCGTAAGGAAAAAAAGACTAGGGTAAAACGAGATATACCGATCCGCGTTGAGTCCATTATCAAGATCTAGCGATATATTTTATCCTTTACAGACAAATTAATGGCATTACCAGTGGAACCCTGTTGATTGAATAGCCACTTAGCCAATGAAAATTATTCAATTAGCAGGAGTATTCAATTAACAGGGACTGTGTCACATTTCTGTATTATGGAGATAAACTTTGCATTATTCTATTATATCTTGTTTGACAGAGCTCTATGTGCTCTGTCAAACAAGACATAATAGATTAAATTCCTGTACTGAAAATACTCAATCCAAATAAGTCCATAAACAAAGGAAAACCGGGAAAAGTCAGGGTAATTTCTCAACAGGTTGCAGGATTTTTTATTCAATTAACAGAAGTTTACTCTTCAACATATATTCAATTAACAGGTCAGATTTATACTGGAGGTATGGTAAATGGTTTTATGTTGGGAAGTTATATTCAATTAACAGGGTTGTTGAATTAAGAGATATACAGTTAAGTTGGCTTCACTGTACCAGTCTGGCCTCAGTTCCAAGTTTACCTTGTGTAGACCAATTAATACACCATGTTGACACTTTCGAATTATGATTTTACACATAGTTGTTTTCAAATTAAATAAACATGAACAACGACATTGTTATTTTGAGACAGGTATTATGCAGATTTTGAAAAGTCTAGACTCTCGTTGTCTGGCTGACCTGATTTGATGGGCAAACTATAGCAGAACTGAGGGGTATATGTGGCAGTCATATATAAATCATCATTCTAAATCATTAGCATTGCAGTTATTCCTGCAACTCATACGAAACATGATTGGTAAGTACACTCTAAAATCGATTGGATTATAAACCAACCTAAATCAACTACGTTGACTAAATATGATACCAATTCGATTCACATACATGAAAACCAGTCGATTTTGGTTAATTTTTAACCCAAATGATTTTAGAGTGTACTGCTACACATCATTTAGAAAATCTTTTTGTTACACCACAAGCCGAACTGTTCGGCGTTGTACATTAAACGAAGGCACTAAACTCAATGCGACGATTTCTGCATGACATCGGGGGAGGGGGGGGGGGGGGTAGCATGTAAATTATTTTACTTCATTAATGTTCGTAAAAACGGAAAGTCCCGACGAATTTGTACTAAACCTCACTAAGACTAGATCGGAGGCGACCGAAACATTACAAATTATTGTGATGAATTGACGGTAACCTGGTCTGAAGTTTGCGGCTCGGAGCTTATGTTTATGTTGAACATACTCTCCGAGCCGCAAACCTCAGACCAAAACTGAAGCGGCTTGCTAGTCACTCCGTTGGTGAACCAATTACGAAACGGGCGACGTCATTTCAAATATTTCGCGCGTGACGTCAGACGGTAACATTTTCCACTTGAACCGTAAGCATAGAATATACTAAGCGAGCTCTCGTCCAGTCAGAGGAAGAGGATTTTAGTTTTATTGGAACATGTTACTCTGCGGACAAAATAACATAAATTTGAGCTCCACATCTTGAAAACTGTCGAATGCATGCCCAACAAATACAGGAGAGAGAGAGAGAGAGAGAGAGAGAGAGAGAGAGAGAGAGAGAGAGAGAGAGAGAGAGAGAGAGAGGGTGGGGTGGGGCGGGGAGAGAGACTCGCATTTATATTTTGCAATTAGTTTACATAGAATACCCTCCAAAAGGTGCGATAGAAAGGACGGCACACATATGTCAAAGCGGTATGGCATATTATGTTATCGGAGAGTGGGAAAGTGTAGAACACTAAACACTGACCTCAAAACCTCCAGCATTTTCCCATTATGCATCTAGACATTTAATCAGTTTAATCCTGCTTTACAGAGCTCAAAGATTTAACCAATTTAATCCTGTTTGACAGAGCTATCAATATAACCTGTCCATGTACTACTAATATAGCTTGTTCGTGTATTACCTATATAGCTTGTTCATCTACTTCCAATATAGCTTGTTCGTGTACTACCAATATAGCTCGTTCGTGTACTTCCAATATAGCGTGTTCGTGTACTACCAATAAAGCTTGTTCATCTACTTCCAATATAGCTTGTTCGTGTACTACCAATATAACTTGTTCGTGTACTTCCATTATAGCTTGTTCGTATACTACCAATATAGCTAGTTCGTGTACTGCCAATATAGTTTGTCCGTCTCCTACCAGTATTTCATGGCTATTGTTTACTGATGTCAATTAATAGCTATTGTCTTGGGGAAAGACACTTCCTCCCGATTTACTCTCTGAGAACGAGGGGTGATGCTGTGTTCTAAAGTGTGTGTGTGTGGGGGGGGGGGGTGGGGGGGGGGGGGGGGCTATGGCATATCGAATTACGAAAAAATTAACTTACCAATCATATGCAAGGAAATCGGATATCATTAATGAAAATTAAATTCACAAAAATACAATACGTTGTTATACGACTCAAAACTTGAACTGATATATATATATAAACTAGACCACCTGAGCATTCAGCCAGGCTTATTCAGTCAATACCCATTTATGGACTCAACTATTTCAACTTGTTGCTAAAGATATTGAGTAGAGTTTTGTCGTTCTGACTGAGATGATCAGGAATTGTCAGACGGATTTTCCCGTGTGCAACTGATGGAATCAAATTGATCGAGTCTTCAGGCCCGCAGGACATGATAATTACATATAATCATTGTCTTTTGAAACAGGTGTAACAGGCAATCCACCATGGTAAGTAAAATGTGTGATAATATAGACCCCTTAGAAACTAGCATGTCTGAGCTTAATGAATTATTATTACATTAGAAATTCAATCATGTGCCTACTTTGGAAAATTAATGAAACGGTAATCAAAAGCAATAGGAAGGAAGTCTGGTTTAGCCGTCGAACTACAATTATAGCAAGGCAATCATTCACCGCAGCTGATTCAACGTGCTGATTCTTATTAAATGGAGAGTCACAGTGGTTTTACTCGGACTTTGGTTAAATATATTCCCGGTTTTCTAGTAACCGAGAGCGGAAATGAAATTACACTCAGAACCGGGAAATATCCCGGTTAATATCAAATAAATTTACAAGAGTAACATGGCGCATTTATTGTCGTGAAAATTAACATATTTTAATGGCAATCTGCCATCTCCATATGGAAAAGATCTTTTCCTCAGAGAAGTGCGAAAACCCAAACCCGGTTCCAACTTGTCTTAATTTTCAGAATCGCTAGTTTTATCACCACGAGCTCTAACGTCCGTCAACTCTCCCTCTCTCTTCAAAGCCGTCTTGTCTTCTCTTCTCCAAGCAGAGGACACTGTTGACGGCAGTGAAGAAGGAATTGATGTTGAAGGATGAAGTGAATAGTGAGTGATACTAGTGATTCTGAAAATGAAAACGAGTTTGAACTTTGAAGCGATTGAAGATCTTGCTGTTGAAGAGGAGTGCTCCGGAAGTGACTGAGAACTATGGTGATTTGGTGAAAAGGGTTCTCCAGGAAGCAAAATTGTAAAACGTCCAGGGGTGGAAGGGCTGACGAAATCTTACAAAGTTTCGTCGGGGAGGTTTTTGCAATTTAGAAAACTGCAGTTTAACACACAAACTGTGCCATGGTGATTCCCTGTTCCGTGCTATAGATTTCCCGAGGAATTCCAGTTCTCGGGATGAAACCCTACAGTTAAAACTAGAAGTCCTGTCATGAAATGCGCACAAATAGCACGTCGATCTGCGCGTTAATCTACGCGTTATGACCGTAGTAAGGCTATCAAATTCTGTACATATTGCCTGTACACAAGCAATGTTTCAGCCAATGGACCTCCGGGTAACCCGGAGGTCCATTGGCAGAAACATTGCCTGTATTTGCAATGAGTAACCAGGAGAACCTGCCCTGCTTTGGATGCCATTCGATATGGCAATTGCGCGCAATTCCTCCGCGCTATTAAGCCTAGATAAGCGCACAGTTCGTGACAGGACTTCTAGTTTTAACTGTAACTCGGACCCTTTTATTTGGTAATTAAAACGGATGTCACAGAAAATAATAAACGAAATAAATAAATGGATTCAGAAATGTTTTCGAGTGAAATGAGCAGAGAAAACGAATTACCGGTAAGACACAGGGAGTATATAATATTTACCAAACGTTCTGATATGTGTGGTTTTGAAGAAACCTATGAGCTGATAATGTACGGGAAGGCAGTCGTTCTGTGATAACTGCATTGAACTTCAAACCAAAAGGACCACGATTCGATCCCCTCCAGGGGTAAGTACGTTGTGTCCTTGGGCAAGGTACATCATCCCGATTTTCCGCGTGGGGGAACGGTGGCGCTGACGACAAAGGCGTACTGAACATCGATGGTGTGCACTTGTCTTCAATCAATGATAATACTGTTTATGCGGAGTTAGTGCGTTGGGGAGTCAGACGGTTGAAGTCGCTCGGTTGTTTTCTCCGGGTACACCGGCTCCCTCCACCCGTAACGCTCTCCGACTCTCGAAGGGGCGTTAAGTTCAATAAATAAATAAATGAATAAATACATGATAATGTACAACGGTTCCTCATTTTGTTATGAGTCTTAAGTATTTCTCTGAGAGCAAATCTTTCATGTTTGTGATTTAGTAGTAGCGCAATCTTCCATATGTCAACCGTACCGTACTGTGACTACAAAAAAGCGGACACAGCATTTCGATCGTACTGCGTCGGAGTCGCGATACTTTTGAAATTCTATGCCCGCTTCCTTTCCAACGGCACTGAAGAAACTCACGTGTTGAATAGTTATTCCATTCGGTTTTGATTTCGCATATTTTATTCATTCAGTATGGACTCACTGGTGTAACTTTGTCGCATACAGAATGCGATCTGATCAGGAAAGAGGCCATTTTTGCGAGCACACAGTTCTGCAACTGTTGGACTATATGTTTTTAAAATGATCTGAATTCTGTTGAGCCATTTTGCAACCTTTATGGCATTTTGGTATTCTAAAATAACCGCGATATTGCAGCCCTGCAATTATTCGAAATTCGATTCGAGTTCCGCTGGTTCGGAAATTTTCGAGGTGTCAGATATTCTAAAAATCCTACCAAGTGACTCCTACAGGAGACCTGCGGCCAATACTATATAACTTTTACAGTTGTATTTTTCAGAACTGTATTTGGAAATAACTAATAGAAATGAACCATTAACAGTCGGCAAATTGCCATATCTTTTAAAATGGTGATAATTCATTTCCGCCATCTATATTCACTTGACGAAAATACAATTCAGGAAAAGAAAATTGTAAACGTTTTATAGTATTGGTACCTGATGACAGAAGAAGAGACCAAGGTGATTCCGCTGCCAAAATTATTTTGATTCCGTTTCTAGATTATTCCTCTTTTTGATTCACTGGACTAAACAGACTAGTCGCCGTTGAATTGCAATACATTAGGGTACACTGGCAATATTTATTGTTGTAAGAAGGTTCAATATCAACAAATTAAGTAGCAGTGAGATTCGAATCGAGACACAATTCGGGATTCGAATCGACACGAAATTTGAGATTCGCATGGTCCTATATACCTGGCATGCCAGACTGTCACTTGTTAGAGTAAAATCAAACACTCATAGGTAATGATAAAATTCTTTCACGTTTATTAAGAGCATTACAGCTAAAATATTTAGTCTAAATTATATTGTTTATTAAGTAAGTCACGAATTTGTTGGAAAACGCATATTTTCGAGTCGAATTCGTGGGGACAAACACTCGCTTTTCGTATAAGATTCGGGAATGAACATTTGTCTTGCCAGAGTCTGGAAACGAACCTCACGTCGATTCTAGCACTCAGGCGACAGATTATGTAGTTCAATATATTTTTCTATGGCATTTTTGACAATAAAAAGGACTACTGTGATGAAATAAAAAGATAAGATATACTACGGGGCTAAAAGTTGAGTAAGCATCACCAATAGAAGGGTTTGATGGTTGAACATTTTTGCTTTAAACAAGCGATTTTAGCATGGAATGATCGACAGCTTCAAATGTTTTACTCCCACATTGCAATATCTGACGAGTTTTGTCATAGCTCCCACTTCTGTAATAAATATCGCCAGTTCTTCTCATGAACTGAGGTGACCAGTTTTGTAATTAAAACCGACAGGTTTTGTCATAAAACTATCTCACCACTTTTGTGATAGAAATCAACAGGTTTTGTAAGACATTACTTTTCCTACTCGCATCAAAAAACTTTTAGTCCTTAGTTCAGCTAAGCCACCTTATTGTATTGTTGCCTTGGGTAGTACGTAACTCTATGTCATTTGATGTTGTTGGGTATTTGTGGTTGTCAGGTATGGTAGTGTAGTATGGACGGATGTACTCCTGTTGGTATACTGTTAACCTATTTATGCTACTTACTCACATTCAGCAAGTTACTGTCATCTGGTTGATATGGGCAATACGAGATGGGGGTCATATGATTGAGTGGGGTATGCGAGATCATCCCGTATTGACGATGTGTAACCATTTTGGTCAATTTAGCCTTGGAACATCCATTGATCTACTTACTGCCGTATGGACTGCATCCTATTGGGAGATCTTTCGCGATTCCTTGCTCCTATATGGCTCCTAGCAGTTTTACGTTCCTAAAACATAGCTTTCAAGATACCTATAACTTCTAGACTATAGGTTTCATGAAGATAGTGGCTTGGAAACTGTTGTGTACTGACGACAGTTGTGGTGTGACGATTTTGGGTGGGATCTTTGAAGACTGGTTTCACACCCCAACCACAACATTAACCATTAATAGTTATTACTTTTCAAAATGTGACGAAGACGCTTTGCCGTGGGTGTAATGGGGACTTCATTGTTTTGTTTTTTTAACCCTTTACCTAACATGAAAAGCAGACGACACTTGCCCAAAAAATTCTTGAATAACTATTATTTTCATTTTTTGTCTCAAAACATAGGTTATGACCCCTCATTGGAACGAACTCGACGAGCTCGTTCCAATGAAGGGTCATAACCTATGTTTTAGAAACAAAAAATGAAAAAATAATGAAATTTAATTGACGATTTTTGAGAATAGTGCTGGCCGGTTTTGACCGTTACGTTAGGTAAAGTGTTAAATAATATAATTATCGTTAATAATGAAAAGTAATAAACAGAGTGATTGCTTGACTGGACTGGTTACGTGAAATAATTCATTCAATGCGAGGGATTATACAACGTCCCTCACCTCTCATGAATTATTTCACGTAACCAGTCCAGTCAAGCGATTACTCTCTATATCTTCCACTAAAGCTACAACGTCAACCATTAACTACTATACCAACTACCACAACGCCAAACGACTACTACTACTACACTAATCTATGCAGCACTACCGACATGTACACCAAGAATGTTTACACCAACAAGCTCAACTGCAACAACAACTACTACACCAACAACTCCTGCAACAACCACTGCTTTACAATCACCATCACCACAGAATCATCTACTACAACGCCAAAATGTACAACACACTTCTGAGTCTCTATAATACTGGCGCACACCCCAAAACAATTGAATTGTAAAGAAATGGCATAAAACCCACAGAGTGGTACAGTATATGTTTCGGAGGGGGGTTAATGGATGCCCCCGAAACTAATATGTATGTAAAATGGGTATATACCACCCATAGTATGCTACCAATTCGGAAAACCAAGCATACCCAGGAACACCGCAAAACACGTCATTACTGATTACCCACAGCAACCAGGATAGTAAAAGGTAGATATTTTATTTATTTATTTATTTATTTATTTATTTATTTATTTATTTATTTATTTATTTATGTTTAAGGTCACATATTCCTGCACAATGGCTAATCATGACCATGTCAGTTTTACGGGTGGAGGAAGCCGGAGTACCCGGGGAAAACCACCGAGCAACGGCGAGCAACTGACGGCTCCCCGACATACCAACTCCACACAATTAGGGTTAGCACTGGTTGAAGACAGGTGCACCATCGACGTGCAGTACGCCTTAGTACCCAATACCACCGTGCCCCCACATGGGCAATGGGGGTGAAGTGTATTGCCCACGACACAACGCAGCTGCCGCAGGTGGGGTTCGAACCGAGGACCACTACCTACTGAGCCACCGCACCCCCAGTAAAAGGCGTAAGGTGAGTAAGTAATACTAGGTCTATCAGTACAAAATATCAGTAAATACCGTTCATATTACTCTAACATACCCGACACTAGCACATACTCAATAATAATATCAGATGACGCAGAATCGAGTATTACAGGTGACAACCACACGGTGGTGTGATTCATCGGGGGACGGGGTGTATTAAAGGTTAAGAGCTTTTTGATGAGAGTGAAAAACAGTAATGTCATACAAAATCGTTTGACTTCTATAACAAAAATATTGTAATTTTTATAAAAAAAAAAAAACAGTTGAATTTTCTTACAAAAAATCGTGAACTCGGTTCATGATACAACCTGGTGCTTTTATTACAAAAGTGGGAGCTATGACAATCCTAGTCAGTTATCACAAAAATGGGCATGACATTGATGGCCTTTCGACAACACTTAAAGTATGCAAATTCAGATGTTTGGGAATATACATTGGAGACAAGAATATTTGAGAGACACAATGACAAGTGATTAGAATTATTTACGAATATAACTGGTAACATTTACGTAATTGTTGTCTTGGGAAGCTTTCGGAGACAAGGCAGGATGTCGAAACGCCGAGGCAGTGACAGAAAACAACAGAAGAATTGAAAACGTGATAGTCAATCAAAGGTTAAAAAAGGTAAGTGGGATAAAAAGTCTCCCTTGATTCATCAAGATGTCATCTGGAGTGATTTAGAACCTTTATGTACTCAAGGGACAAAATATTCATAACTTGTGTGATTCAAATTGCTTGTGAGAGTTCTGAAGAAAACATTTTACGAAGATTCGTTGTTGAGTAGCATAATTGTTATGGTGACTTGATTAAAAAATTATATATTTCCTAAAGCACTCCAGCATAATCAATTCTCTTTGTGCATTTTTTGGTGTGAAATATCACATGTACCGTATTTTACACAATTGAAGTAAGGAGTTTGCATTTTACGTTTGTTTAATTTTTCAGTAGTCTCATTAATTATAATTTTTGCTCTGTATATTTGGTCTCAAGGAAAGAGTTTGGTACCGGAATAATCCAGTTCGGATCTTTGTTTACGGGTAGAAGTTAACCCTTCGGACCCCGTTTGTATATTTCATGCCAGTTCAAAGCCATCAACAGTAGGTAAAGACTATATTTATTATTTGGGGGAAGACCAATCAATATTGGTAACGTGCAGCCCTAAGGCTGCACGTTAAAAATTTTGATTGGTCTACAACCAGTGCTCAAAATAACTTTTTTTTCTTTGCGTAGCAAAATGCTACAAATTTCCAAAAAATGAATAGCATTTTGTAAAAATAACATAGCTATTTTTGTATACCAGAGTTATGTTATGCTGTTTTATATTGAATTCTTCTAAGTAGATAGAATAGTTTCATCCATTTATGGGCATTTCCAAACGATCTGCAACACATGAAACATTTACTATGTTTTTTTAACTGAACTGCCTTTAAGGGTTGCATGGACTTGTATACTGTTATAAATGGCGTCTTGGTTGTTTAATAGAGTTCTCAAAATGGAAGTTGGGATTTTTAATTTGATGGGCTTGTAGTTATTTTTGATGGACATTTTATGCAAAATGTTGTAAAAACAGGAAGTATTTAAACCAACAGAACTCATCTTACATACGAAGTTGCTAATGATGCTTGATGGAGAGTTAATCTGAGTTATGCCTGGAATGTTCAACAATCAGAAGTAAAGCATCAGTGAACTAGTTTTCAAATTTGTTTGCAAATTTTCATTTACATTTTGCGATACAAGATAATCAACTGCAGCCTAATAGGCTGCAGTTGATTATCTTGTATCGCAAAATGCTATTCATAATTTAACATTGTGTAGCTTTTTGCAAGTTTTGCATAGAAACAAGACCAATACCGGGTCTGGACTTGCGTCGCTGCATGCAATTGAATCGGCAAACAGGAAGTGGCTGCACAGCAGATCTGAAAATTGCATACACGATACAACTGATCATTATCAGGCTCCAGATGAAATATAAAATCAATCCTTTGCATAGAAGCCAAGAAAAGTTTGACGAAAAATGTTCAGTGGGTACAGTAAAATTTCAAAGTATCGGCAAACAGGAAGTGGCTGCACGGCAGATCTGAAAATTGCTTACACGATACAACTCATCATTATGAAGCAGCAGACCAAATATAAAATCATTCCCTTTCATAGAAGCCAAGAAAACTTTGACGGAAAAAGTGTTTCGGACGGACGGACGGACGGACTGACGGACGGAGTCGTGCGGTTACTAGACCTGCTCTGCCGCTGGCGACGCAGGTAAAAAGCGACGCGACACCGCTTATGTTGAGCCCTGTCTACAACACAAATTTACCGAGTAACTATTTACTTTATGAGTTCAGGCTATATCACGATCATTGTCAAAAAAGCGACCTTTTAGGTTCAAGGATCTAGCGGCGGCTGTGCTAAAACATTACAAAATTGTCAATATCGAATGTTGGCAGATGTGGCCAATATCGGAGGATACCGTCTTGAGGAACTAATTATCGGTCAGTGTCCGTTTTGTGAAAGAATTGACAAGAAATGTGAGAAGATTGCTTTTCATGCGAGACCCCACTGATAATGCACTAGTGTGTTCAAAATGTATTCGTGAATCACATTTAACCGCATCTTATATTATATTCCAACATATAATATTTGGTATTTGCAAAACACACTTGAATGATTTAGCCGGTTTACAAAACTAGAGGCCAAATCCAGCTAAGGCAATAATCAAAAATCCCCATTATAATTTTAACATTTTATTTTCAATTTTTGCCTCCACGCATATGACCTTTCATGGGTACGCGCTCGTCGAGCTTTGAGTGAAAAGCTGAAAATATTCAGTTGTTTGTCCAAATGTAGTTATTTAGTCTTATTATGTAGAGAGTATATGGCTTTTGAACGTGCATGGCAACATTTTGTATCACAATTATAAAACTAAATTTGGACGTTCAACAGAGACTTGAAGCAGAATGGCATAAAAGAGGGTTTCAGAGCAGTTGATAGACGTGGAAGTGTAATTTTCGTGCGACAAAATACAATTGCCACAACTCATCGTCTGCGTCATCTTTGCTATTAATGTCAAGTTATTAATTTTATTTTATTGGGGTTTAGCGATACTTTCGACAGCCAGGTCACCTCGTGTCGGGCAGTTTTACGGGTGGAGGAAGCCGGAGTACCAGGAGAGAACCACCGAGCAACGGTGAGCAACTGTCAGGCTCCCCAACATCTAACTCCACACAAGCCAGGGTTAGCATTGGTTGAAGACAAGTGCACCACCGACGTGCGTCACGCCTTAGTACACAGCGCCACCGTGCCCCCACGTTGCGGTAACCGGTTCTCGTCAGATCACCGAAGTTAAGCAACGTCGAGCCCGGTTAGTCCTCGGATGGGTGACCGTCTGAGCGATCAATTCGGACTCCCGCGTTGTGTCCTTGGGCAAGACACTTAACCCAGATTGTCCATTAGAGCTGTAGGTTAACCGAAACCGAACCGAGGTTTTTAGTTTTTTTAAAAAACCGAAACCGAAACCGTCGACATCCCGTAATCTAAGGTTTTTCGTTTTTTATTAAATACTCTCTTGCTGCAGAAATTCACAGAATGTAGCCACCCCAGAGTAGTGAGAGTACCCAGACACTGCCAATGGCAGTGTCTGGGTACTCTCACTACTCTGGGAAGGCTACATTCTGTGAATTTCCGACATTTCAGTTTAGTTGTGTTTGCAGCTTTCCTCAAGTTGCGTGTAGGTGTCAGACCTCGAAAAATGGCCAAGCACAATAAAAGTTCTGTATATTTAGGTAATTATTATATTGGCCTTCCTGATTCTTCATGTATTATAGCTTATTTCGGGCATTCATTGAGTTTCACTCAATTTCACTACCATTCAGTTATGACTCCGGACATAAGAATGAGTTTTATTGAATTTTACTTGGCCTCATGAACAGACCGAAAACCGAACCGAACCGAGGTTTTTCTCCACCTGAAAAACCAAAACCGAAACCGAACAAAAAATTTAAAAACCTACAGCTCTATTGTCCATATGGGGGCACGATGACGCCATGTACTAAGGCGTACTGCACGTCGATGGTACATATGTCTTCAACCAATCTATCCCTGCCTGTGCTGCAGTGCGGAGTTACGATGTTGGGGAGCTGGCAGCTGCTCGCTGCTGCTCGTCGTTGCTCGGTGGTTCTCTCCGGGTACTCCGGCTTCCTCCACCCGTAAAACTGTCACGGTCGTGATTAGCCATTGTGCATAAGTATGTGACATTAAACACAAATAAATAAATAAATAAATAAATAAATGAATAATAAATAACCTGGACATCGGCGCAAATTGTGTGGACGTTTTATATCTGGGTGTGGACAGTGTGAGACCTGGATATGAACGTTTTGGCACATCGTGAAGTCAAAACGTCCAGGCTCATTGCTTGGAATGTCCACAGTCAAGTTCTGGTGAGTAATACTAAAATACAAGCGTTCTAACGGTGTTCCAAAATATATTAGCTATAAAAGTTCGACAAATAACATTTATTTCCGAGCT
This sequence comes from Pictodentalium vernedei, assembly GCA_031216915.1. NCBI lineage: Eukaryota > Metazoa > Mollusca > Scaphopoda > Dentaliida > Dentaliidae > Pictodentalium > Pictodentalium vernedei. The sequence continues at coordinate 247,866,908 of CM062297.1, read as the reverse complement.
TTTACAAAGGTGGGATACTTTTATGTTTTTTAGAGAATTGGTAGAAGAATGATCGCCGAAAATTTCTACCCTATTTTCTTCATTGTCAACAATAGCAAAAACACTGTATTCAGAAAAAACAACGGTCTCATGGAGCAGTCCCAGACCCGGCATTTATGCGACAACATTTTGCAAGCAGTTATCCAGCAACAATTTGGGGTGCTGCACTAAAACACCTGAAGTTTTAAGTCTACATTTCTGAGCAGACGTATATGAAAATTTTTAAATCGCGACGCTATGAATAAATTGTTCTTGTCGTTGCTACCATGACAGAAATTCGTTTGGTGAAACTGTGAGCTCACAACTATCTGCACTCCGCAAGGCATCAAACAGATCAATCACTGCTATCAGATGAAGAATAGCACAAAAAGACGATTAGAAGTCAAAGGCCAATAACTCTACGCGAGATAAATAAACTGAGAGATAAAGGTTGATCAGATAGCTATTGCAATCATGCCCACTTTGTTTTATTGATCAGACTGGTATTGTATAAGATGTATGAAGCATGCTGGCAAACGATATTATAACGCCGATAAGAAGAGCTATACCTAATCTCCGATAAATATCTCCGCAATGGAACAATTTAGGAAAGGGAAATTAATGAGACTCTTTAAGTCGTAGTCATTATGTTTGCTCTGTGCTGGCTTTTATTGACGTTAGAACGTCATTAGACACTCAGATGCTGCAATATTTTATGTTGGGAGATAAAATCTACTCGTAGAGTACCCTTTCTAAAGGACTCGAAGCTGACGTACATGGCCATCGCCAGCCAATAGTTTAAACCCTTTGAACGGACAGAATTTTTTCCGATCCGGGATCTTAGTACGTCCAAATTTCATTGTCTCTATATCCCGATAAATTCTGCCTTTCGGTTGGGCAGAATGTTCCGCTCAGATGGCGAGACCTGGTTAATTTGTTCCCATTCACAATCAGATTCCATCTGGAACTAAAAATCCTTCATTTAGCAACTCCCCCCCCCCCCCCCCCCAATAAAAAAAAAAAAAAAAATTGGCACCGAACAAACAATTCACCTGGTACGAAAAATGTTAGACCAGCGTGATCACTGTTAATGTATCTACTCCAAATAAGGAATGTGGACTTTCCAATTTAAGGCTATGAAGTGGGCATGGGCAATAACACCAGAATTCAAAGAGCAGAGATTTTCTTGACAATTAACATCACATGAGAAATGTCCCGACCAAGAGAGAACAATACATTTAGATATGCAAAACGTTGGAAACAGCGTAACGTATGTCCGATCCAAGGTAAAGATCTCACGACCAAGCTTGTTACATGGTCGCGGAAGTTAGGACTATCTGGATTAATATTTTTATATGAGCGATTGTGCAGAGAAGGGCCGTAGCAACGATGTTTCGAGATACGGTGGAAATCTTTAGAAAAATCCAAACAGCCGCGATCACACGCAAAAAGAGATTACTTCGGTTGGCCAGTCTCCAAAGAAACAAATGCCGAACTATTGTTTGAACTTACCCAGATAATCGAACACAATGTCAATTAAAATTTATCAAATAATCTGTTTCTACACACCAAGCTGTCAATATCAGAAGTCGATGGCGTCCCATAGTCCGGTGTACGGGAAATGATATTTCTAGACGTCTGTGTGCATTTCAAAATATAATTCGGTTTTGTACAAATTAATAATATTAAAAATGTTAAACATTACGTTGATATATTTGTGTAATGTTTGTCTGTATTGAGGGTGTTACGAGAGCGAGACGCTGCACAGTTTCTTGTTAATTGCTTAATTCTTTCAAGAATTGGATGCAATTTTTATAATCTTTACTGGAGTATGAACGTGTGGGAATGGGTACAAATTATGTATGAATCCCGATTCATACATACTTTGTACCCATTCCCACACGTTCATACTCCAATAAAGATTATAAAAATTGCATTCAATTCTTATAATTACATTCCGTGACTGTTTAAACTACTTTTTACCAAACAACAAAGCAGAAAGATGAAATAAAACATGTACGAACGCACGAGGCGAAAAACCACCCTCACACAAAATACAAAGCACACAACTCTGATTTTTAATTTTCACAACTTTAGAAATGGATACGAGTATTTTAGTAACGGGCTTTATGCCACAGTTGGGAAATGTCACCAAAGAAACAGCAGCGCAGTTGATCACTGCGAGAGGCGCTAAAAGTTAAAAACCCGCCCAAACACCACCCGAATTACATTCTGTCAACTGCGCTCTACCGTAAATGCGGGTCAAAGTTCGACCAAATGTATTCATTGGAAAATGAATTACATTTGACCATGACCTTTTCACCCAGCTGACCAATGGGAATTGAGTATTTGGACCCAAAACGTATAACTACATTAACAATGTAATTATTACCCTTTAAACACCAGCGGCCCTTTTTGCGTTCCAAGAATATGATACGTCATACTTTCATTAACCCTTTACCCAACGAATCGCCCGCATCCGCCCGCATCCGCCCGCGTAATATGCAAATTCAGCAGTTGAAAAAATATTATTTTTCCAAACATTTCAACAAAACCATATCATGTGACCCCTCGTTGGAACGAGCTCGTCGAGCTCGTTCCATCGAGGGGTCACATGATATGGTTTTGTTGAAATTTGTTTAAACATTTTAAAAAATGATATTTAAAATAATAAATTTTGATATCGTCTGCGTTAGGTAAAGGGTTAAGTAGGATGCTAAGTTAAAGTGTGTGGTAAACAAATCAATATTTTCATCGTGTAGCCCCCGGCTGCACGTTGAAAATATTAAGTGGTCTACTCCCAAATACTGAAAATAAACTCTTCCAATTGCAGGCATTGAACTGGGATGGAAGATACCACTAGCGTTCAAAAAGGTTAATTTGTTTCAAAGACGGAACATGAAAAGTCACGTGAAATTGTTTCAAAGACGGAACATAAAAATTCAAGTGAATACCCACAATCAAATGTTAAAAATTGAGCAAGCGCGGGAATCGACATCACACGTGTCACAGTACCTGGAATCCACCTCACAAGAACTATCCATACATAGACTGAAAAACAGTTGTGAACTTTCACGTTTCTAAATTCAATTCAAATTGACCAATCACAATGCGCTATTGCATGCGTTGCTGACCAGATAGATAAATACTAACCCTCCAGGCCACCAACAACGAATGTTTTTGATACCGGTAAATAGCCATTTTGAAAAAAAGGTCTCGAACAGTCGTGTTGTTGAAAAGGCCGTAAATTAATTTCGTGTGCCATACGTCCGCGAGGACATACCAGACCAAACTTTACGGTTCTGCCGTCGGAAGTTGAACTACGACCGCACCTAAACGCCGAAATGATGCCGTTATCAAATCCACTAGATAGCCATTTGACATCAGTTCACTCAATAACTCAGGACATTTTTGACAGGTTAGGAATACACGGCGGTTGTTTTAAGTATGTTGAGTTAAGCCCGTCAGCCCGAGAGCCCGTTTTGTGATCGAGGAACATGCTACGTCAGCTGTTGTGAGGCTGTTAAGTGAATATGTGGGTGGGCCAATCAATATTTTCAATGTGCAGCCCTAAGGCTGCAGTTTTTAAATATTAATTGATCTATCCCCAAATAAGGAATATGGGCTTTTCCAATTGCTGCCATTGAATGACATGGGAGATACCCTCAGAGTTCAAAGGAGTAGGGTTTCATTGATATCTTTTATCGTGTGTTTAACCCTTTACCCAACGTAACGGCCGAAACCAGTCAGCGTTATTCACAAAAGTCGTCAATTCATTTTCATTATGTTTTTAATTTTTTGTCTCAAAAACATAGGTTATGACCCCTCGTTGGAACGAGCTCGTCGAGCTCGTTCCAATGAGTGGTCATAACCTATGTTTTTGAGGCAAAAAAATAGTTATTCAAGAATTTTGTTTGCAAGTATCGTCTGCTTTTCATGTTAGGTAAAGGGTAAACGTGTTTTATTGGTGGTACATATATTTATGTGTTTTGTAAATAAAGGAAAAGGTCGACTACTGGGGTAGCTATGGCATTTTTGATCACAGCGAAACAACATTGCATAGCCTATCAATATTGCACTATCAAAGTATACTGTGCTGCAGCGAAGGAATCCCATCACGCCAATAATGAAATGATAATATACCGGGAACGATTGATCACAAACAGGACGTTTGATAACGGACGGACGAGCGGATATACTAGCAATAGTACTTCTGGAGCTGTTCTCATTTCGGTAACAGCTAACAGAAACAAAGCTGTTTAAGAAATACACTGGTATGGTAGATGTGAAACTGCTTATCAAATTTTATTTTATCTCCTCATGAGGGAGCAGCGAAGGCCTTTATGAGTTCTGTTACCCTGCAATGTGGATGTGCCCTTGAAAAGCTGCAATACATTCAGATTTGTGCGATATGTGTTGTCACCCTGTCTCGAAAGTACTGTCACATTATTCATTTTTGACCCCCACTGGCTTCCAATTCAACGGAGAATTGAATTCACATATTTTCTTCTCACCTTTAACTCAAATGATTTACACCACCCTCCTTGTTGAATTTGCTTACCAACTACTTACCAGTCTGTCTGGTCATCAGATAAATACAACCTGGCTCAGACCTCGTCTAAATTAAGTACTGCTGACCACAGGGCATTTACAGTTGTCTGACCAAAGCTATGTAATTCATTTCCAACAGTCTAAAAGAAGTCGACTCTCAAGAAACATTTCAGTCGGGCATTAACTTGCATCTTCCATAAGGCATATTGCCATTTTGTACAGCAATATAGCGTCATGTGGGGATATAAGGCTATACTATTATTATTATTATTATTATTATTATTAATATTATTATTATTATTATTATTATTAGTAGTAGTATTTTGAATGAGGGGTCATATCACCCTTTGGGTGCATCAAGGCGCCATCTGCTAAAGTATTACAGATGGCGCCGTGATGCACGATATGCAAAAATATGGAAAACGGAAAATAAATAGAAATAGTGATTTTCGATAATTGATTACAGCTCCAGACAGATTTACATATTATATTACAGGCTGAAGTAAATGAAAGATTTATCTCTTCCTTTCTTCACTCTTTATATCATTCAACACCTTTCGTCGTAAATGCCTTCCCAATGAAACGTCCAATGCAATAATGTATAAGAGAATGGAAGATTTCCTTATTGATGTGTAGGGATGTCCACTAAATTTTATTCTAACAGACCTTTCGAGAAATTTACCATACGATTTATTACTCGTGGTGTTGGCTGCTTGTCAGCTGCTGAAGAAACCTTCACGCAAAAGAGTGTACATACAGGCACGGTAGTAATACCACTCCGAGTAGTCTGAGGGGAAATACAATGGGCGAGAGCAATAGTTCAGCTCTCGATAGATAAAATGAAAACATCAAAGAATCTTCGCTTACTGTGCGAAAATGCGACGAGTCCGGTTGCTTTAGGATCTTTACACACAAGCCTAAAAATAAGCAGTCTGTCATTTGCAGAAGGAGGCCCACCGAGAGTAAAATTCCTGATGATATTCCATACAGTGGGCCAATGTTTCCTCTGGGTTCCTCTTTTTGTTTAAGTTTAAGACTCTGATTCAGATTGAGGTTCACAGAGGGTAAATTTAGTGATGCTACCCTGCTGTGCATTTTGCAGATGACAGTCTGCTTATTTTCCGGCCTGTTTACACATTGCACCATGCGATGTAGGTAACTCCATTACTTATTTTTTGGAGTAAGGTACGTACTATAGTGATAAGAAAGTCTTGTGTAGTGTCAGACATCCACGTCTATTGACATCTAGATATTGGTGCCAACATTTTGAGGTTTTAACTTTAAGTTTGGAAGGCTCTACTCCTGGATCTGTATGTGTTGGTACCTTGTGACAAAACGTTCACATATAGAGGGCAAACGTCCATGTTCACTTCCACCTGATTTACCAATCGCAGTTTGTTTCCGATCCCAATACTCAATACGAGAAAGGGTTAACTCTCTGCGTAATGAGGAAGAAATATCGAGATTTCAAACAGCAATTCTTCCCCATGATGCCACCAAGGATTTAACCAGTTCAGTATTGTTTAACAGAGCTCTGTGAGCTCTGTCAAACAAAATTGAATAGATTCAATTCCACGGTGCCTTGTTGGAAATAATAATAACATTTTGGCCGGCCGCCGATTTGTCCCGGTTCTCGGTTGAAAATGCATTCGTTACCCCTGTGCTCCCAACGGCCTTCATATTCCCACGCTTCTTCTATCTACCCAATACTCGGCGACGAACTGCTTGATGACATCCCTTGCCCCATTCTTCCCATTTTCTCCGATTAGCATATTAACCTTCGCCCTTGATTGTGTCTTAGAATCTTGATGATTCGGCATTAGAGTGCAGAGGGTTAGAAACTAGCTGGGACATTCTCGCGTTAAAAATCGTGTTTTGTGTAGTTCTTGTCGAATATGGCTTTTATTCAATACACGTTCAATGGGGATGAGATGTTTTTCAAACACACAAACGGTGATAGTGTCTTGATATTATATATTTACAGGTCATACCTAAACTTGTTAGGAATTACATTCGTCTCTATTTTATTCTATCTCTAGAGGCCTTTGTGAAATGAGAAGAACTGGATCTGTCAAAAGATAGGTCAACTATACAGCATTCTACAATAATAAATAGTGGTGCGATACAAACGCAGAAAATCGTTGATATAACCCTTTACCCAACGTAATGGCCAAATCCGGCCAGCGCTATTCTCAAAAACCGCCTATTAATTTGCATTATTTTTTTCATTTATTGTCTCAAAAACATAGGTTATGGCCCCTCGTTGGAACGAGCTCGTTGAGCTCGTTCCAACGAGGGGTCATAACCTATGTTTTTGAGACAAAAAATGAAAAAAATAGTTATTCAAGAATTTGTTTTGAAAGTGTCGTCTGCTTTCCATGTTAGGTAAAGAGTTAAATTATAAACCATGTTTATGGCAACAAATAGGAAGAAAATTAATACTCCGTTATCGCATGAGATGGCCTGTGGATTGTTAGAAGTTAATGTCGGCAAGAATGTTTTGAAATATGAACTTCCAATGCTTGAACAGGTTTTCCTCTTGTTTCCGATTGTTTTTATACAATACCGAAAAAGAGTACTAAATCAAAGTACATATGAAGATATTTCCATCCGATAAAATACCTGAGTGTATCACAAGAAAGTATCATTCGATGTATTAGCATACGGTACGGCACTGACCGTCTGATTGCTACTGGTGCTTCATAAGCTGAAAGTTTGCCGGTACTCGATTGGTTCGCTCAGTTTCTTCTATCCGTCAACCATCAACTCATTTCAGATGAGCAAAGATAGGCTTGGATGGGACGGAATCTTGTATTGACTGTGCATTATCTTATTTTAGGCTTCTGATATCCTTCGGTAACGATGATATGGCCACGTATATACAAAAAAGTGTATCTCACGATACCAGGTTCAAAATGTCGGCACGGTAACTGTTTCAATGCCAGGTTAGTTCCGTCATTTTGAATTTCGTTGATATGTTCATGGCTTCGAGTTGTTAAAATTTGTATAACATATCATTTAAAACAAATCATGGACTGCAAACGGTTTCAAAATACCTAAATTATCGTCTTTGTGCTATTTAAATGCTTTTTCCGAAATCCCCTATCGTGGTTTGGCTGGTTATTCGAATCAGAACATGATAGTCAAGAAACTGACACTCCTTATTTGTTTCAATTTCAATTCGCCATGTTAGTTTCATTTTAGTCGAGTAGAGTTACAGTTAAACTGGAAGTCCTGTCACGAACTGTGCGCTTATCTAGGCTTAATTGCGCGTGGGAATTGCCATATCGAATGGCAACCAAAGCATGGCAGGGTCTCCTGGTTACTCGTAGCAAACACAGGCAATGTTTCTGCCAATGGACCTCCGGGTTACCCGGAGGTCCATTGGCTGAAACATTGCTTGTGCACAGGCCATATGTACAGAATTTGATAGCCTTACTGGGGTCATAACACGTGGATTAACGCGCCAATCGGCGTGCCATCTGCGCGCATTTGATGACAGGACTTCTAGTTTTAACTGTATGGCCCCTATGGCGCAACACTTGTTTCGTCTGCTTGTTTAAAAATGGCAAAACGATTCACAGAAACTTCTTTCCCCCAAATTGAAGCAAAGCCAGAGCTTATATATTCCAACGAAACTATAAGAAAACAATACAAAAGCAGAGAAAATGTTGCGTGATGTGACTACTTGCGTGGGAAAAGATCAGGAAGAAATATTTGAGGAATTTCTTAACGTTCGACTCAAAGAGGTACTAAGCCATTTCTACATGGGTGCCAGAAAAAAGGGTAAGTGGAGGTAATTACAAGTAAATATCGATGGAATGTTTTAGGTATGGACTAAGCCTGTACATGACCTCTCGACCATTCATTAAGAACATTGATATCATAAAATATCCCCATTTCAAATAAAAATCTCTGAGCGGTATTGATCGAGTTAACACGAACAGGGAAGTGTCTCGTAGACCACCACCCAAAGATAACGGATTAAGAGGGAGAACAACTGTATGAATCTATGTGGTTATCAGATAACACTCAAATAGGCCTTTTGAATAAGGTACAGTTTGATTTGAGATTATATTTCTTCCAAAGGGGCGGGGAAAATACGCATCTAATGACAAAGAGTTCGTCTGGAATAACAATTGATTATAAAACTAGTTTGAAATATGTTTCTAAGTCTGTTGACGAATTGACAAAGAATCGCAGAGAGAATGATCTTGAAATAATGAGTGGGGTAATGACAGAATTGCCGGCAATCTGAACTGTCCAGAAGCAAGTTTTGAAAAGTATCTCTCAAAACTGAATGCAACCGTTCGTAACAGAGACCTCAGAATAGTTTCACTGAGGAAGGATATTGTACTGTAACAGCTCCATTGAAGAGAAAACCTCAGAATAGTTTCACTGAGGAAGGATATTGTACTGTAACAGCTCCATTGAAGAGAAAACTCTTTAACGGTTTATACCAGCACTGAGCAAGAAAATAGAACTGTATGATATATATAAACCATTTTATACACACATCCGGTTCTAACATCTTGTCACAAAATCTTTTTAAAGACACTCAAATTATTTCAGTTACACGTCATAAAACCATATCCTCTCTCGCTATGTATCAACGGGTATTGGAAAGTGAAAAAATGGTGATGGGTTTAATTGACACGAAGTCGATTAATGATGCCACCCCAAAGATTCCATCACAAAAGTTTTTACTACTAACAAATGTACTCGCATTTCTCCACCTAGGACCGCGGGTTGTGCCAGCATTAATACCACGGCGATACCTGCTTTGGATGAAGTAAACTTGGATGAACTTTTTTCTCTCTTCGAGGAAGAGTCAAATAACTCTAACGGGATGGCTCAAACAATGAACACAGTGTCAAGGTGATAGCTAAAAGTTGCGATTTTGTTGTATAAAAGCGTATATATCTTTGATAATTTTTCTCGTTCGGGCCAAGGTACCAGAAAGTGCGTTTATATAACGTACCCCGAAAACCGATTTGTCACTCAGAATCTGCTATTACTCAGAATCTGTCATTATCGGGGTAATTAAAGGCCAGTAAAAATCTAATTATTGGAAACCAGTGCATCACACATGTTCTGGACACACACCCATATTACGCATTTATCCTGTCCATCGTGGATTTGAATTAGCGATTGTTCACGGGTAATTTGAACGTAAACAGTTTAATCGTGTTCTGGCCGTTTCAGACAATCATTAAAATGTCTAGTTGTTTCAAAAGAGGCATATCTTACCAAGCCAGGAGAGCTCCGAGATATGTTGCCAGACATCACAGAACACGGGCTCATAATAATAAGAGTGTCCACGAAATGTCAAGCGAGGCTAGCTCAAACAAAATACGCATTAATATATCTATCCATATCGAATTACAAAGCACTCGTTAAATCAGAATTAATATGTTTAAACTTTGCGTTCCGACTGAAAAAGAGTGAAGCAGAATTCTGAGGTAGCCAGTTGGCCTGAGGGCACTCGGAGAAGGTCCGAGTTTAGCCTTGGCCGTCGAGGATCATAGGCACCGAGATTGAAAGTCCGCGTATTGTCGTAACCCTGTGAGAGTTGTAAGGAACCGATAGTAGTTTGTTAACGGTTACGAACCGTAGTGGCATAGTAGCCAAAGAAGTAAAAGTTGTAACGTTGAGGTCTAGAAACCGTATCAAGAGCTTGAGTAAGCGCTTGAATAGCTCGCGAGATAAGATAGTTTTAGGCGGTGCGAGAATTGGTGATGTTGAGAACACTTTGCAGAATATTTTTATGAAAGCTTTGTTAAGTATATAATCTGAAGGCGAAGAATAACTTAACCTCGTGAGAGCCAGGCAAGGCGCAAAGTGATCGTGAACTGTGGTAGACGCCGATTGAATTGTGACTGAACTGTGAGAAAGCTGATAGAGTCACACAAGCAGAGCATTATATGTGTTAAGCCCGAATGACTGTGAAGTTAACCCTGCGAGGAGGAAGCAACGAGAAGTGAATAGACACTTTGTATATATCACAAACCGTGAGAAAATGAAGATGATGTGAGGTTGATCCAGCGGACACAGCTAGCTGTGGGAGACGTCGAGGGCCCTAAAGAATAAATAATCTTTTCAGTGAATTATCGTCACTGATCACCGTTTGGCGTTGTAAACCACAGGCACCTTCAGGAATCCTAACAGTCCCAAGCGGACAGGGCACTGATAAGGTGGCCAGGTTTACGTTCGAACTGGGGTTCAGACGACAGTCACTGGCTGTTGGCTGAGCACTGATAAGAACATAAATTTTCCTCCATCATTTTGAACATCAATTTAACCCTTTACCCAACGTAACGGCCAAAACCGGCCAGCGCTATTCTCAAAAATCGCCAATTAATTTTCATTATTTTTTCATTTTTTGTCTCAAAAACATAGGTTATGACCCCTCGTTGGAACGAGCTCGACGAGCTCGTTCCAACGAGGGGTCATAACCTATGTTTTTGAGACAAAAAATGAAAAAAATTAGTTATTCAAGAATTTTTTTTGCAAGTGTCGTCTGCTTTTCATGTTAGGTAAAGGGTTAACCCCTGCAATCCTGCGACACACAGGAAATAGGATGAAAACACGTTTTGCTCACTGCTCAATTGGAAACATTAATATTACCATAAATAAAAAGCCAACCTATATCTGGATATAGTAAATCGGCTTTCATCCTTTGGCAATGTTACAAAAATATTAGAATTCGTAATATCAAGATAACAGGAACCATGTTCTTCATGAGGAATACGACGAAGTGTCAAATTTTTGAGAACTACTGCACAAAGCTGATTCTCCTTAAATTAACAATATGTGTGTTTTCTAACTTTCGTATTTGTCACTATGAAATATTTGGTGTACTAGAGACTCGAATATCGATCACCTTAATATTAAAATAGCGTACGCAGTCTTATGCACAATACCGTGGTAGCAAAAGCGGTGTATCTCTCTGCACAAGGTTGCGAGCTGGAACAAAAGAATATAGAACTGAGGTTCAGCATTCTCGCGTTTATATATTTTCGACAGGTTATATTCTTTTTTGTTGTGGGAAAGAGTGCGAGAAGAGAACCTAGGCCAGGTCGAAATTCTCTGTCTGCTTGAAACAATTACAGTTCTATTAGTTTTCAAATTAATGCATAATGCTATTCAGAATGTGATGTATACATTGTACAATAACCTGTGGATTGGACAGTATGCTTGCGAGCTTACTTCAAACCGTTTTACAGAATAAAGCAGAATTGAAAAACAACTTAATTTACATTAACAGGGTGGTATAATAAATGCGCAGTTGAGTTTGATGTAGTTGCAGTGATGTCAATAGGGAGCGCGGTGGCTAGGTGGTTACGGCATTGGACTTCAAACCGAAAGGTCCACGTTTCGATCCCCACAAGGGGTAACTGCGCTGTGTCAATGGGCAAGGCACTTAATCCCGATTGCCCACGTGGGGGAGGGGGAGCGGCACGATAGTGCTGTGTACTAAGGCGTACTGCACGTCGATGGTGCATTTGTCTTCAACCAATGCTAACCCTGCTTGTTTGGAATTAGTACATTGAGGAGTGTGACAGTTGCTCGCCGCAGCTCGATGGTTCTCTCTGGATACTCCAACTTCCTATAACCGCAAAGCTATACGACCCTTGCTGTCAAAAGTGTCGTTAAACCTCAATAAATAAACAAATAAATCTGCAGATTAAATGACAATGGGCGGTGTTTGTCCCTGTTAAGATAATTTTTTAAGTTTGCAAGATTTGTATGTTCTCTTTAATTCGCATGAGGATATCATTCCACATTTTAATTCTGAATGGCATGAAATATGTTTGCACGACACCTGGGGTTAACTGCTGGTGCGAAGTTTGTGGATCTGGTTGGAGGAATCTGTACGTGGTTGGTTTGTTAGCAATATAAGTAGGTTTCTGGATATGTTACATTTTAAAGAACTGAATCCGTTTTTGTTTATGGAGCCTAGAACCAAGTGTTTCCCAATAAGTTTTCGTACAGAGAATTTGTCCGCCTAGTGGCGCCTGTGCCTTTTCCGGACAGGCGCAATTTTTGAATTTTTTCCATTTCGAAAAAAAATGATCGGTGCAGTTATCAAAATAGTAATGTAGTGGTGTCACAAAAGAGAAGTAAATGTTATCCAAGACGTATCTATTCAAAAAGAACCTTGAATGTCCTCATCGTGTCGATGTGAGCCTATGCATTTAGAACATATGTGCTCAACATGATTATTCCCTGTACAATATCTGTTTAAACGCCTGCAAAATGATGTAGAAATATCAAAGTTTCAAGCCGCAAATTTTTCCCATAATGCAACAAGAAATCCAAGCTGCGCTGCTTCCATTTTGCGTATAATGAACATTGTTTCTCTTTCTGAGGGTAAAACTCCACTGATTTGTCCTCTATTCAGCTGTGTTTGAATCTTCTTTTTTACATTAAGGACTCTTGACCTTTGTCAAAGTTATTGACTTTTTGTTGTCCAGTAACGTCGTGGGGGTACACGAGAGGTTTATTTACTAAATTATTATTGGTTATCGTTAAAGTTGCCTTGTCTGTTCTAGTTGTCTGGTTCATTTCACGATATGGGTATTTCGCTATTGGTAGGGTCTTGTTGGAACATATACTTTATTGTAATGAACTGACTGCAACATGGGCTTTGCAGCTTGGAGCGTATGTTCAACCGACACGCTTCGCGGTTGAACATAAGCTCTGATCCGCAAACCTCCAGACCATGTTACCGTCAATTCATCACAATAACATATGATGTTTTATCTAACAATCATACAGATTTTGGCCTGAAAACCTCGAGAAACGGTACGTATCACATAATGTGTTCCGATTCCGTATCATATAGACGACTTATTCTGATTCCGTATCATATAGACAACTCGTTTCCGGTAACACGACAACGACAGTTACGGGCGATTGGCTAAAATGGTACGATAAATAGAAACTGCACAGTTCAATATTACACCAACCCGGATGTGCTCATGTCGCAAACTCGTAAAGTCAAGCGGATCATCACAGGAAGTGACACTGAGGGTGTATAATTTTACAACGCAACTGTGGAAATTGGCGGTGACCGCGTTACTCATTGTTTGTTAAAGTGCACGACAATATTGTTCCATAAAATATTGTTTTTTTTGAAAAAATTCTCGCCCAGCATTATGTCCCAAAGCAAAGCTGTATTAATAATTTAAGATTTAATCTGTTTATCTGACAGAATTGTTAGATAAATAAATTATCATGATAATGTGCATGTCCTGTGATTTGCATCAGATTCTCGGTGATGTCCAGAATGGGATCACAACTCGTTGGCAAAGCCGCCTCGAATCTGATACAAATCACAGGACATGCACATTATCACGATAATCTGTATATATCCCTCGCGACTTTCTCTTCATCTGATACTTTATTAGTTCCGATAGTTTTCCCTATGGACGGTTCTAAACATGACGGTGCCCATTCCTGTGTGCTATACCTTTTCTAAAAGTAGCCGTGAAATATTCTGACACTTTCGACTGACGAAACACAACGCGCAATTTTGAGAGATTTTTTTTCAGAATTCAGTTTCGTTATTTTTAAGTTCAAGACAGAAAATGCTTCTCTCGGGCAAGTACTTGACAATATGCAGTGTACTTATATTGGAATCCTGTTGGATAGCAAGAATCTTACTCGGGTTTTTCCGGTATAATATAACATTTTTTTGCACGGCGTGTCGTTGACTATGGAAAAATAGTGGTCCTCGATTACGAATAGTCCACGCGCCTCCGACGCGTGGACTATTTCTCTTCGAGGACCACTGGGTAGTGATGGGCAACTTCAAGTCGCGTATTATTTATAATAAAGATAATGTATGGGAAACAACTATTGCTGGTTATCTTCTCTATACCAAATTAACTCTTAATCTAACGGGACTAGAATACAGCACTACAATATTTATCCTACAAAACTAAAGAAAAAAAATCTTTTTTACTTCCAAATATAATTTACGATCCCTCAATTAGACGAGTGCAACCCGCTCGTTGGTGTGTGAAGTCATAAGCTATGTTCGGGGGGCAAATATTGAAAACAAAATTGAAAGGTGACGCTAGTGAGTTATTGGATATGGGTTAAAAATTAGATTGATCTTTGTGAGATATGCCTTGTAACTTTTGATCGGCTTATATTTAAGAGCCCACGGAAATGTCATCGAGGAACCTATCAAGTCGAAAGCTAGTTAGTTTTTCATTCGTCAGTGATAAATAATGTGTGTTCATTCCTCTAATAGAATATTTACAGTGGTGGAAGCAAAGATAAACACAGAATTTCGAATTTATCAATCATTTCACGATCTCCCAATCTATTTTGTATGCCGAGTAATCTGACTTAACTACAAGAAAATGATTTTTTGCAGCTGATTTATTTCAACAAACACGATAGCAATTAACAGTGGCGTGTAACTGCATCCTCGTTACCACTTAACAATTTCCATTCGCATGATACACGTCCTAAATCAAATTGAAAAATTCGCTACATTGGCAACAAGCAATGGCAGATCCAGAGGGCTAAGCGAATGAGGCAACACCCCCTGCCCCATTTGGGTATACGAATAAAAACACCATTTCACATAAAAACCTATCGTCCCTTGAGTGGGAAAAGATGCCATTTGCAATGCTTTAGCATTGCAGATGGTGTCTTATTCCACTCAAAGGACGTCATTTTCTGTTTACCTGGTCGTTTTTCAAGGAATGTCTGGGCAAATCGTGACAACATCTAGTCCATAGTGCAAGAGGGCAAAACTGCTTAATGGGTCAGTTAGCCGCTAAATTAAAACAAATAAGTTGATTTGACGAACCCACAAATTTTATTTTGCAAAAATACCCTTTTACTTCATATATCATTTGTATGAAAACGCCCGTTTCAAGTAACAAAATTAATTTGAAGATAATCTACAGACTTTTTCATAAACGCATGCTCCCCTCATAAATCTAATTACCCGATCACTAACCAAGTAATAACCTCTTTATTTATTAAACCAACACAAACAATTACAAAATGTTCTCAGATATGATACAGTTTTCTGACAGTGTTATTCTGTCATTCCTTTTACAGTTAAAACTAGAAGTCCTGTCATGAACAGTGCGCTTATCTAGGCTTAATTACGCTTGGGAATTGCGCGCAATTGCCATATCGAATGACATCCAGAGCACGGCAGGTTCTCCTGGTTACTCAATGGAAACACGGGCAATGTTTCTGCCAATGGACCTCCGGGTTACCCGGAGGTCCATTGGCTGAAGCATTGCTTGTGCACAGGACATATGTACAGAATTTGATAGCCTTACTGTGATCATAACGCGTAGATTAACGCGCAGATGGACAGGCTATTTGTGCGCATTTCATGACAGGACTTCTAGTTTTAACTGTATAAAGTCCGAGTTTTCCCATTCTCCCAGTTCAGCTATCCGAGTATTTTGGCTACCTCAGTGGGGAAGCCACAACGTTCGTATAACTGAACCATCTCTTCTCTCACTTTGGCGAATCTCTGATATATCAAATAAATAATATGGTTAAAAATAGAGAAAGCAAAACACTTGAAATTTAAACACTATCCAACGGAAATAAGATATATTCTCCTATTCAATTTTTTCTCTAAAATATAACACTATGCCCCCCCCCCCCCCCAAAAAAAAAAAAAAAAAACATAATTAAAGAAATCAATTTTTGATATTAGCATATAATGCGCTCGTGGCAATCAAGGCAGAGATGCAATCTGGAGTGCATTCAAAAACAAAAGTTTTAAATGTCGGATTAACTGTTCGTCACAGTCAGAGGCTTGTGTAACTGTTTTTTCTGGTCGTGAGGCGCGGCGATAGTATTTACGGCACAGCTACGATGGACTGGTCACCTTCCCGGTTGTACAATAATACCATTGACGCAATAATATTAGATTCTATACACTAATTATAGAAATAATTATCAAAAAATTAATTAATGAAGCACCGGGTATAACCAGACAGAAATTGTGACAGAAATTAGCGATTTAAAACATCACCGCGTGCTACAAACGGAACGTGGCGATACAATAAACAGTTGATGCCCCGGCATGGCTTGATGAGATAGTTGCAATATAACCCAATAAGGATTGTAGTTTTAAAACTCAAATCTTCTTGGATATTTATTTGTGGATAAATAGAATATACACGAAGTACTCGTGATGCAAATTCTTATTTAGTGAAGAAGTGGCGTGCTCCAAACTGGTGCTACTGCTCCCGCTCACACAACTGTCCGAATCGGGTACCACATCCGTTCATTTGTATTGACTGACATAAGTTCAAGTCTGAAATCTATTTTTGTAAAACTGTACATGATTGCTAGCAAGCGCGAATCGATATCCAACGTTCCAATCGAGATGAAAATGTCCCGACTTGAAAACTTATTGGGATGTCACCCTCCCCCATCCCCCTTCGTTACGCCCCTCTCGATTCTACTTATGAAGTATTTTGCACATCATTTCATCACCAGTTTCAATTCGTACATCTTTCCAGCTGAAAAGAAACTAGTACTCTTTTACGGGCGTAAAGCTTTTTAGATGTCTATCTTTCGACGATAGTATCACGAACACATCCCACTATTTGTATGGAAATGTCGATAAGTATCGAAAGATGAATATTCACAGCAAATTACCTTATCAGGAGAATCAAATTTGTCTTTCTAAATATCGAGAGATTTTCCCCATGTGGAATGTCATATTCTTCCAAAGGTTAAATGACCTCTGATATTAATTTGAATTGTATTATTTTTTAAGCTTATTTGTTTTACAAGCATTGGCGACCATCTTATATTACCGCTTCTCCTTGGCCCAGTCTTGGACCAATTGTGCCGGGATGTGAGCTGACCTTCCCAGCGGGAACTTTATATTATGGTTGAACGCGAATGCACGGGATAGCTCAAACATGGGCGAAGCTAAGAGGTGTGGTACCCGCCTCCCCAATAATATTTCTAGTCGCGAAATTTTTCGTCTGATTTAGAGTCTTAGGTATAGCTCTGATTTTGCACTTTCTAGCGGGACTAGCTTTAACACTTCGACTGGTCGTCTCTTGAGTTCCAATGTGTTCTATGTGCCTACTGGCACATAGAACACATTGGAACTCAGGGGACGTGGTGCCATGCAGTTCAGCCGCTGTGGACTGGTCACTTTCCACAGGTGGGCAATATTTCCACGGACGCAATAATATTAGATTCCAAGCAGTAATTATAGAAATGATCATCAAACATTTAATTAATGAAACACCGGGTTCAACCAGGTGCTTCATTAATTAAAATTTTGCAGATGACAATTTTTATTACCTAGTAAACGCATGAGTGGGCATCACTGCCCACGCGCAGTTACAACCAATCCACGGCGACTGTACTGTACGCACAGTCGGTCAAACAAATGGAGGTCTGTAGTACTCGAGTCAAGCTGATATGATTCCAGAGTAACCACTTTGGAGTACGGTACCTGTTAATGTTTTGGACGTCAGGGAAGCCCATATACATATAGAATATACCCATAGTAGCTTGGTGTACCAACTGTTCACCACGAGTGGTGAAGTGGTGTTAACCGCGAGCCTTCGTCGCGCGGTTAACACCACTTCACCACTCGTGGTGAACATTTGGTACACCAAGCTACTTTGGATATATTTTATTTATACCATGATCGTCAGATTATTAAGAGTCGCTATTATTTTTTCTCGATTTTACTGAGCACCAGACGTACATACGGGCGAATCTATTTTTCTTTACACGAGCATCGGTGGGCGGTACTTCCGCTGTCAATTTTATCGCCGAAACGAAATGAAAAAAAGAAACCGAGCCTTTTTCGTTTTAATAACATAATAACATACTATTTCGATTTATGCATGCTTTATTAACATGAGACAATGCATGTTTGTTAAATTTTTAACCCATTTAAAAACGTGATAAATAATTGCCACTTCCATTTCACTCTTCGCGAGGTGACATGCGATAAATTTAGACAAGTTTGCATTCAGGTCGACGTCACCAAAGGTCAACGGGGATGTAGTTCTACTGTAGGTGTAAATTTTTACTATTGAAATCCCATTGCTGGCGTGTTCATCACGGTTGGTGTGTAAAGCTAAAATTTATGTCATAGGCTTTTCATATATAGTAGAATAGGTAATCGCGATTACTACGTGCATATTTTATGTATCAAAGTACTCTAAGGTTTTCAAATATAATCCCAACTAATATTCCAGCTACATCGTCAAGACATGTCTTCTGCTAATTGGAATATTTTATCAGTCGGGACTTGGGCCATAGTAATCGAGACAAATGAGGTTTACATGCCTCTCAATCGGTCGTGACGCGCCTGGTAACTTTTTTCGTGCCCGTGTTTTTTTTCATTCGACCTTTTTTATTGAAATAAAAATAGAGCCGGCTAACTGGCACGTGACTATTATCAAATGGGTAAAGAGTAATAATTTAATCACACAACCATTCTGGGCTGTAAAATTGAATGTGTGCTGATTCTCTCAACAAACCTTTATAAATGTTTTCCTCAAACGTTGTTTATATGGGTTTTAGCGACAGTGCTACCAGAATGAAAAGCAGTTTTCTCACAAGAGTTCGAGTATTAATCAAGAACCGTCCGTACACATATCGTTATCTTCCTTCGAATGTCCTGTAGTCTATACGATGCAATGGTCATGGTTAGCACTGTTTAACACAGCACTTAACAATTAGTGGGCATCCGTCGGCGTAATTTAGAATTGAGCAATTAACAAATTATTTTAAAACAAAATTGAACAAAACTATATCATGTAGCCCCCCATTGGAACGAGTTCTTCGAGCTCGTTCAAATGAACGGTCACAAGGGGACAGTTGATTACATTTTTTAAAGCATTGCAAAAATGATTAAAATAGCAAATTTGATGTATAACTTGGGTAAAGAGCTAATTGACAAACTGGTGACTTACTTCACGTTGAACACATAAAAGAGAGATGACTTTCTCTTCAGATCACGTGACAACAGATAAACCAGGAGTCGGACTTCTTATCTTCGATCAGTGATGCTTTCATGTGGAAACACAGGGGGACGCCGTTCACGCACCTTTGTGTTGGTGTGGACAACGTACGCTCCATGCAATTGCATGGCCTCGAATGCCTTGATCTTCACGAATAACCAACACAGCCAGCACTCGCTTGTCTTTCAAGACACACTAAACATATTTTAGCTGTGTGAAACTCGCGCAGCTCAGCTCTTATGAAGCGTTTTGGGTACTAAAAATTCCATATTCTCCCTATTAAGAGAGAGAAACTCCCAACCAGTCCCGGGCTCTTCCCCGGCGTTGCGCCTTGGGTCGGCCATCGATGTGTATAGAGCGCTCATTCAGAACGAGGCGCTGAACATGCCGCGATGGGCGACTCGGCAGGACCCTCTCCTCCCCCATTTCGCATCAGTGTCATCCACCTAGTGAACATAACATAACCTTAGGCGTTCCCTCACCCAAACATCGAGTGTAGTCAAAGATGATTGTTAGGCGTTGTAATGGATTTTAGAACATAGTTTGATCCATATATTTGAATATGTTTGGTTTAAAAATAATTTGCGACAAATTTCAAACAAATAGCCTCTCCTTTCCACAAAAGGTTCCTGAATGGAAACGACCTTGACAATAATCACCAGACGTAGACGAATATGTCTTGTTTTTGAGCTTAGGTTAAGTAGTGATTTCATTCTGAGTACTGGAGGTTTGTACGATGAAATTATTAATTATCTCTGTTATCTATGTAATGTTCTCTGTACATATGTTCAAAGACATCCAAAGTTCCCTTTTCGCTAATGTGTATGTACACAAGGCCAAAGACGAACACTATTTATTTATTTATTTATTTATTTATTTATTTATTTATTTATTTATTTATTTATATGTAACTCTTTGAGCACTGGTGGCATCTTCCATGTCAGTTGAAATGCAGCAATTAGAAGAGTCCATATTCATTATTTGGGGGTTGACCAAACAATATTTTCAGCGTGCAGCCTTGAGGCTGCACGTTGAGAATATTGATTGGTCTACCCAACCCTTAACTTTGCAGGCATCCTATTTAATGAAAGAATGACGTACCATATCCCTGGGTCGGTAAAGCGGCCTCTCGTGCTCAAAGGGTTAAGGATAATTTCAACATCTTTGGCTGTATCGTAATTACAATATAAATATAATTACAAAAGTAGTGGAAAGGCATTGTATATATTGTTTTTCCTGTTATATTTTACTCTACAGGTTTTCGAAAATGAGATAAATCCATAGGATTTAGATGGTTGTTGAGTTTTCGTGCAAACAATGCCTCTAACCTTTAATGGGGGATAAAAGGCCCCGGCTTTATCTGATTGATGGAAAATGTACTAAGCTTGTAAGTGTGAATAAAATTTTAAAGTGCATGTTTTGGAAAAATTATAAAATATTAGTGACAATTGGCTTCTGAAATGAGTGAGAGAAGATAAAAATTGGGTGGGGGTAGGTAAAAATATGTCTATTCCATTCAGTGCGAAACTGGACGGGAGTTAGGAATCACAAAATTTAAAGGCAAAATTCACATGGCGATCTATATTATTTTTCAGTATATTTTTTTCATGAGATGATAAACTAAATGGATAGATGGTTATTTTTGCCCAAATCAGCTCGATGAGATGGAGAGTGGACGAAAGATTAGCACTGTCGTCAATGGAAAAAAAACACTGTATTGTAACCTGAAATACAGTTCGTCATGTGACAGTGATTTAATTAGACAGCTTTCAAACAAATCATGCTGTGAATCTTCCGTTGTATTTTCGAAGTCAACGTTTCCGTACAAAGAGTTATATCACTAGCAAATTGCCACAAGCTCTGTTTTTAAATTATATTTCTAAATTCAGTTTCTTCTGCCAGTGATAACATGTCAGATGAGGATGTCATATTTGTATCACTGGCGTGAGATGCAATCTATCGTACGACATTAGCACTGCTGACATTCTTCATTTCCATACAATATCATTTTTCATTTTTAATTATTTTTTTCAGTTATTTATTTAAGTTGTTAGTTTGCTGTCCAACTTTATCTCGATACTGGCCTTAAAATTTGTCCCTATTCGCGAGAATCTGTTTTAATTCTCGCGAACCCTTTCTGCGAAGATCAAATTTTACTTCTAAAATATTTGAGAATTTGTGAGTACTGCTTGTGCGTGCAATCATTTCTTATTCCATTGTTAAAAACACAACCTTATATATTTTTATATTCACTAGAGTTTAACTGTTCGGGGGTCCAATGACAATTTTAGTAAGTTTATTATCTTCCATGTACGTGTGGAACATCCATGCTTTTGATAGGTTTCCTGATGGAAATTTACAGTACCTTGGCAGTAGTTTCTACTGAAGTCTTGGCTGCCTGTATAGGCAGCCAAGACTTCATTAGACACCATTGCTAAGTCAAAGTAGGCAGCCAAGACTTCACTAGACACCAGTGCTAAGTCAAAGTATTACCTTAAGATCAGAGAGCAAAATATAAGTTGAATTCTCCATACTTTTAAGGACGCTTTCAAATGAACAAGAATCAAATGAACCTTTGCGAGAATCAACAAGATTCGATTCTGATTCTCCCATGATTTTTTTTTTATTTTCTACAGATGTCATGGGTCATACAGTACGGCCACCGTGGACTGGTCACTTCCCACGGGGTGGACAGCATCAGATTGCAAACTCTAATTATAGGAATAATCATCAAAAAATTAATTAATGAATCATCGGGTATCAATGCTTCATTAATTAAAATTTTGCTGATGATGATTTTTATTACCTGGTAAACGCATGCGTGGACATAACTGCCCACCCCTGGATTTCGACTAGTCCAAGGCGATTGTATTGTAGGTGTTTTCTCAACAATTACTTGCTTCTTAATCGGACCTTCCTAGGGACAGTTGTAGCATCGAACATTTGTTAGCATCTACTGAGTTGAAAGAAGAAAGTGCATATTGCTTCTCCACATATTCCTCCTTAAATGTTGTCAGGGGAGTCGCTAAAAACGACGCCTGCTTCTCCACATATTCCTCCTTAAATGTTGTCAGGGGAGTCGCTAAAAGCGATTTTTGAGAATAGCGCTGGCCGGTTTTGGCCGTTACGTTAGGTAAAGGGTTAAAAGACCAGATTTGAAGTGTGGACTTGTGTCAGATACACAGTTTGTCATACAAATGGAATACTTCAATACCTGATTCGGTCTTTTGGGTGTCCAGCATATCTGATTTTTGGAGTACCGGTAGGGTGCGTGTTAATTCAATAAAAAGTTGCGTCAAGACCATTACCTGTGTATTTTATTTATTCACTAATACATTTCCATGAAGTTTTGAGTTTTCTTACACGCCTGTTCTATGAAATCCCCATTTACAGCAACACTAAACCATGCGGTAAATGAAAAGCTGTTCCGCACACATGTGCGGAACGGAAATCGTTGACGGACTGTTTTTAAATAGAAGCGAAACCTTCCTGGAATTTTCTACAAATTGTGCCCCGCAGTTACAATTTTAATCGCTAGCGATAGCTAAAAATAGTAACACGGGTTCCTCTCGAAAATTTGGTTGACGATAAAATGTGTTCTTTTTGTTGATGGTTCGTCCACTGAGTTCCAATGTGTTCTATGTACCTACTCGAGGCCGCGGCCTATCGTTTTATCCTTCCACGTTGGCACTCGTGTCATATCGACTAACCATTCACACGCGTGTGTCGTTCTGTGCATTTATAACTAATCCCGACTGACTAACATTCCAACCACATCATCGAGGTATGCCTTCGACGAAGGACTGCCTTGATGATGTAGTTGGAATGTTAGTCAGTCGGGACGTAAGCCCTCACAGTCGGGACAAATCCCAATAGGTCATCTTTGCAATGCCCCTGAATGCTATCTTTCTAAATTCCATTCTGACGAATAACTTAACGAGAGTGACTTTTAAAATTGAGTGTGTTTGTCGAATTAGGCAGGCATACGCACATTCATTTTTTTTTCAAGTCAAATTAAGTGAAATGTAGACAGACTTCCTCGTGAAATGCGAGCGCGATATCGCCTTAGGTCTATAGTATCCTCTAGTGGTCCATAAGTTCTTCTCCGAAACGACAGTGATCTTTCATCAAATATAAAGTGAATGTTTCCCGAGTTAATATCTGTCAAATGGATTCCAAGGACGTCACGATTATTGTGGTTTTATTATTCTAGAGGCACCTCAGTGTTTGGTTTGTGGTGTTTACCGTCAGTAGCAGTCCAGTTTTACTTCGTGTTACGTTTTCCAATTGCCAATAGATTAACCCTTTGAACTCTGGTGGTATCTTCCATGTCAGTTCAATGGCAGCAATTGGAAGAGTCCATATTTATTACTTGGGGTTAGACCAATTAATATTTTCAACGTGCAGCCTTGGGGCTGCACGTTGAAAATATTGATTGGTCCACACCACACAATTACCTTGTAACCATCCCATTTAATGACATCACGACGTAGCTTGTGACCCGGCCGGAAAAAACGGCCTCTGGGGTTGAAAGGATTAAATTTTGAGGCCAAAATATGCTCCCAGTTGTTTCAAACACCACCAAGGTGTTTATATTCGTTTTTAATAGTCTGCTTTTGTTTGCCAATTCCAAAATCCTTTGAATTCAAGAATCATAACATCTCGCGCATCAAGAAAAATATGAAAATTGTATTTTTAAGTCGAGATCATTCTTCTGAACAAGCACTTAAAAATGGAGGTGTCTGTAAATACTCATTACAGATGACCTCCCCTTTGACGTTGCAGTTCACCGTTGAAGATTTGGAATTTGACTGAGCGCGATAGTTTGTGACGGGTATTAACCCTTTGAACCCAAGTTTCCTGGAATGGTATCGCCTTTTACAGTGACATGGATCAGTCCAATATCAATATATAGGGTTGATAAAATAATAACTGCAGTCTACAGCCGTCTGGCTGTTGACTGCAGTCATCATTTTCTCATCAATGCCCAATGCATCGTTCTCTTACAATAAGCTAAAGTGGGACGAAATTATGCCTTGGGCCGAAAAATCGAGCTTACGAGTTCGAAGTTTAAGACAACAAGCAAAATCGATTATGGGCTTTTTAACACAATTAATCAATATTTATTTATTTATTAATTTATTTATTATTATTTTTTATTTAGTTATTTATTTATTTATTGTGATTAACGACACTTTCGACAACCAGGGTCACATCGTGTGGGACAGTTGTCGGGTGGAGTAAGCTGGAGTACCCGGAGAGAACCACCGAGCAGCAGCGAGCAACTGTCAGACTCTCCAGCGAACTAACTCCACACAGGCAGCGTTGAGGACAAGTGCTCCATCAACGTGTTGTGCGCCTTAGTTCATAGCGCCACAGTGCCCCCACGTGGGCTGTCTGGATTAAGTGCCTTGCCCAAGGACACAATGCAGTTACTCCCGGCGGTAATCGAACCGTTGTCCTTTCGGTTTGAAGTACATTGCCGTAACCACTGAGCCGCCGCGCTTCCCTAATTAATAGTTATCAAACACGAATAGGAGATAATTATAATTATAGTCCTAGAAATGTTAGACCTAGGAATATAATTCCGCGGAATAATAGTCCAGAGGGACTAACGTTCCTACGGACTATCGTTCCTGTCACACCGGACCAAAAAATGTTTAAACGACTATAAATGTTCATATTTCGACTCTGATTGTAACGAAGTCGTTGAGCTCGTTCCAATGACACGCCATCAACAATGTTTATGAGGCCAAAATTGAAAATAAAATTATAAATTTCATTGAGGAGTTTTGTGAAAGCCGCTGGTCGGTTATAGGGGTTAGGATTCTCATGGATTAATCTAGTTTGTCCCACCTATCCAGTTGGTAATGAACACGAATTGAGTTACGCGAATAACTTACTAGATACTGATTATAATCCGTCTCCCATTGATCCAACCAATTTTCACACATTTTACCGAAACAATAGCAACCGGGAAAGTGAGACAACCACAGTTATTGCTTTAACATTAATAAACGATAAAAAAAATTAAGTTCTGCTTTGCTGGGTACATTGGCACAATGCCGTAGTTTCCTTTCTTTGCCGCCTGATATTTGATGTAAAAAAAACAAAAATATGGTGTCAGGGCAAAAACAGTCTAAAAGGGAGGAGGCCCCCTCCCTCTACTTTCAAGTTCAGAAAAATGCATATTTTCTTCTCTCTGTGTAATGAGCACACCTGTTTTAATTAGATAATTAGCCTTAGGCGATTCACAGTGGGATACTTCTCTGGCATATTACTATTCAGAATAAAATATCCCCATGCTCGTTGATCTCGAAGTGGCCGGCGCTTAGATTGATTTCAATCGTCACGGCTATCAAGTATATTATTTCTCGGGATACGCTTGCATAGGCATTGGCGCACGGCGACTTTATCTTCAGAAATGTGGCGTGCCATGTTTTGGCATCTTGAAATATTATTATCTGACCATCCCAAGGCCAGGTATAAAGAATGGGGAACAAGCTAGTTCAGAGAGACCTGGGTTCCGACCGTTTAGGAGAGAGATTTTAGTTCGGCTGAATAGGAGACGCCATATAGGGTCTCGTACGAGGTGTGCAATATTTATACCCAAGGTTTCTGCTCTGGTTAAGGCGAGGAGACACCCCCCCCCCCCACAATTCCCGGGGAATTATCATATAATGACCTAGTCACGTTACATAGACGCAGACGCGGATTATCCTGGTAACTCAATCGTGTGACGTCATTATCATGATCATCCAGTGCCCAACATGGTGAAGGCGGGGGTGGTGGAGGAGGGGTGCTATTTTATCCGGTTGGTACGTTTACCAACATGCGTAATCTCCGCTTCCAGAAATGTAGTGTACCATAGTCCCCTGACGCCTTTGGGGATGGGCAAATGCCTCTGTTTCTGTTTGTTTTAGGCATCTAAGACTCATTTGTCGCATATTTCTTAGTCATAAGAATATCTTATTGTTCATTAATTTGGCATTTTAACAGCTAACAGTGAACAAAAATGAGGTGGAGTTAAAAGAGGTCAAAAAGTTGGATGGAGCGAGGTACATTTGGTGGATGTGGCGGGATGGTAGTGTCGCACGGAAGAATAAAAAGATGCGAGACTGGGCAGGAAGGGGAATGGGGTTTAGGAGGATTGAAAGGGGTGGGCAGGGATTAGGCTGATAAAGAGAGGAGGTCATGGATTAGTACATCAGAGTGATTGCGCAGAGAAAGCTATCTGATAATAATATAAGACAGTAGTGCTAGACGGTATGATAATATAGATGATGGAGATGTTGGAAGAAGTGGAAGTGATGAATTTGGGATTACAGGTTCTGGAAAAGGCGGAATCACTAGAATAGGCAGCATACCGCCTTTATGCGGCAATAAATGGTAAGTGGTAAAGTCCATCTACAATAGCTGTAACTTGAATTAGTATACAGAAGTTATAACATTATCGGTTAATTTGTTGTAACATAACGGGTTGAAAAAAGTTATAACATTATGCGTCGATTTTTATAACATAACAGGTTGAAAAAAGTTATAACATTATGAGGAGTTTATAACATTATCGGTTGTTTACTACATTTTTGTAACATTATGCGCTGGTGTAACATTATGCGGCGTTGTAACATTATCGGTTGTAACACACCCGACACTCAGAGCTGCAGACGCGCACAGATGCAAAAGATTAAGACTAGGTGTTTTAAGCTCTTGTTGCGAGCCCGCGACAGTGACATTTTGAGGGTGTACTATAGCGCCAGTACAGGGTTACAGATAGACTGAATTGATGAAAAACTATTTAACCCCTGTGATAATTGATTTGTGTTGATCAAATTGTTAAATGTGCTGAATGTGGAACGAGTTTATTTTAAATGTAAATAAAAGAATCGTTGTTACTTTAATTATTGTTTCCTTTTTGCAGCCTGAAGTGATTGGGAATCACACCTAACGAACGTTTATTTCGAGTTCACTTGTCAGGGAAGAAAATCATAGTGCGGTCCCAAGTCAGCTCTGTGAGCCTAGTTTGGCCCGTGCCCGGAGTCCGATCCTCCTTGTTGGCTCGTGACCCAATATATTTAATGGCGAGGCTAAACAATCCCATGTCACCCCTCCCACGCGGATACAGGTGTTTGACGTATGGCCCTAACTAAAAAGTGTATTCCAGACTCGGACACGGCCTCGGTATACACTTTTTAGTAATAGCCCCAAAACATCACTTGAACCGTACATAAAGGATGGAACACACCCATCATACAATGCCCATTACATGTGAATGAATACATGAGATCAGAGGTCAGGGCGAGTGACATTGATTAAAAAGAGTATTTACCGTGTTTACTGAATGCGTGCGTGGTGAAGACTGGCATTCCGAACAACATCAGGCTCCTTTGAAACGCCACCGACTTTCAAGAAGCGAATCTGATAGCGAGAAGTAACCCACCTTCTGTTTCTGGTGTCATCTGTCGTTAGTTGGTCAAAGACTGACATTGTGATATCTAACCTTGTTCTGTAGATGAAAAACAGTTCGTTCTCACCAGCTGAGACATTCAGATGTCAAAAAGAGGAATTAGTCATTTCGTCCCCTGAGTTCCAATGTGTTCTATGTGCCAGTAGGCACATAGAACACATTGGAACTCAAGAGACGATTTGGTAATAAAAAACGAGGAAAGATTTGGGTTCATAACAGTTTGAGTTAGTTGATTTTGGAGGCTGAATTGAATCAATCTTCTCCGTTTTTTTTCAAAAATTGTTTATCCCATTAAATTGCACATTATATGATAAAAAGATTGTTAAATTCGTGACGATTTGATATGAAATGTCTTAATCTCGTTCACTAAAATCGATTTGAGCCGCGGTTAACCAATATTTCGATCACTTTTAATGAATGAGGTTAATAAATTTTATATAAAAATCGACACGAATTCAAGATTCTCTATTTGTGGTGAGGATATTCCCGATACTGTACTGCAATACCATTAGTATCATTTTATTTCTCCGCTGTTGATATGGCGTGGGAAAGCCCCGAGTCATTAAAATATTGAGCTCTAAAGAAAAGGGAGGGAAAGAAAAAGTTTATATTGGCAATTCGAAGCAATGTTCATTCAAAGTATAAACCTTTACCCAACGTTACGGCCAAAGCCGACCAGCGCTATTCTAAAAAATCACCAATTAATTTTTATTATATTTTTATATTTTGTCTCAAAAACATAGGTTATGACCCCTCGTCGAGCTCGTTCCAAAAAGGGATCATAACCTATGTTTTTGAGACAAAAAATGAAAACAATTAGTTATTCTAGAATTTTGTTTGCAAGTGTCGTCTGCTTTTCGTGTTAGGTAAAGGGTTAAGCTGTGAACAAGTCACTTTCCACGAGTGGACAATATTTCCACGGATGCAAAATGTGATTTCAAACATCAATTATAGGAATAATCATAACAATTTTAATTAATGAAGCACCGGGTAAATCCGGTCCTTCAATAATTAAAATTTTGCTGAGGATGATTTTTTAGTACCTGGTAAACGCATGCGTAGACATCACTGCCCAGGCGTGGATTACGACCAGATCACGGCCACTGTCCTGGATGAGGGGGATGAGAGAACTTGATATATCCTCTCAGGTAAACGAAAAGAAGGAAACAAGAGAAAATGAAACGGAAAGAAAGAAACAGGTTAATAACAACAATAATCATATTACTCCCAGCATAGGGATGATGTTTCGGTTAAAATTTGTTTCCAGTTTTTTAGGTATTTAAATCAACTATTTATTTCCATACATTTGCATGAAAATGATTTGAAATTCCATTTTTCATTCTAATTTTAGGAAATAAATTTGTTGCAAATCCACAAAATGATTGAAATAAATTTGGATAAATTTGTGTAGTCAATCCTAATCATAAATGCGTTTCTTTGAGTTTTTGTTTTTGTATTGAGGTTCAATAACACTTTCGACAGCCAGGGTCACCTCATGTCGGACAGGTCTGCGGTGGAAGAAGCGAGAACCACAGAACAGAGGTATGAAACTTTAAGACCCCCAGTGTACTAACTCCACACAAGAGAGGTTTGCATCGGTTTTAGACAAGTGCACCATCGACATGCAATACGCCTTTGTACACATCGCCAAACTGTCCCCACGTGGGCATTCGCGATTAAGTGCCTTGAGCAAGGACACAACGCAGTTACCCTTGGTGGGGGGTCGAACCGTGGAGCTTTCGATTTGAAGTACAATGGCGTAACCATTGAGCAACAGCGCTCCCGTATTTCTTTGTGTGTACGAATATTTTTTCTCAACAAATATCATTTTTAATGTTTTGTAATAAATGAATATACAAATATAGAAAAGAAGACCTTTCCTACCCACGAGAATTGTTTTTGTAGGGGAGTGGTGGGGGTCATTAATAATAATAATTCCTCGGCCCTCGGCTGATTTGTCGCTGTCCACTAACGAGGAGGCCTACATTAACCCAGTGCCCGCCAGGGTATTTCTCTCCCAATCTCCCTCTTAATCTCCCAGCATTCAGTGAAAACTGTTTCATAACACCCCCCCCCCCCCCCACCTCCCCCCTCCATTGGTACTTTCTCGATCTATACCCCTTTCTTCATGGCATTCCTCATCCATTTATCTTTCATGGTTCCATCTCAGTTTTTCATTAGTTTCCCAAGGTATCTTGTTCTACTTGGCAAATATTTGGGGCATTCTAAAATGAAATGTTCCAGGGTCTTAAAAGATCATTAAGATTCCTAATAGAAAATATGTCTCTTTCTGTTCGTTACTTCTTTTCTTTTTGCTTTTTTCTGTTTTTGTTTTTATTTTCAGTTTCTTTCCGTCGTAAATTTAACCTCTCAATATTATATTTATGAAGAGTCTTGGCCTACACAATCCACCTACTGGAAAAGGGGGACCGATTTGTTCATAAAGTCCAATTGGATACTGGGAATGAATTTGTTGTTTATTGTGACGTTTGTTTGGTCGAAGAGGTTTTACAAATTCTTTCAGTCTGGAAAAGAAACAGAGAATGGATTATAGATTGCTTCACACATAAACAAAGCATTCACAGAGCAGAGTTTTCAAGGAACACATAACTCAAGTTCTGTGGACCCGCCAGCAAGAAAAGCAAATCCAGTGGTTCAGTCAGTGGACCACATGGTGCCTCTCCAGTGGCGGCGCTACGGGGGGGGGGGCATATGCCCCCCCCCAAACGAAGGCTTTGCCCCCCCCCCCCCCCAGTTGCCTCCCCCAACCATCTCGCATGCATTTCCATCCACCCTCACACACAAACACATTCAGTCACTCTCTCTCACACACACACACACACCCCTCTCTTTTTTATTCCCAATAATTTCCCATACACACTTAGCCCAAAGCCTCTGACTAGCTGATGAACACATCCAGGCAGTAGAGACTTAAAGACTCGGATGCAGATACTTATAAGTTATAATTAAGTTATGAGCCAACAAAGGCATGTCTATCCATGTCTATCCATATCCCTTGTCTAAAAAAATTCATGGATTTCGCATTATGACAGACGGGCATTATGAGTCTCTCTCTCTCTCTCTCTCTCTCTCTCTCTCACGCACAGACCCACCAGACGCGGATCCAGGATTTTTTGAAAGGAGGACCGCTAATTACCATTACATTTAGTCGAAACTTGGACCCAAAGTCCGTAATATAATTTTTTGGTTTGGTACGTCCACAGGAACCAAAAAAGTATATTACGGACTTTGGGTCCAAGTTTGGACTACCTCATAACAAAGTAATGATATGATCCTTTACGTATTTGCCCCCCCCCCCCCCCTTCATGGGAGTCTGCCCCCCTAGTTGCCTCTCCCCCCCCCCCCCCACAAAAAAATTTCTGGCGCCGCCACTGTGCCTCTTACGTTAGTTCACAAAACTGTAGATGTAGTACAGTCGCCGTGGACTGGTCATAATCCACGCGTGGACAGTGATGTCCACGCATGTGTTTACCAGGTAATACAAATCATCATCAGTAAAATTGTAATTCTACTCGGTGCTTCATTAATTAAACTGTTTGATGATTATTCCTATAATTAGTGTTTGGAATCTAATATTACTGCATTCGTGGAAATCCTGTCCACCCGTGGAAATCCTGTCCACCCGTGGAAAGTGACCGGTGCACGGTGGCCGTACGGTACTGTCTAATAATAAAAACCAGTCTGTCAGTCTTCCGTTGATAATCCACTTCTCACAGATTTTGTTTATTTTGTTTTTCACCTGAAAATTTTAACGTATAAGGATGGAAATCTTACATTTATCGCTAGGTAGAGAGGTAAGGTTCTAGTACTAAAGTGGGAATCATTTCAGACAATTAGGAAATAACGAAATATCCGCTCCTTATTTATCGTTATTCTACTAGTTACAATTGCGATAATTAGCAGGGGGCTACCATACAGACTTTTGCAAGAATATTTTCGCAGAATTGTGTTTTGTTATCCGGACATATAATATTTATTTATTTATTGGTGTTTAAGGTCACATACTTATGCTCAATGGCAAATCATGGCCGTGACAGTTTTACGGGTGGAGGAAGCCGGAGTACCCGGAGAGAACCACCGAGCAACGACGAGCAGCTGTCAGCTCCCCAACATCGTAACTCCACATTGCAGCACAGACAGGGTTAGATTGGTTGAAGACAGGCGTACCATCGACGTACAGTACGCCTTAGTACACGGCGTCATCGTTCCCCCATGTGGGCAATGGGGGTTAAGTGCCTTGCCCAAGGACACAGCACGGGAGTCCGAATCGATCGCTCAAACGGTCGCCCACCCGAGGACTAACCGGGCTTGACGTTGCTTTACTTCGGTGATCTTACGGGAACCGGTTACAGCAACGCCACCGCGACCCCTATCCGGACATATAAATGACCCACATGAATCAATGGCTTTTTTGAAGACATGCCAATTTACCTACCGGCACGACCCAGGTCTAAACGTTGTGAAAAAATGGTGGGGGTGGGAAATGTGTTTTGTTTCACAGTATATTTTATGCACCATTCCTCTTTGAGGCAATCACACTAAAGTCTTAAATTTAGTTACTCTTCAGAAATACTTGTTAGTGAGTAGCTATTCCATGGTGTATCTGTACAAAACTGATTATCAGAATTTGCAACTGGAAGAGGGGATTGTTTTGTTGTTGTACATATACTACAGTCCAAGCCGGGCTCCATAGTGCGTAAAACACATACCTGATTAAACTTATATCCCGTTCAATCCCGTATTGAATACTCGTAACAGAGGTGAGGGAATCCATGTTGCATTTAAAAGAAGCTTCGGTGAAAAGTTCATCTCACATCTCAGTTGGGCTGTAGAATATCCATTTCCCGTATACTAACCTCCACGTACAGCAAGGTATGCTTGAATTGATAAATAGATCAGCAATGCAGTACATGTAACCAATTCACTTATGAGTCAGTCATGGCTGACAATTTTCGTTGTTGGAATAGATTCAGAGTACAGTTAGCTCCCCTTATTTTCCTGAAGCTGCCAGGAAATTTAACTCTGAGGGTATGGGCATATTCATATAAAAACCTTAAATTTCGAAATGTTAGCAGATTTGTATCATCCATGTGCGCATCATTTCTCTAACTCCATGCATTCCTGTAGAATAGTATAAAAAATACAGAAGCTGACTTTTACAACTTATTTCCAATCTGTTTGAACGTTTGTCAATTGTTCTCTGTTGAAACCAATTTAAAAATAAGAAAGCGGCATTTTCACCATCTTTGAATGTTCTGTTAGTTTGTATCTGTTCATTGTATCAACAGTGTGCGCACCGTGGCATATACAGTACGTGGAGAGTGGATTGTAACGAAATCACCCGCGGAGTGGAGTTATCACCCAAACTATAACTTTCAAATTTTATACATATGGACAAAAAACACAAGCAATGTTTCAGCCAATGGACCTCCGGGTTTAACCCGGAGGTCCACTCGTTGAAACTTTGCCTGTGCTTGTTATGCTTTGCAATAAATTTGCAATTATTGTTTGGTTGAAATCTCCACTCTGTGGGTGATTTAGTGATAATGCACTCTCCAGGTACTGTAATACAGACATCGCCCTTTCCATTAATATAAAAGTCTGGGAGGTTAGATTTGTTAATTTGTTTTTCCTGGGTAGAAGAAAAACTTGCAAATTATTGTAAAAACACATTCACTAAAAATAGTCAAACTAGACAGTTACTCAGTATTTGTAGATGTAATACTGATTGGGATTTGTAATGACGGATTATCTGTGAAGTAGTTGCGGGTATGAAGACGTTGAATGATTTCTCTTAATGGCTACTTCGGATATTCCAGTAAAACTGCAAAACTCTCAGTTCTGGGCTTTCTTGCCCTCTCACCTCGACTCTCCAAATGAAAGGCAAGGGCGCCTACCTGACCATGGAGTTCGAAACGGAAGAGACGGCCCAACCACCCTAGGTGAGAGTAGTACCTTTGCTGAGAGGACTTCCTCTCACACTAGTCCTCACCCGAGGGAGTTCTGGACCAACAGAAAAGAGAAAGAACAAGAAGAAAAAAAGTCCATCGACCAAGCGCAGGGACAACCGGGGCCTGGAGTCTTGACTTGAGAAGAGAAGAACAGAGCAGAGACGGAGAAACAGGAGTCGGTGAGGGAGACAACCATCAAAGCGCCACCATGCTCCCCTCCTACGCCAACTCCCGCCTCACCACCGAAGAGATCGGAAGGCAGGGAGACAGAGAAGGCGGAAAAGGAGATAGAGTTCACTCCAACCAAACCTGGATCTCCTACCTGCTCGGACCAATCACGCCATCACCCCGGGGATGTAGAAGAGACCGATGAGGAGACCCTCGAGCAGCTGGAGGTGGGAAATGGAGGCGGAAGAAGAGCAGCGGCAAAAAGAACGCGAGGAGTACTGGAAGGAATATAATGAAGAAAATAGAATAGTGGAAGAAAAGATAAAAATTATTCATGCAAATCTTTCGGCAAACAAAACAACAAAGGAAACAAAATCAAACTCACCATCGGAAGCAACACCAGAGTAAAAGAAAAAAAAACACCGTCATTATATAGAGTCGAAAGGGGTTGCACAAACCAACACTGCCCCTGCGTGCCTTCGGCACACTGAAACCAATTCATTCCAAGTAGTTGGTTATCATTAGCTTGCCATAAAAGGAAATGTTTCCGCTTGCAACTTTTAAAATATCAAACAGCAAACAGTAAACATGGTTTTATTGTTTACTGATGTCAAGGGTATTGTCGCGACAGTTATTTTCGCGACAGTTACTCGCTTCTCAATTGAACTTTCCTCAAGCAACTAACAATTTAAAGGGAGACAACTTTATCAAAAGTCGATTTTCATGACGCTAAAAGTGAGTGATGGTCGATCTGGAGTCAATACTATAAAACTTTTACAATTGTATTTTCTAGAATTGTATTTTCTACCAATTAATATAATTCACTAAAATGAATCATTAGCATTGTAAAAGCTTTGAAAATGCTGATGGTTCATTTCAATTAGTTATTTCCATGATAGAAGATACAATTCTGAAAGTATCAACTGTAAAAGTGTTATAGTATTGGTCCCAGGTCACAATAACCTTCATTCGTAATTTGCTGGCTGTGTTTGTGAGAAAACGAAATTTCCAAATCATGATAACTTCAAACGTTGACTATAATTGACTAAAATGAATCATTAGCATTTTAAAAGATGTGGCAATTTGCCAGCTAGTAAATTGCCACATCTTTGAAAATGTTAATTGTTCATTTCAACCCATTTAAAGTCATAACTAAAAAAACACAATTATAGAAAATTCCATTGTAAAGATTTTATTGCATTGGCCCCTGTATGCATGCGCATTCTCACCGGGTCGCCACTAATACGTCAATTGAGTCTGTTTAACGCGTGCAAACAACAGCTCGAAACAGCAACAGCAGTCGTGCTAAATGTAATTGATAGAGTGTACAGTGACAAGAGCAATGGATATCTTCACAGATCAGACGCAACAATCTTACAGCTTGTGTTAAATCGTTACATGAGCTATCCACTGCACACTTGGGACTGGAGAAGATGGATGCTGTGAGATATTTTTGAATTTCTAATCGACTTGTTGAAATAACAAACTAAACTTAAAATTGCCTGGAGGCATTTCGTAATTACAATTGATTTTTTGACAAAGCCGTTGTTTGATATAACTGGCATTTAGAAACTGTATGAACTTGTTTAAGAAAAAGGTGCAGTTTTAATTTCAGATTGTTGACACGAAACTTGTAATAATCTTTCCAGTTTGACAGTCATATTAACTCGAGCCAACAAGACATGGCGGGAATTTCATCACATCCACAGAACCTTTTCCGCGTTTTGTGTTGGTACGTTGAATGTTTCATGTCAGACTCCAAAGTATTTCATTTTAAAGCGATAGCAAGGTAACGAATTCCATAAGGGAATTTTGTAATTCAGACTGAACAACATGTTTAAGTAAAAAGTCTGCTTTTTGTGAACGAATTTAGGAAAATAAATTTCTGCCCGGAAATAATTAGTGATTTGGTTGGCCAAGAATTATGGTTTAGCGTTCCCACGGTCTTGAATTATTGACGTCCTGCTCTATCGCAGGCTGAAATATAAATATTCAAAAATGTTACTTATAGCAAATAGTTTAAACATGACGTATATCCAACTGTACAAGCAAACATATAAATATAATAACTTTCTTATAATATTACATTTGTAACGTTGAATTCACGGACTGTTTGGTTGAATAGGTAGAGGACTCGACTGAAAGCTGGAACGACTAAAACTACATATCTTTTTGAAGTTAGCACCTGAAATAAGTAATGACAGGAACGTGAGAACCAGAGTGCCACTCAAACTTTTGGCAGAAAATAGTTCAGAGAGAGAGAGAGAGAGAGATAGAGAGAGAGATAGAGAGAGAGAAAGGGAGAGAGGGAGAGAGAGAGAGAGAGAACTTCTCAACCAATACAATATTATTTTTACACCATTATAAACGACCAGAAAATCAATGTCTGCGTGTGGAGAGAGATCCTCCACGACTCAATTGTAATCACACGAAGCTTGTATTTCACTCTTGTTAGTATGATTTTCCTCTTTCACGGCACAGAAGTAGAGAAAAATGCATAGTTTCGGCTACATAATTAACAACTTGACAAATTTCGGCCGGTGGGAAAATGTGTTAAATATAGAGCAAAAATGTTAAGTTTTCTCAGTGTTTCGATTCGTTCTGCATAAAAGTAGCTTTTTGTATTTATTACACGCCTGTTCTATGTGATCCTCATCTACAGCAATACTAAACCATGCGGAAAATGAAAATATGTTCCGCACATATATGCGGAACGGGAATCGTTGACGGTCTATTTTTAAATAGAAGCCAAATTTCACTGCAGTTTTCTACAAATCGTGCAAATTGCAATTTTAATCGCTAGCGATAGATGAAAATCGTTCACTGAGTTCCAATGTGTTCTATGTGCCAATAGGCACATAGAACACATTGGGACTCAGGGGACGAAATAGTATTACGGATTCTCCTCGCAAATCTGGTTGGCGATAAAATGTGTTCCCTTTGTTGATAGTTTTCAAATGAATGACTGAGTGTGCTTCTAATAATTGTTTTATAGACGGGGAGGCGTGTAATAAACACAGAACGACACGCGCGTGTGAATGAGTTAGTCGATATGGCACTCGTGCCATCGCAGAAGGATAAAACTCGAGACCTACGGCCTATCGTTTTACCCTTCCGCGCTGGCACTCGTGCCATATCGATTAACCCATTCGCGCGCGTGTGTCGTTCTGTGTATTTCTACAACGCCACTAAGGCAAATGGGCCACCAATGATATATATCAGTGTGGGGGTACATTTCTATGGCCATGAAGCCCCTCCCCACCACCACAAATTTGAAATGCTTCCTACGTCCTAGGGCCCTGCGAATATTCGAGATTCGATTCGATATCGATACCATACGTCGGCTTCGAGATCGATCTCGAATCAGTCTCAAGATTCGATTTTTTCGAATCTCTCGTACTAACTTCAATTTGTAACATTTCCAACAAAAATTGGATAAAACTGCCATTAGAAAATTCATTCATGTTGGCTCAATTCCTTTTTAATTGAGTAACTGACATTGTTTAATTGTTTGGTAAGTAGTGACTTTT
Organism: Pictodentalium vernedei; assembly: GCA_031216915.1. Taxonomy (NCBI): domain Eukaryota; kingdom Metazoa; phylum Mollusca; class Scaphopoda; order Dentaliida; family Dentaliidae; genus Pictodentalium; species Pictodentalium vernedei. Next base: position 247,829,200 of record CM062297.1, on the reverse strand, counting down.
GCCCAGAACATTATCCATAGTTTTAGTTTTTGAAGGCTTAACTTGTCATTATTCACGTTCTTATGAACGTGAATAGTAACAAGTTAAGCCTTCAAAAACTAAAACTATGGATAATAGGCCTAGCTGTTTCAGTGAATATTTATTTATTTGCTTTGAAAGTGTTCACTCAATCGTTAAGGGCCAACACAGTGTTCCGTAACTTCCGTTTGGTGCAATACTAAATAACTTGTTTTTTTAATATTCGATTCGGTATTCGATTCGATATCGATATCAGAGACACGATTCGATTCGATTTTGTGATATATCGATTTATAATTTACGTAATGCGTCCGATTTTGCCTCATACCACCTAAGAACCGAGCTGATGAAACGCGCGTTGTTTCCTTCAGCCGCTGGTCACTGGAATGATTTGACCCTTCCAATTAATGTCGCTGAAATGACATGGGAGACACCATCAGGGTCCGAAGGTTTAATATGATAATGGAATTCTTAACTCTACTTAGCAGTAGCAATTTACAATCTACTGTGATGTTTTAGCATGCAATACTGTGAATATAAAGCGGACATAAAAAAAAGATCGGATTCCGACTGGGTGGCAATTTGGTAGAAATTCCCTGTCGAATTTCCTCAGCTGAACACTGAGGGTACACAATTTAATACCGCAAAGAAAAATTCTGCAACATTGAAACCCAGATGTTCTTTTTTTTATTTTCTATGGAAACTGACATACATTACAGTTAAAATAACAGAAACAAAATAGTGACAAAACAAGATTCCCTCTTTGCACTCTAATTTATCTCCTCGCTGAGAGTACAACGTCGTTTAAAAGCCGACCGATTTTCTACTGAAATATTGTAGATTAATCGAAAGTGTTGTCATTTACTCAGCAGCATAATTTGTAATAAGTATTCGTGGACCTACAAAATTATTTCATTAACTCCTCTATGTGGAAAACCTTTAGAATATCTTGACGTCGAATTGACAAGTGAACAGTGGGGAATAAAAGCGTTCAGTTTCAGTACCAGCGTTACCAAGACAACGCTTTATTATTCACTTATACAATTTGCACCCTTTAAAATCAACCATGACCAATCGATCACGTATGTCCATCACAAATGACAATTACAATTACCATGTATTTTCTTTAAAAATACGGCCTTATTGCCCTTGCCTATACGAAATGACCTCAACAAGACCCCATCAAATGTGTTCGGAAAGAGCATTTTTTTCAAATATTCATAAACTGTCATTCAATATTTAAAAAAAAAAACATACACAGAACGCCACAATGAGTGAATGCGTTCGTCAATACGGCACAAATCCCAGCGCGGAAGGATACTCGGAACGAGAGACGCATCGTGGCGTTCAGTGTTTATTTCACGCATATTTGACGTAAATTCCATTACATCAAAAAATTTCGGTCTTATTTCTAGAATTTGACAGTTCTGACGTTGCCTTAAAATAGAAAAAAAAACCTCAGGGGTGATAGGCAAACACGTGACACTGATCGGTGCGTAAATAGAAAAATATAAATGAAAATTGTATCCAAAACAGGTTATTTATTCGTATTTTCAAGAAATTAGCTGCCGTTATCTGAGAGATATTCGCTTCCAAGTCAGAACCTGGATGTTATAAAATCACTCCCAATTTATAGAATAAGTTTAATTTCGATAATTTTGGTGGATTTGAACAAAAACATTTTCCAGTTGACATTCGATATATCGGTTGTCACCACAGCTTCCGAATTTATCTAGGTCCATTTGCGACGTTTCGTTTGGCCGAGTACGAAACTGGGTATAGTTTGGTTCTTTTGGTGGATCCTCGACGTCAGGCATAAAGTAATACGTCAACGGAAATCCGTATGGAACACGTGTTCCGCATGGATTTGTAAATATGGAATTGAAGGAAAAGTAATAGGCGTGTAATAAAATGCATATTGAACTAGAAAACAACGTAACCACTTGTTATTGCTTCAAAATTCGAGATAAATAGATGTAACGAAATTAAGTGATTACTATAAATTTTTCAATACATACAAGAGAGACTGGAGGCACCGAAGACGTTTTACAAACCACAGATGAATAATTTCAACAGAACACGATACGCTTTGAATGGCATATCTGTGTTCGATTGAAGGTGCAATATCGTCGCCTGAGTGCTAGAATGTTCTATGTCCCCTTAGGGGACATAGAACATTCTAGCACTCAGGCGACGATATATCGACACGTTTTATTGGCTGTATAAGAAAACAAAACAACCAAGGTTGATTCTCTCTCTCTCTCTCTCTCTCGCTCTCTCTCTCTCTCTCTCTCTCTCTCTCTCTCTCTCCTCTCTCTCTCTCTCTCTCTCTCTCGAACAGCTGAAAAGATTCATGTGCTGGAGATTAAAAAATAACTTTCTTATGAAATCAGACTTGTAACGTTGAATACACGAATACGATGGGCGGTTTAAAACAAGTCGGGTAAGAAGCATCGGAACTGCGATCTGTGGCTTTAGTTCGCTACCCACCCACATTTTGTCGCCTGTCATGTTTCCTTTCTTCTCTATTCGAGGACAAAGCCAAATATTTAACGTTTTAAAGATATAATGTGTTTAACTTTAGATGACTCATTTCCAGTTTCCTTATGAACCAATAAATACCGTTCCTAGGATAAATTTAGTGTGGTCGAGCAAATATGTAGATCAATTTTCAGTAATTTGCATTAGCAAGTTTGTAGTTTTAAAATGGCGATATGTCATGAAAGATAAAAATAACTGGCAGTTAACAGTAAATCATTATTGGGCTAATTGGTCAGAACCAGTTAGCTAACCCACGGGACACCGATGTCGAAATTTATTTATTTATTTATTGGGGCTTAAGGACACTTTTGACATCCAGGACCATCTCGTGTCGGACAGGTTTACGGGAAGAGCAAGCCGGAGTACCTGTAGAGAACCACAGAACAACGACGAGCAACTGTCAGTCTCTATAATGTACCAACTTGTCAGGACACCTGAGGCCCCGTAAGGCCTGGGCTGACGTGGAGTTATTTAGTCCCGCTGATGAAATTGCGGGAAAATTAGACCAACGTGGAGGGACGGAATCCAAATGTCGCGAACTCGGCGCTGGGAGCTGAGTTAGACCGACGCCGTGATTCCTTCTCTGCCAAATTGGCCTGAAATAGGTTCGATTTCCGTTAGGTGTGATTCCTAATCACTTCAGGCTGTGTAATGGAAAGAATGATTTAAAGTAACAACGATTCTTTTATTTACACATAAAAATGAAGCCGTTTCAATATTTCAACAATCAACAATTCGATTCTTTTCACAGAAAATGGGTTGCTAGGGTTAAATAATTCTCAACAATTATATAGTCATTCTATATCCCTGTACTGACACTATAGTCTACACACTGGAAATGTTACTACCGTGAGCTCGCCATAAGAGCTTCACAAATCTGAAATTATATTACGGAGACCTCGCCATAAGAGCTTCACAAATCTGAAATGTTATTACCGTGAGCTCGCCATAAGAGCTTCACCCGCTTAGGCTCAAATGTCAACGTCTGCGCGTAACTGTACCTCTGGCTGTCGGAGGGTTCCGACCAGCAATGTTTGTCGTCTATAAAGCCACCGTGCTTCTGCTTTGGGTCCGATATTGTCTATTCATACCTTATGTGCCTTTTGAAAGTCCTCCATGAAAGTCCTATTGAAATGTTCACTGTTCCTGTTTGAATTCACGATTCACAAATGCCCCTTTTTGTGCTAGGGCGAAATTGTCACTCACACCGATCTCCAGTCGGTATTACGATGCTTCGACAGCAAAACAAACTACTCACAACGCAATCAGTCTGACGCTTCAAAGGGTTAATACGCACAATACAATTAACCTACATTTCTGACTATTGCAGGCTGATACCTGCTACTCGACAATCTAAACTTTAACGTTTCACCTTGGGTTTTCCTTCTCAACGAATTTGGCACTGTAGCCGCCTATCAACCTTAAGCTAAATCAATATCGTGGAATGCCCTGTCTGGCGATTCCAGTCGTTTCAGGGTCCTGTGATCGAAGGTACCCCTATGCCAGGAAACAGAGTCCGCCTGCCCTGGACTTCACCAACGTGTGTGTGTGACCCCAAGTGTGTGTCTAATGCTCTGCTCTTCAAGGTATATATACTTTTTACCCTAAACTGTCAGGTGGACAGACGCTCATCTGTCCACCTGCCAAAACGGTGGGAGATGACGTATTTCGAGGCAGAATCAATACAAGTCATCTCGCGCGTGACTTAACGGTGATTTCACTTGTCGAGAGAACCGATTCGTTCCTGTCATCTCATTGCAAAACTAATGATCAGGTGACGACACGACAGACATTTCTATCTTTTAGAATCTCGTTTCTCAATTGACCGTGACGTTATCCTGCCACCAACCGATTACGTCTCGTAAGACTCGAGACTACTGTATAAATTAAATGAGATTAGACCTTATCTAACATACCGTTTCTCCCCTGGGTCCCTGCGCTGAAGCTGGATATACACCACGTGTGTTTTTTCCATGTCCAGCTTCACAGAGAAGTGCAATTCACGTAGGTTTTTCGCCTTGATGCGGGATATCTTTTGAACTTAGAATATATTTATACATGAGGCCCCTTGCCCCTATATTTAGACTGGCTTTGCCCTGACACAACTCCACACAAGAAGAGTTAGCATTGGTTGAAGGCAAGTGTACCATCGACGTGCAGTAAGCCTTAGTACACAGCGCCACCGTACATGAGCAATCGGGATGATGTGCCCTGCCCAAGGACACTACGCAGTTTCTCCTGGCAGAGATCTAACCGTGAACCTTTCGCTTTGAAGTCCAATTCTGGAAACCGCTGAGCAACCGCGCTCCCAGATACCGCAATATTAACATTTCAAAGAGTAAACATGTCCCCACAACGCAACTAGGAATTTAACTATTTCTGTTTGTTTGATAGAGCACTATGAGCTCTGTCAAAGAAAATTGAATTGGTTAAATTCTGAGTTGAATCAAGGAAAACATGTGCCGTTTAACCCTTTACCTATCACGAAAAGCAGACGACACTTGCAAAAATAACTATTGAATAACTATTTTTTTTTATTTTTTGTCTCAATAACATAGGTTATGATCCATCATTGGAACGAGCTCGACGAGCTCGTTCCAACGAGGGGTCATAAACTATGTTTTTGAGACAAAAATGAAAAAATAATGAAAATTAATTGGCGATTTTTGAGAATAGCGGTGGCCGGTTTTGGTTGTTACGTTGGATAAAGGGTTAAAATGTCAGTATTTTGACATCAGTGTGTAGAGGGTTAAGTTAGTATTTAACCATTTAGCCTCCAAATTGAATAATTAAATGGACATATTTTGTTACCTGCAAATGCTATAGCCTTTTAGTGTGATAAACAAAGCATTCGCTGACGAACCCAATAATGTGAAACACGATGAGAAAACGTCATTATGACGACCACAAAAATAAAGTGAATTTCAACCCCAAATATCACTTGGTGTCTCATTGTATAGCTCATTTTCACAATTTTCAGCCCTTTCCCCATCTCCAAACGTGTTGGCAGAGACCATTGAAAGAACTTTTTTAGGCTCCAGTATCTGTTTTGAAAAAATGTTCCGCTCGACATAATTGAGCAGGACACATGTGTGCACTGACGACGTGTTGGTTTGACAATTCGTACTTATTTTAGCTGATTACCTGTAAACTGTATCGAAGAGAAATATCAGAGCAATGAGCAGTTAAATGTTATATACCCTCAGTATGAACAATATTAACCCTTTACCCAACGCAGACGATATCAAAATTTATTATTTTAAATATCATTTTCTAAATTTTTAAACAAACTTTCAACAAAACCATATCATGTCACCCCTATTTGGAACGAGCTTGTCGAGCTCGTTCCAAAGAGGGGTCACATGATAAAGTTTTGTTGAAATTTTTCGAAAAATAATATTTTTTCAACTGCTGAATTTGCATATTACGTGGGCGGATTCGGACGATTCGTTGGGTAAAAGGGTTAAAGAGAAAGAAAATTGAATGCGCTGAACGAAAAAAACCTTGGAAGATTTGAGAATACCCCACGACATTCTATCATGAGTCTGTGAACAGAAAACATTTCAATTTCACAACATCACTGAATGAACTCATGCTCTTTTTGAGACGAAAAGGCGACGCTTACGCTTGGTGCAGTTAATATTACTCTTTATATGATCTGACCCGCAAATGCCATTTCCTGATCTCACGATGATTACGCCAGGACAGCGTTGTTACAAAATATATATATTAACGGTGTTTATTATGTTTATATCGATCACTCAAGGTTTGAATGAATTATATTCTCAGGTTCAAAACAGACAATCTCATAGCCACTCAATGAAGCATTACCTGGGATGAGGATTGGTTTAAGACACCCTTCAGGTGTCAGGTTAGGGTGTAGTTTAAAGGAACTGTTTTAGTAACAGATGCTAATCAATATCTTTAGTGGTACCTTGCCATATACTCTTGACATGTGTCAGAAGGGGAGTTAATTATAATTAGAAGTTATTACTTGATTAGTTTCATATCGGCCAAGGTATCAACCCAAGGTACCTTAATAGTGTTGTACCGGAGGTCTCCCTCAAGTATGCGCACAGGCATCTGTTGGGTGAATCCAAAGTTGTAACATTATCTCCCTTGATACGCTCACTGGCGGACAATCTCCCTTTGTTGTCATTCATTGATACGAACTGGTACTGACAAGACGTCTGTTATGGATTAGCTTAATGCTCCACGTAGTGTCAAAATACCTCAATGAATCATTTGGATACATCATTTTTACCACATTTTACAACAATATCAACCGGAAACCGAAAGTCGACGGCTGATGTGAAGTTGCCGATGTCTAACCAAACCATTTAATTACAAACTGTTCTCAGATCGCTGACAGTTTTCTGACAATGTTTAAAAAAACGAAGTTTTCTGTTCTTCTAGTTCTGCTATACAAACGTAGCGGCTTCCCCAGTGGGGAAGCTGCGACGTTTGGATAGCAAAACTATCTCTTTGCTCACTTTGATGATCTCCGCTTTGAACTCTGAATCTTAGTTTGTCTGGTAACGCCAATTGTACCGAGCGATTTCTCTCTGAACAAAATGGTTGCGCCACGTTACTCATCAAGGAGGGCAGCCCTAGGTTGGTTCAAATCAGCCCCGATCGGTGTTATATCGGTCGAGTTGACAATGGGCAGTTCTGGAAAAGAAAATCATATCTAATAAAAACATTCCTGATCTGTATATCTGGCATAGCTTGTCAAAGCACCAATAAATATATTAAATGACGCTTTAAAAATTATTGTGTCAAAGGATACCTTTAAACACTGAAGAATATATGTCTAGCCTCTGAGTGCAACCATACTGGTCATAGCACGTTATTGCAACAACTCTTCGCCCACTATTATTAGCTAGCAACACAACCAACGAATGGAAACTCTCACATAAAAAATATCTGTTCTTCCAGAATATAGCACATTACTGTTCGGAAGAATGAGCTTCACAAACTTGGTTTGGCCAGGAATTATAAACCCTATTCTGGGGAAAACATCATACAATATCAAATTTAATATGCCGTGTTTTGGGGTATGTAACGAGACGGAATTGGTAGGGTTTTCGATAAAAAGTTTCGAAAGTTCGATAACTCTTCCCCATAAGTCTATAAGAGGCTTCTCTGTAGATTCTGCTTTACGGTTAATGATCTCGTGATTGGTGGTATAAAGCGAAACCACTTTTGAGATTTCTACACCCTGTAGCAAAGCACATTGCTATGAACACCAGCAAAGACCGCATAAACCAGTGTATCTTAAACCTTTCGAACCCCGATGATATCAGCAGTATCAGTTGAATAGCATCATGTGGAACAGCCAATATTCATATTTTGGGGAAAACCAATTAAAATTGTCAACGTGCAGCCCCGGTACCGCACGTTCAAATGTTGATTGGTCTATTTACGCAAACTAACTGGGTAGTCATTTAATTTATGCGATAAAAACACATTGTACTCATGGACCGGAAAACGAGCTTTTGGTCCAAAGGGAGTAATCACACATTCCTCCTTAACCCTTTGGACCCTGGTGGTATCTTCCATATCAGTTCAATGTCATCAACGAGAAGAGTCCATGTTCTTTATTTGGGGGTAGACCAGTTAATATTTTCAACATGCAGCCTTGGGGCTGCACGTTGAAAATATTGATTAGTCCACACCACACCTTCACTCAAAAGTCAACTTACTTTATGAAAGTTTGAAGTATCATGTTACTGGGCCGTAAAAGCGGTCTCTGGGTGTTTAAAGGGTTAACAAAAGATATAAATAGTGTGCCATCACAACATTATATTCCGCTGTTCATTTGGAACAGTGATTGAGCATAAGTCAGATGGAAAATCTCACTATGATTTCCACGTCATTTATGAATAAAATCTACGCATTGTTTTCAATTGACTTCGATTTCTATAGTCACATTGGTTCAATAAACAAAATCAAAGAACAAAATCGCGATGTTTGTAGTTGCCGATAAATATATCATTTTCATTGGAAGCAATTGCACCCAGAAGATCTGGAATACGCGGTTCCTTCAGTAAAAGTTTCGTTTCTTAAAACATACTAGGGAGACTGTCTGGTAATCGACTAACGGTTGCGACTTTCCTTTTTGAATTATCGATTTTCTACTGGAGTAGCACAAAATGATGCGAACAGATGCCTGCATAATATGAGAGCCAAGTACGGAAACCCTTGCGTAGACGGGGTTTTACTCACGTCTATCCACAGACTACAACATTACATTTCATGAATATGTTTGCTACAAAAGCTGATGTATATATGCATGTGTGGGGAGGATAAAGGCTAAACGTTATTCAGCCTTGAGACAACTAAAAATATAATACATTTAATTTCAAAATTTGAATTTGCACATCATAAACAAGTCTCGCGACTAATCATAAACCCGACTCTTTGGGACTGAATATGGAAACTTATGTTCGTTGCAATAAATAAAGGCTTGCTAAAAATGTCTGCATTTAAATGCTTTTTGTCAGATGATAGAGTTAAATAATAGTATGAGACATCGTTTAAGTTTCCATTATTTCACGTTAAAAAACAAATCACTTCAAGAACATTCCAGTTCCATTTCTCCCACGTTGACAGTGCACGCTGCTCATACATTTTTCTAAAAGTCCCCTGCAAGCGACAAGGTGAACAATCCATTAGCGCTCACAGAGAAAGGCATTCTAACTGTCCTTGTATCATTTATGCAGTGATATATTGCATTGTTGTGAGTAACCTGTTCTGGGAGTTCTATGTAATCCATTCATTGTGGACTTTTTCTCCCATGAGCGGTCTCATTTGGGGATGTTAACACCCACGTGCACTGAAAGAGAAATATTGACATTTCAGGCTACATGTTTCCTATAATTTAACCAATTTTATCTTGTTTGACAGAGCTCGTTGAGCTCTGGCAAACTAGATGGAATTGGTTAAATCGTTGTTGCATTACGGGTAACATTGCTACTCTAAATTTCAGTATTTTAACCTCAGTTCACAGATGTTTATATAAAGAAAATACCCCCTTTTACAGTTATGTTACAAATTTCAACCTCCAAAACAACGTATCGGCCAAGGCAAGACACATGACATCGTACACGTTCTCTTAATTGTTTTCCTCTGAAACATTGCTTATGACTCCTAATTGACACATGATCAGCGACCTCCTGCAAACGAGAAATATGCTAAGTTTTGGAGGCAAAAATGAGAATTTTCAGTTATGTTTTTTAAGAAAAAAAGTGAGTGTCGTCCTCTTGACATGTGCGCTAATGCGTTTAGGGAGTTAGGTCATAACGACTTCAATAAATGATGTGAACCCTCACCAGCTACTATTTCTTCTAGATGTCACATATGCTCAATTCAACATCACTGACCAGTTTAAGTATTGTTCCGCCAGATACATGTCCGCCACTAGGCGGAGAACTAAGGTGTGTGTGTGTGTTTGTGGGGTGGGTGTGTGGGTGTGGGTAACGATTCGTATGAACTCACTCACCGAAATACTAGGTTGAATAGGTTTTTAGGTTGCCAGAAGTTAATTTTCATCTTATTTTTCCTCATTGATAATTCCATTCGTTTACATCAAGAAATAATACCAGGGTTTGGAATTATCAACAAAAGGAAAAAGTAACAACTCTTCTAATTTAGAAACTACCTCACCCCTAGTACTGTAGCTCAACGAAGTTGAATTGCAAAATGAAGACAAAAAGGGGCCATGATAGTTCGGGATGGGACTGTCTATGCTCACTTTATACAGAATGCGTGCTTGGGAGACATGAGAACGCTCACCAATCTATGTTTTATACACCCCTATCCGACGCAGTGTTTTATACTTCTTCCTATGTCTGGTCCTTACTGAGTCAGGGGCCGAAGCTGAGTTGTCTGGTAAGAGGGCGGGTAGGTTACGTTTCTGACAAGGCAGACGCTTCGTCTCTCACATTTTTGATTTTAGATTTGGACGAGGAATTCCAGCTTATTCAATCAATGTATTATCCGAGGTTATGCAATTGTTACATGTGTACAAGGTCTGAAAACTGCAATATTTGGAGCAGCCGATGACTTTAAATCGTGAAATAATAAATTACTTTTGGTTATCAAAATTCGTTCACATATTTCTGTCTTCTTACAATTTATGAGAGAATGTCTTTTGTAATATGGCGAATCCATAGAGACTAAAGCATTTTACTTCAAAGATAATGTGAAACACATCCAGAGAATATGAAGCCTTTAAGTTGCGGTGCCTGCATTTCAGAAGAAACACATATGGGCTTCCGGTACTCAACCAGTTAACAGAAAAATTCTATGTGAGAGAAAACCACACGATCTTTCGAAATGATATTGTCGTAATGAGACTGATAATTTTGGAAAATGTATCATTCAATGATAAATGAGGGGAAATATTTAAAAAATAGCATGCTTTTGCGTCCAGTTATCAAGGGGAATCAGCATGATGAAGAAACTGTAATGTGATATATAAACATATTTAATCCCCCAATAATTCATTATCTATATTTCTCACCATTTATTAAACACGGGGGATTGTTTTACAACATTAACTAAATTATGTTTGTCGACAAGAGAGGGCGATAGCAGTATTAACTAATTAAGAAGAATAATCTTCTCCGCTTTCTCTTTTGGGTGATGGAAACATTGCTCTCATTTCGAGGAGAAATTATTTTTTTGTTGTCTTGATTTCTCAACTGGAATAGGAACCCATCTTATTGTTGTGTTGGCTGATTCTGTGTCAGATATGCGGCTTACATAACCTTTAAATGTTGACTCTGAGTATATAACTTCATCCAACGCTGAACTTAAATGATCGAGAAAATGTTAAAGGGATATATTTTGACAATCGGTGTCACGACAGTAAAAGTGAATCTCTCGGAATCGCGGAAATCACCTTCAGGAATCATGGTGAAGTTATTCCGACCACTGGCTATGATAATTAAAACATCCGGATGGTGTTTAAAAGTGATGTGATGACATAGGCCGTCTATTTGTCGATCAGATCTCGACCTGTTAGCGACACACAGCAGTGGCTCGAGATTTTATCAGTAAAATAGTCCAATATCAAGACGGAATGACGACACACAAACGCAAGTAGCATCTTCAATGCGCTCCAACTTCTGTTTCAGTAGGTGAGATTCTACTGTTTGGTGGTGAGAAAATGGGGCACAGAAATTCATCCAGATCGCGACTCGTCAAGTTGCTGCCGATATTTTTCTGTCCGTTTTTGTGATACAGTGCTATAAATGTGTTGTTCGTCGCAGGAGGTGTGGTGTTGAGTCATCGCTGGTTAAACGTGAATTGACAGAGTCAGGGAGAGGAATCCCATGTTATACCCTCGAGTGTTTATGTCAAATCACGGAATCCCATTTCACGCAGTCGGATAGGAATCTCACTTACGGAGTCCAATCTTAGGACATGTCTGTGGTTACAGAATCCCTTTTTCGTCGTCTGTGCTGCATGTGGTGTATGCACATTGTGCATTAGCATATAACCCTTTACCCAACGTAACGGCCAAAACCTATTCTCAGAAATCACCAATTAATTTTCCTTATTTTTTCATTTTTTGTCTCAAAAACATAGGTTATGACCCCTCACTGGAACGAGCTCGTCGAGCTCGTTCCAATGAGGGGTCGTAACCTATGTTTTTGAGACAGAAAATGAAACAAAATAGTTATTCAAGAATTGTTTTTGCAAATGTCATCTGCTTTTCATGTTAGGTAAAGGGATAAGCACATATCATCACATCTAGCATGTGTCCGTGCAGTATGTGATGTGCGCTCATTTCGCTCTAGCACACCAGCACATCTAGGTACCACCAACTGACTGTTTCTGTAAGTAAGGTATCCCAGAGTGCACTAGGTCAAGGGAATTGAGAGACCAATACGAGCTTAAATAAATGGAGCAATCTGGGTGCGCTTGTAAAAGACCTGACCGAGAGCAGACAGAGACAGCCAACATGCCTGTAGTAATGCTAGAAGACAGTAATGGTGTGACAATCTGGCACATGACAAAATAGTGGTAGCCAATAGTAATAGTACAAGGCAGTAATGGCACAATACTGCAAGGATGATAGAAGAGTATAATATTGAGTAAAAACAATTGTTTTGGCTCACACTACAGCTGGTGGTGACCCTGTGTTCTTATGCGCAATGCGCTCGGAATCCCGCTTATTTCACACATTTTACATAACAATTTTTAGGGATTCCGAGCGTATTGCGCATAAGAACACTAAACACATAGGCACATACGGGCTTTACATTAATTAACACAAGCCCGTTATGGATGCATCTTGCACACTCCCTGACTACCCACTGACAGCGCGTTTCGCACGATCCTGTTGGACGAGTGGCTAACCAATGTTCTTTCATATCGTTTACTCTTTGCATCGGCTCTTTTAAAGTAATAATTGTCTACAGTTTCATTGACGATGTAAAATCTTTTCTCGGTATTCTGTGTGAATTCTGGCGGGCCATTATTGGATCATGTGGTTTACAAATTTAACCCGTTGAAACCAACGGGTCGTTTGTCCGGCTTAGGAACGTGATATTCCATAATTTAATTAAGTTGGACAGTTGCTAAGTAAATGTGTGAGGGTAGACCAATCAATATTTTCAACGAGCAACCCCAAGGCAGAACGGTGAAAATATTAACTGGGCTATCCCCAAATAATGAATATTTATTATATGCTAGCCTGTGAATTATCTCAAATTATCTAAAATATTTCTCGATATCCATCGACTCGATAGATATCGAGAAATATCCCTCAGCTGCTTCCTACATGACGTCACGCTTCGGTGGATGACGTCGCCTAGAACGTCGCCTTGGAGGAACGATTAACAGATCTTTGTTATTGCCTTGAAACTGTTTGCAGTCAAATTGGGCTGAACACTGCGCAGTAAAGTGTCACGTAACATATAATAAAAAGAAAATCCATTCTGCTTTAGTGAATATCGGGAATTATCTCATTCGTGTGGACCTGAAAGTATTATTTTTCACTGACGCAATGAAAAATAAAAGTTTCAGGACCACACTCATGAGATATCCTCTATGTATTCTTCCAATCGTTACCACTCAACTGAAATGGAAGACATCACCAGAGTTCAAAGGGTTATCTAGTGCTTTATTTCGAGAAACGAGAGCTGATTGGTGTCGATAATAAACACGTTCCACGAAGGGGACTTGTAAATACCTCTTCAGCGTACCACTTCAAGTGCCTATCACGTGTAAACATAAGAGCAACGTCTTTCGAAAAGAAAAAACAGTTTTGATCGACTGGGGTACCATACGTATTATTTCTCCATGGAATTCGTTTTGGAAAGGTTGAATTACGTTTTAAATTGTGAAGAAACATTTGAAAAATACAAAAGGCGCTACACCTTACAGCTCCTTCGAAGCTTTTGGCGTTGAATGCGTTGATAGATATGCATCACGTTGAATGCTTTTTTGCGATATGTTTTCTTGAAAAATACAATGCAAATCAATTTTAATCAAATTAGCTCAAAACTGCTTTGCTCGAGATACTAAATGTTTCAACAAAAAGTAATTAATATTAATTAATTAAAATAATAATCCTGTCCCTTGTGGTTGTTTGTTCGATATTTTTCGTAACTCGAAGCGCAGCGTTACATAAAAATGAACCCTCTGTAGTAAGCAAGACATTGTTCGTATCCAGAACTTCCAACACTGAGAATAAGCAAAATGGAATGTGAATAATTTGCATATGGCATTAGAAACAAGTAATATATAGAGGATATCTAGTGTTTTTGAGTGGATACCGAAAAAACAGTTTTCGAAAATTACCGAAAATCATCTCATGAGTGACCGAGACAAATGTTTACTTTTCGCGAGCGCTTTATATAATTTTCGGTAATTTTCGAAAACTGTTTTGTCCAGACCGCCTGCCCGTGGGTTCCCACAGTATTAAGGTAGGCTTAGTTCCAGTCTATTTGAGAACAGGACACAAAACATCATTATTGGCAATATATAGAGGATATGGAATGAGTGTTTTTCTCATATAATATTTATGAAAACATCATTATTGGCAATATATAGAGGATATGGAATGAGTGTTTTTCTCATATAATATTTATGAAATGAGTCTAAGAATTTTCCGTTTTGGCGAGCCTCTGGCGAACTCAAGCGGAAAATTCGGACGAGTTTCATAAATATTATCTGAGAAAAACACTCATTTCATATTCTATTTATCATATGACACACACACGCACAAATTAGCCAATTAGTATGACTGTTTAATCCATCAGCTAACTTGAGTTGCAGCCGACTCTTGGAAAAAACATCCTCGTATAACTAAAAAATTTCATTTTTTGCTTCCAAAACATAGGTTATGACCCCTCATTGGAACGAGCTCGTCGAGCTCGTTCCAATGAGGGGTCATAACCTATGTTTTGGAAGCAAAAAATGAAAATATAAAAAAAAAATGAATGGCGTTTTTCTTGTAGGTAAAAGATTAATACAATATAACCCACCCTAAATAGGACAGATAACGTAAATTCTCCCAACTGAAATTATGCAAATATCACCCAGTTGTATTTTGTTTAGCCAATCAAATTGTCCAGTTTTGAAATTGACCAATGAAGGCTCCGAACTCTAATTATGCAAATTATGAAAATGTGGCCCAGTTTTATTCTGTTCAGCCAATCAAATTGTCTAGTTTTGAAATTGACCAATGAAATTGACGGAAGGCTTTATTTATCACTGATTAATATGAAAACAAAATGTCAAATTTTTTAAAGTGAACAAAACGGACGAGTCATATGATAAATAGAGAATCTCGAATGAATTGCGATTTCATGTTTCTGTACCAAGTTCACTAAAGCGATATTAGCCGAGGTTTACCGAGGTTCAGATCAATTTTAGTAAACGAGGTTCAGAAATTTCATGTCAAATCGTGACGAATTTGAGATTATTTTCATCAGGTAATGTCTAATTTAACCCTTTACCTAACCTGAAAAGCAGACGACACTTGCAAAAATAATTCTTGAATAACTATTTTTTTTTCATTTTTTGTCTCAAAAACATAGGTTATGACCCCTCGTTGGAACGAGCTTGTTCCTACGAGGGGTCATAACCTATGTTTTTGAGACAAAAAATGAAAAAAATAATGAAAATTAATTGGCGATTTTTGAGAATATCGCTGGCCGGTTTTGGCCGTTACGTTAGGTAAAGGGTTAACCTTTTAGCAAACGTAACGACTACAGCTGTTCACAAAAATGGGCAGGCAAATTTCATTACGTTTTTTCACTTTTGGCCACAAAACATAGCTTATGACCCCTCCGTGGAACACGTTCGTCCAGTTCGTTCTAATGAAGGGGTCATAAGATACCCGTTCAGGCCAAAATTTGAAAATATTTAGTTATTTAGGAAATGTTTTCTGCAAATGTCGATTGATTTTGGAAGACAGTTAATGAAAAATGAGAGAAGATTAATTCACTTCTACTTCTGAAACCACTCTCTCACAACGTTACCACGCCAACATTGAATTCTGACGTCATTCCCCTTTTCGACGTGTTGTGAATGATATTTTCGGTAATAGCTATTTTATGCTGATTGTGTGATAAATTAAGTTTTTATTCTGAAAGTGAACAAAGTCACGACACTGACAACATTAACAGCTCTGAACTACAGTATTGTGTACACAAGGGGGACAAAGAATTTCGACTTTTCGAGACCGAGTCGACATCCTGTCCAAATTCTATGTCCGCTATTTCTCCCACGCTGTTGAATTCCATCTGTCGAAAAGAATTACGATATCATTGAGTCGAATATGCCATTTTCGTTTGTTTTTCTTGATAGGATCTTGATTTCGCAGAATTTTATTTACAAAATCTGGACCCACTGATAAAAGGGTGTCGCGATACAGTCACGACCTAATAGCAAAATAGGCCGCTTTTGTAATATGGGACTGTAAACACTTCATAACGAAAAGAACTTGTTGCAAAAATGGGTCTGTTTTAGGCAACTACAGTGTGTACGCTTTAGCAAAGTTACGTTATCGTAGTTGTTGTATGTTTGCTTATTGGTGTTTAAACGCACTTTCTTCATGCAGCTTGATTCATATTGTATCGGATAGTGAAAGGGAAGTGAAGGCCACACTAGTGGGGAAAACCAGCTATCGACGATACGTAACTCACCTCATAGTGCCACCCACCACACAGGACCTAATCGCATTAAGTGTCTTGCTTCGGGTCACAACGTGTGTGACCTGGTCTAGTTTCGTACTCAGGACCCAGCGATCAGACGCACCGTACGCTGACTAATGATTAATCGCGCCTCCATTAGTATTTACTTATTTATTGAGGTTTAACGACACTTTCGACAGTTAGGGACACCTAGTTACGGACAGTTTTGCGCGTGGGAGAAGCCGGAGTACCCGGAGAGACCACGGCGAACAACTGTCGGACACCCCAACGTACTAACTCCACACAAGCAGGGTTAGTATTGGTGGAAGACAAGTGAACCATCTACGTCTGCTTTTCATGTTAGGTAAAGGGTTCATTGGGCATTCTGGATTAAGTGCCTTGCCCAAGCACACAACGCAGTTACCACTGGTGGGTATCGAATCGTGAACCTTTCGGTTTGAAGTCCAGTACCATTATCACTGAGCCGCCACGCCCCCGTTTCCAATAGTAACAGCAGTAGTCACAGTAATCATAGCAGTAGTAACAGTAGTTAATTATTTATTTATTGATGTTTAAGGTTACACATTTCTGCACAATGGCTAATCATGACCATGACAGTTTTACGTGTGGAGGAAGCCGTTATACCCGGAGAGAACCACCAAGCAAAGGCGTGCAACTGCCAGCTCCCAAAACATACTAACTCCACACAAGCAGGGTTAGCATTGGTTGAAGACAGGTGTACCATCGCCGTGCAATACGCCTTAGTACACAACGCCACTATGCCCCCACGTGGGCAATGGGGTGAAGTGTCTTGCCCAAGAACACAACGCGGTTGCCGCAGGTGGGATTCGAACCGAGGACATCTCGGCTTGTAGCCTGAACCTCTAGCTTCTGAGCCACCGCGCCCCCAGTAACATAAGTTACAGTAGTACAGTAGTCGTAATAGTTGTAATTGTAGCGAGTTTTCCGATATGGTTTAACTGTCGAACATTAGCATTATAATTTGGTCACACTTGACAAAGCAGGTAACAGTACAGCGCAAGAGTCAGTAATAAAGTTTGCCAAATTGTTGTGTGAGAACAGAGCTAACAAACGAGGCAATTGTATTTAAAACATCGACTTTGTCAAACATTGCAGGCTCTTGTAGATGCAACAGACATTGAACGTAGTTGCTAAAGCTTTGACTGCTAGATAAGATGGAAAAACGTCAAACCAATTTGGAGTTCGACGTTGAACCACCTAAAGACAGGAGTCAACGTCACACCATTTAATCGTCCAACGTTGAACTTTTAAAACCTAAATAGTTCGACGTTGAACTAAGACTGCACTCTAAATCAGTCGCGTTAAAATTAACACAAATCAACTGGGCGGAGTGAATATGGACCCACTTGGGTTCATATTCACTCAACCCAGTTGATTTGAGTTCTTATTCACTCAACCCAGTTGATTTAGGTTGGTTTTTAACCCAACTGACTTTGGAGTGTAAGGTCAGCCGATGCCAGGGTGGATGCGAATAACACTGATTAATCTTTGAAGTGATCCCATTTCCATGTATTGTTCATAAGTTCATAAGATTGTGACCTTTTGATTGGGGTTTTTTTTTGTATTATTTTATTCACTTCGAGAGTAGCTGCGCATTCCTGATTTCAAATTGAAAGCGATGTATTCTATAAAAGGCGAGTCTTGGTACCGTATGAATATGTCAAATATCTCTCGAAATGAGTTTGTGATTTAAAAGCGAAATCGATAGTTAAAATTGTTTTACTGCTCGACCCGCCCAAACCTAGCTGGGCGGGGTTTTCGTGCAAAAAATTTAACAAAAAAAAATAAAAAAATTATTGTGAGAGTTGTACCTGTTACTCATGGCTCATTTTGTGTTGCCTCCCTTCAAATTTGAATTCTCTGAACCAACGGTGATTCACTGCAGTGCGCATTCACCAAAACAGAGTTAGAAAGTTTTTTTGTACTGACAATAAATTTGAAATAGCTAATATTTTATGCTCGAAATGCAATGAGAATCACACATTTAGCAAACGGAATAGATAAATATCCGAAATGTGCAAGAGTTTCCCACTCGATCAGAAACTTGTTTGATCACACAACGATCCACAGTAAACTTCCAAATTTTGTGCAATCATAGTGTCAAAAGCGAGTTCAGCCACAAGGTATCGACGCGTCGACCAAGTAATTAATTTTAAAGCCAAAATAATAAAACACCTCCTTCATTAAGAAAGGGTATTTTATTATTTTTGATAAAAAAGCAATTATTAGGGTTTGTAATGATCAAAGTATCGGTCACACATGGATTAACATTGCACCATAAAATTGTTCAATTTTGTCTAGCCAAAATGGTTCAACATGGAAACAATGGATTGTTCATTGTCAAACTACATTTCGGTTTAACATTGAATCTTAAATTAATCAAATGGTTCATCTCTGAACTATATTTTGGTTTAATATCAAAGGAAAACGCGGGTGCGTCACCACGAAACTACTTTTTGGCTAACCATTTAGCTAACGAATCGGCAGCAAGCGCCAGTGCAAAATACAAATTAATCGGTTGAAAAAAATACTTTTCAAAAAATGTCATCAATACCGTGTCATGTGATCCCCCATTGGAATGAACTCGTCGATCTCATTCCAATTCGTGGTCACTGATACTGTTTTGTTGAAATTTTTTGAAACATTTGAAAAAATAATATTTAAAATAGAACACTTTGATATTCACCTGCGTTGGATAAAGGGTTTAACGTTACAGCGTACAGTTAAAACTAGAAGTCCTGTTACGAACTGTGCGCTTATCTAGGCTTAATTGCGCGTAGGAATTGCGCGCAATTGTCATATCGAATGGCATCCAAAGCATGGCAGGTTCTCCTGGTTACTCATAGCAAACACAGGCAATGTTCCTGCCAATGGACCTCCGGGTTACCCGAAAATCCATTGGCTGGAACATTGCTTGTGCACAGGCCATATGTACAGAATTTGATAGCCTTACTATGGTCATAACGCGTAGATTAACGCGCAGATCAACGTGCTATTTGTGCGCATTTCATGACAGGACTTCTAGTTTTAACTGTAGTTCTTACAGTAACTAAAATAATGCATCGATCATTTCGCAGATGATTGTACAAGTATATCAAAAAGACAAAAACGTAATCGTTCTCTGATCCAAAAAGCATCACCATGCAGGGACCGATCAGGACTATTTAAAACACCCTCTAGCCTCGGAGCCTATTTTTTCAATTCATGCGCCAGATTTCAATTTACGGTGTCACACTGCTGTTTGTAACACACACCGCAAGTATGTAATAGCTCTCATCATTTTCATTAAGTACACTATAGCAACCATTAATCTTCACTGTGGTTTCTGATCAAGTCTTGGCTGCCTATTTAGGCAGCCAGGACTTGATCAGAAACAACAGTGAAGATTAATGCTTGGGAATTAAGACTTGGAGTATTAACTTAAGCACTCTACAACAATGATAAATGATAATCATATATATAATACATGTAAGAGTGTCTCTCTCGATTATCCATCGAAAGAATATCAAAATATGATCTGAGAAGTTACGCGCCAACTGAGAAGCCTATTTCTGAGATTTAAGAGCCAGGCCCTGATGTTTCAGAACCAAATACGCACTGGCGCATGCCCAGGTCGGTCCCTGCCATGATGACATCGCGTCATGGTCAATCCTCCTATTACTCGAATACTAAAAGGTAATTTACGCGGATCTTCCTGCAAATGTAAAAAAAAGTAATTCTGATTATTTAAGAACCTAGGAAAAACCAATAAGGCTGTCAAGAAGGTTAATTATACATATCAGAACTGAGATATAAATTTCTCCGTGATGAGCAGATGGAATTAGATAGTATTAAAATCATTCCTCGTCGCCTTTGCCAATGCAAAATCTATTAGATATGTCATTTGATTCGGAAATAACTTTACATTTCCACGTACATAACTTCGCGCGTATCAGTTATTCTGCATGCTATGTTCTAGGCTATGTTTGTTCATCTTTATTTATTTATTGGGGTTTTAACGACACTTTCGACAGCCAGGGTCACCTCCTGTCGGACAGTTTTACGGGTGGAGGAAGCCGGAGTACCAGGAGAGAACCACCGAAAAACGGCTAGCAATTGTCAGACTTCCCAACGTACTAACTCCGCGCAAGCAGCGTTTGCATTGGTAAAAAATAAGTGCACCACCCACGAGCAGTACACCTTAGTACACAGCTGCATCGTGCCCCCGCGTGGATAATCGGGATGAAGTGCTTTTCCAAAGGACACAACGCAGTTACCCGTGGACCATTCTATTTGGAGTTCGATGACGTAACCACTGAGCCACCGCGTTCTCTGTTCGTTCATATTAAAAAAAGACTCACCGATCTCGGTAAAGTTTCTTAACGTAATTTTAATTTGATTTAATTTTTTTTTAAATTTTAAATGGGATTTTATGTTTTGGTAAATTACTACATACAGATTATCATGATAAAGTGCATGTCCTGTGATTTGTATCATATTTGAGGTGGTGTCCAGAATGGCTTTGCCGGCGAGTTGAGATCCCATTCTGGACACCACCGAGAATCTGATGCAAATCACAGGACATGCACATTATCATGATAATTCATTTATTTAACCACTCTGTCACACAAAAAGATTAAATCTTAAATTATTTATTACAGCTTTGGACGAGAAAAATTTTAAAGAAACCACCATATTTTATGGAACAATATTGTTGTGCACTTTAACAAATATTGAGTAACGCGGTCACCGCAAATTGTCAAAGTTACAATGTGAACATGTACAATATGGTTTATGCCGAGTAGAGCATACAGTGTATCAGGTTAGACGGTATGGATGAACATTCAGGTAAAGATGAATACTAGAAAACATAGAAATGTCGGAGGGTAAGAAGGAAAGTGTAAGTTGTGAAAAGAACCCACGATAAGAAGGAATTACACCATTACGGCAAGGCTGGAGCACCAAAACTGGTTCATACTTAAATATGAGAAGCTTGTGGAAATTGCCTATTATGTGATTCAGATCAAGTTTTAATACACATGTGCATTTACGACCATGCCCCTCTGATGGAGTAAACAGGTCACACATCTAATGGACAAAACACGCGACCATACATAGCAATGAGAACCAACTGAAGAACCGACCATCCAGTCCACAGTCCCTCCCATTAGAATGTGCGACAGCGGTAGCATGTCATGCCCCCATCTAAAAAAGCAGACATTATCCCCGTTCGATTCTTTCGGACAGAACTATATGTTAATGGGAATGTATACTCTCTATGACCACCGGAGAGTTAAAACCGCTTGGTTGCCAAGATAAACTCCTTATTAGAGATGGGCAATATACCGAAAAACCGAACCGATACCGATATCATGGGGACACCGAAAAACCGAACCGACCCAATCTTTGAATACCGAAACCAACGGTATTTTCAATTTTCCCTGTGCATTCACTATTTATAAGGCCTTGGTGAGGATTGATAGCAGTTGAAGTGTTCATTTTCATGAAAGAAGTGACTGATTTTATTTTTCAGTTTTGTTAAGCCTTAAGGACCAGGGCAGTTGTACTAAATTATCAATAGTCTACGACCTGTACATGTCCAGTTACTTAGCAGTGATTTCTAGCCAAGTCTTGGCTGCCTTAACAGGCAGCCAAGACTTGGCTAGAAATCACTGACCAGATCATTTTACTACTGTCATCAGGCCCACCTAAAGATGACATCTTCAGGACACACATTCTATGATTACAGATGCCTTAAGTGAGCTTGAAAAGTTAAGGCATATTTAGAACAAGTCACCAAATTACTGTAGATATGATCTGTGTTGACAAAAGATTGACAGTGTTGAGCCCATCAACAATGGCATGTGTAGCACTGTGATAGAATGATACAAGAACAACTTATTCTGTATTTTTTTGGACATGGATTCCCCTTTGGTACTATCAGTGAATCTGGAGTCACATACCGAATACCGAACCGATACCGCGGTATGCCCACACAAAAATACCGAAACCGATACCGAACTCAAAATTCCAATACCGCCCATCTCTACTCCTTATACTATTCAAATATCTCCTTATTTACTTCCGGTGTATAGTCTATATTTCCATTCAGAAGAATGTCACAACTTATATTGTGTCTCAGTACATCAAGCGTTCAACTACATCAAAAAGGTTGACACAAACTGCTAAGATATTTTCCAACTTACGCGAAAACATAATTAAAGGATAATGTCAAGATCATGGCGCTATTTTAAAAAATATGGTCCCTACAAGGTAAAACTAAACCAATGGAAATCAGCTTCTGCATTACAGCCAATGCTGACATAATGCAATAGTCTTTAACGTGTTTAGAACCAAGTCACCCTGATCAGCGCAGGTCGTTTCTGTTGTGTCTTCACTGAGCTGATAGGATGATGCTCTGCGATATACTTTTGCAAAGGGCTATGAGAGCCCTTTCCATCGACCTGTCGCATAACAATATTTGATAACTGTTTAATTCCTTGCATGCTACTGGTGGATATTCCTGCCCTGGACACAAAATCTCTTGTCATTGAAATAATTATATTTTGGGCACATTCAACCAAAGTTCTCCCATGTAAATTGAATGGACTTTTTAACAATGATTTCTTGAGTAAAATTTAGATGAATGTTTAACAAATCTCGTCGCAGCTGCTTCACAGCACCCATGACTAGATTTGCTGAAAGATTTTACGGAGTATTCGCCGGGTTAAGAGATATTCCTAGACGACACACTGCGAGAGAAATATAATATACAGTACGTGGAGAGTGGATTGTAACGATATCACCCGGGGCGAAGAGTTATCACCCAAAGTATCAATTTCAAATTCTGTACCTGTGGACAAAGAACACAAGCAATGTTTCAACCAATGGACCTCCGGGTATAACCCGGAGGCCCATTGGCTGGAACTTTGCTTGTACTTGCTGTGCTTTGCAACAAATTTGTAATTATTGCTTGGGTGGAATCTCCACTCTGCGGGTGATTTACTGATAATACACTCTCCACTTACTGTAAGTCGTTTGAAACCGAGACAGAAATGGTGTTGAGAAGGGCAGGGGAAGCCGCAAATGAGGTGTGTCCTGATGGTTTTCAGATATATTGAAAAGCCGCTGTTGGTTTTGGTTTTATAAGTGTGCCATGCATGTAATAGATGAAATGATGACATAAAACACCAATACCTTACCGATCGTTTCACGTTTTTTAGTGAAGTTTGAATTACAGAGCGCGATCGTGTGATATGAGCACGCATGAATGAATTCCAGGCGACATGACCAAGAGTGATATTTTATCAGCACATACACTAAAACACAAATACGTCCCCATTTTTAAACAGATGGTGTCTTTGAAGTTGCTGAAAAATGTGTAATCAATAAAGGTCGTTATGAAACGATGTACCGTATGTATATATATAAAGATGAATGCATTCAAATTTCAGTAGAAAAGTACATGCTTTAGCGTTGATATACGCTTTGTTCATTGTTATACGCCACTGTACAGAAATATAATAAACCAGCATCATCAACTATCTTTAAAAGCATTGACAGAAATTTTTACAAGCTGAAAAACGATCTCAAACCTCAGAATGCAGTAACAAAAACATTACAAAGCTGGTGACAGAAAATGAAAGCACACATTTTAACAGTGAAATGATATCTGAAAAAAATCACCCACAGCTCCATATAGTTCAATTGCAATGAAATAGACAATAAAAGATAATTAATATGCCGACTCACGCACACAGGTTATCTTTTCAATCAAGTTTATATACATATACAGTGAGGCCGCCGTGTACTGGCCACTTTCCACGGGGTGGGCAGTATTTCGACGGACGCAAAAATATTAGATTGCAAACACTAATTATAGGAATAATCATCAAAAAATTAATTAATGAAGCACCGGGTACAACGCGGTGCTTCGTTAATTAAAATTTTGCTGATGATGATTTTTTTACCGGGTAAACGCATGCGCGGACATTACCGACCACGCGTGAATTATGACCAGTCCACGGTGACTATACTGTACATATATACTCTTCATAATTACAAAATATGCAAGTTAATCTTCATCGTTTTTATTTCCTCTTGTTTTTATATAACTTTTATCACGGTTGCTTAAAAAAATCATCAGATTCGTCTGAGACAGGTGTAAATAAAAGCATCGAATAACTCGAGGAAATTTTCGAGGTCCTTTTTTCAGCTTTCAAAACTCGGTGATCTCAGAAAAGGCGCCTGAACTAACTGTCGCGTGAACGGCCTCCAGTCGCGATTAGATTCAACCTGGCACTAGTTTCTATTCTTGACTTTGCTGCATTTACACGTGGCTACTATCTCATAACTAGACCCGAGTAAAGTGGTGTAACGGAAATTTTTGAAAATTGTTCAGGCCCTATGAGTTTAATTTATTTTTGTATTCTGAAACATACCTCACCAAAGTATTTGTTGAGCTCGATTTGTAAAGAAATTAAAAGTTTCTACCCTCTGCATTGGAGAAAACTTCACTACAAAATACAAAGTTCGTTTCCATCAGTTTGGCGGGATGGCAACGGCAGTGCTGTTGTTATCCCCAATAGAGAAAAGGTATAAAATTATTCAAATATTATGAGACCTGAGAGGATACATTTTCTATATTTTGATAATACATGAACGGCGTCTTGTGTGGACAGACGATTGTCTTCATCCCCATTTCAAAACTTTTGATGAACTTATGAACCGTGTTTGTTTTTTCTGATTCTCCATATGTTTCTCACGGAAATTGATTGGCCATGTTCAAAATCTTTACTAGATATGACGAAAACAACAATTTTGGGCACGTCGGCGAGCAGTAATGGTAGTATGGGCAGTGAGATAGCCTTCCAGTGTTATATAAGCAGAAGAAGTGTATTTCCTTTTTCGTCGTATCTGTTTATCGACAATGATGTGGTGATGCAGATTTTCGCCATAAGGAATTAAATACTTAAAAGACCAAAGCGAAAAAACGACAAAACGCTTTAAGAAACAGAGGAGTGGTTTATATGTATTACTCAATTTTCTTCAGTATTTGGTGTCACTCCGCCTGCTTTTGTTGCACAGCTATCACTTTAAAATGTTGGACTTTTATCTGAAGAAAATATCTTTCCGCATGTGGAGTGTTTATGTCATTGGGTTGATCATTCGGCACCACTTGATGTACTGTCAGAAATACAATGTATCTCCTAACAATGTTCAACATAATAACATTTCGACAATTAAAATGATGTATAAGGATCTGTTACCCCCCAATACAAGACATGTTAGTGCATCACTGAATATTTAAACTGGAATCTTGATTCCATGCGAGGGGTATCCAACACAGTTTTGAACGTATTCAAGGAATACGGCTGATCTTCAACAGACTTGGAGGAAAGATTGTTCTGAATGGTCAAACACATCTAATATCCAGGATGGGAGTTTATTCTCTTCCATTTTGGATTAAGATGGTTCGGCGTCTTTGCTTTCAAAATATTTTCCAATTAAATGCCACTCTCATTCTAAAATAAATTCCGATTCAAATTAGTTCAAATCAGCTGTACATATATTACCATCGACTGTGCAAAAATTCCGAGCAGTTAAAATCGGCTGCACATACATCATAAAATGATATCCTATTTTGCGAGTTATCGGCCTATTTCGTGGCAGTCTTTTAAACCAAGACACCGAATAGAGCACGACGTGTATATCTAAATTTGGAATTGCGGTTACTGTTTATTGGTGTCAAAGGTCGCTTTCCATATCAAAGGCATCATCGCAGCGCAAGTGAAGTCTATTATACCACAGTGGGGGCGTGGTGGCGTTGCGGTAACCGGTCCTCGTTAGATCACCGAAGTTAAGCAATGTCGAGCCCGGTTAGTCCTCGGATGGGTGTCCGTCTGAGCGATCGATTCGGACTCCCGCGTTGGGTCCTTGGGCAAGGCACTTAACCCCGATTGTCCACATGGGGGCTCGATGACACCGTGTACTAAGGCATACTGCACGTCGATGATGCGCATGTCTTCAATCTAACCCTGCCTGTGCTGCAGTGGGGGGCGGGTGGGGGGGGGGGGGGGTTACGATGTTGGGGAGCTGGCAGCTGCTCGTCGTTGCTCAGTGGTTCTCTCCAAGTACTCCGGCTTCCTCCACCCGTAAAACTGCCACGGTCATGATCAGCCATTGTGCATAAGTATGTGACCTTAAACGCCAATAAATAAATAAATAAATAAATAAATAAATAAATAAATAAATAAATAAATAAACAAATAAATAAATAAATAATTATACCACGGTGGTTGTGTATACAGTTCAGCCGCCGTGGGTTTGTCGCTTTCTGCGGGTGGGCAATATTTCCACGGACGCAATATTAGATTCCAAACACTAATTATAGGAATAATCATCAAAAATTTCATTAATGAAGCACCGGGTACAACCCGGTGCTTCATTAACTAAAATTTTGCTAATGATGATTTTTATTATCTGGTAAACGCACGCGTGGTTTACGACCAGTCCACTGCGACTGTACTGTATTGTAACGCGATACTATACAGACTTGTGTGAACTTTGCTGGATACACCAAGCATGGAATCAAAACGGATGTTAGAATATATAGAAATATATTCTAACATATTTTTTTTGTATTTTATTGCTCGATATTTACGCTTTGTAGAAATCGCGAAAACATGGCTGACAATTTTCGTCATTGGAAGGGATTTACAGGAAAGTTAGCTCCCTTAATTTCGTAAAGCTGGCAGTAACTTTAACACTAATGGTATGGGAGTTTCATATCCAAATTGAAATTTCGAAATGTAGGCGAATTTGTATCATTGTGAGCACGGTGTCTCAGTGGTAGACTGTTGGACTTCTGTGCTAGATGTCCCGAGTTCGATCCCCATCCGGGACGACCCGCGTTGTGTCCTTGGACAAGGCAGTTTATCCCGGTTGCCTACGTGGGGCACGTTGACGCCGTGCACTAAGGCGTACTGCACGCCGATGGTGCACATGTCTTCAACCGCTGTAACCACGTTTGAGCGGAGCTTGAACAGAATTAGAATGTTGAGGAGCTGAGAGTTGCTCGTCGATGCTCGGTGGTTCTCTTCGGGAACTCCGGCTTCTTCCACCCGTAAAATTGTCACGGTCACGATTAGCCATTATGCATAAGTATGTGACCTTGAACACCAATAAATAAATAAATAAATAATTTGTATCATTGAAGTGCGCATCATTTATCAAACTTGAGGCACTTTCCTATGGAGTATTATAAAAATACAGAAGCTGTTTTTTTTTTAAATTTCCAAACCACAATGTTTGTCTGTTATTCTCTGTATAAATTTATTTCCAAATAATAAAACAGTATTTTCACCATCTTTTGATGTTTTTATCCCCTTTTCTGTTCATTATATCAAAAGTATGTGCATCGGGACGTATGATACAGACACTTTCCTTACCATTAATACAAATGTTAAGGAGGTGAAATTTGTTAATTTTTTCCGGGTAAAAATGAAAACCTTCAAATTACTGCAAAACACACTCGCTTAACAAAGAGCCAAAGATCACAGCTACTTCGTGTTCGTGAGTGTTATACTGATATATGTTTCTTAATGGCGATTGTTTGTGAAGGAATTGCTTCCAATTGGCTTGGCATAAAGATCCAAGTTTCCTTTTGTTATTTGTAATAAACAAAAACAACAGAGAGCCCGTTTATTAAAAGTAACACAAGGACCTGGCTTCATTTTCTGCTGATGTCACAGGTGTGTGTTTTCTCAGCAATTAACTGCTTCTTAATCGAACTTTCCTGGCTCGTCTTATAATTTCAAGGGGGATAACCTTATCGAATGCCGATTTTCATGACGATATAAGTCGGGGATGAGTAAATATTTAAATTACGACATTACTCGGAGATACGATTTATGACTTGAACTCTGCTGTGGCAGATTCTTATTTAGAAACTAATATCTTTCTTTCAAACAAACAACATTCATTGTGGTTACATCTTGATTCTAATATGCATTTTAACCGATTACAGTTTAAATTGCAGTTTTGAACATATACAAGGAATACGGATCATCTTTAACGGTGTTGGAGGAAAGATTGTTCTCAATGATCAAAAACATTCAATCTCCAGTATGGAAGTTTTTTCCTTTCCATTTTGGATTAAGGTTGTTTGCTAACGTGTTCCATTCAGCGTCTTTGCTTTCAGAATCTTTTTCAACTAAATGCAACTCTCGTTCTAAAATAAATGCCGATTCAAAATAGTTAGAGTCAGCTGTACATATATTCCCATCATCTGTTAAAATCGGCTGAACATACATCCTAATTTTCTATCCTATTTTGTGAGTTATCGATCTATTTCATGGCAGTCTCTTCAACCCAGATACCAAATAGGCACGCACGTGTATATCTGAATTTGGAATCTCGGTTGCTGTTTTTTTTTGTGTGTGTCAAAGACCACTTTCCATATCAAAGGCATTATCGCAGCACAAGTGAAGTCTATTATACCACGTGTAAATTCAACCTTACGCGATACCGTACAGATTTTGTGAACTGTGTACAAGGACGTCAAGTAATGGACGTCCGGCGTCCGGTTGAAGTTTTGACGAAGAGAATGAAATATTTGACAGAAAACAGTGTAAAGCAAGAAAATAAAACGCACAGCGGTAGGTAAATTATTCGTTGAAAATATCACACTTAATTTAAGCTTAATCGTGATACATGTATAAGTACAGAACACAACTGGGGTAGCGTACGTGGGACAGAAATCAACGACCCTTGTTGGCTGTTTTTCCTGTATTTGACGAGTGACTTTGACGCTCGCGAAATATAGAAACACTCACATTCTTGCCATGGATTCCACTCCCTCGTACTGTACCCTCTTTGTGTTTTGTTTTAGTAAGTCGTTTGAGATCAGACTATTTACTTAACCCTTTACCCAACGAATCGGCCGCATCCGCCCGCGTAATATGCAAATTCAGCAGTTGAAAAAATAATATTTTTCAAAACGTTTCAACAAAACCATATCATGTGACCACTCGTTGGAACGAGGTCATTCCAACGAGGGGTCACGTGATATGGTTTTAATGAAACGTTTTGAAAAAATTGAAAAAAGTGATATTAAAATAATAAATTTTGATATCGTCTGCGTTGGATAAAGGGTTAAGAGAACTCACACCCATCTTTTGATTTATGTAGCATGTTAAATCAGAAAAGCAGTAGGCTGCCAGTTGAAAAAAAAATCCAGGCAATTTGGTTCACAATGACCCAACGAAAGGGGAAAACAGCGCCCAACTGCGGTCTTGTCAGTGAAGGTACGGTGATTACGACTATCAAAACCAGGCGTGAACAAGACCAAGAGAGGTGTTGTGATTTTGTTTTTATTGTGTAACAGCTGCCAATAAGAAAAAGAACTTTGGATGAAGATACTTGACGTATTCTTCTAAACCATTTTTGTAGCCTAATCCACACTGCTTAGAAGCATGTTGTCCCGCTGCATTTAGCATTTGATCACAATGAAACTAAGGCTCCGGTTGAGTCTGCTATTGTTCCTGTTTTTTCTGTTCAGAATCACAATATATTGCAGAGTTCTGTTCGCTTCTCCAAACATAAATGAGGATCCGTCGGGTTGCACTTGTATGAGACGCCGTTTAAAAACACGTCCAATTACAATGAGACATTAACATCCTTTATGATCGACAGTTTCAATAATGATAGAAAAAGACGAATACAAGGGGCAACTCTTCAATGCGGACGCGATTCAGTTGCGAGAAAGTTGAAATAATCTGTCCCTTTTCTGCCCCAATACTGTAGAAACTCAACTGCCGAAAGAAAGACGCGACCACATAGCATCCCAGGTGCAGTATTGGTTTGTTTTCTCGGTGGGCGGACATTTTCGCAGCGGTCGATTATTACCCGAGCAGACGTTTCCCCATATTTTGTGGGCGGACATTTCCTCAGGCTGTCTTTTTTGAAGAGACGACATTTCCCCAGATTTTTTTTTGTTGTATTTTAAATTTGTTTTCGGATATTTTTTTTCGTTTTTGTTTGCTTTCTTTTTACAACGATTTCAATTGTATATCCTCTATTATGGGAATTACACCCCTTCTTCTCGAGCTGAATTTTGGACAGTGGTTAGAATTGCTTGCTTTGTGTACAGCCGACATAGTTTTTGTCAAAAATACATAGAGTACAGCTAAATAAGTTGAAGCGTAACAAGGGATCAATACTATAAAACTTTTACAATTGCATTTTCTAGAATTGTATTTTCTACTTAATAATATAACTGCCTAAAATGAATCATCAGCATTTTGAAAGATGTGGCAATTTGCCAACTGGCAAATTGCCACATCTTTGAAAATGTTAATGGTTCATTTCAATCCATTTAAAGTCGTAACTAGAAAAAATACAATTCTTGAAATACAATTGTAAAAGTTTTATAGGAATGGGCCCAGGTTCTGGTATCATTTCTTGAAAACTGAAAACATAGCATTGCAGATGCAATATTGGTTTGTTTACTCGGTGCACGGACATTTACCCACCTGTCATTTCCCAAGGCGGACGCTGCCCCATAAAATGTGAGCGGACATTTCCCCAGGCTGTTTTTTTAGAGAAGTGGACATTTCCCCAGCATATTCTATTATATTTTAAATTGTTTTGGGATTATATTTTTGCGTTTTTGTTGGACTTCTATGCTAGAGGTCCCGAGTTCGATCCCCATCCGGGACGACCCGCGTTGTGTCATTGGGCAAGGCACTTTGCCTCAATTGGGGCCGTGTACTAAGGAGTACTGCATGTCGATGGTACACATGTCTTCGACGGCTGTAACCCTGCTTTAGCGGAGCTTCAACAGAGTTAGAATGTTGAGGAGCTGACAGTTGCCCGTCGATGCTCAGTGGTTCTCTTCGGGTACTTCGGCTTCCTCCACCTGTAAAACTGTTACGATCACGATTAGCCATTGTGCATAAGTATGTGACCTTAACACCAATAAATAAATAAATAAATAAATAAATATAAATACAAGATTCCGTGACTTTGTTTTAGACAGGCAGTAGATGAATAAATCTATCATTTCCGCTGGGTCTGTGCCTGATCTTACTTGTCCGCATTTTGAGACACTCTAAAACCAGATGGATTAAAATTCAACCCTAATCAACTGGGTTGTGTGAATATGAACCAAAATGGGTTCATATTCACTCAACCCAGTTGTTTGGGTTAACTTTTAACTCAACTGATTGGAGTGGATGAACGTACAAGAGAACACCCGTTTTACCTAAA
The DNA here is from genome assembly GCA_031216915.1 of Pictodentalium vernedei. NCBI lineage: Eukaryota > Metazoa > Mollusca > Scaphopoda > Dentaliida > Dentaliidae > Pictodentalium > Pictodentalium vernedei. The sequence continues at coordinate 247,797,194 of CM062297.1, read as the reverse complement.
ACTCAAACAATAAATCAACACCATATTCCAAGTTCATTTCACAGTTGCAGTTTGAGTAATGGCTCATTCGAAACTAGTTCTTTGTCTACTATTTTTTTTTATTTGGGGTTTAACGACGCTTTCGACAGCCAGGGACACATCTTGCCGCACAGTTTTATGGATGGAGGAAGCTGAGAGCAGAGAGCAGAGAGCAACCACGAGCAACTCCCAGACCCCCCAACGTACTAACTCCGCACAATCAGGGTTAGCAGTGGTTGAAGGCAAGAGCACCATCGACGTGTGGGATACCTTCGCGCCAACGTATTCCCATATAGGAAATCTGGATTAACTACCTTGCCAAAGGACACAAGTCAGTTACCGCAGATTAGGGTCGAACCATCGACCTTTCCGTTTGAAGTTCAATGCTCTAATCACTGCCTCCTAATGAATTTAGTTCTGTGTCTATCAGCTGACATAAAGCAAGTCGAAATGTCACTTATTTACTCACAGTATTAAGAACAGAATGCCATTTATGACTACGTATTTCAGCCTGTGTTATTTGTCTGTACTGCCAAATGGCAGAATCTGTTTAGTATTCATCCACTCAACAAATAGTCACCTTAAATGGCCTCATCTAATACATTACTGTATGTAACAAAAAACGGGCGAATCCATCTTGTACTGGTGGGGGGGGGGGGGGGTCAGTAGGGTCGTAGAATTAAATTATCACTGCCCCTTCTGTCCAGCTCGAAGCTTATTGTGTTTTCTATACTTACATTTTGTCAACTTTTGCTTTATGAAACAATTTGGGCATTTTGAGTTGATAGGGCTAAAGCGGTGTGAAGCATAATTGAACCTTATCACTGACCTCCCGTTCAAAGAAAACTCAGTTGTTTCCACAACAGGAAATGCTTCTCAGAAAGTTTCGAAAATGTTTTGGACGTAACACTGAACGAAGTTGTGTAGTTACAATTGCCAATATTGGGATCTATTTGAACAGCGATTTCATTTTCTTTGAAGATTTAAAATACGTGAATTGTGGATTACATCCAAACCTCTCGCAGAATAAAGTTTCCACTCGTATTTTCTGAAAAAATGTCGGTACAGCTTTGATTAATGGTACTCAAGATTGAACTCCAAGGTCTATCAACTGAAACATTGCTTGTACACCTTATTAGTTTGCACTACATTTTGTACATTATATCTGGATGAAAAACGTTTAGAACCCTGGGAAGCTTGAAAATTCGATTCAAAATCTTCGAGATGATTCGCTTCGAGGCGAACTGATTCAGAAATGTTCAAATCGTTGTGATGTCCTGAAAATCCTGCCAAGTGTGTCCTCCCGAAGGAGACCTGATGATAGAAGAAGAGTTCAAGGAGGTTCCACATCTGACACCACTGAAAACAATACCTGAGTGGAGACACGTAATATTTACAGTTTTAAATAGGTACAATGTCTACAACTTAAGTAGTAGTGAGGTTCGAGTAGTCCCAAAATATGCGATTCGCGGGGACCTAAACGCTTTACTCTGTGTTTTATTAGTAATAAACTCTCTGAACTGTTAGTGTTTCAAAAAGATGGTGTCCAGCCTTATGATAGCATGTTAATTTTGTTTCGTCCAGACTTCGCAGGACAATTCATCTTGTAAGATAGTAGTATTTAGGTGCTATTTTGGAGCACCAGAGCTCAGTTGTTAATGCTCACAAAAGGAGGATGCATTCAGCAGAAACATTGGTCACTGGAAAATTGAGTTGATAATTCTAGTATTTTATTAGTGCAGAGGTGTTCTGTTATCGCGGCATTTAGACTTGAAAAATATTACTTTGATTTTAAAATTAGTATTGAAAATATTTAACGGAAACAAAGCAGAAAAAGGCATCAGAATTTATTTTAACAGCAGAACAAGCTATATTTGAGTTAAACATTATGAGAACCAGTTTATCTATAGAACCACTAATCACACATTCTACAAGATGAGTTGAACTAATACGTTTCTGATGGGTGAGTAAACAAAGAAATCTTACTTTTGGTGGTGCTTTGAATTTCTGTCACATTTGAAGAAAGTTGAGCTGCAACTTCTGGAATATAAAATGTACCCATGTATACATTATTAACAGTACGTTAAAAACATTGTTTTGTTCATAAGTGTTCCAGAAACTCTCAACAGGAGACAATGCAGCTACCGCCTTGTATTGCGAACATTATATCTTATTTGGTAATATACTATTGCAATAAATACTAAGGCAACGTCGTTTTTCAGTCAGTATGTTACTAAGCACCCCTTTCTTTTTGTTCTTCACTGTGTTGACAATTCGATGACCCACACATTTCCTGTGGTACGGAAAAACTCTATAGGAAAAAGAAACATATGCATTAAAAACCCTATGGAAAAATACCTTATGAGAAAAAATCACAACAAAAATCGCATGGATTGGAAAAAACCTCTAAACAATTGTTTTTTTCGCTTTCTTCGTGGTTCAAAGAAAATAATAAAATTAGTGAAAATAGAAAAATTTTAAGCTATATGGTTCAGATGAGGCACATGATATAACACAAAGCATGGAAATAAATATACATGTCGATGGACTTTTGCCAATGGCCTCCATACTGGAACAGTTTGAACAATAATAAAACTGACTTTTCCATATTTTCTGTATTTTACAGAGACGAACTAAATGTTCTTTCTACCAACCTTTTGCATACTGATGACAAAATATAACACTTTAAAGCAGCAAATTATTCCCATAGTGCAAAGTAGTGAGCTCGCTCCAACAAGATTAAATTGGTTAAATTCTTATTTAAATTTTGACGATAACAGAAATGACAATAAAAGAAGTTTTGTAATAAGGATATAATAAAAATTAACTTTGAAATTGTAATTATAAGTAAATAAAAATTATGTAACAATATTTGCGGGCTAAACAAGAAAGAAAATTAGGGTTTTTTCCTACCCATTCGATTTTTTTTCTTAGGGTTGTTTCTTTAAGGTTTTTTTCCAAAGGTTTTTATCCCTATAGCGTTTTTTCGGTGTGTTTTTTTCCTGTATTCATACTTGCTTATTACATGACTGCAGACTTTCTGCATTTCGACTGGTACCGTACTATTTTTACCCAGAATGGCAATTTTACATGTTAAATAGACTTTTGACTGTATTGTTATAAAAATAGGTAGAGGGATTCAGTTAACATGTCACAGAACATTTAGAAATTCGCATCTTAGTCCTTGATCGTAGTCCTTGATCCAACAAGTACAAAGACATTTACAGAAGCTACTGTCTCAAATCAACTAAGAATGCAGAGGATATCCCTCTTGGACCGCACTTGTCCAAACCGGGACAGTTAGGCACTCTTTGTCGGTATTATATGTGCTGTACCCTATACGACATACCACTCCACGACTTCATTCACAACTTTACAAAACACATTCTGGCAAGGGCCGCTCTGGGTCGTTTGGTCGTTGCCAATGTGAATAAGGTAGATCTATGAATATGCTTGGGCTAAAGTTTTCAGCAAATTTTGGACAAGTTAGCAATACATATATTTTTGTTGACATAATGAGTATAGAAAGATTTCACCGCCAACCCTTTGTATCTCTTGAACTTCATTTTCATTATGCTATTTTGAACCCTTTACCTAACATAGCGGCCAAAAACGGCCACGAAATTGAACAAGATAAGCCTACCACAGCCTAAAATATCTCACAAATGTCTTGATAAAACCATACAAATATGAATATCATTAGAACCAGCTCGACGAGCCGGTTCTAATGTTTTACATAGCTGTATGGTTTTCGAAAAATGTGAAATTTAATTTATTTTCTAAAAAAAGCTGTGTTAGGTAAAGGGTTAAGCAAGGAAAAGCAAACAGTGCTAAGACTTTGACATTTGTTAAGTAAATATATCGGTCCGACGGGTTACTGCTTGAGTGGAAATACTGGCCAAATCTAATTCTCACTCGTTATTACAGCCGTAACAAAAAGGGGTGAAGGCGGTGTGACACCCCAAGTATTTCTTAAATCAGGACATTTTCGTCTCTTTTGGAGTTGCCTGTACTCATGTACTTTCTTATGGGACTATATTTGATACTCACGTCACACACACAGTCGTTTCCGCGTAAAAGCTACTACATGCTTTTTCACAATGAACAAGAACCACTAAGTTTTGAACTACAATCCCGACTGACTAATCTTGTAACTACAAGTAGTTGGAAAATTTATCGCTCAGGACATGAGGCATTACATTCCTGACAAAATAGGTTTAACATCCCCTGGCCGCAATCATTTCCAAATCTGTCATCATCTCGACGCAGTATCCCTGCTCGTCATGAGGGTTACCAGAGGAGTGATTTTCCTGACTGAGCCATGCAGATGCCCACTAGGTGTACGATACTTCAGAGATCTACCTTGTCCTTTCTCAACATTTGGCTTTCACTGAATAGAATCAGCAGGTTAGGTGAAAAAGATGAACGACCGGGCGTAGTCTGAGCGCCGAAATTGGTTTTCTACTTAGAAACAAAAGAAAAGTATGAGAAATCTTAGAACAACGAAGACGAAACTTTTCGGAGCATGGAATGATTTCTACCTTCCGCTATTACATTAATTTAATCGTGTTTGAAGTCTAAAGAACGATGATATCACATTGTATACAACAGTCAGATGTTTACCAGAACACTAGGTTGAAGTGAGTGTTTACAAAGAAATTCCATTATTAAACATTTTCCGTTGGATGGCGTTTCAGTAAACTATGTTACAAGGGAGAAATTTAAAAATGCGGCTGATAACGTATCAGAAATCCGGGATCTTCTGGATGAGTGGCGAGAAGCTCCCATGGCAAAGATCGATGTGTGTGACAGTTGACTACATAAATGCTGCAGATTTAATATTCCGAAGCAAAACCACCCAGTGTATCCCTTGGGACTGAATATCTAATTTTGCAAGTGCTGGGAATTGATAAGACAGTTCAAGAAATGACAACAGCAGCAGCGAGCTGTTGATAAACTCAGATGTTTCATTTCCTTAAACCCATTGGGTTTGGTGAGATGGAACATTTCAGATTTTGAACAACAATGGTCCTACATGTTAACGGGGATAATCACTGCAGGCCTTAAAATTCACCCCGATTCGCAAAATTAGTCTTGATTCTTTTGATCTCCTGTTGCGAGAATCCATTTTCTGTTCTCAATTTTGAATTTGAGAGTATTATATATTTACTAAAGTTTAACACTTGAGGACTTAATTCCAATACTTGTGAATGTATTGTCTCGTAAAAACGTGTAGAACACATGATCTACATACAAGCTTTTGGCGGTCTTGGTGAGGGGCGTTACTGAAACTTGGCAGTGGTGTCCCTTGGCATTTATTAAGTAAATGTATCGGTCCGACGGGTGATCGCACTCCCACGAAATGTTCTGCAGGGAGACTTTGAAAATTTGTTGGAAAGTGTTTTTTGTCCTCTAGCCTTGGTCGATATAGAAGAAAGTGAAACGGACAGAGGCCATTTCCATTTGCCAGTTTTAATCAAAGAAATTTCAGATCTCTTGGACATCAGTAGCAGGAGATATGGTAACCGGGCCCCATTGGAGAGATCTCATAGGGGATCTCATATGTGACGTCATAGTCGCGTGACCTGGTGGCGCCATGTTGAGTTGTTATGGTAACCCGCGTGAGCGGCCATCTTGTGACGTCATCCCCATTGTGACATGTGGTCTTAATTCGCATGCGCAGCGCGTGTTGTTAAGGTGATACGTGTTTCCGTCGTCCATTTTATATAAAGGAGCTCGCCCTCTTGGTTTCTATGGTACCACGTGGTTACTATGTGACACAAAGGCTTACAACAAGACGGGTATATTCGGAGGGTATGTTCGACTGAATCGGAGTATCACGAAGTACCACAAACAACCCGACAAGTTGTACTATTTCAAATTCTTTCAGAATTCTCTGCTTCTAACTATCTATACAATAGTTTTCGTCTATCTGATCATGTTCCTTTTTCATGGAGTGTACTCCAGTAGAGTAGAAGAGCCTATCAACAGGAACAGCTTTGATTATTATTACTATATTTAGCTTTTCTGGTCTGTTCTTGTTAGTTCTGACCCTATTCCGAGTACTCTTGTTGTTTCATTTATCTAGATCACGCAAGCAGTTCACTTTACTGGCGCTAACTAACCAATCAGATTGCTTGATTTCCCATAATCTGTATGCAAAGTTATCTCCCTTGTGTATATCAAAAGCCTATATCATTCCCAAAGCCAATAAGCTATCAAGAAGTTACTGAAAAGTCATTGCTCGAATGACTCGAAGTCCATCAAGCAAATGAGCTAACGAGTAATTGCTCATTCGAGTGACTCGCACATACTGCTCTTCGACTCATTTTATCATTCCCAAAGCCAATAAGCTATCAAGCAGTTACTGAAAAGTCATTGCTCGAACGACTCGAAGTCCATCGAGCAAATGAGCAAGTTGCTCGTTCGAGTGACTCGCACATACTGCTCTTCGACTCATTTCGGTTTTTGAGGATACCTATAGTCTGGTATTGTATTATTTGAGGATACTTTTTATAGGATACTTATCTAAGGATACTATTCCTTGTTTGGCCCAGCCTTCTGGGCCACCCAAGGACATACCTATCCCAAATTCCCCTTATAAGCTGAAGAGTCAAAAGAGTAATTGTTCCATGAGCAATTACTCGAACGACTCGAAATCCATCGAGCAAATGAGCCTTAGAGCAATTGCTCGACCGAGTGACTCCACATACTACTCGAATGACTCGAAGTTCATCGAGCAAATAAGCTAACGAGTAATTGTTCGTTCGAGCGACTCGCTCATACGACTCCTCGACTCATTTCAGAAAAAAGGGGTGCCTGAGACCAGTCATTTTCAAAAAAAGGGATTTCGTAAGTAGGATTTCCCAAATAAGCTAAAGAGCTAAAAGAGTAATTGCTCCATGAGCAATTGCTCGAACGACTCGAAGCCCATCGAGCAAATGAGCTATATAGCAATTGCTCGACCGAGTGACTCCATCTACTGCTCTACGACTCATCTGGGTATTTTAGGATACCTACGGTATTGGACTATTGAAGGACAATTGTTGTAGAAATGTTACATCCGGGTACATCATGCTACATCCGGGTACTTCTGTTGGGAAAAGTATAAAAAGGGTGTTGGTATGAAAATATACTCATTTGTGTCCTGACCGTCGTCGAGTGAAGACATGTTACCGATTCGTTGTAGATACTGTTCCAAGTCATTTTCGAGATCGGATAACGCTAGAAGACACGAAAAGAATCATCGTCGGCTCCACTGTAGATATTGTGCTAAGTTGTTCAAACCAACCACAAAATAGGAAGAGGCATGACAAACATCACTGTCTTAGAAGAACAGAAGAGCAGAGAGATACTGGAGATTTAATGACTGACCAGAATAAAGTACTTTTAGAATTTTTACGGGATGCTGACAAGGAGGAAATCGCGTTCTCCGCGCTGCTGATGAAGATTTGATTACCTGTTTGTGTAAGTGTGCTACCAACATCCTCGATGGTAAGATACCACTGAATTTGGCTGAATTTGATGACCGACAATATGAACAAGTATTGAAGCTGCTAACAGATGAAAGAATTTCTACCGATATAAAAAGAAGTATATTACGAAAGAGTTGCTTCCTCTCGCCGCTTATCAACCCCGTTCTAGCTCTGAAAAGGGCATAAAAGGGATGTACCAACACCAAGTGCTCATTTGTTCTACGACCACGAAAGAGTGAAGACATGGCGATTCATGACGGCTAGTGCTATTACTGTTGAAAAACAAAACGGATCATACAGAAAGGAGGATTCTTAGGAAAGTTGCTCAAACCCATCATCATTGTTCTGTCCGATATCCTATAAAAGGGTCGTGCTCATAAATGGACTTCGATTCGTTCGAGCAATTGCTCATGGAGCAATTACTCTCTTAGCTCTTTAGTTATTTGGGAAAATCCTACTTACGAAATCCCTTTTTGAAAATGACTGGTCTTATTTGCTCGATGGACTTCGAGTCATTCGAGTAGTATGTGGAGTCACTCGGTCGAGCAATTGCTCTAAGGCTCATTTGCTCGATGGATTTCGAGTCGTTCGAGTAATTGCTCACGGAACAATTACTCTTGTGACTCTTTAGCTTATAATGGGAATTTGGGATAGGTATGTCCTGGGGTGGCCCAGAAGGCTGGGCCAAACAAGTAATAGTATCCTTAGATAAGTATCCTATAAAAAGTATCCTCAAATAATACAATACCAGACCATAGGTATCCTCAAAAACCGAAATGAGTCGAAGAGCAGTATGTGCGAGTCACCCGAACGAGCAACTTGCTCATTTGCTCGATGGACTTCGAGTCGTTCGAGCAATGACTTTTCAGTAACTGCTTGATAGCTTATTGGCTTTGGGAATGATAAAGGCTTTTGATATACACAAGGGAGATAACTTTACATACAGATTATGGGGAATCAAGCAATCTGATTGGTTAGTTAGCGCCAGTAAAGAACTGCTTGGGTGATCTAGATAAATGAAACAACAAGAGTACTCGGAATAGGGGCAGAACTAACAAGAACAGACCAGAAAAGTTAAATATAGTAATAATAAGCAAAGCTGTTCCAGTTGATAGCCTCTTCTGCTCTACCGGAGTATACTTCAGGACAAAGAAACATGGTCAGGTAGACAAAAACTACTGTATAGATAGTTAGAAGCAGAGAATTCTGAAAGAATTTGAAATAGTACAACTTGTCGGGCTGTTTGTGGTAATTCGTGATACTCCGATTCAATCGAACATACCCTTCGATCATACCCCTGTCTTGTTATAAGCCTTTGGGTCCCATAACAACCACGTGCTACCATAGGACCCAAAATGGTGGCCTCCAGTATACAAAATGAAACAAGTATCACCCTTACAACACGCGCTGCGCATGCGCATGCGCACTAGGACCACGTATCACTATGGGGATGACGTCACAAGATGGCCGCTCGCGCGGGTTAAAATAAGAACACAACATGGCGCCGCCAGGTCACGTGACTGTGACGTCACATATGAGATCCCCCAATGGGGCCCGGTTACCATATCTCCTACTACTGACATTGAATCTCCGAAAAACTGTCGATTTTAAGCAAGAATCTCTGTGCTCTATACAGCAGCTGCGTTCATTGGCAACCTATATGAATTTGTCTCACCAATCCCCATCCTGGGCTTTGAGGTGTGGGAGGGCCAAATGTTTCTTATAAATAGACAGTACTAAAAAATAGCACAATTCTTGGAGCTTTTTCACTTTGCCGACGCCTTGCAATGTCGATCACTATTGAGAAAGTTGTGTGAAAAATGAATGTGTTGGTGATGTGCAAATTTTTTGCTGCAATAGAAATTGGATATTTAAAGCATATTTTATACATTATTGAAAAGACAAGTGTCGAAATTGGAATTAGTTTTCGTGCAAGACCTTTATTTGATGTTTGATAATGTAAAGTTGTTGCGTTGTGACTATAGTTACAGCACAACAGCCTTCAGGTTAACAAACGTCTCCGATGGGGGGACTTTTCGCGTTAATTGACTTGACGCTATCTTGGAGGTGGGGGCAGATTGAGTTGCGACGTTTTTCGTTGACGTTCCAGTAATCTAGTAGTATAAAGATCAGTCGAAAGGATGCACCGTCATCAATTAACACGTCGTCTGCGTCATCTCAACACCAGTTCTCGCTATCTGAGCCACTCTCTCGTATCTGTACGTATCTCAAACGTCATAAATCATTTTTCACCGTGATCATCTCTTTGAAATGGAATTACAACGTTCTGTCTAAACATTTTTATCCGGAAATGTTACGTAAAGGATATTTGAATACTGCTGTAAACATCAAGTGAAACATGCGTGCAAATGTGTTTTCGGGGTTTTGAAATAACACACGAAACAATACATTGCCAACTGCTTACGATGCAAAACATGGAAATCGCAATGCATACTCAACGCGAATCGGATATTATTGACAGTTAACAAAAAACTTCGGTCAATCTGACATACAGATTATGGTTGTTAAATGAAATAGCGGTTGGGTGATCAACGAAACGTGTGTTGTAGCAAATTGAACAATATTTAAACTGAATTATAATCGAGAAATTGATTGATCATGTACCAAAAATAGCCACGAGTTCATTTTATGAGGCACCGTTCATTGTGTGCGCACGTTCTAATGAAAATGATTTTCAATCACGGTATCTTCCGATGGAGGTTAATCTCAACACGATGGTGTGGTGAATATTGTTGGAGAGAATGCGTGTATTTGGAGTCACCATCAACGAAACTGAGCAAATAAATCGCGAAATATATGTTTTGTTGGGAAAGGGAAATAACTCACGGGCTGCCAAGACAGTTTTATGTTTACTTGTCCCACTCTGGCCTCAGTGGTTAGAGCATTGGATTTAAACAGAAAAGGTCAACGGTTAGAGTTGCGTCCTTAGACAAGATACTTAATCCGGATTGTCCAGATGTGGGTACGATGCAGCTTTGTACTAAGCCGTACTCCACATCGATGGTGCACTTGCCTCCACCGTTGCTAACACTGCTTGTGCAGAGTTAGTAAGTAGGAGAGCCAGACAGTTGCTCGCCGCTGCTCAGTAGCTCTCCGGGCACTCCGGCTTCCTCCATCCGTAAAACTGTCCGACACGATGTAATCCTGGCATTTGAAAGTGTCGTTCACCCCCTAAAAATCACACAAACAATCGTACTTGTCCCCCAACCTTGTTTTGGACGCGCTCACAATTTTGAGAGGACAGATATATTGGACATTTGATATCTTTTTGAGTACAGACGCTTTTACGTTATCATTGACATGTACCCTATATATTGCACCCACACTCTAAAATTAGTTGGGTTAAAAATTAACCCAAATCGACTGGGTTGAGTGAATATGAACCCAATTGGGTTCATATTCACTCAACCCAGTCGATGTGGGTTAATTTTTAACCCAACTGCTTTTAGAGTGCAGTCAGATTTTCTACAACACTCTATGCTGCATTAAATGTTGAGGGGAAAAACCTTTTGGGGCGTGTTTACCTGCATATAGGGTATTGTAACCTTAAGTTGTTCGTTAACTGGTTCAGCGCTGAATCATTTTTGGTCATCACAATTTGTTCACATGTCTTTGCTTTATTACAATTTCTGGGAGAGTGCAAAGGCGCTCTCCCATAAATTATAATAAGCCAAATCTATGCAGAGTGAATAATTTTACTTCGGAGATAATATGAAGTACATCTACAGAATATGAAGCCGTATAGTTGCGGTACCTACACTTCAAATATGGACTTCCAGCTCTCAACCAGTTTATGATTGTAAGAAAATAAACCCGTTTAACATCGTGTGTATGAAGGGATTTGTTAAATGCATTACTATCTTCAGAACAAAGTGTGAAACTCTATCATATTTGATATGAGATTATATAGCAATTTATTCCTACAGCCCTGATGGGCCGAAGAATCGAATTAATACAGATTTACCGTGACACTATTTTATTCGTTCTGCTGCCCAACGAAAAGCATAAACTTGGGCAGCAAGATTACAAATTTGTAGACGAGACCGAATGATATTTGTTGGTATAGTTTGTCCTTGGACAAGGAGCACGTCGAGTTGTGTGGAAAATGCCGCTATAAAAACAAAACAGATAGCGCTTAGACTCGATTTTACTCAATGGATCAGACCATTAGAGATATTTTAGTTACGCATAATTACACAAAAGCGGACTTTTTCTCGATCAGATCGCGATCTCGACATGAATCCATTACACTAGAGAATCGCGATTTTTTATCAAGTGTTGTGAAAATAAGACCCAATCAAGACAAACCAACGAAAGTGGCAAACGCCATTCATTTGAAATGGGAGAACCTTACGCGCTGCGTGGAAGAAAAGGGACAGAAAATTTCGAACGGGTTGCGACCTTAGTCGAAACAGACGTCCGATATATCTGAAATTTGAAAAAAATCCGCCTCCGATATTCCGAAATTTGAAAAATATCGAAGTACGATATGTCGAAAATTGACTTATGGGACGTTGAATTGTTCCCAAATTTCGTACGGACTTGACAGGCTGACACTTCGTACTTAACCTGCATATTCCGTCGCATTACGATTAACCACTACACGTACTATATGATAAGTAGAATCTCCAACTTACCACAAGCAAACAAAAAAAATTACGAAAACAGTTCTGTGAGTACTAGGAGGGGATGAAACGTCCCACATTGGACGGACCTACTCCTGGACCTAGGAAGTGACATCATGTTTGGAAGCCACGGTAGCCTATGTGGTGAGAGGCCATCTTGTGACGTAATTCACATAGAGATAGGTGGTCTTGGTGCGCATGTACAGCGCGTTTTGTCAGAATGATACGTGTTTCCGTCGTCCATTTTTATAGTAGAGGCCCGAGAAGCCGCCATCTTGGTTTCTATGATGGCACGTGGCTGCTATGGGCCTGGAAGGCATATAACAGGGTTGCAGTATGTTCAGGGGTGGGTTTGATTGAGTAGGAGTACATATAATTACCCAAATAGAGCCCACAATTTCCACCGATCACCAAAATACATCAAAAATTACCAAAGTGGATTCGGATTTCCCCCGGAATCCACCTTTTTCAAAAAATATGCGCGTTCCTTTCTATAAGCTTAAACCTAATTACCACATACAATCCGACAACTATTTATGTGGCTCGGATTACCCATTAAACCATCGGTTTCTACCTGTTTATTCCAGGTAGAATTTCTGGAAAATCCTACTTCTCATAGTTGCAGTGCTATAGCGAGCGTTCCATGGTATAATAGTAGTTTTGCTAATCCTCGTTTTCTACCTCTTACAGATACTATTCCAGCTGTTCTATCCCTAACAGTCTATCTAGTCCAAGCCATCTCTGTTACCAATCTCTGCCCTTGCCCAAGTCTTATAAGCACCAGTCAGATTGCTCGATTTTCCGTAATCTGTACCTACCTACACAGACGTATCCCTCTTGTGTATTAACGAGGCTCTATATGATTCTTAAAGCCGAAAGACAATCGAGTAGGAACAGGTATTGCTCGAAGGACTCGAATCTCATCGAGCACATAAGCCATCAAGTAATTAATCGAACGAGTGACTCCTCGAACAACTCTTATCTTCATGTCGGAAAAAGGGATTCCATAATCACAGACATTTTCCAAGAAGGTATTTTACAAGGATTCCATAAAAAGAGACTTCATAAGTGGGATACCATAATTGGGATTCCAAGCTCCTATACAGCTCCTAAACGGCTTCCACCATGTCTTCATCTGGCTGTCCTACGACCACTCTCTATTCTGTTCTACCAACTTTGCAGCCTTATACCAGTACAATTGTCTACCACTATTTTGTCCTGTGCAAGGGTCTCCTACACTTACAATTGACCACCATGTCTTTCAGTAACTATATTACTAAACGATAATCACTACCATACAGTACGTGTAGAGTGGATTGTAACTAACTCACCCACGGAGTGGAGTTATCACCGAAACTAAAACTTTCAAATTGTGTGTATATCGACTAAAAACACAAGCAATGTTTCAGCCAATGAACCTCCGGGTTTAACCCGGAGGTCCATTGGCTGAAACATTGCTTGTGCTTGTTATGCTTTGCAGCAAATTTGCAATTATTTCTTGGATGGAATCTCCACTCCGCGGGTGATTTAGTGATAATACACTCTCCACGTACTGTACATGTCTTCCACTACTGCTATAGCAGTCGAATATAGTCTGCTTGCTCGAAAAAATCGAACCTTATCGAGCGAATAAACTGTCGAGTAGTGACTTGAACAGATATTGTTCGAACGACTCGAAATTTATCGAGCAAATCAGCAATCGAGCATTTACTCGAATAGGTGACTCCTCGAATGGCTCTTATCCTCGTTTCGGAAAGTAGGATTCTCTTAGCACAGACATTTTCTAAAAAGGGATTTCATAAATAGATTCATAGCCGACTCGGTAAAGTTTGATTCCGTGATTTGGCATAAACTCTGGTGGGTATTCTCCTTCCATAATAAAAAAAATAAGAACTTTTGTAAAAGTTCCAAACTTTTAATGTGTTGAAATTTTGTGGATAGAGATCTTTGTTCAGATTTCTCATCGATCTTTGTCCTGTTTAGTTCCTTTCAATCTTCGTTTTGTTCATTTTTCTTCCCTATAGTCTTCACTCTCTTCATTCCGCTCGTGTCTTTTCCTGTTAGTCCTCACTGTCTTTGCTCTATTCATTTCTCTTTCTTTCAGTCTTCATCGTCTTCGCTCTCTTCAGTTTCCTTCGATCTTTCTTTTCTTCGTTCTCTCCACTGTCCTCATTGATCACGTAATGTGACCATTAATGGTTGTGAAGCTTTTGTTGTGGACCTCTCTATATATTTGTAAAATCTTGTTGTTTCAAGAATCTTCTCGTTTTCGTTCATAATTTGAGATTCTACGATCTCTGCCATGTCTCCAAGCCTATAGCGGCAAGCTCGTTTGAAACTCTACTTAGTGCATGTCGTGTCTCTTGTATGTTTTCCAAGCGTTTGGGCTTGACCAAAACATATTTGTCCTCTTCTTGTCCCATCGTCGTTTGAGAACGCTGGGGTGGTGTTTTGTTTCTTCCAGCGTCGGGTTATGCTGGTTTGATGTTTCCATCAGTTTTTTTTTCTCGGTTTGGGACATTTTAGTTGTTTCGTCGGTTCCAGGGGACTGATCTTCGGTTCTTCTCTTTAGCATGGTTGTGGTGGGTAATTGGGCGAGTGAACCTTCTCGTGTTTGGTTAAGGGTGTCTCCTTTTAACCCTTCACCCAACGTAACAGCCAAAACTGCCCAGTGCTATTCATAAAAATTGCCAATTAATTTTCATTATTTTTTTCAATTTTTTGTCTCAAAAACATAGGTTATGATCCCTCTATGGAACAAGCTCGTCGATCTCGTTCCCAAGAGGGGTCAAAACCTATGTTTTTGATACAAAAATGAAAAAAAAATTAGTTATTCAAGAATGTTGTTTGCATGTGTCGTCTGATTTTCATGTTAGGTAAAGGGTTAAACATCGTTGCACAGTTGAAGCACTGGAAGCATTTAGGTTCGCGGATGGTTCGTTTGTGAAGTTTGAGGCATTTTAAATGGATTTTCGGCACTTGTCGCAGGTTGGTGTTGATACATCTCTGGTTAAACGTAAAATGGAAAAGTTAGAAGAATCCCTTTTTATAACCCCCCGAGTGTTTATTCCAAATCACGGAATCCGATTTTACGGAGTCGAATAGGAGTCCCATTTATGGTATCCCACTTATGGATTTCTTTTTATAGAATCCCTATAGAATCCATTTTTGATAAACGGCCGTGGTTATGTTATCCCTTTTACAAGAGCTGAGATTAAGAGTCGTTGTTACGACCCGTAATGTAATAAATGCCCATAATGTAATACCTACCCATAATGTAATACAAAAACGACCCATAATGTAATACGAACCCATAATGTAATAAAAAACGACCCATAATGTAATAAATGTAATAACGTGTAATAAATGTTAGGTACCTATAATGTAATAAAATTTTTAAAAAATTAGATACAAATTACACTTTTCCAGGCCCGTAATATAATAAAATTCTAAGTTTGATTTTTGTTTTTTCTCTTTACTCCAGCAGTGCGTTCGGCTACTTATGACACATCCTACGCCTTCATCAATGCTGCCAATGGCCCCTATGCCGTACACAGCCAACATGTGTGGGTGTGTTGGGATTATGATGGAGAGTATTCCGGGACCTGAGGCGGGTATACTCTGCTCTGAGTGGCAGGCATTATCCCTCTTCTATTTGTACCACCCGCGCAAACGTCTTCCGCAATAGCCTCTACTGCCCTGCCACAACCATATAGGTCTACCTTTCCAGACATTCAGTAATTTTGATTCCAGAATGGTCATTTATAACTGCAATCATCATATTCGACCGGCTATTCACTTGCACAAAAGCAATGTGGGTAGCAGGTTCCTACTGTTAATAAATGCAAGTAACTCTGGCCAAAGTTGCTGCGGCAAAGGGTGGAGTGGGTGCCGTGGGATTTGGGTGCACCAAGACTGGATAGTGGCGGGGGGGGGGGGGGTAGTGTGGGATACAAGCAAAAGATGGAACAGAAGCAAGACGTTGAGTCAAGCGGCGCAGAGGAATATCGGGAGGCGATATGGTAGGTGTACTGGTATTGGGATAGGGGATATCCTATAGCTCGATGGGATTTGGATTAGGCTACTTTCCTCCAAATTAAGCGTACGATCTATCCTCTGTCTCTCCAGTTTTCACCACCTGAACAAATTAGTCATTTCCCTGTACTGTACTACTATAAGTTTATGTCACACCCACCGCACCTGGAAACCAATGAGCCCGATCCCAGGATGACACTTAATAACGACCACATCATATTCCCGATCCTGTGATAACATGTGTCAAGTAATATTATTAGTCCACCACACGGCCTTCCACTTAAACTACCTACAGTCATGGCAGTTCCTGGCGGTTGGCAGGGACTTCCTGCCAACCGCCTACTCTATCACATCGACTATTCGCGTGTTCATCTCCGCTACTGTGCCATCTTCTCCTAAGTTACACTCAAACAACATACATAGCTAGACACGAGGAGTAACATGGGCGTATCCGTTTGACCGGGTGTGTGACCTTGACCATCAAACCGGAAACCTTGAACCTGTGTATCGGCCCCTGCTGGGCGATTGTCCTGAAACTTGGTGTGTGGTTCGGGCGCCCAACAATTTCGCCACACCCGATGCCCGTCATGTGTGACCTTGATATTCAAACCGTTGACCTTGAACCTGTATCTCGGTTCATGCTGGGCCGATTTTCGTGAAACTTGGTATGTGGGAGTAGTTCAGGACGCTCAATATATATATATATATATATATATATATATAGAGAGAGAGAGAGAGAGAGAGTCCCGAACTACCCCCACATACCACATTTCACGCAAATCGGCCCAACATGAGCCGAGATATAGGTTCAAGGTCAACGGTGTGAATATCAATCAAGGTCACACATGACGGGCATCGGGTGTGGCAAAATTGTTGGGCGCCCGAACCACACACCAAGTTTCATAAAAATCGGCCCATACACAGGTTCAAGGTCACCGGATTGATGGTCAAGGTCACACCTCACGGTCAAACGGATATGCCCATGTTACACCTGGTGTTTAGCTACGTATGTTGTTTGAGTGTAGCCTAGGAGAAGATGGCACAATAGCGGGGATGAACACGCGAATAGTCGATGTGATAGAGTATGCGGTTGGCAGGAAGTTCCTGCCAACCGCCAGGAACTGTCAGGAAATGTAGGTGGTTTAAGTGGTAGTCCCCACAGCTCAGAAAATGCTGTGGAATGCTTTTCCAATCGACATAATCTCAAGAACCACCAAAACTACTCTCTATTATAGATCTGCATTCGTCCTGTGCATACTATGAGTGATGCCACACCACTGGTGAAATTTATTTGAGAATGCAATCCCCTGAGCTCAATACAAAGAGGCTGCTTTGTACAACCAAGTGATGTGCACATTAACTCGACTCAGTTGCTGGTCACAGCCACAGGTGAACATGACATACTCTTAACCAATCTTCTCGCAAAGGTGGCCTGCGTGGATGATAGCAGTCCACAAGACGTTTAACTTTCTTCGGTTCATATCAATTGAGGGTGTTCAATCTGTGGTGTGTTGAGGTTTTAGAAAAATATCACTGAGAGGAGTTGAAACCATTTCACTCAGGGCTGTCACTATTGAAACTGATACAATTTTTATTGAAAATGTAAGGTCTTTCTTGCATGTGCGAAGTGCAAACTATTTGACTGGAAAGCATTTGATAATATTACTTGACACATGTGATCACAGGACCGGGAATATGATGTGGTCGTTATTAAGTGTGGTCCTGGGCTCGGGCTCATTGGTTTCAAGGTGCAGTGGGTGCGACATGAACTTATAGTAGTACAGTACAGGGAAATTACTAATTTGTTTAGGTAGTGAAAATTGGAGAGACAGAGGATAGATTGCACGCTTAATTTGGACCAAAGTAGCCTAATCCAAATCCCATCGAGCTATAGGATATCCCCCATTCCAATACCAGTACACTCACCATATCGCCTCCCGATATTCCTCTGCGCCGGTTGACTCAACGTCTTGCTTCTGTTCTATCTTTTCCTTGTATCCCACACTATACGCCCCCCCCCCCCCCACTATCAGGTTATTGTGCACCCAAACCCCACTGCACCCCACTACACCCTCTGCCTCAGCAACTTTGGCCAGAATTGCTTGCACTTATTAACAGTATAGGAACCTGCTACCCGCATTGCTTTTATGCAAGTGAATAGCCGGTCGAATATGATGATTGCAGTTATAAATGACCATCCTGGAATCAAAATTATTGAATGTCTTGTAAGGTAGACCTATATGATTGTGGCAGGGCAGTAGAGGCTATCGAGGAAGTCGTTTGCGTGGGTGGTACAAATGGAAGAGGGATAATGCATGTCACTCATAGCAGAGTATACCCGCCCCAGGTCCCGGAATACTCTCTATCGTAATCCCAACACACCCACACATGTTGGCTGTGTACGGCATAGGGGCCATTGGCAGCATTGATGAAGGCGCGGGATGTGTCATAAGTAGCCGAACGCACTGCTGGAGTAAAGAGAAAAAACAAAAATCAAACTTAGAATTTTATTACATTACGGGCCTGGAAAAGTGTAATTTGTATCTAATTTTTTTAAATTTTTATTACATTATGGGTGCCTAACATTTATTACACGTTATTACATTTATTACAGTATGGGTCGTTTTTTATTACATTATGGGTTCGTATTACATTATGGGTCGTTTTTGTATTACATTATGGGTAGGTATTACATTATGGGCATTTATTACATTACGGGTCGTAACAGTCGTTCGTGGAGTCACTCATTCGAGTAATTACTCGATGGCTTATTTTGTCGATTAGGTTCGAGTCGTCCGAGCAATTCCTGTTCAAGTCATTACTCGAGACCTTACTTTCGATTTTATGAATTATATAGGGCCTCGTTATACACAATAGGGGTAACTCTGTATGGGTAGATACAGAATACGGAAATCAAGCAATCTGGCTGGTAATTATAAGACATGGGCAAGGGTCGAGGTCGGAATCAGAGATAGCTAGGTCTAGATGGACTGCTAGGGTTGGAATAGCTAGGATAATGCCTGTAATGGGTCGAAAATGTGGATCTGGGGGGAAATCCGAACTAGCAAAAGTACTCTTATACCATCGACCGTACCTTATAACACTACGTGCTATTCTTATAAGCAGGATTCTCCAGAAATCCTATATGAATAAACAGGTAGAAACCAAGGATTTAGTTGGAATTCCGAGCCACATAAATACTTTTCGAGTTGTTTGTGGTAATTGGATTTACTCTTATACAATTATCCACGAATATTACAGGAGAAAAGGGGGAGTCGGTGGGAAATCCGAACTCTTTTCGCTGATTTAGGATGGTTGTTGGTGATTTCAGGAAATTGTCAGGTCTATTTGGGTAATTAGATCCACTGCCATTCGATCGAATACACCCTCAGAACATACCCCAGTCCTACTGTAGGCCTTGAGGCTCATAGCAATCATGTGCTACCAGAGAAACCAAGATGACGGCCTCCAGTATACAAAAATTTGCGAGGGAAACACGTGTGACCATAACAACACGCGTGGTGCATGCGCATTAAGATCAAATATCATTATAGTGAAGACATCACAAGATGGCCGCTGACGAGAGCTACCCTGGCAACCAACTATGACGTAACTAGGTCATGTGACTATGACGTCACTCCCGAGGTCCAGGAGAAGGTCCGGCCAATGTACTACGTATCGCTCTCATAGTTCTCCTGTTTATTAGGTTGAGCTCGCCAGAGGTTCTGTTCAAACCAGATTACTAAATAATATTCTTTAAATAGAATAGTTTTGAACATGGCCAGAGACTAAATCAGCTTTGAGAGTTTCTACATTTAACTAATAACTGTCAGTGTTGGGTTGGCGCTCTGCAAGTATCCTGGCACATCCATCGTGGATGAATTGCTATGCGGCTAGAAGTGGAGATTTCATCAAAAGATGGAGCGCTTGTGAACCGGAAGGCAATAAAAAAAAACAGCATAGACAAGATGCGCGACATATTCAACAACAAACAATTAAGTACGATCTGTAAAAATTGACCCCCATGGTCTAAAATTTACAGCAAATAGAAGGATTTGGTTTGGGTATTTGAAATGAGAATAAGTAATAATATAATCCCAGAGGCCTGGAGGCCTGTTGGGTTAGATTCTACTTATTCTACCTGCAAATACAAAGAAAAGTTTGCCACTTGCATTAGACTACTGTAATGTAAAGGAAGATGCATTTTTGGGAACACAGTGTTAACTTTGCCCGGAAATCCCGATTTGCAAACATTTGTTTCAATATTTTGGCATTTTACATGAAGTCAATTCCAAAATGTAGTGAGCTATAATGGTTCAACGAAAGCACACTTTTATATTTTCCAGTCGAAAAATGCAAGCACAGTGATAAATTCTGAACATGGTTGGTGGAATTTCTAGCATGTACGAGGAAAAGCTACTGCCCGTTTGCTTAGTGCCGTAATCCGTCATCGTTAACTGGGACCCTTTATAGGTCATTAGATTGCTTATTTTTTTGTACATCCTCTTCGAGGCTTTAAATATGCCTAACTTTTACAGAAAATTCCATTTTCAAGGGATATCGTCGATTTTTAAAGCCGAAAGTAATTTTTCGCAGCAAACAAAAGAAAAAAAAACACTCAAAAATTGCAGAAAAATTGAAATACTTTTGAGACAACTGAGGACAGTATTTTGGCATGTTTCCTATTTGGGCAGGGCTTTTCCCGCCTTGAATTTTGATTAATTTAAATGGCTGCCTCTGAAGTGATCCTAAATTTACGCTGCTTGTCAAGGTATTATGGCTTTTTCTAACTACGCTCTACAATGAGCGATAGCCCACACAACGATAAGATATGTTGATTTTGGCGCCGCGAGCGCCTGGGAAAAGGTTTGCGGACGCTAGGAGTGGGATAGCCCACATAGAAGTGGCAACATCCATTATGTACCCACATTGAAATGTCACCTCGTAATGGAGAGGGTCAGTCCATTCCAGACAAGGCAATTAATGATGACATGAAAGCTCTCATGATCTGATGAATGTATCATTAATTAAATTTTCGCTGCGTACCAAATTTACATAGAACGAAGCGAGATCTAGTCGATAAAGAGTATCAGAGTGATCTGATTTGCCCCACGGGACATTTCACAGTAAAGCTACATTATTGAATTTATTAAATATTCCTCGCTTGTACTGATTTTCCTAATAGCTTTCTAAAAGAGCAACGATGTAGAGACCTCGGACAATTACATAATTTCTTCCCTTCCTATAATTAAACTATCAGTAAAAAGCTAATCTAACAATGACGCAAAATACCACCCGATCCCCAAGTAATAAAACAAAGTTAATTTAATTCCCTTTGATGTTTCATGGAGTAAAATTGATTTTGAATGTTAATTCTTTAAAAGGAATGATTCGGCTAATTGACAGGCGAGGAAAAGCAGATATTGTGTTTCTCTGATGATCGCATTAACACCAGGGTGGTATTCGCACTCGGTACAAGTGTACAGCGTGAGGAAATATTAATAAATGCTGTTGATGTACTTACATATCAAAGACATGCCCTAGAAGTGGTCACCCACCTCCTGGGAGGCGAGCGTTGGTTCTGTGTCCCGTTTTTACCCCTTTTTGTAATTTTTGCATTCTGCCCCGGCCAAATAGGTTACAATGCAGGCCTGCCCCGAACCAGGGAAGTTCGGGTTTTTCTCTGCGTGGTCCCCGAAAGGGGCCGTTGTTGTTTTTTCCACTATCCAACGAAATGTTCAACTAAAATCCAAGAAAAGGAACCAACTCCAGTTACCATCTACAGCCTGAGGAAGACTATACTTGCCAATGATGTCCCACCACCACATCACGACTACTCCATAAGTGTCAGACTTTACTTACCATCACAGCAACCTCGAGGAGAGGTAGCACCTTTGCTAGAGGACCCCCTCTCGCTCTGGTCCTCACCCGAGGTTTCAGACCAACAACCATCAAAAAGACTAACCACAACTCAAGACCACCAAATCCTGGACATCTGCCGAGTAACCGACCCTTTTCCTTCTTCAACGCGCCTGGACATGTAGCTTCTAAAAGATCTTACACAGTCAAAGAGGGTCGAAAGGGGCTTGTCCCACGGCGTCCCTGCGCGCCTCCGGCGCGCGAAACCATTTCATCTGAACTCTTGTTTCTAAGGCTATATCTCGACGACCCGGAGATGAGTTGAGATATAGCCCGAGAAACAAAAGCAAGACTCTGAGACAACATTTTGTACATAAACATAATGGTGATGATAGATTTATTGTACAGTTCTCAACTGTAATAACTTTATTAACACTTTACTTAAAGTAACGAGTCAGCCATCCTCTCACAACCGCATCCTCTAACATAATTTGAAAATTGAGCAGTTAAAAAAGCATTTTTTTCGTAACAAATCAATAAAACCATATCATGCTGCCCCTCTTTGGACCGAGCGCGATGCGCCCGTTTCAAGGAGGGATGGCATGATATGGCTTTGTTGAAATTCTTGGGAAATAATTTCATTTTCAGACTGATAAAAATGCTGGTCGTTTCGGTTGAAACTGTATGCGACTGCCTTGAACAGTTGCGATTCTTGGATTTGCTTATCCGGCGCATTCCGAAAATCTGTACACTTTATCGGCATAACTGCTTTGTGTTCCCGTCTGAATGTTTCCACTGATTCATATACAGAAGCATAAAAACAATGTGATTCCATAACTTAATAATTCTTCTTTTGAGAAGTGTTTTATTCTCTTTTCGTGTATAGAAACTTGCAAATGGGTGTAATGTTCTGTAAATAGTAACGCAAACCAAACAATCATAACCAAGGATGCGATTGCATTATGCAATTGTAAGATACAGATGTTTTATAAGGGACAGTATTCGTGTAATTACGGGCCTAATACATAATTGCTGCAAGATAAAAAATAGTTCGTTTCAATTTTCTGCCACTATCCGGTGTCTTCCCACTAGACCAATTCCATTCAGACCAACTCCCACTAGGCCAATTCCCAAAAGACCAATTCCCCTTAGACCAACTATTTATTGCTATTGATAACCCTTTACCTTACAGGAAAAGCAGATGACACTTGCAAATAAAATTCTTGAATAAATATTTTCTTTTTCAGTTTTTGTTTCAAAAACATAGGTTATGACCCCTCTTTGGAACGAGCTCGTCGAGCTCGTTCCAAAGAGTGGTCATAACCTATGTTTTTGAGACAAAAAATGAAAAAATAATGAAACGAGTTGGCGATTTTTGTGAATAGCGCTGGTTGGTTTTGGCCGTTACGTTGGTTAAAAAAAGTGTTAAGGGTAATTAGGAAAACATATATGTAATACGTACATGTACATAGCAGCTTCTTTTTTGGAAAGGAGAGAAATTATGTTAAAGTAGAACATCTCAGTTGGTCTAAGGGGAATTGGTCTTTTGGGAATTGACCTGATCTAGTGGGAATGAACCCACTATCCTACACGTTTGAACATATATGTATCCTGTGTCGGTCCACATCACTAAATAGAATACTGAAGCGTTTTCTTAAAACATTTCATCTTAGACGAAACCATTTAGGAGCGATAAGGATACAAGTGCAACGTAGGGCGTGTGCATGTGCCCCGACGTTAAAAATCGTGTTATCCTCTTAGTCCAGAAAGGGCTGTAACTCTGATAAGAATGAGTAGACGGTATCAGCCTTGTATCAAAATGATTGCCCGAAAATGAAATCTCACTATATCTTTCCTCCTACAAGTATCTGGGAATTTCATTGGTTCAAAGACGTCACATGCAGACTGCATATAAAACCAAATACTGCCTGTCAACATCAATATACGCTGACAGCTATGGGTAATCTCCCCTTTGTTCATTGATCATTCAAATTGGCGGCAGTCGATAAACGCTTCAAGTTGAAAGATCGAGTGTTGGAAGCCCATATTTGGGCAACTTAAAAGGCTTCATATTCTGTGGATGTGTGTCATGTTACCTTCGAAATGAAACTGTTTGGTATGTATGAATTTGCCTTGTTACAATTTATGGGAGAGTAGGCACTCTCCCATAAATTGTAACTAGGCAAAGACACGTGAACACATTGTGAGAATTCTCTCATTTCATTTTGATCGCTGTTGGTATTAGTTCTGTGCATCGATGCAGCAGTCGGTAAGATATATTCGTTACACAGTTTGTTGGTGGCCTATTATGGTATATATGGTGTCAGTTAATTCTATATTGGACGAGATTCGCTCTCGTCCAATATGAAATTAACTGACACCATATATACCATATTAGGCTACCAACAAACTGTGTAACTAATAATATTAAAATTCAAAATGAGCTATAACTCTGGTAAACATTACCAAACAACTGAGGCCTATCCGATGTGATAGAACAACTATCTCTCTCATACTGGTCTATCATCACATCAAAGAACATTCAAGTCGGATTATCGGTGTAAAAAAATATATGTATGCAGAAGAAATGGGACTATGTTTCTTCTAAGTTCAACAAAGTCTACAAACAATGGTAAGGTTTGAGCGAACACACCCCATCGAAAAGCTTTGGTAAACACTAACAGATGAGACCCATCTTATATTTGCAGGCTTTTTGTTCTATCACCTTATCAAAGAACATTCAAGTGGAACAGTTAAAACGCGACAAATCATAATCTAAGAACTTCTCACACCAACGCCTCCCCTTCACATTTGAGTCTTGACAAACCCGAAACACGTACCCCATTATTACATTGTAAAAGTTCTAACCAGCTTTCAACTTCTACACCGACCCGACCAATACCAGGTGGGTCGGCTCTGGAAATTCTGATTTCTAATTTGGGAAGCCTGAAATTGCAATCAAAATCGTCGTGGAGACTGTGACCGATAAATTCCATCAGAAGCTGAATGTTATTGCATGAAATGTAGTATGGCATACAATGGTGTTGCCCCCATTTTCTGAGAACACCCTTATAAGGGACACTCTCGTGCACCCCCGGCCATTTTTTTGCACATGTGATTACTAGTATTGGATATATTAGTACCAAAAGTCGGTAAAACTGCATGTTAAGGTTATTATGTGATTATGCAACTTATTAAAGAAAACGAAAACATAATGCGTGATTATACATACAGTACGCGGAGAGTGTATTATCACTAAATCACCCGTAGAGTGGAGATTCCACCCAAGCAACAATTGCAAATTTATTGCAAAGCACAAGTTCAAGCAAAGTTCCAGCCAATGGACTTCGAGGTCCAATGGTTGAAACATTGCTTGTGTTCTTTGTCCACATGCACAGAATTTGAAAGTTATACTTTGGATGATAACTCCCCCCCCCCCCCCCCACAAAGTGATTTCTGTACAATCTACTCTCCACGTACTGTACATATAGGCAATTCTTAGAAAATTAGAGAAATAGGATGGGCGGTCGGCATGCGCCGTGTTCACTTGGACACCCGAGACTTAATAATTCGATTCGATTGGAAATCGTCCCGATGATTCGATTCGATTTATTCGAATCACGCTGATTCGGAAATTGTCGATTCGTCAAGACGTTCTAAAAAATCCTACCGAGACTGACTGCTGAATTCTTCTTCTATCATCAGCTCTCCTGAGCAGGAGACCAGATGAAAGAAGAAAAGTTCAAGAGGGCTTCGATTCCGTTTTGGAATACAGTCGAGACTCGTTAACTCGAACTTTGCGGGACTGACAGTATACTTCGTGTTATCCGGGTCTTCGAATTATCAACATTTGGTGATTCTGGGATGATGAGATGATTATGTCCAGCGAGGGGAATTGTGGGATCCGGACAAAAGCTCTCTAGGACAAAAGGTACTCAGGTGTGTTTACGGTAGGAAAAAGATCCCCTAACAAAAAGATCCACGGCAAAAAATTATACCTGCAATAAAACCAACATTGCTGGTTATTTTCTTTGTATGGTTTCCTTAAAATGTTAGATAAAATTTTCAAAAAACTATGTAAAAGAATATAAATATGGATATCATTGGAACTGGCTCAGCCAGTTCCAACGATATCCATATTTGTAGCATGGTTTTCTTTCTCTTGAGATCTATATTTATAGCACTTTACAGATGGGAGAAAAGCTCATTTTTCCGAATAAATTAACCTTCCTCAGAGACAAACTAATACACAAATTTATTTCTATCTTTGGGGAGCTTTTTGGGGATCTTCTGTCAGGTGGTCCTTTGTCCTATCCCTGGCGATCTTTTGTCCTAGGGAGCTTTTTTGGGGATCTTTTGTCCGGGGATCTTTTGTCCTGGGGTGCTTTTGTCCTACACCCGGGGATTGTGTACAGTGTTTCCACGTGCTCCAGACATTTATTTCAGCTAACAAGATTACTGCATCTTTTGTACATGAAATAATGTACATGACAAGTACTGTCTGTTGTATGTTTTTATAAAAATAAATTGCATCTCAACCCACAGTTTGTTTATCTTATTTTTCTTTCAACTGATAACAATTTCGAACGTACAAATAAACAAAGAATGCTTCCAATAACGAGGAAGCGGATCAAGGTGATACGGCCAAATAAGAGATCAGAAGAATAACTAACTAAAGGCTAAACATCATTATCTGAGAAAATATGACATACAAAAACTGATACATATGGTGCTGATGTACAATTGCAGTAGAAGTAGGTTGTAGGGTGAACGCAGTAAAATTTATCTCTCGTTTTAGTTTAAACAATATTTATTTCCAATTATCAGAGAAAAAGACAATCAACAATGAAATGTGTGTGGATTCGACAGTAAGCTGGAAGCTCAAAAAGGTCGTTTCCACTAAAGGTACATTTACAACTGTGATGGCACGAGATATTGATTAAACGACTTCTATAACCCAAACATTTACCATACATAGCTTCTGCTATGTCAAGTGTGTTCTATTCAATATGATATGAGCATGCAGTCATTTTGAACAGAGTGAAGAAGTTAGAACAGGTGAAAGAGATAGTACTGATGGACTATAATTTTAAGAGGCCTCAATAGTTCACCGAGTCGACGGCGAGTAAGGAGAGCCCAGGACAAATTCTATGGGTGTATATGGCCAGCGGGGTGAGTAGTCGTGGGGTAATCGTTGATAACTGTTTATAGGTATCGGTCGGATACTTGTGTGTATTTATATAGGCATTAATAGTTGCCGTCAACCAAGGACCCCATTTTAAGTTCCAGAACTGTCGCGGTATGCAATTTATCATGCATATTAATTCTATAATCGACGGGAAAACACTACAAGTTATTGTATTGTTGAATTGTGTCTTGTTAGCATGACGGTGTCAACTGCAATATTAAGGCCATGGTAGTGCTCTTCCTTGGAAGTTCCATAAGGGCAAGAATTTATACCGAGTCACAGCTGCTCGATATTTATCTTTTAAGTATCGGTAGCAACATCGAGGTATTGCAAGGTATATGTGATGATTTTATGCTAAACGCCATAGTTGCCCGCCAGGAGAGAGAAGTGTCAGTGGGATGTGTTCGAGTGCTTACAACATATGGTGCAGCATCGAACAGTAAGAGGTAGAGGATCGGCGTTGGAATAACGCCAACAAGTCGGAGGAGACAGGTATGACCTCACGAGCACCAAACTTATAAACTGTCCGGTGCTACCACAGTACGTGTAGTGTGTATCACCACCAAATCACTCGCGGAGCAGAGATTCCACCCAAGCAATAATCGCAAATTGCTACCAAGCATAACAAACACAAGCAAAGTTCCAACCAGTGGACGTCTGAATTAAACCCCGAGGTGCACTGGCTCCAACATTGCCTGTGTTTTCGGTTCATATGTACAAAATTTGAAAATGATACCTCGAGTGACAACTCCACCGCTACAGCCACACCGGCCGACCCCACTACAGCCCACTCCCACGTACCGAATGCATAGGAAGACTTTTGGGTATAATATAACACTACTTAGGATAAGAAAAGAGTAAAAGAAGCCTGAGAATGTGTCCAAGATTATGTTTATAATTCTGTTTTGGATTCTTCTGTTTGTATCTGCCTGGTCCCAGTGCCGTGTGCACACGTGAAATATGGAGATGTACCGCATTTTAGAAGACGTCCAAGTAGATTGCCAGCCCAGTTCTGATCCAATAATATACTGTTCTGGGTTAACCCTTTTAATCTCAGAAAGTGTTTTTACGGGACACGAGCATGATACGTCATAATTTCATTAGGCGGGACGACCACTAAATAATTGAGGGAAGTAGACCACTAAAGGTCAGCGTGTAGACACGAAGTTTTAGCACTGATGGTACCAGTTTGCGCGCCCTAATTGGCTGGTGCTAGTTTTATCAGTACACACAGTCCAGTGACGAATTCCATTGCGCTGGTTTGATTGAATTGCCGAAAAAGATCTTTTACTGTTGCTTACGATACCCGGGTGGAGACTGACAATATTTAGGGTTGTAAGATGTGCAACATACAGCTTGAGGAGCGAGCAAATTCGATTCGAGGTTCGATTTGGGGTTCGATTCGATTCGAAATCATGCGATTCGATTCGTTCAGGATTAAATTCGATTTGAACTTGTAAGATTCACATGGCCATTTGCCCCCCCCCCCCTGTATAATGTACTGAATACTAAGTTAAAAGAAGCCCGGGTGTACTCTCCGTACAATGCAGAGAAATATGTGTATTTTTGCATCGAAAATATTCGAATCAATTCGTTTTATTTCATATTGACGTGATAATGATGGCAGTCTAGACATTACATTCCACCCAATAATAGGTTGCCATTAAAAACCTAATTTACATCCATATCTTTTTCAAAACGATCATTTGTCATGCTTTCTTATTAATTGATTCCATTCGAACAAACCTTTCTAAAATATTAAAATAGTGTTTAAGTGACATAAGAGATATATATCCATTAGTACTAATAGATTATCGTCACTTAAAGAGTTTAAGTCACTCTTGTTGAGAGTTTGTACTAAATTCAACTCAGTCAATTAATATTTTGGTATTGCCAAAATGTCAAGTTATTTCCTCGGCAAACCACACCGTTAAATCACTTCGTTCATCTGCGATTTATTATCAGCATCATTGACACAAAAGTTCTTGCGAGTCGACAGATCTGTTGTAGAACGCCAGCATTTCGCTCCATGCACTTAGATACATTCTTTGAAACATTACCTGTATTATATTAAGAGGGGTTATGAAGTTTCCACTCAAACAAATTACAACAATGTAGGAGAATGGTAATGAATGTTGCACAATGCTGCTTATCTCGCAGAAGTGGCCTTTTCTCCATCAAATAGAAATCTGTCCGTAACACACCTTCATAATGAGCGTTTCATTTTCAGCTTAAATATTTTACAAGTATTCATGAAAAAGTGAAACAACGTTTCTTAACGCCTCTCCGTTGTCCAATGGTGCAGGTATCTGGGGATTAGATCTGCAACGGCAACTTCATGCCCTCACTCTTCTCCTTGCTATGAAGGGATCTTTAGTCTGCACGGAGTGTGTCTGTCTCCGCGATTTTTGTCCCCCCCCTCCCCGCATCCGATAGTACGATACGCTGTGGCATCATCAATGCCACACTTGATGCTGGCAGAGTGTTCGGACTGTTCGAGAACTGTCCTGACCAAGGATACTTTTTGGGACCTCTGGAGTGAAATACCAGTGATCTTATCGATTCGGCCACCACTCTCTTACATATCAGTGGGTCGACTTTTCAAAATTATAATATTGCGAAATCAAGACCGACTCAAGTAAAACATCGAAAACTACATTATTTGATTCAATATTCTTGCGTTTTTTTTCAAAAGTTGATATCCTAGAGTGTGGTAAGGGGAAAACCGATTAGATAATTTTGACCAGCTCGCTACTGGGTCGTCATACTGCCAAAATTCTCTGTCGGGTTTTTATGAACACAGAGCGGTAGGAATTCCTTTTGCATATGCATATGTTGCATTAGAGTGGTCGGGGTCAAGATTTGGCACAACTTTTTAAACTTAATTCCTAAATGGACGTTTACTGGTCCTGTTCGCGTTTACCCTTTACCCAACGAATCGCTCGCATCCGCCCGCGTAATATGCAAATTCAGCAGCTGAAAAAAAATTTTTTTCCAAACATTTCAACAAAACCATATCATTTGACCCCTCTTTGGAACGCGCTCGAAGAGCTCGTTCCAAAGAGAGGTCACATGATATGGATTTGTTAAAATTTTTTGAAAACATTTAAAAAATGGTATTTAAAATAATAAATTTTGAAATCGTCTGCGCTGGGTAAAGGATTAAATAACATCTATTCCAATTCGTGGTTATTTTTATCACAATTTTTGTAGTGCCTCCAGTTGGGAGACGTAGAAGGATAATTTTAAGAAGTAGGAATGGAATTGTGAATGTGAAACAATTGACGCTCTGATGTCCTGTACAGGTGTTGTTCTTTTTTACCACTAATGATGAACACGATCTCGAGAAAACTCGGCGGATAAAAACATTAGCGAGTTGTTTAACATTTTCATTAGATTGCAGATGATAAAACTTAACTTCCAATTTTTGTGTATGGCCTCTATGAGGTGGCCTAGGGCATATCAATGTTGTAATGGAGTCGGCTCTGTTTTTGTCATGGCATGAGAGAGAGAGAGAGAGAGAGAGAGAGAGAGAGAGAGAGAGAGAGAGAGAGTACTACAATTACCTGATTACCTATATGGAACTTCTTTCTTCCTAGGTAGACTAACCGTTGGTGTGAAAAGGAAATAACGCATGTATTGGTAAAACCCACAACTATTATGTATAAATACACAACATCTTTGTGGAAACGACCTTTTATAAGCTCTTTAGCTTTCTGTCGGATCCACCATCAACAATGTTGTACTTTGTATCTCTAGAAATGTTGAACAAATAAATATTGTTTAAACAACATCTTCGATTTGTTGCATTTCTTGTTTCTCTATAAAATAGGTAACAGTTGTTAAAATCTGTGTGGGTGTCACCCCTGGACCTTGCTCTTTTCACCACTGATATCCCTGGGTTTGTAGTTTTAAGCATCACCGTATATATAAGCTTGATTTGTATATCCATTCTGCGTATGCAAAAATTTTACCCGTCTTGATATTGCACCAGAATCAAAGGCGAGACTCAGATGCATTTTTTTTGTACATGCTCATGATGCTAATATATAGAATAAATTGGTACTTGGGCCGGTAATCGGTGAAATTCCCATATACTTATTGGTAAATTCACTGTCAACTTTAGAAATTATGGGGAGCTAACTATCCTGTAAATCTCTTCCAATGACGAAAATTGATATCCATGATTAAATTAATGGTGTGATCGGATAATTTTGGATTATGCTCATCAAAACAAAATACAGGGCGTGCGATGGCCCAGTGGTAAACGTATTTAAACTCAAACCGAAAGGACCACGGTTCGATCTTGACCAGCGGTAAATGTACAACGTACTTGGACAAGACACGTAAACCCGACTACCCAAGAGGGTGCACGGTGGCGCTGTGTACTAAGGTGCACTGCACGTCCGCTGCTCACACCGCGTGTGTGTAGATAGATAGAGAGAGAGAGAGAGAGAGAGAGAGAGAGAGAGAAAGAGAGAGTACGTTGAGATGTCGGATAGTTTCTCGCCCAACTCGGGGTTCTCTCGGATTAATCCGCCCTTCTCCATCAGGAAAAATGCCCGACATGACATGGCTGTTGAAAATATCGTTAAACCACATGACGCAAACAGGACAAAATACAACTCGACTAGGACATCGTTATGAAGAGTATCCCAGTTCTCAACACTGAAGACGTAAGGACCTCCTCAGGCTCCCAACAGATAGACGATAATGATACAATTTCACTTCACACTGTAAGTGGCAGCTCTGTCAATTGTGTGTTAGACCAATTATGGCGACACGTTGAAGCATATCAATTGGTCCATCCTAAATAATGAATTTGGACTCTTTCAATTCATGCCTTTGGACTGTTATGGCAAATACAAACATGGCTGATAAGGTTTAGCAGTTTTCAATAACTTCCTTATCAAAATTTATGTTCATCTTTCTGGTCATGCCCGGCATACATCCGAAGACTTAATCCTACCAACACAAAATTTCTAAATGGAATTACCGCATACAATACTTTGTATAGCGATCGGGAGAGTTCATTTCGCGTGTGTAGGTAGGGTAGGTTCTGTAAAAACAGAATCCAACAGCCCTTCGGGGTTGTTGGATTATATTAGTACTGCCCAGAGACATATTATTGTTGGGCATTCTTCGTATTTAGCTGGAATGGGAAATGCTTGCGCTTATGTCATACTGTTTCATCCCAAACTGTTTCATCACAAACGTCATCTGTCATTTGAGGGGATGTTTTGAGAAGGTTGCCTCACCACCCTTTGTTCACCTGGTCCTCTATTTTGAGAAAGTTGTCCAACATTTTGTTCATCTTGGCCTCCGTTTTGAGAAAGATATCCATCCCTTTGTTTGACAAGACCTTTGGTTTGAACTGTCATGTAGCATTTTAAAGAAAAACATCCTTTGTTAGTTTTTAATAACGATAACAATACAAAGTGCCCGATTTTTTTATGACAAATTAATTGAAAAGCCTTTGATCCTTCAGATAATATCCGAAACGATTATCACTCCAACAGATGCATTTATGGGATCCAAACTAAATGTAGTCGTAGCCTGTACGGCTGTTTTCTCGTAAAATGCTCACAAAACCATTTGTTTTCACTTAACCCTTTACCCAATGTAACGACAAAAATCGGATAACGCTATTCACAAAAATCGCCAATTTATATTCATTCTTTTTTTTCATTTTTGTCTCAAAAACATAGGTTATGACCCCTCATTGGAACGAGCTCGTCGGGCTCGTTCCAATGAGGGGTCATAATCTATGTTTTGAGACAAAAAATGAAACAAATTAGTTACCCAAGAATTTTGTTTTCATATGTCGTCTGCTTTGCATGTTAGGTAATAGGTTAAAAGGACAATTTCTGTATAACATTTGATGATACACAAACTATCGATAAATGTAAATATATAAACAAAGAGACAGTCAATCCAATATGGACTTGCTATTTCCATTTTTAATGAGTTTGTATGGACGATAACAGTCATATTTTCAAAGCACATTTCATATCACCCAAGAGGAAATTATCCGTAGTTCACCAAACAGTGCATCCGCCATCGGTTAGTGTGTTTTAACATTTTGAAATTGTGAGCTATATGTCGGGTTTACAAACTCTTAATGTAAAGCTTATAGACAGATTTGCCCCAACTCACTTCAAGAAATAATTTAAATATCGTAACAGCATTTCATTGCCAAGTTAAATCCTAGCCACTTTTTACAATCGTGGAGTCGACCAGATTTCTGTTCTGGAACAACTTAAACATCAACACCAAGCCAACCAGGGGTGCTGTTTGCTCTCTGGAATTTAGAACACGAACGGATCGGTTGAAGCAAACCATGGGCGAAAGAACCAATCATTCTGCCGATTTTCAAAGACTTGAGTCGCCAAGCTTTGGGGAGTATTATGCGATGGCTTTGTAAGAGAAAACCATCATCCCACGATTCATCCAATCCCAGGAAGAGAGAGAGCGAACGTTTGTATGTTTTAGTTTACATTCACTTCCGGCTTGAGCTCGATCTTTCTGTGAGACATATTGGTCTTTCATTTACTTGACATGTCTTAACCTTGTCAACCCGGTGTACATAAAGTTTTGTGTGACAAAACAAACTGGTAGAGGACTATAAGACGATACAAAGAGCAAACACCCGAAGCGACAGAGTTGTTGGATTAAATTATTACTGAACCTCCCAACAAACCAGGATGGTTTCGCTCATTTGGCCGTTGACAGTATTGACTGAAATGATACCTTCCAGGGCGCTAGTGTTGAAAGGGTTAAACAATGCCTCACAGAAGATAAGGCTTTGAACAGTTGTGACGCTCGCCGTGAGGAGTCACAAACATTCGTTGGACTGGTGTGTAACCTCATCACTATACAACTGGATCAATATTTCTCGAGGGTTGTCAATTTTCCGACGCCTAGCAATCCCGGGACGCATTTTAAATAATATTCGTTGATGTCTATAAAAATGAATATGTTGACAACGTGCACATTTTCACGGTAATACCAGCTGAATATGTATAACATATATTAACCCTTTGAACCCTGGTGGTATCTTCCATGTTAGTTCCATGGTAGCAATATGAAGAGTCCATATTTATTATTTGTAGTTGACCAATTAATGTTTTCAACATGCAGCCTTAGGACTGCACGTTGAAAATATTGATTGGTTTACACCACACATTTACCTTGCAGTCATCCCCCCCCCCCCCCAATGACATTATGACGTAGCTTGTGACCCGGCTGGGTCTCTGGAGTTCAAAGGGTTAATTATTATTGACAAAAAACATGTAGCGAGATTGATAGTTGATGACTTGTAACTTGTTTTGGTGTCAGGTGGTGACATTTGATGAAGAGAAAACTGTTGTGATGTGACCACAGTCACGGTTTAACAGCTTTTACGTTTTCAAACGTCATTCAGTGGGAGAGGTACCGCGTTGATTGACTTGACGTAATCTTAGGGTGTAGTGAGAGAGGCAAAGTGGCGACGTTGGTCGTTGACGTTTCACCAATCCAGTTGTATAGATATGGATGTTCACAATACTTTAAGGAGAATGGATGGTATGTTTCGATTTTAATGTCCCCAACATTGGAATACAATTTTCTTTATAGCTCATTCTCTAATAGACGATGCGATGCCAGGTATTATTGTACTGTCGCCTGGGTATCCCTCTCGACTCGATATACATTCTGCGATAAATCTATAATGGACTAAACCAGCCGTGTTCCCTAGAGATATTGAGCTTGCGACAATCGTCAACATGCTGCACATGCATTTTATCCGACAATGTGTGCATAAATGGTACCGCCGCGGAGAATTGAACAAGGCATGTGGATAGAAATTCACGGTATTGGTGGGTTCTTCGTGAACCTTATAGATATTTCCTATTCATAAAGGTCACACATTTCCATGCAATTAATTTTTCGAACTGTTTACAAGTTTGCAAAGCTGAGATCAATGGTTAAAATAGTCGCAACCGGAAGTAACGTTCCACTGCCTGTGTTTACTTAACAATATGAAGGATGCTTTTTCACTTTGATGTATCTGTATGTAAACATACCGCCGATAGCTTACAAGCTCTGATGCATTACTTAGCGACATCCACTCGAGGCTTTTAAACGGCGAATTAAGAGAATCAACATTAGTTAACAGTGTTTATACTTCATCAGACAATTGGGTGGTACACATGCATGTTTTGAACCACTCAAGGATTCCACTTTATAATGTTTTCGAACGGACATAACACCATATCCGGCACTCCAAACGGATAAACGATTGCGAGTGAATTATAAATGCCGCTGTTGGTTCAGCCTTCGGTATACAGCAACCCCCGTAACGGATTATTTACAGAGGCGTGGTTAGAGCCCTGTGTGATGATGTTTATTCGTAAATCTCTTCTTTCAATAGAATTTTATCTTGTTTATCAGTTGTATGTTACTGTCTTTTTTTAATACGTAGCTTTTGATCTTTCGGCCGAATTATTCCCTGGTAATTGTTTGCCAGCGCATTCAGGTCTGATAGTGTGTCCTCAGCTTGGTTAGATAATACAATTAACTTAACCCTTCTAACCCGAGAGACGTCTTTTCCGGTACGGGAACATAGTACTTCATAACTCCATTTAACAAGATGGTTATTAACCCTTTGGACCCCAGCGGCCCTTTTTCCGCCAAGAAGCATGATACATCATGATTTCATTAAATAGGATGGCTGTTGAGTGAATGTGAGGGGTATACCAATTAATATTTTTAACTAGCAGCCTCCTGGCTGCATGTTGAAAATATTAATTGGTCTACCCCCAAATAATGAATATGGATTTTTCTAATTGCTGCCATTGAATTGATATGGAATATTCCACCAGGGTTCAAAGGGTTAAGTGAATGTGTGCGGAAGGCCAATCAATATTTTCGTCGTGCAGCCCGAAGGCTACACGTTGAAAATATTAATTGGTCTACCCCCGAATAATGAATATGGACTTTTCCAGTTTCTGCCACTGAAGTGACATGGAAGAAACAAACGGGGTTCAAAAGGTTACTAGACACTATTTTTCCCAGTGGATTGCATGGGGAATGTGGTCAGCATCTAAACACTAAATTGGGATGCAGATAAACTGCAAGGGTTTCTGATCGACTCTCTATTTAATTACATTTGACCATCATTGTTTGTCTGAATTATGTTTTATTTATTGTATCAAAGTTGATGCCCTGTAACTACTTTTGGTATCAGGTGATGACGTTTTATGACGTGAAAGCTGTTACGCTGTGACTACAGTCACAGTGTAACAGCTTTCACGTTTAAACGTTATGGATTGGGGGAGCTACCGCGCTGATTGATATTGTGTGTTGAATATGGGTGACTGATTTTCAGTCCAATTTGAAAATGGCGTCTTGTTTTGTTTTTTTTTGAATGACGTAATGAATGTGCCCCGGAACAAACGTAATTTGATAACTCCAACAGACTGTTTGAGCTGTTAGATTATGCTGGTTTCGGGGCATTGAGGACGTCATCCAAAAACCAAAATGCACTGCGATTTTCAAAGTAGACGGAAAAACAAGCATACGTGTTCAACACACGATAAACAAAAAATAGAAGCAACCAGGGGCATATTGTAGAGAAGTAAGACATACAGATGATTTATATCCCTATTTGTGTTACTGGAGGTAGGGGTAGGCGGAATTCCTCGGTCAATTCATTAGGGAAACTTTCCATTTAAAGACGGAATCTGAATGTAGTGGGGTATCATCGACGTTTGAATGGCTTAACTCTCCCATTACAAAACCAGCTGATTCGCAATCTTGTCGAGATAATTTATCAGTCTGCTTTCCTACCAACAATACTATAGAATGCCACTTGTTGAAAAAGAAATACGATAGCAATGGCTGTTTTTTGTTCTAGCTTTTTTGTGCTTTTTTGGGGGGATGGCGTGGTTGGGAGGGGATTCCGTGGTTTAACTGTGTTTCGACCAGATCGCGATCTGATCGAGTAAAAGACGTCAGGTTTGATCGCAATACTGAGTACAATTAAAAAGGAAATTCAATTAACATAAATTTGAGTACAACTATGTAAGTTCTTACCACCATGGGGGTCTCAGAGATGGTGTATTTGAGTTGGCCTAATTTATACATACACCTGGAACTTAATTAAGCACCACCTGAAATGTTTCATGACAGTGAAGTTGCTGTAATCGATTATTATGTTTTAATGATTGCTATGTCTTGCAGTACATTTCATCTTGTGAAACATGATGTTTCTGGTTGATGGCGTACACCAAACAAATTTCACCGTCCACGTGAAGCATGCTTCCCACGAATGTCACAAAACACTGTCAACCACATGCAATATCTGGGTATAAAACAAGAAAATTTGTCGCTTCTTTTATCCAAAAATGTTGACATGGCAAGGAGAAGACTGTCAGAGGCACTAAGATGGCAAATCGTTGGCATACATGCAACAGGCATGTCATGCAAAGCTATTGATAGGCAACTTCGCTATAGTCATTCTATCACCAGCAGACTTGTCCAAAAACATAAACAAACCAACGATGTAAAGGGCCGACCAAGGCCTGGACAACCCCAAAAGACCTCTCTTCGGGAAGATTGGAGTCTGGCACTCCTCGTTAGGCGTGAACCATTTGCTTCAAGTGATTGTTCCACAGAACTGTTCGAGACCGTCTCAAAGCACTGGGTATGAGGTCCTGAAAGGTCATAAAGCGCCCAGCTCTGCCCGATCAGCATCACACACGAGGTTTGGAGTGATGTTTGGCACGACAGCATTGGAATCTCAGGTCGTGGAGGAGAGTCTATTGCTCAGACGAGAGTAGGTTCCTGCTTCACGTCACCGGTCGTCGCCTGAGAGTGTGGAGGCATAGAAATACTCCCCACGTACCCACGAACATCAGACCTACTGTCCCTTGTGGTGGAGGATCAGTAATGATCTAGGGATGCCTCTCTCATGATTGTGAACTTGATATGGTGACTGTACGTAGAAATCTCAGTTGTCATCGGTACATCTGGGACATTCTCAATCCGGTTTTCGTGCCTCATTTTGACAACCACCCGTTGGCTACTCGCACTGTTTTCAGGGACAACAATGCAAGGCCACATCGTTCCCATGCCGTGAGAGCATTCCTTCAGAACAACGCTATTACAACATTACCTTGGCCTGTAATGAACCCAGATGTGAATCTCTCAGAACACATCTGGGACTTTCTTGGATGTTGTGTGCACGCAAGGGATCCGCCTGTACAGAATTCGGCCGATTTGGAAGCTGCATTGCATGAGGAGTGGCAGCAGTTGCCCCTGGACCGTATCAGAAGGCTCAGTGGTAGCATTATGAAGAGTGTTTAGGCTGTCACCCTAGCACGTGGTGGAGACACTCGCTACTGAGGTCAGACACTGCTATTGTGTTCAGGGGATCACATTGTTTCAGCATGGACAGTTCCAGCTTGTCGAGAGAGCATTTTTCCATCAAAAACATTAACGACAGATATGTGTAATTAGCGCCATTAAAATACTGCATATTTTCATCATTGTCCTGTCTTTCATTTGTTAATACACTATTATTTCCGCAAACAATCATTTTTGGCCATCTGAAAGATAGCATAAAAGTAATGACAGTTTCTATTAACAACGCTGCGAAAAAACAGGGGGTGCTTAATTAAGTTCCAGCAGTATTTGAAATCCCATTGTCGCCTCTGGGTTACAGATTGACTCGCCCGTTTGGCGCTTGTTGCGCTCGTTCAACTGAGGGGTCATAAACAATGTTTTTTGAGGCAAAAGTAAAGTATTATATTCAATCAAGATTATTTTTTTGCAAATGTCGTTTGTAGTTTTAACCCCTTACCCAACGCAGACGATATCAAAATTTATTATTTCAAATATCATTTTTTTTTTCTAAAGATTTCAACAAAACCATATCATGTGACCCCTCATTGGAACGAGCTCAATGAGCTCGTTCCAATGAGGGGTCACATGATATGGTTTTATTGAAATATTTTGAAAAATTTCATTTTTTTCAACTGCTCAATTTGCATATTACGCGGGCGGATGCGGGCGATTCGTTAGGTAAAGGGTTAAGGAAAGGCGAAAATAATAATAGCTGGATACTAATTAAAAAACGTTCATGGTTATTTTGAATTCATTATCAAACATGGGAGGTGGTGGGAGCAAAGTATATGATCTGAAAAAGTTGGCATATACCCCCACCCCACCCCACGCTCTTCCCCTCACCCATTAGGAGTACATAAGTCCATCTTTCAACATGCAATCCCAATGCCACACGCTGGAAATATTAATTGGTCTTCCACAAGTAATTACTATCATTAAGTGTCACGCTATTTGAAAAGAATGAGTCTTATATTGAACAATACATGAACATTCCAACATCGTTGAAAGGGTTGCTATATCAGAGGATACCAAGTTAATGAAGCCGAACGGCTGTGTAGTATTAACCCTTTACCCAACGAATCCTTCGCATCCGCCCGCGTAATATGCAAATTCAGCAGCTGAAAAAATATTATTTTTCGAAAAATTTCAACAAAACCATATCATGTGACCCCTCTTTGGAACGAGCTCGTCGAGATATGGTTTTGTTGAAATGTTTTGAAAAAATTTAAAAACTGATATTTAAAATAATAAATTTTGAAATCGTCTGCTTTGGGTAAAGGGTTAAAGGATAACCACTTCTTTCTAATACAAACCACTTAAGATGCAAAATAAGTAATGAAAAGTTAGCTTGAAAATAGGTTAGGTTGATAGGTTATTTTCCATGTCGACAAAAATCTAAACATAATAATAGTTTTTCTCTTCTTTTTTGTTATCCGTCCGTATTTATGAACAATGCTTCGCAATTTTGAACACAAAAAAATGAAAAATTATAACATTTTGTAGATGTTTCACGCTACGACGCATATTAACATGTCACCTATTTTCAAGCTAAATTTCCTTTTACTTATATCGCACCTTAAACAGATTCGTCGTGCATAACGTTGTAGAAAATGAGGTCTTTAACCCTTTACCCAACGAATCGGCCGCACCCGCCCGCGTAATATGCAAACTTTGCAGTTGAAAAAATATTATTTTTTCAAAAACTTTCAACAAAACCATATCATGTGACCCCTCGTTGGAACGAGCTCGACGAGCTCGTTCCAACGAGGGGTCACAGGATATGGTTTTGTTGACATTTTTTGAAAAAGTTCAAAAAATGATATTTAAAATAATAAATTTTGATATAGTCTGCGTTGGGTAAAGGGCTAAGGAAGGCAGTGCTAAAGAGGATAAAGTAATTCCAGTCCGCCCGAATTGAAATGTGACGTTTTTAATATTTTCCGAAAAGCAGTCATGGACAGTTGAGGTTCCCTGACCACTTTGAACCGAAGTATGTATCACGACAAATAATTGAGCCATGTCCAAGTTGGACGACACAAAAGTAAGCCAGCACAAGTATTTCGTCCTGAATCTAACCATTGCTTTTGATTATAAATATTTGCATGCTGCTTTATTATCCGGTGTTTAGTGGATCCACCAAGGGACGACCTGAAATTGGTAAGAAAACATCGACCTCCCTTCTTTCGTTCGAAATGGCGATACTAAATATAGAGGCGCCCAATAATTAGCGACTCTGATAAACAACTGTCTCGGGGTGACCATTTGCTGGGAGACTGAAAAAAATACAAAAGCACTGTTGTGTGTTAGGCCTTATTTAACAACTATATGTGAGTGAACCGGGAAAGGGCTACTGATACAAGATCGTTGAATAATTTCTCTCTGATTATCTTACGTTTATAACCCATTATCTTCGTTATTGTGGCGAGGAGCGATAATGATGACAGCATTAACGGGTAGTCACTGAATAGATAAATTGAACAATTTTCCACTTCGCTTTCATTTGTCTCGCGTTTTCTCATGTTCAGGACTCGTGTTCACATGTACCTGTTGTTCACGGTTTTTGTCATTCATGGGAGAGAGTGTCTTTGATTCTTCCCACACTGTTGTGATTCAGCTTATCGCAACCACATATTTTTTCACGAAGAACTAATTCCATAGAATAAGTTTAACCCCTTATTTAGCATTTACCGTTATAAAATGAAGGTGTAATAGATATAACCTGGATCGGGAAGATTCGATTTGAGATTCAATTCGATTCGAAATCCTCTGACTGATTCGATTCGTTCGGAAATTCGAGATTCGTTGGGCCTTAGAGTTAACCTTGATTATGATATCGTGTTTGCATATTTCTGCATAAAAATTGTATTCTAGATGCCGATATTTGATGGACGAATGTAACCAAAGTAATCATTATTCTCACACCAGCAACTTTCAGTTAATGGACCCCTGAGTTGAAAAAAAGATGGTCCAGGATTTGTTTTGTCTGTATGTGCAAATTGATAAAGTTAAAAAGTATAGCTTTAACCCTCTGTATACTGACGTCGAATAAATAAAATTTTCAATTCACAAGTTTTTCCCATCATAAAACTAGGAACTAAACCAATTCAACCTTATTTGTCAAAGCTCAACGAGCTCTGTCAAACAAGACTGAATTGGTTAAATTCCTAATTGCATTATGGGATAAATAATGTCCCCGAATGAAATGGTTTTAGCGCGCCAAAGGCGCGCAGGGACGGTTTGGGAAGCAAGCCCCTTTCGACCCTAAGTGACTGTATAATGTTGTTTCCTGTCAGGGCGTGGCAAAGGAAGGAAGGAGAAGGAAGGATGTTGCTTATCCACGTCTGTGCTTCTTATGGCTCTTTTTCTTTGGAGGTGGTTGTTGGAATGGTGAGGTGGATGGCGATGTTGTTGAGTTGAGATGTTTAGTTAACTCTAATGCCGTTCTGGATATTTCTTCGGAGTTGTTTAAGAACACGTCGACCTCGGCGGCGATTCGGTTTCCTTTCCCTATTGATTTCATGGTCTTCTCTATTTCGATGGCGACTGAGGAGTGAGGTGGCTATTCTGCTGTGGCTCCCACACCCGGGCTCTCCGGTAGTGAAGGTAGAGGGGAGTGAGGGGTGGGGTGGTGAAAAAGCAACTTCCAGTTTCTCCTCAGTCTCCACCAGACTTTCCTCATCC
Organism: Pictodentalium vernedei; assembly: GCA_031216915.1. NCBI lineage: Eukaryota > Metazoa > Mollusca > Scaphopoda > Dentaliida > Dentaliidae > Pictodentalium > Pictodentalium vernedei. The sequence goes on along the minus strand of CM062297.1, from coordinate 247,754,907 downwards.
AACTGAACCGGCCCAGGAGCCGGCAGTTGGTTGGGTGTGCCAGTGGGACTAGGCGGGAACTGGCGGCTGCCTCCAGGATCTCCACCCCCTCACTCAACTCTTTCTTCCTATTCTGGAAGGCCCCCAAGCGCCGGGCGTCCCTGCGCTTGGTCGATGGGCTTTTCTTTTTCTGTGTCTTTTCAGGGCCTCCGCGCCCCTTCGGGTGAGGACCAGTGGGAGAGGGGATCCTCTCGCCAAGGGTACTACCTCTCCCCAAAGAGGGTGGTGTTTTGGTTTTCTCCACTTCAAATTCCAGTTTCAGATGGACGCTCAAGCCTATTTCCTGGATAGTCCAGGAGATAGGGCATGAGACGCCCAGAGCTGAAATGGCTTTCACTAGTCTGTCTGGTAGTTCCATGGCTGCCCAGGTCTTCACGCTCTGAAGTCAGATGTGTAAATGACTCGTGGTGAACATTTGGTACTCCAAGCTACTATGGGTATATTCTATATGTTTACTTTAGAAGAATGGCGTATGTTCCGACGTCTTAATGGCTACACTCTCAATCTTCCGATAGCCACCTGCTGCCATGACGAATATGTATAGAATATCAAATGAGTTCTTGTCAGAAGATCAAGGGACCAATTTAGCCTTGTTTGCCAAAGCTCAATGAGCTCTGTCAAACAAGATTGAATTGGTTAAATTCCTAATTGCATTATGGGATAAATACTTTGTCAAACAAAACTGAACTTGATATTTTCGACATCAGTCTGCAGATGGCTAAATATGTTGCTTAACCACGATTAAAGACTAGAACGCAATACAGTCATACGGCTCTTAAATAGCACAATATATAGAGGATATTCACGAAAATTTGATGAATACCGAAAATATCTCGTGAGTGGCTACAAAGAAATATGAGGATCTTCACGAGCGACGCAGTCGCGAGTGAAGATCCTCATATTTCTTGTAGCCACGAACGAGATATTTTCGGTATTCATCAAATTTTCGTGAATTTTCTTTTTATTTAATGCTCTACGACTACAAACTCTCCAATTTGTGGCCTTTATTTGCCATTAAGGCGCAAAATTTATGTGCCGAATGTGTCCATACAAAAATTACAACAACCAAACTCCAACCATTGGAATGTGTGAATATCCGCACAAAAAGTAGTCCCGTCTTATTTCTCCCCTAACTTTACGATTTACCAAGGCTGGCGAATTGAAATAATCGCAATGTGTTTCGAAGAAATAGAACAATAACAAAAAACACCACTTTCTTATTTTCAATAACAAGACACGTCATTTTATTTTTTTTGAACTCAATGCACTGAAGACGTGTGAAGTTGAACTGAAGAAATTTGAAAGTGATTTCGGCTTTTCGCTGGAAGGTGAATGAGAAAGTCAAACTTTGAAACCGCTGATTTAATGAATTGATTTAGTCACTGTCACTATCAATTATTCGAATTCGTTTGTATTTGGGACTCTGGAATTCATTACTGATGTGCTGACTCGTTTAACCCTTTACCCAACGTAACGGCCAAAACCGGCCAGCGCTATTTTCAAAAATCGTCAATTAATTTTCATTATTTTTTTCATTTTTTGTCTCAAAAACATAGGTTATGACCCCTCGTTGGAACGAGCTCGTCGAGCTCGTTCCAACGAGGGGTCATAACCTATGTTTTTGAGACAAAAAATGAAAAAAATTAGTTATTCAAGAATTTTTTTTGCAAGTGTCGTCTGCTTTTCATGTTAGGTAAAGGGTTAAAGTACATGTGATTCGTCATCCGAACCTGCGATGAAATATCGATTTCTAAATATCATTTTGATATTTCGTTTTGCCGACCGACAGGGGAATATGACTTAATTTTTCAGCGTGAATTGATGCCTGAGCATTAAATAAATATTTTTATATATAAATTGGTGAATACTATTTAACCATTTGATACTTTTGTACGTCTTATTACTTTGTGGTCATTTGTTTTCTTATTATTTTTCGATTTTTTAAAGTTTTAACCTCAATTCCTCTTTTCTCTCGAATCGTGTTCAGTGACAACCGTTGAGCCAAATGTTATCGCAGCTTAAAATACTAATATAATCCTGATGTCAAGACTTCTTAACTGGTTGAGTGCTAGAAGCCACTATCATGGCTTTCTAAAAACGAGGATACCAGAGCAAAAGCCAACACTTCCCTTGCTTATACTTCATATTTAATCAAACACAAATAATATTTTGTTTATATAAATTTGTTGTATTGCAAATTATTGGAGAGTGCATATGGGCTCTCTCCAATAATTTGCAGTAAAACAAGTTTTGAATAACAAATTCAGACCACGAAAAATAGTCTAGCCCTCAACCAGATAATCACTAATATGAAAAATATCTTGTTATTTGTACTTTCCGTCGTTTGACGTCGCATTTTGAAAAACGTTGAAGAAACTGAATTCCCAGTGACGTTTGGACGTCAGGATAGTTAAAGTCTTAAAGGGTTAAATAGGTATTTCTTGCAGTGAAGCGGCTTTTGTACTTTGGTACTAATTGGAAGGGATTTCGTCGAGGGGTGGGACATTTCGTCGTGGGGGATTTTGCAGTGGACCCGATCGATAAATGCAATTGCAGTAAGGCTGTAACACGTCTCCTCACAGAATCTGAAATTCTAATTATTTTTCTGTTAATACTTGCAAAGTATGGAAAGATATCCATTCTTGGCTAATTTCCGTTAACTTTTTCGTAGTGATCGTTCAAGTGTGTCAGTGATTTAATTAAACTATTACTATTACTAAAATAGCAATCATTAAAATTAAATGTATCACTCAACATATAAACAAACCTAATATTTTGTGTTTATCTATTTTGCTAATGAAGTGGGTTATTTCGCACTTCCGCGTTTTGCCCACGTGAAATGTCAGATATATAAATGTTTACTTTAGAAGAATGGCGTATGTTCCGACGTCTTAATGGCTACACTTTCAGTCTTCCGATAGCCACCTGCTGTCATGACGCATATGTATAGAATATCAAACGAGTTCCTGTCAGAAGATCAAGGAAGCAATGATATAATCGCTAACAGGCCTCTGGTCGCTGTATTCCTGAAACGGCTGACACAACTTGTAATAGGTTCACGGCGGTTTATATGGAATAATAATCGGTTATCCACGTCCACTCGTACTTTGACCAGGAGATAGAAAATGTCAGGAAATACGGGTGACATCTGCAGAAATTATTACGAAGTGTGGAAATAAACGAAAGGTGTCGAGTACCACTCGACAACGTTCGTTGGTATACGCAATACGAAATGGTTTCAGCGAATACTCAGAACTCATGCACACCACAGGAGTGGCAAACAAAAAAGAGCGTTAAATTATTTTGTTCAAAGGCGCGATGGTGCAACGAATTCGAAATCGGCAGATCTATTTCACGTGACAAATATTTATGTGTTTGTTTGTATGTTTATTGGGGCTTAACAGCCCTTTCAACAGTCACACCATGTCGGGCTATGTTATGGGTAATGGAAGCCTGAGTCTCCAGAGAGAACCATCGCATAAGGGCGAGCAACTGTCAGACTCTCCAGCATTTACTTACTAAGCACATACAATTATTAGCCAAATCGGAAATTATACCTCATTTTGTCCTATTTTTATTGCATAAAAACTGAGGTCAAAATGCATTTTGGATGAAAAAATATTTAGTGGTATGTGGAAATATATTACACACTTGGAACCATCTACGCTTGAATGTCCAATTTCAGACACACGAAAACAGTGATTTGTTTATGTACACTTGTTTTACTAAAATTTATTGGAGAGTGCCTTTGTGTACTCACCGATGAATTTTGGTATTATGATTAGTTATTAGACAAATCAGAAATCATACCTCACTTTGTTCTATTTTTACCGCATATGTACTGAGGTCTAAATACATTTTGGAGGAAAAAGTACTTAGTGGCATGTGGATATATATTACACACCTTGACCCGTCAACGCTTGAATGAACAATTTCAGACACACAGAGATTTGTTTATGTACACTTGTTTTATTAAAATTTGTTGGAGAGTGCCTCTGGGTACCCACCCCCCACCTACCCCACCTCCCCCCCCCCCGATGAATTTTAATTATGAATAGTTATTAGCCAAATCAGAAATCATATTTCACTCTGTTCTATCTTTATTGCATATTTACTGAGGTCAAAATGCATTTTGGAGGAAAAAATAATGTGTGGTATGTGGATATACATGACACACTTGGACCCGTCTACGCTTGAATGTCCAATTCAGAAAAACGAAAACAGAGATTTGTTTATGTACACTGTTTTATTAAAATTTATTGGAAAGTGCCTTAGGGTTCCCCCCGATGAATTTTAATATTATGAATAGTTATTAGCCAAAAACCAACATAAAATAATTCAGCACCGAAACAGTTACTAAATTTTGTTTATCAGTTTCAGTTTGCATCTCATGCATTGATTTTTCACTCTTTTCATTTTTGCGCTTCCATATCAGTCCTTCCAAGCTACTACGACAACTTATATGTTTTTAATTTTCAAAGTTTTTTTCAAACAGTTTCAAACGGTTTTTGTAATAACAAAACGAATAGCTTCAATTGAATGCAACAACCAAATATAGATAACAAAACCTGTACACGCTAAAATGAGCAACATGTGGATTAACGATCGGCCACTCCTGACTTCATCTCCATGTTGTGCCATGATTAGCCAAGGTAATATATATGTAATGTTAACGACACCAAGAAGCTAACAAGCTGATAATGTCATGTTTAGCCCTCCTCGCTGAAACCTTCATTCGATGTCCACTTTCTCTCGAAGACTGATTAATAATTCTTTCGTTCGATTCCGCAGTGACATAATCCCCGTAGATACCTATTTAGATACATTGATGATTTTTTCTCATCAATATAAACATTTTACTTCTTATGTGTTGTTGTGCCGTAAATTCTACCTTGTATCTTTATCACTAAAATTACCACTGTCTTCAGTTTACCAAACACAGTCTTATAGTGAGCCCAGTTATGGCGAATTTTAACCCAACTTTGGATGAGATACAGAATAATGATCATTTCAATTTTGTTTCTATGTATAACGAAAAAACGAACGTCACGGACGACTACAGCCCTGACGTGTCCCCATTCTCTATTCATAATCATTCATGTAATTATTATTCAACCTCAAACTTTAAAAGAGATTTCTACGACAAAAAGATAAAAACTAGTTTACTAAACCTAAACTGTCGAAGTCTGAATGCGAACTTTGACTCGCTCACCAACTTCTTGTGTGACATTCAGAACGACGAAAATTTATTTGAAGTGATTGGCTTGACAGAAATATTTAATATCCATGAAAATTTGAATTATAAAATCGAAGGATATCACCCGATTGTTTACAGGGTCCGACCTAGCGACGATGATGGCAGAGGAGGTGTTGGCATCTTCGTTTCAGAAAAACTCTCGTTTAAGGTTAGACCTGACCTAGAGATTTTTATTCCACACGTCATCGAAACAATCTTCATTGAGGTAAATCCGGGATGTCAAAACTCTTACGTCGTCGGGTGCATATATCGACCGAATTCACCTCCTCTGGCGAACATTGACACATTTCATTCCTCAGTAACAGATATTGTAACAAAAATTTGCTCTGAGCATAGTAAAGCTTTCCTACTGGGAGACTTCAATGTGGATCTACTTAGTTTCAACAGACACCAAAAAACTAATACATTCGTAGATAATATGTTCAGTCATGGATTCATGCCGGTCATAACAAAGCCAACGAGAGTAACAGAACACTCAGCGACCTTGATTGATCATATTTATTCCAACAATGTCACCGATAAATATCATGCTGGTATTATTATTACAGATATCTCAGACCATTTTGCGACATTTTATGTACAAGAAGGCACCCACGTTACCAGTAGTACATCATCCATTTATAGAAGGTCTTTCAAAAGAGAAAATGTGGAATTATTTAAAAACATTCTCCTAAACAGCTCCTTTGACTCGGTATACAACGGTACATGTGTTGAAACTGCATACGAATCTTTTATAAATATATACCTCAATGCATTTGAAAACGCATTCCCCCTAAAACAAGTAAGGGTACATAAGAAACATGTGAAACGTAAGCCCTGGATGACGACCGGCCTTCTGCAATCATCGATCAATAAAAATAAACTTTTTCACCTAAAAATGAAAAAACCAACAGAATTTAACATAAACAAATATAAAAAATTTTGTATAATTTTTAATCAAGTAAAAAGACAAAGCAAAGCCTTATATTATAATGATATAATAGAAACAAATAAACACGACATGAAAAAAACATGGAACATATTACGCACTATAATATCCAAATCTAAATCAACTGCCAGCTTCCCATCGAGAATATCTGTTAATAATGAAGAAATAACTGACCCCAGTGAAATCGCCTCAAATTTTAATGACTACTTTGTGGGGATTGGTCAGACAATAAACGAGAATGTTCCATATACAACTAAGAATTTCCGAGAATACTTAAATGGCAATTTTAGCGAGACCTTCTTTATTGTCCCAACAAATGAACAAGAAATTATATTGACAGTAAATCAATTAAAAGGAAAAATGAGCTCAGACTACAATAACTTATCAACAAGAGTTATGAAAGAGGCAATATTGCAAGTGGCAAAACCCCGGACACACATTTTTAACCTCTCCTTTACAGAAGGAAAATTTCCCGACAAACTCAAAATAGCTAAAGTGATACCGATACATAAAGGTGGCAACCCTCAGATGCTAGGAAATTATAGACCCATAAGCTTACTTCCAGTTTTCTCAAAAGTACTAGAAAAAATAATGTATCGTAGAGTCATCAGTTTTTTAAACAATTTCGAAATACTATATAAACACCAATATGGCTTCCGCAAAAGTCATTCCACAATTCATCCCATCTTACATCTTCTTCAGTATATCGCGGATAGCAATGATAAACCCACAAAGGACTCAACCTTAGCAGTATTCATAGATCTGTCGAAAGCCTTTGATACGATAAGTCATGACATATTGCTTAGCAAACTAGAATTCTACGGAATAAGAGGCAAGGCGAACGATTGGTTCAAAAGCTACTTATCAAATAGGTTACAATTTGTCGATGTTAACTCGCACCAGTCCTCAACGCAAACAGTTAACTGTGGTGTCCCACAGGGCTCCGTTCTCGGACCCCTCTTGTTCTTGATCTATGTCAATGATATGAGCAACTCAACAAGGCTAAATCTACTTTCATTTGCTGATGATACAACCCCTTTTACATCTGGGCATGATCTGGAGAGATTGGAAACTGAATTAAACGCAGAACTTACAAATATTTTTATCTGGTGTTGCTGTAATAAACTTCAAGTAAACGCTAATAAGTGCAAATATATTATGCTGCACCCACCAAATAACCCAAACAAAGCAAATATGCTACGTATCTTTCTGAATAACACTAAGCTTTCACCGGTCGATAACTCCCAGTCTGAAAAGGTGGCTAAATTCCTGGGAGTTTATCTTGATGAAAATCTCAGTTTTAAACACCAGGTATCTACTATTTGTTCTAAAATATCGAAAATAATATATTGTTTGAACAAAGTAAAAAACATACTACCACATAAAGCAATGAAGTCGTTATATTATGCACTTATACATAGTCAGGTATTATACGCAATCCAAGTATGGGGCCACGCATCTTCTTGTTGTAAAATATACACTCTGCAGAAACGAGCCATTAGAGTAATCAATCGCAAAAGACTTAACAGTCATACAGATCCTTTATTCAAAATGAACAATATTTTGAAATTTAACGACCTTTACAAATTAAACGTTTCATTATTTATGTATGACTGGAAATATATGAACCTACCACAATCGTTTGAAACGTTTTTTAATGTTAGATCCACTGGAACTCTTACTAGACAAGCAGGATTAATACAGATTGATAAACCAAGAACGCAGTTTTCTGCAAATCTGCCGAGACATAGCTTTCCAAAAATATGGAATGCAATTGAGTCTGGTATTCGAGGTCTCCCCACCAGAAGCCTGTTTAAAAAACAATTAGCTATGAAATACATACATAACTACTCTTCGAACATATCATGCGCATATCGCATGTGTCCCGACTGCCACCCTAATATCTAAATATTACTATTTTTTAATATTAGTATTGTGAAACGTATTGGATAATGCCTTATGATGGGTATTCATCTTCTTTTACGAGAATGTGCACTCCACTGACATTTCCCCTACACTGACTCACACTAATTTACTAAATAATTCTTAATCGGTCGTCATTTCAAGCAACAAATTTATAAATTTATAAAGCCTTACCTTTATCTTTCTGAACTGCCCTTTGCAAAATCTGGACCGGTAACTAATTGCTTAACACTCATTCATACTTCGAGAAGGCATCTTCCTAGGATCCAACTCACCAGGCAAATATCTCTCTCCCTTTGTTTGTCTCCCACACCCCAAGACAGGTATATACTTGTCAACTGTTATCTCATCCTAAACGGCCACTAATGTCTCATATGAGATCATTTTATGTGACAGCCGGTGGCCCTCGCTATAACTCTCTACACCCTATACTGAAGGCGGTGGTGATTATGTTTTAACGATGTCTACTGCATGACTATTGAATTTGTACGACCATACCAAGGAGACAACAGGAAGACAGCTAAATTTGCTATGTTGTCTCCTAACAATATATCATGTTGTGTTTAATTTTGTATAGTTGTGTCTTATGTTTTGTTATTCAGTGATATATTGTTGAATAAAGTATATCTATCTATCTATCTATCTACAAGCAGATTTAGCAGGCAAACTCACCGTCGACGTATAGTACAACATAGTACACAGCGTCACCTTGTCCACACGTTGGCAATCGGGATGCCTGTCTTGCCCAAGGACACGACGTAGATAGCGCGGTCAGAATTGAACCGTCGACCATTCGGTTTAACACTTTTACTGTCACACCCACTTTACTCATACATGAGGGACCTCTATGGATCTTGTATGCTGGGAAGTTTAATAAAATTTATGACATACTTGAAACTCTATCATCTGATTGATCAGCCAGATGGTAGGTGCGATCTGCGCATACCAGAACGTATAGATAATCAACATAAAATAGGTGGCAAAACTCGCTTTCGGCAGCGTAAGTGTTAATGACCCATACTTTAACCGATGAGCGATCGATCTCCCTCAAAACCGGTTACCGAATAATAATCGGCTACCCACAGCCATTATTTCTTTTACTATGAGAGAGAAACAATCGGGACATAGGAGCGACATTTTCAGAAACGAAACACTACCCGCTCGTTTGTACACTCTCTACGGAATAGTTTCAGTGAAAACTCAATACTCACTCACACCGCGCGGGGCGTCAATGAAAGAAAGGATGTCATATTTCTTTGATGATGGAAAGAGACCATATGACAAACGATTCCGAACTAGGTAGAGCTCATAGTCATTAAATACACTCTCTAACTCAGCAAATTTGTGCATTTATGGGCGTTGGATCCAAGGATAAAAAATAGGGGAGTTACCGACAACACATTCTATCAACACAAAACCGAGCTTCAGTTATGTTGCGAATAACCAGCTGGTAGCTTTTCCAACCTCTTAGGTCGATAACTGTGTGTTTAGTTTTAACTTGTTTAATATAACAAGAACTGATATACTAGCGCCTCTCCTTGACACGGGCAATGATCTCACAGGCCACGCTCTTAATTGGTTTGCATCGTATCTCTCAGATGGCACAAAAAGCCTATTCGGTGACGACAAATCCAACAGAAAAACGTGTACACTTCGGTTCGGCGTCCCTTATGGGTCCGTGTTCTCCACATTACTCTACATTATTTTTTTCTACCCTTTGGTGAAATTATCCAGAGCCATGGTCTTGATTTTCATTTTACGCTGATGGCACGCAGGTATATATTAGTTTCTCTCATGGCATAATGAAGACAGAAGTGATATACAGAGGTCTACCACATCAGTTAACGATAAAATCCAAATTGTCTCCAATAATGAAAATTAAACGATTGCCTCAGGCAGATGTGTCCGAGGTCTTGGCCATTTTATGAATGAAAAACTGACAGCTGATGAACATGTTAAGCACGTTTGTCAGAATTCATTTTCTCATTTACATACTATCAGTAAAATTCGGCATTTCATTGACAGGAAAACATCAGATCAACTTGTTTACGCTATTGTTACTACATGTAGTTGCTTTGACTATTGCAACTCTTTTTCGATAGATTCTAAAAAAAATCCACTTTTGCGAAGATACAGAACATCTAAAATTGTGCGGCACGTGCCATCACCCGGTCTTTAAAGTACAGATTACGTCGATCTTTTTACAATATGTAGATCTCAACTGGCTTCCGATTCAACAGAGAATTTAATTCAACTTTTGTCTTTTCTTTAACCCTTTACCCAACGCAGACGATATCAAAATTTATTATTTTAAATAACATTTTTTTCAAATTTTTCAATAAATTTCAACAAAACCATATCATGTGACCCCTCGTTGGAACGAGCTCGGCGAGCTCGTTCCAACGAGGGGTCACATGATATGGTTTTGTAGAAATTTGTTGAAAAATAATATTTTTTCAACTGCTGAATTTGCATATTACGCGGGCGGATGCGGCCGATTCGTTGGGTAAAGGGTTAAATGCATCCAAGGAACTGCACCACCCCACTTGTCTATTATTATTATTTATTTATTGGTGTTTAAGGTCACATACTTATGCACAATGGCTAATCATGACCGTGACAGTTTTACGAGTGTAGGAAGCCGGAGTACCCGGAGAGAACCACAGAGCAACGACGAGCAGCTGCCAGCTCCCCAACATCTTAACTCCGCACTGCAGCACAGGTAGGGTTAGATTGGTTGAAGACATGCGCACCATCGAAGTGCAGTACGCCTTAGTGCACGGCGTCATCGTGCCCCCATGTGGACAATCGGGGTTAAGAGCCTTGTCCAAGGACACAACGCGGGAGTCCGAATCGATCTCTCAGATGGTCACCCATCCAAGGACTAACCGGGCTCGACCCCACTTGTCTAATTTGCTTATCAGTCGACAGAGGTCTATTCGATCATCATATAGACAGGACGGCATTCGAGGTTGAATTGTCATTTTTTTATCGCATGGGATCGATTTGGGCAGAGGGATAATATTTCAATATTATCCCTCCGCCCAAATCGATTGAGTGCGGTAAAAATGACAGCTTGGACGCATATGTTGTTCTGTATTTATTGCACGCCTACAGTTTACTAAAAAATTATTTATCGATTTTGGCGGAGAGATAATATTGAAAGAAGCCTACGGCTTCTTGTTCAATATTATCCCTCCGCCGAAATTGATCAAGTGCGGTAAAAAATGACAGTTCGAACGTGTATACTGTTTTGTATTTATTGCACGCGTACAGTGTACTAAAAAATATTAAAACCACAAATTATTGCCAAACATAACCCAAACGTAAAAAAAAGTTAAATAGTCCGCGCACGTGGTCCGTATTGTTCAAGGACAATACAGAAAAAAACTTATTGTTCGCTTCGGTTTTTGCAGAAAAAGCGTGTTTTCTATGAAAATAAAAAACATATTTATATATTTATTGATGTTTAAGGTCACATATTTATGCACAATGGCTAATCATGACCGTGACAGTTTTACGGGTGGAGGAAGGCGGAGTACCCGGAGAGAACCACCTAGCAACGACGAGCAGCTGCCAGCTCCACAACATCGTAACTCCGCACTGCAGCACAGGCAGGGTTAGATTGGTTGAAGACATGCGTACCATCGGCGTGCAGTACGCCTTAGTGCACGGCGTCATCGTGCCCCCACGCGGGCAATGGAGATGAAGTGTCTTGCCCAAGGACACAACGCGGTTGCCGCAGGTGGGATTCGAACAGAGGACCTCTCGGCTTGCAGCCTGCACTTCTACCTGCTGAGTCACCGCGCTTGCAAAAAATAAAAGCATAGGCGTACAATACATTAATTTAATCTGGCTCAGCCCACATCTGAATTATGTTCTGATGCCAACAGGACTTTTGTCGTTACCGGACCAAGGCTATGGAATTTTGCAATTGTGTACAGCCATAGAGCACCATGTGTAGACTTAATGCCGTAAAATAGTATTATTATTATGAGAATCACACCGCAAAATCACAACACATTCGCGTCCTCTCCGACAACATTGACTCAAGAAGAGCTACAAACACATTCACATAAAGCCACGTCAGAAAGGATACGTATTGGCAATAGCAACGAGCTGCATAACCTCTGATAAACTGACTCCCCACCCCATAAAACAGATGCCAGCTTGATTGCTTGATTGCTGTGCTATTCTTTGATTTTACCCTGCCCCGACCGACTCATAATAATTACACAATATGTACAAAACCAAACTATACAATCGCCCTCACCCCGACAACATCGACCCAGAACAACAGCTGCACATGCACACATGCATTCACACCAGATTGGATACGGAGTGCAATAGGGACGAGCCATATAAACTCTGTTCATTATTAAATGGGGTGAGCTCGTTGCGGTAACTTTGCTGCCCCCTTCTTTTCGAATATTACGAAGGGGGTCTTTCACCCACACATATTGTGTCTCTCTCCACATAGGGGACAACCATTTAAATCCCCATCCGATAGAACGGTACGCTGTGACAGTATCAAACCCACAATTGAGCTGTCAAAGATTCTTCGGACATCGCGGATATTTTTCCGACCGAGGATCAGCCCCCCCCCCCCCCCCCCCCCTCCCATCCCGGTTTCTCTGGCATGATAGACCAGCGCACGTACCCTCTCGACGACCGCTCTCTTGGTTGCGGTAATTGGTTGTGAACCGGTTTTCCAGTTAACCCTGTCGGCACAAGGTCTTACGTCGCTTTCGAAGGGTAGAACAACAATATTACCTAGACGGTCCCTAAGAGACCTGGTGTACCTTCAAAACCCAGCCTCATAATTTTATTATGGACTTATTCGCACCTCTTCCAGTTCTTAGCAGGGTCGTCAGAGCGAGCTTGAGGCGCTAGCTCCTTGTTCTTGAAAAAGGAGTGGCAGGGTGCATCTGCACCCTTCCATGTGGATTTGAGTTATTGTCAACTGTCCGTGTTTGTAACGTTCAAAACAGTCCTTGATTTAATCCGACCCTCATAGTATTAATTTTATTGGCAATACTTTGAAGTTTTAATTTTTGACTCGACGAAGAGACATTTTCTGAGACACTGATTCTTTGAACTGAGCCTTACAAACGTGATCTATGGGCCACGGTATTACATGTATCCAAATGGAACATTCTGGCCATCTGTCCTGGTTGTCCACTTCCACCCTGCCCTTCCAACCTTCCTGTGCTACTGATTGTTAGAACTGGAAAAGAGTTTAACTGTTTACCTAACCGACGAGCTCGTTCCAAAGTGGGGGCATAATCTATGTTTTTGAAACAAAAAATGAAAAAAAATAATGAAAATTAAATGTCGGATGTATATTCCTAAAATTAGTGTTTGCAGTCTAATTTTATTGCCTCCGTGGAAATATTGCCCACCCCGTGGAAAGTGACCAGTCCACGGCGGCCGTACTGTACACGCCCACAAATTGTCGGGTATGTGCTAATTTAGGGACGCGGTGGCTCCTTGGTTAGAGCATTAGACTTTAACCCTTTACCTGACATGAAAAGCAGACGACACTTGCAAAACAAATTCTTGAATAACTAATTTTTTTAATTTTTTGTCTTAAAAACATAGGTTATGACCCCTCATTGGAACGAGCTCGACGAGCTCGTTCCAAAGAGGGGTCATAACCTATGTTTTTGAGACAAAAATGAAAAAAAAAATGAAAATTAATTGACGACTTTTGCGAATAGCGCTGGCAGGTTTTACACGTTACGTTGGGTAAAGGTTTAAGAAGTTACAGTCACCTAAACAATGATTACTACTGAGATCTGAAATGAGTTGATTCAGCACAGATTCCTTTTTTATTAATTCGCCCCGTCCTTCTTTCTTTTCGGAGACGGTCGTTGATGACTTTATCACCTTAAACCTGAGTAAAGAGACAATTTATTCTGCGAGTTGAAAACTGAAATAAGATGGTGGATTTTTTGATAAACGCGAAGGGTTGGACGAAAAGAGGCTACTGTGCTTTGTTGAGTCTTCAAATGATATCACCCTTCAAACTGCCAAAGGGAAAGTTCAGTCTTTCAGAACAGGGTTAAAATTGTAAAGCACAGTGAAAAAAATCCAAGGGAAAATGTAATTTGACTCTCACTGAAAGCTCAATAAGTGCACATTTCTCAGTAAAAACAACACCTGTCCGTGTTAGAGCTAATGAGTGCGTTCCCTTGCACACTCCCACACGTTACGTCGTGAGAAACAACTCGATATACTTTAATGTCTTCACACTAATCTATAGTTCCGTGAATAGATCTGCGATGATAGATGACAAAAGTTAGGTATTTTATGCTGTTCACCTATCAAATATTGATCTCAACACCTATGGTGTGGAATATCAACGCAGAATGTCAAACGTACACACTAAATGCGATGCAAGCGTCGCGAGAGTTGCGATAAATATTTATTATCACCATTTGGGTGGCCGTCCTTTCATGGGCAGCATAGATATAAACGATAAGCTGAACCTGACTTTATACTTGTGTTACGGCTTTGATGTAGCTATAGGTGCTGAAAGTGACCGTAATAAATAATTAAGTTAATTAATTAGTTAATAAATAAATGACATCGTTGGAATGGGTTTAGCAATCCACTTTCAACAGTAAATATAACATAAAAGCATTTCACCCAATTGCTGACCCCCGTCGGGCATTCGCTAAATACGGCAAGGGGGTTATCCCAAAAAGTAATCGTTACTGTTAGAGAATGTAGGAAAGAATGGCGGAGGAAAAAAATGGCACAGGAAAAATGGCAGGCTTTTTGATACCCTAGGAAAAAATGGCACGCATGGGAGGACAAAACGGCACAGGAAAAAATTGTACACTTTCCTAATCACCTAGGAAAAAATGGCACAATTGGTAGAAAAAAATGGTACACGCCATTTAAATATAAAAACACAAAATTAACAACTTTTTTTATTTCTGACAGAAAGAGGTGAAACAGTAGCACAAAATAGCGCAAATGTAATTCATCATCAAAGCATATGTTTTTGTGGGTTTTAAAACAAAGCACTAATACATATTTGCTAATTTACCTCAGATCAGAAATTTGGAGATGGAATTACCAACAAAAAATGGTACAGTGGAACCCTGTTAATTGAATAGCCACTTTGCCATCGAAAATTATTCAATTAACAGGAGTATTCAATTAACAGGGATTGTGTCACTTTCCTGTATTCTGGTTATAAATGTAGCATTTATTCTATTATATCTTGTTCGACAGAGCTCCATGAGCTCTGTCAAACACGATATAATAGATTAAATGCCTGTATAGGAGGCCAAATAGGTCTATAAACAAAGGAAAACTGGGACGAGTCAGGGTAATTTCTCAACTGGTCACAAGATTTTTTATTCAATTAGCAGGAGTTTACACTATAACCTATATTCAAATACCGATACTGCTTTCATACCCAGTTTAATATTACCCTTTTCTTTGGAAAAACAAATAAATAATGATAAAGTGTGCCATTTTTTCCAGTGCCATTTTTTTCCGCCCCCCCCCCCCCCCCTCCCCTCAAAAAATAGCATTTTTGGTGTGCCATTTTTTCCTAGTAAGTCAAAAATGTGCCATTTTTTCTAGTGCCATTTTTCCCTGTTAGAACGTTTTGCATTTGAACGGATGTTGATTTTCAGTTCACTGTGACATTTCTGTGTCTGACTTTTAGACCGCTGCGTTTCACTCTCGATAACTTGCTGAATGCCATTCTGAGAAATGTTGCCTAATTAATGTGTATATAACGACACTCTCTGTGTGTGTAACTTAATAAACGGTAGTGGCTTGTCACAGTTCGGATTGGCTTTTAAATCAAGTTTCTGAGAACACTTTGTTTTTAGGTATTTGCAGACATTTTGTAATGAAAACGGTCTGCAAGAAGTAAGTTCCGCGAGATTTATAGTACTCTGGCCATTAGGTTAATGTTTCCCTACAAGGTTACTTTATATGGCTTCATTATTCGTCTGCTGCCATTAGCCCGTGTTATAAATTTGATGTTATTGTGCGTACATTACAGTCGCTGCGGACTGATCGGAATCCATGCATGGGCAGTGATGTCCACGCATGCGTTTACCAGGTAATAGAAATTATCATCAGCAAAATTTTCATTAATGAAGCACAAAGTTGTAAAGAACCACAGAACAACGACGAACAGCTATCAGACTCCCCAACGTACTAACTCCGCACCATCAGGGTTATCATTGGCTGATGACAAGTGCATCATCGACGTGCAGTACACATTAGTACACAGCGCAACCATGCCCCCAATAAACCACAATGCTCTCCAACATCATCTTACTGTTAAAATATGGCAACTACCATACATTTATCCTTTTACGTCACGGAATACACTTGTACTATTTTTGTCAAGCTTATTTGTTTTACAAGGATTGTCGAGCAAGTTATGCAACTTATATTAACCCTTTAACCAAAGCAAACGATTTCAAAATTTATTATTTTAATTATCATTTTTTAAATTTTTTCAAAAGATTTCAACAAAACCATATCATGTGACCCCCTTTTTGGAACGAGCTCGACGAGCTCGTTCCAAAGAGGGGTCATACGATATGGTTTTGTTGAAATTTTTCGAAATATAATACTTTTTTCGGCTGCTGAATTTGCATATTACGCGGGCGGATGCGGGTGATTCGTTGGGTAAAGGGTTAACGCCTCCCCTTAGCCCAAGTGGCTTAGGTGAGTGGGATGAGCTCTGTAGCGGCAACTTCGTGGCCTCGCTCTTCTCGAAGGGATCTTTAGCTTTCATGGAGTGTGTCTCTCTCCGATGGAGGACAGCCATTTTACGTTCCCAACCGATAGGATGGTAGGCTGTGAAAGCATCACGGCCACAATTGATGCTGACAGAGAGTGTTTGGATACGTCGAGAACTTTACCCGGCCGAGGATCGATTCAGGGATCATTAGAATGAGAGACCAGCGCACTTTTCCACACGGCCACGAATTTGCAATATTTGCCTCAAAGGACTTACAGTTTTATTTTCCATCCAAAATGAGGAGTCTCAAACTATGTTTTGGAGGATAACTCGAAAGAGTAAAAAAAAATCTTAAGACGATTTTGTTAATAGCAATCACTCGATATGATGGTTGAGTTGGGTAAAGGGTTTAAGGTTAATTGATTCTGTCTCGTTGTCAACTACAGTCCAAGTATCATTCGTCTATTCTTATCGAGCATTGGTTGTCTTTTGATACTGTGTCGTATGGCTGGGAACTACAAGAGATACTTTCTTTACTCCTTCCTCATTCACTCGGCACTGAGAATAGTGATTAACCCATGTTTGGCAATCGCATCTCACATCGGCCTATTGTAAGCCATCGGTTGACCATCGGTAGTGTTTGAACATCGGTTCGTGCCGAAATTTACTTGGAACACCATTTAATCAAAATTGTTTGTATTTATGTTTCATTCACGATTTCATACAAACAGTGACAAGCTTAATAAGTTGCCACAATGATTGGCAGGAATCATGGTTAGTCTTTATCTCATTGATTGGTCTGATCTTCCCCTTGATAGCTGTTCAAAATACAAGTGTCACGTGTCATGTGATGACTCTATGAAATGCGACATCAGCAGAAACAGGTTAACCCTTTACCCAACATAACGCTATTTACAAAAATCATCATTCAATTTTCATTGTTTTTTATTTTTTGTCTCAAAACCATAGCTTATGACCCCTCATTGGAACGAGCTCGATGAGCTCGTTCCAATGAGGGGTCATAAGCTATGTTTTGAGATAAAAAAATGAAAATATTTAGTTATTCACGAATTTTGTTTGCAGGTGTCGTCAGCTTTTCGGGTTAGGTAAAAAGACGATCAAAGACGCTGCGCTGTTAACTTCTTTCCGATGAGGTATTTTTTATTTTAATACAAACAGTGACATGTTCTCGAGGTCAACGAACCAATCAATCTGACTCTACTGTAAAATTAACCCTATTCTATGCATTCTTGAGCATACTACTCCTTTTGGTTGTGACTTGTTACTATCTGACACCGGAACTCTCAATCGGCCGATTGTGCGCTCATCTGAGCAAGCAGATGACGGTCGCAAATCCTTAACGGTCAATCACTAACTGAGAATGCTTCACTTATCAAAAATCATAATTCCAACGTAGTTCCTTCTATTCTCGAAATATCTCTGTCATTAAAATGTCAAAGGGAGAGAATAAAAGAAGTGCGTATCAAAAGGTGCACAGGCGAGTGGTGTTTGTAGATTTCTATTTGGGATGAATGAGAGACCACGAAATTTCCGACAGAACCTAGCAATGCAAAAAAGCATCGCAGCGATCAACTGTTCGCGCATAGTTTTCTATTGGACCGAGATTCTTTGTATCGCTACACGTAATATGAAGAAAATGCTTTGACAATATTAATGACAGTGAGTTCCGAACAAAAATGCCGAGAGAATAACTAAGAAAAAATGAATATATAATCATGCAAATAAATATATTGGTCCTCCATTGTCTCAAGTTTTACCATTTGTCTGTATTTTAACAAAATACATCGATGAATTAAAATAGCCCAAAGAAGCGAATCACCACGGTAGTGTAGAGAAAGCATATTGCCCAGTTATGAAATTTCAAAACTCCATCACTGATGACACAGAAGCGGTATTGAGGAGCTCTGTTCAAGAAACGCCGACCGTTCACATCTTCGAATAATATAATCAGAACTGGACACAATCGGAGACAAAAGGGGTGTATCCAGGATGTGACACTGGGGTGGGGGAACCTGCCCACACTCCGCCCCACACCCACGTTTTTTCGCCAGGCATCACACGTGACTAAACTTTGGTTTAAAAATTGGGATCATACAAATGTTTCCAATATACAGGCATTTCTGTAACATATTCTGCTAAAGTATGCACATGTAGTTGGATCTGGCCATTAAAGTCCACCTTCAGTCGAATCGGGATTTTTTTTTCTCTTTAAACTGTTTTCCATCCTGAAGGATGGTGTTCTAGTTCAAAGAAGAATGAAATCGAAGAAAGAAACCTGGAGGCAATACTATAAATCTATTACAATTGTATTTTCTAGAAATGTGGTTTTGTACCTATTAATATAACTGACTAAATGAGTCATTAGAATATTTAAAGATATGGCAATTTGCCAATCGGCAAATTTCCAGATCCTGGAAAATGCTAATGGTTCATTTTAACCCATTTAAAGTCATAACTAGAAAATAGAATTCTAGAAAATACAATTGAAAAGATTTATAGTACTGGCCCCTGGCCAAGACCAGGCATAACATAATACTCAAAGGCAGTGGTTTCGGGTATTTGTACGATTGTTGATATAAGATTATAATGTATGGAGTGATACAAAGGCAGGTTAATTGTCGATGAGCAATGGTCTAGTGGTTAATGTGTTGGACTCCTGAATGCCAGGCGGGATTGCCGACCGTTCGGTTCGCGGCCGGGGATCAGAAACCAACATTCCAAATTCTTCGAAAACATGATTTTGTCCTTCAGCATACACATACAGGCTCCTGCCAGCCTTCGTCTAAGGCCACCTCGACACTTTCGTCGTACTGTAGACAGCGCGTTTCACACTTTCGTGAAGCTGCCGCAAGGAAAGTGGACCAAGTGATCACGAGAACATCATTTAACAAGCTGGATTGCAGCCATCGTTTTTTGACGATGCGCAATGGCCCGGTGGTTTAGGGATTGGACTCCTGATTGCCAGACGGGATTGCCGACGGTTGGATACAGAAATCAACATTCCAAATTCTTCCTAAACATAATTGTGTCCTTCAACACACACACACATATACACACACATACACACACACACACACACACTAAACATAAACTTGGCACCAAACTAGCTTCTTTTTGTTCAGTTTTATACGTGTAGGCGGCTTGAACCAAAGATTTTGTCAAACTTTTTTTGTTCTGATGTAGTTTTGACTTGCATGATAACCCGGCCGCATCAAAATGATTTTGTTTGTTTTTAGGGGTGTGGGGGGGGGCATCTGTTTTTTAAACAAATTAATTTTGAACAAATATTCACTGAGGAACACTATCACTTAATAAGAAGTGGGAAGGGGCTGACCCCATTAAAATTGAGATGCTAATCAGCGAAGCGAAGCATCTCCGCGTGCTTCAAGTGGCGCGCGGCGACGCTTTGAACCGCTAATTTAAGTCGTAATTTTTATGGCCAAAGTTTTATGGTTCAACACCAGCAAAAATATTTTGGCGCCACTGTTTTTCTCTTAATTGTTGGAATCAAAGAAGAAAAATCAACTCAAAAACCTTTTACTTAAATTTAGATCTAGATAGAAAATCCGGCTTCAACTCAAAACAATTTTGGCAAAGCAACATTAATTCGAAATAACATGAGAAAAGAAGAGTGTGTCGATTGTTAATTTGACGTCATTCTGTCAAAACGAAGCATGTTCTCAATCAATGCTTAATTTTTAGATTGCGGCCTGCGTCCATTTGTGTTGGAAGGATAGCGGAAATTACTTTTTTGACACAACGCTGTGCATCAATGTATAATGAACAGGTAATGTATCTTGTATATTTAAATTTTACATTTATTTCATTCATTATGATACTAATTCAGTTCTAAATTGCGTTAATCAATAGTTGCCGCATTTTCTCTTTTCAGGTTGCAGGAAAAAGTGAACAATTTTGTTTTGAAAGCCACACAGAATGTGGCGCTTGAATATATCTAACGAAATGAGTATATACAGTGCAAACAGTGTGGTAATGGGTTCATAAAATGATCCTTTTCGCTATCTGATCGCCATCCATTCGCAACACACTTCGGGTACGTGCAAACTGCAAGCGATCAGCAAAGCGAAGCGCACTGGGCGATTTCGGCGAAAAGATTTATGCTTGGCCATCAGCTGGTACTGTTCACACCACGAGCGAAGCGAGGCCGTTTGTCGCGATGAAATCAAAATTTTAGATTTGGTCGCTCAAACACGAACGAATTGTCATAGCAACGAGTACTCATGAAAGCAATGGATATCGATGGATTGATTGCTGCTGTGATTCAAAGGACAGAAAACACACCAGAGTTTTATTCTAAAAAAGTCCCGAAACGTTTGCTCTTCTTTTCCCGGCTATGATATTAAATGATAACATTCCCCCTGTTCTTCCCTGCAAGCATTTATTTCATGTACCCACACATTTTGCCTCCGAAAATTGCACCTCAGCGCTAAAGTTTCCAGCAGGAACAGTTAGCGTGCCCCCAAATACGCCATTTTGTTTTTAAAGCGAACCAAAGGGACAATTGCTTTGCATCTTCCGCCACTCTCACTTGTTTGGTTTGCTTCTCTTTGACTCGCTACGCTGATGGCTTTCAGTTTGCACATACCGTTACACCATCAAGAAAGGCAAACGAAAATAGCGTCTCAGAATCTCGCTACTTTGAGAAAAACGGACAGAGAATTTCGACCGGATCGCGACACAGTCGCACTTCGGTCAAAATTCTCTGTCCACTTTTGCGATCAATGAACTATACATGATTTTATTTGATGGCGAAGGTTTTCCATCGAAGAAGAAGAGTTGAGACCTGGGTGGAAATAGTAGCTCCCCCTCCCAAAGGGCGGAGGGATGGGGTCAACGGCTTCTCGGACATTTAAACATAGGTGTAAAATGGAGCCCCGTGGTAGTGTTTCGTGTGTTAAATACCTACACTCAAGCATCCCAAGCTTTGTTTGTTGCGCTTTCTATTGCTTTGTATAAATTTGTGAACTACAAATTTGAAATTTATTTATCTATTGGGTTTAGCGGGCAAGTTCACATCGTGGCGAACAGTTTTACGGGCAGAGGAAGCCGGAGCTTCCGGAGAGAACCACCGAGCAACTGTCAGCTTCTGTAAGTTACTAACTCAGCGCAAGCAGAGTTAACAGCGCAGTGGTGATACTTGAAGGAAGGAGGCGTGCATTACTCACACACATGTCGACTGCACATGCTGAAAATACATATAAAAAAGTCCTTGTGTCGATTCACAATTATTGTGCATTCGTGCATATTTAGCTTGCTCTCAACTCTAATTTAAATGCACTCAGAAGTTTTGTGTGCTTATTTGACAACCACTCGGAGATATAAAATTGCACTCCCAAATATTTCTGTTCATTTGATTGCAAGGCTCCTCTATTCGGAAACTGTCAAGAAAAGCTACCCATGATTTTGAATGGCTGACTGCAGGCGCATGCACGAGACACTTCAAAAAGTTGATAACAGTGTGCAAATCAGATGATAACCAAATCTCTATAAGGGAGCATCACATAGAGAGTAATCGCTTGACTGGACTTGTTGCGTGAAATAATTCATGAGAGGTGAGGGATGTTGTACAAACACGAGTGCGCGAATGCGCACGATTGTTTTACATTATAGTCCCTCGCCTCGATGTTCTAATGATCTCGTTGACAGTTTTTCAAATAATTTCCTGTATACATTTAAATGGCACCTTTATACGTTCAAGGGACGATATCGTTGTTTATGGATAGGACATAAATGGTGCATGAAACATAGGAATGCGTATGTTTGTTCAACCCTTTACCCAACGAATCGGCCTCATCCCCCCGTGTAATATGCAACTTCAGCAGTTGAAAAAAATATTATTTTTCAAAAAATTTCAACAAAACCATATCAAGTGACCCCTCGTTGGAACGAGCTCATCGAGCTCGTTCCAAAGAGTGGTTCACATGATATGGTTCTGTTGAAATGTTTTGAAACATTAGAAAAAAATGATATTTAAAATAATAAATTTTGAAATCGTCTGCGTTGGGTAAAGGGTTAAAAGCACTTGGAAATGGACACACACAGTTGCTAAAATGACTGCTGCAGTACCTTTCCGCGGTCTGCCGTCTGTCGACTTTAGTTGCCTGTCGCGCCAAAAGAGTTAATGAGAAGGTATCAATAATTTGTTTGCTTTCAAAACATAGCACACGCAGGTCTGGAAATATCCCGCGAACGATCGTTTAGGTTACGTATGGGTTACGTCAACTGTAAAACAGGTGAACGAACTACAGGTTACGATAAAGTAATACAACATAACTTTATTGTATTACTATCTCGCATGGTTTGCCAGAAAGACTTGATAGTCTTTCGGAATTATCGCGACTCAGTGGCTGAGTATTACATCCACATATGAATATTTATATATTTTTTATTTATTGGTGTTTAAGGTCACATACTTATGCACAATGGATAATCGTGACCGTGACAGTTTTACGGGTGGGGGAAGCCGGAGTACCCGGAAAGAACCACCGTGCATTGACGAGCAACCGTCAGCTCCTCACCATTCTAACTCTGTTCAAGCACCGTTCAAGTAGGGTTACAGCGGTTGAAGACATGTGCTCCATCGGCGTGCAGTACGCCTTAGTACACGGCGTCATCGTGCCCCCATGTAGGCAACCGGGATAAAATGCCTTGCCCAAGGACACAACGCGGGTCGTCCCGGACGGGGATATCGCGACTCAGTGGTTGAGTATTACAACCACATATGAATAGAATGACATGCTGTTTGAATCTTAAAACAAATTCTGACAAAATAAATAGTAACAACCAACGTGCGATCTCGCTTCGGCGAGATCGCGCGTTAGTTGTTGTTATTTATAGGGATAGAAATCCGGTTAAGACGTAAAAAGCATGACTGTCGTAGTGAAAACAGAGAAGGGGGAGAATCATCACAACATTCTTTTTCCTGTGTGTTACCACAATGCTATGTAGCGTAACCCGCCAACGGGTTGCGATGCAAACGCTTTATTTCCAGGTCTATATATGACCTCTCACTTGGCAATAAACGACGTTTTTTAGTCAAAAATGCGAAAATGTGAAATTATTTTAAAAGGTTTTGTGTAAAATTCATGTCAGCGAATCGTGTTAGGAAAAGGGTTAAACATTCTGTAATACGCGAAAGTGGATAGCAATAGTTAAAACAGTTTTTTCACTTTATCTGTTCAGACTTGACTGGTGTTTGCTGTACCAAAATTGTTTATGCTGACAATTTCCTTTATAATATCCAACTACTTTACAGCATGCAGTGTGTCAGAAAGAAAGAAACACATCTGAAAAATAATGCGGTATCATCGGCACACACGATGGCCGAGGGCAGGTGCGCAGCCGGGATAAATGAAGTGAGGGACAATATATGGCAGCAGAAAAATATTTTTCCCCTGGGTGTTCACCCATGGGTCTTACTTAACCCGGAACAAGGTGAAGTTTCCATGCCAAATGGAGCAACCGTAGTAATTTCTGAAGACCAAGTGCCCAGAAGGTGAGGGAATTTAGTAGAGTAAAATTACCCCCCAAATATCAGGGTGTGCTTGCCACAGTTTTAGGGATTTCAGGCGTGAATGTATATAACGTTGACATTTTTTCAAGAAAAGTATTGGGGAGAGTTCCCCAAGCCACCCCTCCGGGGCTTTGTCGCTGGCTTGTCGTAGCGCTGAAAGAGTCTGGTTTCTTTTCACTATAAATTGTTTTATATACAGCATTCAAATTTTCCATATACGCGTTTTGTTTGTAAACTGATTTCATTCTGGGTTCTTTTTCTGACAGATAAAAATATTTGAGTAAAACTGCTTACCCGCACACACGACACGTTGTTTAAACATAAACTTATCGGTGCAAGTCATTACACAATTAACACTTACTCATAAATGCTACAGTTTGTATGGTTAATGTGACGAAAATACGTGTTCGATAGGTTATTGGAAGATTATATGCCATAAAATCGTTTAAACACTGCGAAGTTACTGCAGAGACACTCTCGAGTAATTCTCATCGAACGCGCGCACAGACAGAACATTCATTGGTTTGCGGTAAGCCAACATCCATCCACTTTTATGACTACACATGCATTTTTGTGATCAAGTTCCAAATATATTTTTAGTTAATGCACACAGGAACAGACATTCTATCTTTTAAAATCAAATTTATGGGATCCCGAAAACGGGAATAAACATAATTCTACAACAGCTGGAGCGCTGCCCAACATTCTGAAAAACATATTTTCATCCATGTTTTATTTTCATGAACCTCATATATTCTTCATTTCGTTTGTCTTTTTGGCAGTATAAGGTCAGTGCAAGGGAATAGATAGTGGGGGTGATAGTATGGGTAATTTCGAATAGGTCCACTCATGGTAGACGTTGGTTAGGGTCCCCTAAAATTTACTCCATTGAATTCCTTAAAAACGAACATCGGGGCAATTGATTTACTCCCATGAGCTTGAATTTTCAAAACCTTTCCCGGGGAAGTCAACTCTACCCCGAACTATGAGATGGGACACTCCCTCCCCCCCCCCGCCTCCCCTCCTGTGACGTCCTTCGGCTTGTCCAAACTTGGATCCAAAAACTATAATATAAATTGTTCGGCGTGGTACGTTCTATCTACAATTATATTAACCCTTTGCCTAACATGAAAAGCAGACGACACTTGCAAACAAAATTCTTGAATAACTATTTTTTTAAATTTTTTGTCTCAAAACATAGGTTATGACCCCTCATTGGAACGAGCTGGACGAGCTGGTTCCAAAGAGGGGTCATAACCTATGTTTTTTGAGACAAAAAATTAAAAAATAATGAAAATTAATTGGCGATTTTTGTGAATAGCGCTGGCCGGTTTTGGCCGTTACGTTGGGTAAAGGGTTATGGTATTTTAGCCTTAGTATTCTATGTGACAATCACCGCACAGGAAGTGATATATCATTACTCCTCATTGTCACCTTGGATATCTTCTCCAGATGAAACTCTCAGAGCGTTGAGAGATTTATGGAGATTCACAAACGCCAATGCCTCAGTGGTGGGAATGCGAAACATGTACAAAATAGAAGCCAGACAATACAGTAGTTCTATTTAGAATAGTTCTCTTTTCCTGTAAATGCGACACATTACCGATACCGCAATCATCTATTACTGCTCCAGTAGACCAGACTGTCCCGTTGATGACGCATGTGAACTGAGCCATGCGTGCACTCTTATCTCTCGATTAGGGTTAGAACGTGCCTTAGGCCTTTATCCAAGGAAAACAATCACACAATTTGTCACTTTAATCAATGGTTTTCAATTTTTTCAAATGTTTTCAACAAAACAATATCACGTGACCTCTCATTCGAACGAACTCGACGAGCTCGTTCCAATGATATGTCACATGATATGGTTTTCTTGAAAGTTTTTGAAAAAAAAAATGTTTTTCAACTGCTCAGTTAGTAAATTATGCTTAGGATACAGCAGATTTGTTAGATAAAGAGTTAATGAAATTGTCTTTATATATTATTTTGAATTTCTGCATTTGTTTAATACATATCTGAGGGTGAATTCTGGGAGTATTGGGTTTTATTACATGCCCATGCAGTCTCTCTTATGCAATACGGCGTGCAATACGGCTGTGCAATACGGAATTCCGTATTGCACACCAACCTGTTCCAAACGGGACTTTTTTATGCAATGCGACTGCATAAAGTGCATGGTGTTTACCACCGTTGATAGAAAAGAAAATTAGGTCAGTAGGTGCTTGGGTCATGTAATAAATACAAAACCATATGTATGTTTCAATGAGTCGTTTTGTATTCAATTCGTCAAATGTGCGTAGAAAGAAAACGTCTCGACCTTCGGTCTCGACGTTTTCTTCCTACGCACATCTGACTCATTGAATACAAAACGACTCATTGAAACATACATGTAGTTTTGTCTATATAGAGTCCATAGACTAGAGATCCATGAATCTCAAAATGTCAAATCGAAAGCTATCAATCTTGTTACATCGATATGTCCAATTGGCAATAAACCTATTTTTGCGAAAGCAAGCACTCAATTAAAACTCATATTTCCGATAATTTGGAGACTGCTGGATAATTTGGAGACTCTGTGCAGCGTGTAATGACTAGAAAAAAGATAAAAGGTCATATGTAACTGCACTCCTTGATATGATGCTCTTAAGATCACTACAGCTGCTGTTTGATACTTTTCTTTAAATGGATCACATGTCACCCCCCTCCCATTGGGACGACCTGCTATATTTTCACCGGCAGTTCTGGGAGGCTTATACAGTAAACATGCCAGCGAAAGAATTTTTCAGACTGTTTCGTTAACATCTCCTAAATTTGACAGACCATCTTAAATTTCAAAGAAAACATTCTTATCTGATATAAATTGATGTTTGTGTGGAGATATCGGGTTAGAATGCCAGGTCCACCACTTGCCCTCGAAAAGTTAGTTTAAAAATGCGTAAGCGATATCCATCACATTAGGTAAACATCATGATCGCTAGGGGTCGTAGTAAGGACTGCGTCTGTAATAGGCAGGATCTGAAAAAAAGATCTAGGTGTCCGACGAATTATTGGTTGAGGCTGTAGTGCAAAGGTGAATATGTGTGTTGATGAAAGTGTTGAAATCCGCAGCCAAGCTTTGACGATGACGGGTAGAATATGCATCCCTGACTTACATCATCAGGAAAATATACTTTCGATAAAGTTATGTCCCTTGAAATTAGTCGACGAGAGAGCAGGGTCCAATTAAGAAGCAAAGAGTAATTCTTCAGAAAACACCCATGAAATCAGCTGAAAATAAAGCCAAGTTCCTTTTGTTACTTTTAATAAACTTTCCGAGCTGCCTGTTGTTTTCGTTTGTTAAACGTTACAAAAAGGAAACTTGGCTTTTTAAGGCAATAAATTAGAATCAACTAGTTGACAGATAGTCCGTGTTAAAGAATATCTATCAGTATCTGTCAGTATCATACCAACAAACACTAAACGTCTACCTTGGCTCTTTTGTTTGGCGATTGTACAGTCGTTTGTAAGTTTTTATTCTTCCCAAAATAGCACATCTCATTTCCTAGACTTTTATGTGTTAAATTAAACAAACGATTTCATGCGTAATAACACGTACAAAAGTATAAAATGATTAAATTAACCCTTTACCCAACGCAGACGATATCAAAATTTATTATTTTAAATATTATTTTTTCAAATTTTTCAAAAACTTTCAACAAAACCATATCATGTGACCCCTCGTTGGAACAAGCTCGTTCCAACGAGGGGTCACATGATATGGTTTTGTTGAAATTTTTTGAAAAATAATAATTTTTAACTGCTGAATTTGCATATTACGCGGGCGGATGCGGGCGATTCGTTGGGTAAAGGGTTAAACAAAAGATTTCGTACGTAATGACACGTACAAAAGTATCAAAGGGTTAATGGAAAGGACAGTGTCTGTATTATTTGTCACGCTGCGCACATTATTGATAGAGTGAACAAAAAAAGATGACGAAAACGCCATTTTTTTAATTTTTAAATGGGTTTCAACAGAGAATAAAAGTCAAACATACAAACGGATTGGAGAAGATTGTAAAAAGCCAGCTTCTTTATTTTTATACTACTCTACACAAAAATGCGTGACGTTGTAAAATGATGCGCACATCGATGATACAGATTAGCTAACATTTCAGAAGGGATAATTCACATTATCTGTCCTATTTAGGGTGGGTTATGTTGTATTAATCTTTTACCTACAAGAAAAACGCCATTCACTTTTTTTATATTTTCACTTTTTGCTTCCAAAACATAGGTTATGTCCCCTCATTGGAACGAGCTCGACGAGCTCGTTCCTATGAGGGGTTATAAACTATGTTTTGGAAGCAAAAAAATGAAAATTTTTAGTTATACCACGATGTTTTTTCCAAGTGCCGTCTGCAACTCAAGTTAGGTGATCGGTTAAAATGTCATACTAAGTGGCTAATTTGTGCGTGTGTGTGTCATATGATATATAGAATATGAAATGAGTGTTTTTCTCATATAATATTTATAAAACTCGTCCGAATTTTCTGTTTGGGCTCCCCAGAGGCTCGCCCAAACGGAAATGTTTTAGACTCGTTTCATAAATATTATATGAGAAAAACACTCATTCCATATCCTCTATTTATTATATGAAATGCTCATACCCTTAGTGTTACATGTATTGACAGCTTTCGGAAATTAAGGGGAACTAACGTTCCTGTAAATCCCCACCAATCAGGAATATTGTCAGTCATGTGGGTTGATGAACGTGTTGATATGAGCATTCACGTTTTGGTGGTACGATATAAAATAATTAACCGAGTGAAGGACCCCCAGTAATGAGTAAAACAGAACCTTTAATGTATGATTGACGACAATCTCTGAATGCCGGCTCCGTCTCTCGTTGATTCCACCCCAGCCACAAAGAATGAATTAATCCCTATGTCACTAAATCTTTGGTGTTCTCCTCTTTAAAATAATCTGTATCTCCAAGATTGTTGAGGACGTCGGGCGTAATATGAAACATAGTTTAACCGCTTATCCTACGTATATGGCCAAACATGTCAACGCTGGGTTTTTTTTTTTTTGCCTCACAAATATGGTTTATGGCACGTTCATTGTTTCGAGATCAACACAACCTAGTTTATGACCCCTCCAATGAGTGGTTATAAGCGATGTTTTTGAGGCAAAATTTGAAAAGTATTAGTTGTTCATTTTTTGTTGTTGTGCGCGATTTGTTTTGGTAAAAGGGATAACGTCATAGTCTGTTTAAGCAGCATCAGTTATAACGTGCGATCTCGCTTCGGCGAGATCGCACGTTAGAACTGATGCTACTTAAACAGACTATAAGCCCTATCTCACTAAATCGTTGGTGTTCCTTATTTCACTAAATCTTTGCTCTGCAAAAATACCCATCAAAATGTTGCAGGAAGTGTATTTTTATTAATATTTGTCTTGCCCTGGTTGGTAGTCATGGGTGGGATGTTTGTGATGTTTTAAGTTATACAAATTGTCCAGTAAATTTAGTTTCTTATCACAATCGGTTACTATTTGCTTTGCCTATCACTTATCCCAAAGTCAGGAGTTTCTTGAAGCAGAAGAAAATCGAAAATTTTGCCATAGGTGCACACCCCATTGATGTCTGTCCTTCCGGTTCCCATACCCGTGTGCTACTAAGTAGTAGGTATCGTATAACGCACACATCCTGAAGATTCCGCCAATGAGGAGTGGGTGGCTGTAGGAATGGCAGGGACGCAAAGGCGTACCTGAATCACAACAAGGGGCCCTCCGGTAAAGAATTGTGGTAGGTATGATAAAAAACTAAAGTTTCTAAAAAAACTGTTCTTTCCAACCTACTCGCAATTGTTTACTGCTGGCTGAATAAACAAGAGGAGGAGATGCATCACATATCTCTATGGCAAAACCCCCCCCAAAACACGATGAGTCCAGGACCGGATCACGGAAGTCGGCGAAACGAAGACCCCATGACAGTATACCGTAAGCACACGACAGAAAGGAGAGCACGCCCAGAATCTCCTTTGACAGGCAAAGATTCAAGGACAAATGGAGGCCTGTTGAGTTCAAGAGTGACGCAGTCATTATGCAACTGAGTTGCACTCTGGCAAAGGGGGAAACGTCGGAATCATAAAGAAGATACCGGAGGCAAAAATGCGTCCGACCTCATAAAGATGGCATTCTTCGTGGCTTTGGATTTCAGCTTGGAGTGCAACAATGCAAAAGCCTCCTACAACTTTGCTAACTGATGCGGGCGAAAGAGTGCCGAGGATGTCTGGTCAACCGGGTCGCCACGCTCTCTGGAGAAGCGAGGCCTAGCAGTCAATTCCAGCTTATCGGAAGGTCAAACCTCCGGAAGCAAGTCAATGATGAAGACAAAAAATCAGACACAGTAGGATCATCTTCTTCGTCAAAGATCCCCTCGTCGTGAGGACTATAAGACACGGCCATGTGATTGCTGACTAGCCTGAACATGTGGATACCTGGAAGTGGTACCCGAAAAGTGAGAGGGAAAGCGCTCCCTAACAAATTCCTCATGAACAGAATCCCTGGATGAAGAAAAGCCAGATCCTCCAGAGCATCCTGCGCGACCTGTGGTGAGAGACTAACACCCTAGTGAGAGCTAGAATAACATTCCGAAGTTCATTACCTGAATCCCCCTGGAAGATGGCCTTGGGTTTGTAGAACTTCTTTTCTGGCCCGCTTGATGGTGGAGTGGACATGCGCCTCAATTACCGTATGCTGAGGAGCGGGAGGACCGTCACTAGCAACGCGACACAAACATATCAAGTGCGCACCAAACCACGAGAATCGTAACAAAAATCACCAGACGCATGGCAATGGTAACTGGAAAGGGGACCAGACACATGGCCACTGGAAGCGTGATAGAAAGGGCATCCTGACCCTCTGGTGTCCAAATCCCTTGGACGACCGGCCAGGCGTGCCTACCCCCCCCCCCCCCCCGAGAGTTGATTATCAAGCGTCATCAGAACCAGTTCCTGAGACGGCATCGACACAGTCACTCTAGCCGAGCCACTATCAAATATGGGACAGGCGACAGCAACAGAACCAGAAACCTGTCTGATAAACAAAAACACGGCCAACGGAGTAGAGTCACACTGACGATGAGCAGGAGCCGATCCTTCTAACAAACACGACCGGCTCCGCCCAGAAGGCACAGAAGGTGTTTGCTGAAGCTCCGAAACACTAGCAAGGCCCCCTGTAGCGTGAAGACCACTGATCCTGAGGATGAAAACTCGGACGAAAGGGAGGAAGCAACAAGTCACCTCCAGCCAGTGGTAAAGGCGAAAAAATGGAGAAAGTACGACTCGGCTCCGAAAACGGAGTCCCAACCCTAGTGACTTCCAAAGGCGTCGACCCGAAGGGAATAGAAGTCCCTGTGCCAGTCGCCTCGTCGTTCGAACCACTTGGTGTATGGGGTTTCCGACTACCAGAAAGAGAAACAGCTGTCACAGGAGTCGAAACTCGAGAACGGGAGTCATAGGTCAGGGCCAAGGAACCCTTGTCCCCTTTTCTACGGGCACGTGGAGAACGAGTTTCAGACTCCTTTAACCGAGCCCCGAAATAAGCTAACCAACTCCCACAAAGCCCAAAAAGGCAAGACTCAGAACAGCAATTACATGACACACACTGAGAGTAGTCGCCATCAATGCGCTTGGCAAAAGAATAGTTAAGAGCATGTTGCTCAATCGAGACTTGATTTGCCCGAATTGTTGATGGCATTATCATTATTTATTTTATTGGGGTTTAACGACACTTTCGACAGCCGGGGTCACCTCGTGTCGGACAGTTTTATGGGCAGAGGAAGCCGAAGTACCCTAAGAGAACCACCGAGCAACGGCGAGCAACTGTCAGGCTCCACAACATACTAACTCAACACAAGCAGGGTTAGCATTGGTTGAAGACAAGTGCACCATCGAGATGCAGTATGCCTTAGTACAAACGCCACTGTGCCGCCACGTGGGCAATGAGGGGCACAAACACAAAGGCATAAAATAAATGTGGTAACCACGTGCTTCGCGACCCACGAAGAAGGAAACAACACTCGCCACTCAATGCTCCCTTCAATAGCAGTAGAAATTGCAACAAAAATTACAATATGAGCAATTGACATGGAAAAGGAAATTATAATGACACAATAATATGATGATTATATCATAGGATGCTAAGAGTACGCCCGAGATGTATAAAACGCAATTCACAGGCAAAAATACCACCGTGGCGAAAGAAGGTTTGTTTCGGTATACGATATGTGCTACTCCGGAATACTCGAGTACGGTACAGGGAAGAACGAGCCGAGAGGAGTGGGTACCAGGCGAAATTTTCGATTTTTTTTTTTTTGCTTTCTTTTTTAAAGATTCGCATTATCCACTAAGAAAAGTCACTGGCGATGATGCTTTGCATTTTCTCTAGTTCAATAAATGGAAACCCGTAGATTATATTGAACCGGACAAGGGTTGTAACTTGTTTTGTGGATGAAAGTGACTTCATGATAACAGACATGGTCAACTTCTCGTACAGTTGGACAGTTTTCCGCTAAAGTTGATTCACGTCGTCGAGTGGAACAACAATGAAAGTCTGTGGGATGGAGCGTATGTGTGTGTGGTGGTGGTGGTGGGGGGGGGGGGGGGTAACTAATACAATCGTTTTACCTCAAAAGTTTAACAAACATTATGCGGTAATTAAATGCACCTTACGTTTAAGCCTATATTAATTTAAGTTTTTCAACGATATTTCAAAACATATTTGAGAAAAAACAATGTTGTGAGTGTTCATTTTCCGGTGTAGGAAGAAGATTCCAGTATTACCCATTCATGGAAATAGCGTTAGAATCCACCAGCGTTATTCATTATGGGGGTGGGTGCTGTGCCTCAGTTGGTAGAGGGGCAGGCTGTAATCCGAGAGGTCCTCGGTTCGAATCCCACCTGCGGTAACCGCGTTGTGTCCTTGAGCAAGACATTTCACTCCCATTGCCCACGTGGTGGCACGGTGTCGTTGTGTACTAAGGCGCACTGTATGTCGATGGTGAACCTGTCTTCAACCAGTGCTGCTAACCCTGCATGTGTGGAGTTAGTATGTTGGGGAGCTGACATTTGATCGCCGTTGCTCGGTGGTTCTCTCCGGTTTCCTCCACCCGTGACCTTAAACACCAATACATAAATAAAAAAATATATAAATATATAAATAAATAAATATATAAGCATAATGACTGCCATTCAAAATTGATCATTTATTTCATTTTTTTTTGTCGCAGCTATGACCGCGTCATTGGAACGATCTCTAAGGAATCGTTCCACTAGCGGTTCATTGGCCGAGTTTCTGAAACAGAAAATGAAAATATTAGTTTTTCCAAAACATTTCGTCCCCTGAGTTCGAATGTGCTCTTTGCGCCTACTGGCAAATAGAACACATTGGAACTCATGGGACGATTTGTTGACAATGTGGTCTCTGCTAAATGTTAATTAAGGAAAGGGTTATTCCAAACTAAACTAATTCGTACAACGATCTACATTTTCTTAAATGATTAGGTTATAAATGCACAAACCTTGTTCCAGAACCATATAAAAGGATTGGTATAAATTATTCATATCCCTCGGTGACAATCATTTAAAATTGCACGTGTCAGCGACGTTATAGAAGAAACAAGGTAGCTTTATCGAAAAAATCTCATTTTTGCTTTCTTAGAATTTCTATTCTGACGATCATTTGGGAATATAGAACACTTAACCATTTCCAATTATCGTTTCTCCCCAGCGTCCTTATGCAAAACTGATAGCAACCACAGTATAACAAACACTAGAGATCCCGAATCACCATTTGCGGTCCCGGCCCCAGGGATGCAATTTATTTCAGCCAAGTGTAATTGGTGCAGATAAAAATGAATTGGTCAACTGTACCAACTAATACCAACAAACTGGAAAAAAATAAATGGAAACTGTATGTGTACTGTCAAGTGCTTCTATGTGTGGAAATAAAAAACTGTTTTGATAAGAAACATATTGGGAAAAACTTAAGACTTGGTGTGCTAAGTGTAAATTGGTTCAGGTCTTTAAACCTTTACCTAACATGAAAAGCAGACGACACTTTCAAAAAAAAAAAAAATATTGAATAACTATTATTTTCATTTTTCGTCTCAAAAACATAGGTTATGTCCCCTCATTGGAACGAGCTCGACGAGCTCGTTCCAATGAGGGGTCATAACCTATGTTTTAGAGACAAAAAATGAAAATATAATGAAAATTAATTGGCGATTTTTGAGGATAGCGCTAGCCGGTTACGTTAGGAAAAGGGTTAAAATAATTCACAATATCGTATCTATTTATATTACTAACAAAATACTCCTACGATCTTTGTACACCAGATCAGCAAAGTGCGTACCAGTAGACACCTCAGAGTTCCCAAGCGTCATACTCAAAATTATCAACACCTTTCATATCATCAATGATGAAACGCCCATACAAATTATAAAGAACGAAGGTAATGAAACCTTTAAAATGTACCTCATCGTTGTTATTTTGTCTGCAAATCAATTCTGGTATACGGCAAATATATATCATATACTATTCAAAAAAAGTATCTGATGTTGATATTTTCGAAAAATGGTAGTGGATACGCGTGATTGGACACGTCAACATGTTACTTAGTTTACTGTGGATCATGAATGTCACCGGCCCACGAATACTTCGTGCAGGTTTTCTCACGAACGCCGCGTTAATGTCGGTGGGGTACGTTTAGAATTTTTCGTTTGTACTGGACGGGCCTTTTCAGTTGTCTCATCGTCCTTTTCTTGGTATAAACTCGTTCATCAATAGGTTCTTGTCGAAACGTAACTTTTGAGGTGTGCGAAGACTGACACGTGACGAACGCTGGCATGTTGGAAGCTGGAACAGACTGACTGAACAGGCTCAAATTCTCAACGTTACTCAATCGGTGATTAGCAGGTTGTGGTCACTCTACCGTCAGACAGTCAATGTTGATGACAGACGTCGGTCTGGTCGTCCAAGGGCGAAAACTGCTAACCAGGATCGTTTCACCCGAACCATAGCATTACATAACCGCCATCAAAGTGTCTCAGAAATTGGACAGCAGCTGCGCCGAGCGACATATGTGCGAGTCAGTGGTCAGACTATCCGAAATCGCCTGCACAGCTAGAATTTGTAGAACTTCCACGTTTGACTGAACGTCACATCATAGCGAGGCGTAATTGGTGTGAGCACGACAGCGCTGGGGCAATCGTCGGTGGAGTAGCAACGTTATGTTTTCCGGTGAATCGAGGTTCACTCTCGACTTCCACGACAGGCGAAACAGAGTGTGGCCGCATCGGAACGAACGATACTATGACGTAACCGTTAGGCAGCACGATCGTTTTGGCGGTGGATCGGTTATGGTGTGGGGAGGCATAACCACGACAAGCAGAACAGCATCACTTATCATCCAAGGGCGTGTCACAGGGCAGTACTACCGCGACAACGTGTTAGCAGCTCATGTGGTGCCATTTGCGCGACGTCACGGCCGTCGATTCATTTTCCAAGATGACAAAGCAAGAGTACACAGGGCCCGTGTCGCTACAGAATTCCCCCAGGAGCAGAACATCACTACACTGCCTTGGACAGGACTAAGTCCAGTCCTTTCACCAATCGAGCATGTCTGGGATATGCATGGCAGACACCTACGACAACGCCAATAGTTCCCTACCAATGTCCAGGAACTCGCTGCTGCACTGCAGGAAGAATGGAATAACATCAGTCAAGCTGATATTGGACGTTTGGTGAGGAGTATGCCACGTCGGGTCCGCGCTTGTCTCGAGAACCGAGGAGGATTTACAGGGTATTGAGGTCTTGGACTGAATGTGGTAAATTCTCTGAATGACCATCCATGTCTTCTACAGCTCAGTGCGTGGAATGTGTGCTTGTCAGACCCCCAACTATCGCTGAAATCATTCACCAGATGTGACAGTGTAATGCCTCAACTGTCTTTTTGATGAAAATATCAAATTATTTCTTCATATATCTCACTTTTATCAAATATCCCCTACTTTTTTTGAATAGTGTTTATATCATCGTACAATGGGTCTAAACTTTAGTAATCTAAATGCTCATCGTCAAGGAATATGCGCTTGCAACCAGTAGATTACTGTCCAAAACATGAGAGTGTAATGATCTTCAGTCTGGGTGTGTTGTGACGATTGCTGCCATGAATTGTACTGTCACTCAGTGTTGAAGCCAATAGGATGAATTTACCGAATCTCAGATATTCGAACTAATCTGAATATACGGTTGTGTTTCTAATGTGCGCAGCTTTGGTGTCTGTTTCAAATTATACTTAGCTAGTTAACGGAATACCAATGTACACTTTTCAAAGGGGATCTTTATAGCAATACCAATGGAGTGCTTTCTCGTGATTAGGACTCGGTGGTCACTACCTAGGCGACATCACCTCACATTCCCCAACGAAAAACGCTTTCAGTACTACAGTTAAAACTAGAAGTCCTGTCATGAAATGCGTACAAATAGCAAGTCGATCTGCGCGTTAATCTACGCGTTATAACCATGGTAAGGCTATCAAATTCTGTACATATGGCCTGTGCACAAGCAATGTTTCAGCCAATGGACCTCCGGGTAACCCGGAGGTCCATTGGCGGAAACATTGCCTGTGTTTGCTATGAGTAACCAGGAGAACCTGCCGTGCTTTGGATGCCATTCGATATGGCAATTGCGCGAAGTTCCTACGCGCAATTAAGCCTAGATAAGCGCACAGTTCATGACAGGACTTCTAGTTTTAACTGTACACTTGTCATCTTTGTAAGCTGTTTTGTAATCTTGTTTATTTTTGGGAAACACTTTTCTATAAACATTCTTCCGAATCCACGGCCTCTTGCGCGATGTTTATGAATACATATTGCTTAAATAACTAGGTTAATTTTTGAGTTGAGTATTTAATCCGTGAATGGGATCGTCGCATACAATACTGGATATCCCGATTGGGCGAATACACTTGTTATTTGTATGTACAATATTTGCTATTTGTGGGTACCGTACAGCCGCGCTAGACCTGTCTCTTTCCACGGGTGGGCAATATTTCCATTTTAAACATGGGCAATGTTTATGGACTCAATATTATTAGATTCTAAACATTAATTATAGGAACAATCATCAAATCCACGCATGGATTACGACCAGACCAGGGCGGATGTGTTGTAGATTAAATTAATACTGATTCTCCACTCTCTTTACATCTTGATTGTCCTTTATCTTGTCTGATATTTATTTATTGGTGTTTAAGGTCACATACTTGTGCACAATGGAGGAAGCCGGCGTACCCGGAGAGAACCACCGAGCATCGACGAGCAACTGTCAGTTCCACAACATTCTAACTCTGTTCAAGCTCCGCTCAAGCAGGGTTACAGCGGTTGAAGACATGTGCACCATCGACGTGCAGTACTCCTCAGTACACGGCGTCATCGTGCCCCCATGTAGGCAACCGGGATAAAGTGCCTTGCCCAAGGACACAACGCGGTCTGCACAACAGTCTACCACTGAGCCACCGCGCTTCCATCTTGTCCAATACCTGACCACGTAATTTTCTTTTCTGCAGCAATCAGTGTGGACCTACTGAGCGGGTCAAAAGCGATTCGCAAAAGCTTTGAAAACCTCTTGCCGATTGTTGGGAGCATGGTGCATAACTATTTCACTTATTTTTTCTTCCATGTGTTGAACCAAGCTCGCAAAGAATCAAATTATTGAGGAATTCGACGCTGTTAAGGGCTGTTTATTTGTCCACTTTTCGTGAAGTTAGTGCACAGACTAACGTGATGTCCCTTCAGTCCTAGAGATAAACATACTCTCTTTCGTGCTCGAGTTATAGATATACCAACCACTAAGTATTTAATTCACATTGAAAGAGTATTAACACAATTAGTAAAACTAGACGGGACAACCATAAAACTACAACCGGGTTGACTCGTCATTCATATTGGTACATTCTTCAAAGATTCGGTCAGCATAATTCTCGACTGAGAAGCATTTCTTGTATAGATTAGAACAAAAATGAATGTTTATGGTATTTTCAGTCTGATGGAATATTTAGTTCGTCAGAAAAGTGAACCGTACACGTTTGCTTTTCTTACCAACGGAAATATTCCATCCGATTGAATATGAAAATAGGTGGGGGCGCGGTGGCACTGCGGTGACCGGTTTTCGTCAGATCACCGAAGTTAAGCAACGTCGAGCCCGGTAAGTCCTAGGATGGGTGACCGTCTGAGTGATCGATTCGGACTCTCGCGTTGTGTCCTTGGGCAAGGCACTTCACCCGGACTGTCCACATGAGAGCACGACGACGCCGTGTACTAAGGCGTACTGCACGTCGATGGTGTGCATGTCTTCAACCAATCTAACCCTGCCTGTGCTGCAATGCGGAGTTAAGATGTTGTGCAGCTGGCAGCTGCTCGTCGTTGCTCGGTGGTTCTCACCGGGTACTCCGGCTTCCTCCACCCATAAAACTGTCACCGACACGATATGACCTTGGCTGGTAATGTGTTGTTAAACCCTAATAAATAAATAAATAAATAAATAAATAAATAAATAAATAAATAAATAAATAGGCAATGGACTCTGTGAGCTAGACTGAATCCAGGCCAGTGCAACGTCAGATCCGTTTAAGAATTTGACCTGTTGCTGAGAGCTTTGTGTTCAACATGGTTGGTTTTAGTATACAATACGTTTTGTTTGAGAGGCAAAAAACAGTTGATAAAAACATTTAACATGTAGTGTTTAAGAAACGACCGGTTGATATTAAACCACTCGCAAATAAAAAGATGACTTAACCGTTTCAACGCGGTATACACACAATTTGGCGGGAAGAAAAGGTAGGTGACCGGTTATCAAGCACCAAAACTGGGCAACCAATAGTTTATGACGTTCATGGGGCTGTTGGATTAAATTGTTACTGAATGTCCCTACAAACACAAAATAGATTCGCCCAGTTGCCATAATTAGTATTGTATGAGGCAATCCCATTTAATATTGAATGGGGTTTTATAAACCCGTTCTGGATGGGCTGTTCTCGAGCCTTGAGGGACAAATACAATTTGTGTTCGTGGGGAGGGGGGTTACCATAGAAAACGGATGAGAAAGATTTGCAACACTACAGCCAATGAAAGGTTCTGCGACATAGCTCAAGAGGACACCAAATGCTGTTTTCTGCTTGACTACCGGGTTGTGCTCTCTGGGAGGAGGTAAAATACTCACTTAGCTCGCCGTGGCGAATGGAACTCCGAGACTGAAAGAACCTTATTTTAGCCTTCGACAAAACTAAACGACAGCGGTGTCCTAAGGAAAGCGAATAGTAAATTTCGACTGAATCACGACCCAGTCATGATTCAGTCGAAATTCTCTGCCCGCTTTTATAGTCACTGAATTATACATGATTTGATGCGATTGCGAAGGTATGCCCCCGAAGAAGAAGACTTGGCTGGAAATAGTCGCTTCCCTCCTTCCCAAATAACAGCTGAGATTAAATGTTCTCACATTTCTTTTTCGACAGGTGGGATTT
This sequence comes from Pictodentalium vernedei, assembly GCA_031216915.1. NCBI lineage: Eukaryota > Metazoa > Mollusca > Scaphopoda > Dentaliida > Dentaliidae > Pictodentalium > Pictodentalium vernedei. The sequence continues at coordinate 247,714,913 of CM062297.1, read as the reverse complement.
TGAAGAATTGTGAGGGGTGGAAAGCGTACATGGAATTTCGCCTGATCGCTACCCAGACGCGATTCGGTCAAAATTCTCTCGCCTTTTGTGATCACAATACTGTAGAAGCGCCATCTTTACTTTCCGTTGCATACATTATTATTTCATCGTGTGATTATTTTAACCCTTTAACCCTTTACCCAACGCAGACGATATCAAAATTTATTTTAAATACCATTTTTTTCAAATTTTTCAAAAAATGTCAACAAAACCATATCATGTGACCCCTCGTTGGAACAAGCTCGACGAGCTCGGTCCAACGAGGGGTCACATGATATGGTTTTGTTGAAATGTCTTGAAAAATAATATTTTTTCAACTGCTGAATTTGCATATAACGCGGGCGGATGCGGTCGATTCGTTGGGTAAAGGGTTAACGCACGCACAGGATATCAATTTTTTTTTATTTTAAATATTATTTTTTAAATTTATAAAAAGGTCAACAAAACTATATTGTATGACCCACTTATTGGAACGAGCTCGACGAGCTCGTTACACTGACTGGGTGACATGATATGATTTGGTTGAATGTTACCCCAAAATGTTTTCCTGCTGCTAAATTTGGATATTACACGAGCGGATGCGACCGATTCATAAGACACAAAATTAAAAACGTCTTTATGTTCGTTATATTTATGTATATACGTTTTCTTCTCTGCAATTTGTTTATAAATTAAAACGAGTATGTTTCATGTACTTGTTTCTGGTTGATAAGTTTGAAAAGTTATTTTGTCTAATATAATATTAGAACGTTCCTTTTCATGTTCTATCGGTCGATAGTACCTGAGTTTGTGTGATTTCTGAAATAAAACCTGAAGCAGCGAAGCGAAGAAATAAAACCTGAAGCGAAGCTGCTTCAGGTTTTATTTCAGAAATCACACAAATTCAGGTACTATCGACCGATAGAACATGAAAACAAACGTTCTAATTATTTTATTATGCCGAACAAAATATGACTTTCATTGTTAAGCGTTAACTGCAACAAGCCATCGATCTTGTAACAACAATGTAGTCGAATCCAAAAACATGACGTCATTTCGAACGAATGACGTCTCTTCGAAAATGACTTGTCACAAGTGCCGTCGCTTTGGGAGTTTATTTATCAACAAATGCCAATGTTAACAACTGCATCATGCTGTTCGTGTTATAATTCATTGTTAATGCTTGTGTGAAAAGTGATTTAAATTAATGGAATATAAATTCATGTTTCTCGGACAACAGTTGATAGAATTAAGCGGAGTGAAACACAATGATAACTGAGACTCATATTCAGGATTCACTGAACTTGAAGTGGTGAACAACACGTGAGTGAGTTTTTTAATATTTCTGATTCTTTTGAATTCATTGTTTGCAGTTAAAATTGAAAACACACCCACTGAAGGTGATATATTTGTTGGCAAGTTTGTGTCTACCGGTGTTGAAAAAGCTAAACGGACACGGAGCCAGCGTTTGGTGTTGAGAAATTCGACGCTGATCAATGGAAGTGGCGCTTACATTTTCTTCGTTCTGTTGTCTCCAGGGAAAAACGTTCCGATAGTACCCGTGTTTTGCCCCAAAACTCCAGTACTATGACTTTTAGAAGGTGTCATATTAACCAATCACGGCTGATGTTACAAACGTGGGGCATAATAAACTTCTTTATAGATAAACCAAATAGTATTCTCATGAAACCCAGTATGAAGAGGATGGGTCGAAAAGGGGATAAACCACTATTAAATCCCTGATCAGCCTCCCATGATGTACTGAAGATTCATTCGATTCTGATTTCCAGATTATAAAAGGAAATTTGGTGAAAATCATACAATAGTCTGATGCAGGCTAACCTGCAATAATTTATGATACCGCGTCTGCATCTGATGTAGTGTTGCCTTTTAAGTAAGTTATTATTATTTATTGTTTATTGGTGTTTAAGGTCACATACTTATGCACAATGGCTAATTATGACCCCGACAGTTTTACGGGTGGAGGAAGCCGGAGAACCCGGAGAGAAGCAACGACGAGCAGCTGCCAGCTCCCCAACATTGTAACTCCACACTGCAGCACAGGTAGGGTTAGATTGGGTAAAGACATGCGCACCATCGACGTGTTGTACGCCCGTCTTAGTACACGGCGTCATCGTGCCCCCATGTGGACATTCGGGGTTAAGTGCCTTGCCCAAGGACACAACGCAGGTGTCCGAATCGATCGCCCAGAAGGTCACCCATCCGAGGTCTAACCGATCTCGACGTTGCTTAACTTCGGTGATCTGACGAGAACCGGTTACCGCAGCGCCACCGCGCCCCCTTCTGAAGTAAGTTCATCACAATTCTCTTTACATGTAAAAAATACCTCCATTCCTAGAAATTAGCTAGTGGGCATTTTATCATACTAATACACGTATATATACAGAAGGGCGAAGATTGTAATAATCGGTAATATAATAATCAACCAGTAGTGTAAATATTAACCAGTAGTGTAATAAAAATGAACTTGGTGTGTAATAATCAACTAGTAATGAAATAAAAACCAGTCAGTGGGATAAGAATCAATCATTGATGCAATAGAATTCAACCAGTGGTGTAATAACCAGTCATGTAATACCCAATAGAATTCAACCCAGTGGTGTAATAACTCGTCATTAATACCAAACCATACAAAATACTCCTTTTTGACTGGTAACACCGCCAATTTAATTTTACTGATTGAATGCTTTCGAGGAATAACAGTGAACGGTTTCTCTATAATTCCCCAAGGGTGAAAACTCTATAAACTTGGTTTATATCGGCCGAAATTGGTGTCATACCTGGCGAGTTTGAAGTTAGTTATATCAGCCGAGCTCGATTATAGGCAATTCTGGGAAAGATAATCATATCTAATAAATTATCCATATTATTCCCGGTGTGACGGTGGGGTGGGTATCCTATGCGTCGATAGTACGCTACACGATAAAATGCAGAAGCGGCATTATGTCGTAAAGTCAAAATGCCGCGCGACAATGTACCACATTTTACGTTAACTCGTATTTTGTATACATGTATCTCAAAAATGAATGTAAATTATCTAGTTTTTGGAAAAATATTGTTCTATTCAATAGTGAATAAGCTAAGAACAATCTCACATGCTACAGAAGTCTAGCTTGTTGTTAATACTGATCACAGATGTTAATGATTAGTTGCCTCCTCCGTTGACGAAGAACAGAAGAGACAAAAAATACGATTTTATACAAATAAGACTACTAATGTACCAAATGGTCTGAAACATGTTTGATTTGCACCCTTGACAATTTCGAAAAAGTTACAAACGCCTCACCTCAGTGCAAATCACAGTTTATTGATAAAATGATCAAGTTTTTTTTTAAATTTTGTTATAAAAGAAGAAAAATTTGCTGCTTCGAGCATTTTCGAAGGACTGGGTCGCGATTAGGACGAAAGTTTCTTACACTTTCCGTCACACAACACTGCACGATCTCACTTGTCGATAACGGAGTGAGAGGATATCAGTTGCTACATACATGCCCGTTTGTCTTTCTTCATTCAGTGCTAATTTTACCATATTTTGATTATGACATATCGACTCACTCTGGGACGTCGCAAGGGTGGCTGGGGAGGTGACATCCCGCAGTAATTTTCCAGTCGGGAACATTTACGTCTGAGTTGAAGTCTTGGATATCGATTCGTGCTTGCTAGAATTCATGTACTTTCTTACGAGACTGGAGTTGATACTTGTACACTGCAAGGGGGCGCGGAGGCTCAGTAGGTAGAGGTGCAGGCTGCAAGCCGAGAGGTCCTCGGTTCGAATCCCACCTGCGTCAACCGCGTTGTGTCCTTTGGCAAGACACTTCACCCCCATTGCCCACGCGGGGGGCACGGTGACGCTGTGTACTAAGGCGTACTGAACGTCGATGGTGCACCTGTCTTCAACCAATGCTAACCCTGCTTGTGTGGAGTTAGTATGTTGGGGAACTGACGCTGACAGTTGCTCGCCGTTGCTTGGTGGTTCTCTCCGGGTACTCCGGCTTCCTCCACCCGTAAAACTGTCGTGGTCATGATAAGCCATTGTGCAGAAATATGTGACCTTAAACACCAATAAATAAATAAATACTTGTACACTGCAAAAAATATAGGTTCTCTTTAGAACCAAAACTGGTTCTAATCTTGTCCCTGAGATGGAACTTGTTCTGTTTAAACAGTTTTTATTTCAAATCAAATAAATTTATAAAGATTAACATTAAATATTAACAGAATTAAACATAAAATGAGGAGGTTTCAGCCGTAAGTTTAGAGCTTATACCAGGTTGTCTCAAATCATTATTAAGCAAATGAGATATGAACAGTTGGCGTATCGAACCAGTTTTGGTTCTATACAGAACCAAAACTGGTTCGATATGCCAACTGTTCATATCTCCTTTGTTTCAAAATGTTTGGCGACTGCGTTGAATAAGCTCCAAGTTTAGTGCTGAATCTACTTCAGTTCATGTAATATTCTGTTAAAATTTAATATCAATCTTTATAAATTTATTTGATTTGAAATAAATACTGTTTAAACAGAGCTGGTTCCATCTCAGGGACAAGATTAGAACCAGTTTTGGTTCTAAAGAGAACCTATATTTTTTGCAGTGTACTACAGTGTGGACTCCGTGGACTAGTCACTTCCCACGGGTGGGCAATATTAGATTCGAAGCACCAATTATAGGAATAATCACCAAACATTTAATAAATGAAGCACCGGGTACTAGCTCACGGTGAATGTACTGTAATGTCTTACACACAGTCGGCCATATGAACTAGAGCTCTGTAATACCCGATTCGGGCAGATGGAGAGCCTATCATGACAAACTTTGAGTTCATGAACAATACGACGTGTAAATTAAATAAGAAATTGTGTCAGAACTATTTATGTATTTATTTACTGGTGCTTAACTACACCTTCGACAGTGTAGATCATATCCTGTCGGACAGTTTTACGAGTGCAACAGCAACAGTTAGTCTGCATAACGTAGTAACTCCGAGCTAGGAGGGTTGGCATTGGTTGTTGGCAAGTGCACTATTGACGTGCAGTATGTCGTACTACATAGCGCCACCGAACTACCACGTAGGCAGCAGGTGGCGTGGACCTTTCGGTTTGAAGTCCAATGCCTTAACCACTGAGCCACCGCGCTCTCCGTATCACAGCTATTACATGCATATTCTATTTATCCACAAATACATTCGCAGGAAGTCTTGAGTTTATTTATTAAAATCTCTTCTAACCCTTTACCCAAAGCAGACGATATCAAAATTTATTATTTTAAATAAATTTTTTTCAAATTTTTCAAAAAAATTCAACAAAATCATATCATGCGACCCCTCGTTGGAACGAGCTCGACGAGCTCGTTCCAACGAGGGGTCACATGATATGGTTTTGTTGAAATTTTTTGAAAAATAATATTTTTTTAACTGCTGAATTTGCACATTACGCGGGCGGATGCGGGCGATTCGTTGGGTAAAGGGTTTTAACTAAATTAATCTAACTGCGGTATCAAAGGATGCCTTCGACGAAGGTATACCTTGCTGATACTGCTGGAGTATTTTATCGATCAGAACTTTAGTCGTTACCGTCGGGACAAATCAGGTTTACCACCACACCCACCCCGCCCCTCCCCTCCCCAAATCGGTTATCTTCGCGGCGAACCTGGACCCACTAGTGCAAATCCACAGGATCTCAAATTTCGAATCGAATATCGAATCGAATAAGGCAGAGAATTTCAAACTGAATCGAATCCAGAATCAAATCTCATCGTTCTTGAAGTTGAAAATACTACTATAATATTAGAACGTTTCTTTTCATGTTCTATCGGTCGATAGCACCTGAGTTTGTGTGATTTCTGAAATAAAACCAGAAATCACACAAACTCAGGTACTATCGACCGATAGAACATGAAAAGAAACGTTCTAATTATTTTATTATGCCGAACAAAAGTACGTTCATTGTTATAATGTTAAGCGTTAGCTGCAGCATGCCATCAGTCTTGTAACAACAATGTAGTCGAATCCAAAAACATGACGTCATTTCGAACGAATGACGTCTCTTCGAAAATGACTTGTCACAAGTGCCGTCGCTTTGGGAGTTTCTATATCAACAAATGCCAGTGTTTACAGCTGTTCATGTTACAATTCATTGTTAATGCTTGTGTGATAAGTGGTATAAATTAATGGAATATAAATTCATGTTTCTCGGACGACGACAGCTGATAGAATTAAGCGGAGTGAAACAATTTATTTTGAACTTGAGGCGGAGGTTCAGTGAGGACGGGGATTACTAAACTTGTGGAAATATAATTGATTGAGGTCATAACTCATATTCAGGATTCACTGAGGTGGTGAACAACACGTGAGTTTTTAATATTTTTGATTCTTTTGAATTCATTGTTTGCAGTTAAAATTGAAAACACACCCACTGAAGATGATATATTTGTTGGTAAGTTTGTGTCTACCGGTGACGAAAAAAGTTAAACGAACACGGAGCCAGCGTTTGGTGTTGAGAAATTCCAATCGACGCTGAGCAATTGAAGTGGAGCTTACATTTTCTTCTTTCTCTTGTCTCCAGTGAAAAACGTTCCGATAGTACCCGTGTTTTGCCCCAAAACTCCAGTACTATGACTTTTAGAAGGTGTCGAATTAACCAATCACGGCTGATGTTACAAACGTGAGGCCATAATAAACCTTCTTAGAACCGTAATATTGCCAGTCTTCACTCAAGTCTTGTATTTAACTGCAACTTGTCTGTGTTTTGAGAAATCATTCCAAAATGCGGAATAGCGCACGACGGGATCAAAGTGGCTTCAGATAGGGAGCCTCTTTGGACTCTTCTTCTTTCAACGGGTCTCCTATACAAGAGATTTCAAGAGGAGACACTTGATATGACTTTTAGAACTTCTCCACTATTCGAATTTTCCGAATCTGCGCAACTCGAATCAAATCGAATCGAATCATCGAGACATTTTCGAAACGAATTTCGAATCTTCGTAGGACCCTGCACATCCGAGAAAGAGAACACTATTGCGATCAGAATACTGTAGAATTGCATCCACCACTGAATCTTATCAATATTATAAGTATGTATCATTATCATCAGAATTTTGCTTTCTCGAACTGTGCAACCAAAAAGCATAAGATGGATTTTGAAGTTAGGCTTAGAAAAGATTATTTATTATTTATTATGCAGAACATTTATTTATTTATTTATTTATTTATTTATTTATTGGGGTTTAACGACACTTTCTTTTACGCGTGGAGGAAGCTGGAGTACACGAAAAGAACCACCGAGCAACGGCGATCAACTATCAGACTCCCCTACATACTACCTCCGCACAAGCAGGGTTAGCATTGGTTGAAGACAAGTACCGCTTAGTAAGCAGCGCCACCATGTCCCATGTGGGAGATCGGGATGAAGTGCCTTGCCCAAGGGCACAACGCAGTTACCATGACAGGGATCAAACCCTGGACCTTTCAATTTGAAGTACCACTGAGCGACCACGCTGGGCTGCTCACGTTTTTGTTACACGCCTGTTCTATGTAATCCCCATCTACAGCAACACTAAACCGTGCGGAAAATGAAAGTAAGTTCCGCACATATCGGAAAGCAAATCGGTGATGGACTACTTTTAAATAGAAGCGAAATTTCAATGGAATTTTCTACAAATCCTGCAACGCAATTACAATTTGAATCGCTAGCGATAGCTGAAAATCGTCCCCCGAGTTCCAATGTCATATTGGAACTCAGAGGACGAAACAGTAACACGGGAGCCCCTCGCAAATGGTTGGCAATAAAATGTGTTGTCTTTGTTGATAGTTATGAAATGAATTACTGAGTGACCTTCTAGTATTTTTTTATAGACGTGAGGGCGTGTAATAAACACAGAACGAAACGCGTGTGTTAACGGGTTAATCGATATGGAACTTGTGCCATCACGGATGGATAAAACTCGAGGCTTGTGGCCACTCGTTCTATCCTTACGCGCTAGCATTCGTGCCATATCTATTAACCCATTCACACACACGTGTCGTTTTGTAATGAGCGTTCTTTAAGGGACATCAAGAAAGTGACTAATCAAATATAACCCCCTCCAATTTATCAAAAGCATCATTCAGTTACATTAAAACTACACTTAAATGATTTCACGTAAACGAAAAACGGCCAAAAGTACTCACCATAAAACGTTCTTAAAGAATCGGGCCAGGGTTTCCATGCCTTGGAATTCCCGGAACTTCCTCGAGTGCGAAACAAAAATTACCTCCAGGGTCCTTAAAACTCAATGTAAGTTGTGATAGTGTCCAAACATCCTTGAAGCATCTTCAATGTTATTATTGTTCATTCGAGTTTACATTTGTGGGATATTAAAATCGTGTTGCAAGCTAAGATATATCAAGCGAAGGTTATTTCAATTAATTGTTCATCGATTTGCTTTTAACTATGAGAGTTTATAATGGTACTCTAAAGGAAAAAAAAACTGGGAAAGTCCAAGAACCGCCGACAGCAAGGAGCGGCCCGGGGCAATGTGTAGAATGGGATTTATGGGCCATGCGAGCGCCGAAGGCGCGAAGGGATAAGTGGGGGGGGGGGGGGGGGGGTTCTGGAGGCCCTCTTCCGGAAAATGTTTTTAATAAGTGCTTGGAGAAACATTCTCCTGCATTTTCTGGATAATATCTACTCAATTATTTCCTTACAATTTGGGTAATTTACTACCTGTATTTCAGTGTGTATGGTTCAATTGTTTCTCAAAAGATAATCGCGACCACCACGATGCAGGAAAGACCAGTGGAAAACCAACAAACAGGAATAAGTATTTTTTATATGAAAGAAACATGGCCAGCTATGCAACTACGTACTCTTTCCACCTCCATCAGCGTCGGAGGTCCGTACCAAAAGTCTTCCAGTGACTTTCAGCTCAGACGTTTCGATTGGTCAACATACAGTACGTGGAGAGTGGATTGTAACTAAATCACCTGCGGAATGGAGTTATCACCCAAACTATAACTTTCAAGTTTTATACATATGCACAAAAAACACAAGCAATGTTTCAGCCAATGGACCTCCGGGTTTAACCCGGAGGTCCATTGGTTGAAACTTTGCCTGTGCTTGTTATTGCTTGGGTGGAATCTCCACTCTGCGGGTGATTTAGTGATAATACACTCTCCACGTACTGTATATTTTTTTTAAAACACCAAAAATCCCGGAGCAGTTGCCGTCCTTACCTTCTCCTCTCGGTGCTAGTGGGGAAGTCCCAGTTTTCTACTGTTATGGTCTCTCTCATACCTAGCCCTTTCAACAAATCATATTTTGCATGAAGAAAATAGTAGTTCCAGACTGCTCGGGTGGGGCCACGGTGGAAATGTGTATTAAAGCGTACATCACTTCGACGGTGCCCTTCAACCGCTGCTGATTGAGTTTGTGACTTTGTGTCAGGTTAGTATGGTGGAGAGACAGGCAGTTGGTCGCCGCTGCTCGGTTACTCTCTCTGGGCTTACTCCACACATACACCTAAACAACACGATGTAACCCTGGCTCTTGAAACTGTTATTAAACCACAATAAACGAACAGCGAAAACAGTAGCATTTGATGAAATAGGCCGCAATAGGTCAGCAGGATAAGTAATAATGTAATTTCACAGCCCCATAGGCTGTAAAATTAAATTATTGCTTATCCTCCTGATTAATATAATATTAGAACGTTTCTTGTCATGTTCTATCGGTCGATAATACCTGATTTTGTGTGATTTCTGAAATAAAATCTTCAGCAGCGTAAGCGTTAACTGCAACATGCCATCAATCTTGTAACAACAATGTAGTCGAATCCAAAAACATGACGTCATTTCGAACGAATGACGTCTCTTCGAAAATGACTTGTCACAAGTGCCGTCGCTTTGGGAGTTTCTATATCACCAAATGCCAGTGTTTACAACTGCATCATGCTGTTCATATTATAATTCATTATTAATGCTTGTGTGATAGGTGGTATAAATTAATGGAATATAAATTCATGTTTCTCGGACGTCGACAGTTGATAGAATTAAGCGGAGTGAAACAATTTATTTTGAACTTGGGGCGGAGGCTCAGTGAGGTCGAGGAGTACTAAACTTGTGGAAATATTGATTGAAGTCATAACTCATATTCAGGATTCCCTGAGGTGGTGAACAACACGTGAGTTTTTAATATTTCTGATTCTGTTGAATTCATTGTTTGCAGTCAAAATTGAAAACACACCCACTGAAGATGATATATTTGTTAGTAAGTGTGTGTTTACCGGTGACTTAAAAAGTTAAACGGACACGGAGCCAGCGTTTGGTGTTGAGAAATTCCAATCGACGCTGATCAATGGAAGTGGAGCTTACATTTTCTTCGTTCTCTTGTCTCCAGGAAAAACGTTCCGATTAGCACCCGTGTTTTGCCCGAAAACTCCAGTACTATGACTTTTAGAAGGTCAAATTAACCAATCACGGCTGATGTTACAAACGTGAGGCATAATAAAACAATATAGATTCGCCGAGATTGATGTAAATTATACAATAGGATGATACCATTCCTGAGTTCAGAGATGAAAAGGTTAACAGCAAATCAATGAACAATTCACTGAATAATTTTTAGGATATTGCTTTGCTTCATACTATTTTACTATATATTTTGTGTGACAAAACGATTGTTTCATCGGATTACATCCCAAATAGACGAGTTCCAGCTAGACTTTTCCCAGAGAGACGTGTCCCAGATGGACACTTCCCAGATTGAAGTGTCCGAGATAGACGCTTTCCAGATAGACTTTCTACATATGAACTCTTACCAAATAGACGTCTCATAGATGAAAGCTTCGCAGATAGACGTGTCTCAGATGGACGCTTCCAAAATAGATGTGCCGCAGATGGATGCTTCCAGGACAGACTTGTCATAGATGAACGCTTCCCAGATATACGTGCCATAGATGAACGCTTCCCATAGAGTCGTGCCGCAGATGGATGCTTCCCAGATAGATGTGTCCCAGATGGGCGCTTCAATAATAGACGTGTCTCAGATGGACGCTTCCAGGATAGACGTCCCCGGATGGACTCTTCCCAGATAGAGGTGCCCCAGATGGACACCTCCGGGATAGACGCTCCCTAGATAGACGTGTCACAGATGGAAGCTTCCCAGATAGAAGTGTCCCAGATGGAGGCTTCCAGGATAGACTAGGGTTTAATCCTGGGAACGGGAATTCTCGGGTTCCCGGTTCCTAAAGCCGATCTCGTTACCCTGGAACTCTATAGTACGGACCCGGGAATCAAATGGCATTGTTTGTGTGTTGAACGGAGGTAAGTTTGTAAGACTTCGTTAGCCCTCCCACGTCTGAACGTTTTACAGTCCTGCTTCCTGAAGAACCCTTTTCACCAATCACTGCAGTTCTCAATCAGTTCCGGAGTCTTCTCTCTTCAACAGCAAGGTCTTCACATACTTCAAAGTTAAAACTTGTCTTCATTTTCAGAATCACTAGTATGACTCACTATTCACTACCCCCTTCAACGTGAACTCCTTCTTCACTGCCCTCACTAGTCTCCTCTGCTTCAAGCGAATAGAAAAGGTGGTGAAGAGTGAGTTGAAGCCGGTGGAGGTAGTGGTGATAAAACTAGCGATTCTAAAAATGAAGACGACTTGGAAGCGGGTTTGGGATTTCACACTTCTGTTAGGAAAAAAACCTTTCCGTATAGAGATAACAGGTTGCCAATAAAATATGTTCATTTTCACGAAAATACATGCATCTTGTTAATCTCGTAAATTTACTTGATATTGTTTGGGTCATTTCCCTGTTCCCGTTCCTAAGTGGAATTTCATTCCCGTTCCCAGTTACCAGAAAACGGGGAATATATTAAATCCTATAGGATAGGCGCGTCCCAGGGGGACGCTTCCAGGATAGACGTGCCCCGGGTGGACGCTTCACAGGTGGATGTGTCCCAGTGGACACTTCCAGGATAGACGCAGCCTAGAGAGACTTGCCCCGGATGGACGCTTCCAAGATAGACGTGTCCTAGATGGACGCTTCCAGGATAGACGCTCCCTAGATAGACGTGTAGACGTCCATCTGGGTCACTTCTATCCTGGAAGCACGTCTATCCTAGACGTCCATCGGGGGACGCTTCCTATATGGAAGTGTCCGAGATGGACGCTTCTAGGATAGACGTGACCCAGATGGACGCTTCTAGGATAGACGTGCCCCAGGTGGACGCTTCTCAGATGGATGCCTCTAGGATAGACGTGTCCCAGATGGACGCTTCCTAGATAGACGTGTCCCGGAAGACCACTTCCCATATAGATGCCCCAGATGTACCCTTCCATGGTAGACGCTTCCGAGATAGACGGCATACAATATAAGGGCTTCCTATTTCGACGCCAAATCATATGAACGCCAATATCTAAAATTGGATTAGAAAGTTATTAGGGCTTCAATTCCCACCACTGCAAGGTGTTAGACCTACATTTTCTGTCTTGGTAAGGGACTACTGTTAAAACTAGAAGTCCTATCACGAACTGTGCGCTTATCTAGGCTTAATTGCGCGTAGGAATTGTGCGCAATTGCCATATCGAATGGCATCCAAAGCACGGCAGGTCCTCCTGGTTACTCATAGCAAACGCAGGCAATGTTTCTGCCAATGGACATAGAGAAGGGAAAATGTTGAGACCAATCAAGTTTAAAAGAGCGAGTGGACTGAAATATACGATGAAAGTCAAAACGGATAAAGATGCGCTTTGAAAACATTCTGGAAATACTTTAATTAATCTATATAGAGGGATTATAATTATCTGTGTATTAACAATTATTTACTTCAATGAAGATGCTTTTTATTATTCGCAATCTGAGATTTTATTAAACAAGAGTTGTTTTATGTCAAAGCCGAGACCGCTTTACATCCATACATTCCTATTCTGTGATTACAAATGCGAGCAGAGAATTTAGATTTTTGGTTGAAATTCTCTGTTCGCTTTTCATCCCTTAAAACGGTAAAGTGTTGCCTGTCGAAAAAAGACTGCAAAAACGTCACATCCCCGGGTCTCTTCACGTTTGATTCAGTCCTAATTTCTAAATATTTTATATGGTCAAACCCGTGCCATCGGCATATTGTATCGAGACCAGATCGCGATCAAGACGAGAAAGAGCCCGCTGTTGCGGTCACAATACTATGTGAACTACGGAACATAAACACTTCTTTGACAGTACGCAGGAAATCGCCATGTGACGAGAAAAGGGAATTGAATGTAATGTTACCTGGCACCAAGTTTCCAATGACTTCGGCCGCAGGAATCGGAAATGCTTTCACTTCATTTGAGAGTTTAGGGAAACTCAGTAATTTTTCAAGAAGGCAAGCCCTACTTTGCAAGCCACCAAACAGAAGATTAAATTGGTATCACAAAGCGTCAAGTCCGTTTAGTTGCATTAATACAAAGACAGAAGACAGTCAACCGAAAACATGCATCTGCGCGTGCACTCATGTTGGAAAATGTTTTGTAAAATGCTCTTGAAATGGAAGGATGTTAAAATTTGCGTAAGTCTTCTCCACGATCCTCGTCAACTTTGACAGAAAATAAATCTGCGTTAAAAACATAAAACAGTCCCTTTATGCAATTCTGTTATGTGAATAAGGTAATCGTTGAGATTAAATATTAGTTTCTGTTCTGTTTTATACATTATTTGTATGTTTAGTATACACGTACCAGGTTTTGCATTGTAAGTCAAGTTGTTAATCAGAACTTGCAGTTCTCTCTTATGTATACTTTGTATGTGGAAACGATCGTTAATGAGTGTTTAGCTCACCACTGAATCGATAAAGTGGTGTCCTCGTATAAACATATTTCTCGAGTTCTTGTTTGTTGACATAAATATCGTTTGAACCAAATATTTACCAGTATTTTCCAGATGCCAGGGCTTGAAAGGCAGAACTGTAAATGGCATTTCAATTAGAAAATATGAGTTTTGTAGCCTGCAACTTAAGTTAGATACATACAAAGAACGACACGCGTATGCAAAGTGCCATATCGATCAACCCATTCAAAACGTGTGTCGTTCTGTGTTTAGTACACGCCTTCACGTCTATAAAAACTTTTAGTAGCAGGACACTCAACAATTCATTCCACAACTATCAACAAAAAGGACACATTTTATCGCCAACCAAATTTCCGAGGGGAACTCGTGTTACTTTTTCGTCCCCTGAGTTTCAATGTGTTCTATGTGCCTACTGGCACATATAACACATTGGAACTGAGAGGGCGATTTTTAGCTATCGCTAGAGATTCAAACTGCCATTGCGGTGCACGATTTGTAGAAAATTCCCGTGAAATTTCGCTTCTATTTAAAAATAGCCCGTAAATGATTTCCGTTCCGCACATATGTGCGGAACTGATTTTCATTTTTCGCGTGGTTTAGTGTTGCTGTAGATGGGAATTTCAAAGAAGAGGCGTATAATAAATAAAAGGTATGCACAGTAAACGAAATACTTGACGGACAAGAAAGTGAGACTCTGTGAAGCTTCGAAATTCGATTTGATTCGAAATTCTACAAATGATTCGATTCGATTCTAGTGACGCGTATTCGGAAATTTTCAAATTTTCGAGGTACTATCATAATTATAGCAAGTGTCTCCTCTTGAGTTCAAGGAAGTTCCGCTTCCGAAACTACTTTGAGTCCGTATATTTCGTTTTTCATTATTGACTGGCCGAAACCGTCGACTCGTCGTTAAATCCAATACATGAGTTGGACTGGCAAAATGAACGGTAGTAACTGTTTAGGTAGGTGCAATATTTAAAATCCGTAAGGGCCGTAAGATTCATTCGATATTCGATTCGAGTCAAAATCTGCTTCTTAATTGGATTTGGGATTCGATTCTACCCGATATTTGAAATTCGCAGCCACCTGTAGGATAGTCATACAGAATGTCTACTACTGTGACTTATAAAAGGAACGCGTGTATATTATCACTGGACTAAAGGACAACTATGCTATCAGAAGGCGTTGGAACTTGAAGAATAAACTACAAAGGCAAATTGGATAAATTAATCTCAAAGGGTGCGAAAACTCAACGAAATTCAATGTGTATGGTGCGGTGGTGGGGGCGAGGGGGGTGGGGGCATAAATATCAAAGAATGTGCTCCTGACTTACAATACTGCGGTTCTGTACCAGACAAATTCAAAAATGAATCAACAGAAATGTCCTTGATTCTCGGATCTTCTTTAAAAGTGCGATGATGGTATTAGACGTTTGGGGAAAGGGAAAGGGAAGGGAAAGGAGCGCAGATATGTATACATCATATCATTGGAACAGCTGGGGGCGTTCTTTTGTGTCAGGTCACACATTACAATCGTGTGTTAGCAAATGAACAAATTTGTTTAATTGGGTTTAAAGACACTTTCAATAGCTAGGTCATATCGTGTCAGACAGGTTTACAAACAGAGTAAGAGGAAGTATCAGAAGAGAACCACCCAGCATAGGCAAGCAACTTTCATCAAACACTCTTACAAAGCGTCAAAAGCAGAATTAGCAGCGATTGGGGGCAAGTGCACCATTGGGGTGCAGTACGCCTTAGTATATAGCTCCGCCGTGCCTACGTGTGAGAAATCAGGATTAAGTGTCTTGTACAAGGATACAACACAGATGGTGCGTATCAGGATTTACCTGTCGACCTTTCGGTTAAAAGCCTAATGCTCTAACCAAAGAGCCACCGCGTTCCTAAATGAACACATACCCGGCAGTATCTCCTTGTGTGTACAGTGCGACCGTCGTGGAATAAAATTAGATTGCAAATACTAATTTTAGGAATAATCATTAGACATTTAATTAATGAAATGGTACAACCCGGTGCTTCATTAATTAAAATTTTGCTGATGCTGATTTTTATTACATATTAAAAGCATGCGTGGACATCACTGCTCGCGTGTGGATTACGACCAGTCCACGGCGACTGAACTGTATGGCTGCGCCTGGAAATGATTCGTCCCATTTCTTCTTGTTCAATCATCGTTCAACCCGCAGGCCAGCCTTCAGGTTGAAAGATGGTTGTATTAAAGTAAAAAGATCACGACGGACACAGCCACAGCAGAAAAAAAATAACCGATTGTAAATAAATGTGTTTATATTGGCAGATAATCTAACCGGGAATGCCTGTATATTGACACATCTATCTACTCCATAAGTTGTATATATTATATAACCAATTAGGATGTCTATGGAAACAGGTGTGGGGCAGATACCCCCCCTCTCCCTCCTTCCCCGCCCGTGCACTTCGGTTCCCCGGACCACTACATTAAATTGTTAGTTTTGCTAACTGACACCAAATGAAGTCCTCGAAATGTTACCAGAACGAATCACTGAAATCAGTGTGTCGTTCAGAATAACAGGTTGGTGTAAATAATTTTGCCGATTAGCGGCAAAGTGGAATAACTTTCTACGCTTTTAAAATTCGAGGTTTGCCGATCCGTTCTCTCCTGTGAAGCCATACATCAATTACTTGCAACGCACGAAGGACACATTAGTCATTACTGACAAATAATTGACACGGGGGAAGTGGCTCGAGGATTATCCTCCAATCTGACATTCCAAGTCGTTTTAACGAAGCAAAGTAACAATTGATTTTGCACAGCGATAGCTGATAATCACCAACGAGCGTGACAACCGTTACTTATTCCCAGTTCCTTATTCCTCAATCGGTTGATAGCGAATGTCGAATAAGGAACTCGGAACAAGTAACAGTTATCACGTCTAATAATCATTTTGAGATCATATGAGGAGAAAATGAATCCCACCTAATTTCAATCTAACTGGACAAATTATTTTCAGTTTAAACACAAAACACCAATATTCCATATGTATTTTTGATGGTTGCTATTGATGGGTTTAGATGTAGCAAATCACAACATTTTGGGACACTGCACACTCGACATGAAATGAACACCACCACCACCACCACATAAAGTTCCAGACTCAAGTCCATTCTTGGATCTTCTGAATGTTTTCAATACTTATTACTCAAAGACAACCTACACATATAATTCTTATTCAACCAGCCCCACTGCATTGCATCAATGCGCGAAATATGGATATAATGGTGTCTCAGTTGGTTGGGGTTCAACAACGTAGCTCAAAGTGAGTTTTTTCTTCCCTTATTTTGTATGGGATCGTCAGGCAATGACACAACTTCTCGGTACAGGAATCTGGCTCCATGTGTCAAGCAACTCTAAGCACTTTGATTCGCCTTGTCTGTAAGCTGCATCCAAAAAGAAGACGCAAAACAATTTAGTATCCACATTTGTTATTGCTTTTTAATTCTCCGCCATTTGCAGTACAAGAATATGGCCCCATGTGCCCATCTCCCCTGAGCACTTTGGTTCTCCCTTTCTGCAAACAGTATCCAAACAGGAAGACGTCCATAAATTTTGCAACCACATTTTAATTGGATTGGAATTATCTTTCCTTCGATTATAACACCGATTCCTGAGAATGAAACTTTGAAAGCGGCCGGAGAGAGAAAAAGGATGTGTACTTGCACTTACCCCACAACATCTTTTACTCGGCACTGTACTCTATACAATGTTGACTTTTAATGGCTCGAGTCACCATTGAGTTGAAAGAAAAAAAACAATCTGAATCTGATTAAATGCTGTCCTTAGTTCATGATCTTGTAACAAAACCACACCTTGGCAGATAGCTCTCTGCCTGGGATGATCATCGCTGTACACCGAGATGGCTCTAAGAGGATAGCCATCTTCCTCCATTTCAGTCGCGAATTCGATGTTGATTAAAATGCACCACCCCCATGCATATCAATGGCGGACGTCTATCGGGTGATGCGAGTGCACATATCTCGATGGGAGCCA
Organism: Pictodentalium vernedei; assembly: GCA_031216915.1. Lineage (NCBI taxonomy): Eukaryota > Metazoa > Mollusca > Scaphopoda > Dentaliida > Dentaliidae > Pictodentalium > Pictodentalium vernedei. Next base: position 247,697,031 of record CM062297.1, on the reverse strand, counting down.
TCCGTGACGGTACCAGGGACACAGCAGGCACGTGCTCCATCACCAGATTTTGTTCCACATAGATATTACATGAACAACGAGATAACAGACTGGGAGCATGCAAATGTGTCAAAATACAGACAGTATAATATATATGATTCAGAAATGTGTGCAAAGTTAATTGCATTTGGTCAAAGAATGCTACTTTCCACCGGTTTCCTCCACTGCAGTCATCTTCGAACCCGAAGGCTAGCCTTTGGGTTCGAAGATGGCTGAAGTAAAAATTACATACCAAACCGTGGCCGGATTGTGGCATAAGTGTCTGAAAAAAAACCCAGCTAGAGTTCGTACAATTGCTGATATATGGTTATAAAATGTAATTTGACTATTTTGATGATAGAAGAAGAGTTCAAGGAATTCCGCTTCCGAAACTACTTTGATTCCATATTGGAATATTCCGTTTTTTAATTGATTTGGCAAAATATAGGAGTGGCCGTTGTATACAGTACTTGTGTCAAGGTGATAGATAAATGTTGCGATTTTGTTGTATGAAAGTGTAAATATTTTCGATAATATTTCTGCCTGGGTTGGATGTAAAGCGTGGAGATAGGTATGTAACGGACCCCGAAAACCATTTGTCATCTAAACAGGCAATCAATAACTCAAACTTTAGTAATTAAGTATGAAAGTTTAATGTCCATTATGGCGCACTTCTTGAACGTCATATGGGCTTCTGATAACAGATCAATAGTACGAGAAACAATATTCTCTTCTGTAATCGTTATCTGGGTAATTAAGGCCAGTTAAATTGTAACTGTTGTGAACCAGTGCATCACACATGTTCTGGACACACACCCATATTACGCATTTATCCTGTCTCCGAAATGTCAAAATACACCAGTCTTTCAAAGGAACTTTAAAGCGAGTGTTAAATTAAGATAGATCTAAGTGGCCAAGTTCAAGAGAAGCGATTAACTGAGAATAAATGTTCTGGCTATCTAAATAAAAATCGTGGAATTTCTCGAAAAATTCTTTCCAGCCAAATCCAGTCGGAAGGTGTGTAAGGCTGTGGGTCGTTGCGAGGCCTGTGGGTCGTTGCGAGGCATTGGACTTTGGGTTAACAAGGATGTGCCGTGGTTTTAGCGGGGAACTGAAGAAGGCAATAGCAGCGATTCCCCTTAATCGTCTACTGCTGGAAACAGATTCACCTTATTTCCCCATGGGAAGGCGACACTGGACTACCCCAGCGGTTATTGGTGAAATAGCCGAAGAGGTTACTCACATCCGGGCAGGTATTGCCAGGGTGAATCACCAATACCAGGAGGGTATGCAGGAGATTCTGGAGGCCACCCTAGCGAACACAAAGGTGGTTTACGGAATCCCATGATCGCCTTCTCATCCATTTTTGGAAGCGACCCATGAGTTGCCTGAGCAGGCGCAACGGTAGCTAGTGGTCTTCAAAATTTAGTAAATTACAGTAATTATCCGTTTGGTTGCCTGAGCAGACGCAAGGGTGGCCTGAGGATTCAAATTTAGTAAATTACAGTAATTATCCGTTTGGTTGCCTAAGCAGACGCAAGGGTGGCCTGTGGATTAAACATTTGTTTTAAAAACAACTCAGTTTGGCACATTCCCTGAGGTGTAACGGCATGCAGCTTTTCATCCTGTGAAATTAGGGTTTACACCCGGTGCGGACGCATTGGGGGTAGAAATAAATTATGTACTGAAATTGATACCCTAATTTATGGATTTTATTTGAAATTAAATCGGCTTCGACCGATATCTTAATTGTAAATCAAAATGATTTTTATGGGGCTTCTTGTGAAGGCAAAAGTACTTTGCGTGATCAGGGAGTGCCCAAGTATTTGGCTGAGATTTTTTATAATGAATTGAATATATCTGTTTAAGGCGAGTTGCTGATTCGGCCCTAGCAGGATCTACGTATCTTCGGTTCTACTCTTCCCTACAATACAACGGCAACACAAGTCGGGCGTAATCTCAATACTCAATTTCACAACAATTTTGTGAGTAATTTGTTTCATATTATATTTCTTCGCACATGTAAATAAATAATCTTTTCAGTGAATTATCGTTGATCACCCTTTGGCTTTGTAGGCCACAGGCACCTTCAGGAATCCTAAGAGTCCCAAGCGGATAGGGCATTGATAAGGTGGCAAGGTTTCCGTTCGAACTGGGGTTCAGGCGACAGTTACTGGCTGACGACTGAGATCTGATAAGAACATAAATTTTCCTCCATCACTCAACCTCGTAATCCAGTGCAACAACTTGAGTGGAGACTGGCAATGTTTATGATTGCCAGAATGCAAGAAAGTGGAATATCTACAACTTGGGCGATAGGATTCGATATGCGATTCGAATTTCGTTGCCCGTTTCGATTCGGTCGGAATTTGAGATTCGCACTGCCCTAAAATAAAAATACACTTTTCACCGAATGCGTTTCTCTAATGCTGTTCTCAGAAATTCTCGCATATTAGAACACTTTAGGTGGAAGCAAATGTTCTAACAAATGCATCCGCCTTTTGCTTTCAGAACACCATTCGTTTCACAGGCAAGAAAATCAGAGAAGGATTCGCGTGGGCGTATATCATTTTAATTTTCAAATAGAATAATTTACTCTTCCCCATCCATGCCGCCACTATGAAAAAAACAAGACATCATGCAATGAAATGTATTTGACGAGTTGGTTGTCGCGTGAATTTTATTCCTGCCTCTTTAGTACTGGCATCGTTAATGTTGGAAGATGACTTTATACTTGGAAGAGTGATTTCCCGAGGTAGACTAATATATAATCTTGAATGGTAGGTTAACGATATTATTTATTCTAAGCTTCAAGAGCAAAATGATGCTCCGAGAACAAACAGGCTTTCGTTACAGATAGTTCCGTTTTTCACTATAAGTTTTTTAATTTTAGCTTTGGTAAACAATTTCACACTTCTGGAGGAAGAATCGTGCTTAGGACATAAGGTTTTTCTTTTATTTCGTTTTGTGTGTTCATGTAGTTGCCATGGTTGACAATTTTCGTCAGTGGGAGAGATTTACTAGAAAGTTAGCTCCCCTTAATTTTTTAAAGCTGTCAGTAAATTTTACTCTAAGAGTATGAGAGTTTCATATAAAACTGAAATTTTGAAATGCTAGCGAAGTTGTATCATCGATTTGCGCATCTTGTCGCACACTTCAGGCATCTTCCTGTGGAGTAGTATAAAAATACAGAGACTAGCTATTTACAAGTTTGTTTGAGCGTTTGACCGTCATTCTCTGTTGAAACCCATTTAAAATTTATAAAGCGGCATTTTAACCATCATTGGGAGAGCGGTGGCTCAGTGGTAGACTGTTGGACTTCTATGCCAGAGGTCCCGAGTTCGATTCCCGTACGGGACGACCGCGTTGTGTCACTGGACAAGGCACTTTATCCCGATTGCCTACATGGGAGCACGATGACGCCGTGTATTGAGGCGTACTGCATGTCGATGGTACGCATGTCTTCAACCGTTGTAACCTTGCTTGAGCGGAGCTTGAACAGAGTTAGAATGTTGAGGAGCTGACAGCTGCTCGTCGATGCTCGGTGGTACTCTCCGGGTACTCCGGCTTCCTCCACCCGTAAAACTGTCACGGTCACGATTAGCCATTGTGCAAAAGTATGTGACCTTAAATACCAATAAATAAATAAATTTAACCATCATTTGATATTCTGTAACTTTTTCTGTTTTATGTATAACAAGTGTACATGTGCGCATCGTGACATATAACAAAGAAACTGTTCTTTCCATTAATCCTTTCTTGACAACCCTTAACGCTGGTGGTATCACCCATGCCAGTTCAATGGCAGCAATTAGAAGAGTCCATACTCATTATTTAGGGTAGACCAATCAATATTTTCAACGTGCAGCCTCGGGGCTGCACGTTGAAAATATTAATTGGCCTACCCCACACATTTACTGAACAGCCATCCTATTTAATGACTTTATGACGATTCGTGTTCCTGTCGGAAAAGCGGCCGCTCGCGTTCAAAGGGTTAATATAAACGTCTAGGAAGTGAGATTTGCTATTTTTCTCCGTAAGAATAAATACTTGCAAATAACTGTAAAAACACATTCGCTAAACAAAGTAGACAATTATTTAGTGCAGATAGGTGTGATACTGATAGATATTCTTAATGGCGGATTATCTGTGAATTAGTTGCTTCTAATTGTCTTGCGATAAAAGCCCAGTTTCCTTTTGCTATTTTTAATAAATGAAAACAACAGACCTCTTTCGTTTATCTGAAGTAACAAAAGGAACCTCGCTCACATAATAATTTCAAGGGAGATAACTTATGTGAAGTAGATTTTCACGACGAGACAAGTCATGGCTGCGAGTTGCGGTAATAATGGAACAAGATGGTCTGGTAGCCTGACGCCAACCAAAGAACACTTATCCACCATATTTGTAAACGTAATGTCAGGCCTTCGAAATGGTTAACTGAAATAGCACACGTAGGCCTCGAATTTAGTATCGATCTGCGAGATCGCTTTTGATTCTCGTAAACTCCTTCTGCGAGAATCAGTTTTCAGTTCTTAAATAATTTCCCTTTGAGAGTGCCGAGAGTGTATCCTTGGAATTACACGAAATCCTCGACAGTGGTCTCCACTGACGTCTTCGCTTCACAAGACATCACTGCTAACTTAAGCAAATAAGTAGAATGTTTTTAGCCTTTAAGGAGACTTTCAGAGTCTATTACAAGAATAACTTGAACATTGTGTGATAACCAAAGTTGATTCTCATTGTTTTTTATGTCAGAGATCTTGGTTTCATCACCATCGATACACTGTACTGGGTTTCCATGCGGACAGTCAATTACTAGTATTTATTTATTTGATATGATTTTCTTTCCCAGAATTTCCAATTATTAGACTCGGCTGATATGGCTTCAAACTAGACTGATATGACGGCGATCTCGGCCTATTTGATCCAAACTACAGCTGTCCCCCTCGATGAGTTACAAGATGCAGCCACTTGCTTTACAGAAAAATGTTCTCAGTTATTCGTCGAACGCAATATGGAAAATTGGCGGAGTGGTTTGAAGCACGGTTCTGTGTGATGAAGAGAATTAATTAAAGTAAAGATTGGGTGGATGAAGAGAAGAAAGAAGGGAGTTGTCCAGAAAATTCATCACAAACTAAAATCCCGAGTCGTAAGCGAAGATTTTACGAGGTGGGAGAACGGGTAGTTAATCTACCCGAACGCCACGGTTTATCCTGTGCGGATTACAAGACATTCGGATAGCTGAACTTGCAGAAGACGAAACTACGGACTTAGTGAAAAGAACGAGAAAGAATAATAATAATCTCAGAAAACTGTAACAGATCCGAGAATCTTCGAATTATTTGTTTTGGTTTAATCAAGAAAGAGGTTGTCACTTGGTTAGTTTCACTTCGGCCTCGATATCAGTCTTCATTAATTTCACATCAGCCGTTGACCTTCGACCTCAGGCTGATGTGACGTTACCTGGGGCTGATATCTCGGCCGATATGAAACTAACCAAGTAATAACCCCTAAACATCAACCTGACGACAACTTAACGTCTGTGAAAGAGAAAAAATTGAGATACGTATGCAAAGTTTCAACCAATGGGAGCTCGAGTTGGAGCCGGAGGTTTATTACAGTACGCCCCCATGGATTGGTCACTTTCCACGAGTGGGCAATATATGCAAGGACGCAGTAACAATAATAGATTCCTAACACTGATTGTTTGAATAATCATCAACAATTTAATTAATGAAGCACCGAGTAAAACCCGGTGTTTCATTAATTAAAGTTTCCCTGATGATGATTTCTATTACCTAGTAAACGCAATCGTAGACATCACTCCCCACACGTTGATTACGAAAATCCACGCGGCCTGTCCTGTAGCTGAAACTTTGCTTGCATTATACAGACTTCGAGAACTACTATCTCGTTGGAATCTCCATTGTGTGGGTATTTTCAGTGGTAATCTGAAACCAGCGTACCAGAGGGCTGGACAATGACTTCCGACGCTTATAAGATGTACAACATACAGAACCGTGATAGCAAAAATGCCTCTTGCTCAATCAGATCGCGATCAGATCGCGACACACACCAACATGTCAAAATTTCATAACTAACTTTTTGCTTTCAATCTCGACTGAATCAAGAAAAACGGTAGCAAATGACATGTAAAATTCTGTGTTCTCACATTTTTTTGACCGATGTGATTCCACAGTGCTGTGGGGAGGGAAACGGACAGGGAACTGTGACCTGATTAAAATTCGCTGCCCCTTCTGTAATCAAAGTTCTGTTCTGCCTAGATTGATTGTTGTTGATATAAATAATAATAATAATAATAATAATAATAATAATAATAATAATAATAATAATAATATAATTTCTAAGTATAAAATCTACAAATGTGCTCTTTAGCTGTACAATTGGACAAAGCAAAAACAATGAACGGTTGTAATTTCAAATTTATGGTTTATGTGGTAATACTCTAAATAATTGTGATACGTGCAGGGGACATGTATTGACGAGGGGAAGCTTCTTTATATTCGTCTGGAAACTGGAATTTGGCGCAAGTGCATCAGTACTCAACATCCCTCTGTCATCCCCTCGCCTTTCGAAACGCGACGCATGTAAAAACTCTATTCCGGATTGTGTATAGCGAGGATCAGTAACATTTAATAACATAAACCTGAAAACTACATAATAGCATTATGACTGATTATCCTCGTCAACTTGTTCATAATCAGTTTCCCAAAATTAATATACAAATGTTGTGCCTTAAAAGGGTTGAAGTGTATTTGAACATGCATATACCAATATTGTAAAAAACATATTTCCGACGCATGGAAAGCTTTTCAGATCACGAGTCCAATTCTGTTTGGAATTCGACGCTGTTATGGGTTACTTAATATATTCACGCAGACGCCCATTGATGTTATGCGATGTCCGTTTACGCACAAACTCTTACAGATTTTCTTTCGTACTCCAGTTATGGAAATTTCAGTCAATAAGTATTTAATTCCCCTGGACATCAAGATTAACAGAATTAGTGGACTACGTGACGTAATGATAAAACCATGGTCCTGGTGAGTCTTCATTCCTAATGGTAATTTTCAACTTCAAACCGAGAAGTCCTCCACGGTTCCATCCCCGCCAGGGGTAACGGTATTGTACCCATGGGCAAGGCACTTAATCCCGATTGCCCAAGTGGGGGCACGGTGGCGCTGTGTACTAAGGCGTACTGCACGTCGATCGTTCACCTGTCTTCAACCAATGCTAACCCTGCTTATGTGGAGTTATAACGTTTGGGAGTCTGACAGTTGCTCGCCGTTGCTTGGTGGTTCTTTCCGGGTACTCCGGCTTCCCCCATCCGTACAACTGCCCGACACGAGGTGACTCCGATTGTCGAAAGTGTCGTTAAACACCAATAAATAAATAAATAATGGGAATGCCTAGAAATATTCGCACAAATCAAGTCTCGATTGAGCAACAATTCTCGCGTTGATTTACAGAACATAATTGTTTATGGTATTTTTTAGATTCAATCGTCTGGAATATTTCAGCTCGTCGGAAAAGCGAACCATAGGTTCGCTTTTCCGACCAACTGAAATATTCCAGACGAGTGAATCGAAACGCAGGACTATTTAGTAGCTAGACTAGTACTAGGCCACAACAGCGTCGAATTTCATACAGAATTAGAATGGTGGCTTGAGAACATGGGGTATGGGATGAATTAAACAAATTTCAAACGTTGACATTAAGTTCATATACAATAATGCCTAACTGCTGATTAAGACCAGAAATTAATTAGAAATATCTTCGAATATATTTTGTGTTACTAAATTTTCATTTTATTTTTTAAAGCCCATGAAAAAGTCGTACTAATTAATTCTTACCTATTTGCAGCAGAATCACCACACATGTGGTTAACAGAGTTATCTGGTTTTGAAGTGGCATCAGTATTTGGTCTATTGTCTCCACATCCAATATGTAGAGTCAACCATTTAGAAGTTCGTATCCCAAAGGAACACAGATCAAAGCATCCACAACACTGGCGTGAAGATTATTAGGTTTAAATCGCTTCAGATTTGTCCAGTAAATTCTGTTACCTTCCACTTTATCTTCGCACAGAGTCTGAAAATGTCAAGAAAAAGCTATTTGCTATTTGCACAGCAATAACGCAGAGCGAACATTCAAGCGCGCTGTAATACCAACAACACACCTCCGTGCATCCCACTGTTCGTACAAGTCGAGATTGAGCGTAAGTGAGAATATAGTATTTCTCGTCACTGGCTAATTTCTATTAAATTTTTTAACTCTTCAATTCTCAAGTCTTGACATATAAACTGATATTTTCTGAAATAATTAATTTTAACGATTAACCCATTGAGGTTATCTGAATGTTTCCTACCTCGATAGTTCAACAAAAGTAGGCTTTGCAAAATGTAAGTTCTTTGGAATCCTAATTATTAGTTTTCCTATAAAGAATGACGTTTATAGGTTTTTATAACCCCTAGCACTCTTCTTGTGCAACAGAACTTTGTTTTTCTCTTGTTTAACCATGAATTTAACCATTTATATCTTGTTTGATAGAGCTCACTGAGCTCTGTCAAACAAGGTATATTTGGTTAAATATCAAAACTGCATTATGGGATATTTTTGCTGCAGATAACTATGCCACCTTGACATCAGAGTGCAGGGATTTAAGGGAATTTTTGTTTCAGGATTCAGCAAAGAAAGTCTCTCAATTCCGTTTCCGCTAAACGGTTCTTTTCTATCTGGCAATTTGGGGGCGTGGTGGCGTTGCGGTGACCGGTTCTCGGTTCTCCGGTTAGTCGTCGGATGGGGACCGTCTGAGCGATCGATTCGGACTCCCGCGTTGTGCCCTTGGGCAAGGCACTTCACCCCGATTGTCCACATGGGGGCACGATGATGCCGTGTACTAATGCGTACTGCACGCCGCGTACTGCACGCAGATGGTGCGCATGTCTTCAACCAATCTAACCCTGCCTGTGCTGCCAGTGTGGAGTTACGATGTTGGGGAGCTGACAGCTGCTCGTCGTTGCTCGGTGGTTCTCTCCGGGTACTCCGGCTTCCTCCACCCATAAAACTGGCACGGTCATGATTAGCCATTGTGCATAAGTATATGACCTTAAACACCAATAAATAAATAAATCGTGCTATTTGTGTTGCTAGACACAACAAATTAGAATTCAAATTCAAATTCGCAAAGAGAATCGTATGTTCGTTAATCGTGTAGAAAAAGTTACGAACACAATGACACAGGGCTGAGTTAACGATAAAGTAAGACCAGAAATATTTCGAATTATTGTTTATCCTTTGTTTATGGATTTCTTCTTAGTTTTATTGTATGCTGTCGGCAACGGCATTTTTCTTATGCATTCCGAAAAGACTAGCGGTATTGCTTTCTGTGCTTTGCACCATGAAGGAGACCTATGGTACTGAAGGAAGAATCAATATTTGCCTTGTTGAAAAGAATTGCGGGGCAATTTTGGATAAGATATGTACAACTCTAGCATAGTGAGGTTGTTCAAACTACGTTGGATTACTTCCTAATCTCATTGTTAACCCATTCAACACTGGTGCCCTGGGAGGTATCATTACTGTCAATACTGTCAACGGCGGAATGAGCGAAACCATCCCGGTTTGTTGGGAGGTTCAGTAATAATTTAATCCAACAGCTCTGTCGAGCTGTTGGATTAAATTATTACTGAGCCTCGCTTCAGAGTTTTTGCTCTTTATATCGACTGTTCGTCCACTTGCAATTTTCTCTTCACGCACACATTTATGCATACCGCGTTGAAGGGTTAAGAAACAATCAGTTGTTTACAAATAAATGAACAGCCAAGTCCCTTGCTATAGTTAACGTTTAGACTCCAGAATTATTGTGCAGAAACAACTGTTCTCAACATGAGGTATAAAGTTAATATTTAAAACAAATTATTTAGTTATTTATTTATTGGAGTTTAACGACACTTTCGACAGCCAGGGTGAACTTCGTGTCGGACAGTTTTACGGATGCAGAAAGTCGGAGTACCTAGAGAGAACCACCGGGCAAAGGCGAGCAACTGTGAGACTCACCAACGTACTAACTTCAAACAAGCAGGGTTAGCATTGGTTGAAGACAGGCGCACCATCGACGCGCAGTACGTCTTAGTACACAGTGCCATCGTGCCCATACGTGGGCAATGGGGATTAAATACCTTGCCCAAGGACACAACATAGTTACCTCTGGTGGTGATCGAACCTTGAACATCTCGGTTTGAAGTTCAATGCTTAACCTCTAAGCCATGGTGCTCCCTTAAACCAAATAGCAAACTGAAGATGCTACTTGTGCTGATCTTGGCACGATATACATACTGTGCAGTACAATTATTGCAAAAATAGTCTATTTCCTAATCAAATCGCAATCTGATCGCGTTTCAGTTACACCAGCGAGTCAATCAGTAAAAACAAACGAGAATGGCGTCTGAGATTCAATATTTTCGAGTGTGAGATTCAACATTGTTGTGAGGAGGGAAGCGTACAAAGATTTTGGACCGATCGCGACACAGTCGCGAATAGATCGAATTACTCTGTTCGCCTTTGTACTCACAGCAAAGTACGTAGAAATAGAATTACCGCCACAATATCAATCTAACGGCATTGCTTTTGATGCTTTTCACTATGAAGCGAGACCTGTGGTACTGAAGAAAGAATCAATGTTTGTCTTGCTGAAAAGAATTGCAGGGCAATTTTAGATAAAATTTGTACAACTCTAGCATAGTGAGGTTGTTCAAACTATGTTGGATTACTTCCATATCTCCTTGTTAACCCTTTCAACGCTGGCGCCCTGGAACTTATATATCATTTCAGTCAATACGTCAACGGCGAAATGGGCGAAACCATCCTGGTGTGTTGGGAGGTTCAGTTATAATTTAATCCAACAGCTCTGTCGAGCTGTTGGATTAAATTATTACCGAGCCTCGCTTCAGAGTTTTGCTCTTTATATTGACTGTTCGTCCACTTCCAATTTTCTCTTCACGCATACATTTATGCATACCGCGTTGAAGTGTTAACAAACAATCAGTTGTTTACAAATAAATGAACAGCCAAGTCCCTTGCTATAGTTAACGTTTAGACTCCAGAATTATTGTGCAGAAACAACTGTTCTCAACATGAGGTATAAAGTTAATATTTAAAACAAATTATTTAGTTATTTATTTACTTATTTATTGGAGTTTAACGACACTTTCGACAGCCAGGGTGAACTTCGTGTCGGACAGTTTTACGGATGGAGAATGCCGTAGTACCTAGAGACAACCACATAGCAAAGGCGAGCAACTGTGAGACTCACCAACGTACTAACTCCACACAAGCAGGGTTAGCATTAGTTGAGCTGTTGAATTAAATTATTACCGAGCCTCGCTTCAGATTCTTTGCGTCTTTGCTCTTGCTCTATACCGTCTGTTCGTCCACTATCATTTTTTTTTCTTCCCGCAAAAAACTATGCTATGCGCATCGGGTTGAAATGTTAACAAACCGTTAAGTTATTTACAGGTGCTGTACCAAATAAATGAGCAGCCAAGTTTCTTGCTATAGATAACATTAAGACTGTACAATCATTATGTAGAAACAACCCTTCTTAACCTGAGGTATGAAGTTAATATTTAAAATAAATTATTTATTTGTTTTTTTCAGTTTAACGACATTTTCGACAGCCACGTTCACCTCGTGTCGGAGAGTTTGACGGGTGGAGAAAGACGGCGTACCCGAAAAAAGACCACCGAGCAACTGTCAGACTCCCCAATGTACTGGTTCCACACAAGGAGGATTGGCATTGGTTGAAGAGAGGCGCACCATCGACCTGCAGTACGCCTTAGTATACAGTGCCACCGTGCATCCACGTGGGGAGTCGGGATTAAGTGCCTTGCCCAAGGACACAACGCAGTTAGCCACGGCATGGATCGAACCGTGGACCTCTCGGTTTGAAGTTCAGTGTCGTAATCACTGATCCACGGTGCTCCCTTAAAACAAATAGCAAACTGAAGATGCTACTTGTGCTGAATCTCTGTCAGTGTTTTTCGTTTTCATTTTTTACGGAAGTTTAGAAATTTTGCTTCAAAAGAAAGAAACCTCCTCGGGTTTTTAAGAGGAAATATGCTCTGCACGCACTGCATCGCGAATTAACCTTACTTGTGGTAATTAAAAATTAAAACAAACCGTACCTTCCAATTCCATGGTATCAATTACGATTAAGAAAAATCTCTAAAACGAATCGAACATTAACGACGTCACTAAAATATTAAGAAGAAGCCTGGAGTTGAATCTCATTGCATTGTCAAACAACATCCATTTAATGTTTAATCGAGTGAGGTGAAAGTGAATCCCAACGTCATATTGCCAAAAAAAATGCGCCACTCAAAGTGATTAATTCGTCCAGAAATAGCGTGTGCTCTCGAACAGCTATTATCTGTCCCACTCTCAATCCCTGGTGACGTGACACTCGTGTAACATACCCATGTCGATGGAGAAAAACAGAAATGGTACATCGATACCAACAGCGCTACCAATATGTATTATCAATAACACAAAAAGTCAAAGAAAACGCCACGTACATCAAGTCTTATGGCGTTTGTAAATGCTGTGCGTATATAATGATATCGATTTATTTAAGTGAATTAGGCTATTTTGATGAAAGCTTTTTATTCCATTGTGGCCAAAAGTCATGCTGAATTTATATTTGTATCAAGAAATAATTTCTTTTTGGCAGAGTTTCACGCTGGCCAGTGGTCAAGTCCAAATTGTTTACTTGCCAAGCGGCATAGCCAATTTGTCGCCGGTTCATCGGTCTCACAAAGATAAATTATAAACTGAGATGCTATTTAACACTTTACCTAACATGAAAAGCAGACGACACTTGCAAAACAATTCTTGAACGACTATTTTTTTTCATTTTTTGTCTCAAAAACATAGGTTATGATCCCTCATTGGAACGAGCTCGACGAGCTCGTTCCAAAGAGTGGTCATAACCTATGTTTTTGAGACAAAAAATGAAAAAATAATGAAAATTAACTGGCGATTTTTGAGAATAGCGCTGGTCGGGTTTGGCCGTTACCTTGGGTAAAATGTTAACTCTCACAGCTCAGAAGACTTTGGTATTTCTGAAGAATAGGGAATTCCGCAATTTATTTTAAAAAGACATGGATTCCTCACTTTTTCTGTGTTTATTTTCATTTTCAATCACGCTGCCAACAAAATATAACTGTTCCAGGCCCAGCACTATCATATATATTAGTTATAGTACCATCGCCGTCGTCTTGTCATAATCCACGCGTGGGCAGTGATTTCCACACATGCGTTTACCAGGTAATACAAATCATCATCAGCAACACTTTAATTAACACTCCATTAGTTAAATTTTGATGATTATTCCCATGATTAGTATCTAATATCATTGCGTCGGTGGAAATATTGCCCACCCGTGGAAAGTGATCAGTCCACGGCGGCCGAAACTGTATTTTAACCGTCTTCGTTTTGCAATCTTCACATACTGAGAAACAGAGTCTGCATCTTCAAGTGTCTTAAAATTGGAGACACGTGTAATGGTTTAGGATCTGGACTGTAAGGCTAAGGGGTAGCATTGGCTTGCTAACCCTTACCATTCTTATACTGACTCTAATGATCTGCCTGAAGTTTTACCACTTTTTTCTAGCAGCAGGTAACGCCTTATAATGCTTGGGAACACAGACAGTGTGGAAATGTCATGCAGCCACGAAACCTTAAAAAAACCCATTAAATCCAGTCTCGTTTTAATGACTTTATTGAAAATATGACGGAGAGTGGCGAAAACTGAAAAACGACCAGGTATGTATTACATAAAGTTCAGAATCTGATAGTCTTCAGAGAGGTCGGAAAAGATTTCAGCCTCCCATTACGAGGTAGTGGTTTGGTAAGATACCATGGCTTTCATCGACAGAAATACTCAAAACGGGGAAGAATTGTGACATGAATGTCTGTTCTCGTTTGCACCTCTGATACTCAGGTCCTTAAATCACTTCAGATATTGAAGAGTATACCACATGTTTGTCGGACCAAAACATGAATTTCGCAACTGGTCTTACGTACATCGGTATATGCTTCTTAGCGAGCTATTCAGACAAGGCGTCCACGATCACTAAAATTACACTCTAAAATCAGTTGGGTTAAAAGTTAATCCAAATCAACTGGGTTGAGTGAATATGAACCCAATTGGGTTCATATTTATTCAACACAGTTGATATGTGTTGATTTTAACCCAACTGATTTTAGAGTGTAATGCTTGGACAAACGCCGTGGTATAGCATCACGAATTTTACCGCGACATTTTCGATTACTGATCTCTGTTCTTTACCTGTGCGACTCGCATAACACCAACCTAGCAACCACACCATCATTTCAAGTATTGAGCAATAGAACTCTGCCCGATTATTGCCCGAAGATACAACGTTTGGGGGATATCGGCGGATACGACACCCCACCCTCCTCTTTCACACACACGCGCGGTTTTCGGCCCATATTGATTTTGGTAGCTGCGGCAATAGTGATGATTCCCCTTTTGAAATCATCACCATTGCTGAGTTTTTAATAATTATTATAAAAGTCGTCGCCTCTATTCCTAGTTTCTCAATAATTAATCTGGTTATTTCCTTTTTATCCTTTTTTGGCAGTGTCCTGGATTCGCTTTGGTTGACAGTTGAACACATTCTTAATATTATTTTGATTTTTCAGACATCCGAGGAAAACATTTTAAAGTCAGTTTTCCGCGTAAGAGAATTATTTTATAGGAAAAATGTTGCCGGTGTACTATCATTTTTTGAAGGCGATATGCTTGTTTACTAAATATAAAATTGTGTGTCTGTGAAATCCTTTACTTTGCCATGGATAACTTTCGTGGCTTTTTTATCTACCATTCTTCTGTATTATTTTACATTTTTCTTTGGATATCTAAAACCTCTGAATGCAACGTATTTCATGTTTCCAGACTTTTCAACTAGGACTGTCATGATTAATCGATTGTCGATCGGTCACGCCGAAATCGATTAGTAATGTTTCGGTAAATTTTACCCCCGTTTTAGACGTTTAATAATTAAAAAAATTGATGAAAAAACTATTGTTTCTGAAGGTAAAAGGCCAAGAACGTCGACGTTAAACCCCAAGAAGCTGTTAGAAGCATTTGTCTTTTAGGTACATTCAAAGCTTTGATGTTCTGATTTTTTGAACCGTCAGTGTAATAATCAAGACCGATCGTCAGTTGCGAACTGCGAAGTTCGCAACTGACGATCGGTCTTGATTATTACACTGACGGTTCAAAAGTTCAGAACATCAAAGCTTTGAATGCACCTAAAAGTCGTCTTCGTTGTTTACTTGAGGTAGGTCAACTGACTTGAACTTCCTTTTTAACAACTTCAAAGAGAGGAAGAAGGGGGGGGGGTGGTATCTAGGTACGATTATTCGATTATTATCGATTATTTGCGACGATTAATCTATTCCTAAATTCAAACATCGTGACAGCCCTATTTTCAACATTTCTCAAGGAGATCATTTTTTATAAAGTTATCATCTCCAAATTAGTCAGCACGATTGAGTATCCAGGGTAAATCTATTGTATGTGTGCTTGGAGGCATAGCTATAATTTAATACCAAACCATCATGGTTCTAGCAAGAGTTTATGGCAGAAAGTCAATTTGTTACTCCATCCCCTCCCCCAGCAAAGAGTACGTTAGCGTTGAAGAATGTAGTTCGCTTTGAAAATATGCTAAACTGGCAGGAAATGCAGAAGATTCATTCTCAGAGTTTATCAAATGCTTTCGCCTCAGTTCAGCACTGAATGCACCCCGAAGCCAAAACGTATACATTCTCTGCTCTGGCTTCAAAAGACTTAACGTCCATCCGCACTCATACACATCAGGGGCGTAGTGGACTAAATGAAGGGGGGGGGGGGTATTTTTTGTTCTTTCGATGACAGTATAATTATACAAAAAAAAATGATTTTTGAAGGCGTTGTGTTCCATTACTGGGCCGCCATCTGTGATTAGCAGCCCAGCAGTCATTAGCGGCCCAAGGCGATAGCTGAGGGCCACTAATGGGTTTGGGCTGCTAATCACAGATGGGGGTCCAGCAATAGAGCCAAACGGCGCCTGAGAAAATCATGTTATTATTATTAACAATACTTAGAAATTATAAGAACGATTTTCGACCCTTTTGTTTTTATATTATTTCGTGAAAAGAATCAACGTGAAACACCATTTATTAAGCATTTTTTGGCAGAAAACTTTATATTTGTCTCAATCAACACCAATGAAATGTAAACAGATTTCCAGGCAGACGAAATGACGTCAAGCGCAGAACGTCAACGCGCACTAGCCGGTCCGCGGGCGCTAATGACTAAAAATAGCCATTAGCGACCGGCTACGCTTTACAATCTTTGTTTCAAGTTTATTATGCTCCCTTACAGGCTGTGTAAATTAGTATTAACATGACGGTAGTGCACAATGAATGATAATAATAATAGCTGCCCATTCTCCCTCCACTTCAATTTGCCTCGTGTTGTGTCAAGAGTGTGTATTCCCCATAGGTGAAGGCCCAGGGCAAAAATGTTACGAGAAATATTGAGGTCAGTACATGAACCAATTTTTTCACGCACACATGTACATGTATATAAGGTTCACTTTTCCCAGTAAAAGTGGGGGCGAGTCCCCACCCACCCCCACACACCGTAGCTACGCGCCGCTGACACACATATTCCCCGCTGTCATCGGATGAAAAATGAACATAGCATGATGAGTTGTATCATGTTCCTGGCCATTTAGAGAAGAAACAGATACATAGAAAATTCAAGAGGCGGTTTGTCATGTCACGACCGCTTTATTTGGCATCCGGGGCGGCGGTCGTGCACTGACAGGAGAATTAAATGTTTACTGATTCTTATCACCAATTCTGCACTTTGTGTCTGGTTTTCTTGTCCCCAAAACCCTATGAATAGTACGTTGAAATTTAACAGCCCGGTGACAACAAGGAATGTCAGGTTACAGTATGATTGGATCTAAAGTTCGATGACCAGCTGCTGATAGATTCAACAAGGATGCACTCAACAAAACTTTGGACGTTGGGATATTTAAAGAGACCTCTCTTTGGCATCAAACTGAGACGCCGGTATTTAAGATCATCACCCCAGTCATTAAAAGCGCTACATCTTATGTGAATGAATAATATAATACATTACATGCTCTATAGCCTAGATTACTGTCTTCTTTCCTATGTTAGTAGTATAGCAAGAGGTTTTCATCCGCATTACCCGGAGGTTGGGAGGAGCCGCCAGTATTAAATTCCCATAGAAACAGGAGCTCTGTTGGAGCCGAAATTAGACTGTTTTACGCTCTATCCAGTTCGACCTGGTATGTGGTGCAGTAATGGTAAATATACTCTCACCTTTCGTCCCCCAGTTGCAGGACCTAGGGCAGGGCCTGGGAAGTGACGTCATGTCACGTAACCCAATTACCTTACATTGAGTTGTCATAATAGTCCGTGTGAGCGGCCATGCTGTGACGTCGTTACCATAATGATACATGGTGTCAGTTCTCATGCGCCGCGCTTGTTGTTAGGGTGACATGTGTTTCCGGCGTCCAGTTTGCATACTGGGGGCCAACTTCTTGGTTTCTGTGGTGTTATGAGGTTTTTATGAACCCGGAAGGCTTCAAATAGGGCGTCGATTGTTCAGAGGCTGTGTTTGATTGAAACGGCAGTAAATTCAATTACCGCAAACAACCAAACAACTACTTAAATATACCAAAAACGGTCTAAAATTTCGGAAATAGACTTTATTTAGATCGTCGGATTTTCCCAGAGTCCCCGATTTTCAGCGTATCCTAAGTTCTGTTCTGCTTACCTCGCTGGGCGAAAAATGAATAAGTACGAAAAAGTTGGTCGAAGTATGGTGTGAAATAGCAAGGGTTGATATCTCGGCCAATATGAAACTAACAAATAATAACCTCTTTATTTATTAAACTAAAATCAAATGAGTACAAAACTGTCTTAGGTCTGTTATAGTTTCTGACAGTATTATTGTTTCTCATTCTTTTCATAAAGTCTGAAGTTTCCCCCTTTTCCTAGTCCGGCTATCCGAACTGGGGAAGCCGCGACTTTCGGATAGCTGAACTATCTCTTCTCTCACGTCAAAGAATATCCGCTTACGACTCTGAATCTTAGTTTGGGTATATTCTGTGTACAACGTTCTTGTTTTATCTCTTCTGCCACCTGATCCTTAACTTAAATCCCTGTTGTCATCATTAATTCCTCACTATACAAAATCTACAACCTTTTCCCTGGAAACACCAATTTTAATGATTTTTTTTAATGAATTATTCTACTAGTAAGAGATATTCTGTCCTGGGCAGGAATATCCGCCAACACTAAGTCCCCTGAACACATATGTGTTCTATGTGCCATAGGGCACATAGAACACACTGGAACTCAGGGGACGAATTCTATGCAAGTAATTAATTCGGGTCGGATATGCTTGATTGGTCCGGTTACTCCATTCCATCAAAAACTACCAGTTACGAACTTCTGTGTAAACGTTCCTAAAATATGTTTTCACTAATGTAGAAATCGACGTCTGAACTAGGTATGCGTTGTATTGCACTTGGTGTGATATAAAATTTAGACCTGCCTCGATATTTGACCGAAAAAACAGCCCGTACCATTGAATAAATTACACAAATTCATAGCGCCACTCCTAGCGGACAGCAGTCGACGTTTGCTGCCTTATCAGAGGCATTGGAACTGCACAGGTGGACACAGCTGGTGCCGTACCAATATTCTGGAAATATGTAGTTTGTAGGTGCCTTTAAATCCACATTCGATGTCTATTGCTGGGGCAAGATGAAGCGGGTGGACAAAATAGTTTACTTCATTTCACCTTGTGATGGGTTAAAAGTATGCCATACATTGAAGGTCCAGATTCTTCCCCAGGAAAAGAAATAACTTTTCGTGTCAGTCTTAGCACCTTGGACACTTTTTAGAAGCTTAAGTACCCAGAAAGTGAAGGAATATCTATAGCAAAATGACCCAGGAAATTTCAGGGTGCGTGAACCAGTAACTATAAATGGTGACTCAGAAGAATATATATGCATCCTCGTGGGTGAAGGGACATCACATCAATAGTAATCTGAGCGCAAACTCCAAGAAAAGTGGTTAAATAAACAGAACATAACAGTGTACGATTCCTCACAAATTAAACTGGTGGCCCGAGAGTTTAGAAGATGAATTGGTTCTTTTAACCCTTTACCTAACATGAAAAGCAGACGACACGTGCAAACAAAATTCTTGAATAACTATTTTTTTTCATTTTTTGTCTCAAAAACATAGGTTATGACCCCTCATTGGAACGAGCTCTACGAGCTCGTTCCAAAGAGTGGTCATAACCTATTTTTTGAGACAAAAAATGAAAAAATAACGAAAATTAATTGGCGATTTTTGAGAATAGCGCTGGCCGGTTTTGGCCGTTACGTTGGGTAAAGGGTTAAAGTGTTCTTGTGCTTCTTGGAATTCTTTTTCAGAGATACGTTCCAACAAGGGTTCACGAATTATAATCACGGTCAAAACAAGAGAAAGGGATGCGTTTATAGCAGGTTGAATATTACCGTTTTGTTGGTAGTGATTGTGGTGATTAGAAATTAATTGTATGTAATTTTAAACATACTTTATTTACTTTGAAATTAGACTGGGATTGATGAACAAGCTGGAGTCAGTATTAACATCTCTCCCTTATAAAACAATTTACAAAGAATTTGAACACGTGTTCAGGTGCGGGTGTATCGTGGTTTGGTTTGAGTGTTTTCTGCACTATGGTCTTGCTTTTACTATCCTAAGGAGTTCTCAAACCTGGGCTGTGTCTTCACATGGGACTGCCACTGATCCATTTCCATTCCCTGGGGCATCGCTAGAATTTGAATAGGGCAGCAGGAAAAGTATTCGGAAGCATATGTTGATCCGTCTTGGAATAATACTACATTACAGTCGCCGTGGACTGGACGTAATCCACGCGATGTACACGCATGCGTTTACCGGATAATAAAAATCATCATCAGCAAAGGTTTAATTAATGAAGCATCGGGTCGTACCCGGTGCTTCATTAATTAAATTTTTGATGATTATTCCTTCAATTGGTGTTTGGAATCTAATATTATTGCGTCTGTGGAAATATTGCCCACCCGTGATAGACCACGGCGGCTATACTGTAGCTGGTATGTTTCGTTCGCATTAAAGTTATTTCCTGTGCGCATCCAAACAAACGGGTAGCAAACCATACTGACAATGCAGTCTAGCACTATTCTCAAAGATTACTCCGCGGAGCGTGCATCAGCGAACGGCAGAGAAGTACTTGACATCGTCCGGCCATGCAACTACTGCGAATATCCAGGTCGTTAACCCAATGTGAATCGGATGTCCCGCGTACCGTTTCAGAAGTAACGTTCACATGACTAGAACTTTGTAGGATGATCTTCCTTCCTCGTGAGGAACGCTCCGACTCGAAATATTTTATCGGGAAAATGTTGAGGCATTTTGCTTTTTATTGCTGAAAGTTTGCAAACTAGAAGGATAATTATTCACATCGTGGCTTAGCATACGTGTCTGAACTGAGTTTATGATAGCATACCTGTTTGGGGTTCCAGGGGGAGAAATTTGATTACCCAGTCTAAAATATGTCGAAAACACTATTGGTTTTGTCACCACCACCAAGAAAACGATGCTGAGCAAGTCACAATTGGCTTCCACTGACCATGGTTTAATATTTCTCTGTGATTCGTCGCAAACGAGAATGGCAAAGACCCATCCATAAAGGTCTTACGAAAACAAATGTTTATTTTTTTCTATTTTTTCTGACTGAGGAAAAGCCGCCTTGACATAAAAGTTGCCTATATCAGCACGGTTTTCAAAATTTCCCTTGACTTTCTTATGAAATCTGACTCCGATCCCATATCGGCTTAGTCCTGCATGGCGCTACCCGGACAATTCGCAGATGGCTTTCGACACTCGTGCTTCTTTCTTTCCTTTATGGGAGTGTTAAGTTATTTAATTTATATTTATTAATTGGAATTTAACAACACTTTCGACAGCCAGGGTCACCTCTTGTCGGACATGTTTACGGGTGAGGGAAGCCGGAGTATCCGGATAGAACCACCAAGAAACGGCGAACAACTGTCAGACTCCCCAACATACTAACTCCACACAAGAAAGATTAGCATTGGTTGAAGACTAGTGTACCATCGACGTTCAGTGCGCGTTGGTACATAGCGCCACCGTGCCCCCACGCAGGCAAACGGGATGAAGAGCCTTGCCCATGAACATAACGCAGTTACCCCTGGTGGCTATCAAACCGTGGACCTTTCGGTTTGAAGTACAATTCTGAAACAACTGAGCCATCGTGCTCCCTGAGTGGTAAGTAAGGATGTAGATCGAAAGGGTTCCAGGTATGATCATCGGGTAGAATGATTCCTAAATCCTTAACTATCGAATTGCTTTTGACGGCCACCTGAGGACGAACATACACCCATCATCCGGTCTACCTTTATTCCTATGTCCCACTTTCAAACAATTGTGTATCCATCGGCCTGTTATGAGGTGTGCAAAGTTTGAAAATGTTCTACACACGACCAATTTTTAAAAACATTTTCAGAAAGCGTATAAACGTGTAAAAAGTTAGGCTTATCAAACGTAATTTATTTTTGGAGCAAAAGTACTGTTATAGCCTCAGAAAACTTTAACCCGTTGCCTAACGAATCGGCCACATCCGACCGCGTAATAAAAGCAGTTGAAAAAAAAATATATTTAAAAAAAAATGTAAACAAAACTATATCATGTGACCCCTGATTGAAACGTGCCCGTCGAGCTCGTTCCAACGAGTGGGTCACATGATATGGTTTCGTTATTTTTTTTTCCAAAAATTCGAAAAAAAACAATAATTAAAATAACAAAATTTGATATCCTGTGTGATGGGTGAAGGGTTATTTATTTATTTATTTATTTATTTATTTATTTATTTATTTATTTATTGGTGTTTAAGGTCACATACTTATGCACAATGGCTAATCGTGACCATGGGTGAATACACTTGTTTCGACCGAACAGGTCAATAAGACCGATTGTGTCCGCGACCCGATAACGTCCACAAAATGCGAGCAGACCGTGCTCTCATGTAGCCTGCGGACACAATCGTCTTGGGTTTTGCGAACGTAACAGGTCCGAGATCTGCCGGAGGGCCTGATCGGTTCTTTTGCGAGCACAATCGGTGCGCGTTTTGCGAGCGTGACCCGCTTGCGGGCATAATCGGCCTTTCTGGCCTGTTTAGTGAAACAAACTGCTATATCGCGCTGAATATTCGAACAAAATTTACTTCTATACGTGCGCAAATTGAAAAAGACACAAATAGATGTTCATAACCCGAAGTGAATGCAATAATCAAATTATATTCCGAAGCTGACGATTTATGTTTTGTCCAAACCGGCTATTTGTTTGAAAGATAATCGATATTGCTGACAAGAACAATCGAACAATAAAATCTGTCAAACACAGGAAACTATTCTTTAATATAACGGAATATTCAGTGTTAACCCTCTAACCAGAGGCAGGTACGATCTGAATACTAGTGGGGAAGTTTAACCCTTTACCCAACGTAACGGCAAAAACCGGCAAGCGCTATTCACAATAAAATCACCAATTAATTTTCATTATTTTTTTAATTTTTTGTCTCAAAAACATAGGTTATGACCCCTCTTTGGAACGAGCTCGTGGACTGGTCACATTCCACGGGTGGGCAATATTTACACGGACGCAATAATATTAGATTTCAAACACTAATTATAGGAATAATCATCAAAAAATTAATTAATGAAGCACCGGGTACAACCCAGTGCTTCATTATTTAAACTTTTGCTGATGATGATTTTTATTACCTGGTAAACGCCTGCGTGGACATCACTGCCCACGCGTGGATTACGGCCAGTCCACGGCGACTGTACCGTAGTCACAACGAAATGGTGGTGGTGGCGACAAAACCAATAATATTTTTTCGACATATTTTGGACTGGATAACCAAACTTCTCCCCTTTGGAACCAAAAACAGGCATGCTATCGTGAACTCGATTCAGACACTTATGTTCATCTAAAATATGAATAATAATTCTTATAGTCTGCAAACTTTCACCAATTAAAAGCAATAAGCTTCAACATTTTCCCGACAACATGCTTCCAGCTGGGGCGTTTGTAGCACCTCTGCCTCTCCTGTACATGTGCCACTAGATCGCGGAGAAGTTCGTATGCGGGTGATGATGATTTTTATCTCCTGGTAAACGCCCAACCGTGGATTACGACCAGTTTTCCGACCAACCTAAATATTCTAGACGATTGAATGTAGACATAGGCAATGGACTATTTAAGGGCTAGACTGGACCCATGCTATTACAGGTCAAATTGCTTACAAATTTTTACTTGCCACTTTAACCCGTTCGCTGCTGCAGGTCCATACTGAGTACGGAACCAAATGTTGACTGCCTGTGCTATAAATCCGTACTCCGTATGGAGATACCACAAACAGGGAATTGTCAGGGCAAAGCCTGTCTAAAAGGGGAAGGCCCCCTCCTCGACATTCAAGTTCAGATATATGTGCCTATTTCTTCTTTTTGTGTTCTAAACACACATGTTTTAATTTGGATAATTAGCTTCAGACGAAACTCAAATATAACTTATATTTTGGACCCCGAAAACCGATTTGTCACTTAAACAGACCAGCAATAATTCAATAAAGCATGGAATTTTATGTTCATTATCGCGCGTCTGGCGAACCCATTTATGAGCTATCTGATAACTGATTAAAGGAGTAAGAGAGACAGGTGGTTTCGTACAGTCATTAGATATGTAACTATGGCCAGCTAATAGGTAATTGTTGGAAAAACAGTACGTCGCACACGTTCTGGACACACACCCATATTATGCATCTGGTCTGTCACGAATGGCAAGATATACTGAAATGCAAGACTTTCAAAGAACTTAAAAGCGAGTATTAAATTAAGATAGATCTAAGCGGCCAAGTTCAAGAGAAGCGATTAAACTGAGAATTGATATTCTGGCTATCGAAATAAAAGTCGCGGTGTTTCTCGAAAACTTCATTCCAGTTTGAAGGCGTGTAAGGCTGTGTGTGGATCGTAGGTCGTAGGAGCTGGGGATGTCCCATGCTATAGGTTAGAGGAGGTGCCGCATCGGTGCGAAGGTAAAGGCACGTTGTAATGTAGGGGAGCCACAAAGCTCATATTTAGAATAGGAGAAGTCGCGGGCCAAGTCGGTGGTCATATCTGAGTGTAGAATCAGAAATAGGAAGTGCGAGCTCAGGGAGCTATTGGTATTTAGGAAGACGGCATACCCATTGTAGTAGGCAAGCCATACGTATGCAGAGAATGATTTGCCTGTATGAACATTATTCTGAGATAATTGGAGGGGGGCGTTTAACCCTATTGGTGGCGAGTGTTTGAGTGAAAAGCGTCCAGTAAAGTGACAATAAGCTGATCGCCGTGCGACGGCAGTGGTAGAGTGACATTCCGTCACTTGTTAGAGGAAAGTCGATATAGTGAAGTGACAATACGTTAGTGGCCGTGCGACGGCAATGTCAGCGTTACATTCCGCCACATGTAAGAGCAACGGGTAAAGTTGCAATACGTTAGTGGCCGTGCGGCGGCAGTGAAGAAGTAAAGTGGAAAGGCGACAAAAGTCCAAACACCAGCCAGAAGGAAGGAAAACCGGCTACAACAGAGAATGCGAGCCTGCAAGTGACTCAAAAACTGTGTGGATGGGGTGTGATTGACGTTTTATTTTTCTGATTCATTGGATTTCATGTGAGTCACAAATTACCACATTTACTTTCATATATATGTATTAAAATTGTTGTTTCCTGTGCTCCCCTGTTGAGTTGTGCTTTTCATGGAAAAGTCATTGAGCCCTTCAGGATAAGAACCACCCGAACAAAAACGAAGCGGGCGGGTTCGTCACGGTGAGACATATGTTCACGCGCGGATTCAGGCGACACTTCTTGAGTTTTGGCTGCATACGCGACGTGAATCTATTCCCCCAGCAACGACAAAACTGGTTTCCGTCATCCTCGCCGTTCAAAATGTTGGGGAACGAGTCAACAATGGGAGTTGAAATCCGGCGCGGGCCAAACTTGGCTCGCAGAGCTGAGTTGAAACCGCACTATGATTTTCTTCCCTGCCAAGTAAACTCGAAATAGATTCGTTCTTCGTTCGGTGTGATTCCTAATCACTTTAGGCTGCGCAAAGGAAACAATGATAAAAGTAATAACGATCCTTTTATTTACGTTTAAAATGAACTGATTCCACTATTTAACACATTAAACAATTAAATTATGTTGTTTCTCATCAATTTCAGTTTATCTGTAGCCCTTTTGTTATAAGCCAGTGTTACCTTTTGTGATGTTCTAGAAACTTGAAAAAAGGTTTTTGTTCCATTTTATGATTTTCTTAAAACCCTTTACCCAACGTAACGGCCAAAACCGGCCAGCGCTATTCTCAAAAATCGCCAGTTAATTTTCATTATTTTTTTCATTTTTTGTCTCAAAAACATAGGTTATGACCCCTCATTGGAACAAGCTCGCCGAGCTCGTTCCAATGAGGGGTCAAAACCTATGTTTCTGGGACAAAAAAATTAGTTGTTCAGGAATTTGTTTTGCAAGTGTCGTCTGCTTTTCATGTTAGATAAAGGGTTATTTATTTATTTATTGGTGTTTAAGGTCACATATTTCTGCACAATGGCTAATCATGACCACGACAGTTTTACGGGTGGAGGAAGCCGGAGTACCCGGAGAGAACCACCGAGCAACGGCGAGCAACTGTCAGCTCCCCAACATACTAACTCCACACAAGCAGGGTTAGCATTGGTTGAAGACAGGTGCACCGTCGACGTGCAGTATGCCTTAGTGCACAGCGTCACCGTGCCCCCACATGGGCAATGGGGGTGAAGTGTCTTGCCCAAGGACACAACCCGGTTGCCGCAGGTGGGATTCGAACCGAGGATCTCTCGGCTTGCAGCCTGCACCTCTACCTACTGAGCCACCGCGCCCCCAGAGAAAGGGTTAAATAGGAACTAAATTCAAATAGACTAGACATCTATTCTATTGAGATTTATGGGCTGTGGGCTGATGGTAATTGTGTAAACATTGTTTAACCCTGTCAACGCTGAGTACCTGACTGGAGTTGCTCCATAATGATCCAATATGTAATAACAATTATTTAAATTACAATTAAGAGTACGTTACTGCCATTTTCATTTTGTTTCACTTTAACGCCATTTCCTTCAATATATGGTTCAGCACAGGATATTACCAAATTGTGTTGCAGCGAAAGAGTTAAAAAGCACATGTACCTCAACCTTTTCACTAATAATGGGGCCTGTTGATCCCCTACCAATGGAGAGTGTAACTTTTTTCACGGTGAAAACAGGGTCCGTAATACATGTAAGGTGAGAGAGCCACGTGGTAACCGCGGGATTCTGAAAATCCAGACCTAGTCTTCGACTAGTGACACAAGTGGCCAATTGTACAGAACAGTCACCATGGACTGGCCGTAATCCAGACGTGAGCAGTGATGTCCGCGCAACCGTTTATCAGGTGATAGAAATTATCATCAGCAAAATTTTAATTAAAGAAGCACCGGGTTGTACCTCATTTATTAAATTTTTGATGATTATGTCTATAATTAGTGTTTGTAATCTAAAATGATTGCGTCCGTTGAAATATTGTCCACCCGTGGAAAGTGACCGGTCGGCTGCATTGTTCTGGAATAAAAGCGACCATTTTCATTCACAGAAAAACTGTGAGTCCCTCGCGGAGACGCTCAATCTGTTGTCAACATAATTTCGTTTGTGCGAGCGATTCGTGCAATGCGATAAAGTTCTAATTGTTTCGTTGAGATTTTCTAGTCAGAAATTACAGTTAAAACTAGAAGTCCGGTCATGAAATGCGCACAAATAGCACGTCGATCTGCGCGTTACTCTACGCGTTATGACTATATTACGGCTATCAAATTCTGTACATATGGTCTGTGCATAAGAAATGTTTCAGCCAATGGACCTCCGGGTAACCCGGAGGTCCATTGGCAGAAACACTGCCTGTGTTTGCTATGAGTAAACAGGAGTACCTGCAGTGCTTTGGATGCCATTCGATATGGCAATTCCAACGCGCAATTAAGCCTAGATAAACGCACAGTTCATGACAGGACTTCTAGTTTTAACTGTACTCATCTGTTCAGAGTGATGTCTGCTTCCAAGCAGTGAAGATGTTCAAGACATAAAAAATGTTTCATCGTGCTAATCGATGCGACTTTCACAGAAATTGAATGTTTTATATTTTAGAAGGCTAGTCACGAAAATGTTGCACTTAAATTATTTTCATTCTCAGTGTCGAAAATATCAAATTGAAAATGGGTTATTGAGATAATGTCACACTAATTCGTCAATGTAGTTCATTACGCAGATAATGTATTTACGGCATCTTCTACCATCATCGCGCATTGCAATTACATCAATCTTGCTCTTTCTGGATAACGTTTTCTAAAAAGTGCGGATCGTCTTGATGAACACGTAAAGTAGCTTCCCATACATTGTGTAGAGCTGAAACGGTTAAAGGATTTTCTTGATAGATTAATCATATGGATTGACTTTGGTTAACCGATTAATCACTTGTTTTAATAGGAAGCTGAATTATTGCCGTTCCGTTGATGATTTATAGCATTAACCCTCTACCTGAAGTAACGAACAAACCCGTTAAGCGCTATATATAAAAATCTCCTTCCAATTTTATTATGTTTTCATTTTTTATCTAAAAAACATAGCTTATGACCCCTCATTGTAACGCGCTCATTGAGCTCGTTACAATGAGGTGTCATAAGCTATGTTTTTGAGACAAAAATTAAAAATTTTTAGTACTTCAAAAATTTATTTTGCTTTTGCAAGTATCGTCTGCTGTCCGCAACGAGCAAAGAGTTAAGAATGGCCATGTCCAGCTACTAATACAGTACAATGATCATGCAAGTGAACAAATATGTCTGCATAAAACTTGCAAACTTTAATCTGTCTCATAATAATTGATGGAAGACAGTGTGACAATGTTTACCTGTTTTTGAGCAAGTTTGTTCCTTTGTTAACTCATATAATACAGTAGTTTAAGGCAACGGTTAATCGATCAATTAGTTTTTGGGATCGACCAAGACGTTGATCATTGGTTAATCGGTTATCCGCTTCAGCTCTAACATTGTGTACACATCGATTATCTGTATTGGATTCTTAGATGCTTGCTAATTGACCAGGGATTGAAAACTACAAAAAAGACAATAACGGGAACTTTACTTTTCTATTCAACAAGAAGGGGGCGCAGTGGCTCGATGGTTATGGCATTGACGTTCAAACCGAGAGGTCCACGGCTCGATCCTCGGTAGAGGTAACTGCGTTGTGTCCTTGGGCTAGACACTTCTTCCCGATTACCCACATGGGGACACGGTGACGCTGTCTACTAAGACGTACTGCAAGTCGATGTTACACGTGTCTTCAACTAACGCTAACCCTGCTTGTGTGGAGTTAGTACGTTGGGGAGGCTGACAGTTGCTTGCCGTTGCTCGGTGATTCTATCCGGGTACTCCGGTTTCTTCCACCCGTAAACCTCCCCTAAAATCAAATTTAGGAAGCGGATTTTTTATTTGTGTCGCGTTATTATTCATCGGCACATGACTGTGGACGTTTCGGCATCTTGATTTGGTCGTTTCAGAACCTTGTGCAGAAGCGTGCACACCCAAGTGACGATCTGTGTAACTCCGGTGTCGAAACATCCAAAATCCTATTGTCAATGACTAGTTGCAAATACCTCTCGATACTTGGCATTAACCGACTTTTTTTCTATTTCTAGAGCGCAGACCGAATTCCAGTAATCGTGGAAATGAGTTGCCTGCACGTAGCATATTACCTTGGCAAAGCCTATCAGGCACAGAGAGTCATCATTTGAAGAGATTTACGGAAAGGATATCATCCTTAACCCTTATCTAACACTAAAGGCTGACGACACTTGCAATTGATATTTATTTATTTATTTATTTATTTATTTATTTATTTATTTATTTATTTATTTATTTATTTATTAAGGTTTAACAGCACTTTATCAGTGAAGGTCATATCGTGTCGTTGACAGTTTTACGGGTGGAGGAAGCCGGCGAGAACCACCGAGCGACGACGAGCAGCTGCCAACATCGTAACTCCGCACTGCAGCACAGGCAGGGTTAGATTGGTTGAAGACATGCGCACCATCAACGTGCAGTACTTCTTAGTACCCGGCGTCATCGTGCCCCCATGTGGACAATCGGGGTTAAATGCCTTACCCAAGGACAAAACGCGGGAGTTCGAATCGATCGCTCAGACGGTCACCCATCCAAGGATTAACCGGGCTCGACGCTGCTTAACTTCGGTGATCTGACGAGAACCGGTTACAGCAACGCCACCGCAATTAAAATTCTTGAATTACTAAGTTTTTCATTTTTGCGTCAAAAGCATAGCTTATGACCCCCTCATTGGAACGAGCTCGCTGAGCTCGTTCCAATGAGGGGTCATAAACTATGTTTTTGACACGAAAAATGGTAATAACTAATGAAAATTAGCGCTGGCCGGTTTTGATCGTTAGGTTGGGTAAAGAGCTGCAACTAAAATTCTTGAATTACTAAGTTTTTCATTTTTGCGTCAAAAGCATAGCTTATGACCCCCTCATTGGAACGAGCTCGCTGAGCTCGTTCCAATGAGGGGTCATAAACTATGTTTTTGACACGAAAAATGGTAATAACTAATGAAAATTAGCGCTGGCCAGTTTTGATCGTTAGGTTGGGTAAAGAGCTAATTTCCTAAACCTGTCAGTAAACTTAACACTAAGAGTATAGGAATTTCATATAAAGATAGAAATTTTGAAATGTTTGTGAATTTGTATCATGGGTGTGCACATCATTTCACAAACTGCAGACATTTTCCTGTTGAGTAGTATAAAAAAGAGAATCTGGCTTTTTAGAATTTTTTTCAATGACTTTGAACGTTTGACCATTATTCTCTGTTGAAACCACTTGTAAAAAGTACGAAAAGTGCGTTTTCACCATTTTTTGATGTCCTGTAACTTTTTTTCTGTTCATTATATCAACAGTGTGCGCAACGTGACTTATGATACAGGCACTGCCTTTTCCATTAACCCTTTACCCAACGTAACGGCCAAAACCGGCCAGCGATATTCTAAAAAATCGCCATTTAATTTTCATTATATTTTTATTTTTTGTCGAGCTCGTTCCAATGAGGGGGTCATAACCTACGTTTTTGAGACGAAAAATTAAAAAAATGAGTTATTGCAGGTGTCGTCTGGTTTTCGTGTTAGATAAAGGGTTAATATAAAGGTTTTGGGGTTAGATTTGCTAAGTTTTTACTGGGAAGAATAAAAATATGCAAATTACTATTAAAAAACCTTCATTGAACAAGGAGCCAAAGTATTGAAAGGAGTCATACAGATAGATATTATCAATGATGGATTATCTGTGAACAAGTTGCTTTTAAATTGGCTTGCCATTAAAACCAATGTTTCTTTTTGCTACTTTTAATAACAGAAAACAAATAGAAAGCTCAGAATTTGTGATTTGTTTTTTTTTTTTTGGGGGGGGGGGGGGGTGGAGAGGCTCCCACTCCACAAATGTTTGAGATCCTTGCTACACGGAAACAGATCCATAGACAGATACTTACACAACAAATTGCAAAATGCTTGATTACAAACTGAACAATATGGTGCTCTGAATGGAAGGAACTTTTCGAAAAAAGTGCAAAAACCTCGCTACTTATCATAAAACATTCAATGTCGTATCATCGCATCTAAACCAGCGATAATAAAGAATGAAACTGAAGAAAAAAAATCTTGAATGTACCCAGTGAGGGGCATACAATATATGAAACGTCGTGGACATGAATTTCTCAATCGAGGAATATTTATTTTTTCAAATGGATAAGCGCCAGAAGAACCAGCGACCTTTCATTCCCTGGATTGCCGCGTTACGTCCATGGCCTTAAAGGAGGCTCCAACTTTTTTTAGAACATTTTGAAAAAATTGTCGTACAAACTGCTCAATTCATAATGGGATACAGGAGCATTGTTTTACAACATGTGTATTTAGAAATATACGACGTGCTATTAACTTTTGTTAGAGTTGTAGTTATTTATACCATGATTACCTATTCTACTATATATAAAAAGCCTATGACATAAATTTTAGCTTTACACACCAACCGTGGTGAACACGCCAGCAATGGGATTTCAATAATTAAATTTAACACCTACAGTAGAACTACATCCAAGTTGACCTTTGGTGACGTCGACGCGGATGCAAAATTGACTAAATTTATCGCAAGTCGCCTCGCGAAGAATGAAATGAAAGTGGCAATTATTTATTACGTTTTTAAATGGGTTTACCTCATAAGATCGATTGTCTCCTGTTAATAAAGCACCCATAACTCGAAATAGTATGTTTTTATGTTATTAAAACGAAAAAGGCTCCGTTTCTTTTTCCATTTCGTTTCGGCGATAAAATTGACAACGAAAGTGACGCCGACCGATGCTCATGTAAACAAAAACAAATTCGCACGTATGTACGTCTGCTGCTCAGTAAAATCGAGAAAAAATATTAGCGAGTTTTAATAATCTGACGATCATTGTATAAATAAAATATACCCATAGTAGCTTGGTGTACCAAATGTTCACCACTCGTGGTAAAGTGGTGTTAAACACTCCTTCACCACTCGTGGTGAACATTTGGTACACCAAGCTACTATGGGTATATTCTATATATACACGGTATCAGTTTGATAAAATTAGGTTTATGCTACACACCAAATAAAAAAAAGATCAGTTACTATTTGACCTGTGGATTATGTTCATGGGTACAGCACGATAATATATATTTCGTCTCTTGAATGCAAGAAGGTGCCATTTGCAATGCTAAAGCATTGCAGATGACGCATTGTTGCACTCAGGCGACGAGTTGATGTTTCCATATATGGGAAGTGGCAAGTGTTCCCTTCTTGCTTCAATCCGCGAACGCCCATGCAGTGGAGCGCCAGTATTTTTTTTTAACCCTTTACCTAACGTAACGGCCAAAACCGACCAGCGCTATTCTCAAAAATCGCCAATTAATTTTCATTATTTTTTTCATTTTTTGTCTCAAAAACATAGGTGATGACCCCTCGTTGGAACGAGCGCGTCGAGCTCGTTCCAACGAGGGGTCATAACCTATGTTTTTGAGACAAAAAATGAAAAAAATTAGTTATTCAAGAATTATTTTTGCAAGTGTCGTCTGCTTTTCAGGTTAGGTAAAGGGTTATATTTCACCCACATTTGTTGATGATGAATGTGCTCGTCAAAGATTAGAAAATACTATTTATGTCGGTTGATGAACGAAATAGACTGAAATTATTTTCTCCATGTTGGGTTAATGCATTTTTGGAAGGTGGACTATGGAAATCAGGGGGAATAATTTGAGTTGATCAAGGGGCATAATTTATGAAAGTAAGGCGGCTTTGACGTAATTTATGGTCATCTTGTGGCGACACAGCAAGAAACGCATAGCCGTTTTACTTTCACTCGCAGTCGATTTTCGAATTTAAACCATATAATCTGCTTCCACACTTTTCAGTGGGAAACGCAGAAGGTAGAACGAGAAGTTAGATGTTCTTTTAGAAAAAAATTGACAATACCAAGCGTGATTTAGAATATTCTTTTTACAAGAAGCTCTTGGATCTCAAGCAAGCATTTCATGCGACAGCCAGTGATGTTAAACGATTGAAAGTTGACAGTGACTACCAGTGGAAGAGAGAGAGAGAGAGGGAGCAATAAAATTTAATACAAATTTAATTCCGAGAGTTTAGATTCTTGAAAACAAATTAAGTGGCTGTGATTAATGGCAAGAATGAATATGCAGCTGAATTGCCTGAAAATGGTATTTCTTCTGTTGAAAAACGGAATAAACATATTAAGTTGGCTGATTCCTCTGAGGACGGTTGGGAGACTGTCCGACAGTATGTTACCCATGATTCGGCAGAAGATTCAGACGATGAAAAGACAATTGACCGAGAGGAAACCAGGACCTGTAGGAAAATCAAACCCCGACAGCCGAAGGTAAAAAATACAAAAGTCGCACCCTCTTCTACATTCAGTAAGGCGACAAGTGATGTTCAGTGTGTTTCTGTTATTTCTACTTTTAATAGCGCTCATTCCATTCGGAACAAATTCAACAAACCTGGATGTTTTTCCTGTGGATCATTCTCATATTGGATGAGGGATTGTCCTTTCAACAGGATCAGGTCAGTACGAGGAAAACCTAGCAATGTCAACTCAACGGAGTGATCCTGGTCAACTTGATGACGAATTTATAGATAAGTACTTTACAACATTTAAAACTTTTCAATACACTTCTGACAATGTTCTTGAGCCTTTTAACCCTTTGAACTCTAGTGGGATCTTCCACGCCAGTTCAATGGCAGCAGTTAGAAGAGTCCATATTCATTAGTTGGGGTAGACCAATCAATATTTTCAACGTGCAGCCTTGGGGCTGCACGTTGAAAATATTAACTGGTCTACCCCGCACATTTACTGAACAACCATCCTATTTAATGACAATATGACGTATCAGGGTCCTGGCCGGAAATTCGGCCGCAGGAGGTTCAAAAGGTTTTAAAGTTATAGAAAAATTGTCCGAATATGAAAAAGAAATAGCCCGCATTCTCGAATAAGATAGGCTGAAAAAGAACATTAATGTTTGGCTTGAAATCGGTGCAACTGATTTCGTAACTGATACTATACGAAACGTCTACAGAATTCCTTTGCGCATGAGCCACACAGTTAGATTGCGCAGCAAACAATCGGTCTGCGTTTGTAAATCAGGATTTTGTGGTTGGAGCTGTACACGAGCTATTAATACATGGTTTAATATGTGAATGTTATAAATGCCCCTTCATTGTCAATCCGCTGACTGTTTCTGTTCAAAGTAACGGTAAAAACGTTTAATTTTAGATATGAGGCATGTAAACAAATATATCGAAACACAGCCTGTCAGATATATTTATTTATTTATTAGGGTTTAACGACATTTTAACAGCCAGGGTCATATCATGCCGGTGACAGTTTTACAGGTGGAGGAAGCCGAAGTACCCGGTGGGAACCAGCGAGCAACGACGAGCAGCTGTCAGCTCCCCAACATCGTAACTCTGAGCTCTGCACCGCGGCACAGACAGGGTTAGATTGGTTGAAGAAATGCATACCATGGACGTGCAGTACGCCTTAGTACACAGCGTCATCGTGCCCCCATGTAGGCAATCGGGGTTAAGTGCCTTGCCCAAAGACACAACGCGGGGGTGCGAATCAGTCACTGAAATGATCACCCATCCAACTACTTACCTGCGCTCGTTGTTGTAGGTGTTAAGCAGGATTTGATATCCAGTGGTTTCGTGCCAAAATATGATAATATTTATGGGTACTAACCAAAAGTCTTGATTTTTTGGGCTTCCATATAAATACTGCAGAAATGGAAATACACATTCCTAAACATAATCTTCAAAAACTGAAGCACCATATTGCGAACACCTTTTCTTATCGATCATGATGTCGTGTCAAAAGAGTTGCATGTGTTGCGGGTCGACTAATAATATCTATGAAGCTCGTGCTTGGTCCATTTGTCCAATTCTTGAGTCGAAATTTGAGTATTGATATTCTGAACTCGCTTTCGTGGACTTCCTGTATTCAGTTATCAGATCAAAGAAATGGACCTGTTATAATATAACACTGACTACCTTAACACGAAAAAAATGCGTTTACCTGCCACTGTCGGCAAAATGGTTTTATTCTGATGCAAGTTATACCGATTTAGTGGTTATTGTGTTGCACTGTACAAATTCATATCAAACGAGTTCGAGAAAGCACAGAGTTCCACGTGGCGAGATTTGAAGGCAGTCTACTAGGTATTGCATTGTTTGATCAGGTTATTGTCAGCATGTAATATCAAGTGATTCGCCGATACATACGGATTATCATGATAATGCGCATGTCCTGTGATTTGTATCAGATTCCAGGTAGTGTCCAGAATGGGATCTCAACGAGCCGGCTTTACCGGCGTGTTGTGATCCCATTTTTGGACACCACCGAGAATCTGATGCAAATCACAGGACATGTACATTATCATGATAATTCATTTATCTAACAATTCTGTAACATAAAGAGATTAGATCTTAAATTATTAATACAGTTTTGGGACATAATGTTGGGTGAGAAAAAGTAAAAAAAAGTATTTTATAGAACTATATTGTTGTGCACTCTAACAAACAATGAGTAACGCGGTCTCCTCAATTTTCAAAGTTGTGTTGTCAAATTATTCACTCTCAGTGTCACTTCAATTTTAAATAGTTTGACCATTTCAACTATTTGACTAGTAAAGGTTTGTTTTTATTTCGTTTAATCAGTGTTTATTGTGGGGAGAGGGGGGGGGGGGGGGGGGGTCATTGGCAATTAATAGTTCTGTCTGTAACTGTAAGTAATTTTGTTTTGTTTCGTAAGCGATCAGCTGAGTCGATCACTGAAACGCACATAGAATGTATTCCTGAGTCTGTTGTGATAGCACACCGCGTTACCGGAAACGAGTCGTCTATACGATAGGAATCAGATTGAGTCATCTGTATGATACGGATTCGGAACACATTATGTGATACGTACCGTTCCTCGTGGTTTTCAGGCCAAAATCTATATGATTGTTGGATAAAATGCTAGAAAATACAATTGTAAACGTTTTATAGTATTGGCTCCAGATCGCGATCTGATCGAAAAAGAAAGGGATTTTGTTATCACAGAACCATACCCTCATAAAAGGTAACTCTTCATTTCAAGAATTTTTTTCAATCGATGTGATTATTTTCTAGATCCCACCTGAAACCACCCTATCTGGAACATATCTGAATCCTTAGAATTTGTACTTTGAAAGCCAGGCCTCCTCCCACATACCGTTCAATCCCGACCTCTTAACCCTTTACCTAACATGAAAAGCAGACAACACTTTCAAAGAAAATTCTTGAACAACTCATTTTTTTTAATTTTTGTCACAAAACATAGGTTATGACCCATCACTGGAACGAGCTCGCCGAGCTCGTTCCAATGAGGGTTATAACCTATGTTTCTGAAAACAAAAATGAAGAAAAAATAATGAAAATTAACTGACGATTTTTTAGAATAGCGCTGGCCGGTTTTGGCCGTTACGTTGGGTAAATGATTAAAACGGTGCAAATGGACGAGGCAAATGGTCGAGGTTTATAGTGATATTTCGTCTTCCGTTTTCCCATCGATATTGAAAGCAGATGAGAAATTGACGCAAAGTACTGCAATTTACTTTTATAATCACCCTTCATTTATTTCGTTTATTTATAGAGAATTCAACCAACCTGGTACTGAAAACTCATCTGAGCTTCAATGTGTTGGCGCCAGTCGATTTTATAGCTCAACATAAAATAGGTATTTAGGATATTCGTATGGTATGATGCTGCACAATGCTTGTCGATTATTTATTTATTTATTTATTGGTGTCTAAGGTCACATATTTCTGCACAATGGCTAATCAAACATGACAGTTTTACGGGTGGAGGAACCCGGAGTACCCGGAGAGAACCACCGAGCAACGGCGAGCAACTGTCAGCTCCCCTACATACCAACTCCACACAAGCAGGGTTAGCATTGGTTGAAGACAGGTGCACCATCGACGTGCAGTACGCCTTAGTACACAACGTCCCCGTGCCCCCGCGTGGGCAATGGGGGTGAAGTGTCTTGTCCAAGTACACAACTCGGTTGCAGCAGGTGGGATTCGAACCGAGGACCTCTCGAAATGTGCGCAGCATCAGTAAATAAATAGAGAAAGAAAAAAGAAAATATATATACAAACATAATACTCACAAAAATCTCAGTTCTTTGACGAAGAAAAACGCAAATTCCAGAGTAAATGCGTCTTACGTAAATGCTAGTCTTATTTAACCATTTACCTAACATGAAAAGCAGACGACACTTGCATAAAAATTCTTGAATAACTAATTTTTTGTCTCAAAAACAAAGGTTATGACCCTCATTGGAACGAGCTCGACGGGCTCGTTCCAAAGAGGGATTATAACCTATGTTTTTGAGACAAAAATGAAAATATAATGAAAATTAATTGGCGATTTTTGAGAATAGCGCTGGCCGGTTTTTGCCGTTAAGTTGGGTAAAGAGTTAACGCCGCTGTAAAAGATATCTAACAAGAACGCATTATGTCTGTTTCCAGGATTTCCTAAAATTTTCAACAGCCCTGATTTATATCGTCATGAAAATCGACTTTCGATAAATTTATCTCCCTTGAAATTATTAGACGAGCGAGAAAGGTTGAAAGCAACTGTTGTGAAAACACCTATGACGTCTGTAAAAATAAAGCCAGGTTTCCTTTTACTACTTTTAATAAACGGAAATAATAGACAGCTATCTCCGTTGAAATTACCAGACGCGCGAGGACGCTTCAATGAAGAAGCAAGTAATTGGCAAGAAAATAGCTGTGCCTTATGACATCAGGAGAAAATAAAGTCAAGTGTCCTCGTGTTTCTCTTAATAACCGAAAACAACAGACAGCCCCGGGAGCTCTCTATTGTTTTCTTTTATTAAAAGTAACAAAAGGAAATGTAGCTTTCGTGACACGCTAATTAGAAGCAACTAGTTCACAGATAAACAGCCATTAACCCTTTACCTAACGTGAAAAGCAGACGACACTTGCAAAAATAATTCTTGAATAAGTAATTTGTTTCATTTTTTGTCTCAAAAAGATAGGTTATGACCCCTCGTTGGAACGAGCTCGACGAGCTCGTTCCAACGAGGGGTCATAACCTATGTTTTTGAGACAAAAAATGAAAAAAATAATGAAAATTAATTGGCGATTTTTGAGAATAGCGCCTGCCGGTTTTGGCCGTTACGTTGGGTAAAGGGTTAAGAATATTTATCAGTATCACACCTACCAATACTATGTGTCCACTCTGGGTTTTTGTTTAGCGAATGCAATTCTTATAATTATCTGCAAGCTTTTATTCTTTCCAGGAAATAAAATTAGTGAATCTCAACCCTATACTTTTATATTCATGGAAAGGACAGTGTCTGCATTATGTGTCACAATGCACACACTATTGATGAAATTAACACTTCGAAACAGAGAGGCCCATTTTCTGGCCTTCGTAATTCCATTAAACAGGATGGCTCTTAAGTAAATGTGTGCAGTAGACCAATCAATATTTTCATCATGCAGCCCGAAGGCTGCACGTTGAAAATATTAATTGGTCTACCCCCAAATAATGAACATGGACTCTTCCAGTTACTGCCATTGAACGGACATGGAAGATACTAACAGGGTTTAAAGGGTTAATGGTAAAGAACTTCAAAAGATGGTGAAAATGCCATTTTCTTATTTTTAAATGGGTTTCAACGGAGAATAAAAGTCAAATATATTCAAACTGCTCTAAACTGAAAATCGTAAAAAGCCAGCCTGTGTGTCTTATACTACTCTGCATGGAATGCCTGACGTTTGTAAAATGATGCGAACATAGATGATGCAAAGAGTCGCTAACATTTTGAAATTTTAATTTTCGTATGAAATTCCCATACTCTTGGTGTCAAGTTGTCTGACAGCATTAGGAAATTAAAGGGAGCTAACTTTCCAGTTAATCACTTCCAACAGCGAAAATTGTCAGTCATGCAGGCCGATTTATGGTGTGATGGACTCTGGTTTTAAAAAAGGAAAGTTCTGATTCCGGAAAGAACCACGGAACACAAATGAAATTAATATCAGTCATTTATAAAATAATATTATGAAGAAAATAGCTGGAGACTGAGTTCTCTTTGTTGAGGATGACATGTGTTCAATCAATGTGCCTTATACCTCCACACTCCGCTCCACGTCGCCTACGCCAGAGCAGGTGTGACATAGAACATCAGCATTAACCATTGTTCCACTGTGCCACTAATACGTTTATACTATCGTCGTTTCTGGTAGCGATAATTTATGAATGTGACAATAAAACCAATGGGTGTACATCATAAACATGGCTGACAATTTCCGTCATTGAGAGGCATTTAAAAAATGGGAAAGTTAGTTCCCATTAATTTCCTAAACTAGTCAGTAAATTTAATACTAAGAGTGTGGGAATTTCAAATAAACATTAAAATTTCGAAATGTGAGCGCATTGGTAGCATCGATGTTCACATCAATTCTCAGAGTCAGGCATATTCCTGTAGAATAGTATAAAAAACAGAAGTAGACTTTCTGAAATTATTTTCCTATTGAGTCTGAACGGTTGACTGTTATTCTCTGTTGAAACCCCTGATAAAAATATGAAAAGGGTGTTTTCACCATCTTTTGACATTCTGTAACTTGTTTCTGTTCATAATATCAACAATGTGCGTATCGAGATATATAATGCAGACACAGTCTTTTCCATTAATATAACGGTCATGGGGGTGACATTTGCTATTTTTTTCTTGGGAAGAACAAACATTGCAAGTAACTGTAAAAACACATTCGCTAAACCAAGGATGCGCGCAATGGCTCAGTGATTATGATATTGGACTTCAAACCGAGAGGTTCACAGTTCGAGCTCGCGTTGTGTCCTTGGGCAAGACACTTAATCCCGATTGCCTACGTGGGGGCACGGTGGCGCTGTGTACTAAGGCATACCCCAGGTCGATTGTGCTCTTGACTTCAACCAACGCTAAACCTGCTTGTGTGGAGTTACTACGTTGGGGAGTCTGACAGCTATAAACAAATTAATTAATTAATTAATTAAAGGGAGATAACTATATCGAAACTCGATTTTCAGACCGAAAAAGTCAGGGATGCGTGCCTTAACATCACAGATATATGTTAGCTTTTTCATTTCCATTATTATCCGATAAAATGTAAATATTGTAAGAAAAGGCTAAAATATCTCAATTTTGGAGCTGGCGAAGAAGAGTTAATTTGCTGCTAAAATCATGTGTTATAGACACAATCTGCATACGTCAGTGTTTAATGTTATATCTTACAGACGTTATACATTTATAGTCGATAATTATTACTTTTGTGAGTTAACTAACTGGAAAAGAATGTTAGCTTTCTGGATTTTCGAACTTAACGCTGGTACTGAGACAGGCAAATTAATAGCACATACAGAAGAAACAGATACGTCAAGCACCTATTTCAGTGACTCCGTGGATGTTACTAAATTAAATTATCCTGATAAATAGGTATGATAATGTAGTCATTTACGAGATAAAACGGTCAGAAATGATTGACAGAGAGCGAAATGCCAAGTATTTACATGCGACGGTTGCCAAATGGGAATTGGTACCTGTCGAAGAGTCCGTAAGACAATTAACATCTTGTCTTCCCAATCGATTGAATTGTATCGACTTTTCAACAAATATAGTTTTCCACTGTGTTCCAGAGAGGGGTCATAAGTTGCAGTGCTCCGATAATGAATTCAGACAGGGAATTCCGCCCGGATGGCGACTGGGTCGAAATTCTATATCCTATTTCCTTCTCAAAACGCTGTGGAACTTCACCTGTCAAAATAGAAACTTGACAAGAGAAATGTTTGTGAAAGCACAAGCACGCGAGAAAAGGCACCTGAAAACTTCCAGTTTGTGCGTATATCATGGAATCGCTTCTTATTAGAACAAAAACAAGAAACATTCCGGGTGCAAACTTGTATCTCGTTCACTAAAAGAAGTTGTACACTTCACCTCAAAGCATAGTGATTTGTGGTTCACGGGAAATTCTTTTTAAATAATTCCATGGTTATTGGACAAGATTCTGAACTATTGGGGTTATTATCTTCATTCGAAAACACTTAGATGGGTACTTTCCTCCTCCCATTACACACACGTACCAAAAGAAAATCAGGTTTTGGGGCGAAATTGAATGGCCTGAGCCGAGCTGGTTTTGAGCTAAAATGCGCCGGACCATTGCGTTGGCTAAACAACAGAGTAGAATAGATCTGTTCGCTCTCGCATGACAACCCGAACAATCAGAGTGATGCAAAGGCAAAACAAAAAGATTGTAATAATCACTCGGTCGAATTTTCCTTTTTCGTTTAAGCGTTACCTTTAAAATATAGTTGCCTTTTTCAGACAATACAGAATTTAATACCACAATAAGTAACATGTTTTTGTCTCAGAGTGTGCAGAGGCTCTCGTGATATCCTGGGCCAAAGCAATCGAGTGCGATAATTCTTAACCCATTTAAAAGAATGTGCGGTTCTGAAAATTTACAAAATGTGTGAATTGTTCGAATAGAGGTTGTTTTTATCATTTACAGTTTGTCATTCAAGCGAATTAGATGATGCTGGCTGCTGTTCTCTCGGCGATAATATCCCACGTCTCGCGAAGCTGATGCCTCCTGGCCTAACAATTATTCAAATCAGATATTATCATGTTTGAAACTAATAAACATGGAATAGAATGTCTCTAAACGCGTAAACAGATTGATGATTGGAAAATAAATTCAGCAAATGAGAGAGAAAATGAGATTATGGGGGGGGGGGGGGGTGGGGGGTTGCAGCAAAACATTCTGATATCAGAGCACATTAATAGTAATAGCACGTACTGAACTGAAGTTTCTGAGCACAGATTTAAACTCAGCCTGTCCATGTTGGCCTTCCCTGATCTTCCCCAGTCCGTGTTCCTTATATATTCTTGCTGACTCGTTCTAGATGTTCAATTCGTTTTTCAATCTGTTGGTCATAACAAATATCTTCACTACAAAAGGAACTGTCTCTTTCATGTGTTATGCTCATGTTTTGCACTGCTGATGGATAGGAGCGGGGGTCCAGGTATATTTCGACGATTGTCTTTTATATACTGGCTGTCAATCTCGTTCAGTTTGTCAGCTTTAACTCTCGTATTTTCCTCTGATGGGAATGGGATATCTTTCCATTTAGTTAAGTATTACATGCCATATTTAACTTTCTGATCAATCTCTATCGCTCTGTAATTCGTTTTGGCTTTGCACGCTCGTCAGTGAGAGTTTCTAATGATGGAATTTTAGGTTCTCCATGTCCGTCATATGTCTGGTTTAGGGCGTTCGACGAAAAAAGTACCTGCTGCAACGAGGTATTTGCGCTCTGCGGACGAACTGTCACTCCACTGTTAGCAATAGAAAAAGTTAGTTTGTGTACTCACTTTAATAGTTTCGGATACCCCCCCCCCCCCCCCCCCCGCAAAGAAATTTAATTACACATTTCTGTTTTACTATTGTTCGCATTCTCAAGTGGTCTTTTTTACTATTGTTTTCTTTTATATATTCTTTCTTTCTGCCGCTGTCGGTCTCTCAAAACTTTGGCTGAAGATCTTGGCTTTTTGAGCTTTGATTTAGAAAAGTCTCTCTACTAATTAATGTGAGCTAGAGTTCCACTTCTTAGCCCGGATTACTCCATCAAACTGTGACCGAGGAATTTGTCGCAATAATATTTTTTTTTTATTATACGCTAAACGATAGATTACTGAAAAAATGCGTAAAGTTAGAAATCATATCCCTTACTGTGAAGATATAGAAATTTTCACTTTCACCGTATCAATCAAAACGGCGGCTTTCAAAGCCTCACTTCAAGGTGTATACGAGTCAAATTAATTATCACTGGAAATGATCAATTTGTTCTAAAAACGTATAATTAAAAGACAATCTACTGTTTTGTGTGGATACCGATCATTTCCAGCAATAATTTAACACGCATCACCTTGAGTTGATGCATGAAACCCGCCATCTGAATCAGATCGCAAGATGGTACCTGTTCCGGGTATCGGTCAAATCACTTCTGCGTATCAATGCGCATCAGCTGTTTACTTTCATCCATCAATTCAAGGTTGAAACGAATGACGTATTTCAGTTCAAAACCAGCTCGGCTCAGGCAAGTAGTTAGGGGAGGCATTATAGCCCCAAGCATTTTTAACACTGAGTTTCCCATAGGGTCCATTGCCTTAGTGTTAAATTGTGTAACTTATAGCCCCAAGAACTTATAGACCCAAGAACTTATAGCCCCAAGAACTTATAGACCCAACATGTATGCACTGGTGGCACAGTGCATACATGTTGGGTCTATAAGTTCTTGGGGCTATAAGTTCTTGGGTCTATAAGTTCTTGGGGCTATAAGTTACACAATTTAACACTAAGGCAATGGACCCTATG
The DNA here is from genome assembly GCA_031216915.1 of Pictodentalium vernedei. Classification (NCBI taxonomy): domain Eukaryota; kingdom Metazoa; phylum Mollusca; class Scaphopoda; order Dentaliida; family Dentaliidae; genus Pictodentalium; species Pictodentalium vernedei. The sequence continues at coordinate 247,653,671 of CM062297.1, read as the reverse complement.
GGAAACTCAGTGTTAAAAATGCTTGGGGCTATAATGCCTCCGCATCATGCTTTATGACCAGATCCTATAGTACATTTCTGGCTTATAAGTTTCCACTGTACATTAATTTATTTTTTGTAGTTTGCAAATTAATTTTTTGTGGTTTGCAATATAATTTTTGTTTAGCTTAAATATTTTTTGTTTTTTTGTGTTTCGCAAAATAGAAAAATAATTTGCAAACACAAAAAATATTTTCTAAGAAAATATATTTTGTGTTTGCAAATTATTTTTACAAAAAGCTTTTTCATAATTTTATGAAAAAGTTTTTTTGTGAAAATAAATTTGCAAACACAAAATATATTTTCTAAGAAAATATTTTTTGTGTTTGCAAATTATTTTTCTATTTTGCAAGTTTTTATTTTATAAGGAAATATTTTATGTACCCCAGACCTGGATTTTTTTCTCTGGCAAACCAATGTCTCTGGGAGTTTTCACTGTTAAATCTGTGTTTGTCACCACTGTTTTTCCCCATAGACAATCCTGGAGGGGTAATTGCAACATTTTTTTATTCCAAACTTGTTTTAGGATATCTCTCATTGATACAACTCTCATTATCAACAGTCACTCACAGAATGGGTAATGGAACTGTGTCTCTCTTTCTGAGACTTTTATTTGTTTAGAAAGAAAAATCTCTTTCCAATATTTTGTAGCTTTGAAAAAGGCTGTTCAATTCTGTATCAGATAAGATGTAGAAATTGTCATTTCTCCCTTCCTTCCCGTCTTGTTAAATATCCACTCAAGTTACATTTGTTTGTCCCATGGGTATCTCTCCGATTTTAAAAAATGACACAATAGCGCCGGTACTTTGAGTTTTTCTGAATGCTTATCAACTTACAATATCAAGTCGATAGTCCCTAGTTGTAATGTAAATTCATATTCACACAAATCATATTTCATATATTTGTACGAATACGAATTTGCAAATACAAGAACACTATCTGTTATTTGAGTTGTAAAAAATTTACTGTCAATCCTATTACAAATGTAGTGAAGAAAATACACCAATACCTTCAAAATGATTCAAGTAAAATATCCAATATAAGCGATGAATTAATTGTAATCTAAAAGTTATCCGAACAATTATACTCCTATGATAAAACAAAATGCGTATTGAATTGTAATGTTAGGTATTCGAGTCGATTTTTCCTGGAAAATAAACATCACGAAACACAACGTCATTTTCTGGGAAGTGGTTTAAATATAGCGCGGCTTCACTGAAAATAACCACTGCTTTGCAAATCAAAAAATCAATACTGACTTAACATTGCGTGTTATATCGACACCAGAATAACTCCCGAAATATTACTTTCCATCAATGAAATGTGATCGACCAACTTAATGTTTTAAATAAATGAGTTTCCCACGACTTATACCATGCATTTAACAAGCAGAACAATTTATTATTTTTGTTGAACAACGGGTCAAGCACTCCCAACATATCCGTACTTTTACATATTTATTCGAATATCTTCGCTCATAATTATTCTATCTGGACATATTATATACCATCGTAAAGCTTGTCAACTGCAGTTTAAGATGGTATCTTAAGCGATACAATCGGTTCGGAACTTAAAATGTTATCGACTGTTATCTGCCAAAAGAAACACAAAACCATATTCAACACAGGCATCCCATAAAATGCACTGACACACTATTTAAATGTACATCCATTTGGTTACAAACAGTCTTGCTATCTCTTGCACTCAATAACCTCTGGATACTATACACCAGTTGTTAAATGTGTTCAGTGTTAGAGTCGATTTTTCCTGGAAAATAAACATCACGAAACACAACGTCATTTTCTGGGAAGTGGTTTAAATATAGCGCGGCTTCACTGAAAATAACCACTGCTTTGCAAATCAAAAAATCAATACTGACTTAACATTGCGTGTTATATCGACACCAGAATAACTCCCGAAATATTACTTTCCATCAATGAAATGTGATCGACCAACTTAATGTTTTAAATAAATGAGTTTCCCACGACTTATACCATGCATTTAACAAGCAGAACAATTTATTATTTTTGTTGAACAACGGGTCAAGCACTCCCAACATATCCGTACTTTTACATATTTATTCGAATATCTTCGCTTATAATTATTCTATCTGGACATATTATATACCATCGTAAAGCTTGTCAACTGCAGTTTAAGATGGTATCTTAAGCGATACAATCGGTTCGGAACATAAAATGTTATCGACTGTTATCTGCCAAAAGAAACACAAAACCATAAAATGCACTGACACACTATTTAAATGTACATCCATTTGGTTACAAACAGTTATGCTATCTCTTACACTCAATAATCTCTGGATACTATATTGCTGTTGTTAAATATTGACTGAAAGATACACTAACAAATAAAATATTTACCATAGGAATTGTCCCATAGAGTGAATGGATTACATTTTATGACTTTTCAAAAGTGTATAAGAAACATTTATTAACAGTATAATTCATTGGGTATTAAATGTACATTTAAATGCACATTTAAATGTACATTCAAAAAGTATAAAAGGAGGAAGAATCTTAGGTTGATTCACACTTGGGTTTTTGACTTCAAGAAGACAAGACATATTTTCAAAAGCTAGAAGACGATAGAAGAAAAAGATGAAGAGAGCCATTGAAGAATATAGTGAGACAGAGAGTGAAGTAGATAACAAGAAGCAGAGAGTAGAGTCAGCTAAAGATATGTACACCATTCACCCACTTCTACAAAGAACATCAAGAAAATTCCGTTCCAAATCCCATGTATGCAGAATAACATTCAAACAATTTAATCAGAAGAATCCATTTGACATCCTTGGAAAAGTATTTGACAGTTTGGTAGATGATATTAAAGAAGAATGTGGAGTAGAAGACAACGATCCAATGAGAATATCAGTTAACCACCCAGGATTAGAAATAGGTATATTTATTCCATTTACTAAGGCTTCAGGTATCACTGGTAACACCATATTAGATGAAATAGAAAAAGTTGTACAATCAAATGATAACTTTACTATCCATGATGGGCAATTATCTTTAGAAATAACACACACTTCTCTACCACAAGGGTCTGGGCGACATGCACCAATTTCATTTTCATCTGTTGATAAAATGGTGGGAAACAAGAAAAGTATTATTGAAATTAAAAATGTTAATGATTCAATGTGTCTCGCACGGGCCATTGTAGTGGGAAAGTGTCATGTTGATAGAGATAATTCTGATCTTTGGCAAAAGAAATGGAAAAATATTAGAAATTCTGATAGACCGACACAAGAGTTGGAAGCTAAGGCATTGATGGACAAAGCAGGTCTTGATTATAATATTCCTTGTGGATATGAAGAATATTATAAAATACAAGACCTGCTTTACCCAGAGTATGTCATCAAAATTCATCCACAGTATGCAAAAAGTGAATTTTTATTCAAACCTCCAGTTACCACCACTGATAGTAAAGTTATTCATATTTACCACCATGACCAGCATTTTGATACTATCACAACAATTAAAGGGTTTTTAGGATGCTCCTACTATTGTGAACTTTGCAGTAAAGGGGTCCAACAGAGAGAACGTCACATGTGCCCTTTTGGTTGTATTTGCTATGCTCCAACAAAATGTATTTCTGAACATCCCACTACCTGTTACAGTTGCAATAGACAATTTAGAAGTTTATCATGCTATAATAACCATATCACTAGAAAGGGAAAAGAAGAAAAAACAATTTGTCAATTAGTTCAAAAATGTAAAACATGCAATTCACTAATATATCCAACAAAAGGAAAGCACATCTGTGAAGGATTCAAAAAATGCAAATATTGTCAACAAGTAGTTAATTCTGATCACCAATGTTTCATTCCAAAATACACTACACCCGAGGATGAAAAATTACCAAACATTCCATTTGTATTTTTTGATTTTGAAACCACACAAGACTCAGGAGTTCATATCCCAAATTTCTGTGTTGCTCATCGTGCATGTGGGGGGTGTATTTGCAAATCTATAGATCAAGAATGTATTTCCTGTGACAAATTTGGATATAGGCAATCAATATTTAAAGGGGAATCTACTTTATCAGATTTTTGTGATTGGCTTTTCAGTAAGGAACATAAAGGGACAACAGCTATTGCTCACAATTTAAGAGGTTTTGATGGACAATTTATTTTAAGACACCTCATTGAAACTGGTACAACAACTCCTGATGTAATTATGAATGGGAACAAAATTCTTTCACTTAAAGCTTGTGGTATTAGACTTATAGATTCTTTAAATTTTCTTTCAATGAGATTGGCACAATTTCCCAAAACATTTGGCTTGACAGAATTAGCAAAAGGTTATTTCCCCCATTTGGCAAACACACAAGCTTATCAAAATTATATTGGTCCTTATTTAGATTCAACATTGTATATGCCAGATTCAATGTCTCCATCAGATAGGGAAGATTTTATCAAGTGGTACAACCAAAAATTTACTAGTAATGCCAGATTTGATTTTCAAAAAGAAATGGAATTATACTGTAAATCAGATGTAGATATCTTGCGTAGGGGGTGTGGGGAATTCAGACAAAAATTTATAGATAGTGATGGCATAGACCCCTTGAGAGAAGCATTTACCTTAGCCGATGCATGTACAAAAGCTTGGAGAAAAAATTCACTTCCAGAAAACAAAATGGCAATCATTTCAGACATAGGTTACCCTGCTAAAGTCAAATACTCCATTAAAGCCATTAGATTTTTACAGACAGTTGCACAGGAAGAAAACATACATATTCAACATGCACTCAATGGTGGGGAAGTTAAAATAGGGGGATATTATGTTGATGGGTTTCACAAAGACACAAATACAATCTTTGAATTTTATGGATGTATGTGGCATGGGTGCAAGACATGTTACAAAGACAATACACATGAGAAAAATCCAATCAATTTGCTAAGTTACCAAACTCTATACAACAATACACAGGAACGCATACACCATTTAGAATCATTAGGGTATAACATGAGAATAACATGGGAACATGAACTTGATGATTTTTGCAAATCAAATCCTGAAGTAAAATCAACATTAAATTCATTTTTTCCAAACATGGATCCTATTAAACCACGTGAAGCATTATTTGGGGGGAGAACAAATGCCATTAAATTACATCATAAAATAGACCAAAACACAGACAATGAAATAAAATACATAGATATCTGTTCACTCTATCCTTATGTCAATAAACACAGAGAATATCCAGTAGGTCATCCAAATATACTCACAAAAGAAAACATAGACATGAATAATATAAGACACTACAGGGGACTTATCAAATGTAAAGTTTTACCACCACAATCTCTACACATGCCAGTATTACCAATTCATTGCAACAAGAAAATGGTTTTTACACTTTGCAATACATGTGCAGAACAAGAATTAGACAAATGTGAACACACACCAGATCAACGCAGTATTACAGGTACATGGACATCTATTGAACTTTTTAAAGCATTGGGAATGGGATACACATTACTTGACACTTATCAGATTTGGCATTGGGAAGAATGGTCTTCAGAAATTTACAAACATTATGTGAACAAATATTTAAAAATGAAACAAGAAGCCAGTGGATATCCAGATTGGGTGAAAACAGAAACAGACAAAGATACATTTAAGAAAGACTATGCACAAATTGAAAACATACATTTGGAAAATATTGAAAAAAATCCAGGACAAAGATCATTTGCTAAAACCATGTTAAACTGTTTATGGGGGAAAAGTGCACAAAACAATTTAAAAACAAAAACAGAATACATACAAGACCCATCCAAATATTTTGACCTGATACAAGATAAAGACATCATTATTAAAAATGTTGAATTGTTTGATCATGATAAATGTATTTTAGTCAATTACACAAAATCTACAGATGTTTATGAACCTCACAAATCAGCTAATGTTGCAGTTGCATCTTTTGTCACAGCTTATGCACGAATGGAATTATATAAAGTAATAGGACGTTTGGGTAGACGAGTATTATACTTTGACACAGACAGTTGTATTTACATCCATAACCCCACACTTTGGAATCCACAAATTATAAACAGTAGGTTAGGTCAATGGACAGATGAACATCCAGATGCAAAAATTATTGAATATGTAGGTTTAGGTCCAAAAAATTATGGTTACAAATACATTAAAGATGGTCAAATACACACTTCATGTAAAGTTAAAGGAATCACATTAGACTACAATACATCACAGAAAGTCAATTTTGAATCCATGGTGGAATGTGTACAAGACAGACACAATTATAAAATGAACATTGAATACACACATAGAATTAAACGCAACAAGAACAGACAAGTCACAAGTGAAAGACAAACCAAAACATTCAGATCTGTGTACACAAAACGTTTTGTAGTGGATAAATATGATACAAGACCTTATGGGTTTAAGGTATAAAAATTACTCTTTAGAATTCTCATTTCAAGTTTGAACAAGACCAGACATGTCACAATTGAATTACAAACCAAAACATTCAGATCTGTGTACACAAACCATTTTGTAGTGGATAAATATGACACAAACCCTTATGGGCCTAAGGTATAAAAGAACCCTTCAGATTTCTCATTTCAACTTTGAACACTGAGCAGGCAAGATGTCTCTACCACTCAATCCTACTTATCCCATATACTTGTCAGAGTTAAGAAGACTTTCAAGTTTTAGTATGACTACAAACCCTATTTTAAAATCCAAGAAAGAAGACTTAGCTAAAGCTGGATTTTTCTATGTGGGAGATGGTAAATTAAAATGTTTTTTATGTGGACAAGGTTTAATGAATTGGGAAGAAAAAGATATTCCTTTGCAAGAACATGTTAAGTGGTCACCAAATTGTTCTTATATTCAACTGATAAGAAATTGTCAATTATGCAATCCACCAACAAGTATGCAAACACCCCCAGATAAAATATTATCAGTGATGGATTATGGATTCACTTTAAATCAAATATTTTCAACAATGAAAAAATATGACAAGTGTTTAGATGATTTTCCAGATTCTAAGTCTTTATTTGCACTCATGGTGCTAAATGATCAAAGTACATCATTTAGTACCATAATTGCAAGACAAGCTGCAGGACAATTCAAAACTAAGTTAGATAAAATGTTTTCAGATAATGCAGGAAATGATTTTCCTGACCGTCCTGATGTATTTTGTGCATCAGGTAATATAGTACCTGATGGACAAAATACATCAGAAGAGACAAAAGAAACATCACTTTGATTTCAACCATGGAACCAGTAAGACGTATCTTAGACAACAAGATTACACGTAAGGCATTATTATATGCATTTCAATTGATCACTCCTGGTTATCTAACAATAACAAAAGAGTTTATTCATAATCAATTGGGAAAAGATGAAATGTATGGGGAATTTTGTAATGCATTACAAATCATGAATGCTTTTTACAAAGATAATATAGAAAATATTTGGACAAGAGTTGTGTGGGGTAATATAATTTATGATAAAGAAATCATTAATTACTTGTATAGACAATGTGTACCACAAATAGATAGAAGAATAGATTCTTCAGAAACTGTATTTGAGTTAAAAGCACCCTTAAAACGAATACCTACTAAAAGACATGAAGAAGGTATGGAATCAGAAAGTATATAAGTGAATGATTTGACAACTCTTATTCACACAAATACAATTATGGCATCAAGTGAATGTTTATTGTTTCAACACCCTTGTAATATCTTTATTTCGGGACCTAGTGGTTCAGGAAAAACAGAATTTGTCAAAAAGCTTATTGATATGAAACATGACTTATTTCAAATTCCCCCACAAAAAATCATTTGGTGTTATAAAGAATGGCAAAATACATATACTTTACTTAAAGAAAGTGAAGATATTAAATTCATAGATGGTATCCCTGATGATGAAAATGAAATTGTCAGTGATGTCACTATTCCCCATCTTGTAGTTTCTGATGATATGTTAGGAGATAAAGATGAAGAAAAAATTAAATTATGGTTCACACGAAAAGGACATCATAGAAATGCAAGTGTCATTTACATTACACAAAATATGTTTCAACAATCTAAATCTAGTCGTACCATAAGTTTAAATGCACATTATATGATTTTATTTCAAAATACCAGAGATAAAGGGCAAATTAAAGTATTGGCAAATCAAGTTCAATTACCACATTTAAATGCATGTTATCAAGATGCAACAAGTATTGATCATGGTTATTTATTAATTGATTTTCATCCTAGAACTCCTGAGTCTTTGAGATTAAGAACTGATATTTTTCATCCTTGGGTAACACAAAATGAACGTGGTCCCATCATTTATACAAAACTATAAATTCCCCATGTTCTAATGAGTTGATGTTAGTTAGTCAAAGTTTGTCAACGACTACACATCATCATGGTATCATTCATACAATCTTTGGAACAACTTGGTCAAGAAACAAGTCCATTTGCAAGACAAAAATTACTTAAGAAAGGTTTTAAGAAAATTTTAAAATGGTTTACATTAGCAAGTAGAATCATACTGAATAAGAAAATTAAATTGCCAAAACAAACTTTAACTTATATGGATAAACATAAACAAGATCTTGAACAACTTGCAAATCCTAGAGTTGATCTTGCAACAAAACAAAACATTATTTTAAAACCAGGAGGTGGTGGATTTTTTGGTGGTGTTATCATTCGTAATTTAATTCGATGGGATGGTCATAAGACAAGTAGATCATTCTATTCACCATTCAAAAAAACAAAGAGTAAGAAACAAAAGTCACCTAAAAGGAAACGAAAATCCCCTAAGAAAAGATCAAATAATTCATCAAGCTCTAGAGAGATAAAAAATCAACGAAAGGTAGGACCTAAATATATGTACACAAATTTTGAAATTGCACCTCATAGATCTCCATCTACAAAAACAAAAGCATTACTTGTGAAAAATCTTCAAAGACAAAGAAAAGTATCACCACTTAAGTTAACACGTGTAGTGTCAATAACAAAAGATGGTGTTAAAAAAAATCATGAACCAATGTATTCTGTAATAAAACCAAGTCAAAATGTACTGCATGACCCAATGGGTTCTAGACAAAATACAGACCATGTACCATTAAAAGAAAAGATTCCCACAATGGCACGTTTTACAGCTTTAAATACACCTAAACCTGTTAAAGGGATAAGGTCTTACTTTAAATAATATAAAGTTTGCACATGTATAAATAGCATTACATTTTTATATTTGTTTCATTTAATCATTAGATTCTATAAGATCAAGATGGTGAGACAAAATAAGAAACAAAAAATTCCTTTAGTTAAAAAATATGGTGGTATGTTAATAGGTTTAAGTCAAACTCCTCCAGCATTTCAAAAACAAATTATGAAAAATGCACCTAAAGAATTAATTAATTGTGTGTCAGAATGTTGTCATAATCTTTTAAAAGGCAACATACATCTAACAAAAAGTCAGAAACAAAAATTACATCCAAAGCGTCAACAACTACGAGCACTCGCTAGTAAATCAATAACTCTTAAAAAGAAAAAACAAATTTTAAATCAAAAAGGTGGTTTTTTACCATTACTTGGTTTACTTGGACCTGCTATAGGAGTTGCAACAAATCTTGCAAATAAATTAGTCGATAAAATATGAAAAAGATGGCTATTGTACCTTATCAAATGTTAGAAGATATGCAACATTTTAGAAATGAAAAAGCTCAAAGACCAAGATTACCCCCTAACCCACAAGTTACAAATACTGCACAACTTCAAAATGATTTATCATCTGTGTTAGGAAATTCAGAGTTGTCCGAAAGTGAGAAAGAACAAAAGTATGGGGAAACTTTACAAAAATTTCAAATGTCACATAAGAAAGCATTACAACCAACATTGGTTCCATTGCCTGAGTCAGGAGAAAAATCATTATTTTTACGAGATCGTATTATAGAAAGTGTCCCTGTTACAATGAGACGTAAAGCAACTTCATTATTATCTGCTTTATCATCTCATCCACACATGAGTTGGGATGATCAGGGTGTATTAAGTTACGATGGAGAAGTCATAAAAGGTTCAAATATCATAGATTTAGTCAATGATGTTCTTAGACACCGAAAAGGTTTTAAACCGAGTGGATGGGAAATGTTTAGTCGTGGATTAAAAGATATAAATATCCCTCAAGATTTTGTTGGTAATCGTGAACGTTGGTTATGGATGAATAGACAACCTATACCCAAACCCAGTAAATATCAAAGTTCTCCAGAAGATAGTTGGTCTGAAACTCCTCAATCCTCCCCTCCAAAACGTAAAGTTCGTCGAGGTTATAGAGTGCAGTGGAGTGAAGACACACCAAAGTCAGCACTAAAGCGTAAATTGACAAAACGTAGATTATCTGAAAAATGGGAAGCTTATTGAATGATTTATTATCTGAAATATATTACAATACAAAACATCCTGCTGGTTATGGTGGTATACAAAAATTGTACAAAGCAGCTCATAGTAAAGATAATTCCATCACAATTGATCAAGTGAAAAAATGGTTGAAAGGAGAAAGAACTTATACTTTACATAAACCCATCCATAAAAAATTTTCAAGACGTAAGACTATAGTGGGTGGTATTGATCATCAATGGCAGATTGATTTAGCAGACTTACAAAGTTTACAATCTTACAATGACCAATTTCGTTATTTAGTTTGTGTTATTGATGTATTTTCCAAATATGCATGGGTAATACCCATTCACAATAAAACAGGAGAGACATTAACAAAATCTTTTCAGAGTATTTTGAAAACTTCTGGACGTAAACCATTATCATTACAATCTGATAAAGGTTCTGAATTTAAAAATAAAGACGTGCAAAAATTTTTAAAGAAACAAAACATTCATTTCTTCACAACAGAAAATCCTGAAACCAAAGCTAGTATTGTTGAACGTTTTCAACGTACATTGAAAACACGAATGTGGAAATATTTTACACACAAACGTACATTAAGGTACATTGATGTGTTGGAAAATTTAGTTGATGGATATAATCATAGTTTTCATCGAAGTATTCAGAGAACTCCTGCTTCAGTATCATTAGAAAATGAAGTAGAAGTATCTCAACATTTGTATGGTAAAAAAAAGTCTAAAAAGAAAAAAATACAATTTAAAGTTGGTGATATAGTACGTATTAATAAAACCAAACGTACATTTGAAAAAGGGTATTTACCAAATTGGACAAAAGAGTTATTTAAAATTACTCATGTAAAACATACAATACCACCCACTTATAAACTTGAAGATATGGGTGGTGAAAATATACAAGGGACATTTTATTCACAAGAAATTCAAAGTATAAAAGATGATAAAAAATATATAATTGAATCAATTCTTAATAGACGGTCAAGACGTGTGGGAAAGAAAATTATTAAAGAACTTAAAGTACATTGGGAAGGTTATCCAAAGAAATTTGATAGTTGGATAGCAGAATCAGATTTGATATAAAAAGAATATGTCATTAAATGAAACTTCATTACCTAATGAAACCACAAGTGTTGATGTACAAAGTCAACAAAGTCAACAATTTAAAATTTGTGGAAATCGTGTTGCAAAAAATCAAGTCACTTATTTCACACAGATTATTATCATTTATGGTATTATAATTACTGCCATTGCACATTTGAGTTTACAAAGCCCTGATAAAGAATTGTGGTTAGTGTTATTAAGTAGTTCATTAGGATATATTCTTCCAAGTCCAGGTTTAAAATATTTGAAACAACCACAAGATAAGAAAAATGAATTCATTTTACGTAACACTTCTCAGTGATAGTTCTATGGATATGTTTCCAAATAATACCCAATGTTGTTTTCAAACACAATTATCTAAACCCATTCATGTTGATAAAGAACATTGGGAAGTGGGATTAGTTGAAGTAATTTTACCTTCGGAAGCAAAAAATATTACAGATGAAGAATCTGTTTTTAAAATCATTGTGACAGATAGCAAAATATCAAATCGTATTAATAAAACGAATTTGAAACATACATTACACAAAGGTGTTGCTGCTGTTGAATTAAATATTTTATCAGGTGCATATTCAAATGGCGGTCATGTCATAGATGCAATGCAAACAGAAATTCAAGAAAAACTTGGAGACATATTTAAATCATTTGATGTATTATTTCATGTTGGATTTTCAACTCTCCAAGGGCGTGTAAAAATAGTAGGAAATAGTATTGGGAAAGTGGGTATTGCAATGTCAGAAAGTTTATTACAAAAATTGGGATGTAAAGACAATATTTTTCCTGTCATTTTTCCTAACACATCAAAAGGTGCATTTAAATATAATGTGGACTTAAATGTGGATTTCAATCAAATCTTTATTTATTCTGACATAGCAGATTATACATTTTTAGGTGATATTGAAGCACCTATTTTACGTGTGATTCCATTTGAATCACATAAAGAGTCTCTACATACTCATATAGAATTTGATAATGTACATTATGTACCAGTATCAAAATCTTATTTTGATCAGATTAGTATAAATATAAATGGGAACACTGGTAAACCCATTCAGTTTGCAAGTGGCAAGACAGTTGTCAAGTTGCATTTTAGACAGAGACATAAATTAAATTTGTAAAAAATGATGCCGGTGTATCAAGGTGTACCACGGCAATATGGATATGGATTAGGGTCTATTTTTCGCACAGCAATAAGAACAGCTGCACCATTTATAAAACCAATTGCAAAAAATGCATTTCAAACCTTAAAGAGAGATGGATTAAGACATGGTTTAGAAATAGCAAATGAATTGATAAAAAAACGTAAAGCACCTAAAGACATTTTATTAACTCATGGAAAAGATCTTTTGAAATCAGTTGGTGAATCTGCTTTAGGTATAAAAAGACAAAAACAAGAACGAAAACGTCAGTCTGTGGTTCGTTCTCGTAGAGGTAAGACACGTCAAAGACAAGCTTATTCAAAACGAAAATCAAGACCACTTGATATATTTGATTGAAAAAAAATCATGATGTTACATGGATCTTGCGAACATTTTGGTAGTAGTTTTGATCCAGATAATGTATCACCAACATCAAGTGGTATAGAAAATATTGGTGAAATTGAACAATTTCCTATTGCATCTTTAAATAATTCTTCACCAATAGAATTTTTAATTCCAAGACAAACAACCAAGTGGTTAGATCTTGCAGCATCTACACTTGAAGTTCAATTTAAAATTACAAAACAAGATGGGAGTGTTTTGGCTGGAGATACACAAATTGCTCCTATCAATAATTTTTTTCATAGCATGTTCAGTAAAATTGATGTTACACTGAATGGCAATCTTATCACCACCAATACAGATCTTTATCCTTATAGAGCATATTTTGAGAATTTTCTTAGTTATTCAAAAGATGTGAAAAAAACACATCTAGCTGCTAGTGAGTTGTGGTATAGAGATACTCCTGGACACCTCACAGAAACTAGTAAAGCTTCGTCAAACAAAGGTTTGACTGAGCGAGCTAAAATAATTGGTGGTAGCAAAAATGTACAACTAAGAGGAAAACTGCATTTAGATCTGTTTGTGCAAGATAAGTATTTACCAAATGGAGTTGAGATGAGAATTAAATTGCATCGTGCTCCAACTAAATTTTGTTTGATTGGTAGTGAACATGGAAAAATAGAAATTCAAAAAGCCATATTCAGAATACCGGCATTGGATTTATTTCCAAAATTTGCGAATGATCTTAATGCACAAATAGATCGAACAAATTATAAAATGCCCATAAGACGTAGTGAAATTAAAACTTTTACTATTGGAAGTGGTCTTCGTTCAAAAATAGAAGACTATCTGTTTCATAAACAGATGCCAAAACGAATTATTTTTGGTTTAGTTAGTAATAGAGATATAAATGGAGATGTTGGCAGTAATCCATTTAATTTTCAACATTTCGATTTGAATAAGTTGGAAATCACAATAGATGGACATTCCATTAAAGCACGTCCCTTTGAACCGAATTTTGAAGGTGGACTTTATCTAAATTCATATTTATCATTGTTTGAAGCTATGGGCTATTTTGGACAAAATCAATCATTTAATTTATCTTTGCAGGATTATGCAAAAGGGTATACCCTTTGGGGTATTGATTTGACACCTGATCAGAGTAGTAGTGGGCCCTTGGCTCACCCAATAAAGTCTGGCAATCTTAGGTTTGAACTTCAGTTTGCTCAAGCTCTTCCAGAGGTGATCAACGTTGTTGTCTATGCAGAATTTGATAGTGAGATAGAAATCAACAAATTCAGAGAAGTGATATTTGACTATTAAACAAGATGAGTCAGTGTGAACATTGCAAGATGTGTAAAGAAAAAATACAAACATTATTTCAAGAATGTGTAGTGATAGAACTGACAAAATCCATTCAACAGAAAATGAAAAATATCTGTGAAGAAGAAAATCGAACCAACACAACAACATTAATAGATATGAACATTGCAGAGTGTTTACAGAAAGTGTGTCCAGTGACTATACTATATAATCTACACAAGAGAGCAAGAAAAATAAACTTATTAGAATATTGTGCTCATATAGACTTTGAAATAGACTGCCAAAAAGACATTCAAAAGTGGGCAGATTTAGTGAAAAGAGACTGGTCATATTATACAGGATATCTTGATTAATGGCTCCGTGCCAGCCTTTTTCAAGGCTAAGAAGATGGAAACCATACAATTACAAACTATACTTGACAGTTCTCAAAGGTTATCATCCTTAAAAGGAAAAGTGTGTTCAAAAGACTTGTTACCAAAACGAAAACCTAAACACAGACAAGCATATATTGTGAACACAGATTCATCAAAAGAGCCAGGAGAACATTGGATAGCAATATATTTTAAAGACAATCATTCTGCTATCTACTTTGATTCATATGGTTTACCACCATTAGATAGAGACATATACAATTTCATAGTGAAAAATACAGATTCCTGGACAATAAATACAATGAGACTACAAAGTGAATTTACTGTTGTGTGTGGAATGTACTGTATATTTGCTTTAGATCATCTTGCAAGAGGATATGATTTAGAGACAGTTCTTACTATCAAATTTGATCCAAGAAATTTCCAAGAGAATGATAGAGATGTTCGACGATGGTTTGAGCAAACTTATAGACATTATTTGAAATAACTGTAATAAATATCAGGTGTCAAAACAATCCCACAGAGGTAATTTTTTACATCTTTTAGTTTTTTAAGTTTTTTTATTAAAAGTCAATCATCTATTATATAATTTTCGCCAGACATTTGTGTAACAGAGAGATAGGGTTTTTAGTTATTTTTTATATTTGTTTCAAGATCAGATCACTTGAGTGATATCAGTTTTTTATTTGATACCCAAGATTGTTTTCAAAAAACAATCTTGGGTATCAAATAAAAAAGCTAGCATAAAAAAGAATCTTGATGTAAATAGGTTTTCTCATGGATAGGCAAACTCAGATCTCGGTGTATATATGTTCAGAGTTCATTTCAATATAATGATTCAACTTTAAATACAGTTTTGTCTTTTGTTAAAACCTCTGTGATAGTTTAGTCGATTTTTGTTAGGTTAGTCCTATAATCCCTTTTTTTATCACCGTGTCCCTATTATCTCCCACCAGTAAAAAAGAGTTAAGAGTCACTTCTCTTTTTCACTGAGAGTATTAGGCTTTAATATTGTATGCATACTATTCGAAAACTTTTATAGTGTAACCTGATATACAGTTTATACTGTAGAGATAATTTTGATTGCTAAACATACAATGAATACTATTCTTACTATAGAAAAAACAACTATCACAGAGAGTTCGACCACAACGCGAATCACTAAGTTTTTTTTATTTTGTGCATGTGTTCTTGTGTTTTATTGTAAGCATAATTTCCTTATACTTACAACAAAACACAAGAAGACAAGCACACAATTTCCCCAGTTATAGAAGTTGTATACACAGGGTGGAGAGATGACAAAACCCAAAACCATATGGATAACCCCTAATATAAAATGATTTTAAATTAATATAGACATTGGGTCACACTCTAGGGAGGGAACTGTTTTTTGTCTTTTTATAACAAAGACTTGATTGTGTACATGAGAAGATCTCTTTCTAATAGTGTGGTTGGCCCTGAAAAGGGCCGTTTTAAAGCATCTTCAGTTCCATAGAGAGCTATGTGTTGAAGCCATCTCTGCTTCGGTGAAGAATTCACCTTCCCACACGTCTATGGTTGTTGCTAGCATCTCTTCTTCTGTAAAGCAATCTTGCTCCCATGTGTAGCTTTTCCCCACAAGAGCTTCCTCCTGCAAATGTACGGGGAGATCAAACCAGTGTTTAGGTCGATTCTTGTACTGGATCTCCCCGAACGGACGTGTGGCGGTTTTGATGAAAGGGTGGTCTTCAATCTTCTTAAGTTGTTCTTCCATCGAAAGTGTTGCCGACCACCACTTTCTCAAAGCCAAGGCGAATTCTTCATCGGCTCTCTGTTTCTTGGTTCTCTCATAACTCTCTACGGAACTGTAATTGATCTTCGTTGGCTCCATGTCTTTTTCCTCTCTGTCAAAAGATGATTTTCTTTAGTCAGACGATGAAATGTATCCAAACCCTCAACTCACCTTCTTTCTATAGACAATCTGAGGATCGAAAATGCACTGAAGAACTCTCATGCGACAATTCGATCGAGTGTGGGAAAAAATCCAGGTCTGGGGTGCATAAAATATTTCCTTATAAAATAAAAACTTGCAAAATAGAAAAATAATTTGCAAACACAAAAAATATTTTCTTAGAAAATATATTTTGTGTTTGCAAATTTATTTTCACAAAAAAACTTTTTCATAAAATTATGAAAAAGCTTTTTGTAAAAATAATTTGCAAACACAAAATATATTTTCTTAGAAAATATTTTTTGTGTTTGCAAATTATTTTTCTATTTTGCGAAACACAAAAAAACAAAAAATATTTAAGCTAAACAAAAATTATATTGCAAACCACAAAAACATTTAAGCTAAACAAAAAATTAATTTGCAAACTACAAAAAATAAATTAATGTGCAGTGGAAACTTATAAGCCAGAAATGTACTATAGGATCTGGTCATAAAGCATGATGCGGAGGCATTATAGCCCCAAGCATTTTTAACACTGAGTTTCCCATAGGGTCCATTGCCTTAGTGTTAAATTGTGTAACTTATAGCCCCAAGAACTTATAGACCCAAGAACTTATAGCCCCAAGAACTTATAGACCCAACATGTATGCACTGTGCCACCAGTGCATACATGTTGGGTCTATAAGTTCTTGGGGCTATAAGTTCTTGGGTCTATAAGTTCTTGGGGCTATAAGTTACACAATTTAACACTAAGGCAATGGACCCTATGGGAAACTCAGTGTTAAAAATGCTTGGGGCTATAATGCCTCCCCTAACTACTCAGGCATTTCGTCCTAAGTCAATTCGCCCAAAAACCTGATTTTCTTTTGGTACGTGTGTGTAATGGGGGGAGGCGGGGAGAATACCCTTCTAAGTGTTTTCGAATGAAGACGATATCCCCAAAAGTTTTGAACCCTGTCCAATAAACATGGAATTATTTAAAAAGAATTTCCCGTGAACCACAAATCACAATGCTCTGAGGTGAAGTGTACAACTTCTTTTAGTGAACGAGATACAAGTTTGTACCTGGAACGTTTCTTGTTTTCGTTCTAATCAGAGCGTTTGCATGATATACGCACAAACTGGAAGTTTCCATGTGCCTTTTCTCGCTCACTTGTGCTTTCACAAACAGTTCTCTTATCAAGTTTCTATTTTGACAGGTGAGGTTCCACAGCGTTTTGTTTTCTAAGTCAATTGAATCTTTCTGAGAATTGAAAATTTTGCACCAATTGGACCAAGAATTACCTCCAACGTACACGCACGCACGCGCACTATATAACACTGAATCGCAAATGTTCATTCCATTTATTCAGTGCACGTTCGCCTGCATATACTCGGAAAATGTGCTACCTAAATAATGTCGTGTCCAATCCTCATGACGTTTCAATTGACTTGGGAAACAAAATAATGGAACCTTATTTATAGTGGATCGACTAATGTGTAACATTCGTTATGTCTACATTGTTATTACATAAACTGTTTCTTTTATTTTGCACAAGCGTAACAAACATTCATTGCGAACTTGGGGTTTAGCTACCGTGTCTGCAAAGCATTCCGCCAAGAAAGCCCAACGACATTTTAAGAAGTTAACTCTGTATCACCTGAGTTGTGTTCCTCAAATCACAGTACTCTCATTCAAATGCAGGATTCATAAGACGAACATATACATGTATAAACAATTTTCTTTTTTTCTGGGTTTTCTCTTGATTTCACAAAATTTTGTTTAAGAAACCTCGACCCACTGTTGTAAATGCATTACGACCAGCTCACGATCTGATGGATAACAAGCCTTTTTATTGTTTTGCTATATGTCGTCTGGTAGATACTTTAGGTAAATATTTATTGGTCGAATTTTAATATTTACAATGTTTTATAATTAATTCAAAATGACGATACAATGTACAGTACAGTCGCCATGGACTGGTCTTAATCCACGCGTGGGAAGTGATGTCCACGCATGCGTTTACTGGGTAATAAAAATCATGATCAGCAAAATTTTAATTAATGAAGCACCGGGTTGTACCCGGTGCTTCATTAATTAAATTTTTGATGGTTATTCCTTAAATTAGTGTTTGGAATCTTATATTGTTACGTCCATGGAAATATTGCCCACCTGTGTAAAGTGACCAATCCACGGCGGCAGTTCTGTATCTACAGAGAGTATGAACAAAACTCGAACACCCAGTTGCCTCGATACAAAAAAACTCGCATCCAATAACCACGTACGATCGCATGAAGGCAAACTCAGAAGTGAAAGTCGTGATTGAGGATAATTGTCGGGACAAACATCGACCTATGTCACGAAATCACTGTATTGTGCACAGGTGTTTCAAACAGAATTCACCGAGTGATCAGGAGGACATCTTTATCTAGTATTTTGCAAATATGATGAAATATTCGTTAAATTAAATAACGACCGGCGAACCTGCTGCTAAAAAAATCAAGGTCTGAGATTGTCCAAAAAACAACATATTACGTTATTCTGTAATAGCAACTAATAATAACAGATTTGTCGCGGTTCTCGGGTGAGAAGGCCTTGGTTACCGCTGTACTCCCAACTGCCTCCCTATTCCATGCTTCTTCTCTCCTCTCAGCAGCACTTGGAGACGAACTGCTTGATGACATCACTTGCCCCATTCTTCCCAATCTCCCCGATTAGCATATCAAATCTCTCCTTTGAGTCTCTCTCTAACCACATTTCTTCATTCTCCCATCCAACTTTCCCATTATACTCACAGATAATCTTATCCTTTTAGACTGGTATTTTGGGCATTCTAGAAGAACGTGTTCCAGGGTCTCCACCACACCCAAATTACACATCTGGCGCTCCTTTTTACTGTTTTATTCAATTTTTCCCCTCAGCTCCAGGGACCGCGACCTCAGCTTTAACAACAGTGACCCCCGCCCCCTCCAAAGGTGCCATCAAGGTACTTTTTAAAACCAGGCTTCTCTTTATCACGCAGGCCACCCAAAGACCTCTTTGATTTGACCCCCTCTCGCCAGTTGAGGTTACCATCCTCCATGACCCTTTCTCTGACGATTTGTCCCCCTGGTTTGCCCCAACGTCTAAGTCCGAGATCCCCAATGAGTAGTTCTCTATTAGATCCCTCTCTTGGACCATCCATCCTGTCTTGATATTTGAGTTGAAAATTCTCTGGAACATTACTTTACACCATCGGCTGTCGGGGAGATTTACCAAATAATTAAGATAACCGAGTTTCAATAAGTCTATCCTGTCCTTGATCCTCACCCACTCAAGCTCACCCCTGATTGCTTTTAGTGCTGCGGCATTACTCGACCCCGTTATCTATCGGACTGCATCGTTCTGCAGTGTTTCCGAGCTCTTTCTTCCGGTTTAGGGGTACCACTTCCTACCATATGTTATACTGGGCAGACCCACCATTTCCCAAATGGTTTTCCCCACTAAAACCTTATTGAAACTGTTTCTCCCTTTTCCTTTCATTTGGATAGGGATTCGCCTCCCCTTCAGAATCAATTTATTTGTGTGGTTTCGGTAGATGCCTCTCCCTGTGATGTTTATATTTACCCGCAGATACTTGTAGTCACCTGTCTCTCCTACACTAAGAAGTTTGCTGCTTCCTTCGGGAATACAGAACTCCCCCACTCTCCGCCTTTGCGGCCTACAGGTATAACTTTGCTCTTGTTTTCATTAAGTTCGAGTCTCCATTTGCTCCCATATTTCCCAACAATTCCCAGCATTTTCGCTAGCCCCTCTTCGCTTTCTGACACTAGCACCATGTCGTCTGCAAAAAATAGCCCTGGGATCAGCAAGTCAACAACTGCTACTCTCTCGTCGCTATGCAGGAGTTATCTCCTAAACCTTTGATGTACAATACAAAAAGAATTGGCGAAAGAATACACCCCTGTTTTAGGCCTATTTCCATTGGCACACGTTTTTTTTGTTATGTTACCCAGGCTAAGTTCATTCTGTACATCTTTATATAATGCCTTCAGAATTCCAACAAACTCTCCTCCCAAGCCCAAAGTCTCAAGCTTTAGCCACATACCCTCCATCCATACTCTGTCGTAAGCCTTTTTTTACATCCAGAAAAGCCATAAACATTTTTTTCTTTTTTACTTTCGCGGATTCTATCATTTGGGATAGCGTTAAAAAATGGTCAGTGACTCTCCTGCCCTTCCTGATGCCATTCTGAATCTCTCCCCAAAAAACCCTTCTCCTCAATCTCCTCCTCTAATCTCCCATACAGGACTTTACAGAAAACTTCTCCAATATTGCTACTGACAGAGATCCCTCGATAATTATCTAACACGTCTTTTTCACCCTTTTTGTGAATAAATGTCACTTTGCTTTCTCTCCACTCTTTTGGGACCTCTTGTTTTTCAACTCACTGATAAGATATCGCTGCGGACGGACAAACGGACAGACGAACAGATGAACATAATCAGTATACCCCCTATTCCCTTCGAGAGTGGGGGTATAATTATTACCGATCGTTACCCTTTCAACTGAGTTCCGGAATTATGCAACATAACATTATTTTTGATAAAATGAGCGAATCTATTTTGTGAACTATTGACGTTTCAGTAATAATTTAATCCCACAGCCCAATTGGGCTGTGAGATTAAACTATAACTGAATCAACCTCACCTTTTTGTATTTATATTGTCGTCTTATCATTCAAGAACAAATTATCTTTTACGCAAAAAATTATGCATGCTGCCTTTGAAGGGCTAATGGTGCGCTCATCATCAACCTATAATTTTGCTGTTTGGTCGAACCTAAGGATGACTGGTGCCGTATATTTGCACCTGTCCCATGACGCAGGCACATCTTTGTAAATAACATTTCGAGACTTGGTCAAAAGCGACATCAAACTCAATTAGCTCGTCTTCTGTGCGTTGTTTTTGTGAGTTTGCCGATGTTCTCTTACTCTAGATTTAACATTTTGAGCCCTGGCGGCCGATTTTCAAACCAGCAACATAAACAGGATGGCTATTCACTAAATGTGTGGGGTAGACCAATCAATGTTTTCAACGTGCAGCCCCAAGGCTGCACGTTGAAAATATTGATTGGTCTACCCCAAATAATGAATATGGACTCTTCTAATTGGTGCCATTGAACTGACATGGAAGATGCCACTAGAGTTCAAAGGGTTAAAATTCTTCGTTGGAACGAATTCTATAGACTAGTTTATTTACAAGATAAAGGCTGTGGATCGGAAAAGCGGATGGGCTGTTTTTGATATATTTGTGTAGTTTGGCACTGGTGACCTGTTGTCAGGTAATATTTGAAACACATTAATTATCCTAGCCTCGCCTAAACCTATAATGCAGTACACCAATAACCAACATCGACATAACGCAGTCTTCCCAAGTAAAATAAATATTTCTCGTTCACCTGGCTGGATGTTATTGGGAATTAATTAATATTTTTCTCACTACCACCACGAAGGTTCTGCGAACATAAAACTTGCCGCAGGTAATCTGGAGCTAAAACATTATTCATAATTAAATAAGCGTCTGTTTACCCCATGAATTCATGCAATCGCGCCTGTTGGATAGCAAATTAACGGAAATAGATTTTACCTATTAAAACAGTTCGGCGAATGAAGAGCCATTCCCGATTCCATTGGTGTTGCTTATTTTCTATGAACTGAATCCAGAAAAAGTAATAAAATGTGTGCAGTTTTTGAGGCAAACTGCAGATTGTGAGAATAACAAATAGAGCTCCAAGAATGACAAGGCCTCTTGGGTTTCGTCTAACGAACACGATACAAAAGGGACGTGGGAAGCAGCTCGAACTTGTCAAGAAAGGTGCACATTTGTTTTCATCAATTTTAACAAATTACCCCGGGACAAAACAATGTTTTGGCCCAATGGGGAAATATGTTTCATATGGAACCAAAAAGGTGCATTTTCTAGACTTTAAAGGTCGAAGTAGAGGCAAAAGAAACGAAAGGTTCTTTGATCACATCATTAGAGTGTAGAGTTCGTGCACCCTCTTCCCGCTGATTCTCTATAATATTGCAATGACCGGTTGGTAGGCACACGATGGCCCATTGGTTGGAGACATGGACTTGAAACCAAACGTTCGACGACTCAATCCTGTTCAGCAGTAACTAAGTTGTGCCCTTGCACAAGATAATTGATCTCGATTGCCCACTTGGGGGCACAGTGGCGCTATGTATTAAGGCGTACTGCGTTGGTTTTCTTGCCGTCAATCGCTATTAACTCACTTAAACAGAGTTAATAAGTTGAGAATCCCCGACAGTTGCTCGCCGCCTATCGGGGATTCTCTACAGGGAGAACCAACTTCCTCCACCCATAAAACTGGCCAACACGTTGCGCCTTGTCTGTTGAAAGCCACGTTAAACCCCAATAAACAAACAAACAGATTGGTTGTAAAGACAATGCTGGTCTAAATTCTCCACCCTTCTCTATCTCTCTCTCACTCCCTGGCTGTCTCTCTCTCTCTCTCTCTCTCTCTCTCTCTCTCTCTCTCTCTCTCACATACACACACACACACACACACACACACACACACACACACACACACACACACGCACGCACACAACTACGTCTGGACGTTTTGTGTGAGGGTGGGGCACGTGCCTAAGCCCCCGTGGCACTCTGCCTGTAAATTGGGTTACCAAACACCCACTCAGTTAAGCTTTCATCCAGAAAAAGAGACCTGTATTGTTATCACAAAGCGGCCTTCCCTTTGCGATCTGATCCCGACACAAGTCACCATTTCCAATTGACCAAATTTTACATTTATACTATTTATATGTTAATTTATATGCCAGGTTTATTTCTTATCCTTCTCCTGAATGTAACCCACACAGCTTTCCTAAAATCATAAATTTTCTGAGTGCTCTCCCTATTGACCCTATGATAAGAAAACAATATTTCATTTCAACATGTCTGTTGACTATTTTGTAACCTTTAGTCACTAGTCCAAACTTGGACCCAAAGGCCGAAATATACATATTTATTTTGGTGCGGTAGTACGTCCTCGGGACGTACCACTCCAAACAATATATTATGGCCTTTGCCTCCATGTTTGGTCTACTTAATAACGTGATAGTCTATCACAAACTGGAACATCTGCTCATAACTCCTCCCGTTGTACAAAAAACGCCCACACCTACTCATTGTTTTTGTTTTTTTGCATACCTGTCAATCTTGTCTCGACGAAGTGTGGACAGGAAGATATCTCACAGAATTATGAAGACTTCTGAGCAGTCATTCAACAGTGGAATTTTGGTTTAGCGAAAGGTCCCACGACACCATGATTTGAGGCGTAAGTTTTGACAGGTCCCTCCCACCCCACCCCCCCCCACCCCACTGTAGAACGGTAGGCAACACAGAGCATGAATGATAAATATATCAGCATCTCGACTACGGACCCGTGTGACTCCTACCATGTCTACCTGTCCGTCTGGAAAGTGTTAAACGGGAGGATTGCAATTCCTTTAACCCTTTACCCAACGTAACGACCAAAACCGGCCAGTGCTTTTCTCAAAAATCGCCACTTAATTTTCATTATTTTTTTCATTTTTTTGTCTCAAAAACATAGGTTATGACCCCTCGTTGGAACGAGCTCGACGAGATCGTTCCAACGAGGGGTCATAACCTATGTTTTTGAGATAAAAAATGAAAAAAATTAGTTATTCAAGAATTTTTTTTGCAAGTGTCGTCTGCTTTTCATGTTAGGTAAAGGGTTATTGAAATATTGTGAAATCAAGATCGAATTAAGAAAAGGCCATCGAAACGAGCATTTGAGATTCACTGTTCACTGCTCTAGCATGTTTTGTTTTTGTTTTGACTGTTGAGATTCTAGTGTTGTTGGGTCGGGGCGTTGGGGGATTTCGATCGGATTACGACGCAGTCGAAATTTTCTGCCCGCTTTCTGTAATCACAGTGCAATACCTATCAACAGCGTGAAGTGTATAAGCACCAGAAACGAAGTTTCAGCTGATTGGTCTCCAAGTTAAACCCAAAGGTTCATTAATTAAAACTTCGTTTTTACTTATAATAACCCTTTTGAGATATTATCCGTATTAAAGCTCACTCGCCGCATTGATCATCCCCAAAAGTTGTTGGATTGAATTTGTTTAGTGACAACGTCACTAAAAGGAGCTCACTAGGGTCAGGAAAAAGATTGTTAAAGCAAACGCTATACCTCTTGTTCCACATGAGAACACAATTGTTGCAAAACAAGTGAACAATGAGATACATTTTGAACAAACTCACATTTCACGGACATTATGTCTGTGGAAATCTATTTCCTCAAAATGAATTGCAATTTTGTTAAACCGTCTGATGTTGTTGCCTTTATCAACTACAAACTCCAGTTCCTTATAGTGCATACTGTTAGCTAGTTAATCCTCTGCAACTTGGAATTTAACCAATTAAATCTTGTTCAATGAGCTCTGTCAAACAAGATTTAAGTGGTGACATTTCCAGTTGTATTGTATGAAAAATTTGCAGGCTCAATTTTTTTACATCAGTGTGCATGGGGTTAATAATACACCCTTGCATAGACCCCTTTGCTTTATTGTGCACCCAATATCATTGATGAAAATGTTAGCTTTGCCCGCATCCCTGTTAGATGATTTCACCAAGGTCTTCTTTGTCTCTACGTACCTCTTTTTCAGATTTCATTGCTTTTCCTAGTGACCGTCCGACGTTGCTGTCTTCGTCAGCCACAAACCCCATCTTACAGTATATACCTTTACATATAAGTTAATTAAACCAGTGCACATTGGTGTCAAAATACTACAAGTTCAAGACCCAGGCCATATTTCCCATAATACAACTAGAATTTTAACCAATTCAGTCTTGTTTGGTCGAGTTCATTTACTTTGGTCAAATACGTAGTTGCGTTGTGAGAAAAATTAACAGGCTGAAAATTTAGTTTTTTAACGTCAGATTTGCAGAATTTTGGAAAATACACAGAAACGTAGCCTAGATTTTTTTTTTGCTTTATTGTGCAGCCAATAGTTGAATGCACTTCTGTTGGCATCGCATCCCCGCTGGATAATTTTACCTATTTCAATTTAATTGCATTTCCGAATTACCGTCTGCTATTGCCCCACAAACTCCAAAGTTCAAGTCATTAAGGTACATACTAGCTAGTGAGAGTACAGTTGCCGTGAACTGGTCGAAATCCACACGTGGGCAGTGATGTCAAATCATCATCAGCAAAATTTTACACTCTAAAATCGGTTGGGTTAAAAATCAACCCAAATCGACTGGGTTGAGTGAATATGAACCCAAATTGGGTTCATATTCACTCAACCCAGTCGATTTGGGTTGATTTTTAACCCAACCGATTTAGAGTGTACTTACTGAAGCACCGGGTTGTAAGCATCTGCACACTGATGCCAAAACAACTAAATTTCAGCCTGTAATATTTTGCCACAATGTACTCTGTCAAACAGAATTTAATTGGTTAAATTTCCAGCTGTATTGCTGGACATCAGCAGTGTTAAGAGGGTTAAAACATAAATAGCAATGAAGCATTGACGTTTTTCTGCCTTCATGTGTAGCCAATGGATGAAAGGACTGGTATTGGCAGTGCATCCCTGCCAGATGATTTTACCTATTTCTTTTTACAAAGAACAAAAAGGTACTTTAAAAATTAGACACTGAGGTGTCGACTTATTTGAACTTGCTGGACGATTCGAATTGAAAGCCAAATCGCTCAGTGCAAGTAGTTCAGAACAAGACGGAAAGAACAAGCAGGAAATAATTATTGCCTGTTATCGGGAGATTGTTTCCTGCTCACATATTATGTTTTGGTGTTTGTGGACACTCTTACTTTCTCAAATATACTTTTTTACGTTTCAAAAGACACGTACGCGCACTTTCTATGACTGAATTTAATTTATACCATGTTTACCTATTCTACAATATATGGAAAGCCTATGACATAAATTTTAGCTTTACACACCAACCGTTGTGAACACGCCAGCAATGGGATTTCAGTAGTTAAATTTTACACCTACAGTAGAACTACATCCAAGATGACCTGTGGTGTCCTCGACCTGAATGCAAACTTGTCTAAACTTAACGCACGTCGCCTCGAGAAGAGTGAAATAAAAGTAGCAATTATTTATTACGTTTTTAAATGGGTTTACCTCATAAGATGCCAAAAATTAACAAACATACATTGTCTCATGTTAATAAATCGTCCATTACTCGAAATAGTTTGTTATTATGTCAATAAAACGAAAAAGGCTCTGTTCTTTTTCCATTTCATTTCGGCGATAAAATTGACAGCGGACGTACCGCGGAAGCGGAAGTACCGCCCACCGATGCCCATGTAAACAAAAACAGATTCGCATGTATGTATGTATGCTGTTCAGTAAAATAAAAATAATAGCGACTCTCATTAATCTGACGATCATGGTATAAATAAAATATGCCCATACTTGCTTGGTGTACCAAATGTTCACCTCTCGTGGTGAAGTGGTGTTAACCACGCGCCGAAGGCTCGCGGTTAACACCACTTCACCACTCGTGGTAAACATTTGGTACACAAAGCTACTATGGGTATATTCTATATTTAACACCCTGTGAAATTTTTATCCCTATACTCCACTTTTGCGTTGACGAGACCAGAAGAGAAAGGTCGACGTCATCAACATGACAAATATGTCTTCGCATAACGACCCCGGAGTTTGAAAGTTTGCCCCTGGATTAAATGTCCGAATTGTTTTTTTCAAGCTGGAGTGCAAACGGTTATTGGACTTGATAGCTCTTTCACATATTTTTCAACTTGAACAGGGGCACTTCCTCTCCATTTGTGTAGATGTTGGATCATATGTATTAGCTGTGGTAAGCGTCATCGCGAGCAAGAAGTACATTTTACATGGGTCGATGTAAGCATCTCTAGTTTATATCGTACACCCCGTAGTGGTGTAGACATGTCCCCATCATTACCAGAAACAGCTATCAACGTCATGGCGAATAAAGATCGAACAAAGAAAAATAAAGTTGTTATTTGAGATACAATATTTTAGGGTATTCTTTTCGACAGATGTTTTTAACCCTCTGAACAGTGATGTCAAAATATAAAAAAAATCAGTCCGCAAATTTTTCCAGTATGCATCTCGGAATTAAGCCAATTCGATCTTGTGTGACAGAGCTCATTGGGCTCTGTCAAACACGATTGAATTGGATAAATTCCCAGTTGTATTATGGGAAAAATGTACTGCTTTAAATTTTGGTATTTTGACGTCTGTGTGCAGAGGGTTACTAAAGAAGCAGAGATAATTTCGACCAGATTAGTACGCTGCGTAGCTTCGAAATTCGATTCGATTCGATTTCGAAATTATTTCCCCCCAGATGTTCTCAAAATCCTACTAAGTGTCTATATACTTGAGACTTGGTGATGGAAGAATTCAAGGAAGTTCCTCTTCCGAAACGACTTTGATTCCGTTCGGGAATATATTGCGCATTTTTGATCGATTTACCGAAACAGAAGATTCGCCGATGCAGGCGATACTAGAATGGAGATTGGGAAAATTTACTTTTGTAAGAAGGTGAATTAGCTGAAACTCAAAGAAAGAGATGCGAGATTCGATTTGATTCGAAGTCATCTGCCTGATTTGATTCGGACTTCGATTCGACACGACATTTGAGATTCAAGGAGACCTAGACCAGATGACGACCTACTCTCATTGTCCACCTTTGTGATCACAGTTCTGTATGTTTCGACAAATAAAAATTCCTAACTATTTAGAAACTGCCAATAGTTTCCGCGTCTCAAACACACTGTGTTGGAGAAAGACGTCCGAGTTACGCATGGGTAATTATATTTTTGGTTATGCAGTTCAAAAGTCTAAATTATTATGAGCAGTTGATTCTACAAGATGATGTGGATATATCATATTTGACAGAGTAATCAGAACCTTCCAGCAATGTTATCCCTTTCGTCAACTCACGCGATATCAAAATGTTATTATCATTATTTTTCCCACATGTTATAAAAACAATCAACAAAATCATATCACGTGATCCTCATTGGCACGACCTCGTTGAGCTCGTTCCAATGAACGT
This sequence comes from Pictodentalium vernedei, assembly GCA_031216915.1. Lineage (NCBI taxonomy): Eukaryota > Metazoa > Mollusca > Scaphopoda > Dentaliida > Dentaliidae > Pictodentalium > Pictodentalium vernedei. The sequence continues at coordinate 247,624,942 of CM062297.1, read as the reverse complement.
CACATGATATGGTTTTGTTGCTTTTCGATCTCGCCAATCTCGTTAAAATGGGTGGACATAAGCTACGTTGAGAATGTTTCAATGAAGGGTCACATGGTTTTTATTTTTTTTTTATTTTCAGGGGACGTATGTTTTCGAGACAAAGCATGAAAATATTTAGTTATTCAGAAATTGTTTCCTGCAAAATGTCACCTGTTATTTTATTAGGTGGACAGTTAATCTAAGAGATTAATTAAAGTCTACTTCCGAAACCAACTCACTCACAATATTACGGCGTCGACGTTGACTTCTAATGTCATTCCCATATTAGACGTCTTGTGAACGATAGTTTCGGTAATTAGCTATTTGGTGGTGATTATGTGATATGTTGTATGTTATAATGGGAAATGGGCAGCGTATTTTTTTGTTTAGTCAATCAAGGCAGGCAGTGTGATAACGTAATGGCTATTTTTTGATATTTTAGAGAACACGGTTTCCGGGTATGTTAATGAGCCCATGTCAATCAATGTCACTAAAAATACAAGCACTATTCAACCCAACAGTGGGGCGCGGTGGCATTGTGGTAACCGGTTCTTGTCAGATCACCGAAGTTAAGCAACTTCGAGCCAGGGAAAGTCTTTGGGAGAGGGGGTGAGGGTGACCGTCTGAGCGATCGATTCGGACTCCCGCGTTGTGTCCTTGGGCAAGGCACTTAACCCCGATTGTCCACATGGGGGCTTGATGACGCCGTGTACTAAGGCGTACTGCACGTCGATGGTGCGCATGTCTTCAACGAATCTAACTCTGCCCGCGCTGCAGTGCGCAGTTACAATGTTGAGAAGCTGGCAGCTGCTCGTCGTTGCTCGGTGGTTCTCTCCGGGTACTCCGGCTTCCTCCACCCGTAAAACTGTCACCGACACGACACGACCTTGGTTGCTAATGTGTCGTTAAACCTTAACCCTTTACCCAACGTAACGGCCAAAACCGGCCAGGGCTATTCTCAAAAATCGTCAATTAATTTTCATTATTTTTTTCATTTTTTTGTCACAAAAACATAGGTTATGACCCCTCGTTGGAACGAGTTCGTCGAGCTCGTTCCAATGAGGGGTTATAACCTATATTTTTGAGACAAAAAATGAAAAAAATTAGTTATTCAAGAATTTCTTTTGCAAGTGTCGTCTGCTTTTCATGCCAGGTAAAGGGTTAATAAATAAATAACCCAACATATAGTACAAATGGTCATTATTTCTGGAATCCATATAAATTGCGTTCACGTGGCTGACAACTTTCGTCATTGGAAGCGACTTAGAAAAAAGTTTGCTTCCCAGAATTTCTTAAAGCTGTGAGTAAATTTAATGCTAAAGGCATGGGAATTTTATATAAAAAATGAAATATAGTAATGTTACCGAATTTGTATCATCAGTGTGTGCATTATTTCGCAAAGGTCAGGCATTTTCCAGCAGAGTAGTATAAAAATACAGAAGCTGGTATTTTACATTTTTGTTTCAATCCGTTTGAACGCTTGAAAATAAGAAAAGGGCGTTTTCACCGTCTTCTGGTGTTCTGTGGCTTCTTTCTGTTCATTATATTAACAGTGTGCGCATTGTGAAATATTACACATAGACAGAACGCGATGTGTGTTGGAATCGGTGGGTGTTTTACATAACTCGCTGGAATGGCGTAGTCATATTTCTCTCGTGCCGCACCACCAATTCAAACACACATCGCGTTCTGTGTTTATTACACATCCCATACATCAGAATTCATTTAAATAATCAAATTTTAATTCCGAAGTTTAAACCCAAAGGTGAAGTCCGTTTGTTTTGTTTGAAACTGTACTGATCAAATGGATCGATAAAAAATCAAACCAAACAATCTTTTGGGAACCAGTCTAAATTTCATTCATTACCTTTTCTATAAAGCGTGTTTGTTGAAATTCGTATCGCTGTTTATCTTCAGCTGGTGTCCATTCACGCCTCATTTTTTGGTGGCTATTACTGTTAGTAAAAATATTAATACAAATATGGGCAGATTTGCAAAACATTTGGGAGAAACTTTTTTAAAAGAAGTTCGAAGCGTATCAAGATATCCAAAGATTTATCGAAGTAAAGTTGACCAATTTAGATATAACGGGATCCGCAGACGAGACGGCCAAGGGACTGGGTTAATGTTGTGATCGGAAATTATTGTTCTTTTTAATATTATCTCATTTTTGGTTAACGAATTTTTTGTGAACCGACTTTATTTTGCTCTGGACGTTTTAATTTTCTCTCTACGCGACAGACAGTCGATAACTGTATAACGAAATTTGGAAACCTTTCGAAACCTAACTGATGACTCGACGAGAAAGGAGCTAGTATAAAAGGTTATAGGAAAAAAGTTCCTGCTTGTACATCACCAATTGAAACAGAAACACTTACGTCATAGCGGCGATTCCTTTAAATACAAGGGTTTAAAGTTTAACCCTTTACCTAACATGAAAAGCAGACGACACTTGCAAAAAAAATTCTTGAATAACTAATTTTTTTCATTTTTTGTCTCAAAAACATAGGTTATGACCCCTCGTTGGAACGAGCTCGACGAGCTCGTTCCAACGAGGGGTCATAACCTATGTTTTTGAGACAAAAAAAGAAAATATTTTGAAAATTAATTGGCGATTTTTGAGAATAGCGCTGGCCGGTTTTGGCCGTTACGTTGGGTAAAGGGTTAATGGATGTGTAATAAAGATACTGTCCTTTCCATTTTATAAACTTCTGGGAGGTGAGATTATTTCAATCTTTTCCTGGGAAGAATAAAAATTTGCGAATTACTGTAAATCAAATTCGCTAACCAAAAGGCCAAAGTGCGCAGTCGCTTAGTGTTGATACTGACTCTGTCCTTTCATTAATATAAAAGTCTAGGAGGGGTGATTTGGCAATTGTTTTCACGGGAAGCATAACAAAACTTTCCAATTGCTGTAAAAACACATTCGCTAAGCAAGGAGCCCAAGTGGACGTTTACTTAGTATTTGTAGGCTTGATACTGATAGATATTCCGTGAAGTGGTTGTTTCTAATTAGCATGCCATAAAAAGCCAAGTTTCTTTTGTAACTTTTAACAAACGAAAACAACAGACAACTTCCATAGCTATCTGTTGATTTCGTTTATTAAAAGTAACAAACGGGATCTTGGCATTATTTTCTACTGATGTCATAAGCTTTTTCCCACGCTCGTCTAATAATTTCAAGAGAGATAAATTTATCGAAAGTTGATTTTCATGGCGACATAAGTCACGGATGAATCGCTTACAGACTACAGCTGCAATTCGTGTTTTTATTTGAAATTTTACGCTTACGTTACAAACACAAATAGAGGACGCCTACTGTTTTTGTAGTAGATATCAGAATTATCTCATGCATGAATGCGAGGAAATATAAGTTTTCCAGACTCACTGAAAGCGGAAGTGAAATTTCAGCGAAAACGTAGAGATTTCCATGCCTTGACGAATAAGATAAATCTGGCGCCGATTCAAAACAGTAGTATTTGTTTTTGTTTTTTTAAATTGTTTTTATTTTATTATATGCGCTGGGATGTTTTTAATTGCAATTAAAAACACGAACCTCGCGTCACTTCCGGAGAGGTATTCTCTTATATCTATTGCAAGTAAAGATATCGATAAGCATTTGTCAGGAAGAAAGGTTGGGGTGAGCAATTTGGAATAACGCAGCTTATTTCAAGAAGTTCTGTGATTAAACCGATAAAACGCTGTAATGTAACACACTGTTGGAAAGGGCTCTGAAAGCCCTTTCCAACAGTGTTTTACATCATAGCACTTTATATCCAAAAGTAAAAAACATTGAGTTTTATCGTCATTATAAAGTCGATCATGATTCTAAAAGTGTCGTCAACGATGTTTGTTTTTTAGATATGATCTTCTTTTCCAGAATGATCCATTATCGAGTTCGGTTGATATGAATTTCAACTCGGAGGCCAATATGAACCAACACAGAGTTGTCACCCTTGAGATACTTTACAAAACGCAACCAATTTGTTTACATCGAAATATTCACAGCTATTCGTCGAACGCAATCAGGAAAATTGGGGTTACCAGGCATGGTGGAGTGGTTTGAAGCAGAGTGTTGTATGATGAGGAATTAATGAAGGCGATAAGTAATGATTAGGTGGATGAAAAGATGAAAGAAGATAGTAATACAAAAAATACATCGCGAGCTAAAATTCGGAGTGGTAAGCGGAGTAAGTTGGGGAAGAGATAGTTCAGCTATCTGAACGTCGCGGCTCATCCACTGGGGAATAGGAGACCTTCGGATAGCTGAACGAGGAGTAGGAGAAGAGGAAACTTCAGACTTTGTGAAAAGAATGAGAATTAATATCACTGTCAGAAAACTGCACCAGATCCAAGACCTTTTGTAATTAGTTGTTGGTTTAATTAATAAAGAGGTTGTTACTTGGTTTGTTTCGCATCGACCCCCGAGGTAGCTTCACATCAGCCTTTGACCTGATGCCTCAGGCTGATATGAAATTACCTCGGGCTAATATCTCGCCCGATATGAAACTAACCAAATATTAACCTCTAAATAAACAAGACCAACAGTGACTGCCCAGGCATGGATGCGTCCGAACTCTGACCTTGATCTGTGACCTTGTCCTCCATGGAACAAAAAAAAATTAATCGCAACACAACATCTCTCCATAAGCAACATGTATGCCAAGTTTCAACAAAATGCAACGAAGCATCTCAGAGTTATGGTGCGGACACGAAAATCTTCCTGACGGACGGACGGACGGGCGGACGGAAATGACAAACACTATATGCCCCCGAAATTGTTTTCGCGGGCATAAAAAAAACAATTCGTAGGCGTTTTTTTTTACAGTGCTGAAATAAAAGAGTGGACAGCAAATTTCCGACGGACCTGACTGGGCCAGAATCCGGTCGACATTATTTGTCCGCTTTTATTAGCCTGCTGATTCTCACCTGTCGGAAATGGAATGCGACAACATTGCACATCAGATGCTAATTTTATTTGTTTTTCTTTCTCTTGGTTTCAATTCGCAATATTCTATTCACAAAATTTCAACCTCCTGACGTAAGGTTTGCCTGATCGTATAGCGATCTGACTGAGAAAAGGATCACTCCTTTGATCAGAGTACTTTATATCAAGACAGCCGCGTATATTCAACGGTACTTGATACAATACGCAGTGAAAAATATGCTTTTTAACCCTTTACCTAACCTGAAAAGCAGTAGACACTTGCGAACAAAATTCTTGAATAACTATTTTTTTTTCATTTTTTGTCTCAAAAACATAGGTTATGACCCCTCATTGGAACGAGCTCGTCTAGCTCGTTCCAATGAGGGGTCATAACCTATGTTTTTGAGACAAAAAATAATGAAAATTAATTGGCGACTTTTGTGAATAGCGCTGGCCGGTTTTGGCCGTTACGTTGGGTGAAGGGTTAACACATGTATGGAATACGGGCTATGTGTAAGGACGAGATGTAAGAACACATCTGATTGCTCGTCATGCGAGAAAGAAAACAGATCGCTGAAGGCGATATATTTGTTTTTAAATCCAAGAGTTTCACTCACTTAATTCAAAATCATTCCTGGTATAAATATAGAACACAGCTCAGGTAGAGAACGGGGAATGACAGAAATCAGACCGCCGAAAGGGATATTTATTCTTAATGTCTAAGATTCACTAACTTAATTCAAATTTAATCGTTGTATAAATATGGAACACAATTCATTTAGAGTACGGGAGACAGCAATCAAGGACCCTTGTTGTGATTTTTCTAATATTTAATTCGCGTCTATGGTGTGAGCGAAACACTTGGAAAACTCCAACTCCGTTGGTTGATTCCCGTTCCCTGAACTTCACCCTCCCCTCTTTTGGTGTTCTGTCGTAGTATTTGTGTAAGGTCGAGTAGTATGGGAGAACGCAAATTCGGTCACCGTATTCCTTTTATGGCGAACAATAGGCGAACTACAGTTAAAACTAGAAGTCCTGTCATGAAATGTGCACAAATAGCACGTTGATCTGCGCGTTAATCTACGCGTTATTTCCATAGTAAGGCTATCAAATTCTGTACATATGGTCTGTGCACAAGCAATGTTTCAGCCCTCCGGATAACGAGGAGGTCCATTGGCAGAAACATTCCCTTGGTTTGCTATGAGTAACCAGGAGAAGCTGCCGTGCTTTGGATGTCATTCGATATGGCAATTGCGCGCAATTCCTACGCGAAATTAAGGCTAGATAAACGCACAATTCGTGACAGGACTTCTAGTATTAACTGTAAACGGTCGATCACCCAATTGGTACAGCACAACTTGTAAGTTATCAGCATTACGAGTAATAGTTACTGAGATCACTCTGTAGTAAGAATACAATCTTGGAAAACTATTATAATTCAAGATTTATCGCCTAACCGTCATTCTTTGACAAAACACGTAAATTATACCCCTCTAGCATTAATACACGGAGATTAAAATTAAGTCAAGTTATTTTAATATCGATAAACAATACAAAATGCTACTTCCTGCGTTAGAGAAACATGTGTTGACAAACAATGAAAAGACGGTCATCGATTTAGACACACTAGTAAAGTTCTCACTCAGGTACTGAAAGCTCTATTAATCAATAAAACCTCAAGAACTCTCGACAGGCTTACGGGTGGCACCACTGGATATGTGAGTAATTAAACAGCCAGCGTTCTTAAATAGATCAACAAATCCTGTTATAGTGGAAGGCACCGTGTGTTAGTTTATGGATAAAAAAGGAAAGGCTAGTATAGGTTACAGATTTTCAGCTAGCATATATCTCCAGAAATACATCGAATCTAACACATACTATAATACAAGCCAATGGATATATCTGATGTTTCTATTCAGATTCATTAGAATTTTACCTCATATCTGGGATACATCCTTCTTATGACAATTAATTATAAAAATACTATGATAATTATGTATGGGAGTGGAGAGTTTCTAATTGTTAAGCACCTGTATTGCAATCCATTTTGCGATTTTGTTAGGAAATACAAAAAAAATGCTACGGATAAACGATAATGTTAGTTACGTAAACTTTTCCGAGGAATGCAAACGCGCCGAAATAAATTAACAATATGATACTTGTACAAACGATGACGTACATAATAGTGATACAAAGCTCGGAGGTGTTACGAAGACAAGTGACTGGGGAGATGTGAATGTTAACCTTATATGTCGCGACTGTGATGGCAAGTCCCGACTGATTAAATATTCCCATTACATCTTCAATATGATTAAGGCATGTCTATGAGTTTTGAACTACATTCTCAACTGACTTTATTCCAACAACATCATCAAGGCATGCTTTCGTCGCATGCCTTTCACAACTCAGAGTTCACAACTCAGAGTTCTCGGGACTGTTTTTTTTGCATGTATAAATGTATTAGTCGTTGCATTAGTCGTTGCACAAGGGTCTCCCAACGAACCATACTCCAAATCGGTCTTGCTAGGCCACCTAACAGCCCTAATCCGGTACTACAGACTTTCATTTCTACGACCGATATGTGACATCGCAGCAAATATCAAATCTAAGAGTGAACTGATATTTTAACTCCAATCCAGACGAAAATATCCCCATTAGAAGAATTATTGGGGGAGGTTGCCAGCCCTTACATCCTCCATGGAGAAAGATTCGATTTCGCCGATTCGAAAGTAAATCGAGTCTAATCAAAAGTCTGATTTACGAATCCGAAGACAGTTAAATTATAAGTTACTAGCGTTAAAGCCCTTTTGAATATCAATGATCACAACATAAGTATGAAGTCAAGTTTGGTCAGGTATTTATTCCAATGCTTTCCGCATTTGAGTACTCAAGCTTAGACTTCAGTTACCAGGGTGACTTTTACCTATACACAGAAGACGTTCACTGCATTAATCAGGCACTACTACATTCCAGGGATGAATATTGAAAAAGGGGAGACATACAACAGACTAACGACTGAACGACTACTGGGAAATTAGTGGCCTGTCTCATATGTTGAACAGACCATAATGCAAGGCTTCCCACAGATAAGACAAATCTGGGTGTACTCTGCGGTCTCCACTTCGAGACCACATTCCTTAAACATGTTTGTAAATTTATGAACCATGACACCAACAACCATCATGTGCCTTCTGTTACTTTTACATTTTTGTTGACTTTTTTGATTGCCCCTCGTTTCATTTGCTTGTCAACGCCAATCTAGCATTCAGTCTGGTTTGAGGGAACTCTCTTGTATGACGATAAAACAGAAATCATTTTGTCAACCTATAACCGACGGGACGACTTGTATGGACCGGTCGTAATCCACGCGTGGGCAGTGATGTCCTCGTATGCGTTTACCAGAGAATAAAAACCATCATCAGCAAAATTTTAATTAGTGAAGCACCAGGTTGTAAATTTTAGATGATTATTCCTATAATTATTGTTTAAAAGCTAATATTATATATTATTATTAAATTTACAGAACATCAAAAGATGGTGAATTAAATGGGTTTCAACAGAGAAAAATAGTCAAACGGTTCAAACTGATTTGAAAAAAAAATTCAAAAAGGGAGCTTTTGTATTTTTATTCTCATTTACAGGAAAATGCTTGAATTCTGTGAAATGATGCGTAGAATGATACAAGTTCGGTAACATTTAGTCATTTCAATTTTTATATGAAATTCCAACACCCTTAGTGTTAAATATACTGACAGCTTTTCGAAAATTAAAGGTTCAGTACAGTCGGCGTGGACTGGTCGTAATCCATGCGTGGGCAGTTTACAAGGTAATAAAAATATTCATCAACAAAATTTTAATTAATGAAGCACCGGGTTGTACCCGGTGCTTCATTGATTAAATTTTTGACGATTGTTCTCATAATTAGTGTTTGGCATCTAATATTATTGCGTCCGTGGAAATATTGCACGCCCGTGGAAAGTGACCAATCTACGGCGGCCGTACTGTTGCTAGCTTTTCTGTAAATAAATGATAAAATTTGTCAGCCATGCCGTTTGTATAGAGATGAGTGGGTAAAGTCATCTCAGTAGTTATCACCCACAGCGATATATCCAGCACATGCGTGGCCGTGAATATGTTGATACATCATTGTGATCGATGTATTCAAAGAGAAGTAACAAAAAAACATGAATATAAACAGAGAAGAAATATATGTACCTGAAGTGTCTAGAGCAAGGAAGCATATGTCATTCTGACAGCCAAAAAAATCAAGCTACATTTCCATCTAGTATTTCTAATTGTTGAAAAAAATGTTAACCCATCGGGTGTTTTCCAACATTGGTCGAATTTGAAGTTTTTTACGTTTCAACAAAACGCATATGCCCTCATTAGAACAACCTCTATGAGGAGCCATGAACCGTATTTTGGGAAAATCCAAAGTTATTAAGAGATAATCATTTATTCCGCTTCACACAGACTCTGTGTTACATAAACGGTTAAACAAAAACACTATTTTTGAGACAGATACTCAATTGAGTTCGTCGAACATTTTTCGAGAGAGCGTGGACGCAGTAATTTTGTAGTCTGACAGTCGTTTAGACACTTCAACGAGGCGTTGTATTAATGACTGTTACACACGTGTCGCCATGCAAGCATTAGCAGCGACGAGAAAAACTTAATTATTCTTCACTGTTTCCAATTATGACGTTGACGTTGCCTGTAATATACGTCTGGCTATTAAACAGAGACAAATCATCAATAAAATAAGTCCGATCTTCAGGGTGGAGCATATAGTCATTAACCACAATTCGATGCGCCAGAATTTATATTTAATAAAATTAATATGTTTACTTTTTAGCTCATCTTGACAAAGTCCAGCTGAGCAAATCTCATCGCTCTCCGTCCATCGTCCGTCCGTTCGTCGTCCGTCCGTCGTCCGTCAACACCATGTTTTGGTCTTCTCCTCCAAAGCCACTGGGCCAATTCAAGTGAAAGTTTGTGTGAGTGGTGGTCCCGGAGGGGCATTGCATGTTTGTTCATTTTTGTTCAACTCGGCATCCTCAGACCCATAGGGAGGGAGTGGGGGAAATGCTCCAAAATATTTTTAAAATCTTCTTCTCATGAACCAGTGTGTACAATGACTTGATATTTGCTATGGAGCTTTCTTTTGAGATGTAGAATCAAGTTTGTTCAAACGAAGTTCGTGAAGTAATATTTGGCTTTGTAATGGGAGGGGTAAGATTTTTGGGGGTCAGATACAAGTTTGTTGAAATAAAACTCATTGGTTCATATTTGGGCTCTCTACAGGAGCCCGAAGTTTTAACATAGGGTAATATGAGGAATATTCTTTAAAAATCTTCTTCAGATCCACCAGTCGGAATGCTTTCATATTTGGTATACAACATTTCTAAGGGGGTCAGATTCCAGGTTGTTCAATTCGAGTGCCTGGGTTAATATTTGGGCTCCATATGGGAACATGAAATTTAACTTAGTACAATATGAGGGAATTTCTTCAAGATTCTTCAGATCCACTCGTCAGAATGCTTTCATATTTGGTATACAACATCTCTAGTCAGATTCAAGTTTGTTCAAATCGGATCCATAGGTTAATATTTGGGCTCGCTATGGTAGCCCAAATTTGAACTTAGTGCAATTCGAAGAAATTTCTTTACAATTTACAATTTCTCTTCTTCAGATCCAACAGTCAGAATGCTTTCATATTTGGTACACAACATCTCTAGGGAAGTCAGATTCAACTGTGTTCAAATCAAGAGCCTGGGTTAATATTTGGGCTCTCTATGGGAGCCGAAATTTGCCATTTTGCTGAAGAATAAAAATGTTGTATTCAGTACCCTCTAGAGGTGTGTAACTAAGATTAATTCACATAAGGTTGTATCAAGGGGCTTCATAGGGGAGCTCTACTTTATTATCAACTGAAGAAAAGGCATGAGGCCCAGATTTTTTGTCACTCCTGAGGGACTCAAGGATTGACAGTGCAGCCTATGGAGATGGTTTGCTTAATGTAGACTCATTCTTGGACTCTTTTTAAATTGTGTTCGGTTCAAGATGAGCGCTTCAGGCCCCGTGGGGCGTCTTGTTTTAAAACAGGCTCCAATGTACTGTTCTGTGATCACAAAAACGTTTCTTTATCCATCCGATCGCAATGCGATCGCGATGCGATCACGACACGCCCCCACCACAGGATCGAAATTTCAATAAAAAAACCTTTCGAAGGCAAGCGAATAAACAATAAAAGCTTCAGAGTTTCGGTGTTCTCTCATTTCTTTTGCCAACAAGCGAGCTTCTACATTGCTATGGGGAATAAATTGAACAGACAATATCGATCGGATCGCGACCCCAGTCGCGATCCAGTCGAAATTCTCAGCCCGATTTTGTAATCGCAACACTGTAATCGACATTATTGTTTATTATACAAAAAGGATCAATTAATAGACATTACACCGTGTCCAAATTGCATGATGAAAAGATTCTATTAATAACGACATTATCGGGTCATTCATAAAATAGGCTTCTCTTCTACTGTCCAATAGGCTTAAAGTCCAAAGGCCTGGGGAATATAGAGATTTTCTGCTACTGAAGTCCGATAGTCTAGAGTTTGACAATGAACTCTAGTAGAGTTTTGTCTGCCGGCATAAGCGGCCCAAGAAACCACTTCCAGGATAGTTTAACATTTGTCCAAATTCCTAATTACAGCATATTGAAACGCGCGGCATACTCTATAACTTTCTTTGAGGTAACAATCAGCTGTTGTTCTTCATTTTTTTATTATGCTTTGTGATTGATTCACTATGGAAGCGTATTAGTGTCACAAGCAAAAATTTGTTTATCTCCTACGTAAGGGATAACATCCTTTACGTAAGAGTTAGTCGTACTTACGTAAGAGTTAGTATGTCATACGTAGGAGTTAGTATCTCTTACGTAGGAGTTAGAATGTCCTACGTAGGAGCTAATATGTCTTACGTAGGAGTTAGTAGCTCTTACGTAGGAGTTAGTAGCTCTTACGAACGAGATATATTTTCTTGTTTTGGAGTTGACATGGGCAGCAACACATCGTCATGAGCGTTATACAGGCAGGTGGTTACATCATGTTAGGGTTCAGAATAACTGAAATCAAGCAATAAAGGTATTTATGTAGGGGAACAGGGTGGGGTAGAAGGGCACGAGGAGAGCACATGAGCGCGTGGGGTGGAAGGCATGAAGAGGAGGTATGTGGTAACGAGAAGAGCGTAATATTGCATGTGTCAGGTATCCGCGGACATGAGAGTGGCAATTGGGGGTATCAGGGTGGCTCACGAAGAAGGATAATGGTGCATGAGGGAATTGAAGTGCGCAGTAGGTATAAGAGACTTACTAGAGCGTGTGATGGGGGACGTAAGGGGAGGGATGGAGGACTTATGAGTTTATGATGAGGACGCATGACGTTGATGGGAGAAAAGTTGTATACAGTACGTGGAGAGTGGATTGTGACTAAATCGCCCGCGGAGTGGAGTTATCACCCAAACTATAACTTTCAAATTTTATACATATGGACAAAAAAACACAAGCAATGTTTCAGCCAATGGACCTCCGGGTTTAACCCGGAGGTCCATTGGTTGAAACTTTGCCTGTGCTTGTTATGCTTTGCAACAAATTTTCAATTATTGCGTGGGTGGAATCTCTACTCTGCGGGTGACTTAGTGATAATACACTGTCCACGTACTGTATGACAGCCGGGTGTGTCCTCACTGAGCTGGAACACCGCTGGATCGAAAGCAGAAGATTTTAAAAGACTTTTCCTCATATGTCACAACTGAGTTTCCTATTCGCCAGCCCCGTGTTTCGTATATTCTCTTCATACTCTGTCCTCAGTCCCTCATACGTCCTCTTAATTCCTTCATACGCCATATTCACCACCCACACACGCACACTGAGCTACAGGGCGGACAAAAGCCGGGGAAAGGGTGGGCGGGGTAGTAACCAAGGGTCCGGAACTTTACGGAGACCGGGCTTGGCCCAGGAGTCCAGGATACTTAGGTAAAGCCTGGGCCCCCAAAGTCCTGACACCTTTGCCAAGCCTGGGCCCTCGATCCCCGAGCGAGAACCAGTAAGCTAAGTTGCCAACGTCTTGGAATACTAGTTGTCATTTATGTAAAGAAGGAATGGGATTGCCCCAGGCCCGTGGAGATGCTCAATCTGTTTATCTATATACATATGCATCAGACTCGGCGTTACGCGAGTTTCCTAAACATTCCTACAAATTGAGAGCAGTTGTCTGAGAAATGACTTCGAGCCGAGATTCAAGGAAATGCGACATTTGGAGTCCAGGTTTGAACAATTTACCCGAAATATCCCCTTATTACCCTTCTTATACTCCTCACCTCTAAGACGTTTGATCCGAATACCGAATGCTTCGAACGAAGTTAGTACCATTGTAACCTTATCAATATGTTGGTTCTACACAACTGAACTAGTGGGTCCTACTATTAACACATTCCCACTAAACGCCACTGGTTCTGTAGTTGCTTAACGATCTCACTTCAAGAATTGTGCTGTCAAAAGCGAAAACTATGGGTCCGTAGTATGTCATGTACCCGGACACCCCAAAGTTGCAGAACCTCGGTGCAGGACCTCGGAAGTGACGACATGGTAGCACGTGGTTGCTATGTGACCTAAAACCTTCTAATAGGGCAGGTTATGTTCGGAGGGTTTGTACAAGAGTAGTTTGCCGATTCATAGAATTACTACAAACAACCCGGCAATCCCCCCAAACTACCAAAAACAAATTTATTTGATACGGATTCATCAAGAATCCTACTTATAATAGTAGCACGCAGTGTTATAGGACCGCTCCATTGAATCGGAGTATACTCCAGTAGAGTAAAAGAGCCTGTCATTTGGAACAGTTTTGTTACTATATTTAGCTTTTATGGCCTGTTTTGGCTATTTCTAACCCTACTTCAAGTAATTCGGTTCTCGTTTCGTTTATCCAGATCATCCAATCAGTTCACTTTATTGCAGTTAACTAACCAATCGGATTGCTTGATTTTTTATGACCTCTAAGCAGAGTTATCTCCGTTGTGTACAGCAAAGACCTATATTTCTTTTACTTGCAAATATCGTACTGGACTTATTTTACTGTAATACCTTTTCACTCAGTTGTTATACCAAACACAGGAACTTTTCTATCCGCCTTCTAAGGAAAGATGGACGTCTTTCTTCATTAGGTTTATCGTCGCTTAAACTCAAGATACTAGAATGGCTTGATGTCTTGCTCTACATTAAAAAATAGGTAGTATATGTTTGGACGAGCTTAAGACAAAACCAGACCTCGATTTTAAACATTTGTATAATGAGAAAATAGGTATCGATGACGAGATTGAATCGATCTTTAAAAATGAAGTATGTGCTTGTGATTATATTGAACCAGGGAAATACGACTGTATATCCCAAAAGACCCCCGAGTCCTTTTCATTATTTTATATTAATTGCCAGAGCCTTAGTGCTCATTGGGACGCACTCATAGAACTATCATTTAACATACAAGGAACTGATAATAATATGTTTGATGTGATTGGGCTGACAGAAGTATTTAGTATTCCAGATAACGTTTGCTTTAATCTGGAAGGATATCACCAATTATTAAGGAGAGCGCGTCCTACTTATGACGACGGTCGTGGTGGGGTGGGCTTATTTGACAAGGAGGGAATTGATTATAAAGTTCGAGACGACCTCTCATTTTTTATCCCTCACATCATCGAGTCACTTTTCGTAGAGATTAGAATACAAAGGTCATCGAAAATAATAGGCGTTATTTACAGGCCAAATACACCCCCCAAAGCAGATATTGACATTTTTCTCCAGACATTTAATGAAAGAACTGATGCGGTGAATCAGGAAAACAAACCGACATATATTGTAGGCGACTTCTACATAGACCTCTTACAATTTGAAACTCACACAAAAACTAGTAATTACATTGATTTAGTGTTCGGTCAGGATTTCTTACCACACATAACAAAGCCAACTAGAGTTTTTGAACACTCGGCCACATTAATTGATCACATCTTAAGCAGTAACATTACATCCCCATTCAAATCAGGTATAATATAACAAATGTATCTGATCACTTCGGCATTTTCTATTATGAAACGAAAATACAAAGAATTGATGTCACAGAGCCTATAATGGCACGGAAGATAAATGAAGACAGTGTTGCATGCTTTAGGACTTCTCTCTCCGACATCGACTTTTCTGATGTAATGGAACTCAACTGCCCAAACCAAGCATTTGACGCATTCCTAAATATTTATTTGAACGCTTTTGAGTATGCATTTCCCTTACAGCACGTTCGCCCAAATAAAAAACTTATCAAACGCCAACCATGGATGACGAGAGGACTTATCAGATCATCAATCACTAAAAATAGATTTTATAGTAAAAAATTAAAAAAGCCTTCTGATCATAATATCCAAAATTACAAACGATATTGTCAAGTATTTAATAAAGTTAAGAAACAAAGTAAAGCAATGTACTACAAGGATTCACTAGCGATTAGTAAAAATAATATGCGTGATACATGGAAAATCCTAAATGCTGCAATAAGTAGGTCCAAGACAGAAGTGGAACTGCCATCCTATTTTAATCACGGTGATAATAAAATTGACAATCCAGGAATTCAATAATTTCTTCAACAATACAGGTAATCGAACCAGGGAGTCAATTGTGGAGTCGAATAAATCATTTTCTGATTATATGCACGCTAAAAACTAAAGTGTTAAAAACTACACTTGAAGTGCTGTATTTAACACTTACTAAGTGCTGAACTAGCACTTCGTTCAAGTGTAGATATCCCAGAACTTGACAGGTGTTACAATAATACCACTTGACAAGTGTAATGTCGCGACACTTAAAAGGAAACAACGCAGATGACGCGGATCAGGCTCGAACTCTAGAGCCTGATCCGCGTCATCTGCGTTGTGTCCTTTTAATTATGTACCCACCAAGCACAAATCAAATTATGGACGATTCTGGAGAAACCACCAATGCTAGACATATGGGAAGTGCCATCCATTCAAGTTTCAGATGTCTGACGATTGTAATGTCTAAGTGCTTAAAGCACTGCACTTTGAGTGTTAAAAGCAAACCCTAAGAGTTAGAATGGGTTTAACACTTTGGAAGTGTCAGTCTTAACACTTTAGTTTTTAGTGTGTGAACGATGATATCCTTGAAAGTTTTTTATATTGCGCCAACTACCAATACCGAAGTTCTTTCTATGGTAAAAGATATGAAAACCAAGTTTAGTAAGGATTGTAATGGCATGACAACAAGCCTCCTCAAAAACACTATCGACCTATTAGTCGAGCCAATAACACACATTATAAACAACTCCTTCCTTCAGGGAAGAGTACCCACACAAATGAAATAGCCAAAGTAATCCCATTATTTAAATTCGGTGATAACAGAGACTTTAGTAATTATAAACCAGTTAGTATACTCCTTGTTTTCTCAAAATTGTTGAAAAAAATATGTATAAAAGACTTATTAGTTTCCTGGGTAGAAACAATATTTTAAATCCCTATCAATTTGGCTTCAGGAAGAAACACTCCACTATACGCCCTGTCATGCATCTTATTAAACATGTGGCATGGAGAACAATAAAAAGAATGAAGATGTCACCCAAGCTATTTTTCTCGACATGCTCAAAGTATTTGGTACCATAAACCATGATATGTTACTTAGTAAACTTGAAAAATATGGAATTAGAGGGCTCGGTAATGATTGGGCTCGGAGCTATCTCTCGAATAAAACTCAGTACGGTAACTATATGGGAAATGAATCCGACAAAGCCGAGCTACGCTATGGGGTGCCTCAGGGGTCTATCCTGGCCCCAATCTTATTTTTAATATATGTTAATGATCTGCCGCATTCCACTTCACTACCCCTCCTATCCTTTGCCGATGACAACACCGTTTTTTCCTCCGGTAAAGATATTAATCATTTGACTACCTATGTAAATAGTGAACTAGCCAAAATCTTTGAATGGTGCTTCATTAATGAACTCATGTTAAATGCAAAGAAAACGAAATATATTTTAATAAATCCAACACAAAAGGCTACTCCCATGAACCATAATATTTACATCAACGAACATAAATAAACAGGTTGGGAAGAATGAAACTGAAACTTCTTTGAAATTCTTGGGAATTTTGATGGATAATCATCTATCTTAAAAGTATCACATTGACCAAATATGTACAAAAATAGCCCGAGTAAATTATGCATTAAATAAAGAGAAAACAATACTACCATGCGAAGCAGTTGGTAACCTTATATTATGCACTTATTCATAGTTATATAGCCTATGGTATACACATATGGAGTAATTCAAAATCTGTTAGGAAGCTCTCCCTTCCACAAAAGCGAAGCATTCGCATTATAAACAACAAATGGTATAATGCTCACACTGATCCTCTTTTCTTCAAAGATCATATTCTTAAGGTAGAGGACTTATATAAAGTGCAATCACTGTTATTTGTATACGATTGGCATAACAATAGACTACCAATCTCATTTAATAATATATTCTCGAAGACAAATATAAGACCTAGAATCACAATGCTATTTTATCCATTAGAAATAAAGCTTACTAGAACGAAGTCTCTAGACCTATTTCCAATATTTGCCTATCCAAAACTATGGAACAAATTACATTATGAACTGCTTGCAATCTGCAAGAGAACCGCCTTCAAGAGACAAATTTCAAACAAATTCATGGGTGCAAACATGAAGGATGTTCAACTGTAATAATCCCTATTGTCAGGATTGTAGCCGGTAGTCTTGAGAGCACTTCTTTGTGTACAATGAAAAAGAAAAATAAATAAATAAATAAATAAATAAATAAATAAATAAATAAATAAATAAATAAATAAAAGAAACAAAAATATAATCAAATAAATCTCTTTTATTACCAAGATTGGAGCCGTTAGCTAGTGTCTTAGGTGGGAATCTATTATAATAATGGGCATTTATGCGATTGACTAAACTTGACTTACACCTATGTTGAAAACATAATTGACGACATGTACTTAACAATGACGATAAAGGTGATCTTAAAAATCCATGATGAAAATAATCAAATATTTCGTGTGATACCCAATTGTCTTTCAAGCTCGTCACATCATTCTTCCTACCAAGCCCAGCCAAATAGTATTCGAGATAGATAGATTTGTTTGCCCTGGTCAATGATGGAGGCGGTGAGGAGAATTACACAGCAGCCATCAAGTCCCATATTAGCCCTATATTATGTGTATGTTTCAAAGTGGTCCAAGTAATATACAGTAGTACTTGTACTCTGTTTAGAATTTCACAATGTCCAGTACAATGTTGCTATAGAATTTAAATTGGGGACAACAGGAAGACAGCCAATCTGGCTATGTTATTCCTCAAAATAAACATGTGTTTTCATGTAATTTTATCATTGTCATTATTGTTTATTACTGTGTATATGTTTTATTGTGAAATAAAGAATCAATCAATCAATCAATCAATCAATCAATCAATCAATCATTGAATCAATATGATTCTCATCCTCTCGGTATCGAATTGCCACGTTCTGTGGAATCTCCTTTTGAGAATCCCTTTTTGGGAAATACCCGACATCTGGCACCCTTTTTTATCGTATGAGGCCAAGAGGGCCATGAGAAAATCCCTCAGTGAGGTCTAATTTACCATCCCTCTTAGCCTCGTTTCGGTTTTTGAGGATACCTATGACATGGCGACGTACTATTGGAGGATAACTTTCGAGAATACCTTTTGGAGAATCCCTTTTTTTGTCTCATGAGGGCCATGAGAAAATCCCTCAGTGAGGTCTAATTTACTATCCCTCTTAGCCTCATTTCGGTATTTGAGGATACCTATGATATGGCGACGCGCTATTGGAGGATAGCTTTCGAGGATACCTTTTGGAGAATCCCTATTTCGTCGCATGCGGCCATGAGGGCTATGAGAAAATCCCTCACTGAGGTCTAATTTTCTCTTCCTCTTAGCCTCATCTCGGTATTTAACAACCAAGTCCCATGAAATCCCTTTTTGGAAAACATCTGTGGCTGTGGAATCCCTTTTTTGTCGTATGAGGCCATGAGAAATCCCTCAATGACGTCTAATTCTCCAGCCCTCTTAGCCTCATCTCGGTATTTCAGGATACCTATGACCAAGCTGCTATACATCTCCTATATGGCTCCTAGCTCCTGTATGGCTCCTATACAGCTCATATACAGCTCCTACACAGCATCTAGACCACTCATCATCTCCAAAGCTCCGAGCACACAAATGCTGATTTGTCCATAGTCACCATCATCTGTCCTAGCATTAGCTTCTACATCAACCGTCCCAATACTGTAGTCTCCTACCACTCTTTTACCATTACTTCTAACTTGTAGCACTTCTACATGCTGGCTATTTAAGTCTCGACTATAAGCTCGATCAAGGTTCAATCGGATTGCTTCATTTCCCCTGTATAGCGCGTTTTCATATTGACAGGCTATATAAGGAATTCCGTAAGTGGGATTCCTAGCCGATTCTGTAAAGGTGGATTCCGTGTCAGGTCGTTTGTGATAATTCTACGAATCTAGAAACTACTCTTGTACAAATGAACATACCCTGTCCTATTCGGTTTTAGCAGATTCCGTAAAGCTGGATTCTGTGTTTTAACATTTTAACACGCGAGGGTATTCCCCTTCTCTAGTGAAAGTCGTGTAAATTGTCAACGGTTCATTTCAGTCATTATAAACAATAAATAGAAAATACAATTCTGAGAAATTAAAAGTGTAAAGGCTTTATGGTATTGGCCCTGGTGAGATTATGCAACTACTTGGTGATGATGATTAACCCTTCACCTAGCATAACGGCAATTATCAATAATCCTGACGTTCAGACCTTGTATTAGAGGGAAACGTCGGTCACCTTTTATGTGTACTAGACTGAATCTGTCCACGTGTGTACTGTTAATATATACACCTGGAACCTAATTAAGCACCCCCTGTTTTTTTCGCATTGGTATTAATAGAAACTGTCATAACTTTCATGCTATCTTTAAGACGGCCGAAGGTGATTGTCTATTGACAAATGAAAGACAACACAATGATGAAAATATGCAGTATTTTAATGGCGCTAAGTACATATATCTGTCACTATTGTTTTTGATGGAAAAATGTTCTCTCGACAAGTATGGTGATGGAACGGTCCATGATGAAACAATGCCAGTAATAACTGACAAGACAAATGTAACCTGTGATCTCCAGAACACAATAGCAGTGTTTGACGTCAGTAGCGAGTGTATCCACCACGTGCCCGGATGACAGCCTAAACCCCCTCTCCTAATGCTATCAGTAAGTCTTCTGATACGGTCCAGAGGCAACTGCTGCCACTCCTCATGCAATGTAGCTTCCAAATTGGCCAAATTCTGTACGGGCGGATCCCTTGCTTGCACACGACGTCCAAGAAAGTATCAGATGTGTTCTAAGAGATTCAGATCGGGGCTAATTGCTGGCCAAGGTAGTGTTGTAATAGCTTTGTTCTGAAGGAATGCTCTCACAGCATGGGAACGATGTGGCCTTGCATTATCGTCCATGAATACAGGACGAGTAGCAAACGCGTGGTTGTCAAAATGAGTCACGACAACCGGATTGAGAATGTCCCGGATGTACTGATAACCGTTGAAATTACCACGTAGAGTCATCATATCAAGTTTACAATTGGGGAAGAGGCATCCCCAGATCATTACTGATCCTCCATCCATCATAAGGAACAGTAGGTTACGTAAGCAGTATTTCTATGCCACCACACTCTCATGCGACCATCTGTTACGTGAAGCAAGAACCTACATCATCTGACCAATAGACTCTCCTCCATGTCCTGCGTTTCCAATGTTGTCGTGTCATACACCACTCCAAATGTCATCTTTGATGCTGATCGGATAGAGTTGGACGCTTGATGACCCTTCTGGACCTCATGCCCAGTGCTTTGATACAGTTTCTGTTGCACAAACGCCTGTTGGGGAGCCAAAGGCTTTCAAACCCCCGCTTGAAGCAAAGGATCCACGCCTCGCGAGGCGTGCCAGACTCCGATCTTCCCAAGGAAAGGTCTTTCGGGGTTGTCCAGGCCTTGCTTGCTTTGTTACCTCTTTACGGACAAGTCTGCTGATGACAGAATGCCTATAGCCAAGTTGCCTCCCAATAGTTTTGAATGACATGACTGTTGAATGCTTGCGAACGATTTGCCATCTTAGTGCCTCTGACAGTCCCCCCCTTGTCATGTCAACATTTACTGATAAAAGAAGTGACAACTGTTCTTGCTTTATACCCAGATATTGCATGGGATGATAGTGTTTTTGTGACATTCATGGGAAGCATTCTTCACGTGGGCGAGGGGATGTGTTTACGGTACGCTATCAACCAGAAACATCATGTTTCCCTAGATAAAATGTACTGCAAGACATAGCAATCTTTAAAATATAATAATCAGTAACAGCAACTTCATTGTAGTGAAACATTTCAGGGGGTGCTTAATTAAGGTCCAGGTATATATTATAATATACATTTGTGTCATAAGTAACACGAACGTTTTCCATGTTCAGTTACAACAAATTAGAGCAATAATAGAAGTGATCGCACGCCCAATGGGACGGATCCCTTAATAAGATAATAAACGTGGATTGGGCTCTTCGTTTTGGGAGCATAATACATATCTGTTTTTTATGCAACTTGAAACCTCCGAAATTTATTTCTGGGCAACTTAAACTGCTTGTGAAAGTCAAATCTTTCGAATAATTTTCAAAAAGATTTTTTGACAATGTTAACTTTAGATTGCCTAAAGAGATTATAAAAAATGCCTCAAACGTGTTAACTTTCCCAGGCTCAAGTGGGGCTGAGGATCCCAGCCAACTCCCCCAATCCCACACACACACACATCCCGTACCCCGCCCGAATGCCTATTTATATCAATAGGGGATCTCCAACGAGTTTCATGTCGACAAAACTACTTTAAAATTCTATGCCCAAGGATTATTTGATTTTAGATTTTTTGTATAAACTTGAGTATTGGAGATTCCGATGGATACTCACCGAATAGTACTAAAGGTCAGACGTTGCGCTAAGCTCGCATCGAGTTCGATTTCAGTTTGGGTCGACCTGAATTTCAAAACGTCCCATCAAATTGTTTTTACAAATGACAGAAACTGTCGTGTAAAAGTAAATTAACCTTTTCTTGTTAGACCAATAGGTACCTTGGCTGAAGTCATCTGGTTTCTTCTGATCATATGTAGGGTTGAATCTAATAATTCATTTGTGGTATATCCATGGAGCATTGAGAAACCCCACAATTTTCCCGTCAACCAACCTCACAATACAGCGAATGCGACCCCCGTCCCTTGAAAATAATTCCGTCTTACGTTCACCTGACGAGACCCGGAATGAAGAAGTGCAGAACGATGTGGTCCCAGGAATACCTTAGTCCCCGGAAGATTTTAACTCACCAAACTATTAATAGGTCCACCACAGGGCCAGGGAGAGGAAATATTCGGGAGCAGGGTCAATTCTGTGGGGGCCCTCTTTCGAAAGTGTCGGGATACTGATCCAGATGGCGAAGGATGTGCCACGAGTGCCGAAGGTACGACTGATGATAGGGTGTGTTCTACCCCCAAGAAAAGTTTGAAATCCCTTATTAAATGGAGACTGTGGCGGCTTTTGGGTGAAAATCACATTATTTTTTGGCCGTCAAAATGACGTATTTTGCAGCATGTTTTAAATTTACAAGTTCACCATTGAGTATCCAGTGAGCTAGAGTTATAGCTTTTGACAGCACAATTCTTCTTGAAGGGAGATCTTTATTACGTCAAACTGATTCAATAAAGTTTTTACTTCAAGAATCATGCAGTCCAAAATTATAACCGTTGGTCAAGTGTAGAGCTCCATTCACGATACAGCCCTCCACTACCACATCCATTCTTAAAAGTTAGTTTTTTTGCAACTATAGAACTAGTGGTTCTTAGCTGAAATGTGTTAACCCTTTACGTAACATGAAAAGCAGACGACACTTGTAAAAAAAATTCTTTAATAACTATTATTTTCATTTTTTGTCTCAAAAACATAGGTTATGACCACTCATTGGAACGAGCTCGACGAGCTCGTTCCAATGAGGGGTCATAACCTATGTTTTAGAGACAAAAAATGAAAAAAATAATGAAAATTAAGTGGCGATTTTTAGCTCAACTTTGGCGAAGCCAAATTTGAGCTTATGCCATGGCCCGTCGTCCGTCTGTCCGTCTGTCAGTCTGTCCGTCAACAATTGGATACGGCTCGGGCTAGAGGCCGTATTTATGAACCGATCTTTACGAAACTTCTTGGGTACCTTTGTTATGACCGTGGGACGAGAAAGAGTGTTTTGGGGTTTGGTCCGAAATTCAAGATGGCTGCCAGTGGTCATTTTGTACCGAAATTTGGTCCAATCAGTTTTTTGTCACAACTTCTACACAGCTCATATTTGTGAACTGATCTTCACGAAACTTCTTGGGTACCTTTGTTTTCACCTTGGGACAGGAATGAGTGTGTTTTGGGGTGCCTTTATTATCACTGTGCTATGAGAACAAATATTTTGGGGTTCAGTCAGACCCACTCTGGGACTCAAAGATTTTTTTCTAGTTTAGCATCTGACTGTCACCCACCTTTACAATACTTTACCTATACATTTTTTACTGGCAACGGTCAGTATTTATGTACAGACCGTTACAATACTTTATATGTACCTTTGTTATCAGGTCATTACCTAGATGTTTGTCATTGCTGTGTCACATACTATGCATGTACATGTCTTTGTCTTGACAAGTTGAGCTACAGTGTCATTGACACTTTCATTGAGAATAGCGCTGGCCGGTTTTTGGCTGTTACGTTAGTTAAAGGGTTAATATTAAGACCCACTAGTTCAGTTGTGTAGAACTAAAATGTTGATAAGGTTACAATGGTACTAACTTTGGAAAGGGCACCCAGCGAAAAATTGGCTTCGTTCGAAGCATTCGGCATTCGGATCAAACGTCTTAGAGGTGAAGAGTATGAAAAGGGTAATCAGGGGACATTTCGGGGAAATTCTTCAAATCTGTACTCCAAATGTGTCATTGTTCTTGAATCTCGGCTCGTAGTCATATCTCAGTCGACTGCTATCAATTTGTAGGAATGTTTAGGAAACCCGCGAAACACGGAGCTTGGTGCATATCTGTATAGATAACAGTCCAATAACAGATTGAGCATCTCCACGGGTCTGGGGCAATCCCATTCCTTCTTTATATAAATGGTAGCTAGTATTCCAATACGACAGGCAACTTAGCTTACTGATTCTCGCTCGGGGACCCAGGCTTAGCACAGGAGTCAGAACTTTGGGGGTCCAGGCCTGACCAAAGCATCCTGAACTCCTAGGTCAAGCCCGATACCCGTAAAGTTCCAGGGCCGCCCTTGGCTAATACCCCTCTTCACCCGTTCCCCGAACCCTGTCTGCCCTGTAGCTCAGCCTGCTTGTATACGTAGTGAATATGGCGTATGAAGGAATGAAGAGGACGCATGAGGGACTGAGAATAGAGTGTGAAGAGTGTATATGAAAGAATGCACGGGGCTGGCGAATTGGGAACTCAGTTTTGAGATGTGAGGAAAAGTCTTTTAAAATCTTCTGTTTCGATCCAGTGGTGTTCCACCCAATAATAAGGACAAACCCAGCTGTCATATACAACTTTTCTTCCCATGACGTCATATGTCTTCATGATAAACTCACAAGTCCTCCACATTCCCACTTACTTCCCCCATCGCACGCTTGAGTCAGTCCCTTATACCTACTACACACTCCAACTCCCTCATGCACCATTATCCTTCTCCGTGAGCCACCCTGATACCCTCAAACGCCCCTCCCATGTCCCTGTACACCCGACATACCACTTACCTCCTCTTCATGCCTTCCACTTCACGCTTTCATGTCCTCTCCTCGTGCTCTTCTACACCCCCTGTTCCCCTGTATAAGTACCTATATTGCTTGATTTCAGTTATTCTGAACCCTAACATGATGTGACCGCCTGCCTACATAACGCTCGTGACGATGTGTTGCTACCTATGTCAACTCCAAAACACGAAAAAGTATCTCGTACGTAAGAGATACTAACCCCTACGTAAGAGATACTAACTCCTACGTAAGACATACTAACTCCTACGTAAGAGATAGTATCTCTTATGTAAGACATACTAACTCTTATGTAGGATATACTAACTCATACGTAAGAGATACTAACTCCTACGTAGGACATACTAACTCTTACGTAACTATTACGTAGGACATACTAACTCGTACGTAAGAGATATTATCTCCTTACTAACTCTTAATTAAGAGATATTATCCCTTACGTAGGAGAAAAAATAATTTCTCATGTAACACTAATACGCTTCCATACTTCACAACCTTAAACTACAATCAAGGGGACGGAACAAAGGACTGTGATTAGGAAAAGCAAAAGTCCAATCGAAATTGTCAAGAAGCCACGACGGCGAATGTGTTCCAGAAGCTGGAGGATTATTCATGCCCTTTACAGGAAAGTAACACCAAGGCATTGTACCAAAAACCCATGTATCACCCTGGTATATTAGAATATTTTGGAATAACAGATAATCCCCTTGATAGTAGTTTAACCCTTTACCCAACATAACGGCCAAAACCGGCCAGCGCTATTCTCAAAAATCGCCAATTAATTTTCATTATTTTTTTCATTTTTTATCTCAAAAACATAGGTTATGACCCCTCGTTGGAACGAGCTCGTCGAGCTCGTTCCAACGAGGGGTCATAACCTATGTTTTTGAGACAAAGAATGAAAAAAATTAGTTATTCAAGAATTATTTTTGCAATTGTCGTCTGCTTTTCACGTTAGGTAAAGGGTTAATGACCACTCAATTTATGACAGTTTCGTAGCTGGTAATATCAGAAATGAATAGAAAGTTTGCAATAGGGAAGAAGAATGCTTAGATGATGTGCGTAACTGGATGTCTGAAAATAAGTTAAAAATGAATGACTCAAAAACTGAAATAGTTTTCTTTGGATCTCATGATCAATTATTGAAAAGTTGCACAGAGTATTCGTGTTGGCACCAATAGCATAATTAAGAGTGATTCTGTGAAGTATCTTGGTTTCTGGATTGATCAGTGTATGAAACTTGAAAAGCATGTGATGGAAAAATGTAGGATAGCTTCATACAATTTATATAATATTAGAAAAATTAGAAAACATCTTAGCATTGATTCCTGCAGACTTGACTCATAGTCCAAGCATTAGTAACCTCGCATATGGACTATGGGAATGCGCTTTTATTTGGCCTTTCAAAAAAACTGTTGTCGAAGCTCCAAAGAATTCACAATATGTCAGCCAAATTGATTTTAGGAAAATCAAAATTTGACAGCAGCATGGAAGCATTAAAGTCGTTACATTGGTTACCAATTGCGGAAAGGATTCGATTCAAAATCTTGACATTTGTACACAAATGCATCTACGGCAGTGCCCCGGACTATCTTAAAGACATTATTTTTAAAATCAGTCACTCGGGGAATTTGAGATCAAACAATTCATGTGAACTCTTTGTGCCAAAAACAAATTGTAAGACTTTCGCGGACAGGGCATTCTCGGTAGCAGGTCCAAGACTGTGGAATTCTCTTCCCGTAGATGTACGCAAGGAAACAGATGTATATCAATTTCGAAAAGCACTATAAACTCATTTATTTAAGCAGGCTTTCAATTTGAGATATGTCTCACTGTGTGATAATCTGTTTGTTATACCAAGCGTCTTTGAATACTTCAGTGTAAAAATGGCGCTATACAAATCCTTTTATAATAATAATAATAATAATATACCACCATGGCACACGTGTATAAGAAGCTCCCCGTGGCACTTAAGGCCATAACCTTGCACTGGTAATTGGAAACATTGAGACGAGAAAATTGTTTATAAATACAAATATTGGACTTGTAATGTGATAACGCAGTTGAATGTAAAAACAGGATAATACCCACATGTGTGAACTTGTTAGAAAACTGCGAAAATTATGTGCGTCTGCCACCGCCTTGGCTTAATCGCCCATTGGTGACTGCATGACAGTGAGTTCTCCTTCAAAATAAAGATAAAAATACTTACTTAAGTTATAACTTTGTTGCAAACATTTGTAACAGATCGAGAGAGAAGTGGAGACCGAGGCTCGAATCGGCGACCTGTAGCACACAAAGTGATCGATTCACCGCGACACTAAGAGATCCGAATCAAACCGGCTGATTGGAAAATGGCCCTTATACCTTGGCCGGTACGCGTTTAAAAATAGCAAAACTAAAGATAATTATAAGAATCCATGCTCTTCCTTTCAAATTAACTACAAATGCTCGAAAAGCAACTTTGAAACGCCGAACTTGAACATTAGATCGTAATTCTTTGTCTCGTACGTTTTTCACCAAGTATCACACCAAAACAAACAAATTAACATAGGCCTCGCCCTCTACGATTGGACCAGAGCTGCATCGGGACGTTTGAGACATGTTGTTTGTAAATGAAATGTACTGTGATGATATTTTACTCAGACAGATGGCGACCGGGTCGTGACATCTTTTCACATCAGAGAGTCTAGATTTTATAAATAAAATATTGCAAAATCAAGACCAAATCAAAAAAAAGAAGAAAATAACATCGTAGATTCATCGTAATTGCATTTCTTTTTCAAAAGATGAGATTTTAAAGTGCTGTGGGGAGAAAAGCGGAAATACAATTTCGAAGAGATCGCGACCCAGTCGTAATTTGGTCTAAATTCTCTGCGATCACGGCACTGTTGCCCCCTGAGACAATCGCGTTCCATATCGCGTAAAATTTCCGACAATTAAGGATAACATAATCATTGGTCTGAACGCGTCGAATAAAACGATTCATCAGCATCTTTCAGCATCAGTTGAATGTTATTCTTTGCAAATATATAGATTTGGGTTTTTTTGTAAAAAAAAATACAAAACAAAAGACAAGTAACATTTACTGTTGGAGACTGGTATGGCGGACGACCGGTTGAGGTGGAAGCATTCTTCAAATCGGTTTTTCACTTTTGGCTAAAGAATCTGTGCTTGATTTGCGACACGCTGTTGGCATGCGCAGTGAAGGACATCCATTGAAGGTCAGATAAACCCATTCAATTCATGGAGTGTAGCCAGAAAAACGCTGGGAGTGTGTGTGTGTGGGGGGGGGGGGGTGGGGGGGGGAGAGATCCCATAATTATTTGAGGCAGAAGGAATCCGACAGTAATAACTGTTCAGCAGAGTTGTCGATTACAACCCACTAGTCCACGAGCTGAAAACGTGAATGTGCGGCTTCTGCTTCTCTTAAAGTTTTTATTTTCTGTCGAGTAGAAGTCTTCCCAATTGTTTTTCAGTTGTGATCGATTTGGACCCTGCAAAGTTTCGAAATTCGATTCGATTCGAAATCGTTTCCATCATTCGATTCGGTTCGAATTCAATCGGAGTGATTCGGAAATTTTCGAGTCAGTGCGATGTTCTGAATGTCAAGCATGTGTCTCCACCTTAAAAACTTCCCAAAGTAGTGGAACCTCCTTGAAATCTTTTCCCATCAACGGTTCTACTGTACAGAGACCCGTTGGTGGGCGACAAGTTCAAGGATGTTCCAGTTCCGAAATACTTTATTCCGTTTCAAGAATATTTCGCTTTTTGACTGACTTGCCTTTTTCATTGAAAGCAATACTCGCGGGAAGACTCGCAATATTGTTATTGTGTGCAATATTTTCAACTTGCAGAGCAGTGAGATAAGATTCGATATTCGATTCGATTCGATTCGAAATCCTCATCCTGATTCCATTCGATATTCGATTCGTTCCGAAATTTTAGATTCGCGGGCATCTATGTTCACCCTCCTCACCAAAAATTATTTCTTTCCTCGTCCAGTAGTCATATTTTTGTATCGTTATGTAAATGAATAGTATGTGTATCAGAGTTGTGCTCTCTTGCGTAAGACATTCACGAGTCGGAGATTATTTATTTATTTATTGGTGTTTAAGGTCACATACTTATGCACAATGGCTAATCATGATCATGACAGTTTTGCCTGTGGAGGAAGCCGGAGTACCCGGAAAGAACCACCGAGCATCGACGAGCAACTGCCAGCTCCTCAATATTCTAACACTGTTCAAGCACAGCTCAAGCAAGGTTACAGCGGTTGAAGACATGTGCACCATCGACGTACAGTACGCCTTAGTACACGGCGTCATCGTTCCCCTGTGTTGACAATAGGGATAAAGTGCCTTGCCCAAGGACACAACGCGGGTCGTCTCGGACGAGGATCGAACTCGGGACATATAGAGATAGAAGTCCAACCGTCTACCACTGAGCAACCGCGCACCCTAGTCGGAGATCAGATCTCAGTTTTGTTAAAAACAATGCGAAAGACTTTAATGAAATATTTATTTCATACACTAACTGAGGGCATTTCAATGGTTTAAATTAGATATCCTAAAATCTAGACAACTATAACAACCGTGAAGAGCATTGACCCTTCACCCAACGTAACAGTCAAAACGGCCAGCGCTATTTACAAAAATCACCATTCAGTTTTCATTAATTTTTTATTTTTTGTCTCAGAAACATAGCTTATGACCCCTCATTGGAACGAGCTCGTTGAGCTCGTTCCAATGAGGGTCATAAGCTATATTTTGAGACTAAAAATGAAAAAAAAATAGTTATTTAAAAATCAGGCTTGTTAGCAAGTGTCGTCTTCCCGAGGTGTTAGATGAAGGGTTAATAAAAAAAATAATGCAGGCAGTGGAAATCTCAAGCATATTTCTCAATACAATACAAGTAATAACTTTGATGTCTGACGGTCAATAATTTCGTCAGCTGAAATACGCAGCAGAATATTCAGAAAAAACACGATGCCCCTATTGTTCAACACTTTTTCAGAAGCAAAGAACGAATGTGGGAAAAGGAATACTGACGTTCCCACAAGAACTTATTTTATCTTGTAACATACAAAGAGAAAATAGAAAAATAAGATGTAAGTGCCCCTCGAAAAAAGATGAAAACTACTTGATCTCTCGATAGTGTTTCCAGTGAGTGAAATCAAACTTTCATGAATAATTTGTGATTACTTGCTTGGGAGAAGAGTTGGTGATTGAATCATATGTCTCGAACCAAACATCTGTACTGGGTCCACGGTGCAAGTTATTTAACGATCGCTGTGTGGAAAAGAAAAGACGCGCGGCTCGTAGCCTAAAACTTTACATCAGATGTCGAGAACCATTTAAACCTTAACCATATAAAATCAATAATTTGCCCTTGTGCATGCCGTCACGCGAGACCCATAAGGTTCTATCTTCCAGGAGAAGATAGAACCGTATGGTCCTCACACGGCTGTGCATGAAAACCAAAAAAAAAACCTGCTGATGGTTTTGCAAATGAGGATGGATAATATACATCAGCAGGTGAATTTAGTGGCGGATTCAGACAAGAGGCAGTTGAACGATGATGATGGCATGAGATAGGATTTTGTTTTTAATGGGTTCCCCGTGCCACGCTAACCCCCTGTATAAAAGATACATATTCCTCCCGTGGCGCCATTGGTCTTTCAACTGTGGCCCGACTGTTCCATGTGTCAACAGAAGGAGTATTCAACTGCAAATTTTTTGTCTGATGTTTCGTGACAGATATGTCCAATTAGAAGGGTGGGTTTTGTATCTATTATATCATAAAATACGGTTTTATGTCACGTAAATAAAGAATTACTTACTTTCTTTTTTTATACACACTTTCAATGGAATATGAAAACGTAGATTCTGAACATCTTCGTTTCACGCCAGTCATAAGTGGCTGATCCAGGATTCTGAGTTTCGGGGGTGGAGGCATATTTCAATTATGGGTCATGATGCGAGAGGAGGGATATTTCATCGTCAACGGGGTCCGAGAACGGGAAAATTTGGAAAATGGAGGGTCAGTGTGGCAATCTCATGTTTCTTTGCAGATAATTACTATGGATCCGCCCATGATCTTTATTTACACTGAAAACCTTTTTTTTCATTTCAGAATGTTTTGTTACTCACAGACGGTCATACAAATAAAGGTATGTACAACACATAATTGATTTAGCCTTTATTATTGTTATTATTCGTGCGTTTTCTGCAAACAGCATTGTCCTGGACGATGTCATTCACAGATATTGCGTTGTAAAGGTTAACAATGCATGGCAGTTATTGGCTTTTCGCTGTTTACAAATTTGGCCAATTGCCTTGCAGTAGAACAGTAAACATGAGTTCTGTATTAGATGTTAGGATCGCTTTTAGAATATTTATGAGAAACTAAATGAGAAAGTAATAAATAGAAATTAAAGCATGTGTGTTGTTAGTATGCTCCGATTGATATCAACCTCCTGTCTCCAGAATACTTCAACCATCTGTATACTAATATTCGGACAGAAACATTCAAATTACAGTTTCTTCCCATAATGCAACAAGGAATTTAACGAAATCAGTCTTGTTTGGCAGAGCTCAATAAACAGGACCAGAATAGTGTATTTTTTTTGGGGGGGGGGGGGAGGTGGGGTGTGGGGTCATTTTCTACCATACTTTGGGGGTACATTTGAATATTTATTAACCCTGTGCTGGAAAGGTTTGATGTAAATCAAAAAACACAATTTTTAATTATATATTATATAATAACATTATTTCATTATTATAGATGCCGCATGGCTCATTAAAATGAAACTAAAATCAATTTAGATTCCTCATTGATGTCAGTGCAGCTCCAAAACAAATTTTAAGCACTTTTTGTCACTTAATCATCACCTTAAAGGGACAGAGTATATGACTGTAGTACTTGCTAGTTTATTGATTGTAACGGCACTTACAAAAACGTGGATCATCTAATGTTGAACAGTTTGTGGTAGAGCTGGGCGACTTTTGGGTCTTCCACTTCGGTTCCGTTTTTTGCGACAAACCGGAAAACCGACCGCAAGACCAAGAAAAAGTTGGCCGAACGGTTCGACTGTGTTTGTGTATACACTGATCAAACTATTTTAACCCTTTACCCAACGCAGACGATATCAAAATTTATTATTTTAAATATCATTTTACCAACTTTTTCAAAAAACTTTAACACAACCATATCATGTGACCCCTCACTGGAACGAGCTCGACAAGCTCGTTCCAACGAGGGGCCACATGATATGGTTTTGTTGAATTTTTTTGAAAAATGATATTTTTTCAACTGCTGAGTTTGCATATTACGCGGGCGGATGCGGCCGATTCGTTGGGTAAAGGGTTAATCGGATGGAACTGGACTAGTGGCACCTCTGGACTTTCATCATCTATCGGGCAAAGGGGCGAATACGACATGTTCCCATTGTCGTATTTCTTTCCCTTATTGACTCGTCCACATGACGAGTCAATTACGGAGAAAATGTGTCAATGAGAACACAACATAGATTTGATGGACTGTATTCATTTGTTGTCCAAATTTATGTATTTTTTATGGCTCAATCTATTTATTTATTTATTTATTGGTGTTTAAGGTCACATACTTATGCACAATGGCTAATCATGACCGTGACAGTTTTACGGGTGGAGGAAGCCGGAGTACCCGGAGAGAACCACCGAGCAACGACGAGCAGTTGCCAGCTCCCCAACATCTTAACTCCGCCATTGCAGTACAGACAGGGTTAGATTGGTAGAAGACATGCGCACCATCGACGCGCAGTACGCCTTAGCACACCGCGTCATCGTGCCCCCATGTGAACAATCGGGGTTAAGTGCCTTGCCCAAGGACACAACGCGGGAGTCCGAATCGATAGCTCAGACAGTCACCCATCCGAGGATTAACCGGGCTCGACATTGCTTAACTTCAGTGATTGGACGAGTACCGGTTACCTCAACACCACCGCGCCACCGCGCCCCCTTATGGCTCAATGAACTTTGCAGTTGATCTACGAAAATCGCTTAGCATAATCAAACGAAAGTTAGGCCGTACTGAGCGGGGATACTTACAAACATGGCTATTTGTGGTGAGTGGTGCTGTACAAACTAAAAGTGTTTTTTTTTTCGAAGTTAAGGAGTTTGAAGTGTTATTTATTATGTTCTTAACGAAATGAGAAATTGAACCGAAGCTGAGATTTTTACTGAAACTGAACCGAAACCGAATTTGAAAAAAAATATAACATCCCTGTCCTAGGTGGTGTGTGAATAAAGCTGAAACTCCCAAAAGAAAGTCACAGAGAAGCGCCAAGTAACTATCATATTTTCTAATTCATTATTCGCTCAAAAGCGAAATCTGAGTTCCATTCACATTGGAGTATTCCCACTCGAGCATATACTGTAATGTAATCACAAAAGTGGCCAGAAGATTTCGATCGAATCAGGTCACCGAAGAACCTCACCCACTTGACACAAATGCAAGAACCTTGAATATGTGTGTTTAGTGATACGGTTTTGATTGATTTCGCATTATTTCATTCATGAAATCTCTCCAAGTCTAAATCGCAACGGCTAAGCAACGACTGAGAAATCGGTGGCCTGTCTCATATATTGATCTGACCGTAATGCAACAACCAAGGCTTCCAACAGGTAAACCAAATCTGGGCGCACTCTGCGGACCTTAACTCCGAGACCACCCGCCTAAAACTTATTTGTGTATTTATGAATCATGAAAGCAATAAACAATCATGTGCTATCAGTTACATGTCCTTTTTGTTTACTTTTCTGATTGTCTCTCGTTTGATTTCCTTGCCAGCTCTAATCTACACTGCAAAAAATATAGGTTCCCTTTAGAACCAAAACTGGTTCTAATCTTGTCCCTGAGATGGAACCAGTTCTGCTTAAACAATATTTATTTCAAATCAAATAAATTTACCAAGATTAGTATTCAATTTTAACAGAATATTACATGAACTGAAGTTGATTCAGCACTGAACTTGGAGCTTATTCAACGCAGTCGCCAAACATTTTGAAACAAAGGAGATATGAACAGTTGGCATATCGAACCAGTTTTGGTTCTGTATAGAACCAAAACTGGTTCGATATGCCAACTGTTAATATCTCCTTTGCTTAATAATGATTTGAGACAACCTCGTATAAGCTCTAAACTTACGGCTGAAACCCCCTCAATTTATGTTTAATTCTGTTAATATTTAATGTTAATCTTTATAAATTCATTTGATTTGAAATAAATACTGTTTAAACAGAACTGGTTCCAGCTCAGGGACAAGATTAGAACCAGTTTTGGTTCTGAAGAGAACCTATATTTTTTGCAGTGTAGCATTCAGTATGATTTAAGCGACCTCCCGTGTATCACGATAAAACTAGGAATCAATTTTGCAAATCTGTTTCCAAAGGGGACGATTTTATATGATTTATATGAACTTTTAATCCTGATCCTCAAACAATTGGAAAATGTAAAATTGACAGTACTTCTGCTATTGTACAGTACAGTCGCTGTGGACTGGGCGTAATGCAAGCGTGGGCAGTGATGGCCACGCTTGCGTTTACTGGGTAATAATAATCATCATCGGCAAAATGTTAATTGATGAAGCACCGGCTTGTACCCGGTGCTTCATTAATTAAATTGTTGATGATTATTCCTATTATTAGTGTTTGGAATCTAATATTATTGCGTCCGTGGAAATACCAGTCCACGGCGGCCGTATTGTATTGTTAGTTACACAGTTTGTTGGTGGCCTAATATGGTATATATGGTGTCAGTTAATTTCATATTGGACGAGAGCGAAACGAATATATCTTACCGACTGCTGCATCGATGCACAGAACTAATAACAACAGCGATCAAAATTAAATGCGACAACTCTCACAATGTGTTCACGTGTCTTTGCCTTATTACAATTTATGGGAGAGTACAGGCACTCTCCCATAAATTGTAACAAGGCAAATTCATACATACCAAACAGTTTCATTTCGAAGGTAACATGATACATCCACAGAATATGAAGCCTTTTAAGTTGCCTAACTTGCACTTCAGACCAAATATGGGCTTTCAACACTCAATCTTTCAACTTGAAGCGTTTATCGGCTGCCGCCATTCTAAACAATCAATGAACAAAGGGAAGATTACCCATAATTGTCAGCGTATATTGATGTTGGCAGGTAGGCTATGGTTTTATATGCAGTCGACGTCTTTGAACCAATGAAATTCCCAGATACTTGTAGGAGGTAAAATATATATTTATACACAATGAACGTGTTATGTGCCATTTGCATTTTTCAATAAATAATATTTAAATTAAATCTCGACCCAATGGCATATTAGTGTGTCCCGCTCCGATCGTGATCTCATCGTGAAAAATATCACTTTGGTACTGACTGTTTTGATTGTTGTTGTTCTACGAATTTGCCAGTTAACCAAATGGCTTCTGGGTTATTGCTCTGCATCCCGTTCATATCCGTGTTTTAAAACTGATAACAGCAGGCGTTATTCTTTAACAGAAGTCATAATTTATTACAGATGGGCTAAATTTGTTATTTTTGGACAAATTCGGATTTCAAAGGTATTGGAAGCATCCTCATTCGATGGTATACATGATACTTTTCATTACCTCGACTCGTTTAGAAGTTTTAGTGATCGCTTAGCTATTATTTAAATATATTGCTGGTGACGATGATGATATATCATCTTATTTTGGCTAAATATGGAACTATTGCAGTCTTTTGTCTATCGGAAATTCTTTTAACATGAATTGCTTGCCTTCTCGACTATTTTGTTCAGTATATAGTATGCATAATATTCCGGGGAGAAAGCGTTTCGGTTGACAGGGAAGCTTAACAAGAAACGAAACGTCCCAACTGTTACTGTTCACTTCTTCTGTCCTATCGTAAATAATTTCAGTTGGAGCCTCTCAACTTTGACGTGATTCTGGGGTAATAACCATGCCATTCAACATACTTGCATTAAGGTTCATTAGGAAGTGTTAGATTTCCCAAGCTGAGAAAACCATATCACCAAACCAGGACAATTTGATTATTTTTCGAAGATACCATCACAATTCAATAATTCTGTATTATGATTGGACAAATTTTCACTGGATGGAATGGTAGGAGTAGGTTTGTTCTGCAAACGTCAGTCTAGACAAAAAAAATGCGAAATAACAGGAGGGGCACCCAGCATGAATACACCAGCATTGGTAGGGATTCGGTGGGATCTATGGGAGATTAAAAGTGACATTTTGTTTTGATGTACTATCGCATTCCCTTGATCACAATAACCACACAAAAAGCCTTATTAATTGAAAATTACGTTGACTATGGAACTCTAAAATAGCCCCTCTCTCTAATCGTCTGTTTTTGGTAACGTTGGTAACCTGCTCCTGGATCAAAGTCCCCATAAATATTTTCCTGTTTTGGAGGAAAAAGCTTCATGGTGTCTTCTTAATAATGGACTGAATATGCTTGAAAGAATTTCATCTAGACTGTAGAAGTTAACCCTTTACCTAACATGAAAAGCAGACGACACTTGCAAAACAAATTCTTGAATAACTAATTTTTTTCATTTTTTGTCTCAAAAACATAGGTTATGACCCCTCGTTGGAACGAGCTCGACGAGCTCGTTCCAACGAGGGTTCATAACCTATGTTTTTGAGACAAAAAATGAAAATATTTTGAAAATTAATTGGCGATTTTTGAGAATAGCGCTGGCCGGTTTTGGCCGTTACGTTGGGTAAAGGGTTAACTGAATATTTGACTTAACCCTTTGAACCAGAGAGGCCGCTTTTTCTGGCTCAGGAACATGATACATAATTAAGTAGGATGGCATCTAAGTGAATGTGTTGAGTAGACCAGTTAATTGTTTCAACGTGCAGCCCCAAGACTGCACGTTGAAAAATATTAATTCGTCTACTCCCAAATAATGAATATAGACTCTTCCAATTGCTGCTATTGAACTGACGTGGAAGATTCCACCAGGGTTCAAGGGGTTAAAGCCGAACATCTCCGTGTACCTTATATATTTACTTTACTATCATTCCTCGACGCGACAAATTCCAAATATCTGAACACCAGTGTTTAGCCTTCACCATTATCAGAAAAACATGGTGTATGCATCGGATATAAGGTAAGATTTATACTGCCACATCGTTTCTTACATAGGAAATGAGGAATCAGTCACAAATATTAAAGACACCATAAAAGTTTATTTCGATTCCGCAGACACAATTCTGCGTGGCCTCTCACACTAGTTTTCTTCGCCGCCGGTCGTGGGAAACTAATTCCACACAGAACCACAAACAGTCGCCTTATTATCTTAGACAAAATGTGTTTCTGGTAAATGACTTTTCTAAGTTGTATTTAATTATTGTGTAATGTGTTTAAGAAGACGTGTGGGTGTTCCAATCAGAATAAAAAAAACGCATTTGCATTCGAAAGGGTTTTAAAACGTAGTCTTAGGTCAGCTACAAAATAAGTATTCGGATTCAATTTCTGTTGCCCGAAAGGTAATCAGACTTGCGTTAATCACAGTTTTGAACGCGTGTTTGTTTATTTATTTGTAGTTAACTACACTTTCAACGTATAAAGTCATGCCATTTTAACGGATGGGTGAAGTCGGAGTATCGGGAAGAACCATCTAGCAGCCGCGAATAACTATCGGAATCTCCAAATTACAAATCAAGCACACACAGGGTTTGAATTGATTGAGGGCAAATGAATTATCAGAACGTACGCATTAGAACACAGCGCCATCGGGATTAAGTGTCTTGTCTAAGAACACAAACGCACCATACAGAGGTCAGGATCAGCCTGTAGCTTTTCGATCTGGAAACTAAAGTGTTAACTAATCGCAACCAATTCTCCTTGCAATTCATGATTTGAAACAGAGAATGCGGTGAGCTGGCCATGTGTCATGGGATTGAATTATATGTTTATGATAGCGACCCATTTTTCGTTCTCTTTCGTTATCTGACCTCACACAAAAAGCACAAAGCAAGAACATTTACGCCAATAGCACTTGCTATTCATTTGTCATCCCCAGGAACTAATATCTAGCGTAAAGTTTCATTTTCTCTGAATGTTATATGCTACAGTGTAAGATACTATTGAAAAGGGCTCCCTGGGACCATTCAGCAGTTTATTTCATCATGGCCTCTCGTCGTCATAATTCATCAATTCACTGCAGTATTATGTGTTGCTCATTTCAACCTTTGAACTCTCACAGGTAACTTATCAGTATTACTACTTCTTTCTCCTGCATTGGGAAATCTGAAAAAAGATTGACTGGAGTTAAGCATTTTCATGTCGCGATAATTTCTCATTCCTGCTGGCCTGCATGATACCAAAGTGATAAAACGTGAAAAGGGACAATGGTGATATCCCAAAGGTTTCAAACTACGAATCAAATTCTGTAATGAATTCAACGCTGTTTGTTTACCCATATTTCGTGGAGTTTGCGCGCAGACGACCGTTGATTTAAAGTGATATCCCTTTACTCTCAAAAATATACGCGCATTCTTTTGTGCTCCGGTTATAGACATTCCAATAATTAAGCACTTAACAATGAAACATCAATATATCAACACAGTTAGTGGAACTACAGTACGTGGAGAGTTTATTATCAATGCATCACCCGTAGAGTGGAGATTTCACCAAAGCAATAACTTCGAATTTGTTTCAAAGCATAACAAGCACAAGGAAAGTTCCAACCAATGGACCTTCTGGTTAAACTCGGAGGTCAGTTGGCTGAAATATTGCCCGTGTTTTTTTTACCATATGTACGGAATTTCAAAGTGATACTTTGAATGATAACTCCACACCGTGGGTGATATAGTTACAATCCACTCTTCACGTACTGTGCGTCAAGTAACCAAACTACAGCCGTAGAGAGTCTTCATTAATAATACTTAAACAATCATATAGAATAGAAAAGGTAGTTTTTTGTGACGCATCACCGATGCAGTCAAATCAAGTCTCGGTTGAGAAATGTTACTGATGTTGATTTAAAGAAAAAGAATATCTGTGGTATTTTATATATATTATCGCTACAGTAAAGTGATCTGGTAGTAGTATCACGTCAAGTTGAGGAGGTCAGATCGCCGGATACAACGAGCTGCCTGCGGCAGATGTAATTCGACGACCTAGATCACTTAACTGTAGTGATAAAAGGTTTATTATATAAATTATAATTCAACATCGCATGCCAACGCTAGCATTAACAATTCCCCAACCCTTTTTTGGTAAACTGGATTGAAGTAAAAAAGAACGGTTCAATTCAAAATCCTCTTGTTAATATTTAAATGTATCAATGGTCTGGCGCCTGCCTACTTGAGAAAGCTCATCACCCGTCATGCACCTGATCGAAGTCTGCGTTCATCTAACCACCTTTCACTATTTTTTGTTAAGTCTGTGTTTGCGACCGAACGGGCTTTCTCAGTTGCAGGTCCACGACTATGGAATGAGCTACCTCCCCTGATCAGATCACAGACAGCCTCACCTATTTTCAAACGACAACATAAAACATATTTATTTAACTCAGTTTTCTATATGGATTGACTCTAAGGTCATCTTATTGTAAAGCGTTTTAGAGCACCCTAGGTGGTTTTACGCTATATAAAATTATTTTTATATAAATAACGTTTTGACTACTTGTTCCTTGACAAATTCTCTCCACAACTAGTCATATAATGATGGAGTATGCTAAAGTTGTCAGCTATTTGAAAACCTTCTGTTCTGTACTAAAACAAATGAGGAGGGGCGGAGGTTAGTCTATATTTGAAGTTCGATCATCGTGACCGTGACACTGGTCGGTATCTATCGGTTTTGACCAAATTAAAAAGCAAATTAGGGTTGGTACCCGGCCGACTAACATCTCTTTGGCAAGGAAGAAAACGCAGCAATTATCCAGTTGCAGAGTGCTTTTAGTTCAATTATCGTGTAGACGGGTTGTTTCATTGGAGGTGTGTGATAAATAGATAACCGCACATGCATTTGAATGGGTTAGGAATTATCGCACTCGATCGCTTCGGCCCAGGATATACTAGACCGAAGCGATCGAATGTGATAATTCTTAACCCATTCAAACGTATTTGCGGTTCTGTATATTAATCAGATGGAATATTCCAGGTTCGCCGCTCTTCCGACCAACTGAAATTTTCCATCTGGTTGTGCTTAAAAAGATGTCATGTATCAAAGGTTCAAACCCCCGCCCCTCCTCATTTGTTTTAGTCAACAACGTATAAATATTTTGAAAATTGTACATGAACGACTTGCCAACGCTCGTATTATTATCATAGCTTATGTGTTAACACACTTGTTAATTGCTTGTTCTTCCACGTTTCTCCCTTAATACCAGAGAGTTGGTATCGATGGCAAAGTAGTGACGACTCTAACAGCGTGTCAGATTACTCAATGTGATGTTTTGTAAACTCTCTCTCTCTCTCTCTCTCTCTCTCTCTCTCTCTCTCTCTCTCTCTCTCTCTCTCTCTCTGGGTTATTTTAGAGAATCAGTGGACTGCTGACACCGGATCGGTGTCGATATTCAACCAGTGACCCATCATCACCCAGATAGCTTCTTTGGTCACAGAATTTTACATGATTTTCTGGGAGAAGGTCCCAAAACCCCGCTTCCATTTAGCTCTTCACATTCAGAATCGCCCAGCGGCCTTGAAAATACAACATGTACAAATTCGAAATGCGATAATTATGTCAAATAGATGAAAGGTGACTGGGTATGTTGGTTGATTTGTAATGATGTCTTTCGGGTACTGGGTAGGTTAAGTACTTTGTTGGCGATTAAGGCAGAAATAACACAATATGTGTTATGCAGATTAGTAACACAAAGATATATTTTTGTGGTGTGGGTTTTTCCCACACACAATAAAATGTTCAGTTTGATTCGTATAAGAGCTACAGAAGAAATCTCATTTAAAAGCAAAGCCATCAACAATCAACAATGTATTGTGTCAAAAGAACAGAAAAAGTCTACGAGCTGGGTCCACTGAAGTGACAAGATATTCGGCTCAAGATTCCAAATTTTGAGGCGAATGATTGGCCTGTTCGCCAGCAGTTTTATGAAATTATTATTATCTGAATGTTGAGTAAGGTACCTAGGGTTCTACAGCTAAACTGTTGCTGATAGTTTCCAAGTTTCAAGTTGTCTTTGCGTAAGAAGAAGGTATATCATTTGCCAGGTTAACCCTTTACCCAACGTAACGGAAAACCGGCCAGCGATATTCTCAAAAATCGTCAATTAATTTTCATTATATTTTTCATTTTTTGTCTCAAAAACATAGGTTATGACCCCTCTTTGGAACGAGCTCGTCGAAAAAAATTAGTTATTCAAGAAGTTTGTTTGCAAGTGTCGTCTGCTTTTCATGTTAGGTAAAGGGTTAAGAAAATAAGCATATATTTTGCGGCGTGGCTGAAAAATGAATACCAATCCCAATCTGATGTCTTGGTCTCTGTGCTCGTGGCAGTCTTTTGGAATATTAAAGAACTGCCTTAATTTAGTACGACTCCTTTGGCCTCATGAGGATACCTGTTCCGAAGGGAAGGATATACTAAATTACGTTGACAATTTGGCATCGTTATTATTCTCTGTGACGTAAAATGAAAAAGCGTTATCATAGAAATGTCAGAAACCGTTTATGTCTAACTATGGAAAAATCAAGTAACCAGTGTTCTCATTACCATGTTGTGTTACAAATCTATGTCCACTCAACGATCATCGGTATCTGTGCAACAACAATGCTTACCCTATATTTATACATTGCTTTTTCACAGTATACAATGATATTGCGTATATATCAGTGTGATAAAAATCATATGTTTAATGTAGAAAATATAAGGATTTATCTCCACGTGTAAAATGTTGATGCTCTGGCTCAGTCAACGGAGTAGGCATCATTACGCCTCGTTTACAATTAAAATAGACAGAAGAAAAACTCTGGGACATGGTAAGTTTGATGCA
The DNA here is from genome assembly GCA_031216915.1 of Pictodentalium vernedei. Lineage (NCBI taxonomy): Eukaryota > Metazoa > Mollusca > Scaphopoda > Dentaliida > Dentaliidae > Pictodentalium > Pictodentalium vernedei. The sequence continues at coordinate 247,583,001 of CM062297.1, read as the reverse complement.
AAAATTCCTATGAACTTAGTCTCCATGGCAAATGTGTGGCTAATTCTACTCACCAATTTAACTACTACTATACTAAGTTTATACTATTATACGAGTACTCGAAGACTATGTGTTTTCCTGTAATAACGCCCCATGGCAAGTAGGTTTTAAACAACACGATCAAGTTCAATTTAAAACTATCGAAAAAGCCGGGTTTATTGTCTATAATATGGCCGCAGTGGACTGGTCACTTTCCACGAGTGGGCAATATTTCTACGAACGCAAAAATATTAGATTCCAAACACTAATTATAGGAATAATCATCAATAATTTAATTAATGAAGCACCGGGTACAGCCCGGTGTTTCGTTAATTACAATTTTGCTGATGATGATTTTTATTACCTGGTAAACGCACGCGTGGACATCACTGCCCACGCGTGGATTACGACCAGTCCATGGTGACTGTACTTTATACAGTACTGTGATTACAATAGCGGACAGAGAATTAGGAGAGGATCGGAACTGCCCCTTGGCTCTCTCATGGTACTGCGGCTTCCTCCATCCGAGAAAATGCCGTACACCAGGTGATCCCGGATGTCGCAAGTACGTTCAACCCAAATAAAAAAGACAAAAATACAGTGTATTTTCACGCGGAGATTCGTCACTCGTGAAAATATTTTATTTTTCGTCTTTACACGTGAGTTTGTTTCAGCGTCCATGCACAGAGTATTTCCCACATGTGGTTAAAATACTGTGATCGATCACTTCCTTGGTTAAGTCACCATCTGGTCATTGTGAAATTAAGATTGAATCAAGAACCGAAAAAGAAATTTGAGATTCATTGTTCTCGCATTAATGACTTAACATCTTAACATGTGAGAATTTTATAAAAGAAGAAAGCATGTAGTTAATTTCAATCGGATTTCGACTGGGTCGCGATCCGGTCGAAGTTCTCTGTTCACTTTTGTAAGTACAGTACTATAGTTTATATATCCACAGAACTAAGCCTGTTTCTGACAACCGTCGGATAATAATACCGGCTGTTCATATACGTGCAGTAAAATTATACTCGCTATTCCACGTTGGTTTCAGTAAATTGTGCATAGCAGAAAGTTCAAGAATCGATCGACGAAAAGAGACGTTGGAAGCTGGCCTTGTGCACTAATGTGCGGAAATCCGGCTTCATACATCTGCAACCTTCCAAACACTTGTATTTCACTGTGTATTGGTAAGCGGGTATTCTTCGTAAGGAACGAAGTGGCAAAAGTTTGATTCATTTCAATAAAAGGATGATTTGCGTGTGTTTCACATTGTAATTGTTTTCTAAGATATAACGGGAGAATGTGCACAGCTTCCACAGCTTGCAGTTCCCGTTGATATTGGAATCTCAGTAACAGCAGCTTAGTCCATTGGAACTTCAATGTCATTTTTGCTCACATGCAGCTGGCCATTGTTTTTTTTATATATTTCAGTGACTACATAAAGTGTTGTTTTAGGTCAACAAGCTTGGTGCAGATGACCGCATGTTTAAAATCACTGCGCGTCATTTTTAACAGGAAGAAGAGAGGCGTGCGTGCGTCGAGACTTGATCCTACGACCCTTAGCACACAGAGCGATAGATTTATTACGAAACTAAGCGATCCGGACCAACAATGCTGGTTGGTATATGCCATTTATACTACGATTACTTCACTCTTTTCCCGAAGTTGTGCGATTCAACAGCAGTGAATCGCACACCCCGCGAGGGGAATTGCCATTAGCTTGTGAGGCTCGTACAAGCCTCAGTCTAAAAGGAAGGAGAAAGAAGTATGGGAGCGAAGAATCAAACGCACTCTCCCTAGAACACAAAACGATATTTTTAAAACGACACAAACAAATTGATCCAGACCAATCAGGCTGGTGGGTAAATTGGCTTGTAGCTTGACCGCTGCATACTAAACACTCAGATGCAGAAACTGTTTTGCACTTCCGTATGCGCTTCTCAGTGGTTTCGGTAGATATGTGGCGGTTGTAGCCGTTCCTAAAGGAAGTATGTTTTTAGGTAATGTAGAGTACTCTGATCACAAAGTGGTCTTTTTCCTGATCAGATCGCGATCGGTTTCGCCCCATGCATGTCAGTGGTCGCGAGCTCATGAATAAAATATTGCGAAATCATTACCAAATCAAGGAATGTAAATGGAATTAACATCTCAGATTCAATACTCTAGCATCTTTTCTTCCCACAAGTAACATTCTACAGTTCTGTGGAGATAAAAGCGGAAAGACAATTACGAGCGGATCGCGACCAAGTCGCGATCCAGTCAAAATTCTCTGTCCACTTTTTGTGATCATACTGCTGTGTAAAAGCTATCGAATATTTTTATATGTACGGTGGTGCTTTCACTCTAAAACTGCAGAACTGTCATTGCCAAACCGAAAAGGGGTATAGACTTATCACCACGGATCGTTACAAAGTATCTCAAATTAATGTCGAAATTTGATGATCACGACTCCAGTATACAAACGGGATGGCCATGCTTGAAACTTGAAGAACGGTGTCTTAAACGTGTGATCTAAATGGCTTTATCCACCAGTGGGTAATTGCAGTGCAAAGATCGCAAAAGCGACATCTTTCGAAATCTAATCGCGATCAGGTCGCGGCACATTAACTCCAGTGGGTCGAAATTTCAAAAATCTAATATTGGAGAATGAAGACTTAGTAAAAAATTACAGATCAGAAGAGCATATGAGACGGAATATTTTTGTATTTTGTTTTCAACAGGTGAGGTTCTATGGTATTTTGGGCAGGAAAGGTAGCAGAGATTTCGACCAGATTGCGACCCTGTCGCTGTGTGGTCCCAATTCTCTGTCCAATGATCGCACTGTGGTACTATTTATTTATTTATTTATTTATTTATTTATTTATTTATTTGTGTTTAAGGTCACATAATTCTGCACAATGGCTAATCAAGACCATGACAGTTTTACGGGTGGAGGAAGCCGGAGTACCCAGAGAGAACCACCGAGCAACGGCGAGCAACTGTCAGCTCCCCAACATACCAACTCCACACAAGCAGGGTTAGCATTGGTTGAAGACAGGTGCACCATCGACGTGCAGTACGCCTTAGTACACAACGCCACCGTGCCCCCACGTGGGCAATGGGGATGAAGTGTCTTGCCCAAGGACACAACGGCAACGCGGCTGGTGGGATTCGAACCGAGGACCTCTCGGCTTGCAGCCGGCACCTCTACCAACTGATCCACCGCGCCCCCTAGCACTGAGGCATGTGAACTTACTGTTACCGTCAGGCATATCCATAAATTATTAAAATTTTGACATAAAATATTACATATGTATGATACAAAATGTAATAATGATAAAGAATACGTGTTGGAGTGTCGTCGGGAGTTTTGACAAAACGTTGACAAAAATGCTAAGCTATTGAACAATTTGAGAGAGAAATATACGGGGTGTGTACACTTTGCATTGTGAGTAAAGAGCATCTCAAAACTATAGAGCGAAGCTGGGTTTTTCTGTGCATTTGTTCTCCGGATCTGTTCCGGTTTTGTGGCAAACCGGAAAACCGAAACGCAAGACCCACCTAAAACTTGCCAAACAGCTTTAATGTGTTTTTGAATGAACTGATCAAATTATATTATATTATGGGAAGTAAACTAGTGTCTCCTATGGACTGTCATCACTCCTGCAAAGCGACGAGTACACTGTCACATTTTCATCCTAATTGGCTAGTCCTCAGATTAAACTATCTTACATTCAGGGAACTCGTCTATCCGGCAAGGGGGCGAATTCGTCGTGTTCTCATTGTCACATTTTCTCTCTTATCGACTCGTCCAACGAACAAACTGCCTTACTGGGAGGTAACTGGAATAGTTGCCTTTATGGATTCTCATCACTTCATCTATCCGGCAAAGGGTCCAATACATTTCATTCTCGTTGTCACATTTTCTCCCTTACTGATTGGACCAATAAGTGAGAAAATGTGACAGTGAGAACACAACATAGACTGGATGAACTCTATCCATTCATCATCCTACAGTTACAACTAAAAGTCCTGTCCTGAAATGCGCACATATAGCACGTTGATCTGCGCGTTAATCTACGCGTTATGATCATAGTAAGGCTATCACATTTTGTACATGCGGTCTGTGCACAAGCAATGTTTCAGCCAATGGACCTCCGGGTAACCCGGCGGTCCATTGGCAGAAACATTGCCTGTGTTTGCTATGAGTAACCAGGAGAACCTGCCGTGCTTTGGATGCCATTCGATATGGCAATTGCGCGCAATTCCTACGCGCAATTAAGCCTAGATGAGCGCACATTTCGTGACAGGACTTCTAGTTTTAACTGTAATTTATGAATTTTTTTGACGCAATAGGCTTAGCAACTGAACCCCCCTACTACCCTTACGTGTGAACAAAGATAAGTCAGGCTGAACGCAATGGAGATACTTACAGTCAGGGCATTTTTGTAGTGAGTGATTTCGTAAAAACTTTTGGGTTTTTTTTCAGGTTGAAGAGTCTGGTGTGTTATATATGTTCTTAATACATATACAAACTGAACCGAAACTGAGGTTTGTTCCTAAAACGGAACCGAAACCGAACTCGAATCTGAAAAAGTAAAAGCTTTCATCTCAATAGTAATTGTTGAACTACAGAAACAACTTTATATGCTTTCTTTATTTCTATTGCCTGTTTTGCAGGCGGAATTTTACGATTGAGAAAAACAGTTGGCGATTAGCTGTGAAATGAATCCCGTAGTCTACGACTTCAATCTGTTTTACAGTCTCGAAGTGAAACACGTAATTAAGGGAATCAAATTTTCGAAATATAGTTTATGTCTGTCTGACAGGCTCGTTGAGTTCTTCCCAATTATGATTCATAGACTATGATAGTGGGTGTGTCAATCTGTGAGTTTGTAACGTTCAAACGTTATGGCAGCCGGATCTGCTTTTGTTTATATAGTTTAAGTGTAAAGGTCATTTATTTATTTATTAATTTATTTATTTATTGGGGATTAACGACACTGTCGACAGTGAGGGCCACCTCGTTTCGGACAGTTTTACAGGTGGAGGAAGCCAGCCAACCCGAAGATAACCACCGAGCAACGGCGAGCAACTGCCAGACTCCCCAACGTACTAACTCTACACAAGCAGGTTTAGCACTGGGTGAAAAAAGTGCACCATCGACGTGCAGTACGCATTTGTACACAGAGCCAACGTGCAAACGCGGGCAGTTGGGATGAAGTGCCTTGCCCAAGGACACAACGCACTTACCTTGGTGGGGATCGAAACGCACACCTTTCGGGTTGAAGTCCAATCCCGTAACACTGAGCCCCCGCGTTCCCTAGATATTTTAGAATAACCATAGACCTGCCTGTACATCTGCTTTATCTAGTGACAAAACCAGCGATCATTGGTTCAAAACTAAGGAACTGTTAGAAATGTGTCTTCCCTCACATAAATAGTGTCAGTTGTCAAAGGACATCAAATGCCTTATGCTACTCTAACAACAGAAAAGCGTTAGGCAATTTTCCGGTCACACTGATTTGTTCCTGGGGTTTTCCAAAACTTTCCATACTTAATTTATGAAGAGATCAATGGATCCAACATAAAAAATGACCGGAGACGATCGTGTTGACCTTGTCATCTATGTCGACATTCATTCCTCAGCCTCACCACATAACAGAAACAATAAGCTAGAATAGTGTTGTCTCTTTATGTACATGAGTTCGATACCTCGATATAATTACAGAGGGATAATGCCAAGCGTTTAGATCACCAGTCTAATTCTGTGAGGAATTGGGCGTTGTTATGGGCTGGAACCAGCTTAGCTCTGAGGTAGTCCATCGCCAATGTTTAGATTCAACCGCATAGAATATTTCAGTTGGTCGAAAAAAACCTACGGTTCGCTTCTGTGACCAGCTGAAATATTCCACCCGATTGAATGTGAAAAAAATCGATAAATATTCATCTCCTTGAGTCAACGCAAGGAATGATTTGACCTAATCTTTGAAGAGATTTACCATTAAGAATGAAAACACACAACAGCTGTAGTTTTATGATTACGCTGCATTGCTACATTGTATTAATATCTTGCTGATTTTGACGTGAAATAAGTATTTATTGATTGGAATATCTATAAGTGGAGCACGGAAAAATATCTGCATGTCTTTGTTAATAAAAGGACATCGCATTGTATCAACAGTCGTCTGCGTGTAAACTCCTCGAAAAGTGGGTTAACCTTTTCAACTCACAGGACCGATTTTTCGGTCCAAAGCATAATTTCGTCTCAGTTTTGTCTTATCATAAGAGGTCCATACGCAGGGCATTGATGATAAAATGGGGGTGCGGTGGCGTCGCGGTAACCTGTTCTCGTCAGATCACCGAAGTTAAGCGCGGTTAGTAGTTGGATGGGTGACCATTTCAGCGACTGATTCGCGCTCCCGCGTTGTGTCCTTGGGCAAGGCACTTAACCCCGATTGCCTACATGGGGGCACGATGACGCTGTGTACTTAGGCGTACCGCACGTCGACGGTGCGCATGTCTTCAACCACTCTAACCCTGTCTGTGCCGCGGTGCAGAGTTCAGAGTTACGATGTTGGAGAGCTGACAGCTGTTCGTCGTTTCTCGGTGGTTCTCTCTGGGTACTCCGGCTTCCTCCACCCGTAAAACTGTCACCGACATGATATGACCCTGGCTGTTAATGTGTCGTTAAACCCTAATAAAAAAAATTCTGATAAAATTATAACTGCAGTATGCAGCCGTACGGCTGCAGACTGCAGTTATTATTTTATCCTCATTGTATATTGATATTGGACTGATCCACCCCACTGTAAGTGTACACAAAGGGGATACCATTATAGGGAACGTGGTTTCAAAGTGTGAATAAACAACCCATAACAGAATCCAAACTGAATCAGACTGGTGGCATGGGAGATTGGGATAATGTGTCAACACAATCAAAATATTCGTTATAAGAACGAGATGAAAAACTAAAATTATGAACTTGTCTTCTATTCTGCAAAAATATAATAATTTGTGGAGGGAATAATCATACGTCTGAACAGTTGTTCTCTTGATGCTGGTATTAAATCAATATCGTCCCGTGTAATCAGAAAGATGAATGATTACAAAGTACAGAAATCTGTCTCAGGAAAAAATGTAGAACAATTAGTTTTGAAGAAGACTGATTGGTGTGTGTGAACCATTTCCCCCAAATGCCATCCATGATTTGATTGTTCACCTCTATAATCATAATTATCAATACGCTCAGACCAGAGACATCCCAGTGAAACATAGTTTTTACCTTTTTGTTTTTGAATGATTTGAGTTTGATTAGCCACTCATGAAATTTGTCATCCTGGGACAGGTTTTCAATTAGTACGTCTCCAGAATTAATACGTAACATTAAAAGAGAATAATAGAATAAACGCAGACGACAAATTTATTTCCTTACCAACTCCATGGGCGAATTCACGGGGTGTGCGCATCAGGTGCCCCTAGGTTTTGTAACTCAAGGTTGCTTTTCACACTGACCAGGTGACACGATTTTATCCGTGAAAACACAGGGATGGTAATGGATATCCATGTGTTATCGCGGATAATATCGTATACCAGAGGGATCGTGGTGGCCCAGTGGTAACGTCTTGGACATCAAACCGAACGGTCAACGGTTGGATCACCGCCAGTGTATGCTGCGTTGTGTCCATGGGCAAGGCACTTCATCCCGATTGCCCAAATGGGGGATCGGGGCGCTGTGTACCGAGGCGTACTGCACGCCGATGATCCACTTGTCTTCAACCAATGTTAACCCTGCTTGTGCTGAGTGAGTACGTTGAAGACAGTGCTCAAAATAACTGTTTTTCTTGCGTAGCAAAATGCTATAAATTTCCAAAAAATGAATAGCATTTTGTAAAAATTACATAGCTATTTTTGTATTTAGAGTTAGGTGATGCTGTTTTGTACTGAATTCGTCTAAGTAGATAGAATACTTTCCATCCATTTCTGGGCGCTTCCAAATGATCTGCAACACATGAAACATTTACTATGTCTTTTTTAACTGAACTGCCTTTAAGGGTTGCATGGACTTGGATATTTTCAAATAGCGTGTTGGTTGTTAAATAGAGTTCTCAAAATGGAAGTTGGGATTTTTAATTTGATGGGCTTGAAGTTATTTTTAATGTACATTTTATGCAAAATGTTGTAAAAACAGGAAGAATTTAAACCAATAGAATTCATCTTACATATGCAGTTGCTAATGGTGCTTGATAGAGAGTTAATCTGAGTTATGCCTGGTAGCCCAAGAACATTAGGTTTCACTAGGGAAAAAATCGGAGAAAGCTGATTTTTTCAGGGAATGTCGAGTACATGTCACTGAACGATTAGACAAAAGTCCCCTAAAATCCCAGTTGAGCTTTTTTTTCTACAGCCTTTTTTCGAAAACGCGTTTGAAAAAAATAAAAAAAAATCGCACGAACTTTGTAACCTCGAATTGATCCAACTGTATTTTTTGTTTACGCGTATTTCGAGCTACATAATGTCTAATATACATTTACCTAGAGGAAAATGTGCATTCTGTGACAATTTCTGCGAAAAATTATTGAAAATTCACAAAAAAGTATCGGATTTACGCAAAAAATGACGATTTTCCTAACGGATTTGCCCAAAGGGTCGTAGTACAGAACGGGATGTTAGTTGGACAGACGATAAAAAATCCACCACCATTTGAAGACTTTTATCATTGCTTACAAAATAGACATTATGGAAGACCCCCTCTGCTTCTGGCCGAGTTCCCCTTTTGGCATAAAATTCGTCAGCATGAGAACTCAACTATTTTCGGGCTTAGGACCGAACAGACACGTCTGTGTCTGGCAGCATTAGATCAATAAATAATATTTACAGAATGTACAAAAATCAATAAATAATATTTACAGAATGTATAAATCAATCAACATGGATTAAGTTACATTGACTATTATCAACGCTATATACAGAAATGACATGACCTATATACATATTATTCATCAAACTCAGAAATTTCCGACAGGACAGTGTTTCTGTGGTTGTTACAAGAATCCGAACTGCAATTACACAAACCTGAGCAAGAGAGTCCTGACTTCTTACACCCACACCTTTTGTACAAGCACTCTTGCAACCACAACTGATCAGATTCAGTAGGTTATCGGGGGCACATGGCTTTGTGGCTGCAGTCGGTACAAGAAGTCCATTGTCTAGCGACCACCCCCAATCCGTCGGAGGAAGCGAAGTGCCCAGCCATTGTTGGACCTGGAGATAACATCTGTAGACATGTTGTTGTGCAGCATCGCTGCTTGGTGGGAGTGAGGCTAGGTCGATGGGTTTATTCAGTTTAGATTTTGCTACATAACGCTTGTAAGTGACATATCTATATTTGTCGAGAGAGGAAACAGTTTTACTCCCGTATAAGATCAGGAAAAATTGTTCCCCGGCAGCGGCTACTGCACTTGGTGTACTGTCATCCGCCAAAATTGTGTTGACATACTGTTGTGAGTCCCTAGTAACATCGGAGACAATTGTACTGAATACTTTCTTCTTACCAACTCGAAAGAGTGCAGAAGTAGTGTCACAACCACTTACAGAATGTGCTACAAGGAGGTTGCTTCTATGGTCACCCATTTTGGTTGCTATTTCACTAACTGAAACTAGTAAGTTTGGGGTAATGGAATACATCATGTGAATATTACATCCCGGTTGAACTCGAGAGGTAAGAATGACTAACAAGTCTGTGTCTGTTCCCACAACGACAACATTGTTGTCATCTTGAGCGATGTCAAGTGCGGTTTCGGCTATCAGTACATCAGCATCAGCCTCGGCCTGCTTGGACTGAATATTGATAGCAGATAGCTCCTGCATTAGAAGATCGATCAGTTGGGTTTTGTTCTTGGCATTTGCAAGGAAATCGGATTGGGGTGTGGTGGCTGGTAACTCGGGTGAGATATTGATATATAATTTAACTCCCAAAGTAGTCGTAGATTTGATTTAATGGACGTTGTGTACCGTTGTGTGTATGAAAACAATAAATTTTTTTTCGTAATTTTGTACATTTTCGTGAATATTTCACCATTGAGTGTGAGGATTGGTACAAAGTTGGCATTTTCTGCTGGGGATATGTATTCTCAATATAATTCAGCACGATATTTATGATTCTCACCCTACTAAGGCGAATAAGAATGAGAAATATGGAGCTGGGTCGAATTTTTTTTTTTAATTTTTTTTTCATCAAAAAAACGCTATAACTAAAAAAGCTCAACTCGGATTCGCGGGGACTTTTCACACTTTATCCGCAATGTGTGTCCCGGAAACATATAAAAAAACAGCTTTCTCCGATTTTTTTCCTTACTTTCTCATTTTTATGTCTAATGTGCCTGGACTATGGAATGTTCCACAATCAGAAGTAAAGCATCAGTGAATTAGTTTTCAAATTTTCATTTACATTTTGCGACACAAGATAATCAACTGCAGCCTAATAGGCTGCAGTTGATTATCTTGTATCGCAAAATGCTATACATAACTGGACATTGTACAGCTTTTTCAAGTTTTGCATAGCAAAAAGCGACGCGACACCGCTTATTTTGAGTCCGGGATGAGGAAGCTGGCAGTTGATCGCTGTTGCTTGGTGGTTCTCTCTGGGTACTCGAGCTTCACCCACCCGTAAAACTGGTTGAAACGAGGTGACCCTGGCAGTCAACAGTGTCGTAAAACCCCAATAAAAAGATAAATAAATCGTTCCCCAGAGGTATTGCTATAGATCCTGAGGAAGCGCAACTGGAACACAGCACTGTCCATCCACCTTTCAAAATCGTCATTAGTGAGGAACCCCAGTGGGCGCTGACTAAAGTGAGACACCTCCCTCTCGTGATCCCCGTGATCCCCAACTCAGTACCCTGGATGCCCAATGAACTCCTTTCACTTTGAGTTCAAATGTCCTGGAACTTTGGCATCCGGTTCAGAATAGAATGATAGAGAAAAACTCGTGTAAGAAATGTAACATGTTTTATATTGTTTTTGCAGAGTTCGAAGATTGTATTGACACGATGTTAAGAAGTCACACGGTCTATTTTGAAACGCCACTTCACAACTGCTTTTGCTGGAAACGTAGTTTTAGGTATCATGGTAACGCGGGAACCAAAATCCTCAAAGTCTACATGTGGAACAACGATCTCGACATGAGAGATGAGAAATTAAAATCCCTAAGAATTTCGCTCGGATACTGGTTGTTAAATCATCAGGTGGTATGAGGTCAAAAATGAACACAAGGAAGACATGGTTGCCCACGATCAAACGAAACGAAGACACACGAAGCAAGTGAAGAGACAAAGTTAAAAAAAAAACCCTTTACCTAACATGAAAAGCAGACGACACTTGCAAAAAAAATTCTTGAATAACTGATTTTTTTCATTTTTTGTCTCAAAAACATAGGTTATGACCCCTCATTGGAACGAGCTCGACGAGCTCGTTCCAATGAGGGGTCATAACCTATGTTTTTGAGACAAAAAATGAAAAAAATAATGAAAATTAATTGGCGATTTTTGAGAATGGCGCTGGCCGGTTTTGGCCGTTACGTTGGGTAAAGGGTTAAGCTCAGAACCAGAGTAAAGTGTTTCACGGAAACTTTTCGGAGGGAATCACCAACCTGGAGGGGCGTCACCGCTAGAAAATTTGAGTCTGACTGTCACTTCTGGAGACGAGGTGGAAAAGGAAAGCCAGAATGATGAGAAAGCCATCAGTGAGAAGGAGCTTGGCGTTCTGCGAGATACACGGATACACATAAGAAGTCTTCAGCGTTTTTAACAAATAATTATGAGTGTTGATATGATGACAGGTTTCAAGAGCCTTTATTTTAGATATGTCCTCTGCGAGAGTTTCCTCTTTAGCAGGAAACATACACTATTTAACAGACTTCTGTCTTTTCAAGATCGCCGCAAGGAAATTCCACAAAAGGGAGTTCTCGTGAAGTTCCCTGCCAGGACAACTCCCTGTTAGTAATCGCAAGCAATGCAAACTAAATGAAAATGTAAGTACGTAAGATGAGAAATATACCGAAAAACCGAACCGATCATGGGTATACCGTAAAACCGAACCGAACCATTGAATACCGAAACCGTCTGAATTTTCAAATTTTCCTACATTTACTACAGTTAAAACTAGAAGTCCTGTCACGAACTGTGCGCTTATCTGGGCTTTATTGCGCGCAATTGCCATATCGTATGGCATCCAAAGCACGGGAGGTTCTCCTGTTTTCTCATCGCAAACACAGGCAATGTTTCAGCAAATGGACCTCCGATTTACCCGGAGGTCCATTGGCTGAAACATTGCTTGTGCACAGGCCATATGTGCAGAATTTGATAGCCTTACTATGGTCATAACGCGTAGATTAACGCGCATATCGGCGTGCTATTTGTGCGCATTTCATGACAGGGCTTCTAGTTTTAACTGTATTTATAAGGCCTTGTTGAGGATTGATAGCAGTTGAAGGGTTCATTTTCATGAAAGAAGTGGCTGATGTTATTTTTCAGTTTTGTTAAACGTCAGGCAGGGGCCTGGGTAATTGTCCTGAATTCTCACGGGACTACAACCTGTACATATCCAGCTCCTTAACAGTGATTTCTATCCAAGTCTTGCCTACCTTCGCATCAAAGGCTTGCCTTACTAGAAATCAATGCCCAGGGGATTTGTTTATCGACAGTAGGGCCTCCTGAAGATGGATTGGTCTTAGCTCATGCTGTGAGATTGCAAACGCATCGAATAGGCCTTTAAAGGTGAAGGTGTGTTTAGATGAAGTCATAAAATTAGTCTGCAGTTAAATCTAGAAGTCCTGTCACGAAATGTGCGCTTATCTAGGCTTAATAGTGCGTAGGAATTGCGCGCAATTGCCATATCGAATGGCATACAAAGCCCGGCGGGTTCTCCTGGTTACTCATAGCAAACACAAGCAATGTTTCTGTCAATGGACCTCCGGGTCACCCGGAGGTTCATTGGCTGAAACATTGCTTGTGCACAGGCCATATGTACAGAATTTGGTAGCCTTACTATGGTCACAACGCGTAGATTAACGCGCAAATCGACGTGCTATTTGTGCGCATTTCATGACAGGACTTCTAGTTTTAACTGTTGATATGATTTGGGTTCGTAAAAGAATGTCACTGTTAAGCTCATTGGCAGTGGCATTTGTGGAGTAGTGGTAGAATGATACAAGAACAACTTATTCTGTATTTTCCTGATGTGAATTACCCTTTGGTACTAACAGCAACTCGGTCAAGTAAGAACCGAATACCGAACCGATACCAAGGTATACCCCCCTTAAAATTACCGAAACCGACACCAACTCAAAATGCTAATTCCACCCAACTCTAAAGCAAGTAACATAGAGAGAGAGAGAGAGATAGAGCTTGCAATGATGGCTTTGACTTTGCAGTTCAAAGTCAATAAATATGTATTTTTAAAGGAAGACCTTTGGCACAGCAACTAAGGGTGAAAGTTGAGTTTTGGAAGATCAGTGTCTTACCACCAGCAATAACATAATTTTATCACCAGAAACCACTTGACAGAATTCGAATCAAGATCGTCGGAATTTGTTTGATACTGTGATTATCCAGTGTCGGTCTTTTCAACATCTTATTTGTTGTCGTTTGCTGAGTCGGTAAATGTTGTGACATCGAATGTCTGCAACTATGTGGAGGACGCTTGGAGTCAGTTCTTGCTGATTCAATAAGTTTTCCGTTGTCTCTGAATTTGCAGAATAATTGATGGCGACATCGAAAAAATCTGCCAATGTTGAAATTGGCATTACCATTTCGCCCGTTTTACCATTCTAGGCATTCTAAAGTCAGTTTTATAACTCCGAAGTCTATTTCCGTGAAGAAACATTTCCACCTCATGTTGATTTTAAAAAGACTCTAAATTATTTACCTAACGAATCGGGCGCATCCGCTCGCGTAATATGCAAATTCAGCAGTTAAAAAAGTATTAATTTTCTGAAAATTACAACAACACTATATCATGTGACCCCTCATTGGAACGAGCTCTTTGAGCTCGTTCCAATGAGGGATCACACGATATGGTTTTGTTGAAATATTTTTAAAATTTTGAAAAAATAATATTTAAGATCATAAATTTTGATATCGTCTGCGTTGGGTAATGATTTAAATAACTGGACATATCATATGTACATATCATATGTACATGTATATACATGTTATTTATGTAAAACCAGTCTATAAGTTATTGTGATTGTGGTCGAAAGCTTCTTGCTTTTGGTCACGACTCAAATGTTTCATCCAGATTAGACAAAAATGTTAATGATTACAATTATCGTTCGAAAGAAATTATGTATGTGCATATATATAAGTCTAATGAAAATTGTTCTTTTTATTCTCAGGCACCGGCGCATTCCTTTTTTCGGCCCTCGTTCGTCATATTTATTTTGGAGGCAAAATTCAAAATGTATAAAACTATCATAGGTGCGATTTTAGCGGTATCACATCGCGATTTGCGATGCAATATGTCGTATACATTGATACAGTATTGTTGTTCTTTTCGCGAAATGCGACACGATTCTCAGATGTATGTACAAAATAAATATTTATATAACTGACTGAGAGATGGATTAGTTTTAGAGGTCAAATTTTGTTCATCAAAAATTGTTCATTACAAATTATTGGAGAGTGCCAACAGGCACTTTCCAATAATTTATTATAGACCAAATTTGTATAAACAAACTATTATTTACGTTTGAATGAATACGATACATAGGCAAGGGAAATGTTGGCTTTCAGTGAAATCAACATGGAAGCTCTAGTATTTAATATTAGGCTCTTACAACTAAATTTTAGGCATCGGCGAGCATTCCATCAGGAATAAAAAATAAAAGAAAAACCGCCCTCCCTCATTCGTTTTAAAACAAAAATACCTGAGAATCAGTTATTTAATTTTGTTTAGCCTAACGTTTTTTCTTTGATAAGAAAGAGAAAACAGAGGAAGTTTGGTGAAAATGGCTGGCTAAAATTGGGTATTTCTCGAGGTAAACACATATCCAGCAGTTTGATTAACTCTTGTGAAAATCTCTTGCTTGGGCTTAACCCTTTACCCAACGTAACGGCCAAAATGGCCAGCGCTATTCACAAAAATCGCCAATTAATTTTCATATTTTTTTTCATTTTTTGTCTCAAAAACATAGGTTATGACCCCTCTTTGGAACGAGCTCGTCGAGCTCGTTCCAATGAGGGTCATAAACTATGTTTTTGAGACAAAAATCAAATAAATTAGTTATTCAAGAATATTATTTGCAAGTGTCGACTGCTTTTCAGGTTAGGTAAAGGTTTAACTCTATTGTTGTAATTCGTTGAAATTACACCGTATCGGTAGGAGGCGTCAAATTAGATTCCACAACTCTTGAAATTTTTTTCTGAACGTAGGGTGGTTGTTTCTTGGACGGATCACGGGTAAATTATCGACCAAATTTACCACAGTGTTCTTCAGTTCAATTACTTTAAATTTTCTCACGTCGCGCCTGCGTACGTGCTTAGCGGAGAAATGCCCCATAGGACATACGTCTCACAGGACAAAAGCCCGGAGCATAGGGTCTAGTAAAGGCAAAAAAATAGTGCAGAAATTTGAGTTATTTTGGAGAGTAATAATATCGTTTTTTTTTGTTGCTGTAGGAGGGGGGGGGGGGAATCAGTTTGTTCCATTTGTTCCCAACAAGATATCATGACGTAATATATTGTGTACTGTAATATATATATATATCAATTGGAATGTTATATACAAATGAATTTTGTGTTCAAACTCGGAAGCGGACACTTCCGAAACAATGTTTAGACATTGGTGCATTTACTCGCGTAAGTTGCGTTTATAGAAACTGAGATTTGTGAAGCCGGAGATCGATCCAGTTATATTCCTTCGATCGGAAAGATGATACTTCATTATTTGATTTGACAATTGTGATGTAATGAAACAAAAATGTATTCAAACAAAACATCAGTTGTTGTTATGACTTTTTTACAAGCAAGCTTGTCTTAGTGATATAATCAGGAAAAGATCAGTACTGGTAGGTATGTTGCTTTAACGCTTTACCTAACACGAAAAACAGACGACACTTGCAAACAAAATTCTTGAATAACTTTTTTTTTTTCATTTTTGTCTCAAAAATATAGGTTATGACCCCTCATTGGAACGAGCTCGACGAGCTCGTTCCAAAGTGGGGTCATAACCTATGTTTTTGAGACAAAAAATGAAAAAATAATGAAAATTAATTGGCGATATTTGTGAATAACGCTGGCCGGTTTTGAACGTTGCGTTACGTAAAGGGTTAATGCTTTTCTATTAGAATCCAAACACTAATTATTGGATTAAACATCACAAATTTAATTAATGAAAAACCAGGTACAACCCGGTACTTCATTAATTAAAATTTTGCTGCTGATGATTTTTATTGCATGGTAAACGCATGCGTGGACCTCACTGCCCACGTGTGAATTACGACCAGTCCCCGGCGACTGTACTGTATATCAAGGCAGCACTATTCACCAATCTCAAATTGTGTTATTTTTCCAATGCATACCTGACTTATATCGTCATGAAAATTGACTTTCTATAATGTTATCCCCCTTCGAATTATTCGACGCGGGAGGAAAGATCAATTAGGAAGCAAGTAATTGCTGAGAAAACACCAATGACATCAGTAGAACATAAAGCCAAGTTTCCTTTCGTAGGTGCTAATAAAGAAAACAGCAGACAACTCTCAGAGTTGTTGTTTTCGCTTATTAAAAGTAACAAAGTATTAAAAGTAGGAAAGGAAAACTGGGGTTTTTATGGTAAGCTAATTAGAAGCAACAAGTTGAGATATAATCCGTCATGAATAATATCTATTAGTATCACACCCAGTGCTCAAAATAACTTTTTTTCTTTGCGTAGCAAAATGCTACAAATTTTCAAAAAATGAATAGCATTTTGTAAAAATAGCTATTTTTGTATACCAGAGTTATGTTATGCTGTTTTGTATTGAATTCTTCTAAGTAGATAGAATAGTTCCCATCCATTTCTGGGCATTTCCAAATGATCTGCAACACATGAAACATTTCCTATGTTTTTTTCAACTGAACTGCCTTTTAGGGTTGCATGGACTTGGATATTTTGAAATAGTGTCTTGGTTGTTCTATAGAGTTCTCAAAATGGAAGAGGGATTTTTAATTTGATGGGCTTGAAGTTATTTTCAATGTACATTTTATGCAAAATGTTGTAAAAACAGGAAGAATTTAAACCAATAGAATTCATCTTACATATGAAGTTGCTAATGATGCTTGATGGAGAGTTTATCTGAGTTATGCCTGGAATGTTCCACAATCTGAAGTAAAGCATCAGTGAACTAGTTTTCAAATTTGTTTGCAAATTATCATTTACATTTTGCGATACAAGATAATCAACTGCAGCCTAATAGGCTGCAGTTGATTATCTTATATCGCAAAATGCTAAATATAATTGAACATTGTGTAGCTTTTTGCAAGTTTTGCATAGCAAAAAGCGACGCGACACCGCTTATTTTGAGCCCTGATCACACCTACCAACACTAACAGTCCACCTTGGCCCTTTAGTCAGTGGATGTAATTTTACAGTAATTTTAAGTTTTCATTCTTCTCAGAAAAAAATTAGCAAATCTCCAGCATTTTATATTAATAGAAAGAACAATGTCTGTATTATATGTCACGATGCAGAAAGGAAACAGATACAGAACATCAAAAGATGGTGAAAACTTCGTTTTCTTATTTTTAAATGGGTTTCAACAGTGAATAATATTCAAACCGTCAAACTGATGGAGACAAAATTGTAAAAATTGAGTTTTTGTATCTTTATAAAACTCTACGGGAGAATGCCCGACATTCGGGAAATGATGCGCACATCGATGCTACAAATTCGCTACCGTTTCAAAATTTCAATTTTATACGAAATTCCCATACCTTTAATGTTAAATTTACTGTCAGCATTAGGAAATTAAGGCGTGCTAACTTCCCATAAATCTCTTCCAATGACGACAATTGTCAAGCATGGTTTGCCTCCAGAACATAGTATATGATCCCTCAGTGGAACGAGCTCGATGAGACAATGGAGCGGTCATAAGCTGTATTTTTAAGGCAAGAAATGAAAACTACTAGTTATTTAAGAATGTTTTTCAAAAGTATTGTCTGCTGCTCGTATTGTGCATTTCGTTTGTTCGTTTCTTTGCTCAATTACTGAGGTTTCCTTCAACCAACAGTGGCACACCGTGTTGGACCGTTTTACGGATGGAGGACGCCAGATAACCCGGAGAGAACAACCATGCAGTGGCGAGCAACTGTCAGACTCCTCAAAGTACTAACCCGGTACAGGCAGAGTTAGTTGCGGGTGAGGCAAACCCACCATCTTTACCGTGAAGCCACGTGGGTAATCTGGATTAAGAGCAATGCCCATGGATGTGAGTCAGGATTGAAACGTCGACCTTTCGGTCTAATACCGAATACAGTTAAAACTAGAAGTCCTGTCACGAACTGTGCACTTATCTAGGCTTAATTGCGCGTAGGAATTGCGCGCAATTGGCATATCAAATGACACCCAAAGCATGGCAGGTTCTCCTGGTTTCTCACAGCAAACACATGCAATGTGCTGAAACATTGCTTGTGCACAGGCCATATGTACAGACTTTGATAGCCTTACTATGGTCATAACGCGTAGATTAACGCACAGATCGACGTGCTATATGCGCGCATTTCATGACAGAACTTCTAGTTTTAACTGTACTCTTCTAACGAATGAGGCACCGCCGCACTCCCCGGCTTAGCATTAAAATCATCAAGTTTGTACCTACAACATTGGCGGTTAAGATGATGTTGGTTTTAATGAGTGAAACATTTTGTCCAGCCGGAGTTTGAATGGGTCGTCTTCACATTGCGGTAGTAAAAGAAATGGGCACCATGTTTTGCCTTCCATCTTTGGACCATCCTGGACATTCATTTTATAAAAGTACTCTGCGCCAACCAGCAGATCATTACGCGATATGACCAGTTTTGCTGCAGTGTTGCCAACCGCTCCCCAAGTAGTGTATTTGGTTACCATATTGATTTTGATTATCGTACCTACACAGGTTCCTTTTCCTCAATCGAAAATTGAACACTTGTTTTCGTAAGACGATTTTATTGATATACCTTTTACAATTGCTATTATCGTTTGCTATTGTGTACTACGATAGACAATCACGACGAGATGGGAAGCAATTGCGGTGGCTTGGCAGCATCTGATGAGAACGAGCTGGTGCTAGATATGTGACAGGTTTACCTGAGAAAACAAAGCGAGGTGTTTTTTGTAAATTAACCTTCTGTTTACATAAGTGTTTGTTATTGTTACTCTCCACTTCTGAAGTGAATAGTTATTTTCTAACCACCTCACCGAATGTACCTCACAAAAAGTTTCTCCATACAATTTTTTTAAAACAAAAAAAGCACTAACAAAGTTTTCACGGATGACCATCCGGGTTCAAGCCAGACGTTCGGGTAAAATTTTGCTTGTGTTCCTTAATGACTTTGCTTATAATTCGGTTTTATCCGGCATAACCTCCAAAACAAGTTACTCTTCTTAGTTTTAGTGTCAAATCCAGCCTATTTACCTGTGCAGGTGTTCAGAAAAACACTATAAAAAAAGGTAAAAGCCATCTGCAACATGCACATTTCAAGAACATTGATCTGGAATCCACTGAGTTCGCTAGACCAATTCCGATGCCCCTGTAGCAATACGTGAAGACACAATGTCTTATGACCATAGTAAGGCTATCAAATTCTGTACATATGGCCTGCGCACAAGCAATGTTACAGCCAATGGACCTGTGTTTGCTCTGAGTAACCAGGACTTCCTGCCCTGCTTTGGATGCCATTCGATATGGCAATTGGGCGCAATTCCTACGCACAATTAAGCCTTGAAAAGCGCACAGGTCGTGACAGGACTTCTAGTTTTAACTGTGGCTGTGCCAGAGTTGTTGCTGAAAGAGAAGTCTGAGAAGAATATGGGTTACACCGATTATGAAAATCGTATTTGGATTTACAAGCGAGTTGAAAGTGTGAGAATGGTGACTTTGTTGCCTAGTTAATTCATATTTATTGCACAAATTGAATAGGCGATGAAATGTCATGAATACCAAGACTGCTGCAAAGGACTGTCTGTACATACTCCTGAATTGTACTGCACTGCAGCCTATTGCCGTCCAAATGAGAGAAATCGGCTGTTATATTCTAGTTTTCTTCTCTTTGACTTTGTGCTAAGGCAGGAAAATATCTCTATTACTTTTGCCTTTATTCCATGACTGACAAACTTTGGTTTAAAACTGATATCTAAAAAAAACAGTTGCCCGGTAACCTTTTGTCAGGTCGCATTCATTTATAACTTGTATATTTCGGTGCTAATCTACCCCTTGCGGACTGTAGATGTGACCATAAAGCCCGGTTGCTAAATGAAAGTTTCTGTATGTGTGTCGGCGTGGGTATAACCATCCAAAATGCACCGTCAAACAAAGGAAAGGATTGAAAATCATGATGTTCAGAAGCCTTGATTTTTGATGCATGGGTCTCTAAGAGTGGGACAAGATCTTAAAAATGTGCTTAAATGTTGAAAGAAACCGATAAATATATTATGCGGAACAGTGATCGAAAAAGGCGTCATTTCTGTAGATCACATCGCGGTCTAGTCTCGATGTGATCTGAGTGGGTCGTGACTTCATAAATAAAATAATGTGAAGACGAGGATGGAATCAAGGACAACAAACGAAAACATCATCTGTGAGTCAATGTTCTCGTATTTCTTTTGTGCGACATTTCGATTCTACAGTGCCGCAGGGTGAAAGTGGGCAGAGAAATTCGACCAGATCGCGACCTATTCGCGATCTGGTCGAATTTCTGCGTTCGCTTTTATAGTCAAAGTACTGTACCATTCTAGCAACCGTCTGCGTAATTTTGTGCCACGTCGTTTCGTGTCACGGTATTGCGTGTCACACCACGATTTATAAACGTATATTACTAAATGTATGCACACCTATGGTCAACTCCTTTCGGATTTGCATACCACTCACAGGTACTGGCTCGTTCTATTTCAGGTTTGGAGCTAGTTGAAATTGGAGAAAATTACCAATACATTTACAGGTGGACTCCACAGGGTACATTCAACAAAATTCGTTAGTATCAGCAGATACTATATTATTACCACTTTAGCGGGCGTTCTCTAGTACATTAACAAAGTTTAACAGGACAATACAAGAACGTAACACTCAACTTAAAAAGGTCACTTGACGTGTCGGGCCGTTAATGAGTGAAAACTCTCACTAACAGCCCTACACATCACGCGATTTTTGTTTCTTGCTGTCGTTCACTGGGAAATGGAAATGGCTTCAACTTGTAAACAATATGATTTTATTTAAATTATTAAATATGTAAAATATCCAGCAAAGTTAGCCCCATAAGAACAAGCAGCTGTATATATGTAAGTAAGTCTGTATACATTTTAATCTTTTATTCCTGACTTAAAAGCGGTAAGCGTCGGGTTTGTTTTAAGTTCTCTAACTTCGATGCAATTGAAAGCGTACCAGTGCCGATCATGTGATAATCTTGTGACACCAGTTTGTTTGACAACAGACGATATTATCATCTCGTCCCCTGAGTCCCAATGGGTTCTATGTGCCAGTAGGCACATAGAACCCATTGGAACTCAGGGGACGATCTGTCGAAATCGAAAACTTGAAAAATGTCATGTAAGATACAGGGTCAAAACTTTCTCAAAATCCCAGTGGTAATAATAGTAATAGCATGACTTTGTCGAGTCTTGTGGTTTATTAGCGGCCCAACAGGTGTGAATAACAAGCCCATCAGCTTATTAACGGCCCTCGACTTCGTGTGTGGCCTTTTATAAGCTGTCAGGCTGTTATTCACACATGTTGGGCCGTTAGTAACCCACAATGCCCTTCAAAGTCATGTTATTGTTATATTACTGGAATGCCTGGAAATTAACAAATTCTAATCATGAAACGTTTCTGTGGACAAAATTGGGAAAGCGGGCACGAGCATCATGCTCTCCACCTCCCCAGTTCCGATGCCCCCGAATGTGACTTTCAGTACTTAGATATTGTACATGTCTTAAGACCTGTGTAACTTCAAATGGCTAAACTATGTTTGTTCCAGTAACAGGAATCCAATCTTTATTTGATTTGGGAACTACAAGATATTACAGGGTAAATAGACATTTTGTCTCCCAGGATATGATTGGTATGTTTATGCCGTTATGTCGGTCAGTTATGATTAGCATATAAATTCAGTCTGTTCGTGATGAAGGCGCATTGTCAAGCGTTATAAAAGTGTTATCGTACAAATATAGAGAGTGGATAGACGAAAATCAATCCGACAAATTACTTGAACACCATATATATCTGCAACGCTCATTAATAATACCGTTCATCGATCACTGGTATTGGCTCGATATTTCTTAAATTTGGTATCCCATTATATCACGACTTATGTAACCCAATATCCCACATTTTAACAGATATCTTGCATAATGATCATATATTAAAACATCTATTTCCTGACAAGATTGACACGCTTGAACCCTGAGACCAACACTTTTAAACTTTAAAAATTGTATTTTCTCAAATTGGATTTTCTGTCTTTTACAATTGAGGGTTGGGAAAAATTATTAGCACTTCAAAAGATATGGTAATTTACCTGAAAATACAATTCCGGTGACCGTAAGCGAAGTTATGCGAGGAAATAGCTTCATCAATTCATCCTCTCTTCCTTCCCTCTACTATAACAAACATTCATCATATTCTAACAAATAAATGCTTACTATTACATCATACTTTGATACATTCATCAGTTTTGTGAACACCATCTTAGAAAAACCAAATGCAGCTGTATAGAGTCCGCCAGACGTGATCGATCCCATTCACCAGTAACTTTAATCAACCATGCAGGGCATGGATAGTTGGTCCCTGTTAGCGTATTTTACTCTGAACGCAAATGAAAGGTCTTAAATTATGAGAAACACCAAACAGAGGTTGGACTGGAACTTTGGTTTCATCTGATGACATTTCATCAGGACATTAGCCATTACAATACTGTGAAAACAAAGTGGTATCTTTCTCAATCAGATCGCGATCCGATTTCGAATCACATCATGTGATATTCAAACAATACATTTCGAAATCAAGATTAGACAAGTTAAAAAGAATGAAAATAGCATCTGAGATTCAATGCTGTTAGGTTTTTTTTGGTGATAAGCGAGATCCTACAGTCTTGTGAGGAGGAAAATGGACAGAGTCTGGATCCAGTCGACATTCTCTGCCCGCTTTTGTAATCAAACTACTATATTTAGGTGAAAATCAACTCTGTGAGGGTTTTAGTGGTAGTCCACTCTCCACGTACTACAGTTGTCACAACATATAAATGCGCTCTCATTCTGGTATACCGCATACATCACCAATCTCTACAGAATTGGATTGCTGGAATGACAGCGAAGGACGTCGCACCACCACCCCCCTTCCCCAAAGTGGCATCAGGTCAATCCATGCGGTAAATACTCCCGTTGATGACGAGAAATCTGTTACGCTGTGACTGCAGTCACATCGTAACAGCTTTCACATCATCAAACTAAAGCCAAGTACGCATCTGGTAACACGGTATCAACTTCCCAGTCTCGACAATTTTGTCGATAATAACTAAATATGTTCCAATGAGACTAAAATCATCATCCTCTGATTGGACGAGAGCTTGCTTCGTATATTCTGTGTTTAAGGCTCATGTGGCAAATGTTACCGTCTGGCGTCACAACGCGAAATATTTGCAATGACGTCGTCCGTTTCGTAACTTCTTCATCAATGGAGTGACTAGTACGGCGCTTCATTTTTCTGGATGTTTCACGTGTGCAGCAGACGGTGTTCCGGATGAAGTGTGGTTTAAATTACAAACTGATTTACGATTTGAACTAAGATGGAATGAGTTTATCTGGTTTATTGATTATTTATCCAGTGCCGTCGTAGATACACGAGAGGTTTATTTACTAAACCCGTGATCGTTAAAAGTTGCCTTGAACAAGACAACTTTTAACGACCACAAGTTTAGTAAATAAGCCTCTCGTGTTTTACGATGTAGGTTTTGGGCTATGGGTAGTGTATATTGGAACATATACGTTATTGTGATGAATTGACGGTAACATGGTCTGAGGTTTGCGGCTCTGAGCGGATGTTCAACCGTGACGCTTCGCGTCTCGGTTGAACATAAGCTCCGAGCCACAAACCTCAGATCATGTTACCGTTAATTCATCACAATAACTTATAATATTGTAATTATTCAATGTACATTGTAGCTAAAGATGTACACATCGTCAACACATTCATTTTTCAAAAGCGATCTGCGATTGCGAAGCGTCTGAAAACTGAAAACCTTCGAGAAACCTGTTGCTGTTCATATCAACACCTCCACCACAACCTAAGATGACGGAAGGTGAGACACATTTCCATATATGGCCAATGCCAATGACCGTTCCAGCAACCCAGTTGCGTATGTTTAAAAATAGAAGTTCAAACAACAGAAGCTTACCAAAAATTCGTACAAGAAGAACCCATGGACTGTGTATTTCTAAAGACAGTCCCCACCGGTGTCTTCTCTCAGCTCTTTTGTTACAACAAATGACCGGTGGCGATTTCTTGTGTTGCTTCCAACATTCTGACATATCGAATGGCATCCAAAGCACGGCAGGTTCTCCTGGTTACTCATAGCAAACACAGGCAATGTTTCTGCCAATGGACCTCCGGGTTACGCGGAGGTCCATTGGCTAAAACATTGCTTGTGCACAGGCCATATGTACAGAATTTGATAGCCTTACTATGGTCATGAGACATTGTGTCTTCACTTACTGCTACAGGGGCATCGGAATTGGTCTAGCGGACTCAGTGGATACCAGATCAATGTTCTTGAAATGTGCATGTTGCAGATTGCTTTTACCTTTTTTCACAGTGTCTTTTTTTAACACCTGCACAGGTAAATAGACTGAATTTGACACTCAAACTAATTGCGCGCAATTGCCATATCGAATGGCATCCAAAGCTCGGTATGTTCTCCTGGTTACTCATCGCAAACACAGGCAGTGTTTCTGCCAATGGACCTCCGGGTTACCCGGAGGTCCATGGGCTGAAACATTGCTTGTGCACAGGCCATATGTACCGAATTTGATAGCCTTACTATGATCATAACGCGTAGATTAACGCGCAGATCGACGTGCTATTTGTGCGCATTTCATGACAGGACTTCTAGTTTTAACTGTAGGCGCTGAAATTACTCTCTAAGTCTTTATTTTCAACATTATTTATGTGCGTTTTCCATCTGAACAATACTTTTTTGTGAGACGATGTAGATGACCGATACCAAGCTATATTCCCGTGAAAAGATTCGAAAGGAAACGAGTTCGGCGGCCAATTTCAAATCGAGTCGAATAGCAACTTAGGATTCGAAATCGAATCGAATCTCGAAGGTTCTCAGTACCCTATCGAGTGATAAACTTTTACAGTAAGCTGTCAGAGTACTTTGTAAGACACATTTGTTGAATTGATTTCTATTACTGATGTTTGTCATGTATTTCGATATTGACCACAATCAAAGTGTTCCAAATCATACACTCGTCCACTGAAACTACTGCGTGTGTTTATTGAGTTTGAAAGGATCCAGTTTGGAAAGTACTATCGACTTTGTTTACTATCTAGTGTTGGAGAACAGCTATTCCACGTAACACAACAAACAAACACCCGAGCTACCAAAACACTCGTGATTTATTTTACACGTTGATCGATATAAGATAATTGGCTCTACCAACTGCCGTTCTCTTTTCGATTGCTGCCTTTTATCAGCAGCTGAATACACAATTAGATCTCATAACAGAAAATATAAAGAAACCCTCAAACATAAGAAGGCGAACCGACCCTTGACTCTGAAAATATATTGTATCAAGTACTTAGAAACTGAAATAAAAGTACTTTACTTTTTTCAACTGGATCCAATATGAGACACCGGCAAATCAATGACTTGAAACAACTGTATATTCTGTGTGTGTGCTGCGCAGCCTCTTTATTGTGGATGTTCCGTATTTCTCCACAATCCTTTTGCAGGTACAGTGATTCATCCATATTGTGGATACTTCGTAATCCGAAATTCTCCACAATCCGAACAGAATCAGTGGGCCTGGAATTTTGCCTATAGGGTGTCTTGCCTGAACATAGCTTCGTGCCAAAATCGATAGCACATTGTTTTTTTCTAAACTTAATTACACATTTTAGATCATTGAAAAGTCAGAAATAAAACCCTAATAATACTTCTGTTAAACAATTGTTTTATTTTTGTATAACAGATTCGTAATACGGGTGGACTAAACACCCGCTACTCAAAGAGTTAACACCCGTTACTCAAACAGTTAGTTGAACTGCGATTATCTTTAAGGCGAGTCCCATCCGTCACATTTTGAGAAGTGCTCTCTCCTCTTCCAGATTTTGGATCCATCGTCTCTTTCTCACATTGCGGCTGTTTACTTTCTTTCGTACCTCCTATAAATCGTTCCTTGAGAGGAACAAAGTTAGTTCCAAATGATATATATATTTCCAATGTGTCCAACAAACCACCTAAAATCCGAAAATAAGCCACTTTTGATGGGCAAACCGCAGCTCTATTGATGTTCACCCAATTTTCTAATAAATGCATATATGCATACACATGGACATAATCAAGGATTTGCTTACATTTTCTTCAATAAATGCAGATTATCATGATTATGTGCATGTCCTGTGATTTGTATCATATTTGATTGATGTCCAGAATGGGATCTCAGCGAGCCGGCTTTGCCGGCGAGTTGTGATCCCATTTTTGGACACCACCGAGAATCTGATAATTCATTTATCTAACAATTCTGTCGCATAAACAGATTAAATCTTAAATTATTAAAACAATTCTGGGACATAATATAGGGTCGATCACTGAAAAGCATATAGAATGTATTCATGCGCCTGTTATGATAGCCCGTCGCGTTATCAGAAACGAGTCGTCCATATGATACGGAATCAGAATGAGTCGTCTATATGATACGGAATCGAAACACATTATGTGATAAATACCGTTTTTCAGACCAAAATCAATATGATTGTTAGATAAATATGTATTATCACCAATATATCCATGTAAAAATGTTGTATCAGACAGGAGTTCTTGTTTCTAAGGTGGTATCTCGTGGAGTAGAGACACAGCCTTAGAAACAAGAGCCAGACTCTGATAAAACATTTTGTAGATACATATGATGGAAATGATATATTTACCTTACAATTCTCTGCTGTAATAACTTGATAACTTGTAATAACTTTAGCTAACAAATCGGTCACATCCTCCAACGTAGTTTACAATTGAACAAACTCATATCATGTACCCCATCATTGGAAAGAGCTCGACGACTTCGTTCCAATGATGGGTCGAATGATATGGTTTTGTTGAAATTTTGGAAATTTTTTTTTTTTAATTAATTTAAATATTAAATTGTGATATCGTGTACGTTGAATAAAGGTTAACTAATATTTTAATTTTATATTTCATTTTTAGAATCATAAAAATGCTTGTCGTTTCGGTTAACTTGAACTTTTGCGATTCTCGGATAAACTTATTGGGAGCGTACATGTTCAGCATTACGAATAGACTCTGCACTTCATAAGTATACTTGCTTGTTGTTCCAGTTTAAATACTTCCAGTGTTTCAGATACAAAAGTTTAAAAAAAATGTGGTTCCATAATATATTAATTATCCTTTTGAAAAGGGTTTTTTTTCGTGAGTAGAAACGTCCAAGGTCCCTCACAAACGTGTTTCGGAAGCTTGTAATGTTCTATAATTAGTAACCTTAACAAACCGTAGCAAAACACTCGGTTGTATTAAGCAGCTTCAAGATACAGATATTGTATCAGGGGCCCTGGTACACGCTGTATTCGGATAATTGCTGACTCAGTACATAATTATTGCAAGATAAACAGCATTATAAAATTAACATCTTGGTATTAATATTTTTATAAACAGATTTTAGTCCTGACATCTCACAATGCCTGTAATAGTATAGCCAAGGACCGTATTGCATCATAGACCTCACATCTGTGATTGCTGGGATGCTCATTGGTCACATATAGAAACGTGTCTCGCCTGTCTCCATCTTAGTGGGCGGGAAATTGTTGTTATGAGTACACAATGCTCAATAACAAGATTTTTAATATGCGAGTATGTGTACACTATTCGCGGCAGTGCTAGGGGATTATTCACTACATATTTAACCCTTTACCCAACGTAACTGCAAAAATCACCAATTAATTTTCATTTTTTGTCTCAAAAACACAGGTTATGGCCCCTCGTTGGAGCGAGCTCGCTGAGCTCGTTCCAATGAGGGTCACAACTTATGTTTTTGAGACAAAAAATGAAAAAAAATAGTTATTCAAGAATTTTGTTGGCAAATGTCGTCTGCTGTTCATGTTGGTAAAGGGTTAAGTTATTATTGACAAAAACAAGTGCCGATATTGGAAAGCTGATACCGCGTTATGAGTTTTCGTGCAAGGTGAACGCCATGAACGTTAGATGAAGTGAAAGCTGTTACGCTGTGTTTACAGTTACAGTGTTTATTCAACTGACGCCATCATGAGGATGAGAATGGAGAGGGGGCATATTGTGTCGCGACGTTTTCATTGACGCGCTTGCAATTCAGTTGAGTAGATATCAGTGACCTCAGCACATCAGCCGTATATATTAAGAAATAAATGGCGCATTTCACAATGTAACACCCCCTTTGCCTATCCCACATAAAATCCCAATATCTAGTGACAATTTCCGGAATGAGCTTAGCATACAGTTTATGTCAAGTTCGGTTCTGATTGGATGAATGATAGAAGAGGACAAAAGGGAACCAACAGACGTACTCACAAACATCAAATACAAAATGTTCGTAAATTATAGTATGGTAGTCTGGTATACATATATCTGCGATCACAAAAGCGAACAGAGAATATCCACCAGATTGCGTCAGAATCGCAATACGGACAAAATTATCTGTTCGTTGCCGCCCCGTATCACTACAGAATTTAATCTGTAACAAAATAACATCTCATTGGATCTGAGATGTTACTTTCCTTGATTTGTTCATGATTTCGCAGTATGTTATTCAGGAAATCTCGACCCACTGGTGTAATCGATGTGATCGCAAAAGAGATTGCTTTCGTGGTCACAGTTCGGCTCAAGGATATTTTGAGATAATACGGTGGTACCACTAAAGGGGGGCAGATAGCCCCCTCTCTCTTCCAGGGAACGATTCCTAAGACACAATTCATGGTTCCATTACAAACGTGTAGATGGGTCGTCGCAAATTCCATAGCACTCTGTGCGTTCTGTATATCTACGACACGGGCTGTGTGTTTACATTTCACGCGTTTATGACACCGACAGTGTCTGTATCTGATAATCTTCCTTTGGTGGAAAAAGTTCCTCTAAACTACTCGCTCTAAACAGCTATTTGTGAACAAAATTTCTGTCGTAGGTTTTGTTATTTCAGAACTAGCTGAAACGTTCCTCCTGATTTCGCGGAATATATTTGTCAGAAACGGACAATATCATGTGGTTAACCTACGAATTAATCTCAAAGGGATCTATTCTATCACATCATCTGTCAATTCTTCATTTCAATTTGGTTGAAATCAACTCCACTTTAATCAAAATAAGATGATTGGGTGATTCGACCGCTATTTATTTAATTCTTCCAAACTAATATTTTCCCAGTCTCCAAAATAAAATAACTAGGTTATTGGTTGTCAGGCAAACTCCACAAATAACTGATCATGAGTTTGGTTACTGACGTAGTGAAAAACTTTCAGAAACCGACTCAAGGACAACTAATGTTAACCATTCAAACAAAAACTAATGCTAAAAGTTCTCCTGTAACCGGGGTATTGGTCGTCAAGCACATTCCGAAATTCTACCAATGCTGAAATTTCTCAATCTGTCCTATAACTGGGGTATTGGTCGTCAGGTACATTCCACAAATAACTTATCATGTGTTTGGTAACTGAAATAGCTGAAAACTGTCATTGGCATACTCATCCCCAATGGAAGTTAACACCTAAAACAATTTATTTATTTATTTATTTATTTATTTATTTATTTATTTATTTATTCATTTCCGTCTGGCTCATAACAAATTGCTTGATCTACAGAACACGGGCAATAGGATACCACTGTACCACCTAGAGACTGGACATGCCAATGGCGCATTAACCCTTTACCCAACGTAACGGTCAAAACCGGCCAGCACTATTCTCAATAATCCCCAATTAATTTTCATTAATTTTTCAATTTTTGTCTAAAAAACATAGGTTATGACCCCTTATTGGAACGAGCTCGTCGAGCTCGTTCCAACCAGGGGACATAACCTATGTTTTTTAGACAAAAAATGAAAAACATTAGTCATTCAACAATTTGTTTTGCAAGTGTCGTCTGCTTCCCATGTTAGGTAAAGGTTTAACTTCTGTTCAGTTTAAAAGTAGAATAAAACTAGTGTAAAAGCAGTATAAGTTTCAGTCAACAAACCACCTAGTTGAACCAGTAGGTGCCTATACATTTTTATACAGAATTTAAATCATTTCCAGGGAGGGAATATCACGCGGGGATGTTTTACTGATGATGGTCTCTTCACGAACTATCCGTTTTGATGCACACGACTATCTTCATTTCCTTACATGTTGTGTAATATTTGTCCATTTTATTCTACAGCACTGTCATTGCAAAATGGTACAAAGCCCTTTCATTTCCATAATATCGTAAAATATTATCTTACCAATAAGAAACGAGATAGCATTGCAGTCCAGACTCATTCTTCATTTTGCAATATATCATTTATGAAACCTTGATCCTATGATGCTAATGTTTCGCGACTAGATAATGCCCTGATTGAGATCACGTTACCGTATGTTTCTTTAATAAAATAGGATGTTGTTCAGAAGATGAGGAGGAAAAAGGATTTTCGCAATCTATTACCGTGGGTTGACAACAATCTCAGCTGAAGACTCCTCAGGGTAATTTAATCATTCTCTCAAATGGACAACCAGACAAACTACATACACAATGCGTCTGGTTGTAGTGAACTGGACCAAAACACGAATGACGCGATAGTAGTATGCAATGTTCGTTAAATTATCGTTTCTTATCCACATCTCGACACGATTAATAGTGTTATACATGGTATAGAATACCATTTTCATTCAGTCTGTGGGGAACACCATAAGCATTGGACGGCACGTAACAAACCACATCCATTCAATCTAGCGTGGTGACTACCAATCGTGACCGCGAATCCTTACTAAGCCACCATTGGGAATAATTTTCCAGACCATTCAATATAATTATATTTCTAATTACATCGTCATATCTGACCAGATAGTGAAAACAAGTCTTTGCGAAATGGTTTGACGTGGCAGAAATGATACGTGCAACACCAGTCAGAGCCGGGTTGAACAACGAAGAAGGTCTGCCAGATGCAGGAACGAAACGCGCTTTCTTTTGTACTGAATTGGTAATGAGGCGGGCTTAACTAGGGTGCCGGGGGGCTTCGACATTCGATTTACGTTGAGTCCCGATGATTCGATTCAATTCGATTCGATCCGTGCTGGGCTGCGCTGATTCGGAAATCTCTGAATCGATAAGATGTTCTCAGAAGCCAGCCAAGTGTCTCCTCTGGAATTCTTCTATAATCAGATATCCTGAACAGTTACAACCCGGTGCGTCATTAATTAACAGTTTGCTAATGATAATTTTTATTCACTACCCAGGCGGTGATTACGACCAGTCCACGGCAATTGTACTGTATATTATGTGTGCATCGTTTTCATGGTAACAGAGCTAAACAAGACACATCCGCAGAGCTACATGATTCCTCCAAATTCGGAAGAAACTGCAACGTTTGAAACATGGAGAATGATATTCCAATGTGGCATTGCCAAGCCAAAGCAAGCACTTGCAGTTGTTCCAAGTTCAACACCAAAAACAGATAGGCAGAATTCGAAATTTCGGCAGATTATTTAACCCTTTACCAAACGAACACAATATCAAAATTTATTATTTTAAATATTAGTTTTTTCAATTTTTTCAAAACCATATTAAGCAATGTGAAATGTAGCTCGAAAATAGGTGACATGTTATTTTAGATGGCTTCAAATATCTAAACATTGTTAAAATTTTTCATTTTTTTGTGTTCAATACTGCGAATCATAGTTCATAAATACGGATGGACAGCAAAAAAAGTAACAAATTATTATTTTCTTTAGAGTTTTGACGACATCGAAAATAACGTATCTCCTATTTTAAAGCTAACTCTCTATTACTTATATAACACCTTAACAAAACCATATCATGTGATCCCCTCATTGGAACGAGCTCAACGAGCTCGTTCCCATGAGGGGTCACATGACATGGTTTTGTTGAATTTTTTTTACTGTTTTTCAACTGCTCATTTCGTATATTAGGCGAGCGGATGTGTCTGATTCGTTGGGGAAAGGGTTGAATAAAGTGGTTGGTGTGGAACTATTGTTGGAACAGTTTGATAAACGTTTCAAAAGTGATATCGTTGGCAGTGATTATGAAGCATACACGAATTTTTAAAAATTTTGGCTGATCAGGTCATATGAGGACATCGAACCAAATTTTTGAATTTGAATATAATTTTTACAAATCAAGAAAATATGATATGACTCCTGCAGATCTTGCTTTTAAGCTCCATGAGAATTCTCAGTTCAGTTTGGGTCAACTACAAATGTCTTTAAATGTTTGTAACAGGCTTGATTTTGAAACAATGAAAATTGTATAAGAAGGTGCCGGATATGCACATGTCTTTGGTAAAAGCATAACTGTTAAACATGGATCTTTGTTTGTTCAGTCAGAATCGGTTTTAGTAACGGAACGTTCCAATAGATCCCTTAATAGGTTATCAAGGGTTTTAATTTAAATTCTAAATCTAGTGACAAAGTACCCAAGGTATCATCGATACATTCCATCGGTGTGGAAAACGAACTAAAGTGACATTTGTCAGTCCGTTTATCACAGGGCTAAGGATTGTCCTGAAAGAAAACAGAAATTCAGCATCTGTCAATATTACATTGTTTACCAAATTGAAAACTCAATTAAGTGATTGTTGTCGAGTCAATGGGTGTGCCGTACTTGATACAACCTGTACAGTCTGTGGGAAAGACAGGTTACAAAATTATCTTAGTAATTTTAATGATTCGAGAGAAAGACATTGATACTGAAAAGCAAAGCTACCAGGTTTTGATGATGTCGATGTTGTCAAATAAAATTGTTTCTATTCCCACTAAACATGCTGATACAAATTGCTGCATTTTTTCTGAAGTTGTAGATTGTAATGTCCCTCTACTGTTTGGAGAAGATTCCTTAAAAAAGTTGATGCTGTTTTGGAAAATCTGTTGCTTTAAATTCCACTTCTAGGTGACTTTATTGCGTCCGTCTTCGAGACAATTCATCGTACGAAAGCAGAACTAACAAATGTTCATATAAGGGATTAGCAAATTTGTTTTCAACTAAAGACTTGAATAAAGATAATCTCTATTGAAATTATACAAGCAATTTGTACATGCAAATGCAAATAAAATTATAGATTTATTTAATGAGAAATAATACAGTTTTTCAATCACTTTAAGATTTTGTACAAAGCTCTGAAGTTTGTTTAACCCTTTACCCAAAGAATCGACCACATCCGCCCGCGTAATTTGCAAATTCAGCAGTTGAAAAAATATTATTTTTCAAACAATTTCAACAAATCATATCATGTTACCCCTCTTTGGAACGAGCTCGTCTAGCTCGTTCCAAAGAGGGGTTACATGATATGGTTTTGTTGAATTTTTTGAAAAATTTAAAAAAATGATTTTTAAAATAATAAATTTTGATATCGTCTGCGTTGGGTAATGGGTTAAATTTAAACGGCTTCCACCTGATCCAGCTCTATTTCTACCGCTACCAACAATTTTAACTAGTGTTGATACAATAACATGTATCGCTTGCATTATTTGGATCACAGTATATGGCACATGTATATGCATGTTAGTGATTTATCCTCGCGTTATGGTATTGTCACTATCGTCTGCAATTGTAAAGAAGTATATCCGATTTAGTGAGCAATTCATATAGCACCAAGAGATATCTTAACTGATAATGGTAGAGAGTTTGATAATGCAGAATGTACATATTTTTCAGGGAATCTTAGCATAACTGTACACGCAACTGTTGCTGAAAGTATGTGAAGTAATGGCTTACCTGAACGACACATCGGGACAATCAATGAAACATTGCCAAAAATAAGATATGATAATAATAAAAATGCTTGGAACACGTTTCTTGCATGGGCGATAAAAGCAAATTGACCCTTTAAGTAATGCGAATCAGGGCTCAGAATCGATTTTCACACAAGATTCTTTCAAGGAAAACAATGAGAAACAACTTTGATTCTCGCAAAATGTTCATTTGATTCTTGTCACAGATTCTGAGAGTGTCCTTAAAGGCGTAAATAATTTTTATTTTGCTCCTCTATAATAATGTAACACATTGAGTAAGCAGTGGGGTCTAGTGAAATTTTGTCTGCCTATGCAGGCAGCCAAGACTTCACTAGAAACCATTGCCATGGTACTGTAACGTCCATCAGGAAGACCACCAAAGGCCTATATGTTGGGGCATGTGTTCTACATGTAGACGTAAGATAAGAAACTTACAAACACTGGAACTAGGTCATAAGGGGCTAAACATACATACATATATATATATATAAATCAGAAGTTTACAAACAAATCCTTGTGCTGGTAGTTATAAGAAAAAATTATAAAAGTTCAAACCAAATACAACGACATCACCGACTATATTCCTGCTAGCGCTTTCGCCGATCTCTATGCGGATCTTCAGGCATTCTTTAACTGATAATGGTAGATAGTTTGATAATGCCTGAAGTTTGATAATGCCTGCATTTTTAAAAATGCCTGAAGATCCGCATAGAGAGCGGTGAAAGCGCTAGGAGGAATATAGTCAATGATGTCGTTGTATTTGTTTTGAACTTTTATAATTTTTTCTTATATATATAAATATATAAATATGGGGTGTATTTTGGCTATGTACTGGTTAAACTCACAAGGGTCTAACAGAACTCTCAAATTCTAAATTAATTAAGAACTGAAAATTGATTCTTGCATCGAGATTTCATGAGAATAAAAATTGATTCTCGTGAATTGTGAATTGATCAGAATAAGATTAAAAAAACTTATTCAAAGGAAGCTCTGAGATCAATTTGAAGGCCTGCGTATAGATGTGTGCCTCAACAGTCAGTATACGGAGAAAATATTAATTGTTCTTCTATCTTCACTGATAACTTACACGCCTTAGAGCGCAGAACTGTTAGTCATTGTGTGACAAAGAGCGCGGCAGCTTTGCACGAATAAGGAAAAAAGGAGAATCCTCTGGAAAATCAGGGGTGCTGTAAGCAAACAGACAAGGCAACTTGATGAAAATCATGCGATTAGAGACGTTGTGTTCTAGAAAAGTGTTGGTAGTGATGAGCGAAAAGGATCTGGTAGAGTTATTATATAAGATGAAGTTGTTGACTTTTGTCCAACATGGGGGCACTTATGTTCGAGCACACATGTATAGATTAACTAAGATAAATACAGCACATGAATCAGATATACCTATCCCTACTAATGTAGAAGTCGTGAATTTGAAAATGATATTTATATTGGGGAGATAATCACATTA
Source organism: Pictodentalium vernedei (assembly GCA_031216915.1). Classification (NCBI taxonomy): domain Eukaryota; kingdom Metazoa; phylum Mollusca; class Scaphopoda; order Dentaliida; family Dentaliidae; genus Pictodentalium; species Pictodentalium vernedei. Next base: position 247,547,125 of record CM062297.1, on the reverse strand, counting down.
TGGAAACAGAAGATTCTGCACAGACACCTTTCAACTTTAGACAAAGGAGAATTTAGATGATGAAATTCCATCAACTTTGGAACACACTAGTTATGAACAAGTTGAGAGTGACATTATACTCGAAAATCAAATTACTTCCATGAAAAGTACATTTTTTTAACAAACCATTAATTGTTGACTTTTATAAATTCACAAATGAATTTGATCGTTCATGAAGCATTACATAAATTTTGTCAACTACCAGAAAGACAGCTGGAAAGAATACAAACTGGTACAATGTTGAGTATTATTCTCCTGAAGTTATGTGTGGATTAGACAATCTTTGAATTCAGACACAGTTTCGAATTTTCAAACAACGCCAAAGATACATGTAAAGGACTCACAAAAAGAAAATGTTTGCTTGTTTGTGATGAATCTTTCGATTCTTCAAAGAATACGGAACTACAAAAATGGTTTGAATTTATTGTGCATGCTGAAGAACCTGGCGATGGACAACCCCGTATATCCTCAAGCTAGATTTGCATTCTAAAAGAACCTGGTTCTGGAACTCAACCAAAAGCACATTTAGTAGACTGCTGCCCGCGATTTTGAAAATACTGACCAGAATTACATTTAAAAAGTGTTCAAAGGACGTTTTGAGATTAATACTAGCCTTGGTGGCTAACATGAAGTGGAAATTAAAAACTCTGTACATTAAGGAAGCTTTCGTTTTACATTTCTCTTTATCGAGAAATATAATATATAGTTGACACCTCCTAAGGAAGTTAACAAGAAAGCTGGCGTCTCAACAAATCGTCCCATGAGTTCCAATGTGTTCTATGTGCCTACTGGCACATAGAACGCATTGGAACTCAGTGGACAAGATGTGTATATGGCTTTGGTGGTTCTTCGTTATATTGATAATTGAGAGTAAAGGAGATGGTGATGTCCTGTGGGTCATCAATATCTTCAGTTGATACTGCTATATTTTATTGCCATGGTAAACATAAAAATCTTGAATGGGGTAATAACTGTTCATTTAGATGACTTTATTTGTGGTGGGTGACCTGGCTTTGAAGGTAATATAGTAGAGAAAATTAGGAACAAATTAAATGTTGGTATTGCATGAAAAAGTAATTTAATGACATCAGATCAATAAGACTTTGTCACATGTTTGCAACAGTAGCTATACGAAAAACTAGATCACACTATAAACACTCTTAGATTATACAGAATAGAATATGGTTCAATCAAACGATGAGCAGATTTTATGGATTACGAATCAATCACAACCTGACGAATTGCCAGAATCTTGTTTATTATCCGTATTTGTGAAAGAGAAGCCAAAGTAAAAGACATTTTAGACACCAAGAAAATTGTTAAAAATTAAATCAGATACTGTTATTCAGAATTTCAGAAAGTTTTATATTTTTAAAACTGGGAATAGTTTGTGATGCATCGCTAGGTGCTTTGAAAGATGCTGGAAAACAAGGCGGCTGCTGTAAATCTCAATGCCAGAGAGTATCACAGGTACCAATAAGAGGTCCTCGGTTCGAATCCCACCTGCGGCAACCGCGTTGTGTCCTTGGGCAAGACACTTCACCCCGATTGCCTACATGGGGGCACGATGACGCTGTGTACTGAGGCGTACTGCACGTCGATGGTGCGCATGTCTTCAACCAATCTAACCCTGCCTGTGCTGCGGTGCAGAGTTCAGAGTTACGATGTTGGGAAGCTGACAGCTGCTCGTCGTTGCTCGGTGGTTCTCTCCGGGTACTCCGGCTTCCTCCACCCGTAAAACTGTCACGGTCACGATTAGCCATTGTGCATAAGTATGTGACCTTAAACACCAATAAATAATAAATAATACCAATAAGAACAAGAAAATAACCACCCACACTTTGAGTAAGAGTGGTATTTCAGTAAGCTATGTTGAGTGGCAACAAGAATTACTGAAATGCCGTTCAACAATGATACGGTTAACGTGTTCTGAGTTGGGGTTGTAATAATACTCTGTTGATTCCCTTTAAGCCTATAGCGACTGTCAATCCGACCAACAGATTATATATTTAGAACATGCAACCAAAATTTGCCATTTTAATAGACAACCGAAAACATTAATGATTTTTTGCGTTTCACTGGTTAATAGTGTCAGAATAACGACATTATCTGTGCTTGAAAATTAGATTCGATTTCGATATCAATGGCCTGAATCATGATCCACATAGAATTGGCTTTCTGATTCACATCTTCATATATTTTCGAATCGGTTAACTCTTGTTTTTTTTCACGAAGGGACGATGGCAAACATACGTCTTCTATCGGCGGAATCCTGTCGCAGAAAAGAATAGTTCCCTGTTGCGTGGTCGGTTAACCCTTTACCTAATATGAAAAGCAGACGACCCTTGTAAAAACAAATTCTTGAATAACCAATATTTTTCATTTTTTGTCTCAAAAACATAGGTTATGACCCCTCTTTGGAACGAGCTCGACGAGCTCGTTCCAAAGAGGGGTCATAACCTATGTTTTTGAGACAAAAAAAATGAAAATAATAATGAAAATTAATTGGAGATTTTTGTGAATTGCGCTGGACGGTTTTTTCCGTTACCTTAGGTAAAGGGTTAAGTGAGGTTATCAGCATGCTTGTCTGCCACACAAGTCACATTGTTATAATAAGACTATAAAGTGTAGCGCGGGAATCCCGCGTTCCACTTTATAAGTATCGCTGTAGCAATGCAACCTGTTACTTGTCACCTTTGCACTCGGGTACTCATGTTACCTGTGACACACGCACTCCGCGTGGATCTGCGTGAAAAGTAGGTAATTTTGAAAAATAACAAGTGAATTCACGAAATTTATTCCGTGCTATTTCCTGACTCGATTCAGATTTTCTGTCGAAATCGCACCACCGAATCGATTCATGCTTCGATACGAGGATGGATATTCGGATTCGCATGACCCAACAGATTGCATTGCATTTGCGATACATTTACGTCAGTAGCACATGGGTCAAGGTTTCATAAAAATATATAGCGAATTAAAGACTTACTGAAGACGAATCAACAGAAATGGTACCTCGTATTTAATGTTATCTCGTTTCTTTGTCGACAAGTCCGAATCTACAGTTGTGTGGAGGGGAAGTGGGCAGGGGTTTTCGACGGGATGGCGATCCGGTCTCTCTGCTTATTGTTGTAATCATAATACTGTACTGGTATATTCGTTCAAACGTTTTGCGACATTTTTACACCGGGGTTGGACAGCTGGATACCTGGGCCTGGGCGTGTTAACACCTAGTTCCATGTCCCGATGCTCAAAGTTTACAGTCAGGTACCGGTGAATAATAACAGAAAGCAAATAAGAAGCGCCCTGTCTCAAATGTTATTGCTTTTCAACACAAAACGTATTTTGCTACAGAAGGTGAGCAAATAACATGTTTTGTTCTGGGTGAATAGAAGCATTTCTAATTCATATCTTTAACCCTTTACCCAACATGAAAAGCAGACGACACTTGCAAAAAAAATTCTTGAATAACTAATTTTTTTCATTTTTTGTCTCAAAAACATAGGTTATGACCCCTCGTTGGAACGAGCTCGTTCCAACGAGGGGTCATAACCTATGTTTTTGAGACAAAAAATGAAAATATTTTGAAAATTAATTGGCGATTTTTGAGAATAGCGCTGGCCGGTTTTGGCCGTTACGTTGGGTAAAGGGTTAAGTACGATTTTGTAACCTTACTTCTTTACATGGCTTGGCGATTAATGAATAAATCAGTCTAGTTCCTTCAAGGACCATCACTCTGTAACAGCAAATGGTTGAGTTTGTTCTTTTTTACTGAATCACTCAGATAAAAGCAATGCAAAGCAGTATAAAAAATCATTCAGTGGCAGCTCTTATACGTTGAACGACCCACATTACTATGTAAACCTTGCTTGCAGTTGAGTATCGCATGTCCGCGAGAGGTATTTAGGTACATGACTGTACATCAAAGCACTTTATGCAATTTTGTGTTAAGCATTTCTGCATAAAATATTGAATAATTTAGTTCCAAAGGGAATATGAGATCGTGCTTTGCATTTCGAGGAGCATTTTTGAAAGAGAATAATGCATTTCGCATGACCCGTGAGGCCTGCAGACGCACGTGGAATGAGTTGTGCATTTGGCAAAGAGTTTTCTGGTTGTTCAAAACATGGCATGATACCTTTGTAAAAGTATGGAAATTGTTCCTCATTTTAGAAAATCACAAAAAGTTACCATGGTTCGCTGGATTCCTATTGAATTCGGTAAGTTTGTAAGTAGAGTGTGCGTCAAGGTTAAGATACGTTTTTTCTGTTGGTGCAGATTGGTGAAACCTTCATTTTAATAGAAATGAAGTTTCTGTCGTTTGAGATGCGAATTAGACGGAAACCAATTTCCATGACCGTGGGCAGAAATATCTGAAGGTTACTGTACTTGAAGGTATGCTGCACGGGTTTGTGGGAACGAAGTTTCCGAGTGGATGAGTTTCTAATTAACTGGTCAGTATAGCGTTGTCAGTACATGCAGCTAGGCCTATATTTTTAAGGGGGTTCATAATAACAATTATCTGGTTTCTTTGCACCTGCAGGCTGATACCCATTTATTTATATTTCATGCTGGTTGCATGCAGATGCGGAGCTGATATTTATGCATGGGAAGAGCATAGTTAACTGCATGAGATATAGGTGATATTCTTACTGCGTTAGTAGAGAAGTGGTCTTTTTGACCACTATTCACTGATACATTGCATTTCTAACTTACTCGTGTTTTCGTTATTTGTAGATCGTACAAGTCAATCGTTGATATTTTGAAATATTTCAAAGTATAAGTTGAGATTACAATTTGTAATCGGCCTGTGTACAGTGGTATCGAGGGAATTGTTGCATGAGATTCCTCAGGGTACACATGATATATTGTGTGAGTCACTTTTTGCATGAGAAGTGATGTTTACATGCATGAGCAGATTCAGTGTAATAAATGCTCGTTGCTGTGCTGCGGAGCATATTCCATGTTATACGTGTGTTGTTATCTTCAGATGTTTCCGCCGGGTGGGGTGGGTTATGGAATCTAAATAACTGGTGGATTATTGTATTTATGTCCAATTCTATACTAAGGGACGGGAGAGTCCATTTCAGTCCGTGCTAGTTGTCAAAAGTGTCTTGCCCAAGAACAAAACGGAAATGTCGCTCATAAGACCTGAACCCATAGCCTCAAAATCATAAGCCATACGCGCTTGTCAATCAGCCAGGCACTCTCCCATAAACTTTAATAGATGACCTTTATATGCAAAATACCTGAACTGTATGTGAAGTAAATTCGAGGAATATAAAGCTTTCATCACATATAGCTCTTTTTAATAAAGCTCTAATAATCATTTTCTGTCCTAAGACATGATTGGCCAAATGTATTAATCGTACAGAACAGTCGCCGTGGACTTGTCGTAATCCATGCGTGGGTAGTGATATCCACGCATGTGTTTACGAGGTGATAAAAATCATCAGCAGCAAAATTTCAATTAACCCTTTACCCAACGTAGACGATATCAAAATTTATTATTTTAAATATCATTTTCTATTTTTTTCCAAAACTTTCAACAAAACCATATCATGTGACCCCTCGTTGGAACGAGCTCGACGAGCTCGTTCCAACGAGTGGTTACATGATATGGTTTTGTTGAATATTTTTTGAAAAATACTATTTTTTCAACTGTTGAATTTGCATATTACGCGGGCGGATGCGGCAGATTCGTTGGGTAAAGGGTTTTAATAAAGCACCGTGTACAAACCGGTGCTTCATTAATTGAAATTTTGCTGATGATTTTTTTATGATCATTCCTACAATTAGTGTTTGTAATCTAATATTATTGCGTTCGTGGAAATGTTTTTCACCCGTGGAAAGTGACCAGCCCACAGCGACTGTACCATAGTCACAGCTTCATGTCATCCATTAATAAATTTACACTTTTTTCTCAGTCCCCAATGATGATACAACGTCTCTTCTAGTGACCCTACACTTGACGTCAACGTCAACTACTGATCAGAGTTTCCATATATTACCCAAAATTTTTGGGTAATATGTGGAAACACTGAAGTCAATCAGCAGTTGGCGCCAAGTATAGGGACACTAGAAGAGACTTCTCCCTGTTACTTTTGATACAAATCTTCGATGTTCGGCAAAATGTGTAGATAATAATATACCAAGGGAGAAGTGATATGCCGCGGCTAAGTAAACTTTCCTCGCAAGTTAATATTGCCCACTAGTGATATTAATCTTGCCAACACATAAAAACTGTTGATTTTGTAGTGACTCTGGAATAAAATAACTTCTATGTTTACTATCTCTCAGCTAAAAGAGTTTTCACCCGAAAGAAATGCTTTCGTGGATGAAATATACGGCTCGGCGAATCACACAGTTTCGATTTGAATCGAATTTCGAAAACAATCGGGTCTATTATTCGCAATTGAACCTCGAATCGAACCAGATGGCTATTAGGTGGGGGTGTGGGGTTGGGTTCTGTAAACCCGATTTGTTCCGACTGTGATTGTTCAATCCCCGACTGATAAAATATTCCAACTCCATCAGCACGCCACACCTTCGTCGAAGGCTTCTTTGTTGATGTAGATGGAATATTACCCAGTAAGGATTATATTTCAAAAACAGGAACGGGTACGAGAATTACCGATACTAAGCAATCCACATGGCTAGCCGCTAGCAACAGGTGATCGTCGACACTGTTTGGAAACCAAAATTTGCTTTCATCAGTGGTTGTGAAAATTGAGACTGGAATTAGCATTGGTGGGACTCACGGTCTTTATCTACAGCATTGTGTATGTACACTTTCAATCTGAACTATACGTTTTGTGAGACGAAGTTGATGGCTGATACCAAACTTTATCTATTGACTAACGTGAAGTTTTTGATTTGATTGGTTGATAGATACGTGGTATGAGACCATATTCATTGAAACCCACGATACGTCCGCCCAGCCACTGACAAATTTCCCATACCCAGTGGAAGCCTCGTTCCGAAATCTACAAATTGTCCATACCCCGTAGAAGACGCGTCAATTTTACAGTGTACGTGTATTATATTTTAATTTTTTATCTCCAAAATATAGCTCATGGCCCCTTATTGGAATGAGCTTGTTGGGTACCCTCCAATGTGGGGTTCATAAGCTATGTTTTTGAGACAAAAAGGAAAAAAAAGAAATTCAATAATTTTTTTATACTAGTCATATCGGCATATTTTCACAAAAACTCTTTTGCACAAAAATTCCACAGAAACCTGTATGGCTCAACAATGGAAGATAAAAGATCTCATGCTGTGTGTGTTCACATATGAAATAGATTGTACTTCTAAAACGGAAAGTCAATAGATAAATTCGTTACCCCGTGTCTGATCACGTGGTATGGGTTTTTACCTACCCGAAGCCAGCCGTATCCCATGAAGGCCTCATGGGATACGACTGGCTTCGGTAGGTAAAAACCCGAACCACGTGATCAGACACGGGGTAACTAATAATATTCTTGTGAAAAGATTCGAAAGGAAACGAATGGGGCAGGCCGACTTCGAATCGAACCTAACAGCAACTTGATATTCGAAATCGAATGGAATCTTGAAGCTTTGCAGGGCACTAATGAAATATGCTTAAGAATGCAGTTTAACTAAATTTAACTTTCGAGATCATTTAACCCTTTGCCCAACGAATCGACAGCAACCGCACGCGTAGTTTACAAATTGAGCACTTGAAAAAAACGATTTTGTTTGGACAAGCTCGTTCCAAAGAGGGGTCACATGATATGATTGAGAATGTTCTTACCGTTATTTTAACTTATCCACTAGGCCACCACCATCCTTATACATTTTCTAAACTGCTCCATGGGAAGTGTTGTGGTAGTTCTTTCAGGCATGGTATTGCGTGATCAGATTTGCTGATACTACAATGTAACATTGCAGCAGCGAGGTTACTGGGGAAAAAAAACGGGACGTTTGCAACAAATACTTCAGAGGAATTGCTCATGACACCATTTAGTCCGCGTTAGTTTCTGAAAAGAGTGGAGTCATAATGGAATGCATGCAACAATAAGCCCACTTTGAATATCAGGTTCTAGGGTCGGCTTTTTTTTCTTAGCATCAGCTACCTCACACAGCACCCGGACATATATTACGTCTGCAGAAGCCCCTCCCTTAAGCCGATACTAACATTAGCACCCCTTCCCTACTTGGGGGAAACATAATGCAATTGCATTTAGTATTTAAATTGTCAGGAATTTGAAATTCTTGTTAGATAACATCTGGCACCATATATAATATTACTCGTGATAAATTTGCAAAAGAAATTGAGGTTGGTACAGCGAACAAGCATTGGCAAGTATCAAACATGTTAGAAGTATGTCTCGCACGTTTCACCTCATAGTTGGATGACCTTGGTGGATGACGTCGGAAGTGACGTCATGTCACGTGACCCAGTGACGCCATGTTGTGTTGTCATGGTAACACGCGTGAGCGGCCATGTTGTGACGTTATCCCATAGTGATACGTGATGTTAGTGCGCAGCGCGTGTTGTTAGTGTGATATGTGTTTCCGTCGTCCATTTTGCATACTGGATGCCGCCATCTTGGTTTCTATGATAGTACGTGGTTGCTATTTTACCCAATGGCCTACAACAAGACAGGGGTATGTTCGGAGGGTGTGTTCGATTGAATCGGAGTAAATCTAATTACCACAAACAAACCGACAATCCCTCCAAATCACCAAAATCCACTTTATTTGATATGGATTCTTCAAGAATCCTATTTAGGACCGCCAAACCGTAGATTTTTATAGTAGCACGTAGTGCTGTGGTACTGAGGGGACCCCTGGGGTGTGTTCGATTGAATTAGAGTGTATCTAATTACCCAAATAGACCCGACCACCCTTACAAACTACCAAAGTCTACACCAAACCACCAAAACGGACATGCGAAGTCCCATTTTGGGCATATAAAAATAACAAGTAATGCTATAGGACCGATATATCTCCTGGGGTATGTTCTATTTAATAGGGGTACAGGACCTGATTTTCCCAGAATCCCATTTTTAATGCCTATTACATATGCTACTCTAACCAAACAGTCTATCCAGTCCAAACTGTCTCTGGTTCTCTAGTCCAAGTCTTATAATCAACAGCGTTTGATTTCCCATAATCTGTATGCAGAGTTATTTCCCCTGTGTACAACAAAAACATATATCATTCCCAAAGCCAGTAAGCTATCGAGTAGATACTAGTAAGTCATTGCTCGTACGACTCGAAGCAGATCGAACAAATGAGCTTTAGATGAATTGCTCAATCGAGTGACTCGCACATATTGCTCGAACGACTCGAACCCCATCGAGCAATTGAGCTAACGAGCAATTGCTCGTTCGAGTGACTCGCACATACTGCTCGACGACTCATTTCAGAAAAAAGGGATTCCATAGCCACAGGTGTTTTCGAAAAAGGGATTCCACAAATGGGATTCCAAAAAAGAGATTCCATAAGTGGGATTCCGTCTTATGTCGAGTCACTCGAACGAGCAATTACTCGTTAGCTCATTTGCTCGATGAGATTCGAGTCGTTCGAACAATATGTGCGAGTCACTCGACTTCCGAGGTCATCCACCGAGGTCATCCAACTATGAGGTGAAACGTGCGAGACATACTACTCATGTTAACAAACAAAGCTCATCTTTCTGTTTTTTTTTCTTTGGGTTTTTTTTTTTGTTTTGTTTTTTTGGTGGGGGGGGGGGTGTTGTTGTTTTTTTGTTGTTATTGTTGTTGTTGTTGTTGTTTATAGGTGTTTAATGACTGTTTTAGCAGTCAGGGTCATATTGTGTCGGACATCTCTACATAAGGCGGAGGAAGCGGAGTACGCAGAGAAAATCAAAGCGCAGCGCCTAGTAATTGTCAGCCACTCCGACTTAATAACCCAGAACAAGAAGAGTTAGCTTCAGTCAAGGCAAATGAACCATTGGCGTACAGTTCGCCTTAGTCCACAGCACCACCGTACCATACGTGGGCAATCGGTATTAAGGGTCTTGTCCATAAGCACAGCACTGATGTGGTGGGCAGGGATAGAACCGCCGAATGTTGAGCTTGAAGTCCAATGCTTTTACTAACGAGCCGCCTCACCCCCAACGCTGATGATAGGTTTATACCTATACCACATTTGTACGAGGCACAGTTGCTGAAGCAGGGCTCAGTATAAGAACAATGCCCGAGAGGAAATCTGCTAAGTTTGTCTACCCTATAAGCACAGTTTTTTGCATAAAGTAAAAGCAGACGGCCCATGTGTAGACAGCACAATAAACACTTGATATGGGCGGGAAATCCGTGATAATTTTATCCTACAACCCTACAGGCCTGTCGGATTAAATTATCACTGAGCCTCCCCCAAATACATGTTGACTCGCCTGTGCAGAGTAGCGTATAAGATGATATCATTCAGAGCGTCGTGTTTGGACGGGTTAAACCAAAAAAAGCATAATTCAAAAACCCAATTTCATTAAACTACTCACTTAATTTGCCCCTGCCAAAGTTGAAAAATTCCAATGAAAAGCGTAGACCGATTTATACAGCCGTGTGAAGAGATTGATAACAGTTAATAAGAGAAACCAATACATACTCACATGTATTTCTCAGTTCACTCCATTTGATATCGAATTTTGAGAGAACCTAAATAGCAGCAGCGCCGAACGATGAAGAAAATGAAAACCAAATGTGTAGTACTTATATCACCACTTTGTTCAGTCGACCAGTAACTCAACACGACATGACAAATTACTCGGAAAGTCCATAATGGATCTTGTTTATTATGATGGCGTTAATGGACGGTTGCTGAACGTCGGCGGATAGCGAACATGTTTGTTACAATGATCATAAGCTGCTCGACGTTTATTTCATGGGCACTTGAGGGACAATGTCATACAGCTGACCCTCCACAGGCTTGGCAATTTCAGGAGAGCGATTTTTTAGCTCTCCTTAATGCCCTCCTGAAAGAATTAAGGAGAGCGAAAAATTGCCCTCCTAAATATTTTGGTCTGGGATGATTGAGATTACATGTATTATGCTCACATTAAATTTTTGTTGTAAAGCAAAAATGTAATTTAACTTCGAAGTCACATAACATCACGTAATTTCATTTTGAAAGTGGTTTAGTGGTAAAAGGTAATGGCTGCAACCATACCCAAACACAGTTGCAATCATTTGAAGCGAAATGGGTCACATAATTTTTTTTTTCTGTCAGTTTCAAGTTCAACAACTGACATCCCAGTTTGAGGGGTAATTATTCAAGGAATATTGACACTATAATATACTACCATTACTACTATCCTGTCACTTGAAGCACTTGCACCAGGATGTGACTGTAGATTCAAGCAGACCTGTTGTCCAAGAAAGTCATACGCCTACCACTGCCACCTTCAACCCCCATTGGGGGTTGAAGGTGGTAGTGGTAGGCATATGACTTTCTTGGACAACAGGTCTGGGTACACACACAGGTCTTGTCAAGTGTGTGTTCCGTTGTTGAGTGAGACATCTGGATGTCTAAGAGATTTCGCTTTACCTTAGTAAAGTTGATAAAATCACTGATGTAGTCTGTTGGTTTCAGTTTCAATGAGTTCGTTCAAATGGATACTTAAAATGCTGTGTAAAGCTAATTGCTCTCCTAAGCTGATTGAGGAGAGCGATTTTTTGCCCTCCTGCATTTTTCAGAATGCCAGGCCTGCCTCCAGATGCCAAACTTCTTTTCTGTCTTTGCATTGAACTCCTCATATTCTTAAATCTTTACCAAACACGACATCACAGACATGTGTTGCAGAAAAATAGTTCCTGAATTACTGGGCATTTTCATTTTGACTCCCAAATATGGCTTATGACCACTCATCGGAACGAGCTCGACGAGTCATAAGCTATGTTCTGCAAGCAAAAACTGATTTGTTAATGCTTATTGGGTCTTAACGGCACTTTCGACAGCCAGGGTCACCTCGTGTAGCACAGTTTTCCGGATGGAGGGAACCGGGTTAGCCGGAAAGAACCACCGAACAGAGGCAAGCAACTGTCAGACTCCTCGATGTCATAACTCCGATGAGGATTGAGTGAAGACAAGTGCACGGTCGGCGTGCAGAACAGCTCAGAACACAGAGCAACCGTGTACCCATGAGGACAGCCGGGATTAAATGCCTTAAGACATAACGCAGTTACCCCTGGTGGGGGTCGAACTGTGGACTAGGGTCTTTCGAATATTCGATATTCGATTCGATATCGAAATCAAGGTTCGTTTTTTTCCATCTCTCGTACTAACTTCAATTTGTTACATTTCCAACATAAACTTGATAAAATTCACATTAGACAATTCATTCATGTAGGCTATATCCATATTTAATTGAGTAATTGACAAGGGTGAATTATTAGGTAAGTAGTGAATTTTGTCCGGAACATTATCCATAGTTTTAGTTTTTGAAGGCTTAACTTGTTACTATTCACGATCTTAAGAACGTGAATAGTAACAAGTTAAGCCTTCAAAAACTAAAACTATGGATAATGGGCCCAGCTGTTTCAGCGACGGTGCTACAGAGAATATTTATTTATTTGGGTTTAAGGTGTCAGTCAGTCTTGTAAGGGTCACAGTGTACCATAACTTCCGTGTAGTGCAATATTAAAATAACTTGTCTATTGAGATTCGATTCGAGATTCGATTCGAAATTCGATATCAGAGACACGATTCGATTTGAGATTCGATTCGAAAAAAAATGTGTGATTCCCAGATCCCTACTGTGGACCTTTCGGTTTGAAGTCCACTGCCGTAACCACTGAGCCATCGCGCTCCCGTCAAAAACTGAAAAGTGGAGAGAGCATTTTTATGAACATGTGTTGAAATAGTGCTAGCTGGATAAGGCCGTTAAGTGGAATGTTATAACATATTCCCGATTGAGTGAATGCGGTGTTGGAGATTTGAGGCGTCCAAATTTCAGTCACTTGTAGCGCCATTTGAGGTGGTGTAAATTTATTACTTACATCACCGATAGAGTGGAGTTTCCCACTCAGATAATAAGTATAACTCATAAGACCCATCAGTGGAAACTTTGGCGTGAGTTTGTCTTCTAATTTTGGTTACTGAGTATTTTTTATAGATATGAAAAAAAGATTTGTCGTATTGGCTCGCATTATGTGCATGTGGATGATTCATTATTGGCTGTTTTAATTTAGAGTACTCTACAGGCAGGGGAATTTGGTGCTCCTCCGCCCATCGGTTGAATATTAACCTAAGTTACTTTTTGCTTGTCCAATAGAATAATAAGGGCAGCACAGACGAATTTGCCTCCAGATAACCAATACACCATACGTTTTGCTTGTCCGGTGGAATAATAAGGGTTGAACCGATGAATTTGCAATTCATAGACCATCAGTACTACAAGTACTTAGTTACTCAAGTGCTACAAATTCGCTTGTTGGACTTTCAAGTTCTAATTGGACTGGTAAGAAGCAGTAGAAATATATGCCCACAAATCTGTGAGATCGAGTACAAAGTCGCCTAGTCTTTTTCAAACACTTAGTTTGAGAGGATGGGGTGGGAAGTTGTAGGGAACCAACAGGTAGGTTCAGCTGTAAGACTATGCAATAAGGCTCGCACTAAGAGTTTGGAGGCTGGGCGGATAAGATGAGTGCAGCTTTGATTGGGCAATCGGGCGAACGGGTCTCAGACTATCGAGTGTTTGTTCTGGCCACATAAGCAACAACTTTATTACTCCAGGTCTGATCATCTATAGCATGCTTGTACAGCATACCTATTGTACTCTTGTTTATTATACGCCTGTTCTATATAATCCCCATCCACAGCAACACTGAACCATGCGGAAAATGAGAACATGTTCCGCACATATGTGCGGAACGGAAATCGTTGATGGATTATTTTTTACATTTCACTGAAAGTTTCTTCAAATAGTCCAACGCAATTACAATTTGAATCGCTAGCGATAGCTGAAAATCGTCCCCTGCGTTCCAATGTGTTCCATGTGCCAGTAGGCACATGGAACACATTGGAACGCAGGGGACGAAATAGTCACACGGGTTCCCCTGGCAAATTCGATTGACGATAAAATGTTTTCTTTGTGTTGATAGTTGTGATATGAATTGCTGAGTGTCCTTTTAACAATTATTTTATAGACTGAAGGCGTGTAATAAACACATCGGCTTCTCGTTCTATCCTTCTGCGAAACACTCGTGCCATATCGATTAACCCATTCACACGCGTGTGTCGTTCTGTGTAGTTTGTAAACACTCTTCTTTTCATAAATAAAATACTGTTAAACTATTGTGGATGGTTTTGTTTTTGGATCTGATATACGGGAGACAGATAGATAGTTGTTTTAAGAGGTTTCAAGTATTTTGAACTGTCGATATTTGTGTACAATATACCCGTTCTTCGGTCTGTTTGAAGACGTGCATTCGGGTGATACAAAGCAGTTGAGTAGGTGTTTAGTGCTGTCTGTGAAAGACGACATTGACGATCTCCGAACTGGTTGCATCGAAGTTCTTTATTTTACGCACCCGAGATTACTTAATTCAAACATTTTCTTACCTATAACAATAGAGTACAATCGCCGTCGACGCTCGGGCAGTGATGTCTACGCATGAGGTTGTCAGGTAATAAAAATCATCATCAGTAAAATTTTAATTAATGAAGCACCGGGTACAACCCGGTCAATTAATATCAAACATCAGACATGTTTGATATTAATTGACCGGGTTGTACCCGGTGCTTCATTTATTGTAATTTTGAGGATTATTCCTGTAATTAGTGTCTGGAATCTAATATTAATGCGTCCGTGGAAATATTACCCATCTGTGGAAAGCGACTAGTCCACGGTGAATGTATTGTAATTAATAAAAAAATATATTGATTACAAATAAAATAAACAATAGTGATTAGCAAGACACCTGAAATATCAACTAACGAATAAACGAGTTTATCTAATGACCATTTGGTTAACTGTTAATTTTAACTAAATTATATAGTGCAGGGATTATCAAAATATCATTACTTTTCTCTAACAGACACAGATCTTCTATCAAAAATTTAGACAGAATTATAAACTTCATAAATAAAGGCTGTATCGGCGCGCTAATTATCGTTTTTGCATTCGAAGACACACATTTTACATTGAGTCTTATATTTCAGTTTACCGTTTTTAACATCTCCGATGCGTTAGCTTTAACCTGTAAAGATGTGTAATCGTCCGCTAATACTGTCTTAAACAACTCATTTGTAAATATATTACTTACATCACCGATGGAGTGGAGTTTCCCACTCAGATAATAAATATAAATCATAAGACCCATCAGTGGAAACTTTGGCGTGAGTTTGTCTTCTGATTTTGGTTACTGTGTATTTTTTATAGATATGATAAAAGGATTTGTCGTATTGGGGCGCTTTTATGTGCATGTGGATGATTCATTGTGGGCTGTTTTAATTTAGAGGCAGGGGAATTCGGTGCTCCTCCGCCCATCGGTTAAATATTAACCTAAGTTACTTTTTGCTTGCCCAATAGAATAATAAGGACAGCACAGACGAATTTGCCTCCAGATAACCAATACACCATACGTTTTGCTTGTCCAGTGGAATAATAAGGGTTGTACCGATGAATTTGCAATTCATAGACCATCAGTACTACAAGTACTTAGTTACTCAAGTGCTACAAATTCCCTTTCCCAGTTGTCACTTACCTAAAAGTTAATGCTAAGAGACACCTGCAAACTAGAGTAATTGAACTTAGTCATATTGTCCGTAAGCAATGTGGCTCAGGTGTGTGAGGTGTTTATCTTGTTGCAAATTGTTCGCAATTCAACCGCCTCGAACATCAGACATGTTTGATATTAATTGACTCGCAAGTGCGATTGCTCATATTGTACAGGGGATGGGAACCTGATAACCTAGGACGACAACGCTATTTTGACCGTTAGTGGAATAATTTTGCGAATTGGATCAATCAAATTACCCTTGCATATAATGCGATTCGTACAAAATAACAGCTTCCACAATAGTGGAGGAACACACCGACGAGGACAACATATTTGGCATCTGAAGAGATGTCACGTACACCTTTTATCTCAAACATCCAAATCGACCGCGTCTGGTGCCTGGTCAAATCAAATCATATCGAAACCAACACGTACTTGTAAATTGTATTTCTGCTTGGGTATATGTGGATAAATTGTCCATCATTTCGTTAAAATAATTGTTTTAAATATCTTCCTGATAAGTTAGTGATAGTAAATCGTGTGACAACAGAATGGGATGCGAGAAAGGTGGTCGAGTATTGAGCTGAATTGCTCAGGTGTGTGGGAAAATGACTCACAGCATGACCTGCCTTGGTCTTTAAACCATGCTTTGAATGTGCTGAAGACCGTTGTTCTCAGCAACAAATATTGATCATGTATACAATTTTATTACATTTATCACTATGTAATTTGAATTAAAATTTATTTAATCAAAAAGGCAATTGGTTAATATTTCGTCTTATTCATCTCATGGTATATTTGGTTTGATAGTTAAAGGATTTCGTTCATTTTTGTGCATCAGATATAACTGCGTTAGTTTTCTAATATTTAAACAGATGGGTAACTTAACCAGTGAACTGGTAAACAAGAGTGGATTTTTTAACATCAAATATAACTAAGACTTATGGTCAAGTAGGTGTTTCTAGTCACATGTTGTCTGATCGTTTAGGCAGATAACACAGAAATCATAAATGCTCACATTACGGGTTTTTTCCACTCTAAAATTCAACCCAAATCAACTAGGTTGAGCGAATATGAACCCAATTGGGTTCATATTCACTCAACCCAGATGATTTAGGTTAATTTTTAATTCAGCTGATTTTAGAGTGTCGGCTTACTATTATCCAAACTGCCAGTGTGTGAACATATGCTTTACTACATCAGAGACGAGTAGATTCGTCTTCGGCTTTTCAGGCTTTAACAATCGTGTTTCAATGCGCTAAGCAATATGACTGTGCTTAATCCTATTAGCGCATTTACACACAAAGCGAACAGTGAGCTCTGCGATGAAAGGCTACTGTGCCAAAACGACGACGTAATACGAACATATCAATTAAAACAAAATATATTACGTGCATAGTGTAATCAATGATTTACTAGTCTACCATGGTCACTTTTTCCACAATCTACCACAAAATACTTGCGTGATACAGTTTGGGTGGTGTAGCATCATATCAAACTGACGTGTAAGCCACGGAAATGGGCGATCCAGTCTTGACATTTGTGGTTGCTGTAACATCAAGAATGTTTTGAATTTTTAACCTTGCAAACATATATGACACATTTCGTTCAACGTCTGAAGTAGTTTATTTTATCCATATGCTTACGAAACGGGTATCTTACTTCCACGAGGAAGAACAGCCTCAAAATATAAACAAAGTGTCAGCCACTGCCTATTTATATAGGGTTTTCCGTCAATGTTAGCTTGTGAGACCATGGCACATTGCCAGTCACACTTGGATTGTCTAAACTCAAGCTACTATTCTTCTAATTTTGAACTCAGTTACAAAATACCAGTAATGAGTCCAAGCTACATTATCGTGGTCGCATAAAAGAAGAAAACACGTGTAAAAACACTGAAAAATACACTCCACATTCTATTCACTTGCTATTTTCTGACAGTAAACTCGTCGGCTGGCAGGGTAGGTCTCATATGTTTCATGATGCCCGGCTAAAGATATTTAGATTTCCACCAGAGGGATAATTCTGGCACTTACTCAGAAAGGGTGGGCATTTTTTTTTACTATATGGGTTGTGATGTTTTAAATCCAATTAAAATTTACTGTAAATGTATTTCAAAACCCAAACGCCGAAATCATGTAATGATATCGGTCCAAATTCATTGCACAAAACCCATCACATCCGGGCAGGTATTTCTCTCATCCCTGACTTACGGCGTCTTGAAAATCTACTTTCGATAAAGTTATCTTCCTTGATATTATTACATGCGCAAGGTCCAAGGAAGAAGTAAGTAATCGTCGAGAAAACACCTATGCCATATTACGTCAGTAGGAAATAAAGACATGTTTCTTTTTATTACTTTTAATAAACGAAAACAACAAGCATCCTCGAGGCTGCCTATGGTTTTCGTCTGTTAAAAGTAACAAAAGGAAACCTCGCTTTTTTAGGCAAGCTAATTAGAAGCAATCAGTTTATAGATAATCCGTCATTAAGAATATCTATCAGTATCACACCTCCAAACACTAAACGTTAAGTTTGGCACTTTGTTTAAGGAATGTGTTTTTACAGTAATTTGAAAGTTTTTATTCTTTCCGGAAAAAAATTAGCAAATCTCACCTCCTAGACTTTTATATTAATGGAAAGAGCAGTGTTTTTGTTATATATCACGATGTACACACAGTTGATGTAATGAATAGAAACAAGTTACGAACATCAAAAAATGGTGGAAACGCCGTTTTATTATTTTTAAGAGTAGTTTCAACAGAGAATAGTAGTCAAACGTTCAAATTGACTGGAAAAAAAACTTAAAAAACAGCTTCTGTATTTTTGTATTACTCTGCAGGAAAATGCCTGAAGTTTGTGAAATGATGTGCAACATCGTTGATACAAATTCGATAACATTCCGACATTTCAATCTTAATATAAAACTTCTATACCCTTAGTATTAAAGTTTCTGACAGTGTGAGGAAATTAAGGGGAGCTAACCTTCCCGTTAACCTTTTCCAGTGACGAGCATTGTCAGCCACGTGTCTACTTCGCGGAAATAGATATCGAAACATATTTGTTTAGCATTCCCCGCCATTTTATACGACAGTATATAATAAACAGATCTAATAAAGAATTTGGAGGTGCATAAAAGTGATTAATGGTCCCTAGAGTTGTACAAAGAAACCATTATTCAATCCCATGATGCTTAACAGAAAGTATTATTTGAACTTTCCTCGAAACATTTAATTATTTTGATAATTCACGGCACAGTCATATCGTTGGTTCTTTATGGAGTTGCACTGAACTTAACATGAAATGAGCATCCTCGAGATGCTCTTAACGACGCTAGTTTATTTTGAATTTTCTGATTGACTTTCTGGTCATAAACTACCTAAAAAGCGATTCACATTGTTTAAAGGCAAATAAACCCGCAAGTGCAAATACAACATTCCATTTTATTCCTTTACCCAGCAATCGCTATTCACAAAAATCGTCACTCAGTTTTAATCTCGGCTTGAAATCCAATAAGATACGGGGGTTAAAAAAAACACAATCCTAATAAATTCTGATTGCTTAACCCTTAACCTAACATGAAAAGCAGACGACACTTGTAAAAAAGATTCTTGAATAAATATTTGTTTTCATTTTTGTCTCAGAAACATAGGTTATGACACCTCAATGGAACGAGCTCGATGAGCTCGTTCCAAAGAGGGGTCATAACCTATGTTTTTGAGACAAAAAATGAAAAAAATAATGAAAATTAATTGGTGATGTTTGTGAAAAGCGCTGGTCGTTTTTAGCCGTTACATTGGGTAAAGGGTTAAAACATTATTAGCGTGATTAAACATTACAGTATGCACGGAAACTCAACGAATAGTGGGTAAACAAAAACTCATACTAGCGCCGATTTCCGCACAGAATTTTAGTGATAGTGACTTGAGAGCTTTGGCTCACCATTTGGTGGGTGTTGTTGATCAGTGATCAGCAGCGCATCAGTCATTAGAGTTTTCCTCGGCAAAGTCAGATTTCGCTAATGACTGAAAGGCTGCTTATCGCCATGTCGGTCCAATTATGAATTATTTATTTTTGGATGTTTAACGACACTTTCGACAGCCAGGGTCATCTCGTGTCCGACAGTTTTACGGGTGGGGAAGCCGGAGTACCCGGAGAGAGCCACCGAGCAAAGGAGAGCAACTGTCAGACACCCCAACATACTAACTTCACACAAGCAGGGTTAACATTGGTTGAAGACAAGTGCAACATCGATCTGCAGTACGCCTTAGTGTACAACGCCACCATGCCTCCACATGGGCAATTGGGATGAAGTGTATTGCCCAAGGACACAACGCAGTTGGGATTCGAACCGAGAACCCCTCGGCTTTCAGCCTGCATCTCTACCTACTGAGCCACTGCGCACCCAATTATGAACTACAATACACTCGAAAAACATGCGATAGTTGTACATCGGAGCTCTGTAAATTGTTTAGACTTTTGTCAGTGAAAAATATTCAATTAGCAGGGGTATTGATGTGACAGGAATTTAGTAGTAATTTTTCTGTATTGCAGTGATAAACTGGACTTTATTCTGTCAGATCTTGTTTGACAGAGCTTATTAAACTCTGTCAAAAAGATATGATAGAATGAAATCAAGGAGCTCTGTCAAACAAGATACAATACATTAAATGCCTTTAGGAGATGTACTGAACAGGCACGTGAACATGGGTAACTCATTAGTTGTAAAAGTACTTCGACCAAACATCATAAGACTTTTCATTCAATGAACAGGAGTTTACTCTATGCCCTATATGCAATTAACAGGTCAAATGTGTACACCGAATGTATGGGGGCGGGGGCGGGGGAGTGGGGTATGTACAATTAACGCGGTTATTCAGTTAAGAGATATGCAATTAAGTGAGCTCCACGATACTACATATTCCATATACTGTATATAAAGAATGCAATCTCGCGACCAATTTTTTGAAAACTTTGAAATGTGAACAGACAGCTAAATTATCGAGAGGATGGGTGGAAAAAAATCTCTCGCATGCTTTAGGCCTTCGATAGATATTTATTAAGAATATTCATTAAGAAAAATGTAGTACTGCAGTCGAAGTTCAATTTATTTATTTATTGGGTTTAACGACACTTTCGACAGCCAGGGTCACCTCGTGACGGAGAGTTTTACGGGTTGTGGAAGCCGGAGAACCGGGAGGAAACCACTGAGCAACGATGTGTGTCAGACTCCCCAACGTACTAATTCCACACAAGCAGGATTAGCATCGGTTGAAGACAAGTGCACCATGGACGTGCAGGATATTAGTGCGCCAGTAGCCACTGTGCCCCCACATGCCCAAGGACACAACCCAGTTACCCCTGGCGGGAGTTGAACCGTGAAGCTTTCGGTTTGAGGTTCAATGCCGTCGCCATCGCGCGCCCAGTCGAAAATCAATATCTTACGTACTATTCGTACAGTGGAATCTCCGTAACTTGATACTGCTTAGTGGAAAATCCCTGATAATTGCGTATAACATGGTAATTGCAAAATAGAGTAAATCCCTTTTAACTGAACAACAAATATTTTCAGTGAATTTTGTCCCTTTCCAAACAGCATGATTGTGGCAGTATGTAAGGTAATTTAAGCAAACTTAAAAATATATTTATTATCATTCAAGGGAAACAATTGAGATTTGCAATGCATGTCTCTTAAAAGGATTATTATAATGAAAATACCTTGCAGCAGTGACTGTGTGGGATGAAAGCCGGGTGTCTCGGGCACGGAAATGTCGAATAGTTAGAAATTATGGCATACGATCAGTGGCGGCCAGGGACGTTGCCGCAGTGTGTCTGAATTTCCGACACGCAGCGGCAATATCTGGTTGCCGTGTATCGTGTGTCAGAATTAAAATGTTGCACAGTGACGGTTATAATATCTGAGTTCAAAAAAGTTTATTTACTGGACAGTCATTCTCCCAATTAAAACATTATTATACCGACTGCATGAAAGGTTTAAATATTTTATCTACTTTAAGAAGATACTCTGGTCAGTTATAATATTTTGTTTGATCGGGTAGGAACATTTACACTTGCTGCACGGCCATTTAGCAGTTGACAACAAATTAACCCTCTCAACACTCTTGAATGGTATCGCCCTAAACTATAATTTACATAAAACTGAGCGAATCTGTTTTGTATTCACGGGGAGAAACTGTAGTAATTTAATGAGTAAGGTATGGGGCTCAACTGTAATTGCAATCCTACAGCCTTAAATTACAATTAAGCCTCATCGGTTTGTTGTGCATTGTGTTATCTTTCATCGAGTACTACTATTCTTCTATACGCAAAATATGCAGAACGGATAAACTTGGTAAAGTCCTTTTCTACTCGTAGTACTTCTGGTATATTATCGGTTGCCAAAGCAGACAGCCAGTACACGAGTAGAATCTAGTGGCATTGCATCTTTATATTTAATTTTTAATGGTTTTAATGGCAATTGTAACAAACATAAGGTGGTTTCGACATGTCCTTTTTCTTAGCTGTAACAGTCAAGGATAGAAACGTCTACTCGTCCGCCCGCCATCACGATTGGATATTGAGCAGCACGAGTAAAAAGACACATTCGGTCTTCAGGTCAAACGAGTAGAAAATCACAGTGGCAGACGGGTGAAGTTTTATTTTTCGAGAAATAAACTGTTCAAACCACAACTGGAAATCTCTCGTTTTACCTTGAATGTCACGTTCTGTTGTTTATTTGGTTCTTAGTGCTACGCTAGGTCCCTGCGAAAGTAAAATTTGGGGTTGAATCGAATCCTGAATCGAATCGGACAGAAGACTTCGAGTCGAGTCGAATCATACGGGTTTACATAATGTAAATATTGCATCTTCTTACAACTGTAAAAATGTTCAGTTTCCACCCAAGTATTTCATTCAACGGCAACTCCTCTGATTGGGTAAGCCAATCAAAAGCGGACTATTCCTATAGTGAATCAAAACAGCCGAGGAAGCGGAACCGCCTTGAAATATGTTCCTGTCATTGGGTCTCCTAAACGGGACTAAAGTAGTCTATACGTCACTAGAGGTAAGGGAAGCGCCTGTTGAATATGTGGTTCTGTCGCCCATGACAGTGGTACCGATCAAGTATGTTTATGAACAAAGAATATTTGATATTCGTTCGATGAGGGGATTAATTAGCATGAATAAATCTTTATCTTTTGAGCACGGTTGTCAAAATACAAAGTTTTAAACAGGAAATGTTTCATCTATTGCAATAGTTAAGTTAACAAATTCAGACTTGTTTGACCGAGCTCGGTGAGCAATGTCAAAAAAGACTGATTTGGTTAACTGGTTGAGTGCAAGAAGCCACTATTAGGGCTTTCAGAGTAACGTTTTCCTGGCTTTTTTTCCTTGATATTTTCATGCTTCATATTCAGTCAAACGCAAATAATATTTTATCTATATAAATTTGTTTTATTACAAATTATTGGAGAGCGCCTGTGGGCACTCTCCAATAATGTGTAATAACAAATATTTTGATGAACAAATTCAGACCACAAAAAATAATTTAGCCCCCAACCAGTTAAATTTCTAGTTGCATTTTCGGAAAATGTGCATGTTGATATATTTGACATTTCGGTATTAGTATGCAGAGAAATAATTTAACTGTATGCAACATGAATTTATCCTCAATACAATACAAAACAATACAAATGAAGAAGTTTGATAGTGAATCTAATGTGTGTAATTGTGGTGATAAAGTAGATGGGATATAAATTCACAAGCGGCGAAATCGGGAGAAATGGGGACCCGCACATTTCATCTACACATATGCTACTTGATTACAAAAGGAGATTAAAAATTTAGATGGATGCAAATATGTCAGTAAAGTGTGATATACATGTACATAACTGTGAACACAAAAGTGGACAGATAATTTTGAATCGATCAAAATGACCTTTCCACTTTTCTCCCCACACAATCTCGACTGTCGCAGAGGAAGTGCGAAAACACTGAATCTGAGATGCAATTTTCGTTTGTTTTTCATGATTTGGTCTTGATTTCCCAATATTTTATTCATGAAATCTCGACCCACTGGTATATACTGATTATCATGATAATGTGCATGTCCTGTGATTTGTATCAGGTTCGAGGTGGTGTCCAGAATGGGATCTCAACGAGCCGGCTTTGCCGGTGAGTTGTGATCCCATTCTGGACATCACCGAGAATCTGATGCAAATCACAGGACATGCACATTATCACGATAATTCATTTATCTAACAATTCTGTCACATAAACAGATTAAATCTTAAATTATTAGTACAGTTTTGGGACTTAACTTGACCTAAACGATCGTTCGCGGGCTATTTCTTGGCCTGCACAATTATATTAAGTGCATACAATTAATATGATTGGACTCAAAGGTGATAAATCATTCGCGGCTTTATGCATATTCTAGCATCTATGATGATTAAACCCATGTGTGCATACTTATCTGTTCGTCGAATGTGAATATCTCCTTCAGTAATATAATACAATAACTCACCCAGTATTGAAGATGAGACGGAATTTCCCTTGACTATTCCACGACATGAAACCAACGATCATATACAGATGATGTTGTCAGATTTGCTTTTCCCATTTAATCACAAACCGAGATTTAATTGCTACTGTGGTAGTTGATAGGGATATGATAACGTCAATAATTCTCCGCTGCTCTTACAAAATTGAAAAAAACATTTCTCCACGTCTGGTCACATGAAAAGAATGGTGTTTCAATCGATTATTTGAAATGTCATACATCTGCGTGTACCATACGTCGATCCGCGGCCAACTCTTGTTGGTTTTTACAGTACCAAATAATTGAATTCGAGTTACCAGCCTTCGAAAGTGTCGGTCGTAAATCTTCGAAACTAAGAATCGTGGGAAAAATATATCTTTTCAAAAACTTTTGAAGCATTGTATCGAACTCTTGCATCATTGCTAAATATTCCAGAGCGACAAGAAGGTGATCTGATGAATGTTTGTGGCCTGAAAGTTCAATTGGCAGTTGGTGTGTCTTTGTTAGGAAATTCTGAAATAAATGTGCACGTGACCGGTAATTTCCTTCCTGTCACATTTTCCCTCTTATTGGTTGAATGGCCCAAGTTTTAGGACAGAAAAAAAATTTGTCGAGTGGGCAGCGGGACAAAGATATTTTAATGCCAAAATTAAAATGATTCGATTATATTTTTTTCACACGAAAGTTACAATGGTCGCCTTTGGGAAAAATATTTAGTACTTTTATACCTTTCGGTCCAATCACATGTAGACATTTTGTGATCGGTCTTCACAGATACTGAAGAGGTATATGTTGCAATATTTACTATATATAACATGATTACCTATTCTACTATATATGAAAAGCTTTGACATAAATTTTAGCTTTATACACCGACCGTGGCGAACACGCAAGCAATGGGATTTCAATAGTTAAAATTTACACCTTTGGAGACGTC
Organism: Pictodentalium vernedei; assembly: GCA_031216915.1. Lineage (NCBI taxonomy): Eukaryota > Metazoa > Mollusca > Scaphopoda > Dentaliida > Dentaliidae > Pictodentalium > Pictodentalium vernedei. Next base: position 247,521,900 of record CM062297.1, on the reverse strand, counting down.
GACCTGAATGCGAACTGGTCTAAATTTATCGCACATCGCCTCGGCAATTACTTATTACTTTTTTAAATGATGAACTTTTCCCATAAGACACCAACAATAACAAACATGCATTGTCTCATGTTAATAAAGCATCCATAACTCGAAATAGTATGTTATAATAATAATAATAATTTGAATTTAATAATAATTTTAAAGCCAAGAATCCACACACACTGCTCAATGGCTGTACAATAATTGCATACATACATATACACACATACACGTACATTCTCGCACAGATACATTGTTACATGGATCACTATCATCATTTATTGGTGCCCAACGCCACATCAGCAACCAAGACTATATCGTGGCGATAAAATCGACAGAACCTAAAAGAAAAAGGGTATTGAATTAAAACAATATAAAAAAACTACAACTTTACCAAAACAAGTATGTGAGTGCGACTTGACGAGTAACGAGGCAATCCTCACTGACTCAGTCACCCTCACGCACTTGGTAATGTCAGTTTATGATCAAAATTAAAAGCCCACTGAAAAAAATGCCTTACGAAAAAGGTAAGTTTTAGTACCAGACTTGAATGATTCAAGTGATTTACTATTTTTATGTCGATTGGAAGAGAATTCCAAAGCCTTGGGCGAGCAACCGCAAAGGCGCTTTCACCAGCACTAGTTGGTGGTTTGTGGATGGTAAGCAGATCGGACAGGTTGGATGGTGCAGATCCCGAGATACACTTGAACACCAAAAGAACAATTTTAAATTGAATTCTTTGCTTAACGGGTAGCCAGTGTAACTCAGGGAGTACTGGTGTTATATGGCAGTACATTTGAGTTCAGGTTATGACGCGTGCAGCACAATTTTGGTTGTGTTGTAGCTTTTCAAGAATAGATGTTTTAGAGCCAATCAGAAGAGAGTTGCAGTTGTTGAGGCGACTGGTAAGAAAGGCGTGGACAAGCTGTTGTGACGTCTGCGTATTTTTCTAAGATGAAAAGATGCACTGCCAGAAACACGTTTGATATGTTCATCAGCGGCCAAATTTTCATCCATGAGATAACCTAAGTTTCGAACACAGCTACTGGGTTTTATCGCAGAACCTCCAATATTGAGGGACAGTTTAGATATTTTTGAAAGTTGATGAGGTAGACCTATATATATATTACTTCGGTTTTGTCATCGTTCAATTTAAGGAAGTTTTCATCCATGCCTTGATGTCTGAAATACAAAGTTCAATCTTACTGCATGCTTCAGACTCAAAGGCGTGAGTAAAACTAATACACAGCTGTGTGTCATCTGCGTAAAAAATGAAAACCAAGGCCATGGCTTCGGATAATGTCACCGAGAGGTAAGACATAGACAGAGTATAGTAGGGGACCCAACACCGATCCTCGAGGGATGCCAAAACGTAGTGTTACCTGGTCTGACGACTCACTGCCAATAAGGACACTCTGTGTGCGACGATTAAGGTACGACGAAAACCAATTAAGTGCTCGGCCAGTAAGTCCTATTCTCAATGCCAGTCTTTCAATGAGTATTTTATGGTCTATGGTGTCAAAAGCGGCGCTTAAATCCAACAAATCAAGATATGTTAGGTTGTGCCTGTCCGTGGATAGGAGGATATCATTTTGGACCCTTAGAAGCGCCGTTTCTGTACTGCAATTAGATCTGTATGCAGATTGGTTAACTTCGGCTAAAATGAAAAAGGCACATTTCTTTTTCTATTTTGTTTCGGTGATAAAATTGACAGCAGAAGTACTGCCCTCCGATGATCATGTAAACAAAAACAAATTCGCACGTATGTACGGCTGCTGCTCAGTAAAATCGAGAAAACATAATAGCGACTCTTAATAATCTGACGATCATGGTAAAAATAAAATATACCCAAAGTAGCTTGGTGTACCAAATGTTCACCACATTTGGTACACCAAGCTACTATGGGTATATTCTACATTCACGCAATGCTAAGTGCCATGGTTTGTCGCCATCATAAATATGAGAAGTGCCATTGTCTTTCTTGTTTCCACACAGCAAGAAGTATCATCTTTATGAATTCAAACAGACTGCATGTGTCCACTCCGGTTTTCTGTCTTCATTGTGGATTTACAAACGAGACACTGCCCGTTCGCGTCACATTTACAACCAGCATTCAACCTCATGCACCACTTCAAGATTTTACCCATCACGTCTATAAGGCGGGACCTGCAGCATCATTTCTTGAATAACTAAAAAATTATGTTTTTGCCTACGAAACCTGGCACATGACTCTTGACTCGAACAATCTATGGTGTTTCGGGGGCGAAACGTGAAAAATAATAAAAATTGAATGGTGATTTTTGTGTACGGATTTAGTCTTTACCTCAGGGAAAGGGTTAATATTATCTAGTTTAAATGTATCGTCAGTTATGCATTATTCAGTCAAGGCTTAATTCGAGGACATTGAGTATTCAGTTTTTAATGTAACGGGTTCCTGCGAAGCTTCAAAATTCGGCGTTCCCTTTTGAAGTCATCCCGATGACTCGTTCGATTTACGTCGTGCTGATATGGGAATTTTCAAATTGTTGAGACGTTCTCAAAATATTCAGAGTTCTGTGTCTCTTCCTGAACACTTCTACTATCGTCAAGTCTTATGTACAGGAGACTTGGTCATAGTAGAAGAGTTTAAGAAGATTCCGCTTTCAAAATCGATACTTTGGTTCAGTTGTAGGATATTTCGCATTTTTGATTGAATTGTCTAAATGGAGTTGCCGTTGAATATTATTCCCAAGTGGACACAAAATGTATGATTGTAAGAGCCCCGAGATTCGAAATCTAATGTATGATTCGATTTGAAAAAAATCAATTCTACCTAAGATTTAATATTCGGGTGGCCCCATAGTATCCACCAGGCTTTGATTACGGCAACACTACACCCGACAGCGGGACCATATTAATCTAATGGTGTTTTCAGAAGGTTAATCTCCAAATCGGGATTGTAACAGGTACTTCTAGAAGGATGTCAAAACTCGATAAAGTCTAATTAAAAGAATTTATGGAAACACAACCATTCTTTTAAAAGAAGATCTCTATTAACCCTTTACCCATCGTAACGACCAAGACCGGCCAGCGCTATTCACAAAAATCACCAATTAATGTTCATTATTGTTTTCATTTTTTGTCTCAAAAACATAGGTTATGACCCCTCTTTGGAACGAGCTCGTCGAGCTCGTTCCAATGAGGGGTCATAACCTATATTTTTGAGACAAAAAATGAAAAAAAATAGTCATTCAAGAATTTTGTTTCCATGTGTCGTCTGCTTTTCATGTTAGGTAAAGGGTTAAAAAGTAAGATATAGTAAGTATTTACCCGCCTCTTGGGTTGTCTGATCTAACGTCGCAGGCACTATACCTTATCAGACTACGCTATTGGAGAACAGTTTTCTGTAGAAGTGGTTCATAATAGAATAGTGCCAAGGGCGCCGAGAATATCCAAGGGAAGGGGGTTACGGAAGGGTATCAAAACGAGCACTCGTCAATTGGTATGAGTTAAGACCTGTAGTTTACAGTATAATTTAATACCCAATAGAATTGACATGATATACTAACTTATTTTACGTGTACATTAGCCAATGGCTGGGGAAAACATGTTTAATGACGCAGACTGGTTGATAATCGCCACCGATTGTACAGCTTCTTTGTTTGGTGATTATCGACTAGCCTCCACCATTGTATCTGGTAATCCCCCCCCCCCCCCCCCCCCCCCACTGCCTTTGGGACATGTAAATACTTTAGGAACGCGTGAAGTGAAGTCTTTTCCACAAATGCACTTAAATTGGGAAAAGGACACGCACTGTCGCCCCTCCCCACCCCATTTAGCCCCGGCGTAAGAGGGACAGCCCCCATCCCCCATTCCCTGAAGCCAGCCCTCGGCGCCCTTAAATGGTACTGAATGAGTCCATAGGGTAGTAGGTACTGGAGAGTTCGGGTAATAGTCCGAACTTTTTGCCACAAATTATTTGGATGGATACAAAATTTTCATGCATGATTCAGGGGATTGCACCAATTGAATGCGGAACATTACCGAAAATATCGAAATACATCACATGTACCTCAATCACGCGCGCCCCCTGTCCAGTTCACTCCAATTATCGTCGCCTGTCCTGGTTATATTTTATGGTTATGTTTACATCACTAAAAGTGCAATATGCCGGAAAAAAAGAAAATAATGCAAAACCCAACTTAGTGGAAGATAATAAAACAGCCCGACAGCTTCAGAGAAATTGTCGACACTAAACATTGAACTGTCAACTGATGATTGGTGATATAAATATAGCTAATTTCTTACAACTTCCTCTAAATTAATCCGCATGTCAAAAACAAAAGTAGCATTTACAACATGAAGCAGCATCCAGCCCTGGTGTTGTTTATATCATCACTACAGTACAGTCGCCGTGGACGGGTCGTAGTCCAAGTGATGTCCACGCATGCATTTACCGGGTAAAAAATCTTCATCAAAACAATTTTAATTAATGAAGCACCGGGTTTTCCCCTATGCTTCATTAATTAAATTTATGATGATTAAGCCTACAATTAGTGTTTAGAATTTAATATTATTGCGTCCGAGGAAATGTTGCCCACCCGTGGAAAGTGACCAGTCCAAGGCGGTCGTACTGTACTTGCATTGGAAACTCACTTTTGAAGTCGCAAGCGTTTAAATCTCAATCATTCGTTAAAGGAAAAGGTCTAAATATCCGAATAAGGAATTGAATCCCAAACTGATATCCCTACTGTTCAATATTACACAGAGAGTAATCGCTTGACTGCGCTGGTTACGTGAAATAATTCATGAGAGGTGAGGGACGTTGTACAGACCTGAGTGTGCGAATGCGCACGACTGTATTACAAAATAGTTCCTCGCCTCGAATGAATTATTTCACGTAACCAGTCCAGTCAAGCGATTACTCTGTTTATTACTTTTCATTATTAACGATAATTATATTATTTAACCCTTTATCTAACGTAACGGCCAAAACCGACCAGCTTTATTATCAAACATCGCCAATTAATTTTCATCATTTTTTCATTTTTAATCTCTAAAACATAGGTTATGACCCCTCATTGGAACGGGCTCGTCGAGCTCGTTCCAATGAGGGGTCATAACCTATGTTTTTGAAACAAAAAATGAAAATAATAGTTATTCAAGAAGTTTTTTTTTTTTGCAAGTGACGTCTGCTTTTCATGTTAGGTAAAAGGTTAAAAAAACAATGAAGTCCCCATTACCCATGGCAAAGCGTCTGCGTTTGCGCGCACGGATAATGGCCCAATTGTTGATTGCTTAATTCACTTCTGAAGTTATCGTTTATAATCAAACCCGGAAATCCCGGTAAATCACATTTTGGAAAGTAATAAAATTAGATGATGCGCATTTTCTTTTCTCGGCAGAGGAGGGAGGATCCGTGTCGATAATAGAGCTCTAATATAAACTGCTAATTTGGCCATCGCTGCCCACAAAATAGTTACACAAAAAATCGGTTGTTGTACTGAGATGTTATAAAATCGCACTTCCGGAAGCACATTTGAAATCTTCTTGCAACGAAAAACCCAAGCTTGCCCACATTTTTCGTTCTGTCTCAGTAATCGCCATTTATCATCACATGTATTTTAAGAGTTGGGTGGTCAAAGGCCAACGATAGTCGCGAACAAAAATGTACCTTTTGTCCTCAGATGTACGTATCGTACTTCAGGAGTCATATTCTTTAAAAAGTTCTTACAAGGTGCGAACCGGGTCGCCTTGCTTCATCCTACCGATTTATTTAGTTGTAAATAAAATAACAAAAGGTGAAGACAGAAGACAAGTATAAAACGCATCGAACCTCTTGCGCACACTTACAGACTTCTTTATGCAAACAGCCCGGAATTGATAATTTACCAACTATTAGAAGAAGGAAGCAGTTTACAAACATTTGAACCGAATTTTGATATTACATAGGTGGTTGAAATGATGGCTTGTTTCAGCTCTTCCCCACAACACCACATACACCACATAACCACACACCCACTTCCCGACTGTATCCTACGGCCATAGGTGTATATCGTTGGTAAACCAATACAGTTTGAAACTTGTTGATAGCTGTGGAGGCCCAGATGGAACTAACCTGACAACACTCAACATGATCCGTACTCTTACTTGCGGTGACCCCGCCAACAAATCATAAGAGGTAGACTGTAGCTGTGCGAATATCTCCCACTACAATAATAATGTACGGGGTTGTGGACTGGGCCTAATCTGCCTGTTTGACGGCTTTGTTTCATCCATCGATGAGATCGAAATTGTAATTAAAATATCTCTATCGGGTTGGCTAATCAGCTCATAATACGTTCCTGTTAACGTTTATCTCTCCTCGTGTTCACCTCTCATGCAGTATTTATGTTGGAAGAACGTAAGTACCTCAATCGGAATATGTGCCAGATACTGACACTTGTCCACGATCTCATATTACATCAAAAGGCGCATGTTAAAATTGTCTAAAATCATATGTATTAGCCAGTATATTAATTGTAAACTTGCAACCTCTGGAATTTCATTAAAATTGCAAGGAGAAATTCCTTGTACCGAACGTAGTTAACACAATTAAACCAGGCATGATCATACTTGAATCTGAAATCCTATGTTCCACAACGTAAGCCATTTTATGGTGTAATGTATAGTGTCAAAACAACAACCCCGTTTCAGCCGTTGCTCGATTCATGCAAAGCGGGGATTGCGAATTATGCGATAATGTTGGAGTACTGTACTCACAATACTACAAAATCTCGCCTGTTGAAAAAGAAATACGAGATTAATACAATCCATCATGACTTGATGTTGGAGATAGAAAAATCTCACCCAAGGGGGTAGATTTTTGGGTCGGACACGAGCCTTGTCGAGTGTCCGGCCCAGAAATCTGGCCACGAGGGGGCAATTTTTCCATCACACACACCAGGTTATGATGGATCATTTTTCTCGCACTCCCAGTGCTTCGTTTGCATCCTCCAATCACGTAAGGCTATATACGACAATTTCATAGCTTCTAAATCATCCTTCCGATCTAAAAAAATAATCAGCTAAACCGTTGTTTGAGGGTTGTGTTTCGGTATTACAGGAAATACCACAAAAAAACACAATCATGACCGTACTCGTAGGGTTAAGGTGTATATCGTTGTCGAAAAGGTCGACATATTTCATCAAGGGAGCAAGTGCCGTGGAATGTGCGGAGTGATCGTAGCAACTTCGACGCTTTAATGGTTAATATGTCTTTCCGACAATGTCAAGGTGATAGCTTGAATTTTCGATTTTGTGGTTTAAAAAGTGTATATAATTTTTTATAATTTTTCTCCCTCGGTCTAAAAGCCAAAGATAGGTATATGACGTACCCCGAAAAACCGATTTGTCAAGTAAGCCATCTGTGTAAATAAATCAGAGAAGGCAAATGGTAGAGATAATTTTAACGGAGAGGAATCTCAATAGGAGTCTGAAACGCCAATTATCTGATCTGAAGCAACTATCTTGCCTTATAAGCTTCAAACACAAGACGCTCGTTTAGCCGTTCGAGGTAATCAGTCATTTAATTTTATGGTCATTAGTGTCGATAATTCCTAATTATAATAATGCACTTGGTATGCCTGGTGGCATCACTTTTTAACAGTGGGATGTCAGAAATGTCAAAGTATAGCAAGCTTAAAAGAATATGAAAGAGAGTATAACGAGTAATCGCTTGACCGGAATTGTTACGTAAAATAATTCATGAGAGGTGAGGGACGTTGTACAAACACGAGTGCCGTGCGCGAAGGCGCACGAGTGTTTTACAATATAGTCCCTCGCCTCGAATGAATTATTTCACGTAACCATTCCAGTCAAGCGATTACTCTGTTTATTACTTTTCATTATTAACGATAATTATATTATTTAACCTTTTACCTAACGTAACGGCCAAAACCGGCCAGCGCTATTCTCAAAAATCACCAATTAATTATCATTATTTTTTCATTTTTTGTCTCAAACAAATAGGTTATGACCCCTCATTGGAACGAGCTCGTTCCAATGAGGGGTCATAACCTATGTTTTTGAGACAAAAAATTAAAATAATAGTTATTCAAAAATTTTGTTTTGCAAGTGTCATCTGCTTTTCATGTTAGGTAAAGGGTTAAAAAACAATGAAGTCCCCATTACACCCACGGCAAAGCGTCTTCCTTTGAGCGCACGGATACATGACACAATTGTTGATTGCATAATTCACTTGTGAAATTATCTTTTATAATCAAACCTGGAAATCCCAGTAAATCACACTTTGGAAAGTAATAATGTAAATTAAGACAGATCTAAAGCGGCCAAGTTCAAGAGAAGCAAATAAGATGAGAATTAATATTCTAGCGATCGAAATAAAAGTCGGGGTGTTTCTACGAAAAAAAACATTCCAGTCTGAATGCGTGTAAGACTGTGAGCCGTAGGCGGAGAGCTGGGGATGTCCTATGCTATAGGTTAGAGGAGGTGCTGCATCGGTGCGAACGTATAAGCACGTTGTAATGTTATTAGAGCCACAGAGCTCACAGTTAGAATAGGAACAGTCGCCGGCCCAGTCGCCGGCCCAGTCGGTAGCCATATACGAGTGTATAAGTGGTACGGACCCCTTGATCTCAAGTGCTTGGTATTTAGGAAGACTCGCATACCTGTTGTAGAAGGCAAGCCATACGTAGGCAGAGTAGGATTTGCCTGTATGAACATTATTCTGAGATAAATGGAGGGGAGAGTTTAACCCCATTGGTGGCGACTGCTTGAGTGAAAAGCGTGTAGTAAAGTGACAATAAGCTAGTGGCCGTGCGACGGCAGTGGTAGAGTGACATTCCATCACTTGTAAGAGGGAAGGCGATATAGTAATGTGACAATACGTTAGTGGCCTTGCGGCTGCAGTGGTAGAGTGATATTCCGATATATTTTAGAACAAAGGCGTCCGGTAAACGGTGACAATACGTTAGTGGCCCTGCGACGGCAGTGAAAGAGTGAAGTGAAAAGGCGACCAAAGTCCAAACACCAGCGATAGGAAGGGAAACCAGCGACCACAGAGAATGCGGACCAGCAAGTGACTCAAAAATTGTGTGGGTGGGGTGTGATTGACATTTTGTTTTTCTGATTCATAGGATTTCATGTAAGTCACAAATTATCATATTCATTTTTATATGTATATATTAAAATTGTTGTTTTCAGTGAATCTCTGTTGATTTATGCTTTTTGAGGAAAGGTCCTTGACCCCTTCAGGATAAGAACCACCCCAACAAAAAGAAAACGGGCGGGTTCGTCACGATGAGACAAACGTTCACGCACGGATTCAGGCGACACTCCTTGAGTTTTGGCTGAGTACGCGGCGTGAATCTATTTCCACCAGCAACGCCTAAGCCCGGTTTCCGACAGACAAGAATTGTTGAAAAGGTTTAGATGACCTGGGGTTTTCCTCAGAGTGTATTTATTTTAACCCTTTACCTAACGCTAGTAGCAGACGACACTTGTAAAAAAAATTCTCGTATAACTAAAAAATTTCATTTTTTGCTTCCAAAGCATAGGTTATGAATCCTCATTGGAACGAGCGTGACGGGCTCGTTCCAATGACGGGGTCATAACCTATGTTTTGGAAGCAAAAAATGAAAAGATAATAAAAATTGAATGGCAATTTTCATGAATAGCGCTGGCCGGTTTTTGCCGTTACGTTAGGCAAAGGGTTAATTTGATTTGATAAATTCGGTTGTATCTATAGACGCGAAACGAGAGGTGACAGCGATTGCGTTTGATCACAATTGCAGACGATTTCAAATAGTTCTGTGATCAAGTATGCAAATGTATCACGTGGGGTACATCAGATAGTAGTCACGTGTGTTATCTGAGACGGAGAAATCTTCCATGGCTTTCTTTCATAGGCTGTGTGTACAAAATGGAGTGGAGTGGGAAAAAACTCAATCTCAGATGCTCCTCTCTTTTGTTGTCTCTTGATTCGATCTTGATTTCGTTATAATTTCTCAATGAAATGTCGACCCACTGGTGTAAGCGTGGCAGAACGAGATCGCGGGCAGATCGAAAATCACCGCGATATGTAACAATGATTGTGTGTATTCAGGTTGTAGTACCCCAGATAATGAATATAGACTTTTGCAATTGCTGCCGTTGAACTGTCGTTGGGGATACCACCAGTGTTTCAAAATGTTAAAGACGCCCTACAGAAAAACCCTCTAGGAAACAAAAACGTTTTTTATTTTTCTTTGTGTTTATGTTTATTTTATTTTAAACATTTTAACTGTTGAGGAAAAACACACAAAGAAAAAAACCCATATTAATGAATATGATTTATCAAATCATGTTCATGTTAATTTAGGGACAAAATGTTTTGGATTTGAATAGCTGCATGTATATGCTAATTTATTTCCATTAATTTGAATAGGAATGTTATGTGTGATGTCATTATTCTTATTATTGATCTCTTTCTTGTTTTCTGTTTAATTGTTCCTGTTGCTTTTTTCCTATGCAAAAATTGTTTACTATCTCGGCGTTTCTATTTTTCCTTTTTCTGTCCATTTACCAGACAAATCGGTACCTTTCGACATGATTTTACTCAGCAGCTCATGACATTTTTGTTTGGTGATGTACATAGATTGTTATGAGCGTGTTGTGTAAGGGTTTCATTGGGATTCTGATAGCTCGTGTTGAACGCATATACTTGTTTCGTAGTATGTAGCTTTACAGTGCTTTCTGTCTTAGGTGCGCTATCGCCTCGCGCGCCAGTACGACAAATCTTCTTTACTTTCTCTCATGCTCATAAACGGTCATTTAAATATAATCTAAATATAATCTCCAACGATCGAACCTTAGCAAGCGATTTAAATACCCGAAGCCTGTGGACAGTATTAGTGGCCGTTCTGGGGTATAAGACTAGTGTGGCGCACGGTCATGGACAGTTCGAAAGGTTATGAATGTTCAGTGACAACTAGAGGAATTTCCGACAGACAGTGGCAACCTCTGGTTGTCACCTATCGGGTTCGGAATTAATTTGTTTCTCATTACCGGTAATAATATCCTGGGTGTATAAAACTCCACCTACTGGATAATTTTTTTCTGACTGAGCAATTATTTGAGCGACTGCTTGAAACATCTGCCAAGCGTAGAATACCATAAGCCTCCTTCATTTTTATTATGCGTTTCAAGTTTTGATTTTTTGTTTCTATTCTTGCTAACTTCTTCACCTGTGATAAAGGACAACACATGCCACTCACCAAAAAACACATCTGGGCAAAACGCATTGTTTCCTGTCTGATGTCAAACACACACTCGTATGTTCAGATCTGGTAATTCAAGAATCATCGCCGTTTTTTTTCTGAACCCATTACCTAACGCTAGTAGCAGACGACACCTGAAACGATTTCCTGATTAACTAAAATATTCTCATTTCCAATGAGTGACCGTAACCTTTATTTAGAAGGAAAAATATGACAATAAATAATTGAAATTAGAATGTTGATATCTGCGAATAGTGCTGACTGGTTACCCTTATGTTAGATTACAACAATAACATGATTTTGTAGGGTATTACATATAGCTTATTACCATTATGTGGATGTACAAAATATGTATCCGAGTCGAGCTCCGGGTTCTAAGGGCAGATCACGACGAGTCGAAGACGAGTCGTGATCTACCCTTAGAACTCCTAGCGCGATCCAAAGGCAATGAGTTTATTCATCAAAGAATTCATTACTCACTTTGTGTGTATCGCTTCCTATAGTCGATACATTATCTATCCGTGACACAAAGGGAAACACTTGAAACAAATGTGTTAACTGTATTTACAAATTAAAAATCCGAATTGAATTTCGATCCAAAGGGAAATCTGGGAAAAATATTATTGATGTGAGAGATGTGACGTCATTGTCTATATTTAGACGTGTCGGGATGTTATAGTCAATAACGGCCCGACACGTCACATGACTTGTATTTGTTGAGCATTACGAGGTTTCAACGCCCGGCAAAACATCGTTAATGTGCTAGGAACGCCCGCAAAAGTGGTAATAATAAGAGTTAACTCGTAATTCACACATGTCTTAGGTAAAACATGATTACGTCCAGATACAATAATACAGAAAAGAGCAGGTGCAGTCTAACGATGAATCATACGGGGACAATTCAATGCCAAACTATCAACATCAACCATCCAAAATGAGCAAATATTGTATTTTCTAGACTTTACCCACGAGCTATACTTGGTAATAATTATTATGTCTCAGGAGCAGTGTGTTCTGAGAAATAAGCAGGTTACTGTAGGTCGTCTGATATTGAAATCTGTAATACTCATTAGTATCCTGTAACTGGAAAATCCTTTTAGAATTCGACCGTTGCGATCGGCGTGTCTCAGAACCTAAAACAGATGTCATCCCTCAGCCATGTGTTTCTCGAATCTGGGAGGAGTGTCGTCTTCTGACTAGAACGCTTATTCGAGCATTTTAACTTTATCGTGATAACTAATTTGTTTTCATTATGAGCGTCAAAACATGGCCAATGACCCCCTCATTGGAACGAGCTCGACGTGCGCGTTCTAATGAGGGGTCATAAGCTTTGTTTTTGACACACTAAATGAAAACATAATGAAAGTTCAATGATGATTTTTGTGAATAGCGCTGGCCTGGTTTAGTCGTTGCGTTTGGTAAAGGGTTAAGTAGTCATTGAATCTAATGATTCCAGAACGGAATCGAAGTAGTTCACGAGGAGACACTATGAAAGCGTTTGAGAACGTCTCGACGATTCGAACATTTCCAAATCGGCTCGACTGAAATCGAATCGAATCACGACGATTTTGTATTGAAACGAATTTCGAAGCTACTCAGGGCCCTACTTCTACGAGTGTCGTATGTAGGTCATGTTGGATCCCTGACTTATATCGTCGTGAAAATCGACTTTCAACAAAGTTCTCTCCCTTTAAATTGTTAGCAGCCAATAAAGCCAAGTTTCATTTTTGTTACTTTTAATAAACGAAAACAACAGACAGCTCTGGATCTGTCTGTTGTTTTCGTTTATTCAAAGTTACAAAAGGAAACTTGTTTTTTAATGGCAACCTAACTGGAAGCAACTACGTCACAGATAATCTGTCTTTAGGAATATCTATCAATAATTATCCCATCAACACTAAGTAACCGTCCACTTTGTATCACTTTGATTAGCGAATGTGTTTTTGCTGTAATTTGCAAGTTTTCCTTCTTTCCAGGAAAAAAATTAGCAAATCTTACCTTCTTAACTTTATATTAATGGAAAGGATAGTTTCTGCATTATATGTTACAATTCGCACAGTGTTGATATAAAGAACAGAACAAAATTACGGAACATCAGAAGATGGTGAAAGTGCTTCTTTTTACTTTTAAATGGGTTTCAACGGAGAATAAAAAGGCGGAACAGAGTGAGACAAAAATTGAAAATGTCATCTTCTGTATTTTTATACCGCTCTACAGGAAAATGACTGAACCTTGTGGAAGGATGCGAACATCGATGATACAAATTCGCTAACATTTCGAAATATCAATTTTCATACGAAATTCCGATACCCTAAATGCACTGACAGTTTCAGGGAATTAAGGGGAACTCACGTTCTTGTAAACCTCTTCCAATGATGAAAATTGTCAGCCGTGGGTGAGCACTTGTTTTATTTATTGCGGTTTAACGACACTTTCTCCAAACATGACCACCTCGTGATGGACATTTTTACGGTTGGAGGAAGCCGGAGTACCCGGGAGAACCATCGACCAGCGACAAGAAACTGTCTGACTCTCCAACGTACTAACTTCAGACAAGCAGGGTTAGCATTGGTTGAAGAGACAAGTGCTCCATCGGCATTTAGTACGCCTTAGTGCACAGCGCGCCCATGTAGGCAATCGGGATTAAGTGATTTTCCGAAGAAACACCCCTGGCGGGATCGTGGTCACGACACTGGACCTTTAGGTTTGAAGTCCAGTGTCGTGACCACGGGGCCACCGCGCTCCCTGTGTAAACAGTTAAACATTGTCATTACAAACAACCAGCGCCAGCTACTGTCTACCAAGGGCCACTGTGTACTGTTTACAATTTTCTGTCACCTCATTCACGATTATGTTCTGTTGCTGATCACTTCAAATGTGAGTTATGAATTCGTTATGAGTCGCCTGTTGAACAGCTCATAATCAAATGCCTTACGATTTGGTTCCGGAGATAACACATAATTTTAAAGATCTTCTGCTTTAAAGTATGACATGATTAGGGCTCTGCTGGGATTAAAATTCAATTTTCAATGTCCACACAACGGTCTGATTCGAGACCAATATCCAGTCGGCTTCCTGATTTGTCTAATTTCAAAAGGGTAACTATTATTTTCTTTCACGAAGGGATAATGTTAATAAATGTCGTCAATCTGCAGAATCATGCCATAGAAATGCCATAGAAATAACAGCATGGCCAAGAAAATGTTTCTCTTGATGCGATTCTCTATAACATTACCTCCACTTAATTTGGTAAAGCTGTTCAGGCATTTAACATTGAGAGAGATGGGAACTTTTTATACAAACTTATTTTTTATAATATTCGTGTATTTTTATCATCGATGTGCGCATCATTTCACAAACTAGAGTTCTTTTCCTGTGGCGTAGTGTAAGCAAATAAAAGCTATCTTGTTACACTTTTTTCCCAATCAATTTGAACATTGCACTATTGTTCCCAGTGGAAACCCATTTAAAAAAAATAGATAACTGCCTTTTCAGACCCTTTTGGTAATCTATAACTTTTTTATATTTTTTGTATCAACAGTGTGCGCATCGTTGCATAAAATACAGACACTGCTCTTTTTAATAATCTAAAAGTCTGTCAGATGTGGTTTTCATTTTTTTTCCTCTGATGAATTAAAACTTCCAAATTGCTACACAAACACATTCTCGGACTGTACAATAACGCAATGGGGGCGCGGTGGCTCAGTAGGTAGAGGTGCAGGCTGCAAGCCGAGAGGTCCTCGGTTCGAATCCCACCTGCGGCAACCGCGTTGTGTCCTTGGGCAAGACACTTCACCCCGCTTGCCTACATGGGGGCACGATGACACTGTGTACTAAGGCGTACTGCACGTCGATGGTGCACATGTCTTCAACCAATATAACCCTGCCTGTGCCGCGGTGCAGAGTTCAGAGTTACGATGTTGGGGAGCTGACAGCTGCTCGTCGTTGCTCGGTGGTTCTCTCCGGTTACTCCGGCTTCCTCCACCCGTAAAACTGTCACCGACATGATATGACCATGGCTGTTAATGTGTCGTTAAACCCAAATAAAAAAACAACAAAAAAAAACGCAGAGATGGATACATAGTAATTGCTTTAATTGGTGTCTCTATTTCACACCTCATTGTCATTCATCCACGCACATCAAGTCACAGAAATTTCATACCTCACCACCCACATTCACTGCCTTCTTAATTGGATTTCGTCTCGCCAGTTCAGTTATCTCAAGGGAGATAATTTTCGCGTAAGATATTATTTTAATCAATATTGTTGGGTATGAATATTTGCCAATAACGTTCTACATTCAATCGGCTTATTGGCATGACTGTCTGTCTTACCAGTTGCATTGTTACAACAATACTTATTAACCCCCTGAACCCTTGTGGTATCGTCCTTGTCAGTTCAATGGCAGCAATTGGAAAAAAGTCCATATGCATTATTTGGGGATAGACCAATTAATATTTTCAACGTGCAGCCCCAGGCTGTACCCCACCCATTCACTTGGCAGCCACCATACTTAATGAAATTATGACGTGTCATGTTCGTGGGTCGGTAAAACGGTCTCCACGTTCAAAGGGTTAAGTGAGGCACGGGAATCCTACACTTTAAGTTGTCCCCTCTGCACTCGATTACTCGTGTAAAACAAATGAGTTTACGAAAATTATTTTGCGCACTGTTCGATTCGAATTCGATGAAAATGTCAACACGAGATCTCCGTTTCACGCCATGATTCTATTCGAGGATCGAAATTCGAAGTTTCAACGACAACATGGCCACGCTGGCGATAATTGAATTCATTCACTATTCACTTGACGTCATTCAACATATTATAGCTGTCAAGAAGATTAGTATCGTTTTATTCAATTTACGTGATAACAAGTGAACTCCGTATTTACATGTATGATGAAATTTGGATCAAGTATTGTTTTAGTTAGACTATTGCGAATATACTATACGACATTTCTGACCTTTTTCTCTGGTGGTGTGTCTATAATCCCATTTACGCTAAGTGTGACTTCAGGGGTAACCATATTTGTAGTAATGGTGACTCTCTGTGCTAACAGATTGTATGTGATGACGTTCCAGGATATAAGTATTTCCCAGTAAAATGTTTTCTTTTTGGTCAATACTGAACCGTCAAAAAACATTTGGGGTCATTCTTCAAGTACCCATTATGGACGTAGGAACTGGAAGCACAGGGACTAGCCCTCCCCCCCCCCCCCAAAAAAAAACTTTTCTAGAAATAGCTGAAAGAAAGAGACAGGCGGGTGAGCACTGTTCGGGCGGGCGGGCGGGCGGGCGTGCGATCGGGCAGGTAGATAGACATACATTGGCAGACAGACAGGCAGATATTATGCCAAAATTACATTTATCGAAATATTTTTACACCACAATACCACCACCATAGAATCGTGGTGGTGCCTGAAATTTGAATGTCTCTTTTGGGTTACGGTCGTTGCAATTATATTGGTACATAGCAGAGAGAATGCGCGCAGTCTCTTACTCTTGAGGTGTGACCGAAAAATTTTTCTCAGGATTTGTCTCTTCCATCGCCTTTATAATCAATAAAAGTGCTAACTTCTGTGTGCAGTGATGTACACGCATGCGCTTACCAAGTAATAAAAATCATCATCAGAAAAATTTTAATTAATGAAGCACCGGGTTGTACCCGGTGCTTCATTAATTAAATTTTTGATGATTATTCCTATAATTAGTGTTGGGAATCTAATATTATTGCGTCCGTGGAAACATTGCCCACCCGAGGAATGTGACCAGTCCACGGCGGCCGTACTGTAGTAAGCGCACGTGTGGACATCACTGCCCACGCGAGGATTACGACCAATCCACGGCGACTGTACAAGTTAGGATCATAATACATGTTTTTTCTTTATTACAAAATTGTGATTACAAAAGCGGACAGAGAATTGGGTCGCGATCCGGCCGAAATTATCTTTCCGTCTTTATTACCACACAATAATAGAAGTCATAAAGCGATTTTCAACGGGGATGTTACTTGCCGAATAACTATAGTAAAAACTTTACGATCAACATTTATTTACACAATAACTAAATTCCAGTGTACAACAAAACTTGATTCGCACCGATGTCTGATATTCCATACTACGGGGCGTCTTGGCTACTAATTCCTACGGAGCTGGAAACCAAAACTGCCGTCGCGTCTTTTCACAAACCTTATATGCATACATATATTACATAATTGGTGTTGAAGGACATGATGTAACGTTATCTAGATAAACATACAGCAAGTTACACATGTGGTCAAGATTGTAGTTGTCAGTAACTGATAAGTTTCACAGATATTAACCCTGTAATAATCCCCTCTGGCCTGACAACTTTGTGCCTCGGCACAAAGATACTGATGTGACAGTTTTTGATCATCAAAAAGGGAAACGACTTGAATTTAAGGAAAGTGTTACTAGGTTACGTCTATACCACAGGACTACATGAACTCTCGATATAATCTTTGTAAAATGCCTAGTGGCAAAGTCTCAGCGGCTATTGTTTGTTCTTCCTTGTTATTGTACTGGACTCTGTAAAATGAAACTCCATTTGTCAGCAAAGGTTTAACTATGTAGCTTATTTCTTCCGCGCATAAAAAATCTTCTCCATTAGAAGCTTTATTACTAGGTTTTGCTTCCTGTAGAATGGTACTAGCGTCGCAAAGAAGGATTGGACTTTTATTGTCTTTCACTCTGTCTTCTTTCAAATTTGCATTTTGTGTGAAAGAGTGCACTCCGCGAACCTTATGAGCGTAGTCACGGATGTACTGTGCCGCCGCCTCATCTAAATCATCTTCATGAACCCAAGTGTTCTTATTTGAAGGTAGTTTTCCCCATTTTATTAAATAGTGATGGCCATGAAATGTCTCTTTATATTTTAGAACCTTTTCTGTCTGTAATTCTTTTCGATTTCACTTTAGATGACACTTCACACATTTGGATTTTTGAATCAACAAGATTGTCATTATCAGATGTTTGAATTTCAGCATCTACAGAGGCAGTGTTGCACTGAATAAATTTACTGGAGGTTTGGGGCCGCATGTTAACATAACAGCCAATTTTTCTATTGCTAAATGTTTGTGTACTTACAGTTGTACTCCTGCTCAAATCCTTAATTGAATCTGAGTTTACACTTTCAACTTTCCGATGTTCTGGCGTAACCTCATGCGTTTTGCTGTTTTCCATTGTTACAGTCTGTTTCCGTTTGTTTTCAATGAATTCCTCCATCCTTCTCTTGTCTCAAGTTTCGCACAGGATTTTTCCTTCAGCTGATTCTTCCTCCATGTCAGGAGCAAGCTGGTTTCTTTATCTTCTACCTTCTTACTCCATGACAACTTCAAGCATTCCAGTTCAAGGCTCTTCAGCATCTGTTGGACGTTACATGGTATAATGCCATGGTGACAGAAAGTCTCTTCTTGTTTTCTTGGCCAAGCTAAAAAGTCGGCCTGCCAGGATTCTCGCACCAATTGTCATAAAGCGATTTTCAACCGGGATGTAACTTGCCGAATAACTATAGTAAAACCTTTACGATCAACATTTATTTACACAATAACTAAATTACAGTGTACAACAAAGCTTGATTCGCATCGATGTCGGATATTCCAAACTACGTGGCGTACTGGCTACTAATTCGTACGGAGATGGAAACCAAAAACTGCCGTCGTGTCTTTTCACAAACATTATATACATACATATATTACATAATTGGTTATGGGCAATCTAGTCTGATATTACTTATTATTTGTGATATGATTGTTGAATTGATAAATGGCATTAGCCCAAGGCTATTATATGGAAGGCTGATTAGAAGGACATGATGTAACGTTATCTAGATAAACATGCAGCAAGTTACACATGTGGTCAAGTTTGTAGTTGTCAGTAACTGATAGGTTTCACAGATATAAACCCTGTGATAGAATCTCACCTGTCGGAAGAAGAAATGTGAGAGAACTGAATCTGAGAAGCTGTTTTCATTTGTTTTTCGTGATTAGGTCTCAGTTTCGCTATATTTCATTTTTTTTAAATATCGACCACTAGGGTTCCGCTCCACAGCTTCGTACTTTTGCACAGGTGTGAATTTTTAAATAATAGGCCTATCCTGAATCTGACTCCACATAAATTAGGTCTGTAGTTTTAGTATTAGTTATTTTAAAGCATGAGACTACCTGTTGGCAAGTAGACTTTAATGTTTTGGTCAATGGATGGAAGCCTGGTGCATAGTGTCACGACAGCATGGGATGTCTGTGAAACTGTGGCTCAGAAAATGAGGCCAACTTGTCAGACGTCATTTCTACACGGGACTGTTTACAGGTGGGTAGCCAAAAAATGAGAAGGAACCATAGAATTTTTTTTTTAATAATTGGAGATGATGTGCTCCAGGCATGGGTTGGTGTTGAAGCTGGTAAAATTCTGCTTTTGTGGCTGCCAAGTGCCTGCAAATGGCTGGTTTCAAATTTTCAGGTCGGGGCGTCTTGTTGTACTGCACGTTATGCCTCCCACAATTGTATGTATCAGTTTTATCTTATCAGACTGTATTCACTAGTTTCAGACAATTTAGAAAATGTATACATGTCAGGGTAATGCAAATGAGTTTGGCTTTATTGACAGTGGAATAGAATAATTGAAAATAGGAGTTGTCTTTCTAACCTTATCAAGCTCCGTTCGGCGATCTCCTAGAGACATTTGACATACAATTGGATCACTTCTGCAGAATTTCAAACCAAAAGACTTTGCCAGTAATAATGTAGATCTACCAGTCCCAAATGTAGCTGAGTGAACTGCTGAATGACATAAACCATTGAAGTTTCGTGAACACAGTGTGCTTTTTGGGCATATGTCAAAATCCTATGATGTAAGTTTTCATTTTTGTTTGTGTTCAAAAGGCGAGAAACTCTTTGAAGTTTGTTTCTGTTTAGACACTTGTTTAAAGCAGTTTTATATGTTGCCTTGTCTTTGTTACAAAGGTTCAAATGTTGGCCATAAGGCAAAGCAAACATTTTGGAGTGTATGTTGACAGATGAGCAAGACAGACAAGAGACTGTTTCCGCAGTTTTTGTGATTATTACTAAAACAGGGTAGTATGTTGCATAAGTGCGATCCAAAAATACTTGTTCAGAAGAAAACGTTTTGTGTGCTCTAGTGATTTCTAAAAAAAACTCTTCTCTTTACACTGTCTATTAATTGCTGCTTGAAAAGGTTTTTATCATTACCTGGCAAATGGCTTTTTCGGTGTTAACCTTTTCACATTTTTGTACTGTTTGCATAAAATGAACAAAACATGTGTATTGTTTTATGAGCCTACCAATATGCACCGAATGTTCTTTGACAGTTTTTTGAAGCTGGGAGCTTGCATCACATTTTACAGACTGAATGTTTATTATCTTTGAGGACACAGTTTTGTTGAGATTATTTGTTGCCAGTTTTGCTTCACTTGATTCAATAGAGTCTTCATTACTGACTGTTTGTTTTTGTTTTTTTTTGCAGTTCCTATTTGTTTGACTACACTTACACTTTGTTGAACAAAGCTTGTTTTTTGAAAGTGTTAAAGATATTTGTTTAGAGCTATTTAACTCTGTAACTACAGATACAGATTGTGTAGCTTCCTCGCATCCTGCTTGTGGGCGGTTATTGAAGGCTGTGTCCAAAGCTATATCAACATTATCCTGTCCACTTAACTTAGTTACCTCCCTTATGAAAAGTTGATTTTTTTTATCATTGACTGGTTGTTTATTTCCTCTACCTTGTCAGAAAAATCATTGAGCCATGAATAAAGCAGTGACTGTGATGGGGGTTTAATATTAAGGCATGATAAGATAAATGACAGATCAGAAGGGCCTGCTTTGGTCTTTACTACTGAGAGTGCCAAGCCATCATTTAGTGTCCCATGTGCAGGGCATCTTGCATTCTTTTTGGACTTTGAGAACAGTTCCCTTACTTGACCTTCTATGGAACAGTTTTTGCAACTTACCAGAACACTAATGCAAAGGTCTTGCCTTCTATTAATTGATATGTTTGGTAATGGATTTTTACACCTAGAACACTTATTATGTGATTTCATGAAGGATGCCCGAGTGTCATTAAATTTACTGAGATTTATGATAATATTTTCATCTTTATCAGAGATGTGAGTGAAAAACTCCTCTGTAAAATGTGATTTTTCTTTTACAGGTCGCAAACAGGAGGGCACTGAGCCCGCATTGTTACTGGTTGAGAGTTTTGCTTCATGATACGTGGTAAACATTGGTCTTTGAAATCTATTGTCTGAAGAAGACTCTCCAGCATAATCTGTATTAGTTGAATTAGCACAGGGATCAATATCTCTAGATAATCTTTCAGGATATTCATTCTTGAACCCCCCCCCCCTTCCCATGCCCTGTTGAATTTTTTGAATATATTTTGCCTTCTTTCTCCCTTTTTGGGCCTTCCTATTCTCTTGTTTTTCCAATTATCCATCTCTTATCAAGTGTCTTACATCACCTATCACTGTCTGTATGGGCAAAACAACAAAAACGGCCCTTATTTGAGTTTTCAGTTAAAAAAATTCAATTAGCATTTAACAGATAATATTAGGATTTACCTGAATTGAAATGCATAAAAACATGATCCACAAATCCTGAAAACACCATTTTGTGATGTGAAAACAACAAACTCTATCTCTGTACATATTAGAAATAGAGAGAAACGTTTTTTGTGCATTCAACTGCAAATGATCTCCAGATTCAAAAGTAGAAGACAGTTTCAAAGGGAGAGCACTCTTGTTCATATTTAAAGTTCCGCTCCACACTTCGTACTTCTGTACAGGGGTGTATTTTTAAATAAAAGGCCTATCCTGAATCTGACCCCACATAAATTAGGTCTGTAGTTTTAGTATTAGGTATTTGAAAGCATGATACTACTTGTTGGTCATCGGATGGAAGCATAGTGTCATGACAGCATGGGATTTCTGTGAACAATGGCTCAGAAAATGAGGCCAACTTGTCAGACGTCATTTTTACACGGGATTGTTTACAGATGGGTAGCCCAAAAATGAGAGGCAAACATAGAATTTTTTTTCTCTTTTTAGTAATTGGAGATGATGTGCTCCAGGCATGGATAGGTGTTGTAGCTGGGAAAATTTTTCTTTTGTGGCTGCCCCAAGTGCCTGCAAATAGCTGGTTTGGGCAATTTTTCATTCAAAGTTTCAGGTCGGGGCTTCATGTTGTACTGTAAGTTATGCCTCCCACAATTATATCATTGATAAGATAAGACTGATACATATTTTATGTATCAGTCTTCTCTTATCAGGCTGTATTCACTAGTGTCCGCCAATTTAGAAAATGTATACATGTCAGGGGTAATGCAAACGAGTTTGGCTTTATTGGCTGTGGAATGAAGCACATGGCACATAATTTTTGAAATGTCTTGAAAACTGTGGAGCGGAACCTAGTGTGTAAGTGTGTAAGGCGTTAACCTCGTGAAACAATCCGCGCGTCCCACGAGAGGATCAAAGCATACTCGAATCCGAGCAGTGAACTTTTGTATGTATTTTCGTTTCTCCTTATTTGATTTCCCTAAACAACCCTTTATAACTGAATAATTACATTGTTAATGTAGTTATACGTTTGGGTCCAAAATACTCAATTCCCATTGGTCAGCTAGATGAAAACGTCATGGCCAAATGTAATTCATTTTCCAATGAATACATTTGGTCGAACTTTGACCCGCATTTACGGTAGAGCGCAGTTGACAGAATGTAATTCGGGCGGTGTTTGGGCGGATTTTTAACTTTTAGCGCCTCTCGCAGTGATCAACTCCGTTGCTGTTTCTTTTGTGACATTTCCCAACTGTGGCATAAAGCCCGTTACTAAAATACTCGTTTCCATTTCTAAAGTTGAGAAAATTAAAGCTTATTTGCCTTTGTGATATCATTTAGACAGAACCGGCGCTCAACTCAGAGTTGTGCGCTTTGTTTTTGTGTGAGGGTGGTTTTTCGCCTCGTTCGTTCGTACATGTTTTATTTCGTCTGTCTGCTTTGTTGTTTGGTAAAAAGTAGTTTAAATAGTTACGGAATGTAATTATAAGAATTGAATGCAATTTTTATAATCTTTATTGGAGTATGAACGTGTGGGAATGGGTACAAATTGTATGAATCCCTTCGGGATTCATACATAATTTGTACCCATTCCCACACGTTCATACTCCAATAAAGATTATAAAAATTGCATTCAATTCTTAATTCAACTCATCCGATTTGTAAACAATAAAAATAGTCCGTTATCGCTGAGAGTAGACTACAATGCTGGGAGTGGAATATCATTTTCGGCGAGTGGGAGTGAGAATATTATTTGTTTTGGGGGATTAAAAACGAATTAAAATAAAATAAATGGCTGTTCCAAGAATCTGGAAGCTGGACTGATCGATCGATATTGTGCTTTGAGGTTACAAGTTGAAAATGTTAATTTGTCAACCTCAAAATAATGAATATGGTTTATGCTAATTGATATCGTTGAACTGATATAGAAAATATCATCTGGGTAAAAAGTGATAAGTTCATTCTTTATATTTCTACTAGTTTCTTTTCAATAAAACCAGGCGTGGAGATAGTGGGGTGGACGGGGGCGTTTCGCTCTCCCATCCGCTCCCCATCACAACTTGTTTTGTTGCCTGTCTAAAAACTTGTTGGCCGCCCGAACGCCAACATTTTCTTTGAAAGCCACTCATTTGAAAAAAAAGTTCACGATTTCACGAAACTAACATTTTCTTTATACGGAAATACGCGTATGTTTCATATGACAACCGAGTACTTATGCACACGAAAATATTTCATGTAGTATTATTATTTTCAAGAATTATTTTCGTTAAAGGAAAATATATTTTTGAGGTTACAAGTTGAAAATGTTAATTTGTCAACCTCAAAATAATGAATATGGTTTATGCTAATTGATATCGTTGAACTGATATAGAAAATATCATCTGGGTAAAAAGTGATAAGTTCATTCTTTATTTTTCTACTAGTTTCTTTTCAATAAAACCAGGCGTGGAGATAGTGGGGTGGACGGTGGCGTTTCGCTCTCCCATCCGCTCCCCATCACAACTTGTTTTGTTGCCTGTCTAAAAACTTGTTGGCCGCCCGAACGCCAACATTTTCTTTGAAAGCCACTCATTTGAAAAAAAAGTTCACGATTTCACGAAACTAACATTTTCTTTATACGGAAATACGCGTATGTTTCATATGACAACCGAGTACTTATGCACACGAAAATATTTCATGTAGTATTATTATTTTCAAGAATTATTTTCGTTAAAGGAAAATATATTTTTGAGGTTACAAGTTGAAAATGTTAATTTGTCAACCTCAAAATAATGAATATGGTTTATGCTAATTGATATCGTTGAACTGATATAGAAAATATCATCTGGGTAAAAAGTGATAAGTTCATTCTTTATTTTTCTACTAGTTTCTTTTCAATAAAACCAGGCGTGGAGATAGTGGGGTGGACGGGGGCGTTTCGCTCTCCCATCCGCTCCCCATCACAACTTGTTTTGTTGCCTGTCTAAAAACTTGTTGGCCGCCCGAACGCCAACATTTTCTTTGAAAGCCACTCATTTGAAAAAAAAGTTCACGATTTCACGAAACTAACATTTTCTTTATACGGAAATACGCGTATGTTTCATATGACAACCGAGTACTTATGCACACGAAAACATTTCATGTAGTATTATTATTTTCAAGAATTATTTTCGTTAAAGGAAATTATTTTTTTCCCCAAAAATAATAATAACGAATGTGTCGGAGTTCTTGCGTTTATTATTGTTTTAAAGATGTAGATTTAGTTAGGCTTCAAGTTCGTACCGAAGGCCTACGACCCGAGAACAATGTCTGAAAAACATCTGTACCAAAGCTATTTTATGATACAAGTTAAATAACCATCAAAGAAAGCTTCTTAACATTACTGAAAGCACTCCGTTTTGATTATTTTTTTCTAATTATAAATTCGAAAATTTACTGTACAGTCGCCGTGGACTGGTCGTAATCCAGGCGCGGGCAGGGATGTCCACTAATGCGTTTATCAGGTAATAAAACTTATCAGCAAAATTTTAATTAATGAAGCACCGGGTTGTACCTGGTGCTTCATTAATTTAATTGTTGATGATCATTTCTTTAATTAAGGTTTGAAATCTAATATTATTACGTCCGTGGAAATATTGCCCACCTGTGGAAAGTGACCAATACACGGCGGCCGTGCTGTATATTGCACAGATGGACGTACCATGACGTGGTTTCGACTTTAACCCTTTACCCAACGTAACGGCCAAAACCGGCCAGCGCTATTCTCAAAAATCGTCAGTTAATTTTCATTATTTTTTCATTTTTTGTCTCAAAAACATAGGTTATGACCCCTCGTTGGAACGAGCTCGTCGAGCTCGTTCCAACGAGGGGTCATAACCTATGTTTTTGAGACAAAAAATGAAAAAAATTAGTTATTCAAGAATTTTTTTTGCAAGTGTCGTCTGCTTTTCATGTTAGGTAAAGGGTTAAGGAATCATTGAGCATAGCTAGAAAAAAAACAAAGGTC
The DNA here is from genome assembly GCA_031216915.1 of Pictodentalium vernedei. Classification (NCBI taxonomy): domain Eukaryota; kingdom Metazoa; phylum Mollusca; class Scaphopoda; order Dentaliida; family Dentaliidae; genus Pictodentalium; species Pictodentalium vernedei. Next base: position 247,496,061 of record CM062297.1, on the reverse strand, counting down.
AGGGGCACATTGCACATTTGAAAATATATTTCGAACCTCATAAAACAAAATCCGCAAAGGAAATCAAGCGAAAAAAGATTTCAACAAAATTACAAGGAGTTACATTTTTCCAGCCTTAATTCCAAAAACAATCGCCGTAACTGCCTCCATCGCGAAATAGCCACCGATTTTCCCATTTCGTTATAAGTTCATTATAAAATTGCAATCTAAAGAACGATCAACTTTGATATCGCTAAAATCAATCTACGTAATCAAATGAACCCCCACGGCTCCCACAGATATGTTCTTGTCTCATCAAAATATACGCATAAATTTCAGAATATTAACTTGCAAGTCCTTATACCTCAGATCGATGCCGTCAAAATTCAGGGTCGAACATCATGTCTGATTTCGAACGATTATTTTATGGGTAACAATTCTGAAATCTTCTAATTTCACTGACGTAATGAGACATTTCCTACCAGTTTCACAACCTTCTTTACATCAAGCATAGTGATAAATGTGATTTTTGTGGATCTTGCAAATAAATGCTCGCCTTGATGTACAGGAATAAACTTACACAACTATCAGAGCCTTGGAAAGCTTCGAAATTCTATTCGATTTGAAATCGTCGCGATTCTAGTCGCGCTGACTTACAAATATTTGAAGTGTCAAGATGTTCTTAAAAGAATTGAAGAGTCTCCTCTTGAATTCTTCTATCATCAGGTCTCCTGTGCAGGAAGCACGATGATAGGAGAGTTCAAGGAGGTTCCGCTTTCGAAACTCTTCTGGTTCCGTTCTAGAGTACTTCACTTTTTTGTGACTACACAACATAAAAGAATACTGACAATATTTACGGTTACAAGTAGGTTTACGATCGAATCGTGACTTAATCGCTATTTAGTCAAAATCCTCTAAACTTTCCTCCCCTTCACGTTATAGAGCCTCGCCTCACGGTACAGCCGCCCTAGACCGGTCACCTTCCCCGGGTGGGCAATATTTCCACGGACGTAATAATATTAGATTCCAAATACTAATGATAGGAATAATCATCAAAAATTTAATTAATGAATCAACGAGTACAACCCGGTGCTCAATTAATTAAAATTTTGCTGATGATAATTTGTATTATCTGGTCAACGCATGCGTAGAAATCACTGCCCATGCGTGTATTATGACCAGTCCACGGCGACTGTATTGTATCTTAAACCATATTGCATTTTGTGTTTCTCTGCTCATTCTTGATTTATCTGTGAACTGCCGACCTACTAATGCGTTTCGTGACTAGATCGCGACCTGATGGAGAAAAACGCCGCGTTTGCGATCATATTACTGCTTCAGTGAGTGGAGTTATTCACATTTTAAATGTTATTAAGTATTCATTTCTCTTACCCAGTTGGGACTGTCGAAGTCTGGAAGAGAACGAGTTGGGAATGAATGAACGTTTTGAGATGAATCATCTCGCACAAATCCAAAGTGGTTTATGGAAGGTGCACGCGATCACAACACTTAACCCTTTAAACCCCAGAGGTCGCTTTTCCGGCCCAGTAACATGCCACTTCATAATTTGCTTAAGTGGGATGACATTTGAGTGAAGGTGTGGTGTAGACCAATCAATCTTTTCAACGTGCAGCCCCAAGGCTGCACGTTGAAAATATTAATTGGTCTACCCCCAAATAAAGAATATGGACTCTTCCTGTTGCTGCCATTGAACGGATATGGAAGATACCACTAGGGTTCAAAGGGTTAGTAGTTCATAATGTCCAAATAGTCTTTGTTTAGCAGATCATGGGCACAAAGCAACCAAAAAAATGGTATTAAAATCATTTTTGTTTCCTTATGTTCATTTTCGTGCCTAACATTTTGTGAAGGAGAGAAGAACAGCTGTGTTTCATCCAACTCGAGACCACATATACCCCTATTTGGAATATTTGCTTGTTTTACAAATTCCAAGATATCTCTTTTCGTTATTTGTTTCTTTTATATGTGCAGGTTTGGTACCAGTATTCAATAAAACAAACACAACTGTAGAATCAAAACGTGATGTACGTTCTTCGCCAAGCTCTATTTCCGCCTATTCCACCTCTTTTTAATTGGTGGAAAGATGGATGAAAATATGGATCATCCGTGTGGAATAATTATGATGAGCTGTTGGTTTGAGTTTTTAAACAATTCTGAATTGCTAATCTGGGAGCTTATCATTTTTTTCAGAAAACTTCTCCTTTTAGATTGATTTCTACCAAAAACCCCGCTTACCACGCGCACCGACAGCTGTCGTTCAACGCGTTACAGTGGAGTAGATTAGTGTGAAAGAGACTGATGAGGGACTGCTTTCCCATCAAAGCTTTGGTCGCGTACTTGATAATTGATGCATATTTTATTCATGGCTGACAATTTCCGTAATTGGAAGAGATTTACGGGTGAGTTAGCTCCCTTTAATTTTATAAAGCCATCAGTAAATGTAACACCAAGGGTACGGGAATTTCATATAAAAATTGAAATTTCGAAATGTTGGCGAAGTTGTATCATCGAATTGTGCATCATTTCAGAAACGTTAGGCATTTTCTTGTATAGTTAAAACTAGAATTCCTATCATGAAATGCGCACAAATAGCACGTCGATCTGCGCGTTAATCTGCGTGTTATGACCATAGTAAGGCTATCAAATTCTGTACATATGGCCTGTTCACAAGCAATGTTTCAGCCAATGGACCTCCGGGTAACCCGGAGGTCCATTGGCGGAAACATTGCCTGTGTTTGTTACGAGTAACCAGGAGAACCTGCCGTGCTTTCGATGCCATTCGATACGGCAATTGCGCGCAATTCCTACGCGCAATTAAGCCTAGATAAGCACGCAGTTGGTGACAGGACTTCTAGTTTTAACTGTAAAGTAGTATAAAATTACAGATGCTGTCTTTTTATGGTTTTGCCAAATCTGTTTGAACGTCTGAGTATTATTCTCTGTTTAAACCAATTTAAAAATAAGAAGACGGTGGTTTCACCATCTTTTGATGTTCCGTAACTTTTTTCTTTCCATTATATAAAAAAGTGTACGCAGTGTGACATACAATACATGAACTATACTTACAATTAAGATAATAGTATAACCAGTACAAATAAGTCATTGACGCATAAGCAGTAATTAGAATGTAAGTCATAGCCCGTCCCTAATCAGAGGTGTCAGATTATAATTGTCACGCCCTCCTCTGGCATCTTTTCATGTAGATTAAAAAATTGTTTGAAGCGAGACGACATGTCTAGTGAATGAATGAACTCACAGTGCAATAATTATTTATTAATAAGTTTAGACGTACCCTAGGCAACTTGTGAAGGTATATAAGCTTCTAAATTCTGCGGCACAAACCTTGACTATTATGGGCTGCCGTCACCTGTCTGTCTATCATAATCACTAAATTATCACCGCGAGCGAATAGTACTCGGAGGGGAATTCCAGGCAGTGAATTCAGATTAGCTGAGACCATTGACCATTATGGGCTGCCTTCACCTATCCAGCCATAATCACTTAACAATTAACAGCAGGTAACTTGAAATTGAAAAATCAGGCAGCGAATTCGAATATAGGAAGAAACGGTACAGGAAAAAAAACGGTATAGTACAAAAGTGGTACAAGAAAAAACGGTACATGGAAAAAACGGTACGGCACAAATGCCAATTTTTGAGGGGGTAGGAAAAAACGGTACAGTAGGGTAGGAAAAAACGGTACAGCAGGGCAGGGTAGGAAATATACAACCAAAATTGAAATGTTTGTGGACCTTAGTCAAAACACTGAACATCCTTCACTCCATCACTAGAAGTGGTCACCAACCTCCTGGGAGGCTAGTGTTGGCCCTGCGTCACACTTGCTGCCTCTTTTTGTTAACGCCAGTAGTGCGCATTCATGCCCGGCCCAATAAGGTTACCATGCAGGCCTTCCCCGGACCCCGGGAAGTTTGTGTCTTTCACTGGGTGGTCCCCGAAAGGGGCCGTTGTTGTTGTTGTTTCGTCTCAACACCGAAAACAAATCTGACACAGAAGCCAACTCAACCACCATCAATTGCCTGAGGCAGACTATACTTGCCAATGATGGCCCATTACATAAGATCAACCCATAAGTGGCAGACTATACTTGCCTGAAAATACCAAACAGCACCCTTGGGGAGAGGTAGCACCTTTGCAGAGAGTACCCCCTCTCGACTGGCCCTCACCCGTGGGTCTGGATCAAAGAATCAGAATACCACCACTACTCCAAAAAACACCGTGACACTGGACAGCCGCTGAGTACTCCGCCTCTTCCTCCTTTAACACCCTCGAACACGCTGCAAGAAACCATATTCAACTGACAAAAGGGGTCGAAAGGGGCCTGACCTACACCGTCCCTGCGCGCCTTCGGCACGCAAAACCATTTCCTGTGGCACAAGCAATACGTGGTTATCATTCGCACCTTGGACTCCGAGGTGCTAACAACTTGACAATGGAGCTCCCAACTGTAATCCAAGAAACACTGGTCAGAGTGAAGGCTACACTTGCTACCACCTGTAGTATCCAGGTGCTCAAGGGTAAAATTTATCTAACAGTGGTGTTTGAGAAAGAAACCAAACCGACGTCCTTGGAGAGGTGTAGCACCTTTAGTGGGGGATTTCTCCCGCACTGGTCACCCTCCAAGTGACCCGGAATTGCTGGATGATAACAAACATACAGAAGCCACAGAAGCTGCTGAGATCAAGAAGAAAAGAAAGAGAAAGAAGGGACCTTCCGCAAGACGACGCGATGCCCGCCAACTGACGGAGTACATGGAAAAGAAGATGAGGGAAAAGGAAGTGTGGGGGGGGGGGGGGGCTATCCGTGGCACTGAAAGCTCGATGTCTGCTACCCTTGACCGTTCCAAGGCCAGGTCGGTACCTTCCACTCCGGTGGATGGTCAGAAGGACGCTAGTTCGCCAGGTAACAGTCCAAACTCCAGCCCATCACACTCTTCCTCGGAAGAGGAGATGGAGGAGGAAGGACATGGTCGGATTCTGGGATTCAAGACACAAGGAATTTTCGGTATGTCATATTGGTTTCCGTTGCCCGTACGGGGCCAGAAATTCTTTATCCAGTGGTCATATGAACTTGGACGAATCGGGATAAGTATAGCTTTATATATATATATATACTATTTCTTAGATTTAATATCGGGCTCCATGCCTGACAATACATATAGTTAAATATTGTAAACACAGAATAACACGTAAGCATTTGATAAGTGAACAAGAATAATTAACTGAATGGGTAGTGCGCTTTAGTTGATAGATTATAATAGTGGCCGACTGAGCGATTTAATCATATATTGGATAATTTAAACTGATAGAGGAAACACGAATATCTGAAGAGAACCGTAGAACAACGGTGAGCACAGTTCTGTGATTATAAGACGAACAGAGAATGTATTTTTCAGGAATTCGAACTTGAGAAGAATCTCAACTCACTGGTGAAAGTGTATCACGGTCTGATTAAAAAAGAGGGCACCAGATTCGTCTATCTCCCAATCGATTATAAGAGTCGCTTGGTCTCAGTTCAAGTTAGTTGAAGACATGTGTAAAATCAACATGTCACACAGCATAGTTAGTGTCAACGCCGTTGGGTGCCAATTGCACTAAAACATTTCGTTTGACTCCAAAAGACAGCATTTGGCACCAAAAGTTGGCACCTGAAGTATATTTTTGGTAGGTCTCAAAGGCTTTGTGGCTTATTATTTCAGTGCGTTTTTTCGACAAAATCGCTGTCTAACGACACACGCGAAACAGAATTCACCCCTGTCAAGTAATTCGTAGGTAACAGGAATAATAATGACTCTTTGTTATACGGGTACTGATTTAACAGTTTATACCTTTAATCTGATCCTTATCAAAACATATCTTTGTTACTTAATATTTTGTGTCTTGTTTATTTTTTTTTATAAGCCTCCCTGAACCTTCTGGGAAATAATGAAGTATTTGCTACAAGTTTATTTGGAGTGAATAAACAGTAAGTAAATACTAATAATCAAACTTTTATTAATTTATTTAAAAGAATTCGGGCGACAATATGTGAGCTCGACTACTGACGCTTGTGTAATGTGTACAAATACTGTTAAGACTTAAGACTAAAGTCACTCAAAGCTGCCATTGACATTTGTAACTCTTTGTAATCTTGTTTTGGGTGGAAACGGTCTTGTATAAGCTTATAGCTTCCTGCCGAATCCACATCATTGTATGTAACAATTTTTGTATTATTTGACTTTTAACTCTTAAAATAAATAAAGTTGAAACTAAAATTAAATGATCATTTATTTGAATGCAACAAGGCGCTATCTGGAATGCTTTAGCTTTGTATTGGTGGATTGTTGCACTCGATACATGGTTAATTTAGTCTTATTTGCAATCAGAATTCATTTGGCATTAAAATCTTTCATTTGGCACGAACCCTTTGATTTGAATAAACATTTCAGTTGGTACCAAAAAAATTCGGGCCAGCGTGAACAATGACCACAGCATGTCGTGCCATCGCTCTGTCTCTCCCAAAAGTAAAGTAAGCACCCTTCCTTCAAAAGGATACAACGCGAGTGATATATATATATATATTCATAGTCATGGCCTTTCGAATGGAAGACCGACGCACTAACCACTATTTGGTAGCGCCTCTCTTCAATTAAACCATTGGTCTACCACCTGATGCAAACTATAGTACCAACATACTTCAAAAATAGCGGACAAAAAACAATTCACAACTTCTTGACCATGAATTATGATGTTTTCCTGGTACGATCTCGTTCCAGCAAAATGACTGGGGAAAAACATTGAAATATACTGAAAATGAATACCAATTTGTGTGTACAATCTTATCGAAATGCCTGAGTCTTTGACATGTGATTCATATTTGCACGGCAACGTTGTATCGTTGTAACTAAATTCCATTTCAAATATTATCATCACAGAACGCCTTGGTACATTTTCAACTACAACAACGATTTGTTTGAATGCAGGATCTTTTATGAGTCGTGATTTCAAATGACATTTCTTTACCGATTTCACTAAAATCGATCTGAGCCGAAGTTTACCGAGTAAAGCTGGTCAGCGCTGTTCACAAAAATCCGCCACCCAAATTTCATTATTCATTTTTAATTAAGCCTAAAAAATGTCTAAAATGCTTATGACCCTCACTGGAACGAGCTCGCCAGGTTCGTTCCATGAGGCGTCATAAGCTATGTTTTCGAGACAATAAATGAAATTATTAAATTATTTTGGAAATCTTTCCTGCAAATGTCGTCTGCTTTTTGTATAAGGTAGACTTTAAATGAAAAATAAGAGAAGATTAATTGAATTCTACTTCCAAAACCAACCCACGCACAGTGTCACCACCTCTACGCTGACATCGGACGCCAATCCGGTATTAGACGTGTTGCGAGCGATATTTTCAGTAACGAGACATTTGATGGTGATTATGAGATAAATAGAGGATATGGAATGAGTGTTTTTCTCATATAATATTTATAAAACGAGTTTAAGAATTTTCCGTTTCTGGCGAGCCTCTGGCGAGTCCAAACGGAAAATTCGGACGGGTTTCATAAATATTATATGAGAAAAACACTCATTTCATATTCTATTTATCATATGACACACACATGTACAAATTAGTCACTTTGTATGACTTTTTAACCCATCACCTAACTTGAGTTGCAGACGGCACTTGGAAAAAACATCCTCGTATAACTAAAAATTTTCATTTTTTGCTTCCAAAACATAGGTTATCACCCCTCATTGGAACGAGCTCGTCGAGCTCGTTCCAATGAGGGGTCATAACCTATGTTTTGGAAGCAAAAAGTGAAAATATAAAAAAAAAATGAATGGCGTTCTTCTTGTAGGTAAAAGATTAATATAATATAACCCACCCTAAATAGGACAGATAACGTTAATTCTCCCTACTGAAATTATGCAAATGTGACCCAGTTGTATTTTGTTTAGCCAATCAAATTGTCCAGTTTTGAAATTGACCAGTGAAAGCTCCCAAGTCTAATTATGCAAATTATGAAAATGTGGGCCAGATGTATTTTGTTCAGCCAATCAAATTGTCTAGTTTTGAAATTGACCAATGAAATGGACGGAAGGCTTTATTTATCACTGATTAATATGAAAACAAAATATCAAATGTTTTAAAGTGAACAAAACGGACGAGTCATATGATAAATGTTGTTTTTAAACGTCTGTTAATCCAGGACAACGAGTGTTAGGAAAGCAGCATATATGCTGGCGGAATATCGAAGATAGATTCGTTCAGAAACTTGAAATTGAATTGAATTGAATGAAGTTTATTCAATAATATACCAAATTCACATATTAGATTTGTACAGAGAATTTTACATATATAATGTACACTGGTACATTGTTAGGAGACAACATAGCCACATTGCCTCTCTTCCTGTTGTCCCCGGGAAATATGTAGATAAAACTACACTGTCATGGAGTAGACTGGATTATGTCTACAATTACCACTGCCTATGACTCAACAGTAGAATAGCTGATGAAAGAAAGACCTCGAATCTGTATTTGGCCCTCCACCCATCCTGGGTGAAAGATCGCACTACATGTGCAGACATTTTATTTTATGGTTATTGAATAAATTAGATTAAATTAAATTAGATTAAATTATGTTAAAATAAACACATTAAATTGAAAATAAATTAAGTTAAATTAAATTAAGTTAAATTAAATTAATTAAATTAACCACTCGCCCGACGCAGAGAGCAGACAACACCGGCAAAATAAATTCTCGAATAATTAAAAGGTTTAATTTCTCGTCCCAAAAGCACAGCCCATGACCCTCCACCAAAATGAGTTCCACGAGCTCCAAATGAGGGGGGTCATAAGCTACGCTTCCGATACAAAAACTGAAATACATATTAGACATAAAAAATAAATAAGATAGTGAATGGTGCCGCCTTTTGGTACTAGGGTTTCCCAATATATTTCATTTTATATGAGTTTGTGCCGTTAAACCACAATAAACAAACAAACAATTACACGAATCCCAAAAGATGTGTGGTGCGTGACAGTTGCCAAGCACCACAGAACTACTGAGGTCTCTGGTATACTGAGGTACTAAAAGCAGCCCTGGCAACTTGCTCTATATAAACCATGTCACAGCATAATCCATGGAATTCCTGCTTTGGTTCCAGAACAGTGGCATAGCCGGAGGGGGGGGGGGGTCTGAGGAGGGCATATGTCCCCAACTTTCAGTCATGCCCCCCAGGTGATGTGGCCTAATTACTGATGCCTTTCGCAACTTATAAATTATGGACGCAAACGGACTCAGAGACAAGGAAATTGCGTTTTTTATCTCGAATTTTAAAATCCCCCTCCACGCCAGCGAGAGAGAATGTCCCCCTCTTGTGCTCACCACCAGCTCGCCGCTACGTGACTCGGGTGATGCTGCGCATCCTATTCTGTATGCCACCCCCAGCACCTAATAGTTCAGCGACCTGGAAGTAGCGGCGTAGGGGGAGGGGTAGCAGCTAGGTTCAGATCGCTGGACTAGCCCCCCCCCCCCACCCCACCCCTAGATATTACTCTTGCTCCCCTAACTTTGATATCCTGGCTACGCGCCTGCTCCAGAACACCCCGTATAAGTACTTAATCCAGTATATATAATTCAATAGGGCACAATTAGCTCTAACCGACAAGATATAATAGAACACATTCTCATTTTATCACCAGATTATTGGAAAATGACCAGGTGCCTGTTAATTAAATACAGTGGATTAATTAATGTTAATTGAACACACACTTTGCAAATGAAAATTATTCAATTAACAGGAGCATTCAACAAAATGTTCAATAATCCATTAAAATAGTGCGCTGGACATGTGAATATATCACTGATATGCTGAATGTCAAATGTCAAATTCATCGGAAACCAGAATATTGAAACTCGGAAATGAAGTTGCGTGGACTTTTGTTACGAGTTTTCTGATATGTACTCTTTCTGAATGTCTCAACGACGTCTGAGTTCTTGTTCAACAAAATTACGCTATAATGATGACATAGACGTCTGGGTTAACAAGATAAGTGTTATGTAAAACCCAACTGATACTTACGTATAAACGCTATTGTTGATACAAAGACACAGAAATTAAGCGCTCAGGCCTGTAATTGTCTTCACATATTGGAGTTCTGACGTAATAATAATAATAATAATAACACTTTGGCCAGCCGCTGATTTGTCGCGGTTCTCGGACGAGAAGGCCATGGTTACCCCTGAACGCCCAACTGCCTCCCTATTCCCACGCTTCTCCTCTCCTCCCAACACTCGGAGACGAACTGCTTGATGACATCCCTTGCCCTATTCTTCCCAATCTCACCGATTAGCATATCAACCCTCTCCTTTGATTCTCCCCCCTAACCACATGTCCTTCATTCTCCCATCCCACTTCCCCATTATACTCCCAGTGAATCTCATTCTTTTAGACTGATACTTTGGGCATTCTAGAAGAAAGTGTTCCAGGGTCTCCACCACGCCCAAGTTACACATCTGGCACTCCTTTTCACTGTTTTTCCCAATTTTTCCCCTCAGCTCCAGGGACCGCGACCTCAGCTTGAACAACAGTGCCCCCCCCCCCCAAAGGTGCCATCAAGGTACTCTTCAAAACCAGGCTTCTCTTTATCACGCAGGCCACCCAAAGATCTCTTTGATTTGACCCCCTCTCGCCAATTACGGTTACAATCCTCCATGACCCTTTCTCTGACGATCTTTTTGCCCTGGTTTGCCCCAACGTCAAGGTCCGAGATCTCCAATGAGTAGTTTTCTACTAGCTCCCTCACTTGGACCATCCACCCCGTCTTGATATTTGAGTTGAAAGTTCTCAGGAACATTACTTTACACCATCGGCTATCGGGGAGATTTACCAAATAATTAAGATAACCGAGTTTCAATGGATCTATCCTGTCCTTGATCCTCATCCACCCAAGTTCACCCCTGATCGCTTCTAGCGCTGCGGCATTACTCGTGCCTGTTATCCATCGGCCTGCATCGTTCTGCAGGATTTCCAAGCTCTTTACGGCTGTGTTGTTTAGGGGTACAACTTCCGTACCGTTTGTTATACTTGGCAGACCCACCATTTCCCAAATAGTTTTCCCCACGAAAACCTTATTGAAACTGTTTCTCCCTATAAGTTTCATTTGGTTAAGGATTCGCTTCCCCTTCAGAATCAATTTATTTGTGTGGTTCGGTAGATGCCTCTTCCTGTGGTGTTTATATTTACCCCCAAATACTCGTAATCGCTAGTCTCTCCTACACTAAGAAGTCTACTGCTACCTTCCGGAATGCAGAACTCCCCCACTCTCCGCCTTCGAGTGGGGTCCACTTTGCGGACCACGGGTATAACTTTGCTCTTGCTTTCATTAAGTTCCAGTCTCCATTTGCTCCCATATTTCCCAACAATTCCCAGCATCTTCGCTAGCCCCTCTTCGCTTTCTGACACTAGCACCATATCGTCTGCAAAAAATAGCCCTGGGATCTTCAAGTCACCAACTGCAACCCCCTCGTCGCTATGCAGGAGTTCATCTCCTAAACCTTTGATGTACAATGCAAAAAGAATTGGCGAAAGGATACACCCCTGTTTTAGTCCTCTCTCCATAGGCACACGTCTTGTAGTAATGTTTCCCAGGCTAAGTTCACTCTGTACATCTTTATATAATGCTTTCATAATCCCAACAAACTCACCCCCCAAGCCCAGAGCCTCCAGCTTGCGCCACATACCCTCCCTCCATACTCTATCATATGCCTTTTTAACATCCAAAAAGGCCATGAACATCTTTTTCTTTTTTGCTTTCGCGGATTCTATCATTTGGGATAGCGTGAAAAGATGGTCAGTGACTCTCCTTCCCTTCCTGAAGCCATTCTGGATTTCTCTCAAAAACCCCTTCCCTTCGATCACCTCCTCTAATCTCCCATACAGGACTTTACAAAAGACTTTTCCAATGTTGCTGCTGACAGAGATCCCTCGATAGTTATCCAAGACGTCTTTTTCCCCTTTTTGTGAATAAATGTCACTTTGCTTTCCCTCCACTCCTTTGGGACCTCTTGTTTTTCTATGGCTAAATTTAATAGGACAGTTAGGCTTTCCAAGAGTTCCTCTCCCCCTTTTTTGATAAACTCGTTAGGAATTTCGTCCACCCCTCTCGCTTTTCCATTCCTTAATTTCGAGATCACCCTTCGCACCTCCTCGGTTTTGATTTCGCTGCACACGAAGTTCGATAGATTTTCCTCGACCTGGTTCGGACACTCTGGTGGGTTCCCCATGCCCCATCGCTTGTCGTTTACCTTTTCCCAGTGCTTGACTAGTTCTAATGCGATTTGATCTCGCTCTTCTGTAAATCTGCCATCTACTTTAATGCTCTGTGGGTTATTCCCTTTGTTACGTTTGTTCACCCATTTCCAAAATACGCTCGAACTCGACCCCCCTGTCGTTCTTATCGTCCTAATAAGACTGCTATTTCGCACTCACCGGTTGCCGTCTTTAATCTTGTTTACTTTATTTCGTGCTTGTTGGTATTCTTCCTTTGCTACCATGGCCTCATTGCTTTCCACCCCCTTAAGTTTTCTACTTCTTCCGTATGCAGCACATTTAGCTTTTCTAACCTTTATGGCCCTTTTCAGTTCTTCGTTCACTCTGTACCCAAGTTCCCGTGTTGGCACCCTAATCTTTCCTATACTTTCCTTCCCTGCCTCCACTAGGCTCGCAACTATGGCTTCGGCCATCTTCTGGACACTGCCCCCCTTGTGTACGGCTGCAAGCTTTGGTTTCAGTTTTTCTTCGAACTTCGCCCAGTCGGCATCCTTTTTGAGTTCCCAAACCTCCTTGAAGCTTCCTTTGCTTTTCTCTAGGTTTTTGGCCCTCATCGTCACTGTAATCAAGTTGTGATCACTATCAAACTCCATTTTGCCCTCATCGTCCACTTCTACCCCTATCACCTACCTCCATAAAGTCATATCTGTGAGAATGTAGACAATTATTGATTTTCTCTCGTTTCTCTCCCAGGTCCATTTCCCCTTACATCTAGCGTCCCTGTTCAGAATCTTCAGACCGAGCTCATTTGTGAAGTTCAACAGCTTCCTTCCATTCCTGTTGACTTTCTTGTCCCCACCCTCTATGCCTTCTTCCTTGTCACCTATGTGTCCATTAAAGTCGCCCATCAGAATTATACCGAGCCCCCTGTTTTCTAGTTCAGTGATATTGGACCTTAGTGTTGAGTATATCGAGTCATTCATTCCACTCGGGTTTACTTCCCTCCACCGCACAGTACACAATCCCAAGGACAATACTTTTGTTTCTCAGACTGATCTTTACCCATCCAATTTCTTTTGACACCTCAGCCGAGGTGATGATATCTTCCAGATCTGTGATCAGCGACGGTTTTAAATCCTCTTTAATGTACATGCCTACCCCCCACCCCCTTTTTTCTGCCCCTCCGTTCGCCCTACACCTATCCACACACATCCGCTTACTTGGTCTACCCGTTCCTCGTGTCTTACCTACGTCTCGCTTTAGCCCATGACATCAAACTCCTCTGCCTCGATCAATGAAGCAATTTCACTTACTTTCCGGTGGAGACCCTGGATGTTGCAATAACCCACTTTCAGGGTACCGAGGTTCATTGGCTTCCGCCTGCTGGGCCCATTGTTTTCTGGCGCTAGTCCAGGTAAACTTATTCTGTGCCCCTCACTCTTGATTACCCCACCTAGGTCCACTCTAGTTATACTTGCCTCTGACCTCCCAACCCGCTCCTCTCCAAAAAAGGCTCTGCTACCCGTAGAATTTTATCCCCCAATACCCGTTTCCCCACCCTGCTAAGATGCAGCCCGCCACGCCCGTACATGTTCCCATTGCCCCAAAACGTGTCCCAATGGTCGATGAAGGGTATTCCCAGATCAACACAGTAGTCCTCCAACTCTTCATTTAGGGCCAAAATCCTTGAGTTCCGTTCGTCCCCACCTCCAAGGACAGGAAGGACCCCGGATACGACTACCCTTGCATTCCTACTTAGCAGTTTGCCGACTAAGCCTCTATACGACTCCACCAAACTTACTGACCTTCTCTCCCTGATATTGTTGGTCCCCACATGGACCACCACTACCGGTTCCGGTCCTGACCCTGCCACAATGCCATCTACCCGGTCCCTGAGATCCTCCACCTTCGCCCCCGGAAAGCACAAGACTGTTCGATTGGAACTATCAGGACCACAAACTACATTGTCAATCCCACGTACAATGCTGCTCCCCGCTACAACTAATTTTCTTCTTCTGGCCCCAGTTCCTATATCATCTGCACCTCCTCTCGTTTTGCAAGCTCCTAGCCCCCTCTCTCTCTTGACCGACCTCCTTACCCCGTCTGGCCTATCATCATCACCAACCATCTCACCCCCACACTTTCCCCCTCACTCTCGTCCCCAGTGGTATTTGAGTCTAAAACACTAAACCTGTTTTCTAAACACCGCCTAGCAACCTTGGCAGCCTTACTCCGACTCTGGCTTCCGGACGCGACGCAGCCCTGACCTGACGCACCTTCCGAAATTTCCTACTAGAACCCCCCTCCTCATTTAAACCCCCCACATCAAGCATATCTCCCCCACGTTTCCTGCTTCCCAGTTTCCTCCTTGAGTCCACAACGACCTTCCACCCACCTTCAACCTCACCATCGTAGGTAACCTTCAACGGGGTAACTCCAGATATACCGGCCCTCCCCAACCTCCCTCTCAGCTCTGCAATCTCCCGCTCGAATCCAACACACTTCTCTAACAACTGTAAAATATCCCTGCAATTCGCACATACCCCACTACTCTCCATTGGCCGACCACCACCATACCTCATATTACACTGTCTGCACGCCTCCGTATCCTCACTCTCCCCAACCTGCACCCCTCGACTCACCAACCCCAGACATCCCTTAACACCCATACTTACCTCCGTCTGAACACCCGTCGTGCACTTACCATTCATGATTACAAATATTATACAGAATCCAATGACCGAAAACGACAAAAACACCAGGGCAACAAACACACACGAAAAAAGGCAACTAAGGCAAACAAACAACAAAACCGGAAAAACCTATCACCTAAACCTCCTTATTACACCCTACGGTCCTCCCAAACACACTTGCAAAACTAAATATATAAAAACTTTCCTCAAATAAAACTAATATTAAAAACAATACTTATAAACAGTTCCGAGTTGAAAATTTCCTTCTTCTCTTCGTGAGTAGTATTCACAGTCATGACATGAAGTTTTGCGACTGTCCTAATAAACACTGACCTTTGTTTCCCAGCGAACTATTCAATAAGGAGATTACAGGCAATAGAAAGTCGTGTCCAAGGACGTGGCTGGAGGTTTCCGATTGGTGGGAGGGAGTGTAGGGTAGTGAATTTCCAACTAGGGGGAGGGACCGGGAGGGGAACCCCCGCCTGGTCCTTCTCCCTAGTTGGAAATTCACTACCTAGAAAAATTTTGAAAATGAATCCATGAAAGGAGGCATAAAATTGATTCTAGTAACTGAAATGTCAACACATTTATGATAGAAATATCAGGTTATTATTATTTGGTATTATTCTGGGAATTGAATATGTGCTAAACAAATGCTCAAGCTTAGAACTTTGAGCAATTCACACTGACCTAACATCAAATCAGATCTTAAGCAGAAATGATTAATTTTCGATTTTTCATCATTTTGTAACTGTGAATGATGGAATTAACTCAGGATAACAATTTTACATGATGTGATTTTCCTGAAGTGCATTTTGAGGATTTTTTTATGACGATAAGTAAATGTACTATAGAAATCTCGTACCGATTGACATCATGCATACTTATGAAGCTCGATATTGCGTACACTGTAGTTGTAAATAGTAACAGTTGGAATTTTTGCCGAGTTGAAACCGAGTTGGAGTTTTGGGAGTAAAGGAGACATCAGCATCACCACACAAGCTCTAAAATCCAGATAGATGGAATTTCCAACTACTCATGACTTTCCCTCCGAATTTCCAACTATAGGAAATTTTGGCCAGTATTGGGGTGTGACCCCCCCCCCCCCTCACACACACACACTCCTCCTGTCGCCACGTCCCTGGTCGTATCAAAAGTGTGGCATTTTGCCACGCCTTTTACCACGACATTTCCGGTTGCCGTGTGTAATTTCGAAGGATGGTCCAAACAAACTACCAAACACTCAGGATACGTTGTGCAGCAGGGTTTTCTACGTGGCTGTCCTGGATTATGCGTTCTAACTTCTGGGGCCAATACTACAAGACTTTTACAACTGCATTTTCTAGAATTATATTTCTAGTTATGACCTTAAATGGGTTACACTTAACCATTAGCATTTTCAAAGTTCTAGCACTTTGCTAGTTGGCAAATTGCTGTATTTTTTAAATGTAAAAGATTAATTTTAGTCAGTTATATTAATGGGTAGAAAATACAATTCTAGAAAATGCAATTGTAAAAGCTTAAAAGTATTGGCTCCGATCTACGGATACGGAGTTCGGTTGCCGAGTCCACTTCAGGACATAGGCCATCATCCTTGAAACTAGAATCTCCATAATATTTTCAAAATTTTCAGTTTCGCCTGCAAAACTCTGAAAACAGGGAACCTCTGTATCCAATTGTTTCAATTAAGATACGTTTGCTGCCTATTGCAGTGCCAATTTACTTTTTATATTGGAGTTTAGCGACACTTTCGACAGATAGGGTCACCTCGTATCGGGCAGTTTTATGAGTGGAGGAAGCCGGTGTACCCGGAGAGAACCACAAGGCCAATCATACCCTCTTTTTGTAAATGTTTCTTCACATATACGACGATAAGCAAACAACAGTGCCTGCAACAATCATTCAATAATTGGTAACTTTTATTAGTTTTCTGTAAATTTCACGAACCGCTTCAATCTAGCCGTTCCAGGCAGCACAAATAACTCGCACAGTATTGGTGTAAACAACCTGTTATTTGAGTACAAGCTCGATACAGCAGCTTATTTTGTAATGATGTTGGCCACTGTTTTAAGGTTAAAAAAAGAGTTTTGATTCTCAGGCAATCCCTCACTGAATATGAACTCCCTCATTGGACATTTTTATTGCCTTTCAGTGTCTTCCAATATTAGTACAAACTCCGAGAGACACGAAATTATTTAAATTTGTTGATTGATGCATATTTATTAAGTTGCGTCTCCAATATGTTTGCCTTGTTACAATTTATGTAACTGTAACGAGACAAATCCCCATAGATTAAGAGCATCAGAAGAATATTAAGCCTCTGTGTACTTACAGTTTGTTTTTAGAGGAATGTTTTATTTTTCAAATAAAAATATGAATTTATTTGTATAAATATGCACTTTCTATATTTCTGTTTGTAAAAAGGCAGCCGAAATCCTCTCCATTTTTGCTCATTTTTTGTAAAAGAAACATAAAAATACCCCCCTCCCCCACTGATATGAAAAAAATGCCTGATAATCATTTAATTTATTTTGTGTGGACTAAATTGTATCTTTGTTAATAAAATAGTCTCTTCACACACAACACACACCACGAGTGTGGTAGGTGATTGGTTGAGGGGGTCTTGGAAGTATTCTCCAACGGAAAACTTTGCAAACTTTTATCAAATGTTCACAATACCGTAAATACCAACCGGCAGAAGAAGTCAGTCCAAGAACGACAGTTCATTTTCCGACATGCGCGATAAACACGAGGTTGAATGTGACAAAGCTTTGTGACTTGAACAATAAGCTGTAACATAATTACTCTCTGACCTGCTTAATGAAATGTAATAATAATGTCTGGGTTTATGAAAATGTAAAATTACTTCCTTGATGACGAGTCACGGTATTTAAAATAATAGACTGCTCAACCAAAATAATCTGATTTATCGGAGACCAAAACTAGAATAATGGGAAGTTTGTTCTACCTAATTAACGTCAGTCTGGAAACCTTTTTCATGGGTCAAAAAACACCAACAATGAATATAAGGAAAACATGGATATATACCAAGATTTAAGGGAAGCGGGAAAATATGCTCCTTTATAAGCCATTATGACGAACATTTATTTCGGCATACGAACGGGCTGGGTTGATCACGTCAACGCTCTTAATCAGACGATGTGTGTATGTCTGTAGGAAGGGTGAAACGAGAGGTTAGTGTCACTTCTCACGTTCAATGAATGTAAGAAATTAGCTTTAAAGGAGTACACTCTAAAATCAGTGGGTTTAAAAGGCAACCAAAATCAACTGGGTTGAGTGAAAATGAACCCAATTTGGTTCATATTCTACCACCCCAGTTCATTTGGGTTGATAAATACGCTACGATCCACGTCCGTCGAGAAGAAAAAAACATAAGGCATGACGGAAAATAGCGAAGGACAAACATATCACAGATGAAAAACACTACAAAACTGCACATCATCGCCCTTAGGGTGTACGAGACAGACGCACTTGCTTATCGTTGCTCTTAAATTGTTCGAGATGTAACAAAAGGGGCTAGTTCGACACCCAGATGTTACCTCGTCATCGCAGTATAACATTTCGTAGTCAAAGACTATTTCACTTTATAGTCGAGTTTAGCAACAATCCATTACTTGAAACAGAAAGCCTATGAACTGTTTAATGGTTGTTGACAGGTGTGTCACAATTATGGATTTTTTCTAATCGATTAATCGTCAGATATCAGCGATTATAACCGACTAATCGTACACAAGTGACCCCTTCTCAAGAGTATTGAAAAATAATCTTACCCCGACCGAAAATGAACATCACGAATTCTCCACACTGTAAAATCAGTTGGGTTGAAAATCACCCCAAATCAACTGAGTTAAGTGAATACGAACACAATTGGGTCCATATTCACTCAACCCAGTCGATTTGGGTTAATTTTAACCCAACAGATTTCAGAGTGCATGTGGAATTTTAACAACTATTTTGAACACATATATCATGGAAACATCCAGGCATCATTGCACCGTAAATATTACGTACGGTTTAACCCTTTACCCAACACGCACAGAAGACGATACTTGCAAGACAAATTCTTGAATAACTCATTTTTTTAATTTTTTGCCTTAAAAGCACACGGCTTATGGTCTCTCTTTGGAACCACCTCAACGAGCTTGTTGCAGTGAGGGATCATTAGCTGCGAGTTTGAGACCAAAAGAGAAATGAAAAATAAAATGTAAATTTTGTCGTGGCGTTAGGTGAAGGGCTAAGCAATTTTACTGGCTGTAAAGACGAGGGGTGCTATTCATGAAGCAATGTCATAAGATCATCTTCAGACGGTGTGAAATCTAAGAGTTAAGATCCAACTTAGCTGTGATATTTCTTATTCATGAACGCGATTCAGGAAAAGGACTTAAGACCATCTTACGGAGTTAGTTGAGATGTTATTTTCCCCAAACTGGTTAGTGCCCTCATGTTGTAGTTATGCACACAATAAATTGGATTTTGAGTGCTTGAAGCTGCTTGATGTGGGGGTTATAAGTAAAGTTGTCTCTCTATCACCACAATAGAAACGCGCAACGGGGATAGGGGTGGGGTGGAATGTAATTTTTATGAATTCGTTCTTTTTTTTATTTTATTCTGTTCATCTTGTACTATATTTTTCCTATTTCGTTTTTCTTTTCTTTCTTTCTTTCGTTAGTTTTTTTTCTCCGCAATCTGGTTGTTTCCAAATCCACTTGCCTATAACTAAGTCAAATATGGGAATTCGTTTCGAACAAACCCCCAAAATGTGAGTTCGATTGAAAATCACGGGTTTCATTGTCAAATGGTCAGCGAAAAAAGGAGTATCAATAGATTTATTATTTTATCTGAATCTTCCTTCCATCAGACGGGTCCTCAAAACAATCACACTGGTTTGTCCTGCACCGCCTTCGTAAACGGTGCCCATGTCATTGTCCACTGGAACAGGAAGACAGTCAATTTGGCTATGTTACCTCCTAACAATATGTATGCTACTTAGCGCATTTTTCAGCACATTGTAACAAATCTATATATTATTGTAAATTCTTGTGAAATGCTTTATTTTTAGCTCTGTAACATGTATATTGTTAAATAAATAATTCAATTCAATTCAAAATTCTCTTTCTCATTCCGGTAATGGCCGTCTGATTGTTACACACATGTTGAGCAAGATCGCTGCCGCAATCGTGATTTTGCACACCTTATCAGGTGAATACATAAGAGCCCCTCCGGACGTATCAAGGCACCGGAATCGCATTTTCAACACACCGAATGCACGTTCAATGGAGTTTTGTCTTTACGTGTGGTCTTGTGTAGCGTCTTTCACCTGGTGTAGCTCGGTCATTTATAGGTGTCATAAACTCAGGGCGCAAGGGCTATGCACTATCGCCGACAAGCCATCCGGCCGGTATAGCTCGTGTTTCAAAAAGTCTACAGAGTCCACACATTGTGTAGATGAATGGGTCGTGAGTTGAACCGGGCCATTTAGCAACAATATTGGTGAATTTCAATGTAGAGTCGCAAACACCTTGTACGTTGATGAAATGGTATATTTTCCTGTTAACATAAGCACCTTCGTCAACTGGAGGCGCCGCTATTCTGATGTGAGTGTAATCAATTGCACCAACGACATTTGGGAAACCCGCTAGCTGATGGAACCCAACCATTATTTGTCGTAGGGCTGCACGGTATTCGCAGCTGAATACCGGTATCGGTGTTCAAAAATATACCGCGGTATACCGGTATATAGAAAGACTGTTCAGATACGAAGCACAATCGGGACTTGAGCTATCAAAATCGGAACAAATCAGCATGCCTTGATGATACAGTTCGAATAATCCTTTATCCAACAAAGACGATATCAAAATTTATTTTTTAAATATTAGTTTATCAATTTTTTAAAAAGAATTCAACAAAACCAAATCATGTACCCTTCATTGGAACGAGCTCATCGAGCTCGTTCCAACGATGGGTCACATGATATGGTTTTGTTGAAATGTTTTGAAAAATAATATTTCTCACCCGCACAATTTGTGTATTACACGGGCGAATGCTGTCGATTCGTTAGGTAGAGGGATAATATTATTTGTTTGGGACTACAGTTAAAAAAACTAAAGACATCTTGAAAATTAAATTGTGGGTAAATAAATAATGACAATAAACCAATATTTTTTGCAATTGCATCGGTATTTAATCGATACTGGTTTAAATATCGGTATGTATCGGTTTATCGATATACCGTGTAGCCCTAATCTGTCGTAAACTCGCCTCATCTCTAGACATATAGATATACTGGTTTGTTTGGTCACACAAAGCCGCTCTTGTTGAATTGGTGACGCGAGACATCGTTGATTGACTCGCCCCGTGAATATCTCCTGCAACAGCTTGGAAGCGGCCAGTTGCGTAAAAACGCAGTGCCGAAAGTACCTGCTGTGACGTAGAAAGTGATCGTGATCTTCTTGTCGGGTGTTCTGGTCTATCCCGCAATATGTCGCATAGGTTGAAAATCGTTTGTATGTTCAAACGATACATGGATATGATCTCTTCGTCGCCCATATAGGCTAAAGGGTTATTTTTGTCCCTGAACACCCTCTGTCACCTTAAACTTCGTCGAGCTTGCAAAACCATAAACACGGCAGCCATATTTGTCAGTTTTCATTGGTTAGGCGAGTTATCTCACCTTTCATGTCAACAAAAAGTTAGTACTTAACTTTCAGACCGTCTTAAGTCCATCTTAACACCATCTAACCAAGTTAAGATCATCTTATGACATACCCCAACCAGTCTCAGCATTTTGGTCTTAGCTAAGATCGATCTTAGCTATGGCGTTGTTCGTAAATCGCACTTTAAGACATATGATGGTCTCAGGACCATCTTAAGTTGTAGCTATGTCATAAATAGGTCTCATGAATAAGACCCTTGGTCTTAAGCTCTGAACAACGTCTGTGATGAGGAAAAAGGATAGTGTGGAAACAACGCTGAGGAAGAAAAAAGAAGAGATGCACGACCAGGATAATTCTCGAAACACGTACATTTACAATACAGGACGGAATGAAAACAAAACATAAAATACATGATCAATAAATTTAGAAAAATGACCATAAACAGAATACTCGGCATTGTTCAGCATCAAGACACAACCAAGAGTTTGGGAAAAGACAAGAGATATTTCTTTGAGCATTTAGCCATCGCAGCCGTAATAGCTACCAGAAGGAGAGGTAGTTAGAAATATTAACAAGGCACTTCCGAAACATTTGCAGCAGGGAACAGATTTGCAGGGAAATACTACTCCAGAAGACACCCTAGAAACTGACTGCTCATCACTTACAATAGAAGAGATATATGATGCACGGAGTAGCTTGAAATTGATAAAATTAATCCAGTTGGCTAAAAGCGGACGTTGAGCAGACTGGGGCACACCACGCCTCATATAAGAGCTGAAATGTAGAGGGTGCGTGGCGCAGAGGTATGTTTGTTAAGCTGTCTGCAGATGAAGCAAAATACAGTGTACTAGCTGGCATAGAATTGCCCAACTCTCAGCCCCAAGTAAACTCATATGAGGTTAATTTTGAGAAATTGAACAATGCCAATTACACAACCCGAGGGAAAGAACAGTCAGACCAGGATTGGAACGCCTAGACCACATTTTCACACTCTGAAACTTCATTGAACAGGATATAGATTTGAGACGATTTTTAGATGTACATTTAATTTGAAAATATTATCATTTCCAAAAAAAGCTCGCGAACATCAAACCTTTTCTGCAACAACTGTCAATTCACTACGTGTCCATGACACCAAACACTCGGATTAATTCAAAATGCCCAGCAGAAGTCGTTAATCCGTTAGCGAAAGTAACAATTAAACCTCTACCTAACGATTTGATCGCAACCACCCGCGTAATATACAGGTGGTTGAAAATACAATTTGTTTTCAAAATATGTCAACAAAACCAAATCATGTGACCACTCATTGGAACGAGCTCGTCGAGCTCGTTCCAATGAGGGGTCACATGATATGACTTTGTTGACATTTTTCTTTTTAAATTGAAAAAAAAGAATATTTCAAATAAATTTCTATATCCTGTGCTTTGGGTAAAGCGTTATACAAGCCATTCATAAAAAAAATGGTCATCCCAACTGTATTACATTTTTCATTTTACTCTCAAATACATATCTTATGACCCCCTCATTGGACCGACTTCATCAAGATCGTTCCGATAAAAGATCATAAGCAATGTTTTTGTGATAAAAAATGAAAAATTTTAGTTAATCAAGAAAATTGTTTACAAGTATCGTCTACTATGCAATATAATTGGATAAACTGTTAACATTGATGTGTTTTGAAGAGTGTATTTGGGTCATTTGAAGTTCCAACTCCTGGAGAGTATGACTGCGGGATTCTGCATAGTATTGACCTCAAGAGAAAGCGCATACAGGAACTTTATTGGTTACGAAACTGGCTCAGATTCGTTCGTTCCAGTCAACGGGCTACCTCGATTACATAATTGGTCAGTTATTGATTTCCTTCTGCTTGTGATTCAATGACTAACTCATTGATTTAAAGATTTATTAATTAATTACCTTCTCGTTTCAAATTTTATTTCACCAGTTTTATTTATTTACTGGTAGGTTTGTCAGTCATTTAGGCGCAGTAATAACCGACCAGGGAAAAAGCTAATGCACGTGTGTGTGTTGCAGGAGGGACTTTGCCGGAATTTCGACGTCCAGTTGGAATAAATTTGTGGCTCTTTAGTTGAAGTTGAAGCTAATGCACGTGTGTGTGTTGGGGGGGGGGGGGGGGGGGCACTTTGCCGGAATTTCGACTTCCAGTTGGAATAAATTTGTGGCTCTTTAGTTGAAGTATTCGCCAGTGAACGTTTGTTTTTATTTGAGTATTCGTAGGTTTAAACCCGCCCGAAAATGATTCCTTGAGCACAAACATACTTCTATTTCAAGGCAAGTGAAACTGGGTCCTAGTTTCTGTTCCATGACCCATTTTCTATATGTAGCAGCCTGTTGTCTGTATGTTAATATCCGTGATTTGTACAGTAATATTGATTGTAGGTTGAGTGTTCTTTCCTTTACATAATCTTGAGTCCTATATATACAAACATACATATATATATATATATATGTGTGTGTGAATTGAAAAAAGGTTGAGACCGAGAGGTCTATACGTGCATAGCTGTTCGATCCAGAATGTTTCCCGGGCGACGCGCTCAGCTTTTGTCCAGTCGGACTTGGAATCAATGATGAAGGACTGAAAAGAAGTAAAAGGGTTAAACGTTGACATGCAGTGTCGCGTAATAGCACAGCCACGCTCCATTTTTTGAATGACCGGTGGTTATTCACACGTATGTGAAACGGGGTACAGGTTTCGCCGATATACTGGAATTGACAAATTCCACATTGAGGTGGATAGATTCCCCTGTACTGGTGCTGTTGAATGAATCGGATGTAGGCATCATTGTGCACGTTTTACAACCGGTTCTTCCACAGGCTTGGCTGACACAGATCTTCAAATTCAAACTATTCTTAAGCAGGGACGAATCGTCCTCTCGGTTTCCACGAGATCCACATTGTTTCCACGCGGTCTAGGCACTCGACAAAGATACGTAACTGTCATTTACTTATTTACACATTTTTTTTGCCATTAATCCTACCGCGAAATCTGTTCACTTGTTACATCCGGCGATCATCTAAGTGTTTTGGGCAGCGTCGGAACCACTAGTAATGGTCTTGTAGACGCAAGTTTTACTTGGTCGCTTCCCTGCACCAGTAACAGTGAACAACAAGCCTTAGTGGCACTATCCAATTATGGGGGCAGTCCCAGCACATCCCCACGTCGTTTCGCACCAGCAAGAAAAACAACAAACTCTCAAATTTCCTCCTAGTAGGCTACTTTGTGCATTTTAAGGCGACGGACTGCAAATAATTTTGTTTAAATCTTCCAGTTATCATACTTTCATGTAATACATGGACGTATCTTGACATTTCTAAATTTCCAGTTCCTTTCATTTTTCGAAGGGTATATTAAAATCTTAAAATCGGGTTCCACCGGGAGTTAGGACTTTCTAGAATACTTTTCAGAACTTGTCTAACAGTATTTTTTTTACTTTTACCCCGGTTTCTTTTCTTTTCGGGTTGTATTACACACCTGTTCAGCCAGAATTTGGCTTATGAGAACTTTTAGCGCCACATTTAATTTATTTCGTCGTCTGTGTGTATTTTATCTTGTTGTGATTGTACCCTGAAGAAGGTCTTCATCAGACCGAAAGCTACGTGATAATTGTTTTTTCCTTTGCTGTTTGAACTTTATATAGACGAAATACATATATATATATATATATATATATATATGAGCTTTCGGCCTTCAAAGCATTCGTCAGGTGACATACGAACAACATTGTTGTTCGTCTGTCACCTGATGAAGGCTTTGAAAGCCGAAAGCTCGTGATTAAATGACTAAAATAGGTCTTCACGGTGTTACCTACTAATATTTTATACGTCAACCAGACCTATACGGCTACTTATCTATATATATATATATGTATATTATAGCTTCGTCGTTTTAGTGTTTACTGTACTTAGTAATTTATATGGGAGTTGTGGGGAGTGATGAGGGCGGTTGGGTGGGATGTGTTGGGGTTAGTTTTGATTAGGATTCTGTCAGTATTTACCTTATGTTATCTTGGGGTGGCGGAGGTGGGGCAGTCTTGCCGTGTCTTTAGAATTAGGATTGTAATCATCCTATATGTCGTCCAGCTGTCACGTCCTGGTGTTATACTCTAATTCTCATACCCACCCGGTTACTTAGTTTAGTCCACCCCCCCCCCCCCACACCACCCTCCTACATTTATCATTCACAACTTGTAGTTGCGAATGGTGGGTGTTGGGGTTGGGGGTGGGGGTACATTTCGGGGTTATTGAGGATATTCCATTCCTACTTCCATATGTTATCCCTACAGCGCCCCGAAGGATTGCGGTTGTTTATCTTGACGTTCTAGTATGCTTAACGTCATTGTTTACGAACGTACTTAACTTTTACAGTACTGGTTTATTTTGTCTCATTGTTGTTCGTCTGTCACCTGATGAAGGCTTTGAAAGCCGCAAGCTCGTGATTAAATGACTAAAATAGGTCTTCAAGGTGTTACTTACTAATATTTTATATATATATATGTATATATTCTCACCAGTATGCGTAGTGATCATGGTTGCGCTGATTGTAATGCCTATACATTAAAACCACCATACTCATTAAGAGCGGCAAATAGGTCTTATAGACACCACATGACACTGGAAGTCCACACTCCCAGACTAACCTGACACATTTGTAGGAGAGCAAGGTAATCAGCATCCCCAACTCTCACATATACATACACATTAATGGCATGATTCATACGTTTTATGTATATATTTTTGTCTGTATTTTTCTTCCGTGAAAGCGGCTTTGACAAATTTTCCAGTTACTCTTTATTCACATGAGCGCATGTGCACTCCTGACTCCTGTAATCTTTTGTTTTTGGGGGGGATTTTTTTTGTATTTTGTTTTTAAAAATAACTTTTTCAGATATTCCTACAATGAAATGATGCCACTACATTTCTTTGTTACGTACAATGATTACTTACCTTTCATCAGATGCCCAAGGTGTTTCTTAAACTAAATACTCACGATGGCGAATAGAAGAATGGGAAGTATGAACTGTCGAGGTCTATCTTCAGATGTTATAAAACGCAGAGACATTTTTTCTCGTATTGTAGGAAAGTATTTGACATCACTCTCCTGGCAGACGCAAATTCTTGTAGAGAAGTTGAAAATATATAGAGAAACGAGTAGGGTTATGAAGCAGTGTCCAATTCCTACACAACCTGCAATAGGTTGGCAGCGATTCTTTTTAAAAACACTTTTTGTGTTAAAATACATGATAGTGTTGAAGATCTTTGTGGTAATTTCATCGTTCTGGACATAACTATACCGGACCAAAGATTTTCGTTCTCGGTCGTGTATGGGCCTAATAATGACAGGCCTAGATTTTATACCAGTTTATTCCGCATTGTAGAAGAAATCGGTAACGATGCAATATTAATTGGGAGTGATTGGGATGTCCCCATTTGCTATTACGCGGACACAGTCAACTATGGAAAATTAGACCTATACGACTTCGTCGCCTGAGTGCTAGAATGTTCTATGTCCCATAGGGGACATAGAATATTCTAACATTCAGGCGACGACTTGGGAGGGACGAAACCGGAGATATGAAACGATACACTTGGATGGGACCTAATAATAAAATGGCCAGGCTAGACTATTTTTTAATGACATCAAATTTTACGGTATTACTGAAGAGCACGGACATTGAATTTAGATACAGATCGAACCACAAACCCATAACATTAGAATTATTGTTTGCAAACCAGATCAGAGGGAAACGAATATGGAAATTTAATAATAATCTTTTAAATGATTCCGAATACATAAATGTAGTGAAAAGCGTAATAGCAGAAACAGTTCTACAATACAGAAATAATAATAATAAAAATAATAATAATAATAATAATAATAATAATAATGTAGGATTCACTATTAACGACAAACTTTTGTGAGAAACTCTCAAATTATGATACGCTGCAAAACAATTTCACTCAGCGCATGCCTCAAACAGAAATGCGAACAGGAGCATGCAGATAAAGAAAAACAATTAAAAATACAATTTAAGAGGTTGGATGAGGGGGATTTGACAGCTAATGATGAAATAGATTCTCTGGGATCTGATTTAAAAATAATTAACAGAAAAAAATTAGAGGTGCAATATTACACCCAAAGGCAAAATGGAAAGTTGAAACTGAAAGATCTAAGTATTTTTGCAATGTCGAAAAAAGACATTATACTGAAAAACTAATTAGTAAATTAATTAAAAGTGATGGATCTGAAACACGGAACTTAAATGTAATTCTTTCTTAGCAAAGAACCGTTTTTGAAAAAGTTTACACATCTACCCGCACAGAGAAAGTACGAAGATTCCAATACTGAAAATCCCTTTTTTGACGAGAACCACCCCTTTCTGAATATTTTTGGACGGAAATGAAAGAAACTCCTTTATCTGATTTCGAATGTTTTTCTGCATTGAAAGGAATGGCAAGTAATAACACACCAGGCCCGGGGCGGCTTTATAGCTGATTTTTACAAATTATTTTGGAAAGACATAGGCATTTTTTAGTTAAATCATTGAATTATGGTTATCAGACAATGGAACTTTTCCATCACCGAAAAAGGAAGTATCATAAAATGCATTCCGAAACAAAATAAATCAAAGTTATATATAAAAAATGGACACTAATATCTTTAATATACGACGTAAAAATCGTCGCGTCCAGTGTCATAGCGAATGGCATAAAAATTGTTCAGCCAAAAGTCATATCTGACACCCAACAAGGTTTATGAAAGGAAGGTATATTGGCAAATCTACTAGGCTGTGCTTTGATGTAATATATAAATATGAACATGAAAACATACCTGGTATTCTTGCAATGTTAGATTTTGAGAAAACGTTTGATTCGTTCGAGTGGAGTTTCATTGTTCACACACTGAGATTCTTAAAATTCGGTCCGTCCATCATAAAATGGCTTGATATGTTTTATAACGGTGTCCACTGTTCTGGACGTTTTAACGTAAGAAGGGGTGTGTGACAGGGTGACCCCTTATCCCCTATCTGTTTATACTATGTGCTGAAATCCTGAGTGCCACCCTAAAGTTCAACCCCGATATAAATGGAATCGATCGATATTAACCATTCTGAATGTTTAATACTTTCGCTGCCGAAAGCGACTATATTCACCTATTTTATGATGATTATCTGTACATTCCGGTATGCACAGATCAAACCCACCTTATGATTATTTGATGGAAAGCGCTCAGAGAGCCCTTTCCAACAATTATTCAGGTGATAGAGT
The DNA here is from genome assembly GCA_031216915.1 of Pictodentalium vernedei. Lineage (NCBI taxonomy): Eukaryota > Metazoa > Mollusca > Scaphopoda > Dentaliida > Dentaliidae > Pictodentalium > Pictodentalium vernedei. Next base: position 247,467,128 of record CM062297.1, on the reverse strand, counting down.
TTCAAGTATGTCATAAATTTTATTAAACTTCCTTGCATGCAGGCGTACATAGAGGTCCTCCATATATGGTTAAAGTGGGTGTGACAGTTAAAGGGTCAATAGTACAATATCCCGATGACAACACGCTTTTTCTAAGCGATGGTGGTCATTCACTTAATTCAGCGCAGAACACTGTAGATGCATTTTCTAAATCTTCTCGCCTAAAAGTAAATTTTGGCAAGAAACGGTGGGATGGATTGGCCCCAAGTGGGGGTCTTGTGAAGAAATCCCCAAATGTCATAACGTTTTTGGGGAATCATCGTCAGTTGTTCACAATTTTAGGAATCGAATATGACTTGTTCAGTGATAACTTTATTGACAGCAATTATATAAGGAAAATTAAATAAATTGAAAAACTGTTTAATGATTGGTCATTTAGAAAGTTAACCGCAATCGGTAAAACTTGTGTCGCGAAAACTTTATCTTTCCCGATGTTAATTCACTGCCTTAATTTTTTACCTGATCCCCCGGATAAATTAGTCCACCAAATGCATTCACCGAGTTATTATGGTCTCGTAAAAAAGATAAAATTAAACGAAATATAATGATAAATATCTTTAAAAATGGCGGCATAAAATTCCCGATCTGAAAACATTTAGTCGCTCTTTAAAAATGCCCTGGATTAAAGGACTATTAGACACTCAAATGTTTGCTACGTTGAAACCACTCTGTCGCAGGATTACGGGGTTAAATTGATGGAGGAAAATTTATGTTCTTATCAGTGCTCAGCCGACAGCCAGTGACTGTCGTCTGAACCCCAGTTCGAACGTAAACCTTGCGCCTTGCCTGGCTCTCACGGGATTAGGTTATTCTTCGCCTTCAGATATATACTTAACAAAGCTTACATAAAAATATTCTGCAAAGTGTTCTCAACATCACCACTTCTCGCACCGTCTAAAACTATCTTAACTCGCGAGCTATTCAAGCGCTTACTCAAGCTCTTAACACGCTTTCTAGACCTCAACGTCACCGCTTTTACTTCTTTGGCTACTGTGCCACTACGGTTCGCAACCATTAACAAACTATATTCGGTTCCTTACAGCCCTCACAGGGTTACGACAATACGCGGACTTTCAATCTCGGTGCCTATAACCCTCGACGGCCAAGGCTAAATTCGGACCTTCTCTGAGCGCCCTCAGGTCAACTGTCTTGCCTTCTAAAACAGGTAATGTCGTTTACCTAAATGCATATAGCTCCCTCAGCTCGCACTTCCTGTTCCTGAGCCTACTCTCATATATGGCCACCGACTTGGCCCGCGACTGCTCCTATTCTAAATATGAGCTCTGTGGCTCCGCCTACATCACAACGTGCCTTTACTTTCGCACCGATGCGGCACCTTCTCTCACCTATAGCATGGGACCTCCCCATCTACTCGCAACGACCCACACACCTTCCGACTGGAATTGGGTGGAATAAATTTTTCGAGAAATCCCCCGATTTTTATTTAGATAACCAGAACATTTATTCTCAGTTAATCGCTTCTCTTGAACTTGGCCGCTCAGATCTATCTTAATTTAACGCTCTCTTTAAAGTTCCTTTGAAAGACTCGCATTTTGATATCATTTGACTTTTCGGAGACAGGATAGATGCGTAATATGGGTGTGTGTCCAAAACATATGTGATGCACTGGTTCCAACAATTACAATTTAACTGGTCTTAATAACCCAGATAATGATTCATAGGAGAGTATTGTCTCTCTTACTATTGATCTGTTATCAGAACGCCCATATGGAGTTGAACACGTGCGCCATAATGGACATTAAATTTCATACTTCATTTAGAAGCTTTTGAATTATCATTAGTATGACAAATCTGTTTTCAGGGTCCGTTCACATACCTAACTTTATGCTTTACGTTTCACCCAGGCAGAAATATTATCGAAAATATTTACACTTTTGAACAAGAAAATCGCCACCTTTAGCTATCACCTTGACACACTCTTCTTAAACGATCTTGAGAAATCTGGCGGTTTCAAGCTTTCGTGTCTTCACAAAGAGGGATTGGAAGTGATTAGTAAAACAGTTAACCCGTTTTGGAAAAATATTTTTTGAAGTGTGGTCTTTTCAAGATAAACGTACGGATGATCTCACAAGCCCTAGAGAAATATTCTCAGAACCACACTTCTACAATGAAAATGTAAGAGTTGGCGATAAACTATTTTATAACCAATCGTGGTGCGATAAAAGGGTTTTCTTTTTGAATAGCCTTTTAACAGAAGATTTCTCCACAAACTGCAACCTAAAGACGCCCTTCACTGTCTAACAGGGGGATAAATGAGAGATAAATGCAATTCAGAAACGTCGGAAAAGAGTAGTGGAGAAATGCCAAAAATGTGTTGATGTTACGAATTCATGCATCGAAAAGTTGAAACCTGCACAGAAAGAAAATCAAGCTTTTTATCCCCTCTTTCTCGATTTAATTCAGACTGGCCTTCACAGACCCAGAACAGTTGAAATGGCGATTTACATATCAGTTTCTAGACATCAGACTGGGAATGATATACAAAACGCCATTCACTGACACTGACAATTCTGGCATGAGAGACTAGCGCACTAATCCGCTCGGCCACCACTCTCTTAGTGGCTAAGTGCGCTGGTCTCTAATGCCAGAGGTCCCGGGATCGATCCCCGGTCGGAGAAAGGTCTCGAGGTGCCCGAACACTCTCTGTCAGCATCAATTGTGGGGTAGATGCTGTCACAGCGTACCGTCCTATTGGGTGGGGATGTAAAATGGCTGTCCTCTGTGCGGAAAGAGACACACTCCATGCAGGCTAAAGATCCCTTCGTAGTATTCGAGAAGAGCGAGGCCACGAAGTTGTCGCTATGAAGGTTATTTCACACATCTGCGCCTTTGGGCCAAGGAGAGGCGTTAATATAAGTTGCATAACTTGTTCGCCAATCCTTGTAAAACAAATAACAAAATTAAATGAAATTTGCAGTCCTTACAGTTTTAAATTCTAAATAGAATTTTGTATACTAATTCGAAACATTTTAAGATAATTAATTAATTAATTAATTAATTAATTAATTAATTAATTAATTAATTAATGGTGTTTAAGGTCACATACTTCTGCACAATGGCTAATCATGACCATGACAGTTTTACGGGTGGAGGAAGCCGGAGTATCCGGAGAGAACCACCGAGCAACGCGAGCAACTGTCAGCTCCCCAACATACTAACTCCACACTAGCAGGGTTAGCATTAGTTAAAGACAAGTGCGCCATCGACGTGCAGTACGTCTTAGTACACAGTGCCACCGTGCCCCCACGTGGGCAATGGGGGTGAAGTGTCTTGCCCAAGGACAACGCGGTTGCCGCAGGCGGGATTCGAACCGAAAACTTTTTAAGATAAGATTATCAGAGACAGAACTCTGTCGCTTTTGCAACAACACAAAAGAAACAATTAAACACCTATTTTTGAATGTTCTTTTTCAAATACAGTCTTAATAAATTGGTTGAACAAGTTAGAAAAGAAATGTAGCATAACTTGTCCTTTAACCCCAGAGTATATTATTCTACACACAAATACCCCAAATACATCCTTCATTGTTGAAGTTTCCATCCTTCTTTTTAAACGTTTTAGTTATTCATGTACCGCGAAAGGAACAGATAAAAAATTGCAAACGTCTCAAATTAATGTCCTTACACGTACACGCTGCACGAAAAGCATCAGCCATTCAAGTGAGGTGGTTTTCATTATTTACTGTAGATTAAGGTATATTTTATTATTTCTCCTTCCTGAATAAAATTCGTTTAGAAAACATGATGTTTTTACCAGATCAACAATTCATAATCTTACATGTCTCATTCGGTTTTTCGTTTTCTCACAACATCATCATACAAACCAACGAAACCAAAACAATTTCTCTCCGAAGCGTCGTTTCCTTAAAGTGATCCCAAATGAGTGGTAAGTAACTTCATCTTATGCCTCAGTGTCCACTTAAATTATTTTCATAAAGTCTCTTGACATCATTTCTGAATTTCTGAAGCCATTTAAACATTATTTATTTATTTATTGGTGTTTAAGGTCACATACTTATGCACAATGGCTAATCGTGACAGTGACAGTTTTACGGGTGGAGGAAGCCGGAGTACCCGGAGAGAACCATCGATCATCGACGAGCAACTGCCAGCTCCTCAATATTATAACTCTGTTCAAGCTCAGCTCAAGCAGGGTTACAGCGGTTTAAGACATGTGCACCATCGACGTGCAATACGCCTTAGTACACGGCGTCCTCGTGCCCCCATCTAGGCAACCGGGATAAAGTGCCTTGCCCAAGACATAACGTTTGGTCGTCCCGGACGGGGATCGAACTTGGGATCTCTAGCATAGAAGCCCAACAGTCTACCACTGAGCCACCGCGCTAAGCCATTTACACGGCGAAAGGTTATAGCTATATACGTCCGAGTGCAATATCTACTTACTGTACAACATACTCTATTTTATTATATGGCAGCCTGTGAATTATCGCAAATTATCTAAAAGATATTCTCGATATCCATCGACTGGATAGACATCGAGAAACATCCCACTGTTGCTTCCTAAATGACGTCACGCTTCGGCGCATGACGTCGCCTTGAACGTCGCCTTGAAGGAACGATTAGCAGATCTTTGATATTGTGTTGAAACTGTTTGCAGCGAAATTGGGCTGAACATAGCGCAGTAAAATGTCACGTAGCATATAAGAAAAAGAAAATCTATGCTATTTTAGAGAATACCGGGAATTGTATCTCCTTCGTGTGGACCCTAAAGTATTATTTTTCGCTCGCGCAAGCGCGCGTGAAAAATAGAACTGTCAGGCCCACAATCATGAGATAATTCCCGATATTCACTTAAACAGCGTAGATAATCTCTATAGATCTGCACACAATACAAAAAAAATATATTATATCTGAATAAATCTATAAAAATCCGAATAAAACAAAAGATTCTTTTTCGAACCTTTTCCCGACTGACATTACATGGAAGATGCGCATAACTGTAGACAACCAGAAAAGAGGTACCAAGTGTGGCATCACCATCAGAGCTAGACGATCCAGATTTTGCCGATAATCTTTCCCTGTTGTTCAGTGCAGGAGGCCAGTTGTGAGGATGAATGTATAGTATGTTCCCTATATGTGCTGAACACAAGAATAAAGGACTACAATAAACATATTTCATTTATTGAATGAACCGCCAACGATACAAGGACAGTGTCACAGAAAAAAAAGCATCGTCAACAGAGTGCGGAATCGTAGTTTATAAAAATGAAAAATGTCAAAGAGAATGTGTAACTAAAGATCAACAACGAAGTTTCCTTTGGTTCTCCAAGGTTACGAAACACATCGGGGCATGAAAAATGCATAGACTTGTCCAAGCTCTGCTTGGCAAGAACGTCAGTAGTCTGCTTGTTCAAAGAAAAACTTTTACCCGCCCACATTTGAAGCAAATATATCGTGTTGAAGAAGCAATCAAATTTATTAACATTCACTTCTTATTTGTGTTTCATTCTTTCTCTACGTCACCTGACTATGGAGGGGGAGGGGGTGTCAAATTTGGCGTCGAATTGTTAATCTGTTGTCCAAAAGTTGGTGATAAATCAGAATTGCGAATACATCTGGATATTAGACAATAACAGAAGTTGTCCTATAAGAACAGTGTAGAACAGATCCCTTTAATTTGGATTTTGAGTTGCCTTTGTCGCAATCTGTCTTGGGTGAAGTGCCTTAAGTACCCAGATTCGAATCATTTTTTGTTATTTTCAATTCGAGAAAACGTGAAGATTCATTGATGTTATCCACTGCAAATAAAAAAGTGCTCCCTCCAAATGCATACTCTCATGGCGAGTCGGTATGAACATTTTTTTCAACAATTGAAATACAGTTCAAGAATACTAATATCCTTATCACAGCACTAGAGTTTCTCGATGAAGCCTCGATGATGGCTCCGGGACAGTGCTGGATTATCCGAGTAGCAGAAGTAGAACCTTCTAGGGCCTCGCGCTAAATGCTTTCAAGCTATCAACATGGGTTCGCTATTCACAAATCATGTATGTTGATAAAAATGGAATATTCATTTCGTTATGCACTTTAAGCGAAAGACAAAGGACCACAAATCGTTTCTGACCAAACAAAATATAGAAAGAACTCTCTATAAGTGGATTTTGAAGGCTTTAAAATTTACGCACACATACGTATGTTTTGTGTGTTTAATATTTCCCAACTGGAATGAGTTCCAATTTGCTGCTAAACAGGGGTTTTTAGATCACTATTCCTAGTTGGTCGTTAAGCGCGTGCGATCCACACGAACTCGCAGCAACAACAATCACATAAATTTGTCATAGTTCGCTAATCTTTGTTGATACCGCTAGATAAATGTTGTAATATGAACTGTTGACATGGGCCTGGTGTAACTTAGGGCTCCTTTATAAGATATGCTAATGCTACTGAGATCTGTGAAAAAACAGCAGGAAGCCAAAAAAGTATTATGGCAGGCTCCGCACTAGCTTAATCAGGCCCTGCACTTAGACTGACAGTTACCTGGTATATTGCGAGATTACCTTTGGATTGTCAAACTGTAAATAGTTTATTTGTTACAATTTATTGGAGAGTGCCTGTAGGCACTCTCCAATAAATTATAGCAAAACAATTTATATCAACAAAATTTATTTGCTCGTTGAATATGAAGTAGATGCTAAGAGTACGAGAGCCTAATCGATGCATTTGCTCTTTTGAATAATCGATGAAAGTGACTCTGGCATGATACTGTTAGAGCTGAAATGCAGGGTTGTAGTCTTTCTGAACTTACTTAACCCTTTACCTAACAGGAAAAGCAGACTACATTTGCAAAAAAATTCTTGAATAACTATTTTTTTTAATTTTTTGGTCTCAAAAACATAGGTTATGACTCCTCGCTGGAACGAGCTCGTTCCAACGAGGGGTCATAATCTATGTTTTTGAGACAAAAAATGAAAAAAATAATGAAAATTAATTGGCGATTTTTGAGAACGGCGCCGGCCGGTTTTGGCCGTTACGTTGGGTAAAGGTAAAGGGTTAAACAGAGTAGTTATTTCTATACACTCTCGCCACTGACTTCAGGTGAACCTCCACGTTGGACAAAGCAGATTTAATATTCCAGTCACTTTTTTAATTCATAATCGGAGAAAATGAAACTCAAACGCTTTGAAAGATTTACGAATTAAATCCCTTTTGCGATATTGGGATGTAATCATTGATTCGCGTGTGGGAGTTTTTTCCCCCATCAGCTCATAAATACTACAGTATAAAAATGTATTTATTTGCGTTTTCTGACAACTGAAAACTGATTAATCAAATTATTCTTTGGCATTTTCTTTTAACGTCCGTGCAGATCAAATAAATAGAGGAACCGCTTCTCAAATACATTAACCATTTCTGCGATGTATTCCTGCATACAGGTCGCAAATCCCCCCCCCACCCCCCGCCCCCTCTACCACCAACCCACCCCATCCCTGCAGAAATAAATCTTTGTCTCGGCAGGCAAAGTATTATTGCTCAATAGTTGACAGGTTCAAAGATCTCCACAAAGGCATAAAATGCCCAGCTAACAATTTTCGTCATTGGAAGAGATTAGTTGAAAAGTTAGCTCCCCTTAAATTTATGTCATAGGCTTTTCATATATGTAGAATAGGTAACCATGGTATAAATAGGCAATACTTAACGGCTGTAAGAAGGGGAAACGTGTGGAACTTGAACAGCAGCGAGATTTTATGCTGATTCGATTCGAGATCCTCTTCCTGATTCGATTCCGGATCCGGATTTTCGATTCGGCCAGTAATTTCAGTTTCGTAGGGCCGTACTGAAAGAGCATGTTTGACATACCTTGCAGACAAATTGACTTCACATTTTACATAGAGGAGCTTCACTAAGATAGATCGAAATTTCTCCACAAAACCTTCTGTACCACAAGCAAACTTTCGGCGTCTGGATCTCCGTGTGCAGCAAAAACAGTTTCTTTATAAACTATTTTTTTCCAGATAGCGTTTTCCGAGGTACAGCAGTGTACGAGGTGGCAAGGAGTTAACTGTATTCAGCTCAGAGGCAGGGATTAACAATAATACCCTGGCGTTATAATAAAGTTCTATTTAATTTTCAAACGTTGAAAGTACATTTCACACTAAGGGTATGGGATTTTCATATCAACATTTTCCTGTAGAGTACAAAATACAGTAGGTGGCTTTTACATTGTTTCCCAGTCATTTTAAACGTTTGATTTTTATTCTCTGTTCAAACCCACTTAAAAATAAGAAAGCGGTGCTTTCCCCGTGCTTTCACGTGGTGCTTTCCCCATGCTTTCTTGTGGTGCTTTCCCCATGCTTTCACCATCTTTTGTTTTGTTCATTATATCAGCAGTGTGCGCATCGTGACATATATACCAACATTATCCTTTCCGTCAATATACAAGTCAAGGAAGAGAGATTTGCTATTTTTTTCTGAAAAGAATAAAAACTTGCAAATTTCTATACAAACACAGTTGGCAAAACAAGCCAAAGGACACAGTTACTTATTTGCTTCTAATTAGCTTGCCAGCCAAGTTTCCTTTTGTAACTTTGAATAAACGAAAACAACAGACAGCTCAGCGAAACTTCGCTTTATTTTGTATTGATGTCATAGGTGTTTTATCAACAATTACATGCTTCTAAATTAGACTTCTCCGTCGTTCTAATAATTACAGGGGAGAAAACTTTATCAAAAGTCGATTTTCATGACAGATAAGTCAGGGATGTCCACAGCTGATTTTCACCACGAATACTGCAGTTGTCTGCAAATTTCGGTGATTGTAGATTCTTTGTCTGAATAGCTATCCGAGAAGAATGGGTATAAGTAAGAACCGGTTGATATAATTCTGTCGTAACTGGGCAAACATGGGTTCCCATCCCAATCTCCTTACCATCTCCTCCAAACACACAGTCTCGCATCCCTGATTAATATCGTCACGAAAATCGACTTTCTATAAAGTTATCCCCTCTGAAATATTTGGCACGTAATTCGTCGCCTCAGTGCTAGAATGTTTCTATGTCCCTTATGGGACATAGAACATTCTAGCACTCAGGCGACGAATTGTTGAGAAAGCACCTATATTCTTTGACATCAGTTGAAAAAAACTAATTTTCTTTTTGTTTCTTTTAATAAACAAAACCAATAAACAACTCCAGGAGCTGCCTGTTGTTTTCGTTTTTTTAAAAGTAACAAGAGGAAATTTATTTTTTTTATAGCAAGCTAATTAGAAAGAACTAGTTCACACATAATCCGTCATTAAGAATACCACTCAATGTCACGTCTCCGAACACTTAGCGTCCACGTTGGCTCTTTTTTAGCGAATGTGTTTTTAAAATAATTTGCCCTTTTTATTTTTCATAGGAAAAAAATAGCAAATCTCGCTCTCTAGACTTTTATATTAATGGACAGGACAGTGTCTGTATTATATGTCACGATGCGCACGCACACTGTTGATATAACGAAGAGAAAAGAGTTACAGTACATCAAAAGGTGATGAAAAGGCCGTTTTCTTATTTTTAAATGGGTTTCAAAAGAAAATAATAGTCAAAAGTTGAAACTGTTGGGAAAAATGTTGAGAGCCAGCTTTTGTATTTCACACTACTCTACAGGAAAATGCCTGATGTTTGTGAAATTATGCGCACATCGATAATACAAATTCGATAACACTTCAAAATTTTAATTTTTATATGATATTCCCCTACCCCTAGTGTTAGATTTGCAGGCAGCTCTAGGAAATTAAGAGGATCTAACCTTCCTATAAATCAATTCCAATAACGAAAATTATCAGCCATGGGAGGTAGTCCTGCATAGTATCACATGTCTGTGGGAATGAGTCGGGCAGACCCTCCAGGCACCAGATCGATATGCTTTAAAGGTGCAATATGAAGTTTTACCTCGCTATTTACTCCTGATGCGGTACAGTCGTAGAGCTGAAGGAAATGGCCATGAAAACGCTTCGAGATTCGATTCTATTCGAAATCGCCTCGATAATTCAATTCGGTTCGCTTCGAGTCGAACCGATTCGGACACTTTCGAATCGTGGATATGTTTTCAAAATCCTATGAAGTGTCTCCTCTCAAACTCTTCTTCTATCGTCAGGTCTCCTGTACAAGTCTCCTGTACAAGAGACATGTTGGTAGCAAAGAAGTTCTAGTAGGTTCCGCTTCCGAAATTACTTTGATTCCGCTTTTGAAACATTCAGCTGTTTTGACTGATTTGCCCAGATAGACGAGTTGCCATTGACTGCAGTAGATATATAGAATATACCCATATTAGCTTGGTGTACCAAATGTTCACTCACCACCATTGGTGAACATTTGGTACACCAAGCTACTTTGGGCATATTTTATTTATACCATGACCGTCAGATTATCAAGAGTCGCTATTATTTTTACTAGATTTTACTGAGCAGCAGCCGTACATACGTGCGAATCTGTTTTTGTTTACATGAGCATCGGTGGGCGGTACTTCCGCTGTCAATTTTATCACCGAAACAAAACAGAAAAGGAAACAGGGCCTTTTTCATTTTAATAACATAATAACATAGTATTTCGAGTTATGGATGCTTTATTACCATGAGGCAATGCATGTTTGTTAATTTTTGGTGTTTTATGGGGTAAACTCATTTAAAAGCGTAATAAATAATTGCCATTTTCATTTCACTCTTCGCGAGGCGACGTGCAATAAATTTAGACAATTTTGCATTCAGGTCGACGTCACCAAAGGGCAACTTGGATGCAGTTCCACTCTAGGTGTAAATTTTAACTAGTGAAATCCCATTGCTGAAGTGTTCACCACGGTTGGTGTATAAAGCTAAAATTTATGTCATAGGCTTTTCATATATAGTAGAATAGGTAACCATGGTATAAATAGGCAATACCTAACGGCTGTAAGAAGGGGAAACATGTGGAACTTGAAGAGCAGTGAGATTTAATGATGATTCGATTCGAGTTCCTCTTCCTGATTCGATTCCGGATTTTCGATTCGGCCAGTAATTTCAGATTCGTAGGACCGCACTGAAAGGGCATGTTTGACATACCTTGCAGGTAGACCAATTGACTTCACATTCCACATAGAGGAGCTTCACTAAGATAGATCGAAATTGCTCCACAAAACCTTCTGTACCACATGCAAACTTTCGGCGCCTGGATCTCCGTGTGCAGCAAAAACAGTTTTTTATAAACTATTTTTTTTCCAGACAGCGTTTTCCTTGGTACAGTGTACGAGGTGGCAAGGAGTTAACTGTATTCAGCTCAGAAGCAGGGATTAGCAAAAATACCCTGGCGTTATAATAAAGTTCTATTTAAAAGATCTTCTCTGTTGCCTCCGTGGAACATGTCTTCAACCCAGACCCACTTGATGCTACTGGACGACTCGCAATTATCTTCCGATACCCATATATCAAACGTCATGTTACTGTTATGTGTACATTGTCAGAGTAGTACGGGATTTAAGCTTCAGCGATCACAAAAGCGGACAGAGAATTTCGACCGGATTGAGACTCAGTCATGATCTGGTCGAAATTTCCGCCCGTTTTCCTCCACATAACACTGCATGATCTCATCTGTTGAAAACGAAATGTGAAAACTTGAACTTCAGATTTTGTTTAAGCTTATTTTTCATTTCTGATTTCGTAGTTTTTAATATTTGAAATCTCGACCTAATGGTGTAGTTGTGTCGAGACCAGACCGCGATGTGATCTGGAAACAGATCGCCTTTGCTGTCATAGTACTGTATACAGTGTACGCATATGAACATTCACGATAACCATGTGTACATATGTAAAATCATCATTATGTTTATGTACAAAATCCTATCTCAAAGTCGAGCTCCTGTTTCAAAGGTCATATCTCGACGAGGGGAAGACGAGTCGGGATGTAGGCTTAGAAACGAGAGAAAGACTGAATTTCATACAACACTTCGTGCATAAACAGAATGGATAGATTTGTCTTACAATTCTCAACTTTAGTGCCAATAACTTGCATAACCCTTTACCCAACGTAACGGCCAAAACCGCCCAGCGCTACTCTCAAAAATCGCCAATTAATTTTCACTATTTTTTCATTTTGTGTCTCAAAAACATAGGTTATGACCCCTCATTGGAACGAGCTCGTCGAGCTCGTTCCAATGAGGGGTCATAACCTATGTTTGTGAGACAAAAAATGAAAAAAAATTAGTTATTCAAGAATTTTTTTTTGCAAGTGTCGTCTGCTTTTCATGTTAGGTAAAGGGCTAACTAGCATCTAGTTTCAGTTTTTATTTTCCCATTCATAAAACCCTGGTCGTTTCGGTCGAAAATTATGCAGCGGCCGTGAACTTTTTCGACCTCCGGATAAACTTAATGAGCGGATTTGTTCATCATTCTGAGAAGACTTGGCACTGTAAACTGCGTGTTGTTTCAACTCAAATGATTCCAGTGATTCCGATACAGAAAGGTTGAATAATTTAGTAATTATACTTTGGAGAATTGTTTTTCCCTTTCATATATAGAAAAGTGGGCGTGTGTGGTCACTCGCAAACGACTTTCGAAAAGCTTATAATGTTCTATACATAAGTCAAGTAAACAAATTGGAACTGAGTAGACGCTTGTATACTGCAGCTGCAGTATACAAAATTCGTATCAAGAACCCCTGATACCCCCCTGATACACCCCTGATTCAGGTAATTACGCACTTAATATATACTTATTGTCAGATTAATAGAGGATAAATAAGCGCTCGTGAAAAATAAAACTTTCAGATCCACACGAATGAAATAATTCCCGATATTCACTAAAATGGCGTAGACTTTCATTTTATTATTTGCTACGTGACTTTTTACTGCGCAATATTCAACCCAATTCGACTGCCAACGCGTACGTTTCAAAAAAATAACAACGATCAGCTGATCATTCTTTGAAGCCTGTACTAGCCAAATCACTCAAACATAATCCCACTTTCCCAAGATAATTTACCCAACTAACTGTTCAACTCACAGATGAAATTTAATAATTATAATACTACAAATTAGAATATTCTCATATTTTTCATTAGTGTTAATTTTTAGAACTTTTTAAATGTCAATTTACAACAAGGAGTTTGGAATTGAGAACGCCGACGCATCAAATATAACTTTCTGGGCGAATCGATCAATAAGGATTTTCGGAAAAGCTACCCAGTTCAAGGCTCAATATCACTCTGAGAGTCACTTTCTATACATCTAATTTTATTACTTTATTATTATATTATTATTATTATTACACATCTAAATTTTCAGTCATAGAATCACCAGAACCGCTAGAAATACACGAACTTCTGGTACTGCTGGTAAAGCTGGGTCTGAGTCGTTTGTAACAGTATCGAAGTCGAAGTGATGTGCCGAAACGTGACGTTATTTGGGAAGCTACTGATGGATATTCCTCGATATCCACCAAGTCGATGCATGCTGAGAAATAATTTCCAGATAATTTGTGATAATTCAGAGGTTAACATACAATAAAAATTATTACAAAGTGAATCACACATCCCAGTCCATGTGACGAACGCTTATTATATTACATGGCTCTTAACCCTTTGAATACTGGTGGTATCTTCCATGTCAGTTCAATGGCAGCAATTGGAAGAGTCCATATTTATTATTTGGATTTAGACCAATTAATATTTTCAACGTGCAGCCATTGGGCTGCACGTTGAAAATATTGATTGGTCTATACCACACATTTACCTTGTCGCCATCCCACTTAATGACATTATGATATAGCTTGTGACCCGGCCGGAAAAATGGCCTTTGGAGTTCAAAGGGTTTAAAACATCAATTACTAAAGCAATAACGAGAGCGACACAATGACAATGCAACATCCATAATTCGGGCATATACGGCTAGTAGCTTATCAAAATTTATGCTCACAGCATTTTAAACTTTAACTGTCATAATGTGTGGTAGCACGAGGGAAAACATTTTAATATTTTTTTCCTTTCGCTGAGAAAATAATGTTATGTGACATAGCTTTGGAAACAGAGTTATGAGGTCTTTCCATCAGTTCCAACTTGTTCAGTGAAATAAAATTAGAGAATGAGATGTAAATTTGGGGGGGGGGGGGGGCGGTGGCGTTGCGGTAACCGGTTCTCGTATGATGATCACCGATGTGAATCAACGTCGAACCCGGTTAGTCCTCGGATGGGTGACCATCTGAGCGATCGATTCGGACTCCCGCGTTGCGTACTTGGGCAAGGCACTTAATCCCGATTGTCCACATGGGGTCACTATGACGCCGTGTACTAAGGCGTACTGCGCGTCGATGGTGCGCATGTCTTCAACCAATCTAACCCTGCCTGTACTGCAGTGTGGAGTTACGATGTTGGGGAGCTGGCAGCTGCTCGTCGTTGCTCGGTGGTTCTCTCCGGGTACTCCGGCTTCCTCCACCAGTAAAACTGCCAAGGTCATGATTAGCCATTGTGCATAAATATGTGACCTTAAACACCAATAAATAAATAAATAGATGTGAATTTCTCTGACGAACAGGTTGGCACAAAAGAGTTAACCCAAACCCATTAGTCAAAACCGATTATATGCACAGGGAATAGCCATTCAGACTATGATGTTTGTGTAGAGTTTTCCCACCAAAACATAGTTATTTTGGCGTGAGACATGGTTTGGACGAAAAAACTGTTAAATAATTTTATTTAGGAAACAAAGGTTGCTGAGTGTAACATCATTCAAATTTTGTATTTGTTCCGATTTTACTACCATGCTATTATCGTTTATGACCCATCATTGGAACAAGATCATAACACGTTAATAAATATAATGACGTTGTTCCAAACTCGACATGCTAGAATACTTCTTGTCATCAATATAGACACAGCAAGTAAGATAAAATGTTATATTCACTTTTCTTAGAAAGGTCGGCCACGAACGCTTGCAGTATTAATAGTCCAGGCACATTAGACATAAAAATGAGAAAGTAAGGAAAACAATCGGAGAAAGCTGATTTGTTTATATGTTTCCGGGACACACATTGCGGATAAAGTGTGAAAAGTCCCCGCGAATCCGAGTTGAGCTTTTTTAGTTATAGCGTTTTTTTGAAGAAAAAAAATTTTTTTTTTAAAATTCGACCCAGCTCCATATTTCTCATTCTTATTCGCCTTAGTAGGGTGAGAATCATAAATATCGTGCTGAATTATATTGAGAATACATATCCCCAACAGAAAATTACAACTTTGTACCAATCCTCACACTCAATGGTGAAATATTCACGAAAATGTACAAAATTACGAAAAAAAATTTATTGTTTTCATACACACAACGGTACACAACGTCCATTAAATCAAATCTACGACTACTTTGGGAGTTAAATTATATATCAAAAATTGCAGAAAAGCAGTGGCTTTATAATGATATATAACAATAGTCATTTATTCCATAATGAACTGGTGAAACGTGTGAAATATTAACCATACCCCCTAAACTCAAATTCAAACGGCATCGACTTTTCTCATTCAAATACCGTATTATAGCATCATTGTTTCAATTTCCATGTTCGATTAAATCACATAATGTGGTGTTCGCCTACACTCAAGTGGAGATTGTGTCTTCGTCAGATAAGTTGACAAAAGTTTTCGTTAGACTCGGCGGCTTCCAGATGATTATGTCATATTTAGGGGCAATTGGATCGATCATGGCTGGTAGCGGCTTGGATGAACTTTGGGGGACTGTTTATGCTGGTGGGTCAATCCATCATTTGATCAGTGGTCATGCATATTCAAGAGCAGTTCGTGCCCATTTGCTAACACAAATTGCCATTACAAAACTTGTGTTTGAAGAAAGCCGAACACTAGATAACATAGACTGCACAGAAGTCAATGAAATATTCTGTGGACTTGCCAGAGGTGACTGTACAACAGCTGACGCTGTCAATCAAGAAAGTGTCAACCATCTACTGTCAAAATTACACGAACTGCTCCAGAATGCGTCCGTCGGACGCACAGGAAAGCTTTGGGTACAATACTACGAGCAAATAGGTCTTCTCCAGTTGTTCTTGAGAGCAGAGCGCACAGGCGACTGGGAACTCCACACATATTGTGTTCGCAATATGATTCCAGTATTTCACACAGGTGGTCATTTTGCATACGCAAAAAGTTCTCATCTCCATTTGCAGCAGATGAATGAGCTAACAGAAATAATGCAACAGGATGATTTGAAGTTGTTCACTGAGAAAGGTTACTTTACCATAAGGCGCTCAGATAAATTCTGGGACGGGATATATTCTGATCAGACCATAGAGCAGTGTTTAATGAGAATGTTCAAGCTCCCTGGTGGTCTCACACATGGCAGGGGAATAACCGATAGCACTGTTGCGAAATGGGTACATGGACTACCTCTTTGCCTTCCGATATGTAATGCTCTCGAAAATTTTGTTCATGTTCACACTGGTCATGGCGAACAACATCGGGATCTCCGTCAAAGTTCACAATTGACTGATGCCAATGATATCACCAAATTATTGAACTGGCTCAGAGTGCATTCCCCCTTTCAGAATAGAGATCCACTACAATTAGTCTCTATAGCGACCGGGCTTGTGGCCGACGAAACTGTGAACTGTGACCAAGTTCGCAAAATTGGTGAATGTTGCGTATCGAATGTTGTAAGCAAAACGTTCAACAGCATCAAACTACGACGTGTTGACACTGTGAAGTCTTTCGCATCGATGGCAAATAACATCAAAGTCCGTGGAAGTAAGGTAGTGATTGACCCCACAATTCTGTTCAACCGCATCACATGTGTTATTCAGTCACAAGCAGAGATGGAAGAGTATCTCAAATATGAACTCGCCCCGAAACCACCAGCATTGTTTGATTCTGCTGGAATGAGGAAGACACAGAAAAGCACGCTCGGTAAGATCCTCAAAACATACGGTTCCGAGCAAACTAAAATCCCAGAACTTTCTCTGTTTGTTGTAGATGGTGGGTTTTTATTGAGGGCAGTTGTATGGCCTAAACAGTCGTCATATAAGGACATATGTACATCACATTCCAATTATCTAGTGAGACATTTTGGGGCGAACGTCGTGGTTGTTTTTGATGGTTATGCTTGTACAATGTCGACAAAGGGCATGGAACAAGCCCGTAGATCTAAAGACAGGTATTCCATTGATATCAATATCTCACCCGAGTTACCAGCCACCACACCCCAATCCGATTTCCTTGCAAATGCCAAGAACAAAACCCAACTGATCGATCTTCTAATGCAGGAGCTATCTGCTATCAATATTCAGTCCAAGCAGGCCGAGGCTGATGCTGATGTACTGATAGCCGAAACTGCACTTGACATCGCTCAAGATGACAACAATGTTGTCGTTGTGGGAACAGACACAGACTTGTTAGTCATTCTTACCTCTCGAGTTCAACCGGGATGTAATATTCACATGATGTATTCCATTACCCCAAACTTACTAGTTTCAGTTAGTGAAATAGCAACCAAAATGGGTGACCATAGAAGCAACCTCCTTGTAGCACATTCTATAAGTGGTTGTGACACTACTTCTGCACTCTTTCGAGTTGGTAAGAAGAAAGTATTCAGTACAATTGTCTCCGATGTTACTAGCGACTCACAACAGTATGTCAACACAATTTTGGCGGATGACAGTACACCAAGTGCAGTAGCCGCTGCCGGGGAACAACTTCTCCTGATCTTATACGGGAGTAAAACTGTTTCCTCTCTCGACCAATATAGGCATGTCACTTACAAGCGCTATGTAGCAAAATCTAAACTGAATAAACCCATCGACCTAGCCTCACTCCCACCAAGCAGCGATGCTGCACAACAACATGTCTACAGATGTTATCTCCAGGTCCAACAATGGCTGGGCACTTCGCTTCCTCCGACGGATTGGGGGTGGTTGCTAGACAATGGACTTCTTGTACCGACTGCAGCCACAAATCCATGTGCCCCCGATAACCTACTGAATCTGATCAGTTGTGGTTGCAAGAGTGCTTGTACAAAATGGTGTGGGTGTAAGAAGGCAGGACTCTCTTGCTCAGGTTTGTGTAATTGCAGTTCGGATTCTTGTAACAACCACAGAAACACTGTCCTGTCGGAAATTTCTGAGTTCGATGAATAATATGTATATAGGTCATGTCATTTCTGTATATAGCCTTGATAATAGTCAATGTAACTTAATCCATGTTGATTGATTTGTACATTCTGTAAATATTATTTATTGATTTTTGTACATTCTGTAAATATTATTTATTGATCTAATGCTGCCAGACACAGACGTGTCTGTTCGGTCCCAAGCCCGAAAATAGTTGAGTTCTCAAGCTGACGTATTTTATGCCAAAAGGAGAACTCGGCCAGAAGCAGAGGGGGTCTTCCATAATGTCTATTTTGTAAGCAATGATAAAAGTCTTCAAATGGTGGTGGATTTTTTATCGTCTGTCCAACTAAGGGTCTGTACTACGACCCTTTGGGCAAATCCGTTAGGGAAATCGTCATTTTTTGCGTAAATCCGATACTTTTTTGTGAATTTTCAATAATTTTTCGCAGAAATTGTCACAGAATGCACATTTTCCTCTAGGTAAATGTATATTAGACATTATGTAGCTCGAAATACGCGTAAACAAAAAATACAGTTGGATCAATTCGAGGTTACAAAGTTCGTGCGATTTTTTTTTATTTTTTTCAAACGCGTTTTCGAAAAAAGGCTGTAGAAAAAAAACCTCAACTGCGATTTTAGGGGACTTTTGTCTAATCGTTCAGTGACATGTACTCGACATTCCCCGAAAAAATCAGCTTTCTCCGATTTTTTTCCCTAGTGAAACCTAATGTTCTTGGGCTCAACACTGGCGTCCTGGGAGGTATCATTTCAGTCAGTACTGTGAATGGCGAAATGGGCGAAACCATCCCTGTTTGTTGGGAGGTTCAGTAATAATTTAATCCATCAGCTCTCTTGAGCTGTTGGATTAAATTATTACCAGGTGTCGCTTCAGATTTATTGCTCTCTATATCGTCTGCTCGTCCACTAACAACTTTTTCTTCATGAAATATATTTGGACACTGGGTTGAAAGGGTTTGCAAGTTAAGTTAAACATACGAAGATTCGTCGTGGTTCACGTTAACCCTTTACCTAACATGAAAAGCAGACGCCACTTGCAAACCAAATTCTGGAATAACTATTTTTTTTTATCTTTTGTCTCAGAAACATAGATTATGACCTCTCTTTGGAACGAGCTCGTTCCAAAGAGGGGTCATAACCTAGGTT
Source organism: Pictodentalium vernedei (assembly GCA_031216915.1). Lineage (NCBI taxonomy): Eukaryota > Metazoa > Mollusca > Scaphopoda > Dentaliida > Dentaliidae > Pictodentalium > Pictodentalium vernedei. The sequence continues at coordinate 247,447,835 of CM062297.1, read as the reverse complement.
TTTGAGACAAAAAATGACAATTAATTGGCGATTTTTCTGAATAGCGCTGGCCGGTTTTGGCCGTTGCGTTGGGTAAAGAGTTAAAAGAATCTTGTCAAATTTTCGTCAATAGATTGTCGCGCTTGTTATATCCGAAAAGTGAATGGCTAAATCCACCCTTGATGCTGCCCCAATGGATAGGGGTGACACGTTAATGATTTCATTCGAACCTGCGATGGGCTACAAGAAGTTTATCGGTGTCAAGATCGATTCGAATTTGTCCGAGTTAAGGGTTAATGGTCAGGGATTGTAAATAATTAATTTGATACGTTTGCTTGTAAAAGCCGCAAATAGACACTGGGTACAAAATATTGTAGGCTAATTAATTAATTGCTTGACCAGGTGGCGGTTTATCTCTCGTTGAGAGGACTAATGGTTCCCCGCTCGACGTTTAAAACTACGATGCGACTTATTTATGAAAGTCCCTGATAGTAATTCGTTACTGTCAGCCGCAGATAGTGTTCCACGCTATGTGGCCCTCAAATGAGTGCCATCCCCGTAGTTCTAAATGTCAGACTCACGAGCTTACAAAGAGATATCTCATCTATCTTAATAATGGTGTCCTATATCACAGAGGAACCGACTTAATGATTAATTAGACACGAAAATGCTATATAATGGGAGACTGGCCATCGGTAGTCAGTCGACCTTGGATTGAGTCAGTAATCCGTCGAAAAGAGGGCTCGGAGCTCTAGCCATTGAGGCTGTCATGTGTAGAGATTAATTGTGGAGACTAAGCGGGCTCCGATTAAGTAGGCGAGTGGTCGCCAGGTTAAGTGACGCGACGCATAGGCGAAGTGTAGAGTAGTAAAGAGCTGTCGAGAGCTCGAACAATTAACTTAATCGAAGCTATTGAGAGCTCGAACAATTAACTTAATCGAAGCTGTTGAGAGCTCGAACATTTGATTTAAGCGAAGAGCTTAGATTGAGCTTAGTTGAGACAGGCAAATTAGATGCATGAACTTTATTTGTTTAAACGGTATACAGAGATTGGTGTAAACGGAGATTGGTGTAGACGGCGAGTTATGAAATTCGTGGAGTGAAGTGACTATGATATCGAACGTGTAAAATTTAGTTAGACGGAGTTGGTTACAGTTGACTGACAATTCAGTGTATTTGGAGGATGAGCGGCGTAAAATAGACAAAACATTATGTACGCAGTCGCTTGAGAAGTGAAGAGGAAACCCAGGAGTGAGGAACAACCAGAAACATCTAGACAACAGCATCGAACACTGGGTACCCCGGAAAGAGCTCGAACTTTATGGGGTAAATTCATATGTGCTTTGTCTGTGTTTTGTGTATATTCTTGGATTGTTCATTGATGCGTATATGTGAGTACATAGTGTTATTTTTAGTTCCATTAAATTATACTCATATGATCCACCGTCGGTTATCTTTATAAATATCAAGTCACGGACACCTTAAGATGACGAATCTGCCCCAACAAAAACCACAACACCGCGAGGCCGAGAGACGTTTGTTCACTCGAAAGCCCGGCTGTCCTCTCTGAGTACGGCCGAGCTCTAGAGTGATCATAAATCTCACAATCGGATAGAAGTCAGTCTAGAGAAAATGGACCGTTCTGTAATTAGTCTTGAACTTTGAACTTTGAACTTTTATTTACAACTCGTAATAAACAAATAATGACATTTTGCTGTGACAATAACAATTAGTTGTGGTGATGATGTGAATGGTATGGGGATGATAATTGGGGGAGTTAATGTAATAATGCCTAATGAGAGACTATCAATGTAGGATGCTAATTATTCTCCAGATAAAGATAACGAAGCTGTCGTTTTTGGACAAAGACAATGAAACTAGATGTCCTTTTTTCTTTCGATAAGAGAAGGATAACTGCTTTGCATAAGGTTTTCGGAACACTACAGTTAATTAACTCTTTACATGCTGCTGGCAGATATTCCTGGTTATGAACATATGATCTCTTACCGCAAGAATAAGTAAAGTGTGGGCATTTTGTAATTAAATGTACCCCATGTAAAATGAATCAAGGTGTTCACCAATGATTTCTTGAGTTAAATTACAAAAAAGATTTTCTGCAAATCTAGTCATGGCTGCTATGAAGCAGCCATGACTAGATTTGCAGAAAATCTTGTTAAAAATACTCAGCTGGTTAAGAGTTAAATAAGTCTTGATGAAACTGGTTTAATGGGAACTGACCAAGTGGCTATGATTAGTTTGAATGAACATTCTGCAAACAGTCTGACCATCAAAGAAACATTACTGTAATTTCTCTGTCTCACAGAATCTATTAAAGTTGGGAATGGTCAAGCAATTTCACTTGGAATTGAATTATTTTCTCTGATCGTATTGTGAAAGAGTGAACGTTATTTTTATTTGATCACACACATTTTTATCTTCTTGTAAATTGCACTTTTGATCTGTTACAGTACTGTGACCGGAGAAGATGTCTCTTTCCTTTTCCGATCAGATGGTCACCTAGTCGCGACCACTTGTCTCTCTCCATCTGGATTGTTGACCTTCGGCGAGAAGGGGGCACGGTGGCGCTGTGTACTAAGGTGTACTGCACGTTAATGTGTACTTGCTTTCAATCAGTACTAACCCTGCTTGTGCGGAGTTAGTACGTTGGGGCGTCTGGCAGTTGCTCGTCGTTGCTTGGCGATTCTCTCCGGGTATTCCGGCTTCCTCTGTCCAACACGAGGTGACCCTGGATGTCGAGAGCGTCATTAAACCCCAATAAATAAATAAATAAATAAATAAATAAATAAATAAATAAATCAGCGGGTAACGTCACCACTCAAACTGCTCCCACCCCAAGATGGTGCCAACTCAATCAACGCGGTAACTCCTCCCAAACCATGGCGTTTGATGACCTGAAAGCTGTTACGTTTTCTTTTCAACTTTCATTTCATCAAACGCCGTGGCGTTTACCAAGTACGAAAACTAATAACACTATATCGACTTTCCATTTTCGGCACTTGTTTTTTTATTTTATTTTATTATTTATTTATTTATTTATTTATTGGTGTTTAAGATCACATATTGCTGCACAATGGCTAATCGTGACCGCAATATGGATATAAAATCAAGTTTCGTCAATCGTTCATATCCATTTTAGAGGACTTCAGCGTTGGCTACTGGGACCTATTTTACCAGTAGTTATATAATATGGAATACATCGCCGGATCGAAATTGTGGTCTGTACTGACCACATTTATGCAAACAAAAGTTCGTTTGAGGAAATAACTTTAATGAATGTCGATACAATTTCACAAAGTAGCAAAACGGCAAAAATATCTGCCAAAACGCCGCACAAGACAGAACAGTCAGATGAATACAAAATCGTTCATTTAAACAATTTAAGAAAACAAATTGGGAGCGCGGTAGCTCAATGTTTACGAGGAGTATGTAAGTTGGGTTTCATCCCCCAGTTGCCGGACCTCGGTGCCATATCTCGGAAGTGACGTCATGTCAAGTTACGCAGTGGCGCCATGATGTGTTGTCATGGTAACCCGCGTGAGCGGCCATCTTGTGACGTCATCCCCATAGTGATATGTGGTGTTAGTGCGCATGCGCTGCGCATCGCGTGTTATTAGGGCGATACGTGTTCCCGTGGTCCATTCTGTATACTGGAGGCCGCCATCTTGGTTTCTACGGTAGCACGTGGTTGCTATGTTACCCAAAGGCTTCTTATACGACGGGAGTATTTTCGGAGGGTACGTTCGATTAAAATAGAGTAGGTTTTCTGGTTCACATTCCCCCAGAATCCTCGTTTACTTGGTAGAATTACCAGAAACAACCCGACAATCCCTCCAAATCACCAAAATCCACTTTTATTTACTACGGATTCTTCAAGAATCTCTTTTAGGACCGCCATGCCGTAGATTTAACTAGAGCAGTTTTTCTGGTTCGGATTCGAACATATCCCTGGCGTATAAGAAGCCTTTGGGGGACATATCAACCACGTGCTATCATAGAAACCAAGATGGCGGCCTTCAGTATACAAAATGGACGACGGAAACACCTATCACCCTAACAACACGCGCTGCGCATGCCACACAAATACCACGCATCACCATGGACGCTCGGGTGGGTTACCATGAAAACACAACATGGCGCCACGTCACCGAGGTCTGGCAACTGTGGAGAAAACCACGTTACATACTATTTTTACGGCATTGATCTTTAAACCGAAAGGTACACGGTTCGATCCCCGCAAAGGGCACCTGCGTTGTGTCATTGGGCAAGGCACTTCATCCCGATTGCCCACGTGGTGGCACGGTCCCGCTGTGTACTAAAGCATACTGTACGTCGATGCACTTGTCTTCAACCAATGCTAACCTTGCTAGCGCGGAGTTAGTACGTCTGGGAGTCTGTCCCTTGCTCGGTGATTCTCTCCGAGTACTCCGCCTCCCTCCTATCGTAAAACTGGTAAACGAGGTAATCCTGGTTCCAACTTCCTACTAGGAGTCGTGTAGAAGAACGACTGGAAAACAGCCCCAGCCAGTCTTACAGAGAACAAATACAGGCAGTATGTTCCCAACACAGTCATTGTTCGAACACTCATCCTACAATCCCTTATTTAGACTTTCTACATGTATGCGGGTATTTGTCTCTCTCCTAATTTCCAAATCAGGTGGTCAAAAGAGGACGAAGCCGAACGTTCGTCTCAAAAAGACAAAGCAGATCCGAATATTTTTTCCACGAATAACTAAGATATTTTATTTTATTTCATAAACCACACTTTATGACCCCTATATCACCACTGATATGACAGAACATGGCGAGCTTCTTTCGGTGTGGGTGTTGGGGATGAGTGTGTATGAAGGAAAAAAATGCAAAATGTGAATGAATGGTGATTTTTGTAAAAGCTTGTCGTAGGTGTTGGCAAATTCCTGAGTTGAAGTTATTTATTTATTGGTGTCTATGGTCACATAATTCTGCACAATGGCTAATCGTGACCGCAACTTGGAGATGAAATCAAGTTTAGTCAATTGTTTATACCCATTTTAGAGGAGGTCCAAACCATGTAATGGTTACTGGGTCCTATTTTACCAGTAAAACAGAGCATATTTACCACAGTAAACAAGCACTAAGCCACTTCTCCGGGTTCCCATGGGAAATTGTTGTCAATAATAACTAAAATATTCTGTAAATATTCAATTTGCATTACCACGGAAATGTACTAATCATCAGTTTATTCATTTTTCGCACAAGATCAAAGTATATTACATAACCCTTTAACCAACGTAACTGCAAAAACAAGCCAGCGCTAGTCAAAAAAATTATCATTCAATTTACATCATTTTTTCAGTTTTTTGTCTCAAAAACATAGCTTATGATCCCTTTTTGGAACGAGCTCGTCGAGCACGTTCCCATGAGGGGTCATAACCTATGTTTTTGAGACAAAAATTGAAAAAAAATAGTTATTGAAGAATTTTGTTTTCAAGTGTCGTCTGCTTTTCATGTTAGGTAAAGGGTTAAGAAGAGATCGGAGATTGCGAGGCATCGGGAAACTGAAAACCTTTGAGAATTTTTTTGTTTAAGCATTGCTCATTTATAGAAAATTATGCCCGACCCACCCCCACAAGATGGCGGCGGTGTAGACGCCTTTCTATATGCGACCGATGAACGGTCATCCAACCCATATGCGGAGTAGAGAACAGTGATCGACGCACACTCAAGTTATACAGTACAGCCGCCCTGGACTTGTCGTAATCCACATGTGGACAGTGATGTCCACGCATGCGTTTACCAGGTAATAAAAATGAAAATCACCATTCAGGAAATTTTTTAATTAATGAAGCACCAGGTTGTACCTGATGCTTCATTAATTAAATTCTTGATGATTATTCCTATAATTAGTGTTTGGAATCCATGTTACTGCGTCCGTGGAAATATTGCCCACCCGTGGAACGTGACCAGACCACGGCGGCCGTACTTTACCTTCGGGTTGAGATTGCGGGTTGAGAATCCCTGAATAAAATATTGAGAAAATATGACATGATTAAGAAATACAAACGAAATTTGCTTTTGCGATTTACTATTGCAGCATTTCTCTCTCTCTCTCTCTCTCTCCCTCTCTCTCTATCTCTCTCTCTCTCTCTCTCTCTCTCTCTCTTGTTCTTTATTCTTTAAAGAAAGAGATATATATAGGAGTCCGAATAAAAGGCTGTACCCGGTGCTTCATTAATTAAATTTTTGATGAGTTTTCTTATAATTAGTGTTTGAAATCTAATATTATTGCGCCCGTGGAAAGTAACTAGTCCACGGCGGCCGAACTATATAAATATAGATAAAATATATAAACACCGATTGACCCGGATATGCGGGATTTTCAGGTACCACTGAACCTCCTAAGTGTGGGTTCATTTAAAACAACTTTTAATGGGTTGCCAAAAATTATAAGACAGTGATGTGGGATATAAGCAGAATATCTAGCGACTTACATAATTGCACTTTTCAAGCACAGTATAATAATTACTCGCTGAGGTCTGAAACGACCAAATAACGCAAAAAGAGTTGAGGGGTACAATGCAAGGCCCATAATATTTTGATGCCCCACAACGAGGTATTAAAAATTTTAAAAATGACCTATATCTGGGTCAGTTCATGTTTATATACGATATTTATGTAGAGATGCTGTGTGTGCTGGTAACATCGAAGGAAATTAACACTTACAATCAGTTCATGGGTTTCTGTTAACCCTTTGGCCACTGCTGATATCTTCCTTGTAAGTTCAACGGCCGGAACTGGAAGAGTCCATATTCATTATCTGGGGGTAGAACCATTAATTTTTTCAACGCGCAGCCACAAGGCTGCACGTTAAAAATATTGATTGGTCAACCCCACTCACTTAACAGCCATCCTACTTAATGAAATTATGACGTATCATGCTCATGGACCGGAAAACGGTCTCTCGCTACAAAGAGTTACCAAGAGTTTAATTAAAGCGGTGTTTACAATAAAAAAAAACGTGATGACCCAATTAGTCTTAATCACGATATCCCCAGACCAGCAGCCAGATCATGAAACTGCCAAATTAATACAAATAAAATAATTGAATAGGAAATTTATTTTGGAGGTAAGGAGATATATGTGATCAGCACAAGCATGTGTTCCATATTTGTTTCCTGATGTGTAAACTAAATCAATATTTCGATAGAATTTAGATTTGTTTTTACACTAAGCCTTATTCAACTCTTATTCCAACGAGCGACTAAGTCCGGTCAGCGTTAGTGGCAAAAATCGCTGTTCAAATGTTATTTCTTCTTCAAAATTGCGTTTATAGTTGTGACCAAAGTAGTATAATTAGGGCCCGTCGAATCACAGAAATCAAGTGGAATGCACTCACGATTCGAATCATGCAGATGATTTCCCATCGAATCGAGTCTTAAAATCGAATCTCATAACTTTTTTGAAGTTGCACGTATTGCACCATCTTACAGCCATGGAATGTAGTTGAAAAGTAAATGCTGATAAAACACTTATGGCATCAGTAGAAATTAAAGATATGTTTTCTTTTGTTACTTTTAATAAACGAAGACAACAGACATCCTTTGGGGCCGTCCGTTGTTTTCGTTTATTAAAAGTTTCAAAAGAAACATTTCTTCATTTATCAGTACCACACCTACAAAACTAAGTATCCTCTCTGGCTCTTTGTTGAGCGAATGTCCTTTTACAGTAGTTTGCATGTTTTTATTCTGCAAAGGAAAAAAAAATAGAAAATCTCACCTTTAAGATTTTTCTATTAATGAAAAGGACAACGCCTGCATAAAGTGTCACGATGCGCAAATGGTTGCCATAATGAACCTAAAAAAAGTTACAGAACATCGATAGATGGAGAAATGGCCATTTTCTCCCACCACTAAGGTTCTGAGATATATATAAAGTCATGTGGGACAGCTGGGAAATATATGCCTGTCTCACCCCACCCACGTGACAGCTATCTCACCCCATCCACGTGACCAACCTATTTGCATATTTAATTGGTACCAGAATTATTTAATCAACGCGAATCACGTCTGCGCATGTACAAACAAACAAAATGGAAGGCTGTTTTGCTTCCGTAAATACGACGGACTTTATAGACGAAAATCGAAACCAGAGGACTCAAAGAAAAACTTCAGCACACCTCATATTTTTCTATCAGTTTATCGGAGAGAAATATACATGTGATATCATTGCGCCATGTCAAACAGAAGTACAAGTCTGGAAATGACGTGTGCAGGCATGTCGATTTCATTTGAGGTCGCTTCAGTGCATTAACGCCCAACATGCGGTGCTAGTCTGCGTGTTTTGAAGTATATACCTTTTGGTATATACCACACTTCTCGACATGCTTTCCGAATATCTTATTGGTTTTCTCCTAGATTGAAATCACTAAGAAATATTTTTTCCTGGAAAATACAGGGGGGGGGGGGGGTGGTTGGAAAAAAATTGCAAAACACTGATGCCGGGGTGGGTGGGTGGCCAAGGAGGACAACAAAAAAAATTTCTCCGATGCTTGCAAATTTTTTCCTCAGACACTTTTGGGCAAAATTGTATACCTTAATCAGTGAAGTATCATTCTAGAACCAATAAAAAGACACTCAAGTTATCAGGGGGTACCTACCATGGGTTATATACGATTATAAAACTGTTATTTCGGCTGAGCCATGATTTGGCTTATAGTGATACAATGTATGACATATTGAATAATGCAAGTTAAAATGCATCACTAATTCCAATTATCAAACACTGCACTCTAAGGATAAGTTATCTTGAGGGTGTTCCGTTTGATTAAATTTCTAATATGTTCACCCTGGTGAGGTCGGCTGGCTTAAATGAGGAGCAAAGACAATTATGTGAAGTCAGGAACAGTTACAGATTTCAGCTGCAGGAACAAGTCTGTACAACGATGTATCCAGACCTATTACGAAAACACCAATGACTCTAATTGCCATTGTAGGAAGTATGTAACACAAAAACTACTAAACATTGAACCTGATTGAACTACTAATTTATTTCAAACACATCTGAGAACACAGGCGTCAACAAAGTCATGTACCAGACCTTCTAGGGCTGGACTTAAAATAAGTAATAAATCCCCTCCCACAACCCAGCCATGCCCCACCCAAACCTTCGTCAAAAAATCAACAATTTGTATGATATTTTACAAAGCTCTCTGAACTCTGTCGAATACCATATATATTGTTAGTTTCTACAACATGTCTGAACACATGGAGAGATAACTATAGGTAAAAAGTTAATGATATGACACTCAAGAGTGTTAATGAATTACAATAGAACATGCCTTAAGAGACCGATGTCTTTGGAGACCATGTTTTATATGGACATACCTGTACATACCAGATTTACTCTATATTTGATTTGTTATGGGAGACCATCTGCCTTAAAAGACCACTTTGGTCTGATAAAACGGATGTTCTTTCAAGACCTGTCCTACTGTACAAGGTCAATCACTCAATACTGTATGATAAAATTGGTTATGGTGCAGTATGGTGGGAAGGATGATGCAGAAGCATGTATTTAGTGGGGGTGGGTGGTTCAGATAACCCCGGAAAAAAATTGTAAAACTGGAAAAAAAAATTACATGGGGTGGGTGGGTGGGTCCTCCGACCCGTCAAAAACAAAAACTCGGCATCGGTGTCTGCAAATTTTTTCCTAACCCCCTCCCCCCCCACCCCTGGAAAATATGGTATTTTCTTATTAATGGCGTCGCACCCCTAAAATGCTGGGAGAAAAATCATACCCGATGGGTATCTGGGTGGGACGGGTAAATCTCACCCTCGGGGCAAGATATTTGAGCCAGACACGAGGCAAGCCTCGTGTCTGGCTCAAATATATTGCCCCTCGGATGAGATTCCCCCCATCCCACCCACATACGAATCAAGGATAATAATAATCTTATTTTTAAATGGGTTTCAACAGAGAGTAATAGTCAAACGTTCAAACTGATTGGAAAAAAAAGTAAAAAGCCAGCTTCTGAAATTGTATACTACTCTACAGGAAAATGCCTGAAGTTTGTGAAATGATGTACACATCGATGATATTAACAGAGTGCCCATCGTAACATAAAACACGGACACGGTTATTTCCGCTAACATAAACTTCAAGGAGGTGAGATTTTCTAATGTCTTTGCTGGCAAGAACATAAACTTTCAAGTTACTGTAAAAACACATTCGCTAAGCAAAGAGCCAAAGTGGACACTTAGAGTTGAAAAGTGTGATACCGATTGATTTTTTTGTTTGTTTTTTTTTATGAAACATATTTTTATTTGCCATAACTATAAAGCAAAAGGGACAGGAGGACAAGTGTTTTTCACTTAGTAGAAACCTCCGCTCCCATAACATGAATACAGAAAATGTTACAATGGCGAAACAAACAAGTTTTTGAAATTCATAAATGTAAAATAAACTATTTGAAAGGGTTTATATATATATGTGTGTGTATGTGTATAAATAAATATGAATATGTAGCAGTAAACAAAGACAGAAAAAAGAAGAGAGAAAGAAAGATGGATGTTTATAATGACGAGTTACATATGAACTAGTTGCTTCTAATTAGCTTGCCACAAAAAGACAAGTTTCCTTTTGTTACTTTTAATAAAGGAAATCAACAGACAGCTCTGGGAGCTGTCTGTTGTTTTCGTTTATTAAAGGTAACAAAAGGAAACTTGGCGCCATTTGCTACTGATGTCGTTGGACAGAAGAGTTTTCTCAACAGTTACTTGTTTCTTAATTGGACCTCCCTCGCTTGTCTAATACTTTCAAGGGATATAACTTTATCGAAAGTCGGGGATGTTGTTGTGCATTTTGTCGCCTTAATCATTTACCAAACGTAACGGTCAAAACAAAACCGTTCAGCACTATTACAAAAATCGCCATTGTACTATTTTTTCATGTTTGTCTGAAAAAGAAAGCTTATAGCACCTCGTTGGAATGACTTGACAAACGCGTTCCGTTGAGGGTGGGTGGGAGTGGGCATAAACTATGTTTATGCCACCAGTTATTAAAAAAATAAGTTATTCATGAATTCATTTTCCAAGTGTCGTCCACTATCCGTGTCGGATAAAGGGTTAACAGCGAAAGACAAATTTCTATTAAGGCAAAAATGTATGCAAAAAAGGTGTCGAAGAGGTCACATTCCAAAGATAACAATTTCTTCCCTTTTTTGTGTGTGGGGGGGGGGGGGGTGCGGGGGGGGGGGGTCATCTAACAGTATTTTCAGTTCGATTTCTTGTCACTGCAGTTTAAAAATATGAAACTGCTTCTTCAACAGTTTATCTTAGCTTCCAATTAATGTAATAAAACCAATTTTTTCATAAGATTGAAAATATGTTACCAGCACTGTTAGAAAATAACACAAGATGAGTTGCAGATTCTAATTCGAACCAGAATCACGGACTAGAAGCGGGAAGATCTTACCGTTGTTTCCCTTTATCCCGGTTAACACATTATGTGGGATTCCCACTTTCAGTCCATGGGCCACACGTCACACCATGTTGTCCGTGTTCTAACAAACTGTCACTGGTTGCTGTGTTTTGACATTAGATTAGAAACTTTACGTTGGCTGGAAACATACATACCGTCCACGCCTTGTTTTAGCTATTGCACCACGATTGCTACGCATATTCAACGCTACGCGATACAAGACAGACAGACCTAGAGAAATGTGCTGCGAACACCATGCGTGGAATCCAGACTATGTGTAAGAACGTCATGTTAGAATGTAAATGATTGGTAGTTATGCGTCTGAGTGAAGTTATAGCGTGAATGAAATGTTTCGACACAAAACATTGTTGAACAAGAACACAGTTTGACCGCCGAAGGTGATATTTTTGTTTAAAATATCAGCTCCATCCACCAGATTGAACGTAAGTCGTGGTATAAATACAGAACAGAAGTCGGGTAGAGTACGGGGGAGGGGGGGGGGGTGGTGTGGGCCAGAAGGCACGCGTTAAATTAGGGCTGCGCGGTATATCGATAAACCGATATATACCGGTATTCAAACCAATATCGATTAAACACCGGTGTAATTACAAAAATATCGGTTTATCGTCATTATTTATTTACCCACAATTTAATTTTCAAGATGTCTTGAATTTTTTACTGTAGCCCCGAATGAATAATATTATCCCTTTATCCAAGGAATCGTCTGCTTGTGCTCTCGTAATATACAAATTCAGCAGTTGAAAAAATGAATTTAAAAAATTCCAACAAAACTATATCATGTGACCCCTCATTGGAACGAGCTCGTTGAGCTCGTTCCAATGAGGGGTCACATGATATAGTTTTGTTGAAATCTTTGGGGAAAATCTGATAAACTAATTTTGAAAATAATAAATTTTGATATCGTCTGCGTTGGGTAAAGGTCTTTCGAAGGTATGCTAATTCGTCCCGACTGTGATGCCTCGAGTCTCGATTGTGGTACTTGTGTTCATATATCTCAACAGTTTTCGATATACCAGTATACTGGGGTATTTTTTGAATACCGATATTCAGTTTTGAATATCGTGCAGCCCTACGTGAAATACAGGAAAAAGACCCAACAAGGGTAGTTGATTCCAGTCTCCCGTACTCCACCTTCGTTGTGTTCCGTCATCTTGTCCACACACAGTACATCCGCCATGAACTGGTCACTTTCCACGGGTGGGCAATATTTCGACGAGCGCAATAATATTAGATTCCGATATCAAAAATCAATTAATGAAGCACCGGTTACAACCCGATGCTTCATTAACTGTTTGAGGGCTATATTATTTTTGGTGGTCTGAATTTGTTATTCAAAATTTGTTTTATTACAAATTATTGGAGAGTGCCCATGGGCACTCTCCAATAATTTATAATAGAACAAATTTATATAAACAAAATATGATTTACACTTGACTGAATATGAAACATGAGCAGGGGAAACAATGACTTATGCTCTGGTACCCTCATTTTTTGTAAGCCCTGATAACGGCTTCTAGCGGGGGCGCGGTGGCTCAGTTGGTAGAGGTGCAGGCTGCCAGCCGAGAGGTCCTCGGTTCGAATCCCACCTGCGGCAACCGCGTTGTGTCCTTGGGCAAGACACTTCACCCCGATTGCCTACATGGGGGCGCGATGACGCTGTGTACTGAGGCGTACTGCACGTCGCTGGTGCGCATGTCTTCAACCACTCTAACTCTGCCTGTGCTGTGGTGCAGAGTTCCGAGTTACGATGTTGGAGAGCTGACAGCTGCTCGTCGTTGCTCGGTGGTTCTCTCCGGGTACTCCGGCTTCCTCCACCCGTAAAACTGTCACGGTCACGATTAGCCATTGTGCATAAGTATGTGACCTTAACCACCAATAAATAAATAAATATATAACGGCTTCTAGCACTCAACCAGTTAAATATTAGCTCATGATGATTTTATATTACCTTGGAAAACGCATGCGTGGGCATCACTGCCAACGCGTGGATTACGACCAGTCCACGGCTTCTGTACTGTTCTCCCTCCGAGTTGTATCAATCCTTCTCCCAGTCATGCTGAATGACAGAAACGAAGCAAGCTATTTTATCACTTACTTTGCTGGAGATGAAAATATTCCGTGCATTAGGCGTCAACGCAAAGAGATAGATTCAATCAGTGAGAAGCACATCCCGCGTGATCACTGCAGTAATACTCTCCGCTGTGTTTTCATGGGTAGCCTATTCGTTGGATATTATAAAATTGATTACACCAATTATCAGGAGATGCATTGACATGAAAATGGCGGTGGAAAAAGACGTTGATAAATAAAGACTGGAATATATTTTCGATGTTAGATGTTGTGATTCGCTGCGGCATCTGAAACTCAAATATTTTATTGTAGCTAATATAAATTTGTTTCCAATTCTCCAATTCGTAAAATGTGACATTAAAGGGCCATGTAACAACCAGTAGCGTAATATTAACCACTAGTGTAATAAAAATTAACAAGTAGTGTAATAATCAACCAGTAGTGCAATACAAATCAGCCAGTAGTGTAATAACCAGTAGTGTAATAAACATCCATGAAAATCAACAATTTTTAGACCAAATTTGAAAAAAAATTGGGGTGGCTCAAATCATAGTTTGGGAACATCTTATCGATTTTTAATCATTTTATCGTACATTTAAAGGCGTTTTGCAGGTCGAACATCATTTCGTGGGTTCAATACGACGAGGAAAGGTATTTTTATTATTTTTATGTGATGTGCGTATTTTCTGATGTTTAATGTCACTTTCTGCATTTGTGGTTTTATGTAAATTCAAAGTTGGGGGAGCGGGGTGGCTCAGTGGTAGACAGTTGGACTTCTATGCTAGAAGCCCCGAGTTCGATCCCCGTCCGGGACGACCCGCGTTGTGTCCTTGGGCAAGGCACTTTATCCAGTTTGCCTACATAGGGACACGATGACGCCGTGTACTAAGGCGTAATGCACGTCGACGGTGCACTTGCCTTCAACAGCTGTGACACTGCTTGAGCGGAGCTTGAACAGATTTAGAATGTTGAGGAGCTGACAGTTGTTCGTCGATACTCGGTGGTTCTCTTCGGGTACTCCAGCTTCCCCCACCAGTAAAACTGTCACGGGCACGTTTAGCCACTGTGCATAAGTATCTGACATTAAACACCAATAAATAAATAAATTCAAAGTTGGCCAATTATTTATAGTATTGCTGTACTTTTGAGAGACTGCTTATCCCGGGCATAAGTTGTCAGGTTCTATCATACCAGAAAACTTATGGGTGACAAAGTGTGGTATTCAAGGGCTAGAATTGTGTGATCTCCTGCGTTGTCTATAATTATAATATTTAATGCAGCCCCCGGTGAATCTCTGAAGGTCTCACTCACATCCACCCATTTCAGTCGCTATATCATTATGCGTGGCTTTTTCAGTCTAGTTGACCGTTTTGAATTCTAGAATTCGTTTTTCTTCTTGGAGTGGTGCTCATCATATCCCTTTGGCATAGATTCTCTACCATTTTTTACGAAGGTACGGTGGGGGGGGGGGGGGCGTGAGGGGTTGGTTTACCTAAAATCTGCGGTCAGTTATTTTTTTCCATCTTCAAGGAGGAGGTCGGTTAGAGAGTAGAGTGTATCTAAGGCGAGGTGAATAGGGTGGGTGCTTTGGAGGTCCACTACCATTTCCGTCTGCCATGTCAAGTGATTGTTCTCGATTACCAATGATAGACAGCTATTTAGATCATGTGATGATTTATATTTAATCTAAAAAGCTTAAATACATTCAACATGTAGAAAATATTGTTTCAGCAGAATTCCTTGATGGGTTAACACTACTCTCATACTACATTAGAAGTGTGTCATGTGGATAAATGACCCTCATTTGGGGAGAGGATAGAAAGGCGCAAGGAGCATCCTAATCACGGGATCCAGGGACACCATGTTGTGTTGTTATGGTAGCCCGTGTGAGCGGCCATGTTGCGACGTCATTCCCATAGGATATATGATGTAAGTGCGCGTGCGCAGCGCGTGCAATTAGGTGACACGTGTTTTCGTCGTCTATTCTGTATACTGGAGACCGCCATCTTGTTTTTTATGGTAGCGCGTGGTTGCTATATGGACACAGTGACCTCTAATAGAACGAGGATATGTTTTGAGGATAAGTTCGATGGGACGGGAGTACAATGAATACCCAAATGAGAACGACAACTATTTATCTGGCTCGGATTCGCGAAGAAAGCTCGTTTTCTATGTTCTTGGCCTTCCCCTGTTCCGGCTTCTTCCAGAATCCTCGTTTCTAACGGACACGGACCTGCCAGAGTAGAGGGCTATGTGACCTTATAAATGTGGTGTTCGATTGTACTAGAGTATTTTTACTAAGAGTGGTCTTGCAGGCAAAGCCTCGTTTCCACTCTGTTACATGATTTTATTAGGTACGGATTCTTCCAGAATCCACGTCTTTATGTGGCTTGAATTCTGTGTAGAAACCTTCTTTTTGACCATCTACTGCACATTCTTAATCTATTTAAGTACCTGGCTATGTCCTTGTTTAAACAATATTTATTCATGAATTATAATATTATACATACAGGTAAATGATAATTGTATAATGTTCATGGAGACTTGTAATACAGGTGTATGCATAAAGGTATTTCAACATAGTTGATATACAAGTTGTATGGGTGGGATTCAGCTAAGGCTATGTTCTTATCATTAGGTCTAGTTCTAGCTAGGTTTGTCACTCTCCCGACTGACATTTGGCACCCTTTTTCATCGCACGAGGCCACGAGGACCATGAGGAAATTCCTTATTAAGGCACAATCTGCCATTAATCATATCCTCATCTAGGTATCTGGGGATCACCAGTGCCAGTCGATGGGGACTGATAAGGACCACTGGATAGAAGTCTTTGGGAAGTAGTGGAGACCAGTCTTTGGGGACTACTGCCTACTACTAATATCTACTACTGACTATTACCGCTACTACTACTACTGCCTACTACTACTACTACTACTACTACTACTACTATTACTACTACTACTACTACTGCCTACTACTACTACTACTACTACTACTACCTATTACTACTACCACTACTACTATACTACTACTACAACTACTAACCACTACTTCTACTACATCTCTTGCTACTACTACTACTACTACTACTACTACTACTACTACTACTAGTACTACATCTTTTGCCACTACTATCAACTACTACTACATTTCTTGCTACTACTATCTACTACTACTACTACATCTCTTGCTACTACCATCTACTACTACTACATCTCTTGCTACTACTCCTATTACTCTACTACTACTATATTTATTTATTTATTAGTGTTTAAGGTCACATACTTATGCACAATGGCTAATCATGACGGTGACTGTTTTACGGGTGGAGGAAACCGGAGTACCCGGAGAGAACCACCGAGCAACGACGTGCAGCTGCTAGCTCCCCAACATCGTAACTCCGCACTGCAGTACAGGCAGGGTTAGATTGGTTGAAGACATGCGTACCGTCGACGTGTAGTACGCCTTAGTACACGGCGTCGTCGTGCCCCCATGGAACAATCGGGAGTTAAGTAGCTTGCCCAAGGACACAACGCGGGGTCTGAGTTGATCGCTCAGACGGTCACCCATCCAACGATTAACCGGGCTCGACGTTGCTTAACTTCGGTTATCTGACGAGAACCGGTTACCGCAACGCCACCGCGCCCCCTCTACTACTAAAACTACTACTACTACTACTACTCACTATCTACTGTCTATTATCAAGTATCTACTGTCTACTACTATCTTCTAAAATAGACTACTACTACTACTATCTACTACTGCTACTACAATCTACTACTGTCCACCAGTAATATCCTCTACCCACCAGCACTATCACTAGTACTATCCTTTAGTACTATCTACAAGTACTATTCACCAGTATTATACATTAGTACTATTCACGGGTACTATCCACCCAGTACTATTACCCAGTACTACTCTCTAGTGCTACCTACTAGTACTATGTACAACTACCACTTCTAGTATTATTACTACGTGCAAGTACTACTACTACTGAAACTAGTACTAGTATACCTACCAATACCAGTTGTAGTTCTATTACAACTACTACCAATAACAATAATACTAGTTACTCTACCAGTGCTAGTAGTAGTATTACTACCAGTACTAGTACCACTAACAGTAGTACTAGTACACATATCACTACTAGTACTAGTACCCCTAACAGTACTAGTACCACTAACAGGAGTATTAGTACCAGTACACCTATCACTACTAGTACTAGTACCGCTACGACTACCAGTACTAGCACTAGTACCACTGTCGGTACTAGTACTAATACAACTACTAGTACTAGTACACTTGCACTACTCATACAAGTATCATTAACAGTACTAGTAAAACTACTACCAGCGAGTTGTAGTACTACTACTGATACAACTACCACTATTACTACTATACTTAGTACACCATCCACTACTAGTTCAACTACCACTACCAGTAGTTGTGCTAGTACCCCTACCAGTACTATTACTAGTACCAGTACTAATGCCACAACTAGTACTAATATCACTAACAATACTTGCACTAGCACAACAACTACTCCTAGTACAAATACTACTACTAGTACTATTACTGGTACAACTACCACTACTACTACTAGTACTAGTACACCTATCATTACTAGTACTATCACCACTACGACTATCAGTGCTAGCACTAGTACCAGTATCACTGTCAATACTAGTACAACTACCACCACTGGTACTACTAGTCCCAATTAATACACCACTATTACCATTACTTCTGAACCAGTCCAGGGCCGACGAGAGGGAAGGCCGGTGTGGTGACACCAGGGCCCGTCGTTATTGGATCCGGCCGATTTTCCCGAATTGTCTAAGAGTAGGATTCTGTTACGTGCGGGTCCTTCATTGTACGTCAACGTTTGACGTGCAGTGAATGGCCCGCGCGTAAGAGAATCCTGCAATCTCGATGTATTGCTAACGCACGAAGTTACAAACGTTCACTTTCAGTTTTAGAAGCTTTGCGGATAAATAACTATCACAAGATTGAGATTTGCCACATAGAAAGTTAAAAACAATGTCTCACCCAGAACTAATAGAATTTACACTTCAGTAGCAGCCAATGAGATCGATGTTCCTTCACACCGGGTAAAAGTTATATAAAAATCATATAATGTCAACAATAAGATACCCCTCCCCCCCCCCTCCACCCTCCTTTAAAGGTAGACGCGTAAAGCGGGAGATGGGGGTGTGGGGGACCTTTAGTGATCCGTCAGGGCCGTATTAAATATTATAATTGAAGACAACACGCAGGAGACACGTCCTTGAATATCATACTTCAGCACCTGTAAGTTACCTTGACAATTTATTCTGTTATCATGGAACCTCAAAAGCACAACATTATCATATATAATTGGCTAACTTTGAATTTACATTAAGCCACAAATGCAGAAAGTGGCATTAAACACCAGAAAATGCGCACATCACATAAAAATCATAAAAATACCATTCCTCGCCGTTTTGAATTCATGAAATGATGTTTGACCCGCAAAACGCCCTTAAACGTACGATAAAACGATTAAAAATCGATAAGATGTACTCAAACTATGATTTGAGTCAACCCAAAAAAAATTCAAATTTTGTTGAAAAATTGTTGGTTTTCATGGATGTTTATTACACTACTGGTTAAGTTTATTGCACTACTGATTATTACACTACTGGTTGATTTGTATTTCACTCCTGGTTGGTTATTACACTACTGGTTAATTTTTACTACACTACTGGTTAATATTACATTACTGGTTGATTATTACACTACAGGTTATTACAGGCCATAACGCCGAATATATTAAAATGTTTCCGCTGACCACTTAATAAAAGTAATAAATTCAACATACAAAAAGTATTCTCAATTTTCGAATAGCATTCAACCGGAATTGCCCACCGTGCAGGATTATAAGAGAAACATGAGGGGGAGCACGGGAGACACGTGGCCCCAAATTTTCCAGAAATAGTCGAGGGAGAGAGGGGGCAATATTATCGTTACCAACACATTTTTTCACCACAGTACCACCACGAGCGAATCAGTGTGCGGTCCGCCAAGCCTCAAAGGCAGTTACCTGAACCTTTTATTTCTCTTTTTGGTTCCCGCCGATATAATCTTATGAGGAATTACCAGGAAAGTGTGTGGCGGGGGTGGGGGTGGGGGTGGCAATCTCCTTACTCTTAAAATGTGACACGAAAATTCCCTCCTTTGATTTGTCTTTTCTACGGCATTTAATCGTTAAAGTTCAACACCATTAATCATTGTGTTCCCACCATGCCACTAAGGCACATGGCCCACCACTCATACAGTTCAGATCCCATGGACTGGTCACTTTCCACGGGTGAGCAATATTTCCACGGACGCAATAATATTAGATTCCAAACACTAATTATAGGAATAATCATCAAAAATTTAATTAATGAAGCACGGTTTACATCACGATGCTTCATTAATTGAAATTCTGCTGATGATGATTTTTATTACCGAGGAAACGCATGTGTGGACATCACTGCCCACACGTAGATTATAACCAATCCACGCAGACAGATATATCAGTGTGTGGGCACTTCTATGACCGCGCCCCTTCCCCAGGTTCGGTATGCCTTGAATGCCATTCATTCCAATAAGTGGGCATTGAAACGGGATCAAGTGACAATATGTGCGATTTCATGGTAACTACCAAAAAAACCCCACAAGTTTCTTGTTACTTTTTTATGAGGGGGAGGGCGTCTCGTTCACCCAGCAGCTATTGTTCAAGGGGAAAGTGTGATAATCTTCCACAACAATTATTTACCGATTACAGGCCGTTTATGATTTCCTCACATAGTAAAGGGGAGCGCGGTGGCTCAGTGGTAGACTGTTGGACTTCTATGCTGGAGGTCCCGAGTTGGATCCCCGTCCGGGACGACCCGCATTGTGTCCTTGGGTAAGGCACTTTATCCCGGTCGCATACATGGGGGCACGATGGCGTCGTATACTAAGGCGTAATGCACGTCGACGGTGCACATTTCTTAAACCTCTGTAACCCTGCTTCAGCGAAGCTTGAACAGAGTTAGAATGTTGTGGAGCTGAAAGTTGCTCGTCGATGCTCGGTGGTTCTCTCCGGGTACTCCGGCTTCCTCCACCCGTAAAAACTGTCACGGTCACGATTAGCCATTGTGCATAAGTATGTGACCTTAAACACCAATAAATAAATAAATATTACATAGTAATAAATAAATAATGATTATATTATTATTAAAATTTAATAAAACCCCGTTACATGTTAACCCTTTACCCAACGTAACGGCCAAAACCGGCCAGCGCTATTCTCAAAAATCGCCAATTAATTTTCACTATTTTTTTCATTTTTTGTCTCAGAAACATAGGTTATGACCCCTCGTTGGAACGAGCTCGTCGAGCTCGTTCCAACGAGGGGTCATAACCTATGTTTTTGAGACAAAAAATGAAAAAAATTAGTTATTCAAGAATTTTTTTTGCAAGTGTCGTCTGCTTTTCACGTTAGGTAAAGGGTTAACCCGAGTCCAAATGCGTCAGAAGTCCCAATTTTCATTCCTGAATAGTCCTTTTAAAGTGATTAGTCCTATTATCTATTCAGGTTGGATACAATTCATAATAAATTTAGAAATGTTTGGATGGAAAACGGCTGTGAACAAACTGAACTTGCGATTCCATTTTCCAATGTCGTTCATTTGATTTGGATGTTTGTGATATTTGTCGAATTTGCGGTTTAGCAAAGTTAATCAGGGACAGTCAACATACGACTTTTAAAGTCATTTTTACGTTACATGGCCAGCACTGACAACTCATCCACTGAGTTCCAATGTGTTCTATTTGCCTACTGGCACATAGAACATATTGGAACTCAGGAGACGAACTGGCTGTTCTTTAAAACAAAAACTTTTAAAAATGAATCGTTTTCTTCATGAAATAATCCGTTGTATAAAATATTTAAGCTTTTTTAGTAAATTGTCAGCGAGAACATGAAAATAAATAGGCCATATTCGAGTTCCTCGTAAAAGGTTGAAACGAATTAACAGAATCGAAGAAAAAGTTCCGGACAAACTTGAGAATGATGCAATGAACAGAATCTTTAAAACAGACCAATTTTGTTTAAGTATAATTATATATATATATAGCACAATTCGCAAATGAACAGAGGGCATCACCACTTCGAATGTTTTTGTGGAGGCAGAATTTCGTTCCGTATACTGGCCCGAATCTTTTTGCATCTTCAACAACTTTCGATTTGTGTGACCTCATACATTTTTCCAGGTCTTAGATTGATAGGTTTAAAGTCTGTGCTTCATTTTCAAAGCTTTTGTTTATAAAGTTCAAACTTTCACATTTTCTTCACTTCTTCAATTGAGAAGTTTGTAACCATTGGGAACGTGGAAGATATATTATATAGACTGAAAACAGTACGTACAGTTAGATTTATGAGTGTAAAGCGAACCTTCCCTCGCGAAGTCTGTTACAATTTTTTTTGCAAATCAGAAATGGAAAGATAATATTAAACTCCGACGACGCCAAACTTCTATAAAAATCCAAATATAAATTAGTTTGGCAAAGTCCGGGTTTAATGTTATTGAACTAACAGGGCTCAAAATAAGCAGTGTCGCGTCGCTTTGTGCTATACAAAACTTGCAAAAAGCTACACAATATTCAATTATGTATAGAATTTTGCGATACAAGATCATCAACTGCAGCCTATTAACTCTGGTATACAAAAACAGCTATGTAATTTTTATAAAATGCTATTCATGTTTTGGAAATGTGTAACATTTTGCTACGCAAAGTAAAAAAGTTATTTTGAGCACTGTGAACTAAAGAAGCCAGTCTAAAAAATGAAGTGAGGGATGAAATGTTTTTTTCTGCTGCCCTTGGTAGGAGAAAAACATTTCGTCTGCCACTTCATTTTTCATTTTGTCCCCTGTAACAACCAGTAGTGTAATAATCAACCAGTAGAGTAATATTAACCAGTAGTGTAATAAAAATTAACCAGTAGTGTAATAAACAACCAATAGTGTAACACAAATCAACCAGTAGTGTAATAACCAGTGATGTAATAAACTTAACCAGTAGTGTAATAAACATCCATGAAACTCAACAATAATTTTTCAACAAAATTTGAACATTTTTGGGGGTGGCTCAAATCACAGTTTAAGTACATCTTATCGATTTTTAATCATTTTATCGACCGTTTAAAGGCATTTTACAGATCAAACATCATTTCGTGGGTTCAATACGGCGAGGAAAGGTATTTTATGATTTTTATGTGATGTGCGTATTTTCTAGTGTTTAATGTCACTTTCTGCATTTGTGGCTTTACGTAAATTCTCTCTCCAAATGAGGGTCATTTATCCAGACTTCTAATGTAGTATAAGTGTAGTTTTAACGCATCAAGGAATTCTGCTGAAACAATATTTTCTACATGTTGAATGAGTTCAAGCTTTTACATTAAATGTAAATCATCACAGGATCTAAATAGCTGTCTACCATTGGCAATCGAGAACAATCATTTGGCATGGCAGACGGAAATGGCAGTGGACCTTCAAAGCACCCACCCTATTCACCTCGCCTTAGATATCCTCTACTCTCTTACCGACCTCCTCCTTCAAGATGGGAAAAAACATTAACATACACTGATCAAATCTGAATAATCTGCAACTGAGTTTTGTTTTGAACACTTTTTTTCAATTCAACCAAACTGACTCATGTTGAATTACCCTACTGAATTCAGCTATTAATATACTTTAAACAAAATATAGCTCACCTCTCCACATGTAAAAAGTAAAAACTGGCATATTAATTTTGATTAGTTTATATAAAATGTAAACTTAACTAAAATCAACAAAAACATATTCAACCATGACTTGGTTAAGAAGTTAACTCTATGAAAAAATTAAGATATTTGTAAATCGAAAATGTTGTGATAAAATAAAACCTTGAATACAAAGTAAAACAGTGGAAAAATAAACTGAATCTCTTCAAAATCAACAAAAATGAAACAATCGTATATCTCAAACAGTTTATATAGCATTGAGGGAAGATGCGTCTTTATGAGTTGAAATATCCCAGACTGGTGAACATAAGATTAACCCTTTACCTAACGTAACGGCCAAAACCGGCCAGCGCTATTCTCAAAAGTCGTCAATTAATTTTCACTATTTTTTTTCATTTTTTGTCTCAAAAACATAGGTAATGACCCCTCGTTGGAACGAGCTTGTCGAGCTCGTTCCAACGAAGGGTCATAACCTATGTTTTTGAGACAAAAAATGAAAAAAATTAGTTATTCAAGAATTATTTTTGCAAGTGTCGTCTGCTTTTCATGTTAGGTAAAGGGTTAAGTTCTGAATATGTCAGATATGTCTTGATTCAAGCTGATTGCTTTATTTTACATTTTATTTGACATTCGCCTCTGCACCACTGATTTCAACCCTCACTCAGCTTCAGGTATCACAACTCACATATAGTGATGTCAGCATTGCCTCGGATATAGGATACATTAACTTTGAGCATCATATTATGTAACAAAGGTATATGGTGCTAATAAAGAATTGCAGGGTGTAGAATGTGTCTCATAAAATATTTCACCTAAACACAATTTATATGTCAAATCTCTGTTTTAATAACTTTGTTAAACCATTTTACATGGATTTATAACATGAGGTTGAATTTCAATTTAGAATTACTTCCCTTGTATTAGTTTCTGCAGAACAAACTAAAATTTGGGAATGCACAATAGCACAGAAAACGGACCATTGATAATTGGCCAAGTTTCGGCAGTGTTTTGAGCTGCGGAATAAAATATGGGAGGGGTGGAAAAAATTTACAGGTTTGGGGTGGTGGATCCCTGGCAGGCGGAAAAAATATTTTAGACCCTGTGTCTGCAAATTTTTCCAGACCAATCCCCCCCCGCACCCCCCCCCCCCCCCCCCCCCTGTTAGGAATCTAATATTATTGCGTCAGTAGAAATATTGCCCATCCACAGAAGGTGACCAGTCTACGTCGTCCGTACTGGAATCTCTTCCGTACTCATACAAATATCAGATATTGATATTTGGAGAGCTCTAAAAGAGAGCTTTCCAAAACCCAATTTCAGGTACAGTTCTAATTTTAGGTACAGTTATCGTCAATAAAAGAAACGAAGATATATTTTTTCTTTCGCACATCCTTCATCGATTTGACTACTGATACTGAAGATGCAAAAGCTTGACATTGCATGGTATGCAGTGAAGCCGCACACATAGATTTATATACCAAGTCAAAAGTGCGGGTAATGACTTTTCATTTACATTTGGATTGGGACACGTCACACGATATCTCTGTTCAGAGTTCTAAGTAATATTTTGGTATAAATGGTATTTACGCCTCCAATTTGTATTTGCAATTGCGCATTCATAGCTGACAAGTTTCGACATGTAAAATACTTACGGAAAAGTTAGCCCCCCTTAATTTGCAAAGGCTGTCAGTAAATAATTTAACACTAAATGTACGGGAATTTTATATAAAAATTGAAATTTCGAAATGTTTGTGAATTTGTATTGTATTGTTGATGTGCGCTTCGTTTCACAAACTTCGGGCATTTTCCTGTAGAGTAATAAAAAAATTCATAAGATGGCTCGTTACACCGCCTGGAAATAAGCCGGTGTGACAGGAATGGAAGTCCGTAGGAACGTTAGTCCCTCTGGACTATTATTCCGCGGAATTATAGTCCTAGGTCTAACATTTCTAGGAATAGTAGTCCGGCGGACTACTATTCCTAGAAATGTTAGACCTAGGACTATAATTCCGCGGAATAATAGTCCAGAGGGACTAATTTTCCTACGGACTTCCATTCCTGTCACACCGGCTCTTT
Source organism: Pictodentalium vernedei (assembly GCA_031216915.1). Lineage (NCBI taxonomy): Eukaryota > Metazoa > Mollusca > Scaphopoda > Dentaliida > Dentaliidae > Pictodentalium > Pictodentalium vernedei. The sequence goes on along the minus strand of CM062297.1, from coordinate 247,422,418 downwards.
ACCAAGCCTGGAAATAAGCAAACTGTCACATGGAGAATTGGGACCCCAGGGGGAGAATTTACTTATGCTGTCCCATAAAGTGGGGTTGCTTATGCTATCCCACGCAGTTGGCCAATTTATCCTCTGGGTACATCTTTTTGTTTGGGCTTGAGACCTTTATGCATACTGAGGTTCAAAGGGGGTAAATTTAGCGACGCTACCCTGCTGAGTAGGGTAGCATCACCAAATTCACCCTGAGAGTACCTTATTTTACAGATGACAGTCTGTTTATTTCCAGGCTTGCGCTTTACATTTGTTTCCTAATCAGGTCGAACGTTTGACTATTATTCTCAATTGAAACCCATTTAAAAATCAGAAAATGGCGTTTTCACCATCTTTTAATGTTGTGTTACTTTTTTCTGTTCATTATATCCACAGTGTGTGCATCGTAACGTTTTACTCAGATACTGACCGGGAGCATGGTGGCTCCATGGTTACGAAATTAGACTTCAAACCGAGAGGTCCACGGTCGATCCCCGCTATGGATAACTGTGTTGTGTCCTTGGGCAAGGAACTTAACGCGCTTGCCCACGGGGTAGTGTTGTGTGCTAAGGTGTGCTGCACGTCGATGGAGCACGTGTCTTCAACCAATGCTAACCCTGCTTGTGCGGAGTTGGTACTTTGGGAAGTCAGACAGTTTCTCACCCCTGCTCGGTGGTTCTATCCGAGTACTCGGGCTTCCTCTGACTGTAATGTCCGACAGCAGTGACCCTGGCTGTCGAGAGCGTAGTTAACCCCCAATAAAAAGCTACTTTACTTTTCTAGAATATAAAAGTCTGGAGGTGATATTTGTGAATTTTTTCCGGAAAGCATTAAAACTTGTAAATTACTGTAAACACACATTCGCTAAACAAAGAGCCAAAGTGGACAATTAGTGTTGGTACGCGTGATACTGACAGATAATCTTAACCCTTTGAACCCGAGTGGCCTTTTTTCCGGTCAGGAACATGATACGTCATTAAATAGAATGGCTGTTCAGTAAATGTGTGGGGGAGACCAATCAATATTTTCAACGTGCAGCCCCGAGGCTGCACGTTGAAAATATTGATTGGTCTACCCCAAATAATGAATATGGACTCTTCTAATTTGTGCCATTAAACTGGCATGGAATATACCACCGGTGTTCAAAGGGTTAATGACGGGTTATTAGTGAACAAGTTGCTTCTAACGGACTTGCCATAAAAAACAAGTTTCATTTTGTTACTTTTAATAAACGAAAACACCAAATAGCTCCGCGAGTTGTCTCTTGTTTTTCTTTATTAAAAGTAACAAAAGGAAACTTGGTTTTATTTTCTACTGATGTCATTGGTTTTTCCTCATCAACTACTTACTTTTTGACTTTCCACGCTTATCTAATAATTTTAGGGCGAAAACGTTATCGAAATCGATTGTCCTGACGATATAAGTTTGGGATGTTTCCATTTGGAAACTTGTGCAAAATATATGGAAAATTCCTGCAGTTTTTGGGGTGGGTTCCAGTTATCCCTTGAGGGACTGTGAAGGAATATCACCTAGATTTCCTTCCTGAGCTCGTTTCAATGAGGGAAAATAAGCTATATTTTTCCCCATTAGGCTGGATAAAGAGTTAATGCCTATATGCGTCTTGTCCTGAGCTACGGTTTTGTTAGAATTGAAGAATGCATTTACAAGATAACTAGGATGCAATTATGAAAGACTAAGCCTTCAATACAATAATTTATGCCGTAAACACGAAAATCATTTCAACATCAGAGGAAAATATTGTGGAATAATATATCGTCATTCTGAGATGAAACATTATCGTGTGAGTATACAAGTTTTGAATATATGAAGCAATTTTCTGCACGCCAAAAGGGTGTATCGGCTTTGTGGGAGGTTTATATCACCCTTGCGTCGCTATCGACCATTTATAAGAATTGCCACTTTGGCAGAAATGAAAGTATCAATGAGGACAAGGTTGTACAGGTAATCCATGCTATTCGTACAACAGGTACTATTTTCTAGGTCATTGATTGGGTTGGCAGAAGCATTCGTTTCAGTTTCTATTCCTCGGGCCTTGACTACGGGAAAACTGTACTTTGCGACGTGACGATACTTACGTAATGAATTCAAACGTGGTGAATTTAACGAAAAAGCCTAATCCGTTCAACATTGGCGCCCTGGAAGAGCTGTTGGATTAAATTATTACCGAGCCTCGCCCCAGATTTTTTGCTTTTTATATCGTCTACTCGTTCACTACCATTTTATTCTTCATGCAAAATTTTATGCACACCGCCCGTTTGAAAGGGTTAAGTATTGAAAAATTGAACCGAGTCTCAACTATAAATACCCACTTTGCTAGAATATTTTTGCGATTGTCTCCCCATTATTACTGCCGAATAACACGGCTAATTAAACCGAATCACGTCGATAGATGCGATAATCCGAACATTGTCAGGATGATAAGCTGAAACTTCACTGATCTCTGAAATGTCAACAGATATAAAAAGAAACAACTCCTTTCTCAATGTGAAATGGAACGAGGATGATAAACACTTTTATTATAAGCTAAACGATAGATTATCGAAAACATTGCACAAAGAGAGAAATAGTATCCCCCACTGTGAAGATATAAAACTTTTCGCTTTCACGGTATCAGTTAAAACGACGGCTTCCAACGCACCACTTCAGGGTGACTACGAGTCAAATTATCACTGGAAATTATCAGTTTGTTCCAAAACGTATAATGAAAGGAAAATCTAGTGGTTTTGAGTAAATACCGATCATTTCCAGCAATAAAATTCAACACGTATTCACCTTGAATTGATGCATGAAACCCGCCAGCTGAATCAGATCGCAGGACGCTACCTGTTCCGAGTATCAATGTGTGCTGTTTACTTTCATGCATCAATTCAAGGTTGAAACGACTGGAATTATCGATAGGATTGGAGTGATCAGATTTTTATAAAAAGCGTATAATAAAACGAAAATCTAGTGTTTTTGAGTGGGTACCGAAAATTATCTCACTCGTGACCGAGACAAATGGTCATTTTCGCTAGTGAAGCGCTCGCGAAAAATAAACTTTTGTCTCGGTCACTCATGAGAAAATCTTCGGTATTCACTCAAAAACACTAAATATCCTCTATATGTTTTGCTTGTTTCCCTTTAATGCACAAAATTCAATCTTTGCTTGTTATGAAACGATGTCAGACTAGGTTTTGTACAGACGGCAAGTATAAGAATTTGTAATTGATCAGGATGCAGTAAGCCGTTTTTCAACATTTTACATCGCGTCCTGCAGGAAGAAACGAACGTACTAAACTTAAAATAAAAGTTCTAAAACATCACACAAACGATTTAAATCATATATCGTTGCAAAGTATTTGTCATGAACTTCATGAATTAATGTCCGACTATTCACAAAATATCAATTTTGTTTTAAATTTCAACTTTAATTATTTTCGAAGCGCAACTCGGATTTCCACGCATGCGTACCAGGGAGATATAAAAAGTTGCTCATTTTGCACATATGGCTACTAACAATTGATAAACCCTGATCATAATGTTTATTGCAACAAACGAATTCCCATGTATTTATAAAAGATAATATTGTTAATTAAAATACATAACATGTTTTATATCTACATTCTAAAACCAGTTGGGATTTATTTATTTATTTATTTATTTATTTATTTATTTATTTGTTGGGGTTTAACGACACTTTCGACAGACAGGGTCACCTCGTGTCGGACAATTTTACGGGTGGAGGAAGCCGGAGTATTCGACCAGTTGGGATAAAATTGAACCTAAATCAACTGGGTCGAGTGAATATGAGCCCAATTGGGTTCATATTCACTCACCCCAGTTGATTGGTATTGATTTTTACGGAAGTATTTTAAAGTGTACTGTGTTCAAGAACGGTTCTACAATACCACACGTGTCGTTTTTATTGGCGTGTTATGTAGTTGGGTTAATATATTTTCGGTGCGGAATTTCCAGTCGAAAACTCAATTTGGAAAAGATGGATCCATGCGCGCAGACAAAACTTTGATTATAAAGAGGCAACATGATAGTAATCGTTTCATTAACCCTTTACCCAACGAATCGCCCGCATCCGCCTGCGTAATATGCAAATTCAGCAGTTGAAAAAATATTATTTTTCAAAAAATTTCAACAAAACCATATCATGTGACCCCTCGCTGGAACGAGCTCGTTCCAATGAGGGGTCACATGATATGGTTTTGTTGAAATTTTTTGAAAAATTTAAAAAAATGATATTTAAAATAATAAATTTTGATATCGTCTGCGTTGAGTAAAGGGTTAACATGTCAGGCAAGATAAGATAGATCATGGATCATACACTTAACTCGTAACCCGCTGAGTATTTTCAAGATATGCACGCAGACAAGAACTTTAATTATAAAGAGACTGCATGATAAGAATCGTCTCATTAACATCACAGGTGCTCGGCACAAGCTGAGAAATCGAAATAAAAATCATATCTGATAGCATTTTTGAATCGATGCTGGCGTGGCCCCATTAACGGTATAAAAATAATAACAAGGTACATAAGTCGCTTTTCGAAAACGATAGCACTCATCTTCATTACACCCCTCAAATTTGATTAAAACAACGTATCCAGCAGTACGCGGTGTCAGTGCTAAGGGGGCAGAATAGGCTTTATAACGGTGTATTACACGACCGTTGGTTGTTTTTGTGTTGTTCGTAATAACAGGGAGAAGCTGCTGAAAAGGCCGAAAAACATTTAGTCGGACAACTTGCTGTTCAGTGGGGAGTGGGTTACGAGTAGGGCTGGGCGGTTTTGAAATTTGCATTTCGGTCCGGATTCGGTTTTGTACAAAAACTCAGTTTTCGGTTTTTCTAAATATATTGTAGAAATCCACATTTTAGAGGGTAATGTACACATAAAAAGTGAATGTGTTTGTCATCCAAGTCATGAGGCTCAGTCAACGTGTTGAGTCACTCGGGTTACTCAGAGTTCACCACTCTTCTCAGCTAATGGACATATTGTGGTGGGCTACTGCTGTGGGCTACAGTGGTGGAGCCATGGGGTATCTAGGGACACAAGTCACCCCCCAAATCCCACTTGCTCCTCCCATCCCCAAATTTGAAAATATTCTTTTTGATTCCCTGCCCTCAGTACAAGTACAGTACCCTCAGTCCTGAGATTCCCCCGCCCACCAAACTCTTCACCAGCATGGTCCCCCTGGGATTTCAAACCATTGCCTCACCACTGGAGGATCTGCCTTGTTCTGTCAGTGAGATTTGGGGCCTTGTCAAAATGCAAAAATTTACAAGAAAAGCTACATTTTAGCAACATTTCCTTATTTTTTAAGGAGTTGCTAAGCTCTCACCCTGGTTTTGGTGGATAATATGCAATTGTTGTATTTATTTCGGTAATTATCACATCGCTTCAAAATAGACTGCCCTGTGTTTCTTAATGGTTCCTGCTTCAAAGGACAGTGGAATAAAAGGAACAGAAATCATATTTCTTGTGATTTTGATAACTATTATTGAAGTAAGTCGTGATATACGAATCACTTTTATTTGTAACTCACTCACTCCAAAGTTTCCACAATATCTCTCCTAATTTCGATTGTAGAGGTTCGTTTCTGACTTTGATTTAGCCCAAACATAGAAAATGGGCGAAGTGAGCGGTGCCAAGATGAAGATATTGTCACTTCACATCGCCCTCTTGGCTGATCCCAGCGTTGATTTCATATCAGTCAAGATAGACGATTGATGTTTTTGAAGGGAGACGGCTGAATAATGGGATTTGAAAGGTTGCAATATTGCATCTTGGGATTCGTTGTGTACACAAAATGCACTTGGGGAAACACGTGTTGATTATAACATCTGAATATTGGGAATGCAGCTTTAACTTGACACTTGACAGTTTATACCTGACACACCTGCAGTTCTGCGCGGTTCCTTAAGGTAAGTTCAAATAGTATACAAACAATTCGCAATAAGCTTAAAAAAAACTTTCAATGTTACCTGCCATTCATTTAACAGGATATGTTCTATTTTCATTTAACCATTTTATTGTTGACAAAAAACAGAACTGCCAATGCGCAGCGTTATCTCTGGGCATGTGACTTCAAAGAACGTGCCAGAAGTCGGTTAATTAACATAATTTACTCGTCATTTTTCCCATGTGAACTTTTGATGTTTTAAAACTCAATAAACTGTATGTTTATCTCCAATCTACTTTATTACGCGCCGTCTGCAGATGATTTTGGGTCAAAGATAATTTATATTACTTCTACACCATATATTGTCAGGTAACATTCAATACCTATTTGGTCGAATATGAGTGAGCCTGTGCCCAGTTCATTAAATTTACTTAACGATTCTTGAATCGCATGTGTGGATTCTTACGTAAGACTTTTTAATTTTTCTTATTCCTTCTGGTGGTGGTTCTGTAGATATCGTTTAAGATATAAGAAATTTGCTACCACTATTTTTTTTTTTGGGGGGGGGGAGGGATTTGTTGTGAGTCCTCTCGAAGATAGCATAAACGGCACATTTACCTTTGCCTGACATTTTAGTCGTTCATACGTGTTTTTTTAATTTTTAACTTGAAAACTCATCAAGCTAACGGCGACCATCGAAAGGACACAATTCGCACAATAACACCCCCATTCTGATATTGACTACTATTCATGCCGAGAAAACCATGCATGAAAAAAGCTCGTCTAAATATAACTCAAGAAATCATTGGTTAAAAAGATTCAATTCACAATTGGAAATTCAATGTTTCCAACGTCTACTTATTTCAATGGCAAGAGAAATCATCTCTTGGGTAGGACTATCCGCCTGTTAAATCGTATCGCATGCATACCAGAAATGAGATGATCTTATTATCATCATGTATTTTGTCTGTTTTCTCATAAGTTATTAGTAAATTGCAGCATAATTTCAGACTTTGCTGTCAAATAGAAGAGATTATTGCATGAGCCTAAGCTAACATAGCAAACAGAAGCACATATCTGATAGAAGACGACTTCAGCAATGTAGTAACCGGCTAGAGAGAACAGCGAATAAAGTTCAAGCCATGTTGGTCTTTTTTAACCCTCTACCTAACATGAAAAGCAGACGACACTTGCAAAAAAAATTCTTGAGTAACTATTTTTTTTCATTTTTTGTCTCAAAAACATAGGTTATGACCCCTCGTTGGAACGAGCTCGTTCCAACGAGGGGTCATAACCTATGTTTTTGAGACAAAAAATGAAAAAATACTGAAAATTAATTGACGATATTTGACAATAGCGCTGGCCGGTTTTGGCCGTTGCGTTAGGTAAAGGGTTAATTTATTCTGTAGACTTCCCTGCAGTCTTCTTCACAAAGTGGTCACCATAATACAATATGAAGTGAGGGACTTTCCACAAAAACTCGGTGGGTGTAATCCCATCCGGTGGATATATCGGGTACTTGGGGAATGAAGTGCCCACTAAAGCATCAGCGGAGTGGAATTTCCATCCAGGCGAATAAACGTGGGAACGCACATGCAATGTTTCAATCCATGGGCATCCAAGTTCAGCCAATAGTTTTTTGTCTGAAAAAACTGCGTATGCCCCTTGTGTTTTTCTCAAAAAAATATCTATGTTGGATTATTCACCTTGTCTGTTTTAGTAGCAACCCACAACCCACGAACTGTATAATTTCTAAGAACAAAGTAGAAAACTGACTGCGAAACTTGCAGTTAATGGATCACCGGGTAAATAAATGAGGGTGCAAAATCTTCCATTTTGATTTATTACTGCCAATATAAAAGCGGAAAGAGAATTTCGACCGGATTGCGACTAGTTCGCTGATCCGGTTGACCCCCTCTGTCCTCATTCCCGCGTGTATGATTCGCTTTTCCGACCAACCGAAATATGTCAGCCGATTTAATCTAAATATACCATAAACATTCATTTCCTTGAATGAACGCAACAGAGAAGTTTTCAATGTTTTACCTAAACTGCCAAAGTCTAAGTGTCCATTGGGACTCCATAAATGTACTTCTGGCTAATCTGCAGGACTCCGAAAATGTTTTTAACATTATAGGATTAACCGAAATTTTTCGAATCCCGTCGAATGTATCTTATTATTTAGAAGGCTATCATCCACTCATCCATAAGACATGACCGGAGGGAGATATGGGCGAGGCGGTATTGGTATCTATGTGAAGGAGGGTCTTACGTTTACAATACGAAATGACTTGTCTGTCTTCATTCTCCATGTAATCGAGTCCCTATTTGTCGAAATTAAAGTAAATAATACTAAACAAATTGGTTGGGGTCATATATAGACCTAATACTCAACCAAAAGCTGATATAGATCTTTTCCTTGCAAAACTAAACGAAATAACAGATCAAATTAATCGTGAAAATAAAGAAGCGTATATTTTGGGCGACTTTAATATTGACTTATTAAAAACTAGTTCTCATTCTAAAACCCAAAAGTATCTTGATCTTATGGTCAGCCAGGGATTCATACATCGTATCACCAGACCAACTCGGATAACCAGTCATCAGCAACTTTAATAGATCATATCTTCTCAAATAATATTTCCTCTAACTGCCTTTCCGAAATAATTATCACAGATGTCTCTGACAATTTCGGTACATTCTTTGTAGAAAATAATGCCCCCCAAAAGGACAGACCAAAAATGACCTCCAAACGCAATTTCAGTGCTGCGAACCTGGCATCCTTCAGATCACTTCTGTCGCAAAGCGATGTTTCGCACATCCACGAAATAAGCTGCCCAGATATAGCATATGAGAGTTTTATGAATATCTATTCTACTGCTTTTGAAAAGGCATTTCCTTTGGTTAATGTCCAACTGAAGAAAAAATATATTAAAAGACAGTCATGGATATCCAAATGCCTTATGAAATAATCAAACACCAAGACAAAACTTTACAATAAAAAAATTAAATCCCGAACGGAACAAAATAAAAGAAATTATAAAAAACTACTGTAAAATTGTTAATAGAATTAAAAAGCAAAGTAAAGCAATGTACTTTAATAAAATATTAAATGAAAATAAAAGTAATTTGAGAGGAACATGGAAGATATTAAATGAAACAATAAATAAAGCAAAACATACTGCTAGTATGCCTTCTATCTTTGTCAAAGATAATAACCACGTTATAGATGATTCGCACGAAATAGCTTATGAATTCAATAACTTCTTTACAAACATAGGAAGATGCACCAGTGAAGAACTAATACAAACAGATAAATTCTTTAGAGACTTCCTGGATACTCCATACCCAAATAATTTTTTCATAACACCGGTTACCCCTGATGAAGTAATACATATTGTTAAACGTATGAAGTCAAAATACTCTGAAGACTGTGATGGTATTATGACATATCTCTTGAAGTACAGTATAAATATATTAGCCCAAAACAATTGCCCATATTGGTAATCAATCTTTTACCAGCGACGTTGTGCCAAACAGAATGAAAATCGCCAAAGTTATTTCAATTTTCAAAACCGGAAACGAAAATAAATTTAATAATTACAGACCGATAAGTATTTTATCCGCCTTCTATAAAATTTTAGAAAAACAAATGGCAAATAGAATGGTTAACTATCTGCACACAATTGATATTTTCAATCGACATCAATATGGCTTTAGAAAAAACATAGTACCATATACCCTGTTATGCAATTTCTAAGACATATTGGCATAGAAAATAACAAACCGACTAAAGACGTAACATTAACTGTATTCATATATTTTTCAAAAGCCTTTGATGCGATAAATCACAGCATACTGTTAAGTAAATTGGAAAGATATGGATTCAGAGGGATTAGCAATGACTGGTTCAGAAGTTACCTATCCAACAGAAACCAGTACACAAAATACGATGAATCTAAATCTGAAATGACTGAAATAACACGTGGAGTTCCTCAGGGCTCTATACTCGACCCCCTTTTATTCCTATTGTACATAAACGATATCTGTCGTTCAACATTGTTAAACCTGCTCTCTTTTGCAGATGATACAACATGTTACACATCTGGCCCTAATGCAAGTTCTTTAGCAATATTCATAAATAAAGAACTAAAGAAACTAAGCGACTGGTACTCAGCTAACCGGCTCGTGTTGTATGCAACTAAAACTAAGTATGTCGTTATAAACCCAACTCGTAATACGAGAGGCATAGAAACTCTGAACATACAGATACATGATAAAAATATAAAACGAGTAGGACAAAATAAAACAGAAAAATCACTGAAATTCCTTGGTATTAACACGGACGACAATCTTTCACGCAGTGCTCAAATCTCACAATTGTGCTCTAAAATAGGACGGATAAATTACGCTCTAAACAAGGTGAAAAAATTCTTGCCTCATACGGCTATGAAAACGCTATATTTTACCCTTATCCACAGTCATCTATTATATCGAATTCAAATATGGGGTAACGCACGAGCAATTAGAAAAATTCTTATCAGGCAGAGACGCTCACTTCGTATTATTAATAATTCTAGATATAATGCTCATACTGATCGCCTGTTTGCCAAAGATAAAATACTCAAAATTAACGATCTGTTCACACTCCAAGCTTGCATCTTCATATTCGATTGGGAAAAGGGGAACTTCCTTCGTCATTCCATTCCTTCATAACACAATCAGGGCACACCTCACAGAGAATTACAAGAAAATCAGAATTTCTACACATTAGTAGAACCCGTACTAGAGCACTAGAAAGGCTTCCAATCCATACGTTCCCTAAGTTATAGAATGAATTGGCCCTACAAATAAGAACTACTAGAAATAGAAAAATATTCAAAAGATTGCTAACACAAAAATTCCTTTCTCATTATACAAATAACGTAGAATGTGACAATCCTTATTGTCAAGATTGTAGGTTTAACAGTACCAGTTGATCCTATTCTTTCATAATTTTTCATAATTTTTTAATAAGTATGTAAATAATTGAGATTCTACGTAGTCACTTAAGGAATGATCGCTTCTTTTTGTCTATTTCTTGAGTTATGAACTCCAAAAAACAAAGTCCAAACTGTGTAAATGGGCGTAGCCCATTTACACAGTTTGGACTTTGTTTTTTGGGGCTCATAACTCAAGAAATAGACAAAAAGAAACGATCATTCCTTATAATTAAACGTTCGCGACCCAAATAAATAAATAGTGTTAGTCGTCCTCCACTTCAGCGAACAAAGACTTAAAAACTAAAACTGGTAGACAAATTATTTTTCTGGCATAAAAGAGGGCGCATATTATTGAAATGCGGGTAGCAATTGACACACTTCCCAAGTCAAATGCACTTATGTCATTAATTTTTTTATTGACCAATGAATTACGTAATGCAAAGAAAACGTCATAAGCCACGCCTCCCTCAAATTTCATTCAACTGTTCACTTCACGTAAAAGTTACGTTCCGTGGTAGGTGGAAGTAGGCCATCAATATTACATTGTATTTTGGTTTTGACCGTTTCCCGAGAACTGAAAAACACAGTTTGTAAAAGTGGAGTTAGATATAAAGCCAAATATTCTTCCTCAAATATAAAATCATTTTGATTTCCAAAAATTTCATTCAAATTAGCAATGTCAAAATTACCGTATTCGTCGTGACCAGCCATTGTTTACAATCGATTTGGGTAAAACGATGAACGCAGACGATCACCCAGTGTGCGTAAAAATTGAAATGTCAAATAAATACAGTTGTGAAGAAAAATAAAAATTGACCCACCACGGTTATTTAAATATTTTATAAATAACTTCATGGTGATAAATTAGTAATGTAAATTTATTTTTCATTTTCACATTTAGAACGTGCCAGTGTTCTAACTTCTATTGATTTAACACCATGTTGCAACTCCGAAGACTGGTATTTTAGGGGCGTGGCTGGGGGCGGACCTAATTGTGTTTTTTTCGGTTCACTGAGTTATGAAAAGAAAAAACAGAATCGTGTGAGCCAATCGTTTTATCTGAAAACGCATGAACCGAAAAAAAAGTTTAATTATTAAACCATTAAACTTCCTCTTCCTTTATTTCAAATTACATCCATGAAACAATGGCAAAGCTAAATCATATGTCTGCTATCTCGTCTTAGTAATAGAAACTCTGTCTGACACGCCAAGTCCGAAGCCCCTGATGTGAAAACAGAAAACATTAAATCCAACAGGTGTAATAATTCAGTTTCACAAATAACTATTCACTTATGGCTTGTGTGCAGTGCTGACAACTTGGCTAGCATCTATGGGAGATGGCAGGTAGATAGCCAATCTGGCTATGTCATCTCCCTATGGTATAGATAGTGATGTTGTTCTGTTTTATAAATGTATATATCACATGAAACGTCCTAATTTCGACGTAACAACCCATGTCGTATTTCCTGATTATCAACTGGTGTCTAATCGGCGCATGGTCCCATAGTAGCAGCATTGTATTCTTGTGCGTAGTTCACATGACGTCAATTACGACAACAGATGCAAGTAAAACGCATTCATGACGTCATGGTGTGAAACGTCTGAGCCAACGAACTGATTGTCGGTTGTTTTGGGAGAATTTAGCGACAATGAATTAAATAAAAAGTGTAAAAACTATTCGAAAATTCATGTGATATATAGAATCTTTAATTCGTGATGTTTGGATATGAGATTTTTTGAAACTCGTTTGATGAATTCGATTCATAACTCGCCTAAAGGCTCGTTGTGAATCAAATTCATCAAACTCGTTTCAAAAAATCTTGTATCCAAACATCACTCGTTTGAGATCCTCTGTGTCTATTGCAGGTTTTAATAATGTATCTCGATGAACCACGATTATTATTTTGTATCATATTCTATCGATATCGTTAAATAAAATAATCTAATCTAAACAAATAGTTCTCAATCGAGACTTGATTTGACCTAATTTTTGATAACACACCGACACCATTATACATGTTTGTTGTGAGCAAGGTGACTCAGTAGTCGGGGCACTGGACCTTAACCCGAAAGGTAGACGGTTCGATCTAGGCCAGTCGTAACTATACTGTGTCCTTGGGCAAGACACTTAATCCCGATTGTCTGCGTGGCGCAGGGTGGCTCTGTTAGTAAGGCGTACTGCACGTCGATTATGCACTCGCCTTCAACCGCTGCTAGCTCTGCTTGAGCAGATTTAATGAGTTAAATAGTCAAGACAATTGATCGTCGCTGCTCAGTGGTGCTCTCTGGGTACTCCGGCTTCCTCCACCCATAAAACTGTTCGACACGAGACCCTAGCTGTTGACAGGTCGTTAAAACCCAGTATACGTCCAACAAGTAGACAATCATGTTTGTTGACTACACAATAAAGATGAGCTACAGTTAAACCTAGAAGTCCTGTCATGAAATGCGCACGAATAGCACGTTGATCTGCGCGTTAATGTACGCGTTATGGCCACAGTAAAGCTGTCAAATTTTGTACATATGGCATGTGCACAAGCAATGTTTCAGCCAATGGACCTCCGGGTAACCCGGAGGTCCATTGGCAGATCCATTGCATGTGTTTGGTATGAGTAACCGGGAGAACCTGTCGTGCTTTGGATGCCATTCGATATGACATTTGCGCGCAATTCCAGCGCGCAATTAAGCCTAGATAAGCGCACTATTCGTGACAGGACTTCTAGTTTTAACTGTAGAGCCGTAGTTTTAGGAATACACCGCATAGTGCCACTAAATTTGTTAATATCTTGATGATTTCGAGGTGACTTAAATACTTATTGATTGGGATATCTGTAACTGAAGCACAAAATAATTTATGTATATTTTGTGAACAAAGGGACACATTAAATTTAACGGGAGATTGCGCGCAGACTCCACTAAAAGTGGATAAACAAACAAATAACAGCGTCGGATTCCGAACCGAATTTGGCTCGTGCATGGATCTAATCGAGAAGAGGTCGCATTTGAACTCAAACCTCTTTAGAAAACCACTCCCTACGAAATGCAGATTTTCACTCATTAAAGCAAAGAAGCGGATCGATTATTTAGAAGGGTATATCATTTTTATTTTACATTTTTGTTCTGCAGTCAGTAGTTTGTACGCAGGGACACAGCTAGTGGGTCTTAAATGGGGGAGTGTGCTCGGTAAGATTTCTAAGTGGGGGTGGTGCCCCAGCACAACATACCGTCGGCGTGTCTCGACGGTCGCAGGGTCGTGCAGTGGTAGCGTTCGAGTGGGGGTAGCTCCCTACCAAAGATGTGGGTCCGGGGGGGGGCTTCCCCAGGGAATGTTTTAAGTTTTGAACCCCTGATATGGCTTTTGAGGCCTCTGAACCCCTGAGATGGATTTTGAGGCCTCCCTGTGGCTTAAATGTAGTCATTTTATGAACCAGAAAAATGCATTTCCCCACTTAGGCACATGGAGTCCCCCCTCTCTACTCTGGCCAGACTACGCAAAGTCTATAGACTGACAACTACTCAGCCAATACCTACTCCTTCTAACTGACTATCAGTCAGTTTTAAGGAGGAAGTATTGACTGAATAGCTGTCAGTCCATAGGCATTGACAAGTTGTGTGGCCTGGTCATTGTAAAACGAAAAGATGAATTCGAAAAACCGGACTGGACTCAGATTCGAGTCGGAATTTCGAAAAATTTTGTCAGCTGTTTGAAAAAATAGGGGAATTTGATTGTTAACTGCAACTGAATCTCGATCGCAGTAAGAAAAAACTGTGATCACGGGTTGAAAATTCAAATCGACTGGTTGAAAAAGTCTAAAAAGTTGAAAACATGAAGGAACTTGATTTCTTTGAATTTCCAACTATTAGAATTGATCCATTCGAATTTCCAACTATTGAAAATTATGATGGCTGTGGAGGGGGGGGGGGGGGGGCACACCCTTGTCGTTACGTGCCTCGTTGAACGTTGTAAACATTTACTGAAGTGTTCTTTTAATAATTTCCTGTTTTAGTCATGATATTAATCGCACCAGAAGGAAAGTTTTAAAAAAAAGTCACTGGTTGAATGGAATATTTGCTGTGATGTTGAACATAATGTCATTGAATCTCATTCCTGGCACCAGTAGTCTCCAGAGAAACAATTTCATTAACTTCAAACGTAGCAACTCAACCCACCCACCAACACCTATAGAATCCACATTAAAACGCTTGATGAACTTTCATGGGAAAACGACACCGAGAGGAAATATTTCTCAAGTTTACAAAGGTGTTACGAAAAGAAATTAATAAAAAGAAAAACGAACGAAAACAACACAATAGAACAGAGTTTTAATGGGGAAGTATCAAATTAATTGAGGACAACGTGGAATCCATTTCCAATAAGATTTCTTCTCTCCGTAAATTACGAAATCGATATATTGCATGCACCTAAATTTGCATGTTATTTGGTGCGATGCGGTATTGATTTTGCTTTAGAAGAAAGTCTCGTCGATTTAACTTTCTGCTGCTGTCGTCACTTTATCTCGCCATAGATACCACAGGTAAAAATACTTCAAAATGTCTTCCTTAACTAAATAGAAGACAACCACCCAAAGCTATTCATGAAACAATCGTCTTTCAATTTTTTTTTTCACTTCTTGCCTCGAAATCTTAGATTGTGACCTCTTGTTGGGACGAGCTCGCTGAGCTCGTTCCAACGAGGGGTCATAAGATATTTATGGGAGGACCTGAACAAAAGATTACAATTTTAATTATTCACGAAATTGATTTGCCAACCGGCCCCTTTGATGAAGAACCTGCCACCCACTTGCTCTTCGGAAATTCCAAATTTAGAGCCACAACTTATGGAAGAACGTAACCAATTTTATAAAGAATGTCTACCAGATAATTCAGTTTGTGGAGACATGAGAATAATTTGTTTTCCTTTTTTTTAAATTGACCAGTTTTATTTTCGGGATGTGATATCAGGTAACTGAACGGGTATCGCTGTATTGAAGGTGTTTATTTCATATATCAAGAAATAGAAACAATGGATTAGCATCGCTAAAGTTTAGGCCTCATCAGCACGGAAGTTATCGGAATCATTTAGTAACTGGTGGGAGTGACGATCGTTTTGCCTCAGCCTAGAGTTGTACTATATGCTTTTGTTCACACCCGCAGGGATGGCTGTGACTCGGTTGATACTGTATTGGGACTTCAAACCAAAAGGTCCACGGTTCGATCCCCGTCAGGGGTAACTGCCTTGTGTCCTTGTGTCGCTTAATCCCGATTGTGCACGTGGAGGCGCAGTGGCGCTGTGTGGTTAGGCGTACTGCATGTCAAGGGGGCACTTGTCTTCAACCAGTGCTAGCCCTGCTTGTGTCGAGTTAGTGCGTTGGTGAGTCTTGCAGTTGCTCGCCGCTGCTCGGTGGTTCTCTCCAGACACTTTCTTCCACCCGTAGAACTGTCCGGCAGGAGATGACCCTGGCTGTCGGAAGCGTCGTTAAACCCTAATAGATAAATAAATTTGTTCACACGCGTTCATAGATTTGGAGAAAATTTAAAACATCTTGTTGAAATAGTTAAACGTCACCATTTCTATATCTGGAAAAGCTTTAATAAGTGCTTCAAGGGAGAAAAACGCTATTGTTTGATTCCGAATCGTTTTCTCTTTAAGTCGACAGGCAGCAGCAATCATTTATCAATTGGAAGTCCGCCTTTCCACCCCGTTCGTTTCGTGGTAGTCAATGTTTACAACATAAAATAACACGTTTGTGGCTGGAATTGCTCATAATTCTTTCCTATAGCCAACTTAGGATGTAAGGATGAATTATCACTTATCTGTTTGCATTTTCAATGTGCCGTTTATTACAATATGTTAAAGGGAAACAGGTGGATGGCGGGGCAAATTGTCAGCATTAAGTTGAAGTGCAATCGTAAGAGGCACAGCGGAACAGAAGTCATAACTTGAGTGAAGCCCTTTCATTTGTCAGCGTCAGGACTAAATCTTATATTAGCACCTCTCTCTCATGGTTTTTACTAGGGCTGCGATGATATGCAGTGGCGTAGGGGGGGGGGTGGCGGCTAGAAAGGGGCCCCCCGTCTTGAAGGACGTCCCAACGCTGGAAGAAAGAGGGAAAGGGCGAGAGAGAGCGAAACTGTGTACCAAATACACATAATTTCAAACTCTCACTTCCACACGACGTACTCTTTGTGGTCTATGTATTATTCTTTTAACCCTTTACCTAAAGTTACGACCAAAACCGGCCAGCACTATTGTCAAAAATCGCCAATTAATTTTCATTATTTTTTTCATTTTTTGTCTCAAAAACATAGGTTACGACCCCTCGTTGGAACGAGCTCGTCGAGCTCGTTCCAACGAGGGGTCATGACCTATGTTTTTGAGACAAAAAATGAAAAAAAATAGTTATTCAAGAATTATTTTTGCAAGTGTCGTCTGCTTTTCAGGTTAGGTAAAGGGTTAAGTGAACGCTACATCATTGTAACTGATAAGGGTGAGAAATGAACAATATACATACATGGTGCGTCTCAAGTCACACATGTTGGGCGTGCATGTGTGTATCGTTGGATGGTGGGGGTGAAACTTAAAACATGTAATGAAAAAATATACAGAGTCGTACTTTTAGAATCGATCCTATAGGCTATACCTTCATTTAATTTATGGCGTATGTACTACGTGAAATCCTGTATGCTGTGCACGGTAACAACACTAAATTTGCTCCCGTTTTAAAGGCAACCACCATTATGAAAGGGCCCCCGCCTCTATCTCGCGGGGGGGGGGGGCACAAGATTTTCCGCTACGCCACTGATGCTTTCCTAACGATACGATATGTATCATGATTCCGTCTGCACGATACGATATGCATCACGATTCAGTCTGCACGATATGAATCGTATCATGATACACATGATCTCTCACACCTCATGCCATGCAAGTGCAACTATCAAATACTTTGAACAACATGCATTCATTTCCAGTAGCTTCCTTTTAATAAAAATCTTTGAATACACTCTTTAAACAGTATGTAACTTCACAAGGTAATGTCCATTTACATTCATTCATTTATTTCAGGTTTTGATTTGATCACCCGTTTTCTGGTGTTTTTTTCCTCTCAGAAATACGTTCAAGCAATTTAATCCCTTATATCATGTTTGACAGAGCTCTGTGAGCTCTGTCAAACAAGATATAATGGATCAAATAAAACGCAAATTAGAGGGAATTCACCAACCTTTGGTTAACTGAATACTCCTGTGTTAATAGCATATTTAGCACTGTCAATGCTGGTATGCAAACAACATCGTTTCACTGCAGCAGCTTTCAAAATCTACGTAACTGTTTTGCCTTATATTTATTGTATCGCGATACACAGCGAACAACGATACGTGTTGAATCGTGAGCAGTGTATCGCGGTTCGGGTGTATCACGATTAATCGTGGCAGCCCAAGTTTTTACTCATAAGAAGAAACAGTTTTGATAATATAAACAATTGGATTCATATGAAAGCGTAATATCAGAATGTTCACTTTAGTTTGAATGGCCATCATAATTTGTGTGTGTGTGTATGTGTGTGTGGGAGGGGGGGGGGTATGACAAAGAGTATGTGTATAGCGTAAGATCCTATGTCTGTAATGTAAGTCCTCAAGCGGCTTCCGCGGATCTAAATTCCATATGAAGCAGCGGCGGCGGCAGATGTTTGTTGTGAACGGAAAGTGAAAGAGAGTGTCTCCATCAAAAGAAGAAGAACAGGTTTGTAATTTATTTTAGCACGAATAGAGGACAACACTTGCAGACAATGTCGTGAATAACTAAACAAATCATTATTTCCATCAAAAACAGAGCTTATACTTCTCATTGGGGACAAGCTCAATGAGATCGTTCTAATGATGGGTTATATGCTATGTTTTCGAAGCAAAAATTTAAAAAATAATAAAATTTGAAAGGCGTGGACATCGCTGGCCGATTATTAACGTTTCGCTAGGCAAAGAATTGATTGTTAATTGAGCGATCGTGTAACGTAAGGGGTGGCAAAGCCCATTTTCGGGGGGGAGGTGTACAAATCGTCCCACACGCCTGAAGCACCGTCACTATTTTGTGGCAATCCATTCGCAAAATATCTGAAGTGACTTTTTTCTTTTCGTTTCGTTCTCGCTCGCCTGTCTCATCGTGCATCATTCCAATCGTTATCCCCACCTCCTGCTTTCGTACAGGGAAATAAAGAGTTCCTAGAAATGACCTAAAGGCCCAATTTGAGACATATAGAATATACCCATAGAAGCTTGGTGCACAAAATGTACACCACGAGTGGTGAACATTTGGTACGCCAAGTTACTTTGGGTATATTTTATTTATACCATGATCGTCAGATTAATAGGATTTTAAATGTTGAAGAAATCAATCTTCACACGTGCGATTCTGTTTTTGTTCACACGAGCACCGGTGGACGGCACTTCCGCTGGCAGTTTTAGCGCCGAAACGAAATGGAAAACGAAGCGCGCAAATTATCGGGCCTTTTTTTCATTTTAATAACATAATAGTATACTTTTTCGAGTTATGGATGCTTTATTAACATGAGACAACGTATGTTTGTTACTTTTTGGTATCTTATGAGGTACACTTATATAAAAACGTAATAAATAATAACCGGTTTCATTTCACTCTTCACAAGGCGACGAGTGATAAATTTAGACAAGTTTGCATTCAAGGCGAGGTCACCTAAGGTCAGCTTGGATGTAGTTCCACTGTAGGTGTAAATTTTAACTACTGGAATCCCATTACTGGCGTGTTCACCACGGTTGGTGTGTAAAGCTGACATTTATGTCTTAGGCTTTTTATATGTAGTAGAATACGTATTCATGGCATAAAAGTCATCTCGTACTTAACACATTTGTGTTGATATCCGTCAACTTCACAGGAAGTACCGAGCTCTGCTTAGCCTGCGCGCGTTTTGTTTTATTCAGCCTCCCCTGCATCGCAAGATAAATCTTGCCAGCCTTTCTAGTCATTGATCTACTGGACAATAAGAGCCACTCTCCGAAAACACTTTCAGATAGTTATTCCAGAACAGTAACGTTATCAGATTCTCCAATATTAATAAATGAAATATCTGGCCAATTTCATCAAAGGGGATAGAATTCACGGGGATCGAACAATTTCAATTTATCCTTTTATTTGAAGTAGTACTTTTTTATTAACGTTACGATGGTATGTCGGGAATCCGGACAGGGGTGTTTTTGTCAATTTATGAGCTGATGGGGGCCTCTGAACTGTTTCTTTGGCTGCAGTCATCACCACCTACAAATAAAATAGGCTTGTAGGAGGATTATAACACACCATTTACAACGCAATGTTCCTGAAGAATACACAGGAAAATGCTGGATACATTGAACTGAAAGAACGTTTTTCGAAAAAAAGTAAAATACGAGAAAAACATATCTGATTATCACGGGAGATTCAATATCGAATTATCGCATTCATTAAAAGGATGAATGAAACTGAAAAAAAAATTCTAGTGGCGTCAGGTAATCTGACGCAACTATATTTTTTTCAATTTTAATTAATCGAGAGTGACAAGTAAGATAGCCCTTCTTCGCAAAAGAAGATGCATCGAAAATGGGAAACTTTCATAAAGGATCCTCTGCGTCCGTTCGCAGTGTGTAGGCTACATTTGTTTAATTTAAGCCGTGATTGTTTTCGGGCTCCGTGAAATGGGCCATTTTTATAAAATACCCCACTGTCCGTTCTCAGTGCGTACAAATAGAATATACCCATAGCAGCTTGGTGTATCAGATGTTCACCATGAGTGGTGAAGTGCTGGTAACCGCGAGCCTTTCACGGGCGGTTAACACCACTTCAACACGAGTGGTGAACATTTGGTACGCCAAGCTACTTTGGATATATTTTATTTATACCATGATCGTCAGATTATTAAGATTTTAAATGTTGAATAAATAGATATACACACGTGCGATTCTGTTTTTGATAACATGAGCACCGGTGGACGGTACTTCCGCTGGCAATTTTATCGCCGAAACGAAATAGAAAACGAAACGCGGAAATTACAGGGCATTTTTTTCTTTTAGTAGCATAATAACACAATATTTCGAGTTATGGATGCTTTATTAAAATGAGGCAACGTATGTTTGTTATTTTTTGGTATCTTATAGGGTAAACATACTTAAAAACGTAACAAATAATAGCCGGTTTCATTTCATTCTTCACGAGGCCACGAGTGATAAATTTGAACAAGTTTGCATTCAAGGCGAGATCACGAAAGCTCAACTTGGGTGTAGTCCCACTGTAGGTGTAAATTTTAACTTTTGAAATCCAATTGCTGGCATGTTCACCACGGCTAGTATGTAAAGCTAGTCTAGCATGATGTCAGAGTTTTTTTTTTATAGAAGAATAGGTAATCATGGTATAAATTTTCTTCACACGATTTTGCCTTTCAGCGTGATTATTTTACAGCCCCAAAAAGACTCCCACAGCCCGTTCACAATGCGTACATTTATTTCATACAATTTTGCCTTTCGCCGTTATTTTTCAGGATTCTGTGTGCGCACCTCCCATCCCACCTTTCCTTCCTTGAAAATTCATCCTTTGGAACCAGTGGGACAAACCCCACTCTCCCTACCCTCTAAAACACTCGATTGGGAAAGGGTCCTGAAGTATGTAAATTGTGTTCGACCTGCTTAACTGACCTGAATATAATAGCAAGTGTTACACCCAGGCACTGTTGTCATTTCGGGTTATGCAAGTAACAGTTATCAATCGAGCTGGGGGTATTTCATGAATGTGAACAACCTGTGCCGTGCTCCGAGTGACGCCGAACAGCGTGTCCTTTCTTTGCAAAATAAGATTCATGGAAAAGGGTGTAAGTTAGTTACCAACCTCAATGTCGGTATTTCGCGAATTTTGATAACCTGTCCCAGTCTGTAACACCTCCCGTAACGTGGCTCAGTGTCACCCAGTGCACGGGGTAGGTTGTTCAAATTAATGAAGTATCACCAGCTCGATTGGTAACTGTTACAAATTCCCTTTTAACAAAATATGGCCTTTTCTTGTTTCATCAATAGTGTAAGTTATTCTTATTGCGAATTAAGGTAGTCCTCATTTCAATTTTAAGGGTCGGCATTCAGAACTGCCTTAATGTTGTTGTAGTGTTCCAGAATTCGCAGTAATGTTAAACTGATACAGTACGGCTGCCGTGGACTGGTCACATTCCACGGGATGGGCAATATTTCCACGGACGGAATAATATTAAATTGCAAGCACTAATTATAGGAATAATCATCAAAAATTTAATTAATGAAGCACCGGGTACAACCCGGTGCTTCATTAATTAAAATTTTAATGATGAAGATTTTTCTTCCCTGGTAAACGAATGTGTGGCCATCACTGCCCACGCGTGGATTACGACCAGTCAGTCCAAGGCGAATGCACTGTATTTTCAACCATTTGCCTGTGGCAATGCATTACATACAATGGATTTTTCAAGTCTCGGGGCTGAAACCATAGCACGAAATCACTCTGAAAGCAATTAAAATGTTGCCATGGGATACGTATTTACCTGTAAATATATCCATGAATGTTATCTCCTTGACGTTGCGAATCACTTTACGATATGTCGCGCATCTGAATTGTCGCTTATTAATACTCCCAGGTACCAAAAAACTCACTTCGTCGCAGATATGCAGTTTCAATTTCTATACGGTTGTAGAAAACAACTCCGATGTCTATAAACTGAAAGACTTTTCGCAACTGAACGCGGCTGCTATAAGACGTTTGATGGTCTCACTGAGAAGAATATTAGCTCTGTGTTGATAATTATCCGAGGTTCTGTCTCATTTCCGAATCAATTACTTTCAGATCTACGCGTCAAACATTTCCGATCTTTTATGTGGCCAGTCCACTTCTCGATATTTGTGCGCTATAAGTTCACAGAACTCTGGTCGCAATATAGGTATCACAGAACTAAATATTTTCCCATAGGCGACCATTATAACGTTCAGGCGGAAAAAATATATGATCGCATAACTTTAATTTTGGCATTCAAATATCTCTGTCAAGTATTGCCCTTCAGACAACTTTTTCTGATCTGAAAACAGGGGGTCATGCAACAAATAAGAGAGTAAAACTGACACAAAGGGAAGTACCGGTCACGTTCACATATTTTTCAGGGAATTCCCTACCAAAACACACAAAAAGTAATTTGTACTTTTTAGGTCCAAAGGTCATCAAATCACCCTCTTTTTATCAGGAATATTCAACAATAATGCAAGATGTCAATAGATTGTTTCAAACGTTTATTGAAACAATATATATTATTACCACTAAATCTATAAGTTACTAGTAGATTAACATGATTTTGGAGGGCTGTTAAAACTCCATAATTTCAGGGACGTCATTCGACGAAGCCGGGCCGCGGGCGGATAATGGTATAAATAGCTATTAGCGGCCCGCGGCCCGGCTATTTTTAGATTCCATGGTCTAATGAATTACTCCCACTCGGGTGAAGTTCTTTGTATTTCCGAACGGAAGTCGAACGCGCGATCGAAACAGAAATATCGAACCGACTTACTGATTATTTCTTCCAGCAATTCCCTCGTGCGGTTAGCTATAACAGGGTGTGGTAATAATAGTAATAACATAATTGTTGTCAGGCATCATGATTCATTAGCGGCCCTGCAGCAATGATGAACAGCCCTTGGGCTTATTAACGGCCCTCGACTTCGTCTCGGGCCTTTAATAAACCCTCGGGCTGTTCATCATTGCTGCAGGGCCGCAAATGAACCATAATGCCCTCCAAAATCATGTTATTGTTATATTCCCAAGGCTGTTTATTTTTAGAGATTGCATCATTTCCGAGTGCAACATTTTATGGTGGTTCACTCTAATTTCAATATTTAGTTCCGCGATACCAAAAAGCCGCCTACTTTCCGGCCAAATCAGGATCTCTTCACGTCGCGTTTACACAAGTGGAAACAGCAAGATATCATAAATAACATTTTGCGAGATAAAGACAGAAGTAAAACAATTGATGATAGCATATGAATATATGTAATAGTACCAATCAAACTGGAGGCATTTCATGAATTTGAACAACCTGTTCCAGGCGTTGAGCGATACCGAGCCGCGTTGTGACGAGGTGTTACTGCACGAGATTGGTTTTTCAATTTCACAAAATAATATGACAATACGCAAGGCGTAAGAAGGAACCCCAAAGTATCCAACATATTGAAATATTTCATTCCGCAACCATTACTCCAAAAACATTTTGGTTTATTCAGTCGAATTCCTGCAATTGTTTAATTTCAGCCAAACATGAATACGTTTCACAGTACTAAATATTTTCCCATAGGCGACCATTATAACGTTCAGGCGAAAAAAATATGGTCGCATCATTTTAAATTTAGCATTCAAATATTTTTTGTCAAGTATAGCCCTTCAGACAACCTTTTTCGGATTTTTAAATAGGGGTCATGCAACAAATAAAAGAAAAACTAACAGAAAGGGAAGTGCTGGTCACATGTTCATATTTCTCAGGGAATTCCCAAACAAAACACACCAGTAGTCAGACAAATGTTTAGGTTCTAAAAGTCCTCAAATCATCCTCTTTATTCATCTGGAACATTCAACCGTAATGCAAAATGTCAGTAGACTTCTTCAAATGTTTATTGAAACAATATATTTTCCCAAGACTGCTTAGTTTTGGGAATTACATAATTTCCGAGCGCAACTTTTCGAGGCAGGTAAATCTAATTAAAATATTTACAACAGTCATACCTATGAGCAAACCCAACCCTACCAAAGATACATTTACCTCTTTTATGTGCTGAAAGAGTCATTTCTGCAATAGAATTCAACTTTTTGCTTCTGTCCAGTCCAAAGCATGGGAAATTTGTTCTTTTGAAGAGAACTGTCCAATCTGTGTCAAATAGGCTTAAAAACTGTTATTGCCTCCGACAGAATTTCTACTCTGTTACCTAATAAGTTGGGAGGGATAAGAATTCACAGCTTTCTTTGAAACTACCCAAATCCCAAAATAAAACTAAAATCTGCATCAGCACACAAAACCTTTTCACAAAAAAATGTGTTTTAATAAATCATACAGCAAGATAAATAGGGCCCCACCACCATGAAACAATATGTCAATTTTGTTTCAAAATTGGGGTTGTGCAGGGCTTATAGTTCCTCTAAATTTGGGAGAATCCATTTGGATTCTTGCGGAAATCGTTCCGAGAATTCAGACCTGCTATGGGCCAGGATCCTATTAGGTCAGTATGATTGACCCCCTGTTGCATACTGATAATACATGTTAACCCTTTACCCAATACAGCTTTTTAATTTTTACAACACCAACTACTGCTTTTGACTCCCCCAGGGGCCTTAATCGCTCACCTGACGAGGTGGTTCAGAGAAGTATTTTGGGTCAGATTCAGTTAGTCAAGGTTCATGGACACTACATAGGAATAATGTTATGAAATTATTCCTAATTCCAGTGTCCATGTCAGATGATTATTAGCATAGGTCTTCCTGATTGCTTCCAATTCTGACAGCTGTAGACAAGTACTGCCAAACTTCCAAGGGTTGTTGTGTCACTGCAGCTTGAAAGGCAAATTTTATGGAAAAGCTCTAAGGAATGGATTTGAACATTTATGAACAACCTCGAACCTAACCCACCCCTGCCCAAATATTAAGCCAGAGACCTGAAATGAACAAATTCAAATCTCTCCCCCCCCCCCCCTCCCTTCCTGCGATACCAAATATGAAAGGGTTCTGACTGGCAGGAACCAAACTGGAACAAATTTACATCTGACCTCCCCAGAGATGTTGTACACCAAATATTAAAGCATTAAACTAGTGGGTCTGGAGAAAAAAAATTTTGAAGAAATTTTCGAATGTTGCACCTTGTTAATTTGCACTCCCATAATGAGCCCAAATATTAACCCATAGATTTGGCTTGAACAAACATGAATCTGACCCCCTTAGAGATGCTGTAAGCCAAATACGAAATGATTCTGACTGGTGGATCTGAAAAAATAGAGTTTTAAAGAAATTTCCTCATATTGCACTAAGTTAAACTTTGGGCTTCAATAGATAGACCAAATATTAACCCAGAGACCCGATTCAAACAATTCAAACAAACGTCAATCTACCCCCCCCCCCCCCCCCCCCCACACTAGAAATGTTGCATTCCAAATATGAAAGCATTCTGACTGGTGGATCTGAAGGAGGTTTTCAAAGAAATTTCCTCATGTTGCACTGTTGATATTTGGGTGCCCATAGGGCGCCCAAATATTAACTCAGGGACTTGATTTGAACAGACCTGAACCTACCCACCCCCCCCCACCCCCACCCCCACCCCTAGAGATGCTGTATACCAAGTATCAAAAGATTCTTATACATGGTTCTGGAGATTTTTTTTCAGTTTTGGAAAACAATTTATGCATGCTATCAGAGAAATGCTTGGGGCCCCCTGTGGGTGTGGCAATGTTATTTGAACAAACTGGAATTCATATATGATAAGGAATATGAATATCAAATTTGGTTCAATTCGGCTCAGTTGTTTATGAGGAGAGGTTGATAATGTAAAGTTCACGCCGGACAGGACAGACGTATGGTCGACAGACAGAAAGTCATCATTTAAACGTCCCCTGACTTACAGTCAGGTGAGCTAAAAATAAACAATATTGATCAAGCGTAATAATTATGGATGTTACTGGAACCGGCTGATGAGAGCCGGTTCCAATAACAGCCATATTTGTACAAATTTTATTGCCAGTGTCACAATATTTCAGGTCATGTTAGTGTTGTATTGGTTAATTTGCTGCCTTTGTGTTAGGTAAATGGTTAAACTGACTCAGTTCTTTTCAAGTGAATCCTAGCAGCAATGTTACGAGAAGCTACATGATTTCTCACTGGTTTTGTTGCACGGATCTCTACGGGAATCGATTCTCAGATTATTATAAGCCCTGGCTGAGGCTATATAATTCACCAATATCAATAGAAAGTGCCATTTTATCTCAACAAATGATGTCAAATATTCTTTCACCTAGTGATGGGGTAAATTATAGCCCTGGATGTGCCCCCGGCCCCCTCAACCTCTCAGTATGCATTTTGTCCTAAAACAAGGGCCCCAGAGGGCGCCCACCTGACATGGTAGCCTAAATATCAACCCAGAGAATTGATTTCAACAAGTGGCATCTACTCCTCCTAAGAAAAGCTTATACCAAATATCCAAAGATTCTGAGAAGTGGATCTAAAAAAATGATTTTTAAAGAATATTCCTCATATTGAACTGAGTTATAATTCGGGCTCCCACAGGAAGCCCATATATGAACCCAGGGACTTGGCTTTAACAAACTTGAAACTCACCTCCCTAAGGATGCCGCACACCAAATATCAAAACATTCCAACTGCTGGATCTGAAGAAGAAGATTTTAAAGAAAATTCCTCATTTTGAACTAAGTTACAATTCGAGCTCCCACAGTGAGCCCAAGCATGGACCTAGGGACATGGCTTGAACAAACTTGAATCTTGCCTCCTAAGGATGCTGCATAAAAAATATCAAAAGCATTCATCTGCTGGATCTGAAGAAGATTTTTTAAGAAAATTCCTCATTTCGAACTAAGTTACAATTCAAGCTCCCACAGTGAGCCCAAATATGGACCTAGGGACATGGCTTGAACAAACTTGAATCTCACCCCCCTAAGGATGCTGCATACCAAATATCGAAACATTCCGACTGCCGGATCTGAAGAAGATTTTTAAAGAAAATTCCTCATTTTGAACTAAGTTATAATTCGGGTTACCACAGTGAGCCCAAATATGAACCCGGGGACTTGGCTTGAACAACTTGAATCTCACCCCCTTAAGCATGCTGCATACCCAATATCAAAAGATTCTGCTGCTGGATCTTGAGAAGAAGATTTTCAAAGAAATTTGCCTGAAATGCACTAAGTTCAAATTTGGGCTCCTATACTGAGCCCAAATATGAACCCAGGGGGCCGATTTGAACAAACTTGAATCAGATCCACCCCACAATGTTGCATATCAAATATCAAAAGATTCTGCCTGCTGGATCTGGAGAAGATTTTTTAAGAAATTTGCCTGAAATGCATTAAGTTCGAATTCGGGCTTCTATAGTGAGCCCAAATATGAATCCAGGGGGCCGATTTGAACAAACTTGAATCAGATCCACCCCACAATGTTGCATACCAAATATCAAAAGATTCTGCCTGCTGGATCTGGAGAAGAAGATTTTTAAAGAAATTTGCCTGAAATGCTTCTATAGTGAGCCCAAATATGAATCCAGGGGGCCGATATGAACAAACTTGAATCAGATCCACCCCACAATGTTGGATACCAAATATCAAAAGATTCTGCCAGCTGAATCTGGTGAAGAAGATTTTTTAAGAAATTTGCCTGAAATGCACAAAGTTTGAATTCGGGCTCCTATACTGAGCCCAAATATAAACCCAGGGGGCAGATTTGAACAAACTCGAATCAGATCCACCCTACAATGTTGCATACCAAATATCAAAAAATTCTGCCTGCTGGATCTAGAGAAGAAGAATTTTTAACGTTTTTCCCATTGCCTACAGTGTTAAAAAGTGTTTTCAAAGTCCCGAAACTGTACCCTATGATAAAACCGATGGCAGTTTTTTTGGACCAATCCTTTCTGTTGGTCCTAAGGAAGCGTCACACCAAATAAAAATTCTCAGTGCCGTGCAGTTTTGGAGATATGGTGTTTTACTTTTTTCTATTTTTAGCTCCTGCGGTTCCCACAGGGCTACAGAAAAGAAAATTCGGCATAAATTAGGCACTTATGACCCAATAAGCCCTCACATAAAATTTGATTCAAATCAGCCTCTCGGTTCGGAAAATAGAAATTTTGCCCCTCCCATAACGATGCCAAATATAGCCCATCCAACTTCGCTTAAACAAATCCAAGGCTACACCTTGAAAGGAAACTGCATACCATATATCAAGGCTCTGCTACTGCTGGTTGATCAGAAGAAGATGTTGGTGCCCCTTGGGGGCATGGCACCACCCAGAAGAAGGAGCAACTTCATTTGAACAAATCTGAATTGGCATTAGGTAATAAACATTTACCCAACATTTGAATAATGTAAAGTTAACGCCGGACGGACGGCGGACAGAATGTGATCAGTAAAGCTCCTACTGAGCTTTGCTCAGGTGAGCTAAAAAACTATATTAATTTATAAATAAATTGATGGTGACATGAATTTCCCATTATTTTTTAATCACATTCTTGCTTCTGAACACATTTCACATTGTGTTTGATATTTTGCAATCTTTGTAAGAAAAAGCCTAAGTTTTCTCAGTTAAGGCACCTCGAGTCATAAAACAGTGGTTTTTTTCCAACAGAATGACCAGTACCTGCTACTGTGGTGTCTCATGACACTGTTAAAATTCCTAAAATCATCAAATATTGATTCATTGGTGCTGTGCTTGTGCTGCAAATATCCATAAGTGCACTTTCACTATTTTCGTTTTAATCCCCACAGGCATGCATTCTGTCAAAAGGAGTGAAATTGTAGAAAATATGTTCACAAAGAGGACAAGTTACAGTACAGTTGTCGTGGACGGGTTGTAATACACGCGTGGGCAGTGTTGTCCACTCATGCGTTTACCAATCAATAATGAAAGTGTCAATGACACTGTAGCTCAACTTGCCAAGACATGTACATGTATAGTATGTGACACAGCAATGCCAAACATCTAGGTAATGTCCTGATAACAAAGGTACATATAAAGTATTGTAATGTCCTGTACATAAATACTGACCGTAGCCTGTAACAAATGTATAGGTAAAGTATTGTAAAGGTGGGTGACAGTCAGATGCTAAACAAGAAAAGAAATCTTTGAGTCCCAGAGTGGGTCTGACTGAACCCCAAAATATTTGTTCTCATAGCACAGCGATAACAAAGGCACCCCAAAACACACTCATTCCTGTCCCAAGGTGAAAACAAAGGTACCCAAGAAGTTTCGTGAAGATCAGTTCATAAATACGAGCTGTATAGAAGTTGTGACAAAAAACTGATTGGACCTAATTTCGGTACAAAATGGCCACTGGCAGCCATTTTGAATTTTGGACCGCACTCAGAAATACTCGTTCTCGTCCCAAGGTGATAACAAAGGTACCCAAGAAGTTTCGTGAAGATCGGTTGATAAATACAGCCTCTAACGCGAGCCGTATTGACATGTCCACTTACAGTGTATAAGTAGCACTAAATAAATCAAAATTCATCTAATTTGCATAATTTCTGCATGAGAAAAAAACTGTACTGTATGTGATGTATTCCATTTTACTAAACATTCATACAAAAAATAGGCCGATGAAATCGTCAGATGTGTACCCATATGCGCAACTAGTAGAAAGCTGTATGACGGAGGGCCACTACGGATGCCGACATTATGTACACCTTACAAGGTATGGGTACATATAGAAATGGATTGGAAGAGTGTCTAATTTGATGGATAAAGGGTTAATATCTCCAGAGCAAATTATCAGATTTACATAAAAAACTATACAGCACAGCACATCAGTAACCTGAATAAATATTTAAAATAACATGACAATCGGATTGATATTTTATGAGTTATCTCATGCCAAAGAGATTGGAGGAATTTTCAATTTGAAGAATAAGGGTTAATATCTACGGATCAAATTATCAGATTTACACCAAAAACTATACAGCTCAGCACATCAGTAACCTGAATACAATTGTAAAGTAACTTGACAATCCAAGCAATATTTTTCAAGTTATCAAATGCCAAAGGGATTGGAGGAATTTTCAATTTGAAGGATAAAGGGTTAATATCTCAGGATCAAATCATCAGATTTACACCAAAAACTATACAGCTCGGTACATCAGTAACCTGAACACAAATATAAAGTAACTTGACAATCGAAGCAATATTTTTCAAGTTATAGAATGCCAAAGGGATTGGAGGAATTTTCAATTTGAAGGATAAAGGGTTAATATCTCAGGATTAAATTATCAGATTTACACCAAAAACTATACAGCTCGGTACATCAGTAACCTGAACACAAATATAAAGTAACTTGACAATCCAAGCAATATTTTTAAAGTTATCGAATGCCAAAGAAATGGATATGGATGCCGGACGTTCAATTTGAAGGATAAAGGGTTAATATCACAGGATCAAAATAACAGATTTACAGGAAAAAAACTATACAGCTCGGCACATCAGTAACCTGAACACAAATACAATGTAACTGGACAATCCAAGCAATATTTTTCAAGTTATCGAATGCCAAAGGGGTTGGAGGAATTTTCAATTTGAAGGATAAAGGGTTAATATCGCGGGATCAAATCATCAGATTTACATCAAAAACTATACAGCTCGGCAAATCAGTAACCTGAACACAAATATAAAGTAACTGGACAATCCAAGCAATATTTTTCAAGTTATCGAAAGCCAAAGAAATGGATACGGACGCCGGACGTTCAATTTGAAGGATAAAGGGTTAATATCTCAGGATCAAAATAACAGATTTACACCAAAAACTATACAGCTCGGCACATCAGTAACCTGAATATAAATATAAAGAAACTTGACAATCCACGCAATATTTTTCAAGTTATCGAATGCCAAAGGGATTGGAGGAATTTTCAATTTGAAGGATAAAGGGTTAATATCTCGGGATCTAAACATCAGATTTACACCAAAAACTATACAGCTCGGCACATCAGTAACCTGAACACAAATATAAAGTAACTTGACAATCCAAGCAATATTTTTCAAGTTATCGAATGCCAAAGAAATGGATCTGGACGCCGGACGGACAGACGGATGGACGGACAGATGGACGGACAAAGGATGGACGAATGACAGATGGCCACCCCGAAGTTCTGAACAAAAGACCGATTGCACTAATTTTGGTACAAAATGGCTCCTGGTGGCCATCTTGAATTTCAGGCCACACCCCAAAACACTCGTTCTCATCCCACGGTGATAACAAAGGTACCCAAGATGTTTCGTAAAGATCGGTTCATAAATACGGCCTCTAGCCTGAGCCATATAGAAGTTGTGTACAAAAAACTGATTAGACCTAATTTCGGCACAAAATGGCCACTGGCAGCCATCTTGAATTTTGAACCGCACTCAAAAACATTCGTTCTCGTCCCAAGGTGATAGCAGAGGTACCCAAGACATTTCGTGAAGATCGATGATAAATACAGCCTCTAGCCCAAGCTGTATTGACATGTGTACTTACTGTGTGTAAGTAGCACTGAAAAAATCAAAGTTCATCTAATTTGCATAATTTCTGCACGAGACAAAAACCTGTATTATATGTAATGTATACCATGGTACTAAACATTCACACAAAAAATTATTCAAATCAGAGCTTTCATGTGGAAGTTCTGCACAAAAATCTGATTGCCTCTAATTTTGAACAAAATGGCTGCCAGTGGCCATCTTGAATTTCGGACCGCACCCAAAAACACTTGTTCTCATCCCACGGTGATACCAAAGGTACCCAAGAAGTTTCGTAAAGATCGGTTCATAAATGCGGCCTCTAGCCTGAGCCGTATTGGCATTTGCACTGACAGTGCTGAAAGTAACACGAAATACATGAAAGTTAGTCTAATTTGCATAATTTACGTACGAGAAAAAAACCCGTATTATATGTGTTGTATCCCATGGAACTAAACATTCATACAAAAAATTATTCAAATCAGCACTTTCATATGGAAGTTCTGTGCAAAAAACAGATTTCTGCCTCGTCGGTACAAAATGGTGGCTGGCTGCCATCTTGAATTTCGGACCGAACCCCGAAACACTCGTTCTCGTCCCACGGTCATAACAAAGGTACCCAAGAAGTTTCGTAAAGATCGGTTCATAAACACGGCCTCTAGCCCGAGCCGTATTGAATTGTTGACGGACAGATGGATGACTGGCCATGGGATAAGCTCAAATATGGCTTCGCCAAAGTTGAGCTAAAAATCATCATCTACAAAATTTTAATTAATGAAGCACCGGGTTGTACCTTTTGATTCATTATTTAAATTTTTGATGATTATACCTATAGTTAGTGTTTGGCATCAAATATTATTGTATCCGTGGAAATATTGCCCATCCACGGAAAGTGAGCAGTACACAGTCACTGTACTGCATTTGTTTCAAGTATATAATATACTCTTTGATGTTTAATATATTTGTGATAGGCTGGGTCCAAAGTACTCAGTACTCGTAGTACTCGAGTACCACTTTTTTGATAAAATACTCAATACTTGCCAGCCCAGATTTTTGTATGTGTGTGTGGGGGTGGGGGGGGGTGGAGGAGGGGTTGGATGGTGAAATATAGCTGCAAATTATTTAAAATGTTGACCCAGGCAAATGAAAAGCAAAGAAACATTTCATCTGAAGGACAGACAGACAGACAGACAGACATGCAGTAACAAATTTTGGAAGCCTACATTAAAGTAGTGACTAACTTAAAATGAAAAATATAGATAGAAGAGCCAGGGCAATGTTGTCAAACAGAAAACAAACAAGAGCCCCCAGAGGGCCTGATGGCATTCACCTGACATGGTAGCCGAAATATCAACCCAGGGAATTTATTTGAACATTTGGTTGCATCTGCCCCTCATAAGAAAATCTTATACAAAATATCCAAAGATTCTGACCGGTGGATCTCAAAAAAAAAAAGGATTTTTAAAGAATATTCCTCATATTGAACTAAGTTATAATTCAGGCTCCCACAGAGAGCCCAAGTATGAACCCAATGACTTGGCTTGAACAAATTTGTATCTCACATCCCTAAGGATGCTTCTATATACCAATATCAAAAGATTCTGACTACATGTACTGGATTTTAAAGAATATTTCTCTTATTGAACTAAGTTGTGATTTGGACTCCCACAGCAGCCCAAATATGAACCCGGGGATTTGGCTCGAACAAACTTGAATCTCACCCCTCTGAGGACACAGCATCCCAAATATCAAAATATTCTGAAGAGTGGATCAGAAGAAGATTTTTAAAAAATATTCCTCATATTGCACTAATCTAACCATAGAGAGCCCAAATATGGACCCAAGGATTTGATTTCAACAAACATGTGAATAAATCTTCCAAAGATGTTATATGCAAAGTATGAAAGCCTTTGGAGCAGTGGTATGGGAGAAGAAGATTCTTTAATGTGTTTCCCATTACTAAAATGATGACTCCGCATAAGTCCTGGAAAACTTCCCTATGATAAAACTGATGGCAATTTTTTTCTTACCATTCTTTTCGGCTGTTCGTAAGGAAGCGTCACACAAAAAAATAAAAATTATCAGTGCCATGTAGTTTTGAAGATATGGGCATTTTAAATTTTTTCTATATTTAGATCCTGCAGTTCCCACAGGGCAACAGGAAAATGTTTTGGCATAAATTAGGTACTTACATGTACGACCCAATAAGTCCATCATATCAAATTTGCTTCAAATCAGCCTCTCAATTTGGAAAATAGAAATTTTGGTACAATTTGGGGTCCTACAGGAAGCCCAAATATGAACCCAGGGACTTGGCTTTAACAAACTTATATCTCATCTCCCTAATGGCACTGTATATATCAAAACATTCTGACTGCTGAATGTGAAGAATACTTTTGAAGAATATTCCTCATTTTGAACTGAGTTATAATTCAGGCTCCCACAGTGAGCCAGGGTTTCACAAATATATTTTTTGTGGAATCCATTTCCAACATGTGTCTTAATCACATGAATTATGCTTATTTATCTTCAAATACATAGATTGTTAGATTGTTGAAACACCACATCAAAGGCTATTGCAGTAATCATGTTTATAGAAATTAATTAGATCTGATACGGTTAACTGATTAATTGACTAACCAATGATCAATATCTTGATTGATAAAAAAAAGTAATTGATCGGTTAACCATTATTTTGAAGTACGGTACTATATGGCAGGGTATTTGATGGCTGGATTCACATCGCAAAATGCTATACAAAAATGTCCAATTGCTAACCATTTTTCTTTCATATTGGGCAAGCTTATATTCACTATTTATCATCAGTTTTTGAAACCAAGATGGAAACTGTTAATCAAATTTTTAAAAACAAAAAATACCCTGTATGGGTTAACTATGGAATAAACTTGCTCCAAAACAGGCAAACATTGTCACACTGGCTCACATCAATTGCATGAGACAGAGAAATGCATGCCAGTTATGTGCCAAAATACTTGTTCACTTGCATGATCATTATACTGTATCAGTAGCTGAAAACGGTCATTCTCAACCCTTCACCAAATGCAGGTAGCAGACAATACTTGCACAAGAAATTCTTGAATTACTAAAGATTTTCAATGTTTGTCTCAAAAACTTAGCTTATGACCCCCCCCCCCCCCTTATTGGAACAATCTCAATGAGCTTGTTCCAATGAGGGGGTCATAAGCTATGTTTTGAGACAAAAATTGAAAATATAATAAAATTTGAATGGACATGTTTGTACATTGTATATGGCACTGCCCAGTTTTGTCCATTATGCTGAGTAAAGTTCTAATTATATAAATGGTCAACGGTGTACAGCAATTATTCAGCTACCTATTGGGGCAAGTGATTAATCGGTTAACCAAGGTTAACCCATGCAATTAATCAATCACGAAAACCCTTTAATCGTTTCAGCTCTAAAATTAATTTAATTTTATTAAATTTTATCTGATGAAAAAATGCTTATATTTTGGGTGGAATGGTAAATATGGATCTTCTTAACAAGCATTGGCAAGAACATCACAGGAAAGAAATCACCGTTCTCGCAATTTGCGAAACCCTGGTCAGCCAAAATATAGGCTTGGCTTGAAGAAACTTAAATCTCACCCGCCTAATGATGGTGCATAGCAAATACCAAAAGATTCTGATTGGTGGGTCTGAAGAAAAAGATTTTTAAAGAATATTCCTCATAGTGCACTAATTTCAACATTTCGACTCCCATAGAGAGGCCAAATATGGACCCAGGGATTTGATTTCAATAAACGTGTAAAAAAATCTTCCAAAGATGGTACATGTGAAACTTGAAAGGTTTTGGAGGAGTGAATTGGGTGAAGAAGAGTCTTAAATGCTTTCTTCATTACCCACAGTGTTACAGAACGCTGACTAAGCATCTTTTCAAAGTCCTGAGAAAGTACCCCATGATAGACCTGACAGAAATTTGCTTAGACCATTCCATTCTGTTGGTCCCAAGGAAGCTTCACACCAAATAAGAATTCTCAGTGCCATGTAGTTTTGGAGATATGTCCATTTTGAATTTTGTTCTATTTTTAGCTCCTGCGGTTCCCATGGGGGGATGGGAAAATATTTTGGGGCATAAATTAATTACTTATGATCAAATAAAACCACAAATTAAATTTGGTTCAAATCAGCCTCTTGTTCCGAAAAACAGAAATTTTGGGCGGGGCGAAAATACTTGCCCTCCAAAAATGAAGGCAAATAAAGACCCACAAACTTCTCTTGAACAAAACTGAGTCTACACCTCAAAAAGAAGCAGCACACCACATATCAAATCTCTGCTACTCCTGGTTCACGAGAAGATTTTTTTAAGATTTAGGCAAAATTTTTGGGCATGGCCCTACTGAAGGGCAGGGCAACTTGATTTAAGCAAAATCAAAATGCAATGTCATAACAAACAAGCATCTCAAATTTTCACTTAAATGATTAATCAGTTCAGCAGTTTTGGAGAAGACGCAAACACCATGTTCACGGACGACAGACGGCGAGTGATCACTACACCTCACCCTGACAGAAAGTCAGGTGAGCTAAAAACTCAGTGGACCATGAGTGCTGCAGTTGAGCGAGACGCTTGGTTCAAGGAGAGAAGAAACTTGTAGCTGCTGGCTTTCGAAAGTGTTGTTAAAACCCAAAAAATAAATAAACAAGAGGCCCAACAGGGCCTGAAGCGCTCACCTTGAACAGAACATGATATAAACAGAGAACAGAACACGATATAAGAGTCCAAGAATGAATCTACATCAAGCAATCCATCTCCATAGGATACACCGCAAATCTTTGAGCCCCTCAGGAGTGACAAAAACAGTCCAAGCATCATGCCTTTTCTTTAGTTGATCATGATGTAAAATGTGGAGCTCCCCTCTCAAGCCCCTTGATACAGCCTATGTAGATTACTCTTCACCTCTACAGGGTACTGAATAAAAAATGTCTAATTCTTCAGCTACTTGGCCAATTCCGGCTCCCATAGGGAGCCCAAATATCAACCCAAGCACTCGATTTGAACAAAGTTGAATCTGATCTCCTTAGAGATGCTGTATACCAAATATGAAAGCATTCTGACTATTTATTTATTTATTTATTTATGTTTAAGATCACATATTTATGCACAATGGCTAATCATGACCGTGAGAGTTTTACGGGTGGAGGAAGCTGGAGTACCCGGAGAGAACCACCGAGCAACGATGAGCAGCTGCCAGCTCCCCAACATCGTAACTCCGTACTGCAGCACAGGCAGGGTTAGATTGGTTGAAGACATGCGTACCATCGATGTGCAGTATGCCTTAGTACACGGCGTCATCGTGCCCCCACGCGGGCAATGGAGATGAAGTGTCTTGCCCAAGGACACAAAGCGGTTGCCGCAGGTGGGATTCGAACCGAGGACCTCTCGGCTTGCAGCCTGCTCCTCTACCTACTGAGCCACCGCACTCCCAAGCATTCTGACTGGTGGATCTGAAGAACACAATTTTAAAGAAATTTCCTCATACTGCACTAAGTTACAATTTGGGCTACCATAGCGAGCCCAAACTTTAAACTACAGACCCAATTTGAACAAACTTGAATTTCAACCCCCCCCCCCCCACCCTTTTTTTCCCCCTTAAGAGATGTTGTATACCAAATATGAAAGCATTCTGACTGGTGGATCTGAAGAAGATTTATTAAAAAACCTTCCCCATATATCCCTAAGTTAAAATTTGGGCTACCAAAGGAAGCCCAAATATCAACATAGGGACTTGGTTTGAACAATCTTGAATCTGACCACCATAACAATGAGGGTACCAAACATTAAACAATTCTGACTCGTGGTTCTGAAGAAGATTTTTAAAGAAAATTCCCCATAAAATTTGGGCTCCTGCATTGAGTCCAAATATGAACGAATGGGCTTCATTTTAACAAACTTGTATCTGACCCCTCTATGGATGCTGTATACCAAATCAATCTGAACATTGGTTCTTGAGAAAAGATTTCCTAAAATGTTTGCAAAAATGCTGTGCCAACATTATTCTGATGCCCTCTGCAGAACTCTCTAACAACAACAGAGGGCATTTTTTTTTTTACCATTCAATTGTACTGGTCCTAAGGATGCTTCATACCACATAACAGTTCTCTGTTCCAAGTGGTTTGGGAAACATGGGAGTTTGAAAACATTTCTATTTTTTGCTTCTGGGGTTCCAATGGGGATGCAGGGTTTTTTTGCATGAGGCAAGTACTTATGACCCAATATTACCACATACTGAATTTAATTCAAATCAGACCATCGGTTTGGAAAATTGAAATTTTGGGTGGTACCAAAAATCTAACCACTGCCATTACAATG
The DNA here is from genome assembly GCA_031216915.1 of Pictodentalium vernedei. NCBI lineage: Eukaryota > Metazoa > Mollusca > Scaphopoda > Dentaliida > Dentaliidae > Pictodentalium > Pictodentalium vernedei. Next base: position 247,383,910 of record CM062297.1, on the reverse strand, counting down.
CCAGATATTGCTTCACAAAGTACGTTTGAACAAGCGTGATTCTACACCTCAAAAGGTAGTTCCATAATGAATATCAAGTCACTGTATCCACTGGTTCATAAGATTTTAAAAATATTTTGGGAGCATTTTACTCCACCCCCTCCCTATGGGGCTGGGCATGTTGAGTTAAACAAAAATGTAATACCCCTTTGGTACCATTACTCACACAACCTCTAACTTGAATTGACCAAACCATGGTGTTGATGGATGACAGATGGATGGACAATGGACGGAGATTGATTAGATAAGCCCTACTTGACTTTGTCGAAGTGAGCTAAAAAAAAAAAAATTAAATGGTTCATGTCCGATATTTTACCCATGTTATTAAAATTGATAAATTTGTCCCTGGAGTGCAACAAGGTTTATGCTATACATGTAGCATTGCAAAGCCTTCTTGCACTCAAGCGATGGAATAGACCGCCACCCATGCTATTCTGTAGATTATGAGGCCTAAAACAAACCAAGAACATGAACTTATGCATGAATATTATTACAATGAATACACTGTCTTACACAAATGAATACCACACAATCCAGTGTAGACTGATTTCAAAAGGTCCTCCGTAGTGGAAAGGCAATTTTAACAAACATACAGGCCCAAATAAGCTTCATACACAGTGTAAAAATTCCACAAAAGTAATAAACATTCATATATGTTTAATAGGAATTAGGAGTATTGTAATTAAAAGTCAATGGTGTAGTTGTTCATAAATTTATATTACTTTGTTATCAGGTTTTAAAAATATTAATATTTGTAAACACATCCACCCATTTAGATTAGTCCCTGCTCATAGCAGTGAGACAGACATACAGTACAGTTGCTGGTCATAATCCTTGCATGGGCAGTGCATGATGTCCATGCATGTTTTTTCCAGGTAATAGAAAATCATCATCAATAAAATTTTAATTAATGAAGCACCGAATTGTATCCTGTGGTTCATTAATTAAATTTTTGATGATTATTGCTGTAAACAATGTTTGAAAACTAATATCATTGCATCTGCAGAAATATTGCCCACCCATGGAAAGTGACCAGCCCACGGCAGCAGAGAGTCAAGGTAATTGTGTTTTACTGTCTTGAATTTCAAATTTTTTTTAATTTTTTTTTTTTGGGGGGGGGGAGGGGTGCACCAGACCCCTCCACTGATGAGAGGGTCACACACCCTCTTGTCCTCACCCCTATCTCACTGCTATATGGCTCAGGTGATTCTGTGCATCATATTCTTTATGACTCCCACTAGATACATGTATTACTCTTGCTCCTACATGTAACTTAGATATCCTGGCTAAGCACCAGTATAATGGTAAACTAACATCAAATTGTGTGCTTATGTACAGTAGCTAACATACTGGAATAGTATAATGAGCTTTGTCAAAAACTTGATCAAGTATTGATAAGATTTGCAAATATCACCCTGCGTTTTTTCAGCTATTAACTAACATAAAATTGTTCGCTTCATGAAAATTATTTTGTTACTACCTGTTAAAAATTACCGTTTCTTGTTTTGCCCTTTTAGAAAAAGAAATCACTCCTTTTCTGGCAGGCATACTAAACACCGAGGCAACCAAGGGATACTAAGATGAATGAAAACAGGAGAGAAACAGGTATGAGGTGGTGTGTTTTTTTTATTATTTATTTATTGGTGTTTAAGGTCACATTTATCTGCACAACAGCTTATTGTGTCCATGGCAGTTTTATGGATGGAGGAAACTAGAGTACCCAGGAGAACCACTGAGCAATGGCAAGCAACTGTGAGCTCCCCAACATACTACACAAGCACGGTTAGCCTTGTTCGAAGACAGGTGCACCAAGAACATGCAGTATGCCTTAGTACACAGCATACCTTGCCCCCACATGGGTAGTGGGGGTGAAGTGTCTTGCCCAAGGGCACAAAGCTGTTGCCGCAGGTGGGATTCGAACCGAGGATCTCTCGGCTTGCAGTCTGCACCTCTACCTACTGAGCTAATGCACCCCTGATGGTGTATTCTGATTATGTAAACAGATTTAAGCAGTACTAGTATGTGATTGGTTTTAATGCCATACTTGAGAATTATGGGTGCTGAAGTAATAAGAGTGCGCTGAAAAATCTTCCCTTTGGTATTTAGTAGGTAGCTTGGTAATGGAAAAGTGACTTCACCTCAGTAAGCAACAGTGTGAAAGCTGGCAGCTATTTTTAATATCGGGCCGCCGCACCCAAAAACACTTGTTCTCATCCCAAGGTGATAACAAAGGTACCCAAGAAGTTTCATGAAGATCGGTTCATAAATACAGCCTCCAGCCTTAGCGTATTGACATGTGCACTTACAGTGTATAAGTAGCACTGAATAAATCAAAGGTCATCTAATTTGCATAATTTCTGCAAGAGAAAAAAACCTGTATTATACAGTATTTTTTGTGATGTATTCCATGTTACTAAACATTCATACAAAAATTTATTCAAATCAGAACTTTCATACAGAAGTTCTGTACAAAAAACTGGTTGCACTAATTTTGGTACAAAATGGCTGCTAGTGGCCATCTTGAATTTCGAACTGCACCCAAAAACACTCGCTCTCATCCCACGGTGATAACAAAGGTACCCAAGACGTTTCGTAAAGATCGGTTCATAAACACTGCCTCTAGCCTGAGCCGTATAGAAGTTGTGTACAAAAAACTGATTGGACCTAATTTTGGTACAAAATGGCCACTGGCAGCCATCTTGAATTTTGGATCGCACCCCAAAACACTCGTTCTCTTCCCTAGGTGATAACAAAGGTACCCAAGAAGCTTGGTGAAGATCGGTTCATAAATACAGCCCCTAGCCCGAGCCGTATTGACATGTGTACTTACATGTACTGTGTATAAGTAGCACTGAATAAATCAAAGTTCATCTAATTTCTATAATTTCTGTACAAGTAAAAGCCTGTATTTTATGTGATGTATTCCATGTTACTAAACAATCATACACAAATTTATTCAAATCAGAACTTTCATACAGAAGTTCTGTACAAAAAACTGATTGCAGTAATTTCAGAACAAAATAGCTGCCGGCGGCCATCTAGAATTTTGGACCCCCCCCCCCCCCCCCCAGAAACACTTATTCTAACCCCATGGTGATAACAAAGGTACCCAAGAAACTTCGTAAAGATCGGTTCATAATTACGGCCTCTAGCCCAAGTTGTATAGAAGTTCTGTACAAAAAACTGATTGTACCTAATTTCAGTACAAAATGGCTACTGGTAGCCATCTTGAATTTTGGACCGCACCCAAAAACACTCATTCTCATTCCAGGGTGATAACAAAGGTATCCAAGAAGTTTCATGAAGATCAGTTCATAAATACAGCCTAGCCCGAGCCGTATTGACATGTGCACTTACTGGGTATGTACATGTAAGTAGCACTGAATAAATTAAAGTTCATCTAATTTGCATAATTTCAGCACGAGAAAAAAACCTGTATTATATGTGATGTACTCCGTGTTACTAAACGTTCATACAAACATTTATTCAAATCAGAACTTTCATACAGAAGTTCTGTACAAAATCGCTGATTGCACCAATTTCTGTACAAAATGGCTGCTGGAGGCCATCTCGAATTTTGGACCGCACCCAAAAACACTCGTTCTCGTCCCACGTGATAACAAAGGTACTCAAGAAGTTTCGTAAAGATCGGTTCATAAATACAGCCTCTAGCCCGAGCCGTGTTGAATTGCTATTCCCGAACAGACGGACAATGGGCCATGACATAACCTTAAATTTGACTTTGTCAAAGTTGAGATAAAAATGGAGAGTATCCAGAGTATCACAAAACAAAAACCTATTTGTAAAGGACTCCCCCTTTCAAGGACAATGGGACAGCGTTGGCATTCACCACCATGCTGCCTTGAGGCTGCATTTTGAATTCCTGTGTTTGTTGTTCTTATGAAATATTATTTTATTATTATCAGTTATGGTACAAATACGGTACCGATAGCACACTTTCAGGAACCACTGATGTCTGATAGCGTTAGTGTATCAGTGGCTGAGGTGCACACATACTTTTGGGGTTCTATACACCACATCCTTCATTTTGCTATATAATTTGTGTAAATTTATTTGGAATTTATAGAATTTCAGACTTGTAAATTTCATAGTATTGTTTTTGCCTTAGTTGTGGTGCTTTATAAGTAATGGGCAATTTAGTTTGAAAAAAAGGGGTTCATGAAGATTCAGTCACAGGAAGATTCAGCCCTCATACTTTTTCTGAGAATATTCAGTCCCCAATATCATTCATGCCCCCACCCCTCTCTCCTGTTAACCCATATAATGAACGTCCCAAAAGACATTATAATATCTAGATATTTATGCTTGTTCGCAACTTATTATGGACACAAATGGACACAGAGTCAAGGTAATTGTGTTTTACTGACTTGAATTTCAATTTTTTTTATTTTTTTTGGGGGGGGGGAGGGGGGAGGTGCACCCGACCCCTCCACTGATGAGAGGGTCACACTCCCTCTTGTCCTCGCACCTATCTCACTGCTATGTGGCTCAGGTGATTCTGTGCATCATATTCTTTATTACCCGGCCCCACTCCCACTAGATATTACTCTTGCCCCTACATGTAACTTAGATATCCTAGCTAAGCACCACTATATAGTGGTAAACCAACATCAAATCGTGTGCTTATGTCCAGTAGCTCACATATTGGAATAGTATAATGTGCTTTGTCAGAAACTTGATCAAGTATTGATGACAAACAACAATTTTCATTACCAGTACCTGGTGCCAGTTATAAAATAAGATTTGCAACTATCACCCTGCGTTTTTTCAGCTATTAACTAACATAAAATTGTGCGCTTCATGAAAATTATTTCGTTACTACCTGTTAAAAATTACTGTTTTTTGTTTTGCTCTTTTAGAAAAAGAAATCACTCCTTTTCTGGCGGGCATACTAAACATCGAGGCAAGAAGAGGGATACCAAGGTGAATGAAAACAGGAGAGAAACGGGTATGAGGTGGTTGTTCTTTTTATTATTTATTTATTTGTGTTTAAGGTCACATTTATCTGCACAACAGCTTATTGTGTCCATGGCAGTTTTATGGATGGAGGAAACTAGAGTGCCCCAGGAGAACCACTGAGCAATGGCAAGCAACTGTGAGCTCCCCAACATACTACACAAGCACGGTTAGCCTTGTTCGAAGACAGGTGCTCCACGAACATGCAGTATGCCTTAGTACACAGCATACCTTGCCCCCACATGGGTAGTGGGGGTGAAGTATCTTGCCCAAGGACACAAAGCTGTTGCCGCAGGTGGGATTCAAACCGAGGATCTCTCAGCTTGCAGTCTGCACCTCTACCTATTGAGCTAATGCACCCCTGATGGTGTATTCTGATTATGTAAATAGATTTAAGCAGTGCTAGAGAGTGATAGGTTTTAATGACATATTTGAAATTATGGGCGCTGAAGTAATAAGAGTGTGCTGAAAAATCTTCCCTTTCGTATTTAGTAGGTAGCTTGGTAATGGTAAAGTGACTTCACCTCAGTAAGCAACAGTGTGAAAGCCGGCAGCCATCTTTAATATCGGGCCGCACCCAAAAACACTTGTTCTCATCCCAAGGTGATAACAAAGGTACCCAAGAAGTTTCATGAAGATCGGTTCATAAATACAGCCTCCAGCCTTAGCGTATTGACAAGTGCACTTACAGTGTATTAGTAGCACTGAATAAATCAAAGGTCATCTAATTTGTATAATTTCTGCAAGAGAAAAAAACCTGTATTATACAGTATTTTTTGTGATGTATTCCATGTTACTAAACATTCATACAAAAATTTATTCAAATCAGAACTTTCATACAGAAGTTCTGTACAAAAAAAACTGATTGCACTAATTTTGGTACAAAATGGTTGCTAGTGGCCATCTTGAATTTCGAACTGCACCCAAAAACACTCGCTCTCATCCCACGGTGATAACAAAGGTACCCAAGACGTTTCGTAAAGATGTCCTCTAGCCTGAGCTGTATGGAAGTTGTGTACAAAAAACTGATTGTATCTAATTTTGGTACAAAATGGCCACTGGCAGCCAACTTGAATTTTGGATCGCACTCCAAAACACTCGTTCTTGTCCCTAGGTGATAACAAAGGTACCCAAGAAGCTTGGTGAAGATCGGTTCATAAATACAGCCCCTAGCCCAAGCCGTATTGACATGTGTACTTACTGTGTATAAGTAGCACTGAATAAATCATAGTTCGTCTAATTTGCATAATTTCTGTACAAGAAAAAAAACCTGTATTTTATGTGATGTATTCCATGTTACTAAACAATCATACCCAAATTTATTCAAATCAGAACTTTCATACAGAAGTTCTGTACAAAAAACTGATTGTACCTAATTTCGGTACAAAATAGCTGCCGGCGGCCATCTAGAATTTTGGACTCCCCCCAAAAACACTCATTCTAACCCCATGGTGATAACAAAGGTACCCAAGACATTTTGTAAAGATCAGTTCATAAATACGGCCTCTAGCCCAAGTTGTATAGAAGTTCTGTACAAAAAACTGATTGTACCTAATTTCAGTACAAAATGGCCACTGGTAGCTATATTGAATTTTGGACCGCACCCAAAAACGCTCATTCTCATCCCAAGGTGATAACAAAGGTACCCAAGAAGTTTCATGAAGATCAGTTCATAAATACAGCCTAGCCCGAGCCGTATTGACATGTTCACTTACTGGGTATACATGTAAGTAGCACTGAATAAATTAAAGTTCATCTAATTTGCATAATTTCAGCACGAGAAGAAAACCTGTATTATATGTGATGTACTCCATGTTACTAAACATTCATACATAAATTTATTCAAATCGGAACTTTCATACCCAAGTTCTGTCCAAAAAACTGATTGCACTAATTTCTGTACAAAATGGCTGCTGGAGGCCATCTTGCACTTTGGACTGCACCCAAAAACACTTGTTCTCGTCCCACGGTGATAACAAAGGTACCCAAGAAGTTTCTTAAAGATCGGTTCATAAATGCAGCCTCTAGCCTGGGCCGTATTGAATTGTTGTTCCCACACAGACGGACAACGGGCTATGACATAACCTTAAATATGACTATGTCAAAGCTGATCTAAAAATGGGGAGTATCCAGAGTATCACAAAACAAAAACCTATTTGTACAGGACTCCCCCTTTCACCACCATGCTGCCCTGAGGCTGCATTTTGAATCCTGTGTTTGTTGTTCTTATGAAATATTATTTTATTATTATCAGTTATGGTACAAATATGGTACCGATAGCACACTTTCAGGAATCGCTGACGTCTGATGGCGACTGTGTGTCAGTGCGTGAGGTGCACACATACTTTTGGGGTTCAAAACACCACATCCTTCATTTTGCTATATAATTTGTGTAAATTTATTTGGAATTTATAGAATTTCAGACTTGGAAGTTTCATAGTATTATTTTTGCCTTAGTAATGGTGCTTTATATGTAATGGGCAATTTAGTTTGAAAAAGGGGTTCATGAAGATTCAGTCACAGGAAGATTCAGCCCTCAAACTTTTTCTGAGAATATTCGGTCTCAGTCGTGGTCGAATGTCATCACCTCGGAGGACAAATCCTCACAGAATTTTTTTTTTAAATATTCTATGCATTTTTTTCTATTGTTTTATTTTAAGGATTTATGATTACTAATTATGACAAAATTACAAGTGCGATATGAAACAAACCTTAATGAAGCTAGAACAAAAGAAACCTTCCCAAAACAAGCTGAGAGGTTCTCAGCTCAATTCCCAATTGCGGCAACTGAAATAAGGCGTACTGCACATCGATGATGCACTTGTCTTCAACCAATGCTAACCCTGCTTGCTTGGAGTTACAATGTTGAGAAGCCTGACAGTTGCTTGTCATTGTTGCACGGTGGTTCTCTCCGGGTGCTCTGGCTGGGTTCCTCCCCCAGTAAAACTGTTGGGTGGCCCTGGCTGTAAAAATTTTTGTTGAACCCAATAAATAAAGAAATCAAATTTGCTGAATCCAAGACCTTTGAATGATGGTTTTTATTGGGGTGTCAGGTGTGTGGAGGGGGGGTGGGGGCGTGGTTATACAATGGTGCCCACTTAATTGGATATATCTTAATTGTATATCCCTGTTAATAGAATATAATTTCCCAACACAAAACCATTTACCTCCAGTACAAATGACCTGGTAATTGAATATAGGTTATAGAGTAATCTCCTATTAATTGAATAAAAAATCTTGTAACATGTTGAGAAATTGCCCTGACTCTTCCCAGTTTTCCTTTGGTTATAGACCAATTGGGCCTCAGTACATTCAATACAGGCATTTAATCTATTATATCTTGTTTGACAGAGCTCATGGAGCTCTGTCAAACAAAATATAATAGAATGAATGCTAAGTTTATCTCTGGAATACAGGAAAGTGACACAATCCCTGTTAATTAAATACTCCTGCTAATTGAATAATGTTATTGGCAAAGTGGCTCTTCAATTAACAGGGTTCCACTGTACAGCAAAAACAAATGTCACAAAATAATAATGAAACTATGTACTTGAGAAATTTTCACGTGGTCATTCTACAACATGTTTTAGCCAGTACTATACAGTTTTGAAGGTTAAAGGGCTCAGTAGTTAGAGGTGTAGGCTGCAAGCCAAAGGGTCCTCTATCAAATCCCACCTGCGGCAACCACTTTGTTTCCTTGGGCAATACACTTCATTCCCATTGCCCACGTACTGCCATTGCGTACCAAGGCATACTGCATGTCAATCGTACACTTGTCTTCAATGAATGCTAACCCAGCTTGTGTGCTGTTTGTATGTTAGATGTTTGTAATTGCTCGGTGGTTCTCTCTGGCTTTTCCCACCTGCAAAACTGTCCGACATGAAGTGACCCTGGCTATCGAAGTGTCATTAAACCCCAATAAATAAATCAATAAGAATCATGTGTCCCTATTCTGGAGAACAGTTTGGGGCAAAATGCCAAAGGATGGTTTGGGTTAGATTAGTATCCAGTTTGGGTCAAATTGTTGGAGGACAGTTTGGATGCAATTCTCACGAATTCCAGTCACTTTGGCCCCAAGTCATTTCGGCCCCAGTCATTACGGCCTCAGGTCAATTCAGCCCCAATATACCAGGTCATTTCGGCCTCTTTAAATATTTTCAAATATTGTTTGAATCTTAACATTTTTCTATTTAATTTTTTTTCAACATTTATATCTCTCAATAAGATATTCAGGTATACATGATATATGTCTAGTAGATTTTCTTTCATGATGAATAAATAAAAGAAAAGTTTCAGCACGTCGAAGGTGCACATGGACTATGTGGGATTTGAAATCCCTTGCGACCTGAATAATTTTATTTGCTTATGAATCTACGAGAGTCGGAAGTGAGGGTCAGTAATGTTATTTGATTTGAGTGTATGCCTTGGAAGTGGGGTACTGGGGTCAGACCCCCGTGGACATCGAACTGGCAGGGGACTTGAATTTGTGCATGACTACAATGATTCTGCTCTGTGTTTTAGAAAATGTGGACATATTTATGGTAGTATCAAAATCGCAGTTTGGTGGTTGTTTCAGAAAAAAGAAAAGAAAAAGAAACCCCGTGAACCTCAAACTGGAAGGTGACTAGGAATTGTGCATAACAATATGAATAAATGAATGCATATTCCGGTACTTTGCAAAATTTCAAAGTAAAATAATTTCTCTTACTTATACAGATAGCATCTTAAATGTATGGAAAATTGAACACCTGGATAATTTTTAATGTCATATATAACTTTTCTGTACACTGTGTAAATACAAATAATTGAACATTATTTAATAAAGGTAATTACCCATTATTTCTAAATATGAACTATGCACTGATCTTTATAGATCTCTACACTTAAAATGGTGCCGAAATGACCAAGGGACCAAAGTGACTAGGACAGAGATGACTTTGAGATCGAATTGACCAGAGGACGAAATGACTTCGAGCCGAAGTGATTGGATACCATTCTAACAGATGAAAGACGTTAATTATTACAGAACACATTGAATGTGAATCTACTGCAGAGATAATTGCTCGACGATATATTATATTAATATTTTTTCAATAAATATCGAACAATCTATTAATATTTTTTTTAAGAATTATTTTCAGGAGTTAAAACGAATATCGTAACGTATCTAAAATATCCTAACAGATGTGTACTGCTTTTCTTTTGGATGATTCTTCCCTGGGCCAAGTTCCCAGGCCAAAGATTCCCCCAGTTACTGAAAAAAGATGACATGCCATTTTCAATGACGGTAAATATCCAAAAAGGTTATTATTTTCCATTTTTTAGTGTTTGAAACTACGAAGCACTGTTCAGAAATACAGATGGCACCAAAAAGTAACACACTATTACTTTGTTTTGGTTTTTATTGAAACTGAAAGCAACCTGTCAGTATCACTTTTTTTAATTACACCCATTTTGTCTGCTAACCAAATCATCCGCTGCAATTTTACCCAAGTCGTCCTCTACAATTATACCCAACACGTCCGAAACTCGTTCGCTGGGGGAAAGTATTCAAGTATTGTATTTTGAATCATTTTTTATTTATTTATATAATAATTTTATTGTATACTTTATTGTATATTACCTATTGTAATATATCTTAATGTACCTCCATTGTAATATATCTTAATGTACCTCCTTGCATTAAATTTCATATACGTGTACGAAATTCTGAAAACAGAAATGTCAGAACAAAATAAACTATCCAGCCATCTGATAAATTTTAATTACTGTTTATTCAATGGATTACCTATAATAATTATATTATTACAGTAAAAGTTCTTAAAGTACACAGTACGTGGAGAGTGTATTATCACTAAATCACCCGTGGGGTGGAGATTCCACCCGAGCAATAATTGAAAATTTGTTGCAAAGTATACCCAGCACCAGCAAAGTTTCAGCCAATGGACCTCCGGGTTAAACCCGGAGGTCCATTGCCTCAAACATTGCTTATGTTTTTTGTCGATACATATAAAATTTGAAAGTTATAGCTTGGGTGATAACTCCACTCCACAGGTGATTTAGTTACAATCCACTCTCCACGTACTGTATGTACGTTATATTAAAGTTCCACAACATAATCTTATAATTTTGCAATTTTTCATTGAAGAGCTCCACCGGCACCTTACAGTGAATAATTGCAAAATTATTAGTAGAAGTATTATAAGAATTAATTATATTAAGAAATGCAACAAAATTTGTTATATTAAGTTCTGCAACATAATCTTATAATTTTGCAATTATTCAGCGAGGCGCACCGTCGCTTTACAATGAATAATAGCAACATTATTAGCAAATGTATTATTATATTAAGAAACACATCAAAATTTACGGTTTATTAAATTCTGCAACATAATCTTATAATTTTGCAATTATTCTTGGAAGAGTATCACCGACACTTTACAATGAATAATCACAAAATTATTAGCAAATGTATTATAGGAATTAATAATATTAAGAAACGCATCAAAACATGTTATAATTATATTAAGAAATGCATCAAAACTTGTTATATTAAGTTCCGTAACATAATCTTATAATTTTGCAATTATTCCAGGGGGAGGGGGTCCTGGGGGTGGGGGGTGGGGGCAAAAATTTGCAAGACGTGATGTGGGAGTGGGTGAGTCCCTTGAGTGCACCAAAAATGTGCATTTCCAACTTGTGCAATTTTTTGAATTTTTTAAAAACGTTATCAATATATCAACCAATTTTTGACATCGTTTGTGTTTCAAACCTTAAAGATGATGTTGTACATCACACTCTTAAAATAAATACAACATCAGGAGGCTTTATATGTGAGAATATTGGGCTCAATCTGGGAAAATGTCACACGTTAGTAGGTGGTGGGTGTCTTGTTCGAAATGTAGAAAATGTGCAGACAAAATATTTCCCTTGACAAGCGGACGACTCGGCTTGCGGACGAAACGTCCGTATACCCTTTTTTCAAGCAAACTTTTCCTTACTTTTACAACACCTCAAGATTCGGATAATTCAAAAACTGAGTTTCTGTTCATCTTGATATTTCACGAGATACGTGTCAATGCATATCCGTATACAATCGCACCAATATAACAACAATTATCAGTTATTTTATCGGTTATATGTACGTTTTTTCGATTGAGGTTATCACTGGCAGACACGCTGCAACGAAATCAGGACTGAGAGTTCGATCTGAAATGACGAGATCATCAGCTGAGCATGTTGACAAACCTCCAGAAGGACAAAACTCGAGTAATAATAGTAACACTTTGGCCGGCCGCTGATTTGTGGTGGTTCTCGGTTGAGAAGGCCTGGTTACCCCTGAAGTGTAGATATGTAGGCCAATGTATCACGCAAAGCTTTGAGGCGACACAAAAAACATTTGATTCCCAGAGGGGGACAGGCCAATTGCAATTGCATGGGCAATTCGACACCGGAAGTTACGTGTTTTTTTCACTGAAATTTACTGTCCACTTCAAAAATCACATTGACGGCTATAGAGAATTCTGTTCTGGAACACATTTATCTGACTGGGTATGTGGAACACTTTGCGGGCCTCCGGCCCGCTTGGGGTTCCTACTAAGAGCGAGGTAGATAGCTAACTTATACCATAGAGTAGGGAAAGGGTAGAGGGTGCTCTTGCGTGATTTGAATAGGTAAAACTGTAAGACCAATAGGAAGATCAACGACATGTTTTAACCCTTACCTAACTTGTAAAGCAGACGATACTTGCAAAAAGAATTTTTAAATAACTGATTTTTTTGATTTTTTGGTCTCAAAAACATAGGTTATGACCCCTCGTTGGAACGAGCTCGACGAGCTCGTTCCAACGAGGGGTCATAACCTATGTTTTTGAGACAGAAAAAATGAAAAATAATGAAAATTAATTGGCGATTTTTGAGAATAGCGCTGCCCGTTTTTGGACGTTACGTTGGGTAGAGAGTTAACGACGTATAAACGACAGCCAACAATGCATATACAACGAGTGCACTCGCGACAAAAGGGGAAAAACATTAAATATCGTTGCTACTCTGTAATAAAAGTTGCAAAATGTAATAATTATTACAAATTAAAAATTATTAATAATTATTACAAAGTGCAACAACTTGAATCGGAAAAACGTTGCAATATGCAATATGTAATAATTATTACAAAATGCAACTACATTGACGGGAAAAACGTTGCAAAATGTAATAAAACTTTTTTTTCAAAGAGGCTCTTTTTTTCAAAGGGGAAATCCGAAACTAATTCATGTTACCATGCAACTATTAAAATAAATTTGTGTCTCTATGATTCTACGATTGTCTTCGGGTATGTTAACGCATTTCTACATGAATTTGAGCGAGTTTCGTATATGTTCGAAGTTTTATTACAAAATGCAACTACGTGGACTGGAAAAACGTTGCAAAATGTAATAATTATTACAAAATGCAACTACATAGACAGGAAAAACGTTGCAAAATGTAATAAAATATTTTCAAGCAGAGCAATCAAACTAATTCATTGTATTATACAATTATTAATAGCAAATTGTATCTGAATGTCTTAACCAAATGCTGTCAATGTATGTTGTTTGTGGAGATGACCACTGGTGATCAGTATAGTGGCGATGACAACAAATGGCTGGTGATCGTCTGTGGCGATCTCTATTGATCGTTGGGAGCGAGATAAGGATTAGAGGGCTATGAGTACTAGCCGCACCGAGGCCTCTCCTCACCCCCTCACATCCTCATACGAGGAGATGATGATCATTGGTGATCGCCATTGACGATCACCAGAGATGCCTAGTGATCGCTTATGGCGATCTCTAATGATCGTTACTAGCGCTCATCAGTGATCATCTCCCTGCTTGAGGATGAGTGGGCTGTGAGGAGAGGCCTCATTGAGTCCACACCACATAGCCCTCACATCCATATCTCGCTCCCAACGATCACTAAAGATCAGACATCCATACTGATTGGCAATAGCGATATCAAGTGATTGTTGGGGCGAGATGGGGATGTGAGGGCTATGAGGAGAGACCTCATTAGGGCATCTCCTTACAGCCATCTCATTCTCATAGGGAAGATGATCATTGGTGATCGCCAGTGGCGTTCACTGTGGACGCCTAGTGATTAGCGATGGTGCTCTCTAGTGATTGTTGGGGGGGGGGGGGGATGAGGATGAGAAGAGACTTCATTGAGGCATCATCTCATAGACCTCATTGGTCTCCAAGTAGTCCGACGGAGAGCGCCACAATCGCAAGAAATCCTAGCTACTTTACTTGACCTAGTGACCCAGCGACCCAGAGATCTCCAACCAGTGGTCCGACCGACAGCGACACGGTCCCCCTCTCTCTTCTCTCAACGCTGAACCTATTTCAGAAGCCTTCCAACCAGTCGCCCGACCTAACGACACAGTAGCGTCACTCCTGCTCCCAACATTGTCACTATCCCAGAAGCCCTCCAACCAGTCGCCCGACCGAAAGTGACACACTCGTACTTCCCTCTGCTCCCAACAGTGATCCTATACCAGAAGCCCCCCCCCCCCCCTCCAACCAGTGACCCAACCGAAAGCGACACAATCACTAGGCGATCCTACCATGGCGTGGGATAGCGACAGTCAAATTTTACTGGGGGAAATGGCACTACAGCCACAAGTTCTGTGTGAAATGGCATACGGTAAGGCAGACTTGGTCTGAAGCGACTGTGGTGAAAGGCTATCACTGTGCGGACAGTGTTACGAGGGCATTGACATAGGCCAAGGGCTGCTGAACAGCAACGGGCGGTGTTGCTGGGCCCAAGCAAAGTCCAGTCACTCATCTCTGTGGACATCGACAGCGGTCAACGTCGCCATGACCTTGCGCGCTCCCCATGACGTCACCGACGTCATAACTACTCTAACCATTTTCCTCTTTCGATTCCAGACTTTCTGCATCTTTACACCCACCCTGCGATGCAAACGATGCGAACCGTACATAGACAGTTCTGAGGTCTGAAACACATGAGAAAAAGAAAATCTCGTGATTTGTGAGTGCATACCGGAAATAGCCCACGCTTCGCCACTACAAATAGTGTATTTTAGCTCGTGAAAGTCGCTCGCAAAAATAATGTTTCTCGTGCTCCTCGCTGCCACTCGTGAGATATCCTCTGTATCCACGCGGATATTGTTCTTTGGGTTTTCGAATTTAAGTCGTAAATTTGAAATGAGAAATGATCACAAGTAGTCTTTTTACCAGTTGTTGTATATGTAGTGCTCACCTGAATCTGGGGTCTTGAGAAATAATATACTACTCAAAGTTTGCTAAACACCAAGTATATCCAACTACCTGTTTTACGTTTTAGTTCAAATATTGTAATGAAAAATGTATATATTTTTTATTTAATTACATCTTTAATGATTTAAGTACAGAAATTAAGATTTTATTTGTGTTTGACATTATTTTTTAGCTTTTGAATACGCTAACCATGGAAAATGGATATTATTGGTAAAAGAGGACATTTTTCAATTTGCCAAAAAGTTGACGGAGCGAACTGGTATGGGTTCAACATCGAGTATGAGAAACATTACTGTTAATTACAGCTTGACAACGCCTTCTCTTGCTCCCAATCAGGTTCCTGATGGTCCTTTGTGGCATGTTGTTCCATTCTTGGACCAGCATGGCACCAAGCTCCTGGACATTTCTTGACTGGACAGGACGGGCTGAAATTGCAAGCTGCAGCTCATTCCAGACATGTTCGATTGGATTGAGGTCAGGGGATCTTGCTGACCAGTCCATACGCTCAATCCCCTCCCTCTGTCGGTACTCCCCGACAGCATGGGCAACATGAGGACTGGCATTATCGTCCATCAGAATGAATCTATCACCCAATGCAACTGCATACAATCTGACGTGGACATCCAGGATCTCATCAATATACCACTGTGTAGTCAATGTACCACGTTCAAGGACACAGAGCTCTGCTGATGCCGCCCCAGACCCTGATTGACCCTCCACCCTAGCGGTCATGCTCAGCAATGTTGGCTGCATGGAATCGCTCTCCTTGTCTTATCCATACCCTAGAACGCCTATCTATGTGGTCTAGGCAGTACCTTGACTCATCTGTAAAAACGACAGGTCGCCAATCTTCTCTGGTCCATCCAACGTGGTCCATGGCCCATTCATATCGTACCAGGCGATGGTTCTGGGACAGCGGAATGTGAATACATGGTCTTCTCGACCGGAGACCACCTTCCTTCAACCTTGCCCGGATAGTCTGCATCGAAACATTTACCCCGGATGCATTCTGAAGGTCACTGTGAAGCTGGGTTGCTGTGGCAAAGCGGTTCCTACGGGCCTGAATGATCAAAAACCGGTCTTCAGCTGCAGATGTTGCCCTGTCTCTGCCACCACCATGTCGTCTTACTGGTGTGCCATACTGCTGAAATCTTGCCCAGGCTCTGGTGATCACCGTATGGTGCACACCAAGGGCTTCACCAACCTGCCGATGGGTAGCCCCTTGCTCCACCATCCCTACAGCCCGCCACATTTCTGCTTCAGACAAATGTCTTCTTACATTTGCCTTTGCCATATTCAATCGTTAAATCACAAGGGTTTGTGTTGAAATGAAGATTGAATACCGTACACATGTCATGTACATGTAGACAGTACACGAAAACATCATAAAAATCAAGGGGTACATGCTTTCCATGACTGTCATGAAAAGTCTGCCTGTCAAGAAAGCTAATGTAAACACGGGGGACCATCTCAATACATTCCTCAATCATATCCACCAAAAATATCGCAAATATGTCACAAGTAAATTTCACAATGATGTGTCAAATATTTGGTACTTAACAAACTTTGAGTCGTATACTAATAAAAAGAAAGTGTGTGAAAGCTTAAATTAATATTGCTATTTGTACCCCATATGCCCCAAACAATTGAAATCCGATCCGGAAAAAATAACCATCACCTGTGCTGCTTGCGTTATCGTCCACTTGGTGTTAAAATGATATTGAAAAGTATCTGAAATTATCAGTTCACTAGTTTAATGAAACTTCAATTATTCTGCGAATACTGTTGTCTATCTATCCATCCAAAAATTGCTGTTACGTTGCAACTACACTTTACTGAAATAACGTAAATCAAAATTGTCTGGAACAGTTTAGACTTTTTAGCATTTTGCCTACTCATCAGACACTTCACTCTGAATAAACGTTGACAACATTGTCGACTTAACATGAAATAAACAGTTTTAAAAATCCGAACCTTTCAAATCCATTCAATGAACCTGTTCTTGTTTCATTGAGTTTGGTAGACTTGAGACCTCGCGATAACGGAAGCTCACAAGCCAGTTCTGTTGGAAAACGTCAATTCAGTCTGCTGCTATCTATTTCTTTGCGAGGCGCACGTTGCCGCTATATGAAGTAAATTGCAGTCATTCCATTGCCCCCAGTTTAAACGAGCGAAACCCCACAGTTGAAGCTCAACCAATTACCGTAACGGTTGAAATCGTTGGGAAGAGGATCAATCACTGCCAGGAAGCCTGTTTTCTGGACATCGTCATTAACAAGAACCTGATCCTCAGGACGTCTTGTGACAAAACAACCAGCAGAGCAATAGCCCGCATGTGCCTGCTCAAAGCCCTCGATGGTTCTAATGGGAAAGATGAGGGGTGGGGGATAGAGGATCTTTCTGATGCTCTTCACGAGCTTTGTCGGGCCCTTTTCAACTCCGCTGCTGTAGTCATACACACATACTGTGCTAGCGGACTAAAGCGCACCAAGTCAACGGGGTACGAGCCCCCAACCTGGAGCGATCAGTGTTCGGCACACCCGCACCACTCAGCTCAGAAGAATCGGGTCTTGAAACACTCCAAGGCGCCCCACCAACCTTGGGCAAAAGACCCTCTCCCCTCTAATCGCGAACGATCTCATAAAAGGGGAGCAAAAGCTTGATAGAACCTACCCCGGGTGGGGTGGGGGCTGGGAATGGGCATGTCATGTGTACCTGGGACTTCGGGCCCGGGCTGTAAACTAAAAATCACCTTTCTGGTTGTCGCCAGAAGCGTTAAGGTGTCTGACTTACGGCCCAATGTTATTCATTCCACTGTCCCCTTGCATGCCGGACACGCTAGTGGTATGTTATGTAACCAACTTATCCTTACCCACATCCGGGCCCCGCCCCTCCCGGACCCCGGTACCCCAATGTCCTGTCGCTAACACAACAACTATAGTTTCAATGGCCAACTCTAGTCGCATGGCAATGTAGAGTGCGAACCGCTTGCATCGCTGGTCGGTGTGGATGCTTAATGCATGGTGTATGTGAATAAAAAAAAAACAGGCATCAAGATTGGGAAACTGTTAGAAGAGCTATGACATCGGCGACGTTATGATGGGCGCACTGTCGTTGTCCGCGGAGCTGAGTTTCAGGACGTTGTTCGGGCCCAGCGAGAGGGCTGTGCCGCTGAGTAGCCCCTGTCCAAGATTAGTACGACTGTACTTGGGATGGGATAGCTGCGTTTGCTGGCTCAGTCGACCAGGCTCAGTGATTCAAGACGCTCAATAGCAACGGAATTAATGGACAAAAGTCTAGTGAGCGACTTTCCTGATGACAATTTCAGTTCACTTTAGCACTCGGCGTGATGTCGCATGAGCGGTCTAGGTCTGGACGCCGCAGCCCGAGTCGCGAGTAAAGGGCGCCCGTGGCTCGCCTCGGTGACTCCAAATGGTGGATGGGTATTGTGGTCTCCTCTTTCTTCTCCGTCTCATGGGTGGGTGGCTCTTTGTGTCGCGGTGGCCTTCTCGGTTCTCTTGTTCCCGCCTGTCTTGCCTGACGATTTTGCATGAAAAATAATAGGAGTAATTTAGGATGTAAGTGGAGCACGCGCCCATATAGACGGCCACGTGCGCCTTCCTTGCGCGTAAGAACACTCCCCCTCCCCCACCACCACCCACACAAACAAAAAATAACACGTTGTTCACCCAAACAGTTCAGCTGCTTCACTCCAAATTTCTTTATTCATTTCAGCGAGTTAAAGCGGAGCGCAGTGGCACATTGACAACATTGTCGAACTTTGAGGGTTCAAAAGTTCGAGCCGGGTCCGCGTGACTCACCCTGTGTCCTTGAGCAAGACACTTTGTCCGGATTGCTTATGTGGGAACACGGTGGCAAAGTTTGCTAAGACGTATGACACGCCGATGGTGCACACGCCTTCAACCAATGCTAACTCAGGTCAGTGCGTTGGTGGAGAGTCTGACATTTACTCGCCGCTGTTCGGTGGTTCTTTCCCAGTACTCCGGCTTCCTCCACCGACAGGATATGATCCTGGCAGTTGAAGTTGTCGTGAAACCCCAATAAATAACAGTGCGTCAAAGCCTAGTAAAATCAATACACCTATAGCAAACTACTACGTCCACCAGACGTTTACATGTTGGTCCCCGATTTATACACCCAAAATCTTAAAGAGTGACATTTCTATAAATCGCAGCCCTACGATGTCTTGTGGTGATTTGCTGTTGTGGTTAACCTGGTTATGATCCGGTCAACTCTGGGATATCTGTGATCGTTAGTGATCCTTGGGAGTGAGATATGAATGTGAGGGCTATGAGGTGAGGACTCAATGGGGCCTCTCCTCACAGCCCTCTCATCCTCATTCTGGGAGATGATCGCTAGTAACGATCAATAGAGATCGCCATAAGCGATCACTAGGCATCCCTGGTGATCGCTAATGGCGATCGCCAGTGATCATCTCCTCAAATGAGGATGTGAGAGGTGTGAGGAGAGGCCTCAGTGCGACTAGTACTCATAGCCCTTTAATCCTTATCTCGCTCCCAGCGACAATAGAGATCGCCATAGACGATCACTAGCCATTTCTTGTCATCGCCACTCCTGATCACCAGTGGTCATCTCCACAAACAACACACATTGACAGCATTTGGTTAAGACATTCAGATGCAATTTGCTATTAATAATTGTATAATACAATGAATTAGTTTGATTGCTCTGCTTGAAAATATTTTATTACATTTTGCAACGTTTTTCCAGTCGATGTAGTTGCAGTTTGTAACATTTATTACATTTTGCAACGTTTTTCTAGTCCATGTAGTTGCATTTTGTAATAATTATTACATTTTGCAACGTTTTTCTAGTCCATGTAGTTGCATTTTGTAATAAAACTTCGAACATATACGAAACTCGCTCAAATGCACGTAGAAATGCGTACAACATACTCGAAGACAGTCGTAGAATCATAGAGACACAAATTTATTTTAATAGTTGTATAATAACATGAATTAGTTTCGGATTGCCCCTTTGAAAAAAAGTGCCCCTTTGAAAAAAAGTTTATTACATTTTGCATCGTTTTTCCCGTCCATGTTGTTGCATTTTGTAATAATTATTACATATTACAACGTTTTTCCCGCCCAAGTGGTTCCATTTTGTAATAATTATTACATTTTGCAACTTTTATTACAAAGTGGGTTGTAACATACCGTAGTGCATGGAGGTGTACAAACTGTACGTTCGACAATTCTTGTCTGAGTTATCAACGAAATTTCAGCAATTTCCCATCAAAGACCCTGAATTTGCCTGAATTTACAAACATGTAGGGATGTCAGATGACTGGATTTGCATATCAAAATTAGCAAATGGTAACTATTTTCTGTCATTTAAACCTATATTCCGTATTTCTCATCACTTTCCGAAAGCTCACACGAAAATGGCTAAGCCAGTGTTTTAAAAAATCAGACACCCTGTGTGGATTTCAGATTTTCCATCGTGTGTGTTGGAAGTGGTACGTCGAATTACCAAACAAAATGCGCGTGATTACAAATGCGAGAACAATACAGATACCACACGATCACCTACATAGAACTTATAGGTTGTAGGATAAAACAGACAACAGGCGAACACCTCTCAGGACAAAACCCTCTATTTTTAAAACTAAAAGTTTAAAGGTGGACAAAACCCACTATCTATATTTGTTTAAGTTTATTTCATTCATTTTTTTTCAATTAATTTCATTTATTTTTATTTTTATTTTTCATTTATTTGTCACTGATATATATTTTTTTTATTTCAATATAGTAATTTCCTTTTTTTATTTTTATTTTTTCATTTATTTTGTTTATTTATTACTCATATTTTTTTTTATTTCAATAAATTCAATTCCTATTTTGGTGGTGGGGGAGGGGGCAATCCAACGTAAATACAGAACCTACAAAGCAGTTTTCTCGCATTTCATTTTTCGACAGGTGTGATTCTTAAGTGTTTGGGGGTGGGGCATGTTAACAAAAAAATCAATCGCATTGTGGCCCTGTCGCTATCAGCGATCAGGTTAAATTCTGTCTTCTCCTGTGATTGCAGTACCGTGACTTTGGGTAACAAAATGTTAATATGTGCTGTGTTTGTCTGTGTACATCTATGTATGTAGAGTCTATTATCGTTCTCTATGCATGTTTTTCTATATGTGCTGTTTTAACCCTTTACCTAACATAGCGGCCAAAAAGAGCCAGGAAATTGACCAAAATAAGCTTACCACAGCCTAAAATATCTTACAAATGTCTAATTAAAACCATACAAATAAGGATATCATAAGAACCGGCTCGTCGAGCCGGTTCTTGTGATATCCATATTTGTATTGTTTTATTAAAAAATTATGAGAATTTTTTGCGAAAAATGTGAAATTTAATTTATTTTTTAAAAAAGCTGTGTTTGGTGAAGGGTTAATTCAACAAACCTGTCGGAAAATAACTGATTATTATTTGTTTATTGGTGTTTAAGGTCACATATTTCTGCACAATGGCTATTGTGATCGCAACATGGAGATAAAGTTAATTTTAGTCTATCGTTTATACCATATACCCAACTAGTCCATTTTAGAGGACTTCCACCCCAAGCTTTGGTGACTGGATCCTATTCTTCCAGTAAAACAGAGCTTGTTTAGCACAGTAAATAAGGGCTGCTTCACTTCCCGTGTTTTCCGATGGAAGAAATGAAAGTAATAACATGGACCCAGAGCAGTGGCGGGGAATGTAATTTTTTCGGGTGGGGGGGTGTTAAAACTTGTCTTTACACACCGATGACCAAAGCAAAACACGTTACAGGAGGAGTGCAAAAAAAAGGATAGGAATGTTTTTCTTCATTTTTCGCTCAACTTTGACGAAGTCAAATTTGAGTTATTGTCATGGCCCGTCGTCCGTCTGTCCGTCTGTCCGTCTGGCCGTCTGTCCGTCTGTCCGTCTGTCCGTCTGGCCGTCTGGCCGTCTGTCCGTCTGTCCGTACGTCAACAATTGGCTATGGCTCGGGCTAGAGGTCGTATTTATGAACCGATCTTTACGAAACTTCTTGTGTACCTTTGTTATGACCCTGGGACGGGAACGAGTGTTTTTAGGTGTGGTCCGAAATTCAAGATGGCTGCCAGTGGCCATTTTGTACCGATGATGCAAAAATCAGTTTTTTGTACAGAACTTCTGTATGAAAGTTCTGATTTGAATAAAGTTTTGTATAAATGTTTAGTACCATGGGATACATCACATATAATACGGGTTTTTTTCTCGTGCGTAAATTATGCAAATTAGACTGACTTTGATTTATTTAGTGTTACTTTCAGAGCTGTAAGTGCCAAGCTGCTATGGCTCGGGCTAGAGGCCGTATTTATGAACCAATCTTTACGAAACTTCTTGGGTACCTTTGTTATGACCGTGGGACGAGAACGAGTGTTTTTGGGTGCAGTCCGAAATTCAAGATGGCTGCCAGCTGCCATTTTGTACCGACGATGCAGAAATCTGTTTTTTGTACAGAACTTCCATATGAAAGCTCTGATTTGAATAATTTTTTGTATGAATGTTTAGTACCATGGGATACATCACATATAATACGGGTTTTTTTCTCGTACGTAAATTGTGCAAATTAGACTAATTTTGATGTTTTTTGGGGTTACTTTCAGCACTGTAAGTGCAAATGCCAATACGGCTCGGGCTAGAGGCCGTATTTATGAACCGATCTTTACGAAACTTCTTGGGTACCTTTGGTATCACCGTGGGACGAGAACGAGTGTTTTGGGGTCCGGTCCGAAATTCAAGATGGCCGATGGCAGCCATTTTGTACAAAATTAGGTGCAATCAGATTTTTGCACAGAACTTCCATATGAAAGCCCTGATTTGAATAATTTTTTTGTGTGAATGTTGAGTACCATGGGATGCATCACATATAATACGGGTTTTTATCTCGTGCAGAAATTATGCAAATTAGATGAACTTTGATTTTTTCAGTGCGACTTACACACAGTAAGTACACATGTCAATACGGTTCAGACTAGAGTCTGTATTTATGAACTGATCTTCACGAAATGTCTTGGGTACCTTTGTTATCACCTTGGGACGAGAACGAGTGTTTCTGGGTGCGGTCTAAAATTCAGGATGGCTGCTAGTGGCCATTTTGTACCGAAATTAGGTCTAATCAGTTTTTTGTACACAACTTCTATACAGCTCAGACTAGAGGCCATATTTATGAACCAATCTTTACGAAACTTCTTGGGTACCTTTGTTATCACCGTGGGATGAGAGCGAGTGTTTTTGGGTGTGGTCCGAAATTCAAGATGGCCACCAGCAGCCATTTTGTACCAAAATTAGTGCAATCAGTCTTTTGTATAGAACTTCTGTATGAAAGTTCTGATTTTAATAAATTTTTGTATGAATGTTTAGTAACATGGAATACATCACATATTGTAAGGGGGGTTTTTTCGTGCAGAAATTATGCAAATTAGATGAACTTTGATTTATTCAGTGCTACTTACACAGTGTAAGCACACATGTCAATACGGCTCAGGGTAGAGGCTGTATTTATGAACCGATCTTCACAAGACTTCTTGGGTACCTTTGTTATCTCCTTGGAATGAGAATGAGTGTTTCTGGGTACGGTCCAAAATTCAAGATGGCTGCCAGTGGCCATTTTGTACCGAAATTAGGTCCAATCAGTTTTTTGTCACAAGTTCTATACAGCTCGTATTTATGAACTGATCTTCACAAAACTTCTTGAGTACTTTTGTTTTCACCTTGGGACAGGAACGAGTGTGTTTTGGGGTGCCTTTGTTATCACTGTGCTATGAGAACAAATATTTTGGGGTTCAGTCAGACCCACTCTGGGACTCAAAGATTTCTTTTCTAGTTTAGCATCTGACTGTCACCCACCTTTACAATACTTTACCTATACATTTGTTACAGGCAACGGTCAGTATTTATGTACCGACCATTACAATACTTTATATGTACCTTTGTTATCGGGTCATTACCTAGATGTTTGTCATTGCTGTGTCACATACTATACAAGTACATGTCTTTGTCTTGACAAGTTGAGCTACAGTGTCATTGACACTTTCATTTTTTTTTGGGGGGGGGGGTTAGTGGATTGAGATGGGCTCGGGTAAAACACCCCTTACCTCCTGGATTCTATATTCTGTGCCACTGACTCGAATGGAAGATCCCCCTCTACTCACACACACACACTGAAAAATGTGAACCTTGTATAGGCTTACACATCCATGCCTAAAATCCCGTTTCTGGGTACTTTGTCTTTCATGAAAATGAACCTAAGGTGCCGCCTAGAACTCCCCTAATTGTAATTTTCTCAACTGTCATATTCTAAAACTGACAGAATTCGTTCACTTCATTTGTTGGGTATTGTTGGTGAGATCTCATACTGTGATTCTTTCCAGTTACATACAATACCTCAGGCTTTAGTGAGCCCAGTACATACACATGTGTGAAAGAACATATGCCTGAACAGTAATTAATTGTGTATAGTGCATCCAAATTCTGTTTCCTACTATCCCATACCCAATCAACCCTGTCCATAACTTAATTCAGCAGCCTGTTTTATAGGTGTTGTATAAATGTATGTTCCAGGAAAGTCAGAAGCGTAAATGTCGTACATTTTATGCAGTAACTTGTCTAGTACAAACTTTTTAAGAGGACGTAACTAGATGGTCTTCAGTGGGGTGTGATCAGTTAGATTTCAAACCGGGGGTTGGGGTCCTAGTACGATATGCCGTAAGCATGTCCCGAGGACCGCATGCCTAAGTTGGGGTCCCCCCCCCCCCCTCTTGATGGCAAGTGGGTTGGGGAGGGGCTACCCGGAGAAATGTTATCATTTTTGCACCCCTTAGATGGATTCTGAGGCCTCCCTCTGGCATAAATCAAGTCGTTTTATCCACAAGAAAAATGCATTTCCTCAGGTAGGTCCATGAGTTTTCCTTGCACTGAGTTGGCTACAGCCAAAACCTACTCCTTCCAATTTACTGGTACCAGAAAAGCAGTGAACTACATACACATTTGCCAACTAAGTCTGAACTCACCCGAGTTGGAAAAATTGAACGATGAATTCGAAAAACGGACCAGTAACAGGTTCGAGTTGGAAGTTCGGAAAAGGTTTGTCAGCGGATTGGACAAGTCAGAGAATTTGATTGAAATTGGAAAATCACTTTGGCGCTGAGCCTGACCGAAAAAATATGACAAGAGCAAACTAAAGATCATTGAATATCCAGCTTCAGGAATTTACATTACCGAATTGCCAACTTTTGAAATTTTAGGAGATAATTGGGGGTGAGACACCCCCCCCCCCCCCCCCCCCCCCCCCCCCCCCCCCACTCCGCCAGTCTCTAGCTGCGTCCCTGTCTTTTTATTATCATATTTTGCAGATACTATGGAAGGAGTCCTGGATGTGGCTCCTTATCCTCTTTATTGTTGAGTGGGTTGAACGTACGAGAGAAGGAGCACCTACGTTAAGACATCTAAACTCTTTGCATCTCGACTGGCCAACAATGTGACTGTGGATCACTATAATTTTCCCGGAGAGATGGCACAGAATACTATGATAATTAATTTTGTCATTCCAAAACACAAATGATATATATTGAGCAAAGGTGTGAAAGTACTCGAAATATACAAATTGTTTTCAAGAAAAATAATTCCATTCCGGACGGGGCGCTTATCGGCGATTGATTTTTAAACCCAAGTAGTTTTCGCATGCATTGTTTGAAAGTCGGTCCAGTGACTCCGGCCCGTCTTCATCACCGGGCTAGATCATATTTAACCCTTGAAACGACTTCCCAGATAATGCATGGCAATAAATCAGTTGGTGATGATTCATAAAAAGTACGTCGGTAACGCTAGGAGCGCTTTCGCCCATGGGCGTTTTATTTCGTTAACATTCAGTGTTCGTTCTATTCTTTCTCTACTTTATGCCCGCACCCTGTCCTTTGTTTTATCAACAAAACGCACACACCCAGGAAAACGTGGTAGACCAGGGGTATTCAAGTGACGTTACTTGAACACCTACTCCATTGTTCTGTCGGGGTTTTAAAATTGTTTGCATACTCCGAAAAGACAATAGAGCCAAGTTGTAGAGATTTTGCGTTGCTTTTTCGGGACGATTTTAAATTGATGCGGGCTTGAAGACGGTCAGAGACGTTCGACCGGTCGCGACCCAGACAGAATTCATTGCCCGCCTCTGTTAAGACAGATGTACCCCGGCACAGATACCAACGTGCCATATTTTTTTGGCGGTGTTCGTGTGCTCAGTGAAGGATAATACACTTGGCCAGTGGCGTAGGGGATGGGCCCGCAGGGCCCGCATTACGGGGGGGGCGGCTAGAAAGAGGGCCCCCGTCTTGAAGGGCGTCCCAACACTGGAAGAAAGAGGGAAAGAGAGAGCGAGACTGTGTACTAAATACTCATACTTTCAAACTCACCCTTCCACACGACGTAGTCTATGTATTATTCGTTTAACCCTTTACCTAACGTAACGGCCAAACCCGGCCAGCGCTATTCTCAAAAATCGCCAATTCATTTTCATTATTTTTTTCATTTTTTTTGTCTCAAAAACATAGGTTATGACCCCTCGTTGGAACGACCTCGTCGAGCTCGTTCCAACGAGGGGTCATAACCTATGTTTTTGAGACAAAAAATGAAAAAAATTAGTTATTCAAGAATTATTTTTGCAAGTGTCGTCTGCTTTTCAGGTTAGGTAAAGGGTTAAGTGAACGCTACATCATTGTAACTGATAGGGGTGAGAAATGAACAATATACATACATGGCGCCTCTCGAGTCACACATGTTGGGCGTGCATGTGTGTATCGTTGGATGGTGGAGGTGAAACTTAAAACATGTAATGAATCTACAGAGTCGTACATTTAGAATCGATCCTACAGGCTATACCTTCATTTAATTTATGGCGTATACTGCTTGAAATCCTGTGTGCTGTGCACGGTAAGAACACTAAATTTGCTCCCGTTTTAAAAGCAACCACCATTATGAAAGGGCCCCCGTCTCTATCTCGCGGGGGGGCCACAAGATTTTCCGCTACGCCACTGCACTTGGCCCAGTGTATTCGGACAGATATGATCACGGACTTCGCCCTCGCCCTTTATCTTCTGGGTCGAGTGTATAATTTGACTTAAAATCTACTTACATTTAATTAGTATTTTTCGGGCTAAAAACGAAAACAATATCACTTTGGCGAAAATAAAAATTAAAAATTTGAACAGATTTTGATCAGTGGGTTATTCTTCTCGGGATAACTGGGCTGCGCGGTGGCTCAGTAGCTTCGATATTGAACTTCAAACCGAGACGTCCTTGAGCAAGGCACTTAATCCCGATTGCCCACGTGGGGCAAGGTTGGCTGTGTACTAAGGCATAATACACGTCGATGGTGCACCTGTCTTCAACCAATGCTTACCCTGCTTGTGTGGAGTTAGTACTTTGGGGAGTCGCTCGCCGTTGTTCTGTGGGTCCCTCCGAGTAGTCTCGTTCTCCCACCAATACAACTGTCCGACACTCGGTGACCCAACCTGTCGAAAGTGTCGTTAAACTCCAATAAATAAATAAATCGGGATAACTAATCGACGACAACAGTACCTTGAGCGCGGATGTTTCAAATTGCAATTGCGTTGTACGATTTGTACAAAATTCCAGTGAAATTTCTATTCTATTTAAAAATAGTCCGTCAACGATTTTCATTTTCCGCATGGTTTAGTGTTGCTGTAGATGGGGATTTCATAGAACAGGCGTGTAATAATATGTAGTTTTGTGTTTTTAATCAAATATTTCACCTTCTGATGAAATTTTGTTTCCATATATAACCTTTCATCGCTACGATCTAGTTTTAGCGGTTGATCTGGCGTTAAATATAAATAAATAAATAAATAAATAAATAAATAAATAAATAAATAAATAAATAAATGATGTATTTATGAGGATGTGTGAGGGGCATCTGCTCCAATCGCTGTCGACTTTATAGCCTATTCCCTCATTTATACTGACGCGACGCCCACATGCATACTAGCAGGGCTAAATGCTGCTGGGCTTGAGACGATTGTTATTAAGAAATTATTACACCTCATTCATAGTTTTAAAAAATCTTGGGCGTTGACCTGTTGCTGTATTTGCAAACTGTGGCCAATTCTATAAAACGTTTATAATTGTATTTTCTAGAATTGTATTTTCTAGTTATGACTTAAAATGGGATTAAAATGAACCATTAGCATTTTCAAACATCTGGCAATTTGCCAGTTGACAAATTGCCTTATATTTTAAAATGCTAATCATTAATTTTAGTCAGTTATATTAATAGGTAGAAAATACAATCCTAGAAATACATTTGTAAAAGGTTTATAGTATTGGCTCCTACTCGTTAAAGAAGCCATTTCTACAGAAAAGCTCGTAACACCTCGTCACTACTGATATTAATATAATTGGATTGCTCGGACTAGGGCTGCACGGTATTTCGATAAACCGATATATACCGGCATTCAAACCAATGTCGATTGAATACCGGTGTAATTAGAAAAATATCGGTTTATCGTCATTATTTATTTACCCACAATTTAATTTTCAAGATATTTTGAGTTTTTTAACTGTAGCTCAGAATGAATAATATTATCGCTTTACCCAAGCAATCGTACGCATGTGCCCAAGTAATATACAAACTCAGCAGTTGAAAAAATAATTTTAAAAAATTTCAGCAAATCTATATCATGTGACCCCTCATTGGGACGAGCTCAACGAGCTCTTTCCAATGAGGGGTCACATGATATTGTTTTGTAGAAATTTTTGGAAAGATTTGATTTAAAATAATAAATTTTGATATCGTCTGCGTTGTGTAAAGGTTTTTCGAACCGCATCATCAAGGCATGCTGATTCGTTCTGTTGTGATGTCTCAAGTCTCGATTGTGGTACTTATGTTCAGATATCTGAACAGTTTTCGATATACCGGTATACCGCGGTATTTTTTTTAATACCGATACCGGTATTCTGTTCTGAATATCGTGCAGCCCAAGCTCGGACGCTCATTGGTGATATATAGAAAAGAGTGCCCACCGCCAACTATCTTTGGGGACGGGCGGAAGTTGCTATAAATAAACAATGATCAACAACAAAAATTTTCTCGAAGATTTTCAATTTCCCGACGCCTCCCAATTAGCGTTTAATCCCGGGAAGGGGAATTCCCGGGTACCGGGTTCCGAAATCCGATCATGATACCCGTTAAATCTATAGCACGGAACCGCGAATCACATGACACTGTTTGTGTGTTGAACTGAGGTAAGTTTTTTAAGACTTCGTCAGCCCTCCCACGCCCGAACGTTTCCCAGTCCCGCTTCATGAAGAAACAGTTACGGAGTCTTCTATATTCAACAGCAAGTTCAAACTTGTCTTCATTTTCAGAATCACTAGTATGACTCACTATTCACTACCTCCATCAACACGAACTTCTTCTTCACTCCCCTCACCATTCTGCTCTCCTTCAAGCGGAAGAGACTTGTCACGGCAGCGAAGAGGGAGTTGAGACCGGTGGAGGTAGTGGTGGTAAAACTAGAGATTCTGAAAATGAAGACGACTTGGAAGAGGGTTTGGAATTTCACACCTCTCTAAGGAAAAGAACTTTACGGTATAGAGATGACAGGTTGACAATAAAATATGTTCATTTTCACGAAAATAAATGCGTCGTGTTAATTTCGTAAATTTATGTGTTACTATTCGGGTCATTTCCTGGTTCCTGTTTCCCGGTTCTGAGTGGAATTTTATTCCCGTTCCCAGTTACTAGAAAATCGGGAATATGTTAAACCCTGCTCCCAATCTCCGATCACTTTTTAGAAAAAAATATTCTTTGATATGTGCGCAAAATTAATATGTTGATGATGTGCACATGTTCCGTTGTAATTCATTTGTTTATTCATTGGTTTTTAAGGTCACATACTTATGCACAATGGATAATCATGACCGTGACATTGTTATGGGTGGAGGAAGCCGGAGTACCCGGAGAGAACCACTGAGCAACGACGAGCAGCTGCCAGCTCCCCAACATCGGAACTCCTCACTGCAGCACAGGCAGGGTTAGGTTGGTAGAAGACACGCGTACCATTAACGTGCAGTAGGCCTTCGTACACGGCATCATCGTGCCCCCATGTGGACAATCGGGGTTAAGTGCCTTCCCCAAGGACACAACATGGGAGTCCGAATTGATCGCCCAGACGGTCACCCATCCAATGATTAACCGGGCTCGATGTTGCTTAACTTATGTGATCTGACGAGAACCGGTTAAGGCAACCCCCCCCCCCCCCCTTCCGTTGCAATACAAGTTGAATATTTACAACATATGTTGGTTACTAATGGCAAAAAACGAGTGCCGAGATTGAAAAGTGATATAGTGTTATTCGTTTCCATGCAGGGTAAAAGCTATGACATTGGATGAGGTGAAAGCTGTCACGCTACAGCGTGACAGCTTTCACGTCATCAAACGTCATGGAGTGGGAGGAGTATATCGTTGATTGACTTGGCGCCATTTTGGGTGAGTCAGTTTGAGTGAGGACGTTTATCGCTGACGTTCCAGCAATTCAGTTCTATTGGGCTCAGTGTTTCTTACAAGCAAAGACAATGACGACCTAAAGAGTTCTAACTGATACGCACAAGCCTACAATATAGATACAGATTACCCGCTAAGCATTTGACGTTCTATGAATTCGCCCATCGTCCTTGAAGTGACAAGAACATCCTTTCCTGAATGCGTTACAGAGAAGTAAGCCCTGAAAGATATGGAATATTATATCCGTCTAGACGTCCGTATTCAGTGGGGAGTTCGGAAGTCATCTTGCAAACTTTAATGAAATCTAGAAAGGGCAACAAGTGAGCTGATTGCCTGTTGAATAATTTACACCGTTTTAAACAATGTGTTATTGCGGGGAATGTGAATGTGGCAGCAACTTGCTGATTAGATGGAATTGCCGTGTCTCCTTAAGTACTGTTTGTCATTATTCAATTGTATGACCTCGTTGATATATTTTCAACTAAAATATATGAAAACCAAGTACGCTTTCATCTGTAATTAATGTTCTATTGTGTACCGTTGCGAAAAATTGGAATTCATTTTTGATCTCCGAGACTTTCGAATTATTCATTTCCCAAGCGAACCCATTACTGTTTGATTTGATTTGTAAAGTACAGAGTGTATAAAAGTTCCTATATTTTGAAACATTGTCGACCGTAAGTTCCGTACCATTAAAGGTAAAAAACACTGTTCTATAAAAGGTCCTATTATTAAACGTTATTGACATTTTGGTTCCATACTGGTGAAGGTAAAACACTGTCCTATAAAAAGGTCAACATGTGAAATGTTTTCTACATACACAGTATGACTGTCGTGGATTGGTCCCTTTCCACGGAGTGGGCAAGATTTCAACGGTCGCATTAATTTAAGATTGCAAACACTAATTACAGGAATAAGCATCAAAAATGTAATTAATGAAGCACCGGGTACAACCCGTTGCTTCATTAATTAAAATTTTGCTGATGATGATGTTTATTACCTGGTAAACGCATGCGTGAACATCACTGCCCACGCGTGGATAAGGCCCAGTCCACTGCAACTATACTGTAGGTTCCGCATAGGTGAAAGTAAAACACTATCGTTCAAAAAACCCTCCTATTATGAAACTTTCTTGACATATAGGTTCCATATTGGTGAAAGTAAACTACTTTCCTATAAAAGTTCCAGTTAGAAAACATTCTCGACATATTCTATATCGCTGAAGGTAAAACACTGTCGTATAAAAAGGTCCAATTAGGAAACTTTCTTGACATATAGGTTCCGTATCGGCGAATGTAAAATACTGCCTTTTAAAATTGCATTTTGTCGACATATAGGTTTCGTGTCGGTGAAGGTAAAACACTCTTCTTTAGAGGGTCCTATTCTGAAACTTTCTTGTCATAACGATTCCGTATTGGTGATGGTCAAATGCTGTCCTTTAAAGGACTCAATTATGAAATTTCTTGACATACAGGTTCCGTACCAGTGACGGTAAAACACTATTCTGTAAAAGGTCGAATTATCAAATGTTCCTGATACAAAAGAGTTTCGTATCGGTGAAGGTAAGGTACATTTCTATAAAAGGTCCCATTATAAAACTTTTTTGTCATATAGGTTACGTATGGGAAGGTAAAATACGAAGGTAAAATACTGTTCGGGGTCGCAATTGTGTGCAGTATGACGACCTGATATAATGTGCTCTCTCTCTCTCTCTCTCTCTCTCTCTCTCTCTCCTCTCTCTCTCTCTCTCTCTCTCTCTCTCTTGGTGAATTCAATTTACCCAGATATGACTATTAAATTGTTCCGTTATACTTTTTTTTATTCTTACCTATGTCATAGAAGATATAATTTGTCAAATTCAGACATAAATGCTGAGAACTTCGGTATTTTGACATCAAAGTACAAAGGGAGGGGGTCCTCGACGTAAATCTACTTTTCGAGTAACATAACAATGTAAAGAGATATTGTATTTAACCTTTCAGAGACTATCAATAGAATGATGCTTTACGTGTATTCGGGAGCGCGGTGGCTCAGTAGGTAGGGGTGCAGGCTGCAAGCCGAGAGGTCCTCGGTTCGAATCCCACCTGCGGCAACCGCGTTGTGTCCTTGGGCAAGACACTTCATCTCCATTGCCCGCGTGGGGGCACGATGACGCCGTGTACTAAGGCGTACTGCACGTCGATGGTACGCATGTCTTCAACCAATCTAACCCTGCCTGTGCTGCAGTGCGGAGTTACGATGTTGGGGAGCTGGCAGCTGCTCGTCGTTGCTCGGTGGTTCTCTCCGGGTACTCCGGCTTCCTCCACCCGTAAAATTGTCACGGTCATGATTAGCCATTGTGCATAAATATGTGACCTTAAACATCAATAAATAAAAAAAATGTAAACAAAAGTGGTTGCGCCTAGTAACGCTCGCATGGGCGAGTAAGTGGTTCCAGAGGCGGACTGGCCATATGATTCACCGTGAAATTCCCGGTGGGTCCCCTATTGGGCAGTTCTTGGGGCCCCCAAAACTGATACAGCCGAACACCTGCTGGTGCATGAAATTCTGTACAAACGACCAACAGCCAAAATGGATTTGATTGCATTGAACGCCGGTATATTGAAATGTTCTCTCCACATAGAGAACATTTCGATATTCCAGCAGTCTCGTCTGCCACTGATCGCTCAGATGTAAGGAAACGGCGTTCTTTTAATTTAAAAATCAAAATTGTCTCCCATTGGGGCGAACTATGATGGTCGGCCCGGTGGGTCCCAGTACCTCTCACCCAGGGCTGTTGATACGATGATTCGTGTCGAATGAGTGATGAAGATGATAAAAATATGCTATCGAAATGTCTTCTTTGTGAACTGCCAATGACACTCAAATGCAAGGGAACATCGTTCGTTCGGTTCGAACATTTTCTCCGGGTCCGGGGTCACCCTTGGTTCATTTCCCGGTAGCTTTTCTTGGCCCAGTCCGTCCCTGAATGGTACTGTGGAATTTGAAAAGAATACAGACGTCTCAAAACACCTAGAAAACTGAAGTCGAATCTGTTCACCAACGACGTTGTACGGCAGAGAATATGTTCGCCTTTGATGATTTGGTGACAGAAGATTGGCCCAATAGCCCGGTCATTATCTAATAACATTGATATGAACCGTCACTTTCAGATCATCTTCCTTCTGATAGTGATACAATAACCTTCCTATCTTGTAATAATTTAATCATTTGCCCCGCCTCTGCGTTTGATTGGTTGAAAGCATACAGCGTGAAAGTCGTCAAAATCGTATAAACCAAATCACGTAATGATTTGGAATGTCTACACGTTCGCACATCCGATCCAGCTTTGAAGACTCTGGACGCCCCGTCTACTCAATCCAACTGTCACCGTGAGGGCGTGATGGCAGACTGATAGATGGATAACAAGCTTGTAAACAAAGATCAATGATCGATTTTTCATCGCCTCCAGTCAGCGAGAATATAATGATAATTTCTCGGGAACAATTGAATTTAATAAAATATGCCGAAGTGGGAGACGAATAAAAGATCATACATCCAAATATGATTTTGGGGGAACTTAAAAAAAAATGTTTTTAATGATACTGTTACGTGACTTGCTACATATCTGTCGTACGCGATCGAAAATCAAAACAACAAACAATTTGACAATGACTGACGTGACCTGTTTGTGGCACACTTTCCTGAGTTTGACTGTTGTCTTTTGAGAAAATTAAAAGTTTTTCGTTCACGTACACATAGTTTTTATATTTTAATATTATAGCCGGATTAAATTATAAGAAATAACTGTTGTTTTCCTTCGGTTTATGCGATATAAACCGAAAATTTTCAGCACAAGCTTAATCATAACTCGCTAAGCAACAGTTATTTCTTAAATAACCTTCCTATCTTTAGATTTCTTTGTACAGGCCTCTTGAGTACAATTATCTTAACTCTGTTAATTTCCACGAAATAGTGCGTTGGGAAAACCTTGAGTGTTGAGATTGTAATCGGTGGTCCGCCGAAGGACAAAGAATGCTTTTCAAGCCTTCAGATGAAGCGAGCGCCGATAGTGTGAATCGAATTTATGAAATGTGTTTGGACGCCATAGATAACGGCAGTACTACTCACAGACCCAGCGCGTCAAAGTCAGGAGAATAGTAACTGTGTTGTACAATACGTAGAGAATGTATTATCACTAAATCACCCGCAGAATGGCGATTCTACTCGAGTACTAATTGTGCAAATTTGTTGCAAAGCATAAGAGGCACAAGCAAAGTTCCAGCCAATGGACCTCCGGGTTGCACCCGGAGGTCCATTGGCTGAAACACTGCTTGTGTTTTTGTCTACATGTACAGAATTTGAAAATAGTACCGAGTGATTTAGTTACAATCCACCCTCAACGTACTGAAGATATTATATGAAAGAGACAATAGAAAATATTACAGAAGCAAAATCTACGCATGTGGTGGGAGCCAATAAAAATGCCATGAACAAAAAGATGGAGTGAAACCACTAGAACCCTAGTGTGCATTATATTTGACTTCAAGGAATAATTATGAGTTATGTTTATACTGATGTAACTAAGGTTGTAAGATATACAGACGTACTTGGGTTCAAATGGCAGTCACCAAATGTCGCCTGAGTGTCTCGATGATCAAGATTTTCTGTGCGCTTTTACAATACTGTAAGCTGTCGTTTACGTTAGAGCTGAAACGGTTAACCAATTAATCGATTAATCAATGATCAACATCTTGATCGATCCATAAAGTAATTGATCGATTGAACGTTACTTTTGAATTACTATATTATATGGGTTAACAAAGGAACAAACTTGCTCCAAAACAGGCAAACATTGTCACAATGTCTCACACCAATTATATGAAACAGAGTAAAGCATGCAAGTTACTTGCTTACATACTTGTTTACTTGCATGATCATCATACTGTATCAGTAGCTGGAAATGGTCATTCTTAACCCTTTATCCATTGCGGGTAGCAGACGATACTTGCAAAATAAATTCATGAATTACTAAAAATGTTCAATTTTTGTCTCAAAAACATAGCTTATGACCCCTCATTGGAACGAGTTCAACGAGCTCGTTACAATGAGGGGTCATAAGCTATGTTTTTGAGACAAAAATTGAAAACATAATAAATTTGAATTGAGATTTTTGTATATAGGCCTAGTCGGTTTTGTCTGTTACGTTGGGTAAAGGGTCCATGCTGTCAATCATCAACGGTATGGCAGTTATTCAGATATCTAATTGAACAAGTGATTAATCGGTTAACGAAGGTTAATCCACGTGATTAATCGATCAAGATAACCCCTTAACCGTTTCAGCTCTAGTTTACGTGCCGTGAGTTAAAGCTAGAATATTACTTTACACATGTTTTGTCTTCTATATCAAGTGTGCACCGAATCTTTAAACCTTCCCTAAACCCAGCATTTTATCTAAAATAGTTTACGGGTCATTCGTGGGACTGGTTTCTCGAGCTTTTTCATGAACGAAAACTGATTTCCGTTTCAGAGGTTGAAAAGGTAAATGATTGCAGACATCTCTGATGTTATTAGAGTCTAGTCGAACTTCCAGTCAATGGGGGAACTTCGAGTCAATGGAGGAACTTCCGGTCAATGGTCAAAGCTGGCATCGAGAATCAAATGCGGATCCAGAGAGAGAAAGTGTGGGGGGGGGGGTGCAGATGGGCAATCGTTCCCTTTGGGTCTAAGAAGAAACTGACTACACTTTTTTCATAAAATTGCTTTTCATTGGCGGTGTCATATTTTTATTGGGGATTGTGGGACCGGGAGGGGTGGGGGCAGAAATGGAGGGTTTACCATCGGAGCAGGTTTACAATTCATTTTCATCCTCACCTAACGCGAATAATCGAGTCGATACGTTTTACCTTGCAAAATTAACATTTTTCTGTTTCAAAATCATAGCTTATGAACTTTTTTGGAACAAGGTTGACGATGAGAGGTCATAAGCTATGTTTTTGTGGTAAAAATGTAGTAGATAATTAGTGGGTAATAACCACCCCCTCCCTTTCAGCAACAGTGCTACTCTAACAATATAAACTACACTTTGTTCAGTCGAGTTCATAAGCCGCACTCCATTTCCAGATCCACTAAATCACTGGTAACTGAAACCAGAACGAGACGTAAAATATTGTCAAAATGACAAAGGAACAGAATGTTTAAGATGGTGTGTACATTTCTAAAATATAAAGATATTGGGATGAGTGCCATTGTTCAAGCAAGACGAGCTGCTGTGATCTGGGTTAATCGTCATATTTGCCAACACTGATGATTACGACATTGATTGTGGAAATGAATCGGACTACAAGACTTCTTATAGCAACCAGCGGTGTCTACACGTTCTTCGTACATTCTTTGTTCTGTATCATTCTACGAGTGTAACAAGGAGCAATCTACAAAGCTAAAGCATTGTAGATTGCTCTTTGTTGCACTCGTGGAATGATACAGGCTCGTAGATGGCGCTTTGTTAGTCTCAAGATGCAACATGCAGTGCGTAATGAGGGGAGTATTTCTAAACATCAGATCTGCAGATTGGAGTTTCTCTCCAAAACAATAAATTTCAAACCTACATGGAAGTATTCACGTAAAAGGCTTCCACAGGTGTTTATCATGGCCAAGAGAAATTGCCCCACCACCTACATTTGTGTTGGTGGGTGGTTTATATAAATATACCTAACAATTTTTTAGAGCTCTGCGATTATTCCAGTTTCGAATTAATTAACGAAGCGGTCCTGAATCGAATTGGCCGCGAAGAACACCGATCGTGTCAAGTGTTTCACACAATAGCCCATCTCCGTTCAATTTTTGCATCGTTCGCAAAACTCCCGCTGTCATCATTGCATCATTATCTTTTCTGTGTATTTAGCATTACCTAAAGTTGAAAACAGGAAATATCTTCGAGGTTAACGCGTGCACGATGCAAGCTTGACTGCAAAAAGGATGGAAATTTCCAGTTTCTTCGCTACACCTATGATGTCTTCTTTCGGAAAATATCGCCCCTTG
Organism: Pictodentalium vernedei; assembly: GCA_031216915.1. Lineage (NCBI taxonomy): Eukaryota > Metazoa > Mollusca > Scaphopoda > Dentaliida > Dentaliidae > Pictodentalium > Pictodentalium vernedei. Next base: position 247,346,037 of record CM062297.1, on the reverse strand, counting down.
TGTGCGACAAGACGCCATCTGCAATACTGACGTATTGTAGATGGCACCTTGTTGCACACCAGAGAGGACATGCAGTTTCCCAGATAATACCCAGAGCAAGAGAGAGTGAATTATTCAGCTCCATTTCTGAACGCTGAACGTGTCATAGCATTGATTGCATGACCTGGTAAAAGCATGAAGTCCCGCAACTTATTATTCAGTCGATTCTAGTCGAAAAGGCAATCAATTGACCAATTTGTTCTCCGATTCGATTGGAGCATCGATTCGAAGTCAAATACCGATTACAACAACAGTCAATTGATCTGTGTTATTGTATTCGTTCGAGTTGACGAGATGAGATCGGCCATGTCAAACAAGACGCCGCAGGCCGATTTCATCTCGTCATCGAGACGTTATACTTGAACACAGAACAATCGACAACAAATAGTTGTTAATTGTTATTTTGCAATAAATTCAGCACGGCATTTTCACATAGACCTCGACTGGAATGTTTGTCGAGGAGACACTCGTGTTTATGCTCCGTGCTTTTGTTCTATATTTATTTACAGGTCACAGGCAGAAAAAGTCCGTTCACGTGCATCTAGTTTGAGACAGGCATGATAACGATCTGGAAAACTTGACACTCTTGTTTTCCGGAGAGCTGGATTTGATGGGCAAACTGCAGTGGTATTGGGGGGCTATTTGTAGTAGTCATATAATAATGTATGTTCTCCAATTCTTGAAAGCCAGAAACTTTTATACACAGTTTGTCTGTGCCCGAGCATGGATGATACGGTGTCAGTTAATTCCAAACTGGGCCTTAACAAGGTCACTAACAAACTGTGTAACGAATATATCTGATCCACTACGGGTTTATATACTTAACTAACAACTGTTATGAACAATAGATAACAGAGTTCTTACCTGTTTAACGTGAAAAAGGTTATGGTCCGCCGACATTTTAAACGAAAGAATTGAAATCGCGCCAATAGTCAACCGTGTTGGGATTTCGACAAACTGTATATAGAATATACACATCTTGCATGTGACGTTTTAAAATCATTGGCATTCTCAGAAACACGCGGGGGGGGGGGGGGGGAGAATTACGATATTTGGATTTTTAATTATATGTTAGACTTGATCCGGTGTATTTTATATACATTTATAATAGAGAGGTAACTTGAGATGTCTATTTTGGTTGAAAATCGGTACCTATGTTATTGTGGTACGGCAACTATTGTTTCATCTACAGTACGTGGGGAATGGGGTAAGCAACACAGTGGTCACAAAAGCGGTCTTTTTCGCAATACAGTACAGTCGCCGTGAACTGTTTGTAATCCACGCATGGGCAGTGATGTCCACGCAAGCGTTTACCAGATATTAAAAATCAGCAGCTGCAGAATTTTAATTATTGAAGCACCGGGTTGTATCCGGTGCTTCATTAATTAAAATGTTGATGATTATTTCTATAATTCGTGTGAGGAATCTAATATTATTGCGTCCGTAGAAATCATGCCCACCCGTGGAATGAGACCAGTCCTCGGCAGATGTACTGTATGTTTCAAACAAGCTAACACCAGTGGGGCGATATTTTCTTTAAAAAATACTGCAAAATCAAGACCGTCTCAAGAAAGCCAGGGAGCGCAGTGGTTCTGCGGTTAGGGCATTGGATTTCGAACCGAAAGGTTCCCGGTTCGATCCTGACTAGCTGCAACTGCGTTGCGTCCTTTGGGCAAGGCACTTCATCACCACTGCCCACCCGAGGGCACGGTAGCCTTGTGTACTAAGTTGTACTGCACGTCAATTGTGCACTTGTACTCAACCTACTAGTGTGGAGTTAGTACGATAGGTGGTCTGACAGTTGCTCGGTGGTTCTTTATGGGCACCCCGGCTCCATTCGACCGTAAACTGCCAGAAACGAGGTGGCCCTGGCCGTCGAGGTGTCGTTAAATCGCAATAAATAAATAAATCCGGAAAGTTAAACACAATAGCATTTCAGATTCAGTGTTTTCGCATGGTGTGACAAAAGTGTTGCAGGGGTAAAATCAGACAGAGACTGTCTGTGGTTTCAAACCAGTTGTGATCCGGTTAAAATCCCCTGCCCGCTTTTGTGATCACAACACTGTAACTAAAAAACTCAACGAGTGGGACTTCCGCCAAAACAACACTTTGCATATTGTGTAAAAACAAAACGTGCAATTGATGAGACCTTAGAGTAGATCCTGAGTTCTATTTCCCGGAATTTTGCTTGGACTAATAGTTTTTCACAGAATTCAAGACATATTCTCCGGGTGAAAAGTTCACTCCATGAGTGTCCTGTTGATGATTCACTCTCCACGTGCTGATCTCATTAGGCGTTTCTCTCTTCTTTTTTTTGGGGGGGGGGGGGGGGGGTGGAGGGGGTGGGGGATCCACACATTTTGTCCGTACGATTCAGAAGGCATTTTCGAACCGATTTTCACACAATTTTGCACCCGCATAGACGGGAACAAAATCTAAAAATGTAACTAAGCGGAATTTTCGATTTAATCACTTTTCGCCAGAATTGGCCAAAAAACTGTGAAAATTGGGGTTTATTGGCACCTTCTCGATTTTTTTTTTACATTCATCATTGTTAGGCCTGAATGTGACACGACTATTGCTATACAAGAGATATTAGGCAATGCATTTGTTAACCCTCCACAGGCTGCCAAACATCTACATTTTGGAATGGGCTGTTTTCAGGCCCCCACAGTACCCAAAGGGTACACGAGAGATAAACATAACTTCCTTTATTGCAAGTGGGATGATTCACCGAGGATCATTTTTGTAAGTAATAAGGGTATTCAGAAAACCAAGTGTTAAACCGTTTTGGGCTGGTTAAACCGCTATACCCCTCAAAAGCTAAAAAAACTCATGTTTTCTGTGTATGTCTCTAAACGAGTCTTGTAGATTTTCAAGAAAAATTGGCCACGCGCAGGTCTTGGTGTGACAATACAAGTTGCATGGACTACATATTCCAGTAAGCATTTGTTAACCCCTCACGGGCTGCTAAACGTCAACACTGTGATAAAATGGGCTGTTTTTGGACACCAACAGCATCCAATTGGTATGCCACAGAGAAAGGTACCTTCTTTTATCGGAATGCAAGATTTATAGGGAAAAATTTTTGTAAGTAGTAAAGGTATTCAAAATGCGAAGTCTTAACCCATTTTGGGTTGGTTAAAGAGATACCCCTTAAAAAACATAGATTTCCCGTTTTCTGTGGATTTCTCTAAAAACATCTTGTAGGTTTTCAAGGAAAATTGACTATTCGTAGGTCTTGGTGTGACATAACAAATTGCATGGACAAAATATTCCGGTGAGCGTTTACTAACCCTCTACAGGCTGTCATGCATCGTAATTTTGAGACAATGGACTGTTTAGGGCACCCACAGCACCCAATGTGTACCCGAGCGACAAACATAATCTCCTTTGTTGGAAGAGGAATTCACCGAGGACCATTTTTGTAAGCAATAAGGGTATTCAAAAAACCAAGCGTTAACCCGGTTTGGACTGGTTAAGCAGCGATACCCATCAAAAGCTTAAAGAATTCATATTTTCTCTGGATTTCTACACAAACATCTTGTTGGCTTTCAGGAGAAAATGGACATTGATAGGTCTTGGTGTCACATTACCAGCTGCATGGATAAAATATTCTGGTAAGCATTTCCTAACCCTCTACGGGCTGCTAAACGTCAAAGTTTTGAAAACATAGTCTGTTTTGGCACACCAACAAGACCCAAGGGGAATGCCCCACAGAAACGTAACTTCTTTTACCGGACGTAAACCTGACAGGGAAAAGTTTTTGTAAGTAGTAAGGGTATTCAAAAATCGGGGCCTTAACCCATTTTCGGCTGGTTAAGGAGAGATACACCTCAAGAAGTTAATATTCCCGGAGAGATACACCTCAAGAAGTTAATATTCCCGTTTTCTGTGGATTTCTCTAAAAACATCTTGTAAATTTTCAAGAAAAAATAACGGTTCGTAGATCTTGGAGTGACGTTACAAGTTGCGTGGACAAAACCTTCCCGTAAGCGCTCGTTAACCGTCCACCTGCTGCCAAGCATAGACATTTTGGGAAAATGGGCTGTCGTCGTTCTCCCATAGCACAGCACCCAGTGTTTACTGCGAGATATGCATAACCTCCTTTATTGGAAGTCGGATTTATCGAGGATCATTTTTGTAAGTAATGAAGGTATTCACAAAACCAAACATTAACCCGCTTATGGCTGGTTACAGAGCGATACCCCTCAGAAGGTTAAAAATTCATGTTATCCGAGGATTTCTTTAAAAACATCTCGTAGATTTACAAGAAAAATTGGTCATTAACAGATCTCAGTGTGACATTGCAAGATGCATGTACAAAATATTCCAGTAAGCATTTGTTAACCTTATGCAGGCTCTCAAACATCACAATTTTGATAAAATGGGCTGTGTTTGCATACGCACAGCACCCAAAGTTGAGAGGTGAGATCAACATTAGTGGAAGTAGAATTCACTGAGAATTATTTTTGTAAGTAATAGGAGTATTCAAAAAACAATCCTTAACCCGCTTTGGGCTGGATAAACACTGATACCCATCAAAAGCTTAAAATTCATGTTTTCCCTGGATTTCTCGGAAAACATCTTGTAGATTTTTAAGAAAAAATGGCCGTTCGCAGTTCTTGGTGTGACATTACACCTTGCATAGAAAAATATTCCTGTTAGCACCTGTTAACCCTCTACAAACTACCAGACATCAATATTTTGGATACATTTAAGATAAAATGGACCATTTTCAAATAGCCACAGCACTCAGTGGGTATGTGACAAACAAACATAACTCCTTTTGTCGGTTATTGACTTGTCTGACGACGGTATTGATATTAACTCTCTCTACCATTAATGGTGGTTTTAACCTAAACATATTTTATCAAACTGAGTCATTTGAAACTACTATACCCACCTTTCTCATAACTTCAATAAAGGAACTTCAGTGAGACAGTTAAAAACAATTCCTCAGACACGCTGGTGTCATGGAAAATCATGGAATCTCATCTGGAAAAACCATGATTCTCCAGAATAATAAAGTCTAGTTATAAACTCTTCTTATATCTAATAGGAATTGGCTGATACATATATTACTCGATCACGTTATAAATACTTAACATATACAACTTATCACATTTTCGACCATGGGAAATCCACGCCGTTATCGGAGATTAACTCTGAAGTCCACTAGTTGAAACTTTACATTTGCTCGTTAGCCTTCTCACGAGATTTTAGTTATTAGGCTGGTGAAAACTGCAATCCGAAGATGCTTTAGCGACAATTTTTTTACCGCATTCTATTGTAATGCGTAGTTTGTCGAGGAGCAATAAACCTAAGGATGCAAACAGAAAAAACTAATATTGATACAATGTTTCGTCGAAACTTTATATTTAAGTTTCATGCCGCCGTATTAACTCAGAAAAAGGAATTCACATTTGACCCATCACTCTGATGCAGTCCTTGATGTATAAATTCCATTTTGTCGATCCATTAAAGTAATTTGTTTATACAGGATTGAAATAAAATGTTTGCACTTATTGAATGAATAAGTTTATGGATTTTACTGTCGACGTTCAGTAACATCTTGGAATGTACCCGCACAAATGAAATGAACTTTACGAGAACGATAAGAATGGCAGTTAACTTAATGAAAGATGAAATGACTTAATAACATCAAACAAATACTTTTGTCTAATCATGGGATCGAACGGTTCGAAAGTAATATTTGTTTAATGTTTGGTTAATGTTGTCAAACGACTTTAGATACCACAACACTTGCCGAACCATGAGCCAATACTATAAAACTTTTACACTTGTATTTTTTAGAATTGTATTTCCTACCTATTAATATAACTGACTAAAATGAATCATTAGCATTTTAAAAGATATGGCAATTTGCCAGTTGGCAAATTGCCATATGTTTTAAAATGCTAATGGTTCATTTCAACCCATTTAAAGTCATAACTAAAAAATACAACTCTAGAAAATACAATTGTAAAAGTTTTATAGTATTGGCCCCAGGAGCCAGTACTACAAAACGTTTACAATTGTATATTCCAGAATTATATTTTCTGCCAGTTAATATCACTGACTAAATGAATCAATAGCATTTTAAAAGATTTTTGAAAATGTTAATGGTTCATTTTAACCCCTTTATAGTCATAACTAGTAAATACAATTCTAGAAAATACTATTCTAGTAAATTCAATTGTAAACGTTTGGTAGCATTCACTCCGGGTCCCGAAATGGTAGTACCTGACCAAATAAAGACAATTTTGCCGTTTATTTGAGCATGGTACAGTACGTGGAGAGTGTATTATCACTAAATCGCCCGCAGAGTGGAGATTCCACCCAAGCAATAATTGCGAATTTGTTGCAAAGCACAACCAGCACCAGCAGTGTTTCAGCCAATGGACCTCCGGGTTACACCCGGAGGTCCATTGGCTGAAACATTGCTTGTGTTTTTTGTTGATATGAACAAAATTTGAAAGTTATAGCTTGGGTGATAACCCCACTCCGCGGGTGATTTACTTACAATCCACTCTCCACGTACTGTATATGAATCTCTTGCCAGTTGACAGATTGTTGAAAATTCCTTCTTCAGAACTGGCATACCTTGTGTTTTTTTTAGTGCTGATAGTTCCATATATATTTTATTGCATATGTTAAACTCTGATAATACGCCTATCGCCCAAATGAGAACTGATTCACACGCAAACGAAAACAACAAGCTATAAAAGATGATATCTGGAGAGGGGAGAGGTTGAACTGGCGATATTTCTTTTACAGTTCAGTCGCCGTGGAATGGTCGAAATCCACGCGGGGGCAGTGTTTTTCTATCAGTCATCATTAGTTTTCAGCAAATATTCAATGAAAGAAGCACCGGGTCGTACCCCGTGCTTCTTTCATTGAAAATTTGATGGCGATTCCATCGTGTTGTGCTGGAAGTTCACAGTTAACGCATGCGTGGAATTATTGCCCACGCGACGATTTTGACCTTTCACCGTACATATCATCCATCCACACCATGTAAATAATTGTTTTCACAAGCAAAAAATGACAACAACTTAGACACATATTGTTATCATAGTTGCAAGGTATGAGGAATTGGGCTTATCGGGTTAGACTGCACAAAGAGCTCATGTGTCCGATTTTTGCGGTCGGCAGGCAAGGGATCTAACAACTCTAACAACGAAAATCTGTTAATATTCTTTATGACATGACAAACATAACTCGCTCCACAATATCGCTGTATTTTCACGGCCGGAAAACGTTTCATATGTTGCAAATTTATATGATGCCCTCTCCCAGGTTCACGTGACGTGCGTAGAATTTCGAAGAAATAATTTTATAACGCGAGATAATAACCCGAGGGTTTTTTGTGCTGAACACTATGGACCAACATTCCATTCGAGGCTGGCGCGTAACCAGAACTTTATAGTTGGGAGTGCCGAGCCAGGCTGTTTGGGTTTTGTTTTTGGTGGGTGGGGGAGGGGTGGAGAAGGGTGGGTGGGGGTACACTTGATATTCGGACGGTCGTTGTGAGCGGTTTTGGAGTTCATCCGCCGAGAAAAAATTACAAAATCCACGAGCAACTCTGGGATATTTGTAGCGTTTGTCGCCCAGCATTGGAAACCATTTTTTACGTTACGTGAAACATGCATTGAGCCATTTTTTTTGGAGGGGGATGGGACATCGAAACTTTAAAGCGATCAAGCTCCCCATCACCCCCCCCCCCCCCCCCATCATTCCCTTATGAAAATGCTTTCTCCAACAAATTTCATGAAACGAATCCACCTAAAGCACAAGCAATTTTGTATTGTTGAAACGAATTAGACACAATTCAGACCGCCAATATTACGAAATATTTATTAGGAATTCAGATGTTAATATGGGCTCTCTGGTTATGTAATACATTTTTTTTGCACTGCAAGTGTCGTATTCAAGAAACAGAAATAATATAATAAAGAAATTATTACAACAGAGAATCAGTCTAGGTTGTCATATTCCGTTTCCTTTAGGACACCAGATCGGCTAGATCAAGCCCGCCGTCTATGACGTCTTGTTTGATGTGATCGATCTGGTCACGCCATCTCGCCAGAATACGACCCACATCAACTGATTGTGGTAATAATCTGCATTTCGTCCCGTGAAAGCATAAAAGTGTTAACTACAATACTTCAGTATTGCAGCTGGAACTTTTGTACTTTTAATGAACGATCTATTGCACACTCCGGTCAACAATTCATTTTTTTTCCGCTTTGTTAGTTGGTGATTGATATCGCACCATTCTACAACATAAAAACTCAACATAACCGGCCACGCCTCTGGGCGGGGACTACATAATCATGTCATTCGGTGCCCTGGGTTCCCTGGACTACTTTTGGACCGCATCGTTACTGGTAAAAATTCGCCGCACCAGTTATGTCAGCACGAGTAATTTCGTGGCGAAAGAATTATCAGTTTAACCTATCACGTGGAAACTTGACAATTGAGAAAACGGGTCAATGTATCGACTGGTGCGTTTATTTTCGGTAAGGCAAAAAAATGTAGTTTTGATTCTCAGAGAAGTTTTTTCCAAATCTCCGAGGGAGGAAGATTTTATTTTCATTTGTTGTTACCGTCGGAACTATGAATTATAAGGAACATATCCATGGCGATCCATGCCCGAATGTCACATGTTATATATAGTTCAGAGATCTGAACGTAGTGGCTACCCCACGTAGAGGGGGTGACGCTATGTTCAGATCGTCGAACTTATATGTTATATCGAGATGCATTTTTATCTTTTTCGATATTAAAATGCAAAGCCGGAGGCGAATAATACCGTGCAAACGTTGAATTAACCGACAAAATCTCTCTAAAAAGGACATCATCCAATGCATATATACTCAAAGTTAGAAATATATCCCAAACAGTGACATTTTCACTCGGAGGCTTGTATACACAAACGAATGTGTTCGTTTCGTTCTGTTCGATGACTTTGTATTTTCGGAAACTGCAGAATGTTTTACTCAAACTTTTCAACAAACGTCAATTCCACTTATTTTGCTGTTTGTTCGTGGTTATTTTACAAGATAAACCATCATTGAAACCGACTCTGCAGTATATAGATTCACGAGTGCTAGCTCTAGATCCCCTAGATCCAGTTGAAAACGATCCAGAGATTTACGAATTTAAGCGTTTATGTTTCCTATTTTCCTGGCTCAACCAACGACGATATTTGAAAAATACCATTAAAACGTACCAACGCGCACGAAAAAATCAAAGCAATGGTCTCTGAGAAACAAAAGCAATTTTGTTGGCCTACCTGTAGGCCTGTACAAGCGAGATAATATTTAGACAACCACAAAGGGATTACCATAATGTCTTCCGCCAGCTCTTTTTAATGTAACCGTCTTCTTATTTATCAGCAAGAGAAAAAAATGTAATATTGATATGTGCATTATTATCTACGACGCAAATGAGGCGATGAGCAATCTGTGATACTGTAATTCATTTAATGGTTTCTATCACTGATCTGATGACATGCTGAGATGTATTGCACTGTTGGGAAAGGCTATACGAGCCCTTCTCAACAGTGTTTTACACCACAGCACTCCATCTCCAAGTTCAAGTATCATTTATTTTAGATAATGGTTTTGAAAGAGATGACAAGTGAAATGGATGCCAATTGTTGCATGCATTATTGTTATCTGTCCAGATCCAGTAATACCCAGGGCTTCGCAATAGAAGGGTTCAGTGAGGTGTGAGTGCCACCAAAAATTTTCCAATCGGGACATTTTCGTCTGGATTGTAGTTTTAGATAACGATTAACTCTTGCTAGTGTGCATGCACTTTCTTGAGGGACAAGATTTGTTACTTGAACTTGTTGTGTCACACACAGTTGGTCATACAAAAGGAGGGGATGCGGGGGCGTTGCGGTAACCGGTTCTCGTCAGATCACCGAAGTTAAGCAACGTCGAGACCGGTTAGTCCTTGGATGGGTGACCGTCTGAGCGATCGATTCGGACTCCCGCGTTGTATCCATGGGAAAGGCACTTAACCCCGCTTGTCCACATGGGGCACGATGACGCCGTGTACTAAGGCGTACTGCACGTCGATGGTGCGCATGTCTTCAACCAATCTAACTCTGACTGTGCTGCAGTGCGGAGTTACGATGTTGGGGAGCTGGAGCTGCTCGTCCTTGCTCGGTGGTTCTCTCCGGGTACTCAGGCTTCCTCCACCCGTAAAACTGTCACGGGCATGATTAGCCATTGTGCACAAGTATATGACCTTAAACACTAATAAATAAATACAAAAGGAACGGCTGCCGTACCCGAATTCATTCGGCAAATTGGGATCCTGCATGACTTATTTGGAGTACGTAAGTATTAATCCTTTACCCAACGCAACGGCCAAAACAGGCCAGCGTTATTCTCAAAAATCGCCAGTTAATTTTCATTATTTTTTTCATTTTTTGTCTTAAAAACATAGGTTATGACCCCTCACTGGAACGAGCTCGTTCCAATGAGGGGTCATAACCTATGTTTTTCAAACAAAAAGAATAGTTATTCAAGAATTCTTTTCGCAAGTGTCGTCTGCTTTCCCTGTTAGGTAAAGGGTTAATTCAATAAGAGGTTTGTTTGTTTGTTTGTTTGTTTATTGTGGTTTAACGACACTTTTAACAGCCGTGCACATCGTTTCGGCTGACACCGGCTATTGAAAGCCGGTGTCAGCCGAAATGATGTGACACCGGCAGTTGAATGTGTGGAGGAAGCCAGAGTACCCTAAAAGAACCCCCGGTAAGTTGCGAGTTAATATGAGACTCTCCAACGTAGTAACTCTACACAAGCACTGTTGGCAGCGCCTGAAGACAAGTGCACCATCAACGTGCAATTCGCCTTAGCACACAGTTCCATCGTGCCCCCACTTGGGCAATCGGGATTAAGTGCCTTGCCCAAGAACACAGCCCAGTCACCCCTTGTCAGAAACAATCCGTTGATTTTTTGGTTTGAAGTTCAGTGCTCTAACCACTTTGCCACTGTGCTCCTGCACTAACAAGTTACGTCACGACTACTTCGTGTATATTGTACTTGTCCTCATTACATTTCCAAGAAATCTCTGAGTTATTTCCACGATAATCCCGACAGACTGATATTCGAACAACATCAGCAAGGCATGCCTTCGACGAAGGCATGCCTTGATGATGTAAATGGAATATTTATCAGTCGGGACTTGAGCCATCACAATCAGGTTTACAATCACACTCACCCCAATCGTAAACTTTGCGACGATCCACCCCTCCCACCCCCACCCCCAGTAAGGTGGGCGAACTAAAAATCGGTTGCACAATCTCTTCAGACCTGTAACTGTGTGATAGAGTGTTGTGTTGTGGAACGAAAAATCGGCCGCCCAATCTATTTAGACCTGTAACTGGGTGATAGAGTGCTGTGTTGTGTTATTCTACTCCCGTTCCTTTGTGTCGGTGTTACTGCTAATACGGAATCCATATCTCAGTTATATCAGGACGGGACTATATGGTGTGTAAGTTCGCGTGATGAGATTTTTCTGTTTTCTTTACGTGCATGATATCCGTGCACATATTCATTCTCGTTTTCATTATTTCCTCCCAGATGAACATATGCGGTTTTAATTATGCAATTGTGAAATCATCATACAATATTTAATGGGGATGGAAATCGCTTAATATCACCAAGGGGATCAAAAACATGTAGAAGCTAGTTAATGTCTTATTAATCATAATAATATTACTACTATTGTAAGCGAGATGGCAAGAAAATTTGTACTAAACGATTTCGGAGTCTCGTGAACTTACACGAATATCATAAGTAACAACTGGATATAATTAGTAGACAGGAAATAAAAATATTGAAAGCGCAACCGTTTCCTCCCAACGAGCAATTAATTACATTTGCTACTTTAACCCTATTCCGTTAATTGACACTGGGCTGTGTACGTTACCTTTAAAAGGCGGCGCCGGATAATATCTTATTGGCACTGTAATTGTAATTCAGATAACGATCAATGTAATTCTTTAACCTAAATGATTTGTCCAGACTATGACAGCTCAAGTCCCGATTAATCAATATTCTAATTACATCATCAAGACATGCCTTGATGATGTAATTGGAATATTGGTTTGTCGGGATTATAAGAAAAAATCAAAGATGTCTTGGAAATTTATCTGGGGATAAATAAAATATACATGCAGTAGTCGTGACGCTACTTATTTTATTAAGTGAAAAATTATTGGGGGTGTCACACACCACTACCCACCCCCCCCCCCCCCCCTTCTTAAAAAAAGAAACAAATATTAAAGTTTCTAAATCATTCAGCGAATCGCTGACAGACGGGAACATAGGATCGTAACATGTGGCCGAAGATTCCCTTGTATGATTTGCTTATCCGTGGCTTTTAGTGTTGAGAACAGAACAAATTTCTGGCTTCACACTTAATAAATTTCTCAACCCGGCCGAAACATTGTTTCGGTCCGATGGGGTAATTTATTAAAAATTGAGACAATTCCGTATTGTATGCCAAAGGTACTGATAAATACCAATTGTGGGTGCCCTACTGTGACCGCACTACGCCCTCCCCCATCCAAGTTCGAAATAATTCCAACGCACCTGTGCTTTTGTATAAAGTATAAGAAATAGTTTCATTCTTTTTTGAATACAGTGTAAGAAATAGTTTCATTCAAAAACCTGTTATGGCTAGACACTTACATTTTTAAGGCCTTCGAAGCCGCGTTGAATGCAAACTCTGGGCAAACTGTTTTGAAAAAGTTATAAAAAGTTATCACAGAAGCTCTAAGTGATTTAAAGTGCGTCCAACCCAGTCCTCACAAACGTTTCTATGAAAATGTGGTTGTCAAGGAGTAAAGATCACTTTAACAGAGACATATGCAAGGAAGATCAGTAGTACCGTATTGTGGTAGGTAAAGTGTTCTCTTTCTCGATCAGATCGCCATTTCACTGCGACACATCAGTGGATCGAAATTCTATAGATTTATTTATTTATTTATTTATTTATTTATTTATTATTTATTTATTGGTGTTTAAGGTCACATACTTATGCACAATGGCTAATCGTGACCGTGACAGTTTTACGGGTGGAGGAAGCCGGAGTACCCGGAGAGAACCACCGATCATCGACGAGCAACTGTCAGCTCCTCAACATTCTAATTCTGTTCAATCTCCGCTCAAGCATGGTTACAGCGGTTGAAGATATGTGTACCACAGACGTGCAGTACGCCTTGGTACACGGCGTCATCGTGTCCACATGTAGGCAACCGGGTTGAAGTGCCTTGCCCAAGGACACAACGACGCGGGTCGTCCCGGCCGGGCATCGAACTCGGGATCTCTAGCATAGAAGTCCAACAGTTTACCACTGAGCCACGGCGACAATTTTATAGATAAAATATTGCGAAATTGAAGTCCGACCGGGAAAAACAAACGGAAAACGCATCTAATATTTAATGTGCTCGCATTTCTAATTTTTGCGGGTGTTATTCTATAGTATTGTGGTCTGGGAAACGGGCAGAGGATTTCAACCAGATCGCGACCAAGTCGCGATCCGGTTGAAATTCACTGTCCATTTTTGTAATCCCATTACTGTACTTCAGTGGGGATGAATAAGAACTCCCCCACCTTTGCAAAATGCACTCGACGATTGGTCTTGATAATATTGTACATATATTGTATTTGACAATTTTCAAAGATCGGTGAAATTGGACCACACATTAGGACTACACGAAAACAGATTGTAAGAGCATATACTCTAAAATCAGTTGAGTTAAAATTCAACCCAAATCAACTGGGTTAAGTGAATATGAACCAAAGTTGGTTCATATTCACTCAACCCAGTTGATTTGAGTTGAGTTTGAACCCAAGTGACTTTAGAGTGTACCCCTTAGACATGTTGATATCGGTAGATATGTTGGAAAATGAGGCTGTATAAATAGGCGCCACAATGTGTTTCTCCGAGGAGTTCTGAATCGTCCCTCCCTTTCTCATTTCGTCCAATATTTTTGATAACATTTATTGACACCACTTGTTGGGTTATTGAGGAGAATGAACCAAAGAGTCGATGCGGGAAACTCGAGTGTAAATACATTCTTTTCTGGGTCAGCGATTTATTTTCTTACCGTTTTCGATCAATGATATCACTGCAACAATTTGTTATGATTAGTTTTACTCCCCGTGACACGCTTATTAACCTTGTAAACGAATCACATGACCTCTATCGGACGTCATAATTATTACACATTATACAAGCTGAAGCATCTAACGTCACGTTAAAAAATCTATAAGACCTTAATCACTTTCTTAACCATCGACAGAAATTAAGTTACGTTTCTTTGCTAACCATCTCAGTTCTGTGTCCTGGACTGAGCTGGAGAGATCGTCGTATTAAACATAAAAACGTAAGCAGCAAGGGGGTAACTCCATTTTGCTCATGTCGGAGGACCAGCAATAATTTAATCCTACATCCCCTCAGGTCTGTAGGATTAAATTATATCTTTTCCTCCAAATCTTTCTCTTGTTCTTGGTGTCATCTATTTGTCAACCACCATATTTTGTTCCGGTTCGAGTTGAAATGGGTAAGAAAGTCTCCTGTCATTCGTAACATTAATAATGAAAATTAATAAACAGAGTAATCGCTTGACTGGACTGGTAACGTGAAATAATTCATTCGAAGCGAGGGACTATATTGTAAAGCACTCGTGCGCATTCGCGCACTGGTGTTTGTACTGCATCCCTCACCTCTCATGAATTATTTCACGAAACCAGTCCAGTCAAACGATTACTCTCTTTACTTTCACACCAAATTATCTCGTATTATATTTTACGCATCGACAACTACAAAATTATAATATTACGAAACAGAGGCAAAGTGATCCATTTGTAGAAATGGCATTCCTGGATAAGGAAGTTGAAAAATTGTCCAGCAATTCCGACTTTATATCACAGGAAAGTCATTGACAGTGCAAATTTCCATTGTGAAAATATTAGGCGTTTTCAATTTCATAGCTTTGCAGATTTGAGAAGAGTGTGATCGTTTCTGCAGTTCCTAGATCTTTGAATACAAATTTTTACCCAAGTGCACGATTTGCCTCATATGGTGACATGTGACCGATTCCCATCACGCTTTTTTTTAA
Organism: Pictodentalium vernedei; assembly: GCA_031216915.1. Classification (NCBI taxonomy): domain Eukaryota; kingdom Metazoa; phylum Mollusca; class Scaphopoda; order Dentaliida; family Dentaliidae; genus Pictodentalium; species Pictodentalium vernedei. Next base: position 247,330,844 of record CM062297.1, on the reverse strand, counting down.
ATCAAATCTTATATCTTTTTCATGAATATCCTTTGGGGCGTATAACACATCAGAAACGGAATGGTAAAATGTGCTTTCTCAGAGTTTGGAGTTCGAAGTCATGAAACCCGGTCAATGGAATTGCCGATCTATTCGTGATTTTTGCGATCGGTTGCCATTCGAAGCTTGTTTGGCATCAAACTCATATTTTGTTGGTGAAGAAGTGAATTTATTCCATTTCCTTGTACTCTAGTCATTATTTTGATATATAATATGCCTTTATTTACAGTTTTTATCAGTATTTCGGGAAGTGTTGAAAATTTCAAAATTTTTCCTAAAGTGTTGTAGGACGACCCCTTAAAAGAAGCCTTAACAATAACTTCATCCTCAAGAAGCAGAAATAAGAGCACAAGCAGAGTTTTATTTATTTATTCTAGTTGGGACGAGCACCCCCCCTCCCCCACCCCCCCACACCCACTCCGAAAATTTTTTGAAAAATATAGTGCTCTTAAAACGAATCAAGGCATTCTTAGCGTGTGTAGTTCCCTTATAGCTTACAGGAGACCATTTTGGTCTCAATGTTGTGTGAAAGTTGCATTGGGGATCAATGTTTTGTTTTTTGGAGGCGGCAGCGAAAATTACGGAGTCGGATAGGAATCCCACTTACGGAATCCCATTTTAGGATATGTCTGTGGTTACAGAATCCCTTTTTCGTCGTCTGTGCTGCATGTGGTGTGTGCACATTGTGAATTAGCATATAACCCTTCACCCAACGTAGCGGCAAAAACCGACCAGCGCTATTCTCAGAAATCGCCAATTAATTTTCATTATTTTTTAATTTTTTGTCTCAAAAACATAGGTTATGACCCCTCACTGGAACGAGCTCGTCGAGCTCGTTCTAAAGAGGGGTCATAACCTATGTTTTTGAGACAGAAAATGAAAAAAATTAGTTATTCCAAAAATTTTTTTGCAAGTGTCGTCTGCTTTTCATGTTAGGTAAAGGGATAAGCACATATCATCACATCTAGCATGTGTCCGTGCAGCATGTGATGTGCACGCATTTCGCTCTAGTACAACAGCACATCTAGGTGCCACCAACTGACTGTTTCTTGTAAGTAAGGTATCCCAGAGTGCACTAGGTCAAGGGAATGCAGAGACCAATACGGGCTTAAATAAATGGAGCAATCTGGGTGCGCTTGTAAAAGACCTGACCGAGAGCAGAGTCGAGACAGAGACAGCCAGCATGCTCGTAGTAATGCTAGAAGTCAATAATGGTGTGACAATCTGGCACATGACAAAATAGCGGAAGCCAATAGTAATAGTACAAGGCAGAAATGGCACAATACTGCAAGGGTGATAGAAGAGTATAATATTGAGTGAAAACAATTGTTTTGGATCACACGACAGCTGGTGGTGACCCAGGACACGTTAGCAGTGGTTGTTTAAGACCTATGATGGTCTTGGGGTGGCTTAGGAGGCCACGCCAAATAGGTTCTAGGAGCGGCAACTGTCTTCAGATCGATATTCTCCGAAAGGTATCCCTCAAAAGGTATCCTCAAAAAGTATCCTCAAAAGGTATCATCCAATAGTCCAGCACCAAGTTATGAGTATCCTTAAATACCCGTATGTGCCTATGTGATGTGCGCACATTGTGCATAAGTACACGTATCGCCACGTCCAGCGTTTGCCTATGTGCTTCCATGTGATGTGTACACACTGTGACACCTTGTGTACTAGCACACAGACACATTCCATCAACTTTCTGTCCCACGTTTCTTGGAATCCCATTCTGCCTATACTTGTAGAATCCCCTTTCATCGTATGTGCCTATGTGCTGCATGTATTGTGTGCACATTCAGCATAAGTACACATGGATATTGGCTCATCCAGCTTGTGCCTAGGAGCTGCATGCGATGCGTACACATTGTGACAAAATGTATACTAACACATAAGCGCGTCTCGGTACGATCAACATACAGTTTCTTATATGTAAGATACCCCAGCTTGCACTAGGTCTAGGCATTGTATATACGGATACAGGCTTAGGTGAATGGGGTGATCTGATTGAGTCTATTGAAGATTTGGCCAATGGCCGATGTCGAGACAGAATCGGGAGTAGGAACTAAGCTGGCAGTGGAGCGACAAGTCAGTAACGGTGAGACACTCTAGCGCAAGACAAATTAGTGGTAGCCAATAGTAATAATACAATGCAGTAATGGCACAAAACTGCAAGGGTGATATAGAAGAGTATAGTATTGGGTAAATACAATAGTATTGGATCACACGACAGATGGCGGTGACTATGGACAAGTCGGCAGTGGTAGTTTAAGACCTTTGAAGGTTTTGGAGTGGTCTAGAAGGCCGAACCAAACAGGTACTAGGAGAAATAACTATCTTCAGTTAGATTTTTTCCAAAAGGTAGCCCCAAAAGGTATTCTGAAAAGTATTCTCAAAAGGTACTCTCATAAGGTGTCCTCAACAGGTATTCTCAAATAGTACAGTACCATGTCAAAGGTATTCTCAAATACACGTATGTGTCTATGTACTGCATGTGATGTGCGCACATTGTGCATATGCGCAGAAGTGCATACCAGCACATCCAGCATATACTGGTTTGTACTCAATAGATCTCAATAGATCTGAATTCAAAAGAACTCTAACGGACAGGATGCTCAGCTCATACTCCATCAAAGTTTTAGAGAAAATAATGCATATCAGAATCTCAAAGTTTTTAAATGAACACAATATCATCTATCAGTATCAATTCGGATTTAGAAAGGCCCAATCCACAGTGCACCCAATACTGACTGCATCTTCTAAACAACGTTGTCCTAACGAACGATAAATCAACAAAAGACTGCACACTGGCAGCATTTGCTGATTCTTCTAAAGCCTTTGACACTATAAATCACAACATCTTGTTAAAAAATGGAATATTAGGGCATTAAGGGTCATGCAAATTCCTTGTTCGAAAGTTATCTGAATGGAAGAAATCAATATGTATCGTTCGCAAACAAAAACGCCGACTTTTTGCCCATAACAACAGGCGTACCGCAAGGATCAATTCTTGGTCCATTGCTCTTTATACTATATATAAGTGACATAAGTCAATCGACATCACTTAACATACTGTCGTTTGCAGATGACACCACAGCCTTCGCCTCTGATAATAATCTAGATAATTTGACTGAAAAAGCAAACAACGAGCTCACTAACATAAGCAGATGGTGTTCTGCTAACAAGCTAGTACCAAATCCCACCTAAACAAAATGTCTTCTCCTCGTACATTGTCATATTCTTTACGGCATCCAAGTTTGGGGTCACTCACCTTCGGCGTCCAGAATTCTCTTAACCTACAGAAAAAAGCAATACGCATAATAGACAACAAAACATACAATTCACATACCGACCCCCTGTTCAGAAAACTTAAAATTCTGAAATTCAAAGATCTATACAAACTTAACGCCCTTCTTTTTATGTACGACTGGTTCCATAATAGACTGCCCGTGAGTTTCGAAAGTACCTTCAAGCTTTATGCAAATTCATCAGGAATGGATATAAGGCAATAGGGGAATGTATACGTTCTCAAACCTCGTACTCAGTTTCAGCTAATCTCCCATTCCACTCTTTTCCAAGAATGTGGAATGAAATTGAACCATTTGTTCAAAATCTCAATAGATCTGAATTCAAAAGAACTCTAACGGACAGGATGTTGAGCTCATACTCCATTAATGTTGCCTGTAGTAATCATGCATGCCCAGATTGTAGTAATGGCTGAAGTATCGTCATGCTTGTAATTAATGTTCTGTTACCTCACCCAGTGTTAAACTGAGATGCCTCAATATTGGGTAACACGGTGGACCATGGTGTTGCCCCGAGGTGCTATGTCTTCTCCACGTACAGCGGGTCGGCACCATGATGGACTGTGGGCTCTCAATGGGTGGAAATCTGTCTTTTTTTGTTTTTTCTTACTAGACGCTGGTCAATATTAGTCTTTTACAGTGAATCAAAATGTAGGTGAAATCTGCTGTGAAGATTACATTTAACCTTCATGTTTGGACGGCAGGAAGACAGGCCTTGTGACTATGCTGTCTCCCCGCAGTATAATAGAATTAATATTTTGTTAATACATGTATACTATTATATTATTATGCTGCGAAATGAAGTATTCATATGTGCTACACGTGATGTGTACATATTGTGCACTTAGCACACCCACACATCTAGGAAAGTCCGAATACTTTATGGGAAGGCCGGGAAAGTCATAACGTACTCAGGAAAGGTCAAGGAATGGAGAGAGAATAATCTATAGAATACACCAGGATAGGCAGAAGCAGGGGATTCCACACTAGATAAATAGGAAGTAAACGAGGACGTGCGGTAATTAGATTGCCTCCTATGGAAAAGAACGAGCTTTTTATTGGAAAAAGAAGGATTCTAGAGGAATCCAAACTAGTGCAACTTGTCGGGATGTCTGTGGTAATTCTACGAAGTATCCGAGGATTTGTGGAAAATCCGAACAAAAAAGTGCTTTTATTTAAAGGAATGCGCCTATTATTGCAAAAAGGGAGGATTCTGTGGGAGTCCGTATCAAATCAAGGGATTTTGAGTGGTTTTTGGGGTGATTTGGGTATATTGTCGGGGTCTATTTGAGTGATTAGATCTACTCCATTGAATTGGACACACCCTCCGAACATACCTCGTCCTATTAGAGGGTTCGTGGTCACATTACAACCACGTGCTACCACAGAAACTAAGACTGTGGCCTCCATTATACAAAATGGACGAACGAAAAACACGCATCACCTTGACAATACGCGTTGAGCATGCGCAATGACACCACGTATTACTATGGTAATGACGTCACAACATGGCCGCTCACGCAGACTACCATGACAACCAAATATGGCGGCACTAGGTCATGTGACATGGTGTCACTTCCGATGTCCACAACCGAAGTCTATAAGATATGGCCCAAGTCATCTATGATATACTTCTTACGACAGCCGAGTAGATAAATGCGCTTGTTTTCCAAAGCCGATATCCTGAATAATTTTTCAACGGATTCCGAAGTGTCCCTAAACTCTCTCTCTCTCTCTCTCTCTCTCTCTCTCTCTCTCTCTCTCTCTCTCTCTCTCGCTCTCTCTCTCTCTCTCTCTCTCTCTCTCTCTCTCTCTCTCGCTCTCTCTTTCTCGCTCTCTCTCCCTCTCTGCATCAATTGTGGGGGTTGATATTATCACAGTAGTCAATTTTATCGAAGGAAAACTTGAAAAGTCTGTCTTGTACAAAATCATATGCAATCTGGGGAAGATAAATCTCCCAACACAGTCTTCGAGAAGAACTGCAAAAGCGTCGTGTGACGAAAATGATATTTTGAAATAAAGTTATTCGGCCTTAAATCTTCACTTGGAGGCATCAAACATAACAGCAGTTATAGCAATTTGGTGAATCTATTTGACTCTGAGGAGAGGTTAGGTAAACTTTTAATCATTTATCGGCAGACGACACTTGCAAATAAAATTCTTGAATAACTAATGTTTTTCTTTTTTTTGCATCAAAAACATATCTTATGAGCTCGTTCCAACCATGGATAATTGGCTGTGTCTTTGGAACAAAAAGTAATACAAATTAAATGGTGATGTTTTGTGAATAGCGCCGGCCGGGTTTGGCCTTTACGTTGGGTAAATTGGGTAAATTGTACAGACCAACAGAGCATTTTTGACTGATCCTCTTAAGCTATTTATTATTTAATATGCTAAAATAGACCGATGAATATTCGTAATTCAAAAATGTATGTGTACCTTTTAAGAGGGTAAAAGGTCAGATAAGTTTTACTTTTTTTTCTTACAAAATATCGGTTAGAGTCGCAGTCTCAGGAGAGTTTAGACTTGAACTTAAGTCCGTAATTTTGAGTCAGAACTTAAGTGTTTTTTTGGAATATGGACTCCTGACGAATGTCATGATTTTTTGGATCCACTTCAAAGGTGTAATTTCTAACTTGTTATTTTATTTTTCCGGCTGACTTTTGACACTTGCGATCTAACATGTCAGTATGGTGGCACCATACCTTTGTTGCCCATTCCACAAAATCTGACGCGTAGTATCACATTATCTTCAAAGATAATATTCTAATAATTAACTATAATTCACGAGGCTGCGTGCCGTATAACAATTTATGGACCGACCAGTCAACCCGTAATGTTTATATTGTCCGAAGGGAAGCTGGGGTCAATTTGCTCATTAACGGTTAACTGACCGGTCCATAAAGTATCATACGGCTTGTAACCTCGTGCAATATGTGTCACCTTATACCGAAACTCCTTCTGTCAAAAGCATATTACTTTACAACACACATGTGTATGCTTTATTGCTGTTACTCTCAATTCATAAAAGAAACCGCTGATCAAGGCCTAACATCGACCGTTTTATTTCTCTGATAAAATTTAACGAAGAATAAAATTTAAAGTAGCTAAAGAATGATATAGAACGATTAAAAAATTTCAATAGCACTTATAATTTATTAAATAAACAACAGGATTACGCCACATAATAGCATTGAAAAGTCTATTTTCCATACCGCATTTCACTAGACACTAACCTTATAGGCTAAAGCGTTTGCTTATGAATGCTTGTGACGTGGTCGCGTATATTATAACATTCGGCCCGTTCTCACTTGACTATAGTAAAATAGTAATTGAAGAAATTACAATAGATTAAGAGGGAAATGAAACAACTGAGTTGCAATGTTAGGCAATAGAAAAAGATGCTTAGACTAAAGAGATGCAAGACCGGTTTACTTTTCAATTGTTCTCCATTTCATTCACTGCCAACATCCCTCCTAACCCAAGAGACGGCTTCTGTGGTCCAGGAACATGATACATTATACTTTCATTGAGTAGGATGGCTGCTAAGTTAAAGTGTGAGGTAGACCAATCAATATTTTCAACGTGCAGCCCCAGGGCTGCACGTTGAAAATATTAATTGGTTTCCCCGCAGGTAATAAACATGGACTCTTCTCCAATTGCTTCCATTGAACTGTCTGTCTGTCTGTCTGTCTGTCTGTCTGTCTGTCTGTCTGTCTGTCTGTCTGTCGGTCTGTCCGTCCCTCCCTCTCTCTCTCTCTCTCTCTCTCTATTTTTGTCTCTCTGTCTCTCTCTGTCTCTCTCTCTCTCTCTCTCTCTCTCTCTCTCTCTCTCTCTCTCTCTCTCTCTCTCTCTCTCTCACACACACACACACGCACACTCTCTCCCTTTCTCGCCCTTTCTCTCTCTCATGGAACGTGCACTTTCGCAATTTAAATTAAACCATATCTAAATCTACAGTAATACGTATTACTCATCATGAACACTCCACTGTCTCGAACTGCCCGAAAACGCTAGTAGGCGTTCTCTGGCAATACAAGACACCGTCGTGTTCGCGAGTGGAAAAAAGTTTTAAACAGGCTGAACTTCGTGTGTTGTGCCCCAACAATGGCTTTATTCAATGGAGGCATAATTCTTCGCCCATACCGAAGAATATAGATGATTGTTCCAATACGGCCCTATCTTTAGAGACCAAAAGTGAGAACCTCAAGGTCGAGTAGCAATCGTTCATCCCATCATATGACTGCAGATTGTGCTAACATCGAACATCATGTAATCAACCACTCAGTTAGTGCATCCATAAATCAATCAATCAAACAGTGGAATAATTTAGGGACAAAATTAACTCTCCTGCACATTGATGTCGAAATATTCAAATTTCAGCTTTTTTGTCGCGCCTTCGGGCTATATGATTAGTTTTTTGTCAACTGCCAATGCGGCATATCAAGCAGATCTGATTTTGGGCGCTTTGGAGATTCTTTCGTTGTCGATATAGTCGGCCTAATTCGGGATCAACATCGAATGGAATTCCTGAAGCGTATATTTTCGAATCGAGTAACAAATGTTTTTTTTTCACGAAGGCCCGATTGCTAATGAACGCCTAAAACCGGCGAAATCAAGCCGCAGAAATGAAAGAACAGTTGTAGGTTACGTTTTCGGTCCAAACGGTACTTTTTTTCTGCAAGTTACATTTTACAACACTACTTATAAAGTGGAGCGCGAGAATCTCGCGCCCCACTTTATAAATACTGTTGTAGAAATGTAACTTGTGACTCTGCATTCGAGCACTCCTGCAACCAGTAACGCGCAATGATACGCATCGTAATTAGGCAACTTGGTAAAATAACAAGTGATCTCGCGAAAATTATTTCGCGCTATTTCCGATTCGATTCGCGTTCGATATCGATTTGATTCGAGGTTTGATCCGAGGATTAAAATTTCGATTCGTAGGGTCTTAATTTGATGGCACTAGAAATAAATGTTACGTTCACGTTTGAGGATAATTATCCAACCTTGGTTTGGGGTTTGGGATTATGACATCTCACACTCAGGGCAAGTCATCAACTTTCCTATACCTCAGGCGAGATTTCCCCATTTTTCGCCATCCTACACCTAACCAGGATAATGATAGCCTTCATTTTGATATTCACGACTTGTCTGTATAAGGTAATTTCGTTTATAACATTAGAGATTAAAGACAAGCTGTATTGTATCAATATTATCAGGAATTTGTTGAGTGTAGACTGTGTCGATCAGATTCCGCAGATTCTTATCTTCGGTTATCGGTCTGTAGGTTAATTAAAATGTCATTAGCCTCACAGACCTCAAGGTCGGTCAGAAAATTTTAGTTTATTTTACCAAATATCAGATGAACTAGAATAAAATGTGTCTCGTTGTGGTAAAATTACAGTAATCAGATTTCTTGAACTGGCAATTACACAGCAAACTCTATTTTCTGTCAAAAGCGTTCTGCGGAATTTGATTAATCAAAGTCACTGGAGCGTCTATGGAGTTTGCAGACAAACAGCTTATAAATTGGACTACATTTCTGTCCAAGTATAGGATAAACCGAGTGGATTTTCAGTCATAAATTTAGAGCAAGTTATTTGTAGATTCGCAACATTTTGCGATAGTCAAACGCTCATATTCATTCATATCTCTTGGGTTTGGATGTGTGGTGACTTAGTGGTTAGATTATTGCACTTTAACCCTTTACCCAACGAATCGCCCGCATCCGCCCACGTAATATGCAAATTCAAACTGAAAAAATATTATTTTTCGAAAAATTTCAAAAATTTCGAAAAATTTCAACAAAACCATATCATGTGACCCCTCTTTGGAACGAACTCGTCGAGATCGTTCCATAGAGGGGTCACATGATATGGTTTTGTTGAAAGTTTTTGAAAAAATGTAAAAAATGATATTTAAAAAAAGAAATTTTGAAATCGTCTGCGTTGGGTAAAGGGTTAGCTCCCTGGATGCTGTGGGCGGATATTCCTGCCAAGCACATGGTTAATCAAATATTTGGGTTTAACGACTCTTTCCACAACCAGGATCGGACAGTTTCACAGATGGAAGAAGCCGGAGTACCCGGAGAGACGCCACCCAGCAACGGCGAACAACTGTCAGGTTCCCCAACGTACGAACTCCACACAAGCAGGTTTAGCATTGGTTGAAGACAAGTGCACTATCGACGTGCAGTACGCCTTAGTACACAACGCCACCGTGCCCCCTCGTGGGCAATCGGGATTAAGTGTCTCACCCAATGACACAACGCGGTTGCCTCTGGTGGAATTCGAACCGACGACCTCTCTGCTTGCAACCTGCATCTCTATCTACCGAGCCACCGTGCTCCCTCCCCTTGTAAATTGGATGGTTTTTTTTAACAATGATTTTTGGAGTTATATTCAGATGGGTTTTTGTTATATATTCCTGCCGAGCACATGGTTTCTCTTGTCACGGAAATAAAGTAAAATTTGGTCATATTTAAGCAAATCCCCCCTCAATGTGAATTGAATGGATTTTTTCACCAATGATTTTATGAGTTATATTTAGGTGGAGTTTTTATCTTGACAGCAGCCCAGGCCTGGCATTCTTAAAAAATGCAGGAAATCGCTCTCCTCACATGGCCTAGGGGAGCGATTAGCTCTCCTCAAGCTTATAAAAGCTAAAATGGCAAAATGAAGTTGTACTATTAATGAATTCTGCCTAGTGGGCTTTGTATATTTTATTTGGTGCTGCTAACCAGGTAGTCTCTGTGAGACGGCTACACTGCCCCTCCAATACCTCCGGGCCTTGGTAAGGCCCGGAGGTGTGGGACGGGCAGTGTGGCCATATTGCAGAGACCACTAACATATCAGAGATCTGAAAAACTGTGGGTTTTAGGAATAAGCTGTTGTGTAATCATTATTTTCAAAAGGCTAGGAGGGCTATTTTTCGCCCTCCTCAATTTGTTTTAAGGCGAGCAGTAGGCGAGCGAATAAATCGCTCTCCTGAAAACGCCAGACCTGGCAGCCATGAATAGATTTGAAGAGGAATATCTTGAAAATACTCAGTAGGTTAAGAGATAAATCGAAGGGTCGACGGTTCGACCCTAACAATGAAATGTAATTCAAAAATAAAATCCTCCTTGCGTCACTATTTGAAATTCATCAAACCAGTTTCAGGAAAAAAATAAATCCGTACAATTCAATAATAACTACACATTTATATTGGTTCTGTTTTGGTAAATATACACATGCCATTTGACTTTATGACCTGACAGCTGTTCTCCAATGCGACCCCCGACTTTCATGTTAGTTTGTTGTGTTTGGGCTCGTCAATCAGACGTTGTAACATTGCAATAGTCATGGTTAAAACATAATTCCGGGTTTTAAATACGCGTGAACAGTTAGATATGGCTCGACTTCTGAATCAGATGTAACATTGCTTCAGACAGTTGTAGTCCAACACGAATCCTGACTTTCAAATAAACGTATACAATTTGTTATGGATGGTTTCCTCCATCAGACATTGTAACGATGCAACACACGTGGTTAGAACATAATTCCTGGCTTCACATAAGATGGTGCAGTTAGTTATATCTAGACTTCTCCATCAGATTTTGCAAACTCGCGACAGATGTGGTTAAAACATAATTCTTTTTTTACTTTAGCGTGTAGAGTAGTTAGAATGCGACTCTTCGCTTAGCATTTGTACCGTTGACTAACGTGGTTAACAAGGCAGTTTTCTTTTCTTCTCGTTAAGTTCCGTGTATTTAATTAAATAACGTACAGTCACTTCCACTTTCACTCTCCCAATGCGGTACGTATTCTCAAATACACGTTCTCGAGTATTACTCCTGCAGAGTTATTGCCACCAAACGAGACAATCGTGTCTCTTACGCCACACCATCTAAGAGCCTCCAAAAGAACTGCGGGTGTCTTGTTATACAAACTGAAAGTTTTTGCGCACCGATAGGGTAAAGAAACCCCAAAGGAAGAGAAGCAAAGGAACCTGGAAATCTACCAAGACACGGTCCGCAGGACCATGGGCCGGTTTGTAGCAGATTCTGTGGTTTGTTCTTCGGGCATGTAACATCTGCCACTTTTGTCATATCCCTCATTGAGAAGGTTCACTTCCATCTTTGACAAGTTTAGACACTCTACGGAAGTCATTGATGGCGATGATTCTAAGAGTGGTATCCTGCTTTTCTTCTGGCAAGTATAGTCTACCACCTGTGGCTGTTATTGTGCCCTCGAGCGAGCCTTCATAGACAAGTGTAGTCTGTCTCCGGCTCTATCAGGACGGCCGCCCCAATGCATACACACAGGAAACGAGAAGGTAGCATGTGTCAAAGGTAATATTAAACTTGTGAAAATATAATTGATTGAACTTGAAGTCACATTCATGATTCACTAAAGTGGTGAACACCACGTGAGTTTTTAATATTTCTCATTGTTTTGAATTCATGGTTTGGAGTTAAAATTGAAAACACATACACTGAAGATGACATATTTGTCGGTAAGTTTGTGTCTATCGGTGACGAAAAAAGTTAAACAGACACGGTGCCATCGTTTGGTGTTGAGAAATTCCAATCAGCGCGTGCGCAATCGTCGCTGATCAATGGAAGTGGCGCTTACATTTTCTTTGTTCTCATGTTTTCAGGGAAGAACGTTCAATTAGTACGCGTGTTTTGTCCAAAAACTCCAGTACTATTACTTTTAGACGGTGTCAAATTAACCAATCACGCCAAATGCCACAGACGTGGGGCATAATAGAGACTATTATAATCATATGATTGTATTTCTATTAACCCTTTACCTAACATGAAAATCAGACGACAGTTACAAAAAAAATTCTTGAATAACTAATTTTTTTCATTTTTTGTCTCAAAACGAGACGAGCTCGTTCCAACTATGTTTTTGAGACAAAAATGGAAATATTTTGAAAATTAATTGGCGATTTTTGTGAATAGCGCTGGCCGGTTTTGTCCCTTGGGGAAAGGGTTAAACATCTATCTCAATAATAAACACACAACATTATTACATAGGCGTAAATTGCAGAGTACCACAGTGTATGTTGAGATGATACTACTGTAATTTGGAGTGTTAATTTGACAAAGTCAAGTCTACGTAAAATAACGATTTGTTTCTGTCTAAATTAAACGAGTTCCTCGCTTTGAAGGCAGAATGAAACTTGTGAATAAACGCGATGAGTGTGTCCAGCCTTCCCTTAAAATGTCGTACGGGCACTCCCCTAAAAAACTTGTATCTATCACAGATCTGTTCCGATTCTGATTCCCCTGTTTAACTCTTTGCTTAAAGTAATGACCACGTCTGGTTAGCGTTATTCACAAAAAGTTGTCAATCAAATGTTTTTTTGTTACGAATTTTGCCTCCAAAAAAATATCTTATGACACCCCCCCCCCCCCCCCCTTGAAACGAGCTCGTTGAGCTCGTTCCAATAAGCGGTTATAAGCTATGTTTTAGATGCAAAAAACTATTTAGCAAAGACCAAGGTAATGTCCCGGCGTAGATAATTCAGTTCTTATTTACGGCTATTTTTGGTAGAATGGTTGGTGATCCTCTCCACAAAAGATGGTGCTTAAAACACCGCAGATTTATTCCTACCCGGCTCTACATCGGAAACAGAGTCAATAAGAGTGTAGACCTTTTTCCATTACGTGGCATGAAATCAAACGAATTGACTGGATTCGTGGGGTAATGATGATTTTCATTTGTGCAAGGCCAAATGTACACTGGCTTCAGAGACCAAATTCTTGCAAGGTTATGGTATGAAGTTATTTTATCCAGGGGTGGCATCAGTGTTTCCCCAACGCGGAGGCTACGATCTCTGACAGGAGGGTTAGAGAAAATCCGGTGGGAAAAAAATTTGTTTTAATTAGGGAAAAGTCGCAATATCCGTGACTCTAGATGTTTGGAGAGAGTTAAAACGAAACTGCGAAAACATGTGTTGCTTGTTGAACTTGTGTTTCAAAACAAAAATCGGCGTCATGGCGATTCCGTAAGTTTTGGGTACGGAATAATACAGAATTGTCGTAATGCAGTTAACTCTGCCTGTACCACAGTGATTATATCGTGTTAATCCCATTACGCATGTGTTATTTATTTTTGCACACCTATTGTACATGTTGTGTAATGTCTCCTGATAGAAAAGTACATTTGACACGAGCTGCCCTCAGAGAGTAGTGCATCCGACATAAACAAATAACACTTCCATGGAGTAGCCAATTAAATATACGGAATTAAATACGTGATAGTTGTATTAGATCTCCGAATACTCTAAGATTTCTTCAAGTTGATTGACAGGCGACAGTTTACTGTGACTAAAATATCTTGTGTTAACCCTTTACCCAACGTAACGGCCAAAACCGGCCAGCGCTATTCTCAAAAATCGCCAATTAATTTTCATTATTTTTTCATTTTTTGTCTCAAAAACATAGGTTATGACCCCTCGTTGGAACGAGCTCGTCGAGCTCGTTCCAACGAGGGGTCATAACCTATGTTTTTGAGACAAAAAATGAAAAAAATTAGTTATTCAAGAATTTTTTTTGCAAGTGTCGTCTGCTTTTCATGTTATTAAAGGGTTAACAAATAATTTATTAACCGTTGTTATGTTGGTCGGAAACGCACGTCAAACGTCTTCGACATATCAGAAATGGAAGCTAATATGTTTGCCAAATCAATATCACTTATAAATTCTAACCATTCTGATTTTTCAGTAACATATACAGGCCCGATGCTAATAGTGCATTGGGTCTGTTGGAAATGCTTGTTGTCCGTCGGAAAAAAATCGCTGGTCGTGCGAATACCACATTGTCGTTGAAGGCCGCTAAGGTACGACCGCCGTGGACTGGTCACTTTCCATGGGTGGGTAATATTTCCACGGACGCAATAATATTAGATTCAAAAATTAATTATAGGAATAATTATTATTATTAGATTCCAAACAATAATTATAGGAATAGTCATCAAAATTTAATTAATGCAACCCGGTGCTTCATTAATTAACATTTTGCTGATGATGATTTTTATTACCTGGTAAAAGCATGCGTGAACATTACTGTGGATTACGACCAGTCAAGGGCTACTGTACATAAAGTTTAAAAAATGACCATTTTAACCCTTTAGCCAACGCTCAAGGTATTCCAATTTGCTGTTTTAATAAGTTTTTATCCATTTTAATTTTTTTAAACCCCTAACAAGTGACCCCTCATTAGAACGACAATCTTTTACCAATGAGGGGGTTACATGATACGGTTTTGTTGAAATTTTCAACTGCTTAATTTGTAAAGTTAAAGAGATATAGAAGTAAATCGAATTAGGTTTCTAGTTCTTATCGACGGTGAACGACCCGGCGGGAACACTGTCGGAAAATATTAATTATCACACCACCGTATCGGAAAAGTTTGAGATTCTCACTTCGGACCTAAACATATGGTGTTTCTAGACCTCAGCTCATATGGAGTTCCTTCAAGTAAGACCTTTGGACACCGTTTCCATTTGAAGTCATACAATAAACATTTTTATCATATGACTCGTCCGTTTTGTTCACTTTAAGACATTTGATATTTTGTTTTCATATTAATCAGTGATAAATAAAGCCTTCCGTCAATTTCATTGGTCAATTTCAAAACTAGACAATTTGATTGGCTGAACAAAATAAAACTGGGCCACATTTTCATAATTTGCATAATTAGAGTTGGGAGCTTCCATTGGTCAATTTCAAAACTGGACAATTTGATTGGCTAAACAAAATACAACTGGGCCATATTTGCATAATTTCAGTAGGGAGAACTTACGTTATCTGTCCTATTTAGGGTGGGTTATATTGTATTAATCTTTTACCTACAAGAAAAACGCCATTCATTTTTTTTTTATATTTTCACTTTTTGCTTCCAAAACATAGGTTATGACCCCTCATTGGAACGAGCTCGGCGAGCTCGTTCCAATGAGGGGCCATAACCTATGTTTTGGAAGCAAAAAATGAAAAATTTTAGTTATACGAGGATGTTTTTTCCAAGTGCCTTCTGCAACTCAAGTTAGGTGATGGGTTAAAAAGTCATACTAAGTGGCTAATTTGTGTGTGTGTATGTCATATGATAATTAGAATATGAAATGAGTGTTTTCTCATATAATATTTATGAAACTCGTCCGAATTTTCCGTTTGGGCTCGCCAGAGGCTCGCCAAAACGGAAAATTCTTAGACTCGTTTCATAAATTTTATATGAGAAAAACACTCATTTCATATCCTCTATATCATTCGAAAGCAAAGTGGCTAAAGTCCGGCGTGTTGTGATTCGTTTACTGACGAAGAAAGAGCACCTGATCAAACAAAATGATGCGCCCTATGCGAATTTTGGGAATTAGTGGACTACGGGAACTGTATTTACCACATATACTAAACATGAAGTCATTTGAAGCTGTGATTTGAGACAACTTTAATACCATTGCCGCAGTATTTAATAACACCCCTAAACGTGATACTAGAAGGTTGTTTTGAACAAAATTGAATCATTCTTGTAAACATGTTAAACATCCACATTGAAACGTTTGCAGCATTCAGGAAGAAAGAAAATTTATTACTTTCCAAAGTGTGATTTACTGGGATTTCCGGGTTTGATTATAAACGATAACTTCACAAATAATGACAATTAATTGGCGATTTTTGAGAATAGCGCTGACCCCCTCTCCTACTACAAGAAGTGTGAGTCTGTAAAACTCTTCCCCGGGTAATGTGTTTTAACGCATCGTATGACGAAAATTCACAGGCAGAAAATAAAGGTAACAACAGGACAGTTTTATTACAAGAATAGTACTACATAAACTAAATAGTGTTTAATTTTCAGCATTTGCGGAAGGAATTGTGTCACTGGCTAACTCTTCAATTTGGAAGAACAATACTGAATCAGCGGTGACCTGAATTTAAGTAGTGGGAACATAGCTTGAAAATATGCGAATCGTTATTTTCGATGTCGCCAAAAATGTAAAAAATGTTCATGTTTTCGTTGTCCAAAGTTGTGAAGAATTGTTCTTATATTGGTCTAGACATCTGATGGCACCTTGTTCTACTCAGGGATCGAAATGTGGAAGTATTTGGAGCGCTGGTTTCTAAGAACATGTTTTTAGTGTTTTCTGCATTACCAACATGATATAAAATGTTAAAAAGGGTTACCTTGGTGAGGTTATGAAAGCCCGGGGGTCTCAGGACATCCCAAAATATAGCGGAAGGGATTTGGAGACGTTGTTCTTTTAAATGCATAAATTGTTATTTAAGTTCGCCCAGAGCTAACAGTTATGATTATAACTGTCGCCTTTAGATTACTTGACAGGTGGTTTATAAGAAGATTTGTTTAGTGTTTAGTTTAACCCTTTACCTAACATGACAAGCAGACGACACTGACACTTGCAAAAAAAATTCTTGAATAACTAATTTTTTTCATTTTTTGTCTCAAAAACATAGGTTATGACCCCGCGTTGGAACCTGCTCGTTCCAACGAGGGTCATAACCTATGTTTTTGAGACAAAAAATGAAAAAAATAATGAAAATTAATTGGCGATTTTTGAGAATAGCAATGGCCGGTTTTATTAAGCAAAAACTGATATTATGCATACAACAGTGAATGTCAAATTCAAAATCAAAATGACTGTACATTATGACAATTAGCAACGTATGTATTATTATCAAGATAAATGAACGAAACGACAGATATGTAGCCAGGATTCGGTAGGAAGCTAATAGCTTGTTTTGAGCCGCCTCTTGTTTAGTGTTTGCTCTTTTAAAGTCTTAAAATCCCTCGTTCGGCGTCACCGTTAAAATTGATTCCAGGTGCTAGATGTGAACCAATTGGTAAATTGTCCTTACAAAAATGTTTAATATCAGCCATACACAAACGGCGGAGAGGGCGGGGACAAAAAATATAAAAGAGTCTCAGAACACCTGGCGCCTGAAATGGAGTTATATCTGATTATATTTATTTATTAGGGTTTAATGACACTTTCGACAGCCACAATCACCTCGTGTCGGACAGTTTTACGGATGGAGGCAGCCGGAGCACCTGCGAAGAACCATCGGGCAACGTTGAGCAACTGTCAGACATCCCAACGTACTAACTCCAACACAAACAGTGTTAGCATTGATTGAAGACAAGTGCACCATCGACGCGTAGTACGCCTTAGTACACAATGACACCGTACCCCCATGGTGGCAATCGGAAAGAAGTGCCTTGTCCAAGGACATAACGCAGTTACGCATGGCAGAGATCTAACCGTAAACATTTCGGTTTCAAATCCAGTGCCGTAACCAATGAGTCACCGCGAATCACTATATCGGATGAACTGTTTTTTCCTCCGCTATGATCTCTTTCCAATTTTGAGTTACAGAAAACTCGGTAGGTGATGAGCAAACAATATATTGTTAGTTCAATTGGCTAAATTGGCACCCGCTGTCGGGTGCCAATTTAGTCAATTGAACTAACAATCATGATATGGCACCAAAAAATTAAAAAAAACAATTGGCACCAAAAAGTTACTTTCTCTTGTGAACGAAAGTCATTGCAGCAGTGAAGAGCGCGATAAGTGACGAAACAAGCAAACAGTTTATTACTTTCAGTATATACAACAATAATAATAACACTTTGGTCGGCCGCTGATTTGTCGCGGTTCTCGGGTGAGAAGGCCTTGGTTACCCCTGTACTCCCAACTGCCTCCCTATTCCCACGCTTCATCTCTCCTCCAAACACTCGGAGACGAACTGCTTGATGACATCCCTTGCCCTACTCTTCCCAATCTCTCCGATGAGCATATTAACCCTCTCCTTTGAGTCTCCCACTAACCACATGTTCTTCATTCTCCCATCCCACGTCCCCATTATGCTCCCAGTGAAACTTATTCTTTTAGACAGGTATTTTGGGCATTCTAGAAGAAAGTGTCCCATGGTCTCCACCGCGCCCAAATTACACATCTGGCACTCCTTTTCATTGTTTTTCCCAATTTCCCCTCAGCTCCGGAGACCGCGACCTCAGCTTGAACAACAGTGACCCCCCCCCCCCCCCCCCAAAGGTGCCATCAAGATACTCTTCAAAACCAGGCTTCTCTTGATCACGCAGGCCACCCAAAGACCTCTTTGATTTGACCCCCTCTCGCTAATTAAGGTTACCATCCCCCATGAAAATAAAATCGCCAACTGGTAATAAAGACGGAAACAAAAATCGATTTTCACAAAACATCCTCATACTTTAACACTAGCTGGGATATTGTCAATAAGGTCTTAGAAAAAATGTTTAGACAAACTTTTAATGTTAATTGCCAATAAGAGGTAGCAAGGCTTTGATTTCTCTTTAGTAAAACATTGTAGGTTATCAACTTTACAAAATGCATCATTTAATGAAATAAATCCTTCATACCATCGTCTTTATCTAATTAAATAAGATATTACTTAGGCGACCGCCTTTTCGCCTACCGTAGATTTTCTCTGAACTTTCGAGTTTTGCCGAATCATTTCTCTGACCAATTGTTCATTTACTCTTGAAATAATTGTCTGTTCATTTTTCAAAAATCGATCAATATATTTGGATTAGACAGCCAAAAACATACAGACTACCTCCCCCATTTGCGTTTTGCCAGCAAAACACTTCGTTTGGTACTAACTATCCAGGATGGCTAAAAATGTGGCACGAGACAGTTTCGGATCTGCATGAACACTGACGATAAAGACTAAAGATTCCACGGTAATTATATAACTCTTTATCTAACATGAAAAGCAGACGACACTTGTAAAAAAAATTCTTGAATAACTAATTTTTTTCATTTTTTGTCTCAAAAACATAGGTTATGATCCCTCGTTGGAACGAGCTCGGCGAGCTCGTTCCAACGAGGGGTCATAACCGATGTTTTTGAGACAAAAAATGAAAATATATTGAAAATTAATTGTCGATTTTTGAGAATAGCGCTGGACGGTTTTGCCCGTTACGATGGGTAAAGGGTTAATCCAACAGCCACAATGGGCTGTTGGATTAAATACTTACTTATCACCTCAACCCCAGCATATGCAAAGAGTACGCAGGCCCGAAATATTGTGGTACAATACGGTCTTAAGTAGGCAACTCCAATGTTCCTTAAGCACCTTGGGAAATCTCTTCAATGTATTTGTTTATTTGGCGCACTTACACTGAGGAATCTGAACTATTCACCCCGTAATTCTATTCTTCTGATGGACCTGTTTTGCGGAGGCTTGAATCTTCAGTCTAAGTGACAATATCATGTAGGAAAATCACTACAATATTTTGGTGCCGAGATTATAAGTTACAGGGCGTTTAGTTGGCAGATACAGTGTCATATACGGCGAAGAGAAAACAATAGTAGGTGAGGCGAAGCCGAACCTAATATTGTTTTCTCTGAGCCGTATATGACAATGTATCTGCCAACTAAACGTCCTGTAACGTATTTATTATGCACGGCATGCTAAAATACCATTGGGGAAGTTAACTCAACGAATAGTTAAATGATGCGCACTTCTCGAAAAATATAAACAAAGCAGACGATGTTTACATACGCAACAAGGGGAGTAATTTTGCTTCTGCATTCTAATAAATCACTCGTGACTTGTTCTATAACCGCCAATGTTTTGGGCTGGTTTGGCATTTTATTAATAGTTTCATTCAATCGAATGCAATGTTTTTACGACGGGGCTATTTTATATGGTAGGTCTTCTGTACGACTGCGCTGCAGTATGTACGTACGTGTAGGTTAAAAGCTGAGGCGTGTGGATATAATGATAAAACAAAATGGCTGACGGGCACCTAATATTAAATTAATATTGGGTGCTTTTCAGTCATCCTGATCCTAATATTGCGGAGTCTATGTCTCTTAGTAACTTCATTTGATTGGATAAACAAATTTACTAGGATAATAAGATTTTTTTTGGTGCCAAATGAATTTTGTTGATGCCAACTGAACGATTCAGTGCCAAATCGAATGTAAGTTATATGAGAACAAGTTAACCGTGTATCGTTCTCTCTGAGTGCAACAAGGCGTTATCTAGTTTCCTTTCGTTACTTTTAATAAACGAAAATAGCAGACAGCTCCGGGAGCTGTCTGTTGTTTTCGTTTATTAAAAGTAGCAAAAGGAAACTTGGCCTTATTGTCTACTGATGTCAGTGGTGTTTTCTGAACAATTACTTTCTTCTTAATTGGACCTTCTTTCTCTCACGTCTAATAATTTCGGTGGCGATAACTTTATCGAAAGTCGATTTTCGTAACGACGTATAAGTCAGGATGAAGAAGGAGGGTACCCAAAGATTTATTAATAAAATACACGACCACTCCCACTTTGGTTTTGGTTTACATCTAAAAAGATCGATATAAACATGAATTTGTGTTGTAAACGTGAGGTAGATGTTTGTTCTTGTATAGAAAATGGATCGTTTTAACGACTAGCGAATGGTTTAGTTGTACGTAAATCATGTGTATACGTCAAACTCATTGGAATATTTGAAAGCTTTATTCCTTCCGTGCATTTTTGTTAAGGTTTTATTGTTATAGCTTACAGAAAAGACAAAGTTAATTTTGTGTTATAGATTTCCCGCGTACATATCCGAACTAATCGATATTTCACTCTTCAACACATTCACCACAATACGCTGAAAATGATAGGAGAATATAGAAATCTCACCCCAACACATCATCTCTCCCCCAAAATCCCCACACATCCTAAAATCCAGAATTTTACCATCTGCAAGAAGCGACAGCAAATGAACTTACGGGTGACACACCATGCGCTTGGTGAAACTCACATTCTTCGAGCCTTAACATGTCTCCAAACAGTGCCATTTGATGCGTATTTTCGAAAATATCTCCGCAGAGGCCCAGCCCAGAGAAATTTTTAGCTGCGACTAGCAGCTCTATAAGTGGCAATGTCGGTCTGTCGGTCTGTCTGTTGGTCTGTCTGTCGGTCGGTCGGTCGGTCGGTCGGTCTGTCTGTCTGTGACCAACGAGTTTGTCTGTGACCAACGAATTTCAAAAACTCGATAACTTTTGAAATACTTGATGGAATGACTTTATGTTTGGCATGTAAGTGTATCTTATTGATGTCTAGCCACTGTTTAATGCATGTGTTGTTCCAAATATTTTTCTTGGAGTTATGGCCCTTGATGAACTTAAAATGTCGGTCGGTCTGTCTGTGACCAACGAGTTTCAAAACTCAACAACTTTTGAAATACTTGATGGAATGACTTTATATTTGGCATGTAAGTGTATCTCATTGCTGTCTAGCCACTGTTCAATGCATGTGTTGTTCCAAATATTATTCTTGGAGTTATGGCCCTTGATGAAGTTAGAATTTTGTGAAATTGCACCACCCGTCGCAGCTACGGCGTCAATGTCGCGATTTTTTTAACAATGAGCTTGATGTTTTGAATCAAGGCTGTGAGACAACATCTAATTTAAGAATGTTTACAGTACAACCGCCGTGGACTCATCACTTTCCACGGGTGGGTAATATTTTCACGGACGCAATAATATTAGATTTCAAGTACTAATTACAGGAATAGTCATCAAAAATTTAAAATGAAGCACCGTGTTCTACCCAGTGCTTCATTAATTGAAATGTTACTGATGATAACTTTTATTACCTGGTAAACGCATGCGTGGACGTTACTGCCCGGCAGTGTTTCGGCAACTGTATTGTAATTAGAAGTGAATGTTGAGAATTGTGCCAAATTTGGTGAGTGTAGTTTTAGACATGTGGACGCAGTGTGGTAAAAGAAAAAAAGGCTAACAATCGCTATTAGTTATTTAAACTTCGATGAAAGACTTAATGGAGGTTCTTTTCTTTATCAAGAAGTTTAGCGTATAGAGAAGAAATGTGTTTTATAAAGATTTTAGTTTATATTTTCTTGATAATTTGATCGTTTTGTCGGCATTTGATGAAACAAGTCGACGAGTGACGGAATAACTTGACTGCAATATTATTTCGTGTGCCTGTTGTTGCCGCGTCGCACGGGTGACACATGGGGCATTTTGCCACGTTCTCGGCACGACATTGTTCTGCAGAGAGTTTTATGACACGGGCAGGTGTCTAACCCGCACAAGTGCGACCAATGTTTAATTGCCTCAGTCTCGAATTCTGCCGACCCTTTCAAAATGTTTTCTAGTACGTTTTTTTTTTATTTCTAGTAATGAGGCCTAAACAAGTAAAAACTCTGTCCCACCGCCCCGTACTCCCACACCCCGCATGACCCTTTTCGCTGATGCATACTCCCTTTTTATTACAATGCAAACTTTAAAAAAAATTAAATGGTTTATGTCTGATATTTAATCCTTTACCTAACATGAAAAGCAGACGACACTTGCAAAAAAAATTCTTGAATAACTAATTTTTTTCATTTTTGTCTCACAAACATATGTTATGACCCCTCGTTGGAACGAGCTCGACGAGTTCGTTCTAACGAGGGGTCATAACCTATGTTTTTTAGACAAAAAATGAAAAAATAATGAAAATTAATTGGCGATTTTTGAGAATAGCGCTGGTCGGTTTTGGCCGTTACGTTGGGTAAAGGGTTAACGAGTTAACAAACTTAATGAATTTGTCTCTAGAGTGCAACAAGGCTTTGCAATGTTTTAACATTTCAAAGCCTTCTTGCACTCAAGGAACGAAATACACCACCACCCATGTTATTCTGTAGAATATGAGGCCTAAAGCATAAAACAAACCAAGAACATGAATTTCTGATGGCAAATAAATAATTACAAAAATAAAATAAAAAACCGCTCGCCCACATGGCATTATATTTGCCGTCTCTGCGAGAACCCTGTTACAGGACAAATTCTCGTCAGATTCTCTCATTTCTCAAGGAAATCAACCCTTTTCATAAATTTTAATTGTTTTTATTAATTTCACCCAGTCTCACCCAATCTACAAGTTGATTCACACAGTATCCATTGCTCTGTGACCTTAAACACCAATAAATAAATAAATAAATAAATAAATAAATAAATAAATAAATAAATAAATAAATAAATAAATAAATAAATAATCCATTGCTCTATATCTATCATTACAACTTCTTTCACTGTCTGTAGCCTGAAACTTTTTCATGATTTTAATCGAATATTTCACTATGTAAAAGATTAATGGTCTGTTTACGTAACTTTTTATCGCCTCGATCTAGCTGATGTGGCACCAATAAATAAATAAATAAACTGACGAGACCAGATCAGCCACGCAAACCAGATGTCGTAAGCGTCGTGATTAAACGGTCATATAATGAACAGATTATTACAATACTCAATCAATATGGATTGTCGTATCCCGTCTCGTCATCGAGGCGGGAACAGGCAATCCATATTGATTCACCATTGCAATGATCTGTTTCTGAAATGACAGTGGACATTTAAAAATTGAAGGGGACATCAACAACGTAAACAAACAAAAAATTTATATCAGCCAAACTACACATCATTTCTTCAGAAAATCGATATATTCATCTCGTATTAATATCATACAACGACTTGAGTTCTAAAATTGACGTTAGTGCGAATCACTTTTCCGAATATGGATTGTAATACGTTTTACGTTGGATTCATGAAAATTGCTGAATAAAGTATTTTCAAAGAGACGTGCAGTGGATTGTTTGTCTGGAGTGTCCTGCGTGCAGACATTCGAGTTTTGTGTAGCTTTCGTAAAATTGGTGTTTTGAAAACCTGCGTACGTCAGTGACGTAGTTCGAATCTCTCGAGGCTCAGCGTCTGAATTGAGGGATAAACTGTAACGGTATTGAACAGCAACCTATGATTTGCTTGTTTCTATGTATTGTTTTTGTTTTTTTTTGTTTTTGTTTTTTTTTCAATTTGGGTTTAACGATACTCCCAACAGTCAGGGACACATCATGTCCAGCAGTTTTACCAGTAAGAGGAGCCGGGGTGAACCACCGATCAGCAGTGAGCAGCCGTCAGACTATCCAACTTATTAACACTGCAACAGTTGACAAAGGCACCATCGAAGTGCAGTACGACTTAATACACAGCGCCACCGTACCCTCACATTGGCAATCGGGATAAGTGTCGTGCCTAAGGACACAACGCAGTTACCGCTGGTCAGGATCGAACCGTCCATCTTTCGGTCTAAGGTCCAATGCCCCAACCATTGAACTACGGCACTGCCCTATCTATGGTAGTCACATAATAAATGAAACGGTAAAGAGAGTAAATTTAAAAGTGTTTTTCTTTCCTTAAAGGGACTTTAGCTGATACAGGAGATATGTGTTTTCATTTGTATCCTTTTTATTTTTGACACTTTGATTATTTTGTCGACGGCGTTTCTCAGCATGTGATAAATCAAGTCTGCGAGTAACCAGGCCTTTAAATTCTTCCCAACTAATGACGGCAAACGCTGTGCCCAAATAAGATAATTGCGCCCAAATTATGCGTAGTTTGAAACTCTGTCCAAAGTTTTGCAGTGTTTCGGCAATATATTGTTTGGCCAGGATATGATGCTTGCAATATAGGTTAGAGCTTACCTTCGAAGCAAACAATGTAACAAATAAATATTTAAAAAAAAAAAATCCACAGAGTTCGCCATAGAAAAGCAATCGGCGTCGACAGAGTCAAATACTATTATATTCATGTTTGTGGCATTTCTCAGTAAACGCCATGCGTAATTTACATTCAAATAGACCTTTGGCTCGACCGTGGTAAATTAAGAAGCCTTCTCGAGTTAGTCGAGTAGACGTACGTCAAAAGGTGGAGGAAGGGAACCAGTGATAATGGTGAAGGCCTATAACAAGGGGTTGTAAACTAGCATTTTAAGACGGGGGACCTAAAACCTAAAACAGACACCAAGAAGAAAATACCAGTGCTGTTTCTCCAACCGTGCAGGCAACATCCATATTTGCCGTTGTGCCCAAATTAGACCGATCTAAAGGTCTGCGAGTAACAAAAGAATATGACAGGGAAAAATTCGTTCCGTGTGTCAGAATATCACTCCAGTGTTATTCGAAGCTCGTTCTTGTGTAACGAAACGACTGAGCAGAATTAAAAAGTCACATAAATGTTCACACTTTGTATCGGAACCATTCATTTGTGCCAATAAATTTGTTCGCGTCATGCCTTCAATAAAATTAATTTGTTTTTGTCTCCTGATATTCTGTACATTACTGTGAATTGTAACTGTAATATTAGCTGATTCTTCAGTGTCTGTATCCACTCATGACCTAACAGCATGGTGCGAAAATACCAATACATTCTGTCTAGCCAATTTCTGACGCGGGCCACCGAGTTTGCACGTCTATGACACACCTGACTTGCACGTCAGGTCTCTTTTTCTTGTGTTCCTAACATATTAGCAGTTGGACATAGTTAATAATTTCTACGTCACATCACAAGCCTGCCTGGGATTTAGGCCCAGATAGGCCTGGGTGTGACGTAGAAGTTATTAGATAGAACATATGATTTTAAGGGTATTTTATTGTACTTTATTACTTATTTGCTTGCATTTATTTTTGAAGTCAACGGGAAGACATCCAATCTGGTACCGTTTGCACCCCAACAATATACATGTGAGAGTGTTGAAACTTGATTGTTATGAAATTATTGCATATTATTACCTTCCAAAGTGTGATTTACTGGGATTTCCGGGTTTGATTATAAACGATAACTTCACAAGTGAATTATGCAATGAACAATTGTGTCATGTATCCGTGCGCGCAAACGAAGACGCTTTGCCGTTGGTGTAATGGGGACTTCATTGTTTTTTGTTTTTTAACCCTTTACCTAACATGAAAAGCAGACGACACTTGCAAAAAAAATTCTTGAATAACTATTATTCTCATTTTTTGTTCCAAAAACATAGGTTATGACCCCTCATTGGAACGAGCTCGGCGAGCTCGTTCCAATTAGGGGTCATAACCTATGTTTTGGAGACAAAAAATGAAAAAAATAATGAAAATTAATTGACAATGTTTGAAAATAACCCTGACCGTTACGTTAGGTAAAGGGTTAAATAATATAATTATCGTTATTAATGAAAAGTAATAAACAGAGTAATCGCTTGAATGGACTGGTTACGTGAAATAATTCATTCGAGGCGAGGGACTATTTTGAAAAACACTCGTGCGCATTCGCGCACTCGTGTTTGTACAATGTCCCTCACCTCTCATGAATTATTTCACGTAACCAGTCCAGTCAAGCGATTACTCTCTATGTAATATACATATATAGTTATAAATAAATTCAGTTCAGTTCAGATCAGATCATACGGCTGATATTTTAGGAGGACCATAAGAGGTAACCCAAAAATGAGTACCAGTTTTACACAGAGTACTGATAAAATATACTGTGAGGTAATTATATGGTTAGTTTCATAACGGCCGAGATATTAGCCCGAGGTAACTTCATATTATGCTGAGATCTAAGAACGATGGCTCATGTGAAGTTACCGAAGGTTGATCTCTCGTCTGATATGAAACTAAACAAGTAATAACCTCTTTATTTATAAACCAAAACAAATAATTACAAAATGTTCTGAGATCTGTTACAGTTTTCTGACAGAATAATTGTTTCTCAATTTTTTCGGAACGCGGTGTCTCAGTGATAGACTGTTGGACCTCTATGCTAGAGGTCCCGAGTTCGATCTCCGTCCGGGACGACCCGCGTTGTGCCCTTGGGCAAGGCACTTTCTCCCGGTTGTCTACATGGGTGCACGATGACGCCGTGCACTGCACGTCGATGGTGCCCATGTCTTCGACAGCTGTAACCCTGCTTGAGCGGAGCTTGAACAGAGTAAGAATGTTGAGGAGCTAACAGTTGCTCGTCGATGCTCGGTGGTTCTCTCCGGGTACTCCGGCTTCCTCCACCTGTAAAACTGTCACGGTCACGATTAGCCATTATGCATAAGTATGTGACATTAAACACCAATAAATAAAAAAATGTAAACAAAAGTGGTTGCGCCTAGTAACGCTCGCATGGGCATTGTTGTCCACAAAGGAATTATCATCAGCAAAATTTTAATCAATGAAAATTAAATTTTTGATGATTATTCCGATCATTAGTGTTTGGAATCTAATATTGTATCGATGGAAATATTGCCCACCCGTAGAAAGTGACTAGTCCGCGATGACTTACTGTAACACGCTACGCTGACAACCAGCCGCAACAGCTGGTTACATCGTTGCGATACTCTATAAAAGGCTTTGGATGTAACATATACTGAGTCAAAAAGAAGAATAATAAACTTTGAGAAGCAATTGTTTTAGTATTATCGACTTCAATCCCACACAAATTATATTTCGAGTCTAGCTGTATGAATTTGCATAATTTCATGTTTTTACTGTTGCCAGCGTCACACTAGGACTCCGCAGTTCAGACGTGGGGTGAAATGAAGAGTTCACACATGCAATCAATAGCGTGTATGTCCACCGTTTGCCTCTTGGATGGCAAAACATCGACGGCGCATGGACCTGATAAGTCTCTGGATATCACTCTGTGGTATTGCGTTCCACTCCTGCCTTAGAACATTACGTAAATCGCCTTACGCCTGAAGATCATGAAGTCGTACCCGACGGTCCAATTGATCCCAAAGATGCTCGATTGGCGACAAATCTGGCGAAAGTGGGGGCCAGGGAAGGAGTTCGATGCTCTGCTCCTCAAGAAAGTCGCGACAGATACGCGCCACGTGACATCGGGCATTGTCTTGCTGGAATAACTGCAATCCGACGTGAGAGTTCAACAACGGGACAACAACAGCGTTAAGAAGTTCTTTCCTATATCGCTGTCCATTCAGATTACCATCGATGAAGAGCATCTGCGTTCGATGGTGCAAGGAAATTCCTGCCCAAACCATTACACTACCCCCGCTGAAACGGTCGCATTTCCGCACACAAGCATCAGAAAACCGTTCTCCTCGTCGGCGATACACTCTTGCCCTACCATCAGCGCGCAATAGACAAAATCATGACTCATCACTAAATAGAATAGTGC
Organism: Pictodentalium vernedei; assembly: GCA_031216915.1. Lineage (NCBI taxonomy): Eukaryota > Metazoa > Mollusca > Scaphopoda > Dentaliida > Dentaliidae > Pictodentalium > Pictodentalium vernedei. The sequence continues at coordinate 247,302,529 of CM062297.1, read as the reverse complement.
TCCGACGCTGCTGAGTCCAGCGAGCACGCTGACGGACCCATTCCATTTTGACGGTACGATGACGTTAGGTAAGGATTGGTCCATGGTATGGACGCCTACTTCGGATGCCGTGTTCAGCGAGTCTGTTGCGGACAGTTTGTGCACTGATTCTATTGTTAGTTCTACCAGGAGTAATTGCTGCTGTCCTCGTCGCTGGAAGGAAGCGATCCCACAAGTGAGACGTCCTGGTGTGTCGGTCTTGTGCAGAGGTCATCACTCTTGGTCGACCTGAACGCGGTCGATCGGCAGTAGATTCAGTTGTTGTATACTTTCCAATGAGACGGTAAATAGTGGCCGCAGTGACTCCGAACTCAGCAGCGAGCTCATGTGGAGGTATCCCTGCCTCATGCATACCAATGGCACGCAACCTCTGATTTTCGGTTAACCTTGGCATTTTTTTAAATGTCGGAAGACAAAAACTAACGTGATTTCTCAATAACCTTCTAGCACAACATAACACAAAAAAAATAGCCGGTCACACAATTTGACATTCTCTGGTAGCACGTGCTGTTTTGAAATCCGTAGCAAAATTGTATGCGGTTGGGTGGACAACAACATGTCATTAAACTCTTTGCACGATTTCTTGTCCACAAAGATACAGCATTAGAACTTTTATATTTCATCCTTTATGCTATTGTTTCACATTTGTTTATATTATATTTTCTTTTTTGACTCTATATATATCAGTTTTCATCGCAGTTAAAAGTCGAATTGGCCAAACAAAATAAGAGATGACGTAACAAGCCGATCGTATTTGCTGTGGCAGTAGGAGGGTCTCGCTATGGGTTGTATTTGTTTAATTTTACAGTAACGACGAAACCGTTACTAGAATCCCGTCCAGTCAACCAAACTACATGTATATCTCAACATAGCGCAGCTTTATTGTCACCTTGAAGAAGGATATATGCGTTTTTTTCATTATTTGCAAGGAAACACACAGAACTGTGACCACAAAAGATTCCACTTCCCCGATCAGTTCGAGATCTGGGCGCGACACACTAATCCATTTAGGTCGTGATTTCATTAATAAAATATTGAAAACTCTAGACGGACCAAGAGAAACAAACGAAAATAGCAAGTGAGATTCAGTGTTCTCGCCTTTTTCGACAGATGTGCTTCGACTGTGTTGTTTGGGAAGGAAAACGGGAGGTGGAGTTCGACCGGATCACCACTATATCAGAAACTCTTTCTCAGTTTTTGTGATCACTCCTGTAAGAAGTAAAATAAATGCAAACATATTGGCTGTACTTAAACAATTTATGTGTTTTCATGTATTAACCCTTTGAACTCTAGTTGTATCTTCCATGCCAGTTCAATGGCAGCAATTAGAAGAGTTCATATTCATTATTTGGGAAAGACCAATCAATATTTTCAACGTGCAGCCTCGGGGCTGCACGTTGAAAATATTGATTGGTCTATCCCACACACTTATTGAACAGCTATCCTCTATAATGACGTTATGACGTATCATGTTCCCGGCCGGAAAACGGCCGCTAGGGTTCAAAGAGTTAAGAAATCCGCGACATGCGGGTTCTAGTTTTAGTCCACTCTCCGCATATTCTCGGTTTCTCGGTCCTACTCGTTGACATGTATTTTACGTAAACAAATGGTTGAGCATTCGTGCATGGTTGGCCTGTGGAGAACCAATTATTAGGGTTCACGCCATTTGTTGAAATTGGGATTTCATGACATGTCGATTGTATCGGTTGAACCATTGCAACTCCTTGTAATTGAGTTGTTTTATTTTACAATAATACAGTACAGTTGCCGTAGATTACGCGTAATCCACGCGAGGGTAGTGATGTCCAGGCATGCGTTTACCTTGTAATAAAAATCATCAGCAGTAAAATGTTAATTAATGAAGCAAAGGATTGTACCCGATGCTTCATTAATTAACTTTTTGATGATTATTTCTATAATTAATTTTTGAATCTAATATTACTGCGTCCGCGAAAATATTGCCCACCCGTGTGAAGTTACCAGTCCACGACGGTCATACTGTATGAATGTTTTCGCTTTGTCGCGCACATTTGTCGAATAAAAATAATCGGGGCGTGTCCAAGATGCAGTTGAACTGTAATTGCTGCCGATGAGCAGTTCGTTAGTATTGGGGCAGGTTGTTTACTCTACATTTGCTCTTGAGTGTACTAGGCCGAGCATTAACCTATGTTGATTATAGTAAACTGCCGTGTGTACAAAAGCTGATAAGATTGCAATGATGTAAATGGTGGAGATTTCGGACGTGTAACGGTACTTTATAATACAAGTAAATATTTTAAAATTCAAGTATAACAATTGAAATGAGGTATCTATCGCTTTACCGGAGTACGAATGCGGAATGGACGTGTCATGTTTTGTATAAAGTGGGCATAGATAGACTGATGGGTAATTCAATTCAATTCTTATTTACATACATTTTCGGTGAAGACAATAGCAATATCATATGAAAAGACATAACACACAACAAACTGGTAAGGAAGTTCGGAAATAATTTAATCCTACAGCCCCATGGGCTGTAGGATTAAATAATTACTGAACCTCCCAATGAATGCAAAAAAAATGGCTAACATTCTTGTAAATTATAATCGCTAGAGCGACATCAGTGTTAAAATGGTTAACGCAGAGGCCAACACATTTCCCTTAAATTAAAACGCCGCTTTTTGTCTTATTTGATAAATCACCAAACGAAAACGATAATAAAATAAAACGTATCTTGTTATATCAATCCCATCCCAATTTAATTAACCTGAATTAGATATTGTTTGAAAATAATTATGACCGACAAAACTGACAAAGAATTGAATTATATGCTACTTACCACGTTATTGCTGTTCCAATGGTATTTCGAAACTTCTTGGAATAGAAGGAAATATATATTTGTCGACAAGTCTGTTTATACGACGATTGCAGTGGTGAGATATGTCTCTGAACGTAATGATATCGAAATGCGAATACAACATCAGGGATTGGTATGAAAATGACGTTTTTAGCATTTATTCGAATTTATTTATTTATTACACAGCGCACAAGTACAATGAAGCGGTTAGATGTTTTAATGATAACACGATATACTTCACACGGTGTACATTCAACATTGATAACTTCAATCATCCAGGCATGATGCACACGCGATGGGGATCTGGCAAAGATGATTTTAGGGTGAAGGGAGGTTTGAACTTTTAAATGCTATTATTTCATTACGCAGAAGTGCAAGTTAAAACAGAAATAAGAAGCTTTCATTGCTTTTCAACAGTTTCTGTCTGTTCGCATTGTTGAAATGAAAACCTGGTGGATAAGTATGCTGTTCTCACATGGCGGCGTTCCAGGTGGTGGGGAATGGTCGTCGTTCGGGAAAGCACCGGAGCTGTTCGAACACTCTCTGATGGCATTAATAAAGGAGATCAGCATTTTCCTTATTGGGTAACGTAAGGGAGGACACGTGACCTTGTTTCCAAACCAAATAACACGTGGAATATTTAGCAGTCCACAATCCTGAACATGAACTCAACTCAAAGTTAAACAAACGGATATTATTAGTTACCCCGTGTCTGATCACGTGGTACGGGTTTTTACCTACCCGAAGTCAGCCGTATCCCATGAGGCCGAAGGCGGCCTCGTGGGATACGGCTGGCTTCCGGTAGGTAACAACCCGTACCACGTGATCAGACACGGGGTAACGAATTTACCTATTGACTTTCAGTTTTAGAGGTACAGTCTATTTCATGTGTGAACACACACAGCATGAGATCTTTTATCTTCCATTGTTGAGTCATACAGGTTTCTGTGGAATTTTTGTGCAAAAGAGTTTTTGTGAAAATATGCCGATAAGACTAGTATAAAAAAATTATTAAATTTCTTTTTTCTTTTTTGTCTCAAAAACATAGCTTATGAACCCCACATTGGAGGGTACTCGACAAGCTCATTCCAATAAAAAATAAGGGGTCATGAGCTATATTTTGGAGATAAAAAATTAAAAATATAATACATGTACACTGTAAAACTGGAATGACGCGTCTTCTACGGGGTATGGACAATTTGTAGATTTCGGAACGAGGCTTCCACTGGGTATAGGAAATTTGTCAGTGGCTGGGCGGACGAATCGTGGGTTTCAATGAATATGGTCTCATACCACGTATCTATCAACCAATCAAATCAAAAAATTCACTTTAGTCAATAGATAATGGTATATTACGCGATTGATCGTTTGTGTTAAAATTACCTTTTACAGAAAGTATCAATTGAAATATTACTAAAATGGTAAATCCGAGTTGAAAACTAAACCTTATGTTAAAAGCCTATTAAAATGTGATCTCATATATTCTCAGTTGAGTTGCATATTTTTGTTCCTTTGCAAGGCGAAACTATGAGCTGCCATTGCAAAAGTCCAACATCCTAAATGCATTGATATTATAAGTTACATGACATGTAGCTGGATGATATATTCCCACACAAGGCAATGAGAGCTAATATCAGGTGAGGCGAAGCCGAACTTCATATAAACTCTCAGAGCCTTGTTTGGAAATGTATCAGCCAGCTACACGCCATGTAACATATTTATTATGTCGAAAGTCCATGTAAATCAAGAGATTAATAAATTTTCACGAGAAACAAAGAACGACCGGACGTTTATTTTGTTAGAAACCGCTATTGACAGCACCACGCAGAATCATCAACAGTAACTGGAACCTGTGTGCATTCATGTTGACAGTAAACATTCTTCGCTGTTCGAAGTGCGATATTTGTTTACAAAATAAAATGTATCGCAAAAAAGCATATCTGGAATACCCTAACATACATTTACTTCAGTTACCATCCGAAAGAGTTTAACAAAGCACTTTTAAATGTTCAAAAAATACTTTTAATATGTGGAGTAAACTGTAAAGAAAATGTTCGCTTTAGCATAAAAAGCCGATATACTTTTGTCGGTATAGAGCCGTAAAAACAACAAAGAACATTTGGGACTACAAATAATATTTTCTGTCTATTTTTAAAAAATATTTAATGTTTTAAATCAATAAATACGGTACCTTAAAATATTGTTGGTAGTTAAATTCTCTTATTTTGTTCAAATTCAAATTTTCAAAATTCGAAGCCAGTGGAAATGCATCAATTTGATTAGAGCAGTAATGTCTGCTACTCGCCTGATATCAAATTATATCAGGTAAGTTACCTAATACGACGGAACCCTTAGATGATATTCCAGCGTTCTGATTAGACAAACTAACTTTGAGGCAAAATAAAAAGTATTGTCAATACCAGTGACATTGGGTGAAATATGTAGCGATTGACGGTAACCATCATCGTTGTTGGCTTTCTATTTCGCTTCACGCGTATGTATTGTTTTTTAAACAAAGCGCCACCACGACCCTCCGCCCCCCCCCCCCCCCCCTCATTTCACCCAGTATGTGGAATGCTGATATCTATGGTGATTTTCTCGTAGTTATAGCATACCGTTTTATCGCGTGACATCGTGAACGGCTGTCCCATGTGGGAAGTGTGACACACACCTCACCGGCTAAAGATTCCAACGTGCTATTTGAGAATGACGAGTCCAGAAAGTTGCCGGGGGGAGGGTAAACCTAAATAACCCGAATAATTGGTCCAGAAAGTGATAATATACTATTAAAAAAAGTAGGGTTATTTGATAAAAGTGAGATATACGAAGAAATATATTTATATTTTCATCAAAAAGACAGTTGAGGCATTGCACCGTGACATCTGGTGAATGATTTCAGCGATGGTTGGGTGTCTAACAAGCACACATTCCACGCTTTGGGCTGTAGAAGACATGGGCGGTCAGTCCGGGAATTTACCACATTCAGCCCAAAACCTGAATACCTTATAAATCCTCCTCGGTTCGCGAGACAAGCGCGGATCCGACGTGGCATACTCCTCACCAAACGTCCAATATCAGCTTGACTGATGTTATTCCATTCCTCCTGCAGTGCAGCGGCGAGTTCCTGGACATTGGTAGGCGGCTGTTGGTTTTGTAGTAAGCGCCTGCCAAGCATATCCCAGACTGGTGAAAGATCTGGACTAAGTGCTGGCCAAGGCAGTGTAGTGATGTCCTGCTCCTGGAGGAATTCTGTAGCGACACGGGCCTTATGTGCTCTTGCACTGTCATCTTGGAAAATGAATCGACGGCCGTGACGTCGCGCAAATGGCACCACATGAGCTGCTAGCGTGTTGTCAAGGTAGTGCTGTCTTGTGACACGCCTTTGAATGACATGTAATGTTGTTCTGCTTGTCGTGGTTATGCCTCTCCACACCATAACCGATCCACCACCAAAACGATCGCGCTACCTAACGGTTACGTCATGGTATTGTTCGTTCCGCCGCCGCCACACTCTGTTTCGCATGTCGTGGAAGTCGAGAATGAACCTAGATTCATCGGAAAACATGACGTTGCTCCACCACCAATTACGCCTTGCGGCGATGTGATTTTCAGTCAAACATGGAATTATTCGAGGTCGTCGAGAGTACAAATTCCAGCTGTGTTGGCGATTTCGGATGCTCTGACCACTGACTCGCACATATGTCACTCGGCGCAGCTGCTGTCCAATTTCTGAGGCACTGTTAATGGTGGTAACGTAATGCTGAGGTTCGGATGAAACGATCCTGGTTAGCAGTTGTCGCCCTTGGACGACATGACCGACGTCTGTCCTCAACATTGCCTGCCTGACGGTAGCTTGACCACAACCTGCTAATCACCGATTGACTAACGTTGAGAATTTGAGCCACTGCAGGCTGCCTGTTGCCAGCTTCCAACATGCCAACGGCACGTAAACGTTCGTCACGTGTCAATCTTCGCATACCTCAAACGTTACGTTTTGACCAGAAAGTATTGATCAACGAGTTTATAGCAAGAAAAGAACAATGAGACCTCCGATAAAGCCCGTCCTGTACAAATGAAAATTTCAAAACGTACCCCCACAGACATTAACGCCGCGCTCGTGCGTAAAACCTGCACGAAATATTCGTGGACCGGTGACATTCATGATCCTCACTGAACTTGGTAACATATTGATGTGTCCAATCACGCCTATCCAATACCATTTTCCGAAAATATCAACATCAGTTTGGATATCAACTACTTTTTTGGAATAGTATATAAGTTGTATAACCAATACTTGAAATTAAATAAGTTTCAAGCTTCAACTTATGAAAGTCATCCATATTGCTTTTTCAGGAATTTTGAATTTCCGGTATTGATTTAACGACACATAAAATTTGCGAAAACCGATGACTCTGAGGTGCACTGTTAATGCTACTCACGTGTAACTGATTTTAAATCCAAATCGCGTTATGAATAGAGATCGACACATACATTAGGAGGAATACTGTCCCATTTTTACCTCTGGCGTAATAGTGATATCACAGAGCAACAAAGTGGCTTTCGTGATGTATAAGTACCCCAGTTGTACTCTCTAAAATCAGTTGGATTGAACATTAACTCGAAACAACAGGGTTGAGTGAATATGAACCCAATAGGGTTCATATTCACTCAACCCAGTTGATTTGGTTTGATTTTTAGACCTGAGTGAGTTTGATAGTACCATACCCGATTTACATGCATATGTCCTTCTTATGTTTTGCTTATCCCAGTTTGATGGGTTAAAATTAATTCAGATCGTTAGCGGTATTGAACATCATTCGGTAGAGCTGCTAAGATTCTATTATGATACACTTGGTCGGCAAGAGATCTTTGGAGTACATCAAAGTTATATCACGGTGGCAAAAAACAAAAGATTTTATCATTCTGAAGAGAGTTTGTTGCTGGAGTTTTGTTTCAATGGTTAGGCCGAGAGACTGCGTGATCGGAAGTCATAGGGGACACGTGTCCTCTCCCATCCACTTTTTCCACAGAGATGCTCCATGATACAAAATGCGTGTTTGGAAATTTTAGAGTATGCAAGCGTGTCAATATATTGACATCCCTGTAGAATGTTTTCAACACACGTAAAACAACCCAGTTGCCTTTGGTCATTTAATTCAACCTGGAGCCGGTTCATGTTCTGTCTATTACTTTTCAACCATCCTCCAACACTAAGCCAAACAACGACCAGATTGCAACATAGTACATATCAGAAAGGGCTGGCTAGGGGGAGGTGGGGGGGGGGGGTTATTTGCACATACGGTGTCAAGAGATTATAATATATAGAAGGGCGTTGCCAGCTGTTTCAAAGGAAAAGTGTATCAATCGGTTCCCTAATGCCATACACACATACACTTTTTAAAACCTTCCATCACATCAAAATTGGGAAATAAGGAAATGACATTTCTGTTGGTAGGTTCAATGTATCTTGGACATTCCCACCACTTTTTTCGTGCCAATGGAAGCATCTTGAATACTGGTTGATGGCTTGATTATCCGGAAATTGAAGGATCAACTTTAGTAAACTGATCCAGGAAATTCCGGTTGAGAGTGCATGGACCAGTTTTAAGAGCTACAGGTATAAATGAATGTCAGGTTACCATTTTCTGCAAGCATTACGAGAACGAGTCTCCACCCGCTCCACAATCTCCAAAAGAATACGTCGCTGCAATGATATAAATACAAAAATTAACTCCTTGCATGCTGCTGGCGGATTGTCCTGTCCAGGAGACAGGCCACACTGCAAAAAATATACGTTCTCTTTAGAACCAAAACTGGTTCTAATCTTGTCCCTGAGATGGAACCAGTTCTGTTTAAACAGTATTCATTTCAAATCAAATAAATTTATAAAGATTAACATTAAATATTAACAGAATTAAACATAAATTGAGGGGGTTTCAGCCGTAAGTTTAGAGCTTATACGATGTTGTCTCAAATCATTATTAAGCAAAGGAGATATGAACAGTTGGCATATCGAACCAGTTTTGGTTCTATACAGAACCAAAACTGGTTCGATATGCCAACTGTTCATATCTCCTTTGTTTCAAAATGTTTGGCGACTGCGTTGAATAAGCTCCAAGTTTACTGGTGAATCACCTTCAGTTCATGTAATATTCTGTTAAAATTGAATGCTAATCTTGGTAAATTTATTTGATTTGAAATAAATACTGTTTAAACAGAACTGGATCCATCTCAGGGACAAGATTAGAACCAGTTTTGATTCTAAAGAGAACTAACCTATATTTTTTGCAGTGCACTGGAATAAGTATAATTTAGGCACACTTAAATTATAGTTGCTCCTGTACACTGAATGGACTGTTCGACCAATGATTTCTTGAGATAAATTTCAAAGAATTTTTCATCAAAGTGAAGCAGCCATTCCTAGATTTAATGAAAACTATTTTGAAAATACTTAGCGGTTGAGGACTTGAATCAGATTGAAATGATATCGAACGGGGCCGTGGTGCTATTCACATACCCGATGAGGTAGAAATGACGTGCTGTTTGTAAAACAATGCAGATATTAGATTTCAAACGTGTCTGCATATTGTAAATTGTAATTTAACACCAAATTATATTTCAGTTAGTTAAACAATTTTAGTCCCACCTGATCAAACATAATTGACTATGGTGTTCAACATTAATGAACACACTATTTTCAAATCTTAGAATGGGCAAATGTATCCTGATTTACAGGTTTGGTGTAATTGAACCCAGGCCTGAAAATAAGCAGTCTGACATTTGCAGAATGAGGTTCCCAGAGGGTGAATTTGATGATGCTATCCCATACTGTGGGCCAGTTTATCCTCTGGGTATCTCTTTCTGTTTAGTTTTGAAACCCTGATTCAGACTAAGGTTCACAGAGGGTAAATGTAGTGATGCTACCCTGCTGTGCAGGGTAGCATTACTAAATTCACACTCTGGGGACCTCATTTTGCAGATGACAGTCTGCTTATTTTCTGGCTTGATTGAACCACCTCTAAAATGACAGTTTGTTGCAGCAAGTACTCGATTTGCATCACGCGCCATGTATTTGAGTCCACTGCTTTTAGTCTTATGTGGCTGGGTCTTTGAGTGGTATAAACATGAACAAGTGTTATCGTGTTTAATGATAACTTGTTTAAATTCCACAACAGCTAAAAAGGGATGTGATACGTGTCACCTCGTGTCTCGTATATATATACATGACAAAATTAATAGCACATTATTTTTTTCTAAAATATAAAACAAAAATTTGAAGATTATTTTCGCAAATATTTTTATGTGTCAAATAACTTTGGCAAATATGATGTGCTGCGGTTGTTTGACAAGAAAATTTTTTAAAAATCGCGAAACACTAAATCATCACGCCGGATTGAGAATTTCTACTGATAAATACGATTGAGAATTTCATTATCCCTCAGAAAAAATATTTTTTGGAAACAAAAACGAAGATGTCTTGAAACAAATGTAAATACAATAGTGTGTGAAAATCACTTCTCATTTTTTATGAAGGAATCATTCGCAGCTTCATATCAAAATGAAACTACTCCACCTTTCATTAGAGGATAAGAAAGATTTTGCTGCACTGTCTGAAACAGTTGTTGCATTGTCCTAATTTTCAATAAACACGGAGTTTATGATTATATATATGGTATTATTATTTACCAAAGTGTGATTTCCTGGGATTTCCGGCTTTGATTATAAACGATAACTTCACAAGTGAATTATGCAATCAACAATTGTGTCATGTATCAGTGCGCGCAAACGAAGACGCTTTGCCGTGGATGTAATGGGACTTCATTGTATTTTTTGTTTGTTTTTTTTAACCCTTTACCTAATATGAAAAGCAGACGACACTTTCAAAACAACTTCTTGAATAGCTATTATCTTCAACTTTTGTCTCAAAAACATAGGTTATGACCCCTCGTTGGAACGAGCTCGACGAGCTCGTTCCAATAAGGGGTCATAACCTATGTTTTAGAGACAAAAAATGAAAAAATAATGAAAATTAATTGGCGAAGTTTGAGAATAGCGCTGGTCGTTTTTTTGTCGTTACGTTAGGTAAATGGTTGAATAATATAATTATCGTTAATAATGAAAAGTAATAAACAGAGTAATCGCTTGACTGGGCTGGTTACGTGAAATAATTTATTCGAAGCGAGGGACTATATTGTAAAACACTCGTGCGCATTCGCGCACTCGTATTTGTACAACGTCCCTCACCTCTCATGAATTATTTCACGTACCCAGTCCAGTCAAGCGATTACTCTCTATTTTATGATATTCGGATGCTAGAAAGTTAGCAGTTCACGGGTTTCGGAAAACTGAAACTTAAAAAGATTTTTTCTAGCAGAGGACCAATAATTTATCTTCACGGTTAGTTTCAAAATATGCCTCTGGACAGTTTGAAACAACGCGAGAAAGCATAGCACAGTAAATTGAAGAAGCTTTCGATATTTCCATACACACTTTTATGAACAATTAGAAAAGGTACTAAACAACAGAAAATTTCATGTTTGGAGGTGAAATATGTTGAAACCAAACACTTTTGGCGCGAGATGAAAGAGTAATTTTCAAAAATGTGCCTAAAAGTCCATCAACTCACCCAAGAAATAAACACGATCGAAATAAATATTTTAAGTAACCAGTGTTTAATATATCTTTATGGACTTCTATTTATAAAAGAAAATGTGGAATTAGAATATTTTCAGGCTTTTGTTTTCATTTTTATTGGAACAAAATGTGTCATTAATTTAAAAAAAAACAAAAAACATCTCCTATTAATTTTCTGATGAAGTTGTATTTTGGCTGTTGTTCTAAAAATTTTGCTTTATGGGTAATTATTCAACCCTTTACCTAACGTAACGGCCAAAACCGGCCAAAGCTATTCTCAAAAATCGCCAATTAATTTTCATTATTTTTTTCATTTTTTGTCTCAAAAACATAGGTTATGACCCCTCGTTGGAACGAGCTCGTCGAGCTCGTTCCAACGAGGGGTCATAACCTATGTTTTTGAGACAAAAAATGAAAAAAATTAGTTATTCAAGAATTATGTTTGCAAGTGTCGTCTGCTTTTCATGTTAAGTAAAGGGTTAAAACTTGAACACTGTTCAACATTTAAGAAGACATTTACGCGAAACAACGAACTAAAACCAAGAACTTAGTTATGTGATTTAATTTTGATTTAGATTTATTTATTTAACGGTACAAATCAAATACAATTACTTTGTGATAGAAATACTATAAATTTACAATTGATTTACACCGTCGGGAGATGACATAGCCAGATTGGCTGTCTACCTGTCATCTCCCAACAATTTTGAACCCCAACACTTCCAATAGTTACACCGTAAGCTTCCAGACTTGTTGATTTACAGATCTGGTGACTCGTTTGTGCATTTAAAGGTGGACGAGTTATCCAGAAGCAAGTAATAACACAGATAATTATAGGAACACTGGAATGAATAAATAATGTGTAGCGATATCAAGTCAAGACACTGGAATAACTGTACTACGTTCCGTAGAAGAGTAATATTTTCAAACATTTTGTCTAAAACCAGCAAGGAAGAAAGCAAATAGCTGAACACATTCCGCCCTGAGGGAGAGGCGGGGGGAGGGGGGTGTAACCAGGGCCTTTCAGGATGCCTTATTCCTTTATTTGCAGTTCAAGATAGCATGGGCTGTCGGTTTGATAACTCTATTGTCCAGGTTGACAGTCAAGGCAGTAGGGGTTGTCCCACAGAAAGCTTTTCTGATACGAAGAGAGAAGTCTCTCTTTTAATTTCTTTTTGAATTCATTTCTATTACATGTTGCTTGCAGGGCTGCATCCAGTTCATTCCAGAGTCTGGGAAAGGCATATACCGCTAGTCTGTCCAGTGCTTTTATTCGAGTTTTCGTAATTTGTTCTTGACCTGATTGTCTTGTATTTGTGTCAGAAATACTGAAAAAGGTTCCGAATGAGCCTGTGAGCTTGCCGTTTGTCCAGTCAAACACTAACAAATGTAGTTTAACCAGATCATTGACTTTCAGTGTCTCATCCTTTGCGAACCATGGATCTGTGTGGGAGTTGAACCTTTTGTTATTTACTATTCTTATCGAGCTCTTCTTTTTATTTTCAATACGTCCCTAATTGCCCTGCAATAGCCCCATATGTGAATACCGTATATTAAATTACAATGTACAAGGGAAAAATAAAGTATTTTCATGATCTTTTGGGGTAATGTTTTGTTTTTGCTTTATTTAAAGTAAAATTAGCCCACCTTATCTTTGCGCAGATTTTTGATACGTGGTCTTGATATGATAAGGTTTCATAAATATTTATACAAAGAAAGTCAAAGATTTTTCTTCCTCGTTTAATCCAACCCTTGTTATCTTTTGGTTGTTTACAAAAATGTTTGGATATCTCCGATTTTGTGTTGTTTGATTTGAGTTTATAACAATATACTTTGTTTTGCCAGCGTTTTATGAAAGTTGGTTTGCACAACACCATTCGTGAATTTTGGTGAGTTCGAGATTGAAATTCCTGTCCACCGAATCGTGGTTTGAATTTATGACTTGAAGACTATTAAAATGGCGAAACGTGCTTTTACGAATCGCCAATGCAAAAATTTATAAATATGTAGCAGCAACGTATAGGACTGTGAGCTAATTACTTGTCAGACAGAAAGGACAGCAATAAACGAACTCAGACTTTAAACACCGCAATCGACGAAAATTTCTGGCTTATATCGTCATGAAACACGACTTTCCATAAAGTTACCTCCCTTGAAATTATTAGCTCAGTGAGGAACATCCAATTAAGAAGCAAGTAGTCGTTGAGAAACCACCAATGACACCAGTAGAAAACAAAGACAAGTTTCCTTTTTGTGACACTTAATAAACGAAAACATCAGACAGTTCTCGGACCTGTCAGTTGTTTTCGTTTATTAAAAGTTACAAAAGGAAACTTGTTTTTTATGGCTTGCTAATTAGAAGCAACTACTTCTCAGATAATCTGTCATTTAGATTATCAGTCAGTATCATCCCTACCAATACTAAGAAAGAATTCACTTTCACTCATTGTTTAACCCTTTACCTAACATGAAAAGCAGACGACACTCGCAAACAAAATTCTGGAATAACTAATTTTTTGTCTTAAAAACATAGGTTATGACCCCTCATTGGAACGAGCTCGTTCCAAAGAGGGGTCATAACCTATGTTTTTGAGACAAAAAATGAAAATATAATCAAAATTAATTGGCGATTTTTGAGAATAGCGCTGGGCGGTTTTGGTCGTTACTTTAGGTAAAGGGTTAACTAATGTGTTTTTTACAATAATTTACACGTTTATATTCTTCCCGGGAAAAAGTTAACATACCTTACCTCCAGGCTTTTATATTAATGGAAAGGACAGGATTTGAATGATATGTGACAATGTTCTGAAATACACTGCTGATATATGAAGAGAAAGTTACAGAACATCAAAGCATGATGAAAACGCCGTTTTCTTATATTTAAATGGGTTTCTACAAAGATTGATAATAAAATGTTCAAGCTAATTGGGGAAAAATGTAAAAAAGCCAGCTTCCGTATTTTTATACTTCTCTCCAAGAAAATACCTTAAGTTTGAGAAATGATGCGCGCATCGATGATACAAATCCACCAGTATTTCTAAAATTTCAGTTTTAATATGAAATCCACACACCCTTTGTGTTAAATGTGCTGATAGCTTTAGGAAATTGAGGGAAGCTAACTTTCCTGAAAATCTCATACAATGACGAAAACTGGTCAGCCATGAATTCGCGTAATGAGAAAGTTATCGCTACTCTCGTTCCCAGGTAACCTTAACCCTTTACCCAACGTAACGGCCAAAACCGGCCAGCGCTATTCTCAAAAATCGCCAATTAATTTTCAAAATATTTTCATTTTTTGTCTCAAAAACATAGGTTATAACCCCTCGTTGGAACGAGCTCGTCGAGCTCGTTCCAACGAGGGGTCATAACCTATGTTTTTGAGACAAAAAATGAAAAAATTTAGTTATTCAAGAATTTTTTTTGCAAGTGTCGTCTGCTTTTCATGTTAGGTAAAGGGTTAAATTGAATATGTGTTCCCAACATTTTGTAATTACTTCGACGTATTAACCCTCTACCCACTGATGTCAAAAGATCGAACTTTCAACCTGCAACTCTTTTCTGGTGTTAGACTAATGTTAGTATAAATTTAACCAATTAAATCGTATTTCACGGAACTCGGTGATAAACAAGATTGATTTGGTTAAATTCCTAATCGCATAACAGGAAAATACGCAATTTCAACTTTCAATAATTTCGACTTCAGTGTGCAGAAAGCCAATTGGGTAGGCTGTACTGTCCACTGGTAAATCCGAACGAACTTCTACACTGCAAAAAATATAGGTTCTCTTCAGAACCAAAACTGGTTCTAATTTTGTCCCTGAGATGGAACCAGTTCTATTTAAACAGTAATTATTTCAAATCAAATAAATTTACCAAGATTAGCATTCAATTTTAACAGAATATTAAATGAACTAAAGTAGATTCAGCAGTAAACTTGGAGCTTATTCAACGCAGTCGCCAAACATTTTGAAACAAAGGAGACATGAACAGTTGGCATATCGAACCAGTTTTGGTTCTGTATAGAACCAAAACTGGTTCGATATGACAACTGTTCATATCTCCTTTGCTTAATAATGATTTGAGACAATCTCTTATAAGCTCTAAACTTACGGCTGAAACCCCCTCAATTTATTTTTAATTCTGTTAATATTTACTGTTAACCTTTATAAATTTATTTGATATGAAATAAATACTGTTTAAACAGAACTGGTTCCATCTCAGGGACAAGATTAGAACCAGTTTTGGTTCTAAAGAGAACCTATATTTTTTGCAGTGTATTTTCTATCTGAATAATCAAACAGAAAAACTCATCTCCTGATTTTCATTACATTAGCCCTTTGAACGCGTGAGTCTGCTTTTTTTCTGGCCTAGGAACACGATAATACGTAATACTTTCATTAAGAAGAGTGGCTGCTAAATGAATGTATGGGGTAGACCAACTGATATTTTCAACGTGTAGCCTTGAGGCTACACGTTGAAAATATGAATTGGTCTGCCCCGAAATAATGAATAGGGATTCTTCCAATAGCTGCCATCGAACTGACAAGGGACATAGCTCTACGTTTCAAAGGGTTACGTTATGCTACTGTCGAATTTTATATTAAAAACACATATTTCTAGAGAGTTGTAATGCGTATGTTCTAAAGGGTATGTCATGTTTGCTTTTTTCTTCCTGTTTTGGCTGCAAACGTTTACTATGCTTCTACAAACACTCGCGAGAAACGTTGCCACAAATTGCAAGGGAAACAAATGCACAGAAGAAAGTAAATACGAACAGACTCGAAATATAAAAACTCGGGAAAATGGACAAAAAATTATTATAGATGAAAGATGTCAGCTTGGAAATCAGTTATTATAATTTAGTACTTGAACAGAAGAGCTGGGAAATTAATTTGAAGAGGAATTCCGTCTGTAAACAGTATAATGTACTGTTAGCGAAATATAAAAGACAGTTGATCTGTTGTTCGTATCTGCACATGACAGATTCAATAGTTGATATAATTAGTTGCTGAGATGAAAATTCTCGTTAAATATATAATCTTCCAATCAAGTCCACGTCATTAATAGTTCTACAAAACACTTAAACAAGCAAATACTATCATTTTATTTATCTCAGATGATTTTCAGGTGTCAAGAAAATATTATTTCATTTATACTATTCTTAGAGTGTACACAATTTAGAAGGCATTTTGCAATATAGAGTCATTGGAAATATTAATGTTGACATACTTCTACGTTCTTGCAAAGACTGTGTATGGACAAAAGCCATGCAGACAAAACCCCTGACGAACAAAAGCTCCCAAAGACAAAACAGCACAACGGACCAACACATTAGCAGAAATGACAGCTTGTTGACAAGTGTTTCAGAGTATAGTGTTTGATTATTTGAAAAATACCTTTTTGTGTTCTATATTTGAACTTCGAAAAGAAACAGGTTTATGCAATTATTCCTTGTTAATTGCTTTCATCAGAAAAGAGCTCATAAAATTGCACATCTAGAACAGTACAGACGAATCACACAAAGAATGTTAAAACATGACACATGATTATTAATATACCATGTCATCTATATTTCGTCCCTTAAGTGCATCAAGTTGACATTTGCAATGCTAATGCATTGTAGGTGGCGTCCCGTAGCACTCAACACACTCTATTTGTTCCTGAAGTACTAATCACAATGACTGTTGACTTCCAAATCATGGCTAATGAGCCTTAATTGAAACCAGGGACGCAGTAAAAGGGATTTTAAGGTAGGGCCCAGCGAATCACATATTTTCGATTCGAATCGAATTACATCTGTCAAGTGAAAAAGAAATCAAACCTCGATTCGAATCAGAGGCGTCTTGAAGATGACCGATGAGGTTTGGGGGTGCTATAGACGTGATTTGTTCTGACTGTGTTGGTTCAAGTCTCGACTGATGAAATAATCCAACCACATGCCTTGATGATGTAGTTGGAATATTTCCCTGTCAAGATTATAGTTCCCCGTCGACATTACTTCTAATCTTTAAATTTGCATTTAGCTGTGGAGAGGACCAGTTGTGATACTAGAATTAGTATCGTTCAGGGGAGGCGGAACGGGGGGGAAGGGGGGGGGGGGGGCTGGGGGGCTTCAGCCCCTCCACTTTTTTGCCTGGCCATGTTTTTTTGTATGCATATATTTTAACCAAACCAATGGCTGGTGAAACAAGAGGCGGGTCCAGAGCCTCCCCCATATCTTCGCAAACTATGTTTCTCTCGTACTAGATTCTCTCGATGGATTTCGGATCATTTTTGCAGTAAGTGGCAGCATACGCTAAAATGTATACAGTCTGATAAAAGATCGGTTAACTGAAGTAGATCGTAATTTTACAGACATACAAGTACCAAATCCAACCCCAGACAAAGATAATCCACAGACAGTATAATTGCTGTAAACGCCTGGTAAAGCATACATGTGAGGTCTATTTATCAGCTTTGGTCGTTACGACCAAAGCTGATAAATAGACCTCACCTGTAGGCTTTACCGACATTTTTTGATGGCTCTCAAAGTGTGAAATCTTTCAAATACATCTCCTGAAAAATCTCAAAAATCTCAAAATATACACTCAGATGCATGGAAATGGGTTTTTTGGGACCCTGGAATTTAAAATGTTCATACCGACGACCATCCATCGCCCGATCTAGCCCCCCCCCCCACCCCCACCCCCACTCCTCCCCACACTTTGAAAATCGTTCTGCCGCCCCTGTCGTTGGTGACATGAGTTCAGATGATATTTATATTAATGTAGCGGAACTTACACTTAGTCTTTAATTTCAACATTATTTATGTACAGTTTCCATCTGAACTACACGTTTTGTAACACGACAAAGAGGACTGATAACAAGAATACTAACGTGAGATTCGAAATTGAATCGAATCTCGAAGCTTCCAGGATTCTTTATTAAGATGTGTGACCATAGTTGCACCTCATGGACGAAATATACATGACATAATAATATATACTACTCAAAGTTTGCTGAGCACCAAATATTTGACACATCATTGTGAACTTTGCTTGTGACATATTTGCTATATTTTTGGTGGATATGACTGAGGAATGTATTGAGATGGTCCCCAGTGTTTACATTAGCTCTCTTGACAGGCAGACTTTTCGTGACAGTCATGGAAAGCATGTACCCCTTGATTTTCGTGATGTTTTCGTGTACTGTCGACATGTACATGACATGTGTAGGGTATTCAATCTTCATTTTAACACGAACCCTTGTGATTTAATGACTGAATATGACAAATGCAAATGTAAGAAGACATTTGTCTGAAGCAGAAATGTGGCGGGCTGTAAGGATGGTGGAACAAGGATCTACCCATCGTCAGGTTGGTGATCACCAGAGCCTGTGCTGTGCAAGATTTCAGCAGTATGGCACACCAGTAAGACGGCATGGTGGTGGCAGAGACAGGGCAACATCTGCAGCTGAAGACCGGTTTTTGATCATTCATGCCCGTCGAAAACGCTTTACCACAGCAACCCAGCTTCGCTGTGACCTTCAGAATGCATCCGGGGTAAATGTTTCGACGCAGACTATCCGGGCAAGGTTGCACGAAGGTGGTCCCCGATCGAGAAGAACATGTATTCGCATTCCGCTGTCCCAGAACCACCGCCAGGCACGATATGGATGGGCCATGGACCACTTTGGATGGACCAGAGAAGATTGGCAACCTGTCCTTTTAACAGATGAGTCAAGGTACTGCCTAGACCACACGGATAGGCATTCTAGGGTATGCAGAACACCAGGGGAGCGATTCTATGCAGCCAACATTGCTGAGCATGACCGCTATGGTAGAGGGCAATCATCATGGTCTGGGGCGGCATCAGCTGGGATCGACGTAGAGAGCTCTGTTTCCTTGAACTTGGTACATTGACTGCACAACGGTATATTGATGAGATCCTGGATGTCCAAGTCAGATTGTATGCAGGTGCAGTGGGTGATAAATTCATTCTGGTGGACGATAATGCTGGTCCTCATGTTGCCCATGTTGTCGGGGAGTACAGACAGAGGGGGGAGGGGATTGAGCGTATGGACTGGCCAGCAAGATCCCCTGACCTCAATCCAATCGAACATATCTGGAATGAGTTGCAGTTTGCAATTTCAACCTGTCCAGTCCAGCCAAGAAGTGGCCCAGCCCTTGGTGCCATGCTGGTCCAAGAATGGAACAACATCCCACAAAGAACCACCAGGAACCTCATCGGGAGCATGAGAAGGCGTTGTCAAGCTGTAATTAACAGTAATGGGTCTCATACTCGATATTGAAGCCATACCAGTTCGCTCCGTCAATTTTTTGGCATATTGAGAAATTTCCTCTTTTACCAATAATATCCATTTTCCATGGTTAAAAAAAACAATGTCAAACACAAACAAAATCTTCATTTCTGTACTTAAATCATTAAAGATATAATTAAATAAAAAATATATACACTTTTCATTACAATATTTTAACTAAAACGTAAAACAGGTAGTTGGATGTACTTGGTGCTTAGCAAACTTTGAGTAGTATATATAAATACTCATCTGACATGTATTAGTGCGTTTGTACAGAGCTTTCCAAAAGAAACTTATTTAGAAACAGCAGAATCTATGATAAATTTTCTTAGACTTATTTTGTACAATACTGTAGGGGTGCAAGTGGGCAGCGCGTGTCCTTTTTCGCAGGAAGTGCATAAGCGACAGGAAGTGCATAAGCGGAAAACACACTACTTTTCGAGAGCTGTAACTGAGAAACTCTAAAGTATTCGTCTCTAGCGTGTTTTACGTGTACCAATGCCAGTGGGTGTGTATCAGGTATAATGGTGGAGTTTGGTCGATGATCACCAAAGAAGCTATATAGTCGGCGGGGTGATTTTTAAACCTTTGTGCTGTCCCTTGAGTGGAACAAGGTGCCATCTGCAATGCTTAAGCATTGCAGATTGCACCCTATTCCTCTTAAGGGACGGCATATATATAACAGCAATACCACTGAGTGTTACATTACAATTTATGATACGTTGTAAACTCCCAGTCTTATACCTAGAGTCGAGTGCCCTTTTAAAAACCTGCCCCCTCCCTCCCCCCTCCTGCTCCTTGGATGCTTTCGGTACCCTTGAGTACAAAGTGTACGCATATTCAAGTTGGACCAGCCGTTAGGCTATTTGAACAGGAATCTTGCGTGGGGTGTCTCCCTCCCCTCCCTGCATCATTTGTCACTTTTACAAAAGCTGGTAATTCGAACCCCTAAGGTGGAAATTTCAGACAGGACTCTAGTGGAATATTTTCAAACATGACTACAATGTAGCCAAATATGGAGTTTTGGAAAGAAAAGTAGGGAAATTCCTCCAAATATTGATTGAAGAGCGGTAAAAATCCCACCAAATATTGATTTTTACATGGAGGTTGTGACTACCGAGAGCGGCAGTTGGATAATTTGCAGCCAATGTGTGTACAAGTGGAATGAATTCTGCATTGTTGGGAAAATCAAGAGCAGAAGCGGGTGCTAATATAAATTCCCACTTGATGGAAATTAAATAGTGGTGAGCTGAATTTTATCTACCCGGTGGAGGGGGGGGGGTGTAATTGTAAATCAGGAGAGGACATCCCCATCCATCCGAATCTACTTAGCAACGTCCTTTCTGTGAATGGGTACAATTAATAAACATATTGTACAAGGATGTGTGTTTTAACTGTTTGTTATAATATGTGGAATCTTCAGGTTGAGAGATGCTGAAATACCTTTATGATTATTTCTCTTACTGAGTGCATCCAATACGAAAAGGAATTCCACGACTGTCTTTTTAAAACTCTTTGACGGTCAAAGTCGATAACGTTATTAGTGTGAATATAGGGAAAATTGAATGTAGTTTAGTGATCTCCATCGAACCTGAAGTGTTCAGTTTCATTTAATAAAAATCTCATTTAGAATTAAAAACTTGATTCATTGAAAAATCAATTAATGGAAATCTTTTTATTTCCACATATTGAGATCTCTCATTACACTTTTCTTCAAGCACTCGAATACTTAGTGAAGTGACAAAGTTTTCTTTCACAATCACGTCAAACGAGTCACAACGTAGAGAAAACACACAAGAACTATTGGAAAAGCGACGGTGAATGTCTGAGTATGTTTGAATATTATCTCCCTTGTGTGCAAATATACCAAGCTGTCCAGCACGATTTTCTGAGAAAGTCTCTCCAGGGAAATTTGAAATACTTCGTAATATTCGACAATCACGTAACCTAATGAATGTACTGTTGGCTATTTCAAACGGATGTGTAAAATAGGTCTTTATTATACGGAATGGAATTAAATTAACAAGAAAAATCATTCAAAGGAAGTTCGCGTCTTTTGTCCACGAATTTTGTTGTTTTGAAAGGGTCGTGTCGCAAAGGCCTTTGTATTACGATTCCAAAACGTGACAAACGGTACTATAGCGACAGCTGCTGGCATGGTGTCAGAGAAAAAGACAGGCGATATGTTCGCACCACGGTTAGTGAACACTGTCATTGAACAGAAGACGGAATTCGAAGTATCCATTTCTGAATACACCAGGTGCCGAAGCGGACCGGATTTGACTAGAAACACCTGCTAAGACAAATAATCGAAAGCCGAATTTAACATTCATTCGTCTTCTCCAGGCTTGTTCGAATTAACCCTTTACCTAACATTAAAAGGAGACGACACTTGCAAAAAATATTCTTGAATAACTAATTTTTTTCATTTTTTGTCTCAAAAACATAGGTTATGACTCCTCTTTGGAACGAGCTCGACGATTTTGGAGAATAGCGCTGGCCGGTTTTGGCCGTTACGTTGGTTAAAGGGTTAATGATTTGGAGCTATTTTGCTTGTTCCCGCGCTGAATGCGCAATTTCGGAACGTTCGTATGTTTTGCTGTATGTGAATACAAACTTCAGAAAAGTAATATTAATATAAGGATGCAAGCAATCACCACACAATAGGGAAGTGGCACTCCCCGAATAGGTTTCAAGTCAGCAGAATAATGCCTCTTCATATCCAGATTGCTGCCCTTTTATAATAATAATAACACTTTGGCCGGCCGCTGATTTGTCGCGGTTACTTGTACTCCCAACTGCCTCCCTATTCCCACGCTTCTTCTCTCCTCCCACCACTCCGAGACGAACTGCTTGATGACATCCTTTGCCCCATTCTTTCCAATCTCTCTGATTAGCATATTAACCCTCTTCTTTGAGTCTATCACTAACCACATGTCCTTCATTCTCCCATCCCACTTCCCCATTATACTCTGAGTGAATCTTATTCTTTTAGACTGGTATTTCGGGCATTCCAGAAGAAAGTGTTCCAGGGTCTCCACCACGACCAAATTACACATCCGGCAGTCCTTTTCACCGTTTTCCCCAATTTTTCCCCTCCGCTCCAGGGACCGCGACCTCAGCTTGAACAACAGTGACCCCCGCCCCCAAAGGCGCCATCAAGGTACTCTTCAAAATCAGGCTTCTCTTTATCACGCAAGCCACCCAAAGGCCTCTTTGATTTGACTCCCTCTCGCCAATTAAGGTTACCATCCTCCATGACCCTCTCTCTGACGATTGTTTTACCCTGGTTTGCCCCAACCTCTAGGTCCGAGATCTTCCTCACTTGGACCATCCACCCTGTCTTGATATTTGACTTGAAAAGCCTCTGGAACATTACTTTACACCATCGGATATCGGGGAGATTTACCAAATAGTTAAGATAACCGAGTTTCAATAAGTCTATCCTGTCCTTGATCCTCATCCACGCAAGCTCACTCCTGATTGCTTCTATTGCTACGGCATTACTCGAATCTGCTATCCATTGGCCCGCATCGTTCTGCAGGGTTTCCAAGCTCTTTACAGTCGTCTGGTTTATGGGTACCACTTCCGTACCGCATGTTATACTTGGCAGACCCACCATTTCCCAAATGGTCTTCCCCACGAAAACCTTATTGAAACTGTTTTTTCCTATAAGTTTCATTTGGTTAAGGATTCGCCTCCCCTTCAGAATCAATTTATTTGTGTGGTTTCGGTAGATGATTCTTCCTGTGATGTTTATATTTACCCCCAGATACTCGTAGTCACCTGTACTAAGAAGTTTGCTGCTACCTTCCGGAATACAGAACTCCCCCACTCTCCACCTTCGAGTGGGGTCGACTTTGCGGCCCAAAGGTATAACTTTGCTCTTGCTTTCATTAAGATCGAGCCTCCATTTGCTCCCATATTTCCCAACAATTCCCAGCATTTTCGTTAACCCCTCTTTGTCTTCTGACACTAGCACCATATCGTGTGCAAAACAATAGCCATGGGATCTTCAAGTCACCAACTGCTACCCCCTCGTCGCTATGCAGGAGTTCATCTCCTAAACCTTTGGTGTACAAGGCAAAAAGAATTGGCGAAAGGATACATACCTGTTTTAGGTCTATCTCCATTGGCACACGTTTTATTGTTATGTTACCCAGGCTAAGTTTACTCTGTACATCTTTATATACTGCTTTCGGAATTCCAACAAACTCGCCTCCCAAGCCCAGAGCATTAATCTTTCGCCACATACCCTCCCTCCATACTCTATCCTATGCCTTTTTAACATCCAAACAAGCCATAAACATCTTTTTCTTTTTTGCTTTCGCGGATTCTATCATTTGGGATAGCGTGAAACGGTGGTCAGTGACTCTCCTTTCCTTCCTGAAGCCATTCTGGACCTCTCCCAAAAAACCCTTCTCCTCAATCACCCCCTCCCATCTCCCATACAGGACATTACAGAAACCTTTTCCAATGTTGCTGCTGACAGAGATCCCTCGATAATTATCCAAAACGTCTGTTTCCCCCTTTTTGTGAATAAATGTCACTTTGCATTCTCTCCACTCTTGTTTTTTATGGCTAAATTGAATAGGGCAGTTAGGATTTCCAAGAGTTCCTCTCCCCCTTTTTTGATAAACTCGTTAGGAATTTCGTCCGCCCCTCCCGCTTTTCAATTCCTTAATTTTGAGATCACCTTTCGCACCTCCTCCGTTTTAATTTCGCTACACACGAAGTTCGATAGGTTTTCCTCGACCTAGTTCGGACACTCCGGAGGGTTCCCCATGCCCCATCGCTTATCGTTTACCTTTTCCCAGTGCTAGTTCTGATGCGATTTGATCTTGATCGTCTGTAACTCTGCCATCTACTTTAATACTCTGTGGGTTACTTTCTTTGTTAAGTTTATTCACCCATTTCCAAAATATGCTCGAACTCAAACCCCCGTCATTCTTATCGTCCTAATAAGACTGCTATTTGGCATTCCGATTATCGTCTTTAATCTTATTTACTTTATTTCGTGCTTGTTGGTATTCTTCCTTTGCTACCGTGGCCTCGTTGTTTTCCGCCCTTTTAGGTTTTCTACTTCTCCTGTATGCAGCACATCTAGCTTTTCTTCCCTTTATGACCCTTTTCAGTTCTTCGTTCACTCTGTACTCAAGTTCCCGTGTTGGCACCCTAACCTTTCCTACACTTTCCTTCGCTGCCTCCACTAGGCCCGGAACTATGGCGTCGGCCCTCTTGTGGACACTGGCCCCCTTGTGTACGGTTGTAAGCTTTGGTTTCAATTTTTCTTCGAACTTCGCCCAGTCAGCATCCTTTTTGGGTTCCCAAATCTTCTTGAAGTTTCCTTTGCTTTTTACTAGGTTTTTGGCCCTGATCGTCACTGTAATCAAGTTGTGATCACTATCCACCTCCATTTCACCCTCATCGTCCACTTCTACCCCTATCACTTCCCTCCATAAATTAATATCTGTGAGAATATAGTCGATTATTGATTTTCTGTCGTTCCTCTCCCAGGTCCATTTCCCCCCTTACACCTCTTGTCCCTGTTCAGAATCTTCAGACCGAGCTTATTTGTGAAGTTCAACAGCCTCCTTCCATTCCTGTTGACTTTCTTGTCCTCGCCCGCTATGCCTTCTTCCTTATTACCTATGTGTCCATTAAAGTCACCCATCATAATTATACCGAGCACCCTGTATTCTAGTTCTGTGATATTGGACCTTAGTGTTGAATATATCGAGTCACTCCACCGCACAGTACACATTCCCAAGGGCTATACTTTTGTTTCTTAGATTGATCTTTACCCATCCAAGTTCGTTCGATACCTCAGCCGAGGTGCTGATACCTTCCAGGTCTGTGATCAGCAACGGTTTTAAATCCTCTTTGATGTACATGCCTACCCCTCCCCCTTTTTCGGGCCTTCCGTTCCCCCTACACCTATCCACACGCACCCCTTTACTTGGTCTACCCGTTCCTCGTGTCTTACTCACGTCTCGCTTAAGCCCATGACATCAAAGTCCTCTGCCTCTATCAATGTAGCATTTTCACTTACTTTCCAGTGGAAATCCTGGATGTTGCTATAACTCACTTTCAGAGTACCGAGATTCATTGGTTTCCGCATACTGGTCCAAACTGCAAAGTGGATAGATTTCCTAGTCCCCCCCACCCCCCAAAATAAAAAAAATGTCCTTGGCAAGAAAGGGTCGAAACATGTTTAGCAATGTACATGCATGAACTGATTTTTTTCCCGCTCGTACTGAAGTTTGTTGCAGATGTTGACACTTTCAGAAATATTGTAAACTTGGATCATTGCACCATGCATCACATGGAACCTCTGATTCATGGAAATGGGCGTATTCTTGTCAACTTCGAGAAGAGTTTTGTTCGCGAACAATTAAGACAAACAATACATTAATAACTATAAAATACATAATGGAGCAGACGTATCTGTTATTTTAGATCTTGGATTTGAGACAATTAATCTCTTAGGTTAAGGGGGTAATGTACTATCGCTCAAGCTGCCAGTCTAATTCTGTTCGGAATTCGACGCTGTTATGACCTAGGACCAGTCTTGCCCTTAAATAATCCATCACCCATGTATAAAAGGGAGCACGTGGTAATGATTAGCCATTGTGCACAAATATGTGACATTAAGTACTAATAAATAAATAAATAAATAAATAAATAAATAAATAAATAAATAAATAAATAAATAAATAAATAAAAGGGAGTAAAGTGGCTCGTTGGATACGGCATTGGACTTCAAACCGAAAAGTTCACGGTTCGATCCCCACCAAGGATAACTCCGTTGTGTCCTTGGGCAAGGCACTTCATCCCGATAGCCCATGTAAGGGCATGGTTGCTCTGTGTACTAAGGCGTACGGCACGTCGATGGTGTACTTGTCTTCAACCAATACTAATCCTGCATGTGTGGAGTCAGTATGTCAGCGAGTCTGACAATTGCTCGCCGTTGTTCAGTGGTTCTTTCCGGGTACTACAGCTTCCTCCACCCGTAAAACTTCCCGACAAGAGATGATCCTGGCGGTCGAAAGTGTTGTTAAACCCCAATAAATAAATAAATCAATAAACCTATGTTTAGAATCAATCGTCTGGAGTATTTCAGTTGTTGGAAATGCGAACCAATGGTTCGCTTTTCCGACCAACTGATATATTCCAGTCGACTGAATTTAAAAGTACCATAAATATTCATTTTTTAAACAATTAAAACAAGAAATGTTTCTCAATCGATAACTGATTTCACAGAATCTTTAATCACACTACAATGCTGTTAGACGTGTTTGTTTACTAAAATGAATGAAGACTCATCTCGGTTGTAGTTTTGTGATTACGCTGCATTGTCCCACTAATTGTGCTAATATCTCGGTGTTTTCAATGTGAATTAAATACTTATTGACTGGAATATCTATAACTGGATCCGGAAATATATTTGTATATCTTTGTGAGTAAAGAGACAACGCATCGCGTCAACAGTCGTCTGCGCTTAAATTCTACGAAACGGGAGTAAACAAACAGCCTATAACAGCATTGAATTCCTTGCAGAATTAGACTGATGACATGAGAGCTTTGATAATGTTATATAATCCCAATAGAAAACGTTTTGAAGGCCCGGTAGAAGTGATTTATCTGTTTCATGAAAATTGTAAGAGTCATATTTCATTGGGTGCTAAAAAGTTATTTCAGCAGATACTTCTTGTTAATGAGATACCCAATTCTCCATTAGCAAAGCACGCAAGCGAAGCATTAATTTAACCTTCTATACACTGATTTTGATATATAGAACATAGGAACTGCATATTGTTGTTTGACAGAGTTGATTGCGCTCTGTCGAACAAAATTGAATTCTAAGTTATTTTGTGGGCAAAAAGTACCTGTTTTAAGTTTTAGTACTTTGACATCCTTCATGTCGAGAAGGTTAACCCTTTACCAAGAGCAGCGGACAAAACCGGCCAGTGCTATTCACAAAAATCATTCAATGTTCATTGTTTGGCTCAAAAACATAGCTTATGACACCTCTTTGGAACGAGCTCGGCGAGCTCGTTCCAATGAGGTGTCAAAGGCTATGTTTTTGACGCAAGAAATGACCAAAAATAGTTATTGAAGAATTTTGTTTGCCAGTGTCGTCTGCCTGTCTTGTTAGGTCAAGGGTTGAACATTCTCAAATGTGTGAAATCCATTCAGAGAGAAGATTATCCTTCTTTATTTGATGGGTTGAGGTGCGCTGAAAAAAACATATTAAATACGTTTGAAATCTGACGTAATGCCATCGGTTATGCATTCACCATGACATATATACCTTTATCGTTATTTGGTAAAGTTAAGGGCTTGTTACCTCGCTTACAAGAGCTTGTAGAACTCTATCTCAATGGAGAACCAACGGAATGGTGTGCGCCTTTGGTAGCAGCACCCAAGTCTGAGGACCGTGTCCGACTTCGTATATAGGCTATGAGGCAGTATATGGTCACGCCCCCCCCCCCCCCACCCCCCTTAGGGAATTTGTTTTCTGAAAGTCCAATAGATATGCAACATTTTAAGACATGTTTGCAATCTGGCTACTGGGGCGTTTAGAAACTACAGGCATTCGGTGGATCAGCTTATAAAAGCTCATGTACAAAATTTAACGAAATCACATACAAGGATTCATAAATTCGCCTAAAATTTGAAAGACGTTACCACACATAACTGACCATACTGTTTTGGCTATGAATCAATATATAGTCATGCCAATCCTAAAACTCACTCCGCTTAGCCCGCATCCCACCACACCCAACACTACCTCACCCCACCCCACACCACCGCCAAAGGCATTCTTCAATAAAATGTAATAAAACCACTTTACACAAACAAAATATATTTGAATTTGACTGAATATGAAACATGAGCACGGAAAATATTGGCTCTTGCTCTGGTATCCTCATTTTCTGAATGCTTTGATAGTGGCTTCCTGCATTCAACCAGTTAAAGCATGTTTTCCAGCTGGTGACAGCAGATTTTATAATTTACAAGCATTTCCTTGGCTTATTTATAAAACCCAATGAACACTGTTTTTAAAAAATTGTGTACAAGGTTTTATGTTAGCCACTATATTTTTAGAGCCTAATTTCCACCTTCTCAAAACTCAACCACTGCAAAACACCCCACAAACACACCCACCCACCGAACGACCTACCCCACACCATACAACATCCCCTTTTTGTTGTATGGGCTACATGTGTTGTGCGCACATTGTGTATTAACACATATTGGTACATCCAGCATGTGATGTGTGTACACACTGTGATACCTTGTGCACTAGCACACTAGTACATTCACTCAACTACCAGACGCATATTCCGTGGAAACCGTTTCGAGTGTTCGACTATACTTCTAGAATCCCTTTTTCATCGTATGTGTCAATATGCTATATGTTTTGTGTGTACATTGTGCATAAGCACACAAGTACAAATCGGCACATACAGTGTTCCAAAGAGGTGTCATAAGCTATGTTTTTGAGCCAAACAATGAACATTGAATGATTGTGTATTAACAAATAAGCACATTTCGGCATGGTCAACATACAGTTTCTTATGTGTAAGGTACCGTAGCTTGCACGAGGTCTGGACATTGTAGAGACTGATAGGGCCTAGATGAATGGAGCAAGCTGCTTGCACCTGTTTAAGAACTGGCCTTGGCTGAGTCGAGACAGGGCCAGGTATAGCTAGGAAGTATGGAGTTGTGTTACAAGTCAATAGTAATGGTACAAAGCTGCAAGGGTGGTAGAAGACTATAGTATTGGGTGACTACAACAGAGGCAAATCAAAGGACAGATAGTTGAAGACAAGATGGAATCCAATGGTAAGAGTATCTGGAGCTGTATAGGAGCTTGGAATCCCACTTACGGAATTTCACTTACGGAATCCCTTCTCCAGAATCCCTGTAGAATCCCTTTTTATCGAAATGAGTCAAACAGCAGTATGAGGTGTCACTCGTTCAAGCAACTGCTCGATATCTCATTTGCTCGATAAGATTCGAATCAATCCAGCAAGCAGTAGTGGAATACAAATTTGATTGCGATATGAATTGGGACCCTCTAGCGGCATTAGTGCACTAAGAGCCATAGTAGTACCACAAGTTGGTAATGGTTGAGACACTCTAGCTCAGAACAGAATTTTGGTAGTCAATAGTAATTATAAAAGGCAACAATGGCACGAGGCTGCAAGACTGATAGCACACCATAATAAGGGTGAATACGATGGATACTGAACATCAAACAGATGGTGGTGACTATGGACAAGTCGACAGCAATAGTCTTGAAGCTATGAAGGGTTTGGGGTGAATTAGAAGCCATGAGCTGAACTGTTAGGAGACATACCTGTATGTAGCTAAATATCCTGCAGAAGGTATTCTTCAAAAGGTATCCTCAATAGGTATCACAAATAGTTTATCACCATGTCATAAGTATCTTCAAATACCTGTATGTGCCTATGTACTGCATGTGATGTCTGCACATTGTACACTAGGACACCAGTTCATATCGGCACATCCAGCATGTGTCTATGTGCTACATGTAATGTGCACACATTGTGCACAAGCACACAAACACATTTAAGAAAGTCAGAATAATGTATAGAGGGATTCGGGTAGTCATAACGTAGACAGGACAAACCAAGGAATGGAGAGAATAATGAGCTATGCAATAGATTAGGCAGAAGCAGGGGAATCCGAATCTGAACCAGTAAAACAATTGTCTGATTGTTTGTGGTAATTCTTGGAAATGAAATTGAATTATACAAAGAAAAGAACCTTATACCACAACATGCTAGTTTTATAAGTCTACAGGTGATATTAGAAGCCTTTATGGTGGTATAGCACTATGTGCTCCTCTTAAAATGATCATTCTCAAGGAATGCGAACTAATACAACTTGTCGGGTTGTCTGTGGTAATTCTGACCGAGGATTCTGAGTAATTAGATTGAACCTTATACAAAGGAACGCACCTGTTATTGAACAAAAGAGGATTCTGGGAGAATCATTATCAAATAAAGTGATTTGTGGATGATTTTGCTGATTTGGAGGGATTGTCAGGGCTATTTGGGTAATTAGATTTACTCCTATTCAATTTAACACAACCTCTAAACACACCCCTTTGCTAATAGAGGATTGTGGGTCACATAGCAACCATGTGCTACAATAAAAACTAAGATGGTGGTCTCCAATATACAAAATGGACAAAGGAAACATTATCACCCTAACAAAACGCGCTACACATGCGCACTAAGACCATGTATCACTATGGTAATTATGTCACAAAATGGCCACTGACGGGTCTACCATGACAACCCAACATGGCGCCACTGGTTCACTTGAGTTTGCTGTCATATGAGATCCACCACATGAGATCCAAAAGATGGGTTCGAAATTAAATATTAATTGGTATGCACCCTTTATATGAAAAAAATAGTAGATCATGTACCTGTACCAAGCCCACACCCCAACGCCCTGTCTTAGGGATCTCATCTGATAGATCTCATGTAATGTCATATCACACGACCCAGTGGCACTATGTTGTGTTGTCATGGTAAAAACACACATAATTCATATAGACACCAAGGCCAATTTACCACTGTAACAGGTAAATTTGTTTACCCGGGGTCGTGGTAGTTACATGCACATTAATCAGTAATGCCCCAACCCCTAATGACAAACACTGATGCAAATTGTAGCATTTTGAATATGCTTCCAGAAAATCATAACCTTCAAAAGTAAAGAATTGTGGGAATAGGGTCTATGAGCAGCTCACGCACTGTTGATATGGCAGCAGTAAACACAACCAACTCTCGTCGGAATGTGTGTGGAGGATATGTTTAAGGACGGTGCTATTGGACGCAAATCTAAAAGACCAAGATTATTTATTGTTAATAAACATAGTGGAAATATAATGAAGAATCGTAAATATTTATACCGATGTGACCGGCTGAATTGTGCTATAAAAGACACCGAAAGTGATGTAGCGCCTGGTGGCATTACATCCAGTCAGAGTGGGTTTGAAGCAACGGATCCCGATATTGGTTGTAAAAGGGAGGAATTCCAAAAACCGACACCAGAATTCAGATGTTAACGATTCGAGATCAGGAAGGGGGTATTTTTTCCAGTAAAACATCTCATAGCTGAGATGTAGTTGTTATCTCTATTTTGGATGGGTGAGATGCGATGTAACAGTATTTAGTAACAGTATATTTTAGAAACACCGGTGAGAGGCGGTTAAGAATGTGGAGCCCGTGTAGATTCAGACTATCGTCATGAATAAATCAGTGAAACCTATCTCGTCGTTTGTGTAAACGTTATCAGTGAAACTCCACATCAACAATTAGCATCTGAAACTCGAGCTGATGCAACCGATATGCTACTTTCGTTTGTTTGCCTTGATTTGTTTCCAGTTTCGCTTTATTTTATTTATGAAAATTTTGTCTGATCACAGTATCGTTTGGCATCATTCAAATGTAACACAATATGAATAAGTTACATTGTATGATTTTTACGTAACAAATGGGACCAATTAAATGATTTTCACGAAACATTACCACAAATTTTAAAGTTGCTTTTATTAATTGCCACGTTGCACTTGGTATCCATGTCTGGGCAGTGAAGTCGTGCTATTCTTACTCAAGCCCTGGGGTCACTGTCTAATTCTGTAATGCGGTGCTCTTATGGTTTGGAACCCACCTAGCCCATAAATAGCCCATCGCCTGTGTTTAGACTCGATCGTCTGGATTATTTCAGTTGGTCGGAATAGGGCTGCACGGTATATCGATAAACCGATATATACCGGTATTCAAACCAATATCGATTGAATACCGGTGTATTTACAAAAATATCGGTTTATCGTCATTATTTATTTACCCACAATTTAATTTCCAAGATGTTTTGAGTTTTTTAAATGTTGCCCCAAATGAATAATATTATCCTTTTTTCCAAGAAATCGTCTGCTTGTGCCCTCGTAATATACAAATTCAGCAGTTGAAAAAATAATTTTCAAAAATTTCTAAAAAGAGGGGTCACATGATATAGTTTTGTTGAAATCTTTGGGGAAAATCTGATAAACTAATTTTGAAAATAATAAATTTTGATATCGTCTGCGTTGGGTAAAGGTTTTTCGAACCGCATCATCAAGGCATGCTAATTCGTTCCGACTGTGATGCCTCGAGTCTCGATTGCGGTACTTGTGTTCATATAACTGAACAGTTTTCGATATACCGGTATACCGCGGTATTTTTTTGAATACCGATACCGGTATTTAGTTTTGAATATCGTGCAACCCTAGGTCGGAACAGGGAATCTACGGTTCGCCTTTCCGACCCACTGACACATTCCAGACGTTCGAATCTAAAAAAATACCATAAACCTTCATTTTTGTGCATCTACGTAACAAAAGTTGCTCAATCGAGACTTGAATTGTTCGCATTTGCATAACATTTACCATTCGGAATGAAGCCAAGGATTTGTGGTTACTCCTCGAGGTTCGATGTGGAATCGGATGGCATATTTGAGTAGGTTGGTATTGCGAACCGTAATATTGAATCTATTTACAGGCCATGGCATTTGTAAGGACTAGACTGGTTCTGGGCCATAACAGCTTCGAATTCCTTACAGAATTTGACTGGTGGTTTGATAGCTGAATAAACACTTATCTGGACCGGAAGTGTAAATGATAAAGTAATCACAAAGCTCTCAAGGCCCGTAGGATTAAATTACTACTGACTCTTCCCACAAATGAAATCTTGACTCGCCATTCCCCATCCTAGTGGCAATTCGTACATGGGCTAAGCCGAAAAACGAGAGCTTTCTAGTGAGAAAGGTTATGTGGTAGTCGACGGAAAAGGAGGACAATACAATGAACTACTTGAAATGTATGTCTTGCAGGTTGATCTTTCCTACATGTAGTTATTTCTGGATTGTTGCTGGGGGTAGCGGAGAGTTAAAGTCATATTTTAAAAGGTGGTAAAATATTCTTTCGGGATCACGTTATAGATAATTCCAATAATAAGTATCTTGAAAACTTGAGGATACTAAAACTGTTAACCCTTTACCCAACGCAGACGATATCAAATTTATTATTTTAAATATCATTTTTTTCAAAACATTTCAACAAAACCATATCATGTGACCCCTCGTTTTGTTGGAAATATTTTTAAAAATAATATTTTTTCAACTGCTGAATTCGCATATTACGCGGGTGGATGCGGCCGATTCGTTGGGTAAAGGGTTAATGGAACAACTAAGCGTGATCGAACTACGCAGCATAAATACTACAACTGTGGTGAGTTTTAATTCATAATGGTAAAAATCAACGATTTTGTCAAATAAAGACTCGAATGGGCAACATTTCTTCCGTTGATTCAACGAACATGGATGCGTTTGGTGTTTTATATATTCAACCGTCTAGAATATAGCAGTTGGTCGGAAAAGCGTATCTCAGGTTCGCTCTTCCGCCCAACTGAAACATTCCAGACGAATAAATCTGAACATAAACGATGTACTATTTAATGGCTGAA
Organism: Pictodentalium vernedei; assembly: GCA_031216915.1. Taxonomy (NCBI): domain Eukaryota; kingdom Metazoa; phylum Mollusca; class Scaphopoda; order Dentaliida; family Dentaliidae; genus Pictodentalium; species Pictodentalium vernedei. The sequence continues at coordinate 247,268,173 of CM062297.1, read as the reverse complement.
CTGGCTCTAGGCCATAACAGCGATGAATTCCTCACGGAATTAGACTGGTGACCTGAGAACTTGGTGAAGCCATCAAAATTATTCCATTCGCACTCAACAGTATTGCACTAGTTAATGCAAACCAAAAGTACATTCTGGATAGAATTTTTTTTCTTTTAATTAATTTTATTCCAGAGGGATTTTTTCTGCTCAGTTGTTACGTTTTTGAATGATTGATAGTCATGAATTGAATCTTTGAACATGTCGTTTCCCCTAACTACAAACGTGAAGACAGGTTCCTTTGATCGAGATGAGGTAAACTATATGATTTCAGTTACGATTAACAGAGTCTGACTCTGAGTGTAGTGCATTAGTCAAGATGGTCTCATTCTTAAGTATTAAGGCGTTCACCTCTATGTTCCAGAATTTGATCGCCTGATTCAAAACGTTCAATCGCGCATTCGAATTTATTCTGTATTTGTAAGGGGTGTCAGTAACAATGTGTTCATACAGCACAGTCCCTTCAGCCTGTGGAATGATAATACATCATCTAAATCAGGCGCGGCGGAAGACAAAAAAAAATGTGTGTGTGTGTGTTGGGGGGGGGGGGGGGGGCTAAAGTATGTTATGTGATATTTCGCGATCACCGAAGGTGCGAAGCCATTAGTGGGGGATCTGAGGGCCCTTCCCTAGAAAATTTGTTTAAATGGGTGCCAGGAGGAGAAGCACTCTCCTGCGTTTTCCTACGATTAATTGCGCAATTATTTCCATAAAATGCAGCCATTGACAAGTCTGGAATGTGGAACAAACGTGTCTCAAATGACAAAAACAAAACTGAATGCACTGAATGGTAGGGTATTTAACCATTTCACCGTTGGCAAATTAACGATGTACACACCAAAAATAAAAAAAAATTAGAAGGGATATGAAAAAGGGGGGGGGGGCGAAACCAGGTTTTAGCCCCCAAAGTGTAAAAGTGAGGGGGCTAAGCCCACCCCCACCCCTCCCGCTCCACCGCGCCTGATCTAAATGACCTATAGCAAGAAACATTTTAAGCTAAATATTTAAGGTATCGGGACAGGGTTTCTTGAATTCTGTGGTGAACAGCTACAAGACCAAAGCAAAGTCGGTCGTCAATAAAGAACGAATGGAGTCCAACGCAGTGCATTTATGGAGATTTTTGAAGCTGAATTTAGAAACATTTATAAGAAAATGTGAATAATTCCATTCCTATGAGACTAAATCTACCGTGAAGTGGAACATAAAATGCGACCATGTATCTTTTACATACCAATGGATGACAATTTTCGTAATTGAATTAGCTTTACAGAAAGTTAGTTCTCCTTAATTTTCTAAAGTTGTCAGTAAATTTAACACTGCGAGTAAGGGTATTTCATATAAGACATGAAATTTAGAAATGTTAGCGAAGTTGTATCATCTGCGCTCATTTCACGAACTTCGGGCATTTTCTGTTGAGTAGTGTGAAAACCAGAAGCTGGCTTTTAACAATTTTTCCCAATCGGTTTGAACCTTTGACTGTTATTCTCTGTTTAAACCCATTTAAAAAAAGGAAAACGGCGCTTTCACCATATTTTGATATTATGTGCCTTTTTGTCTGCCCATTATATCAACGGTGTGTGCATCGTGGCATATAATACAGACACTATCATTTCCCTTCCTTTTGTTACTCACGAGTCTGCCGGTCTCTTACAATACATGGGATGTGTCTGTCGTTGGTGAAGAACCGCGTTATCAGCTCATTGTATCACATGGCTTTGTTTAAAATGCATTGTTCCCTATGTCTCTACAGGGTGGCTTTCCATGCAGACTGACCCAGTAGTATTCCATATTGCCAGGGAAGCACACAAGTTGCTGTTGTGGTTTTGTTCATATACTGCTTTAATAACTATTTGTGGGGCTCAAAACAAAATTTCACCAAAGTTGCTCTCTCAGTTTTCCCGTTTCTCCACTCTACCACTCTACATGGAGTTGGATTAAACAATAACCCAAAGCAAATGAGTTGGGTGCATATGAACCCAGTTGGGTTCATATGCACTCAACACAGTTGAATTGTGTTGGCTTTTAATCCAGCTGATTTTAGGGTGTAATTAAGCATCTTTGTTACAGATATCTGTGGATACTATCGGATTTTGCTTCTGGGCTACTGCTTTGTTTTCCCAGCGGATTTAACCTTCCGCAACAGATATCTTGAGAATTAATCCAGTAATTGGTTCGTTCATTACCGTGATGCAAGATGGTTATTAAGGTGCTTGTGAAACGCTGTGGATTAATTCCTCTTTTGGTTTCACAATGAGTTGTGTTTTAATCAAAATCGGTCGACTACTTTGCTAGTGGCTGTTGAAGAACGCTGGTTGTCACAGGTATTGCCTGACATCGTTGTTGGTTCTTAGTTTGATTTCCCAGTGGATGGTGGAATTCCATACAAAATTGCATCAAAATGATCCAGTCATTTGTGTGTTGCATGGGAATATGCTGGACGATTGAATATAATTGTAGGTACGTCATTTCTTTAATTTCTCAATGGGTTGCGGTTTTAGATCAAAGCGTTTCTTTGTCGTTCGTAAAAGAACAAGCTGTTTACCATGATAATTCCAGAAATTGTAGAGTTCTTGGTTTAGTTTCTGAATGCATGATTGGTTTTTATATACACTCTAAAATCAGTTGGGTTAGAAATCAAACCAAATGGACTGGACGGGATTCTTCTTTATCCTCAAGATTATTTTTGGGTCTTGGATCTTGGGAAACGTATTAAGATGCGGGCTGCGTTGCCATTACTGATCTGAAGAATCATAATAACTTTCGTTCACGACTCAGGAAACCCTCTACTACCTTATGGGTGTCTTCTTCCTGGCTGTCTGGCATACCATAAAACAGAAGATTATATTTGCGATCGTGAATCTCCTTCAACAATCTCTTCTCTTCAAGCTCAGAATACATGCCCAAGCTTCTCCTCAAGATTGTGGATTGCTGCATGCTCCAATTCCTCTACCCTCTGGGTGTTGTATCCAAAGCTATGTATTAGGTCGGACTGTTCCTTTTTATCTCGTTTATTGACTCCTCAACTGACGAACTTTCATCAGTAAGTCCACGGATTTCCTTTCGAAAACTTTTAAAGTTTTTTTTTTGTAAATTTTGCATCAACGTTTATATGTTTCTTCAACTCACCGACAGCAGCGCTATCCAACGAATTTCTCCCCGACTTTTAACCAACGGACATCGTGTTTCAAAAAAGTATCAGTAAGGTGACCGATTATCTCGAAAAGAGGCAACAATAATTTCCCAAAACAACAGGCCACTTAATAGCCACAATTGATTGTTGCCATTGAGTCACGAACGAATTATGATCGTGAGGTCATATGCAACAATGTTGTCCAAAGACAAAATGTTTCAGTAACCACTGAGGTCATTAAGACCAGAAGGAAAATTACCGGAGCAAACCCTTAAGCTAGTTCACTAACCGTTATGTTGTTTTGAATTTCAAATCAGCTGGGATGAGTGAATATAACCCAACTGGATTCATATTCACGCAACCCAGTTACTTTAGGTTCAATGTGATGCTGGTAAGAACGCGACCAAATAACTTAACTTACTTTGGTTGCCCAAATGAATTGCGGGTCTTAATACAAAATTACTCCAAAGCTGACTCAATACTGTGACGTAGCTGGGAGTGGGGGTGTGGCGACTCTTCTTGTCCTGGAAAAAATCAACATTTTATGCATTTATGCCTTAAATTCCTAAATTGATTCATGTACTCTCACACAGATATTTCATGGATCATTTTGCCTTAGACATACTGTCGGTGCACCATTTGGTAAGAAAAGTAACTTTCCTCACCGGGGTAGGCTCTTGTTCTCCATCTATGGGGGTGCACACTCTTGACTCAACATGAGGTGAAATGAAGTGGGCGGGAAGAAATATTTCTCTGTTTCTCTTGAAATAAGGTGAAGGGTCTGTCATTGGCAGCAGGAAAAATATGTTGCTTGTTTGTAAGATCACTTTTAACCTGTGTGGTAATATCATGATCACAGTCCAAGTACAGTAAGTGGAGAGTGGATTGTAACTAAAACACCCGCAGAGTGGAGTTATCACCCAAACTATAACTTTCAAATTTTGTATATATCGACTAAAACACAAGCAATGTATCAGCCAATGGACCTCCGGGTTTAATCCGTAGGTTCATTGACTGAAACTTTGCTTGTGCTTGTTATGCTTTGCAACAAATTTGCAATTATTGCTTGGGTGAAATCCCCACTCTACGGGTGATTTAGTGATAATACACTCTCCACGTACTGTATAAAGCCATATTTATCCACTCTTTTATATCTGCACAGCCCTCTTTAGAACACTTCCACCAAAGCGTTGGCAATCGTGTTCTGTTTTTAAAGAAGAATCTATTTACTACTGTAAGCTAGCTTTGCACTACTTCCCGGCGTTCACACGGGGTGGTTATTGTGTTACCTGACGTTGTTGTCAAGCTTATTTCTAAACATGTGTCAAGCATGAACGAATCGTGTGTTTATCGCCAACAAGGCGTAGCGGTGGGTTGGTTTAACAGAATAAAACATTACTGGACAGATAATAGCACAAACTTTTGTATGCAGACTCTTTTCATTTAATATTAGCCACGGAGCCATCTTCAGTCTTTCCTTTTTTCACGATGGCCACAAAACATCGGTAAATCCTGATTACCTATTAACTCTTTACCTAACGAATCGGCTGCATCCGACCGCGTAATGTACAAATTAAGCAGTTGAAAAAAAAATATTTTTCGAAACATTTCAACGAAACCATACTCTGTGACCCTTCATTGGAACGAGCATGTCAAGCTCGTTCTAGTGAGGGACACATGTTATAGTTTTCTTGCAATTTTTTTTTATAAATTGAAATGTCAATAATTAAAATGATTCTTAATATCCTATACGTTGGGTAAAGGATTAACAGAACAATACCTACTTGGCGGATAAGAGTACCAAATTTGTCATGCAGACTCTTTTCAAGGTTTCATTTAATATCAGCCTTGGAGCCATCTTCAGTCTTTCTTTTTTTTAGATGGCCGTCAAAAGTCCAAGATGGCTGCCGAAACGATGGAAATGGACTGCAAAAATCATTTCTGAACTTCAGTTAACCCTTTACCTAACATGAAAAGCAGACGACACTTGCAAAAAAAATTCTTGAATAACTAATTTTTTTCATTTTTTGTCTCAAAAACATAGGTTATGACCCCTCGTTGGAACGAGCTCGACGAGCTCGTTCCAACGAGGGGTCATAACCTATGTTTTTGAGACAAAAAATGAAAAAAATAGTGAAAATTAATTGGCGATTTTTTAGAATAGCGCTGGCCGGTTTTGGCCGTTACGTTGGGTAAAGGGTTAAAAGAAATAGAAATGCACAAATACTTTTTTGTCATTGAAAAATTGATTTAACATAAAAAAATAAAATAAAAAACACATTTTCGTTCGTGAAAAAGTTTTTTTTTTAAGTGGTTCAAAATTCTGATATAGTGATAACAAACATATTTAAAAGTTAAAATTTACAACTTATATCTGTTCATGTTATCTATATTTATTTTAGTCTTATAGTTTAGAACAGCTTTAACTTGCTAAACCCTTTACCTTGCACGAAAAACAGACGACACTTGCAAACAAAATTCTTGAATAAGTCATTTGTTTCATTTTTTGTCTCCAAAACATAGATTTTGACTCCTCTTTGGAACGATCTCGAAGAGCTCGTTCCAAAGAGGGGTCAAAACCTATGTTTTTGAGACAAAAAATGAACAAATAATGAAAATTAATTAGTGATTTTTGTGAATAGCGCTGGACGGGTTCGGCCGTTACGTTGGGTAAAGGGTTAAACAAGGAGTTATATGGGGTGAACATAAAGGCAACAAGGTTCACCTAAATGCTTCAGACATGGGAATCTTGTAGGAGGCAGGGCAGAATGAATACCCGTAACTGTATGGCCTTTATGGGGCGCGGTGACGTTGCGGTAACCTGTTCTCGTCAGATCACCGAAGTTAAGCAACGTCAAGCCCGGTTAATCCTCAGATGGGCGACCGTCTGAGCGATCAATTCGGACTCCCGCGTTGTGTCCTTGGGCAAGGCACTTAACCCCAACTGCCCACATGGGGGCACGATGACGCCGTGTACTAAGGCGTACCGCAAGTCGATGGTACGCATGTCCTCAACCAGTCTAACCCTGCCTGTGCTGCAGTGCAGAGTTACGATGTTGGGGAGCTGGCAGCTGCTCGTCGTTGCTCGGTGGTTCTCTCCGGGTACTCCGGCTTCCTCCACCCGTAAAACTGTCACGGTCATGATTAGCCATTGTGCATAAGTATATGACCTTAAACACCAATAAATAAATAAATATGGCATTTAATAGTGGTGTCGGTATTAATATATTACTGTTATTTGTGGAGGGTCAAAGGATAAATGACATGGAGTCGTTCGTAGTGTTTAGTGTACCTGTAGTGTGTGGCCATTTAAAGAATTGGCAGTCACCTATATCCAGTTTATGATTAGCTGGGCGGTAGATGGATGTGTGGGACCTCAACAGGTCAAGCCCGATACGCGTAGTGGATCATATTGGCTACCCCTAATTTCCGCAGTTTTGCAAGTCTATGAGGTGAATCAGATTTCTGTTGTTGAGTAAGCGTTGGTCGGACTGCATGGTTGTTGCGTTTTACCAAATGCTTCCATTGGGTGAATGTAGTATGACACCCGCCTAGCGGTTAGTCTCTTGCAGTGTCACGCTCTCGGGTGTCAATTTAGACAACTGCACTAAAAACTTTGATTTTGAAACTTTGAAATCTTCGTTGGCTAAAATTTAAAAACAAATGTTTCTTTCATTTGTGAAGGAAAGCCAATGCGGCAGTTAAGAGCACGAATGATGACGAAACAAACAAAAATAGAGGATATCTAGTGTTTATGAGTGGATTCCGAAAATTATCTCCTGAGTGACCGAGACAAATATTTGAAAATACCCATTCATCTCGGTCACGGTATCCACTCAAAAACACTAGATTTAATTTTTATTATAAGCTTTTCATAAGAATCTGATAATTCCACTCGTTTCAACCTTGAATTGATGCATGAAAGTAAACAGCGCATTTCATCAATGAAACGCGGAAGTGATTTGCTTGATACTCGGAACAGACAGCTTCATTCAATCTGATTCAGCTGGCTGGTTTCTAGTCCAAACATGGCCTGAAAGTCCATAATATAAGTTTTTGGTTTGGTACGTCCTTTCACTGTCGGGTTTTTAGTTCAAACATGGCCTGAAAATCCGTAATATAAGTTTTTGGTTTGGTACGTCCTTTCACTGTCGGGTTTTTAGTCCAAAAGGTCATAATAGCCTGAAAAGTCATAATATAAGGGTTTGGTTTGGTGACTCCTCTGAAAGGACGTACCAGACTAAAAACTTATATTACGGACTTTCAGGCCATGTTTGTACCACCGGGTTACATGCATCAGTTCAAGGTGAATACGTGTTGAATGGTTTCTGGAAATGGTCGGTATCCACTATAAAACACTAGATTTACTTTTCATTATACGTTTTTAGAACAAATTGATCATTTCCAGTGATAATATGACTCGTATTCACCTTGAAGTGATGCTTTGAAAGTCGCATTTTGATTGATACCGTGAAAGTGAAAATCGTAAGGAGGAAGATCAGAATTTGGGTGGAGAAAAGTGTTGTACTCACCGCGTTTCTCGAACCTTCGAAAATCGTGAAGATTATAAAATAGTGTTAATTTCGCCTGGAACTCTCTCTCTCTCTCTCTCTCTCTCTCTCTCTCTCTCTCTCTCTCTCTCTCTCTCTCTTCATGTACAGACGAATGTAAAAAGAATGATGAGCTTACTAAACATAGCAGTAGCTCCAGTGACTAACCCTTTGAACCCGAGAGGTCGCTTTTTCGGCTTAGGAACTTGATACGTCCTAAGTTTATTAAGTACAATGTCTGCTCAATGTGTGGGTAGACCAATCAAATTTTTTAACGTGCAACCCCAAGGCTGCACATTCAAAATATTAATTGGTTTACCCACAAATTATGAATAAGGACTCTTCCAATTTCTATCATTGAACTGACATGGAAGATACCACCAGGATTCAACGGGTTAAATCATTCAACGAAAAAGAAATGACTTATAGTGATCGTCAGTCTTTTTATCCCCCGCCAAACGAAGTTTGCGGAGAAAAATAGAAATGGGTCCGTCCGTCCGTCCGTCTGTCCGCGCTATAATACGTGAGTTACGAGGGGGTGTTTTTTGTCCGGACAGGCATTATGAGCTTACCGAAATAATATGACAATACGCAAGGCGTAAGAAGGAACCCCAAAGTATCCAACGTATTGAAATATTTCATTCCGCAACCATTACTCCAAAAACATTTTGGTTTATTCAGTCGAATTCCTGCAATTGTTTAATTTCAGCCAAACAAGAATACGTTTCACAGTACTAAATATTTTCCCATTGGCGACCATTATAACGTTCAGGCGAAAAAAATATGGTCGCATCATTTTAAATTTGGCATTCAAATATTTTTTGTCAACTATAGCCCTTCAGACAACCTTTTAATGATTTTTAAACAGAGGTCATGCAACAAATAAAAGAAAAACTAACAGAAAGGGAAGTGCTGGTCACATGTTCATATTTCTCAGGGAATTCCCAAACAAAACACACAAATAGTCAAACAAATTTTTAGGTTCTAAAAGTCCTCAAATCATCCTCTTTATTCATCTGGAACTTTCAAAAGTAATGCAAAATGTCAGTAGACTTCTTCAAATGTTTATTGAAACAATATATTTCCCCAAGACTGCTTAGTTTTGGGAATTACATATTTCCGAGCGCAAGTTTTCGAGGCATGTAAATCTAATTGAAATATTTACAACAGTTATACCTATGAGCAAACCCAACCCTACCAAAGATACAGTTACCTCTTTCATGTGATGAAAGAGTCATTTCTGCAATAGAATTCAACTTTTGGCTTCTGTCTAGTCCAAAGCATGGGAAATTTGTTCTTTTGAAGAGAACTGTCCAATCTGTGTCAAATAGGCTTAAAAACTGTTATTGCCTCCGACAGAATTTCTACTCTATTACCCAATAAGTTGGGGGGGATAAGAATTCACAGCTTTCTTTGAAACTACCCAAATCCCAAAATAAAACTAAAATCTGCATCAGCACACAAAACCTTTTCACAAAATCTGTTTTAATTAATCATACAGCAAGATAAAGAGGGCCCCACCACCACGAAACAATATGTCAATTTTGTTTCAAAATTGGGGTTGTGCAGGGCTTATAGTTCCTCTAAATTTGGGAGAATCCATTTGGATTCTTGCGGAAATCGTTCAGAGAATTCAGACCTGCTATGGGCCAGGATCCTATTAGGTCAGTATGATTGAACCCCTGTTGCATACTGATAATACATGTTAACCCTTTACCCAATACAGCTTTTTAATTTTTACAACACCAACTACTGATTTTTACCCCCCCCCCCCCTCCCCCTGGGTCCTTAATCGCTCACCTGACGAGGCGGTTCAGAGAAGTATTTTGGGTCAGATTCAGTTAGTCAAGGTTCATGGACACTACATAGGAATAATGTTATGAAGTTATTCATAATTCTATTGTCCATGTTAGATGATTATTAGCATAGGTCTTCCTGATTGCTTCCAATTCTGACAGCTGTAGACAAGTACTGTCAAACTTCCAAGGGTTGTTGTGTCACTGCACTTTGAAAGGCAAATTTTATGGAAAAGCTCTAAGGAATGGATTTGAACATTTATGAACAACCTCGAACCTAACCCACCCCTGCCCAAATATTAAGCCACAGACCTGAAATGAACAAACTCAAATCTGCCCCCCCCCCCCCCCCCTGCGATACCAAATATGAAAGGGTTCAGACTGCCAGGAACCAAACTGGAATAAATTTACATCTGACCTCCCCAGAGATGTTGTACACCAAATATTAAAGCATTAAACTAGTGGGTCTGAAGAAAAAGATTTTTAAAGAAATTTTCTCATGTTGCTTTGAGTTAATTTGCACTCCCATAATGAACCCATATATTAACCCATAGATTTGGCTTGAACAAACATGAATCTGACCCCCTTAGAGATGCTGTAAACCAAATACGAAAGGATTCTGACTGGTGGATCTGAAAAAAACGAGTTTTAAAGAAATTTCCTCATACTGCACTGAGTTAAACTTTGGGCTTCAATAGATAGACCAAATATTAACCCAGAGACCCGGTTCAAACAAACTTCAATCTACCCTCCCCCTGCCCCCCACCCCACTAGAAATGTTGCATTCCAAATATGAAAGCATTCTGACTGGTGGATCTGAAGGAGGTTTTCAAAGAAATTTCCTCATGTTGCACTGTTGATATTTGGGTGCCCATGGGGAGCCCAAATATCAACTCAGGGACTTGATTTGAACAAACCTGAACCTATCCCTCCCACCCCTAGAGATGCTGTATACCAAGTATCAAAAGATTCTTATACATGGTTCTGGAGAAGATTTTTTTTCAATTTTGGAAAACAATTTATGCATGCTATCAGAGAAATGCTTGAGGCCCCCTGTCGGTGTGGCAACGTTATTTGAACAAACTGGAATTCATATATGATAAGGAACATGAATATCAAATTTGGTTCAATTCGGCTCAGTTGTTTATGAGGAGAGGTTAGTAATGTAAAGTTCACACCGGACAGGATGGACTGATGGTGGACAGACAGAAAGTCATCATTTAAGCGCCCCCTGACTTACAGTCAGGTGAGCTAAAAATAAACAATATTCATCAAGCGTAATAATTATGGATGTTACTAGAACCGGCTGATGAGAGCCGGTTCCAATGACAGCCATATTTGTACAAATTTTATTGCCAGTGTCACAATATTTCAGGTCATGTTAGTGTTTTATTGGTTAATTTGCTGCCTTTGTGTTAGATAAAGGGTTAAACTGACTCAGTTCTTTTCATGTGAATCCTAGCAGCAATGTTACGAGACGCTACATGGTTTCTCACTGGTTTTGTTGCACGGATCTCTACGGGAATCGATTCTCAGATTCTTATAAGCCCTGGCTGAGGCTATATAATCCACCAATATCAATAGAAAGTGCCATTTTATCTCAACAAATGATGTCAAATATTCTTTTACCTAGTGATGAGGTAAATTATAGCCCAGGATGTACACTCCCCCCCCCCCCCCCCCCCAAGCTCTCAGTATGCATTTTTTCCTAAAACAAGAGACCCCAGGGGGCCTGAGGGCGCCCACCTGTACATGATAACCTAAATATCAACCCAGAGAATTGATTTCAACAAGTTGCATCTACTCCTCCTAAGAAAAGCTTATACCAAATATCCAAAGATTCTGACAAGTGGATCTAAAAAAAATGATTTTTAAAGAATATTCCTCATATTGAACCGAGTTATAATTTGGGCTCCCACAGGGAGCCCATATATGAACCCAGGGACTTGGCATTAACAAACTTGAATCTCCCCCCCCCCCCCCCCCCCCCCCCCCACTCCTAAGGATGCCGCACACCAAATATCAAACATTTCAACTGCTGGATCTGGAAGAAGAAGATTTTTAAAGAAAATTCTTCATATTGAACTAAGTTACAATTCGAGCTCCCACAGTGAGCCCAAACATGGACCTAGGGAGATGGCTTGAACAAACTTGAATCTAGCCTCCTAAGGATGCTGCATAAAAAATATCAAAAGAATTCATCTGCTGGACCTGAAGAAGATTTTTTTTAAAAATTCCTTATTTCGAACTAAGTTACAATTCAAGCTCCCACAGTGAGCCCAAATATGGACCTAGGGACATGGCTTTAACAAACTGGAATCTCACCCCCCTAAGGATGCCGCACACCAAATATCAAAACATTCCAACTGCTGGATCTGAAGAAGAAGATTTTTAAAGAAAATTCCTCATTTTGAACTAACTTACAATTCGAGCTCCCACAGTGAGCCCAAACATGGACCTAGGGACATGACCTGAACAAACTTGAATCTTGCCTCCTAAGGATGCTGCATAACAAATATCAAAAGCATTCATCTGCTGGATCTAAAGAAGATTTTTTAAGAAAATTCCTCATTTCGAACTAAGTTACAATTCAAGCTCCCACAGTGAGTCCAAATATGGACCGAGGGACATGGCTTGAACAAACTTGAATCTCACCCCCCTAAAAATGCTGCATACCAAATATTAAAACATTCTGACTGCTGGATCTGAAGAAGATTTTTAAAGAAAATTCCTCATTTTGAACTACATGTAAGTTATCATTCGGGCTCCCACAGTGAGCCCAAATATGGACCCAGGGACATAGCTTGAACAAACTTGAATCTCACCCCCCTAAGGATGCTGCATAACAAATATCGAAACTTTCCGACTGTTGGATCTGAAGAAGATTTTTAAAGAAAATTCCTCATTTTGAACTAAGTTATAATTCGGGTTACCGCAGTGAGCCCAAATATGAACCCAGGGACTTGGCTTGAACAACTTGAATCTCACCCCTTAAGCTTGCTGCATACCCAATGTCAAAATATTCTGCTGCTGGATCTTGAGAAGAAGATTTTCAAAGAAATTTGCCTGAAATGCACTAAGTTTAAATTTGGGCTCCTATACTGAGCCCAAATATGAACCCAGGGGGCTGATTTGAACAAACTTGAATCAGATCCACCCCACAATGTTGCATATCAAATATCAAAAGATTCTGCCTGCTGGATCAGGGGAAGAAGATTTTTTAAGAAATTTGCCTGAAATGCACTAAGTTCGAATTCGGGCTTCTATAGTGAGCCCAAATATGAATCCAGGGGGCTGATTTGAACAAACTTAAATCAGATCCACCCCACAATGTCGCATACCAAATATCAAAAGATTCTGCCTGCTGGATCTGGAGAAGAATATTTTTAAAGAAATTTGCCTGAAATGCTTCTATAGTGAGCCCAAATATGAATCCAGGGGGCCGATTTGAACAACTTGAATCAGATCCACCCCACAATGTTGCATACCAAATATCAGAAGATTCTGCCAGCTGAATCTGGTGAAAAAGATTTTTTTAAGAAATTTGCCTGAAATGCACTAAGTTTCAATTCGGGCTCCTATATAGACCCCAAATATAAACCCAGGAGATATGGCGTTTTACTTTTTTCGATATTTAGCTCCTGTGGTTTCCATGGGGCTACAGAAAAAGAAAATTTGGCATAAATTAGGTACTTATGACCCAATAAGCCCTCACATAAAATTTGATTCAAATCAGCCTCTCGGTTCGGAAAATAGAAATTTTGGGCGGGGCCAGAAATTTTGCCACTCCCATAACGACGCCAAATATAGCCCATCAAACTTCGCTTAAAGAAATCCAAGTCTACACCTTAAAAGGAAGCTGCATACCATATATCAAGTCTCTGCTACTGCTGGTTGATGAGATTTTGGTGCCCCTTGGGGGCATGGCACCACCCAGGAGAAGGGGGCAACTTCATTTGAACAAATCTGAATTGGCATTAGGTAATAAACATTTACCCAACATTTGAATAATGTAAAGTTAACGCCGGACGGACGGCGGACAGAATGTGATCAGTAAAGCTCCCACTGAGCTTTGCTCAGGTGAGCTAAAAAACTTTATTAATTTTTAAATAAATTGATGGTGACATGAATTTCCCATTTCTTTTTTAATCACATTCTTGCTTCTGAACACATTTCACATTGTGTTTGATATTCTGCAATCTTTGTAAGAAAAAGCCTAAGTTTTCTCAGTTAAGGCACCTCGAGTCATAAAACAGTGATTTTTTCCAACAGAATGACCAATACCTGCTACTGTGGTGTCTCATGACACTGTTAAAATTCCTAAAATCATCAAATATTGATTCATTAGTGCTGTGCTTGTGCTGCAAATATCCACAAGTGCACTTTCACTATTTTGGTTTTAATCCCCACAGGCATGCATTCTGTCAAAAGGAGTGAAATTGTAGAAAATATGTTCACAAAGAGGACAAGTTACAGTACAGTCGCCGTGGACGGGTTGTAATACACGCGTGGGCAGTGATGTCCACTCATACATTTACCAGTCAATAAAAATCATCATCTACAAAATTTTAATTGATGAAGCATCGGTTTGTACCTGGTGCTTCATTATTTAAATTTTTGATGATTATACCTATAGTTAGTGTTTGGCATCAAATAGTATTGTATGAATTTGTATCCGTGGAAATATTGCCCATCCATGGAAAGTGAGCAGTACACTGCCACTGTACTGTATTTGTTTATATACTTGTGATAGGCTGGGTCCAAAGTACTCAGTACTCGTAGTACTCGTGTACCACTTTTTTGATAAAATACTCAATACTTGCCAGCCCAGATTTTTGTATGTGTGTGTGTGTGTTTGTGTGTGTGTGGGGGGGGGGGGAGGTTGGAGGGTGAAAGATAGCTGCAAATTATTTAAAATGTTGACCCAGGCAAATGAAAAGCAAAGAAACATTTCATCCGAAGGACAGACAGACAGACAGACATGCAGTAACAAATTTGGGAAGCCTAAATAAAAGTAGTGACTAACTTAAAATGAAAAATATAGATAGAAGAGTCAGGGCAATGTTGTCAAACAGAAAACAAACAAGAGCCCCCAGAGGGCCTGATGGCATTCACCTGACATGGTATCCTAAATATCAACCCAGGGAATTTATTTGAACATTTAGTTGCATCTGCCCCTCATAAGAAAAGCTTATACAAAATATCCAAAGATTCTGACCGGTGGATCTCAAAAAAAGGATTTTTAAAGAATATTCCTCATATTGAACTAAGTTATAATTCAGGCTCCCACAGAGAGCCCAAATATGAACCCAAGGACTTGGCTTGAACAAATTTGAATCTCACATCCTTAAGGATGCTTCTATATACTATCAATATCAAAAGATTCTGACTACTGGATTTTAAAGAATATTCCTCTTATTGAACTAAGTTGTAATTTGGACTCCCACAGGGAGCCCAAATATGAACCCGGGGACTTGGCTCAAACAAACTTGAATCTCACCCCTCTAAGAATGCAGCATCCCAAATATCAAAATATTCTGAAGAGTGGATCAGAAGAAGATTTTTAAAAAATATTCCTCATATTGGACTAATCTAATCAAAGAGAGTCCAAATATGGACCCAGGGATTTGATTTCATTAAACATGTGAATAAATCTTCCAAAGATGTTATATGCAAAATATGAAAGCCTTTGGAGCAGTGGTATGGGAGAAGAAGATTCTTTAATGTTTTTCCCATTACTAAAATGATCACTCCGCATAAGTCCTGGAAAACTTCCCTATGATAAAACTGATGGCAATTTTTTTTTGACCATTCTTTTCGGCTGGTCGTAAGGAAGCGTCACACAAAATAAAATTCTCAGTGCCATGTAGTTTTGAAGATATGGGCGTTTTAAATTGTTTCTATATTTAGATCCTGCAGTTCTCACAGGGCCACCGGAAAATGTTTTGGCATAAATTAGGTACTTACGACCCAATAAGCCCATCATATCAAATTTGCTTCAAATCAGCCTCTCAATTTGGAAAATAGAAATTTTGGTACAATTCGGGCTCTACAGGAAGACCAAATATGAACCCAGGGACTTGGCTTTAACAAACCTATATCTCACCTCCCTAAGGATACTGTATATATCAAAACATTCTGACTGCTGAATGTGAAGAATACTTTTGAAGAATATTCCTCATTTTGAACTAAGTTATAATTCAGGCTCCCACAGTGAGCCCAAATATGAACCCAGGGACTTGGCGTAAACAAACTTGAATCTTCACCAGTGAGCCCAAATATGAACCCAGGGACTTGGCGTAAACAAACTTGAATCTCACACTGGCTCACACCGATTAATCGACTAACCAATGATCAATATCTTGATTGATAAAAAAAAGTAATTGATCGGTTAATCGTCACTTTTGAAGTACGGTACTATATGGCAGGGTATTTGATGGCTGGATTCACATCGCAAAATACTATACAAAAATGTCCAATTGCTAACCATTTTTCTTTCATATTGGGTAAGCTTATATTCACTATTTATCATCACTTTTTGAAACCAAGATGGAAACTGTTAATCAAATTTTTAAAAACAAAAAATACCCTGTATGGGTTAACTATGGAACAAACTTGCTCCAAAACATGCAAACATTGTCACACTGGCTCACATCAATTGCATGAGACAGAGAAATGCATGCCAGTTACGTGCCAAAATACTTGTTCACTTGCATGATCATTATACTGTATCAGTAGCTGAAAACGGTCATTCTCAACCCTTCACCAAATGCACGTAGCAGACGATACTTGCACAAGAAATTCTAAAGATTTTCAACGTTTGTCTCAAAAACATAGCTTATGCCCACCCCCCCCCCTCACCCCTATTGGAGCAAGATCAATGAGCTTGTTCCAATGAGGGGTCATAAGCTATGTTTTGAGACAAAAATTGAAAATATAATAAAATTTGAATGGACATGTTTGTATATGGCGCTGCCCGGTTTTGACCATTATGCTGAGTAAAGTTTTAATTATATAAATGGTCAACGGTACAGCAATTATTCAGCTACCTATTGGGCAAGTGATTAATCGGTTAACCAAGGTTAACCCATGCGATTAATCAATCACGAAAACCCTTTAATCGTTTCAGCTCTAAAATTAATTTATTTTTATTAAATTTTATCTGATGAAAAAATGCTTATAATTTTGGGGGAATGGTAAATATGGATCTTCTTAACAAGCATTTGCAAGAACATCAGAGGAATGAAATCACCGTTCTCGCAATTTGCAAAACCCTGGTGAGCTAAAATATAGGCTTGGCTTGAAGAAACTTAAATCTCACCCGCCTAATGATGGTGCATAGCAAATATCAAAAGATTCTGATTGGTGGGTCTGAAGAAAAAGATTTTTAAAGAATATTCCTCATACTGCACTAATTTCAACATTTGGACTCCCATAGAGGCCAAATATGGACCCAGGGATTTGATTTCAATAAACGTGTAAAAAAATCTTGCAAAGATGGTATATGTGAAATCTGAAAGGTTTTGGAGGAGTGAATTGGGTGAAGAAGAGTCTTAAATGCTTTCTTCATTACCCACAGTGTTACAGAACGCTGACTAAGCATTTTTTCAAAGTCACGAAAAAGTGATTGACCTGACAGAAATTTGCTTAGACCATTCCATTCTGTTGGTCCCAAGGAAGCTTCACACCAAATAAGAATTCTCAGTGCCATGTAGTTTTGGAGATATGTGCGTTTTGAATTTTGTTCTATTTTTAGCTCCTGCGGTTCCCATGGGGGGATGGGAAAATATTTTGGGGCATAAATTAATTACTTATGATCAAATAAAACCAAAAATTAAATTTGGTTCAAATCAGCCTCTTGGTTCGAAAAACAAAAATTTTGGGCGGGGCAAAAATACAGTTAAAACTAGAAGTCCTGTCACGAATAGTGCGCTTATGTAGGCTTAATTGCGCGTTGGAATTGCGCGCAATTGCTACATCAAATGGCACCCAAAGCACGGCAGGTTCTCCTGGTTACTCATTGCAAACACATGCAATGTTTCTGCCAATGGACCTCCGGGTTACCCGGAGGTCCATTGCCTGAAACATTGCTTGTGCACAGGCCATATGTACAGAATTTGATAGCTTTACTTGGTCCATAACGCGCACATTAACGCGCATATCAACGTGCTATTTGTGCGCATTTCATGACAGGACTTCTAGTTTTAACTGTACATGCCCTCCAATAATGAAGGCAAATAAAGACCCACAAACCTCTCTTGAACAAAACTGAGTCTACACCTCAAAAGGAAGCAGCACACCACATATCGAATCTCTGCTACTCCTGTTTCACGAGAAGATTTTTTTAAGATTTAGGCAAAATTTTGGGGCATGGCCCTACTGGGGGCAGGGCAACTTGATTTAAGCAAAATCAAAATGCAATGTCATAACAAACAAGCATCTCACATTTCACTTAAATGATTAATCAGTTCAGCAGTTTTGGAGGAGAAGACGCAAACACCATGTTCACGGATGACGGACGACAGACGGCAAGTGATCACTACACCTCACCCTGACTGAAAGTCAGGTGAGCTAAAAACTCAGTGAACCATGAGTGCTGCAGTTGGGCGAGAAGCTTGATTCAAGGAGAGAAGAAACTTGTAGCTGCTGGCTTTCGAAAGTGTTGTTAAAACCCAATAAATAAATAAATAAACAAGAGGCCCCACAGGGCCTGAAGCGCTCACCTTGAACAGAACACGATATAAACAGAGAACAGAACACGATATAAGAGTCCAAGAATGAATCTACATTAAGCAATCCATCTCCATAGGATACACTGCAAATCTTTGAGCCCCTCAAGAGTGACAAAAACAGTCCAAGCATCATGCCTTTTCTTTAGTTGATTATGATGTAAAATGTGGAGCTCCCTTCTCAAGCACCTTGATACAACCTATATAGATTACTCTTCACCTCTTGAGGGTACTGAATAAAAAATGTCTAATTCTTCAGCTACTTGGCCAATTTCGGCTCCCATAGGGAGCTTAAATATCAACCCAGGCACTCGATTTGAACAAAGTTGAATCTGATCTCCTTAGAGATGCTGTATACCAAATATGAATGCATTCTGACTGGTGGATCTGAAGAACAAAATTTTAAAGAAATTTCCTCATATTGCACAAAGTTAAAATTTGGGCTACCATAGTGAGCCCAAACTTTAACCTACAGACCCGATTTGAACAAACTTGAATCTCACCCCCACCCCCACCCCTCCCCCCTTAGAGATGTTGTATACCAAATACGAAAGCATTCTGACTGGTGGATCTGAAGAAGAAGATTTTTAAAAAAAACTTCCCCATACAGCCCTAAGTTAAATTTGGGCTACCAAAGGAAGCCCAAATAATAACACAGGGACTTGGTTTGAACAATCTTGAATCTGACCATCATAACAATGAGGGTACCAAACATTAAAAAATTCTGACTCGTGGTTCTGAAGAAGATTTTTAAAGAAAATTCCCCATAAAATTTGGGCTCCTGCATTGAGTCCAAATATGAACGAATGGGCTTCATTTTAACAAACTTGTATCTGACCCCTCTATGGATGCTGTATACCAAATATCAAAAGATTCTGAACATTGGTTCTTGAGAAAAGATTTTCTAAAATGTTTGCAAAAATGCTGCACCAACATTATTCTGATGCCCTCTGCAGAACTCTCTAACAACAACAGAGGGCATTTTTTTACCATTCAATTCTTCTGGTTCTAAGGATGCTTCATACCACATAACAGTTCTCTGTTCCAAGTGGTTTGGGAAACATGGGAGTTTGAAAACATTTCTATTTTTTGCTCCTGGGGTTCCCATGGGGATGCAGGGTTTTTTTTGCATGAGGTAAGTACTTATGACCCAATATTACCACGATACTGAATTTCATTCAGATCGGACCATCGGTTCGGAAAATAGAAATTTTGGGTGGTACCAAAAATCTAACCACTGCCATTACAAAGCCAAATATTGCTTCACAAAGTACGTTTGAACAAGCGTGATTCTACACCTGAAAAGGTAGTTCCATAACGAATATAAAGTCACTGTACCGACTGGTTCATAAGATTTTTAAAATATTTTGGGAGCATTTTACCCCACCCCCTCCCTATGGGGCTGGGCATGTTGAGTTAAACAAAAATGTAATACCCATTTGGTACCATTACTCACACAAACTGTAACTTGAATTGACCAAAACATGGTGTTGATGGATGACAGATGGATGGACAATGGATGGAGAGTGATTAGATAAGCCCTGCTTGCCTTTGTCGAAGTGAGCTAAAAAAAAAAAAAATTAAACGGTTCATGTCCGATATTTTACCCATGTTATTAAAATTGATAAATTTGTCCCTGGAGTGCAACAAGGTTTATGCTATACATGTAGCATTGCAAAGCCTTCTTGCACTCAAGTGATGGAATACACCTCCATCCAAGCTATTCTGTAGATTATGAGGCCTAAAACAAACCAAGAACAT
Organism: Pictodentalium vernedei; assembly: GCA_031216915.1. NCBI lineage: Eukaryota > Metazoa > Mollusca > Scaphopoda > Dentaliida > Dentaliidae > Pictodentalium > Pictodentalium vernedei. The sequence continues at coordinate 247,248,168 of CM062297.1, read as the reverse complement.
GAACTTATGCATGAATATTATTATAATGAATACACTGTCTTACACAAAGGAATACCACACAATCCAGTGTAGAATGATTTCAAAAAGTCCTCCGTAGTGGAAGGGCAATTTTAACAAACATACAGGCCCAAATAAGCTTCATACACAGTGTAAAAATTCCACAAAATTAATAAACATTCATATATGTTTAATAGGAATTAGGAGTATTGTAATTAAAAGTCAATTGTGTGATTGTTTATAAACTTATATTACTTTGTTATCAGGTGTTAAAAAATATGAATATTTGTAAACACACCCACCCATTTAGATTAGTCCCTGCTCATAGCAGTGACACAGACATACAGTACAGTTGCTAGTCATAATCCTTGCATGGGCAGTGCATGATGTCCATGCATGTTTTTTCCAGGTAATAGAAAATCATCATCAATAAAATTTTAATTAATGAAGCACCGAATTGTATCCTGTGGTTCATTAATTAAATTTTTGATGATTATTGCTGTAAACAATGTTTGAAAACTAATATCATTGCAGCCACAGAAATATTGCCCACCCACAGAAAGTGACCAGTACACAGCAGCACAGAGTCAAGGTAATTGTGTTTTACTGTCTTGAATTTCAAATTTTGTTGTTTTTTTTTTTGGGGGGGGGAGGGGGGTGCACCAGACCCCTCCACTGATGAGAGGGTCACACACCCTCTTGTCCTCACCCCTATCTCACTGCTATGTGGCTCAGGTGATTCTGTGCATCATATTCTTTATGACTCCCACTAGATACATGTATTACTCTTGCCCCTACATGTAACTTAGATATCCTGGCTTAGCACCAGTATAATGGTAAACTAACATCAAATTGTGTGCTTATGTACAGTAGCTAACATATTGGAATAGTATAATGAGCTTTGTCAGAAACTTGATCAAGTATTGATGACAAATAACAATTTTCATTACCAGTACCTGGTGCCAGTAATAAAATAAGATTTGCAAATATCACCCTGCATTTTTTTCAGCTATTAACTAACATAAAATTGTGCGCTTCATGAAAATTATTTCGTAACTACACGTGTACCTGTTAAAAATTACCGTTTCTTGTTTTGCTCTTTTAGAAAAAGAAATCACTCCTTTTCTGGCGGGCATACTAAACGCCGAGGCAACCGAGGGATACCAAGGTGAAGGAAAACAGGAGAGAAACGGGTATGAGGTGGTGTGTTCTTTTTATTATTTATTTATTGGTGTTTAAGGTCACATTTATCTGCACAACAGCTTATTGTGACCATGGCAGTTTTATGGATGGAGGAAACTAGAGTACCCAGGAGAACCACTGAGCACTGGCAAGCAACTGTAAGCTCCCCAACATACTACACAAGCACGGTTAGCCTTGTTCGAAGACAGGTGCACCAAGAACATGCAGTATGCCTCAGTACACAGCATACCTTGCTACCACATGGGTAGTGGGGGTGAAGTGTCTTGCCCAAGGACACAAAGCTGTTGCCGCAGGTGGATTCGAACCGAGGATCTCTCGGCTTGCAGTCTGCACCTCTGCCTACTGAGCTAATGCACCCCTGATGGTGTATTCTGATTATGTGAATAGATTTAAGCAGTATAAGTATGTGATTGGTTTTAATGCCATATTTGAGAATTATGGGCACTGAAGTAATAAGAGTGCGCTGAAAAATCTTCCCTTTGGTATTTAGTAGGTAGCTTGGTAATGGTAAAGTGACTTCACCTCGGTAAGCAACAGTGTGAAAGCCGGCAGCCATCTTTAATTTCGGGCCGCACCCAAAAACACTTGTTCTCATCCCAAGGTGATAACAAAGATACCCAAGAAGTTTCATGAAGATCGGTTCATAAATACAGCCTCCAGCCTTAGCGTATTGACATGTGCACTTACAGTGTATAAGAAGCACTGAATAAATCAAAGGCGATCTAATTTGCATAATTTCTGCAAGAGAAAAAAACCTGTATTATACAGTATTTTTGTGATGTATTCCATGTTACTAAACATTCATACAAAAATTTATTCAAATCAGAACTTTCATACAGAAGTTCTGTACAAAAAACTGATTGCACTAATTTTGGTACAAAATGGCTGCTAGTGGCCATCTTGAATTTCGAACTGCACCCAAAAACACTCGTTCTCATCCCACGGTGATAACCAAGGTACCCAAGACATTTCGTAAAGATTGGTTCATAAATACGGGCTCTAGTCTGAGCCGTAAAGAAGTTGTGTACAAAAAACTGATTGTATCTAATTTTGGTACAAAATGGCCTCTGGCAGCCATCTTGAATTTTGGATCGCACCCCAAAACACTCATTCTCGTCCCTAGGTGATAACAAAGGTACCCAAGAAGCTTGGTGAAGATCGGTTCATAAATACAGCCCCTAGCCCAAGCCGTATTGACATGTGTACTTACTGTGTATAAGTAGCACTGAATAAATTAAAGTTCATCTAATTTGCATAATTTCAGCACGAGAAAAAAACCTGTATTATATGTGATGTACTCCATGTTACTGAACATTCATACAAAAATTTGTTCAAATCAGAACTTTCGTACAGAAGTTCTGTACAAAAAACTGATTGCACTAATTTCTGTACAAAATGGCTGCTGGAGGCCATCTTGCATTTTGGACCGCACCAAAAAACACTCGTTCTCGTTCCACGGTGATAACAAAGGTACCCAAGAAGTTTCGTAAAGATCGGTTCATAAATACAACCTCTAGCCCGAGTCGTATTGAATTGTTGTTCCCAAACAGACGGAAGCCCGAGTCGTATTGAATTGTTGTTCCCAAACAGACGGACAACGGGCTATGACACAACCTTAAATATGACTTTGTCAAAGCTGAGCTAAAAATGGGGAGTATCCAGAGTATCACAAAACAAAAACCTATTTTGTAAAGGACTCCCCCTTTCAAGGACAATGGGACAGCATTGGCATTCACCACCATGCTGCCTTGAGGCTGCATTTTGAATTCCTGTGTTTGTTGTTCTTATGAAATATTATTTTATTATTATCAATTATGGTACAAATATGGTACCGATAGCACACTTTCAGGATCCGCTGATGTCTGATGGCGACTGTGTGTCAGTGTGTGAGATGCACACATACTATACACCACATCCTTCATTTTGCTATATAATTTGTGTAAATTTATTTGGAATTTATAGAATTTCAGACCTGGAAATTTCATAGTATTGTTTTTGCCTTAGTTATGGTGCTTTATAAGTAATGGGCAATTTAGTTTGAAAAAGGGGTTCATGAAGATTCAGTCACAGGAAGATTCAGCCCTCATACTTTTTCTTAGAATATTTGATCTAAGTCGTGGTCGAATGTCATCACCTCTTGAGGTCAAATCCTCACAGAATTTTTTTTTTTAAATATTCTATGCATTTTTCTATTGTTTTATGTTAAGGATTTATGATTACTAATTATGACAAAATTACAAGTGCGATATGAAACAAACCTTAATGAAGCTGGAACAAAAAAAAACCTTCCCAAAACAAGCTGTTAGAGGTTCTCAGCTCGAATCCCAATTGCGGCAACTGAAAAAAGGCGTATTGCACATCGATGGTGCACTTGTCTTCAACCAATGCTAACCCTGCTTGCTTGGAGTTACAATGTTGAGAAGCTGACAGTTGCTTGTCATTGTTGCTCGGTAGTTCTCTCTGGGTGCTCTGGCTGGGTTCCTCCCCCAGTAAAACTGTTGGGTGGCCCTGGCTCTAAAAATTGTTGTTAAACCCAATAAATAAAGAAATCAAATTTGCTGAATCCAAGACCTTTGAATGATGGTTTTGATTGGGGTGTGTGTGTGGGGGGTGGGGGTGGGGGTTATACAGTTGTGCCCACTTAATTGGATATATCTTAATTGTGTACAGTTGAAACTAGAAGTCCTGTCCCGAATTGTGCGCTTATCTAGGCTTAATTACGCATAGGAAGTGTGCGCAATTGCCATATCGAATGGCATCCAAAGCATGGCAGGTTCTCCTGATTACTCATAGTAAACGCAGGCAATGTTTCTGCCAATGGACCTCCGGGTTACCCGGAGGTCCATTGGCTGAAACATTGCTTGTGCACAGGCCATATGTACAGAATATGATAGCCTTACTATGGTCATAACACGTAGATTAACGCGCAAATCGACGTACTATCTGTGCGCATTTCATGTTAGGACTTCTAGTTTTAACTGTATCCCTGTTAATAGAATATAATTTCCCAACACAAAACCATTTACCTCCAGTACAAATTTGACCTGGTAATCGAATATAGGTTATAGAGTAATCTCCTGTTAATTGAATAAAAAATCTTGTAACATGTTGAGAAATTGCCCTGACTCTTCCCAGTTTTCTTTTGGTTATAGACCAATTTGGCCTCAGTACATTCAATACAGGCATTTAATCTATTATATCTTGTTTGAGCTCATAGAGCTCTGTCAAACAAAATATAATAGAATAAATGCTAAGTTTATCTCTGGAATACAGGAAAGTGACACAATCCCTGTTAACTGAATACTCCTGCTAATTGAATAATGTTATTGGCAAAGTGGCTCTTCAATTAACAGGGTTCCACTGTACAGCAAAAACAAATATCACAAACTAATAATGAAACTATGTACTTGTGAAATTTTCATGTGGTCATTCTACAAAATGTTTTAGCTGGTACTATACAGTTTTGAAGGTTAAAGGGCTCCTACTTAGAGGTGAAGGCTGCAAGTCAAAGGGTCCTCTATCAAATACCACCTGTGGCAACCACTTTGTTTCCTTGGGCAATACACTTCATTCCCACTGCCCCCGTAGTGCCATTGCGTACCAAGGCATACTGCATGTCAATCGTACACTTGTCTTCAACCAATGCTAACCAAGCGTGTGTGCTGTTTGTACGTTAGATGTTTGTAATTGCTCTGTGGTTCTCCCTGGCTTTTCCCACCTGTAAAACTGTCCGACATGAAATGACCCTGGCTATCGAAGTGTCATTAAACCCCAATAAATAAATCAATAAGAATCATGTGTCCCTATTCTGGAGAACAGTTTGGGGCAAAATGCGAAAGGAATCATCATGGTTTGGGTTAGATTAGTATCCAGTTTGGGTCAAATTGTTGGAGGACAGTTTGGATGAATTCTCACGAATTCCAGTCACTTTGGCCCCAAGTCATTTTGGCCCCAGTCATTACAGCCTCAGGTCAATTCAGCCCCAATATACCAGGTCATTTCGGCCTCTTTAAATATTTTCAACATTCTATTTAATTTTTTTTCAACATATATATCTCTCAATTAGATATTAAGGTATACATGATATATGTCTAGTAGATTTTCTTTCATGATGAATAAATAAAAGAAAAGTTTCAGCATGTCGAAGATGCACGTGGACTATGTGGGATTTGAAATCACTTGTGACCTGAATAATTTTATTTGCTTATGAATCTAAGAGAGCCGGAAGCGAGGGTAAGTAATGTGATTTGGTTTGAGTGTATGCCTTGGAAGTGGGGCACTGGGATCAGACCCCCGTGGACATCGAACTGGAAGGGGACTAGGAATTGCGCATAACTACAAGGATTCTGCTCTGTGTTTTAGAAAATGTGGACATATTTATGGTAGTATCAAAATCGCAGTTTGGTGGTTGTTTCAGAAAAAAGAAAGAAAAAGAAACCCTGTGAACCTCAAACTGGAAGGTGACTAGGAATTGTGCATAACAATATGAATAAATGACTGCATATTCTGGTACTTTGCAAAATTTCAAAGTAAAATAATTTCTCTTACTTATACAGATAGCATCTTAACTGTATGTAAAATTGAACACATGGATAATTTTTAATGTCATGTATAACTGTTCTGTACACTGTGTAAATACAAATAACTGAACATTACTTAATAAAGGTAATTACCCATTATTTCTAAACATGAACTATACACTGATCTTTATAGATCTCAACACTTAAAATGGTGCCGAAATGACCAAGGGACCAAAGTGACTAGGACAGATGAGACTTTGAGGTCGAATTGACCAGAGGACGAAATGACTTGGAGCCGAAGTGATTGGATATCATTATAACAGATGAGAGACGTTAATTAGGCCCTAATACAGAACACATTGAATGTGAATTTACTGCAGAGATAATTGCTCGACGATATATTATATTAATATTTTTTCAATAAATATCGAACAATCTATTAATATTTTTTTTAAGAATTATTTTCAGGAGTTAAAACGAATATCGTAGCTTATCTAAAATATCCTAACAGATGTGTACTGCTTTTCTTTTGGATGATTCTTCCCTGGGCCTAGTTCTCCCCAGGCTGAAGATTCCCCCAGTTCCCCAAAAAAGATGACATGCGATTTTCAATGGCGGTAAATATCCAAAAGGGTTATTATTTTCCATTTTTTAGTTTTTGAAACTACGAAGCACTGTTCAGAAATACAGATGAACCAAAAAGTAACACATTATTACTTTGTTTTGGTTTCTAACGGGACTGAAAGCAAGCTATCAGTATCACTTTTTCGAATTACACCCATTTCGCCTGCTAACCAAATCGTCCGCTGCAATTTTACCCAACTCGTCCTCTACAATTATACCCAACACGTCCGAAACTCGTTCGCTGGGGGAAAGAAAGTATTCAAGTATTGCATTTTGAATCATTTTTTATTTATATAATAATTTTATTGTATAATTTATTGTATATTACCTATTGTAATATATCTTAATGTACCTCCATTGTAATATATCTTAATGTACCTCCTTGCATTAAATTTCATATATGTGTATGAAATTCTGAAAACAGAAATGTCAGAACAAAATAAACTATCCAGCCATCTAATAAATTTTAATTACTGTTTATTCAATGGATTACCAATAAAAATTATATTATTACAGTAAAAGTTCTTAAAGTATATGTACGTTATATTAAGTTCCACAACATAATCTTATAATCTTGCAATTTTTCATTGAAGAGCTCCACCGGCACCTTACAGTGAATAATTGCAAAATTATTAGCATAAGTATTATAAGAATTAATTATATTAAGAAATGCAACAAAATTTGTTATATTAAGTTCTGCAACATAATCTTATAATTTTGCAAGTATTCATCGAGGCACACCGTCGCTTTACAATGAATAATAGCAAAATCATTAGCAAATGTATTATAAGAATTAATTATATTAAGAAACGCATCAAAATTTATGGTTTATTAAATTCTGCAACATAATCTTATAATTTTGCAATTATTCTTGGAAGAGCATCACCGGCGCTTTACAATGAATAATCACAAAATTATTAGCAAATGTATTCTAGGAATTAATAATATTAAGAAACGCATTAAAACGTGTTATATTAAGAAATGCATCAAAACTTGTTATATTAAGTTCCGTAACATAATCTTATAATTTTGCAATTATTCCAGGGGGAGGGGGCTCCTGGGGGGGGACCAAAATTTTGCAAGACGTGATGTGGGGGTGGGTGAGTCTCTTGAGTGCACCAAAAATATGCATTTCCAACTTGTGCAATTTTTTAAAAACATATCAATATATCAGCCAATATATGACATCATTTGTGTTTCAAACCTGAAAGATGATGTTGTACATCACACTCTTAACATAAATACAACATCAGGAGGCTTTATATGTGAGAATATTGGGCTCAATCTGGGGAAATGTCACACGTTAGTAGGGGGTGGGTGTCTTGTTCGAAATGTAGAAAATGTACAGACAATATTTTCCTTGACAAGCGGACGACTCGGCTTGCGAACGAAACGTCCGTATACCCTTTTTTCAAGCAAACTTTTCCTTACTTTTACAACACCTTAACATTCAGATAATTCAACAACTGAGTTTCTGTTCATCTTGATATTTCACGAGATACGTGTCAATGCATATCTGTATACAATCGCACCAATATAACAACAATTATCAGTTATATTATCGGTTATATGTACGTTTTTTTCGATTGAGGTTATCACTGGCAGACAAGCTGCAACGAAATCAGGACTGAGAGTTCGATCTGAAATGACGAGATCATCAGCTGAGCATATTGACAAACCTCCAGAAGGACAGAACTCGAGTAATAATAGTAACACTTTTGCCGGCCGCTGATTTGTCGCGGTTCTCGGTTGAGAAGGCCTGGTTACCCCTGAAGTGTAGATATGTAGGCAAATGTATCACGCAAAGCTTTGAGGCGAAACAAAAAACATTTGATTCCCAGAGGGGACAGGCCAATTGCAATTGCATGGGCAATTCGACACATTGACGAATCACATTGACGGCTATAGAGAATTCTGTTCTGGAACACATTTATCTGACTGGGTATGTGGAACCCTTTGCGGGCCTACGGCCCGCTTGGGGTTCCTATTATGAGCTTATTTGATATATTATGAGCTTAATTACTAAGATATGAGACATATGAGGCAAACTGCGAATTTTCGGGGTTTATATTAAGGGTTAGGGTCAGTTCAGGATTGGCGTTATGGTTACTGTCTCTTCTGAATTAGGGTTTGTGGATGTAACCCTGTCTATCCCCCCCCCCCCCCGAAATTTTTCCAAAAAAACAAGGCTTCAACCGTTGTCCGAACGAATTAAACTGATCAATTTTTCCGTACTTTTTTAAGCCCACAACACCAATTCCGCCCGTCCTTCCGTAACAACTTTGGACCTTCATATCTAAGTCATTGGATGTTGGATTTAAATGATCTTTGGTATGCTGAAAGACCCCCATGGGGGAAAGGATATTCACAAGTAACAGGTTTTGTCCATTTGTTCTAGAGTTATGGGCCTTTTTCCGTTTTTTCAACTTGGAAACCCTAAAACTTAGAAGCCCTTGGCGGGGGATACCGGTAGCGTTGTACCTTGTTTATTTTGTTTTCCTTCAACCGCGGTTTAGGGAACCTCCCGTGAAGGTATCTTCACGAAATTTGGCTTATAGATTTTTACGTGTAGTTCTCACAATTGGTTGGGATTTTGTTTTCGCTCCTTTATCCATAACAGCGCACAAATTAGGTGTTTTTTCTTAAACTTCTAATTTCAACTCAAACAATGAAATATTTGTTAAGCATATTCTCCAACAAAAACCGTATCTAACATGTCGTACCGACTTCAAACGAATATGGCCTATTTTTGGGAGACTCTTTTCACACCAACGTCACAATTACGTCCGATTTTCATGAAATTGTAGTATATTGCAGAGCCAAATAATAAAAATATAAGAGTTTCTGGATCTTTTTATTTAATGTCAATTTCGACGTTTTTATGTGGTTTTGTAATTACCCCACTCCGTCCATCTCTTCCCACAAACTCCAAACCATAGCAATAAATTTAAATCACAGGCGGAAAACAGAAAAAGTCTGGGAAAGCACTGTCGCATTTTTCTCCACATTGTCCGAACTTTGTTAACGCTATGACGTTAACGCCCATCGATGGTCGGAAAACGTTGAAATTAAATTTCATTCCACCGAGTTGAACTCTTAGGACATTTTAGTACACGTGGTCGCTGACAGCTGCTCGTCGTTGCTCGGTGGTTCTCCCCGGGTACTCCGGCTTCCTCCACCCGTAAAACTGTCACGGTCACGATTAGCCATTGTGCTTAAGTATGTGACCTTAAACACCAATAAATAATAATAAATAATGGTACACGTGGTTACCCGAAAACTGTTACCGCTATGACGTCCAAACACACGAAGGGGCGGGAAACATCAAAATTAAATTTCACTCCACGGAGCTGAAATTTTTGGTTTTAGTACTCGCACTCCCAAATACAAAGGTGAACAAATTTTGAAAATCAGACTCCAAACAAACCAGATATGACGTTAACCTTCTGAACCCTGGTGGTATCTTCCTTGTCAGTGCAATGGGAGCAATTGGGTGAGTCCATATTTATTATATGGGGATAGACCAATTAATATTTTCAACGTGCAGCCTTGGGCTGCACGTTGAAAATATTAATTGATCTAGCACACACTTTAACTCAACAACCGTCTTACTAAATGAAATGACATATCATGTTTCTGGAACGTAAACCGGCCGCTCTGGTTCAAAGGTTTAATACCATCAGGCGTATTATTTCATCATTTAAGTAATTTTGGATAGTTTTCAGTAAAAAAAGATATCTTGTTATTCGCGTACCTCTGTATTTATCAATAACATAGCTATGAAACTTCACACACTGTTTTCTGGTTATTTCAAATTGTGCAGTATTATTTTTTCAGTTCAAATATACCCACCCGATAACACCGATTTAAATTTTACGTTTTTGAACATATCTTTTATTTTCAACCTCATTTTCAGCCTCCGCCTTTCGAAGTTTTGGAAATTTAATCTTCAGAAAAAACAATATCTAAAAATGTGGTGCCATCCTGGAAAAACCCCAACCGTGAGGTCATATGGGTCATAGGGTCAAAAATTACAATAGGGAGGAATTTTTTAAAATTTTAGTATGTTGTACAGCTCCTGAAATTAGGAGATAGCTTTTTGAAGGGGGGGGTCGATTTTGCGCCATTTTTGCATTTTTACGTAACTTCAAAATTTAGGGTATTTTTTGTCATATCGCATTAAAAATTCTACTTTGGTAATTCCAGTACCCACATACATCATTGCAACAGAGGACTGGTTACTTTCCACGGGTGGGCAATATTTCCATGGGAACAATAATATTATTCCAGAAACTAATAATAAGAATAATCATCAAATATGTAATCAATGAAGCACCGGTACAACCCGGTGCTTCATTAATTAAAATTCTGCCGATGATGAGTTTTAGTACCTACTAAACGCATGCGTGGGCGTCACTTCCCATGCGTGGATTACGACCAGTCCGCGGCGACTGTAATGTGCAGAGTTATCAGTTTACACACACATCGTTTTCTAGTTATTTAAAATTGCTAATCTTCATTTTTTGACACCCTGATGCCACCGAAGCTAATTTCAATTTCTGTGTTTACCTTCTTTTTCAATCTCATGTTTAGCATATCCCTCTCATCAAAAATTGTAAAATACAATATATTGCATAACAGAGTTGTCCGCTGAAACGGCGTTTGCCACAAAATGGCGTTGGCCGTGCTTCGTTGGATGACTTCCGGAAATTCGCTTTGTGATTTCAAAATAACCTTTTTTGTATTTTATTTTATTTAATTCTATTTATATACATATTTATATTTATCACATGAAACATCGTTAATTTCGACGTAACAACCCATGTCTTATTTCCTGATTATCAACTAGTGTCTAATCGGCGCGTGGTCCCATAGCAGCAGCATTGTATTCTTGTGCGTAGTTCACATGACGTCAATTATGACAACAGGTGCAAGTAAAGGGCTTTCGTGACGTCATGGTGTGAAGCGTCTGAGCCAACGAACTGATTGTCGGTTGTTTTGAGAGAATTTAGCGACAATGAATTAAACAAAAAGTGTAAAAAACATTTGAAAATTCATGTGATATACAGAATCTTTAACTCGTGATGTTTGTATAATTCGATACACAACTCGCCTAAAGGTTCGTTGTGAATCGAATTCATCAAACTCGTTTCACAAAATCTTATATCCAAACATCACTCGTTTGAGATCCTCTATATATATATTGAGGGGGAGGGGGAGGGGGAGGGGGAGGGTGAGTAGATGGGGGTTATTAATTTTGTGTGATACCATCTTCCACGATAGTAATGGAGCCGCCCCAGTCTTAATTTTATTTAAAAGTAGAAAAGAGAGAAAATATTTCTCATTGTCCTTATGACTGTACTCGGTGTTTTCGTTCTTGTAAATCATTCAATGCACGGTTAACCCTTTACCCAACGTAACGGCCAAAACCGGCCAGCGGTATTCACAAAAATCGCCAATTAATTTTCATTATTTTTTTCATTTTTAGTCTCAAAAACATAGGTTATGACCCCTCTTTGGAACGAGCTCGTCGAGCTCGTTCCAAAGAGGGGTCATAACCTATGTTTTTGAGACAAAAAATGAAAAAAATTAGTTATTCAAGAATTGTTTTTGCAAGTGTCGTCTGCTTTTCATGTTAGGTAAAGGGTTAAAAAGAAAGGGATTTCAATTGAAAAGGAACAAAACATGTTCAAAACTCCGTTTCGTTGAATACCTTTTTGGCTCTTAGAAGTTGGAGCTTTTTATGATTCTTTGATACATTTGTCTGTGGCATTGCCATTTTTGCGCGCGAATGATTTGTATTATGAATGAGCGAGTCTCAAACCCACCGTGTGAGAATTGGCCACTGTATGTACTCGTCGGATATGTAATTATACAACAGTATGCTCAAATTACATTATCAGTGTTGATATTTTTCCCTGTACGCAGATATAGACACAACAATTGATTAGAAATGGAACGTTTTTTTATGTTAAATATTTATGATCACGTAGCTCCCAGACAATCAGGAAAGAATATCGTTTAATCTATTAAACAAACTATGCCCATTGATTGTACTTGACGTGTGATAATCCACCAGGAATATGTTTCACTCATTTCACGCGTACTCAGATTCAACATTTTGCTCTATCTGAGGCACCAGAAAAATCCCTCGGTAGCGTAGCAATCACTTACCACAACGCTGTACTATTCGATATTTCAATCCCGCTTGGGCTTTCACTCGTGTTGAATGATCTTTCGTAAAATTAAATCTGATATTTGGTCGGTCCGCTGTAACTTGACTTGGCATCACGACACTCCAAAAAGAGTAGGATTAAAAATCAAGCCAAATCAACTGGGTTGAGTGAATATGAACTCAATTGGGTTCATATTCACTGAACCCGGTTGCCTTGGGCGATATTTCCACGGAAGTGATGATGTTAGATTCTAAACACCAATAATAGGAATAATCGTCAAATATTTAATTAATGAATTACCGCATACAACCCGCTGCTTCATTAATTAAAATTCTGCTGATGATGATTTTTATTACCTGCTAAATGCTTGCGTAGACATCACTTCCCACGCGTGGATTACAACCTGTCCACGGCGACTGTAATGTACAGAGTTATCAGTCAACACACACACCGTTTTCTAGCAATTTGCTAATCTCCATTTTGGAATTAAAATTTTGACACCCTGATGCCACCGAAGCTAATTTCAAGTTTCTGTGTTTACCGTCTTTTTCAACCTCATGTTTAGCATACCCCCCTCATCAAAAATTGTAAAATACAATATATTACATAACAGAGTTGTCCGCTAAAACGGCGTTTGTCACAAAATGGCGTTGGCCGTCTTCTTTGAATGACTTCTGGAAAATCGCTTTATGATTTGCGTTGTATCCAAGTTTCTAGATAGAATACAGGCACTGAAAAATGTGTCGGAGAAACCACGCGTGGAATCCTTTCTGTAGCATTACGGACGAATGTGAGTGGTCCTTACGTATTTCCGTTCAGGGCACAGGGTTTGGGGAACCAGTGGAATACAACTTAGATCCAATGAAATACTTCGAAACCAAACAATAGTGTAACGCAAGAAATTAAACCCTATAGAGGTGATATTTTCTGTAACAATCGAAATTTCATTTACTTTTGTTCGAATTAAATCATGGGAAACATAGAATACAATTCAAGTAGAGTACCGTGGGGCCGCAGGAATCAACAACCCGGGTTGAAGGGTTTCCAACCTGATTCCCAGCTGCCCACCGTACTTCACCCTCGCAGTCTTTTATTACTCGAAGTACTAAAATGAACCCCGAACCGCGTGCTGAATACGCTTTTCATTGTTTCACTTCTTATTTGTTTCTCTATGTCTATTTATGTTTTTTTATTTCATTTTTTAGAGGTAATGGAATCGAACGCTGTCTGTGCACTTCTGATAATGCGTTACTTTGTATTGTCAATAAACATTGGAGCACATTTCGCCATTTCTCAAGTGCCTTTGCTATATCACGCAGCGCGCCTGTGGACGTTTGTGAATTGCGTTTTGCTTAGAAGCTCCTAAGATTTACTTATGTTTTAAAAAATATTCTTACAAACTGAGAAAAAATGTTTCGGCTAAATTTGCATTCTTTATATGATGTACTTCTGGAAAAAGCATATATTTTTATTTGTACACCTTGAAGTTTTCAGAGTAGTACCTGATACAATTCGTCGGTGATATTTCGCTCGTAAAACCCTGTTAAACTGATCATTCGAAAGGTCTCTGTTACTGTATCGAACTATCACTGCATAAGGTGGACAACTGACAGCGATCATTCCGCACAGCAAATGGCTGTTGTAGACAAAGAATAATAGTCGTCCGTATTATCAGTAACGTTGACGGTTGACAGATCTTTGAATCACTATCCAGACCTGTCTCTTCCTTCAAGTGGGCCATTTTATTTAAGAATGACGAAGAAATCGCAAGCTTAAAAGTGTTAAATCGAATATAGATGGTGTTTCAAGTGTGAACGCCTGCCATTTTCAACCACTCCATGTGTTGAAGATGTTCAGTACCAGGATTATAAAAGCGGACATAGAATTTCGACGGGACCGCGACTGGCTCGCGATCTGGTCGAAATTCTCTGTCCGCCGCATTTCTTCCCATTTCACAATTTACGTACCCAATGCAAGCGATGTAAATTTTACGGTTTTTTATGTTTTTTATTTTCAACCTCATTTTCAGAATCAGTCTTTATTATTATTATTATTATTTATCAGGGTTTAACGAAACATTAACAGTCAAGGTCATATCGTGTCGGTGACAGTTTTACGGGTGGAGGAAGACGGAGTACCCGTAGAGAACCACTGAGCAACGACGAGCAGCTGCCAGCTCTCCAACATTGTAACTGCGTACATTAGCACAGGCAGGGTTAGATTGGTTGAAGACATGCTCACCATCGACGTGCATTACGCCTTAGTACACGGCGTCATCGTGCCCCCATGTGGACAATGAGGGTGAAGTGCCTTGCCCAAGGACACAACGCGGGAGTCCGAATAGGTCGCTCAGACGGTCACCCATCCAAGGACTAACCGGGCTCCACGTTGCTTAACTTCGGTGATATGACGAGAACCGTTTACCACCCCCCCCCCCCCCCACCCCCCACCTTTCGAAGTTTAGGAAATTTAATCTCCACAAAAACATACCTAAAAATGTGGTGCCGTACTAGGAAATTCCCAAACGTTTTGGTCGAACTCGGAGGTGACGTCATTTACAATACGTTGGGATGTTTTAAAATTTCAATATGTTGTACAGCTCCGGAAGTTAGGAGAAAGCTGGGCGGGGGGGGGGGGGGATTTAGTGCTATTTTTGCATTTTTACATCACTTCAAAATTTAGGCTATTTTGGTAATATCTCATTGAAAACTCTTCTTTTGTAATTCCAGTACCTGCATATATCAATTACAGAGTTATCACTCAACCCACACATTGTTTTCTAGTCATATAAAATAGATAATCTCCATTTTGGAATTAAAAGTTTGATACCCCGATGCCTTCGATGTTAATTTTAAGTTTCTTTGTTTACCTTCTCTTTCCAACCTCATGTTTAACATTTTCATTTCACAAATTTGAAAATACAATCACAACACACAACAGACTTGTCCGCTAAAACGGCGTTTGTCACAAAATGGCGTTGGCCGTGCTTCTTTAAATGACTTCTGGAAAATCGCTTTGTGATTTGCGTTGTATTCAAGTTTCTAGATAGAATACAGGCACTGAAAAATGTGTCGGAGAAACCACGCGTGGAATCCTTTCTGTAGCATTACGGACGAATGTGAGTGGTCCTTACGTATTTCCGCTCAGGGCGCAGGGTTTGGGGAACCAGTGGAATACAACTTAGATCCAATGAAATACTTCGAAACCAAACAACAGTGTAACGCAAGAAATTAAACCCTATAGAGGTGATATTTTCTGTAACAATCGAAATTTCATTTACTTTTGTTCGAATTAAATCATGGTAAACATAGAATACAATTCACGTAGAGTACTGTGGGGCCGCAGGAATCAACAACCCGGGTTGAAGGGTTTCCAAAGAACATCTGATTCCCAGCTGCCCACCGTACTTCACCCTCGCTGTCTATTATTACTCGATGTACTAAAATGAACCCCGAACCGCGTGCTGAATACGCTTTTCATTGTTTCACTTCTTATTTGTTTCTCTATGTCTATTTATTTATGTTTTATTATTTCATTTTTTAGAGGTAATGGAATCGAACGCTGTCTGTGCACTTCTGATAATGCGTTACTTTGTATTGTCAATAAACATTGGAGCACATTTCGCCATTTCTCAAGTGCCTTTGCTATATCACGCAGCGCGCCTGTGGACGTTTGTGAATTGCGTTTTGCTTAGAAGCTCCTAAGATTTACTTATGTTTTAAAAAATACTCTTACAAACTGAGAAAAAATGTTTGGGCTAAATTTGCATTCTTTATATGATGTACTTCTGGAAAATGCATATATTTTTATTTGTACACCTTGAAGTTTTCAGAGTAGTACCTGATACAATTCGTCGGTGATATTTCGCTCGTAAAACTCTGTTAAACTGATCATTCGAAAGGTCTCTGTTACTGTATCGAACTATCAGTGCATAAGGTGGACAACTGACAGCGATCATTCCGCACAGCAAATGGCTGTTGTAGACAAAGAATAATAGTCGTCCATATTATCAGTAACGTTGA
Source organism: Pictodentalium vernedei (assembly GCA_031216915.1). Lineage (NCBI taxonomy): Eukaryota > Metazoa > Mollusca > Scaphopoda > Dentaliida > Dentaliidae > Pictodentalium > Pictodentalium vernedei. The sequence goes on along the minus strand of CM062297.1, from coordinate 247,231,626 downwards.
CGGTTGACAGATCTTTGAATCACTATCCAGATCTGTCTCTTCTTTCAAGTGGGCCATTTTATTTAAGAATGACGAAGAAATCGCAAGCTTAAAAGTGTTAAATCGAATATAGATGGTGTTTCAAGTGTGAACGCCTGCCATTTTCAACCACACCATGTGTTGAAGATGTTCAGTACCAGGATTATATAAGCGGACATAGAATTTCGACGGGACCGCGACTGGCTCGCGATCTGGTCGAAATTCTCTGTCCGCCGCATTTCTTCCCAGTTCACAATTTACGTACCCAATGCCAGCGATGTAAATTTTACGGGTTTTTTATGCTTTTTATTTTCAACCTCATTTTCAAAATCGGCCTTTATTATTATTATTATTTATTAGGGTTTAACGAAACATTAACAGTCAAGGTCATATCGTGTCGGTGACAGTTTTACGGGTGGAGGAAGTCGGAGTATCCGTAGAGAACCACCGAGCAACGACGAGCAGCTGCCAGCTCTCCAACATTGTGACTCCGCACATTAGCACAGACAGGGTTAGATTGGTTGAAGACATGCGCACCATCGACGTGCAGTACGCCTTAGTACACGGCGTCATTGTGTCCCCATGTGGACAATGGGGGTGAAGTGCCTTGACCAAGGACTCAACGCCGGAGTCCGAATCGGTCGCTCAGACGGTCACCCAATCCAAGGACTAACCGGGTTCGACGTTGCTTAACTTCGGTGATATGACGAGAACCGGTTACCACCCCCACCCCCCCCCCCCCACCCACCCTTTCGAAGTTTTGGAAATTTAATCTCCACAAAAACATACCTAAAAATGTGGTGCCGTACTAGGAAATTCCCAAACGTTGTGGTCGAACTCGGAGGTGACCTCATTTACAATACGTTGGGATGTTTTAAAATTTCAATATGTTGTACAGCTCCGGAAGTTAGGAGAAAGCTGGGCGGGGGGAGTGGGGGGGATTTAGTGCTATTTTTGCATTTTTACATCACTTCAAAATTTAGGCTATTTTGGTAATATCTCATTAAAAACTCTTCTTTTGTATTCCCAGTACCCACATCTATCAATTGCAGAGTTATCACTCAACCCACACATTATCACTCAACCCACACATTGTTTTCTAGTCATATAAAATAGTTTATCTCCGTTTTGGAATTAAAAGTTTGATACCCCGATGCCTTCGATGTTAATTTTAAGTTTATTTGTTTACCTACTTTTTCCAACCTCATGTTTAACATTTTCGTTTCACAAATTTGAAAATACAATCACAACACACAACAGATTTAGCCGCTGAAATTGCGTTGATCGTGTTTCGTTGAATGTTTTCTGAACCAGGATTACTAAAGCAGACAGAGAATTTCGACCGGATCGCAACTGCCTCGCGATCTGGTCGAAATTCTCTATCCGCCGCATTCCTCCCCAGAACATCGTGAAATCTCACCTCTGAAAAAAGACATACGAGAGTTAAGCATTGACTCTCACATGCTATTTTCGTTTGTGTTTCTTGATTTGGTTTTGATTTCTCAATATTTTATTTATGGAATGTTGACGCACAGGTGTAAGTGTGTCGCGACAGAGTCACAATCGGAACGAGAAAACGTCAGGTTTTGTGATCACAAGACTATTCTTGTCGTTCTTTTTATTTCTAAAAAGGATGATAAGGTCCCACAAAATAAATCTTATGTTTCTCATGCCATTTTACTATAAAATTGAATGTGGGCGGACGGTATTTTATTTTATTTTTGTAATTATTTACTTGCCATCAAAAGTTCATGTTCTTGGTTTGTTTTATGTTTTATAATCTGCAGAATAACATGGGTGGTGGTGTAATGCTTTAGCAAAGCCTTGTTGGACTCAGGGGACAAATTTATCAATTTTATTAACTTGGGTTAAATATCAGACATAAACCATTTAATTTTTATTTTTTTAAAGTTTTGCATTGGTTATGAAAAGAGAGCATGCGACAGCCAACAGGACGGTGCGGGAGGGCCCGAGAAGCAGATTTCAACTTGTTTGGTCAAAAGTTAAGATGATGGCGGCTTTTGTAGTTTTCAGTAACCCGTTATTGCAGGAATTAAAGTATAATTTTACGTTATTAAACAACTGTTTTATTTCCTGAATGTATGACATGACGATTTACGTACACAAGCTCAACACTGAGTCAATAACAAAATTTTACACATAACAACCTACACAGGATAAGTCACACGTAATATATACTCTAACATTAAATGTAAATAAAACAAAATTAATAATTATATTTTTTCTCCTCATTTATTCTGCTTTTTCGATGACTTTATGTTGAGATTGACAGACAGACAAACAACACGTTTACGGAATGCTAGATGTCCACACTCTCTTACGCAATGACAATGTTGTTTGTACCAGATTTGGACCTTTGGTTTCAAGAAAATGAAACTGGGTTAACGATTTGTATGTCCTTTGAACATACAGGTGTTTCATACATAAATAAAATACCTGTATATCGGATATCTATGGTTTTTGTGTGAATACAATATTTCACGAGTGACTAGCAGGAGAAAAGTTATTTTTCAACGTGACCAATGCATGGGACCAATACTATAGAACGTTTACAATTGTATTTTCTGGAATTATATTTTCTGGTCATGACTTTAAATGGGTTGGAATGAACCATTAGCATCTTTAAAGATCTGGCAATTTGTCAAAATGCCATATATTTTAAAATGCTAATGTTTCATTCTAGTCAGTTATATTAATAAGTAGATAATACAATTCTAGAAAATACGACTGTAAACGTTTTTTTTTTTTTTTGTTTGTTTTGGCTCCAGAGGTCGCAAATTGACAATTTATATTTCACCCGCTAGTCCCGAATGAAATCATTATGGTAACCGCTCAAAAAACAAGATATTATGTTTTATTATGTGCGTTGCCCATTCTAAAAACAAATCTTGACGTTTTAATCTCAAATTAATGCAAAGTAATTACTTCAAAAGAGAATGAATGAACGAAATGTCTCAGCGCGCCGAAGGCGCACAGGGATGAGGTTGGATTTAAAATCCCTTGCGACCCGAATAACTTTATTTGCTTATGAATCCACGAGAGTCGGGAGCGAGGGCCAGTAATCTTATTTGGTTTGAGTCTACGCACTGTCAGTAGGGTGTTGCGGGCAGACTCCCGAGAACTCCGAATTGGAAGGTGACTCGGAATTGTGCATAACTACCAGAATTCTGCTCTGTATTGTACTTAGAAACGTGGGAATATTGATGGTAATACTGAAATCGCAGTTGACGGTTCTTTTAGAAAGAAGAAAAAGAAATCCAAACAGTCGTTGGGAGAAGCCCCTGTATATTTATCCATAAGTGTTATAAAAAAGGAAAAAATCCACCAATATGGTGTTTTTAAAAGCTGGGAGTGATCCATCAGCCTATAAGGGAGAGTTGATGCTGAGCCTTGGCCATCTGGTCATCAGGGAGAACAGATGATGGCGAGATGGGAGAAAAAAAACACACTCACAGACATACACCCAAAAGTCCTTAAAAGGGCTGCTATAGCTTTATTCATATGTTTATTTATTTAAAATGTACACTGGTACCAGTTAGGCAAACTTGTTTTAATCATTGCTTGGTGTTTGGTGTCCTGTGCATGTTAACAAATAGCTTGTTCCAATCCCTTCTGCGCTTCGTGTGGTTCAAGAAAATTTGAGAATGTTCAGTTAAGTAAAAGGTAGAGAGAGATAGAAATTCACTATTGTATATTGTAACTGCTGTATGATTGTTGCTATTGATGAGGTGAGGGGTGGGTTCCTTCGTAGCCGACTCCCCACACGAAGAGTTGCGAGGCAGTCCTCACAGACTCAATCCTAAAGTTCTCAATGAGCACAGAGGCAATCCTTACTGACTCCATTCACTTTAATTCTAATGTGTAGTTTAATTTTCTGTGACTTATTTTGTTTTTCTGTTAAGGGTTCGGTGCTTGTTTAGCTCTACCATTAATTCATTATCTTGAAGGCTGTTAAGGGTTTTGTTTTGTGGGTCTTTTAATCGCGTTTCAATAGTTTCTATTTTTCGCTAGCGCATGTCCACATGGGCTTGCATAGTGCCACGCACATGGCATGATTTTGAACCCTCTGTAGTTCCTGAATGTTGGTTTTGCTCAGGTCACTTGTTATTATGGCACCATATTCTAGTGTCGAGCGTATAAAGGATTTGTAAAGCTTGAGAAGCACGTCTTTATTTTCTCTCCGTTTTTTAACCTCCGATCGTCTTCAGAAAATTGACGTTTAGTAACTCTAACCGTAATGGAGTTTACTTGACTGTTCAGACTGAGGTTTCTATCCTGTACAGATTCCCCCCCCCCCCCAAAAAAAAAAAAATGGCCTCGTTGCTTGCTTCTAATTTGTGATCGTATAACTGGAGATCAATATTGGGGACTGGGTTTTTCCTTTGCTTCTTAAAGAACGTGACTCTTTGAGTTTTGGCGACATTGAGCTTGATGCGCCACAGGGCGCACCAGCCCTCAAGATCGCGAATGGTATCCTGTAGGTGATATTTAATTATGTTTCGGACCTCCTCATGCCTTTGCCATCTGAGAACTGCAATAGTTCAACCTAGTTTTTCCCTTCTTTTTCTATGTCATTCGCATATGTTATGAAAAGAAGCACACAGAACCCATCCATGCGGTGTGATCGCTTCGAGTATTACTTCCTCTGACACCTCGCGGTTAACCCTCACCTTGATTTTTCAGTCAGTTAGAAATGATCATATGATACTCAGAATTTTAGTGGATGATCCCATTTTCGGTAGTTTATATCTCATGCTATTGGCCCATATCGCGTCGAACGCTTTTTCTGCATCCAAGAAAAGAGCTGTCCTTATTTCGTTTTGACTAAACATTGTTTTCATATAATCGACCAGTCTATATATATACGTGTTCGATGCCAACTTTCTGACTCCTATTTGATCTTTGTCAGTTGTTGAAAAAGTTGATTGATTCGAGTTAGCTGCGGAGCCTCGCAGTAAGAATACGCTCAAATATTTTTCCAACACAGCTATGCAAGCTAATTGGGCGGTAGTTGGAAAGCGGTAGTTTCAAAAGCCACAAACGTTTCAGTTTAATATCCATCAGCCGATAGCAAATCAACCGCTTTTATTAGTCATCCGCGAAACAAAATAGTTCCTTCGGCTTTTCACAGAAATCTACCGTGACACAAACGTTAATGGATATTAATTTAATACCACAAAAAACAACGAAAACAACTTTTCACCACGAAATAGAAAACATCTCTCACATTCATGACGTTTTAGCTAGATTATGTCGTGTTCGGTTGAAACTATTTTCACTGTGATCCGCCGGTTGTGCCTGCAGTGAATAATACAACTTTTAAATAACGTAATCATATGGCCTGTGCCAGTCAAGATGAACTACACTGCAAAAATATATGTTCTCTTTAGAACCAAAACTGGTTCTAATCTTGTCCCTGAGATGGAACCAGCTCTGTTTAAACAGTATTTATTTCAAATCAAATAAATTTATCAAGATTAGCATTCAATTTTAACAGAATATTACATGAACTGAAGTAGATTCAGCACTAAACATGGAGCTTATTCAACGCAGTCGCCAAACATTTTGAAACAAAGGAGATATGAACAATTGGCATATCGAACCAGTTTTGTTCATATCTCCTTTGCTTAATAATGATTTGAGACAACTTCGTATAAGCTCTAAACTTACGGCTGAAACCCCCTCAATTTATGTTTAGTTCTGTTAATATTTAATGTTAATCTTTATAAATGTATTTGATTTGAAATAAATACAGTTGAAACAGAACTGGTTCCATCTCAGGGACAAGATTAGAACCAGTTTGGTTCTAAAGAGAACCTACATTTTTTTCAGTGTATACTTCGTCTGCACTTACCACGTCGATCAATTTTACGAATGGAGGAAGTTGGAGAAACCATAGAGAACCACTGAGACATGTCATGTAACTATTGGACTCTCCAGTTTACTAGCGCGGCACAAGCAGTGCTAGCATTGGTCAAAGGCAAGTGCAGTGAAAGCGGGGTGGGATGTGGGGTGGGGTTTGAGGTTAAAATTATCTTAGAGTGTAGGGTGGAGTGTCATTCCATTCGACGTAAAACAATAAAAACCTTTTCAGAGATCTCAATTAAAAAGAATGATGTGGTCTTGTGTATGAGATCTGATAAAACAAAACAATACTCACACGAATACGTGATATTATCGGCAAAATTGACATCTCCCTTTCAAAAACAGGCCCCCATTTCAATTGCCTATAGAAAAATTTCCCCAAGATTGATTTTGGATATGTTATTCCAGAGCTTCCAGCGTTTTCCCGTTTTCATCAAAATCGTTTTTTTTAACCAATTTCTTCTGGGTAAAATTGTTCAACGACTGCACTACGTCTTGTTTACTACATACTTCCTGACAACCACTATAAAAATTGAGTTGACAAGTAGTTCAGAATCTCTGAATCAGGAAACAAGACTGATTTAATATTACAGATTATGAAATGTTTTGGCATCGTGAGGCGACTTTCGGTCACCAGAAGCTGGTTCATTTGATATTTGATATTGATATTCTCCCTTTGTATTTGAAAATAGCAGGCCAACGCTAATCACAAAAACGTCATTATTTTTTTCTCTATTTCTGCCCTAATATTAGCTTAGCCCTGTTACCCAACACAGAAGATATCAACATTTATTATTTTAAGTATCATTTTTTTTAATTTTTCAAAAAAATTCAACAAAACCATATCATGTGACCCCCTCATTGGAATGAACTCGACGAGCTCATTCCAAAGAGGGGTCACATGATATGGGTTTGTTGAAATGTTTTGACAAATAATATTTTTCCAGCTGCTGAATTTGCATATTACGTGGGCGGATGTGGCCGATTCGTTGGGTAAAGGGTTAAGACCTCAACTGGAACAAACTCTTACAAATGAGATGTCATGGGCTATGATTGTTTAACATGAAAGTTTTCAGCTGCTCTTATTTTTTCTTTGTAAGTGTTTTCAGCTATTCCAGTTGGGTGGAGAGTTATCCTCCTGAAATAAATAAATTATTGAATGGTTTTTGAAGAGGAAAGTTTTTAGATGCTCATATTTTTTCTTTGTGTCTTCTGCTATTCCAGATGGGTGAAGAGTTATCCTTCTTCCGTAATAAGTAAATTATTGAATGTTATCATGCCTCAAACTAAAACGACTATGACAAAATAACATTGCAACTTGATTTGAGGATGCCCTTTTTTGACATCTAGACATACGGTGGCTATCGATTCTACCACCTTCTTTACTAGATTAATGCTCTTCCTCCCGTTCTTTATCCAAATCCAAATTTCGTTTTTAACTTTGAGATTTGAATGTACATGTATGCGTGTGGGGTTAGAATTATTGAGTGGGGTTTGGCTGTGGAATATCAGTTGTTTACGGTTCTCAGGGAATCTGTGGTATTATACAGGAAGAGAGACATAGCATGAGCTTGATCTACGCCTTTTCCTTACCAGGAAGCACAGAATCGAGCTCTTATTTCGTCGGCTGTTTGCCGTTCGTATGGCTCTTCTGTCTTTTTCCGTGACTTCTAACATTAAGGTTCGAAATATTGATGCACCTACAGAAACAATGATGGGATTAGTTTAATTGATATGGAATAAATGGATTCTACAGGTAGAGTATAATATCCTGGAGAGACTACAGTCTCGACTTTTTGTAACAATATCCATTTATCTCACAGACAGTGCTCAGAGGAAAGAACATCTACAGTGATCAATGCGAGTTTATTCATTAACTGGATTTACAATCGCCGCCTTAGGAAACACATACATCAGGGAATTGTCTGCACATGAATTACATCTTTTATCAGACCCAGGCTATATTGTCAAGCCTTTGTTGTTTGTTGTATGTTCATGACATTAATTAGATTTCTTGTAACAAAATCATTTTCTGTGCTAGCAGCGTTCTTGCATATATACTATTCAAAAAAAGTAGGGGATATCCATGCTGATGTTGATATTTTCGGAAAATGGTATTGGATACGCGTGATTGGACACATGAATATGTTACCAAGTTTAGTATGGATCATGTTTGTCACCGGCCCACGAAACCTCATGCAGGTTTTTCGCACGAGCGCCGCGTTAATGTCTACGGGGTACGTTTTGAAATTTTCATTTGTACTGGACGGGCCTTTTCGGAGGTCTCATCGTTCTTTTCTTGGTATAAACTCGTTCATCAATAGTTTTGGGTCGAAACGTAACTTTTGAGGTATGCGAAGACTGACACGCGAAGAACGTTTACGTGCCGTTGGCATGGTGGAAGCTGGCAACAGACATACTGCAGTGGCTCAAATTCTCAACGTTACGATTAGCAGGTTGTGGTCACGCTACCGTCAGACAGGCAATGTTGATGACAGATGTCGGTCAGGTCGTCCAAGGGAGACAACTGCTAACCGGAATCGTTTCATCCGAACCACAGCATTACGTAACAGATATCAAGGTGCCTCAGAAATTGGACAGCAACTGCACCGAGCGACAAAAGTGCGAGTCAGTGGTCAAACTATCCGAAATCACGAAACACATCTGGAATTTTTACGCTCGACGACCTCGAATAATTCCACGTTTGACTGAACGTCACATCGCAGAAAGGCGTAATTGATGTGGAGCACGACAGCGCTGGGACAATCGTCGGTGGAGCAACGTCATATTTTCCGATAAATCGAGGTTCACTATCGACTTCCACGACAGGCAAACAGAGTGTGGTGGCGGCGGAACGAACGATACAATGGCGTAACCGTTAGGCAGCACGATCGTTTTGGTGGTGGATCGGCTCTGGTGTGGGGAGGCATAACCATGACAAGCAGAACAGCTTTACGTGTCATCTCAGGACAGTACTACCGTGACAACATGTTAGCAGCTCATGTGGTGCCATTTGCGCGACGTCACGGCCGTCGATTCATTTTCAAAGATGACAATTCAGGAGCACACAGGGCCTGTGTCGCTACAGAGTTCCTCCAGGAGCAGAACATCACTGCACTGCCTTGGCCAGCACTAAGTACAGTCCTTTCACCAACCGAGCACGTCTGGGATATGCTTGGCAGGCGCGTACGACAACGCCAACAGCCCCTACCAATGTCCAGGAACTCACCTTTATCAAATATGCCCTACTTTTTTTAATAGTATGTTATCACTTTCTGGACCAATTACGCAGGTTATTTAGGATTACCCTCCCACCGACAACTTTCTGGACTCGCCATTCTTAAATAGTACGTTGGAATGAATATTTAGCCGATTTATGTATGTATGTAACATATAGTACGGCCGCCGTGGAGGGTCACTTTTCACGGGTGGACTATATTTCCGCGTCCGCAATATTACATTCCAAGCACTAATTATAAGAACAATCATCAAAATTTTAGTTAATAAAGTACCGGCTACAACTCGGCTCTTCATTAATTAAAATGTTGCTGATTTTTATTACGTGGTAAACGCATGCGTGGACATCACTGTCCAAGCGTGGATTACGACCAATCCAAGGCGACTGAACTGCAGAACCCCCCGTTAATGTGGAATGCCCCCACACACACTCCACACACACCACTTTTTAGCTGTTTCCTGGCTCCTGTTCGTTACGATTTGAAGGAAGTGATCGACTTGTAAGGATAAAAGATGGCAAAGCTCTCAGGCCACCAGACAAATTCGATAAGGAATCCGACGATGTTAAGGCTGTTTGTTCACCCACTTCAGGTGGAGTTTGCGTCAGTCTAATATGACATCCCTTTCGTTACTCACAAATATATAGAGATATTCTTTCGTGCTGCAGTTATGGATATTTGAATCAATACACATTAAATACGCCTAGAAAAAATGAAGATGTTAACCCCTTAAATTTCCGGATTATCAACATGATACGTCATAATTCCAGTAAGTAGGATGTCTACTAAATGAAGGTATGAGTAGAGCAAATAATATTTTCAAAGTGCAGCCCTAAAAATGAATAATGAATATGGACTCTTCCAAGTGCTCCAATTGAACTGAATAGCCTGGTGAAACTAAGAGACATGGTCATAAAACTGCACTTGTGATGAGTCTTCAATATTCCGTTTTCGAGTAAAGGGTAAATAACAAAAAAAAGAGACAGAAATCATGTAATATCTTACCTCCTACAAGAATCTGGGAATTTCATTGGTTCAAAGACGTCACATGCAGACTGCATATAAAACCATATACTCCCTGTCAACATCAATATACGCTGGCAGCTATGGGTAATCTCCCCTTTGTTCATTGATTATTCAAAATGGCGGCAGCCGATAAACGCTTCAAGTTGAAAGATTGAGTGTTGGAAGCCCATATTTGGTCTGAAGTGCAGGTTAGGCAACTTAAAGGCTTCATATTCTGTGGATGTGTGTCAAGTTACCTTCGAAATGAAACTGTTTGGTATGTATGAATTTGCCTTGTTACAATTTATGGGAGAGTGCCTGTAAAGTCTCCCATAAATTGTAACAAGGCAAAGACGCGTGAACGCATTGTGAGAATTCTCTCATTTAATTTTGATCGCTGTTGTTATTAGTTCTGTGCATCGATGCAGCAGTCGGTAAGATATATTCGTTACACAGTTTGTTGGTGGCCTAATATGGTATATATGGTGTCAGTTAATTTCATATTGGACGAGAGCGAAGCTCGTCCAATATGAAATTAACTGACACCATATATACCATATTAGGCAACCAACAAACTGTGTAACTAATAATATGCAACGACCCAAGGTGACTTTGTCGCCTATAAATGCGTGCACGCATTGCAACAATAACTGGATATCCATCATACATTAGGTCGTGACTTATCTCCATGTTAGGAACGTAACCCCTCCCTCCCCCGAACCATCCCTCACTCCTTCATAAAAATAGATCAACGAATATAATTTGGGACGCACAACGCTTAACTATCCACCAGATCAGTTTTGTTGGCAAGAAGGTCGAAACTGCCACGATACCTACACTAGAGCTTGGTGTCCTCGTCATCCACTTCCCTTTCCACTTCTGGAAACTTAAATTGGAATGTAAATGCTGGCATTAATTACAGGCTCCTTTCAACGGTTTACTGTGGTTACACAGTTCGGTGTTAACCTGTCAATGGTTTTATGACAAGTGATCGAAGTAATCTTCGTTCATTTGTTTAACTGAAAATGAATTATTTTCCCCAATACAAGAGGTATGAAACACGTCACTGGCTGTTTGTATTAAAATCGACTTGACAGGAAATATCGACATATTAATGGAAGCGTGCTCAATGTAACAAACAGGAGCGCCAAAGTCAATCCAGTTTTAGCAAGTCTCTCTCTGGTTTCTGACAAGGCAGGGTTCAGGGATCGTAGCAGAGGGCTATATTTGATTTGGTGCCTTTATTCATTTATGACATATTGAATAATGTATTTTGACTTTCCAGGTCATTTGAATAATTAATTCTCCCACTCCACAGGAAGACCTACAAAAGTAGAGATCCGATACACCTCTCTTGAACCCTTTACCCAACGTAACGGTCAAAACCGGCCAGCGCTATTCTTAAAAATCGCCAATTAATTTTCATTATTTTTTCAATTTTTTGTCTCAAAAACATAGGCTATGGCCCCTCATTGGAACGAGCTCGTTCCAATGAGGGTTATAACCTATCTTTTTGAGACAAAAAATGAACAAAATTAGTTATTCAAGAAAATTTTTTTGCAAGTGTCGTCTGCTTTTCATATTAGGTAAAGGGTTAAATACATGGGCATTCAAAAGTCAAAGCCTTGCACGATCTATATTGTCTGTTGAATGCACATGCTCAGTATAAAAGAAATATGGTAGTAAGTAATCTTTACCTAATTCACACGAACCTTTCCCATCACAGAATCACCATGACATAGCTCGTTATGGAAAATCTCGTTCACAACACGTCTAATACGGGAATGACGTCAGGAGTCGACGTCGACGTGATAACGTTGTGAGTAATTTGGTTTCGGAAGTGCAATTAAAATTATCGTCCCTTCTTTATCTGTCTACCTAATACAGGTTGCAGACGACATTTTCAGAAACATTTCCTGAATAACAACATATTTTCTTTTTTGGTCTGAAAAACATAGCTTATGACCCTCAATGGAACGAGCTCGTTCCAATGAGGAGTCATACGCTATTTTATCGATGCAAAAATTATAAAATTAACGTGGCCAATTTGCGAACGGCGATGGCCAGTGTAGTCGTCACGTTAGGTAAAAGGTTAAGTTATACATAAAGTGATCAAACGAATTTCAAATTTGTCACGATTTGACATGAACTTCCTGAATCTCATTCAGTGATATCGATCTGGGCCTCTGGAAACCTCGTCCCAGATCGATTTTAGCGAACTCGGTAAAGAAATGTCATAATACCCTATTTCTCCCACCAATAAGCTGGGAAAGATATGCCTGTCTCACCCCACCCACGTGACCAACGGATTTGCATATTTAATTGGTACCGGAATTATTTAATCATCGCACATCACGTCTGCACATGTATAAACAAACAAAATGGAAGGCCGTTTTGCTTCCGTAAATACGACTGACTTTATAGACGTAAATCGAAACCAGAAGACTCAAAAGAAAAAATTCAGGATACCTCAAATTGCTCTATCAGTTTATCGGAGAGAAATATCCATGTGATATCATTGCTCCCAGTCAAACTGGAGTACAAGTCTGGAAATGAGGTGTGCAGACATAGGTGGTTGCACTGCAGCGCTGGGTGATATCTTTTAACCCTTTACCCAACGAATTGCCCGCATCCGCCCGCGTAATATGCAAATACAGCTGCTGAAAAAATATTATTTTTCGAAAGATTTCAGCAAAACCATATCATGTGACCCCTCTTTGGAACGAGCTCGTCGAGCTCGTTCCAAAGAGGGGTCCCATGATATGGTTTTGTTGAAATTTATTTTTAAAAATTTAAAAAAAATTGTATTTAAAATAATGAATTTTGAAATCGTCTGCGTTGGGTAAAGGGTTATGAACCCTTCTGAAAATTTTCACTAGTCCTGAAACGGAAAAAGCATCATTTATAATGTGTCTGGGTCAGAAAATTTACCGGATTGATGTCAGAGTCGAAATTTTGAGGCCATGTCAATTTTAGAGAAGGAAATTTGAAACTCAAATTTCCAGTTGGAAATAAAAGATCAAAATTTCTCATCATTAGTTGGAATTTTAATATTTTTCATGAACAATGTTAATTTATTGAATTTCCAATTATTTGATTTTTGACCTCGGAATTTCCAACTATTGAAAAAAAATACTCCTAGCTGGAGGGGGGGGGGGTGAGACACACCCCCCCCCCCTCCCTGTCGCCACATCCCTGATAGTCATAGACATTTGTCTGTCTGGAAATCTAAAAGCCCATAAACCGAGAATGCAGTACCCACTTGCCTATTCTCCTACTATCTACAGAGGAACTCTACTAACAACAAGCTTAAGACGAATGTATTAACCCTTTACCTAACATAAAAAGCAGACGACACTTGCAAAAAAAATTCTTGAATAAATAATTTTTTTCATTTTTTGTCTCAAAAACATAGGTTATGACCACTCGTTGGAACGAGCTCGACGAACTCGTTCCAACGAGTGGTCATAACCTATGTTTTTGAGACAAAGAATGAAAAAATAATGAAAATTAATTGGCGATTTTTTTTTAAAATAGCATTGGCCGGTTTTGGCCGTTACGTTGGGTAAAGGGTTAAAGCGTAAATTACGATTCATACCTCTCCCATGCACTGAACTAAAAAATGAATAATAAATAATAGAATTATTTTACTTGTGTGACGAGATAATTTTTTGCATAAATGAATCAAGAAAAGGGATATAACTCTGCCGCTAGCCGTGGATATGTTCCAACAGACAGTGTATGTTATATACACAGCTTGCACGTGACATCTTCAATCCATTAAAATTATCAGACATTTATTGAAGGAAAGATTTAGTAAGATATGATAATATTCAGATTCGCGTTTTTCAGCTACAAGCGATCTTTGATGCCCCGCTTGTAGCTTGTAGCTGTTAAAATAGAATACGACGAGGGTGGAGTACGGGAGACAGGAATCAACGACGCGAATTGGAGTTTCTCAAGTGTTGCACGAGCGACGTAGACGCGAATGAAATATAGGAAAACATCCAACAATAGCTGTTGACTTCTGCCCATCTACCTGAGTACTGTTGTGTATTTATACCACGTTTACACTTGAATTAATTGAATGAAGCATAGACTTTTAAAGACAAATATCACCTTCGGTAGGCTGTTTACTGGCTCTTGCGTGACACTGTTTCGAGTCGAAGCATTTCATTCACGTCATAACGTCAGCTTGACACCTCATGATCAATCACGTGTGCTGGATTCCACGCGTAGTTTGTCTCGCACATTTCTCAATGCCTGTATGTGACGTTGGATATACACAACAATCGTGGTATAAAATGAGTTGACGTGAAGAAGAGAGGTTAATATTCATGGAGATGTATCGAGGGTGTGGAAACCTGATTTGTCCCGACTGTACTGAGCCGAGCCCCAACTGTTAAAATATATGATCCAACGAGCATTTGCTCGATCGAGTGACTCCTTGAACGACTCGAAGACTCATTTCAGATAAAATGGATTCCATAGCCACAGGCGTTTTCGAAAAAGGGATTCCAAAATGGGATTCCAAAAAAGGGATTCCACAAATGGGATTCTGTTTCCATCTTGTCTCCAAAGCTCCAAGTCCACTACAGGTCTATGGTCTATCTGTCCTATCATTAGCTTCTACAACAATTAGGTGGACTGAACGTAATCAACGCTTGAGCAGTGAGCGAGTCCACGCATGGGTTTGCCAGGTAATAAAAAATCATCAACAGCAAAATTTAATTAATGAAGCACCGGGTTATCCCCGTTGCTTCATTAATTAAAATTTTGACTATTATTCCTATAATTAGTGTTGGGAATCTAATATTATTGAAATACTGCCCACCCTGGCAAACTGACCAGTCCACGGTAGACATATTCTGTCAGCGATCATACATGCATTGACACTTTCCGACCTTGACTTTCGCAGTCCGTTAAAGATCAATCAAAAGGAAACCGAGGCGCACTCAAACACACTTGCGCATTCTCGGTCATGTAAAGATATGGGTCAAGTATTATTACAATCGACCTGTCTATGAAAAAAAATCACAGACCAACAGCAGCTGTAGACTTTCTCAGGTAAGTATTATATTCAAATAGGTAAGGTGATATCCTTAAAACATTGAATGAATTAAACCTTAGTTTGCTCTGAATAGAAATTGACGTGAAACGTCAAATTGCTTTGCTCTTTTCGTTTTTCGAGTGTATATGGTTGTCATTATTATTTTCCCATCGACGTATTTTGCTCTGTTTTCAAATCTTTCAGATGAAGTACGCATTAATCGAATTGATAAAATGCATCAAACAAAGGAGCAATCATTATCCCCGTGCAGCATACTTTGTGAATCAAATAAGATTACTAACAGAATAGCGATCGCTTAAACTGAATAGTTTTGTTCAGACGCTTCGATTGTTTAAAATCTGGGAAAACGTGGACATGAAAAACGCTTTCCTCTATTTGACGATATGTATTTTGGAAATGTAGAATTTCTATTGAATTACATTACCAGTTTTAAACAGTAGAAATCGTAGATGGGTTCAAATTGCGATTGGTCCTGCAACATCAGATGAGTACGGGTAGATAAGGGGGTCGCATCCCTGACTTATCTCGTCACAAAAATCGACTTTCGATAAAGATATCTCCCTGAAATTATTCGACGGGCGAGGAAGGTCCAAATAAGAAGCATGTAATTGTTGCGAAAACATCTATGAGATAAGAAAATAATAAAGTTAAGTTTCTGTCGTTACTTTTAATAAACGAAAACAACAGACAGCTCTCGAAGCTGTCTGTTGTTTTTGTTTATTAAAAGTTATAAAAGGAAACCTGGCTTTTTATGGCAAGCTAATTAGAAGCAACTAAGTAATTGTCCAGTTTGTCTCTTTGTTTAGCGAATGTATTTATACAGGTTGCAAGTTTATATTCTAACCAGGAATAAAATTAGCAAATCCTACAGCCTAGACTTTTATATTCATGTGAAGGAGAGTGTCCGCATAATATGGTACGATGTGCGAACTGTTGATATAATGAACAGAAAAAAGTTACATAACAACAAATGATGGTGAAAGCCAGGCTTGGCAATTTCAGGAGAGCGATTTTTTAGCTCTCCATACTGCCCTCCTGAAAGAATTAAGGAGAGCGAAAAATTGCCCTCCTAAATATTTTGGTCTGGGATGATTGAGATTACATGTATTATGGTCACATTAAATTTTTGTTGTAAAGCAAAAATGTAATTTAACTTCGAAGTCACATAACATCACGTAATTTCATTTTGAAAGTGGTTTTGTGGTAAAAGGTAATGGCTGCAACCATACCCAAACACGGTTGCAATCATTTGAAGCAAAATGGGTCACAGCAATATTTTTTTTTCTGTCAGTTTCAAGTTCAACAACTGACATCACAGTTTGAGGGGTAGTTATTCAAGGAATATTGACACTATAATATACTACCATTACTACTATCCTGTCACTTGCACTAGGATGTGGCTGTAGATTCAAGCAGACCTGTTGTCCAAGAAAGTCATACGCCTACCACTACCACCTTCAACCCCGCTTGGGGGGTTGAAGGTGGTAGTGGTAGGCGTATGACTTTCTTGGACAACAGGTCTGGGTACACACACAGGTCTTGTCAAGTGTGTGTTCGGTTGTTGAGTGAGACATCTAGATGTCTAAGAGATTTCGCTTTACCTTAGTAAAGTTAATAAAATCACTGATGTAGTCTGTTGGTTTCAGTTTCAATGAGTTTGTTCAACTGGATACTTAAAATGCTGTGTAAAGCAAATTGCTCTCCTAAGCTGATTGAGGAGAGCGATTTTTTGCCCTCCTGCATTTTTCAGAATGCCAGGCCTGGAAAGCGCAGTTTTCCTATCTTTAAATGGGTTGTAAGAGAGAATAATAGTCAAAAGATCAAACTGATTTGGGAAAAATTGTTAAAAGCCAGCGTCTGATTTTTTACCCTACTCTACAAGGAAATGACTGAAGTTTGTGAAATCATGCGCACGTCGATGATACAACATCGCTAACATTTTCGAAATTTCAATTTGTATATGAAATTACCATACCCTTTGTGTTAAATTTACTGACAACTTTAAAAAATGTGGCCCACCTTGATGCATCTCCTGGTAACTTTTCTTGGCCCAGTCCGCCCCTGTTGCTATATTCGTGATACCTACAATTCTAGCAATCACCTATTCAACAATGATACACTTCACGACAGAAGAAGATACCATGACGAAAACAGCCGCTCCACGTGTACATGTATCTATGAGGTAGGTATGTCTTCTAACATTTATTGGTCAACTGAGGCTGAACAAGATTCAATGAGATGAATTTTCTGAATAAACAGAACGGAACGGTTCATTTGTATTTAGCAAAATCAGATTTCAGTATTTCTAATCCCAATGAGGAAGACCACACTGTCCATTTTCCTTTCAACGGAGGATAAAATGAAAAGACGCGTAGAAAGGCACACATGCAGTTCAGTTGCCATAGAATGGGCGTAATCCACACATGGGAAGTTATTTCTACGCATGCTTTTACCAGGTAATAAAAATCATTATCAGTAAAATTTTAATTGATGGAGCACCCAGTGCTTCATTAATTAAATTGTTGCTGATTATTCCTATAATTAGTATTTGGAATCTAATATTATTCGTCCGTGGAAATATTGCCGACCCGTGGAAAGTGGCCAGTCCACGTCGGCCGTACTGTGCATGCAAGGACACGGGATTATTTATAGGTTGAAATATTTATTTATTTATTTATTTATTTATTTATTTATTTATTTATTTATTTATTTATTTATTTATTTATTTATTTTTATTTGTTAATCCATCCACCCTTGTTCAACGTGAATTCCGTACTCCCTGGTAATTCCATCACAATAAGTAATAAGTCAAGTTTGACCATGTATCCACACGCTGATTCTCCAGACCAGGCATCAGTTACCTGGTCATATTTTACTAATAGCACCAAATGTTTCCCTCACATGGACAAGTAAATCCCCACTTCCACCAGGGTACCATGCTATGAATATTTTGTAAAAATCGACTGGACCTGGGGTACTTAACTCTTATTACTCTCAATCCTATCGAGCCCATCTCTTAAACTCCCGCACTTTTTAACTCCTACGTTGGGATCTGAATAAAACAAAAACTGCACAAGCTGAGCACAACAGGCTGCCACACCTAAATGGGTGCATAAATGTTTAGAAATCTGAAGGTCAAGGCTTTCATAAATTTCTATTTCGGGTTGGATTTTAATCCCAGACCCTGGGGGACAAGTGAAGAGGGAGCTTAGTCGAGAATTGAGTTCTTCGCTTGGATGTTAGATTTCCGCACTGGCTAGTCTCTGCTCAACTCAAACGTTGTGGTATTTTGGAACCAGTCATGCACGTACAAGATAATTTGCAGTTTGAAGAGATCTTCAAATCTTATAAATACACAGAACGACACACGCGTGTGAATGGGTTAATCGGTATGGCACGAGTGCCAACGCGGAAGGATAAAACGAGTGCTAGCACGGAAGGATAAAACGAGAGACCGCAGTCCTCAAGTTTTTTCCTTCCGCGATGGCACAAATGCCATATCTAATAACCCATTCACACCCGTGTGTCGTTTTGTGTTTGTTACACCCCTTCAAGTCCATAAAAGCAATTATTACACGGACATTCAGCAATTCATTTGACAACTATCAACAAAAAGAACACATTTGTATCTCCAACCAAATTTGCGAGAGGTACCCGTGTTACTATTTTGTCTCCTGAGGTTTCAATGTGCCATTTGGCACATGGAACATATAGGAACTCGAGGACGATTTTTAGCTGCGCTACCGATTCAAATTGTAATTGCGGTGCACGATTTGCAGAAAATTCCAGTGAAATTTCGCTTCTGTTTAAAAATAGTCTGTCAAGGATTTCTGTTCTGCACAAGTGTGCGGAACGGATTTTCATTTTCCACATCGTTTAGTGTTGCTGTAGATGGAGATTTCTTAGAACTGGTTTGTAATAAATAGGAGTTTCCTGAATTTTGGGTTCGGTGTCAGAGTCCCTTTTCTGCAAGCTGAATAATCTTCTCACCGAAGGTTCATAAGCCCACATGTCGAGATGGAAGAAGTAAACACTCTAAAATTAGTTGGATTAAACGTTAACACAAACAACTAGGTTGGATGAATATGAACTTTTAAGAGGGTACTTTGGGGAGTCTTTTAACTTGGTTGATGGATAAATTCACCCTTTTTGAGTAAACAGCAGCATCTGCGTGATATTTGAAGAATAGGTTTTCATCCATGTAAACACACAAAAATTAAATTTGGTACTCATTTTAGCTAACATATGGCACTGCAACACTAAAGTTTTTCCCACAAAAGTAAATAAATAACATCACAAATAATCGTGAGGGGACTTTGTCCTTTTCTACCTAAGTGGAACAGGATGAATGTATTAATCAATTAAATGATCATTGGCTGATCACATCTGACAGAAGTACTCCGTCATAGATCTTCAATGAACGAGTATTGGCAAAGGTTAAGGGAAGAGAAAACCAAAAGTGTCGCTTTTGGGGTTGAGTTTTCGGCGCTGAAGAGATGTAAGCCTGAATGGAATGGTTCAATCCATGAAATATATATATATATATATATATATATACTCAAAGTTTGTTAAGCACCAAGTACATCCAACTACCTGTTTTACGTTTTAGTTGTAATATTGTGATGAAAAGTGTATATATTTTTCATTTAATTATATCTTTAATGATTTAAGTACAGAAATTAATATTTTGTTGTGTTTGACATTATGTTTTAGCTTTTGAATACGATAACCATGGAAAATGGATATTATTGGTAAAAGAAGAAATTTTTCAATTTGCCAAAAAGTTGACGGAGTGAACTGGTATGGGTTCAGTATCGAGTATGAGACTCATTACTATTAATTACAGCTTTACAACGCCTTCTCATGCTCCCATTCAGGTTCCTGGTGGTCCTTTGTGGGATGTTGTTCCATTCTTGGACTAGCATGGCACCAAGCTCCAGGACACTTCTTGGCTGGACTGGACAGGCTGAAATTTCAAGCTGCAACTCATTCCAGACATGTTCGATTGGATTGAGGTCAGGGGATCTTGCTGGCCAGTCCATACGCTCAATCCCCTCCCTCTGTCGGTACTCCCCGACAGCATGGGCAACATGAGGACGGGCATTATCGTCCATCAGATTGAATCTATCACCCCCTGCACCTGCATACAATATGACGTGGACACCCAGGATCTCATCAATATACCGTTGTGCAGTCAATCTACCACGTTCAAGGACACAGAGCTCTGTACATCCATCCCAGCTGATGCCGCTCCAGACCATGATTGACCTTTCACCATAGCCATCATGCTCAGCAAGGTTGGCTGCATGGAATCGCTCTCCTGGTCTTCTTCATACCCTAGAACGCCTATTTGTGTGGTCTAGGCAATACCTTGACTCGCCTGTAAAAAGGACAGGTCGCCAATCTTCTCTGGTCCATCTAACGTGGTCCATGGCCCATTCATATCGTGCTTGGTGGTGGTTCTGGGACAGCGGAATGCGAATACATGGTCTTCTCGATCGGAGACCACCTTCGTGCAATCTTGCCCGGATTGTCTGCGTCGAAACATTTACCCCTGATGCATTCTGAAGGTCACTGCGAAGCTGAGTTGCTGTGACAAAGCGGCTTCTACTGGCCTGAATGATCAAAAACCGGTCTTCAGCTGCAGATGTTGCCCTGTCTCTGCCACCACAATGTCGTCTTACTGGTATGCCATACTGCTGAAATCTTGCCCAGGCTCTGGTGATCACCGTATGGTGCACACCAAGGGCTTCACCAACCTGACGATTGGTAGCCCCTTGCTCCATCATCCCTACAGCCCGCCACATTTCTGCTTCAGACAAATGTCTTCTTAGATTTGCATTTGCCATATTCAATCATTAAATCACAAGGGTTTGTGTTGAAATGAAGATTGAATATACCCTACACATGTCATGTACATGTAGACAGTACACGAAAACATCCTGAAAATCAAGGGGTACATGCTTTCCATAACTGCCACGAAAAGTCTGCCTGTCAAGAGAGCTAATGTAAACACTAGGGACCATCTCAATACATTCCTCAATCATAACCACCAAAAATACCACAAATATGTCACAAGCAAATTTCACAATAATCTGTCAAATATTTGGTGCTTAGCAAACTTTGAGTAGTATATATTAAGATCTAATATCTCTGAATTGAATGAAAGAGTGTTGCGTATTATTCTAATCGGCGGCTTCAATGGACACAAAAGTGACACATGAGAAGGCAGTCGGGACCGCGATTAGACAACTAAAACAAATAGGAGGACGTTGTTGGATTTCCGGGGTAAGCTTGGTCTGAAAATAATGATTAGGTATGGAAGATTTAAGGGCTAATGGGCGAACGCGAGAAGATGGATATCGAGTAAAGAGATGGGGAAGACCACAGAAGAGCGAAAAGTAATGTGCTGCAAACAGGAGAATTGGGAAACTAAAGGAAGCCGGAGGAAATGACACCTTCGAAAGAACAGAAGGATAGGATCAAGCACAAAAAGTAGATAAGATTAGAAGTTTATATCACGATTGCTCTGTGTTTTCAACGTTACACGATACAATACAGACACTGGGAAATACAGTCGTTGTCGACTGGTCGTAGTCCACGCATGGGCAGTGATGTCAGTGCATGCTTTTACCAGGTGATAAAAATGCATCATCAGCAAAATTTTAATTAATGAAGCACCGGGGTTGTACCCGGTGCTTCATTAATTATTTTTTTGATGATTATTCCAGTAATTAATATTCTGAATCTAATATTATTGCATCCGTGGAAATTTTGCCCACCCGTGGAAAGTGACCAGTCCACGACGACCGTACTGTAGGTACACCTTTTGTGTGTTTACATAGATCTTCAAAGAACGAGTATTGGCAAAGGTTAAGGGAAGAGAAAACCAAAAGTGTCGCTTTTGGGGTTGATTTTTCGGCGCTGAAGAGATGTAAGCCTGAATGGAATGGTTCAATCCATGAAATATATATATGTATACTCAAAGTTTGTTAAGCACCAAGTACATCCAACTTCCTGTTTTACGTTTTAGTTGTAATATTGTAATGAAAAGTGTATATATATTTTATAATATAATATTATATAAGCGTGAAATCAAAACGCTTCCGATTGTCGTTACGCATCTGAGTAACGTTATGTCGTGAATGAAGTGCCTCGACACAAAACGGCGTCGAGCAAGAAAGTTATTTATTTATTTATTTATTGGTGTTTAAGGTCACATACTTATGCACAATGGCTAATCGTGACCGTGACAGTTTTACGGGTGGAGGAAGCCGGAGTACCCGGAGAGAACCACCGAGCAACGACGAGCATCTGTCAGCTCTCCAACATCGTAACTCTCAACTCTGCACCACGGCACAGGCAGGGTTAGATTGGTTGAAGACATGCGTATCATCGACGTGCAGTACGCCTCAGTACACAGCGTCATCGTGCCCCCATGTGAGCAAGAAAGTTAAAAGACCGCCAGTGGTAATATTTGTCTTTAAAAATATCAGCATTATTCACTTAATTCAAGTTGAATCGTGTCACAAATATAGAACATAATTATGTGCAATATCGAGGACCGAAATGAACGACCCTTCTTGGAGTTTTTCCTGTATTTCACGCGCGCTTTCGGCGACCGTGAAGTACAGGAAAAACTCAAATTCGTTGATTCCAGTTCCCCGCACTCCACCCTCTTTGTCTTCTGTCTTAGTACCTGCAGATGCGGAAAATCTGGTGGAAGGGTGGGGCGAACTAACATGCATCTTGGATAGTGCTAAAAACGATTTTCTACTCTCTCTCTCTCTCTTCTCTCTTACTTTCTTTCTCTCTCTTGAGTTAACTTCTTTTTGTGTATAATGTTTACATATTGTTACATTTTGTTCTGCCTTTTGTAATCTGTTAGTCTTTGTACAGGAGCGGAGGGTTTTCTAAGTGGTAAGCACTTGTCCTCCAATCCTGATTTGCATTGTTGAATGGCAAATAAAAATATGTTTAATCTAACGATTGAGGAATTCCGTTACCGGATAACCGTTGTGTTACATCCCGTTACCGATTTATCTCCCGTTGTTTTCGAATAGAGAATATGCAAACAAGAATTTCAACAGTTGGATCATTGATGGTGTCGTGAGTTTTCTCCTGCGCCTTTCAGATATCAGCTGTATACACAAATCGTACCGGAGGAAAACAACACTTTACGAAACGCTGACTACATGATGAAAATTAAACGACATATTTCATTTGATGTTGGCAGTAGTGGCTCCGCATTTAGGAAGAATGTTTTTTTATATGAACGGGAACCTGACAATAATGGGACTGATCCTTTTATTGTCCACCTCCTATCCACGTAGGAGGGCAGTATTAAAAGCCTTCCTACGACAAGAAGATGTGTAGCGCTAGTGTTGAGTGGCGGTCTGTCGTACGATAGGCCAACCGATACGTTTTGGAAACAGAAGAAATTGTGGGTACCTATCCCCTGTCTCGAGGCTAAGGCGTGGGTTAATAATACACTCTACGGTCAATTGAGTTAAAAATCTACCCAAATCAACTGGGTTGAGTGAATATGAACCCATTGGGTTCATATTCATTCAATCCAGTTGATTTGGGTTATTTATTTTTAACCCAGCTGATTTCAGAGTGTAGGTCGAAAATTTATGTCACGACTATCAGCAACTACGCGTCATAAACAGAACAACTTTACTTTGTATGTTTTTAACAAATCATGCCAAAGACGTAGAAATAGTTCGGTGTCAATTTCAAAATGGAAGCGTTTACCTTTCGTGCCAGGATATGCACACCTAGTTCGATGGAACCATTTTCCACCGACGATTAATAATGGCACGCCCACAATGTCTCCGTGAAACATCACAGTCGGAAAATCTTTCATGGAAATCCTTTTTGCTGTAAATTAAAGTTTATTAAAAGGAATATAACCGCTTAAGTACGTACTAGCTGAGAAATATATTAAATTAGCGTTCACCTTTACTGATATTTATGAATCTCGTCCCGAATTTTCCATTTTGCTTCGTCTTCAAACATTTTGGACCAGTTGAATAAATATCATTCGAGATAAGTCAGTTCATATCCTAAAATCAGCGACCGGCCAAAGTGTTATTATTATCAACCCTTTATCTAACATGAAAAGCAGACGACACTTGCAAAAAAAATTCTTGAATAACTAATTTTTTTCATTTTTTGTCTCAAAAACATAGGTTATGACATAACCTATGTTTTGGAGACAAAAAATGAAAATATTTTGAAAATTAATTGGCGATTTTTGAGAATAGCGCTGGCCGGTTTTGGTCGTTACGTTGGGTAAAGGGTTAACCGCGGTATATGAAATCTTCATGCATTGTAGTGTCACTTGACGAACGATAAATGGTGCTGTCATCCGAACAGTGTATCAAGCAGAACTGTAGTATGTTTGTGCAGTGATTCCAGAGAGGTGTTCTCCTCTCAGAATAAGAAAAAGCAAAAACAGGGTACAACGACTAAAGCATGATACCCCCTCCCCGAATAATTTCTAGTCTGGACATTTTGGAATCGATTGGATTATTAGATATCATTTCGCTCTTGTTAGTAAACATATTGTTTCTTCGGGGACATGGTTTCATACTATTATTTTTTTTATTTATTGGTGTTTAAGGTCACATACTTATGCACAGTGGCTAATCGTGACCGTGATAGATTTACAGGTGGAGGAAGCCGGAGTACTCGAAGAGATCCGAGCGTCGACTAGCAACTGTCAGCTCCTCAACCATCTAACTCAAGCTCCGCTAAAGCAGGATTACAGCGGTTGAAGGCATGTGCACCATCGACGTGCAGTGAGCTTAGTACACGGCGCCATCGTGCCCTCGTGTAGGCAACCGGGATAATGAGGCTTGCCTAAGGACACAACGCGAGTCGTCCCGGGTTGGGATCGAACTCGGGACCTCTAGCATGCAAGTCCAACAGTCTACCACTGAGCCACCGCGATCCCGGTTTCATACTTAGACCTTTGTCATTCAAACAGTCGGTCATGCAAATGGAGGTCCGTGATACCAGATCTGGGTTACTGGGCTACCAGCATGGCCACATTGGAGTAAATAAGAAGGTGCGAAACCCATGCGTCACAGCTGCGACATGTTTATCTACAAACACAAGTCTTGAGGTTTTGAAGTAGCATACTGACTGACTAATAAAAACATCCCTACTACATCAGCAAGGCATGCCTTCTTTGAAGGCATGCCTTGAAGATATAGTTGGAATATTATATCATTCGAAATTTGACCCATCACAGACAAAAAGTAAATCGGGTTTACACTCCCACTCCCAATTCGCGAAAAAATCGGTCATATTCGTGGCGGTACTGAGAATAAAGCACAAAGAACGCTCTCTCCTTGATGTTCATCTCCACAATTCAGCTGATCCATTTCGTCCAAATTATATCTCGTAATCCTGAAGTAGAGCGAGTTATATGAGCTTGTTCCAATCAATTTCTATAAAGTCAAGAGCTAAGATATAGGAAACATGTTTCTAATTTGTGTTTGACAACTTACAGGACAATGGCTAAAATGCGAACATAGAATGTCGTTGTTCGACAGCAAGACTGATATTTTTCGAGCAGAAATCCTTTTAATTTAATGAGGATCAAACTCAGACTAAAGTCAAGAAATCTGATACAAGGATCTGTTTCAAAGTCTTAATTATACTGCGATGAAAGGTGTAATGAAATGTGTAATGCTTTTTCTTGGAATGAATACTCACTCAGCAGAATGCTCGGACTTATTGGATGTAACTCTACGAACTATCTTACGTGAATGTATTTGCCTTAAACCTAGGGCTATTTTACGCTTATTTTAATACTTTGGACGAAAATGCCCCCACCCCTCCTGGCAGGACATTGTTTCAGCATATGTAAAAATAAATATTCAATTTTAAACGCCAGTCGAAAAACCGGAAAATGTTCTTTCACTTACAATAAAAAGCTCGTTGCAATGATATCAACATTTGTGTACTCCCATTAAAAAATTTTGATCTAAATCTCTTATTAAAATGAAATAAACTCAAGTTCATATGTATAAAATTGATATTACATTGGTATAACAGAGTGATTTATTCGCTTATCACTTCTTTTGTCGGAGGATCGCGGCGGTTAAAGCAATAAGCTTCAAACCTTAAGTCCACCCTTCGATCCTGACCAGTGGCAACAGCGTAGTGTCTTTGGGCAAGACACTTAATCCCAATTGCGCTCGAGGGGGCACGGTGGTGCTGTGTACCAAGGCGTACACTGCACGTCGATTGTGCACTTGTCTTCAAATCGCTGCTAACCCTGCTTGTGCAGAGTTAGTACGTTGGGCACGTTTAACGGCTAGGGTCATATCGCGTCGGACAGTTTTACGGTTGGGGAAAGTCGAAGTAACCGGGGTGATCCACCGAGTATCAACAGGTAGGGAAACCGTCGAACTCCGATACAAGCAAGGTTTGTACCGGTTGAAGGCAAGTGTGCCATCGTTCTGCTCTATGCCTTAGAACGCAGCGCCACCATGCTCCCACTTCGGCATTTAGGATGACGTGTCTTGCCCAAGGACCAAGACAAGGGGCGCGGATGTTCTGTAGTTACGACATTGGACTTTAAACCGAACGGTCCACGGTTCGATCCCCACCAGAGGTAGCTATGTTTTATACCATGGTTACCTATTCTACAATATATGAAAAATCTATGACATAAAGTTTAGCTTTACACACCAACCGTGGTGAACACGCTAGCAATGGGATTCAATAGTTAAAATTTACACCTACAGTAGAACTACATCCAATTTGACCTTTGGTGACGTCGACCTGAATGCAACTTGTCTAAATTTATCGCACTTCGCCTCGCGAAGAGTGAAATGAAAGTGACAATTATTTATTACGTTTTTAAATGAGTTTACCCCCATAAGACACCAAAACTTAACAAGCATGCATTGTCTCATGTTAATAAAGCAATCATAACTCGAAATGGTATGTTATTATGCTATTAAAATGAAAAAGGCCCAGTTTCATTTTCCATTTCGTTTCGGCGATAAAATTGAAAGCGGAAGTACCGCCCACCGATGCTCGTGTAAACAAAAACAGATTTGCATATATGTACGTCTGTCTGGTGCTCAGTAAAATTGAGAAAAAATAATAGCGACTCTTAATAATCTGACGATCATGGTATAAATAAAATATACCCATAGTAGCTTGGTGTACCAAATGTTCACCACTCGTGGTGTAGTGGTGTTAACCGCGCGCCAAAGGCTCGCGGTTAACACCACGTCACCACTCGTGGAGAACATTTGATACACCAAGCTACTATGGGCATATTCTATATGTGTCCTTGGTAAATCCCGACTGTCCACATCGGAACACGGTGGTGCTGTATACTAAGACGCACTACACGTCAATGGGACATTTGTCTTCAACCAATGCTAACCCTGCGTGTGCGGAGTTAGTATGTTAGGTGGTGGTTCTCTTCGGATACTCGGTCTTTTTCCACCCGTTAAACTGTCCTACACGAGGTGACCTTGGCTGTCGAAAGTGTAGCTAACCCCTAATAATTAAATAAAAAATAAATAAACAAATAAATAAATAACACAGATTATGCGGGTCGGGATCGAAACATTGGCATTCGATGTGCAATATAATGTACTACCAATGAATCACCGCGCTCCATCGCATTGGAGTCTTCACACTGACACAGGTAAATATGTCTAAAGTACTTTATTTCTGTGGTGGAGGTCTTGCAATGGCGGATTACCCGCCTTCGAAACATTCTAAAAGAACCTGCTCGCAAGTAATAATCCACACTTACCATATAATTGAGGTTCAAGAGTTCATCGAATCCATTCTAAAAAGTCACACACGAACGATTATGTTCGCGACATTAGTCCAAGTGAGAGTTTCAAATGGTTTGTCACTATCAAAAACAAAGTACTGAGTCACAACCTCCAGAACCAAACAACATTACTTTTATTCTTACCCGATTGCGGAAACAACACAGCGTTCGTATCTAAATGCATATGTATGTAAGAAATTGTACTGACGACAAAGTTATCCAGTTATTCTGCAAACGGAATCATTTTTTTACAATTCCCACTCACCGAACATGAATCGATACACGGAAACCTCAAGTTACTAGAAAGCAATAATTGGTCCTTTTGTGTTGTTGAATTCCGCTATTGTTATTGAAAACTGGCAATTTGCTTCTGTTTGGATGTTTCTATTGTACAATATGAAAACAATCCGTGCTGACTTATACGAATATTGTTCTATTCAAAGACAAATATGTAAAAACTCGCCAATTTAAGAATTATTATGGCACAGAGTTTGCACTAAACAAATAATTGCTTCATATAACCCTTTACCATACACGATTATTATGCCTCACGTTTGTAACATCAGCCGTGATTGGTTAATTTGACACCTTCTAAAAGTCATAGTACTGGAGTGTTGGGGCAAAACACGGGTACTATCGGAACGTTCTTCCCTGGAGACAAGAGAACAAAGAAAATGTAAGCTCCACTTCGATTGATCAGCGCCGATTACGTACGCCCTCAATTTCTCAACACCATTCATCAAACGCTGGCGCCGTGTCCGTTTAGCTTTTTTCGTCACCGGTAGACACCAACATACCAACAAATGGGCATCTTCAGTGGGGGTGTTTTCAATTTTAACTGCAAACAATGAATTCAAAAGAATCAGAAATATTAAAAACTCACGTGTTTTTCACCACCTCAGTGAATCCTGAATATGAGTTATGACCTCAATGAATTATATTTCCACAAGTTTAGTAATCCACGTCCTCACCGAACCTCCGCCTCAAGTTCAAAATAAATTGTTTCACTCCGCTTAATTCTATCAACTGCCGTCGTCCGAGAAACATGAATTTATATTCCATTAATTTAGTCCACTTATCACACAAGCATTAACAATGAATTATAACATGAACAGCTGTAAACACTGGCATTTGTTGATATAGAAACTCCCAAAGCGACGGCACTTGTGACAAGTCATTTTCGAAGAGACGTCATTCGTTCGAAATGACGTCATGTTTTTGGATTCCACTACATTGTTGTTACAAGATTGATGGCATGCTACAGTTAACGCTTAACAATGAACGTTATTTTTTGTTCGGCATAATAAAATAATTAGAACGTTTCTTTTCATGTTCTATCGGTCGATAGTACCTGAGTTTGTGTGATTTCTGAAATAAAACCTTCAGCAGCTTCGCTGCTTCAGGTTTTATTTCAGAAATCACACAAACTCAGGTACTATCGACCGATAGAACATGAAAAGAAACGTTCTAATACTATAATAGAAGAGATGACGCTTGTATCTGTTTTTCTTAGAAAAGTAAAATTTTCATTTTTTGTCTAAAAACTCGGGTAATGACCCATCACTGGAATGAACTCTACGCGTTCGCTCCAATGAGTGGCCACAACCAATGTCTTAGAGGCAAACATAACTAACAAAATGGGAGCGCGGTGGCTCAGTGATTACGGCATTGAAAATTAAACCCAAAGGCTCGATCCCCGCCAGGAGTAACTGCGTTGAGTCTTTGGGCAAGGCACTAAATCTCGATTGACCGCGAGGGGGCATGGTGGCGCCGTGTACTAAGGCGTACTGCTCGTCGATGGTGCACTTGTCTTCAAACAATGCTAACCCTGCTTCTGTGGAATCAGTACGTTGGGGAGATTGACATTTGATCGCCGTTACTCGGGGCAGTTCTCTCCGGGTTTCCGGCTTCCTCTACCCATAAAACAGTCCGACAACATGTGACCCTGGGTGCCTAACGTGTCCTGCATCCCAATAAATAATTTAGCAGCAAAATACGAAAAGCCATTTATATTTCAGGTTTGAGAGATTCATTAGTGTGTGTGCAATGTACTATGCCCAATTATATTTTCCAACCTACAGACGTAGTATACTCTTGTCGTTGAAGGCGAAAATGGGTCCATACCTCCCAAAAATTAGTGGCAAGCTAAATTTGATGTCGTTAGATAACATATCATATCCACAATTCGCTAAAGGGAATATTGTTTACAGCGCATTGAATTTGGGTGGTCTTTGGCGTCAGTAGTAAAGTTCCGATGCTTTGGAAATATAATGTGACGCCTTATAATGGTTTATATGTGTTGTGACGTTAGTCCATGTAAGGTGATATATGATGTCAGTGCGCATGCACAACGAGTGTTGTTAGGGCGATGCGTATTTATGTCGTCCATTTGGTATAATGCAGGCCCCTGTCATGATTTCGATAGTGGCACGTGGTTAGTATGAATCTAGAAAGGCTAGGGTGAACTGTGGGTGTGCTGGGAGGGTATGTTCGATTATATGCGAGTGTATCTACATGTTACCGGAAACGACCCTACAAGCACCATAAATTACCCAAGTGAACTTGACAGCTATCTTGAGTTGCACGTGAGTCTCCAGGGCCATTGGAATCTACTATTATCCTGGAAATATTCTGCAAACGGAATGTGCAATACGTTTTTAAAGGGCGATAGCCGACATCGAGCGAAATCGTCCTTTATATTGTTTTCACATTTTTTTTATCGTCGGAAGTTTTTCGCGAGACGTGATTCGCCGAGACTTCACAGTGAATCAAGGATTATTGAAAAAAGCTCAGGTCCGAAATGAAGTCTTTAAACAATTTCTTGGAAACTATGATTTCGAAATGTTAATAACGGAATGTGGTGTCTAGTAGTTGAGACAAAAATAAAACGAGGGTTAACATCGCGCCCCCAACAAGTTGAAATTATTCACTTGATTGACCCAAAATATAGCAAGAATCCGATCTATCGAGCCACTGACCATGCCACTTAACTTCAATAGCAACACGGGACTCCCTAGCAACAGGCAGACTACTGCGTCGATTTCAGTAGAATTTGGTACATGGACCCACAATGCATTACGAAGTCGACCTATTGGGTCATTAACTATGCAACGTAGCAACCAACGCGACTCCATAGCAACGGACAAAATACCGGGCCGTTTTCAACCAAACTTGGTGTATGAAACCTCAATGCCTCGCGAATTCGATCTATTGGGCCACGGACAATGTTACGTAACACCCATAGCAATAGGCGCGACTCCCTAGCAACGGGCAGACTACTGGGCCTATTTCAACCAAAATTGGTATCTGCGCCCATAATGCTTTGGGAAATCGACCCATTGGGCCATTTATCATGTCACGTGACATCCATAGTAAACAAAACGGCTCCCCAGCAACGAGGAAAGTATTGGACCAGTTTTGTCCGAATTTAGTATGTGCACCCACAATGCATTACAAATTCTACCTGTTGGATCAGTGGCCATGTTATATAACTCCCATAGCAACCAACGCATCTCCATAGCAACGGGAAAACAACTGGACCGATTTCAACCAAACTTGGTGTATGAAACCATAATGCCTCGGTAATTTGATCTATTGGGAGATTGACAATGTCACGTAACAATCATAGCAACCGGCGCGACTCCCTAGTAACGAGCAAACTGCTGGGTCTATTTTAACCAAGTTTGGTATCTGTGCCCATAATGCATTGGGAGATCGACGCATTGGGTCATTTATCATGTCAAGTGTAATGCATAGTACCCAACGCGACTCCCTAGCAACGGGCAGTCTACTGCGCCGACTTGAACTGAATTTGGCATGTGGACCCCCAATGCATTACGAATTCGACATATTGGGTCATTGACCATGTTACTTAACTCCCATAGCAATCAACGCGACTGAATAGCAACGAGCAAACTACTGGACCGATTTCAACCATGTGTATGAAATCATAATGCCTCGGGAATTCCATCTATTGGAACATTGGCCATGTCACGTAACACCCATAGCAACCGGCGACTCCCTAGCAACGGGCAAACTACTGGGTCTATTTTAAGCAAATTTGGTATCTGTGCTCACAATGCATTGGGAGATCGACCTAGTTGGTCATTTATCAGGCCAGGTGACATCCATAGTAAACAAAGTGACCCTCTAGCAACGGGAAAAGTACTAGGCCGATTTTGATCCAATTCGGTATATGGATCCATGATGCATTTGTAATTCCCCTATTAGGGCACTGACAAGGTAACGTGATTCTCATAGCAACCAACGCGCCTCCGTAGCAAAGGGCAAACTACTGAACCGATTTTAACCAAATTTGGTATGTGAACCCATAATACATTTGGAAAATCGACCTACTGGGCCACCGACCATGTCTGTGACATCCGTAGCAACCAACGCGCGTCCCTAGCAACAAGGAAGGTACTAGGTAAAATTTAGCCAAATTTGATATATGGACCATCATAAATTTGGAATTCGACCTATTAGATCACTGACTATTTCACGTGACTTCAATAACAACTAACGCGACTCCCTAGCAACGTGCACTACTACACTTGGCAAGAAAGTCACGTTGTCTCCATAGCCACCACTGTGCTTCCCTAGCAACGGTTAACTAATTGGTAGAGTTTGATGTTATTTCACAGCTGGATCAAAAAATAATCTACCAGTGCAACCATAATGTCAGGTGATTTCATTAGCAACAGAATTTTGTCCTCAGCAAAGGTCTACCCACAAGTTTAATTGAAATGAAATTTTATATTTATGCGCACAACTTATTCAGAGACTGGGGAAACCATCCGATGATCAAATCACGTAGCCTCGTAGCAATCGCATGCTCTCTTACATGTTATCCTAACTAATGGTGGATTTTTGTCCTATTTCAAAGTTAGGACTGTGAGTGGGCCAGAAAAAAATAACAGTCCAACAACGTCATTTTATCTCCACCCCATTTCCATTGCAATAGACTAAATATTTACTCGACTTCTAGTAAATTTAGTACCATGAGTTACATATAAACCAAATACACTACGCGGAAAACTAGCCAGGCTCTGTTTCATTTAATATACAAAATTTTATCATTCATAGCCTTTTGTGGTATGCATCAATGCAAACGCAATTCAGGGAATGCATTAAACCTTTGAAGCATTTCGGTATTTCTCATTAAGGGTACAAAAATTGGAACATAACTGATACATCTGTTCAGGTGATTCTGGTGTTTTATCTTACCAAAAGGAATTTCTTCGTGCTTATGTTTTCATACCCGCTCTCTTGTGTCCTTGGTAGTAATTAGATAATAACGAAGTTAATGGCACAAAATAGCCTCATCTTTATTCCACTGAAATATACACGATACCCGATTTGTATCTGTCTGGCGGAGTGGAGAATAACTGCCATTTTTTCCCATCCCACTTTTTTGCATAGTATTGGTATAATTTTCTTCTTTTGATACATCGTGATCTATCACATCAGCAAATTTCCGTCTTTCTATTCTATTCTGTTCTTTATTTCTCCCTGGCTATTTAGAATGGTGTTAGGAGTTTCTAAATGACACACAAATACAAGCTTTGCATTATGCAGATACAAGATGGTAAACCAAAATAAATGCTTATCTTCAAAACAGTAAGTAAATTGTTCTATCTATATCATTTTACTATTTATTGGGGTTTAACGACACTTTCGACAGCCAGGGCACCTCGATTCGGAAATTGTTCTATCTACCGGCGTGGCGCGAAGTCATGGCCTTCTACGGGTAGTATCCACCGATAACTGTCCGTAAATACAGTTTTTCACGCATGTGTCCATGTGTTTTATGTGTTGTGTTTATAGTTCAGTTGGTCCGGAGTGTACTCCAGTAGAGAGGAGCCACAAACTAGGAGTAGAGGCGGCGAGGGGGTCATTATTGTTAGCTTTTTTGGCCTGGTCTGGCTACTGTTACCCCTGCCGTTCCCTTTAGACCTAGTTATCTCTGGTGTTGACTTCCGACCTGGACCGAGTCAGTAAATTCAGTCAGATGACCCTATTCTCTTCTGCCGATATCTTCCTTTTGAATCCCTTGGACAAGTATGGTCTCTGCATTATAGTTGTCGGCACAGCATATCATATGTGACACAAAGACGGCGATGTGGTGATGAGATAGATCGCAATGGCCTCAAAAACATATAGCACATGCGGAAATTTACGGTGTTTGGGGGATTGAATACAACTGGTTTGGGGACTTGTGATGGGAGACTAGTCTGTGAGGAAAAAGGTGGGGACTAGTGTGGACTGATGGTGGATTATTGGTGACTAGCTTCTAGACCAGTCCATGACTCCTAGCTGCAAGACAGTCGATGGTCTCTTGGCTTCTAGACTACTGACATGGTCAACTATGCCTCTCACTATCTCCAAGTTGTACTTACGCTTTTTACCTTTACTACTACGTTCTACCCCACTACACTCTCTCCAGTGAATACTACATCTCCATGACTATCATTGTCTTCTTTCACTACTATCATCTCTACGTTGACATAACGGTCCTAGATCTATCAATACAGCTCATAGACCTCACATCTAATAATCTACTAGTTCAACCCCATGTTTCATTAATTAAATTTTTGCTGATGGTGATGTTTTTTACCCGGTAAACGCATGCGTGTACATCACTGCCATCACTGTTTTTTATACATTGCGACCTATCACAAAAGCAAATTTCGGTGTTTCACGCACGTGTCTATGACTTGTATTTGTTGTGCTTGCAATGTTAACTATCACATAAGCACATGTGAGTACGATTGACAGACACCCTCTCATACGTGAACCACGGCTTACTTTCGATCAGCGAACTATATAAACAATTCCGACTTTTGTAGCAACAGCAGGGTACAGTACGGCCGCCGTGGACTGGTCACATTCCACGGGTGGCCAATATTTCCACGGGCGCAATAATGTTAGATTCAAACCACTAATTATAGGAACAATCATCAAACATTTAATTAATGAATCACCGGGTACAACAAGTTGCTTCATTAATTAAAATTGTGATGATGATTTTTTTGCCCGGCAAACGCATGTGTGGACATCACTGCCCAAGCGTAGAATGCGACCAGTCCACGGCGCTGTATTTGATCTCAGTTAGCAATGTCGGCAAAAATCGCCAAACAGAAAAAACGATCCTCTAAAAATACCTTTAGATAACTGTCCTCTCAAATAGCTGTCCTCAAATAAGTATCCTCAGCGAATACATCACTTTGTCATACGTATCATCAACTGCACGTATGTGCCCGTGTGCCATATGTTTTGAGGCAGGTTTGCAACCTATCACATTAGCAAATTTCGTTCTTTCAAGCAGGTATTCATATCTTGTATGTGTTGTGCTTACATTGTTGACTACCACATAAGCATATCAACAGACTGTCTCCCATGGGTTATGTGCGCCGGCACATAAGAAGAAAATGTATAAACTGATTCGAGTTCAGATGGATGGAGCAATCGAAATGTTGGTACTACGACGTGGTCTCGGACAGAAGTCTAAATAGTTTAAAAGTTTAAACAGCTAGCAAGCTTGTAGTAACGGTGTTGTATTTGAAGACTCAGCCACAGGAGCTATAGTAGCCATCGGAGATAGTGTAGTAATAACAATTTAACATTAATAATAATTGTATAGTCCGAAATCAACACATGATACTCCATGGCTGTACAAACTGGCAAATGCCTTATGGAAGAGACAAATTGTAGTTTGTTGTTGTGGTTAAAAATCTCTTGTGAGTTGGTCTGGGCAAGGTTTATAGCATGAGCAGCACACAGCAGCCACTGCTGGTATATGTATATATAGGTGGTGCGACGAACAGAGTTTTTGCAGCATGTTCCTATCGCTTATCCGTATCCACTCTGGCGTGCCTTCGTGTGTGCAGTTGTTCTGGAGTCGATGGTGTCGGGGTTTCTATGCATGTACTGTGATTTTGCAGTCCTATTCTTGTAGTTTGTCGAAGCAAAGTCAAACCAAGAGCAGCACCCAACACTCATGCTGACATCTGTTCTGGGGATTGGGACGGTGAACAACATTTATGCAACACGTCGCTATTGCCTCCATGTGTGTGTTTGTTGCTGTTCTGGAGTCTATGTTGTCTGAGAGTAGATGAATGTGATTTGATTCTGCAGTGTGATGCTCATAATAATAATTCTATTCTTATAGTATTAAATCCGCACATGGTTCTCTATGACTGTATAATGTTGCAAAATACAAAAGGTACGTTTTAATATCAGACTTGAATGATTCTAGGGAAGCAATTTTTTAGACGGGTAGGAAAAGAACTCCATAGCTTTCGCCCGCAATAGCAAATACCCTATCGTCAGAAGAATTTGATTTAGATGAGGACTGGACAGATCAAATTTATATGATGACCAAAGAGACCTCTGCGCCGTGCGACTCATAAGCAAATTAGACAAGTAGGGTGGTGTAGATCCTTTGATGTATCTAAAGATAAGAAGAGAAAAAATGAATTGAATTCTATTCTGAATCGGAAGCCAATAGAGATCTAAACGGACCGGGGTAATGTGGAAGTACTTTCTAGACCGGGTGATGACACGTGCCGTACAAGTTTGGATGTGATTCAAGAATGGAGCTTTCGGAGCTTATCAAAAGAGAATTACAATAGCCAAAGCGACCAGTAGCATAGCCGTGAACAAGCTGCTCTGATGTTTTTGTGTCAATGAAAGATTTTCTGACCAGTGGCGGCGCTACGGGGGGGGGGGGGGGGGGCATGGGGGGGCATTTGCCCCCCCCCCCCCCCCCCCCCCAAACAAAGGCTTTGCCCCCCCCCCCCCCAGTTGTCCCCCCCAACCATCTCGCATGCATTTCCATCCACCCTCACACACAAACACATTCAGTCACTCTCTCTCACACACACACACCCCTCTCTTTTTTTATTCCCAATAATTTCCCATACACACTTAGCCCAAAGCCTCAGGCTAGCTGATGAACACATCCAGGCAGTAGAGATTTAAAGACTCGGATGCAGATACTTATAAGTTATAATTAAGTTATGACCCAACAAAGGCATGTCTATCCATATCCCTTGTCTAAAAAAATTCATGGATTTCGCATTATGACAGACGGGCATTATGAGTCTCTCTCTCTCTCTCTCTCTCTCTCTCTTTCTCTCTCTCTCTCTCTCTCTCTCTCTCTCTCTCTCTCTCTCTCTCTCTCTCTCTCTCTCTCTCTCTCTCTCACGCACAGACCCACCAGACGCGGATCCAGGATTTTTTGAAAGGAGGACCGCTAATTACCATTACATTTAGTCGAAACTTGGACCCAAAGTCCGTAATATAATTTTTTGGTTTGGTACGTCCACAGGACGTACCAAACCAAAACAGTATATTACGGACTTTGGGTCCAAGTTTGGACTACCTCATAACAAAATAATGATATGATCCTTTACGTATTTGCCCCCCTTCATGGGAGTCTCCCCCCCCCCCCTAGTTGCCCCCCCCCCCCCCCCCCCCCCACAAAAAGATTTCTGGCGCCGCCACTGTTTCTGACATTACGTAGAAGAAACAATAAACTCCGACAAATGTGCTTAGCATGTTCATCAGCTGTCAGATTTTCATCCATGAAATAACCAAGATTACGGACACAGCTGCTGGGGCGATATTTGAATCTTGAATATTGAGGAACAAGTTGGTTATTTTCGTTGGATGATGTATTAAACCTACGTATAATACTCCTGTCTTACCATGGTTCTATTTGAGGATAATTTCCGTCACCCATGTCTTGATGTCTGAAATAGAGTGCTCCGTTTTATTGCGTGTGTTGTATTCTATGTCATGAGTGAAAATAATATACGGCTGAAAAACAGAATAAAAATGAAAAACAAAGCCATGGCTCCGGGTAATTTCATCAACGGGAGAAACATAAATAGTGTAAAGTAATGGGCCTAGCACATAACCCTTGAAGGACGCGGAACCGAAGTGTCACTTGTTCTGTTGATATGCCGTCAATGACTACGCGTTTGTTTCAGCCTGAGATATGTGACGCAAACCAGTCAAGCGCGTGGCCTTTGAGACCTATTCTTTTGGTTGTTCCATGGATAAGAGAATGTCATT
Source organism: Pictodentalium vernedei (assembly GCA_031216915.1). Lineage (NCBI taxonomy): Eukaryota > Metazoa > Mollusca > Scaphopoda > Dentaliida > Dentaliidae > Pictodentalium > Pictodentalium vernedei. The sequence continues at coordinate 247,193,510 of CM062297.1, read as the reverse complement.
TTGCACTCTTGGAAGCGCCATTTTGTGCTAGAATTAGACCTGTATGTCGACTGGAAGACTTCGGTTAAGCCATTGGCGGTTAGCTGAGAAGCAACCGCCAGTTCAGTAATCGTATATAGGGATGCGAGATTAGAGTCCGGTCGGTAGTTTTTCAAGACCTCTGTGTGTGGCGATTTTTTTTAGAAGAGGCTTGAGTAAAGAATGTTTCATGTTCGTAGAAAAAACGCCAAACTGTAGAGAAGCATCTAATAGTTTTAAAGATTGATGCAGCCAATTCCTAAAGGCATGTTTTTGACAACCCTGTCGGAATTACATCTAACGCACACTGTTTAAATGTATTGGATATTAGCTAGTGAATATCTTTGAATGTTAAAAGATTGAAATGTGCAATCGGTACTGCCGTCTTTTGGGTAGTTGTGTGCCGTATCGCTATTCTGAGAAAACCAGTGATTGCACAAGTATCAAGAGACGCTCTGATACCTTTTCAACGAAAAAACTAGAAATCGATCTGCAATGCGCTCAGGTGACAAGTGCTCAGGCAGCGTGGTAGCCTTTTGTTGGTTCAAAAGCTTCTCAATGAGGGCGAACAAAACGTGTGGAGAATTTCCATTATCAGAAATTAAATCGGAAAAAAGTGTTTTTGCTTTGCGATTTAATAAGTTTGTTAACAGCGCTTTATCGGCTGACAAATATCCCTCTGTGAACAGACACCTTGGTTTATCGCCACTGATGTTCAAGCTTATGTCTCGAGGATTTGGCATTCCTGATCTCATCAGTGAACCAAGGAGAACATGGTCGTATGCTGAATTTGTGACCTTTCATTGGCGAGAACTCATTTATGACTTTCTGAAATGAAGTAGTGTAGACACTTTCAGTGTCAGTCAAGGGTCGTCTTCCGCTCAAAGAAGTGTTTAGTGTGGACGCAAGAGCACCTGCACATTTGACATGGTCATTATTAGGTTATTTACGGTATATAAAGTTCTTTCGAACCGAAGGTCTCAGTGAGTCTTCAAGCGTTAGACACGTTTCGGTTATCATTGTAACAGACATTAAGTCATCCATTGTCTTAATGGGGTTTACAATTGAGCGAGCAGTTAATAGGCACAGCTTCGGGTAAGAGAATTGTTTAGAATCAGTACGAGCTAATTTATTAGGGATAAGATTTTGGAAATTCTGAACTTTTGGTGCGAATTGTCCAATACGTCGTGTACAGCATTTCCTATTACGTCGCTAGCGAAGGATACGGAGATTTATAATGCTACACTCTAAAACCAGTTCGGTTAAAAATCAACCCAAATCAACTGGGTTGAGTGAATATGAACCCAATTGGGTTCATATTCACTCAACCCAGTTTATTTGGGGTATTTTTTAACCCAACTGATTTTAGAATATATGCATGACATCATTACTGAGACGAAGCAAAAGTTTGTAAGTCGGATAATCATATTTCAAGGGCGATGGCCGGAGATCAAACATTTCCTCAGAGTTATACATGGAGCGTATGGTTATATGATTCGTGTTTGCTAGCATTATGCATGTTTTCCAAAAGGCTTGCCATGCACAAACATCAGTAGTGAATATCATAGACCAGTCAAGGGGGTAATGATAGAATGGGCGTGTACCATGTTCAATGTTTATGTGTAAATTGTCAGCGATAAAATATTTATTAAAAGCACATTTAAATCAAGGTAAATATTAGCAAAAGTTTATTTTCCGGGTATTCTTGATAACATCCCAGATATCATATGCAGAAATTATCATCCAAAATGATTTTCGAATTGAAGAAAAACACAATAATCTTGAACTGTAAAGTAACGTGCCGCCAACACACAGGCGCAAGGCAGTAGGGGTAGAAAGTAGTAGCGTTGTAATAAAGCATTAGTAAAATAAGGAGATAATGAGAGACGTAGTTGACTGTAGTAGGCCTGAAGCCATGGGCCCATGTACTGCGTAGTTGCTAGGACCCATGGATAGTTAGGAGTTAAGAGGTAGTCCTCAATAGTTCCCCACCAGTGCATACTAGTTCCCACAGACCCCAAACTAGGTCGGTAACACATTTTTTGTTATGGTTGTCATTAGTTACCAAAATTGAAGAAGGATTAGCCTCTAAATCATATTAAGAAAAATAGGAAAAACTGGCATCGCTCTCATTGCTTATCGAAATTGAAAAAGTAAAGCGTTGTCGGGGGGGCTTCTTGCTTATTTTTGTCGACACCAATGAGGGGATGGCTGGGCCTCGATACCTGGAAAAAACATGTTTTGCAATTTTTTCCTCTGATGAATTAAAACCAGTTTCCTCCCACATTAATAACATATAATCACACAAACACTCATATATGTTGCTTTCAACCGTTTATATCCCATCTATGGGGGTATAAGTGGAGATCTTCTTCAGATCTGTGTCCAAACCCAATGGGTATAAGAATTCAAACTTCTTAAATCAGAAGAGAGTCCATCATAAAACTTGTACAGTACGTGGAGAGTGTATTATCACTAAATCACCCGTAGAGTGGGGATTTCACCCAAGCAATAATTGCAAATTTGTTGCAAAGCATAACAAGCACAAGCAAAGTTTCAGTCAATGAACCTCCGGGTTAAACCCGGAGGTCCATTGGCTGATACATTGCTTGTGTTTTTAGTTACAATCCACTCTCCGCGTACTGTAACACAGCCAGATACGGCTTTAAAATGACGGGAAATGGTTTTAGAGGTGATCACCTGCTCATACTATAAAACAGAATGTTGTTGCATTTGTGGGGACAGGTTTGTGGCTTGACGCTTCATAATGCCTGGTAGATACCAGGAAAACTCTCTCAGTCGATGAGATCATTTAAAGGAAGTCAATTATTGAATAACAATTTTAACTGTATTTGTTTTTACGTAAATTTGAAAATTAGACTAACTATAAAAACAATCAAAATTTGATAATAATCTACCTTAACACAGACATCATTAACCCTTTGATACTTTTGTACGTCTTATAATTTGTGGTCATTTGATTTGTTATTATTTTTCCATTTTTTAAAGTTTTAACCTCAATTCCTATTTTCTTCCGAATAGTGCTCATTGACAACAGCTGAGCCAAATGTTATCGTAGCTTAAAATACTAATATAATTCTGCCGTCAAGACTTCCTAACTGGTTGAGTGCTAGAAGCCACCATCAGGCCTTTCAAAGAAATGAGGATACCAGAGCAAAAGCCAGCACTTTCCTTGCTTATATTTCATATTCAGTCAAACACAAATAATATTTTGTTGATATAAATTTGTTTTAATACAAATTATTGGAGAGTGCCTGTGGGCACTCTCCAATAATTTGTAATAAACAAGTTTTGAATAACAAATTCATACCACCAAAAATAATCGAGCCCTCAACTGGTTAATCACTAATGCGAAAAATATCCTGTTATTTGTACTATCCGACGTTTGGCATTTTGTAAAATGTTGTACAAACTGAATTTCCAGTGACGTTTGAATGACAGGATAATTAAAATCTGAAAGGGTTAATACGTACAGTAAGTTTTTATTTAGAGTGTGTAACTGATACAGAACAAATGATTGTTGAATGCTGATGGTAAGGAAAAATATAATGAAAAACAAATTTTAAAAAGTAGTCTCTTCGTCTCAACAGATAACAACATTACAGTACACATGGAGTGGATTATTATCAAATCAAGGTAGCAAAGGTTTTACACCCATTTAACAGAGAGAAGCATTAGAGACTGTAGCTGTGATCTGTGAGATGAAAATGTGCTGTTGTTTACTGTGTGTTTTTCACAAGCACCCTGCAGCGTCAGAATAGATTTAGGTCAAACCTCTTCCCACTGTGATTTGATAGTAATTCACCCTCCATGTACTGTAATGACTAAACTAGATGAAAAATTAACAAAAGTCTGTTTAAAACCAAATATTTGACATATCATTGAGAAATTTGCTTGTAACATATTTGCGATGTTTTTGGTGGATATGATTGAGGAATGTATTGAGATGGTCCCCAGTGTTTACATTAGCTCTCTTGACAGGCAAACTTTTCGTGACAGTCATGGAAAGCATGTACCCCTTGATTTTCATGATGTTTTCGTGTACTGTCTACGTGTACATGACATGTGTAGGGTATTCAATCTTCATTTCAACACAAACTCTTGTGATTTAATGACTGAATGAAATGCAAATGTAAGAAGACATTTGTCTGAAACAGAAATGTGGCGGGCTGTATGGATGGTGGAGCAAGGGGCTACCCATCGTCAGGCTGGTGAAGCCCTTGGTGTGCAAAATACGGTGATCACGAGAGCCTGGGCAAGATTGCAGCAGTATGGCACACCAGTAAGACGGCTTGGTGGTGGCAGACACAGGAAACATCTGCAGCTGAAGACCGGTTTTTGATCATTCAGGTCGGTAGGAACCGTCTTGCTACAGCAACCCAGCTTCGCAGTGACTTGCAGCATGCATCCGGGGTAAATGTTTCGACGCAGACTATCCGGGCAGGGTTGCACGAGGGTGGTCTCCGATCGAGAAGTCTATGTATTCGCATTTCGTTGTCCTGGAACCACCACCAGGCACGATATGAATAGGCCATGGACCACGTTGGGTGGACCAAAGAAGATTGGCGACCTGTCCTTTTTACAGATGAGTCAAGGTACTGCCTTGACCACACAGATAGGCGTTCTAGGGTATGAAGAAGACCAGGAGAGCGCTTCCATGCAGCCAACATTGTTGAGCATGACCGCTATGGTGGAGGGTCAATCATTGTGTGGGGCGACATCAGATGGGATGGGCGTACAGAGCTTTGTGTCCTTGAACGTGGTACATTGACTGCACAACGGTATATTGATGAGATCCTGGATGTCCACGTCAGATTGTATGCAGGTGCAGTGGGTGATAGATTCATTCTGGTGGACGATAATGCCCGTTCTCATGTTGCCCATGCTGTCGGGGAGTACCGACAAAGGAAGGGGATTGAACGTATGGACTGGCCAGCAAGATACCCTGACCTCAATCCAATCGAACATGTCTGGAATGAGTTGCAGCTTGCAATTTCAGCCCGTCCAGTCCAGCCAAGACGTGTCCAGAAGCTTGGTGCCATGCTGATCCAAGAATGGAACAACTTCCCAGAAAGGACCACACGGAACCTAATTGGGAGCATGGGAAGGAGTTGTCAAGCTGTAATTTAACAGTAATGGGTCTCATACTCGATACTGAAGCCATACCAGATCGCTCCGTCAACTTTTTGGCACATTGAAAAATTTCCTCTTTTACTAATAATATCCATTTTCCATGGTTATCGTATTCAAAAGCGAAAATATAATGTCAAACACAAATAAAATCTTAATTTCTGTACTTAAATAATTAAAGATATAATTAAATAAAAAATATATATACTTTTCATTACAATATTTCAACTAAAACGTAAAACAGGTAGTTGGATGTACTTGGTGCTTAGCAAACTTTGAGTAGTATAGAATATGCACAATTAACAAATAGTCTCTTTGTCTTGAGATTTTTCGTCGAAAGAGTTATTGGGAGGGGGTGAGTACCTATTTTTTGTCCACAAAAAAAGTTTTTCGACACTGTATCTGCAATTTTTGTACGACCCCCCCCCCCCCCCCCCCCACCCGGCGTTGTTGACAATTTCAAATGACCGGAAAACGGTATGTGAAGGTTCAAAGCTGTGTCACTTATAACCACGAGGCAGTGCCTACAGTACGTGCAGAGTGGATTGTAACGATATCACCCGGGGAGTGGAGTTATCACCAAAAGTATCACTTTCAAATCCTGTACATGTGGAGAAATAACACAAGCAATGTTTCAACCAATGGACCTCCGGGTATAATCCGGAGGTCCATTGGCTGAAACTTTGCTTGTACTTGTTATGCTTTGCAACAAATTTGCAAGTATTGCTTGGGTGGAATCTCCACTCTGCGGGTGATTTAGCGATAATACACTCTCCACGTACTGTATTAGCCTTTTTACAGAAAACTGTCCAAAATGCCGGAAATATGAAGTAATATTTATGTCATATCTCCAGTATTTGACTCAGATTTTTAACTTTGAAAACTTTGTATTTCGAATCATACGTTACTAAAATGTTTTTTAAACTAATGAGAATTAAAATGTCACTTGATTTTAACTTTATCCAGTAAAATTTAACATCGACGGTTTGCGAACCCAGTCGCCTTTAACGTAATAGCGTAAAATGTTGCGTCAGTCCAAACCTAAATCTAATATGCATCATACCAACTCTGAGTTCTGCGTGTTACAAAATAGTACATATTTCAAAACGACGAAATTTGAAATGACGTAAAAACGTTGAAATGACGTTACATAAAAAATATAAAATACCTGATTTCTACTTATTTGAGCTCTACAAAATACTAAAATGTTATAAAATGCGAATAATATTTAATTATTTGGACGTTTACCCACCCACCCCCCCCCCCCCCACCCCCATGACGTCACCTCAGAGCACGGCCAGACCTATGCACGATTACACAGTTAGCTTTTCTTATTAACACAACGTCATTGCCCTCGACGGTTCGATGAGTAAACAAAATATGTAGAAACCTCAGAAGGATTCGGACAATATCGAGCATTCACCGATAATGCACCAAATGAAAATAATGGAAATAACCTGGTCATTAACCCCCTGAACATTGATGTCAAAATACCCAAATTTCAAACTGCCATTTTTCCAGGATGCAACTAGAAATTTAACCGATTTATTCTTGGTTGACAGAGCTCCCTGAGCTCTGTCAACCAAGACTGAATTGGTTAAATACGCAGTTGCATTATGGGGAAAAAACTTGTATCTTGACCTTTTTGTATTTTGACATCAGTGTGCAGACATCAATTGTGTAGCTTATGTTTGTCTGAAAAGATGCAGGATAGAGGCCTAATTTATTCATTTATTTAAGTGTTATTTGTGTCGTTTTCTTTCCGGTTTCTGTTTCGTGAAACACATTCAACTCGGTATGTTTACTCGCCAAAACGTTTAAACGTCAAACCCTGTAATCGTTAACTGAAAAATTCCTAGGACAGAACACAATTTTAGATATGTTTTTATTGGAGTATATATTTCCAAATTTTCCAGTAGGAGCGCTCAGTAATTCGGTTAATATTAAAAGTTTGTGAAAAAGACGCAAATTTCGTTGTGGTGGACAAAGTTTGAAATTTGAAACAAAAAGGGATATCCACTTCCTAGAGGCTTTATTACAGATTTAGTGTATGAAATTTCATAGTTGTGTGTTTTTATGACACTGTTAAAAAGTGTGTGTTAGAAAATTGTTTTTTAGTGGAAAATGCCCCAAAACGTCCCTAAACTTTCGAATGACGTAAAAACATCAAAACAGGTGATAAAGTAAAAAATCCCAAAGACATCTGTCTTTTATTTTTTTAACTCTAAAAATTACTGAAATATCATGAAAATTGGTCAAACTTTAATTTTGGGGACTTCACCTTCCATGACGTCACCCAGACTACTTCCTAAATGATTGAACATCTCCCAGGACTGCAACAGCACTTCAGATATGTTTTTAGCAGAGATTATGTTTCCAAAATTTCAGAAAGCTGGCGCTTAAAAATGAGCTTGAAATTAAAATATTTAAAAACAAACCCATACATTTCGACTTATTCCAACCATGTGCCGAAATTTGAAGAATTTAAAAATATGGTCTACAGATATGGTCATTCTGAAGAAGTGTGCCAAATTCCAGGAAGTAGAAAAACTCTGAAGAAAAATAAATGCTGGTGATTTCGATATACTATATCAGCTTCGTTAATTGCACAGTTGCTTGACAGTTTCCGCTGTAAAATAAATCTGGCCAGCTGTGCATGGAAATACCGAAAATATTTCTAGAATTTTTAATTATGTTCTAAAAAAAACATGTCATTAGTTTGTTTATTCAGAATGTTTTTCATTCAACGATCTTATCGTAAGCGTGTCGTTACTATCAACACTGTTTCAAGCGAAATCTAAAACTTATTTCATTTTTATTGAAAGGGCGATGGAGCCGAAGGCTCACGAGCGAGACGGCGGCGATAGCCGACGTCGAGCGAAATCGTCCTTTATATTGTTTTCACATTTTTTTATCGTCGGAAGTTTTTCGCGAGACGTGAGGATTATTCAAAGAAGCTCAGGTCGGAATTGTAGCTGTTAAACGATTTCTTGGAAACTATGATTTCGAAATATTAATAACGGCATGGGGTGTATAGTGGTTGTGAAAAAAATAAAACGAGAGTTAACATTCCGCCAGGGCTTGATTTAATCTGAAAATTTTGAATAGCAATTTACTATTCACCCTGGAAAATTGATTAGCAGTTGATCCAAATGCACTTGAAACTAATAAATCTTGAATAGCAAAATTCAGAAATTGGAGAGCAAAGTGCTATGCTAATCCAGTTAAACAAAGTGCTATGCTAATCCAGTTAAATCGAGCCCTGTTCCGCACCCAACAAGTTGGAATTATTCTCTTGATTGACCCAAAATATAGTTAGAATCCGACCTATCGAGCCACTGACCATTCCACTTAACTTCCATAGCAACACGGAACTCCCTAGCAACGGACAAACTACAGCGCCGATTTTAACCGAATTTGGTATGTGAACCCACAGTGCATTACGAATACGACCTATTGGGTCACTGACCAAGTAGCAAAATTCCCATAGCAACCAAAGCGACTCCATAGCAACAGGCAAACTACTGGGCCGATTTCAACCAAACTTGGTGTATGAAACCATAATGCATCGGGATTTCGATCTATTGGGACAGTGACCATGTCACGTAACACCCATAGCAACCGCGCCACTCCCTAGCAACGGGCAAACTACTGTGCCTATTTTAGCCAAATTTGGTATCTGAGAAAATAATGCATTGGGAGATCGGCCCAAGGGGTCAATTATCATGTCACCTGACATCCATAGTAACCAAAGCGACTCCCTAGCAACGGAGAAAGTACTAGGCCGAGTTTGACCGAATTTGGTATGTGGTCCCACAATGCATTACGAAATCGACCTGTTGGGTGATTGGCCATGTTTCATAACTTCCATAGCAACCAATGCGACTCTATAGCAACGGGCAAACTACCAGGCCGATTTCAGCCAAACTTGGTGTATGAAACCATAATGCCTCGGGAATTCGACCAATTGGACAATTGACCATGTCACGTAAAACCCATAGCAACCGACGCGACTCCCTAGCAACGGGAAAACTACTGGGCCTATTTTAACCAAATTTGGTATCTGAGCCCATAATACATTGGGAGATCGACCCATTGGGCCATTTATCATGTCAATTGACATACATAGTAACCAAAGCGACTCCCTATCAACGGGCAGACTACTGCGCCGATTTTACCCGAATTTGTTATGTGGAACCACAATACATTACGAATTCAACCTATTGGGTTATTGACCATGTCACATAACTCCCATAGCAATCAGCCCAATGTCATAGCAATTGGCAAACTATTGGGCCGACTTCATCCATACTTGTATATGAATGAAACCATTCGATCTATTGGGACATTGACCGTGTCACGTTACACCCATAGCAACCGGCGCGACTTCCTAGCAACTTATTTTAACCAAATTTGGTATCCGAGCCCATATTAAATTGAAAGATCAAACCCAATGGGTCTACCCACGGGTTTAATTGAAATGATTTTTTTTTATTTATGCACATAACTTATTCAGAGACTGGACAAACCTCTCGATAATCAAATCACGTAGATCCGTAGCAATCGCAGGCCTGCTCCCTTACATGTTAGCTTAATTAATGGTGGATTTTTGTGCTATTTCTAAGTTAGGACTGTGAGTGGACCAGAAAAAAACTAACAGTGCAACAACGTCATTTTCTCTCCACCCCATTTCCATTGCAATAAACTAAATATTTACTCGATTCTACTAAGTTTTATATATAGTACCATGAGCTACATAGAAACCAAATAAACCACGCGGCAAACTGGCCTGGCTCTATTTAATTTAAATACAAAATTCCATCATTCATATCCCTTTCTGTGATATGTATCAACGCAAACGCAACGCCGGTTATGTTCCAATTGTAATTATTTCTAATGAAGCATTACGGTATTTTTCATTAGAGGTACAAAAATAGGAACATAACCGGTACCTCTGTTCTGGTGTTTAAATCTTACCAAAAGGAATTTCTTCGTGTTTATGTTTTCATACCCGCACTGCTGTGTCCCACAAGTACTTGGTAATAATTAGATAATAATGAGGTTAATGACACGAAATAAACTCATCTTCATACCACTGAAATATACACGAAACCAGATTTGTACCTGTACGGCGAAATGGAGAATCACTGCCATTTTTCGTATCGCCCTTTTTTGCATAGTATTACTATAATTTTCTTGTTTTTGTATTTATTTTGTTTCCAAGTGTATTTTTGTTTTGGGTTTTTTTGTTGTTTTTCCAAACCTTGTAAACTAATGGCTTTCTTGTGTTTCTAGCTAAACCGTATAAAAAGTTTTTTTGTCGCATTGTTCCTATGTACGTCAACGGCTTCCATTGTGTGGAAATAACCTCTCCGATACGTTGCAAATCTTAAATAATTAGGACAATTTATGTAAATGTTAAACATTAAGAACTGGTACTAGACAGTCATTGTAATGCATTGCTTGTGCAATTTAGTCCCAGTGGGGAAAATATACCCAACACTTGATTAATGCCGTTCTCGTAAATAATTTACTTATCTTTCCTCAAATATGTTTGACCACGCACGGAAAATACAATAATATGGTTGGAGAAATATCAGGAGGCGACCGAGGCATTCAGAACAATTACAGAGTCGGGCATTTAATTGTATTCACGAACAGATAATTATCAAGAGGAAACTCATCACCATATCAGTACATCACACATAGACTATCTACAAATCGTTTGCGATGTTTGTGAGTGGTTAGAGAAGGGGTTGTGCGATGACTTTTTCCGGAAAGTAATAATAAATGTAATTCCCATGTGAGAAACAATTATGGTGCATCACATTACAGAATCACTCGTATTTGAATAATTATAATAATAGACGTGAAGAAAGTTACTGTGACGCTATTGTGATGAAGTTCACGTCCTTGTAATAATTGGAAATGATATCGCAGGGGTGGGTGTGTAATACTGAGAATGAATATCGCCACCTTAATAAGCAAGTGGGTTCCGCTTCTACGCTCCAAACAGATACCAGTTTTACACATTCAAAATAACGGAGAATTTGACCAACTTACGATCATTTTTTGTTAACCCTTTACCCAACGTAACGGACAAAACCGGCGGTGGCTATTCTCAAAAATCGCCAATTAATTTTCATTATTTTTTCATTTTTTTTTTTTTTGTCTCGAAAACATAGGTTATGACCCCCTCGTTGGAACGAGCTCGTCGAGCTCGTTCCAATGAGGGGTCATAGCATATGTTTTGGAGACAAAAAATGAAAAAAAATTACTTATTCAAGAATTTTTTTAACAAGTGTCGTCTGCTTTCGTGTTAATTAAAGGGTTAATAGTAGTCCAATTTTAACTGTTTACCAACAAACAAGAGATCAAAATTTGTTATTTTAATTTTCAAAAATTTCAACAGAGCCATGTTATTTCTCTTTAGAACGAGCTCGAAGAGCCGTTCCAAAGAAGGAGTCAAATGATACAGTTTTGTAAAAAAAGGTTTGGAGGGTTTTTTTCAACTGCTAAATTTGTATATCAAGCGGAAGGATGTGGCCGATATGTTAGGTCAATGGTTGAATACGTCATGCATATCAAATTGCGGGATGACCCTTTACTGGTAACAACTGACGACATATATAGAAACCTTCGTAGCTGAATTAAACATTTGAATTTTGCCAGTACATCATTTTACGGAATAATGCTATGTGCTCTTTCCGACACGAGGTGACCCTGGCTGTCGAAAGTGTCGCTAAAACCCAGTTTAAAAAGAAATGTACTCTTTGGCCGCCCCAAGGCTTCACGACCTTCTTGCATTTCTCTTTGGGAATCCACCAATAGCTGTGACCATCTATGTAGTTGATCTAGTTTCTAGGCAAAGGATGCGGTAGTGAATCCTTCTGCCAATGGTTCATCATCCTTTGACATTTCACGACTTAGAACTTAACGACATTGCTTGATTTAGCAATGCTCCATTCAGTATTACAAAATGAAGACGCCGCGGCACTCGTGGGCTGCAGTTTATTAGTGGCGTGACATAAAAAATAATTCACGTCTATAAGTCGAAATGTCGAGATAAAAGGTAGACATTTTGACTTACAGTACATGGAGATTGGATTGTAACAAAATCACCCGTAGAGTGGAAGTATTACTCAAAGTATGACTTTCAAATTCTGCACATATGGACAAAAAATATAAGCAATGTCTCAGCCAGTGGACCTCCGGGGTTAACCTGGAGGTCCAATGGCTGGAACTTTGCTTGTGCTTGTTATGGTTTGCAACAAATCTGCAATTATCGCTTGGGTGGAATCGCCACTCCGCGGGTGATTTAGTGATAATACACTCTTCACGTATTGTACTTGGTAAGTTTTTACAAGTCACTACTACTCTTCCGTAGTTAGTCTTCTAATTCAGAAGTATAGAAATTTGGTATAGTCTTTCGAACTTTAAAATAGAAAAAATATATGACTGGCTACCTCAAACCTCGTGGACAATAAGTAGATTTTATTACCCCAAAATCATTAATGTAGTGAGAAGACGATAAGACCAGTTAACTGTAGTTGTTTTTTATTGTGGGGAGCATCAAGAGGTGCATTTTCTTTGTATGTCACGCTTTTATCTGTCATTTGGGGGAAAGACCAACGCGAAAGATGCATCTGTTCATCAGGCGAGACAGAACATCGCAACACAACAGAAGAATGAATTGTTACAGACAGGTTATTCCGAGAAACGATTATTCGCGCGAAACAAATATATTACATGAAGGTGCAAAAACACGAAGTGTACTTTATAATCCTTGGGGCGGACATAATTTAATTGTCTTTCTGCGTTTGAAAACAATCTAGCAGAAAATCAGAAATTCATTCAAGACGATATTGTATTCTTATAGAAGCGTATTTAAGACATGCGTGAAATGTTTTTCTTAGTCGTTATAACGACTTAGAAACTCGTTATAATGACTGTCGTAACACGATATAACGACTTAGTAAGTCGTTATAACGACCTTCTAGGTCGTTATAACGAGTTACAAAAGTCGTTATAACGACTTAGAAAGTCATAATAATGGGTTTGCAAAGTCGTTAGAACGACATTTTAAGTCGCTATAACGAGTTACTAAGTCGTTATAACAGTTTACTAGTCGTTATAACGACTGTCTAAATCGTTATAACCAGTTACGAAAATAGTTATAACGAGTTTCTAAGTCGTTATAACGAGTTACGAAAGTCGTTATAACGTCTTTCTAAGCCATTATAAGGAGTTACAAAAATCGTTATAACGACTTTCTGAGTCGTTATAACGAGTTTGCTAAGTCATTATAACGACTTTGTAAGTCGTTATAACGAGGTTACTAAGTCGTTATAACAAGTTGCTGAGTCGTTATAGCGAGTTACGTAAGTCGTTATAACGACGTTCTAAAACGTTATAACGAATTACGAGCGCGTAGCCCCTATATTGGATAACCTTTTGGGGCTCCATGCTGTTTGAAACTTGTATTGGGCCAAAGTTGTTTGGGGAAGGGACATTTTCGGGACCAAATCCGCCCCTCTCCCTAATCTCCCCCTCCCCCTAGCTACACCACTGGACAGTTGTGTCTTCTAGTTGGTCAATGGCTTCTTTCGATTAACTTTTGCCTTTGCTTTCCACCAATATGTCTTTTCTTTTTTATTAAAATACAGAACATTGCGTGGACTGAATAGAAACATCTTTTCGTTCGTGGCAATGTAGTGTAACTGTAACTGCTTCTTGCATTATATTTCTAGCATGTCACTAATGCACATAGACCATCATTAATATAAATCAGTGTGTGGAAGCCCTCCTATGGCCGTGCCCTCACCTCCAAGTATGAAATCCTTCTTACGCCCAATGACATTTTGGTGTTTAACATTCAGTTCTGAAAATTGTCTGAATAAAAAAAACTTAGGATACTGAGGAATGATTAAAAACTAAATGGCGTGCAAAACCATTTCTGAAGATAAACATGTGGACTTCCTTAACGCATTGGAATAAAAGCAGTCCTTCATTGTGATGAAATCTTCAATTTCTGAAAAAACGGGAAGAAATTGTGATTTGTGTTAAACATAACTTTATGGAATGGTGATGTATTGCGATGTATATTTTTCACGGCTAGGTAGAAGTACCAATACTTAAAGTGCTACGTAAGATTGCTGTCGTGGAGTCCATTTATTTTGCAGAATTTAGAGGAGCGACTTTCTCAATACTAGCTTATATTAAAAATAAATAATGTATGCAGAGGATTAAAATTTTGTAATATTGAAGGTAAATTGCATTAGGAGAGTATGTAACCACTTTAAGACGAATTGGGACGGGAGAGATCAGTTTTCCAGCTGCCATTAACCCTTTCAACCCGAGAGGTCGCTTTTCCGGCCGAAGAACCTGATACGTCATAATTTCATTAAGCAGGTTGCCTGCTAAGTGAATGTGTGGGATAGACAATCAATATTTCCAACGTGCAGCCCGATGGCTGCACGTTGAAAATATTAATCGATCGATCTACTCCCAAATGATGACAATTGACTCTTCCAGTTGATGTCATTGACCTGACATGGAATATACCACCAGGGTTCATAGTGTTAAAATCATTGACTTGTTTACAATTTAAGCATGGGAACAATGCATCTAAGTATTTATGATACACTTATTAATCTTTGAATTTAAATTCTAACCATTGACGTTTTTCATTGCGTGCTTCTAGTACAAAACGATAGAATAGCATCAATGTCCCAGTGCGAAATAAGTTTATTTTTCATGAGGTTAGAATAAAAGCGTCCAGAAACTTTCGTGAAAACCGTGTTTAGCTTTGCCTGTAATTTCGACAGTACAGCACTTTTGTGCTTATTAATTTTTTATGGTCTCGTTAGGCATGTTTGGACTAACAATGAACGAAGGATATTTAACGGCTATATCTCAACTCCGGCGTTGACATTCATGGTGTGGGCGGTTACGTGTTGTTATATGAACATTCATGAACGTAGCTCAAGCAAAGACTACCTTGAATTGATTTATAGACCTATATTTCAAGGCACACATGTCTGGAAGAACGCGCGTTGATCTTATATGCGGTTGCTGAATGGAACGATAACTTTGACGACTTTTGTACCTGGATGACATTTTCTGATCTCAAAGTTGACAGAGTGTCTCATTATCGCGGTTTAACTCCTTGCACGCTCCTGGCGGATTTTCCCACCCAGGACACCAATCTCTTAAATGTTCTGGTCCTGGCGTTCTGGATAATAGGCAGAATCCTTGTGTCTGAGCAGTTGCTTCTAGTCAGGTGTCGTCTGCCTCCGCATGTAGAATAGACAATAGACACTAGATGAGAATCACATGCTTCGCCATACGCCGTGAACAATATGTGAAGTTCTATCAATTCGCTCTTGTTTCGGAGCTTGTATGATGAGTACAGCTTGTCCACGCCAAAAGGGCAGGTCAAGTAAATTCATGTACCTCAAAGGAGCTTTACACTCGGTTTTAAATTTTAAAAAAAAAATTGTCAGTTGTTGTCCCGTATTGGCGCAAATGTTATATCTGAGGCGCCATTATAACACAGCTCTATGTTTTTGTATCATCATCTGTGTCATACAAGTTGTTATTCTGCGTCCACGCTAGGGACAATCCAGAATCGTGATGAGGACATCATAACAAATGAAACCTTTAGGGCGTTGTGAAATATATCTATTTATAGACCCAGTTCACTTACATGTACATTGAGTAAGCTAGATCATGTTATAATTGGCAGAACGAACAAAATGGATGTATATAATGGAGTTTGGGGCTCGTTCTTGCACAGTCGTTGTCGACGAGATTCTGGATACTCGTAATACGAGCATTTAGATCTAGAAACATCGCACTTGCTTCTCTGGTATCTGCTTAACCTTGTCATCGGTGAAATTCTTCTTGTGTCTTCAAACAGATTTTTCAGACCAATTTAGACTTGTACCTGACTACAGGGCAAAAGTAGCGGCAACCAGGACTTTCCCTCATACTGCTATTTCTGCTACAAGTATCGTTGTTGTCAGCAGCGACCTCCGTACCTACTATAAATATCGCTGGGACTACAAATACAGCTAAAACCTCCTTACTATTACATCAAACACACCTCAGCACACACCTTCTCACTTGCTCTGCCCGCCTTCCTTCTCCTCACTCTGTTACTTTTAGTAACAACAAAACGACATCTGTTACTACCAATATGAAAATACGTGACACGTAATGGTGCACACCCAATATTGTTAATTTCGGTAAATATTGCAGGCGCCAAGCAAGATTTTTCAGGAAAGACATGGTATATATCGCAGAAATAGCAGCGGTTATGTGAAATATAACAATTTGCCAAAACGTGTTGTACGACATGCAAAAACACAGAACCACAAATGCACGCTAAAAACTAAAGTGTTAACAACTACACGTGAAGTGCTGTATTTAACACTTACTAAGTGCTGAACTAGCACTTTGTTCAAGTGTAGATATCCCAGAACCTGACAAGTGTTACAATAATACCACCTGACAAGTGTAATGTCGCGACACTTAAAAGGAAACAACACAGATGACGCCGATCAGGCTCGAACTATCGATCCTGATTTGCGTCATCTGCGTTGTGTCCTTTTAATTATGTACCCACCAAGCGCAAATCAAATTATGGACGATTCTGGAAGAACCACCAATGCTAGACAAATGGGAAGTGCCATCCATTCAAGTTTCAGATGTCTGACGACTTTAATGTCTAAGTGCTTAAAGCATTGCACTTTGAGTGTTAAAATCAAACCCTAAGAGTTAGAATGGGTTGAAAGTGTCAGTTTTAACACTTTAGTTTTTAGTGTGTGTATGGTCATATGTTAATGTGGCGACAAATATGGCAATCGAGAAATTTTGAAAGATTGCGGAAGGATCGAACTTGAGACAAGCTATAGTAAAACAAAACTTCATTTTTTAAACTGACAAAAGACCATAATCCAATGGCAAATTGGTTCATTAGGGGTTTAACGACACTTCCAAAAACAAACCAAGGCTATTTTATAAGCGGGATTGTATATCAATTCTAATAACTAAGGTTATTATATCACGTTGTTAGTTCCCAAGATCCTTCCCATCAATCAATACCCAGACGAGCAAAAGAGTCGAACGTGGAGTCACTCGTTCAGGCAATTACTCTATGGCTCATTTGTTCGACGGGATTCTGGTCATTCGAGCAATCTGAGATGGCTAGCAAGCCTATTCTAGTGCTAGTAATGATACAAGGCTGCAAGAGTGGAAGAAGGCTACAGGATTTGGTGACTACTGTAAAAGCTAATCATATGACAGACAATGGCAATATTGGGAAAATCAGTAATAGTGGTGTTGGAGATCTGATGATGATGGGGAGGTCTAGAACTGGGCAGATGCTAGGAGCTAAATTATCATCAGGTATATATAGTACTATATCATCATGTCATAGGTATCCTCCTATACCCCGATGAGCATTAAGAGTCGTAATTAAATCGCTCTTTCGATACTCATTTGCTCAATGGGATTTGAGTCGTTCGAGCAATGATTTTTTCAGTAACTGCTCAAAAGCTTATTTGCTCGATAAGATTCCAGACGTTCGAATAATACCTATCCCTGCTTGATTGTATTTTGGGTTTGAGGATCATAGAGGATTTCGTTATACGCAGGAAAAAAAACAGAGACGGC
This sequence comes from Pictodentalium vernedei, assembly GCA_031216915.1. Lineage (NCBI taxonomy): Eukaryota > Metazoa > Mollusca > Scaphopoda > Dentaliida > Dentaliidae > Pictodentalium > Pictodentalium vernedei. The sequence continues at coordinate 247,175,663 of CM062297.1, read as the reverse complement.
CAAGACAAAATAGACTGTTGGGATAGGCAGAAATGGGACCAGTAAAAGGCAAAACAGGCCAGGAAATTAAAGGATAAACCGCAGAATATATCGGGATAGATAAAATACCGAGACTACTGGAGAACATCCGAAACAAAGTAACTCTTATACAAAGGAATGCGTCTATTGTTGGGCAAAAAGAAGAATTCTCGTGGACGACAGACAGAAACCGAATATTTAGTGGGAAATCCGCACTAGTAAAAGAACTGTTGTTTTTATTTGGGTAATTTTACAAAGTTTTCGAACAAATACAATTACTCATACCAGGAAGTGAACCTTAAAGCACTGCATGCTACTCTTTTAAGCCCACAATTGAGGAATCCGTGCCAAATAAAGTTGTTTTGATGGTTCAGAGCGATTGTCTGGATGTTTGTGGTAATTCGATGTATTCTAGTTCACCTGAATTTATCCACATGAGACCTCTCATCATTCATTATTCATTTAGCACTATGTGCTACTATTATAAGCCCTAGATTGGGGTTTGCTAAATCCGTCTCGGTAGTTTTGGGTTATTTAGAGGGATTGTTGGGTTGTTTGCTGTAAAAAATTTACTCCTATTCAATCGAACACACCATTCGAACACACTCCTTTCCTATTATAAGGCTTTGGGTCACATAGCAACCATGTGCTACCATAGAAACCAAGATGGCGGTCTCAGATATACAAAATGGACGACGAACACTCGTCTCACCTCAACAAATCGCGCTGCGCATGCACACTGGGACCACGTATCACTATGGGAATGTTGTCACAAGATGCAAAAATTGAAGTAACTTGGCCATGTGCCTATGACGTCACATGAGATCCGGCCAATGTGGGTCGATCGGGTACATGATCTGCTACTAACACCAAGCCGAGAGATCCACAGTTAGATCCCCAGCAGGGGTAACTGCGTTGTGTCATTGGGCAAGGCACTTAATCACGTTTGCCCAAGTGGGGGCACAGTGGCACAGCCTTGGGGGCGTTCTGGGGGCACATCCCCCCCCCCCCAAAAAAAAAAAAATAATTCCGATTGGATAACCGAACCAATGTCGAGTTGTGACAGCACAAAAGTGGGTTTAATCATTATCATCTTATCGTCCGGAAACCAATGTTTACAATTTACTACGTGAAGGGTCACTGTGACCTTGACCTTAGACCTACTGATTCCAAAATAAATAGGGCTCTTTCTTGCAATAATGCCAACCTACCCATGAAGTTTCATGAACGTCGGTGGAAACCTTGTCAAATTATCATCTGGAAACAAATTGTTTACGATGTGTTATGTTCAAGGTCACTGTGATAAATAGGGGTCTTCCACTCACCTAGGCTACTCTTTTAAGAATGATGTGTTCTATCTATGAAGTTTCATGAATGTGAGTTCAACCGTAGTCAAGTTAGCATCCGGAAAACAATTGTTTACGATTTACTATGTTAATGGTCACTGTGACCTTGACCTTTCGAGTCCAAAATAAATAGGGTTCTTCCTCTCATTGATGCCAACCTACCCATGCAGTTTCGTGAACGTGGGTCGAACCATTTCCAAGCTATCATCCGGAAACCAATTGTTTTGATTTACTATGTTCAGGGTCACTGTGACCTTGACCTTTGACCTAGTGCGTCAAAAATACATAGGTTTCTTCCTCTCATGAAAGCCAACCTACGTATGAAGTTTCATGAATGTGAGTTCAACCATAGACAACTTATCACCCGGAAACCAATCGTTTACAATTTACTATGTTCATGGTCACTGTGACCTTGACCTTTGACCAAGCACGTCCAAAATAAATAGGGTTCTTCCACTCACCGATGCCAATCTACCTATAGAGTTTCATGAACGTGGGTCGAACCATTATCAAGTTATCGTCCGGAAACCAATTGTTTACGCCCGCCCGCCATTCACCAAGCTAAAAGTCGAGCTTGACTTCGTCGCAACTTGACGAAACAAGAGACCGGCTTTAATCGCTCATCTGCCAAAGTGGTTCAAAGAAGTATTTGGGGTCACATTCAGTTATACATGGTTCATCAATACTACAAAGGAATGAAGTCATGAAAGGCAAATGTTATGGAAAAACACTAAGGAATCGATTTGAACAAACCTGAACCTAGCATGCTCCCCATGCCACCCCACCCCTGCCCACAGAGAGCCCAAATAATAAGCCAGGGGCTCAAATTGAACAAACTTGAACCTGACCCCCCTTGAAATGTTATACATCAAATATGAAAGAATTCTGACCGGTGGATCTGAAAGAGATTTTTAAAGAAATGTCCTCACATTGCATTAAGTTAAACTTTGGGCTCAAACAGGGAGCCAAAATATTTACTCAGGTAACCAATTTGAACAAACCTGAAACTGACCCATCTCAAGATGTTGCATACCAAATATGAAAGGATTCTGACTGGTGAATCTGAAGAAAAAGATTTTTAGAGAAATTCCCTCATATTGCACTAAGTTAATATTCAGGCTCCCATAGGCAGCCCAAATATGAACCCAGGGACTCGATTTGAACAAACTTGAATCTGACCCCCCTATAGATGTTGCATACCAAACATGAAAGGATTCTTCTGACTGGTGGATCTAAAAAAGAAGATTTTTTAAAGAAATTTCCTCAAATTGCACAAAGTTAAACTTTGGGCTCCAATAGAGAGCCCAAATACTAATTGAGGGACCCGATTTGTACAAACTTGAATATGAACCCCTAGAGATGTTGTATACCAAATATTAAAGCATTCATACAAAATTTGAAAGATTTTTAAAGAAATTTCCTCATATTTCACTAAGTTAAAATTCGGGCTCCTGCAGGGAGCCCAATTAGTACCCCATAGGCTTGATTTGAACCAACTTGAACCTGACTCACCCCCCCCCCCCCCCCACCCCGAGATGTTATATACGAAATATCAAAAGATTCTAATGGTTCTGGAGAAGATTTTTTTAATTTTTTAAAAAAATGTATGGGTGCTATCAGAGTAATGCTTCTTGTGGTGCCCCTTGTCAGCGCGGCAAGGTTATTTGTACAAACCTGAATTGGAATTGACATATGATAAGGAACATGCACACCAAATTTGGTTCAATTTTGTCCAGTAGTTTGGGAGGAGAAGTGGATAATGTATAGTTTACGACGGACGACGACGGACGGCAAGTTAAGCTTCCTTCGGGGAGCTAAGAATCAGTCACACGCCCCTCCCCCCCTCCACTTTAACCCATATAGGGAACATCAGCATTAGGCAAGAAATAAGGGGTGGGCGGGGGGGGGGGGTGCGAAAAAAGCAGATGTATGTGTGATATCCGACCTATCTCAATTTAATGACACCAATGTTGTCAATTATTTGCCAGACCCGAGAAAAAAAAAACGTCACCGGTCTTCCGTCGCCGGATTTACGAAATAACGTCGCCGTTATTTGGTAATTTATCCGTTGCTTCTGGTCCGGGTTCGCTATTTAAAATTGATGAATCTCTTGGGGCGAAAGGAAAATGAAGGAATAAGACGGTGATATAACAATAACATGCCTTTGGAGGGCATTATGGTTCATTAGCGGCCCTGCAGCAATGATGAACAGCCCGAGGGTTTATTAAACGCCCGAGACGAAGTCGAGGGCCATTAATAAGCCCAATGGCTGTTCATCATTGCTGCAGGGCCGCTAATGAATCATGATGCCTGATAACAACCATGTTATTACTATGATTACCACTCCCTGTTACGTCGGTTCGATATTTCTGTTTCGATCGTGCGTGCGACTTCAGTTCAGAAATACAAAGGGACGTCATCCGAATGGGAGTAATTCATTAGAGCCTGGAATCTAAAAATAGCCGGGCCGCGGGTCGCTAATGGCTATTTATACCATTGTCGCCCGCGGCGCGGCTCCGTCGAATGACGTCACTGAAATTATGGAGTTTTAACGGGCCTCCAAACTTATGTTAATCGACTAGTAACTTATAGATTCAGTGGTAATAATATTATTGATAAGCAATTTTTTTATTATTTTAATAAAAGTTTATTAAAACCAAAACAACGTCTGCACCGGCATAAAAACAAGGTATCACAGCAAGAGCCGGTGCAGAGCGATGTAGCAAACATGATAATTTACAGAAAGCACCTTCGAAAAGCAGGTCTCATTAAAAGGACAAGGGAAAATTAATTAATTAATTAATTTGATAAGCAATTGCTACCAGTTTTAAAAAACAAAAACCGACTGTTTTGTCTTTATTTTGTGTGATATCATTAGGCATACTTATTTAATTTTATTTCATTTAGTTTCCTCTTTTTAGTCGAATTTTAAAAAAAAAAAAAACTTGACTATTGGTAAGGCGAGGGCCGGTCACCGGGCAGGCGGCCCTTTTTGCTAAGAAACTTAGTTATTTCTGGACGCATTTTGATATTTGGCATGTGGCTTGATATGCATGTGCAACACCCGATGACGCAAAATAGGGTGTGTCCACGCTTTTTTCGCAAGAGTTATGGCCCTTTGTTAAAATCGATTAATTTTGTGCTTGAAAGCGCGATACGTAAACAAACGTCAACCGATTTGACGGATATTTGGCACATGGGTTTCAAGGAACAATGTCTTGGTCGAGTTCGAAAACGGGCTCGGTCCGATGTACGGCTGAAGAATTATTTGGCTGACTTTGTCATTTTTTGCAAATTGTGTGCTTGATACCAATGATAGCGCCAAAACTTGAACAAAATTTAATGCTAACCGATTTGATTCTTTTTTTATTGTATGGGTTTCCAGGATAATTGTCTCGACCAAATTCTAAAATGTTCGGTCGGATATATGACAGCAGAATTATTGAGTTGACGTAGTCATTTTGTTCAAATTAGTTATTCAGAAAAAGGTCCTCTGAAAGCATTTTGGTTCGCAGTTATCCACCGTTGTGTTAGCCACGAAAACACGATCTCACATCGGCGATGCGGACCATTTCTATAAATAGAGTTGTTGAGTTGACGTTCGTTTCGTGATTGATCATAATTCAATGATTCGCATAGATTATTATTGTCCTCACACAAGGTGAAGGGGAAATAAATTTGCAAAAAGGGTTTCAATGTGGCCTAATTATTGATGCCTTTCACACGTCCTTAAATAAACTGGTTTTTCACCCATTGCTCCAATAGATTAGAGACATTGTGTTCCACTCCCCCTCCCCTCCCCACCCCGCGAAACAAACGTGAACGTCAATTTTGTTTCTAAAATTGGGGTTGCAGCTATATCATTCACCAATACAGACATTGCCATTTTAAGTGCCATTTATCATAACAACTCATGTCAAATTTTCTTCCACGTACTCATGTGGTAAAAATAGCCCTCAATGAATGTAACCACCCCCACCCTATACCCCTTTTCATAAAAAACTATGATATAATTCATAAATTAGTTGATGTTCACACAAAACAAACATCTTGCGACAAAACTATCACAAATGGGAAATTTATACTGATGTGGTAAAATTTAAAAAAAATAGCCCTCAATGAATGTGCCCCCACCCCCCACCCCCCCCCACCCCCGCCCACAGTATACCACTCTTCATCAAAAGCATGATATAATTCCTAAATTAATTAATGTTGACACAAAACAAAGAACTTGTGACATTAAATATCCTACTTGTGGTCGTTTTTGAATCACATTCAGGCTTCTGAAGACATTTCACATCATGTTTTTGGTGAATCATTTGCAATTTTTGTTAAAAAAATAAAGCCAGTTTTTTCAGTTAAGGCACCTAGAGTCATTGGTATGGTACTGACAAAACATAGAACACTGCTTTTCTCAACTGTATGACCAATACTGCTCCTGTGGTATCTCATAGCACTGTTGAAATGCCAAAAAGCATCCAATACTGATTCTGTGGTTCTGTGGTTGAGCAGCAAGTATCCATTTGGGCACTTTCACAACCTTGGATTTACTCCCCACAAACACCCATGGATTCTGATAAAAAGAGTGAAATTGTGGAAACTATGTCTCCAAGGAGGATGAATGAGATATTTGCTTAAAAAAATTGTTTTTTAGTGTTTAATATATTTGTGTGTGAATGGGGGTGGGGGTGGGGGGTGGGGGTCGGTGGGGGGTGGGGAGGGGTAGAGTGTGAAAAATAGTCAGCTACCAGTTATTAAAAATTTACAACCAGGCAAATGAAAAGCAAAGAAACACTTTGTCTGATGGACAGACAGACAGACATGCAGTCACACAAATTGAAAGTCTACACAGAAATAAAAACTGACATACAATGGAAAATTTTGTTAGAAGAGCCAGGAGAAGATTGCCAAACAGAAAAAACTTCAATGGGCCCTGAGTGCTGCAGTACCAAAGCAAATCATAGGATACTGAGAGTGTATGAGATTTACTTTAGTTTCCCAAAACATACTGTACAGTCTTTCCAATTGTTTCGCATCAACTGAGGCTTCAGTTTGGGTGGGTGGGTGGGGACTTGATTCATGGAGAGAACAATATTTCACAGTTGTTACTGTAGTTTTGTGCTGTAACATAGAAACCCTGACAACAACGCTTGAGCTAAAGAAAATTTGATCGCATCACTTTAATTTTGGGATTCAAATATCTTTGTAAAGAATAAACCTTCAGAGAACTTTTCCTGACCCCAAAACAGGGGGCTGTGCATCAAATAAGAGGGAAAATGTAGTACTAGACTGCTTTATTACTACTTAAGACTTTATTGGTGGCTGTGCACAAATGCCATTCACTCACATTTAAATGCCATTCACTCACATTTGCGACTTTATTGTGTTATTTTTTCCACTGTTCCCCACCCCCAAATTTGTGTTCCAAAATACTCTTTCAATGAAGAAATTATTTTCTAACATTTTTTAACCCTTTACCAAATATAACTGTCAAAAGCTGCTGGTGCTATTCACAAGTATTGCCATTCCATGTTCATTATTTTCTTGTTTTTTGTGTCAAAAACATAGCTTATGACCCCTCATTGGAACGAGGTCATTTCAATGGTGTAAAAGTCGTGTCTTTGACACAAAAAATTAGTAAGGCAATAGGTTTGTGGGCAAGGGTAATCAGCTTTTCCTGTCAAGTAAAGGGTTAACATCATAATTCAGACAAACGTCTAAATACCAGTAAATAAAAGTGCAATACGGGTTTTCTGGCTGTGGATTTGAATGGTGATTGGAAAGGGGTTGGAAGATTGGAATCCCCCTCTATGACGGGGAACCATGGTTTAACCATGGTTTAATTACATTTGTTAATACATGTGTACATGTAGGGTAAAATAGGTTGTTACTGGGCATTTGCTGAAGGCTGTAGTGTGCCCCTGGAGGCTACACTTGCTCAAGATGTGAATTTGCTTGTAATATATAGCCCTTATTGCTGACAATGACAAAAACATACTTTTCAAAACAATAAAAAAGTATTGTAAGGTGTGTGGTACCCAAATGAATTTTAAATGTGAAATAATCTCTCAAAATAATAATTAAATCAGGTTCAGAAGCCATATTATGTATTTCCTTAATCAACCCCAATCCTATCAAAGATACATTTTACCTCTTTCATGTGACAAAAGAGTCATTTCTGCATGAGAATTCAACTTTTGGCTTCCACTGAGTTAAAAACGTGGGAAATTTGTTCTTTTAAAGAAAACTGTGTCAAACGGCTTAAAAACTGGCTTAAAAAACATTTTTCTACTCTGTTACGTAATGAATAAGCAGAGAGGTGAGGAATTCATGTAGCTTTTTTTTTAAACCTAAACTAATCCCAAAATAAAACTAAAATCTGCATCAGCATGCAATACTTTGAGGAAAAAAATGTCTCATTTAACCATACAGCAAGACAAAGAGTGGTCTTCCAACCCCACAAAACAATATGAATGTTAATTTTGATTCAAAAATTGGTGTTGCAGTTATATAATTCACCAATATCAATAGACAGTACCATTTTATCCCAACAACTGATGTCAAATTTTTTTCTACATACTGATGAGGCAAAATATAGCCCTGAAGGTGTCCCCCTATTATGCCCTTTTTTATCAAAAACTATGATAAAATTCATAAATTAATTGATGTTGACACAAAACAAACCTCTTGTGATATTAAATTTCCCATTTGTGATAGTTTTCAAATCACATTCTGGCTTCTGAAGATATTTCACATTGCGTTTGATGAATATTTTGCCATTCTTGTGAAAAAAAGCCTCACTTTCCCAGTGAAGGCACCTGTAGTCATTGGTATGGCACTGACAAAACATTAAACACTGATTTCTTCTAACAGTATGACCAGCTGAGCACTGCTCCTATGGTATCCCATAGCACTGTTAAAAGGCCTAAAACCATCAGATATTGATTCTGTAGTGATGGTGATGTGCATGTCCCGCAAGTACATGTACCCACAAGAGCTCATTTACAACCTTGGATTTAATCCCTACAGGCACCCATTCTGATAAAAAAAAGTGAAATTAGGGAAAGTACATGCATGCATAGTATCCACTGAGGATGACTCTGATATTTCCTTCAGGAATGTTGTGCTCTTTAATGTTTAATATATTTGTGTATGTATGTATGTGTGTGGGGGGGGGGGGGGAGTGTCAACTGCCAGTTATTGAACATGTAGAACTGTGCAAATGAAAAACAAACCAACACTTTGTATGATGGACAGACAGACATGTAATCACATATCTGGAAAGTGACAGTCTACATGCACATAGGAATGGTATGATGGACAGACAGACATGCAATCACATATTTTGAAAGTGACAGTCTACATGTACATAGGAATGGTATGATGGACAGACAGACATGCAGTCACATATTTTGAAAGTGACAGTCTACATGTACATAGGAATGGTATGATGGACAGACAGACATGCAATCACATATTTTGAAAGTGACAGTGTACATGTACATAGGAAAACTGACTGACATACAATGACAAATATAGTGAGAAGAGCCAGGACAGGGTTGTCAAACAGAAAAAAACTCAGTGAACCCTGAGTGCTGCAGTACTAAAGCAAATCAAAGGAAACTGAGAGTGTATGCTGTTAACTTTCCCATCATCTGAGGGGTTCAGTATGGGTGGTAGAGGGACAATTGTTAATGTAGTTTTGTGCTATAACATGGGGAACCTGACAACACTAGTATCAGACTACTATATTGGTAGCTGTGCACAAAAGACATTCATTCACATTTGCAACTTTGTTACTTTTCCCACTGTACCCCCCCCCCCCCAACCACCTTTCCCTAAATTTATGTTCCAAAATACTCTGTGAATGAAGAAATTGTTTTTTAACATTTTTACTCACTCACTCATTGTAATGGCCAAAACAGGCTAACACCATTCACCAAAATTGCCATTCAATGTTAATTATTTTTGCATTTTTTTTGCGTCAAAAACATATCTTATGACCCCTCATTGGAATGAGCTCATTCAGCTCTATCCAGTGGAGAGAGGGAGTTCATGGCTATGTGTTTGATGCAAAAATGAAAATAAATTAGTTATTCAAAAGTCGTATCTCCTTTTCATGTAAGCTAAAGGGTTATCATAATATGGAGAAAACTTCTATTGTACCAGTGAATACAAGTGAAATATGGGTTTTCTGGTTTAGTGTTTGGATGGTGATGTGGGAGAGGATTGGAATATAACTGGAATCCCCTCTATCACAAGTACTATGAGGGGAAACCATGGTTTAATTGTGTTAATAGGGTAAAATATGTGGTTACTTGTGTATTTGGCATTTGCCAGAGGTTATAGTGTGAGTAGTATGTGATGTGATTTTGAGGGGCCAGTTGGATGACCTCGGTGGATGACCTCGGAAGTGACGTCATGTCACGTGATGTAGTGGCGCCATGTTGTGTTGTCATGGTAACCCACGTGAGCGGCCATGTTATGACGTCATCTCCATAGTGATACGTGGTGTGAGTGCGCATGCGCAGCGCGTGTTGTTAGGGTGATACGCGTTTCCGTCGTCCATTTTGTATACTGGAGGCCGCCATCTTGGTTTCTATGGTAGCACGTGGTTGCTATGTTACCCAATTTTTCTGCAATAAGACGGGGTATGTTCGGAGGGTGTGTTCGATTGTAGAAGAGTAAATCTAATTACCACAAACAACCCGACAATCTCTCCAAATCACCAAAATCCACCCGAAATCACCGAAATTGACTTTATTTCCCCATTTTATCGGCTTAGCGGTAGTGCTATAGTACCGAGAGGGTATCGGGGGTGAATTCGACTGAAGTGGAGTAATTTTCTGGTTCGGATTTTCCCAGAATCCTCATTTAATTACCCAAATAAACCCGTCAAGTTGTATTATTTCGAATTCTTTAAGAATCCCTTTTTTTTTGATCCCATGACGTGTTATTTCCCTATTAAGAATAGCACGTAGTGCTACAGGACAAATTTACCCAGAAATCCTCTGCTTCTACCTGGAACTATATTTTTATAAATTCCTACGCTCTATTTTTAGTAACATCCTTAACTGACCCCCTAACTAATTGTTAGGGTCTATATTTAGCAATTTCTTTAAATGACCCCCCTAACTACATGATTTTAAATAATAAAATTAATGAGGATCAAGATGTTTTTACACTAACCAATCAGAGCGAAGTTAATCCACCAATCAGATTTCTGGATTCCCATTGTGTTTCTTTCCCATTACTTTCGAAACTAATTTTCTAAATTTTCCAACTTTAACCTATAATCCTATAGGAAACAAACACAAACACCCATCGAGAATGAAAATATCGATGAAAAAACGTTGTGACGTCGTGACGTTTTCAAAAACGTCCGTCACGTCTAAATAAATTCCAGAGAAGAATAACGTTGCGTCATTCTGTTTCGATCCTTCGAACTGAACACATCGCTAGAGAGTTTTCTATAGCAATTTTGCCTTTGCAAAAAATTTATGAAGATGGAGTCTGAAGCTGCTACTGCCGTTACCAGAACTGATGTTTACGCCTGTGAAGAGTGTGGAAAGACCTTTACGGACCGCTGCAACCGGAATCGCCATGTGCGTACCAAGCACGCCACCGGAGAGAAGAAGTCTTTCGATTGTACCAACTGCAACAAGAGTTATGCTTCCAAGCAGAAGCTGGATCAACACCTGATGAAATGTTTGGAGATATATACATGTATGGAATGCGGCCAGGAGTTTAACCAACTACTCCATTTTAATCGACACAAGAGCGTTGCCCACCGACCAGTTCCTGTACCATCTAAAAGGAAGACTGATGAACCGAAGAGAGGACCACCTAAACAACCACGGACCAAGACGACCACCCATTATGATGTTGACCCAATTGAGTTTGAAAAGAATATGATGTCTGAAGAAGAGCCAGATGAGATGTTGACCGTGTACGAAGATAACTGGAGTTCTATTAGAACTCGCCACATGATGAACAGAAGAGTCCAAGATCAATATAACTACCGGATCAACGATGTGAACCTGAAGATGATGACTGATGAATTGATGACTACCATATTTCTGCCACAACAGCTAAGATTTAAAATTAATCTGCGTTTTGGTTTTATCCTGCGACACAATGAAACGAATGAACTGAAATATTACCATCCATCACAAAACAACGCCCGGGTACTTGATGTTCCACAACTTGTATGCTGCCAAGAAGACTTTGAAGAATTCCTTGATGATGTCATGGAAGAAGATATCCTGGAATGGGCCAAGTTAAAACGACCCAACACCAAATGGCTTGTGGAGAGAGTTACCACCAACGTCACATTTTATGTGAATAAGCTGAAAGACCACCCAATTGGAATGGCAGAAGATCTTCATGACTACATTCTCCAGAACAAAGCAGTAAATGCTTTGGTGAAAGATAAACATCACCAGTTTACCTACGAAGACAACCTGTGCATGTTCCGCTGTTTAGCTTTATGGAGTGGTTCCACAACAGACAATTTGAATAATACAACAGATGCCATGTACAACAAGTATACAAAGAAGCCAAAGAATGAATTCCGTGGAGTAACTTTAGCCGAATTACCTGACTTGGAGAAATGATCTCACAGAAAGTATGAAGATACCATGTATGTGAACGTTTACAAGAACCATTTTAGCTACATCATCGATATAGACCAATACTGCAAATCCGTTGAATGCCGCAAATGCGGCAAATTATGGAAGACTTCCTGGGCAATAAATCGTCACGAGAAAACATGTACAGATGAAGTAAATTACCAGTATGTTGGCGGTGTATACCATCCATCCCAGTCCATATTCGATCTGTTAGAAGATGAAGGTATAGAAGTATCTGAAGAGAAGAAGTTTTATCCATACCGTGCAACGTTTGATTTTGAAAGTTACTTTGTCAAATCCAGTCTACCTGCTGACAGTGATAAACTGATATGGGAAGCAGAACACCGACCATTGAGTGTTAGCATATGTAGTAATGTTCCAGAATACCAAGAACCGAAATGTTTTATTACAAATGGAAATTCTCAAGAACTTGTTGAAGAAATGATGACATACCTCACAGCTATTTCATCTCATTGCCACCAACTGATGCAGACCTATCATGCTTGGACCTTGTTTAAACTCAGACAGAAAATTGATGAAACGCTGGAAGCGGAAGCCAGAGCTACTGGAGAAGATACATCCAAGATGCACCCTTTACAAAAATTGGAGAAGAAATTTCAAGACTACCTGCAAGAGATGCCCGTCATAGGATTCAACTCTGGAAAATATGATATGAATGTAGTCAAGCGTGAACTGATGACATACCTGAAGAGACAGAATCCACTCAAGTTTGCAGTGAAGAAATCGAATAACTACATGTGCGTCTCGACAGAATCTTTCAAGTTTGTTGATATTTGCAACTACCTCGCTCCGGGATTCAGCTATGACAAGTTTTTGAAAGCATTTGGCTGCTCCGTGACGAAGGGATTTTTACCATATGAATGGATCGACAGCTTGAACAAATTGGATCAAGACCACCTACCAGACCATGAAGCCTTCTACAGTTCTCTCAAGAAAGAAAATATATCCAATGAAGAATACCAGTACTGCCAGCATGTATGGAACGACCTGGAGATGACAACTTTCCGTGATTTTCTGATCTGGTATAATAACCGAGATGTAAAACCATTCCTTGAAGCAGTTGACAAGCAGTTTACTTTCTACCAAGAACGCCACATCGACATGTTTAAAGATGGTATCAGTGTTCCGGGCCTCACGTTGAAATACCTGTTCCAGACCATGAATGATGACACTTACTTCACATTATTTAACCAGAAAAACAAAGACCTGCATCACTTGGTGAAAGATAATATCGTTGGTGGACCTTCAATTATCTTCAACCGATACCACGAGAAAGATGTTACCAGAATCAGAGAAACAAAATATGGCAAAGAAGCAAAACCATGTGGAAGTATTATAGGCTTTGATGCGAATGCATTATATCTTTGGTGCCTAATGCAAGAGATGCCAGCGGGTTGGAGTATTAGACGTCGTGAAGAAAACCAGTTTAAACCTGAACATCCAATGAAGTATGGTAAAATGGCTGAACAATGGTTAGAGTTTTTATCCATGAGAGATGACATCCACATCAGACATCAGTTTAACGGAGCTGAAAAAATGATTGGTCGAAGACAGTTGCCTGTTGATGGTTGGTGCAAAGATACACAGACTGTATACCAATTCCATGGCTGCTTCTGGCACGGACATACCTGCATGAAAGATAAGAATGGCCTTCCTATCATCCATAATGAAGTCAGAGATAAACCGATGAAAGAACTGCTACAAAACACCCGTACCAATGCAAAGTACATCACCGATTTGGGCTATAAACTTATTGAAATCTGGGAGTGTGAGTGGAGAGAGATGAAGAAGACCGATGCCACACTCAAAGCCTTCCTGAAAGAGAACTTTTCAGACAAAATAGATGGTGCGATGACAGAGGAAGAAATACTGAACAAAGTGAAGTCCGGTGAACTGTTTGGTTTAGTCGAATGTGATATACATGTACCAGATCACCTGAAAGAGTACTTTGAAGAGATGACACCTATCTTCAAGAATACAGATATTTCCATAGATGATATTGGTGAACACATGAAGGCCTTTGCCGAGAAGAATGGAATCATGAAGAAACCCCGTAGAAGTTTGATCGGAAACTATGGAGCGGAAAAAAATGTTGTTTGCAACCCCTTTACTGCAGTGGTACCTCCAGCATGGTATTGAAGTTGATCACGTCTATCAAGTTATCCAATATAAACCAAGAAGATGTTTTGAAAAATTTGGAGATGAAGTATCTGAAGCAAGAAGACAAGGAGATGTTGACCCCGACAAGTCGATCGTTGCCGACACCATGAAGCTGTTGGGAAATTCTGGATATGGCAAAACTGTCACCAACAAAGAGAAGCATCGACGTGTGTGCTATTGCGACGACGAAGAAGTTACCAAAGCTGTAAATGACATGTCCTTCAGAGCCTTGAATCCATTAGATGAAACATTATATGAAGTCGAACTCAACAAGAAGACCATCAAGTTGGATCTGCCACTTCACATCGGATTCTTTGTTTACCAATATGCGAAACTCCGGATGCTTCAGTTCTATTATGATGTCATCGATACTTTTATCAACCGCCAAGATTTCGAATATGCTGAAATGGACACAGATTCTGCATATCTATGTACTTCGTCACCATCCATAGATGAATTAGTGAAACCAGAGAAGAGAGTAGAATTTTACAAAGAGAATCACAAGTGGTTTCCATCAGAGTGTTGTGATTTCCACAGAGATGATTATGTGAAAACCAAATTAGAAGGCAAAGAATGGCTGTCACCCTCATGCTGCCAAGAAAGAAAGCGTTTTGACAGGAGAACTCCAGGCTTGTTCAAGGTAGAATGGCAAGGAACCGGCATTGTTGGACTGTGTAGTAAATCATATTATTGTTTCGGAGCCACCAATAAATTCAGTTGTAAGGGATTCAGCAAACGCCACAATGATTTGACGAAAGACAGATATTTGCAAGTTTTGAAGACTCAACAAAGTGGATCTGGCATCAACCGAGGATTTGTGATGAATGACAACACTATGTATACCTACCAGCAGAGCAGAGATGGACTATCATATTTCTACCCAAAACGAAGAGTTTTAGAAGATGGAGTTAGTACCATACCACTAGAGATTTAAAGAAGAAACAATTGAGTGAGTGTCATATTTTTCTACAACCTGAACCAAGTCTAGCTTTTGCCTACAAAAAAGTTCTATTTAGTTGACCAAAAAAATTCCTAAAAAAACCGAAATGTTTTTTAGGTGGTCTACTCAATCATTTTAGGCTCATCAAATTTTTAAAGTCCTTTATGGCATTCTCTAAAGTCCTTTATGGCAGTCCTCATAAAGTCCTATATGGCAGTCTTCAAAAAAAATTCTAAATGGCAAGTCTTACAAGGCAATACATTTTTTCTAGTGTAAAGATTTTTCAATTTTTTTATTTATTCTAATACAGGGAGTTTTTTCATCATCATCATCATCATCATCATCATCATCATCATGTTCCTGATATACTTTAGGCTAACCCTATTGGAAGTGGAGGATACTTCTTTACTTTTTAGTTTCATTCAAAACTTAGTTTCATTCGAAACTTTTTAGTTCCATTTATTTTTAAAAAAATGTTGATTCATGGTATCTTTCAGGTTACACCTATTGGAACCAGATGATACTTCTTTATTCAAAATTTAGTTTCATTCAAAACTTTTTAGTTCCATTTATTTTAAAAACATGTTGATTCATGGTATCTTTTAGGTTACACCTATTGGAACCAGATGATACTTCTTTACTTTTCAGTTTCATTCAAAACTTTTTAGTTTCATTCAAAACTTTTTAGCTTGACCTGTCCCAAGCCAGTATAAAATGCAGAGGGCCATATCCTACAGTTTAAGGATCAAGATTGCAGTTTGATCGCCAAACTGACCAATCAGATCGAAGTTAATCAACCAATCAAATTTCTGTATTCTCAATGTGTTTCTTTCCCATTACTTTCTATACTAATTTTCTAAATTTTCCAATTTTAACCTATAATCCTATAGGAAACAAACACAAACCCCAACCAAGAATCAAAAACTCAATCAAAATTTGTTGAACTGGTGTGATGTTTTCAATCACGTCCGTCAAAGATATATAAGATTAGGCAAAGCATGGACTTGGCATCATTCACGATCGAACCATTGACCAGAGAAGATGTTCCGAATTGGCACCAAGCAGACTTATGCTAACGTCACCCAGTACCAGGGTGAACTGAAGATTCATCTCAGAAGATACTTTGAGGGAAAAGACCAGGAACCTTATCCTACGAAGACTGGTATTGCTCTATCTTTAGAAGAATGGAATGCCTTGAAATCCCAAATAGAAGAAGTAGATGCAGCCATCAAAACCCAACAAACAACTTTAACTGAAGACACTAAACCTACTAACCATGAAGACTTCAAAAAAACAAATCAAGAACCACCTTTGAAGAAGAAGAAGAAGATCATAGTGAGAATAACCCAACCACGACCATTGATCGTTGATAAAATTGATAGTGAACTCAGGCAAGTTCGCTTGCAGCATGAACTTTGCTTGGCATATGCTCATTATGCCGAAGAGAACATTGACGCTGTAATGAAAGAAATGTGCTATGGATGTACAGTCGATCACCCAAGTCAGATTCAGCATAATGTATGCCTAATGATGTCTGAAGAAGAGAAGATTATAACATGTTTTAGTGACGCACTTGAAAGAGTTAACAAGAATGATGTTCATCTACTGTGGCACCATAATACTTCTGGAATGAATCCACCACCAGTACAGAAAGAATATGAAGATATGTTCGAGAAACCTCTCACAAATGAACAGAGACGTTGTATTATGGATTTGGTGATTGAATTTATGACCATCAAGAAACCTGTTACAATTGGATTCTAATTGATGATTTTTTATAAAAAAGGAAAAAAAGAAGAAAAAAAGTATAAAATGAAGAAACAAGAAAAAAAGGTGGTAATGACGCTTAAGTTATTTGATGTTTATCTTCTTGACAAATATCAAACAAACTTAACCTGTCCCCAGGCAGTAAGTCAGAGGGCCACCAATTTTAAATATTTTTTGGATGACGGTTCATATTGACCACCTCTCCAAAAGGTATAAAAGGGAGAGTAGTCCCCACGTTCAGTGGGGGCCACCTCCCCAAAAGGTATAAAAGGGAACTAGTACCCACATAGAACAACAAAGATGGATCCTCGTTGGAAGCATCCATTCACTTGTTTATTGTGTGATCCCACGGGTAGTGGTAAATCATCCTTTGTAAATCGGGTTATTCAAAACATTCAAAATATTATATCACCTGTCCCAAGTCACATCATTTGGTGTTATAGTGAATGGCAACCATTATACAATACTTTACCCCAAGTAGAATTCGTAGAGGGTCTCCCTCAAGAATTAAAATCTGATAGTTTAGTCATATTGGATGATCTGATGCTCGATGCAGATGTTCGAGTGTCTAGATTATTTACTAAAGGTAGTCATCACCGTAACATTAGTGTACATAGGACTGTAGCTCTCAATAGTCATTACATGATCTTGTTTAAAAATCCTAGGGATCGTTCTCAGATCTCACACTTGGCAGCACAGATGTATCCTGGTCATTCCAAGTTTCTGAGAGAAGTTTTTGAAGATGTCACTTCGACACCATATGGTTACCTTTTAATAGATCTCAGGGAGCGCGGTGGCTCAGTAGGTAGAGGTGCAGGCTGCAAGCCGAGAGGTCCTCGGTTCGAATCCCACCTGCGGCAACCGCGTTGTGTCCTTGGGCAAAGACACTTCATCTCCATTGCCCACGTGGGGACACGATGACGCCGTGTACTAAGGCGTACTGCACGTCGATGGTACGCATGTCTTCAACCAATCTAACCCTGCCTGTGCCGCAGTGCGGTGTTACGATGTTGGGGAGCTGGCAGCTGCTCGTCGTTGCTCGGTGGTTCTCTCCGGGTACTCCGGCTTCCTCCACCCGTAAAACTGTCACGTCATGATTAGCCATTGTGCATAAATATGTGACCTTAAACATCAATAAATAAATAAATAATAGATCTCAAACAAGATACTCCTGAACACATGAGATTACGAAGTCAAATTTTCCCAGGGGAAACCCAATATGTGTACCTCCGAAAAGTATAAAAGGGGAGCAACAAGTCTGACTCGAGTCAGAAGCATGTCTGACCGTCTCAAGCGCAACATCGCTCTTCTCAAGGTTCTTATTAAATCGAAACCCACACTCGTCAAATCCATACTAAAACATGCAGACAAAGAATTGATAACTTGTTTGTGTGACTGTGCCTCGAATATACTGAAGGGAGCAGTACCTCTGACCAAAGCTCAGAGAACCAAACTCGTTCGTCAGAAACAACTAGTGAGGGCAGTGGCAAACAAAGGTACCTCTGACAAAAAGAGGAGACAAATCTTGCAGAAAGGGAGATTCTTGGGGGCATTGCTACCTCCTGTACTATTGGGTGCTGTTAAAGGTATATTTGGATGATGGAATATGCAAAGAAGATGGCATTGGTAGAACCAAGATTATTGGAACGTCTACAAGAGACTCCAAGACAACCGAATGAACTGGCTGTTTCATCACTGGATAGAGAAATGAGAGATATTCTCGATGCCCTTTTTCTTTCGCCTGATGAACAGATGACTCAATATAATCAAATTTTACAAAGATACTTGACATTTCAACAAAAGGTAATGGCTCCTCGACCAATTAAAGTCGAATTCGAGAAAGATAATAAAGACGAAGACATTCTCTATTCTGTACCTATGACAATGAAGAGAAAGGGAAAGTTGTTGTTGAATCGTATTAGAAGTGACCCAAATATATCTTGGAATGAGAAGGGTGAATTAGTCTACAAAGATCAAACAGTGGTAGGGTCGAATGTAACAGATCTTCTAAACGATTTACTTAGAAGACGAAAATCTTTCCAACCAAAGGGATGGGAAATGTTGGTCGAAGCTTTGAGAGATAGTAACATACCCCAAGAATTAATTGGTCATAAAGAACGTTGGGATTTTATGAAACAGGCACCGATAAAGTCGGAACCAAAACAACCAAAGAAAACAGAAACGCCAAAGTGGACAGAAAAAAGGTATAGAGTTGACACTTGAACAAGGCAGTCATGGAAGCATTGTACTATGATTCAGAAGTGCCTGGTAGTTTTGGTGGTGTAGTCGCTCTTCGTAGAGCGTCCAAGAAAAAAACCAAACAAGTTGTAAAATGGTTAGAGACTCAAGACACATACACTCTTCACAAACCTGTTCGTCGTACATTTCCTAGAAGAAAAGTAATAGTTAGTGGTATAGATGCACAATGGCAAGCTGACTTGGTAGATGTTTCAAACATAAGTAAATTCAACAAAAACATAAAATTTTTGTTGACATGTATAGATGTGTTTAGTAAATATGCTTGGGTGATACCATTACAAAACAAACTTGGTGATTCCATCGTGAAAGCTTTTAGTAAAATTTTCAAACAAGGTTGCAAACCAGAAAAATTACAAACTGATCAAGGCAAAGAATTTCTAAACAGAAAATTTCAGAATTTTCTCAAAGATCACAAAGTCGACTTTTTCACTACACAAAATGTGGAAACAAAATGTTCCATAGTAGAAAGGTTCAAAAGGACTTTGAAAACCAAAATGTGGAAATATTTTACCAAGAACAATACACTAACTTTTCCACTTCAAAACTTGGTGAAATCATATAATCATTCTCATCATCGCAGTATAGGTATGGCCCCCATCGCCGTGAACTTTGAAAATCAAGAAGAGGTTTGGCAAAGGTTGTATGGACAACCCATAAAACGCAAGACACCAAAGTACAAAGTAGGAGACAGAGTGAGAATCAATAAAGTTAAGAAAACTTTTGAGAAAGGTTATTTGCCCAATTGGACCGAAGAGTTATTCACAGTAGTAGCCATCAAGAAAGGACATCCAGTCACATACATCTTACAAGATGATAATGGAGAAATACTGAAAGGGTCATTCTACACTGAAGAGCTTCAGCGAGTTTCACATAAAACTATTTACAAAATCGAACACGTACTCAAGAAACGTGGTCGAGGTAAGAAAAGGGAATTGTTCGTAAAGTGGTTGGGATACCCAACTTCGTTCAATTCGTGGATCAAACAGAGTCAGCTCACCTATAAAAGGAAGTGAACCTCTGAAGTTTCTTTAAAATGGAAGAAGGATCGAACGGTTCTTGGCCTCTGTTTGGTAAAAGAATTCCAAGGAGCGAGATCACTTATTTTTCACAAATAATCATTTTGTATATCATCATCATTACCAGTGTCGTTAATCTCACTCTCGAAAACACAGACAGCAAGTTGTGGACTGCTCTCTTGAGTAGTAGCATAGGATATTTGTTACCAAATCCAACCATTAAGAAAAAGTAATGTTTTATTTGACTCTACCAAGTAATAGTTCTATGAACGTGTTTCCAGAAAACACGTTGAGTACGTACACCACTCAGTTATCACAACCAGTGAATCTCACGGGAGAATGGGAAGTAGGTCTGGCAGAGATTCAGTATCCAAATACTTGGTTCAATATTCGAGCAGAAGAAGCTTTCGTTACAGTGTTCTGGTCTTCGAAAAAGAATTACCGACTTACTCTCAAGGAAGGTCGTTATTCGGATCCCATTGATGTGATACGAGCTATCAATGGTGTTACAGAAATACTCTTGCCTCGTCACGATAAGGTAGCTTTTGAACTGGATGAAGTGACTGGTAAAGTTCGTATCACGGTACGTGATGGAGTCGTGGTCACATTCAGCCCTACTCTTCAATATATTTTGGGATTTAATGAGTGTGTTTTAAAATCAGGAACTTACAATTCTTCCAGAGTTGCCGATGTCAACCAAGGATTTTATTCACTCTATGTATATTGTGACTTGGTTCGTGACCAAGTCGTAGGAGATACAAGAATACCACTTCTTCGTATCGTACCCGTGCGTGGGAAATATGGGGATATCATCTCTAAAACATTTGAGAATGTGTATTATGTACCAGTAGAACGAAAAAATTTCAGTACCGTCCAGGTGTATATAAGGGGTGACACAGGAGCCATAGTACCATTCGAGTTCGGGAAAGTGACAGTGACACTTCATTTCAGAAATCGTAGATCTCTTCATTTCACATAAACATGACTTACTGTTGTAAGTCCAAATTATACGAAGAATATTACACGAAACAAGCTGGGAACGGTCTACCGGCTTTTTCTGGAGCTCAAATACAGAGAGGATATGGTTTGGGAAGTATATTGGGAGGACTGAAGAATATGGTGTTACCTTTATTGAAAACTACAGCCAGGACCGTGGGAAAACAGTTATTGAGAAAAGGAGCAGCCTTTGCCGAAGATGTCATTGAAGGGAAAAATGTAAAAAAGGCAGCAATCAAAAGAGTCAAAGAGGCTGGTGCAGGAGCTTGGAATGAAGTGGTTGGTGGTTCAAAACCACCCGGTAGGAAAAGTATAAAAAGGCCCGCACCACGCAAAACTAGCAAATCGACAAAAAGAAGGAGAACTGTTCAGACCCAAGACCATCTCGGTGCATGATGTCTCTCATTAATGAAAAATCTTGTGAGTGTGTCAACAGCGAACTCGACTTGTTTTCCATACCACCAACACAGACTAGTGTGGAACATGGGCAATGGGTAGAACACAGGCCTTTGGCGACTATAGGAAACAGTGGTCCAATAGAATTCCACATTGCAGGATTAGGAGATGATTATTTGAATTTGGCACAGACATACTTGTATGTTAAAGCAACGGTTGTAGATTCCAATGGGGCCTCAATTGCACCCGATGCCAAAGTGGGCCCAGTCAATTTATGGATGCATTCCTTATTTAATCAAATCGATATCAGCTTGAATGAAAAACTGGTATCTCCTTCCAACAACACTTATCATTACAGAGCTTTCATAGAAACTTTGTTGCGTTATGGACCAGCTGCCAAGAAGTCACAACTGACTAATGCATTATGGTACAAGGATACGGCCGGACACATGGAAGATTTGACAGATGATAACAAGGGATTTCTTCTTCGAAAGAAATTTATAGAGAAAAGTAAAATCGTGGACATGACTGGAAGATTACATTTGGACATCTTTTTCCAAACTCGTTACTTGCTGAATGGAGTTAATGCTCATGTTAAAATGAATAGAGCCAAAGATGCTTTCGCATTGATGGCCGATACCGCTACATACAAGATCAAAATTCTAGATGTATCCATGTTTGTACGCAAAGAGAGACTCCAATCATTCGTGAGAATGGCTCACGAGAAAACACTAACAAAAGCAACTGCAAAATATCCTATCGACCGTGTGGAAACCAAGGTGTTTTCAGTGACGAAAGGAAATCTGAGCATTACACAAGAAAACTTATTTTTAGGCCAACTACCTAAACGCATCGTAGTGGGATGTGTAGACAACGATGCTTTCAATGGAAACTTTTCAAAGAATCCATATAATTTCAAGAACTACAAAATCAATTACTTGGCATTGTACGTGGATGGGCAGCAGATTCCAGCCAAACCATTACAACCTAGATTCGAACAACAAGAAGTGGCGAGATGTTATGCAACTCTGTTCCAAGGAACTGGACAAATGCATGAGAATGAAGGAAACCACATCAGCCGAGAAGAGTACATAAATGGATACACCCTATTCGTATTCGACCTGACTCCAGATCTATCACATGGACAACACTTCGATCTGGTGAAGAGAGGAAACTTGAGACTAGAAGTCCATTTCGAAAACCCATTACCAACCACAATCAACGTACTGGTGTATGCAGAATTCCAGAACATCATAGAAGTGGATAAGAATAGACAAGTGATCTTCGATTACTCAACATGAACACGTTGCAGTTAGAGAATGCACTTCAATCAGATAGTTGTTTGAAGAGAATATGTTTGGGTGTATTTTCAAGAAACAAATTACCAAGAAGATTACCAGATCACAGACCAGTGGCTTTGATAGCCAACACGGATCCAGACCACAGAAAAGGAGAACATTGGGTGGCTCTCTTTGTGAGTCACCACAACGCAGAATACTTTGATTCCTATGGATTACCACCACAACACAGACCATTCGAGAATTTCCTGAAGAAGAATTCCAGATATTGGAAGTATAATACAAAACGCCTTCAAGGACCATTACCAGTGTGTGGACAATACTGTTTGTTTTACTTGAAACATCGCTGTCGCGGTGTTCCGATGGAAACCATATCCAACATGTTTACCACTGATCTAATGGATAATGATGTGTTGGTTAATGACGTCATAGAGGAAACCAGCCACTAGATGTCGCTGCATTGAAGGAAAACTATAAAAACTGGTGAACTTGGTGTTCAGCTCATTTGTGTTTCGACAGCCAAAGAAGAAGGATGTCTACTAATGCGACCGTCTTCAAACTTAACAACGATTTACTGATTCAACTGTTCAAGAACGACGTTGGGTTCCAGTTTACCACCAGAGATTGGGAACAAGTGACCAAAGCAGTGGATGTTGCAAAGAAGAGAAGTCTTGAAATAGGAGAACCCAAACCAAAAAGAGAAAGAAAACCAAAGAAGAATGAAGATAAAAAGGATTGAAGAATGTTCACTATTCCATGTTTGATCAGGATGGCACTGAATGATTATCAATCAAGAAACCAAGAAACAAGAAATCCAAGAGACTTTGTAGAGAGAATGAGCCTTTCATTCGAAACGTATTTTCGTGATGTTCCGCCACCAGTACTGGAGCAGTTATTACGTGGAGAAGAAAAAATAAGAAAGACACCAGAACAAAGACCACCAAAACACATCAAGTATGCATTGGAGGAAAATCGTCTCAAGACATTTCAATTCATGTTACAAAGTGAAAGTGTGAAAACCCCGAATGAACTGACAAAAGCTGGATTCTTTTATTTGGGGACAGGAGACAGAACTCAATGTTTTCATTGTGGTATTATTGTTCGTTTCTGGGAAACAGAAGATGATGTTATAGAAGAACACAGAAAATATTCTCCAGACTGTTATTACATTCATAATTTACCACCTGAATTCATGGACGTTGAAAAAGAAGAAGAAATGGCCATCAGAGAAGAAGAAGAAATGGACACATCATTTCAAGAAGAAGAAGATTCACGGAAGACAAAATGTAGTGTGTGTTTATTAGCTGAAGCCAATATCGCTCCGCGACCATGTAACCATTTGTGCCTGTGCAAAGACTGCTGTAAACCACTCAGAAGATGCCCAATCTGTAGAAAGACTGTTTATGAATATCTGACAATCTACATACCATAAAAAGATGTATTTTTGTTGTTGAATAAAAGAAATTTAAATTTATATTTAGTGTTGTTATTTTTTTAAACTTTCCATCGTAGTACAAAGAAAAACCAAAATGAGGGATAGTAAATTAGACCTCGTATGACACATCTGTTGGGTAGATCCTCATATGAGTATATGGTGGAACTTAGCTTCATGGCCTTCATGTACACATATGGGTCCTACTTGTAATTTTAATAATGGATTCTGGGTAAATTTGTCCTATAGCACTACGTGCTATTTTTAATAAGGAAATAAAACGTCATGGGATCCAAAAAAAGGGATTCTTAAAGAATTCTAAATAATACAACTTGACGGGTTTATTTGGGTAATTAAATGAGGATTCTGGAAAAATCCGAACCAGAAAATTACTCCACTTCAGTCGAATGCACCCCTTACACCCCTTAGTACTATAGCACTACGTGCTAAACCGATAAAATGGGAAAATAAAGTCAATTTCGGTGATTTCGGGTGGATTTTGGTGATTTTGGATGGATTGTCGGGTTGTTTGTGGTAATTAGATTTACTCTTCTACAAAGGAACACACCCTCCGAACATACCCCGTCCTATTACAGGAAAAATTGGGTAACATAGCAATCACGTGCTACCATAGAAACCAAGATGGCGGCCTCCAGTATACAAAATGGACGACGGAAACACGTATCACCCTAACAACACGCGCTGCGCATGCGCACTAACAACACGTATCACTATGGAGATGACGTCACAACATGGCCGCTCACGCGGGTTACCATGACAACACAACATGACGCCACTACGTCACGTGACATGACGTCACTTCCGAGGTCATCCACCGAGGTCATCCAACCTGCCCCTCAAAACCACATGACATTCTACTAGTGTGCTTCTCATTTCTGGATGCCACACTTGCTCAAGATGCATTTAACTGCATTATTTTTGGCAATATATGGCCTTTATTGCTTACTGTGACAAAAATATAACTTTTCAAAAAATAAAACAGTATTATTTGGTCTGTGGTTCTCGAATGAACATTTAAATGTGAAATATGTGTAATATCCAAAAAAATATAATTAAATCAGTGTTGGAAGCCAAAATACATGTACATTTACATGTACATGTTTCCTATAATTAACCCCAAACCTTCCACAGGGTAACCCACAAACTCTTTCCTGAGGAAATCCCCCCCCCCCAATCATTTTATCATTTTCATACAATGCGCAACTCCCCCCCCCCCCCCCCGCACCATGTTTTTTTTCAGGTGAACAGAAATTCCTCTCTCCATAATTTCTGGTGAACAAAAATCCCCCCTAATCCCCCCTAATTTGTTAGAAGTATATTTAAAGCCATACAAAAATGTCCAAAGCTTTTTACCACTTGAGGCAGAGCACTTGTCGCTACAATCAATGCTAACCTTGCATGTGTGGAATTAGCACTGTTGCCCAGTGGTCCTCTCAGTGCACTTTAGCTTTCTCCACCCATAAAACTGTCCAACATGAGGTGACACTGGCTGTTGAAAGTGATGAGTGTTTATGTAATTTACAAATCAAATACATAAGTTATTAAATTCTCTTGGACTGCCTTTTAACCTTTTGGTGTAAAAGGCTGGGAGGGGGATTTTTGTACTGCTCTTAAAGCTGCTCTTAAAATAATGCGGGAGATTGTGGTAATACCTTCACAAATTGAGGAGGGGGGGGGGGGTTGCTAAGTGTGTAAAAATGATTGGATGGGGGGGGGGGGGTGGATTTTAACCTACATGTACATTCTAATCCTTCCAAAGATACATTTTACCTCTTTCATTTGATAAAAGAGTCATTTCTGCATGAGAATTCACTGCTTTCTTTGAAAACTATTCCAATCCCAAAATAAAACTAAAATCTACATCAGCAGACAATAGTTTGGGAAAAAATCTGTCTCATTTAACCATACTGCAAGAGAAAGAGAGGTGCTCAACAACAGCCCCCCCCCCCCCCACCCCTCCACACAAAACAAAATGAATGTCATTTTTGTTTTAAAAACTGGGGTTGCAGCTATATAAACCACCAATATCAATAGACTGTGCCTTTTTATCCTAACACATGATGTTAAATTTTCTTCTACATATTGATGTGGTAAAATATAGCCCCGAATGTGTCCCCTAGACCCCGAGCATACCCACTTTCATGATGATATAATTCATAACTTAATTGATGTTGACACAAAACAAACCTCTTATGATTTTAAATTGCCCATTTGTGATAGTTTTCAAATCACATTCTGGCTTCTTAAGATATTTCACTTTGTGTTTGATGAATATTTTGCAATTTTTGTAAAAAAATTTTTTTTTAAAATCCCTCAGATTTCTTAATTAAGGCACCAAGAGTCATTGGTATGTCTCTAACAAAACATTACACTTTGATTTTTTTCCAATAGCATGACAGTGCAGCTCATGTGGTATCTCATAGCACCATTAAAATGCCTAAAACCATCAAATATTGATTCTGTAGTGAGGTGCTTATGCTGCAAGTACCCATAAAGGCACTTTTACAACCTTGGATTTAATCCCTACAGACACTCATGACCCATTTTGATAAAATGAGTAAAATTAAGGAAAATACAATGTACATGAGAGGACGAATCACATATTTGCTTCAAAAAGATAGTGCTCTTTAATGTTTAATATATTTGTGTATGTGTGTAAGGTGGAAGGGGTTACAGTGTGAAAAATACATGTAGTCAAGAGGCCGGTTACTGAAAATGTACATGTGCAACTGGGCAAATGAAAAGCAAAGAATCGCTGCCTGTGATGGACGGTTCTTGGACAACTTGCACCCTGGACAATTCATACCACAATTAGATTGTTTTGACAATAAGGAACAAATAGTCTAGACAAAATGTACGAACTGTCCCAGTAAAAGGTATGAATTGTCTCCTTTATGGTACAAGTTGTTTCAAGTGAGTAAACATATGCATGAAACAACCAATCAAAATAAGATTTATGCATAGAAATGAAACTTCAATGGGTGAACCATCGCTTAAAAGCATTGAAAAAGCGATCTCTAGTATTATCAACTTCGGGTCTGAACGTGGTAAAAGAAAATTTATAGTAGATAGTAATGGATGTAGTTTTACAGTTAAAACACTATTTTTTTTAATGAAGCCACAATAATTCTTTAAATTGATGAAGATCTAACAATAAATAATTTCATGATGCCCCAGATCATAAGTTAAAGAGTGTGCTGCCTTAATAATTTAATTAATTTAATTCTGAGCTCCCTCAATAGAGCATTTTCTTTTTGGCGTTTTTAATTCTGAGCTCCCTCAATGGAGCATTTTCTTTTTACTGTTGTGACATTGAATCTTTTGTCTACTTGCTTTTTACTTTAACTTTAAGTCATGAAATTTGATATTCTGTGTCTTTTTAAAATAAAAGAAATGACATCACCGTTTTTATCCATTCTTCAAGTTTATAATCCTCTCCCAACCCCATCCCCATGTATATTTTTTCAGAGGGGGTTAATTAAGCAGGGTATGAATTTGCAGAAGAGGATATAAATTGTCCAGAGGGGGTACGAACTGTCGGATACTGCCCAGTGGAGGGGTACAAATCGTCCAGAAGGAGGTACAAATTGTCCTGGGAAAAGGTACGAATTGTCCAGCAAAAGGTACGAATTGCCAGAGGTACGAATTGTCCAGGCTATGAGTTGTCCAACTCAGTTATGGATGGATGGATGGATGGATGGATGGACAGACAGACAGACAGAATTTATGCAATCACACAGTTTGTAATAAATTCAATTTCAGTTTTCTTTTGAATGCTAAAACAAACTAGAATTAGTAGAAATGAAATATTTTCTCTGGAATCAGTGTGCAAATGTTATTTAGAGGTCGGTTCTGGAGAGGCTGGTATTTAGGCTTTTTGACTTTTGTCCGCATTTTTGAATTTTGGAGAAACATACTAAATTATAAAATATCAGAATCGCCACCTCCAGATGTTGGTCAGACGAGGTGGGCGACATTGACTAGTTTGAAGATGAATTCAGTTCTATTCTGGCTGCAGCGCCTAAAGCATCCAGGAATTAAATCATTGTTTACCAAAGCACCGAGGAAGTGTAATTTAAATGGTAGTTCTGAGTGGTTCTGGTATTTAGCCTTTAGCCAGTTTAGGAGAACACGTCGGATCACAAAATTGGCTGGCCGCTACACTGTAATTCTGGCAGTCTTAAACTGGCATTGTATTGTGTCACTGGTAAAAATATTTCATACACTGGAGCCATTGATCTTGTGAAGAACAATCTAGGAAATAAATGAATATCGCAGTTCGCGTGCACGTCTATTTCTGTAAAATTTTACTACAACTTACAAGACTCTGCATGCCCGTGTTTTGAGAACAAAGATTTCACCAGACCGTACCAAAGATTTCCCCAGACCGTACGTCAACATAACTTGAATTCATCCGAACACCGGCTGTTTCTAAGGAAATAGCGCTAAGTTCCCCACAAATGAAAAATGCCCACTAAAAGTGTCAATAAATCACTTGTTTTATTTTTTTTATTCGTTGTCAACGATTTGTGAAGTGTACGTTCTCAATTAAAACTGAAACTGGGCTTTGAATCAGACGAAACCGGCAACGGACGGCATTGGCACTTCGAACTTTCAAACAATATTTAACTCGCCAACAACTACCTAACTTCGAAAGTCACTTCTTTACGTAATTACTTCTCATAGTTTCCAGCATCCTGCGTCAATATATTTTACATAATGCCCTTTGCAAAACCAAAAACAATTAAATATCCGTTACAATGATTCTGGATTTTTTGCCAGTGGGAGAGCCACGCCGCCAGATGGCACCCAAACTCTGTTGCATGGTATATAGAAAAATTATAAAATCATGGATACGTACCTGGGTTACCTATGTGCGCCCACGCCACTGCGTGGGTGTGCACTATTACTCCTACTATTACGTTTATTTGTGTTGTTTTCTTGAGGTAGACACAAAACCCAATTCGAGCCATCAGGAGCATCGTGTGGCAGTGTGATGCTCGGACGTATTGTGCACTATCACTACCCATTCCTTCATTCAATAATCACATTCGGTACACTGGCTGGTAAAAACTGACATTACTGTGTGCTTCTTGGTGGTTTCATCTGCAAACCACACTTCTCACCCAACAACACCTCGTCACAATATATGTTACTATCTATTTGTACTACTGCTACATGTACATCTTTTGCTGCTGCGGCTATTACTGCTGCTGCGTTAGCTGATGTATCTGCTGTTGCTGCTATCATTCATTTGAATAAATAGTGGCTCTCTAATGAATTGCGATTTCATGTGAAACTTCCGTGCCGAGTTTACTAATATCGACATGAGCTGAGATGTAACGAGGCTTGGATCGATTTTAGTGAAAGAGGTTCAGAAACTGCATGTCAAACCGTAACGAATTTGAGATTCTTTTCATCACATAATGCGTAATTTATCCTTCTGACCTAACATAGCGACTTAGCTGGCCAGCACTATATTCACAAAAATAGCCGAACAAATTTTTATTATTTTTTCAACTTTTGCCTTGAAAACATAGCTTACCGCGCCTTATTGGAACGAGCTCGTCCAGCTCGTCCCAATGAGGGACCATAAGTTATGTTTCCGAGGCAAAAACAGGAAAGTGTTTAGTTATTCGGGAAATGTTTGGGTTTTGCAATTGTTGTCTCCTATTTGAAATATAAAAGAAGATTAAGACAATTCTAGTTCCGAAACCATCTCTCTTACAAAATCACGACTTCGACTTATGTCCTCATTTCCATATTTGACGTGCAGTGGACGATATTTTCCGTGTTGAGCTATTTGGTGGTGGTTTTGTTATAAAACATTTTATTTACTATTTACCAAAAAACCCCATTGCCAAGTGCAGTATCAGTAGCAATCAAAATTGGGCGATAAAAGATCGTACATCACTTTTGCAGTAGCGATAATAGTCACATGACTTTGAGAGAAACGAATAAAATTATGAATGAAGTGACATCACGTATTTAAGAGATTCTTGAGCATTGCGAAAACATAATTCGCTTCTTCCTTTCGCAACCCAACCACCTACATGTATCTCTTATGTGACTTCATGAAAGGTATTTAATTTGGTTCAAAATACCATTGCTCGACGGAAAAAGCATACTTGGGCCGAGTTTGATTACGTTTTGTGTCCATTTGCAATTTCATGCATGCTGAAGGGATTTCCAGGAGCTGTTGGGTTGAGAGAATTGAAAATGGCGTCCCGTTATTTTGTTCAGTTGAGTGGGGCTTTTTTCTTGTTGACGACTATTTTTGAGAAGTCATGGTTGTGAGTTTTGTTGACAGAAGGGTCCATAAAAGTGGTATTTGCACATTGTACAGAATCTTTTATCGTGTCTCCACTCGTTCTGTGGAGGTATTGCTACGAGTCACGCAAGTGCGACTCCTAGCTATACGTCCACGAAAACGTGTCTCGTCACGATACAAGATTGTGCGCACATAACGTGTATATATATATAAATATATATATAAGATGGAGAATTCTGATCCATCGATAATTTCGTTGTAGTTGTTTTGAACATTGGTGATTTTTTCTTATAACTACCAGCACAATGATTTGTTTATAAACTTCTGATATATAGAATTATATATATATATGGTACACACTGTGCCTCTTCTAATTGTCGGAAACCGGGGGTTGTCGCTGCTGGGAGAAATAGGTTCGCGCCGTGTATTCACCCAAAACTCAAGGAGTGTCACCTGAATCAGTGCGTGAACGAACCCGCTCGTTTCGTTTCTGTTGGGGTGGTTCTTATCCTGAAGGGGTCGTTGACTTTTCCTCAAAAAGCATAAAATTTAACAATCTAATGTATTGTTACTTTGCCGGACGCCTTTGCTCTAACGTGTGACGGAATGTCACCCTACCACCGCCGTCGCGCGGCCACTAACGTATTGTCACTTTACTGGAAGCCTTTCCTCCAATCTGTGACAGAATGTCACTCTACCACTACCGTCGCTCAGCCACTAATATGTCGTCACTTGACTGGACGTTTTTTCACTCAAGCAGTGGCCACTTGTGGTGTTAAATGCTCCCCTGTATTTATCCCAGAATAATGTTCATACAGGCAAAGCCTACTCTATCTATGTATAGTTTGACTTCTCCAACCGGTAATACCGTCTACCTAAATACCAACCTTCGAGGGCACCCCAGGGCTCGTGCTTCCTACTTCTGCTCCTGCGCTCATATATTGCCACCGACGTGGCCCACGACTCTTCCTACTCTAAATACGAGCTCTGTGGTTCCCCTTACATTACAACGTGCCTATACTTTCGCACTGATGCGGCATCTCCCCTAGCCTATAGCATGGGACATCCCCAGCTCCTCACGACCCACAGTCTAACACGCTTTGAGACTGGAATGCATTTTTCGAGAACCCCCCCCCCCCCCCCACCCCCGAATTTTATTCGATCGCCAGAACATTAATTCTCGTTTTAATTGCTTTTCTTCAACTTGGCCGCTTAGATCTATCTTAAATTAACATTCGCTGGCTTTTAAGTTTCTTTGAAAGTCTCGCATTTTCGGCATATCCTAACATTCGGTGACAGACTAGATACGCAATATGGTTGTGTGTCCAGAACTTGTGCTATGTTCTGTTTTTACGACAATTACCTGTGAGCTGTATATAGATAAGTGACTGCAGGAGAACACTGACTTTCACTACTTTTAATCTTTCACCGGGCATCCCGTTATGGCAGTAAACAGAAACGAGGTGATGGTCATGATATCCCATGCTTAACTAGCAGCGCAGGAATTATTGCTGGTCTGTTTAAGTGCCAAATCGGTTTGTTGGGGCCCGTCATCCAGACACACATACTTATGCCTTTTAGCTCGAGCGAGAAAGATTATCAAATATATATACAGTTTTAAAACAACAAAATCGCAATTTTAAGCTATCACCTTGACAACAATGTGGTGTATGAATATACGACGCTAAATTAAAAATAATTAAACTTTTTCTTCTTATAACACAGTGAACCGAAAAATAAACGCATTTAGTCCCGCTTAAAACCACGCCCCCAATGTCTGTCTCAAAAATTACGTTGCACTGTGTGAATGGAAAAGAACCCCTGCTCGCTCATATTGTTTCAACACGAAAAGTAATTAATACTTATCTCATCATATCAAAAAGACTTCCAAAATAAAATTTCATGAACAATGAAATTCTTATCATGCTTTTTATTCCATATGCAATTGGTTTACAAGCAATAGGTGATCGTCTGCGTTCATAATTTTATTCAAATCAAACGTAAACAACAGCCTGTCATAATAATCTACAAACGACCTCACGCGAACAAAACTTTCAAACTGCCCAACAGCCTGAACGAATTCTTTCTGAGACAAAGTTCAACCAACTTCATGTCATCTGGGTTTATATCAAACTCCACGTTTACAAAATTACAAAATTAAGTTTTGTGTGGTCGTGGCCTATGGTGTTCCTTTGAACTAACGCAATTTATTGGTCAATAAATGTTTTAATGGCACGAGAACATGTTTCAGTGAAATGCATCGTTATTTTAAACAGAATTTTTGAAAACTATGCCTTTTTTTATTCAGTTATCACTAGGAAGCATTATGCGACCTGGTTTTTATTTCAACTCCGCAAAGTAGAGAGTGTTTAAATTTATTGCCCCTCAAGTTTAATTTTAAGGCATGATCGTTTGTTTTGGTCTATTTCGTGAGTTATGACCCCCCCCCCCCCCCAAAAGGGCCAAACATAGTGTAAAGGGGCTACGCCAATTTACATTGTTTGGCCTTTGTTTTTGGGGGTTGTTAACTCAAGAAATAGACTGAAACAAACGATCATTCCTCATTTAAACTGTCAGCGACTGTGTCCTTTCCAACAATTTATCAGGTGGTAGGTTTGATCTGCGCATACCAGAACAAAAAGATAATCATCATAAAATATGTGACAATAGTCGCTTTCGGCAGCGAAAGTGTTAAAACTTAATATACTGAGTCAAAAAAGAAAGTATAATAAACTGTGAGGAGCAATTGTTTTAGTATTATCGACTTTAATCCCAAACAAATTATTGTAAATTCATATTTCGAGTCTAGCTGTATGAATTTGCATAATTTCATGTTCTTTCTGTTGCCAGCGTCACGCCAGAACGTCGCAATTTAGACATAGGGTGAAATGAAGAGTTCACACACACAGTCAATAGCGTGTATGTCTACCGTTTGCCTCTTGGATGGCAAGACATCGGCGGCGCAAGGACCTGATAAGTCTCTGGATGTCACCCTGTGGTATTGCGTTCCACACCTGCCTTGGAACTTACGTAAATCGCCTAACGTCTAAAGATCATGAAGTCGTACCCGACGGTCCAATTGATCCCAATTGCTCGATTGCGACAAATCTGATGAAATTAGGAGCTAGGGAAGAAGTTCGATACTCTGCTCCTCAGGAAAGTCACAACAGATACGCGCCACGTGACATCGGGCATTATCTTCCTGGAATATCTGCAATCCGACGTTAGAGTTGAACAACGGGACAACAACATCCTTAAGAATTTCGTCCCTATATTGCTGCCCATCCAGATTACCATCGATGAAGATCAACTGCGTTCGATGGTGCAAGGAAATTCCTGCCCAAACCATTACACTACCCCCGCCGAAACGATCGCATCTCCGCACGTAAGCATTAGAAAACCGTTCTCCTCGTCGGCGATACACTCTTGCCCTACCATTAGCGCACCGTAGTCAAAATCGTGATTCATCACTAAAAAGAACTGTGCTCCAACGCTGCTGAGTCCAGCGAATACGCTGACGTACCCATTCCATTCTCACAGTAAGATGACGTTAGGTAGGGATTGGTCCGTGGTGTGGACGCCTACTTCGGATGCCGTGTTCAGTGAGTCTGTTGCGGTCAGTTTGTGCACTGGTTCTATTGTTAGTTCTACCAGGAGTAATGAAGGAAGCGATCCCGCAAGTTAGACGTCCTGATGTGTCGGTTTTGTGCACGGGTCGTAACTCTTGGTCGACCTGAACGCGGTCGGTCGGCAGTAGATCCAGTGGTTCCATACCTTCCAATGAGACGGTAAATAGTGGCCACAGTGACTCCGAACTCAGCAGCGAGCTCATCTGGAGGTATCCCCGCCCCATGCATACCAATGGCACGCAACCTCTGATTTTCGGATAACCTTGGCATTTTTTTTTTAAATGTCGGAAAACAAAAACTAGCGTGATTTCTCAATAGCCCAGGCTCTAGAGCACAACATAACACAAAGAAAATCGTCGGTCACCCATTCAATTTGACATTCTCGGGTAGCAAGTGCTATTTTGAAATCCGTAGCAAAATTGTATACGGTTTAGTGGACAACAACAGCATGTCATTAAACTCTTTGCACGACTTAAATTCTTGTCCACAAACATGCAACATTAGAACTATTATATTTCATCCTTAACCCTATTTTTCACATTTGTTTCTATTAAACTTTCTTTTTTGACTCAGTATGTTACGTAACCTGAAAAAAGTGTAATGTCCTAACATCGAGTTCCCCAAAATCCCCATTGACAACCACATTGCATACTACTCGGGTGTTGCAACGATAGTGATAAAATATTGATAATAATAACTATAGCACTATCAGGGCTAACCACTCGCCTCTTTGCAATGGAACTGATGCTCTCGGTATTAAATTGACATTGGGGAGAGTATACACTCGTCACTAGCATGCTCAAAAGTACAGGCAGGTTTAAATATTAAAACTTCGATATCGGGTAATGAAGTATTTCACGGAACACAACTGCTTAATTCAATCCGCTCTTAATTAAATACGTGTTGCAATTCAATAGTTTGAGATTTAAGTGTTTGGGTCGCACGTATGTGGAGTCATACTGATGATAAAAGCACCTTCAATCATAAACACTTTCAACACTGCGTCCATGAATATGATCCTCTCGAACAAGAACTCTCTTCAAGAAATGGTCGACGCCATTCTGTTCTGATGGTTGAAACGTCTTGTAATAATTTAATCCTACAGCCCTTATTGGGCCATAGGGTTAACTCTATGCATGCTGTTGGCGGATATTTGTGAGGAGGACAAGGAATATTTGCCAGCGAAATAAGTATAATTGGGGCACTTTTATCCAAATTCTCCCTTTTATATTGGATTATATGTTTGATCAATGATTTCTTGAGTTAAATTTATATGACTTTTCCATCAAATCTAGTCATGGCTGCTTCACAGCAGCCATGACTAGATGTGATGAAAAATATTTGACAAATACCCACTGGGTTAAGAGTTAACTTATCACACACATTTATACCAATTTGTTGATAATCAATTCGATTGCTCGTCGATCAAACAGCGTATCCAGGATTTTATAACAGGGGTGACCAAGCCAGTTTTTATTCTTTTTTGGGGGGCGGGGGGGGGGGGGGGCAAAGATGATATTTGATAGGACATTGTGTGGGGTATCGGTGGCCTCCCTAGACCTACAAAAGATCATCCGGGCGTTGCCCGCTCTTCCCACGCTGACTCTGAGTATACTTAATTGTAATTTTATGATGTGTCGTTTCATTTTTGCAGGAATTTTAGGCGAATGCTCTCATAGATTACTAACTGTGATAAAGCTTGAAAATAAAATAAAATATAGAGTGCTCAAGGCTAGACTGTTGACGCCAAACCGCGTTAGCTTGCATAGGATTATAGATGGGCAATGTACAGAAAAACCAAATCGATACCGATATCATCGAGATTCCAAAACATCGACCCGAACCAATCATTGAATACCTAAACCATCTGTATTTTCAAATTCCCTACATTTGCTAATTGTAAAGCCTTGCTGAGATTTGATAGCAAGCAGTTGTAAGGTCCTTTTCCTGAAAGTTGTTTTTCAGTTTTTTTATGTTTTATTAACCCTTAAGGGGCAAAGCAATTGTCCTGATTTCTCACTTGACAACAACCTGTGCATGGCCAGCTGATAAGCAATGATTTCTAGTCAAGTCTTGGCTGCCTGTTAAGGCAATCAAGGCTTGACGAGAAACCACTGCCCAGGTGATTTGCCTGTTGTCAGCAGGACCCCCAAATGATGTTATGGGTATATGCCCTGAGTTCGCTAAAGCCTAAAATTAAAGGTTAAGGTGTGATTGGAACAAGTGTTGGCAAACGAATGCCAATGTTGAGCTCATTCGCAGTGGCATTTGTGGCGCTGTGGAAGAATGATAAAAGAACAAATTAGTCTGTATTTTCTTGGTGTGCGTTCTCCTTTAGTTCTATCGGGAAATTTCAGTCAAGTCAGACACCGTATACCGAAACGGTACCGCGGTATATCCCCCACCCCCTCCACAAATAAGAAATATCAAAACCCATACCGAACTCAAATGCCAATACCCTCGATCTCTACGTAGGACATATATTTTGTCTCTCCCTTTTGTTTTCTGATGCGTGTGTGCTTGTTGCACTCTCCGGATTTCTGTTTATTCAAATACTCATTCGCTGATATACGGGACAGATTGTCCATCTGCAACCCGACCATTTGTTCGACAAAAAACAGTTTTAAAAGGACAGCAAACCAGCTGCTTTCTAAACACAATATCCACTAAACACAAAGTCCAAACCGGTCTGAAAAAGATTACCGGAATCTCATTCCACGAGGTTACACTTCTACTCTAAAACGTTTGCGATAAAACTGAATTTGGTAAACCATTGAACAAGGTTGTGCAAAGTACGGAAAGGCTGTGGGATTTCTCCAAACTGTTTTAATATTTTCCATATTTTCACCGGAAGTTTCCCAAAATTGTATGTATTTTGCGGATAAACTACAAAAACAGGTACATGCATCTTCGAGGTGGAAATGGGCCCAATTGAGACATAAAAATTAGAACACCAGACCGAAAATAACTTAGCTCCCACTATAAGAGTCCTAAATTCACTATGCCCTTCCTGTCAACTCAACATGCTGCATATGGCCAGCTAGTTTCCCATATAATGCGGAAACAAAGTACAGGGCTTTTTTTCATTTTTTTAAGATCTGTTGTCAGCTATTAACAGACCTCTATAGACTGAAAATACAAATTCCATCAGCCTTAAACTATGGTAAGCTGGGAATCTACTCAAGACTACAACTCCTTTCTATAAATCTCGAGAGCTAACAACATGGACATCGGATGTAAATCACCATTGTTTCGACGGCGGCAGTGACAACGATATCTGCAGACAAAAATGGGCTGGTGTGGGTGTTCGTACGAATTTCCGAATACCCACACAGTCCATTCTCATCTCCCTGCGAAAACAGAGCCATATTTCTTACAACAGAGCACTCCCGTGACAATATGGTGTTACTGCTGATTTTCACATCTACAGTTAAGATTGAACCACCTTAAACACTGTTTCCAATACTTCGATAATATTTTGTCAAAACGCACCTTCAAAATTTCATCTGATGGACCTCGTGTAACCAACTTGATTCACTTCACCACAGAGAAACTCTATTCTACGAGTGTTTTCGCACACATCAAGACTTTATACTGTATGCCACTTTCTAATTCTCGTTGCGGTTTCTTAAAAATTAAGACACTAAATTGAAAATTATCTTTCCAGTGAAGAACGCCCATCATTGTATTTTTAATATACCCAGATTCTACAGATATACAGTTAATACTGGAAGTCCTGTCGTGAAATGCGCACAAATAGCACGTCGATCTGCGTGTTAATCTACGCGTTATGATCATAGTAAGGCTATCAAATTCTGTACATATGGCCTGTGCACATGCAATGTTTCAGCCAATGGACCTCCGGAGGTGCATTGGCAGAAACATTGCCTGTGTTTGCTATGAGTAACCAGGAGAACCTGCCGCGCTTTGGATACCATTCGATATGGCAGTTGCGAGCAATTCCTACGCGCAATTAAGCCTAGATAAGAGCGCAGTTCGTTACAGGACTTCTAATTTAAACTGTACCCGTGAAAAGGAACTAAGGCAGGTTATCGATGTATTTTTAATTAATGCCCATAATCCATAAAATACGCGTGACAGAAACGAAGGCAAAGTGAAACGGAGGGAGTTTTCTTTTATTGCGAACAGTCTCACAAAAGTCAGAAATCTGACAAACATAAACTTCACTGCCAGGTGGATGTCAACAACCATGTGTTGATATTAAGGAACTTGTTCACACCTTTTCCAGTTCCTGAAAATATCTGAATGAGGCAGAGGCCCGGATAAAAGTGTGTGGCACAACGCGTTGGACGGTGGTTGGGTAACCAGGTGTCAAAAATGCGTTTTCTCCAGATCATGCAATTTTTTTCCTTATCCTTTTTAATAGTGTATATTGGTCCCAAACCAGCTTCACCATGCATTGTATCTATTTGCATACCAACCACAAGGCATTCTGAGCAGTATGTATGCATCCAATGACAGGAAACCTGGGTGATTGTTACTGGAACTCATGTGGAGACAGGGTTGGGTGTCATTTTGACAATGGAGAAAAATACATGTATTGTTTTCCAAACTGTGTCGACTTTGAAGGCAGTACATGGGTTTTCATAATTTATGTAACCAATTTCCACATTCACACTCATGTAATACACGGATATTGCAGAAAAAATGAAGATATCCCTGGATATTCCCTTTGTATGGCGTTGTGGGGTTACAATTGTTACTCCCATGCGTACCCTAACTGTCTTGAGCTAACTTGAGAGTTGTAGCAGTAATCTAAGTTCACCCTTGTGAATTCCACCACAGTGTCCAGCATAGGAAATCTTTGATAAATGAGGATATGAAATGAGTGTTTTTCTCATATAATATTTATGAAACGAGTCTAAGAATTTTCCGTTTTGGCGAGCTTCTGGCGAGCCCAAACGGACAATTCGGACGATTTTCATAAATATTATATGAGAAAAACACTCATTTCATATTCTATTTATCATATGACACACACACGCACAAATTAGCCACTTAGTATGACTTTTTAACCCATCACCTAACTTGAGTTGCAGACGGCACTTGGAAAAAACATCCTCGAATAACTAAAAATTTTCATTTTTTGCTTCCAAAACATAGGTTATGACCCCTCATTGGAACGAGCTCGTCGAGCTCGTTCCAATGAGGGGGTCATAACTTATGTTTTGGAAGCAAAAAGTGAAAATATAAAAAAAAATGAATTGCGTTTTTCTTGTAGGTAAAATATTAATACCACCCTAAATAGGACAGATACCGTAAATTCTCCCTACTGAAATTATGCAAATGTGACCCAGTTGTATTTTGTTTAGCCAATAAATTGTCCAGTTTTAAAACTGACCAATGAAAGCTCCCAACTCCAATTATTCAAATTATGAAAATGTGGCCCAGTTGTATTTTGTTCAGCCAATCAAATTGTCTAGTTTTGAAATTGACAAATGAAACTGACGGAAGGCTTTATTTATCACTGATTAATATGAAAACAAAATATCAAATGTTTTAAAGTGAACAAAACGGACGAGTCATATGATAAAGACAGTTATATGCCTTCAGTCTTTTGTTACCATTAGGAAATAAATAAAACCTTGATTGTTTGTTGACTGGCATGACAAATGAAAGAAAAGGAAACAACAAAACTATATCATGTGACCCCTCGTTGGAACGAGCTCGTCGAGCTCGTTCCAACGAGGGGTCACATGATATGGTTTTGTTGAATTTTTTGGAAAATTTAAAAAAATGATATTTAAAATAATAAATTTGGATATCGTCTGCATTGGGTAAAGGGTTAACTGGTAGAATGCTAAAAAAATTCCTGACCACACAGGACAGAGTTGTTTCATCAAATATTGCTCTGGCCTCTGGGTACTTTTCTTAGGGTTTAACGACAAATTAACAGCCAGGGTGCATAAATATGTGACCTTACACATCAATAAATAATAAATAACAGCCAGGGTCATATCATGTCGGTTGCAGTTTTACGGGTGGAAGTAGCCGGAGTACCCAGAAGAGAACCACCGAGCAACGAAGAGCAGCTGATAGCTCTCCAACATTGTAACTCTGAACTCTGCACCGCGGCACAGGCAGGGTTAGAGTGGTTGAAGACATGCGCACCTGCGACGTGCAGTACGCCTTACTACACAGCGTCATCGTGCCCCCATGTAGGCAATCAGGGTTAAGTGCCTTACCCAAGGACACAACGCGGGAGCACGAATCAGTCGCTGAAATGGTCACCCACCCAACTATTAACCGCGCTTGACGTTGCTTAACTTCGGTGATCTGACGAAAACCGGTTACCGCGACGCCACGGCGCCCCCCCCCCCCCCCCCACCTCTGGGTACTACCCAATCAAATGTGACAGAGAATGTGTGTTGGCTTCCAGCACTCTACCCGTTAATTGTTTGAGTTATATCTGGTGACAGGTATTGAACATGTATTGATCATGTATATCACATTACATATTGTTATATTGACTTGCAAAGCCATTCAGATTCCGTTTACCTGCAAAACATAAGCTTTTGATGTGTGTGTGTAGGGGGGGGGGGCAAATCTTTGTCGGAAAAAAAATGCAGGTAAGGGTAGATGGGTCCGAAAAATGGCAATACCAAAAAATGAGACGTTGTGCCCACCCCACCCCCTCCGAATGAGGTAAAGCATTTACACGATTGCTGATGTTTGAAATGAGTTATTGTATAAGGAAGCTGAACACGTTATGAGATGTAATCCCATAATCTATCCCATCGCATTTAACAAGGGTTGCTATAAACAAACAGAACCTAATATCGCATCCTGTGCCAAATACAAATTGACACTCTCTTTGTGTAGATAAAGACAGAACACAACGAGGGTTGAGTACTATGGATTGGAATCAGTGACCCGAAGAGGAGATCGTGCTGTATTTCTCGTGCGCCGAAGGAGAGCGTGAAATAGAGGAAAAACTCCACCAAGGGTCATGTGATTCCTCCCCCGTACTCTACGTGGGTTGTGTTCTGTTTGTTTATCACGATAGCACGTGACGTAACTGAATGAGGCAGATATTTTTTAAGAAAAATATCACTATCGACGGTCTAATAACCTTCTAGCTTGACA
Organism: Pictodentalium vernedei; assembly: GCA_031216915.1. NCBI lineage: Eukaryota > Metazoa > Mollusca > Scaphopoda > Dentaliida > Dentaliidae > Pictodentalium > Pictodentalium vernedei. The sequence goes on along the minus strand of CM062297.1, from coordinate 247,134,355 downwards.
CTGTTTTGTATCTAAGCATTTCATTAACGCCATAACGTCACTCAGATGCGTAGCATCCAATGCGATGCGTTCTTACAAGACATTCTTACACGTGAACCAGATTCCACGCGTGGTGTATCTAGAACAGTTCCCAATGTCTGTACTATATCACGTAACGTTGAATACGCAATACAATCGTTTTCGCGGTTCTTTAACAAATAAAGCACTGGGTGTGGTACAATATAATAATCACAAGAACGTTTTCTGTGTCTAAGGATGGTTTCTTAGTTACTGCCTGCGTCACACCACACCCGTGGACAGAGATTTGTAAATAAAACAGGGTAAAGACTAGGCTAAATCGTGAAAAAACAATGGAAAGTAGTATCTTAGGCTGGTAAGATTCTACAGTGTTGCAGACTGAAAAGACGACAGAAAATTTCGACTGTCCGCCTTTGTAATCCCGGCACAGCATAAAGTAACAGAACCCGACCTCGTATCCTGCGCCAAATGACGATCGCGGCTGTGTGGGTGTTTTATACCGGGAGACCCCAGATTTCGACACAGAGGAGGATTGGATGCAAACATGAAAATTTTGAGCGTTTGTTTGAAGAACTCGTTTAGGTTTTATCTTTCGTGAATAATTTAATCATTTACCCCGCCTCTGCGTTTGATTGGTTGAAAGCATACAGCGTGAAAGTCGTCAAAATCGTATAAACCAAATCACGTAATGATTTGGAATGTCTACACTCTGGAAGCCCCGCCCACTCAATCTAGTTGTCACCGTGAGGGCGTGACGACAGACTGATAGATGGATAACAAGCTTGTAAACAAAGATCAATGATCGATTTTTCGTCGCCTCCAGTCAGCGAGAATATAATGATAATTTCTCGGGAACAATTGAATTTAATAAAATATACCGAAGTGGGAGACGAATAAAAGATCATACATCCAAACATGATTTTGAGGGAACTTAAAAAAAATGTTTTTAATGATATTGTTACGTGACTTGCTAAATATCTGTCGTCTGCGATCGAAAATCAAAACAACAAACAATTTGACAATGATTGACGTGACCTGTTTGTGGCACACTTTCCTGAGTTTGAATGGTGTCTTTTGCGAAAATTAAAAGTTTTTCGTTCACGTACACATAGTTTTTATATTTTAATATTACAGCCGGGTTAAATTATACGAAATAACTGTTGTTTTCCTTCGGTTTAAGCGATATAAACCGAAAATGTTCAGCACAAGCTTAATCATAACTCGATACGCGAGTTATGAAGCTTGTGCTGAAAATTTTCGGTTTATATCGCATAAACCGAAGGAAAACAACAGTTATTTCTTAATTAGCCGCATTTTGAACATAAACACAAATATGTCTTTTCCTATTGGATACCATGGTTGGCCAAATGAGATAACATCAGCAGCTGGGCAAACTGAAAACTGAACATCCTGTCTGAACACTAACTTAATGGCATTTTTATTCTTGTAATTAATTCTTCACGTGAGTAGCGTCGTTGTCGATGTAAAAAATAATTACATGTGTGCAAATTAATATTTATTAATATCAAGTCAATAAATCTTTCAAATAAATAACATATTTATTATTCAGCGGAAGACATGGCGGTCAATTATTTTTCGACAAGAAAAAAAAACACATCATATTCAGTCGCGTGTTTATGGGCACCATTCCCCTCACAGTTGTTAATCCGTAATTATAAAGTGTTTTGAAGGATATTTTCTAACCTTTTCAAACCTCAAAGCGAAGTGATTATGAATAACAAACATTCAAAAGCGTCAGTAGAAGCTCAGTATATCATTACAAGAAAATACAATTAAACGATCGATACGATCAGTAAAATTATCAACAGAGATGGCCAATGTGGACTAATAGACATGCGAAATTCATTGTGACTTCTTTGTTTTGTTTTTTTTTTTTTGTTTTTTTTTTTTTGGTGTTTCCGTCGACTCTGTGATGTTGTATTAAGGAGCGTGATCAACTTTATTACAAGAGGCATTGATTTAGCCAACTTCCACCCCTCGCCCGCAATTGGCATGAGTCCCATACAGTCATTGAACAGTCAAGTAGATGCTAAAAGACTGAACAAACAAATACTCAGTAGTAGTCTAATCGGTGGTCCGTGAACTGTAAATTTTGACTAATATTGTCAGGAAAATCGACTTTCTATAAAGTTATCTTCATTGAAATTACTAGAAAATCGAGGAAGGTCCTACAGTACAGTCGCCGTGTACTGGTCATAATCCACGCGTAGGCAGTGATGTCCACGCAGGCGTTTACCAGGTAATAAAAATCGTCACCAAAATTTTAATTAATGATGCACCGGGTTGTACCCGGTGCTTCGTTAATTAAATTTTTGATGATTATTCCTATAATTAGTGTTTGGAATCTAATATTATTGCATCCGTGGAAATATTGCCCACCCGTGGAAGGTGACCAGTCCACGGTGGCCGTACTTTACTAGAAAATCGAGGAAGGTCGTACAAAGAATCAAACAATGGTTGAGAAATCACCCATGACATCAGTAGAAAATAAAACCAAGTTTCCTTTTGTTAATTTTAATAAACGAAAACAACAGACAGCTCTCGGAGCTGCCTGTTAGTTTCGTTTTATTGGAAGTAACAAAAGGAAAGTAGCCTTTTTGTGCATAGCAAGCTAATTTGAAGTTGCTAATTCACAGATAATCCATCATTAAAAATATATCTCAGTATCTCACCTACCACAATGAGTGTCCACTTTGAATTTTTCTATTCTTCCGTTGAAAACCTTTAGCAAATCTCAGCTACTGGACATTTATATTAACTCTTTGCATGCTGCTGGTGGATATTCCTGTCCAAAACAGGATTTCTCTTGTCACTGATATAAGTATAATTTGGGCATATTTAAACATATAATCCCATGTAAGTTGAATGGATTGTTTCACCGATGATTTCTTGTTATATTTAGATTAATTTTTCATCAACTCTCGTCATGGCTGCTTTACAGCAGCCATGACTAGATTTGATGAAAACAATATCTTGAAAATACTCAGCGGGTTAAGAGTTAATGAAAAGGACAGTGTTTTTATTATTTCACGATGCTCACACTTTTGATATGAAAAATAAGACAAAAAGTACAGAACATCAATTTATATTTATTTATTTATTGGTGTTTAAGGTCACATACTTGTGCACAATGGCTTTCGTGACCATGACAGTTTTACGAGTGGAGGAAGCCGGAGTATCCAGAGAGAACCACCGAGCATCGAGGAGCAACTATCAGCTCCTCAACATTCTAACTTTGTTCAAGCTCCGCTCAAGCAGGGTTACAGTGGTTGAAGACATGCGCACCATCGACGTGCAGTACGCCTTAGTACACGGTGGCATCGTGCCCCCATGTAGACAACCGGTATAAAGTGCCTTGCCCAAGGACACAACGCGGGTCGTCCCGGTCAGGGATCGAACTCGTGACCTCTAGCATAGAAGTCCAACAGTCTACTACTGAGCCACCACGCTCCCACAGAACATCAAAAGATCATGAAAACGCCATTTTCTTATTTTTAAATAAGTTTCAGCAGAGAATAATAGTAATACTTTCAAACTGATTGGAAACGATTGTGCAAAGCCAGGTTCTGCACATTCAAACTGCGTGTACTCTACAGGAAAATACCTGAAGTTTGTGAATTGATGCGCAAATCGGTAATACAAATTAGCTAACATCTCGAAATTTAATTTCTTATCTTATATTCTCATACCTCAGGGTTAAATTTACTGATAGCTTGTGGAAAGTAGGGGGAGCTAACTTTCCCATACATCACTTACAATGACGAAAATTGTCTGCAATGTTCTGGCCCTTATTTTACTTTGCTCTGGTCTATAAGTATGCACATGGATATCCAGATGTAGGGTGTGACAAGGCCAAATCATTCGGTATACATTGTAATATGTTTTATTACACACCTGTTCTACGAAATTCCCATCTACAACAGTGCTAAACCATGCGGAAAATGAAAATCTGTTCCGCAGATACGTGCAGAACGGAAATCGTTGACGGACTATTTAAATAGAAGCGAAATTTCTCTGGAATTTTCTTCAAATCGTGCAACGCAATTACAATGTGAATCGCTGGCGATAGCTGAAAATCAACCCCTGAGTTCCCAAATGTGGTTGGCGATAAAATGCGTTCTTTGTTGTTGATAGTTAGGCTTTTCCCTCTGGAAAAGACTATTGTTTTTCTACGGATTATTATTTTTTTTTTTTTTTTAGGCTTTTCCCTCTGGAAAAGACTATTGTTTTTCTACGGATTATTATTATTTTTTATTTTTTTTTCGGGGGGGGGGGGGGGGGGGGTTGGTTTTTTTTTTTTTTTCCACACATTTTGTCCGTACGATTCAGAAGCCATTTTTGAACCGATTTTCACGAAATTTTGCACACGCATAGAGGGGCACAAAATCTAAAAATGTACCGAAGCGGAATTTTCGATTTAACCCTTATTTCGTCAGAATTGGCAAAAAACTGCCAATTTTGGGGTTTATCGGCACTTTCTCGAAACACGTCTTGTAGATTTTTTTTATACATCCATCATTGCTAGACCTGTCTGTGACACGCCCTTTGAAACACGCGACATATCAAGCGATGCATATGGTAACCCTCCACAGGCTGCCAAACATCGAAATTTTGATGAAATAGGCCGGATTCAGGCCCCCCCACTGCACCCAAACGATATACGAGAGATAAACATAACTTCCTTTATTGGGAGTGGAATTCACCGAGGATCATTTTTGTCAGTAATAAGGGTGTTTAAAAAACCAAGCGTTAACCCGTTTGAGGCTGGTTAAACAGCAATACCCCCTATAAAGCTCAAAAATGCGTATTTTCCGTGGATTTCTCTGAACAAGTCTTGTAGATTTTCAAGAAAAATTTGTCACTCCCAGGCCTGGGTGTGACAATAGAAGCTGCATGGACAAAATACTGCGGTGAGCATTTGTTAACCCTCCACGGGCTGCTAAAAGTCAAAATTGTGATAAAATGGGTTGTTTTTGGACACCAACAGCACCCGCTTGGTGTACCACCGAGGAAGGTTCTTTCTTTTATCGGACGCAAAATTGATGGGGAAACATTTTTGATAGTGGTAAGGGTATTCAAAAGTCGAAGTCTTAACCCATTTTGGACTGGTTAAAGAGAGATACCCATTAAAAGCTTAACATTCCCATTTTCTGTGGATTTCTCTAAAAGCAACTTGTAGGTTTTCAGGAAAAATTGCCTATTCGCAGGTCTTTGTTTGACATTACAAGTTGCATGGACAAAATATTCCGGTGAGCATTTATTAACCCTCTGCAGGCTGCTAAGCATCGTAATTTTGTTGAAATAGGCTGTTTTCAGACGCGCACAGTACCCAATGCATACCCGAGAGATAAACATAATCTACTTTGTTGGAAATGGAATTCACCGAGGACCAAATTTGTTAGTAATAAGGGTATTCAAAAAACCAAGCATTAACCCTGTTTGGGATGGTTAACAGCAATACCCATCAAAAGCTTAAAAAAATCATGTTTTCCCTGAATTTCTTTACAAACGTCTCGTAGGGTTTCAAGAGAAAATGGCCGTTGATAGGTCTTAGAGTCACATTACCAGTTGCATGGATAAAATATTCAGATACGCATTGGTTAACCCTCCATGGGCTGCTAAATGTCAAATTTTCGAAAAAAAATAGTCTGTTTTTGGACACCAACAACATCAAATGGGAATGCTGCAGAGAAACATAACTTCTTTTACCGGACGCAAAACTGATAGGGAATTTTTTTAGTAAGTAGTAAGGGTATTCAAAAATTGAGGTCTTAACCCATTTTCGCCCGGTTAAGGAAATGTACCCCTTAAAAGCTTAAAATTCCCATTTTCGGAGGATTTCTCCAAAAAATCTAGTAAGTATTCAAGAGAAATTGACCATTTGCAGTTCTTGGAGTGACATTACAAGTTGCATGAACAAAAGATTCCAGTAAGCGTTTGTTAACCCTCCAGAGGGAGCAAATTTTGAGAAAATGGGCCGTACTTGGCCACCCATTACACCCAATGTGTACCTGCGAGATGAACATAACCACATTCATTGGAAGTGGGATTCACCGAGGATCATTTTTGTAAGCAATGAAGGTATTCATAAAACCAAGCATTAACCCGTTTAGAGCTGGTTACAGGGTGATACCCCTCAAAAGGTTAAAAATTCATGTTATCCGAGGATTTCTCTGAAAACATCACATAGATTTTCAAGAAAAATTGGCCATTCTCAGATCCTAGTGTGAATTACATGTTGCATGTACAAAATATTCCAATAAGCATTTGTTAACCCTATGCTGGCTCTCAAACATCAAAATGTTGAAAAAGTGGGCTGTGTTTGCATACCCGCAGAACCCAAAATTAAGAGGAGAAATCAACATAAGTGGAAGTAGAATTCACTGAGAATTATTTTTATAAGTAATAAGCGTATTACAAAAACAACCCTTAACCCGTTTTGGGCTGGATAAACAATTATACCCATCAACAGCTTAAAATTCATGTTCTCCCTGGATCCATTTCCCTGAAAACATCTCGTAGATTTTTAAGTTAAAATGGCCATTCACAGTTTTCGGTGTGCAATTACAAGTTGCATGAATAAATATTCCTGTTAGCACTTGTTAACCCTTAACAAGCTGCCAGACATCAATATTTTGAATATATTTAGATAAAACGGACCATTTTCAAATAGATACAGCACTCAGTGGGTATGTGTCAAACAAACATAACTCCTTTTGTTGGTCATTAACTTGTCGGACGACGATATTGATATTAACCCTCTCCACCGTTAATGATGGTTTTTAACTAAACAATTTTTTTTATCAAACTGAGCCATTTGAGACTTCTATACTCACCTTTTTCATGACATCAATGAAGGAACTTCAGTGAGACAGTCAAAAGCAATTCATCATACACTGTGGGGTCATGACAAATCATGGAATCTCATCGGGAAAAGCCATGATTCTCCAGAATCATAAAGTCTAGTTTTTTGTTTTTAGGCTTTTCCCTCTGGAAAAGACTATTGTTTTTCTACGGATTATTATTTTTATTTTTTTTTTTTGGGGGGGGGGGGGGTTTGGGGGGGGGGGGGTTTCCACACATTTTTGTCCGTACGATTCAGAAGCCATTTTCGAACCGATTTTCACACAATTTGGCACACGCATAGAGTGGCAAAAAATCTAAAAATGTACCGAAGCGGAATTTTCGATTCAACCCTTATTTCGCCAGAATTGGCAAAAACTGCCAAAATTGGGGTTTATCGGCACTTTCTCGAAACACTTCTTTAGGATTTTTTAAAACATTCATCATTTCTAGACCTGCCCATGACACGGACCTTTGATACACACGACATATTAGGCGATGCATATGGTAACCCTCCACAGATGCCAAACATCGAAATTTTGATGAAATGGGCCGGTTTCAGGCCCCCAGAGCACCTAAATGATACAAGAGAGATAAACATAACTTCCTTTATTTGAAGTGGAATTCACCGGTGATCATTGTTGTAAGTAATAATGGTGTTCAAAAAACCAAGCATTAACCCGTTTTGGGCTGGTTAAACAGCAATACCCCCAAAAAGCTCAAAAATTCAGGTTTTCCGTGGATTTCTCTAAACGAGTCTTGTAGATTTTCATGAAAAACTTGTCACTCCCAGGCCTTGATGTGACAATAGAAGCTGCATGGACAAAATACTTCGGTGAGCGTTTGTTAACCCTCCACGGGCTGCTAAAAGTCAAAATTGTGATAAACTGGGCTGTTTTTGGACGCCAACGGCACCCAACGGGTACGCCACAAAGAAAAGTGATTTCTTTCATCGAGCGCACAATCTATAGGGAAACATTTTTGTAAGTAGTAAGGGTATTCAAAAAACGAAGTCTTAACCCATTTTGGGCAGGCTAGAGAGAGAGACCCCTTAAAATCTAAAAATTCCCATTTTCTGTGGATTTCTCTAAATACATTCCATAGGTTTTCAAGAAAAAATGACTACTTGCAGGTCTTTGTGTGACATTACAAGTGGCATGGACAAAATATTCCGCTGAGCGTTCATTAACCCTCTACAGAATGCCAAGCATCATAATTTTGTTGAAATGGGCTGTTTTCGGACACACACAGCACGCAATGTATGTCCGAGAGTTACACATAATCTCCTTTGTTGGAAGTGGAATTCACTGAGGACCATTTTTGTAAGTAATAAGGGTATTCAAAAACCCAAGCGTTAACCCCTTTCGGGGTTGTTATTAGCGATACCCATCAAAAGCTAAAAAAAAATTATGTTTTCCGTGGATTTCGTTACAAACATCTTGTAAGTTTTCAACAGAAAATGGCCATTGATAGGTCTTGGAGTCACATTACCGGTTGCATGGATAAAATATTCCAGTAAGCATTTGTTAACCCTCCATGGGCTGCTAAATGTCAACATTTTGAAAAAATAGTCTGTTTTTGGACACCAACAACAACAAATGGGAATGCCACAGAGATACATAACTTCTTTTACCGGATGCAAAACTGACAGAGAAAAATTTAGTAAGTAGTAAGGGTATTCAAAAAATCGAGGTCTTAACCCATTTTCGCTTGGTTAAGATGTACCCCTTAAAAGCTTAAAATTCCAGTTTTCTGTGGATTTCTCCAAAAAATATAGTAAGTATTCAAGAAAAATTGACCATTTGCAGGTCTTGGAGTGACATTACAAGTTACATAGACAAAATATTCCGGTAAGCGTTAGTTAACTCTCCAGAGGCTGCAAAGCATAGAAATTTTGAGAAAATGGACTGTTCTTGGGCACCCATTGCACGCAATGTGTACCTGCGAGATAACCATAACCTCCTTCTTTGGAAGTGGAATTCATCAGACCAGGCATTAACCCGTTTAGGGCTGGTCTTAACCCGTTTTGGGCTGGTTAAACAGCGGTACCCATCAAAGACTTAAAATTTCATGTTTTCCCTGCATTTCTTTAAAAACATCTTGTAGATTTCAAGAAAAAATGGCCATTCACGGGTCTTCATATGACATTACAAGTTACATGGACAAAATATTCCGTTGAGCACTCGTTAACTCTCCACGAGCTGCTAAACATCAAAATGTTGATAAAATGTTTGTTTGCAGACACCAAGAGCACCCAATGGATATGTAACAGAGAAATGTAACTTCTTTTACTGCGCGTAGAATTCACAGAGGATCAGTTTTGTAAGTAGTAAGGGTATTTAAAAGAATGAAACTTAACCTATTTTAGACTGGATGAGGAGAGATACCCCTTAAAAGCTTAAAATTTACATTTTCTGTGGATTTCGCTAACTGCTTGTTGGCGATTTTCAAGAACAATTGGACATTGGCAGGTCTTACAAATTGCATAGATAGAATATTCCGCTAGTCGTTTGTTAATCCCGCTACAGGCTGCTTAACATCAAAATTTTGATAAAATCGGCTGTTTTCGGGCAGCAAATGGGTATGTAATAGGTAAACATAACCTCTTTTATCAGACTCAGAATTCATGAGGGATAATGTATGATAGTGTTAAGGGTATTTAAGGGAGCGTGGTGGCTCAGTGGTAGACTGTTGTACTTCTATGCTAGAGGTCCCGAGTCCGATCCCCGTCCGGGACGACTCACGTTGTGTCCTTCGGCAAGGCACTTTAGCCCGGTCGCCGACATGGGGGCACGATGACGCCGTGTACTAAGGCATACTGCACGTCGATGGTACATATGTCTTCACCCTCTGTAACCCTGCTTGAGCGGAGCTTGAACAGAGTTATAATGTTGAGGAGCTGACAGTTGCTCGTCGTTGCTTGGTGGTTCTCTCCGTGTACTCCGGCTTCCTCCACCTATAAAACTGTCACGGTCACGATTAGCCATTGTGCATAAGTATGTGACCTCAAACACCAATAAACAAATAAATAAATAAATAAATAAATAAATAAATAAATAAGGGTATTTAAAAGGCCAAGCCTTAACCCTGTTTATAGGATTAAAGACAGACAGCCCATGCCGTGTACGCTGCCTACATTACTTGTAAAATCGACAGCCCCACTAAATCTACTTCGATGTGCGGTGTCGGACCCGACCACCTGACGGTTCTGACCTCATTAGATAACACTCCTTCGTTGTATTTAGCAGCATGGATTTCCCCAAGAAGCAAAGACAAAAATACGTCTGCGGAAAATAATGGCAAATATTTTATTTAGTCTGTATTTTGTCCGTATAGAAAATGTCTCGCCCACATATACCTAAACATGATTCAATGATACAATTGGACATATTTCTCTCGTAAAACCTGAAAAAGACTTGATTTATTTCATTTTAGGATTGCGCGTGTATATTCTTAGAAGATTCTCTGTGTGTTTTTAATATACAGCGTCAGTCTTTGATCTCGTTTGGGACGATCAGTGATTAAAACCTTTTCGACAAGAGCCATCGAAATTGAAAATAAAAAAAAAAATCAAATTTCACTAAAACCTTTTGCAGAATCGTGTTTTTCAGAAAACTCTTTCGCGATTGCATGTGTCGTTTTCAAAATTCCGATCAGTAATCACGAAATTATAAATATGTTGTTGTCAATAACAAAATTGAAAGCATGTCCGTCAAACTTGCATGACGTCAGAACACGACTCGGGTGAAATACTGCAGTGATGCAGTGAAAGTTCGAGAGTAATAAACGCTGATATCGCAGTAGGCTTTAAACTGTCAATGGAATGGTCCTAAAATCATGTTTATGTTTGCAGCTTTACTGCAAATAAGTTTCCCGTTGTTTCTTGTTGAAGTGTTGTTTCCGTCAAGGCCAAGTACCATAGAAAATTTGGAACACCGAGCAGTGGGCCTGCCCCATGAACACCTGCCTGTTATTAAAATTAATTAGCGGGGACATCTGCCCCCCCCCCCCCCTTCCTCCTGTTTTTTTTTACCTAGGACACCTGCCCCCTATTGTTTCTTTTACCTAGGACACTTGCCCCCCCCCCCCCCCCTGCTGTTTTTCACCAACTACACCTGCCCCCGTTTGTTTGCTAACGGGCCCCTCCCCATTGACCTTTCTATCTTTAGAAGCACCCGGGCCGACGGGGAGAGGGCGTGGTTGTGAGCATGGCTAGATTTCGCTGAAGGAAGGTACCCTCAAATCTGGGTCGAAAGTGGCGAAAATGACAAAAGGATACTTCAACGTATGGTAACGGTATAAACTTCAGACGATCTGGGCGATGTACAGACGAAAGATCATACCTTGGAGCCGGTTAGGTAATTTGGCACAAAAAAAACTCCGATTTTATGCTCAATCGCTGCTCTACAGTAGTCTACAATAGTGCCCAATTCCATTCCAAACTGATAGAGTCGGGACGAATAGTACTCTCACTTTCCACGCGATGCGTGGTGTTCTCCACGCGGTCTCGACACTTGCAACAGATGCCAAAATGTCGGCCAGGGTGCGTAGAACAAGTTCTGAAAATTAGAAGTCGCTGCCTTCGGCGGTCTGGACACGGTTCGTGTTTGTGAGAAGTGCAATTTTAATGTCAAATTGGCAAATTTTCGTTAATCGTTTCCCGCCAAAACACCTACTCACCGCCGATTTCTTTTCACTGCAACTTCTTCCGATTATCTATGGTTTAAAGATAGTGTCAGGATACCCCCCCCCCCCCCCCACACCCCCCGCACCGAAACCTGGGACTTTATGCTCAATCGCAGCTCCACAGTCGTCTACAACACTGCCCATTTCCATTCTGAACTGATACAGTCGGGACGAATACTACTCTCTCCTCCCAAGCGATGCGTGGTGTTTTCCAGGCGGCTCGGACGCTCCAAACAGATCCCAAAATGTCGGCCAGGGTTCGTAGAACAAGTTCTGAAAATTTCAAGTCGCTGCCTCCAGTGGTCTGGACACGGTTCGTGTATGTCAGAAGTGCTATTTTAATGTCCAATATGCAAATCTTTGTCAATCTTTTCCTGCCTGCCAGAAACCCAATCACCGCCAATTTCTTTTCACTTTAAACTTCTGACGATTCTCTTAGGTTTAAAGGTTGTGTTGGGATCCCTGGGTGGCGGTCTTAAAGAAGCTACTTCCATTTACAGAGAGAGGGGGGGGGGGGGGGGCTCTAAAGGAGTCTGCGCCCATTCACGACGTCTTTTTTCGAACTGGCTTGAAAAGGAAGACCAAATTCAGACAGTTACCTCCTCTCTTCAAAACGCTATATCCCAACCAATTCTAGGCAGATTTCCATGAAATTTTCACTCGTTGTTCATGGATAGTTGCGGCATCACTTTCCATGAAGAGCGATACGAATTTCGCATTTCGTCACGTCGAATTCGAAAAGAGTGCATGCGCATGAATTTCTCTGAAAACATCTTATAGATTTTAAGTAAAAATGGCCATTCGCACTTTTTGGTTTGAAATTGCAAGTTGCATGAATAAATATGCCTGTTAGCACATGTTAACCCTCTACAATTGGCCTGACATCAATATTTTGGATACATTTGAGATAAAATTGACCATTTTCAAATAGACAGAGCACTCAAAGGGTATGTGTCAAACAAACATAACTCCTTTTGTCGGTCATTAACTTGTGGGACGACGATATTGATATTAACACACTCTACCATTAATGATGGTTTTTACCTAAACAATCTTTTTATAAAACTGAGTCATTTGAGACTACTATAACCACCTTTCTCATAACATCAATGAAAGAACTCCAGTGAGACAGTTAAAAACAATTCATCAGACACTGTGGGGGCATGAAAAATCAAGGAATCTCATCGGGAAAAGCCATGATTCTCCAGAATCATAAAGTCTAGTTTTGTTTTTTTGTTTTTTTTCCACACATTTTGTCCGTACGATTCAGAAGCCATTTTCGAACCGATGTTCACGAAATTTTGCACACGCATAGAGGGGCATAAAACCCAAAAATGTACCGAAGCGGAATTTTCGATTTAACCCTTATTTCGTCAGAATTGGCAAAAAACTGCCAAAATTGGGGTTTATTGGCACTTTCTCGAAACACGTCTTGTAGATTTTTTTTATACATTCGTCATTGCTAGACCTGTCTGTGACACGCCCTTTGATACACACGACATATCAGGCGATGCATATGGTAACCCTCCACAGGCTGCCAAACATCGAAATTTTGATGAAATAGGCCGGTTTCAGGCCCCCACTGCACCCAAACAATATCGAGAGATACACATAACTTCCTTTATTGGGAGTGGAATTCACCGAGGATCAGTTTTGTCAGTAATAAGGGTGTTCAAAAAACCAAGCGTTAACCCGTTTTGGGCTGGTTAAACAGCAATACCCCCATAAAGCTCGAAAATTCGTATTTTCCGTGGATTTCTCTAAACGAGTCTTGTAGATTTTCAAGAAAAAGTGTCACTCCCAGGCCTGGGTGTGACAATAGAAGTTGCATAGACAAAATACTGCGGTGAGCATTTGTTAACCCTCCACGGGTTGCTAAAAGTCACAATTGTGATAAAATGGGCTGTATTTGAACGCCAACAGCACCCACTTGGTGTACCACCGAGAAAGGTTCCTTCTTTTATCGGACGCAAAATTGATGAGGAAATATTTTTGATAGTGGTAAGGGTATTCAAAAGTCGAAGTCTTAACCCATTTTGGGCTGGTTAAAGAGAGATACCCCTTAAAAGCTTAAAATTCCCATTTTCTGTGGATTTCTCTTAAAGCAACTTGTAGGTTTTCAGGAAAAATTGACTATTCGCAGGTCCTTGTGTGACATTACAAGTTGCATGGACAAAATATTCCGGTGAGCATTTATTAACCCTCTACAGGCTGCTAAGCATTGTAATTTTGTTGAAATAGGCTGTTTTCAGACGCGCACAACACCCAATGCATACCCGAGATATAAACGTAATCTACTTTGTTGGAAGTTGAATTCATCGAGGACCAAATTTGTTAGTAATAAGGTATTCAAAAAACCAAGCATTAACCCCTTTTGTGATGGTTAATAGCAATACCCATCAAAAGCTTAAAAAATCATGTTTTCCCTGAATTTCTTTAGAAACGTGTCGTAGGGTTTCAAGAGAAAATGGCCGTTGATAGGTCTTAGAGTCACATTACCAGTTGCATGGATAAAATATTCAGATAAGCATTTGTTAACCCTCCATGGGCTGCTAAATGTAAAAATGTCGAAAAAAATAGTCTGTTTTTGGACACCAACAACATCAAATGGGAATGCTGCAGAGAAACATAACTTCTTTTACCGGACGCCAAACTGATAGGGAAAATTATAGTAAGTAGTAAGGGTATTCAAAAATTGAGGTCTTAACACATTTTCGCCCGGTTAAGGAGATGTACATCTTAAAAGCTTAAAATTCCCATTTTCTGTGGATTTCTCCAAAGAATCTAGTAAGTATTCAAGAGAAATGGACCCTTTGCAGGTCTTGGAGTAACATTCTAAGTTGCATGAACAAAAGATTCCGGTAAGCGTTTGTTAACCCTCCAGAGACAGCAAATTTTGAGAAAATGGGCTGTACTTGGCCACGCATTACACCCAATGTGTACCTGCGAGATGAACATAACCACCTTCCTTGGAAGTGGGATTCACTGAGGATCATTTTTGTAAGTAATGAAGGTATTCATAAAACCAAGCATTAACCCGTTTAGATGCGGTTACAGGGTGATACCCCTCAAAAGGTTGAAAATTCATGTTATCCGAGGATTTCTCTAAAAACATCACATAGATTTTCAAGAAACCATTGGCCATTCTCAGATCTTAGTGTGAATTACAAGTTGTATGTACAAAATATTCCAGTAAGCATTTGTTAACCCTATGCTGGTTCTCAAACATCAAAATGTTGAAAAAGTGGGTTGTGTTTGCATACCCGCAAAACCCAAAGTTAAGAGGAGAAATCAACATAATTGGAAGTAGAATTCAATGAGAATTATTTTTTTAGAATTAATAAGCGTATTACAAAAACAACCCTTAACCCGTTTTGGGCTGGATAAACAATTATATCCATCAACAGCTTAAAATTCATGTTCTCCCTGGATTTCTCTGAAAACATCTCGTAGATTTTTAAGTAAAAATGGCCATTCACAGTTTTTGGTGTGAAATTACAAGTTGCATGAATAAATATTCCTGTTAGCACTTGTTAACCCTTAACAAGCTGCCAGACATCAATATTTTGGATACATTGAGATAAAACAGACCATTTTCAAATAGATACAGCACTCAGTGGGTATGTGTCAAATAAACATAACTCCTTTTGTCGGTCATTAACTTGTTGGACGACAATATTGACATTAACCCTCTCCACCGTTAATGATGGTTTTTACCTAAACAATTTTTTTTATCAAACTGAGTCATTTGAGACTTCTATACTCACCTTTTTCATGGCATCAATGAAGGAACTTCAGTGAGACAGTCAAAAGCAATTCATCATACACTGTGGGGTGATGACAAATCATGGAATCTCATCGGGAAAAACCATGATTCTCCAGAATGATAAAGTCTAGTTGTCATATGAATTGCTGAGTGTCCTTCTGATAATTGTTTTTATAGACGTGAAGGCTGGTAGTAAACGAAGAACGACACACCCGCGTGAATGGGTTAATTGATATGGCACTTGTGCCATCGAGGAAGGATAAAACTCGAGGCCTGCAGCCTCTCGTTCAATCCTTCGGCGTTGGCACTCGTGCCATATCGATTAACCCATTCAGACGCGTGTGTTGTTCTGTGTATCTGCCACGATATACTGAAATTTACGAGGTTGGTAGATCAAAAATTATAAACTGCAGAGCGTCGTCTGCCATTTGCATTCGATAGACAGTTAATGAAATATAGTGGAAGATTAATTCAATTCTTCTTCTGAAACCAGCTCACGCACAACGTTACCATGTCGACGTTGACTGCTGATGTCATTCTCGTATTTGACGTGTTGTGAAGGATATTTTCCGTAGAGATCTATTTGATTGTGATTATGTGATAAATTCACTTTTTCCCGCGAGAAATCAACAAAACGATAAAATGAGAATAGATGCATTTGAAATTTCCCAGGGATTTTTCTGTCCTCATTGGGAAAGGGTCCGGGGCCCAAGCAATTGGGAAAATTCGCGTCTTGAAAGCTTCATTTGGGAATTTGTTTGGGAGAAGAAACACACAAAGAAGAATTTTTTTTTTACCTTCATATTGAACTGAGAGCATTAATACAGAATATATACTACATATAAGTACATGCCGTACGTTTTATAACAAACAGTTGCATGAAATAATGATAAGTCTCTAACCTCTATTAAATAAATTGTTCTTATACAATTAAATGAAAAAGATATCCATGCATTTTGCTACAATTCGACACTCTACTCTGCGGCTTTGCGGTTGTGTCTAGGCAAGTCTTTGCTGCCTATGTAGGCAGCTAAGACTTGCATAGAAACAACTGACAAGGCTCCTGGGCTGTAACTTACTAATGTATCTAAAAAATGCCTGTTGAGACACTTGTTTTGTTGTAGTAAATGCGATCAATTAGGCTTTCAAGATTTGAAGAAGAATTATTTGAAATGGAACTGCGATTGGGAAATGCTGGGTTTGAATTGGGAAAAACCATGCAAAAATGCCATTGGGGAAGGGTCCCCTATTCGGACCCTGTAGACACCTAAATGAATCCCTGTTTCACAAACATGTATACAGTTAAAATTAGAAGTTCTGTCATGAAATGTGCACAAATAGCACGTCGATCTGCGCGTTAAACTACGCGTTATGACCATAGTAAGGCTATCAAATTATGTACATATGGCATGTACACAAGCAAAGTTTCAGTCAATGGACCTCCGGATAACCCGGAGGTCCATTGGCAGAAACATTGCCTGTGTTTGCTATGAGTAACCAGGAGAACCTGCCGTTATGACCATAGTAAGGCTATCAGAGTCTGTACATATGGCATGTACACAAGCAAAGTTTCAGCCAATGGACCCCCGGATAACCCGGAGGTCCATTGGCAGAAACATTGCCTGTGTTTGCTATGAGTAACCAGGAGAACCTGCCGTGTTTTGGATGCCATTCGATATGGCAATAGCGCGCAATTCCTACGCGCAATTAAGCCTAGATAAGCGCATAGTTCGTGACAGGACTTCTAGTTTTAAATGTACATGTAGGAGATCCATTTATTTTTGAGGGAGCACGTTGGCTCAGTGGTTACAGCTTGGACTTCAAACCGAAAGGTACACGATTCGATCCCCACCAGGTGTTACTACGTTGTGTCCTTGCGCAAGGCGACACTTCATCCCGATTGCCCGTGTGTGAGCACGATGGCGCTCTGTACTAAGGCGTACTGCACGTCGATGCTAACCCTGTTCGTGCGGAATTAGTCCAGTACGTGGAGAGGGGATTGTAAATAAATTACCCGTGGAGTGGAGTTATCACCCAAAGTATTATTTTCAAATTCTGTACATGTGGACAAAAAACACAAGCAATGTTTCAGCCAATGGACCTCCTGGTTTAACTCGGAGGTCCATTGGCTGGAACTTTGCTTGTGTTTGTTATGTTTTGCAACAAAATTGCAATTCGCGCCGGATGGAATCTCCACTCTATGGGTAATTTGGTGATAATACACTCTACGTACTGTACGTCGGGGAGTCTGGCAGTTGCTCGCCGTTGTTCGGTGGTTCTCTCGGGTACTCTGGCTTCCTTCACCCGATAAACTGCACGATACGAGATGAACCTGGCTTTCGAACGTGTCGTAAAACCCCAATAAATAAATAAATAAATAAATAAATAAATAAATAAATAAATAAATAAATAAATAAATAAATAAAAATTTATTTTTGAACGACGTTATTTATTATATTCACCATTTCACGCGCGGGTATAATGGAAAGCGAGTCACAAACGTGTCTTATTTATACCAAAAATCAGGCATTGAAAGCATGGGGGGGGGGGGGGGCACCAAAAATTTGCAAGACGTGACGTGGGGGTGGGTGGGTCTCTTGAGTGCGCCAAAAATGTGCATTTCCAACTTGTGCAATTTTTTGAATTTTTTAAAAATATATCAATATATCAGCTAATATATACCATCATTTGTGTTTCAAACCTTAAAGATGATGTTGTACATCAAACTCTTAACATAAATACAACATCAGGAGGCTTTATATGTGAGAATATTGGGCTTAATCTGGGAAAATGTCACATGTTAGTAGGGGGTGGGTGTCTTGTTCGAAATGTAGAAAATGTGCAGACAATATTTTGGGAAAATTCTCTCTGATGCACTAAATTCAACCCAAGTTCATTTATTTATTAATTGATTTTTTTATTTATTTATTTATTGGTGTTTAACGACACTTTAACAACCAGGGTCATATCGTGTCGGTGACAGGTTTACGGCTGGAGGAAGCCAGAGTACCCGGAGAGAACCATCGAGCAACGACGAGCAGCTGTCAGCTCTTCAACATCATAACCCACGACTGTACTACACACTGAACAGCGGTACTGCGTACTACACAGCACAGACAGGGTTAGATTGGCTGAAGACATGTGCACCTCGGTGTGCAGTACGTCTCAGCACACAGCGTCATCGTGCCCCCACGTGGGTAATTGGGGTAAGTTTATTTTGGATTTTAATGGGAGAGTGGGGGTGGGTGTCTGAGAACGGTAGTTGAAAATTTGCACGTAGTGGGTGGGTGGGTGGGTGTAAAAAGGAGCAAAATAAAAAATAGGACGTCACGTCTTGCAAATTTTTAGTGCCCCCCCCCCCCCCCCCACCCCCCCTGTTGAAAGTGCAATAAATTAACCAAATAATTAAAACTGGTTAAGCATAATACGAGAAAGCCAATTTGTAAGAAATTATTCATTTACAAAAAAATGAAGATGTCCCAGAAATGCATTAAGCCATACTGCCTCTTTCTGAAACCGACTATCCCATAGTAAGCTGACAACAAACAAGTGTCACCTAACGTTAACATTCGCCATATCAACGACAGATACAGTACGACCGCCGTGGACTGGTCACGGTCTACTGGTGGGCAGTATATAATTATAAGAAAAGTCATCAAAAATTTTATTTATGAAATACATCAATTAAAATTTTGCTGATGATTTTTAGTACCTGGGATACGCATGCGTGGACATCACTGCACCACGCGAGGATAACGACCAGTCCACGGCGACTGTAGTGCATATAATAAATTTAACCTTTACCTAACGTAACTGCCAAAACCGGCTAGCGCTATTCTCAAAAAACGCCAATTAATATTCATTATTTTTTCATTTTCTGTCTCTAAAACATAGGTTATGACCCCTCATTGGAACGAGCTCGTCCAGCTCGTTCCAATGAGGGGTCATAACCTATATTTTTGAGAAAAAAAAATTAAAATAATAGTTATTCAAGAATTTTTTTTGCAAGTGTCGTCTGCTTTTCATGTTAAGTAAAGGGTTAAAAAAAAACCTATTAAATACGGTTTTTCGTTTTAGCGTTCGATGAATTCTGTCATTTTATCGAGGTTGTTGGTGTGTTTCAGGGGATTACCCTAAAACTCGGAAAAAACTTTGTATCAGACCCCGTCCCCACCCTGTTCAGATTCCGAATCAGACAGATTCAATTTCCGGTAAACACCGCACTATCACATACATGCATTGTTATTATGCATTAAAATATAGTTCCTGAAATTCAAACTTTTGATTAATTTCAACCAAATTTAAACTGAAAAATTGAGAAAACGGGCTTTATGTAACGTGATTGTTAGATAAATGTATGACCATGTGCATGTCCTGTAACTTGAATGAGATTCAAGGTCGTGTTTACAATCGGATTGTAATAGTTATGATAATGTATAATTGCCTAACGTAACGACTAAAACTGGCCACCAAACAAATTTTATTATTTTTGTCAATTTTTGTCTAAAAACATTGCTTATGACACATCACTGAAACGGGCTCATTCCGGTGAGGACCCCTCAGCTATGTTTTTGAGACAAAAAGTGAACGTATTTAGTAAATGTCTGCTTTTACAACGGTATCACGTAAATGCAGAGGTCATTCTTGTATTAGACGTTTTGTGAACGATAGTTTCCGCACTGAGATACTTGATGGTGATTATGTGATAAAAATACATTTCATTGTTCGATTCTTTCCGTATTTCATCAATGGTTTTACAATGTTTTCACACACAAAATGTATCTATCGCGAATGGGTTCAACATTGCCGATCATTGAACTTCATGATTTTTCGAGTGTGAACCAAATTAAATTAATAAGCAGCAATCAGGGCAACCAATGAACTTTCACGGGGAGAGTATTATAGTAATTAGATGATATCGTTAAATGTTTCATGTAGTACAGTGCTGCTGATTGTCAAAAAAGATTAAAAATGGAAATCTTTCCAATTCCGTTACCGTCTATTATCAATAATAACGTGATGCTCAGAAAGCAATGGATTTTCCACGGACACACGTCCCAGCCACGAGCTGATTAATTTCTGAACTCCAATAATCACAAATCAAGATTTATCGGTAGGCGGGAAGAGCAATACAGTACGTGGAGAGTGAATTGACACTAAAACACCCGTAGAGTTGAATTTTATACCTGGAAATAATGTCTGTGTTATTGGACAGTCGATGGAGCACAAGAAAAGATTCAGGTAATGAATTTCCGGGTACACCCTTATTAAGGGTCCCTTAAGCAGGTGATACAAGTTTCCGTCGCCCATTTTGCATACTGCAGGCAGCCATCTTGGTTTCTATGGTAGCACGTGGTTGCTATGAGCCTGGAAGGCCTACAATAGGGCAGAGGTATGTTCGGAGAGTGTGTTCGATTTGAAAGGAGTAAATCTAATTACCACAAACAACCCGACAATCCCTCTAAACCACAAAAAACGACTTTATTTACTACGGATACCCCCAGAATCCTTTTCAGGGTGGCTCTACCTTGTAGAATTACCACAAACAACCCGACAATCCCTCCAAAGTTATCCAAAAATACCGAAAACTACCGAAACGGGCTTGGCGAAGCACCATTTTGGGCTTGCTTATAACAGTAGCACGTAGTACCGTAGGACCGAGAGGTCTCTATTACAATGGAGTACTGGTTCATCTTGTCCCAGAATCCCATTCTTTCTGTCTATTACATATGCTATTCCACCTACTCTAACACAAGCAGTTAAGCTAGTCCTAGCTAGCTCTTCCACCTATCTCTGGACCTATTCCGACATCTGCCCTCGTCCGAGCCTTATAATCACCACTTAGACTGCTTTATTTCCCATAATCTATTCCTAAGCATACATAGTTATCTCCCTTTGTGTACAACAAAGGTCTAATGATTCTCATCATCTCGGTATCGAATTTGCCACGTTCTTTGGAGACCCTTTTTTAGAATCCATTTCTGGCCTTCGGCACCCCTTCTATTGTATGAGGCCATGAGGGACATAAGAAAATCCCTCAATGAGGTCTAATTTACCATCTCTCTTAGTCTCATCTCGGTATTTCGCGGCCACGTTCTGTGGAATCCCTTTCTGGGAATCCCTTTTAGGAAAACATCTGGCCTCCGGCACCCCTTTTGAGCATATGAGACCATGAGTAAATCCCTCAATGAGGTCTAATGGGGGTATCATGTGTGGTTTTAGCTGTAGGGGAGGTCACAGAATAAAAGTAGGGTGTAAAAAATTTAAAGTAACGTAAAAACGTTGAAAATTACATTAAATTAAAATTCTCAAAACAGCTATCTTCTTATTTTTCGTCTATGCCATACTATAATTTCACGTAAATCGGACCAAGTTTAATTTTTGCGACGTTGACGTCCCAACGTCACCAGAACGGCGGCCAAGTTGAATTTGTCGTCGGCTGGAAACTGACTGCATTTTTAGTTTTTTGGCTGGGTGTAAATTAGCAAAATTTCAAGAGTGAGCGCTCAATAACGTGGACGATATAAAAGTTTTATGAAAAATATGTCCAATTGTCGCTGTTTTGGATAAAGTTCGAAATTTGAAAAAAAAATGCATTTAATTGATTCGTCATTTAAGTAATAGTATGTGGAAATTCATAGCTCTGTATGAAGCGTTTCATTGCAAAGTGACAGAAATTAGGCTTAAAATTAAAATTACGTAAAAACGTCCAAAATACGTTAAATGGAAAAACTCCAAAAGACATATATCTTTATTTTTCAGGTTCTTCTGATTTATTTTTTTGGGACGTTGGCGTCAATTACGTCATCCGAAAATTTCAGATATGGTTTTTGTCAGAGATGGGATTTACAAAAGTTGAAAATGGGAGGCTTGATACAGGCATTGATATTAAGAGATCAAAAAGAACGCGTAAATTGGGAATTGTTTTGGATAAAAGCCGAAAATAAAAGATCTGGCTCATCATTGTCTAGTCCTGATCATCGTCAATATTTGTGCCAAATGTCATAAATGTAGATTGACAATAACTGTGGCCGAAATTTGTCTGAACCGCCGCTAGGGTTCAAAGGGTTAATATGTATATTTAACTTAGAAGTGTTGAAAAGTCTACATTCAGAAATCTGTGTCTTAGTAATATTATGTTTATTAAAAGTTAACTTTAAAGTTGAATCACTAAAATGAGTTTTTGAAATATTGTAAGAGTCAGTTGGTAGGGTTTTATTGCATACTGGTTGCTTCGGATATTTTTTTCAGAAAAAGTTTCAGTTTATCTGGTGATGAATAAACATAAATCGTACTCGAATCTGAACAGTGAACCTTTGTATTTATTTTATTTTCTCCTTATTTGTTTTCTCAAAACGACCCTTTATAATTGATTCAACTCAACCAATTTGAAAACAATAAAAAGAAAAGAAATAGTCGCTGAGGGTGGAATACGATGCTGTGAGTGGAATAGCATTTTCGGCGAGTGGGAGTGGGAATACGATTTGTTTTGGGCGAAGAAAAACGAATAGAAATAAAATAATAAATTTTATATTTGGATTTTCATTTTCATAGTGACAGTAAGAGTCTTCAGACACCTGAGTACTTTGGCGGTGCTTAATTTTGAAATATTGCCTGCCTTGATGGTATCCAAATTTCCTTGTATTTTCTTTCTTTTTTTCTCATATTTTAAAATATGATGGTTCTGCCTGAACAATAGCAAATGACACATGATGGTTGATTATCTTTTATTTACGAATGACTGATATAAAATTACAGCTGGGGTTTATTTGTCATTATCACATAACAAACTAACAGTTGGGACAAATCACTTTTACAATAACCCCTATCTCCCCCCCCCCCCCTCCGCACACACACACAGTCGGTGGTCTCTCGCTACGTCTCTAATATTGTATGCAGTTGACAATGCCCTTCAGGTGCTGCCCTTTAAAAGTCCCATGTGTTGTCCTTTAAAAATCACATGTTTCATTGTAGGTACAACCGGCGAATCACAGTTAACATATTATAAACGAAATAAACTCGCTAAAATATTATGAGAGTGAAAGATGTTTACCATTTCGTGGTAAAAGATTGCTTTTGTTACTTGTTGTATTATATTAATAGCCATTCACGTTTCTGTGTAGCTTTCAGTGAAAATCTGAGGGAACTATTTTTGTTTCGCGGACGATTTATGTCGTCAATGAAAGCGGTTCGTTGGATATCCGCCGATGGCTTTTAAACTGAAATGTTCGACCCATTCAGAGCAAGTATTTTGCATTAATTTGGGACTGAAATGTAAAGATTTTTGTTCAGAACAGACAACGCACATACTAAAAAGAATACCTGTGTGTTTTTAGTGATTACCCTAATTATTTCATGCGTGACTCTAGCAGGTGCGTGCTAGTCAGCTATGAAATAATTATATTATAATAAAAATATAATAATAAAAATAAAATAATAATAATCCACTCAAATGCTCCATACAGTACAGTCGTCGTGGACTAGTCACTTTCAGCAAGTAGGCAATTTTTCTA
Source organism: Pictodentalium vernedei (assembly GCA_031216915.1). Taxonomy (NCBI): domain Eukaryota; kingdom Metazoa; phylum Mollusca; class Scaphopoda; order Dentaliida; family Dentaliidae; genus Pictodentalium; species Pictodentalium vernedei. Next base: position 247,110,508 of record CM062297.1, on the reverse strand, counting down.
CGGTCGCAATAATATTAGATTCCAAACTCTAAGTATACGAAAAATCATCAAATATTCCATTAATGAGCACCGGATACAGGCATAATTAATGTTTTGTTGATGATAATTTTTATTACCTGGTAAACGCATGTGTTTACATCAGTGGATTATGACCAGCCCACGGCAACTGTTCTGTCCTTGTTACAAGCAGGCAACTGATGCATGCAGTAAAATGAAATGTGTAGACGCATTTTCTGCTTCACTGCAATTGACTGCTTTATTCACGCTAGGCGTGTACTGTTACCGATATCGCCAGAATAAAACAATGTCTTTCATAACAACCGTGCCTAATATTGTTTTCCTTCGCCTTATGCAGCATTGTATCGATCATCTACTTAAACTTCATCTACTCATATGCATTGCTACACATCATCGGTTGGCGTTTGGGGTGCACATCCATCTCTGCATAAAGGGACGTAGCAAAAAAGGGAGGAGATTAAGGGTGTGTAACACCACTGACACCTCCCACCCTCCCCCGCTAATATTTTTTTTCTCTAGTCGGGACAATTTCATCTGGATATGTATGGGTTCTCTCTTGCCAGTAATCATGGACTTGACAACAGTAGATTTTAAAAATTGGTCTTATGTCTCTCACACAGTCGGCCATACAAATAGACAGGCTGTGGTAAGAGAGTCGAGTAGTTGGGGACCGAGCGTGACCAGTTTGGAATACGATGGTACGTGCTCATTAATTAAGAAGTTGTGTATTTACTTCAAAATATATATTTTAATTATCCCCAAACAAAGTCTTGAGTTTTTTAATTATATACCCGATTGCCTAATATTCCAACTACATCATCAAGGCATGCCTTCGACGAAGGCATGCCTTGATGATGTGATTGAAATATTTTACCAGTTAGAGCGAGATTTGAGCAGTCACAGCCGGGACACATCAGTTTTAGCCGCAACCACTTCACCGCACATTTGGCCATCCTCGCGACACCCATGTCTGGATAGTGCAGTAATCAAGTATATGATTATACCGAATGATTTGAAAGGTACTCGTAGAATACGGCAATCTTATGTCTAAAGGGAGCGTTTACATGTATTTTGCGTTGGAAGACATTTATTTATGTATAAATCTTATTCGATACATTAAATTTTTCCCTAAGATCAAATCCTCGATCTGTTCAGAGGCAATTAATCTTTTTTCAGTTGGTAAGGCTGTCTGTATGTAAATTGATAACAACTCCATGTTTTACCAGTGTAGACAGTCGTAAATATATATTCTACTTATACAGTTGCACTATTTAAAACAGTGCACAACAGGACTCAGGTTATTGAAAATGTCTTTAAATCCCAGTAAACAAACAATGAGTGACTCACTATAGCGGTGAAGGGTTTACGAGTCTAGAATGCGTGGACATCGTGACAAAAACATTCCGCATCTGGATCATGATTGGGCAGTTTTACGGATGACGATAGGCTGCACGATAGCTCATTCGTTAGAGCATTGGCTTTGAGCTCGAAATGTCGACGATTCGATCCAGACTTACGTCATTTGAGTTGTTTCATTGGACTACAGACACATTAGTCGATTTCGTATATGATTACAAGATGCACTCTGTCGTAAGGTTTATGGCAAGTCGAAGGATTCCTTGCCTTCAACCGATATTAACACTGCTCGCGACCTTTAGAACGTAGGAGAGTCCGATATTCGCTCGCCATTGGTCGCTAGTTCTCTCCGAGTACTCTGGCTTTGTCCACCCGTAAAACTGTCCGACCAGATGTGACCCTGGCTGGCCGATGAAAGTGTCATTAAACCCAAACAAAACAAAAACAAAAAAATAGTAAAGATATTCAGAGTACTGGAAACAATCACTGCTGAAAGCGTGTGTCAGACTTTTTCACACACTAACCAAATACAAGGTTGCGATGGTGTTTCGTTCCACATACCGTGGATCGAACGAATAGCCCAAGAACATTAGGTTTCACTAGGGAAAAAAATCGGAGAAAGCTGATTTTTTCAGGGAATGTCGAGTACATGTCACTGAACGATTAGACAAAAGTCCCCTAAAATCCCAGTTGAGCTTTTTTTTTCTACAGCCTTTTTTCGAAAACGCGTTTGAAAAAAATTAAAAAAAATCGCACGAACTTTGTAACCTCGAATTGATCCAACTGTATTTTTTGTTTACGCGTATTTCGAGCTACATAATGTCTAATATATATTTACCTAGAGGAAAATGTGCATTCTGTGACAATTTCTGCGAAAAATTATTGAAAATTCACAAAAAAGTATCGGATTTACGCAAAAAATGACGATTTTCCTAACGGATTTGCCCAAAGGGTCGTAGTACAGAACGGGATGTTAGTTGGACAGACGATAAAAAATCCACCACCATTTGAAGACTTTTATCATTGCTTACAAAATAGACATTATGGAAGACCCCCTCTGCTTCTGGCCGAGTTCCCCTTTTGGCATAAAATTCGTCAGCATGAGAACTCAACTATTTTCGGGCTTGGGACCGAACAGACACGTCTGTGTCTGGCAGCATTAGATCAATAAATAATATTTACAGAATGTACAAAAATCAATAAATAATATTTACAGAATGTACAAATCAATCAACATGGATTAAGTTACATTGACTATTATCAACGCTATATACAGAAATGACATGACCTATATACATATTATTCATCGAACTCAGAAATTTCCGACAGGACAGTGTTTCTGTGGTTGTTACAAGAATCCGAACTGCAATTACACAAACCTGAGCAAGAGAGTCCTGCCTTCTTACACCCACACCTTTTTGTACAAGCACTCTTGCAACCACAACTGATCAGATTCAGTAGGTTATCGGGGGCACATGGCTTTGTGGCTGCAGTCGGTACAAGAAGTCCATTGTCTAGCGACCACCCCCAATCCGTCGGAGGAAGCGAAGTGCCCAGCCATTGTTGGACCTGGAGATAACATCTGTAGACATGTTGTTGTGCAGCATCGCTGCTTGGTGGGAGTGAGGCTAGGTCGATGGGTTTATTCAGTTTAGATTTTGCTACATAACGCTTGTAAGTGACATATCTATATTGGTCGAGAGAGGAAACAGTTTTACTCCCGTATAAGATCAGGAGAAGTTGTTCCCCGGCAGCGGCTACTGCACTTGGTGTACTGTCATCCGCCAAAATTGTGTTGACATACTGTTGTGAGTCGCTAGTAACATCGGAGACAATTGTACTGAATACTTTCTTCTTACCAACTCGAAAGAGTGCAGAAGTAGTGTCACAACCACTTAAAGAATGTGCTACAAGGAGGTTGCTTCTATGGTCACCCATTTTGGTTGCTATTTCACTAACTGAAACTAGTAAGTTTGGGGTAATGGAATACATCATGTGAATATTACATCCCGGTTGAACTCGAGAGGTAAGAATGACTAACAAGTCTGTGTCTGTTCCCACAACGACAACATTGTTGTCATCTTGAGCGATGTCAAGTGCAGTTTCGGCTATCAGTACATCAGCATCAGCCTCGGCCTGCTTGGATTGAATATTGATAGCAGATAGCTCCTGCATTAGAAGATCGATCAGTTGGGTTTTGTTCTTGGCATTTGCAAGGAAATCGGATTGGGGTGTGGTGGCTGGTAACTCGGGTGAGATATTGATATCAATGGAATACCTGTCTTTAGATCTACGGGCTTGTTCCATGCCCTTTGTCGACATTGTACAAGCATAACCATCAAAAACAACCACGACGTTCGCCCCAAAATGTCTCACTAGATAATTGGAATATGATGTACATATGTCCTTATATGACGACTGTTTAGGCCATACAACTGCCCTCAATAAAAATCCACCATCTACAACAAACAGAGAATGTTCTGGGATTTTAGTTTGCTCGGAACCGTATGTTTTGAGGATCTTACCGAGCGTGCTTTTCTGTGTCTTCCTCATTCCAGCAGAATCAAACAATGCTGGTGGTTTCGGGGCGAGTTCATATTTGAGATACTCTTCCATCTCTGCTTGTGACTGAATAACACATGTGATGCGGTTGAACAGAATTGTGGGGTCAATCACTACCTTACTTCCACGGACTTTGATGCTATTTGCCATCGATGCGAAAGACTTCACAGTGTCAACACGTCGTAGTTTGATGCTGTTGAACGTTTTGCTTACAACATTCGATACGCAACATTCACCAATTTTGCGAACTTGGTCACACTTCACAGTTTCGTCGGCCACAAGCCCGTTCGCTATAGAGACTAATTGTAGTGGATCTCTATTCTGAAAGGGGGAATGCACTCTGAGCCAGTTCAATAATTTGATGATATCATTAAAATCAGTCAATTGTGAACTTTGACGGAGATCCCGGTGTTGTTCGCCATGACCAGTGTGAACATGAACAAAATTTTCGAGAGCATTACATATCGGAAGGCAAAGAGGTAGTCCATGTACCCATTTCGCAACAGTGCTATCGGTTATTCCCCTGCCATGTGTGAGACCACCAGGGAGCTTGAACATTCTCATTAAACACTGCTCTATGGTCTGATCAGAATATATCCCGTCCCAGAATTTATCTGAGCGCCTTATGGTAAAGTAACCTTTCTCAGTGAACAACTTCAAATCATCCTGTTGCATTATTTCTGTTAGCTCATTCATCTGCTGCAAATAGAGATGAGAACTTTTTGCGTATGCAAAATGACCACCTGCGTGAAATACTGGAATCATATTGCGAACACAATATGTGTGGAGTTCCCAGTCGCCTGTGCGCTCTGCTCTCAAGAACAACTGGAGAAAACCTATTTGCTCGTAGTATTGTACCCAAAGCTTTCCTGTGCGTCCTACGGACGCATTCTGGAGCAGTTCGTGTAATTTTGACAGTAGATGGTTGACACTTTCTTGATTGACAGCGTCAGCTGTTGTACAGTCACCTCTGGCAAGTCCACAGAATATTTCATTGACTTCTGTGCAGTCTATGTTATCTAGTGTTCGGCTTTCTTCAAACACAAGTTTTGTAATGGCAATTTGTGTTAGCAAATGGGCACGAACTGCTCTTGAATATGCATGACCACTGATCAAATGATGGATTGACCCACCAGCCTAAACAGTCCCCCAAAGTTCATCCAAGCCGCTACCAGCCATGATCGAACCAATTGCCCCTAAATATGACGTTGTCTGTACAATACAAATTTGTTTATGAGTACACATCAAGGGCGTGCACAAATTACATGCCAATGCATCTTGAGTGTAGGCGAACACCACATTATGTGATTTAATCGAACATGGAAATTGAAACAATGATGCTATAATACGGTATTTGAATGAGAAAAGTCGATGCCGTTTGAATTTGAGTTTAGGGGGTATGGTTAATATTTCACACGTTTCACCAGTTCATTATGGAATAAATTACTATTGTTATATATCATTATAAAGCCACTGCTTTTCTGCAATTTTTGATAAATAATTTAACTCCCAAAGTAGTCGTAGATTTGATTTAATGGACGTTGTGTACCGTTGTGTGTATGAAAACAATAAATTTGTTTTCGTAATTTTGTACATTTTCGTGAATATTTCACCATTGAGTTTGAGGATTGGTACAAAGTTGGCATTTTCTGTTGGGGATATGTATTCTCAATATAATTCAGCACGATATTTATGATTCTCACCCTACTAAGGCGAATAAGAATGAGAAATATGGAGCTGGGTCGAATTTTTTTTTAAATTTTTTTTTTCATAAAAAAAACGCTATAACTAAAAAAGCTCAACTCGGATTCGCGGGGACTTTTCACACTTTATCCGCAATGTGTGTCCCGGAAACATATAAAAAAATCAGCTTTCTCCGATTTTTTTCCTTACTTTCTCATTTTTATGTCTAATGTGCCTGGACTAGAAGTAGCGCTGTGAAATCCGTTCCTTATTCCCAGTTCCTTATTCGACTTTCTAAATTTAGCAGAAATTCGAAAAATAAATGGCCTTATAGGGTAGCGCCCTAAAATACAAGATTATTCAAATCCTAAGATTCACCCTCCCACCCCTTTTTAGGGGCCAGATTGGACCCTAAAAGTGACCAAATGGTCAAAATCGTAATTATTGATGGAAATTCGCGGAACAAACGACGTCATAGGGTGGCGCCCGAAAATACAAGATATGTTAAATCCTAAGATTCACCCTCCCACCCCTTTTTAGGGGCCAGATTGGACCCTAAAAGTGACCAAATGGTCAAAATCGTAATTATTGACGGAAATTCGCGGAACAAACGGCGTCATAGGGTGGCGCCCGAAAATACAAGATCATTCAAATCCTAAGGTTCACCCTCCCACCCCTTTTTAGGGGCCATATTGGACCCTGAAAGTGACCAAATGGTCAAACTCGTAACTGTTGGCCGTAATTCGCGGAACAAACTGCCTTATAGGGTGGCGCCCTAAAATGCAAGATTATTCAAATCCTAAGGTTCGCCCTCTCACCCCATTTTAGGGGCCAGATTGGACCCTAAAAGTGACCGAACGGTCAAAATTGTAATTATTGACCGAAATTCGGCGAACACACGGCATTATAGGCTGCCGCCCAAAAATACAAGATTATTCAAATCCTAAGGTTCACCCTCCCACCCCTTTTTAGAGGCCACATTGGACCCTAAAAGTGACCAAATGGTCAAAATCGTAATTATTGATGGAAATTCGCGGAACAAACGACATCATAGGGTGGCGCCCGAAAATACAAGATCATTCAAATCCTAAGGTTCACCCTCCCACCCCTTTTTAGGGGCCAGATTGGACCATAAAAGTGACCAAATGGTCATAATCGTAATTATTGACGGAAATTCGCGGAACAAACGGCGTCATAGGGTGGCACCCGAAAATACAAGATCATTCAAATCCTAAGGTTCACACTCCAACCCCTTTTTAGGGGCCATATTGGACCCTAAAAGTGACCAAATGGTCAAACTCGTAACTGTTGGCAGTAATTAGCGGAAAAAAATGCCTTATAGGGTGGCACCCTAAAATGCAAGATTATTCAAATCCTAAGGTTCACCCTCTCACCCCTTTTTAGGGGCCAGATTGGACCCTAAAAGTGACCAAACGGTCAAAATCGGAATTATTGACCGAAATTCGGCAAACATACGGCATTATAGGGTGGCGCCCTAAAATACAAGATTATTCAAATCCGAAGGTTCACCCTCCCACCCCTTTTTAGGGGCCACATTGGACCCTAAAAGTGACCAAATTGTCAAAATCGTAATCATTGATGGAAATTCGCGGAACAAACGGCGTCATAGGGTGGATCCCGAAAATACAAGATCATTCAAATCCTAAGGTTCACCCTCGCACCCCTTATTAGGGGCCAGATTGGACCCTAAAAGTGACTGAATGGTCAAAATCGTAATTATTGACAGAAATTCGCGGAACAAACGGCGTCATAGGGTGGCGCCCGAAAATACAAGATCATTCAAATCCTAAGGATCACCCTCCAACCCCTTTTTAGGGGCCATATTGGACCCTAAAAGTGACAAAATGGTCAAACTCGTAACTATTGGCCGTAATTCGCGGAACAAACTGCCTTATAGGGTGGCGCCCTAAAATGCAAGATTATTCAAATCCTAAGGTTCGCCCTCTCACCCCTTTTTAGGGGTCAGATTGGACCCTAAAATTGACCAAATGGTCAAAATCGTAATTATTGATGGAAATTCGCGGAACAAACGGCGTCATAGGGTGGCGCCCTAAAATACGAGATCATTCAAATCCTAAGGTTCACCCTCCAACCCCTTTTTAGGGCCCACATTGGACCCTAAAAGTGACCAAATGGTCAAACTCGTAACTGTTGGTCGTAATTCGCGGAACAAACGGCATTATAGGGTGGCGCCCTAAAATGCAAGATTATTCAAATCCTAAGCTTCGCCCTCTCTCCCCTTTTTAGGGGCCAGATTGGACCCTAAAAGTGACTAAACGGTCAAAATCGTAATTATTGACCGAAATTCGGCGTTATAGGGTGGCGCCCTAAAATACAAGATTATTCAAATCCTAAGGTTCACCCTCCCACCCCTTTTTAGCGGCCACATTGGACCCTAAAAGTGACCAAATGGTCAAAATCGTAATTATTGACCAAAATTCGCGGAACACACGGCGTTATAGGGTGGCGCCCTAAAATACAAGATTATTCAAAGCCTAAGGTTCACCCTCCCACTCCTTTTTAGGGGCCAGATTGGACCCTAAAAGTGACAAAATGGTCAAAATCGTAATTCTTGATGGAAATCGCGGAACAAACGGCGTCATAGGGTGGCGCCCCAAAATACAAGATCATTCAAATCCTAAGGTTCACCCTCCAACCCCTTTTTAGGGGCCACAATGGACCCTAAATGTGACCAAATGGTCAAAATCGTAATTGTTGGCCGTAATTCGTGGAACAAACGGAGTTATAGGGTGGTGCCCTAAAATGTAAGATTATTCAAATCCTAAGGTTCACCCTCCCACCCTTTTTAGGGGCCACATCGGTCAAGCGTTGGAAAAACAATAAGTGTTGTTTGTCTGTAAAAGACCACTTGATGCACATTGCTTTTCATCGTGTCCTTCATTATTATCTCGGATTGTATTATGTAACTGACACCCAGTGATAGAGTTCAAGATTTTTGTTGAGTAACCAGACGATTGTTACGAAATAGGATTTTGTAATGAATGATCATTGAAAGATGAAGTAGTTTTATTTTTACTCACTCACACATTTTGTAATTAGGGATAATTTTAGTTTTGATGCCGAAATATCGTCACCTCATTCAACAAATTGCTAACACTGATGTATACATCAATCCCTATGTATGAGCTTCCAGTGGTGGACCATGGAGTGATGGGGGTGGGAGAGGGCAGGTGGACCCAGGTGCAAACTGCCACTTACTGTTTTTAACCCCATCTTTCCTCGGGAGGCTCCCGAATCGATCTCAGAGCTTCAGAATTTGAAATGTCAGACTGCACTAAGTTTATATAAAATGAAACAAACTTATCACCCAGAAGTAATTTCACTTTATATAAGGTTAGTGAATTTTGCTCCCTAGAGTGCCCACCCGCTGTCTCTGGACACTTCGGCTAGTGTCCAATCCGTGTACATCTAATTTTCTTCTATGATACACAATAATGTTTTAGCAGGAGACTGGAATTAAGAAACAATGAATTGTGTACGATATAACACTTTGCCCCCTGCCCCCCCCCCCCCCCCCCTTCCAAAAAGTGCTACAAGACATTTCTCTCATTACTGCCTTAGTCTTAGTCTTTGTTGAGGAAAACAAACGCAACAGTCTCTATTTATCACAAGGGTGTAACTCGACAATGCATTTAAAAAAAGACAATGCTATTTTCCGGTAATATTTCCCTGTACTTTTCCCGTTGTGGCGTACAGAAATCAGTCGCCTAGCTTCACATAACAAAAACTCCCCAAATCATGATTGTCCCAAATGGAGCTACACACACTAAAATTACTTCATATTGAATCTTAAAGCACGGAGTTTTGCAAAATGTTCTGTTTGGTCTTCATGCCATTGCCTCATCCCCCTACTTCCCGGAAGGGAAGTACGAGGAGTGAAAATGACCGAGGTCCTAGTTAGAATTGAGGGGGACCTTCGAAATCCCACCGAGTCTTTTCAAATATCAAGGTTGCCCACACACACACATACTTTAAGAACGAAAACAAACTGGCTAGCCCCCCACCCCCACACACACAGACAATTATAAAATCCGGGCTACGCCCCTGCTATATTGTATATAACTATATATAATCGATTTCTCTATTTTCGAAATGGGGATGTGGGGGGGGGGGGGCAAGTTCGATATAACGCTGACATATTTCGAAGGACTGACCCATGGAATTGGGCGTATCCCCCCCCTCCCACGGTTGAGGGTCTGAAGGCCCCTCGACGTATATTTTTTTCAAATTCTGAAGCACTGAAATCGATTCTGATGCCTCCTGAGGATGATAGATGTTAAAAACAGTAAGTGACAGTTTGTATTTGGGGGTAAGTGACAGTTTGTATTTGAATTGAAGATCCCCTCCCGTTCCACCACTGGGAGCTCACACACAGGGATTGGTGGAGTGTGCACATGGGGTTCCAGTTATAATGGCTCCTAAGGCTTTGGGTGGGTATCATTGGGGTATCAAGAATAAACAGAAAGATAGTGCTTGAAATACATGTATATTGTTACTGATAGAATAAAGAATAAAAAGATTAAAACAGCTATGATAGTGGACTGTTTTTAGTTTGAAAACCAAAAGCTATCAGTAGTATGTCGTGTGGTTTTCAGGGATCATTGGCAGGACCCCGCGGGGGACCTCGGAAGGGAAGCAGTAGTGTGTCATGTGGTTTTCAGGGATCATTGGCAGGACCCCGCAGGGGGACCTCGGAAGGGAAGCAGTAGTATGTCGTGTGGTTTTCAGGGATCATTCGCAGGACCCCGCAGGGGGACCTCGGAAGGGTAAGCAGTAGTATGTCAGGGGCTTTTCAGGGATCATTGGCAGGATCTCATCGGGGGACCCCGGTACAGGGTCGTTGAAGGCAGCCAATAAGCTATCGAGCAGTTACTGATAAGTCATTGCTCGAATGACTCGAATCCCATCGAGCAAATGAGCTTTAGAGTAATTGCTCGATCGAGTGACTCGGCATATTGCTCGAACGACTCGAATCCCATCGAGCAAATGATCCAACGAGCAATTGCTCATTCGAGTGACTCCTCGAACGACTCTTAGGCTCATTTTAGGAAAAAGGGATTCCATAGCCACAGCCGTTTTCGAAAAAGGGATTCCACAAATGGGATTCCCCAAAAGGGATTCCATAAGTGGGATTCCATCTTACCTCGAGTGACTCGCATATATTGCTCGAACGACTCGAATCCCATCGAGCAAATGAGCCAACGTGCAATTGCTCGTTCGAGTGACTCCTCGAACGACTCTTACACTCATTTCAGGAAAAGGGATTCCATAGCCACAGCCGTTTTTGAAAAAGAGATTCCACAAATGGGATTTCCCAAAAGGGAGTCCATAAGTGGGATTCCGTCTTACCTCGAGTGACTCGCATATATTGCTCGAACGACTCGAATCCCATCGAGCAAATGAGCTAACAAGCAATTGCTCATTCGAGTGACTCCTCGAACGACTCTTAGACTCATTTTAGGAAAAAGGGATTCCATAACCACAGCCGTTTTCGAAAAAGGGAATCCACAAATGGGATTCCCCAAAAGGGATTCCATAAGTGGGATTCCGTCTTACCTCGAGTGACTCGCATATATTGCTCGAACGACTCGAATCCCATCGAGCAAATGAGCTAACGAGCAATTGCTCGTTCGAGTGACCCCTCGAACGACTCTTAGACTCATTTCAGAAAAAAGGGATTCCATAGCCACAGCCGTTTTCAAAAAATGGATTCCACAAATGGGATTCCCCAAAAAGGGATTCCATAAGTGGGATTCCGTCTTACCTCGAGTGACTCGCATGTATTGCTCGAACGACTCGGATCCCATCGAGCAAATGAGCTAACGAGCAATTGCTCGTTCGAGTGACTCCTCGAACGACTCTTAGACTCATTTCAGAAAAAAGGGATTCCAAAAGAGGATTCTTAAAAAGGGATTCCGTAAGTAGGGCTTTTTTAGTCGTATGAGGCCATGAAGGCTATGTGAAAGGTATGGCGGTCCTATTGCACTACGTGCTGCAAAATATTCTTGAAGAATCCATATCACATATAGTCGGGTTTGTTTGTTTTTTGTTTTTTCTGGTGATTTGAGGATTGGTGGGAAGTAGTGGGGTCTGGTGGGGACTATTTGGGGCTGGTGGGGACTAGAGGCTAATTGTCGTAAAAACCTGTGGTTTCTACAACCGGATCTCCACATCTCCTCCTACTTCCCTTCCCCTCTAGCTCTCTCTCTTCAATGGTCCCCCTGTGGGGTCCCCCGATGAGATCCCCCAACTAACCCCTGAAAAGCCCCTGACATACTACTGCTTCCCTTCCGAGGTCCCCCTGCGGGTCCTGCCAATGATCCCTGAAAAGCCCCTGACATACTACTGCTTCCCTGCCGAGGTCCCCCTGCGGGATCCTGCCAATGATCCCTTAAAACCACATGACATACTACTGCTTCCCTTCCGAGGTCCCTCTGCGGGGTCCTGCCAATGAGGACTCAAACATACGAGACATACTACTGCTTCCCTTCCGAGGTCCCCCTGCGGGGTCCTGCCAATAATCCCTGAAAACCACATGACACACTACTGCTTCCCTTCCGATGTCCCCCTGCGGGGTCCTGCCAATGAGGACTCAAACATACGAGACATACTACTGCTTCCATTCCGAGGTCCCCCTGCGGGGCCCTACCAATGATCCCTGAAAACCACATGACATACTTCTGCTTCCCTTCCGAGGTCCCCCTGCGGGGTCCTGCCAATAAGGACTCAAACATACGAGACATACTACTGCTTTCCTTCCGAGGTCCCCCTGCGGGGTCCTGCCAATGATCCCTGAAAACCACATGACATATTACTGCTTCCCTTCCGAGGTCCCCCTGCGGGGTCCTGCCAATGATCCCTGAAAACTACATGACATACTATTGCTTCCCTTCCGAGGTCCCCCTGCGGGGTCCTGCCAATGAGGACTCAAACATATGAGACATACTACTGCTTCCCTTCCGAGGTCCCCCTGCGGGGTCCTGCCAATGATCCCTGAAAACCACACGACATACTACTGCTTCCCTTCCGAGGTCCCCCATCGAGGTCCCCCAAACTATCCCTCAAAACCACATTACATACTACTGCTTCCCTTTCGAGGTCCCCCACCGAGGTCCCCCAAACTATCCCTCAAAACCACATTACATACTACTGCTATCTAACTGTTTAGGAGAGTTGTTTTGATTTTAGAAGGGTTTTGTAATATGTTTTAACTATTGTTATTTTATGTACTTAGCAGATGCCTCTCTTATGTTTCTCACTGTTTGTATCATTTTATTTTTATGTAATTTATTCAGTAAAACAATTTTAGAATTCTTTAACTTATCTTTCCTTTTAAAGTTTTCTCAATAAGTGAAGGGTGGTGGAAATAAATGCATAATGGGGACGGGTCAGTGGGTGATCCTATAGTGTCAGAACGCACTTGTTCCAGTCGTTTGTGTTTTTCCTCCCATTTGCATTTCTCAGAGATGATTATATTATTAAATACATAAAAAAATATTATGCGGTAATCAACTATTTTTACAAGATTATCACCCACTGAAGGTTGAATATGACTGGAACATCTTTGTTTCGTAGTAGTCAGAGTGGATTTCGACAATGACGGACAACCCGATAGTACAAATTAACTGAGGTATGCAATCAAACAAGGTTTGATAAAATAAAAATAAGAAGCTTGCTCATCAGGCTTTATGCGGATTGATTCGGTTGAGGGGGTTGATGTCGCCTTACACACAAATATCACTCCACAATAACACTGATCATAAGGAACAGATCAAGCAAAAGCAATTATTTATACCTTCTTCAGATACTAAAGCTCACTTCCATAAATGAGGTGTTCACCCGACAGTGGCCGATAAAAGCCCAACCCATAACTGATATTCCAACCTATCTGCTTATTGACAGACACGTACCAACACTACAAGTAATTATACAAGTAAATAGGTGAATAAATATGTTTTTGGTCAGCATATGCCAGACCAGAATATGATATTAGAAGCACACGCGTGTGGTGATGGTCTCTGAAGTTGAACACGTCTATAGTGGGTGCTTCATATTGGACTGTATCTCTATTTTTACACAACACAGCTTGGCGGATTTATTAATTGTTCCACTGAGGTGTTCAATGTTAGCAGTAACTTAAGCAAATCTGTAATGCCACATCATGGGTTTACAGAAGGATGCAATCCAGAAATGACCACTGTATGTGTTCCATCGGAGAAGACTTTTACTGTAGATAATGCCTGCTGATATCCCCCGTATCCGGTTTTGCCAGCCCTTATCAACACATAACTACCATTTTAAAGCCCAGATAGAGGTCCCAAAAAAGGTTTTCTATCGGGCCAGTTGAACTGTCAATCGCCTCTATTCCAAAGGGGTCCCCATCAACGCCAAGAACATCCAGCGATGATTGCCAAGTATAGTAACTGTTTCTAATATACCCATTTGTGTTCTTGATGTTTTGTAACTGGCCCTTTTGGAAGTCTTAGCATGGTCCTAAATGATGTCCGATCGGGGCACCCGAGATGTCAATCTTTTTAGTCCTCGCTGCCTCTCATAAACCACAAAATATCTAGCTCTTTTCACAAACTTTGTTGATATTTTGTAACTGACCCTTTTCGGGGTCTTAGTAGGGCCCGATATGGCGTCCGATTGGGGATGACGTCGTGTCAATTTTCTATTCCTCGGATGCAATCTATCAGCAATAAAATATCTGATGTTTTTGCCTATTTTTGTAACATTTTACAACTGGGCGTTTCAGGGCTTCAGTAGGGCCCATAAATAGGGTCGAAGGATGAACCCGAGGATTTGAATAATCTCGTAATTTACGGTGCCACCCTAGAAGGCCATTTGTTCTCAATATTTCAGCCAATAATTACCATTTTGACCGTTTGGTCACTTTTAGAGTCCAATTTGGCCCCTAAAAAGGATCGGGAGGGTTAATGTTAGGATTTGAATAAGCTTATATTTTCGGGCGCCACCCTATAATAATAATAATAATAATAATAAATACAGTTTAGAGCCGTGAATCCACCAAATTGCCCCCAGGCTTTACACCAAAAAAAAAGAAAGTAAAAAAAAAAAAAAAAAAAGAGAGAAAAAAAAAACGCCGTTTGTTCCGCAAATTTCCATCAATAATTATGACTTTGACCATTTGGTCACTTTTAGGGTCCAATCTGGCCCCTAAGAATGGGTGGGAGGGTGAACCTTAGGACTTGAATAATCTTGCATTTTAGGGCGCCACCCTATAACGCCCTTTGTTAAGCGAACTTCGACCAACAATTACGATTTTGACGATCTGGTCACTTTTAGGGTCCAATGTGGCCCTCAAAAGGGGCTGGAGGGTGAACCTTAGGATTTGAATGACCTTGTATTTTAGGGCGCCACCCTATAACGCCAATTGTTCCGCGAATTACGATAAATAATTACGATTTTGACTTTGGTCACATGTAGGGTCCAATGAAGCCCCTAAAAAGCGGTGTGAGGGCGATCTTTAGGATTTGAAATATCTTGCAGTTTAGGGCGCCACCCTATAACGCCGTTTGTTTCGCGAATTTTCGTCAATAATTACGATTTTGACCATTTGGTCACTTTTAGGGTCCAATCTGGCCCCTAAGAAGGGGTGGGAGGGTGAACCTTAGGACTTGAATAATCTTGCATTTTAGGGCGCCACCCTATAACGCCGTTTGTTAAGCGAACTTCGACCAACAAATTTGACGATTTGGTCACTTTTAGGATTTGAATAATGCTGCATTTCAGGGCGCCACCCTATAACGCCGTTTGTTCCGCGAATTACGGCAAACAATAAGGATTTTGACCATTTGGTCACTTTTAGGGTCCAATATGGCTCCTAAAAAGGGGTTGGAGGGTCAACCTTAGGATTTGAATGATCTTGTATTTTCGGGCGCCACCCTATGACGTCGTTTGTTCCGCGAATTTCCATCAATAATTACGATTTTGACCATTTGGTCACTTTTAGGGTCCAATCTGGCCCCTAAAAAGGGGTGGGAGTGTGAACCTTAGGATTTGAAAACTCTTGTATTTTAGGGCGCCACCCTATAACGCCGTGTGTTCGCCGAATTTCGGTCAATAATTACAATTTTGACCATTTGGTCACTTTTAGGGTCCAATCTGGCCCCTAAAAAGGGGTGGGAGGGCGAACCTTAGGATTTGAATAATCTTGCATTTTGGGGCGCCACCCTATAACGCCGTCTGTTCCGCGAATTACGGCCAACAGTTACGAGTTTGACCATTTGGTCACGTTTAGCGTCCAATATGGCCCCTAAAAAGGGGTTGGAGGGTCAACCTTAGTATTTGAATGATCTTGTATTTTCGGGCGCCACCCTATGACGTCGTTTGTTCCGCGAATATCCATCATTAATTACGATTTTGACCCTTTGGTCACTTTTAGGGTCCAATCTGGCCACTAAAAGGGGTGGGGGTGTGAACCTTAGGATTTGAATACTCTTGTATTTTAGGGCGCCACCCTATAACGCCGTGTGTTCGCCGAATTTCGGTCAAAAATTACAATTTTGACCATTTGGTCTCTTTTAGGGTCCAATCTGGCCCCTAAAAAGGGGTGGGAGGGCGAACCTTAGGATTTGAATAATCTTGCATTTTAGGGCGCCACCCTATAACGCCGTTTGTTCCGCGAATTACGGCCAACAGTTACGAGTTTGACCATTTGGTCACGTTTAGGGTCCAATATGGCCCCTAAAAAGGGTTTGGAGGGTGAACCTTAGGATTTGAATGATCTTGTATTTTTCGGCGCCACCCTATGACGCCGTTTGTTCCGCGATTTCGATCAATAATTACGATTTTGACCATTTTGTCACTTTTAGGGTCCAATCTGGCCCCTAAAAAGGAGTGGGAGGGTGAACCTTACGATTTGAATAATCTTGTATTTTAGGGCGCCACCCTATAACGCCGTGTGTTCCGCGAATTTCGGTCAATAATTACGATTTTAACCATTTGGTCACATTTAGGGTCCAATGTGGCCCCTAAAAAGGGGTGGGAGGGTGAACCTTAGGATTTGAATAATCGTGTATTTTAGGTCGCCACCCTATAAGGCCGTTTGTTCCGCGAATTTCCGTCAATAATTACGATTTTGAACATTTGTTCACTTTTAGGGTCCAATGTGGCTTCTAAAAAGGAGTGGGAGGGTGAACCTTAGGATTTGAATAATCTTGTATTTTAGGGCGCCACCCTATAACGCCGTGTGTTCCGCGAATTTCGATCAATAATTACGATTTTGACCATTTGGTCACTTTTAGGGTCCAATCTGGCCCCTAAAAAGGGGTGGGAGTGTGAACCTTAGGATTTGAATAATCTTGCATTTTAGGGCGCCACCCTATAACGCCATGTGTTCGCCGAATTTTGGTCAATAATTACGATTTTGACCGTTTGGTCACTTTTAGGGTCCAATCTGGCCCCTAAAAAGGGGTGGGAGGGCAAACCTTAGGATTTGAATAATCTTGCATTTTAGGGCGCCACTCTATAACGCCGTTTGTTCCGCGAAATACGGCCAACAGTTACCAGTTTGACCATTTGGTCAATTTTAGGGTCCAATATGGCCCCTGAAAAGGGGTTGGAGGGTGAACCTTAGGATTTGAATGATCTTGTATTTTCGGGCGCCACCCTATGACGTCGTTTGTTCCGCGAATTTCCATCAATAATTACGATTTTGACCATTTTTCACTTTTAGGGTCCAATCTGGCCCCTAAAAAGGGGTGGGATTGTGAACCTTAGGCTTTGAATAATCTTGTATTTTAGGGCGCCACCCTATAACGCCGTGTGTTCGCCGAATTTTGGTCAATAATTACGATTTTGACCGTTTGGTCACTTTTAGGGTCCAATCTGGCCCCTAAAAAGGGGTGGGATGGCGAACCTTAGGATTTGAATAATCTTGCATTTTAGGGCGCCACCCTATAACGCCGTTTGTTCCGCTAATTACGGCCAACAGTTACGAGTTTGACCATTTGGTCACTTTTAGGGTCCAATATGGCCCCTAAAAAGGGTTTGGAGGGTGAACCTTAGGATTTGAATAATCGTGTATTTTAGGGCGCCACCCTATGACGCCGTTTGTTCCGCGAATTTCCGTCAATAATTACGATTTTGACCATTTGGTCAGTTTTAGGGTCCAATGTGGCCCCTAAAAAGGGGTGGGAGGGTGAACCTTAGGATTTGAATGATCTTGTATTTTCGGGATCCACCCTATGACGCCGTTTGTTCCGCGAATTTCCGTTAATAATTACGAGTTTGACCATTTGGTCACTTTTGGGGTCCAATGTGGCCCCTTAAAAGGGGTGGAAGGGTGAACCTTAGGATTTGAATAATCTTGTATTTTAGGGCGCCACCCTATAATGCCGTGTGTTCGCAGAATTCGGTCAATAATTACGATTTTGACCGTTTGGTCACTTTTAGGGTCCAATCTGGCCCCTAAAAAGGGGTGAGAGGGCAAACCTTAGGATTTGAATAATCTAGCATTTTAGGGCGCCACCCTATAAGGCAGTTTCTTCCGCGAATTACAGCCAACAGTTACAAGTTTGACCATTTGGTCACTTTTAGGGTCCAATATGGCCCCTAAAAAGGGGTTGGAGGGTGAACCTTAGGATTTGAATGATCTTGTATTTTCGGGCGCCACCCTATGACGCCGTTTGTTCCGCGAATTTCCGTCAATAATTACGATTTTGACCATTTGGTCACTTTTAGGGTCCAATGTGGCCCCTAAAAAGGGGTGGGAGGGTGAACCTTAGGATTTGAATGATCTTGTATTTTCGGGATCCACCCTATGACGCCGTTTGTTCCGCGAATTTCCGTTAATAATTACGAGTTTGACCATTTGGTCACTTTTGGGGTCCAATGTGGCCCCTAAAAAGGGGTGGGAGGGTGAACTTTAGGATTTGAATAGTCTTGTATTTTAGGGCGCCATCCTATAACGCCGTGTGTTCGCCGAATTTCGGTCAATAATTACGATTTTGACCGTTTGGTCACTTTTAGGGTCCAATCTGTCCCCTAAAAAGGGGTGGGAAGGTGAACCTTAGGATTTGAATGATCTTGTATTTTTGGTCGCCACCCTACGGTGTCGTTTGTTCCGCGAATTTCCATCAATAATTACGATTTTGACCATTTGGTCACTTTTAGGGTCCAATGTGGCCCCTAAAAAGGGGTGGGAGGGTGAACCTTAGGATTTGAATAGTCTTGTATTTTAGGGCGCCATCCTATAACGCCGTGTGTTCGCCGAATTTCGGTCAATAATTACGATTTTGACCGTTTGGTCACTTTTAGGGTCCAATCTGGCCCCTAAAAAGGGGTGGGAGTGTGAACCTTAGGATTTGAATAATCTTGCATTTCAGGGCGCCACCGTATAACGCCGTGTGTTTGCCGAATTTCGGTCAATAATTACGATTTTGACCGTTTGGTCACATTTAGGGTCCAATCTGGCCCCTAAAAAGGGGTGAGAGGGCGAACCTTAGGATTTGAATAATCTTGCATTTTAGGGCGCCACCCTATAAGGCAGTTTGTTCCGCGAATTACGGCCAACAGTTACGAGTTTGACCATTTGGTCACTTTTAGGGTCCAATATGGCCCCTAAAAAGGGGGTTGGAGGGTGAACCTTAGGATTTGAATGATCTTGTAATTTCGGGCGCCACCCTATGACGCCGTTTGTTCCGCGAATTTCCGTCAATAATTACGATTTTGACCATTTGGTCACTTTTAGGGTCCAATCTGGCCCCAAAAAGGGGTGGAAGGGTGAACCTTAGAATTTGAATGATCTTGTATTTTCGTGCGCCATCCTATGACGCCGTTTGTTCTGCGAATTTCCGTCAATAATTACTATTTTGACCATTTTGTCACTTTTAGGGTCCAATGTGGCCCCTAAAAAGGACTGGGAGGGTGAACCTTAGGATTTGAATAATCTTGTATTTTAGGGCGCCACCCTATAATGTCATGTGTTCGCCGAATTTCGATCAATAATTACGATTTTGACCCTTTGGTCACTTTTAGGGTCCAATCTGGCCCCTAAAAAGGGGTGAGAGGGCGAACCTTAGGATTTGAATAATCTTGCATTTTAGGGCGCCACCCTATAAGGCAGTTTGTTCCGCGAATTACGGCCAACAGTTACGAGTTTGACCATTTGGTCACTTTTAGGGTGGTTGGAGGGTGAACCTTGGGATTTGAATGATCTTGTATTTTCGCGCGCCACCCTATGACGCCGTTTGTTCCGCCAATTTCCGTCAATAATTACGATTTTGACCTTTTGGTTACTTTTAGGGTCCAATCTGGCCCCTAAAAAGGGGTGTGAGGGTGAATCTGGACGCCGTTTGTTCCGCGAATTTCCATCAATAATTACGATTTTGACCATTTGGTCACTTTTAGGGTCCAATCTGGCCCCTAAAAAGGGGTGGGAGGGTGAACCTTAGGATTTGAATAATCTTGTATTTTTAGGGCGCCACCCTATAAGGCCATTTATTTTTCGAATTTCTGCTAAATTTAGAAAGTCGAATAAAAAACTGGGAATAAGTAACGGATTTCACAGCGCTCTAGAAGTTTGCTCTGCTGTGTTCCTTCTTGAGCAAGCGGGGTAAACCGTCTTATTTGGTAACACCCACGCAGGTGACTGACTGGGGTGAAACCTGAACTCATATCCTTTCAGTAAGATGAGAAACATGCTAAATATACATTTAGCCCTTTACTTAACACAATTAAAAAAGATAAAACAACATAAATTCCAATAACATAATTTGAATGGTGACTTTTGTGAATAGTACGGACCAGATATTATTAGTTACCCCGTGTCTGATCACGTGGTACGGGTTTTTACCTACCCGAAGCCAGCCGTATCCCATGAGGCCTTCGGCCTCATGGGATACGGCTGGCTTCGGGTAGGTAAAAACCCGTACCACGTGATCAGACACAAGGTAACGAATTTATCTATTGACTTTCCGTTTTAGAAGTACAATCTATTTCATGTGTGAACACACACAGCATGGGATCTTTTATCTTCCATTGTTGAGCCATACAGGTTTCTGTGGAATTTTTGTGCAAAAGAGTTTTTGTGAAAATATGCCGATATGACTAGTAAAAAATTATTGAATTTCTTTTTTTCTTTTTTGTCTCAAAAGCATAGCTTATGAACCCCACATTGGAGGGTACTCGACAAGCTCATTCCAATAAGGGCTATATTTTGGAGATAAAAAATTAAAATATAATACATGTACACTGTAAAACTGGAATGACGCGTCTTCTACGGTGTATGGACAATTTGTAGATTTCGGAACGAGGCTTCCACTGGGTATGGGAAATTTGTCAGTGGCTGGGCGGACGTATCGTGGGTTTCAATGAATATGGTCTCATACCACGTATCTCTCAACCAATCAAATAAAAAAATTCACTTTAGTCAATAGATAATATCTTTTTCATCGGTAGATGGTGAACACTGGAAGTTTGTCAATAAAACCATACAAATATGAATGCCATTGGAACCAACATGCATGAACCCGAGAGACCGCTCTTCCGGCCCAGAAAAATGATGCATCATAATTTCATTAAGTAATATGAATGCGTGAAAAGTGAATATGTGGGAGAGACAAATCAATATTTTCAACGTTCAGCCCCAAGGCTGCACGTTGAAAATATTAATTGGTCTACCCCCAAATAATGAATATGGACTCTTCCATTTGCTGCCATTGAACTAACATGGAAGGTACCACCAGTGTTCAAAGGTTGGACGAGCATTAGATTCCGAACAATTAATACAAGGGTTATTATGTATATCCAACATTATCCAATAGAACACTTGCGTTCAAAATCTTTCAGGCAAATCACGCGTGGATTATGGCCAACAGCATTTAAGAACGCATTTGATTGGTCGTTATGCATCTGCTTGATGTTATGCCGTGGGTGAAATGTTTTGACACAAATCAAGAGTATCACGCCAGAAAAAAAAAACAGGCCGCCGATGGTGAAATTCTTCTTTAAAAATCTAAGCTTCGGGCACATAATATTTAATCGCGGTATAAATACAGAATAGAACTCAGGTAGAGTACGTGGGATAGGAATCAACGACCCTTTTTGGAGTTATTTCACCCAAAAACCCAGCTCGGGTCGTTGACACATCTCCACCCACCCACACCTCCATTGTCGTTGTATCCTGTCGTTACACTCCTATTCACTGCAAAGAAATTAATTAATCTCTACCCATCTGACAATAACAGGTGTTTTCCAAAGAAGCAATCTACATTATCAGCTGCAGTATATCGAGAAATATACTGAGTCAAAAAAGAAAGTATAATAAACGTTGAGGAGCAATTTTTTATTATTATCGACTTTAATCCAAAACAAATTGTAGTAAATTCATATTTCGAGTCTAGCTATATGAATTTGCATAATTTCATCTTCTTACTGTTGCCAGCGTCACGTCAGGACGTCGCAATTCAGATATGGGGTGAAATGAAAGTTCACACATGCAGTCAATAGCGTGTATGTTCACCGTTTGCCTCTTGGATGGCAACACATCGACGTCGTATGGATTTGATAAGTCGCTGGATGTCACACTGTTGTACTGCGTTCCACTCCTGCCTTAAAACGTTACGTAAATCGCCTAACATCTGAAGAACATGAAGTCGTACCCGACGGTCCAATTAATCCCAAAGATGCTCGATTGGCGCCAAATCTGGCGAAAGTGGGGGGCCAGGGAAGAAGTTCGATTCTCTGCTCCTCATGAAAGTCACGACAGATACGCGTCACGTGATATCGGGCATTGTCTTGCTGCAATCCGACGTTAGCGTTGAACAACGGGACAACAACAGCGTTAACAATTTCGTCCCTATATCGCAGTCTATTCAGATTAGCATCGATGCAGATCAACTGCGTTCGATGGTGCAAGGAAATTCCTGCCCAAACCATTACACTACCCCGCCGAAACGGTCGCATTCCCACACGCAAGCATCAGAAAACCGTTCTCCTCGTCGGCAATGCACTCTTGCCCTACCATCAGCGCGCTGGAGACAAAATCGTGATTCATCACTAAAAAGAGCTATGCTCCAACGCTGCTGAGTCCAGCGAACACGCTGACATACCCATTCCATTCTGACGATACGATGACGTTGGGTAAGGATTGGTCCGTGGTATGGGCGTCTGCTTCGGATGGCGTGTTCAGTGAGTCTGTTGCGGACAGTTTGTGCATTGATTCTATTGTTTGTTCTAACAGGAGTAATTGCTGCTGTCCTCGTCGCCGGAAGGAAGCGATCCCACAAGTGAGACGTCCTGATGTGTCGGTCTTGTGCAGGGGTCGTAACTCTTGGTCGGCCTGAACACGGTCGGTCGGCAGTAGATCCAGTGGTTCTATACCTTCCAATGAGACGGTAAATAGTGGCCACAGTGACTCCGAACTCAGCAGCGAGCTCATCTGGAGGTATCCCAGTCTCATGCATACCAATGGCGCGCAATCTCTGATTTTCGGTTAACCTTGGTATTTTTTAAAATAACTGAAGACAAAAACTAGCGTGTTTTCCCAATAACCAAGGCTCTCTAGCATAACATAACCCCAAGAAAATCGTCGGTTACCCATTCAATTTGACATTCTCGGGTAGCACGTGCTATTTTGAAATCCGTAGCAAAATTGTATATGGTTGGGTGGATAACAACAACGTGTCATTAAACGCTTTGCACGACTTTTTGTCCGCAAACATGCAACATTAGAACTACTATATTTCATCCTTCATGCTATTTTTTCACTTTTGTTTCTATTATACTTTCTTTTTTGACTTATATTATATGCTTGCCACATGCATCACCACTGAACATAAATTCACAGAAATTACTCTCACGGTGCATACTGACTGAACCAAAATTGTTGTTTATCGTTTTAGAAACAGAAGTATAAACGGCAATATGTATGAAAATTATAGCATCTCTAGAAAGAGTTTTCATCAAAATTGAGGAGGAAAAAAGTGAAATGTGGGAAAGCTTAACCCTTTACCTAACTTGAAAAGCAGACGACACTTGCCAAAAAAATTCCTGAATAACTATTTTTTGTTTCATTTTTTGTCTTAAAAACATAGGTTATGACCCCTCATTGGAACGAGCTCGACGAGCTCGTTCCAACGAGGGGTCATAACCTAACCTATGTTTTGGAGACAAAACATGAAAAAATAATGAAAATAAATTGGAAATTTTGGAGAATAGCGCTGGCCGGTTTTGGCCGTTACGCTGGGTAAAGGTTTAATGATGGAAAGTTGTAAAGTGTGGGTTCTAATGAGAGAAAATTGGCCATTAAACATGATGACTCTCATGGAGACGTGCCATCGGTAACAGTGATCTGTTATGGAAGTCGATCGAAAAGGGCGCTTAAACATATTTACAATGGTTTGGATGCGGTCGTTATAATCATAGGTGCAGTCACTGGAAAAATTACTTTATCTTACAATAAGAACGTATTTCCCCAGCAAAAGTAAAACGTCGAGGCAAAATACAACCGCACGTGCGGTCATCCGATTCAGAAAGAGAAGGGTTTGTTACCCGAACTCAATTGGCATCGAGTTATGAAACATTTTGAGGTCACCGTTTTTGATAACTGTAAATCATCAACTCAACGAAGTAAGTTAGACTAGATTATTTCTGCCACGATGACATTTTCATATAGGCCTACTATGTGTGTTACAAATGACAAATACAACAAAGAAACACACAGCTGAAATACTGTTATAAGTTTCAGCGATTATATTACAAGTAGAACAACGAATGGCCACGCATAGAGCAAGGACGCAAAACCATAAAGTCGTGAATGATCTTCATACATAAATAATCCATTTGTAGACGCTAAATGATTGTCAAAATAAACGCCGTTAAAAACTTACCAAATCCCTTCATTATACGAACAAATCAAAAAAGGAAGGTATATTGTTTGATAAATTGGCCATTACTACCATGTGGGTTTCCGAGATGGTGCATTGAAGTCTCGACCTAGCCTCTTGGTATATACTGACTAGTCCTAACGGACTCGTCGATATATGCCCAGAGACGAGGTCTCGACTTCACCACAGCATCCTGGATACCCACATGGTGGTAATACCCTATTTGTCTGATTATGTAATTGTTTACGTTAACCCTTTACCTAACAAGAAAAGCAGACGACACTTGCAAAAACAATTCCTGATTAACTATTTTTTTCATTTTTTGTCACAAAAACATAGGTTATGACCCCTCATTGGAACGAGCTCGACGAGCTCGTTCCAACGAGGGGTCATAACCTATGTTTTTGAGACAAAAAATGAAAAAATAATGAAAATTAATTGGCGATTTTTGAGAATAGCGCTGGCCGGTTTTGGCCGTTACGTTGGGTAAAGGGTTAAGTCGAACGTCTTTACAAATTAGGCATTAAGCGACCTGAAAATGGGTAGGTCCTAAGTCTAAAATGACATTCGAGGTATTCGAGGTATTTGGGGTATTTTAAATTATGGCCCAGAAAACCAGGTAAACAAATTACGGAACTTCGACATTTGGTGAGATGTGTCCTGTGAATTTGCGAATTGATTCGGTTTATAATCTATTAGCTGTATGAACCTTCTGAAAGCCTATTTGCCTATCCAACACGCCCACTAACTGAACCGTGTAGCAGGTAGGATAGATCAATAATTCAACTCTAAATCGTCCCTTGAAACCACAAAAGTACCAGCTGTAATGCTTGAGATTCGCAGTTGTCACCTTTATACTTTCAATGGACAATGATTTGTCACACAGGGTCTCAAAATGTTATAGAAAACACTTATCGATCCTCCTACTAGAACAAATAATATGTCATCCTTTCCAGCACCCCCTTCCTGAACCGCTGGGAAGGACCGGAACATCCAACATCGCCATTCGTCGACGTCCGTGCGTGAAGCTTGGACTGGTAATTTGTTTTCTTCAGTACTTCTGTATCGAGTCGGTTTTTGGGGGTTATTACACTGTGCATTTGTGGCTAAGTAATCACCCCACCGACGGAATTAATAAAACACTACTTAAATACCAAACGTTCATATGCATAACAGTTTCGTTCGATCGGAGTCAGATAACATCATGTAACATGGAATTGTTTTACTCGCACAGAAATATGACAGAAATTGGTGAGAAAGCAAATTAATTTCGATAGCATCATAGAAGTTGGTGTGATAACTAATATTCTCTTATATCAGAGAAATATTTCTACAAGAAAAATAGATTTAGTCACTTCGGGAAACTGATTTCCAATATCTTGCACACGATTACACCAAATTATTCGTTTCTGTAGTGCAGAAATCCCACCAGTGTTATAATGATTTTCAATTTGTACAATATTCCACACAAGTATAATTAAATAATAGGTATTAAAGGACAATGCTGGGTTTTCTTCAAATTAACCTTTTTCTTCCACACACTGTAAGCTTGTTTCTCGGAGGAGAGCGGGAGATTTTGCAAAGTTTAAGAAATATACAGAACGTCACGATGTGTGAATTAGAAATGGGCGGTATAACGTTAATACCGTTCGGTATCGGTATAGAGTCAATACAGATTAAAAGTACAGAGGAGATCGCAAACTATCGAAATTTCTGTATTGAAAATATTCCCGACATTTGTTTAACCCTTTACCTAATATGGAAAGCAGACGACACTTGCAAAAAAAATTCTTCAATAACTAAATTTTTAATTTTTGTCTCAAAAACATAGGTTATGACCACTCGTTGGAACGAGCTCGTTCCAACGAGGGGCCGTAACCTATGTTTTTGATACAAACTAATGAAAATTAAGTGGCGAGTTTTGAGAATAGCGCTGGCCGGTTTTGACCGTTACGTTGGGTAAAGGGTTAAAAAAGAAAGGTCAAACAACAAAGGACTACGCAATTCAGACAAGAAGAGCCATGCGATGTGTATTTCTAAAGGCAGTACCCACCGGTCCTTTGATGAGACAAAAGTTCTGAGAAAATACCCAAAGGGCGATTGCTTGTGTAACTTTCAACATTTTGACAATTCGGTGGCTTTGCCTGCTGTAAAATGAGGATCTGCATCAAAGAAGTACATTCAAAATACCATTCGATATTGGTGTGACTTCATGTATATTACTGATACCGAATATCGTACCGACAACGTGGTAAATCATTCTAAAAATACCTATATCGAAACCGAACTTAAAATTACAATACCGTCCAGCTGTAGTGAGAATGCATTCATCAATACGACATGCGCACCAGCGCAGAGGTATAGAACGAGAGGCGCAGCCTCTCCTTCTGCACTTCCCCGATGGCATGAGAACTGTTTGATGAAGGTATTCTCACATCGTGGCGTGCTGTGTTCATTACACACCTCTATGACATAGACTCCATTAATTAGAAAATTCAAACATCACACAGTTCTGACGCCTGTGTGAAATAAAAACAGTAACAAAACTCAGGTGTGACTGGCAAACACGTGTGACAGATCGATACCTAAACAGAAAAATATAAATAAAACCCGTGGCCCTCTCGTCTCCTGATCCCAACAAATGGCAAAGAGCGTATAAGAGTCAGAAAGAGGGAATCGAACACGTATATAGACTGGTCGATTATATGAAAACAGCATTTAGTCAAAACGAACAGCGCTTTTCTTGGATGTAGAAAAAGCGTTCGACTCGGTATGGCGCAATGGCGTGAGATATAAACTAGCGAAAATGGGATTACCCACTAAAATTCTGAGGATCATATCATCATTTCTAACTGACCGAAAAATCAAGGTGAGAGTTAATCGCGAGGTGTCAGAGGAAGTAATACTCGAAGCGGGAATACCACAAGGGTCGGTTCTAAGTCCGCTTCATTTCATAATATATGTGAATGACATAGGAAAAGTTGGGAAAAACTGTGTTGAACTATCGCAGTTCTCAGACGACAAAGGCATTTGGACGGCCAGCAAGTCCAGAAACATAATTAAAAATCGTCTACAGGATACCATTCGCGATCTTGAGAGTTGGTGCGCCCTGTGGCGCATCAAACTCAATGCCGCCAAAACTCAAAAAGTTACGTTCTTCAAGACGCAAAGGAAAAAACCAGTCCCCAGTATCGATCTCAAATTATACGATCACAAATTAGAAGCAAACAAAGAGGCCAAATTTTTGGGATTTATCTCAGTCTAAACAGTCACGTAAACTCCATTATGGTTAGAGCTACTAAACGTATCAATTTTCTGAAGATGACCAGAGGTAGAAAATGGGGAGCAAACAAAGATGTGCTTCTCAAGATCTACAAAACATTTATACGTTCGGTACTAGAATACGGTGCCATAATAACAAGTGACCTGAGCAAAACCAACATTCAGAAGCTACAGAGGGTTCAAAATTATGCCCTGCGTGTGGCACTATACAAACCGAAATGGACACCGATAAAGGAACTTCACGAGCTAGCAAAAATAGAAACTATTGATACGCGATTAAATGACCTACAAAACAAAACCCTCAACAGACTCCAAAATAGTGAATTAATGGTTGAGCTGAACGAACACCGATCCCTTAACAGAAAAACAAAATAAGTTTCCGGAAAAAAGAAATTATACAATATAACTAAATTGCGTGGAGTCAGTGAGGATTGCATCGCTACTCATTGAGAACTTTATGATAGAGTCTGTGAGGACTGCCTCGCAACTCTGCTGAAGCGCGATTGAAATGCGTTTAATAAGATCTATATAACAAAACCCTCCACATACTCCAGGATAGTGAATCAATGGTGAAGCTGAACGAACACCGAACCCTTAACAGAAAAACAAAATAAGCCACAGTAAATTAAAATTACTCAATAGAATTAAACTGCGTGGAGTCAGTGAGGATTGCCTCGCTACTCATTGAGAAGTTTAGGATAGAGTCTGTGAGGACTGCCTCGCAACTCTGCTGAAGCGCGATTGAAATGCGTTTAATAAGATCTATATAACAAAACCCTCCACATACTCCAGGATAGTGAATCAATGGTGAAGCTGAACGAACACCGAACCCTTAACAGAAAAACAAAATAAGCCACAGTAGTTTAAAATTACTCAATAGAATTAAACTGCGTGGAGTCAGTAAGGATTGCCTCGCTACTCATTGAGATCTTTAGGATTGAGTCTGTGAGGATTGCCTCGCAACTCTGCGTGTGGGGAGTGGGCTCCGAAGAAACACACCCCTTACCCCATCCATAGCAACAATCACACAACAGGCACAATATACAATAGCGGATACCTATCTTTCTCTCTACCTATAACTTTTCTAATTGAACATTCTCAAATTTTCTCCCAACACTCTTATCTAGAAGACGCATGGAAATGGTAGACAAAGCGTAGGAGGAATTGGTGCAACCAACCTTTCTGCAACATACACAAGAAACCACCAAAAACCAGCCAAGGATTGAAACAAGCTTGTCTGGCTGGGGACGAGTGTACATTTTATATAAATAAACATTTGAATAAAGATTTAACAACCCTTTTAAGGGCTTGAGGGTGTGTGTCTGTGAGAGAGTGGGTTTTTTTGTTTGTTTTTTTTTTGGGGGGGGGGGGTGGGGGAGGGGGGGTGTTTTTTTTTGGGGGGGGGGGTGGAGGAGGTCATTTGGAATTCCCGAAGGATAACCAGATACCTCAAAATTACATACGGCATCCTATCTCCAAGAAGGCTTGATGGATGACTCCCGGTTTTTCAAAACTAAACTGTTGGAGCTTCCTCCACTCCTTTTTTGTAACCGCTATGGTCATATACCGGGGCCGCTACCAAACCGGCGTTGCTGTTCGGTTTTCTTTTTTCTTCTTCCCTTAAATTTGCCATCGCACAACATTATATTCTGGCTCGCCACCATCGTGGGACTCAAACCTCTACCATCGCCAAGCTAGAACCGAATAGAGCCCACTCTCGAATAGTCTTAATGGCGTTGAGGGATTGAATATTGACAATTTATCACTCCAACTTAACTGCCGGGAATTCTAACCGCGTGCACACACCCTCAGACCCCATTTGAGGCAATAGGAAAGCTAGGCCTGTGTGATCCAAGTGAAATAAAATAAGGTTAACCGGGTCGTAAGGGATTTGTAAATCCCACATCGTCCCTGCGAAGCCTTCGGCGCGCTAAAACCTTTCATTTATTCATTCATTCATTCATCAGCACAAATCAGAACAATCATAACAACGATCTGTTTTCATGAGGGCTGAAATTTAAATTTCAGCAGTGCAAAATCTTGCTCTGTAGAGCCCACTCTCTAATAGTCTTAATGGCGTTGAGGGATTGAGTATTGACAATCTATCACTCTAACGTGAACTGCCGGGAATTCTAACCGCGTGCATACCCCCTCAGACCCCATTTGAGGCAATAGGAAAGTTAGGCCTGTGTGATCCAAGTGAAATAAAATAAGGTTAACCGGGTCGCAAGGGATTTGTAAATCCCACGCCGTCCCTGCGCGCCTTCGGCGCGCGAAAACCTTTCATTCATTCATTCCTGATCCCGTTATATCTAAATTGGTCAACGTTATTTCGGTAAATCTTTGACATGCTTGGAAACTTCTTTTAAAAAAGTTTCTCATAGCTGTTTTGCAAATCACAAACTAGTACTTATTCGAGTAGAGATTTGAATAATAGTTGACAAACTACCACTTGTTTAGTTTAAACAATATTTTTTTCAAAAGTTTCCAAGGTGATACATAGCTTACAATATCATTGAGTGTGGATTCGACTCTAAGCTATTAGCTTATCCGTGGTCGTCTCCACTCGTGATATAGTTAACAGGTAGCAAATGAGAAGACAGTGAGTGGGCCGGTGCAGCAAGATACCTGTTCACACAATTTTTTCGCTAAGTACAAATGAAGAGAGTAACATAAGATGATACAAGTAGGTTTAATTTATCTAATTGATAGAAGGGAAGAAGGGTTGGACAGTTTTCCTAATTACGACCGTATAGGAAGGGAGACCCTAGGTCTACTTCCCAATCCAACTGACTGTAATATATTGCTGTACGGATCTGAATGTTACACCCATGGCGAAAATTACTTAGTTTTTGAAACAGTTCATAAATATATTCTCTCTTCTGCGAGGTTTTGTTGAACCTCACTGGTCACCATCTGCTCATTATGAATGGTTAGTGTAATGGTATTACCATACTCCTAAGAATGTAAATTAATTCTAAAAATAATGCAGATCGTATCTATGCTCATTCCCGCAGTATACAACCTATAACCCTTACACTGCTTTGCCTCAAAGTTGTTCTCAGATCTTCCGTGTGTTCACTCCTACTAGTTTAGTAACAGACAAGTCACACTTATGCCACGTCACCCGGAACAAGCGGGGACCACTGTTGAACAACGGAGATTTCTGTCTGTGTTCTTCTCTAACTCTTAGCAATAACTCAAGTGTACAGAAGATTTGAATTAACTGGTATTATCTGACGATCTCTGTGTTGGGACCTCCATTGACATGCACAAGACAATAAAGTGCTTCTCGCGCATCTGGGTATATCATACAGTCCTCCTTCCGATGGATTTTGATAGTTATCGCCGGAGGCATAATTTGTCGACTGGGTGCTAAAGTGTGCTATGCACTAATGGGGAATGGGACGCTTTAGCATCCAGGCGACAAATCTTAATTGTAGTGCGTAACTGCGAAAATCCTCCATAATGCACACAGAATTACCGCACAAAGGAAAACGAATCCCCAACAGAACCCCTACCACAGTATATGTTTTTATCATAATTCTACGACATTAAAGTTTAGTTTCTACCGGTCCTCTCGATATCCATTCGCACAGATAGAACTCGTACGTAACTGAGTGACGGTACAACATGGAAATGGTTCAGTTCTGACTGGTGGCTCCTTATTCTTTTTCTTCCTGAAAACTGTCCTACCACTTGTTGGAACGTTACGAACTAATTCTAATTCAAAATGTGTCAAAACGTGGTCCAGTACCGAGCACAATAATCATAATCTTCAGTCTTGCAATTGAGTACAGGACGACTTCGGTAAATTAACCGGTCTCATTCCAGCAGCTTCCATGGCTATTTCGGGCTATCCGTGGTGTCTGCCCTCTCCATTCTTATCATCTTATTATGTAACTGCGTTGTGTCCTTGGGTAAGACACTTCGTCCATATTACCCACATGGGGCGCGGTATCGCTGTGTACTAGGGCGTACTGCACGTCGATGGTGCACTTGTCTTCATCCAAAGCTAACACTATATGTGTGGAGTTGGCACGTTGGGGAGTCTGATAGTTGATCGTCGCTGCTCGGTGGTTCTCACTGTGTACTCCGGCTTCCTCCACCCGCAAAACTGTCCGATACGAGTTTTTTTAAAACTATATTTTTATTTCCACAATGAAATGGGTTTTGGCGAACAGGCAATTTAAACGCAGCTTCGTGTGAAAGATTTGTTCCCTTCTGCTATCCACAAAATAAAACACAGAGATTTGATTTTTGGACTACAACTACGTGCTGTGAGCGATTTGTTAAGTAGCTTTTAAACCACGCGAGTAGTTTACCTCTATCGAATGCCTTACTTAAATCACAGAATACTAATCTGACTTCTTTATTGGTGTCCTTATTACTAGCAATGTAGTTATCAATATCTATTAATTGGTAAATTGTACTGTCATCCGGAACGAAGCCTGTCTGAAGGGGAGTTAACAATTCGTTTTCCATCAAGAAAGAAAAAATGTGTGTAAAAATTACTTTTTCTACTGACCGAACTTCTCAAAGAGACTGGCCGATAGTTTACCTTGTCATTAACTGATGATTTCTTATGGATAGGCACAACACTGGCTTTCTTCCATAAACTTAGGAACTCATTACTTCAAAGGGACAGATTAAAAAGATAAGTTAGAGGGAAAGCTAACTGTTGGGCACATGCCTTAATGATTCTGTTATTAATTAAATCGGGTCCGCTACCTTTCTGGGGTCTAAGTTACTAATAACTGACATTACTTCTCATTCGGAGATTACTATGGATTCAAGGCTCATTTCACAACGTAGGGTGGGTGGTAGTTCCTTGTCATCGACAGAGTTAGCTTGATCAACAAAATATGTATTTAGTAAGTCTGCAATCGACATTGCATCGCTAATTATTTCCCCATTTTCTTTGGGGGAAAAGTTCATTCGAAAGATTGTGCTCTTTAGAGAATGATTTAAGAGTCCTCCACCAGTGTTTACTGCAAAAGTTGCGAGATGATACATAAGTTTCAGTTTTAAGATCGTTTTTGGCTTTGGCTGTCCGTATGAGAGATCTAGTTTCATTTTTATCATGCCTAAACCTCGCCCAGTCTTCGGCCCTATTTGTCTATTTGGCTATTTTGTGTGATCGATCACGCGCTTTCATCATTTTACGGATCGTTGAATTCATCCACGCTTTATCTCTCGGACGTATTACAATGGTTTTATGGTATGTAGTTTTTAGCTGATTCAATGATATATGATGTAAGGCTCTCTGTGGTATCATTTAAACATTCAGTAAAAAGTCTTCCCACGTAGTTTGAACAAAATGTTCCTGTAATCCGTTTATATCCATATTACTATAATCCCAAAAATTATCTTTTAAAACGGGCAGTTTTACTCTTTGTAAATTTTAATGTAACAGCAGTAGCATGGTGGTCACTACAAAAAGGAGGAATAAGAGAACAATTTCCAACTAGAGTTGGACACGATACTAAAATTAGATCATGCAGACTGCAGGAGTGTTCAGTTACTCGAGTGGAGTCTTTGACAATTTAAGATAAGCTGTAATCGTTTTCCAATTGCCTGATCCTTGGGTGAGTATTACTGAGACCGTCCGAGTATAAATTTCTAATTTTGACTTCGAATTTCTTTCCAGATTAATTCTAGGCCCTGGATTTCACGATCACGTCGACGTTTCTAAACTATGTCGGACTTAATATAGACGGTCACTCCCCCCCCCCCCCCCCCCCCATTCCAGTCCCTTCCCTCTGTCCATACGAATAGGTGGGTAATGGTAGCCTTGTATTTGAATATCTTTATTTTGAACGGTGTTTGTCAACAGAGTTTCCGAAACAGAAATGATATCATAATTTCTCAATTCAGCGCTTATTATATCAGTTTTGTTGCGGAGACCTCTAACATTGATGTGTACAAGCTTCATTTATCCGGGATTAACTTCAATATCCCCACTTGTAAACAAATGCATAAAAATCATTATGCTTAAACCTCGAAGTTCATAAAAGCACCAGATGAAGAACGGCATCGCGATTCAAATGCATTCTACTGTGAGACGAAAGAGGTACATTTCTCAGATCATTTTCAGTGCAAAAACATTTTAAACAGAAAAGGAAAATGTAATTTAAAACAGTTGATGGATGTCGTTTCATTTGAAACGTAAATGGTATTTGGGTGGTGCAGTATCAGAAATAAAGTTGATGATGTCAATGTTTCTTGCAAAAATTACATACGTTTACAAGAAGATAGGATTTCGGGGCCATAGAAATTAACATTGCTCAATTAACTGGTTCAGTGCTCGAAACCACCACAAGGGCCTTCAGAAATTTGTGGGCACCAGAGTAAAAGCCAATAACCTTCTTGTCCGTATTTCATATTCAGTCAAACGCAAAATACAATTTTGTTTATATAAATCTGTTCTATTACAAACCACTGAAGAGTGCTTGTCGGCACTCTCCAACAATTTGCAACAAAACCAATTTTGAATAACTAATTTAGACCCCCAATTATGGACATCAAAAACCACCATCATGTTGCTATCATTTTCCAGCGAAGTTGTATGCATATTCCGAGAATACAATTACATGTAAGTGTCGAATGTATTTCACATGAATAATATCATTCGAGAACATATATAAAATGATACAACCTTTCTTTGAGTCATTTAATTTTGGAAAGACCTATTCAGCGATCAAAGCTAGAATTTAAATCGAGTAAAAACACTCAATTACTCTAAAATTATTTTATAATCAAAGATGACCAAATCATGGGTATCTCATCTGTACATTCGCAGGTCATTGGAGAGTGTCCATGGATGCTTTCCATTAAATTGTAAGAGAACAGTTTCTGTCTCAACAAGTATCATCCTACCAATAAAATATTCTAATTGCATTTTGATAGCAGAGAACAGTTACATATCTGCCTCATAAAATTTTCGGAGGAGGTAAGTAAATTATCATAACATGTAACTACCTGCTGGAATATCTGTTCATTCACAGCCCACTGGAGAGTGCCCATGCACACTCTCCAATAAACTATAAGGAAACAGCTACATATCAATAAACCTTTACTCAAACAACATAATATGCCATTGGTTTATAATAGCATTGAAGAGTTGCATATCTACCTCACAAAATTCTCAGAGGAGGTAAATATATTATCATTAAATATCTGCTGGCTAGATAGTGGACATTTAGCAACACCACACTGTGTGCCTAGGTACTGCAGCACTGGGGGACACTTCTACATCTATTACCCTTATATTGATGGTCATGGTTTCAATATCTGTTTGAATATGTGTTCATTTACAGTTCACCGGAGAGTGCCCGTGAATTTTCCCCAATAAACTGTAAGAAAATAGTTCTATCTCAACAAACATTCACTAAAACCAACATAATATGTATAGGTACTGAAATACTAGGGGAAATTTCTATTTCCCTAATATAAATGATCATGGTTGCAATATCTGTTTGAATAATTGTTCATTCACAGTTCAGTGGAAAGTGCCCAGGAACACTCTCCATTAAACTCTAAGAAAACAGTTCTGTCTCAACAAATGTTCATTCAACCAAATCTTATATTTATGACAGCATAGAAGAATTACATATGAACCCATGAAATTCTAGGGGAAGGTGAGTATTCAAATAAATTATTATTACTTATTTGCTGGCTAGACACTCAAATGCTTTTATAACACCACACTGTGTGCACTGTTATCACTACATATAACTATCAGCTGCAATATCTGTTGAGTCCACTAGAGAGTGTCCATGAACACTCTCTAATAAACTATTAGGAAACAGTTCTATATCAACAAACCTTCACTCATCCAGCACAATATGCTATTGCTTTATGATGGCATAGAAGAGTTCCATATTTTCAGAGAAGGCCAGTATATTATCATTAACTATCTACTCTAACCTGCTCAACAACACCGGTGGCTGAAAAATAGTGATGTCCTGCATTTTTGGTTAAAATTAATAATCGTGATGACATTTTCACTCTTTGTCTCATTCTCAAATAATAGTGGTGGTCAATTTCTTTCTTCAAAATTAATAATAGTGACATCACTATTATTCGGCAGGTGAGAGTACCAGCTAGATACTGGGAAAAACTTTAACAACATCACACTATGTGCATAGGTACTGAAATACTGGAGGAGATTTCGACATGATACAAGGTGATGGTGGCTGTCGAATGAGTCGTTAAACCCCAATAGACCAAAAAAATAATAAATATCGCATACGTAGGAGATAATATCTCCTACTCCTGCGTAAGACTTATTATCTCCTACGAAGAACTTATTATGTCCTGCGTATGGCTTAGTATCTCCTATGTAGAAGATAGTACCTCTCGCGTAAGACTTAGTATCTCAATTCAGTTCAGTTTATTCACTCATTCAATGCTTTATACAATGTACATGAGGTCATGCAGTATGAATACAGTGTTTAAAGGAAGGTCAGATAAATAAATTATGTAGAAATGTGGTTGGAGGTTTGGAGTAGTATACATACACACATATAATAGACATTCGTATACATGTGCACACACGTACATACAGATATGCACATGCACATATACATACGTACATATAAGTTGAAAACCAAAGTGCCCATCCATACCTTCCGAGAACAAGTCGAATTTTAGAAGAGTCGAAAAATCTTTCAGGTATTTGTTAGGATACCTTCGGTACAAATGCATATAAGGGGATGGGTGGTTCCACGGTGTGAGAGAACGCCCAACATTCTGTGCTATAATGCTCATAATTCCATGTTTCATAGCACTCATCCCATCACTGGGCTCTTGCTTCTCATGGTCGCTAATGGTTCGTGACGTTGACAAAAGATACATTCCGTCCATGTAACGACAATTAATAGATTTCGTCACATGTACGTGAAATACACGGGCTGGTATCCAAAAGACGAAATAAAGCAAGAGTCTGGAATGCAAGGTTGGCAAGGAAATTTTTTCTCTCTCTCTCACACGTTTTCTTCCTGGTGCTACTCAATGGTATCGAACCTTCAGGTATTTCTTATCACACATGTACGTATATACACATTATCTTGTATTCCGCTATAGGGTTATTATTATTATTATATTATTAGGGGATGTGTAAGACAAATAATAATTCCCATTTACCGCCACCACTCGTACCGCTTTGTTGTATTTTAATTCTGCTGTAGACTGCAGAATTTGCCTTATTAATAGTTCTGATGAAAATAGATAATGTGTTAACCCCTCGCACACTGGTAGTGCAACAGAACTGTCTTCAATCACTCTGTTTTTCTCTTGTTTAACTATGAATTTAACCAATTATATCTTAATTGACAGAGCTCACAGAGCTCTGTCAAACAAGGTATATTTGGTTAAATATCAAACTGCATTATGGGAAATATTAGCTATTGAAATCTTGCACATTTTGACATCAGAGTGCAGAAGGTTACGGACTACTGGGTTACTGTCAGTCATAAGACTGTTAAATGTTTCCATGTTTGGGTTTATGAAGGTTGATTTCTTAATGTTCTTTACTCTATAATTACCTGGGCCAGGGCCTTTCAAAATATAGTAGTATTCATTACTCACCCACTGAACCTCTAGTGGAGAGTTTGCAGATTCTCTCGTTTCTTTCTGTTCCGCACCATCTCCCGGTTTCTTTCGGAAGACGGTGGTTGACGGTTCTAAATTTTATAAGAGTGATTGTATTCAGGAAAGCCAGTTTATCAAAATACGATTCCAAACAGAAAGAGAATTTTAACCCTAGGTAGACTTCGGCTTTTGACGATGAATTCATAGAGGATATGGAATGAGTGTTTTCCTCATGTAATATTTATGAAACGAGTCTAAGAATTTTCCGTTTGGGCGAGCCTCTGACGAGTTTCATAAATATTAAATGAGAAAAACACTCATTTCATATACTATTTATCATATGACACACACACGCACAAATTAGCCACTTAGTGTGACTTTTTAACCCATCACCTAACTTGAGTTGCAGAAGGCACTTGGAAAAAACATCCTCGTCTCACTAAAACTTTCATTTTTTGCTTCCAAAACATAGGTTATGACCCCTCATTGGAACGAGCTTTTGGAAGCAAAAAGTGAAAATATAAAAAAAAAAATGAATGGCGTTTTTCTTGTAGGTAAAAGATTAATACAATATATCCCACCCTAAATAGGACAGATAACGTAAATTCTCCCTACTCAAATTATGCAAATGTGACCCAGTTGTATTTTCTTCAGCCAATCAAACTGTCCATATTTGAAATTGACCAATGAAATCTTTCAACCACAATTATGCAAATTATGAAAATATGGCCCAGTTGTATTTTGTTCAGCCAATCAAATTGTCTGTTTTTGAAATTGACCAATTAAATCGACGGAAGGCTTTATTTATCACCGATTAATATGAAAGCAAAATATGACATGTTTTAAAGTGAACAAAACGGACGAGTCATATGATAAAACTATTTATTCCATCGTTGCTGGAATTGATCACAAAGGGTAGTGAAAACGGTGTGTTTCAACCAGGTTGGATTTATAGAGGCCTGGTTAAACCATACGTAGGAAAGCCCACATTTATTTATTTAGATAACGGACGAGAGTTTATCACGTTTTGAGTTTAGTATATTTGCCCAGTATGATATCATTCTACATTTTTGCAGATATATTTAGAGGGAATATTCCAGTTTCACCATAGGCCATATATCGTTGTGTGAGACCCATACGGTTCTATCTCCCATTGGAAGATAGAACCGTATGGTTCTCACACGACGATATGTCGGTGTGTTGTTTCTTAGTTTAAGAATGAATTTTCAGAATTTTAGCTCAATTCTTTCAATTTTATCAATTTCCCCCTTGCCATCTGTATAGAAGTATTGGAGTAATAATTTTATTAAACAAATCGATCTGACATTTTAGCGGGAGGTTGTTTACTTTTATCTTTCTTATTACGCTATACATAGCTTTTAAACCCTGGTCACACAAATGCTGCGTTGCTTTCATAAATGAACCGTTTCTGGGGAAAATAAATCCCAGATATTTATCATCCACTGGGTCAAGTTTGACACGATTTGTGTAAAGGTTATAAGCTCGTGGACGTTTTTTGTTAAAGGCCGTCAACTAAGTTTTGGATACATTTATTGATAATTTCCATTTTTACAGTATTCAATAAAGGCGTTTAAAGCCAACTGCTTATCAAGTTTAGAGTCTGAAAATATAATTGTGTCATCGGCATATAATAAGACAAAGAGTTTTAAAGGTACATTTAACCCGCCTCGTGCAAGAATTCCTCAATATTGTTAAGATATAGAGCAAAGAGGATCGGCGACAAGTTTTCCCCTTGCCTTACCCCGGTAGTCGAGAAAAATGTGTGAGAGAGTTCGTTATTTAGTGATACCATTGATTTTATTCCACTGCACATACGTTTAATGATATTTAAAAACTTTCCATTAATGTCGGTCTTAAGTAATTTATACCAATGTCCTTCACACCAAACAGTCGAATTTTTGCCTAAAATCTTTAAATACACAAAACAACTGTTTCATTGATTTCATTATAAGATCTGGCAAGGATTGGAGGACGAAAATGTTGTCTATCGTAGAATATCCCTTTCTAAACCCTGCTTGATTTTCATTAATTATATTTAAATTATCAGTAAGATTTGTGAGTCTGTTAGTTAAAATTTTAGAGAATCATTTACCGAGACAACTAAGTATGGTTATTGGTCGATAATTTTCTGGGGCTAGAGGATCGCCTTTGTTCTTATGTATTGGTTTTATAATACCCGTAAGCCAATTCTCGGGCAGGCATCCAGTATTAAAAATTAGGTTAAAAAGCTTTCTGTAAATATGTAACATTAAATTAATAGAATGTTTAATATATTCGTTTGTTATATTGTCTATACCAGGCGCTTTGTTATTTTTTAGGGATTTGACGGCTTGTATTTCATCATTTGTTATCTCGGGATTTAAATAGTCATCATAATCAAATGGTGGAATAGTATTAGTTATCCTTGTGTTTTCCATGGTTATGGAAATTTACACCGGTTTGGGAACTCATACACCCTAAGGCGAAGCCGAAGGGTGTATGAGTTCTCAGACCGGTGTAAACGTCCATATACCCTGGAAAACACAAGGATACCAGATTTATTTCCAATAATATTGGTATACTTAATACTTTAAGATACAGTGTGGAAAAAAGTGACAGAAAATTTAATCTTGGTAAGTTTCTTAATTAAACCAGACAAATATGGATGTCATTGGAACTGGCTCAATGAGCCAGTTCCAAAGACATCCATATCTGTAATATTTTATTGAACATAAATATTAAATTTCCTGTATTTTTATTTTTGTTCTAACATAACCGAGCAGAAGGTATGAATTAATAATTAAAAATGGGTACTTTTGTTAGCCATATAGCCTGCTATTGTGTATTCTTGTTTTTACACCTTGGTTAACCACGGTGTAAGAAAAAGCCACTGTGGATTGCTATTTACACCGTACCTCTCAGCCAATCAAAACGTAGTATTTTGTTTCATTTGAAATAAGAATATTTTCACTGATATTATTACTCTCGTAATATTTTATTAACATTTTTGTAAAAATCATATAAATCGGATATTGGTATATTCGGGTTGTTTCTAATGGCTGTGGATTTGTTAAGAATACTCCAATATGATTTTGGACTGGATGAACGTAGCGCACTTCATTTTTTCTCGATTTTTCTTTTATATTCTTTTGCAGATTGCTTAAGTATTTTTTTATATTCTTTACTGATGAACTGTAGAGCTTCTCTACTAGGTGCTGTTTTAGATTTGTTATAAGATTGTTTAGCTTTGTTCAGGTCTTTTCCTGCCACCCCACAGGCTCTGTTAAAACAGGGTTAACTATTTGCATTTGTCCAATTTCTTGTATGTTTTTACCCAAACGATTTTTTGGCGGAAGAGCAAAAGATATCACCGATACTTTTGGCGTTTGATTGAGAATCAGTCATTTCAGAAATACCCTGATTTGAGTTGAAAGTATCTAAGGCAACTTCGAGCTCACGTACGTTCTCTAAATCAATATTTTCTATAAACGTTTCGGCTTCTTCGATTTTCCATCCTTTATTATTTGAGGTGTCGGGCAAGACTTTTTGTTTAGAATCTTTTTGACTGTATGGCGGTCGCGGATCGGGTTTTATGTTAAGATTAAAATGAATTGGGGTATGGACATCCGAATATAAACTGGAAAAGTGCATCACGGCAAATTTCGAAATATATTCCAGGCACCCTATATTTGCTATAACATAGTCTACTACGCTTTTGCTACGACATGTTAGTCAGCCTACCCCTTTATCAGACCCCCCTCTACCGTTTACAATTAAAATTAGAAGTCATGTCACGAACTGTGCGCTTATCGAGGCTTAATTGCGCGTAGGAATTGCGCGCAATTGCCATATTGAATGACATCCAACGCACGGCAGGTTCCCCTGGTTACTCATAGCAGACACAGGCAATGTTTCTGCCAATGGACCTCCGGGTTACCCGGAGGTCCATTGGCTGAAACATTGCTTGTACACAGGCCATATCTACATAATTTGATAGCCTTACTATGGTCATAACGCGTAGAATAACGCGCAGAATAACGCGCAGATCGACGTGCTATTTGTGCGCATTTCATGACAGGACTTCTAGTTTTAACTGTAGAATAATCAAGTTATTGCATTTTCAAAATTCTATTAACTTTCGGCTGTAATTATTAACGGTATGATCCTCAGATGATTTCCGTTCACTCATATTTTTTCCAAACAATTTTGTGGGGAGAGTAATGTCGCTATTATTTTCAACAAGCACTTCGTCGGTTTGGATAAAATCCGCAAGAAACCCTGTCCTGGCATTGAAATCTTCAAGTAGGATCACGTTTTCATTGCTTGCAAAGTTATCGACTAATTCTCTTTCAATTTCATTAAAATTTCCGGGTCAGCGTGTAGACTACCCTCGGGTGGTATATATATATGATTACCATAATGAGATCGACACATGAACCTTTCAATTTTCTGCTGATTTTAAACCACTGAACGTATTTACTCTTTGTTTGAAAGGGCTTAAATGCTGCCAAAGTGTATTTTTAACTTGCAGGGTTATTCCCCCTGATCTGTTTCTCGCGAGGGGTTTTCTGTTCGTCATTACACAAGTGTAACCTGGTATATCAATGATGTCTGGGTCATCGATCTTACTCACCGTAAGACCGATGATGGCGACATCGAAGATATATGAGGTAAATTCTGGACATTTCATTTTAATTTACTTTTGAGGCCGCATACATTCAGCGATAAAAAGCTAAGATTAGAGGCGCTTTTGGGGTAATTTCGCTTTCTTTCAACTATATGCTCATTGGAGGGTTTGGCTAATTGTCGATTATCAAATTGTGTATTTTGATGGACAGAAATAGTCTTAACACCAGCATACTTTCATCTTGGGAAGGTTGTGGCGTGGCGCGTACGCTTAACCCTGGGATTCACTGCGGGTAACGGATTTACATGAGCGTCCACACGTGCATTAGCACGATCAGAGATTTTGACACAGGGGATTTCGGCATTGTATTGTCGGAATTGTGTGTACCAGACCTTGTCATTGGACTTCTGAACTCGTTGTTGTCTATGTACAGTTTATCTCGCACTAGGCGAACATTTTTACCAGCTTTCTTTTCTTTCCGCATTCTTGGATAGAGTTCTTTCCTTCAGAATTCAATTTCTGGTGGATATTGTTCGTTGATATAAAATTTTGTACCCTTTAACTTTGGACCCTCTACTAATCAACGCCCCGGTCTCTGAGACTGACGCACTTTAAAAGCCAAAAGTTTTATGGACTGTGGGCACTATTAGAACAGACAGACAAATTTTCCCTACCAATAGACTGACCACGTCATGAACATCAATCACAAAATCAATTCCTCTGTTATCTAGTTTACCGTTACTATTTGGGATTGTAAAATGGTCGGATGCAACCAACAAGGTGGATACAACACGCTCTCGATGACCGCAGAACAATCACAAACAATCACAAACATCTGTAGTTACAGTTACCGTTATTGTTACACTGCTATTGAAACATTTACTGCGGTCCGTGTTATCGTACGCTCTGTAATCGTGGATCATGAATTATCGCTGCATGAACAACAGCCACTGTGATCACACACGCCTTAGCAAATACCGCTTGGGTACACGAACAAGAAAAACGTTTATATCCAACATTATGCATGCATCCTTGATTTCAAATCAAATCAGATCGAGTTCTCAATTTACCATATTAGGAATTAGGCAAAATTATAAGGATTTTGATTGTTTTGCTATAAAACCACTTTACCAACACAGATTGTTCTCCTTCATCTTTCATGACTTAGTGAATCCACTAATTAAAACTGCTCACCAAAAATATGCAACAATTTCAAACTATAAAGACAGAAAATCTTTGAATAACCTCCTAAACTCTGAACAATTTCTCCAAGCGAGATCCTTCCTCTAAAAAAAACTCTCTCATGTAGGACTTAGTATCACGTGTCGTTGAATTCCAATAAATAAATAAATAAATAAATAAATAATAAAAAATAAATAAATAAATAAATACAAATCCCATGAAATTTGAT
The DNA here is from genome assembly GCA_031216915.1 of Pictodentalium vernedei. Taxonomy (NCBI): domain Eukaryota; kingdom Metazoa; phylum Mollusca; class Scaphopoda; order Dentaliida; family Dentaliidae; genus Pictodentalium; species Pictodentalium vernedei. The sequence continues at coordinate 247,067,079 of CM062297.1, read as the reverse complement.
TAAAAAATCACTAGATAGAATGCCACGAAACCTACTGTTATAGAGTATGAAATGCCCAACTATTTGTGGTTTGAGGCTTGGAAATTATGGTCGAGATTGGGTGAGGGTACGACATTCTCAAAAAACCCTGTCGCCATGTCTCTGAATATGATGTCAAGGATCTGAGGCTAAAATATAAGTGCCACATCTTGAATTCTTTTACTTAATTTTTCCATAAAATGTGTACATGTAACAAAGTATCGGCACAAACACAGACATTGGACGGATCAATTATGGCTTTCTCTTTCGGTACTGAAAAGGATGTTTTAAAATGGTCACCCTCCAAGACTCTCTTTGTTGTTGTGGAGGAGCGAACGTAGGGGAGTGCAAATTTATTCCATATCATAAAAAACAATTATTCAGGCTAAGTGACCATGTCAGAATATCAGCTGTTGTTCCGCGTTTTAGCATGTCAAATTGGTTTTGTTCTTGGTAGACAAAGAGTTTTATTTTGCTATCGATCTACCCAAAGATGGTATAAAATCTCTCACCACAGCTAAATGGAAGATACAAAATCAATGCACACTTCTATCTGAACAGACAATATATCATAGTAACAACGTGTTTGATCCATGATTTATAAATGTCTGAGTTGAACATCACTTTGTACATTAAGTTAAATTGCGCGTTCTTTCTAATGACATGGACTGAACGACTTGTTGGTAAATAGAAACGAGTCCATGTAATTTCCTTGCGCATCACAACAATGGGGATGAATCGCACAGAGCGAAATACAGGATTTTCTAATCACGTCTTTTCATTGTTGAAAGAGCTTACATTGACAATTGCTTCTAGATCTTACAGGAATCGATATCGGATAAGCTAAAATGATTGTACGAAGCAACAAGATCGCGAGTAAGATGTGCATATACAGCTTGATACTTGATATAACCTTTTTATAGTTGCAAACAATCAAAAGTCTAAGATAGGCGATCATAGATTAATTTCAACTTTATTCATTACGTCAGTTATTAACCATGTGCAATGGTGGTCGAGCTCTGCACATAATCTGGGAACCCCGTCTAGTTCAATCCTGCTGCTCAAGTCCGCTCCTTCGAACACCTATGAACATCCATTTCACAATGATATTTTATAGCCAATATCCGTTGACAGTTGTCTGTTGCTATTACTGCGACAAATTAGCGGCTAACCAAAGAGTTGTTCTGTTGAAATTGACGTTCATTAATCATGGAGTGGAGTGGGCATGCAGGTTTAACAATTCTGACTGTGAACAATCAAATCATTTAGAAGTGGTATTGTCCATAGTGTCGGACAGACCCAAACTAATTTACAACCAAAACTGATAACTTAGAAAGAACACCAATAGATTTTTTTCTTCTTTTTTTGGATTCGATTTTCAGCTGATTGGAAATATGTACAAATTGTAGCTTTTTCACGTTCTCACAGACTGTATGCACCTGAGTTCTTGTTCCAAGATGGGATGACAGGTAGACAGCCAATCTAGCTATGTCATCCCCTGCGGTATTTTCGCCTTTATTTCTGAAATATTCATTATGTACCGTATTTGTAGTGTAAATGTATCTTGCATACTGTGAATAGAAAATATCAATATCAATATCCCTTGCAGTGGAAAACTCGCTTCTGGGATAATGAGGTAATACCATCCCTTTAGTGTGACAAGTCGCCATCTGCAATGCTTTAGCATTGCAGATGGCGCCTTGTTGCACTCAAGGGGCACGCGATTCCTGAATCAATATACTGATAATATATATTTATTTTCTATGTTTCCAGTTGTTATACCAAGGTTCTCTGAAAAGAACGCCGTCACAGCACCCATAGGCAATGTACTTCCGGTAAGCAGTGGCGTTGCCGGGCGAAATGAAGTTGGGGGCAAAATATATTTAAAAGTAAAGGCATACCTCTGACAAAATTACGCAAGAAACATCAGGGCGAGTATATAATTTCGTTTCAATGTCAAAAAACGTGGGAAAACAAGCCGCTCCCAATCTCCACTGACTCTGCTGGTACCGGGAGCCCCTCCGACACATTTTTTAAAAATTTTATTTCTAGCCTTCGAATATAGACTGTTTTGCGATACCTCGTGTCCCTTTATTCTATATCCCATCAGACTGCACCCTCTAACTTTCCATTTAAATTATTTTCAAACACCCGATTATGTGCTACTATAAATATCTGTCTGTTTTCAATTTTTTTTTTTTTGCGTATTCGATCAGGTGGGCTCGGAGTTTTTCCTTAATCTTAATCTATTCAATCATCTATGTAGGAGAAAATCGGTGGTCCCGTGACTATTTTTCTGTTTGAAGGTGTTTCTTGGATAATTGGAGGGTGCTGAGTATAATGGAAATGGTTGTACCTCGCAAAACTACCGCGGATTCTGAAAGATGTCAAGACAGCAAAAATACTATTCTTGAATGAGATCCACCTTGTAAGGGGATATAGTGAGGGATGGTGGAGCTGTTCTGTCCGCTTTTTGCAGTATTTTATTCATGAAGTCTCGATCCATTGGTGTAAATGTGCCCTATTCATACCGCGACCTGAAAAAACGAACGAACGAACGAACAAACGAACGAACGAACGAACGAACGATGAATGAATGAATGATTTATTTGCCATATACAGTACATATACAATATAACAGTAGAAAGAAAACAGTTTTTTTTTTAATACATATAATTTACAGTTTATTGTCATCCTATTGTATATGGAATGTTTGGCTGGGAAGAGGCATATCCACCACGGCTGTCTTCCTCCAATTTCCATATGGGTAAGCAACATGCGCCAGCCTGGGAATTGCGACAAGCATCTTTCAAGATGCGTTCTAAAGTACGGAGCCCATCTCCGTCGGTATTCAAGTGCCTTATTTTAGTAATGGACACCATCCGCAAATGTTGGATCTTTATCCCAACAAGTTCTTGGTATAATCTGGGATACCTAATCTGGTATACGATAACAACAGCTCGTAATGAATTTGCCGTGGGCTTCGCGGGATACGAGAGACTCGAGTGATGTAAACATCTATGATTAATTTAAATATGTAAATATTAGGTCTCATAAGGGTCAACTTGTGGGATATGAGATTCAGTTTGTAAAGACAGAGACTAAGGTATCCAGTAACCCTGTTACCAACTTGATTCTAGGCTGCTCATAACGAAGGAACGCCCACTCCAATTATTTTCCCACTTCCAGGGCACTGGCCAGGACGCGTCCTTACGTAGGTTCCAACTGAGTTTTATTTGCAGTGACCCAGAGGCCGGAGGAAAGACAATAAGTGAATATTGACACTGGCCATGACTCTCCATTGAACAGCTCATGTAAACACATTATCATAATTCCGTGAACTTGCATGCTTGTACCCAGTTACGCTGCGATAGCACAAGGCTGCGCCCACCATTTGTGGATATCACATTGCGAGAACACAATCGTTACAGAGGGGATTTGTACAATTTATAGTTTGATTATATGTACCAATCGGCATTGAGATTACTGCTTTCTTAAATAGGTTCCTATTTGTTATAGATCGTATTTCAGCATCTAGCTCGTTCTGCTTTTTAGGGAATCGATTGTTTGGCAGCTGGAAATGTGCTTTTGTCCTTGCTCTACCAATTTTCAGTAAGTCAGGTCTCAATACCCGATAGATTAGTGTTCCTTTCGAAAAATGATTGAAAACATGGAGGAAGATTATTATTGTACCAGTCATGCGTGAATAACAACGTGTGAAGAGTATGAAGATCTTTTACTTTCAATATTTTACATTTTAAAAATAGAGGATCTATGTGACTGTTATATTTTTTATTATTGATTATGCGAACTGCTCTCTTTTGCAATAAAAACAATTTATTAATATGAGTTGAGTGACCCCATATTTGAATTCCAAATAGAAGATGACTGTGTACTGAGGTGTAGTAAAGAGATAATAAGCTTTGGTACGGAAGAATGTTTTTTACTTTATTTATTGAATAGATTGCCCGAGCAACTTTAGAGCACACCATAGATATATGAATTTTATAGTTTAATTTGTCATCAATATATACTCCCAAAAACGGACTGAGCTATTTGCCCCAGAGGACCCATAAACCTTCTCTATTGATATACTGTCAATAGTTAATGGTCTGTGGTTATCAGAGTTAGGATTTTTTTAGTTCAACTCAATAAATGTACTTTTTTTGGCATTTAATAATAAGCGATTAGCTCTGCACCATGTATCAACTTGATTTAGTTCAAGCTTTACCGTATTGTGCAGTGTACTGGCATCTGAGCCTGATTTGTACGCTGAGGTATCGTTGGCGAATGAGATAACGTTAAGCGATGTTGCTTGGGAGAAATCATTTACATAGATCAGAAATAGGAGGGGGCCCGAGGACCGAACCTTGGGGAACTCTACAGTCAACGTACGCCTTTGCTGACTTTTTTCCAGAGTATTCGACAAACTGAACTCTATCGGCCAGATAGCTACGAAACCCGATTATCTATACCTCTAATGCCATAGAGCTCTAATTTTGTTAACAAAATGGTGTGGTTTATGGTGTCAAAAGCTTTTGATAGATCTAAAAACACAGCTAAGGTGCTATTTTTCACGGTGGCATTATTTTCCTCAGACACTGGCTTCAGAAACTGTAATATGGGGTATATCGTTCTACAACCTTTTCTGAAACCATATTGATGATCATATAGAGCATAATTATGGTTGAGAAAATTAATAAGTCTGGCGTACATGACCTTTTCTGGAATTTTGGAGAAGACAGGATGTATACTAATCGGTCTATAATTATTAAGGCTCCCGTTGTCACTCGATTTAAATATAGGCATTACCTTGGAAATTTTCATTCCACTAGGGACAATACCACTTCTAAATGATTTGTTTATAATATGTGATAAAGGAAAAGCAAATTCACCGATTGTTTGCTTTATTAACCATGTTGATAGTCCATCACGGTCCTTGGTTCGTTTAGATTTAAGTCTATTTGTGATACAGATAATTCCACCGGGTGTTGTTGGTTCAATAAAAAAAACTATCAGAAAAATTGCCGGTCAAAAGGCTAGTGTAAGATGTATCAGAAATGGGAATGAGGTCATTAGTGGAAGACCCAATATTAGAAAAGAACTTGTTGAACGCATTAGCTGTTTCACTGGGATCTGAAACGTCAGCATCATGAATGATAAAGGTATCTGGACGTTTACCAATTTTGCTAGGTTTTTTTATTACATCATTTAGGATTTGCCATGTTTTTTTAATACTATTTTTACTTTCGGCCAGGAGGTTTTTATAATACAAGTCTTTACTCTTTCTTTTAGTTGTATTAAACAATTGGCAGTATTGTACGGACGGACGGACGGACGGACGGACGGACGGACGAACGAACGAACGAACGAACGAACGAACGAACGAACGAACGAACGAACGAACGAATGGTTTACTGCAGTGTGCTTATACAGTCAACGATAGCAGTAACGAAAGAAAGTTTAATCAAAAGACATGAACACACTGCAAGTTTGAATTTTAACAAAAGGTGTGCTTATACTACAGGGTGAGGCCTCTCTTCCTTCCATTCTCTAGCAATACACAGGCTTCATGGCAGCAGAGTTACTAACGACTCCATAACCTGTTCGGTTTGGAGTAAACGAAATTTGGTGTTTAAAATTGATATGCGTAACCAGAAAATCTGACAAACAGCAGTTAACGAAGGAGTGGCCGGCTTGTATCAGTCTAATGAGATCGAGCAGAACATTTACGTCGAGTGCACTCAAAATGAATGCATGTGGGAGGCAGTTGGGAGCACAGGGGTAACCAAGGCCTTCTCACCCGAGAACCGCGACAAATCAGCGGCCGGCCAAAGTGTTATTATTATTATTATTATTATTATTATTATTATTATTATTATTATTATTATTATTATTATTATGACATATCATGTTTCTGGAAGGGAAAACCGGCCGTTCGGATTCAAAGGGTTAATTTGATCAATACTATTAGACATGTTCGTATACAAGCCTGAAAATAAGCAGACTGTCATCTGCAAAATAAGGTCCCCAGAGGGTGAATTTGGTGATGCTACCCTGCACAGCAGGGCAGCATCACACAATTTACCCTCTGTGAACCTCAGTCTGAATCAAGGTCTCAAGCCAAAACAGAAAGATTACCTAGAGGATAAATTGGCCCACTGTATGGGATAGCATCTGCAAATTCACATCTGGGAACCCTATTTTGCAAATGACAGCTTATATTCAGACTTGTTCGTATACTATAAAATTATGAACAAAGACACATCACAGATATAGTTTTATGTTTCAGCTGCGTAATTCCACTAGTTGAGTTAATAGTATAATGATTTCGATGTGAATTAAATACTTATTGACTGGAATATCTATAACAGGACCGCGATAAAATATCTGTATATCTTATGAGTAAAGGAACGTCACATTAAACCAACAGTAGTGTGCGCGTAAACTCCACGAAATGTGGGTAAATAAACAGCCCATAACAGCGTACATGTAGGATTGCTCACAGAATTGGACTGGTAGCCTAAAAATTCGAATTTACGAGAAAACATCGCAAGAAACAGAAACAAACTTTTAGTTTATGGATTAACATGTTGATAGGCCTACAGTTCGATTGGCGAGGAGTGTCGCTGAAAACGATTCCCTCAGATGTTTGCACCCTGGCAGTTCCGATAACTTCAAATACACATAACAGCTTTGTTTGATTCTGAATTTCTTTTTTCTAATTTTGGAAAAGACGTTAATCCTAGTTAAGTTCCAGTTAAGTGAATGGGGCAGAACTGAGTAATGACTTTCATAAGTAATTATGTTCAGTAACTTTGTTCGAAATGTGTGCGAATCGGGGATTCACGGTCTGCTCGAATGATTGTGTTTGGAATGTACATTAATTGGTGATATTTCTCAAGGAGTCTGTCCAAAATGACGTGTTGGTTCCGTTTTACGTAAGATTGTTTCAGCGTGTCAAGGTGATAGCTAAAAGTGGCGATATTCTTGTTTAAAAGTGCAAATATTTTCGATAATACTTCTGCCTGGGTTAAACGTAAAACTTAAAGATAGGTATATGATAGACCCTGAAAACAGATTTGCCAAACTAACAATAATTCAAACTCTGCTAATTAGGCATGAAATTTAATGTCCATTGTGGCGCACGTGTTGAACGCACATGGGCTATCTGATGACAGATCATTACTAAGAGAGACAATATTCTCCCCGGCTATCATTATCTAGGTAATAAAATCCAGTTAAAATCTAATTGTTGTTAGGAGTGCATCACATATGATCTGGACACACACCCATATTACGCATCTATCCTGTCTCCGAAATGTCGAAAGGGTTCACTTCAGACGAAATTCACATTTATATCTCTGTCCATATCGAATTACAAAGCACTCGTTAAATCAGAATTAATATGTTTAAACTTTGCGTTCCGACTGTATAAAGAGTGAAGCAGAATTCTGAGAGGCAGTTGGCCTGAGGGCACTCAGAGAAGGTCCGAGTTTAGCCTTGGCCGTCGAAGGTCATAGGCATCGAGATTGAAAGTCTGCGTATTGTCGTAACCCTGTGAGGGCTGTAAGGAACCGATAGTAGTTTGTTAACGGTTGCGAACCGTAGTAGCATAGTAACCAAAGAAGTAAAAGCTGTGACGTTGAGGTCTAGAAACCGTATTAAGAGCTTGAGTAAGCGCTTGAATAGCTCGCGAGATAAGATAGTTTTAGGCGGTGCGAGAATTGGTGATGTTGAGAACACTTTGCAGAATATTATTATGTAAGCTTTGTAAAGTATATATCTGAAGGCGAAGAATAACTTAACCCCGTGAGAGCCAGACAAGGCGCAAAGTGAACGTGAACTGTGGTAGACGCCGATTGAATTCTGATTAAACTGTGAGAACGCTGATAGAGTCACACAAGCAGAACATTATATGTGTTTAGCCCGACTGACGGTGCAGTTAACCCTGCGAGGAGGAAGCAACGAGAAGTGAATAGACACTTTGTATTTATCACACACCATGAGAAAATGAAGATGAAGTGATGGTGACCCAGCTGATACAACTAGCTAGCTGTGGGAGACGTCGAGGGCCCTACATAATAAACTTTTATCCGCGTAATTAGTGTATTCTTATGGATAATTGTGTAAGTAATTTGTTTCATGTTATATTTCTTTGTACATGTAAATAAATAATCTTTCAGTGAATTATCGTTGATCACCCTTTGGCGTTGTAAGCCACAGGCACCTTCAGGAATCCTAAGAGTCCTAAGCGGATAGGGCACTGATAAGGTGGCAAGGGTTACGTTCGAACTGGGGTTCAGACGACAGTCACTGGCTGTCGACTGAGCACTGATAAGAACATAATTTTTTCTTCATCACATAACCCCCGTAATCCTGCGACACAGCGATATCAGGTAACGTCGTCTCAATGTTGTTAGAGACCCAATTCGTCATCTACACGAAATAAGGAAACTGAATACTTTCATATCTAAGAAGCGTTTGTTATCTTTGGCATTTATGTCTGTAGTTACTCTTTGCATATAAAATAAATACAATAGCGTGATTATAAAAGCGGACACGTCATTTCGATGGATTGTGATGAGGTCGCGATGTGGTTTAAATTCTCCCTCCGCTTTCCTGCATAAAACTTTGTAGAGCATCACCTGTCGAAAAAGAAATGTGAGTGCATTGAATCGCAGATGCTGTTGTCGATTAACCCTTTAATAATACATTAGGCATTGTAGTTAATCCCTCAGGCATGACAACCAGACAATCCGGTCTCCTATATGTAGGAAAAACCCGAACCAAATCAATAGATAACCTCCCGTTATATACATATCCGAGGATTTGGAATTCATTAGCCAGCTCCATTCGTGATGTTAGTAATCGAAAGCTCTTTAAAAAAACACGGACGTCAAACTTCCTGTCTTCATATTCTGCTGATGTTCATTGCAATAATCCCTATTGTCCCGACTGTACTTCGTAATACTTTTAATCAATTCTACATCCCGGTGTGACAGGAATGATAGTCCGTAGGAACGTTAGTCCCTCTGGACTATTATTCCGCGGAATTATAGTCCTAGGTCTAACATTTCTAGGAATAGTAGTCCGGCGGACTACTATTCCTAGAAATGTTAGACCTAGGACTATAATTCCGCGGAATAATAGTCCAGAGGGACTAATTTTCCAACGGACTATCATTCCTGTCACACCGGCTCCAACTGTATACATTACTTCAATTAATAACCATGTGGAATGGTGGTCGCGCTCTGCACATAAAATGGGAACCCCGTCTAGTTCAATCTTGCTGCTCAAGTCCGCTCCTTCGAACACTTATCAACAACCATTTAACAATGACATTTTATAGTCAATATACATTGACAGTTGTCTTATTGCTATTACTGCGACAAATCAGAGGCTAACCAAATAGTTATTATGTTGAACTTGACGTCCATTAATGACGGGGTGGATTGGACATGCAGGTTTCACAATTCTAACTGTGAACCATCAAGCACCACGCGTGGGACAGTAGTGTCGGACAGACTAATTTATAACCTAAACTGAGAATTTAGAAAGAGTTCTCTTTCTCCTTTGATTGGTACTAATTGATTCTTTTCTTCTCTTTTGTGTTCGATTTTCAGGTGATTAGAAATATGTACAAATTGTAGCCTTTTCACGTTCTCACAGACTGTATGCATTTGAGATTGAGTTCTTGTTCCAAGAGGGGATGTCAGGTTGACAGCCAATCTGGCTATGTCATTCCCTGCAGTATGTTATCCTTTATTTCTGAAATATTCATTATGTACCGTATTTGTCGTTTACTGCACTGTACTGTAAATATATCTTGCATACTGTGAACAAAAAATATTAAACGTCAAATACCCTTTTAAACGTAGTGCAACTCGTTAAGAAGGATTAGTAAGAATTTATTCCTACAGCCCCGTAGGGGCTACAGGAAGAAATTCTTACTGATCCTTCTTAACGAGAAGGGGCTGTGGGATTAAATTATTACTGAACCTTCCAAGAATAACAAAATATTCTCGTCTACTTCCTCGTAGACAGTAGTACATGGTACAATACCGGAGCGCGGTGGCACAGTGCTTATGGTATTGGACTTCAGGCCGAAATGTTCGATCCCCTCCAAGTGGTAACTGCGTTGTGTCCTTGGGCAAGGGACTTAAACCCGATTGCCCACGTGGGGGCACGGTGGCGCTGTTTATGAAGGCGTATTGCACGTCGATGGTGCCCTTGTCTTCAACCAATGCTATCCCTGCTTGTGTAGAGTTAGTACTTTGTGGAGTCTGACACTTGCTCGCCGCTGCGCGGTGGCTCTCTTCAGGTACTCCGGCTTCCTCCACCCGTAAAACTGTCCGAAACGAGGTGACCCTGGCTGTCGAAAGTGTCGTTAAGCCCCGATAAATAAATAAATGATAGGACAATACTACCCAGGACGTCCGATAGTTAAAAACCCGACTGCGATCTGATCGAGAAAGATCCCGCCTTTTTACTACAATTTTGTAAATACCCGAAATCTTTTTGTTCTTATAGTGGAATGATGTTGAATCAACATATGGAAAATTGAATTATCCCCACCTTCCGGTTGTTAGTATGATGTAATGAAGAAAGAAGTACAACATCGGCAAATACTTTGTAACTGCATAATATATTTTGCGCGGCTTGGAGTTGCCTATGCCAAAATAGTGGCCCTTGTGGAAAAATTGTTCACACGTCCCCGGCGTGAGGCCTGTTTCTTCCTCGAAAGCTATTATTTATCATAGTCAACAACATGCCATGCAACAATTACTATATTTTATCTTACAATCAACATGTATTTTGTCTGTATTAACTCCGCAACTGTCGTGTATCCGACCCCCTGATACAGATGTTTGTATCAGGGGATCGTATACAAGCACGTTCCTTTCGCGTGAGTTCCATTTTTTTTCTTTTTGTTCATCCGTACGAATTTATTTATTATTTATTTATTGGGGTTTAAGGTCACATATTTCTGCACAATGGCTAATCATTACCATAACAGTTTTACGGGTGAAGGAAGCCGGAGTACCCGGAGAGAACCACCGAGCAACGGCGAGCAACTGTCAGCTCCCCAACATACTAACTCCACACAAGCAGGGTTAGCATTGGTGGAAGACAAGTGCACCATCAACGTGCAGTACGCCTTAGTACACGACGTCACCGTGTCCCCACATGGGCAATGGGGGTGAAGTGTCTTGCCCAAGGACACAACGCGATTGCCGCAGGTGGGATTCGAACCGAGGACCTCTCGGCTTGCAGCCTGCACCTCTACCTGCTGAGCCACCGCGCCCCCGTCCGTACGAATAAATTGTTCGTTATATATTCGTCTACATTCTTGACTTATCCCCCAATATATTGTAAGATAAAATGATTATTACCATTATGTGGATGTACAAAATATGCATCCGAGTCTCGATCCGGGTTCTAAGGGTAGATCACGACTCGTCTTCGACTCGTCGTGATCTGCCCTTAGAACCCGGAGCTCGACTCGGATACATATTTTGTACATCCACATAATGGTAATAATCTCTATATATCGAACAAACGGAGGAAAAGCTTACTCCTCATCAGTACTCTAATCCTATGTACATGTACATTGCATATTGATAAGGACCTTTCCCAAGACAGGCATTTTCATTCTTGATGTTAATCGTCTAAAAGGGTTCGTTGTGTTCCGTCAGTCAAACATCATAGCATATTCTACGGCTATTTGTAGAAAGTGTATGGTTTTTATAACCCTCGATAGGCAAAACATTCAGAAATAGTATTGTACTTCTCAGTCAATCAGAGGAATGGAAAGTCAAGAGAGAAAAAATGTGTTCTAACATAACGTTACCATTATCAAAGCGATGTGACATTGTACCATAGGAATTTTGTTTCGTATTTTACAGTGCAGTCAACATTGTGACAACGTGATGTCACGCAACAATCACACCTAATTAACATCGCACGTTTATGTTGTATCTTTGTTGGAGTGAGTGTGAGGATTGGGGGGAACTGTACAACCAAATCATGGAGATCATTACGTAACGTGTCGCTACGCAAGCAACTAGACTACCGTGGCAAATTCTTTGTGGAGACGACGAATAATAAGCTTTCAGCTTACAGTCGAATTCACTACCTTGTTCGCATTCTACTTTTGTTTGGTTGTACATTTGGAAATAAATATTGTTTAAACTAAATTCTTGATTTCAGACGCGGTCACTGGCATGTCTTCTCATCATGTAGGTCATTTACATTGATACGAATCTGCGTATTTAATGACTAGTAATTTTTTATCCACCGTAAGCAAACATTATTCACTGCGTTTGAGAATGATTAAACCTTTGATTTATTTGAAGTTACGTGCATGATCAAAGCGGTATAAAGGGAAACGAAATGTTTGTATGGCTTCTCACTCACGTATCTTAGTATGATTCGTTCTTTGTAAACTCGAAATAAGAGTGATATACAAGCAGTGATGTAGACAACTTCTTCTAGAGCGGTGGACTTGAAGGGCCGAGACCATAAAAAAGTTCCAATAAAAATTAGCAATGCAAAGCACCGCCGCGTGCTTGTGTTCAACCGATGATCGGAACCGGCCACCACAATCGGCCGATTGTAGGCAATCGGATGACAACGGCAACGGCTCCTGGAACATCGGTTCAACCGATTGTTGCCAAGCATTTTGCAATGATTCATTAATCGCATTTTATTATCTTGTTCAACTGCTAATGTAAAATGATGCCAATGATACCATTCAATAAAGTTGAGAAAGAACAACAGTGTGTATGTATGCTTAATCTCTCCAGACGTCCCTTTTACGGGATACACAAGTTAAATGACAAGTGAAGCTCACAACTGAACGTACTTGCGGCAATCGCCAGTTCCTACCAGGAAAGTGAAGGTTGTACTCCATTGACTCAGGTCGCAGTAAAATTACCAGTCGCGCGCACTTGGGCGGTAAACGTGGCTCTGCGAGAGCCACGTTTACAGCCCAAGTGTGCGCGACTGGTAATTTTACTACGACTCCAGTCAACAAAGAAAACTGTTTAGTTTAATGTAGTTCTTTCGCGCCTCGACTTGTCTAGTAATGCGTGGTATCACAATCGGGGTCGGCATCAGAATCGGCCGATTGTGAGCTCAAATAACCGGTAATCGGTCTGCGACCATTTTTGGTAATCGGTTGAACACTACCGTGTGCTCCATTGGGGCACGTGGCGGTGCAATGCATCGCCAAATGCAGTCGTACCTTTTATGGTCTCGATCTTCGTACGACAGAATGTTACTGCCCTCACAACTTAGAATTTTCCGAAATAAGGTATGCCTAAAGACCTCCGCTTCCTCGGTACTAACGGACAGCTGGTATTTATTTTCACCGTGAACTAACCATCATGTAAGTGGGTTACATTTTTTATTGTAAAGTTGTAAAATGTGTTTCGTTCCGTTACATCCAATAAACAGTGGAGAGGACAAAAGGTATGTTGCCCACCCCACTCCTTTCTTAAAAATAACTTGAGAGAACAAGTCACATCGTACCCTCCTCTACGTGATGCCCATGCTTGTGTCGCCCTTCAGTGCAGTGGCGGTAAATGGGGATTGGTATCGCTTAGGGGCGCAACATCTGTCAAAATATGTTAATGAAGCCATTAAATCCGGATGTATATATGCAATCACCCGCCAAAAAATATTTAGCTATTCATGGGGATAGGCGACATCTAAAGTTGATCCTGGGCGGTAATCTATGCTTGTCCCCACTGCTGTCGTGTTTGTTTGGCATGAAGCAAAGAAGACGTGTGTTGATATTCTTGAGTGTAAATAATATCTCGGAAGTCTTATAAGGAAGAATAAAGAGCCATAAACGTCCACGTGTTATTTTCGAAAAAATGTGTTGTTTTGGGTGCTTTCCAACCGAAGCACAGTGGGGCCTCGTTGACAATCAATTTTTGGGGGGGTTTCAGTATCTCCTACTTAGGACTTCATATCTCTTACGGAGGACTTAGTATCTAGTTAGGACTTGCTATATGTTACGTAGGAGATAATATCTCCCACGTATGACTTTTTTATCTCCGACGTTGAACTTAGTACATCCTGCGTGGGAGATAATATCTCCTATCACAAAATTTAACACTGCATATCCCACCCCACCATACTTAAAGGTAATCAAAAAGAAACAATAGAGGTAATATGTTTTCATTTTTATAGAATGGATGGAACGAGAAGACAATTTAATACAATATATGGCAAGGGATTTAACTCTTGAACAACAGGTTACTTCAGGTTGAACTACCTTTCATGTTATGGATGTATATTAGGTTTGTCAAAATTCATTAAGCGCTGCACAACCATGTTGTGTCCTTGGGCAAGACACTTCACCCCCATTGCCCACGTGGGGGCACGGTGAAGTTGTGTACTAAGGCGTACTGCACGTCGATGGTGCACCTGTCTTCAAGCAATGCTAATCCTACTTGTGTGGAGTCAGTCTGTTGGGGAGCTGACAGTTGCTCGCCGTTGTTCGGTGGTTCTCTCCGGGTACTCCGGCTTCCTCCGCCATAACACTGTCGGGGTCATGATCAGCCATTGTGCAGAAATATGTGACCTTAAACCACCAATAAATAAATACATAAATTAAGCGCTACAGGTGATGATGAGATGACCAAGTTTCAAACGAAGTATAAAGTCATCCCCTGAGTTCCAGTATTCTGTGTACCAGTAGGCACATTGAACACATTGGAACTCGGGGTATGAAGTGTCAAAAGTGGTAACAACTTGTCCGGCCGCGACCTTGTTACTTCATGCACCATTCCCCCATTCTGTTGATGTATATCGATTTTTGTCAAACTCGAATGAGAAATGTACAAGGAGATGTGATGATATGTGTTGGACTAACTTTCAATGGCCATAAGTCTGAAACAAATTGTTGTTTCTCGACCTGCCTTTCCCATGCATATCGCCACCTTAGTGTTAATGCGTACCGGGTTCGGTCACTTTCCGCCAAGGACTGTAGGATATGGTTCTAAACAGACACATCTACGGGTGGACTGACAGAGAGACAGACAGACAGACAGACATGCAGGCGACTAGGTCGACATACAGAATGGTGACTCTTATATATTCCCCAATTCTTCCACTTTTTGTCAGCGTTATAAAATGCAACGACAATAATAGCGTATCGTGTTCACGGGGATATTCAAATATGGATAGTCAGCGGCCAAATTATGATTCACATTTCCGTAACAATTCAGAACCTACACGTCACAAAAATGAGGTCATCGCTTGTGTAGTGCATAAACCTGGTGTGGGGTGAGGCTAGCACATAATAGGCATAAACGCTTAGAGGCCACTTAGCTTTCCACAAATACATTCAGACGCATATTGTACTGCCAGTTATATTTAGGAAGATACACTATGTATAACTATAAGGATACTCATTCTGCAAAATTGGAAAATACAGATTATCATGATAATGTGCAAGTCCTGTGATTTGTATCAGATTCCAGGTTGTGTCTGGAGAGGGATCTCAACGATCCGGCCATGCCGGCGACTTGTGATCCCATTTTTGGACACCACCGAGAATCTGATACAAATCACAGGACATGCACATTATGATGATAATTCATTTATCTAACAATTCTGTCACATAAACAGATTAAATCTTAACCCTTTACCCAACGTAACGGCCAAAACCGGCCAATGCTATTCTAAATCTAAAAAAATTGCCAATTAATTTCCATTGTTTTTTCATTTTTGTCTCAAAAACATAGGTTATGACCCATCGTTGGAACGAGCTCGTCGAGCTCGTTCCAATGAGTGGTCATAACCTATGTTTTTGAGACAAAAAATGAAAAAAAAACATTAGTTATTCAAGAATTTGTTTTGCATGTGTCGTCTGCTTTTCATGTTAGGTAAAGGGTTAAATTATTCTAAAACATTTTTGGGACATAATGTTCGGTCGATCACTGAAACGCACATAGTATGTATCCATGCGCCTGTTATGATAGCCCTTAGCGCTACCGGAAGCGAGTCGTCTATATGATACCGAATCAGAATGAGCCGTCTACATGATACGGAATGGGAACACATTATGTGATACGTACCGTTTCTCGTGGTTTTCAGGACAAACTCCATATGATTGTTAGATAAATATCAAGGATCAGTGTCAGCGTAGTGAAGCGACCTTGATGTAGCAATATTCTAAAGTAAATAAAATACAGAAGTGTCACCGTGGCCTGGTCACTTTCCACGGGTGGGCAATATTTCCACGGATTTAATTATACTGGATTCCAAACACAAATTATAGGAATAATCATCATACATTTATTTAATGAAGCACCGGGTACAACCCAGTGTTTCATTAATTAAAATTTTGCTTATGATTTTTTTTTGTTACCCGGTAAACGCATGCGTGGACATCATTGCTCACGCGTGGATTTCGACCAGTCCACTGCGACTGTACTGTATACAGTGGAACGTCCGAGATTGCTGGCTGCAGACAGTTATGTATAGACTTTTATGCATGTTACTTACTCTGCTTTTCTCGGGCCACTTATTCCAACGGGCCCTGAACAACCTCTTTTTAAAGGAGTACTTGCCTGTTCAATAGTATATTCTGTGTTTTATTTTGTGTTTCTTATTCCAAAGCGGAACCTGATTGGGAGCACGAGAAGGCGTTGTCGAGCTGTAATTAACAGTAATGGATCTCATACTCGATAGTGAAGCCATACCAGTTCGCCCCGTCAACTTTTTGGCATATTGAAAAATTTCCTCTTTTACCAAAACTATCCATTTTCCATGGTTATCGTATTCAAAAGCTAAAAAAATAATGTCAAACACAAATAAAATCTTAATTTCTGTACTTAAATAGTTAAAGATATAATTAAATAAAAAGTATATACACTTTTCATAACAATATTTCAACTAAAACGTAAAACAGATAGTTGGATGTACTTGATGCTTAGAAAACTTTGAGTAGTGTACATGTATATACATTGTTGCTTTTGAATAATCGGACGTCACCATCCTTGCTTATCGAGCTGATTTTTGGTTGTTATGGGAAGCAGGGAGTAACGTAGACTCGACCACGCATTCTAGTGGTTTATCTAACAATCATATAAATTTTGGCTTGGAAACCATGAGAAACGGTACATAATGTGTTCCGATTCCGTATCATATAGCCGACTCATTCTGGTTCCGTATCATTTTGACGACTCGTTTCCGGGAACGCGACGGACTATCATAACAGACGCATGGATACATTCTGTGTGAGTTTCAGTGATCGACTCAGCTGATCGCTAACAAAACAAAGCAAAACAGTTGGCGACAGAACTATTAATAACCAATGCCCCCCCCCCCCCCCCCCCCTCCTTAATAAATAGAAACTGCACAATTCAATATTACACGCTTGTAAATTCAAGCGTATCACCATAGGGAGTGACATGGAGAGTGAATAATTTTTCAACGCAACTTTGAAAATTTACTCATTGTTTATTAAAGTGCACAACAATATTGTTCCATAAAATAAGGATTTTTTAAACACTTTTTTTCGTCCAACGTTATGTCCCAAAACTGTGATTTGCATCACATCGTCGGTGGTGTCCTGAATGGCTCGTTGTGATCCCATTCTGGGAACCACCTTGAATCTGATACAAATCACATGATATGCACATTATCATTATAGTCTGTATTTATAAGATCAACAACCGATAGGAGATCATGAAGTGTCTATGGTGTGGGTCAAAGTTTTTGTTTCAGCTTATGATTATTTCTGAGTGTTGATTGTGAATTTGCCCCATCAGAATATTTAGCTTTACGAGAGGTCAGCGAATGTATCATTCAAAATACACTCAAAAACAAACACACAAACCTCCAGGAAATACAGGCAGAAAGCAGGAAAAGCGTTACCTTTTCAGTTCATAAAACGTGATGAAATGAAATGTCACCCTGGTAAAACAAGTGGAAAGGACTTCAATACTGGAATAGACTGCAACGAGGTTACTTCATGCACATATGCCTTTCATTCTATTAACCCTTTACCCAACGTAACGGCCAAAACCGGCCAGCGCTATTCTCAAAAATCGCCAATTAATTTTCATTATTTTTTTCATTTTTTGTCTCAAAAACATAGGTTATGACCCCTCGTTGGAACGAGCTCGTCGAGCTCGTTCCAACGAGGGGTCATAACCTATGTTTTTGAGACAAAAAATGAACAAAAATAGTTATTCAAGAATTATTTTTGCAAGTGTCGTCTGCTTTTCAGGTTAGGTAAAAGGTTAATGCACATTAGATTTGTCAAAATCCACTAAGCACTATAGAATGAGATGCGATGACAAAGTTTTAGACTAAATGTAAATTATAATGGGGAAGCACTTCAACGCAGTGACTCATTGGTTATAGCATTGGATCGATCCTGACCCTCATCATCTGTCTGATGTCCTTAATGCACTTAATCCCAGTTGACCAAGTGAGAGTACAGTGACACGGTATACTAAAGGGTATTGCACGTCACTGATACACACACATTAACCAATACTAACCCAGTTTGTGCCGGGCTACAAAGATTCGCAGGTTTGTGTATTTGTGTATAAAGTCCCTTCCAGCATCTTTGGCTGTCTCATGACCGCAACACATGTATGAAGTCAAGTTTAACCATTTATATCAATGCTGAACACTTTATAGGACGTCTACCTCCGGTGTTAGCCCTGAGTCCTATTTTGTCGAGAAAACGTACCTTTTGTGACGGAGTAAATAAGCACTGTTCCACCTCCAGGGCTTCCTACGGGGAGCTCCGACAGTTATACGCTGCTGCTGGATGGTTCTCTCTGCGTAATCCGGCTTCCTCCGTCCGTATAAAGCTGTTCAACATAATATAATTTTGACTATTTTAAAAGTGTTGTTAAATTCCAATAAAAACAATAAATGAACACAGTCCTCTAACCACTGTTTCGTCGGGCACATCTCTCCATCATGGTGTCAATATTGAAATCTTCATTGGTCAACCCTAAATATTCACTGAGAAATTATCCACTGCACTGCATGAATTCTGGTCGAATCACGACCGTGGGTCGGAAAGTGGCCTTTCAGCTTCAAAAGGTTAAGAACTTAGGAGGAAATGCCGTGAAAAGCAGGCCTTTAAATTCTTCCCAACTAACGACGGTAAACTCTGTTCCCAAAGAAGATAATTGCGTCCAAATATGCGTAATTTGAAATTTGTTCAAAATTTTGCAGTGTCTCGGCAATATATAGTTTCGCCAGGTTTCCCTGATGCTTGCAATATAGCTTAGAGCTTACCTTCGAATCAAACAATGCAACAGGTATTTTTTTAAAAAAAAAAAAAACCCACAGAGTTCGCCATAGAAAAGCAATCGGCGTCTACAGTGTCGTATACGACACTGTCGACGGTGATTGCTTTTCTGTGGCGAATTCCATATGATCATGCACTTAAAGCTTGAGATCTATTATTTTCATGTTTGTGGCATTTCTCAGTAAACGCCATGCGTAATTTACATTCAAATAGACCTTTGGCTCGACACTGGGAAACAAAGAAGCCTTCTTGGGTTAGTCGAGTAAACTTACGTCAGCGGGTGGTGGTGGGGGAGGGGACACTGATAATGGTGAAGGCCTATAACAAGGGGTTGTAAACTAGCATTTTAAGACGGGGGACCTAAAACCCAAAACAGACGCCAAAAAGGAGAAAATACCGCTGCTGTTTCTCCAACCATGCAGGCCACATCCATATTCGCCCTTGTGCCCAACTTAGACTGATCTAAAGGTCTGGTGAAAAGGGTTTTATACAGAGGGACGGAGGAATTACACTGACAGACAAGCAGATCAATAAACTGACAAACAGAATTGTGATTCCTGTGTCACACGGGGCCATGCAGCAAATAAGGAAAAACTGACGGGAAGGGAAGTACTGTTCACGTGCATGTATTTTTAATTCCCAACAAAAACACGCCAATAGTCAATTGTATTTCCTTAGGCCCAAAACATCAACAAACCATTTAGGTGGAATATTCATTTATTCAGTTTATTAAAGCAACATATGTTCCTTAGTTTCGGAGATTGCATCATTTCAGCGTGCAACTTTTCAAGGCGGGTAAATTTTAGTCAAGTATTTCGCACAGTTGTACCTGCATGCAGTTACATATTATCTTTATCCATGCCACCTTCTCTGCTTTCAACGGACTTCTTTGACCTCGAGGAGGAGCACTGCCCTCAATAACTCCCCTTATGTAGACTTCCCTGCCTCTTCCATAGCATAGCTTGCTCAGTTTATTCCCGTATGTTTCTTACCACGAATCGCCAAGATATGGGTCGCGAAACAAGTCTCGCATGTTACCATGATAACACATTGGATGAGGAGTGCCGTCAAGTATGAACGGAAACATGTTTACGACCTTGTTGTTTTTGTCGTCTCGATTTTTACCAAATTTTCTACTTTTGTATCGTATTTTGTACCTAACATGCGCTGCGACCGGACGTAACTTCCGAGGTATTTCGTTGAGATTACTCAATGTGACCCAAATCATATGATGTACTTCTGATGCTAAGCTGCACGTAGGAGATACAAAGTTATCCGTAGGATATACTAACAGGGCCAGGGAGAGGGTAGGGGCCCGGTGTAGGTACCCCGGGGTCCGGGGCTCGAAACTTTGGTGGCCCGAGTTTGTGGTCCAGGAGTCCAGGATTCTTGGGTTAGGCCTGCCCCCAGTTCAAACTGAGGTGATTCTATGCCCTACGTAGGAGATAGCATATCGCACGTAGAAGAAACATAAAGGGATAGACAGAATAGAATATGGAACAGACAGGAACACTGGCAAAAGAGGTTAACTGGTAGAGAGCTGGAAGCCCATATTTGGGCTTTACTCTGAAGTGTAGGTACCATAACTTAAAGGCTACATATTTAGTGAATATACTTCATGTTATCTTTTAAGTGAAATTATTTTATCTGTGTGGATTTTGCTTGTTACAATTTATGGGAGAGTGCCCGTAGGCACTCTCCCATAAATTGTAACAAGGCAAAAGACACGTGACGAAATTTTGGTGATCTAAAATAATTAGCACTCTACCAATTAATGAAGGACACAACGCTCCGGTTTATAAGGGGGCAGTGAAAAGCAGAGAGAATAACATGTATTAAATTCTATATATAACTGCAGGTAAAAAGCAATTTCGAACGCTCCATCGTATATTTCATTCGATTTATAATATTGCTACATCCAGCTCACTTTCATCACGTCGACATTGATGCTTGATCTTTTTTCTATTTTGCAGAAAGATTATTCTTGTAGTGGTACATAGTGTATCTTCCTAAACATAACTGGCAGTCGAGTATGCGTCTGATGGAGTTTGTAGAAAGGTAAGCGATCGCTCACATCAAGTGTATATGCCTATCATGTGCCAGCCTCATCCCATACCAGAGTTGTTCATGCCCCAAACAATCACGACATTTTGTGTGCCGTATGGGTTGTGTATAGTTATGGAATTGCAAATCATATTTTTGCCGATTTCAATCCCAATTTTGAAGAGAATTGCATGTAAAATCATGAGAGGTCACTCCTATTCTCTTCAGCTTGCATTGGCTCCCTGTTAAACAAAGAACTGATTTTCAAGTGCTTTTGTTGATTTATAAATGACTGAACGGGTTGGCCCCAACGTATCTGTCAGACCTGCTCGAATACAAACAACCCTCTATAGCACTTCGGCCATCCGTCACGCTAAGCTTGAAACAGCCTAGTGGCAAGCTGCGTACTGCTGGTGATAGTGCATTCTCCATATGCGGTCCCAATCTATGGAATCAACTTCTTCAAGATATTAAGAAGGCTAATTCAGTTTTTCGAATCGAAGATTAAAACGTTTTTATTCCGCCAGGCTTTTGTGGATAATTTTTAATTCTCTGTGCGTCTCTCATAGATTGTTTTCTTTTAGTTTGTTTTATGTGTATGTCAGCATTATGTACAGCCAAAGACCATTTTAATGAGTTTTAGGCTAAATGAATTATATGTTTTTTATTATTTTACGCTATTGATGTTGAAAATCGGATGGGTGAGGGAATATATAAGAAACAGGTCTCGCGGTACACTAATTTGTACCATACCTTTAGTCCTTTAAACAATACTATCACATTTCCTTCTTCATTTCTCAGTGGATTATGACAAAAATAGATAAACATCAATGGAATTAGGGAAAGGTATGCATGAAGTAACCAGATTGTGAACCGACAAGTTATTTTCCAGTTTTAACTCTTTACACTTCGTCTAAAACTTTGTCATCTCATCCACCCCCCCCCCCCCCCCTCTTTCTTTAGCGCTTAATGGATTTTGACAAACCTAATATACATTAACAATATAAAAGATAGATGGACATGACGAAACATGTTTGATCAAGAATGAAAGTCCTTGACATACAGTACAGTCGCCGTGGACTGGTCGGAATTCATGCGTGAGCTCTGAAGTCCACGGATGCGTTTACCACGTGATAAAAATTATCATCAGCATTTTTTTTAATGAAGCGCCGGGTTGGAATCGGTTCATCATTAATTTTTTTGATGATTATTCCTATAATTAATGTTTGGAATCCAATATTGCTGCGTCCATGGAAATGTTGCAAACCCGTGGAAAGTGACCAGTCCACAGTGGTCGCCCTGTACATTGTACTAAACTGTGAAACAGGTACAGACGCGTATTTTAAGCTCTTTTGAGTAATTCATCTGGCTAAAACACACTAAAAGACACAAGGGGGGGGGGGGGGTCATGTCTATAGCACTGCGTGTCTCTTATTGCACCAAGAATCGTTTCAACAAATAAAGATGATGCCACCAGGCATTTAAAGTGTACAGTGGAAATAAGTCAAATGGACAACACGTGTTGTCACTGAGCACTTATAGTAGAGGCGTAGTAGGGTTCGACCCGGAAAAAATTTGATACAAGCTGATTTTGGTGTCATTCGACGCAGAATTTATTTCGGAACAACATATCCAAAATCCGCAAAAATCCGCCTTGGGGAAAATTTTTCATGTCAGATTTCCCGTCAGGGGGTTGTTCGTGAAGGGGGAAAATTGTGTTTCCGGGGTTTCGGCCGTTTATATGTCACAGATTGAGTTTTATATATTATTTTGTGTCGCAGGCGACCAGATACAAATGTTAATTATATTGAGAGGCAATTGCCTGATGAAATCCTCACACTTTTTATGAGGAAAAAGCGTTAATAACCCCAAAAATCACATTTTTTTCTCAAATTTTCACTCCCGATTTAAGATACTTCTGCACAGAATACAAAACTAGAAATGGTTCTTTGATCGATGTTTTCGCATACAATGAGGTGCAGATAATGTTGACTGGTCCAGTATAATAACAGGAATTTAACTACATGATGAGGTCTAACAAGACATTTGTTGGTGTTCTTCACGGTCATTCATTGTCGCCGATTTCCTCCCCGATCTCAATCGGCTCGGCATTGAAGCAATTCTCACCCCGACAGTCTCCACAGGCAGACAAGCATTTGAGCGCATTCTTTCTACAAGAACATATGTTTGTTCCGCATGGCTTTTTGGATGTCATTTTGCATTTGCAGCGGATAACTTTGAGAAGAGCCTCAGGCGCTGCGCCCAGGTCAGTCATCACAGGTATCAACTCATTCCCACGACTTTCCCAGCCCCACTCCTCAGGATCTAGGGCATCGTTATCCAATAGTTTCCAAACCATTATTTGTTGGTGAACTCGCAGGCTGTGGAAATGTGCTGCACGCTCAGTCGGGGGAAGTTTTTGTGGTTCATTTCCCGATTTGCTGGAAGTGACCATTGTCATAAATTTTGAATATCTCAAACCATTCAAAGTGTCTGAATGTTTGCCAGAGTACAACATAACGAACAGTTCAGTCCCCATTTTCCCAACCTCTGTCTGAGAAATGGTACTGTCGTGCATTGCTTCTGATATATTTTGAATAGGCAATGACTTCTCTAACTTCTTGAGAAGCAACGTTTTCCCGTGCCCAAACGTTGCTGATGTGACATCACACCCACTCCATGCATGAATGAAGAGGAGGTTCTTCTGAGTTGTTTCTCCAATCTTCTCTACTATATCTGCGATTTTCCATGCATCTCCACCCGTGTGTGACTTCCGTGCTTCTGACTGGAAATAGATATCAGACCAAGTACGATCCCAATGGTATACGGACATAACTAGTACATCTGTATCATCTGCAACAATGACAACTGTTTTTCCCTGGGACGAAAGTTGAACTGCATTGTCAACAATGTTAGTGTCAGCATCTCCAGAACTGCATTCGACAATATGCCCAGCCTCTCTCAGTGATGTGGAAAGCATTTTTATAAACTGCATTTTATTATTTCCATTCGATAAGAACAGTTCCTGATTTTTGTGGGCAGTCGTGTTGTTCGTCAAACGGATATCAGCACAAACGTGGAGAACTCTTCTTCTCTGCTCCTGAGTCTTGGTTGTTGGTCGTTGACCATAACCATCGAAGACAATTCGACAATTCTGCCCATATTTCTTCGTCACGTATCCAACATACTGGTTTGCCACTTCCAAGTAAGTGGTGTTTGTCTTCCATTTAACTCTGTGGAGGAGAGCGCCCCCGTCGAGCACGTACAAACCATCAGATGGTGGTTTAGTAAGGGATAAGCCATCAGTTATTGCAGTTGCTAGGTCCGCCTTGTTTGCTTTTCTGAGGAAAAAACCTTTGAAGAGGGCTGTTGGCATTACAGTTAGTTCATACGCAAAGAACTGTGTCATGTCTTGCTCTCTCTGGGCAATAGCAACCAGTCTAGTAAACAAAGTTGAGGGGTCAATTGTCACCCTCTGGTCATCTAGCTTCAACCCGGGGGTGAGGTGAGCTAGGGTACGGATTTGATCACTTCGTTTGATAGTAGCATCAGAAACAATAGCGTTGTCTAATCTAGAGTGTATCCCTACAGACTCAGTGATATCGCAGTTGATACCATCTCCCTCGGAAGCTAACAAACCAGATGACAGAGAACGCAATCGTTCGTTTCCATCGAACGGGTTGTGTGTGTCAAACCACTCTAGTATTGTGGCCATGTCTAAGTTGTCTCGTTTTCGACGAGATGTGCCCATATCTACATGCTGTTCGCTGGTATTGAGCTTTAGGTCGGTCAACGTTGTCATGGCTTCATGTATCTCTCCGCATTTATGCATCGTGTAAATCCACTCCTGTCGTACAGATTCCGTCACGCCACGACCTCGCGTCAACCCACCCCGACTTTTAATTGAACGCATAAGAACTTGCTCAATAACAAGATCACTAGAGAGGTCTGCCCAAATCCTAGAACTTCGACGTATAGCATGAAAGCCGTCACATTAGAATCTCTCATACAACCAAGGATGTTTTTCTGGTAGTTCAAGCATCATTTGCAGATAGACTCTGCAACTCTTGGCATAGTGTACATGCCCTGTTGCGGCGAAGAGGTTCAGCATTCTACCAACAGCAAGGAGATAGAGATTCCAATCGCTAAGACGTTCTCCACGGATGAACATTTTCAGTACCTGAATATATTCTAGATATTGTACCCATAGCTTAGCGGTGCGTGATTCTCTTGACAGTTTGGCTTTGTTGTCAAGGCAAGTGTTCACCGTCACGAGAGCTGATGAGCTGCTAACATCAGAAAGGGTGACCGCGCCTTCAAGCACAGCTTTATATAACTCCTTCACACCATCTAAGTCCCTCTGGTTTATCTGTACACTCTCAACAGTGGGTGGGCTCATCGGAGGAGAAACATTCGCGCTCATTTCGGATGTGGTTATGGCACCCAATAATTTATTCGTCAGTGCAGCTTCTACTAGGAGGTGGCCTCGCATAGCTCTGGAAACAGCTTTGCCGGTCAACATCGGCCGAACTGCTAGTGGACCATAAACTTCCTGCAAAGCTTCATCAAGACCTGATCCAGCCATCATCGAGCTGATACTGCCGAGAAAGCTCATGATTGTGTGGAAACCACCCAACCTGCAGACAATGTTATGTTCATGGATTGATCAATTATTATCTCATTTGCCTTCAACCATAAAGGCTGGTCAAACGTGACGCACGGGGATGGGATGTTCAATCTGATCGCTTGCTCTGAGATGAATTTCAATGTGGAAAAGATGCATGTGCTGTCTGTTGGGCTGAGATCTATTATTGGGAGAAAGAGTATATCTGATTTCGCTTGATGCTCTGAACCGTGCACAGAATGACATCGGGAAATTGGTAAAAATGGCCACCACCCCACCCTCAGTTGAGACGCTATGAAAAATTTTCCCCAAGGCGGATTTTAGCGGATTTTGGATATGTTGTTCCCAGATAAATTCCGCGTCGAATGACATCAAAATCAGCTTGTATCAAATTTTTTCCAGGTAACACCACTTTTTTTAGTTCGACGCCTGTACAATTACACCGCACATCACAATAGAGTAAGAGTGCAAAACATGACATATTACTCTCATTTTTTCTGGAAATCAACGGGACACCTGTCAAGGGTTGAGGTGAAGTATCACTTCTGAAGTTCTTTACCGATGACCCTAATATTACATGTATCTCAATCCACATGATATACTACCCATAGTGCACAGTCTTATGCAGGAGATACTAAGTCTTACGTAAGAGATACTAAGTCTTACGTAGGAGTTTGTTTTAGTAGGCTAAATTGCATAGGAGATAATACAGTGCGTGGAGGGTGGATTGTAACTAAATCTCTCTTGGAGTGGAGTGATCACCCAAAGTATCACTTTCAAATTATGTACATGTGGACAAAAACAATGGACCTCCGAGTTTAACCCGGAGATCCATTGGCTGAAACTTTGCTTGTGCTTGTTATGCGTTGCAACAAATTTGAAATTACTGCTTGAGTGGAACCTCCACTCTATGAATGATGTATTGATAGTACATGCGACACGTACTGTAAGTCCTACGTAGGAGATAATAAATCCTGCGTTGGAGATATTATCTCATACGTAGGAGATATTAAGTCTTACGTAGAAGATATTACGTCTTATGAAGGAGATACTTCGTCATACGAAGGAGATAACAAGTCATGTGCAGGAGATATTATTTCCTATGTTGGAGATACTAAGTCCTACGTAGGAGATACAGTGACAACAAAATCAACCTGGCCCTACAGCGCTTCCGTTCTTTCGCGATTTAACTTAGTCATGTATTCTCTAGGGGGAAACTGAATATGGTGAATTATTTTCTATCACAATATCTTGACTTCTTGAAAATATTGAAACCAAAGTGAAAAGTATTTATGCGTTTGTTATCGCATATATGACAGGAAATTAGGAGCAATGTCTCATCGACGTACACAGGCGTATGCAGTACTCCATTAAATGGCGACTTTGTTGCACTCGCGGGAAAAACAATACTTCACGCTGTCATTTCTGTTATTGAAGAAGTCACTTTATTTTTCAAATGATACATTATTCTCAACAGGTTATCGGAGTGTACAATCTATCAATAAATTTAACGAGCATTTTGTTCGAACGGAATAATGTAATACTGTCAAGAAACTCAACTCTTTCACTACCTTTGTGTCATTGATGATTCTGGCGTCAAATCAACACGTCAGGCTTACTTTATTTATTTATTTATTTATTTATTTATTTATTTATTTATTTATTTATTTATTTATTTATTATTTGTTTTTTTTCTTCAGTAAACTTGGAGCTTATATAAGGCCGTCTACAAAATATTGTTTAACAAGGCAGATATTAACCGGAAGAGTGGTAAATTATTTTTGGCCATCAAATCTTGTCCACATGTCTTTGCATTGTTACAAATTATGGGAGAGTGCAATGGCACACTCCATAAATTTTAACCAGACAAACCCTTTGAGACAAAATAATATCACTTCAAAGATAATACAAAACAAATCCACTGAATGTAAAGCCTTCCAGTTGTTGTACATGCACTTTCAGAATAAAGATCAAATATGGACTTCCAGCACTCTACCAGTTAACAACTCGTACAAGAGTATTATGTACTTATCACCCCTACTCACCGGCATATTTGAACATAAAAGGTAACTGTATCATCACTCACCATACTACAAGTAAACGCTCCTGTGACTCTTTGTCGTGTTGTTGTGGTATGTCTGCAATCACCCATGGTGAATCTTGGACAGTCAATGTGGACCATCCCTTTCCCTTTCCGGTGATGTCAAACCTCATGACGCTCATCTTCAGATTACTGTTAAAGTCTTCCTAACTTTATCATTAGAATTGCAAACATTGCTTTGACAGTCTACATTTAAACTTCAGTATCTCTTATGCCTCTTAGACCTCATTTTAGACTCTGAAAACACTCAAGGGGTATAGTGACGGCAGGCATATAAAAGAGACGGGCTGTTGCAGTACTGGGATGAGCCAAAACGTGATCTTCAGGGGGCGCAGAATCAGTCCAGACTCCCTGGTAGAGTTGCAAGAAAACGCGACGCAGGTAGTCAAAGGTCACAACAGGTCATTAATACGTCCCATTGTTACGACTGCATGCGTGTATTATCATCAACGCTACAATTCATAAAAACAACTCCATGATGCTACTGGAACCACTGTATGCACACACACAATTAGGAACCGACTCGACAATGCTGGCCTGCGTGCAAGGAAAACGCGTTCTTCTGCACAGGAGACGGGGACAAAACCCCAGTTGAGTGGTGCTGAAACTGGACATATGCATAATAGTCCAACGTGTATATATATAAGGCCAGATTCCGTCTGGACTTTCTAGATTGATCCACCATAATATGGAGAAGAGCAAATGAGTGGTTTTCTGATGTCAATCTTGCGGTGTGTGACCGGTATGGTTATGACTTATGATGGCGTAGGGAGGTGGCAGTTTGGATGACCAGATAGACCTCTGCTTCATCCAGAAAATCCACCAAGAACTCGGAGAAACCCTTGATGGTGAATAGAACTGTCTCCTACAACAGACATTCCGAAATTAGTTTAAGTATGGAAAACTGTGTTAGAAATGCCAGAGGGGGACATACTGCATATTAACTTGCTTTGACATGACCTGATAGTTTTTTGATAAAAATGAGTTGTACTGTGGGCAGTTTTAAATTCTCAGAAAAAAAGGGTGACCAACTTTCATACTATTCGTCTTCACATGTATGCTTGTTAAATAGTTACGGTTCGGAACTGTTGGATGGGGGTGGAGTGGCATAAATCCGGATTGAAGAGGGGTAAGAGGCATGTTGGTTTTCAATAAGTGTAAGCCTTTCATGTAAAACATGTGTTAATTCACATGACCCGAACGTGAGCTAGGATTTCCCTAAAACAATTAAATCTAATTAAATTCAATTAAAAACGCAATCAAAAATAATTGAAAACAATTAAAAAATCAAATAAAAAAATTTAAAAAAACACAATTAAAATGACGTTATCGACAGCTGCGGCTCCTGCTCCGGCAGCAAAGGCCAGTTGGGGAACATTCATACTACTCACGGCAGATACATTTTCTTTTGTGAATTAATTTTGTGACATTGTAATGCATCCAAGGTGATGGCTGTATTTTCAGGTGAACATTTTGTTTGCAGATCCGGGCTAGTGGGGGAGGGGGGTTATGGATTATGACCATGCTTGTCGGAAATTTGGGTTGTTCGTCGGAAACATTGTTGGTCGCTCGAACGTCTACATTTTCTCTGAAAGCCCTCAATTTGAAACAAATGAGCATTTCGCGAATGCACGATTTTCATTATGCTAAAATACCCCTACTTTTAAAATATTTTTCTTATGAAAATGCTTGAGATAAGTAAATGATAATCGAGTTGTTGTATCCACGAAACATTGCCTGTAATGTTATTTTAACCCTTTACCTTACATGAAAAGCAGACGACACTTGCAAAACAGATTCTTGAATAACTAATTTTTTTCATTTTTGTCTCCAAAACATAGGTTATGACCTCTCTTTGGAACGAGCTCGTTCCAAAGAGAGGTCATAACCTATGTTTTTGAGACAAAAAAATGAAAAAAATATTGAAAATTAATTGGCGATTTTTGTGAATGGCGATGGCCGGTTTTGGCCGTTACGTTGGGTAAAGGGTTAAAGAAGTACTTTTGTTAAAATAATAACAATAAGCGATCGTTTCCGATCTGTTTTTATTATTTTTCATCCCCTTAACCAACGCACGCGGTATCAACATTTATTTTAATTATATTTTTAATCCTTTACCCAACCAAAAGCAGACGACACTTGCAAAAAAGATTCTTGAATAACTAATTTTTTCATTTTTGTCTCAAAAACATAGGTTATAACCTCTCTTTGGAACGAGCTCGTTCCAATGAGGGGTCATAAGGTATGTTTTTGACGCAAACAATTGAAAAATATTAGTTATTCAAGAGTTTTGTTAACAAATGTCGTCTTCTTTTCGTTTTAGGTAAAGGGTTAATAATCATTTTAAAAAAAACATATCACGTGAGACCCTCATTGGAACGTGCTCGACGAGCACGTTCCAAAGAGGGGATCACATGATACGGTGTTGTTGAATGTCTTTGAAATTTGTTTTTCTGAAATTATGCGGTCGATTCATTAGGTTTAAGGGAAAAGTAGTATATTGAGTTTAGTTCCGAGTTCGTACCGATGGTCATCGAACAAGAAACACTATTGGAGAATTTTAATTCTTGCACCACAAAGTCGAAGAATCGTGGCTGACAACTTTCGTGATTGGAAGAGATTTCCAAATAGCTGTCAATAAATTTCAGATTGAGAGTGTGGGAATTTCAACTAAAAAATTGAAATTTCGAAATGTTAGCGAATTTATATCATCGATCTGCGCGTCATTTAACAAACTTTAGACATTTCTCTGTAGAGCTGTATATATTTTTCCTAGAAAGAATAAAATAAAAACACATTCGCTAAGTTTCTTTTTGTAACTTATAAGAAAAGAAAAAAAAACAGACAGCTGTTTGTTTGCAATGAATGTCGTGGCCCATTGTTTTATAATCTTAGTCACCTGATCTTCGTCAGAGTTGAAGAAAGAACCCTTCAACCAAATATTATGGCATTTGGTAGTACTCGGTTCTCTGTTAAGAATAATCTCCTGTAATTTTAAGGGACAAGGTAACCGGAGAGTGATATCTGAATAGTTCCGCAAATCCATCACATCTACACTGCTGATATTAGTGTGAACGTTTGCAGTCAAGAAATTAATAGCCTTTATCAGCATTCCTCACGTTGGGTCACGAGTGTGGGCGGAATGCATCGCATTTGTTTCCCGAACAATAAGCATGCATGGAGCGGAATATGGAGCCAAAAATGGCGGTTACCGTCAATCGCTTCATATTTCCCTCATTTCTTACCTATAACTCAACTCTACAAGCTCCCATGTCACAGGTGTAGACAATATTTTATTTCAATGTTTTTAGAATGCTAGACTTTCGCGATTGCAGCTCAGTTTCGCTTTGCAAAGTAACGAAGATAATAATAATAATAACACTTCGGCCGGCCGCTGATTTGTCGCGGTTCTCGTATGAGAAGGCCTTGGTTACCCATGTTCTACCAACTGCCTCCCCCTATTCCCGCGCTTCTTCTCTCCTCCCAACACTCGGAGACGAATTGCTTGATGACATCCCTTGCCCCATTCTTCCCAATCTCTCCGATTAGTATATTAACCCTCTCCTTAGAGTCGCCCCCTAACCACATGTCCTTCATTCTCCCATCACACTTCTCCATTATACTCCCCGTGAATCTTGTTCTTTTAGACTGGTATTTTGGGCATTCTATAAGAAAGTGTTCCAGGGTCTCCACCGCGCCCACGTTACACATCTGGCACTCCTTTTCACTGTGTTTCCCAATTTTTCCCCTCAGCTCCAGGGACCGCGACCTCAGCTTGAACAACAGTGACGCCCCAAAGGTGCCATCAAGGTACTCTTCAAAACCAGGCTTCTCTTTATCACGCAGGCCACCCAAAGATCTCTTTGATTTGACCCCCCTCTCGCCAATTACGGTTACAATCCTCCATGACCCTTTCTCTGGCGATCTTTTTGCCCTGGTGTGCCCCAACGTCAAGGTCCGAGATCTCCATTGAGTAGTTTTCTACTAGCTCCCTCACTTGGACCATCCACCCCGTCTTGATATTTGAGTTGAAAGTTCTCAGGAACATTACTTTACACCATCGGCTATCGGGGAGATTTACCAAATAATTAAGATAACCGAGTTTCAATAGGTCTATCCTGTCCTTGTTCCTCATCCACCCAAGCTCGCCCCTGATTGCTTCTAGTGCTGCGGCTTTACTCGAGCCTGTTATCCATCGGCCTGCATCGTTCTGCAGGATTTCCAAGCTCTTAACAGCTGTCTGGTTTAGGGGTACAACTTCCGTACCGTATGTTATACTTGGCAGACCCACCATTTCCCAAATGGTTTTCCCCACGAAAACCTTATTGAAACTGTTTCTCTCTATAAGTTTCATTTGGTTAAGGATTCGCTTCCCCTTCAGAATCAATTTATTTGTGTGGCTTCGGTAGATGTCTCTTCCTGTGATGTTTATATTTACCCCCAGGTATTCATAGTCACTAGTCTCTCCTACACTAAGATGTCTACTGCTACCTTCCGGAATGCAGAAATCCCCCACTCTCCACCTTCGAGTGGGGTCCACTTTGCAGCCCACGGGTATAACTTTGCTCTTGCTTTCATTAAGTTCGAGTCTCCATTTGCTCCCATATTTCCCAAAAATTCCCAGCATCCTCTCTAACCCCTCTTCGCTTTCTGACACTAGCACCATATCGTCTGCAAAAAATAGCCCTGGGATCTTCAAGTCACCAACTGCAACCCCCTCGTCTCTATGCAGGAGTTCATCTCCTAAACCTTTGATGTACAATGCAAAAAGAATTGGCGAAAGGATACACCCCTGTTTTAGGCCTATCTCCATAGGCACACGTTTTGTTGTAATGTTACCCAGGCTAAGTTCACTCTGTACATCTTTATATAATGCTTTCATAATCCCAACAAACTCGCCCCCAAGCCCAGAGCCTCCAGCTTGCGCCACATACCCTCCCTCCATACTCTATCGTATGCCTCTTTAACATCCATAAAGGCCATGAACATCTTTTTCTTTTTTACTTTCGCGGATTCTATCATTTGGGATAGCGTGAAAAGATGGTCAGTGACTCTCCTTCCCTTCCTGAAGCCATTCTGAATTTCTCCCAAAAAACCCTTCTCCTCAATCACCTCCTCTAAGCTCCCATACAGGACTTTACAAAATACTTTTCCAATGTTGCTGCTGACAGAGATCCCTCGATAGTTATCCAAGACGCCTTTTTCCCCCTTTTTGTGAATAAATGTCACTTTACTTTCCCTCCACTCCTTTGGGACCTCCTGTGTTTCTATGGCTAAATTGAATAGGGCAGTTAGGCTTTCCAAGAGTTCCTCTCCCCCTTTTTTGATAAACTCGTTAGGAATTTCCTCCACCCCTCCCGCGTTTTCATTCCTCAATTTTTAGATCACCCTTCGCACCTCCTCAGTTTTGATTTCGCTGCACACGAAGTCCGAGAGATTTTTCTCGACCTGGTTCGGACACTCCGGTGGATTCCCCATGCCCCATCGCTTATCGTTTACCTTTTCCCAGTGCTTGGCTAGTTCTAATGCGATTTGATCTCGCTCTTCTGTAACTCTGCCATCTACTTTAATGCTCTATTGGTTATTCCCTTTGTTACGTTTGTTCACCCATGTCCAAAATACGCTCGAACTCGACCCCCCTGTCGTTCTTATCGTCCTAATAAGACTGCTATTTCGCACTCTCCGGTTGTCGTCTTTAATCTTGTTTACTTTATTTCGTGCTTGTTGGTATTCTTCCTTTGCTACCATGGCCTCATTGCTTTCCACCCCCCTTAAGTTTTCTACTTCTCCTGTATGCAGCACATTTGGCTTTTCTAACCTTTATGGCCCTTTTCAGTTCTTCGTTCACTCTGTACCCAAGTTCCCGTGTTGGCACCCTAATCTTTCCTGCACTTTCCTTCCCTGCCTCCACTAGGCTCGCAACTATGGCGTCGGCCATCTTCTGGACACTACCCCCCCCCCCCCCCCCCCCCGCCCTTGTGTACGGCTGCAAGCTTTGGTTTCAGTTTTTCTTCGAACTTCGCCCAGTCGGCATCCTTTTTGAGTTCCCAAATCTCCTTGAAGCTTCCTTTCCTTTTCTCTAGGTTTTTGGCTCTCATCGTCACTGTAATCAAGTTGTGATCACTATCCAACTCCATTTTGCCCTCATCATCCACTTCTACCCTTATCACCTCCCTCCATAAATTCATATCTGTGAGAATGTAGTCAATTATTGATTTTCTGTCGTTTCTCTCCCAGGTCCATTTCCCCTTACATCTAGCGTCCCTGTTCAGAATCTTCAGACCGAGCTCATTTGTGAAGTTCAACAGCTTCCTTCCATTCCTGTTGACTTTCTTGTCCCCACCCTCTATGCCTTCTTCCTTGTCACCTATGTGTCCATTAAAGTCGCCCATCAGAATTATACCGAGCCCCCTGTTTTCTAGTTCAGTGATATTGGACCTTAGTGTTGAGTATATCGAGTCATTCCACTCGGGTTTACTTCCCTCCACCGTACAGTACACAATCCCAAGGGCAATACTTTTGTTTCTCAGACTGATCTTTACCCATCCAATTTCTTTTGACACATCAGCCGAGGTGATGATATCTTCCAGATCTGTAATCAGCGACGGTTTTAAATCCTCTTTAATGTACATGCCTACCCCTCCCCCCTTTTTC
Organism: Pictodentalium vernedei; assembly: GCA_031216915.1. Classification (NCBI taxonomy): domain Eukaryota; kingdom Metazoa; phylum Mollusca; class Scaphopoda; order Dentaliida; family Dentaliidae; genus Pictodentalium; species Pictodentalium vernedei. Next base: position 247,032,342 of record CM062297.1, on the reverse strand, counting down.
TGGCCTTCCGTTCGCCCTACACCTATCCACACACATCCGCTTACTTGGTCTACCCGTTCCTCGTGTCCTACCCACGTCTCGCTTAAGCCCATGACATCAAACTCCTCTGCCTCGATCACTGTAGCAATTTCACTTACTTTCCGGTGGAGACCCTGGATGTTGCTATAACCCACTTTCAGGGTACCGAGGTTCATTGGCTTCCGCCTACTGGGCCCATTGTTTTCTGGTGCTAGTCTTGGTAAACTTATTCTGCCCCCACCCCCCTCACTCTTGTTCACCCCACCTATGTCCACTCTAGTTATACTTGCCTCTGACCTCCCACCCCGCTCCTCTCCAAAAAAGGCTCTGCTACCCGTATAATTTTATCCCCTAATACCCGTTTCCCCGCCCTGCTAAGATGCAGCCCGTCACGCCCGTACATGCTCCCATTGCCCCAAAACGTGTCCCAATGGTCGATAAAGGGAATTCCCAGATCAACACAGTAGTCCTCTAACTCTTCATTTAGCGCCAAAATCCTTGAGTTCCGTTCGTCCCCACCTCCAAGGACAGGAAGGACCCCGGATACGACTACCCTTGCATTCCTACTTAGCACTTTGCCGACTAAGCCTCTATACGACTCCACCAAACTTACTGACCTTCTATCCCTAATATTGTTGGTCCCCACATGGACCACCACTACCAGTTCCGGTCCTGACCCTGCCACAATGCCATCTACCCGGTCCCTGAGATCCTCCACCTTCGCCCCCGGAAAGCACAAGACTGTTCGATTGGAACTATCAGGACCACAAACTACATTGTCAATCCCACGTACAATGCTGCTCCCCGCTACAACTAATTTTCTTCTTCTGGCCCCAGTTCCTATATCGTCTGCACCTCCTCTCGTTTTGCAAGCTCCTGGCCCCCTCTTTCTCTTGACCGCCCTCCTTACCCCGACTGGCCTATCATCATCAACAACCATCTCACCCCCCACACTTCCCCCCTCACTCTGGTCCCCAGGGGTATCAGAGTCTAAAACACTAAACCTGTTTTCTAAACACCGCCTAGCAACCTTGGCAGCCTTACACCGACTCTGACTTCCGGACTCGACGCAGCCCTGACCTGACGCCACCTTCCGAATTTTCCTACTAGAACCCCCCTCATCAGTTACACCCCCCACATCAAGCATTATTCCCCCACGTTTCCTGCTTCCCAGTTTCCTTCTTGAGTCCACAACGACCTTCCACCCACCTTCCACCTCATCATCGTAGGTAACCTTCAACGGGGTAACTCCAGATACACCGGCCCTCCCCAACCTCCCTCTCAGCTCTGCAATATCCCGCTCGAATCCAACACACTTCTCTAACAACTGTAAAATATCCCTGCAATTCGCACATACCCCACTACTCTCCATTGACCGACCACCACCATACCTCATATTACACTGTCTGCATGCCTCCGGATCCTCACTCTCCCCCACCTGCACCCCTCGACTCACCTCCCTCAGACCTCCTTAACACCCAAACTTACCTCCGTCTGAACACCCGTCGTACACTTACCATTCATGATTACAAATAATATACAGAATCCAATGACCAATAGCCAAAATTACAAAGAGGAACTTAAAATTTGAGAAAGCGGTCGAAAACGTAAACAAAACAAAACAAAACACCGAAAATGACCCGCGCGAAGATAGGGAACACGCCACTAAAATCCGACAGAGAAACTAAACTAAACACTAATATAACTATCTTTTATTACAAATCACACCTATACAACACTAAAACACTATATCGATCAGCATAAACACCTGAAAGAAAAAGTATGAAATTATTAAAGCTAACTTTTGACAACTGAAATGGCTATACTCCCTGTTGGTTTCCGAGATGGACAAGGTGAGGATACGCAACTCGATTCAAATTGCACGCAGTCACATTTCAATGTGTTCTTAATCTAAAGTTTCGTTTTCAAGTCGGATTTACCATATTATTAATAATTGTTCATTTGATACTTACTGTAAATTTTAATTTTAACACAAGTGGAAAAGCGCGAGATATACCAATGTCTATTTATTTAACTGTGGATCGAGTTTACGTCGGCCATTTTCTCACACGGATTGTGCTTGATAAATAATTACACGTGTATTTATTTTGGAAATAAAGGTGACATATACCCACCCGCACGTGATATAATATGGAGAGTGCTGATCCTCTCTATCAATGATCGAGATGGGTGGTATACTGTAAATAAAGGAATCTCAAAATACCGAAACTTCGGTATTGAAAACTATTACTGATTTCTGTTAACCCTTTACCCAACGTAACGACCAAAACCGGCCAGCGCTATTCTCAAAAATCGCCAATTAATTTTCAAAATATTTTCATTTTTTGTCTCAAAAACATAGGTTATGACCCCTCGTTGGAACGAGCTCGTCGAGCTCGTTCCAACGAGGGGTCATAACCTATGTTTTTGAGACAAAAAATGAAAAAAATTAATTATTCAAGAATTTTTTTTGCAAGTATCGTCTGCTTTTCATGTTAGGTAAAGGGTTAAATATAGATGATGATGCTTTGTTTAACGGTATATATAATATTGTGGATTACAAGTATAAAGTGAAACATACAAATATAGAATGAAGCATATATACCGCAGGGAGATGGCATAGCCAGATTGGCTGTCTACCTGCCATCCCCCAATAAATATTTTTCCAACAACACTGCACACGGAAACTGTTATTGTGTTTGACTAGTGTTCAGTTATGTTCAGTTCGTACTTATTATTCACAATGTATGTTGCCTATGGGTATGGATAAGACTTGGTAGTTGATACAACATAGGAGGCAGACGAGATCTTCAGACAATGTTCGAGACAAAACTAGATCTATTTTCTAATGTGTGGGAGTCTAATATAAGATTTACTGGATGAGCAAACTTTGGCGATTTTTTATTTAGTAGGCGCTCAATAGGCACTCTGCACAAAATGGGTTATTACATTAAATATAATCAGAGTATGTAGATAAAAATTTCGACGTTAGAGTCTTTTTGAAAAGGTTTCTATTTTAAATGTTTCTTATTTCCTGTTCCAAACCATTCCATAATTTGGGAAGTGCAAAGAAGGGCAATTTATCTAAGGATGCTGTACGTGTCCTGCTAATTGTAATTAATTCTGACTGTCTCGTTTTTACATGCGAACAGTTATGAGTTGTCGTGAAAAACGTATCAAAAGACGCAGGGAGCCTTTTCACTTTCCAATCATGGATAAACAGACACGCATAAAGCTTGTAAAGATCGTTTACTTTGAGTATTTTATCTTTCTTAAATAGAGGGTCAGTGTGTGCTTTGAAATGTGCATTATTAATTATTCGCAATGAGCGTTTTTGTAATGTAAACAGTTCCTTAATATGTTTGGAGTTACCCCATATCTGAATACCGTATATTAAGTGACTATGGATAAGTGCATAGTATAGCGTCTTCATGGCTGTATGTGGAAGAATCTTTTTTTTACTTTGTTCAAAGCATAGTTTGCACGAGACTAATTTTGGTGCATATTCGTGATATATGAGCCTGATAGGAGAGATTTTCGTCTGTAGTGATTCCAAGGAATTTTAATGGGGTTTTTTTCAGTTTCACTGGAGCTGATCCTCTGCAGTTTTTTATTTTTTATATAAATATTTATGTGTCCGGGACTACGTGAGCTACGCGTTGGCTTGATTAATAGGTACTTTGTTTTATTTGCATTTAGGACAAGTTCATTCGCAGAGCACCAATCGTATAGTTTATCAAGCTCTTTGTCTGCATTTCTAACCAATATTTCTGCAGTCGGTGCCAATGTATACACTGTTGTATCATCTGCGAAAAAAGAGTATTAAGTGAAGTTGAACAGCTGATGTCGTTTATGTACAGTAAAAATAAAATGGGACCCAATATGGAACCTTGTGGAACGCCGCGGTTGCGTCAGTTCTAAGTGACGTCCTGAATACTTAACGTATTGAGTCTTGTTCGGAAGGTAGCTTCTGAACCAATCGTTACTAACACCCCTGCTGCCATAACTTTCCAATTTGGATAGTAATATCTCATGGTTTATAGTGTCAAATGCCTTGGAAAAATCAATGAATACCGATAGAGTAATATCCTTACTAGTCTTATTGTTTTCTATAGCTATATCTTTCAAAAGATGAAATATGGGATGAATCGTTCCATGATTTTTCCTAAAGCCGTATTGGTGGGGATATAGTATGGTAAAGGTATTTAAAAAATGTATAACCCTATTTGACATTAATTTTTCTAATACTTTTGAGAATGATGGTAAAATGCTTATCAGTCTGTAATTAGTGAACTGGTTTTCATCGCCTTTTTTAAATATTGGTATCACTTTCGCAATTTTCATAGCGTCAGGGACTGTTCCCTTTGAAAATGACTTATTTATAATATAGAATAAACGTGTAGTGTTTTCAAGTAAAAAAATTATTCTGCGAGTAGGATTAAGAATGAAACCGACGAGCCTCTGGCGAGTCGATTTCATTCTTAATTCTTCGAGTAGAATAAATTTTTTACTTCAAAACACAATACTTTTATTTTGTTTATCCCATAAATCTTTTACAGGGCTGTCGCGGCGAAATCGTACTGTTATTCGCTACAATACACAGCGAGAAGTGAGAAGCACATTGATCCAATTCCAGCGACCAGCAAAATTGGCAAAAATAAACAAGGCGCAGTAATTCATTTCTGTCTAAAAATAATTCCCCTACAACCTTGAGTTAAACTTGCAAAAATACTTTATTAAATGAACAGTGTGTGGTGTTTTCTACTAGCATTGTGTAAAACGTTCAAAAAGGTTTAAAAAAACAACAATTGAACTATTAATTATGCTACACGAATTCGGCAGAGGTCAAAAAGTCCGTCTCTACTACACTACTACGTCTCTACTACATGAATAAATTCTTTCAGTGTTAAACCTACGGGGAAAACTTCTCACCCTCCTAGGTGAATAAAGCAGAATTTATCCAAGGCTTTTATTGTTCGAATAAACGGCCATTTATGGGATAAAAATACAAGGTAAAACAACAAAATATTACGCAAAATGCACGACAAGAAGAATGCATTGACTGTGTATTTCTAAAGGCAGTCAGGGCCGGTCATTTGATGTAACAAAAAAGCTTTGTCTGCTGTAAAACAGGGAACTACAGCTGGGCAGTATACCTAAAATACCATTCGATATTGGTATTGGTGTGTAGGGTTCAACTGATTACCAAAAATGGCCGCTGACCCATTACTGGTTATTTGAGCTCACAATCAGCCGATTCCGATGCCGATTCCGACTGCATGCGAGCCTCGCAAAGAACTACATTAAATTGAACATATTTTACAGTGTTTATAAGTCCGTTCACTACTGGGTAAGCAGAGACTCGAAAGAACTACATTAAATTGAACACATTGCACAGTGTTAAACTCAGTTCACTCAGATCCAGTAAAATTACCAGTGGCGCACACTTGGGCGGTAAACGTGGCTCTCAGAGCCACGTTTACCACCCAAATGCGCTCAACTGGTATTTTTTACTGCGGCCTTAGTCAATGGCGTGCAACCTTCACTTTTCTGTTATGAACTGGCGATTGCAGCAAGTACGCTCAATTGTAAACTTTACACGTCGTTTATCCTGTATATCCCGTAAAGGGGCGTCTAGAGAGATTAAGAATACACATTGTGGTGAGTTTTCAACTTTTTTGAATGGTAGCATTGACATCATTTTACATTAACAATTGAACAATTGCAGAAGATAATAAAATGCGGTTTATGAATCATCACAAATTGCTTGGCAACAATCGGTTGAATGATGTTCCAGGAGCCGTTGCCGTTGTCATCCGATTGCCCATAACCAGCCGATTGTGGTGGCCGGTTCCGATCATCGGTTGAACACTATTGGTGTGAGTACATGTATGTTGCTGACGCCGAATACCGTGCCGATACCGCACCAATACCGATGAGAATTATTTTTAAAATACCGATGTTGAACCCGAGCTTGAAATTTCAATACCCCACAGCTTTAAAGAAAACTGTGTTGATTCGTCAACCACTGAATGAGACAGCACTCAGCGAGAAGCTATTAAAAACACGGTATTCTTTTCGCTGATCTTCGTTGAAAGTTCCAGTTACAGTTATGTTTGGCACACTGCCATCGAATGATTTTTCTGGTGACACTAACATTGGGTTTCATACCTCGCGGATGAAGTGCGGTAGACAAAAGATGATGCCGAAAACTATAGAGTTCCACCCAATAATCATTCAAACCAGAGGCTATCAAGAGCGTTATCAATGGTGTTAATACTCAAGTCTCAACGCTGTTTAAAGCATATTGAGGCGGTGGAAGGAAAGTCCCTTATGACCGTTGGTGACATCCGAAGTGGTTCCCTCAGTTTATCACTGAATACTTCACAGAAATGTTAATGGATATGATTACCACTTTAGCGGGCACTCTCTAGTATATTAACGGAGTTTAGTGGGGCGGTGAAACTCAATAATTCATGGCGTATTTCAACCGGAAGCGGGCGGCGGTAAAAGTACATCTGGTTATTTCAAAAGGTTATGTAATCTGTTCATGCATGGCCTGATAAAATTACCAGCGAATAACTCGGAGGAAATTTCTGTCTAGTTATTTTCATTATTGACGACACGGACTCTTGACAATGATTTACAGACATCTCTCAGTGGGAGTATGTAGTATGTAACAATAGCTGGAATATTTTGAAACGTTGTCGTTTTGTTCGTGAGCATGGGATTTGACATGACACAAATGATGAAGGTTCAACTTTGCCTATAATATTTTCATGTAATGCTTAGGGACGGTGGGAATACAAAGGTGTATATTTTTAGTTTATGCTTTTGTAACAATGACTTGTCTATGATGTGATCCTTGTTGCATAATAAACCCGCTGTTCAGCTGTCGTTTACACTGAAACCAACGTACTGAGTGAAATATATCTAATAAGATTATTGTAACAATCAGTTGATGTGGTTTGTCGTTTTCCGTCGAGTTGTTGAAGACGTGGGCGTCATGTTCAAGACTGAAAATAAGAAGACTGTCATTTTCAAAATGAGGTCCCCAGAGGGTGAAGTTGGTGATGCTATCCTGCACAGCAGGGCCTCAAGCCAAAACAGAAAAATGTACCTAGAGGATAAATTGGCTCACTGTATGGGATAGCATCAGCAAATTCACCCTCTGGGGACCTCGTGTTGCAAATGACAGGTTGCTTATATTCAGGCTTGGTCATGTTTGATCTGGGGGCCAATACTATAAAACTTATACAATTGATTTTCTGGAATTGTATTTTCTTTCTAGTTATGATTTTAAATGGGTTGAAAAGAACCATTAGCATTTTTAAAGATGTAGCAATTTGCCAAATGCCAAATTGCCATATCTGTTAAAATGCTGAGGATTCATTTTAGTCAGTTATATTAATAGGTAGAAAATACAATTCGAGAAAATACTCGTCAACGAGAAGGACCTTGGCAATTCAGATTCAATAACTAATAATTAAACTTTTTTTCGGTTCATGCGTTTTCAGATAAAACGATTGGCTCACACGATTCTGTTTTTTTCTTTTCATAACTCAATGAACCGAAAAAAACACAGTTAGGTCCGCCCCCAGCCACGCCCCTAAAATACCAGTCTTCGGAGTTGCAACATGGTGTTAAATCAATAGAAGTTAGAACACTGGCGCGTTCTAAATGTGAAAAAGAAAAATAAATTTATATTACTAATTTATCACCATGAAATTATTTATAAAATATTTAAATGACCGTGGTGGGTCAATTTTCCTTTTTCTTCACAACTGTATTTATTTAACATTTCAATTTTTACGCACACTGGGTGATCGTCTGCGTTCATCGTTTTACCCAAATCGATTGTAAACAAGGGCTGGTCACGACGAATACGGCAATTTTGACATTGCTAATTTGAATGAAATTTTTGGAAATCAAAATGATTTTACCTTTGAGGAAGAATATTTGGCTTTATATCTAACTCCACTTTTACAAACTGTGTTTTTCAGTTCTCGGGAAACGGTCAAAACCAAAATACAATGTAATATTGATGGCCTACTTCCACCTACCACGGAACGTAACTTTTACGTGAAGTGAACAGTTGAATGAAATTTGAGGGAGGCGTGGCTTATGGCGTTTTCTTTGCATTACGTAATTCATTGGTCAATAAAAAAATTAATGACATAAGTGCATTTGACTTGGAAAGTGTGTCAATTGCTACCTGCATTTCAATAATATGCGCTCTCTTTTATGCCAGAAAAATAATATGTCTACCAGTTTTAGTTTTTAAGTCTTTGTTCGCTGAAGTAGAGGACGACTAACACTATTTATTTATTTGGGTCTCGAACGTTTAATTATAAGGAATGATCGTTTCTTTTTGTCTATTTCTTGAGTTATGAACCCCAACAAACAAAGTCCAAACTGTGTAAATGGGCTATTTACACAGTTTGGACTTTGTTTTTTGGGGTTCATAACTCAAGAAATAGACAAAAAGAAACGATCATTCCTTAAATTGTAGTAATTTGCTTATTATATCACAGTGGATATTTGAAAAGTGAAAAAAAATGAATACGACATTTGAGATGTAATCCAAAACGAAGGCATTCGTGTCTTTATTTCGTCTCAAAAATCTTCGCACGTCAGTGACGTCATGTGAGCCTTGTATGAGACCGGAATAATTTGGATTTGGAAGAGTTGAGACTCTCGTTTTCGATGATTCTCAATTGAAGACCTATTTGTGTTTGCTGTGATTATTATAGTTACTGATTAGGGTTAACCCTCCGCATTAAACTTACACTCTGAAATCTCTTTGGTTACAAATCAACTGGGTTGAGTGAATATGAACCCAATTGGGTTCATATTCACTCAACCCAGTTGTGTGGGTTAAATTTTAACCCAACTGATTTTAGAGGGTGATCAGTTTCCTCTTTCGACAATAGAGCTTAGCTTGCAGATATTACACTGTGTTGTGGCAATGAGTGGTAAAAATCATATGTAATATTAATTATAATGTCATCTCACCCCCACATCCCCTGTGCCACATACACCGTCTAAAGCAATTTAGCCTGATATTTTTTACAATCAGAAGAACCAGACATTGTATCTTTATCTATCTATATTGGAATAATGAGAATTTGAGTCTGAATTCCATTGTGTTCATCTCTTGGGACCTGTTCGTATTGTTACTAATAATGTCACGGACTATTTTTCCACAGAGAATCGCTCTGGCACTTCCTAATTTATAGATAGCTTATTGGTTTGGGGTCACCAACCAAATGTGTAGGAAAAGTGAGACATTAGACTGTGGAATATTTTTTCTCCCGCCACTGCATGTGTAACATACGTCTGTCCAGGGTGAGATAGCAGGGAGAGACAGATGTATCCCACCCCACCCACGTGGCTTTATACATTTATAACATTATTATGACGTTATGCATATCGTATCTGTTTTTTGCTACCAACTAATTCATAGTGACGTCATCAGAATGCCGTGTGATCAAAGTTTGATGCTCTAAAACTCTTTAGAACCCAAGATGCCACCGTTCCTAATTGATTTCGTGGTATATACCTTTGGTATATACATAACTTTTACATGCTCTTTCCGATGGTGTCATTAGTTTTTCAAAACAACGAATACCAAATGAGTTGATTATATCAGCACGTGACCGCCGATTACCTCTGGCTAACGTAACCGCTGTTTGGTGGGGGTGGGGGGGGGGTGAGAAAAAAATAATCCCTGATGGGTACGGGTGTGGGATGGAAAAATCTCACCCTCGGGACAAGATATTTGGTGCAGACACTAGGCAAGCCTCGTGTCTGGCCCAAATATCTTGCCCTCGGGTGAAATTTTCTCATCCAGGGACCGACCTGGGCATGCGCCAGTGCGTATTTGGTTCTGAAACATCAGGACCTGGCTCTTAAATCTCAGAAATAGGCTTCTCAGTTGGCGCGTAACTTCTCAGATCATATTTCGATTTTCTTTCGATGGATAATCGAGAGAGACACTCTTACATGTATTATATATGTGATTATCATTTATCATTGTTGTAGAGTGCTTAAGTTAATACTTCAAGTCTTAATTACCAAGCATTAAGCTTCACTGTGGTTTCTGATCAAGTCTTGGCTGCCTAAATAGGCAGCCAAGACTTGATCAGAAACCACAGTGAAGATTAATGTTTACTACAGTGTACTAAATGGAAATGATGAGAGCTATTACATACTTGCAGTGTGTGTTACAAACAGCAGTGTGACTCCGTAAATTGAAATCTGGCGCATGAATTGAAAAAATAGGCTCCGAGGCTAGAGCGTATTTTAAATAGTCCTGATCGGTCCCCGCTCATCCCACACCCGTACCCATCAGGGATTATAATAATCGACTCGGATTGGTGTAGAACTGTATACTTTGAGACAAAAATGTAGGTAAAGTATTTTTTTTTATAAACTTGAGGTTTCATCATCTTTCCTTTGACGTGTGAAAAAAACTTTAGATCATGAAACGATGTGATATACAAACAACCTGCACCAGCATGTTTACTTCCTTCCTTATTTAACACAACTGTAGACAATAGTTTCATTAGTTTCCGAAATAATTTAATTTCTCTTTCAAAAGCATAGGTTATCTCCGTTGACTGCGCGCAAAATGTACAATCTTCCAATAAGACTAAAATGCGAGCCATCTGAACGAGAGCGCGCAGAGTTTTTTCTATGTTTGCGGCTCCAGTTGTATATGTTACCGTCTAACGTCACAACGTGAAATATTTAAAAATGGGGTAGCGTCTCGGTTGAACATAAGCACCGAGTAGTAAACTTCGGGCTATGTTTCCGTCAATTTATCACAATAACCTATAATGTTGAAAGATAAAATGGGGCAATATTTTGTGTGTTGTATTGGACAATTAGATTATTTAGTTAAGGGCTCAGCCTGATTTTAGTTGTTTGGAATAATTAGTTTAGTTTAACACTTTACCTAACGAATCGCCCGAATCCGCCCGCGTAATATGCAAATTGAGCAGTTGAAAAAATTAAATTTTTCAAACTATTTCAACAAAACCATATCGTGTGACCCCTCATTGAGCTCGTTCCAATGAGGGGGTCACATGATATGGTTTTGTTGAATTGTTTTGAAAAATTTTGAAAAATTTTATTCAAAATAATAAATTTTGATATCGTCTGCGTTAGTAGGTATAAAAGACCGATATACGACCACTTGTACTTGTACATGTACGTGTACAAACATATGCACACGATGCGTTCACCAACGTGGAATTCAGTGTTAAATCACACGCTTGTTTACAAAACTGTACATGGTCTTGAATCCCCTCATGTACAGTCGCGACTCCTAGATCGCACTTTTAACGTTCAAATACTCGTGGTGAACGCGCGTTTTTAAAAAAAAAGGGTGAAATTGTACAGTTCACTTTCATCTTGTACGTAATTTTTCGTCGACGTTCGCATCGCAGATCAGACCCATCGATCCATCGTCGGCGAACGCGATCGAAAGTAAAAGATTCTGGGTCATCATCAAAAAACAGTTTTGGGGACTCTAAACCAGCGGTCCAGAACCCGCAATTGCGTTGGTACAGATGGTCCAGAACTCTCCCTTGTTTTTGAGGCGGTGGGGTTTTTTTTCCCATTTATGACATTATTATTAGGGGAATTCCTCCACTATGAGAAATTCTAAAAAAAAAACCACTCAGCTGATCGAGCGATCGGATCGCTCGATTCTCGTAATAAAACTCGATCTGAACGAAGAGTGTCGTTGTCGTCGGTGTGTGTTGGAAATTTGCAAACCCAGTCACGTTTTTTGATTGATATATATACAGGGAGAAAAAAAAATATAAATAAATATTTATTTAGAAAAATAAATATATCAAATCGAATAGATAATAAAAAAAAAAATACGTAAATCATGAGCGATTCTCAGACTATTAGAGCGAGGTTTCTTTTAAACATGCTGATGAGAGCATACGCAATCTGCGTGAACGAACAACTACGTCCCATCTTGTTAGAAAGATGCGTCGGATATCGGGATCATCTAGACTTCGATCACGAGGATCATTCGTGTCTGACGATGGAAAGGGAATATATGGTCATCATGTATTTCGAACCGGCGTTCGAACGCGTTAAATTCGACGATGTGATCACGTTTTGGAAGAGATTAGTCTTCTGTAAGAATCGAGACAGGCCCACAGATTCGGAAGAACTGAAATTGGCGCATAGAAGTTTGACTTTAGAAGACAAAGGATGCATCAAGAAATTATTGCTGAACGAAGCATACGTCTAAGTTTTTTTTTTTCGTTGATATAAAAAAAAGGGAGAGTAGAAAATAAAAAAAAAATAAATACACACATAAATTTTTTTTTTATCTAGTATTAGAAAGAAAAAAAAAACACAAAATGAGAACCAGAAATAAATTGTATCCGACGTTAGTGGACGACGAGGACGAGAAGCCGAACGGCGTTTTGCCGACGGCGCCGTCGCTAGAAGAAAGAGAAAGAGGAGAGAGGTATCGCATCGATCAAATCAATAGAATCCAAGAGTATCTAACTCGAGAGAGAGATTCTCGTCGTTCTCTCAAGAAGAAGTATTTGCGTTTCGTGACATTCGTCAACGCGATCGACACGACACTCATCACGATTTCCATGGGTTTACACATGGCCGGCATTGGATTGTTCTTGACTGCGGTCGCCATTCCGATCGTGTTGACCGTAGAAGGAGTGGCCCTCGCCGCCGGATTGTTTAGCACGGTCGGAAACTTTTTGAGTAGGAAATTATATCTGAAGGCGAGAAAACACGACAAGATTCGCGTCTTGGCCGACTCCAAGATCGACACGATATCCGAAATGATCTCTATGGCGTTGAAAGACGGTAGGATATCGGACGAGAATACTTCGCGAAATTGAGCGAGAAAACGAAATACGATGCCATGAAAGAAGTCGTGAGAATCAAGACTCGTCAGATCATCAAGGAAGAGATGAAGGATTCTCTCATGGAAAAGGGGAAGAAAGAGGCTAGGGAGGAATTCAGTAAGATGATAGAACTCAAGAGCAGCGATTGAAAAAAAATATATATATATATATATATATATATATATAATAAGAACAGAATTTAAAAAAAAAAAAAAATATTAAATTTATATATAAAATAAAAAAAAACGAAATTAATTTAAATAACTCTTAAAAAAATGTATTGCATAAAGTGTAAGAGAGTTACCGAGACGAGTAATTCTAGAGAAGTGCGAACTAAAAACGACAGACGGATGCTTCGCAGAATTTGCGATGTGTGTGGTTCTATCAAGACTCGATTCGTCAAACAAAAGAACGCGAGCAAAGGTAAAGGCATCGTGAATAAAATGATCAACAATCTACCTTTCGAAATGCATCTGCCCGGTCACAGTTTCACGGGACCCGGAACGAAATTGAACAAGAGACTCAACGCCAATCTGACTCCCAAATCTTGGAGCAAACCCGTGAATAGGGTGGACGCGGCCACGTACGATCACGATCTGTGCTACGCCGGACATCCCGACACCAAGACTCGCAATGACGTCTGCGACAAAAACATGTTGGGGAGATTGAGAGGCGTATCGAATCCGACCAGGAGAGAGAAGATGGAACGTTCGCTGGTCGGCAATCTGATCGGTGCGAAACGTCGATTTGGATGGGGCGTTCAAAAAAAAAAGCGCATCTGAAAAGAAGAAGAAGAAACGATTATTGACGAGCGAATTGGCCGAGGAGTTACACAAACCCATAGTGCATAAATTTCGAAAGAGAAGGATGTTCGTGAAGGGTCTGGATGACATTTGGTCTGACGACTTGGTCGACATGAGATCGTTTTCGAGGTGGAACGAGGGCGTCAAATATCTATTGACGGTCATCGACGTGTTTTCCAAATACGGTTGGATCAGAGCTTTGAAGAATAAATCGGGACCTTGCGTCGCCGAGGTTCTGAAGAGCGTGTTCCACTCGTCTTCTCGAAAACCGAGTAAATTGTGGGGGACAAGGGAAAGGAATTCTACAACAAGGACGTTCGTTGATTGGTAGACCTCTAGTCGATCGAAAACGAAGAGAAAGCCAGCGTGGTGGAACATTAGAATCGAACGATGAAGGAGAAGATGCACAGATACTTCACGGCAAATTCGACCAAGAAATACATATACGCTCTGAACGGTCTGGTGAAAGATTACAACAACACGCGACACAGATCGATCAAGATGACTCCCGCGGAAGCTAGCAATCCTCGAAACGAAAAACGGGTCTACGCGAATCTATATCCCGAGAGATCTAAGATCAGGAAGAAGTCTAGAACGCCGAAATTTGCGGTCGGCGATCGAGTGAGAATCTACGCTTATAAGAAGCATTTCGAAAAGGGTTATACTCCTTGATGGACCTCGGAAATCTTCATGATCATCAAAATATTTCACACCGATCCGGTGACTTACGAAATCGAAGCTTTGGATAGAGAAGAGATCATCGGAAAGTTTTACGAACAACAATTACAGAAGACGAAGTTTTGATGAAGAACACAAAATTTTTTTTTTATTTACTCTCTTTGACATTTTCTTGTTTACACACATATATATATAAGAGAGAAACAAAAAATAATAATAAAAAATAATTAAAAACTATTTTTTTAGATAAAGAAAGCAAGTGAATTAATAAACAAAAAAAAAACTAAAAATCCTTTAAAATGACAAATATACTAGATATAGCACAAAGCATAGTGAAAGATGAAAGTATTCAAGAATATGAGGTTCACGAATACGAACCGGTAACCGGAACGAGTTTGAACAATGCGGGAGAGATAAGAATCAACGTCGAAACTCAAGATCTATTCGTACATCCTAGCGAGAGTTACATAGTGGTGCAGGGGCGTCTCACCAAGGAAGATGGGAGCGACTACGCCGACGATGACACGGTTACTCTTGCCAATAATGGCATCATGCATCTATTCAGTAACATAAAATACATGCTATCCGGACAAGAGATAGAATCTGTTTTTCATCCCGGTCAGGCCACTACAATGTTCGGACTCTTGACGTATCCTGATGATTTTTCGAAATCCAGAGGACTTAATCAGTTGTGGGTGAAAGACACTGTAGGCCCTGCTAGCGCAGGCGCCACCACGATATTCGACTACGTCGTCAAGACGTCCAGACCTAAAGGAACGTTTTCGTTCAGGATACCTTTGAAACACATCTTCGGATTCGCGGACGATTACAACAAGATCATGTATGGATTCAAACACAATCTGACGTTAATTCGAAAAGGAAACGACGATGCAATAGTGAAACTCACAGCGACCGATGTGGGTAAGATAACTCTACACAAGATATCGTGGTTCATTCCGCACGTGGAGCCTTTGATCGATGAGAAAGCGCATCTCTACAAGATCATACAATCCAAGAGTATATTACCCGTGGGATTTAGAATGAGACAGTGCGACACGGCTAGCATTCCTCCCTCCACGAATCACTTTGATTGGAGATTGACAGTGAAATCCAATTCCGAGAGACCGCGTTTCATCGTGATTGCGTTTCAGACCGATAGGGACAGGGCTCAGGAAAAGAATGCATCACTGTTCGATCACTGCCATTTGAGAAACATGCAAGTGTTTCTGAACACCACGAGATATCCAGCAATCGATTACAACGCATCGTTTGACAAGAACGACTTCTCCAGACTGTACGGTGACGCCGCTGATTTTAGAAAGAAGTATCACGGTCTAGACGAATTGATGAGCAATCCCAACATATCTCCCGGCGAATACAAGTCGATGTATCCCATGTTCGTGTTCGACGTCAGTAAACAGAGTGAACGACTCAGGAGTAGCGTGTTAGGCATTCAGATCTAGATGCAATTCGATAGGAATGTGCCGAGAAAAACCGAAGCCTTTGCCCTGGTCCTGTCGGATAAAGAATTACAATTCAAATCGGACGGAAATAAGATGTTGATCATTCGATGAGAGACGAGTGTGTGAAAAAAAAATTAATAAACGTTAAAAAATGTGGATGTAAGATTAATTAAAAACTAAAATCTCGAAAACAAAATGGATGTTTTTGACACGAAAACAACAAATCATCTGTTCACTTCAGATTACTACGACGTTAAAATAAAATACTTAGAAAAATGGATTCAAATTGAATATGAAGAACGTAACACAAAAAAAGGATGGAATAGTTGTGATTTTAACGAATATCGTTTAAAAGAAAAAGAAGAGTTTGATCTCATAAGATCTAATGAAGAAATTATAAAAAATACAATTTTAAAATGTCGCAAATGTAAGAAACGTCAAATAAAAATCGAATCTCAACAAACTAGATCTGGTGATGAACCAACAACCGTATTCGCAAAGTGTATAAATTGTAATCATAAATGGATAGAAAATTAAAGAAAAAAAAAAAAAAAGTAATGAGATATAGAGAGATTGAACATCTCTCTATATCTCATTACTTTTTTTGTGTTTTTTTGTGTTTTAATAATCACACATTATTTTTTTTTTTCAATTCATTATTTTCCATGCGTTCACTGTTTGTTCAAAGGATCCAGTTCGATCAGTAGACTCACCACGGAAGTGGCGGCTTCGGGATTATTGGTTTTCGTGACGAAATTAATCCTGTCTCCGGCGTTCACTTTGAGAGGCGTGCCGAATGTGCTAACATTTGCGTGTTGATTCTCAGTCTTTTCGACGCTGTATCTCTTATTGCTCTCCACACCATTCACCATGAGATTGACGACCACTCTGTTATTCAAATCCGAGGAAGCCAGACTCATTCGAAGGATTTCACCTCTTAACAGCATGGGATATCCCACCTGACCGTGTTTCGATCCGCTACCTCCATTTCTGAAAGACCACTCGGCTTTTCCCTCATCTAAGGCGCCGGCCTCTTTGGCCCACACGGTGATCAATTGTCTAGCATATTTGACTTTCTCCACCACCGAAATCAGGGTGCAGGCATCTGTCATGTTTACGGGATCCGGTAGATTCGTGAGCGCGTGTCCACCCATGTCTAGTTTACCTTCCATGATGTCACCCTTTCTCCAGACCGAGTTGTCATCCACGTACTTCCTGCTTACCGCGCTGGAATCAAATTCGGGATCGTGATCGAGACCGAATAATTGTGACCGTTCATGTTGATGCCACCCTCCATGGTTCCGCCAGATTCTTTGTTCAGGTAGAGATCATCCACTTGCGATTCTAGGTATTCTTGCGATTGTATCACGGCAGAATCTACGTAGCCCTTGTTGACCGCGGTTGAGTCCACATCCGTGTCATCGATATTCGACAGATTCAATATCTTGTTGAATCCCACATTCAGATCCGATTTCATTTCTCGTCCGTCAGACTTTCTCTGTTCCAGATCTACGTAGTGTTTGGTCGCCACGTCCTTGGGATTCGTGGGAGCGGCCACGTTCGTTATCTTGTTATAATTGGCGTTCAGTTCCGAGTGCATCGTTTTCTGAACGTATCTATTTCTCAGGTGTTCGCTGAATCTCGCGTGAGTGTCGTCTGTGTATCTCTTGATTGCGGCATGGGTGGGATCTACGGGATTCGCGACGTTCACCAAACGTTTGGATTTCAGATCGAGATCGTCGGTCATGGTTTTATCCACGTAATTATCCAGCAGGATTCGTTCGAAATCGGCGTTCCCCCTGTCGACGTATTTTTTAGTCACAGCATCTGCGAGATCTATCGGCTCAGGAAGATTGTAGAGCTTCTTATCATTCATGTTCAAAGGTTCTTCTCGAGGTTTGTATCTCCGAACGTAACACTCGTCCAAGTTGGCAACATCGTAACCATCGTCGACTTCGAACGTCTTCCTCTTCTTTCTCGGGTTGACTTTTTCGTTGTCACTTCTACCAAATTTATCGACTGGCATGTTGTTGTGGGATTTTTTTTTTGTTGTTTAGAAAAAATGTGTTCAAAATGCAGTTTATTTAAAAATGAACTATGTTATTTTATTTTTCGTTTTTATTCGATTAAAATTTTTTTAAAATAATTTTTTATCTTTACATATACTATAAAAAAAAAATCTCTCTCTAATGTAAGTCATTGAGAATGTCTTGAAATTGATCTCCTTCAGACCATCTCTTGAGAATGTAGAGACACAGGTGACCGCAAAACACTTGATCTGGCAATTGCACTCGTTCTGTGTTGTAAAGAACCATCGATTTGTTGAAATAGTTCTTTATTTCTTTCGGCGGCGAGATTCCGTAGCTGTCAAAATAATAATTCTTCTTCTTCCCGTTCTTGAACCACGCCACCCAGTGAGTGCCTTCACCCGATAAATCGTCTAGATTTAAAATTCCGCATTCCGATTGTCAAGGTCTTCTCTTCGGCAAGGCATCTCTGGAAAACACTCCAAGAAAATCTTCGATTTTCAAATCTTTTGCCGCATTCAACAGATCGATGTTGGATAGGGGTTCGTTAGGTAAAATGACACCTTCTACAGATATCTCTATTTTCTTATTCATAAATGCGTATATATTTTTTTTATTTATTTTATTATAATTTAATAAAAATGATGTTATTTTTTTTTCTATTTTTTTCTTTTTCTTTTTAAACTAACTTTCTCGATGTCACTATCGATTTCCATAATTTTGTGTTCATCTAATTCTTCTTGACTTTCTGGAATCCTATCATCCACAATCGTATCTGGAATCTTATCATCTACAATCATATCTGGAATCCAATCATCCACATTCATATCGTCTCTAATTAGATCCACAGTCCAATGTCCGAGTGCCAAAGTGCTTATTTTATCGTCTAACATGAATCTCTTATCGTCGTCGGCCGTCAGCGAAATCTTGTTGACTATCTCGGTATACAAGTCGTGATTTTCGCTTCAAATCGATTTCATAGTCTTATACACCGGACCACTTCCTAACAGACAATCTTTTATACTTTGGAAAGAGATGTTTTTCTTCACCACGCACGCTTTAACTCCTTTGCACTTCTTGATCTCTTCATCATCTTCTAGACGATAAGCATAGAGTTTAGGTCTCAAGCCTACGAATTCGACGATCTGTTTACCGCCGCTCTCGTCCTTAAATTTACCCAACACCTTCTTGTTGTCGTTCGATTGAATGTTGGACGGGTGATCGACGGGATAATTGCTCGTGTCGAACCAATCGGCCACGTCCGGAGATATGTCTCAGTAGATGTCTTTCGTCTCTATCTCATAAACTAAACTGTCCGTGTTGGTGAACAGTAGTTTGGCTTTGTCACCAAATTTTCGTTTGACGTAATCGTAGTGAAACTCGTACATCAATCGCTTGCTGATATCTAAGATGATCGGTCTGAGATAATACGGTTTGTCGAACTTCAGATGCGTCTTTTGCATGTGAACGGCCACTAGATTTTCGCCGAATATGGTTTGGTGTTTGTAATTGGGTTTCGCCACTAATTTTTTAGCTTTTTTCTCAGACGTGACGAGTGGAACGTCGGTTCTCTTCCTGATGTTTTCCATCGATTTGCCATACATGCAGTTGTTCATGAGTTTGAAGAAATCTTTTTCAAAATCGTTCTCGGCTCGAGTTCTGAGATTCGTGTTGAGATCGATGTATTTTTTCATCCAAGGCTCTTCGTCGAATCGAATGATGCGATGTATGTCGACTAATTTCATCACATAATCGACGTACTGTTTCAAATTTTCGCTGTAGATGACGTAGTTACGTTTGTTAAATAAATTGGGAATGAGTTCTTCCTCGTCTCCTTCATTCGGTTCCATTTGTTTGGGAGCCAGCGGATAATCGTTGTGTGAATCGTGTAATTCTTCCGGATAGTTCAAATCGACTTCTAAAATGCAAGGATAGTCTCTCCATTTTTGCATCTCTTCCGGTTCCTTCACCCATTCGAAATTTCCAATCGGTAAAGGATGACTCATAGCCCAACCGTACAGATTATTGGCGTCCCAATACTGTATGTATTTAGTCGTTAGTCGACCGTTTCGAATTGAAACCTTCTTTCATGTAGGGATTGTTAGCCTCAGAATGTCTGTGAGAGATCATCGAGACGCCACCTCTCGCAGCCCTTTCAAACATGAGCACATGTCCACGTCGGATAATAATTCCAATTGGACTTCGGTGGTCTTCAACAGTGCGTCCCACGCCAGACCGGGTGCGGTGAAATACCAAGCGGGATCCAGATCATAATTTCGACAACAGACGTCTCGAAAATTTTCGAACACATCTGCCAAGAGCAGAACGTAGGTCTTCAGATAGAGATCATGATAATCTCTCATGGTTTTCATATCGAATGATTTCCACACGTTTTTGGCGTGTTCGTAATTCTCGTCGGAAATGTCGGATTCGTATAATTTCAAATAAAAATCATCTTTCGAAGGTCGTGCGGTGTCTTTGAATCTCTTTAGATCGTTCATGTAATCGTAAGGATAGACTCCTTTCCTCAACATGATATCTACTCATTCTCCGAAATGTTCGCTCGTGATTTTAAATTTATCCTTGCTCATGTTATCGACTAATTTTTCCAGATCGGTCGACATGAATTTAAAAGTGTCGATGAAACGTATGCATCTACAAATGGATTTCGTTTTTTCTTTCAACGTATTTCCGTCGATTACTCTTTTCCTCTCCATGAGCTTCCATTTCATGAAGGAAATGTATCTTTCTTTGCTGTTCGCGATGCAATTTAATTCTTCGTGTGAGGTGCCGAGATTTTTCACGAACAGATGACTGTCGTAACCCGAGAGATTGTGAAACATCACTGGATAGAAAGCAGCGTCTCGATATTTTAAATTACACTTGCTGTGAGCCAGACCACGATACAGACCCGTGTAATGATCGTGGTCTCTGACCTTCTTATTTTCCTCCGAATTCTCGTCGAATGATTGTCTGCATATGTGTCATTCGGTGGCTCTGTTATTTTCGTCCTGCTGCTCTCGTGTGACGATCATTTTTGCTGGAGTTTTGAATTTGTCGTATAACATTTGAATTTTCGATTCTAACTCTTCCACGAACCTTTGAGCCACGTCGTCATCTTTGCGCTGTTTCGTGTAGGTGAAGGGACCCATGTCGTGTTGCGAGTCGAAAGCGCATTTCACGTAAATGCAATAGCCCGAAGGTATGTGTTTTTGATATCTTTCGACGTAACTTTGAAGAGCATTGGGTTGACAGGAACTCATTTTCGCGGTGAAACATTCGAAATCAGCGTACACGACGAATGGTACTTTTAACCTTCTATTGTGATTTTCAAACTTCACGATGGTGTTGGGTTTAGGCATTTCGACGGCGACACCTTGATTTTCGTTGCAATATTCCTGATGTTTAGCTAACGATTTTTCGCCCTTAAACATGTTCATGCAGTTGCAACATAAACATAACTTATGTCCATGTTTATTATTTTGTCTCGACAGTAATCGGGTCAGATGTTTAACCCAACAATAATGATGATTGTCACCATTCGAAATCGATAATAAAATAATCGTCTTTTCTCTTCCGCGATACGAAGTCTGTCTGAGAGGATAGATCTTTTGATTTTCGTCGTCGTATCCTAGGACGTTCACCACTACGGTGGGATTTTGAACCTCGAAATGTTCGATGTGTTTTAACTCTGTTGGAAAAGTCACTCCGGTCCAATCGAGATTTTTAGAAGTTTCCTCATAATGAGAAACTCTATCGGTGTGTATTTCGACAGGGTATAAAGCGGAGGTGACTGCCCATTTAAAACACTGATCATCTTTATTTCTCACGTTGACCACGGCGTGTTTCTTAGTCAAGAAATACGGTAATTCCAAGTAGGAAGATCCTAATTCCAAGTAGGAAGATCCTTTCAACAGTTCGTTTTTAGTCATGTGAATTTCGAGTTTCAACACCTCACCGAACGTCCAATTACTACCTTCATTTTGATAATTCGCGAGAGATGTCAACATCTTGTCTTTCATCTTTTCGAAAACGTCCAATAGATCTGAACCTCGAAATACGGGTTCGACGTTAGATCTGAAATATGTATTTTTCACGATGCTCTCGCCAGACTTCATGTCGATTTTATTCATTATGCAATGGAGTATCATCTTAATTTTTAATCCCAAGTTCATGTATTCACGAAACAAATCCAATACTTCTTTCTTCACCCGTTCCATGAACAATTTCGGATCGACTTTCTTCAACGAGGGAATCACGTCGAAAGTTTTAAAAATGCCTTCGATTGCACTCTCCCGTTCTATGGGTTTCGATTGGAATAGTTCCGCAACGAGTCGTGTTACATATTCTTCTCCTTTCTCTTCGTTGATTGCTCGTTGAATTTCGCTCGATATATCTCGTTTGTCGTGAATCTGAAGTGCATCACTCGTTTTCGTTTTAGTTTTTCTTTTCTTTTCTTTGGAAACTTGATGTTTTTCAATGGCTTTTCGTTTAGTCGTCTTCTTATTTTTCACAACCGGTGCATCTTTTGACGTCGTTGCTATCGACATTTCGTTTGCCTTTCTAGCGTTTCGCAAATATTCTTGTATGACTTCAATTTTTTTTGATTTAGTTCTATGCTTTCTGAAATCTGAAATTTGTAATAGTTTACAAATCTCGTTTAACTGAGGTATGGTTTTCTCATTTAAATTTACCATTGTTTTATCTGTTTGCTTCATTTGTAAGAATTTTTTTTTTTTGGAATTTTATATTAAATAATTTGTTAAAAAAGTTTTGCTTTTTTACTCTTTATATATAATAGAAAAAAAAAAAGTTAAATTTTAAAATTCAATTTTTTTAATACAAAATTTAAAATAAACATTATTTGTAAGAATTCATAAAAAACCAAATAATCGATCATGACAACAACACCTAAAAGATGTGAATTGAAATTGAAACAAGATGAAAGGTATGAGAAATCCAGTTTTAATATCTATACATTACAACCACACGATCCCATCGAATTGAATGAGGTTGAGATGGTGGACTTAGAGCGCTACTATCACAAATATCGAATGTGTTTGAAAGTGGATGAAGCCGCGCTCGATTTGTTTTACGAGTACCAAAGCGAACTGTTGATTAATATCATCATCGCCGAAGACAAAGAATTCGACAGGGGTGATTTATTGTTGTCCTATGGAGGTTACATATATCCAATAATCTCACCCGAACTCGTGAAGAAATCGGGTGGTGAGAGTGCATTCGCCTATGAAAAAAAACTCAAAAGAGTAAAGATGAACATTCACACCATTTTCATATGTGGAAAAATGACGAATGTCAACTTGCTAATAACGGACTTGGAAATATAAACAATAGAGAGATTGAAATTAAAAAATTTAACTTTTTATATATATATATAAAGAGAAAAAAAACGTTTACTAAAAAAATTTTCACATTAAAGAAAATTAAAAATTAAAAAAAAAACTTTTTTATATATATAAAGAGCAAAAAAAATAACAAACTTTTTTAACAAATTATTATTTAAATACAAAATTTAAAATATACATTATTTGCAAGAATTTGTAAAAACAAAAAAAAAAACAAATAATCGATCATGAAGACAACAACACCTAAAAGATGCGAATTGAAATTGAAACGAGTCGAAACGTATAAGAAATTTGGTCATAAAATGTATAGATTACAACGACACGATCCCATCGAAATGAACGATGTCGAGACGAAGGGCTTAGAGCACAAATACGAGAAATATAAGATGCCTCTGAAATTGAATGAAGCCGCGCTCGATTTGATTTACGAGTACCAAAGTGATCTGCAGAACATCGTCATCGCCGAAGATAGAGAATTTGACAAGGACAATTTGTCGTTGCCCTATGGAAATTACATATTTCCAAACATCTCATTCGAACTCGTGAAGAAATTGGGTGGTGAGAGCGAGTTGACCGATGTAAAAAAACTCAAAAGAGTAAAGATAAACATTCAACACGTTTTCGAAAAAGGAGAAGACACGAGCGTCAACATGCTAATAACGGACTTGGAAATATAAACAATAGAGTGATTGATTTTTAGCGAAGAAAAAATGAAAAAAAAAAGTAATGAGATCATCTTTAGATCTCATTTACTTTTTTTTTTTTTTTTTGTTTTCCTTCTTCTTCACTATCATCATAATATATTATAATAACGTTTCCTTTTCTCTCAAATTTCAGTGTCGATTCTTCTTTTTCTTTTTTTTTCTTTTTCTTTGTGATGTGATACGTTTATGGTAACATTTTTGTTTATCCGAATCATAATTATGAACGAATGTTGTGCATCTCTTGGTAACACTCGCATCATTACCATTCTCTTCAGAAGGTAGTGGTGACCGTGGAAGGCATCATCTCATTCTCAACCGTATATCCCGCGCGTTATCTATCTCTTTCCTTAGATATCCATCATTAGCGTCTAACCATTTTTTTATTTCTTTGCTCTCTGCCTCGCAATGTTCGTCATTATCGTCAAATTCATCCAGGTGATAAATTTGTTTCTCCACCTTTTCACCCATTTTAAATATATTATTTTATACTTTCTATGATTTTATATATTTTATATAATTTTATATTTATAATAACATATTCAAAATCGGTATGTTCTTAAATGGCGAATTCTCACCGAGCAACAAACCCTTGCCGAGTCGCTTGATGTTCCGTCCACTCTTCTGATAGAGACCGTTTCCTCTCAGAAAGTTGCCACCTCTAACGGGCTCTAGATACAATCCTTTACTGCTGTCATCTACGTGAACGCGACACATGGCTCCTCCCTTCTTCAAAAACAGTCCGCCGCCACCCATTAATTTCTCAACTGCCGAACTAGCGAGTCCCGTGAGAGCTCCCACGCCGAGAGTCTTTCCGAGAAAGGGTAGTGCCTTTGTGGCGAAGGGTAATGCTTTTGCGGCGATTCCTGCCAATAGCGGTAGGAAACCGCCTTTCATTCTCAAATTGTATCTCAATTGAGCGGGACTCAATCTCACCGCCAACCCTCTTCCATCGCGAATCGCTTTCTCCATCCTTTTGATTTGACTTCTGGTCCAGGTGATCGAATCCTGTCCGCCTCTCGTCAGATCTTCGTGAGTGAATTTGAATCTCACCGCCTCGCCTCGAGTTGTTAACGCTCTCTTAAGTTTCTTCCTCTGTCCTGCGGATATGTTCACGTTTTTAACCACGTATTGTGTCATAATTCTGTTTGTTTTTTAAATATATTTACTTCAATTGTTTCTTGTTTAATAATTATATTAAAATAATTTTGTAAAAATTAATATTACCGTTTATTTTATTTTTGTTATCTATATATATAATATTTTTTTTTTTTTGCTTTTATATTTCTCTTATGTGAAATCGTATCGTCACTCTCTCTCCGCGAAGATCTAACAGTTCACCATTTTGATCCGTCAACGTGGTTTTGAGACTATACAACGTGTCTAAAATCACTGGTAGATAAACTAAATTTCGAGGTCGCTCCACGATCTTATAACCCGGCGACACGTTTGGAAAGAAGGAATAGATCGTCGGCTGAGTGCTACCATTCACGTAGCTTCCAGCAATCACGTCCACGTTCACCAGAATGCTATTGACAGTGAGAATGTCGACCGTATTTTCAGATGCTGCGTGGCCTCGATACATCTTTCGATCGAATCCCAACATCTTGCCTATAGAATCGTCCGTGTTGAAATCCACACGAAAATGATCTTCCAAATCCAACATCGTCTGTAAGGTATTAGGATTCGGAGCGAGTCTGATCTTGTTGCTTCCCTTTCCATCCGTCTTCATTCGCGTCTGAATGTAATGGTTCAAATCGTCTATGTCGTAACTCCCTTTGGGAATTCGAATCTCCAACCAATCCATTCCGTCGGAATACTTGAATGAGTTATTCTTTTCGGTGACGTTGGGAAAGGAATAATAAGTCTCCAGATTCACCAACGCCATCTCGTAACTTTTCTCTCTATTCAATTCGATGGAAGGTTCGAATTTCGTAGCGAATCGAGTCGAATCGCCACTCACCACGATCTGAATGGATTGTTTTGCAGCCGTATTCTCGGCTATCCGTTCTAACAATTCTCCATGTTCGAACATTATATTTTAATTTTATTTTTTTTTATTCAAAACTAATTATTTGAAGATTTATTATGTTCTAAATTTTTATTTTCTCGCTCTATCTTATTATTATTACCATCGGAAGCATAAAACTCGTCGAATACGCACCGATATTTTCCGCGATTAAATTCGCTCGTCAAATCGATCACGACGGAATTGTAAAGTCCACCATCCCAAACCCTCTTGCAGAATGTCCTGAATTCCGCAGCGCTCATGTCGTTTGCGACGTGATCGCCGTAGATGTGATTGAGATTCTTGAGATCTTGGCGAAAGAGACATAGAAAATTAGCGTTCTCCCTTATCGTCTGTCTGGGCAATCGAAAATAATTCTGCGACAGGTAGAAACAGTCCACGTTGCTGTGTCGACCCCTTACGTAATACGATTCGCATCGGTTCTGTCTCTCCAAAAGCAGATCGTCGAAAATCATGAGATTCTTATCTTCCGATTTCAGTTCTCTAGGATCCGGAACGTCGCTAGCGTTCTCATAAAATCGACACTCGACGTTCGAAGATGCATTTCTCTTCATCAGCTCCGTCGCCGCACCGTCCAAAATGGTCGAGAACGGAGCTCCACACTTGTCGAATTCCTCCCTACTGTCAAAGATTCTGGCTATGACGTCCTTGGGCAATCTGCGATCCATGCACTCTCGAAGCAATCTGTATTCGGGTTGAAACAAGCTCTTGCCAAACACGAACAATCTGTCGTAATCCAACCAGTCGGGTCGGGACAACAGATTCATCAACAGATTAGTCTTTCCACAATTCGATTTTCCCACTATCCAACCTCTTATGCTCTTGGGAAAGTACTCGTTATTCGACCTCTTGGTCGCGGCGTCGTTCCAAGACATATCTTTAATGTTCATCTTTGTTTTATTTTTTTTTTGTCTGTTATTTTAGATTCTTTTCAAACACAAATTTTTTATGTTTTTCAAATGTTATTATTATTATTATTTATTTATATCGCACCGTCGCGAGTTCTCTTCAATCCGGATCCACTCGTCATTTTTGACTAAATCTTGTATGGGCACCACGCTATCCTTTAAATCTTTCCAATCTTTCAGCGTTCGCTCTAACGCAGCTCGCTTCGCCGGCGGACTGATCAACTTGTCGATCAACGCATCGGCTGCCCTCTTGCCATCCACAGAAGCTATCCTACCACTGGCTTCGGAAGCGGCTTTCTTACCAGCATCCAAAGCCGTCTTCTTACCGACCTCAAACGCGGTCGATGCGAGTTTTCTACCCGCATCGCCCGTGAACGCTCGCATTATAGAATCGACGATGCCAGAACCGCCTTGAACGTAAGTCCTGACGTATCCCCTGTTCTTTATCACCAACATATTTTATTTTTATGATATATTTATTGTTTTTTTCACTGGTAAATCGTTTTGTCGTTTTTAAATACTTTTATTATTCTAGTATAAGAATTTACTGTTTTATTTTTTTGTTTGTTTGTTTGTTTCTATCTCTCTACTTATTATTATATACATATCAATCCTTCAATTCGTTCATCAGCCTTTTATACTGGTTTTTATTCAAAACCTTCTGTCTCAACAATTCGTCAGATACGGCAACTATCTGATTATCTAATCCCGTGTTACCAGCCCGTCTGCTCCCCATCAACAAACTCAATCTCTGAGCCAGAGCGTCGGGATCGCTCGGAAGAAAAATAGCGGTTCTCACCCCTTTGCCGGTCACCGATTCGAGGAACTTCTTGTTCATCTCCCATATGGGCTTCACTATTTTCGTCCACTTGTAACCTCTGTTGGCTTTGGGTCTCGTCTCTCTGGCATCGTTATTTCTATTCATGGCGTGGGTCTGAACTAGAATGTCGCCGTAATTGTCGAAATCCTGTTCCGTGAAATCTCCAGGCTTGTCGTAAAGGAGCAATCTCCGCAGACCATCGGTTACTTTATATTTATTCGAACCCACGATCAATTCGTCATCGTCCATTTCCACCAACGTATCACCTACAAAAGTTCTACCCTCAGAATCCTTATAAATTCCATACAACTGATCTCTCTTACCGCCATCATCATCGAACGATGCGACGCTACTAGTGGTGATAGTCGAATCCGTATCATCAGACTCGCTCATATCTGTTTGAATTCCCGTGGGAACGTAATCCGGTGTAGATTGAACGGAATACCGATTTCCAAAACTAGGAGGCAAGCAACCCATTCTCAAAGAACTCTCCTTTATGGGTCTCAATTCTTCGACTGTCTCCTTCCTGCTTCGCTCTTGACCCTCCATCACGGGTTTAAATATTTTTGTGGCTTCGCGTCTGAGTTCCATCTCACCGAGACGTCTGCTCCTATCAGCAGCCTGAATCGCTTTCTTACCACGTAAATACTCGTCTAAAATTCGATCTCGACGTCTAGGATCCATCCTGCAAAACATCTTTCATTTTAATTGTTTTTATTTATTTTTCAAAATTAAATGTTTAATTATATTTTTATGTTTTTGTGTTTTAAGTAATAAAAAAAAAACTCTTTCCGTCTTAATATAATATATAATAATCTGAAAATATTCACATCTCAAACTGACTGTGTTAATTGAAGTTTAAAAAAATACGTTTAAACAGTACATGACAAACCGGTTTCTGATTTAACGCATTTTTTGACAGTAGTGTTTACATTTTGTCAAAAGATCTTCATTCATTCACACATCAATTCATCGAGTGTCGAATTAAGAGAGAATCCTTTTTGATGACTGTTAAACAGTTTCAACACACAATGAAAAACTGATTTTAACAAATCTCTCTCCGATTGCTATCATGAATATATTAAAAATTTTACCACTCAAAACCTAATTAAGCGGAACATGCGTTTTAAACATTCCGATAAGTGTTTTGGACTTTTTTCAACGAACGCTTAACAGTCAATCTCTCAATCAAGGCAAAACACAAATTATCTATTACAGATCAACTCCCTTCGAAAAAAAAACAAAACCCAAAACTCAATTTTTATCCGTCCCATCAACAGAAAACATCAATGTCTATAAGACAGACTATATTCACAATCGACTCTTTTTGAACAAAAAAAACCTCATTCACTCATTACGATAACATGTGTTAGTTTTTTACTTCCGGAAGACGTGACTGGGTTTGCAAATTTCCAACACACACCGACGACAACGAGACTCTTCGTTCAGATCGAGTTTTATTACGAGAATCGAGCGATCCGATCGCTCGATCAGCTGAGTGGTTTTTTTTGAGAATTTCTCATAGTGGAGGAATTCTCAAAAAAAAAACAACTCAATTTTTATCCGTCCCATCAACAGAAAACATCAATGTCTATAATACAGACTATATTCACAATCGACTCTTTTTGAACAAAAAAAAACCTCACCACCGCCTCAAAAACAAGGGAGAGTTCTGGACCATCTGTACCAACGCAATTGCGTGTTCTGGACCGCTGGTTTAGAGTCCCCAAAACTGTTTTTTGATGATGACCCAGAATCTTTTGCTTTCGATCGCGTTCGCCGACGATGGATCGATGGGTCTGATCTGCGATGCGAACGTCGACGAAAAATTACGTACAAGATGAAAGTGAACTGTACAATTTCACCCTTTTTTTAAAAACGCGCGTTCACCACGAGTATTTGAACGTTAAAAGTGCGATCTAGGAGTCGCGACTGTACATGAGGGGATTCAAGACCATGTACAGTTTTGTGAACAAGCGTGTGATTTAACACTGAATTCCACGTTGGTGAACGCATCGTGTGCGTATGTTTGTACACGTACATGTACAAGTGGTCGTATATCGGCCTTTTATACCTACTTGCGTCGGGTAAAGGGTTAAACATATTTTATTCGCATTTAATTTGCAAAAGGGATTGGAGAACAAGTGCTTTTCGCTTAGCAACTCTCCTCTCTCAGTACATAAACGTAATATTTGAATAGCGATAGATCATAGTGCTATAAACTTAAAATACAATTCGAAAATAAAGGATCTAAAAAACAAGAAGAGAACAAAAATAGTACAAAAATAGAAAAATGTAGAATTTGAATTATAAATGAAAGATTATAAATTATAAAAAAGTTATAAATTACGACAATCAAGTTTCTCCTACCTTATGTAGTGAGGCAGACGGAATGTTTTTGCCTCTGATCAACATCACGTGAAACGCACAGTGACGTTTGCAACCAACTCCGTACGTCTTTGAGCCCTGCAACTAGCGACGAACTCATTCACAACTGTATTTCGTAAATGTAATGATAGGGATAAAAAATAACTTATTTTGGAAGGAGCGATAATTTTTTTCTTTATTCTATAAATAAAACATCTTCGAATCTGATATAAAAAGTATCTTTTCATTTGAGAAAATCGCCTCTCCATATATAATTTGTTCAACTCTCTGAACTCTAAATCTTACTGGAGTCTGCAAAAGCACAACTCGTATATCAGCATAATATGGGCAGGAAAAGAAGAAGTGGTTTGCATCCTCAATTCCATCCCCACAAGAGCATTCTGCAGAATCTGAAATATAATTGGCAAATTTGTCTGAATTGAGATCACTACATGCATTTCTGATCACACAGTGTACGATATTAGTTTTCATTTTCCCAAGAACATAATAAGGTGGTGGTTTGTACGTTTTTCGTGAGACAGAACTCATGAACAATTGGACTGACGGGCTGTTCTCAGTGTTATCGGGATAGTTATCCCAGATCGGTACAACGTAGGAAAACGCATTTTTTAATAACTCGGTCTTTAAATTATATGGCATAAATTCACTGACTCTTCTTAGATTGTAGGGGTCGATTCACCAAATGTCGGAGGCAACAACTCTTGTAAAAACCTAGCCGCATTAGCATGAACAATCTTATAAAAGGTGTTCATATTTTTAACCATTCTTCTTTCTTCGAGAGCCATCCAAGTTCAAGAATTAGCTGTTCCCTAGACACTGATCTCGTTAGACCAGTTACTATACGGGCATCGTCATAATGGATATCGACCAATCACTTAAGCAGATACTGGGGAGCCCCTCGCCACACTTCAATGCCATATTCAAGAATTGGGAGGATGAATGAGATATACATTTGCTGCAGGGTTTTACGGCTAAGAATAAATTTAAACTTTCTTAATTGCGACAGTCTTGAGGAGGCTTGATTGCAAATCTTATCCATCTGTTTTTCCCAACCGAGATTTGACTGAAGAGTTAGATCTAGATGCCGTTGCTCTTCCGCAAAGTCAAGTGGTGATCCTAGAAAGGTTAAAGCAGGATAAATAAAATCTTTATACAGGGTAAATAGCATTACGTTTATCTTAGTTTAACCCTTTACCTAACATGAAAAGCAGACGACACTTGCAAAAAAAATTCTTGAATAACTAATCTTTTTTCATTTTTTGTCTCAAAAACATAGGTTATGACCCCTCGTTGGAACGAGCTCGACGAGCTCGTTCCAACGAGGGGTCATAACCTATGTTTTTGAGACAAAAAATGAAAATATTTTGAAAATTAATTGGCGATTTTTGAGAATAGCGCTGGCCGGTTTTGGCCGTTACGTTGGGTAAAGGGTTAAACATATTTTATTTGCTACACTCGTTGTGCAAATTGGATTGGAGGACAAGTGCTGAACACTTAGTTTACCCTCCTCTCCTACAAATCTGAAACACATAAATTACAAGGCAAAAAAAAAACATTTAATAACAAAGTAAAATTGTAGTTTTACAAAAATAACAAAAATGGAAAGTGGGAGAAAGAGAATGAAAGAGGAACAGGGGGCGAAAGAAGAGAAAGAGAAGGAGACAGGAAGCGAGAAAAGATGGATTACGATAACACGAGAGTAATCTCCCCGCCTGACGCGAAGAGATACCTTTTTCATCACAGATTAGTTTATAAAACGAAGTTCAGTAAGTATGTCATGGGCTCCATGTCCCAAGAAAAAAGAAAAACATCCGTGGACAATAGTGATAATCGAAATTTGTTCATTCTTCTTTGAGTGACCATTCAATGTGATGTGTTTATACTTTAGTTTGAATCTGGGATAAAGAGAAACTATGGAAGTCTCGAATATTGTTTTGCACAATTTTGAATACCTTTTCATTTTCTTTATTTGACAACAATGTTATTCCAAAAAGAAGTTGGTCGACATGAGTTATGTTGTATTTAACTAGAACTGACATTAATTGGAGTCTCGAGACCTCGTGGAGACTACAAGTCAGAAAAAAGTGACTAGCATCTCCTTCAAAGTTTCCGCATCTACAGTAATGTGAGTTACTGATAAGGTTAGAATATTTGCCAAAGTTAAGATCACTACAACCATTATGTAATCTACAGTGCAGGATATTCAGGTTGCGTTTTCCGAAACTGAAATCAGATGGAGGTCTCGTTTTCGGGGGGGGGGGGAAATGAGCGCTTTAAAGGCTTGCGTTAAACGTGTTGCCTTGATGTCATCGCTTAAGTTATTCCAATGACCAGCAGCTGAAGCAAAGAACGAGCGTTTCATCAGCTCGGTGCTTAGGTGATATGGGGCAAAATCGGACGCATTGCGTAAGTTATAAGTCGATATATCACACAATCGTGGAGGTAGGAGATCCTGCAGGTAGTCGGGTGCTTGGGCTTTTACAGTCTTATGGAATAAGCACATCTTGTGGATGTGCCGTCTCTCTTCAAATGAATGTCACCCTAATTCCAGTAGTAAACGTTCTTTCGGAGTGGAACGTGTTGCTCCTGAAATAATACGAGCGGCGTCATGATGTATCTTATCTACACGTTCTGGTAGGTATAAACTATAAAGGCGCATAACCCCATTCAAGACTAGCATATTCTAGTATGGGTAATATGAAAGACGGGTACATTCTTTTAAGTGTAGACCTATTCGTAGTGAATTTTACCTTCCTAATTTGGGATAGTCGTGAATTTGCACGTTTACAGATATTATCAATATGTTTGTCCCAAGACAGGTCACACTGGAAGGTGAGTCCAAGGTGCTTATGATCAGTTGTGTATAATAAGGTGGAATCAGAAAATATTATGTTGGGAGGAGTAATATTTCTACTGAGCATGAAAAGCATCATTTGAGTTTTCTGGAGGTTAAAAGTTACTAACCATTTTTGTGCCCATGCATTTATTTGATGCAAATCCTTGTTAATTGAATTTGTTATATTTGTGGCTGATATGTCGCTATTAGGTAAACAAGTATCATCGGCAAACAGTCGAGTAATTGCTTCTATATTTTCAGAAATATCATTAATATAAATGAGCAGTAGGGGACCTAGCACTGAGCCTTGTGGAACACCGGATTCAATGTTTTCGTACCTTGAGTAACAACCATTCACACAGACCCGTAGTTTGCGATTCGAAAAATAACTGTAAAACCAACGGAGAAGAGGTCCCGATATACCATACTCTTCTAACGTGAAAAGAAGACCGCGATGCCAAACCCTGTCAAACGCTTTAGAAATGTCACAGAATACTCCACATGTAATTTGATTTTTATCTAGATAATTGCATAAACCATGATAAACTTCTATTAACTGAAATACTGTGCGGTGCTCGGGAAGGAAACCCGACTGAAATTGATAGAACAGGTTATTAGTTGTAAAATGAGAGTAGATTGCTTTGAATACTAATCGTTCCATTATTTTGCCAATACAACTAAGCAAGACACTTTTGTCTTATCGGGATAAACTTTACAAGCCATGTATCTGACCACTCTATCAGTTTTCAATATCAGCATTCAAGTTTGTTGCCAACAGTGCTGTTAACCGTTTGGTTTGGGCCAAACAAGTGTCGTCTGCAAATAATCTGCTGGCGCATTCTAGTTTGTCGGCAATGTCATTTATATAAACTAAAACCAAGAAAGGACCTAGAACTGAACCCTCTGGAACGTCATATGGCACGTTTCGATACTGGGAAAGACTTGAGTTGATCCAAACTCTTTGTTTTCTTTTTGACAAGTAACTGTGAAACCATTTTAATCCATCATATATACCATTCTGTTTCAACTTGAAAATTATGCCAGGTTGCCAAACTCTCTCAACAGCTTTAACGCTATCACAGTAAACACCACAAGTAAATTGCCTGTTATCAACTGAGACGCACATGCTGTGGTGTATATCAAGCTGTTATTATTCTGAGGTAAAAAAAACCTGCCTGACGTCTATACAAGAGCGCGTTTCTGACAAAATATGCATCAACCTTTTTAAATACCACTCGCCCCAATAGCTTGCAGAGGAAGGTTAAGAGGGAAATGGGTCTGTAGTTATTGGCATCCGATTTATTACCTTTCTTAAATATTGGTATCACATTTGCCAGCTTCCACTCAGTAGGAAAACAGAACATTCCAGAGATTTATTAAATAACACTGTAAGAGGCTAACATATAGTAGAACATGTTAATTTTAATAATTTATGACTAACCTCGTCATAACCACAGGCCCTTTTTTATTTAAGTATTGAATGCAATTTTTATAATCTTTATTGGAGTATGAACGTGTTGAAATGGGAGTATGAACGTGTTGGAATGGGTACAAATTATGTATGAATCCCAAAGGGATTCATACAATTTGTACCCATTCCCACACGTTCATACTCCAATAAAGATTATAAAAATTGCATTCAATTCTTATGATTACATTCCGTAACTGTTTAAACTACTTTTTACCAAACAACAAAGCAGAAAGACGAAATAAAACATGTACGAACGAACGAGGCGAAAAACCACCCTCACACAAAAGACAAAGCGCACAACTCTGGGTTGAGCGCCGGTTTTCGGCATTGACCCAAATTTGTCAAATTGCCGTCTTTCGCAACGAAACTTGGAATGTTCAAAACAATTTATTTAACATATCAGTAATCTATAATCACTGATCACTGCGAGAGGCGCTAAAAGTTATAAACCCGCCCAAACACCGCCCGAATTGCATTCTGTCAACTGCGCTCTACCGTAAATGTGGGTCAAAGATCGACCAAATGTATTCATTGGAAAATGAATTACATTTGGTCATGACGTTTTCATCCAGCTGACCAATGGGAATTGAGTATTTGGACCCAAAACGTATAACTACATTAACAATGTAATTATTTGAAGTTGATGTATAATGTCAACGATTTCATGTTCTGTAACATCAAGAGTGAACAATTCCGACTGACACTTACGTTTGAAAACAGGAAGTTGATGATATAGTAACACCGGTTCCCCTCACAATACTATTCCCCTCACAAATTTGATTGGTGATAAAATGTGTTCTTTTTGTTGATAGTTGCCAATTAAATAAACTGCTGAGTGTCCTTCTAATAACTGTTTTTATAGAAATGAAGGCGCGTACTAAACACAGAACGACACGCGCGTGTAAATGGGTAAATCGATATTGCACTTGTGCTATCACGGAAGGATGACACTCGTAATTGTTTCAAATCATTAAATGCATACAAGCTGCTATATGGTTGTACAAAATTGCAAAATGTCTCATGGAAAAGGTACGTTTTAATACCCGCCTAAAATGATTCTGAGGAATCCATTTCTTTTGGACTGTTTGAAAGAGAAGTGCATAGCACTGGCCTGGCAATGGCAAATGCTCTATGGATGAATGAATAAAAAGTGTCAGCGCGCCGAAGGCGCACAGGGACGATGTGGGATTGAAATCCCTTGCGACTCGAATAACTGTATTTGCTTTATAGCTTTATTTGCTTATGAATCCACGAGATTCGGAAGCGAGAGCCAATAATCTTATTTCAAATGCCCTATCGACAGCACAACCTAATTTAGATGAGAGCCGAACCAGAGCCGAACCAGATTAAATTTATTTGATGATCGAAGAGACCTATGCGGCTTGCGACTGATAAGCCAGTTAGGCGAGCAAGGTCGTGGTGCAGTTACAATAGTTAAGGCGACGAGTAACAAAGGCGTGAAAAAGCTACTCTGATGTTTTTATGTCAAAGAAAGTTGACAGAATGAACTCCGACAAACGTGCTTAACCCTTTACCCAACGCAGACGATTTCAAAATGTATTATTTTAAGTACCATTTTTTAACTTTTTTCAAAAACTTTCTACAAAACTATATCACGTGACCCCTCTTTGGAAGGAGCTCGACGAGCTCGTTCCAAAGAGGGGTCACAGGATATGGTTTTGTTGAAATATTTCGAAAAATAAAATTTTTGCAGCTGATGAATTTGCATATTACGCGGGCGGTCGCGAGCGATTCGTTGGGTAAAGGGTTAACATGTCCATCAGCACAGATTTTCATTCATGAAATACCCACGATTCCGGACACAGCTGGAGACAATCGTTAAGTCTTGAATTTTGAGGGACAATTTCGATGTTTCCGTTAGTTCATGTGTTGGAACTATTTATGTCACTTCCTTCTTAGCGTGGTTCTATTTGAGGGTGTTTTTTTCCGTCATCCATGCCTTGTTTGAAATGTAGCCTTCACTTTTTGGTAGAATAACAGTCAAACGTTCAAACTGATTGGGAAGAAATTGTGAAAAGCCAGATTTTATTATACTCTGCATGAAAAAGATCAAAATTTGTGAAATGATGCGCACATCGAAGATACAACTTCGCTAACGTTTGGAAATTTCAATTATACATTAAATCCCCATATCCATGGTGTTAAACTTACTGACAACTTCAGAAAAATAAAGGGGTGGTGGGGCGCTAATTTTCCTGTAAATCTCTTCCAATGATGAAAATTGTCATCCATGGTTATTACTGATTTCCCCTACAAATATGAAGTAGATTAATCTATTTTACTGAACGCCTTTGCTTTTATTTTCATAAAATACACGCCTTTTCTGCAAAAACCGAAGCGGACAATACAATTTTTTGTATTGTCCTGGAACAATACGGATCACGTGCGCCGACTATCCAGCTATTTTCTTTTTTTTTACATTTTGGTTATTTTTGGCAATAATTTGTGTTTTTAATATTTTTTTAGTAAACTGTAGGCGTGCAATAAATGCAGAACAACATACGCGTTCGAAATGTCATTTTTTATCGCACGAGATCGATTTCGGCGGTGGGATAATATTGAACAAGAAGCCGAAGGCTTCGAATTCAATATTAACCCTCCGCCAAAATCTATTAA
Organism: Pictodentalium vernedei; assembly: GCA_031216915.1. Classification (NCBI taxonomy): domain Eukaryota; kingdom Metazoa; phylum Mollusca; class Scaphopoda; order Dentaliida; family Dentaliidae; genus Pictodentalium; species Pictodentalium vernedei. Next base: position 246,995,295 of record CM062297.1, on the reverse strand, counting down.
TAATTTTTTAGTAAACTGTAGGCATGCAATAAATACAGAACATCATACGCGTTCGAGCTGTCATTTTTACCGCACTCGATTGATGTTGGCGGAGGGATAATATTGAACTCGAAGCCGAAGGCTTCGAGTTCAATATTATCCCTCAGCCCAAATCGATCTCGTGCGGTAAAAAACGACAGTTCAAACGCGAATTCCGTTTTGTCTATTTCTTGTGAATATGTTTATTCGTGAGTCAGGAATTTAATGGGTTAAAATTTCTATCATGTCTACTTAAATGATATTACAATATGAAAGCAATGTAGGCAGTTTACAATACAAATGTATGGCATGGCAAACTTGGGTTAATTTCTTTTTTCTAGTGTTGTTTTGATAAAACCTATCGTTGAAAGAAGTATCTGACTTGCCTAATGGACCTACACTAATTGCAGTTTTATCAAGCTATTCTAAGATTGATGATACTAATTTTCCGCCATTTATTTTCCAGAATGTTACATTTTTTTTTATTTTTTATGTGATTTTTGTTGCTATCATGCCAAAAAACGGGTTACATTACTTGCTGAATAATATTTTATCAGAAAATTATAGATAATAACCGGTGCTCAGAAATGGAAATAAAATATCAAGGGATCACGTTTCTTCTCATATTTTTCATAACACAACTAAATTGGCCGTGGGCAAATCCGCTATGTGTTACCAGAAAACACTGAAAGGCGCACTGTACTTCTTTTATATATATATTTAAATAAATTCTCGACAGTTAGTTACGACCCCATCAAACACTTAAAATCGGTGTAGATGAAAGAGCGATTTCGCATACCGATCAAACGGATATTTAATGGGTGGATGGCCGGAAGGATAGACGGGTACAAACATAAAATTGGAATCACATAGAGGTTTACTTGGAACTGTAGCCAATACTAGAAAACTTTTACAATTCTATTTTCTAGAACTGCATTTTCGACCTATTAATATAACTGACTAAAAGAAATCACCAGCATTTTAAAAGATATGGCAATTTATCAACTTTCCAGATCTTTGAAAATTGATAATGAGTCCTTTTAACCCATTTAAAGTCATAAGTAGAAACTACAATTTCGGAATAAACAATTGTAAAAGTATTACAGTATTGGCCAATGGTCAGCACTTTGAACGCCGAGCCTTGAAAAAGCCAATTGGAAAGTACTGAAATGGTTAACCGGATAATCGGTTTGAAACCAGTTAGCTACCTAACCGATTAGAAATACCGTCAACCGGTTATCCGAAATATCGATAGTGATCGTCATTCCACGTTTAAAACGTAGTAAATCTGCCGCTTCTAATTTGTGAAAGATTACACATCGAAGCCGCGTTGTGTATATTGAGAAGTACTCGACTTTTGCGTTCAAGACATCGTCAATGATCGGCAGTTTCTGTGAGTAATGAGGGATCGCAGAAACTATTCCGTGGTGTGTATACACACGAACGTTGTCGAGTACTCGACAAAGTTCGTTTGTATGCACACAACGAAATAGTTTGAGAATACTGCTTTCCAACTCCTATAGTTTTGATCCCATATTCGGTGAGATAATGGCCACGGATAACCGGATATTATCCGGTTAAAGCTCTCGGTTAGTCGGTTAGGAAAACGAGCCAACCATTTCAGACCTACAATTGTAATAGGACGGTCGGCAGCGCCGTACAGATTGGTGGATTTAAAAAACTAAGTAGGAACAAGAGAGAAAATGATATGTGCCGAAGCATCTTGGAGTAGCACAGATATCTGTGGACTGTCATCTAGATTCGGTAAGCACTTTGAATGTCAGATATGAAATAGTTATTGCACATATGAATCAGTGAGGGGGGGGGGGGGGTGAGGATTTTATTTTTATTTTTTGTTACCATCGGGACTAAGAATTATAAGGAACATGGCCATGGCGATCCAGCCCCAAGTGTACAATGTTATATATATACTATTCAAAAGAAGTAGGGGATATTTGATAAAAGTGAGATATATGAAGTCATATATTTATATTTTCATTAAAAAGACAGTCGAGGCATTGTACTGTGATATCTGGTGAATGATTTCAGCGGTAGTTAGGTGTCTGACAAGCACACATTCCTCGACGTGAGCTGCAGAAGACATGGACGGTCAGTCAGAGAATTTACCACATTCATCCCAAGACCTCAATACCTTGTAAATTCTCCTCGGTTCGCGAGACAAGCGCGGATCCGACATGGCATACTCCTCACAAAACGTCCAATATCAGCTTGACTGATGTTATTTCATTCTTCCTGCAGTGCAGCGGCGAGTTCCTAGACATTGGTAGGAGGTGTTGACTTTGTCGTTGGCGATTGTCAAGCATATCCCAGACGTGCTCGATTGGTGAAAGGTCTAGACTTAGTGCTGGCCAAAACAGTGTAGTGATGTTCACACGGGCCCTGTGTGCTCTTGCATTGTCATCTTGGAACATGAAGCGACGGCCGTGCCGTCGCACAAATGGCACCACCTGAACTGCTAACATGTTGTTACGGTAGTACTGCCCTGTGACACACCGTTGAAGGGCATGTAATGTTGTTATGCGTGTCATGGTTATGCCTCCCCACACCATAACCGATCCACCACCAACACGATCGTGCTGCCTGACTGTTACGTCATGGTATCGTTCCTTCCGCCGCCGCCACACTCTCTTTCGACTACCGTGGAAGTCGAGAGTGAACCTCGATTCATTAGAAAACATGACGTTGCTTCACCGATGATTATCCCAGCGCTGTCATGCTCCACACCAGTTACACCTTGTGGCGATGTGACGTTCCATCAAACGTGGAATTATTCGAGGTCGTCGAACGTACAAATTCCAGAGGTGTGGGAGATGTCGGATAGTCTGGCCACTGACGCGCACATGTGTCGCTCGGTGAAGCTGCTGTCCAATTTCTGAGGCACTTTGATGGCGGTTACGTAATGCTGTGATTCGAATGGAACGATCCTGGTTAGCAGTTGTCGCCCTTGGACGACTTGACCGACGTCTGACATCAACACTAGACGGTAGCGTGACCACAACCTGCTAATCACCGATTGAGTAACGTTGAGAATTTGAGCCACTGCAGTCTTTATGTTGCCAGCTTCCAACATGCCAACGGCACGTAAACGTCCGGCACGTGTCAGTCTTCGCATACCTCAAAAGTTACGCTTCGACCAGAAATTTTGCTGAACGAGTTTATACCAAGATAAGAACAATGTGAACTCCGAAAAAGCCCGTACTTCACAAATGGAAATTTCAAAACGTATCCCACAGACATGAACGCGTCGCTCGTGCGAGAAACCTGCGCGAAGTTTTCGTGGACTGGTGACATTCATGATCCACACTAAACTTGGTAAAGTATTGACGTATCCAATCACGCGTATCCAATAGCATTTTCCGAAAATATATACATCAGTTTGGATTACCCCTAATTTTTTTGAATAGTATACTTTAGCGATCTGAAAGTAGCGGCTATCCCTCGAAGTGGGGTGGCCGCTACGCTCAGGTCGCTGAACTTATTTTTTAAAGATTTTTTTGATTTTTTTTCGATATTGAAATGAGAAGCAGGAGACTCTAATGCAGTACAAACTTTGAACTAACCGACAAAATCTCTCAAATGACGACGTCATTCAATGCATGTGCACTCATAGGCAGAAATATATCCCAAACAGCCGCATTTTCATTCGGGGGCTTTTACAAACGCACGTGTTCATTTTGTTCAATACGACGACTTCGCATTTACGGAAACTATGGAATTTTTTACTCAAACTTTTTAACAAAAGACAATTCCACTATGTCTGCTGTTTGTTCGTGGTTATTTTACAAGATAAATCATTATTCAAACCGACTCCCCATTATTATAAGTTATCTCCGTCAACATGTGTGGTATATGGAGATTTAATACCTGGATGTCGGTTTTTAAACACCGAACCGCAGGCGTGGTGTTTAAATGAGACATCCAGGTATTAAATCTCCATATGCCATACATGTTGACGGAGATAACGTTTTTGTCCCGTTTGAAACACAATACAAACATAGTGGAAATAAATTTGTGGACACCTTTCTCAGCTTTACAATCAATGGGACCAAATTCGTGATAATTATTTTGTTTTTATAATCACAGAAGACAACAGATGGAGTTACATCCCTTGGGTCGTTAAGGAAACGAGTGAACACTATTTTGTTGACATATCGCCCCCTGGGTTCCAATGTGTTCTATGTGCCGACTGGCACATAGAACACATTGGTACCCAGGGGACGAATTATTTGCTCTTATTTCATGTTTATGATTGTATTGTCGGATGATATTTGTGACTATTTTCGGGTTTTTTGGTTCGAGTTTTATAATGAGGCGAGCGGAAGCGAAAAGCTTCCATTGAAACTATATACCCCCGATGTTTCGCGTGCACTTATACCCCGGATGTTGCACGCTCTCATATACCTTGGATGTTGGGCGCACCCTTTCCCACGGGTATTTGTCCAAGGCATTCTGATCAATCAAAAGACGGAATTTATCGGGATATAGCGACAAATAAATTTAAGCTCTTTAGCTCTAGATCCTGCTGAAATCGATCCAGGTATTTGCGACTTTACGCATTTATGTTTCCCATCTTCGTGGCACAAACAACGGTGGTATTTGAAAAAATGCCAATAAAATGTACCAACGGGCACGAAAAAAAATCTCTGAGAATCACAGGTGGGTTGTTTTTGTCTAATGGACTGGTAGGAAATGCTTTTAACACATAGAAACATGAAGTCGTGCCCACTCGCCTCAGATGGATGAGCAGGTGCCCCAACAATGATGCTTTAAATAATAGTGAGCAGCAAAAGGCGTTTCTATTCAAGTTTCGTCTGCCTGTTGTGGTATTCGGTTGTCATCATAGAAAACAAGATGAAAAGAATAATAATTGAACAAAACTTGATCATCACTTATTGCAAAGTGGGCTATCCAACTGCCATTGAATCAATGTGACGGACTTCCTACTTTTACATAATGACAAAATATATGGATAAACCCAGTTATGGTATTGGAGTACATAACTACTTGTACTTTGCATGGCACAAGATGATCATATACTGTACAACAATACTGCATTAATTCTTTTAGATCTGATTTTACAAGAACTGTTTTATTCTGACTGAGAAACAAAATTGATTATATCGTCTCTTGAGTGGAACAAGCGCCAGCTGCAATGCCAAAATATAACAGAAACATAACAAAAATAGAAGCATTGCGTTCCATATATGTACGTATCAACATTTGCGGAAATATATGTTACCGTACAAAAGCCCAGAAGGCTATACCTATGTCTCTTTTGAAAAAGAAGGTGGCAAGTTGTGACTCCAAAATATGTCTCTGAGCAACGTTTGAGGATAACAGGTAAACCTGCAGTCGATGTCGTTGTCCGCGATCCTGATATGTCTTGTCCTATAAGGATATCGGGCAGTGAAATAGGTATATTCCGAAATGCGAAGGTTGAAATACAAGCGCCTCCTGTGAATACAAATCCTGCAGCGTTCCAAAAACAAAGATCAGTCAAATGGTAACAACAAAATCTCTCTTATTTTTAAATTACTGTAAAAGAAGGCAATGTGTAATCATTTGGCAAGACTAAAGAGGACGCAAACCACAATGAACTTAACTAAGTCATCGAAAAATAATCTCCTTTGTAAAAAATAACAAATATGTCTGCGTTGCGCGTCTTTCGTCCGTCATATTGGACGCCATAATAACAATGAGAATATTCAGAATCGTCATCAGCGAAATGGGACGAGTTGGTCCGCATGAACCCGATTGCTTATTTTTAAATCACTGGAGCTATTTGATTGGTCAGTGGACCTCTGATGCCACATGACGACGTATTCGCAAGCAGACTTCAATGATTGGTGTTTAAAATTTGAAGTTTGAAATTTGAAATTTAAAATTTGAAGTTTGTAATTTGAAATTTGAAGTTTGAAGTTTGAAATTTGAAACTTTAAATTTGAATTGTGTATTTGGAATTTTGAAATTTGTATTTTTGACATTTGAATTTGAATGAGCCTTCAGAGCTTTCGTAGTTACCCGGTATAATTTTCTTCAGAACATTCAGTTTCCTTGCACACTATTGTTTTCGAAACTTCATGAGTTTTTTTTCTGTCTTGTGTATATTTATACCATTTGTGTAAAAACCCGTGGTGGTATTAAATGGGGAAGTCAACTATGTTTACATCAGATGGGATGAGAATTCGTTGAATTTCATTCACCTTCCATCCCAAAATAATCATTCCTATCTGTCCATTGAAAAGTATGTCGGTGCTAAGACTATTATAACAGTGATACTTTGGGGTGTCTACAGGGGCCGAATATGGGCCCCTTTTCCAATGGCTTTTGGGCATGATTTTTTTCCCGTTTCCCAACCCAAACTTTCCCAATCTCAATACCCACTCAGAGAGAAATTTAATGCACAATTGGGGGGCTCGGTGGCTCAGTAGGTAGAGGTGCAGGCTGCAAGCCAAGAGGTCCTCAGTTCGAATCCCACCTGCAGCAACCGTGTTGTGTCCTTGGGCAAGACAGCCCCCATTGCTCATGCGGGGCACGGTGGGGTTGTGTACTAAGGCGTACTGTCCGTCGATGGTGCACTTTTCTTCAACCAATGCTAACCCTGCTTGTGTGGAGTTAGTATGTTGGGGAGCCTGGCAGTTGCTCGCCGTTGCTCGTTGGTTCTCTCCGGGTACTCCGGCTTCCTCCATCCGTAAAACTGTCCGACACGAGGTGACCCTGGCAGCCTGGCTATCGTAAGTGTCGTTAAACCCCAATAAATAAATAAATAATTGATGTCCTGAACTGGGTGGTCGTAAGGCCTCATAAAGCCACTGGTATTCTGACGCACGCCTTGGCCTGTCCAGGACACCAACTGTGCATTAAAATTTAAATTGCTTACCTAACAAAGCTTAGAAAGTTTTGAACTCAAAGGCAAATAACAAGATATTTAATAGTATATGAATAGTTTAACCCTTTACCTAACCTGAAAAGCAGACGACACTTGCAAAAATAATTCTTGAATAACTAATTTTTTTCATTTTTTGTCTCAAAAACATAGGTCATGACCCCTCGTTGGAACGAGTTCGACAGCTCGTTCCAACGAGGGGTCATAACCTATGTTTTTGAGACAAAAAATGAAAAAAATAATGAAAATTAATTGGTGATTTTTGAGAATAGCGCTGGCCGGTTTTGGCCGTTACGTTAGGTAATGGGTTAAATAATATAATTATCGTTAATAATGAAAAGTAATAAACAGAGTAATCGCGTGACTTAACTGGTTGCGTGAAATAATTAGGTAAAGGGTTAATAGAGACTACAGAGAGTGGGGTGAACATGATTTCATATGACTCTTTGCTCTAAGAACTACTTGTAGTATACATGCAGTTGCATAGTTGGGTATCGGTTTTTATGTACTCTGTTCAATTCAAATGTAAAAGTTCTTAGTCTTTGTATGTTTTCTCCCCTCCAAGACAAACTCCTAATTGGAACCCCCACGACATTCATATTTCCATTGACATATGCCCGGACCCTTTACCAGAGAGTGTAGAAGAATCCATGTATAAATGAACCCAATTCATATACACTCAACTCAGTTGATTTTAGGTGGTTTTTAACCCAACTGATTTTAGAGTGTGCGTTCCTTTTTGTCGGGCAGGCAAGTGATTTGTCCAACTGAGTACTCCAAAGCGTTAGTATAATTACGTCAGGCAAGCAAGGACGCCTGCCCAACTTGGTATTTTATAATTTCTTGCCCAATCTCTGCCCGAAGAAACCCATGATCAGAAGATTTTGGAAGGGGTGTCACAGAATTTCTTGCAGAAGGAGAACCTCTTATATTGGAATGCCTCAACTTATTGAGTGCGGGCATTAGGAGAAAGGAAACCACGTGTAATTTTTGGATTCTATTCATATATTATCTTTATCCATATTAGTCAATTCGATCTAGCCCTGGCTTCGCCGATCAGAGATATCAACGGGGCATGTGTAACAACTCGACCAAGTAACACTATTTTGAGATAGGGAATGTACGTAGTTCAATATATCGTGGGTACAGTTTGTACTATCTTGGAAGTGATGGTCTATCTTAATTTTTAAGTCGCCTCTGGTTAACTTGTTTCGGTGTTATGTAAGAAACACTGGATGCGGTGCATTGGACTCCAGAAAGAACGTATCACTACTCCTTTCTTTCGAAATGAATATGTACGCTCGGCGTACTTGCGAATATATATACATGAAGAAGAGTGGCGTTGGTAGCCATATTCTGGTGGAGGAGGGCGAGACAATAAAATTCAGGACAGGGACTAGAAATGTAAAGCATCGCCGCGTGCTACTTGTGGCACGCGTCGATGTTTTGCATAGATAGTTTTCATCGGTAATTTTATTACCTCAACCCAACCTAATAGGTGGGAAGTCCTACTTGATTCTTTGAAAATCGACATTAGGCCCACAAAGTACATCTTCTGTTTCCCAGGCCATTTTTTGTATGGGCTGGTGGTTTTTTATTTTATTTTTGTAATTATTTCTTTGCCATCATAAGTTCATGTTCTTGGTTTGTTTTATGTTTTAGATCTCAAATTATAAGGAATAGCATTTATTTATTTATTGGTGTTTAAGGTCACATACTTCTGCACAATGGCTAATCATGACCATGCCAGTTTTACGGGTGGAGGAAGCTGGAGTACCCGGAGAGAACCACCGAGCAACGGCGAGCAACTGTCAGCTCCCCAACATACCAACTCCACACAAGCAGGGTTAGCATTGGTTGAAGACAGGTGCACCATCGACGTGCAATACGCCTTAGTACACAACGTCACCGTGCCCCCTCGTGGGCAATGGGGTGAAGTGTCTTGCCCAAGGACACAACGCGGTTGCCGCAGGAAGGAATCGAACCGAAGACCTCTCGGCTTGCAGCCTGCACCTCTACCAACTGAGTCACCGCGCCCCCATAAGGAATAGCATGGGTGGTGGTGTATTTCGTCCCTCGAGTGCAAGAATGCTTTGCAGTGCTAAAGCATTGCAAAGCCCTGTTGCACTCAAGGAACAAATTTATCAATTTTATTAACTTGGGTAAAATATCAGACATAAACCATTTAATTTTTATTCTTTTAAGTTTGTATTGGTTATAAAAAGAGAGCATCTGGCAGCCAAAAGGACCATGCGGGAGGTCCCGAGAAACAGATTTTTAACTTTTTAGGTCATAAATGGCGTAATTGAAATTGAGAGTTGGCAGTTATTTTTAACGTGAAGAGACGACAGTGTGAGTAAAAAATAATCCGATAAAATGCTTGGAGGATCGAGGGCCACTCCTGCTGGTCCTTCCATAGCTAGGTCACTGACGAGAAGTCCATATGACTCCATGAGAAATCAGTGAACAAACTACGAAAAAAGCAAGCCGTAGACATTAGAAGGATTAGGACAGAGACAGATCGCGTTTCTAAAAACGGCCGTCGTATTACAGACAAAACTCTCACCATGAAATCATTTCATTCTCAGCGAAAGGGTATCCGTCATTTCGTGAATATTAGCTATTGATCTCCCATTCGATTACCATTCGCAGACATTTGGTAATCTTTCATACTGTGTGATTTAATATATAATTTATTGTATTATTATCTAGCAAACAAAATCAATTTGCAAGAGTTGCCATTGCGCAGTCGGGATATAACTGTAATTATTTAGATCTCCAGACGGAGACGCTGTGAATGTCATACAACACTCACATTTCTTCGGCAAATCTCACTCGTGGAGTGTCTAAAAACTGACAGGGCCCAGTACTATAAAACATTCAGAATTGTATTTTCTGGAATTGTATTTTCTAGTTACGACTTTAAATGGGTTGAAAAGAACAATTAGCATTTTCAAAGATGTGGCAATTTGCCAGTTGGCAAATTACAATATCTTTTAAAATACTAATGATTCATTTTAGTTAGTAATATTAATAAGCAGAAAATACAATTCTAGAAAATACAATTGTAAAAGTTGTATAGTATTGGTGCCAGGAGCCAATATTATAAAACTTTTACAATTGTATTTTCTACCTATTAATATAACAGACCAAAATGAATCCTTAGTATTTTAAAAGATATGGCAATTTGCCAACTGACAAATTGCCAAATCTTTGAAAATGCTAATGATTCATTTCAACCCATTTAAAGTCATAACTAGGAAATATAATTCTAGAAAATACAACTGTAAAAGTTTTATAGTATTGCCCCCCCCCCCCCCCCCCTCCTGGAACCAAAGATTGTTTACAATTTTTCATTTAAGAAGAAATGCCATATACATCGAAACAGTTGTTAGCATTTCATTGGGACGTTTTCTAGCTCGTCGCGGCTCCCTGTGCAGGCTGTCGCTTCTTATTTCTTGGTAGCCAGTGAACTCTTGCAAGGAATCGTCAAGACAAAAGTGGCACTTTCATTGTTGATCAGGAGGTAGGGGTCGCTAATGGCATGGTTGCGACGCCCAGAGGCAGTCGTCTAGACACCGTTTCGAGTTTGAGTGTTTGTCTCTTCACCTTATGAACGCCCTATCTGATTGGAACTGTTCGTGCTCCTGAAGAAGTCATTGACTTTAAATATTTAAAGGTGACTGACGATAACGCACTGGAAAGTTCGTGTATTTACAATTTACATGCATAGAGTTATTAGAGGAATATACGGTACATTTTACTTATACATTCATCAGTCCGAGAATACACAAAGTTTACACACAATTACCGTTCGATATTTATGGGCTCACGCCGTCTTCCACAGTTACGTGTGTCTTCCGGGTCAAGCATACATCTGCAGCTTCGGTCACCGTCTCCACACGTTATTGGTCCAAATATTTACGATAGTATTTAAGATGTTTTCTCGATACTTCAGTCCCGGGGATAAAACCACAGGATATTATATAAATCTATCAAAACAAGTTATTTTGTTTAGCAACCAAAATTCCGGCACATTATCTCCCATTTTTCGCCTTTTACTCATTTTTGTAAAACATTTTATTTATAGAACTAAAATGAAAAGTTAGATATTAGTTTACTGAAAAAAGAAATATTGAATTATTACAATGTAGAAAGATCAGCATATTATCTTTTGTTTCAGGACAAAAAATTTGAAAAATGGCGGGAAAGTCTAATAAATTTGATAGAAGAGTATACTCCATATTCAGATAGTTATTATTATTATTATTATTATTATTATTATTATTATTATTATTATTAAGACTGCTATTTACTGCCAAAACTTTTCTGAATGCATCCAATGAAGCCTTTCGTTGGCTACTGCATCCCCAGACAAGTGCCAGGAACTCAACGTCTATGCAACTAATTTGCTAACATCACAACCCTCCCCCACCCCACCCCACTCTCACAAATTGTCCTCAACCTGTCCTTTTTAAAAAATATATAAAAATGTGGATCAAATATAGTAATAAATTAGAAATGTATTTACTACATAATGTATTAAAATTGTATACTTTTGTACATTGCTTTATTATATGAATAAAAAAATAAAAACAAAAACAAAAAAAAAACACCACAGTCGCCTGGACTCACTTTGCTACACCCCCGTTAGCGTCTTCACACACGTGCTAGTCCCCCTGTCAGCGCAGCTCCACCTTTCACAGTTCAAATTCTCGCAGGGTTAACCTGATCTCCCCCACCAAGTAATTATGTATCAAAATTCACGTACAAAGTTCTTACAGTGTATTATAATCAACAGCTCTCTCCCGCCAAACAGTTCTAACACAAATATCTCGATCTCACGGACCCAAACATCTCTCCATAGTCTTAGCTCTTTACAACTCACGTGCATGACTAGCACCTATGAACCCTCCACGGTTCATGGCTGTCCACAGATACTACCTTGTGTACCAGGGAATAATCATCAAAACTTTAATTAATGAAGCACTGGGTACAACCCGGTGCTTAATTAATTAAAATTTTGCTGCTGTCGATTTTTATTGCCTGGTAAACGCATGTCTGGACTTCACTGCCCACGCGTGGATTATGACCGTCCACGGCGACTGTACGGTATAGAAGAATTACTCTGACAACTGCTGTATTCACTTTGGTTATATGTCTATTCGGCGTCAGTGTGCCCAATATATACACAGAACGACACACGCGTGTGAATGGGTTAATCTATATGGAACGAGTGCGATATCGGTTAACCCATTCACACGTGTGTGTCGTTCTGTGTTTATTACACGCCTTCACGTCTATAAAAACAATTATTAGAAGGACATTCAGCAATTCATTTGACAACTATCTATAAAAACAACACATTTTATCGCCAACCAAATTTGCGAGGGGAACCCGTGTTACTATTTCGTACCCTGAATTCTAATGTGTTCTGTGTACCTAGTGGTACGTAGAAAACACTGGAACTCAGGGGACGATTTTCAGCTATCGCTAGCGATTCAAATTGTAATTGCGTTGCACGATATGCATAAAATTCCAGTGAAATTTCGCTTCTATTTAAAAATAATCCGTCAACGATTTTCATTCCGTACATATGTGCGGAACAGCTTTTCACTTTCCGCATGGTTTAGTGTTGCTGTAGATGGGGATTATATGGAACAGGCGTGTATTAAAATTTTGTTTTCTGGTTTTGTCTTGTATTACGTGATTTTTACGATATGCGAATCTTCTGGGCGTTACTAGATTTTATCCGTTACAGAAAAGTATGAAGGACTGAGCATTCCTTTGATTTTAAGGGCGTGAATCGGTAAAAAAATTACTTTTAGAATATTCGAATCCTTATGTTGGCTAATGTTGTGAATTGGCGTCTGCTGAACGCTCAATAACATTATTTAGGGACTGCTCTGTTCGCTAAATATCGGCATGCTACTTGAAGACAAATTAACACAACCCGGTTAAGGCTTCACGTATCCTGTCGTTTATACAGTTCACAATATTTGTTACTTCATAGTGTCTTTTAATATATGAGATTAAATAAAGATATTTACACAAACAATGACATCAGGTCTTGACATCTCTTAACTCCCTAACATTCACAAACATATAACCAAACCATGTGACCTGAACATGTCTGTCGGCCATGGTATACTTCTTCGATATTTGGTGTTTCCAAAAACGCTATCCCGTCGCAGCATTGTGAAGTGTTTTGCGTGCTCAGCTTTTTTTTTGAATATCTGAAACACATTTAGCCACGAGTTGCTCTCGTGTAATAGTACTTTCATATCAATTCTAGTACGAATACGTTAGGAGACTTCCGGGATTAATTTGTGCCTGCTGTCAACTCTGTGAGTTGAATGCATATATTTACGAGTTCTATACATCACAACCTTCATCTTGATGTATAATTTGTGTATATTTAATTTGAATTCAAAGAATACCAGAGGTGCGAATTTCAAAGTAAACTAATTTCTCTTACTTATAAAACACTTTAACTGGTAGAGTGCTGGAAGCCCATATTTGGGCTTTATTCTGAAGTGTGGGTACCACAGCTTGAAGGCTCATATTCAGTGGAAGTGCTTTGTAATATCTTTGAAGTGATATTCTTTATTATCTTTTGACTAAAGTGAATTTTTTGATTTGATTGGTTGATAGATACGTGGTATGAGACCATATTCATTGACACCCACGATACGTCCGCCCAGTCACTGAAAATTTCCCATACCTAGTGGAAGCCTCGTTCCGAAATCTACAAATTGTCCATACCCCGTAGAAGACGCGTCATTCCAGTTTTACAGTGTACATGTATTATATTTTAATTTTTTATCTCCAAAATATAGCTCATGACCCCTTATTGGAATGAGCTTGTCGAGTATCCTCCAATGTGGGGTTCATAAGCTATGTTTTTGAGACAAAAAAGAAAAAAAGAAATTCAATAATTTTTTTATACTAGGCATATCGGCATATTTTCACAAAAACTCTTTTGCACAAAAATTCCACAGAAACCTCTATGGCTCAACAATGGAAGACAAAAGATCTCATGCTGTGTGTGTTCACACATGAAATAGATTGTACTTCTAAAACGGAAAGTCAATAGATAAATTCATTACCCCGTGTCTGATTACGTGGTACGGGTTTTTACCTGCCCGAAGCCAGCCGTATCCCACGGCTGGCTTCGGGTAGGTAAAAACCCGTACCACGTGATCAGACACGGGGTAACTAATAGTCTCTAAGGGTTTGCCTTGTTACAATTTATGGGAGAGTGCCCATAAGCACTCTCCCATAAATTGTAACATGGCAAAGATATGTGTACAAGATTTGATGGCCAAACATAATTTAGCACTCTACCAGTAAAGCAAATTTCAATGCGCGACTTAAACAAATTGCGGGAATGACGTCAAAACATTTCAAACGTTGGTAAGTCAAACCATCTCCAGTATTTTGTGAGTATTTTGTGAGCTGACTTTCGGTCGTAGTACAAAATTGTGCCAGGTTAATTGAGACGTTCCACATACGTAACAAAAGAACCAATATGATTACGCAGATGAAACTAATTTATAGCATTGATTCCCAGTGGAATTCATTTTCTGAAAACACAATGTTGTTGCATTTGCAAGATAGGGGAGATAACAGCCTTGTTACAACCGATAATGTTACAACGCCGCATAATGTTACACCAACGCATAATGTTACAAAAAATGTAGTAAACAACCGATAATGTTATAAACTTCGCATAACGTTTTATTATGTCTCAAAGTTAGTTTGTCCAATCAAAATGCTGGAATACCTTCTAAAGATTCCACCGTATCGGGTTACTCACCTGATATTAATTATTATTACCACTTCAGAGGGCGTTCCCTGTAGGTTATCGCGAGTTTATTGATACGGTGGAATATCATAACGCACGGTAGTGAATTGCATCGGGCCGTTATGAAATTTTGTTGTGATTTTTCGGCCCGCCACTTACTTCCGGTTTCTCATTTGCAATTGCCTCCCAAAAATGTTTGAAATAGAGACACAAATTACCTCCCATGATCGAACGCGCATTTTCGTTCCAACATTCTGCTGAAATGTATAAAGTTTATAAAATGATCTGGATCACTGGATTTCAAACATATTTTGTGACATAAAATTTGACGGTCTCAACATTCAGCATAACATTTATCAAGGAAAGTGAAGTTGTTGAACAACTTAACTTTCCTTGAGAAATGTTATGCTGAATGTTGAGACCGTTAAATTTTATGTCACAAAATATGTTTGTATATATGTTCATTAAACTGTTAATTGAAATTGAATAATTTACTTTATCTTTAAAATATACTAGGTACCGTTAACAATGTGGTAATAAGTGGTAATAATAGTAATAACATGACTTCCATAGTCGGGCGTTATGGTTCATTAACGGCCCACCATAAATGATTAACAGCCCACTGGCCTTATAACGCCCCTCGACTTCGTCTCGGGCCGTTATAACGCCCTGGGGCTGTTAATCATTTATGGTGGGCCGTTAATGAACCATAACGCCCTCCTGAAGTCATGTTATTGTTATAATATCAGGTGAGTAGCCGCCATTACTATTTTGATGCAATTCCCCTCACTTCGAATTTTCAAAATCTGAATTAAAACAAAATAAGAGAATTTAGGTTCCGAAAATATTTTCAAGATACCGTATTTTGTGATTTAAAACATTAAATATGTAAAAAGATTGGCAGAAGATAATATTTGTAGTCTGAAAAGTTCTTTTCATTTGATGATGAAAACGAACATTTGTCCAGCTCATCAATGCCAAAGGGTGCTCCTATTTTCAGAAATTGCAAAATCGGCAACATCAACATCACTATAAATAATAAATGAACAAACTTGTTTTTGAAACATTCCGATCAAACAGAATTAACAGAAAGTCGGTGTGCGTTTCAGATTCAACTTCAAAGTTCAAGTTGCGTTATTGTTATTGTTTACTCTACAGTAAAAAAGTGATTTTTAATGTTCAAAACTGCTTTATTAGTCCTTTTTAGGTAGTAACAACAGTAAATGTACGCAAGGGGCCTCCAGATTATGCCGAGTTGGCAAGCAGCACTGATCTCAGTGGCAAGCAGCGATTCGTTTCATTTGTAAACAAGTACGGCAATCGCCCTTCGCAAAGTGATGATTTGTTTACAATTACCATGGTTACACGTACCGGTGCCTGTTACTGTTCATGATTCTGCGCGGTGCTATCAATAGTGGTTCCTGAAAAATAAATTCCGGGCCGTTGTTTGTTTATGGAGAAAATTATTAATCGCTTGATTTACATGGACTTTCGACATAATAAATATGTTACATGGCGTGTAGCTGGCTGATACATTTTCATACAAGGCTCTGAGTGTTCATATCAGGTTCGGCTTCGCCTCACCTGATATGAACACTCATCGCCTTGTATGGAAATGTATCAGCCAGCTAAACGCCATGTAACTTATAATAACTTTTTTCAACCGTTATGTTATAAAAATCGACACATAATGTTATAACTTTTTTCAACCCATTATGTTACAACATATTAACCGATAATGTTATAACTTCTGTATACTAATTCCAATTACAGCTATTGCAGATGGACTTTACCACTTACCATTTATTGCCGCATAAAGGTATGTAATATTTATACTAAAGGTTTCTGCTCTGGTTAAGGCGAGAAGACAGCCCCCCCCCCCCCCCCAACTCCCGGGGATTTATCATAGTCACATAGACCTAGTCACATTACATAGACGCGGATTATCCTGGTAATTCAATCGTGTGACGTCATTACCATGATCACCCAGTGCCCAACATGGTGAAGGCGGGGGTGGTGGAGGAGGGGTACTATTTTATCCGGTTGGTACGTTTACCAACATACGTAACCTCCGCTTCCAGAAATGTAGTGTACCATAGTCCCCTGATGCCTTTGGGGATGGGCAAATGCCTCTGTTTCTGCATGTTTTGGGCATCTAAACCTCATTTGTCGCATATTTCTTAGTCATAAGAATATCTTATTGTTCATTAATTTGACATTTTAACAACTAACAGTGAACAAAAATGAGGTGGAGTTAAAAGAGGTAAAAAAGTTGGATGGTGCGAGGTACATATGGTGGATGTGGTAGGTTGGTAGTGTCGCACGGAAGCCGAAGAATAAGATGCGAGACTGGGTAGGAAGAGGAATGGGGTTTAGGAAGATTGAAAGGGGTGGGCAGGGATTTGGCTGAGAAAGAGAGGAGGTCATGGATTAGCACATCAGGGTGATTGTGCAGAGAAAGCTATCTGAGAATACTATAAGAGAGTAGTGCTAGACGGTATGATAATATAGATGGTGAGTTGTTGGAAGAAGTGGAAGTGATGAATTTGGGAACAGTTTCTGGAAAAGGTGGAATCACTAGAACAGGCAGTATAGGGAGAAGAAGGAGATTGTGGAGGAGGAGTTGTGTTGATGTTGGTGTTGTGGCGGTGTTGGTGATGGTGTTGAGTAGTTATGTATGTTGAAAATGAGCCATTTTGTAGGACCCCGGGGGAGGACCCCGAGGCAGGACCCCGGAAATGACGTCATGTCACGTGACTGGGCGGTCATGTTGGGTTGTCATGGTAGTGCACGTGGGTGGCCATGTTGTGATGTCATTATCATGAAAAAAGGTGTTAGCAGTGCGTATGCGCAGCGCGTGTTGTTATAGGAACACGTGCTCCTTCTCACCCTTAGCAACCCGACAATAGATATCGAATTAATCCAAACAACCCGACAATCTAAAGGAAACTGTCCAAAACATTCCAGAAAACACTCCCGAATCCTGCCAGTACCAATTTAGTAACGCGCCAGAAACTCGAGGGACCGGGACTTCAGGAGCTCCAGGGGCAAGGGGCAGTAGGGCCCCGGGGACAGGGACGGCGCCCCCCCCCCCCCCCTTCCAGTTTATCTCTCGGTTAAAAAAAGCACTATTGTAATAAACCAACCATTATTGTAATAAACCCATTTCTGTGATACATTACACGTCCATTATATGGTCGGATAGTAAGTGACGATACTATCCTATATTTTAAGGATACTAAACCCACGGAATCCCCCTTTTCGTCGTATGAAGCAATGAAAGCTATGAAAATGAGCACGACGCGCGCAAAATCATAAGTCTCAAAATGAAAGCTGTGAAAATGAGCGCAATGAGTACCTCTTCATACGTCTCATACCCTCATTAAGGATACTATCCTACCTTTATTTGGGAGTGTTTTCGGGAGTGTTTGGTCAGTGTTCTGAAGATTGTCGGGTTGTTTGGATAAATTCGATATCTATTGTCGGGTTGTTAGGGGTGAGACAGAGCACGTGTCCCCATAAAAACACGCGCTGCGCATACGCACTCCTACCACCTATTATCATGATAATGGCATCACAACATGGCCACCCACATGCACTATCATGACAACCCAACATGACCGCCCAATCACGTGACATGACGTCACTTCCGGGGTCCTGCCCCGGGGTCCTACAAAATGGCTCATTTTCAACATACATAACTACTCAACACCATCACCAACACCGCCACAACACCAACATCAACACAACTCCTCCTCCACAATCTCCTCCTTCTCCCTATACTGCCTGTTCTAGTGATTCTTCCTTTTCCAGAACCTGTAATCCCAAATTCATCACTTCCACTTCTTCCAACATCTCCACCATCTATATTATCATACCGTCTAGCACTACTCTCTTATAGTATTCTCAGATAGCTTTCTCTGCACAATCACCCTGATGTACTAATCCATGACCTTCTCTCTTTCTCAGCCTAATCCCTCCCACCCCTTTCAATCCTCCTAAACCCCATTCCTCTTCCTACCCAGTCTCGCATCTTATTCTTCGGTTTCCGTGCGACACTACCAACCTACCACATCCACCATATGTACCTCGCTCCATCCAACTTTTTGACCTCTTTTAACTCCACCTCATTTTTGCTCACTGTTAGTTGTTAAAATGTCAAATTAATGAACAATAAGATATTCTAATGACTAAGAAATATGCGACAAATGAGTTTTAGATGCCCAAAACAAGAAGAAACAGAGGCATTTGCCAATCTCCAAAGGCGTCAGGGGACTATGGTACACTACATTTCTGGAAGCGGAGACTGCGCATGTTGGTAAACGTTCCAACCGGATAAAATAACACCCCTCCCCACCAGCCCCGCCTTCACCATGTTGGGCGCTGCTTGATCATGGTAATGACGTCACACGATTGAGTTACCAGGATAATCCGCGTCTATGTAGCATGACTATGTTATTCTATGACAAATCCCCGGGAGTTGGGAGGGGGGGGGTGTCTCCTCGCCTTAAGCAGAGCAGAAACCTTTAGTATAAATTTTACATACCTTTATGCGGAAATAAATGGTAGGTGGTAAAGTCCATCTACAATAGCTGTAACTGGAACTGGTATACAGAAGTTATAACATTATCGGTTAATTTGTTGTAACATAACGGGTTGAAAAAAGTTATAACATTATGCGTCGATTTTTATAACATAACGGGTTGAAAAAAGTTATAATATTATGCGGAGTTTATAACATTATCGGTTGTTTACTACATTTTTTGTAACATTATGCGTTGGTGTAACATTATGCGGCGTTGTAACATTATCGGTTGTAACAAGCCTAACTTCAAAGAGCAAAATATTTTAGCTCTGACTATCGTGTCTATCGTGATGGCTTTTGTTCGTGTACAACGATTTTTCCGGTCGAGAAGTTCGATAACTTAGCATTTTCCGAGCCCTCTCAATTAAGTAATACCTTTCAAACGTACATGCACCTCTTATTGAACTCTAGGTGCAGTTCTTTGTTAGAATGTTGTATGGCTTCGTCCTCAGTTTTACTTGACAGTTTCGGACTCTTAGGCTAAGTTTTATATTTTCTTATAAAAGATAATCCAGAATGGTGAAGACGTGTAGTCATGGGGATGTAAGAGTGACACCCGTTTCCCTGAGAGGCGTGGTATTTATAGCAGTGTTCCCGCTGGCCTGACATTTCGGGCTGTCGGGGTAAGTTTTACATTTTTCATAAAAGATAAACCAGAATGGTGAAGAAGAGTAGTCATGGGGGTGTAACAGTGACATACATTTCTCTGATCGGCGTAGTATTTATAACATTCTTCACGCTGGTTCGAGGTGGAATTGGGGCAAGTGGGATTTTTGATCCAACCCAAAGGTATTTTAGTGGTGCCAAATGGAATCCGCTGTGAATGAGAACAAATTAACCACGTTTCGTCATTTGAGTGCAACAAGGCGTAATCTGTAATGCTAAAGCATTGCAGATGGCGATTTGTTACACTCCAAGTATGATATTTTATTTTAGCTATTTTATGTATTTTAGTTGCACAGAGGAAACACAGATAATAAAAAGAAAAAAAGTACAACGTTTACAAAATAATTTCATGATTATTTACTCACTGTTTATTCACTCCAAATAAACCAGCAGAAAATAATTTATCGCACACCTATTAATGTAAAATGCTGGAGTTCCACTGTTCTGTCTGTACGATAAAAATAAAGCGTATCGCACGTGTGGTGATACAAAACACGTTCGATTCAGTTTCCAACGTAAACAGAGGAGGAGTCCGTCAAAATAAACACGTCGTCATTGGTCGAATGCACCGGAATCGACATCGCTTGCAAATTCCAAGTTCCTCATTTAGATTTGTTTACCCGGGATATTTAAAAAATCAGATTCGAGTCAAAAATCTATAAAATAAAAATAACCTTCTGATCACTTGTTCCTTGACAAATACTTTCCACAACTGGCCATATAATGATGGAGTGTGCTAAACTTATTAGCTATTTAAACAGTTTTTGTTGTGTTTTTCCCCGCAGTTTAGTCAATATTTGAAGTTCGATCATCGTGACTTTAACACTGATCGGCGTCAATTGGTTTCGATCAATTGAATGCCGTAAAAATTAAAAAGCAAATTAGGGTTGGTACCTCGCTACTTAACAGTGATATCTCGTTGGCAACGAAGGAAACGCAACAATTATCTAGTTGAAAAGTGCTTTTAGTTCAATTGTCATGTAGACTAGTTGTTACATGGGAGGTGTGTGATAAATACAGACCCGCACATACGTTTGAATGGGTTCAGAATTATCGCACTCCATTGCTCTGGCCCATGATATCACGAGAACCTACGGCTCTCGTGATATCCTGTACTAAACCCATTCAACGTATATGCGGTTTTCTATATTTATTATCTTCCAGAAGGATTATAAAAAAGATTAAGAAAGATAAAAAGAGATTAAGTAACAAAGAAATGTTTTGATATGAATCAGATTAATTAATTTGGCCCATAACAAAGAGACATGATTATATACAATACCTATGGATTACTTGTCAGGTATGAATTCTTTCTCGCCAATGTGGTCAGACAGTGGTTCGAAAACGAAGCAATTAAATAATGAACCACAAAGCCTTTGAAACTTACCAAAAGTATATTTTTGTGCCAAATGATGATTTTTGATGGCAAACGAATTAGTGCAACGAGCACTATTGGTACCAGACAGCGTGAATACTAATTTATACCTTTTGTGATGATAGAATATTTAGAATGTGCTTACGATAGACCAAAAACTAGGCAACTGTGAATTACCACATGAACAGTTTAATTCAGAAGATTTTTGCTTTTGCTGCTTTATATCATTTTTTGTCATACCACCGCCAACATCCACCCTCTCCTAAAACAAAAATATTATTCACACAAGACATGTCACCCATGTTTACAAATTATTGTTATTAAAGCTTAGTCTAAAACCTTGTGGTCTCATTATTCCTCGTTTTATCAGCTGAGAAGCTGTTTTCCCGTTCTCAGTATAATTTTCTTTGCGCACATCGATGAAGCGAGTGCCTGCGTTCTCCACTCACTGTCCCGGTTTGATTTGGACGGACTGTCAGGGGGATTAAACGTTTTCGTTGATTACAGTACAGCCGCCGTGGACATACCGGGTAATAAAAATCATCATACCCAGTACTTAATTTATTAAAATTTTGATGATTATTCCTATAATTTGTGTTTGGAATCTAATATTATTGCGTCAGTGGAACCATTTCCCACCCGTTGAATGTGACCAGTCCATGGTGGTCGTACCTTACCAATTATACCTTTATTATGGTAAATAAGGAGAATCTCGTGTACGAGGATTTTTAAAAAAATAGTTTTATCCTAACTACATCCTTAGACATAGACTGCGGAAGCTCAAAAAAGTGTGTTTGTGTGGGGGTGGGGTCACACGTTTCTGGGTAGCGCAAGGGTGTAGGATGGAAAATAATTGTTTTCATGCAAAATATATAAATTTATATACGCTACCCCTCACCCTTGAACCCACTTTATTTAAGACACTAACCTCAACGTATTTATTTTGTTTTGTTTTTACTTAACCCTTATAAACCTAGTGGTATCGTCCTGTCAATTCAATGGCAGCAACTGGAAGAGGTCATATTCAATATTTGTCTGCAGACCAATTAATATAGGGTTGCACGTTAAAAATATTGATTGGTCTTCCCTACACATTTACGTCCTACCCAATGAATTTATAAAGTATCATGTTCAAGGGCCGGAAAAGCGGCCTCTCGGGTTCAAAGGGCTAATTATAACTTTCAAACCGTCCTTTGAAATATTACGTTCCATTTGGAGCTTTCTATTTTTATTCAATAAAATCTTGAATCTTGAAAATCAATGTGGTCCTATATGTGTAGGTGATGTGTAGTGACCATATGGGTTGTGTACGTTATGTCGGGAATGCCGTTCGGATACCTATAATAGGTGAAAAAAGTGGGAGGGGCACGTACCCCCTATGCCCCTCTCCCGGCTCCGCCGCCCCTGTCCTTAGGCTTTAATAGTACCTGTACCCCAACAAATTTCTTCACGATTTTGGTACTCACAGCTTGCAGATGACATAAGATCGCAAGTGAGTGCGTTTGCCTGTACAAGTGATGTATTTATTTGGGGGTATAAAGACACTTTCTGAATTGAACAGTCAGGGTCGGGAGCGAGCTGGCTCAGTGGTAGACTGTTAGACTTCTATGCTCGAGGTCCCGAGGTCGCCCCCCGTCCGGGACGACCCGTGTTGTGTCCGTCCTTGGGCAAGGCACTTTATCCCGGTTGCCTACATGGGGGGGGGGGGGGGGGCACGATGACGCCGTGTATTAAGGCGTACTGCACGTCGATGGTGCACATGTCTTCAACTGCTGTTACCCTGCCTGAGCGGAGCTTGAACAAAGTTAGAATGTTGAGGAGCTGACAGTTGCTCGTCGAAGTTCGGTGTTTCTCTCCGGATACTCCTACTTCCTTCACTCGTAAAATTGTCACGCTCACGATTAGCCATTGTGCGTAAGAATGTGACCTTAAACACCAATAAATAAATAAATAAATAAATAAATAAATAAATAAATAAATAAATAAAAAAATAAATAGAACAGCCACGGTCGTATCGGAGTACAACTGACGTGAAGCATTCCACCCTGGAAATAAAAAAACGAGCATCGTAATCCGTTAGCAAATTACGCGCTATAACATGCTGGTGACCTAAAAGGAAAAGAATTGTTCTGATACTTTACTTTTCAACTTTCTTTATTGCCTTGATACAATTCGTCGCCTGAGTGCTAGAATGTTCTATGTCCCATAGGGGACATAGAACATTCTAGCACTCACGCGACGAATTGTCGGAAAAATAAAAATAAGTATCAACAATTATCGCACGATCTCACTTTACAGAGAACGAAGATTAGTTGTTGCTATCTATTTTGGCTGAAATTCTGTTAAGCTCTAAAAAGGCATGGCACTCTATTCATGTGTGGATTATGACCTTGCGAGTCACACTTTTTGATTGGAGTCGAATCTCAAATCGAATCGGGACGATTATTCGAAATCGAATCGAATCTCGAATCAAATCAGGGGCATATTGAAAATGACCCATCGAGGAGAGGGACTGCAAACCTCATTTGTTCCGACTGTGATACCGCAAGTCTCGACTGATACAATATTCGTCAAAGGTATGCCTTGATGATGTAGTTGAAATATTACCCAGTAAGGATTATAGTTTAAAACAGGGGGCGCGGTGGCTCAGTAGGTAGAGGTGCAGGCTGCAAGCCGAGAGGTCCTCGGTTCGAATCCCACCTGCGGCAACCGCGTTGTGTCCTTGGACAAGACACTTCACCCCGCTTGCCTACATGGGGGCACGATGACGCTGTGTACTAAGGCGTACTGCACGTCGATGGTGCACATGTCTTCAACCAATCTAACCCTGCCTGTGCCGCGGTGCAGAGTTCAGAGTTACGATGTTGGGGAGCTGACAGCTGCTCGTCGTTGCTCGGTGGTTCTCTCCGGGTACTCCGGCTTCCTCCACCCGTAAAACTGTCACCGACATGATATGACCCTGGCTGTTAATGTGTCGTTAAAACCCAAATAAAAAAAAAAAAAAAAAAAGTTTAAAACAGGAACAGTGAAAATCACCGGTACTAGTCACTGCACAGTGCTAGCCGCTAGCAGGAGCGAATCGTCAACACTGTTTGGAAACTTCCTTTCAATGGTGGTAGTGACAACTGACTGATAATATGGGTGGTGACAAGTTTTGTGAGATGACGGTGATGACTGATACTATGGTATATTCCCGAGAAAAGATTCGAAAGGAAACGAATCGGGGATTCGATTTCGAATCAAACCGAACAGAAACTTACGATTCGAAATCGAATCGAATCTCGAAGTTTCACAGGGGCCCAGTGTGGATTTAATGTGAAACCTTCAAGTTAAGTTAATTGCGAAAGATTGTTAATTCCGACTGTAAAACATGCGGGATTAGGTCAATTTATGTTTTATTTTGTTGCCGTCATCTGTAGTTTGTTCGAGTATTTTACAATTGAAGCAACCCCCACGAAATTTCAGCGATCGTTCGTAGGTTATTTACAGCCTTCAGGGCGGCGGGACCATTTTTTTCAAATTGGGAGACTGGATCGGCCGATGGACGAAAATTTTAAATTTCAGGGTCCCAAAACCCACATTTCCATGCATCTGAGCAGATATTTTGAGATTTTTCAGGAGATGTATTTGAAAGATTTCACACTTTGAGAGCCGTTAAAAAACGGTCGGTAAAGCATACAGATGAGGTCTATTTATCAGCGTTGGTCGTAACGACCAAAGCTGATAAACAGACCTAACCTGTATGCTTTACCAGACGTTAACAGCAATTATAATGTCCGTGGATTATCTTGTCTGGGGTGGATTTTGTACTTGCATATCTGTAAGATTGCTATCTATTTCAGTTAACTGATTTTTTAACAGACTGTATACATTTTAGCGTTTGCTGCCACATACTGCAAAAATGATCCGAAATCCATCGAAACTGAACCAGCCCGAGAGAAACATAGCTGGAGAAAATATGGGAGAGGCTCTGGATCCGCCTCTTGTTTCACCAGTCATTGGTTGTGTTAAAATATATGCATACAAAAATACATGGCCCGGCAAAAGTGATGGGGGAGGGGGGGGGGGGGCTTTCAGCCCCCTCCGGTTCCGCCGCCCCTGGCCTTGAGCATTCATTGGAAAGAACTTGGTTATCCTGGTTTTCAGTTTCTCTTCCACAGTATTGGTTTGTTTTTAACCACTTAAAAAAACAGAAAAATGATTTCATCCGGAATTATATCACTTTTTGTTTATTTGGACTGAAATATGATTTAGAAACAGGCTCTAAATTTGATATCCTCTCTTGAGTTTCAAATAGAAGACGGTGGAAAAAGTATGTGCATGTGAGAATATCTTGTATAATTAAAAGTACAGGACGGGATTAAACGGATTGAATGAACCGAATTTCAATAGTTGTTTTTCTTCTGGGACGGTGGGACTTTATATCAAGGGCTTACAGAAAAGTAAGGTATTTCAGTTTTATTTTGCTTTCAATCTGAACTGTTTCACGGTATACCGGTATACCGCGGTATTGTTTTCAATACCGTCACCGGTACTCAAATCCGAATACTGTGCAGCCCTAGATTAAAGAGAGTGGTGGCCGAGTGGATAAGTGCGCTGGTCTCTCATGCCAAAGGTCCCGGGATCGATCCCCGGTCGGGGAAAGTTCTCGAGGTGTCCGAACACTCTCCGTCAGCATTAATTGTGGGGTTGATGCTGTCACCGCGTACCGTCCCATCGGGTGGGGACGTAAACTGGCTGTCCTCTGTGCGGAGAGAGAGACACACTCCATGCAGGCTAAAGATCCTTTCGTAGTATTCGAGAAGAGCTAGGCTACGAAGTTGCCGCTATGAAGGTCATCCCACACACCTGGCCATTGGGCCAAGGCGAGGCGTTAATATAAGTTGCATAACATGTTCGCCAATCCTTGTAAAACAAATAAGATTAAATAAAACTCACGAAGCAGCTAGCAGAATATTCTGGAAGGCCAAGAAATCGCCGAATCTGACGTAAATTGCGTCTTAAACCACTGCCATTGCATCTTATCTGGAGAAAGCACGTCTTGTTGGCAGATATTATTCCTTGAAAGCATAACCCGAGACCATTAGCAACGTCCCTGTTCTTAAATGGTCATAGTTCCTTCAGTGGATGCAATATAAATTGAGTCACGAGCCTCTTCCAACGTTCTTTCAGTTGGGAACAGGAAAAGGGAACAGAACAGCCAATTAATGGCTTTCTAACACTTAGCACACTGGGGCCAAATTCATCAAAAAATCGTAAGATATGTCATAAGATAAGTCATAAGTTGTGACTTAAGAAAAGTCATAAGATAATCTTAGGAAAAACGTAATTGCGATTCATCAAGGAATCGTAAGACCTTTTTATGTCACATTTCTTAGGACGATCTTAAGACAATCGGAGGGAGAAATCATTGACCTAATATGATGCAACATAGACACAGGTTTGTGCAAAAAAAGTTGGCTTAGCAGCAAATTATGTGTCGAAAATACAGTTAGTACTGGAAATGATGTACCAAGTTGCTTGTGCTATGATATTATTCTGTATTTAGCACTGTATACACATAAATACTCCTCATATATTTCTTATTGACGTATTACTGGAGAACCATGATATTTTGGGGACATTAACACGATGTGGTGGCGAGGGTCAGTCTGAGGGAAGCAGAAAACCGCGGCGAGTCATAGATTTATTAATACAGTTAGCTTGGGTTTTAGGCAAGTGCGTCATCCACGTTCAAAGATCAGTGTAAGATGTCACCGTGTTATCCAGTAAGCAATGAAGTAATGTACCGTAACAAAGCAGTGTGCGCTATAAAAAATACCTGCTATAATTAATATTGAAAAAAGTAACAGTTAAATTATAGGAAAGGATGCGTTAATCCCAATTACATCAACTGCTTCGCCCAGCATGAAGTGCACGGGGCACATAGTATGGTCTCTACTGTGTGTTCGCAATAAAAGAAACATTCTGCCAAGTTATCTGTTTCAATGAGAATAGTACATTTTTAAAATGACTTGTAAAAGGAACCCCAATTTCAGTGCGGCGGAGATTACAGCTGTCACCGAGGGCGTAGACTCAAGGAAAGGGGTCTTATTTTCTAAACACAACACATCAATTAATAACTCGAAAAAAGAGTGCATGGGAGGCAATATGTGAAACTGTGAATGCCACCAACAGTTCGGGCGTTACCAGGACTGTCCCCGAGATTAAGAAAAAGTGGACATGTCTAGCCAGTGAGACGGAAAAAAAGTTGGCACATATCAATCGCGAATCGCGAAAAACAGGGGGTGGTCCTCCACCCGATAAGGTAACTGATGTGGACGAGAGAATTTCTGGCGTAATAGGAGAAACACGAGTATGTGGAATCCATTCTGGAATTGACACAGAGGAACAGTTGCCTAACACTAGCGGTATGTATTTACTATTTAGCTACACCGTAAACATTTAGCTCCATAATAACGGTTCAAAATTGTCACATATATACAAACAAAATTAGACTGAACCTATTTCATGGCCAGCTACATATAAAAAGTAGGAAAAAAACTTATATTATACATTCTTCACTGATAACTCTCTCTCTCTCTCTCTGTTTCCGTTTCTCTCCCTCTCCTCTCAAGAGAGAGAGAGAGAGAGAGAGAGGAAGAGAGAGAGAGAGAGAAAGTGAGGGGTAAAGGGATATATATATATATTATAAACAGACAGACAGACTGACTGACTGACTGATGGCTGGCTGACTGAGTGACTGACTGACTGTGAGACAGACAGACACAATCATTGACAAACAGGCAGACTGATAGACAGACAGATAGATAGCTAGCCAGGCAGACAGACAGCCAAAGATAGGAAGGGCATAAATATTTGGGAAAGAGGGAAATAGGCGAGGGTGTCGGGTGTTTTTTTATGGGGGTGGGTATAAGAAGTCAAAAGAAAACTAGATTTTTTCACGGGCATTTGGGATTTAAGGAGTTGCCAAGACGATTTCGACATGATATATTAATTGATTTACCATCAAAAACGTATGTTGAACAGTGAATTGATGCTTATTTTGTTACGCAACTGAAAAAGTAGTGAAACAGACATAACAATAAGCCACGCCCTAAAGTTATTAGTGTGGGGACTTTACTTACTGCACGTTTATTTGGCATGGCTCCATTGGTATATTGAACGACGACGAGTGACGGCGTCGTTGAATATCATAACTTTTCAAATACGTTTAACCCTTTGAACTCGAGCTTTCTGGGATGGAATCACATATGTGTGTATTTTCTATAAGACTGATGAGTCTACTGTAGGTATAAAGAAAGGATAAATTAATCACAGCAATATGCAGCTCGCCTCTGGCTGCAAATTGCCGCGATTAGTTTGTTCTGAACGTTTATAGATAGCCCGCTATATCCTACACACAGTTCCGGTCTATGTACGCTCATTGTCCGAAATATCGGCCTTTAGTGTTGAAAGGTTTAAGTTTATCTACACAAATGTCACCTCCCAACACTTCCATATGGTAACTGTAGTTTTTTTTTATTGGAACAGCACAACAAGAACAGGATGAAACATCACAGGCTGCAAGTGGATACAGCTCAGACCATGACGTAGAAGTAAGTAGAAAGAGGAAGATGAGGTCCAGTAACAAGCAGGGGCAAACTGACCATTTAATAAGTATCGAAGAAGAACGTCTGGAAGTCGAGAGAAAACGCCTGATAGTGGAGGAAAAAAGGCTTGAGGTAGAGACGCAAAGGCTAGCTGTAGAACGTGAGATGCTCGAGAGTCAGAAAGAGTTACTGCGAATGAAACAAGAAAAACATAACATATATTTGTCACAGTTAGCTGGACTTGAACCAAATATAAATGTTGAAATTACAGACAATTAAAAAAATAAGTATTAAATAACTTCTTGTTTATCTATACCACCAAGCATGCTGTTAATGTAAAGCGCAAGCTTATACGATAGAGTACGATAAATTGTAATATTTGTAATCCGCTGCCTGAAGACAGAAGATTGCAAATCTTAAATTTATCATACCAAATCGACCGAATAAATATGACATAAGTTGGAATGAGAACCATTCGGAGCAGGGACAAAGATGAGTTAATTCAAGTGGTAAATTCTACTGCACGTGCGTACTATGTTGTCATAACAAACAACGTACAGAATAGTCTAGTTAAATTACAATATTTATTTAACTCTTTAACCCTCAGAACTAAAGTTTTGCGGAACCCTATATGCAATCCTAGAAAATATCCCCATACCTTATATGGGTTTGTATTTTAAGAAATAACTGTCTACATCTCAATAAAACAATGTATATATGGAAGTCACTGGAACTTGCTCTCTGGGGAGCCAGTTCCAGTTGCGTCCATATATACATTGTTTTATTGATAAGCTACCGTTACGTGACGGCAAATGGCGTTTTTAGTGGTTAAAAAGTTGACGTCAACATACTCCAAACCTTCCCTCGATCAGACGAGCTCTTACACCCATTCCGTCATTTTGAGTACCCCCATATGGCACGTGTAACTGGGCATCATCATTATTGTCACTAGGGGTCACATCCTGCATGGGAACGTTATTGCTTATGCACATATTATGAAGCATAAGCGTAGCGACAGACATGCCACAGACATGATCAGGCCTGTACAATAAACTGCCACCAGAAGTGTCCATGCAGCGGAATCGCATTTTCCACACCCCAAACGCACGTTCAATGGTGTTTCGTGTTCGTATATGAGACGCGTTATATCTTGTCTCTTGTGCTGTGATTGGGTTGTTTACAGGAGTCATTAGCCATTTTTTCAACGGATAGCCACTATCCCCCAAAAGCCACCCACTGTCTATTGTTCCTTGTTCCATCAACCGAAAAAGTTCAGAGTTGATCAATATAAAGGCGTCGTGGCTAGATCCTGGCCATTTCGCCACAACATTCAGAAATCTGAGATTCGCATCGCAAACAGCTTGAATGTTAATAGAATGATATCCTTTTCTGTTTACGTAAGCATCTTCGTCAAGGGTTGGTGCTTTAATTCTAACGTGTGTGCAGTCAATGGCACCGATAACATTTGGAAAATTTGCTAAATCAAAAAAGCCATTCCTTACTTCCCGCAGTTCATTGGGTTCTCGTGGCAATTTAATGTATCTCCTGTGGTATTTAACTAACGCTTGGGTAACATTATTTACAATTCTCGATGTGCTCGCCTGGCTGATGTTATGGACGTCGCCTGTTACATTCTGAAAGCTGCCAGTTGCGTAGAAACGTAAAGCTACCATAACCTGCATTGATACTGGAAATGGCGATGACCTTCGAGTTTCACGCTCGAGGTGTTCATTTAGTAAATTACAAATGTCTAATATTAACGGGCGCGTTAATCGATATTTACGAACAATATCTTCATCGTCCAAGTAGTCCAAAGGGTTACTACGATCTCTAAATACTCTTTGGCGACGTAAATTCCTTTCACCTTGAAGAACAACATAGGGCGCAGACATATTTATGACTGTCTTAAGACACCTCTAGAGGTGTCTTAAAGTTACGACCAAATTTAGGATTATCTTAAGTTATGACATTTTGGTGAATCGCAACTAGGTCAGAAAATTGTCTTAAGACATATCTTAGGACAAATATTTGTCATAAGATCGTTCATGAATTTGGCCCCAGGTTTCCAAAAAGGGAATTTCATAAAAAGCTATGTTTGCGCATATTTTTACAAGAAATTCAACCAATTCAATCCTGTTGAGCTCTGTCACGCAATATTAAATTTGTTGAATCCCGAATTTGATTTTGGGAAATAACTTTTACATCCTGAACTTTTGGTATTTTGACATTGGTGGGCATGAGATAAAATTTAACCCTTTACCCAACGTAACGGCCAAAACCGGCCAGCGTTATTCTCAAACATCTCCAATTAATTTTCATTATTTTTTCATTTTTTGTCTCAAAAACATAGGTTATGACCCCTCGTTGGAACGAGCTCGACGAGCTCGTTCCAACGAGGGGTCATAGCCTATGTTTTTGAAACAAAAAAATGAAAAAAATTAGTTATTCAAGAATTTTTTTTGCAATTATCGTCTGCTTTTCAGGTTAGGTAAAGGATTAATGTAAGTATCATTCTATTCAGCGTCTACCACAACCCGAGATACAGTAAACTCGGCGAATACGGATCACAAACGTTCACTTTTCAAAACATCATTGCACTTGTCTCCGTAAAGACAGATTTCTGTGGTGTTTGTTTTTGTTTTGTTGTTGTTGTTGTTGTGTATGTCGACTTTTCTAGCTCCTTTCTAACACTGAAATATGGAAGCGTAATGGTGTCACAGGAGAAACTTTCCACACACATTCAGACTGTTTTAAATCTTTTCGGACACGTGGTTTTACTTCAATGACATTTCTGATATGAAGTGAAATTGTTTCTGAATTAAGTTAATCAGGGTGTGCACTTGTCGATTCATGTGATGCCTTTTGATGACCATTTTTCCAAAAATATTTGTCTGCGTTGACAGAGCATGCGTTTTGAAAATTGTGAAATACGCCATTCCCAAATTAAATCTAGAAACGTGCCGGGTCAGAAGCTCACCTTATAATTTATTGACAAAATCTATGCTAGAATACACATGCACATTTGAGTTATTGAATAAAAGGCATTCTATTCACATCGCGAACTTTGAAAGGTACTTCCGCTTTGAACAGAGACATCAAAATGAATGCATCAGTTTCGAGTTGTTTTTTAAAGTAATATGTCACATAACTACCTTCTTGATACTTTCGATTTCAAGAATGCCTGAACCCTCCCGCCAGAGGAAGGGCAAAAATATGATTTTCGTAATCTCCTAGACGAGTCCTTCAAAATCATACATCAAATGCATACCTTCCTAAACAGTAAGATGTTTTTCGGCTCTAGTCATCACCCCATCCTCATAGGAAGGACAAAAAGATGTCATTTTCGTTATCTTCTCATAAATTCCTTTAACGTGATAGGTCACAGGATTACCTTCTTACAACTTTCAATTTGTATGACACCCCTCACCCCATCACCGCGGGAAATGGAAAAATGGCATTGTCGTAATCTCCTCGACGAGCCCTTCAAAATGACACCTCGCATGCATGCCTTCGTGAAAAGGAAGATGTTTTTTCGACTCTGGACGTGACCCCCCCCCCCCCACCCACAGGAAGGGTAAAGATGTCTTTTTCGC
Source organism: Pictodentalium vernedei (assembly GCA_031216915.1). NCBI lineage: Eukaryota > Metazoa > Mollusca > Scaphopoda > Dentaliida > Dentaliidae > Pictodentalium > Pictodentalium vernedei. The sequence continues at coordinate 246,962,752 of CM062297.1, read as the reverse complement.
AATTTCCTCGACGAGACCTTCAAAATAATACCTCACATACATACCTTCATAAAAAGTAGGATGTTTTTCGGCTCTGTGCATGCATCCACCCCACAGAATTTCACACGTACCTTTCAATTTCCTGGGCTCACCTGAGAGTGTTTTTCTGATCCATTTAACAAACCTTTTAATTTTTTTTTTTTTGCGATCCCAACCATCGACTCTCTAACCTTTCTCCCAGTTACATCTCGAGGACGTGTAAAATTCGCAAAACCCAAATCATTTTTTTTTTACAAAAATCACGTAAACATTTTACAGATGAAAATTTTTGCGACACATATCATTGAATCCGCATATCCATTTAACTATGTCTGTCAAGGGACATGTACAAAACCTATAAATGCTAAGTCGATTTTTGATTTTTACAAAATTTTACCAAAAAAAATATGCGAAAATAATTTTGCTCCAATCGACAATCGCAGTGTATCAGGTCTAAATCATCGAGATACGCCGTGGGACGTGTGATTCCGAACAAGAAGAGCAATACCTTATCTGCTGTAGGCATCATACATTTATACACCCAGCACAACGATGTACAAAGTACTCGGATTCGCGCGTAAAATAGTCTAAGTCCGAATTTCGCGCTATTGGTGTTTTTCAATTTAAATTTACGAGATTTCTCGCATAATTTCTGGGCGACTTTTCTGGACCAAAATCTTGTAATTTTGTCGCTGGTCCAGAACACCCAAGTTTACCCTACTAGTACCGCGCTATTAGGGCCATAATTTTCCAGGCGCCCCTGTGACGCTGGATACCCACACAACATCCGCGACATTGAGGGGTCATGATAAAGGATGTGGCTCAGTGCTGTATTGGGGGACTATAAAGCGCCATGGAGCGGAGGGTCAGGCCCTCCCATCCTGACCTAAATGATCCTATGGGACATATCCAATAACAAGACAGTGCCCTACTTGAGTACCCTGTTTAGACACTCCCATAAGCCACAGGGATGTACTAAGATCAGTACGCTATGAGGTCTCATGGAAGACCCAGGAGCACATTCCACAGAAGTAAATCCTACCTGAGGCAGTACCCCATTATTGGGGGGGGGGTAGGGGGGGGGGCACCTGATGGACCCAGAAACACACCTCCACTGGAGATAAGCCCTATATGAGCTATCGCACTATTAGGACCACCGTAAATGCGAGAGCACACCAACTGACGGGAGCACGTCCCCCCAAATCCAAGATCTTAATATAAAACTACATGACTTATAGTTACATCCCTATATTTTTCTGTTCACTCTGAAATATCAGTGTTTGTGTGCCAAGGGAGCTAACCACTGAGGCAAATTTTGAAAATGTACACATCTCGAATTTCCCCTTTCAATGCGCGCGAAGTCAATTTCAAATTGATGCAGTCGTCAATAATGTATGCTAAATTTATATTTTATTATTCAAAGATCAATTCCGTGTAATCTGTACACGTTGAATGAGATTCAAATGATATGTGAAAACCCTTTTATAATAGTCTAAAAACCTATTTCAATCAGACAAACAAGTTGAAACCCGCACTGACATGTGGGCCAAATGCTGTTGAAATCGATAATTAATATATGTGCGCCTGTTTGTATATTATCTATTTTATAATTACACAACATATTTTGTTTTAAAAATCTGTTATGTCTCTCAGTGCGTTAAAGCGAATTAAACGCCGCGGTTGGGATATATATTTATAAACATACGTTTTTTGAGAAAGCCAAACAAACGACTGAGCTGAATGTGTCGACATTTGAATTCAATAACAAACAATTATAAATAGATTATAAAATAGACAGTGACTTGTTATTGGTCGGCTTTATTGTTGTGGGCGTATTATGGGCAACAAACGTTCTTGTCATCCATTGATTTTTATTATTGGGGCAGAACATATTACACTATTTGTAACTGATCGACACCTTGTGGCACGTGCCTTTCTCCTCTCGACACTCTTGGACACCCCCCCCCCCTCCCCCCATATACTCTGGAGCACGCGCATTTTCCTCTAGCTATACCTTGAGGTAATATATCAATCGCACCCTTGTCACCGAAATGGGACCGACCTTCTGGTCGTGAGTAGTATAGCTCGTATGTTTCCATTTTCGGAGTCGGATAGGAATTCCATTTTACGGAATCTCTTTTAAAGAATCCCTTTTGGAAAACACCTGTGGCTATGGAATCCCATTTTGGTCGTATGTGCCTATGTGCTAGAGCACATTGTGTCACATTGTGCCTTTTCACATAAGCACATATCGGCACATAAAGCATGTGCTTATGTGCTAGGGCACATTGTGTCACATTGTGCTTTTTCACATAAGCACATATGACAAAAAGGGATTCTCCAGAAGGTATCCTAGATAGCTATCCTCAAATAATAAAATACTAGGCTATAGGTATCCTCAAATACCCGTATGTGCCTATGTGATAGGGCACATTGTGTCACATTGTGCCTTTTCACATAAGCACATATCGGACATAAAGCATGTGCCTTTGCGCTAGGACACATTGTGTCACATTGTGCTTTTTCACATAAGCACATATGACAAAAAAGGGATTCTCTAGTAGGTATCCTCGAATAATACAATACCAGGCAATAGGTATCATCAAATACCCGTATGTGCCTATGTGCTATGGCACATTGTGTCACATTGTGCCTTTTCACATAAGCACATATCGGCACATAAATCATGTTCCTATGTGCTAGGGCACATTGTGTCACATTGTGCTTTTTCACATAAGCACATATGACAAAAAAGGGTGCCGAAGGTCATATGTTTTTTAAAAAAGGGGTGCCGAAATTGGGGTGTCCGGGGATATTGCCATTGGATATAGATGTGATGACAATCGGACACAACTTCGTTGTAATAAGGGGAGATAACTCAAAACGATTAAGTACAGGTTATGGGAAATCAAGCAATCTGATTGGTTAGTTATAATTTATATAAATGATCTAGATAAGTGAAACAACAAGAGTACACGGAATAGGGTCAGAACTAACAAGAATAGGCTAGAATAGCTAAATATAGTAATAATAAGCAAAGCTGTTCCAGTTAATAGGCTCTTCTACGCTACTGGAGTATATTCTAGAACAAAGAAACAGGACCAGATAGACGAAAACTATTGCATATACAGATAGAAGCAGAGAATTCTGGGTAATGACCAAAGGATCGTGTCTTTTAATGGGAAAACCGTCATGGGATAGGGATCCAAAAAGGGATTCTGGGAGAATTCGAAGTAGTACAACTTGACGGGTTTATTTGGGTAATTAAACGAGGATTCTGGGAAAATCCGAACCAAAAAAATACTCTTCTACAAAGGAACACACCCCCAGGGGACCCCTCGGTACTATAGCACTACGTGCTAAGCCGATAAAATGGGAAATCCGTATCAAATAAAGTCAATTTTGGTGATTTGGGGTGGATTTTGGTGATTTGGAGAGATTGTCGGGTTGTTTGTGGTAATTAGATTTACTCTTCTACAAAGGATCATACCCTCCGAACATACCCCGTCTTATTGCAGAAGAATTGGGTAACATAGCAACCACGTGCTACCATAGAAACCAAGATGGCGGCCTCCAGTATTCAAAATGGACGATGGAAACACGTATCACCCTAATAACACGCGCTGCTCATGCGCACTCACAACACGTATCACTATAGAAATGACGTCACAACATGGCCGCTCAGGCGGGTTACCATGACAACACAACATGGCGCCACTACGTCACGTGACATGACGTCACTTCCGAGGTCATCCACCGAGGTCATCCAAATACGACCTGAAACATACGAGCTATACTACTGTCGTGACTTACCCCTTGAACCCCTGCACGTCGTTTTATTACCTAGAATAACAGGGGGAGGTCTTGGAACAAATAGGGATGCGATGCGTTAGGCCTCTAAACCAATAGGCTTTATCCTCAGACAATTGTTAGACCCTTGACTCACCCTTCTTGAACATCTGCCGAATGATTGGGTGGAACGTATTACACTATTTGTAATTGATCGACACCTTGTGGCACGTGTCTTAATAATGAATAATGATAAAATCGATAATGATAAATAGGACTTGAAAAGTCAAACCTGCAATGGTATTAAAGCCCCAAACAAATACAAACAACAGGCAAACAATGTTAAAACAATAGGTGAACAATAGGTCATTGCCCTAGAACAATAGTCCTTTGTTAGATAAGTGACATTACTGGCAGATTTGTATGGAGCTTTTTGAAAAAAAAATTTCCTCCTCCCAACAAGATGGCGGATTTTGTACAGAGTCTTTGGGGAAGAGGGTGTCCTATACGGAAGGGAGGTACTACGGATATCAAAGTGTGCGGGGGCAAGAGTAATATCTTGGGGGAGGGTACAGAATATGATGCTTACATCATCCTAGCCACGTAGCGGCGAGCCCGCGAAGGGTGAGTGTGTCCCCTGGGAAAAATCTGAAATGCGAGACAAAAAAACGCAATTTCCTTGACTCTGAGTCCGTTTGTGTCCATAATTTATAAGTTGTGAAAGGCATCAATAATTTGGCCACTTCACCACCAAATGGAATCCGAATAAATTATGAAATATTGCTACCTGTTGCTTGCAACAACATCGCAAAATAGCGACCAGCATGTGAACTATTCCGTGCAGCACTATTTCAGTGTGAGTGTGATGGGTTCAAGTATATTTGCAAACACAACACAAGTTGGTACACGCTACTAAAATCAAATTGCACCTCAAATATTGTCGAAAGCAGGTGAAGTCATACATCTGACAAATATAAGTATTTAGATATTAAAATTTCTTACCTGATGTTCCCTATATGGGTTAGCATGGGGGTGAGTATTACTGAAATTGTGGGGGTATGTATCCCCTCTGCTACGCCACAGGTACGCATGCACACATGATTGGATGCATGATGATTTCCTTAATTGTTTGTACTTAAAAATGGAGATTGCTACAATTTATCGGGGTTCCTTTCACAGCTGTACTTAGTGAGAGTGTATTTGGATTAACATTACATGTATGTTTCATATTTTTCCTTAACCATGGCCGTTATTTATTAATTGGGGTTTTAACGACATTTTTGATAGCTAGAGTCACCTCGTGTTAACTATAGCTGTTATGTGGAAAGCATGAGAGTGGAAGTTTTGTCCTGTAGGTCCATTGACAAATTGTGCATTTGTGTGTCTGCATCTGGTTTATGGCAGTTTATGCTTGTGGTAAAAATGATAAGTGAATTGAGGGGGGGGGGGGGGGGGGAATTGCATGAACATTGGTGGGAGTGGGTGGGCGGTCAAGTGCCCCAAAAAATTTGCGAAAACAGTTATTGAGTTTGTTTTCCTTTTTCACTGTTATGGCATCTTTTGTGTCCCAAACTGGAACAAAATTTCACAATTGATCATAAAAGCCCATTTAGAAGTATTAAAAACAAATCTAACCCCCCTTAATATAAAAACATTGGAGAATTTCATCCAAAACTGTCTTATGGATGGAGGTGGGTGCCCAATATTGAGTGGAAAAAAACTACCCGACAATTTTCTCCTAAAGTCAACAAAAATATTCCTCATTCATAGCAAGTTGTTTTTTAATAGAACATTCTTTAAAATAAAGCATATATATATAATATTGTCTAATGAGTCATAATAGCAAGGTGGGACTGATTTTTCAAAATGAAAAATTGAAAATATTAACTTTTATTTCAACAAAAACAAAAACAAAACAAAACAAAGTCGGGTTGATCGCTATCCTGGTATGCAGATGCAATAACAAAAACAAAAACACAAGATTTGCCGTTTTTGAGCCCGAAGAAAAACAAGTTCCCACTTTCTCAGCCAATATATACACAGATACCGTACAAGCAGTAGTAAATTAATTATGAACAGAACAGGAACAGCGCTCACATATGCCATGATTTACAGAAACAAGACTGTTCGAAACACATATCACTGCATATCAGAGATAAAATTAGGAAAAGCTTATTTAAATTTGGTTTAAAATCAAACGTTTTGGGGAAAAAGGATAGCCGAGTTCCATTTGCAAGGTAAACACAGAGAAATAAGATTTGAAAGAATATTAGCTATACATGTACATTTAGTTGGTCTCAATCGTCTGATTTGGTTTGATTGGGGTTTTTATATCGCTTTCAACCTTTGGCTATATCACAACATTATTAGTTTCCAATGTGAAGGAAGAATTATTCAAAAAGATCCACTGGGTGGCCTAAGGAATTCACCAACCATTGGAGGGACTAACAAGCTCATCCATACAGAAGACATCTCAGTATAAAAATAAAACAAATTCCTTAGAATTTGCTACATCAATATAGTATTAAAATGTCTGTATGAACAGCCAGGCCATCGATGCCGTGCGATAACAACCTGGTTACCAAATGTAGACCTCTAATACCCGCGCCCACACGGGGTTCGAGCTATACAGTAATGTACCTTTGTGAACTGATGTGAATCTAGTAAGTCTTCAAAAATGCATCTGATAGAGTAAATGGAAACATGTTTGGACATATAAAAATATGCATTGAATCAGTGTGCATTACGCATTTCGAGTTAGTGTTTGAGTGCCAAAGTTTTGTATATAAACTGTATGAAAATGGGGTGGGTCCCCCAAAATGTCATGGAAAAAATATGCAGGAAAGGGTGGGTAGGTCAAAAAAATCGGTTCACGCATTTTTTTCCGGCCCCCTGTGTTAATTACGATAGACTGAACACTGTCAACCTTTTTTATTGTATTTTTTGAGATAATAGTTTTCTCCGTTGTTGCAGCCATCTTCTCGTGCCACCCATGGTATAATTGGTTTCCAGTTTTAACCCTTTACCTAACCTGAAAAGCAGACGACACTTGCAAATATAATTCTTGAATAACTATTTTTTTTTATTTTTTGTCTCAAAAACATAGGTTATGACCCCCTCGTTGGAACGAGCTCGACGAGCTCGTTCCAACAAGGGGTCATAACCTATGTTTTTGAGACAAAAAATGAAAAAAATAATGAAAATTAATTGGCGATTTTTGAGAATCGCGCTGGCCGGTTTTGGCCATTACGTTAGGTAAAGGGTTAAATCTTCGGAGAAAGGGGTGTTGTGTTTAGGCTATCTGAGTGGCACGGGACAGTGCGCAATAGGGGAGATAACTTGTACGCTGAAAGTCGTGCGTTGACTCTCCCGTGTGAGATTACAGTTTTGTTGACCAGAAAAAAAAGAAGAAAAAAAAGAATGGGAAATGTGGTCGTTTGTCATCATCGTATTTTCGATATTTATCACTATCCATCGCTCAGCAGAACCTAATTCCCACAATTTTACTCGACTTTAGGAGATAATTGTCGGACATTCTTTTTCCGTTCAAAATCGGACACCACCCCAAACTCAAGTCAGTTTTTGGTGGTTCTCCAACATTTTGCATATTGGGGAGGTGGGGGCGGGGGGGGGGGTAACTTGTGTTAATAACGCTTCCAAATGGGCTTTTAATGGCCATTTGGTGACATTTTGTCACTGCATGGGCACAAAAAATGTCATAACAGTGAAAAAGGAAAACGAAATGCATCATTAACTGTTTACGCATATTTCTTTGGCACTTGACCACCCGCCACCCCACCTATGTTCACGCGCCACCCCACCTATGTTCACGCACCCCCCCCCCCCCCCTCGAAATGTGGTTCAGAAATCATTAAATTTTCTGTTGGAAACGATCATGGTCAAAGATAAAAATACCACGAAATCAACTAATTTTGGGCGTGAAATTTCCAACTATTTGTAGTTGGTATCTATTCAAAATGTTTGACGGAATTGGGAGGGAGGGGTGGTAGAACACCACCTAACAATCCCCTATCGCCACGTTCCTGTGCTAATGATGGTTTCTTGAAGTAACACAACGGTGCGAGTAAAAAAAGATCAATCAGGCTGGTCTAACAAACAATTCATTCCACACTTATAATTCAGTGGGCTAGCTTCTGACTAAACAGGTGCCAGAAAGTACTTGGTCGTGGTTATCATTCGGAAGAGGTATATCGATACACGTTCACGGAATGCCACGGGCATCGAAGCTAGGAGTCGAGCTTCGGGGGATCTTCAAAGCTTAAATAAATTTCTTCATATTACACCAAGTTAAAATTTGGGTTTCCATGGGGAGTCTAAATATGATCCCAGGGAAATGATTTAAACATACTTAACCCTTTACCCAACATAAAAAGCAGACGACACTTGCAAACAAAATTCTTGAATAACTATTTTTTTTCCATTTTTTGTCTCAAAAACATAGGTTATGACCCCTCGTTGGAACGAGCTCGACGAGCTCGTTCCAACGAGGGGTCATAACCTATGTTTTTGAGACAAAAAATGAAAAAATAATGAAAATTAATTCGCGATTTTTGAGAATAGCGCTGACGGTTTTGGCCGTTACGTTGGGTAAAGGGTTAAATATCAACAAACTTTTATGTTCACAATATTTGAAAATATAAATCAATGAGCCTCGGCGACGCTTATGCGTTCATGCACTTGAATATTTGTTATTCTGTATACCACCCCAAATATCGATGAACTTAGTTTTCGAGTGAATCGTGTCGAGTTGGTGTCAGCGCTGGAGAAGTGGTTTGCATCCCAATAGCGTGTCAAATTACACAATGTAGGACTACTGTGCGATCTCGGAGATTGCAGAGTATTATAGTGGACACCGATTCGGTGCTGATAGTCCACTAATGCATTAAAACACACCGGTTTCTCGGGTCACACTTTCTAAAGGACTCTCTAAATTCTAGGAGAGGGCTTTGTAACCCAAGCTTACAATCCCCGCCCCATCTCCTGGCCACCTCCCCCGAAAATATTTGCTTTTTTCACGCAGAAGAGGAAGTGGCGTACACGTTCACAAAAACTCAGTGAAGTGAAGTGACAGTGGCCTTGGGGGCCGGATGTAAGTGGGGCGGGTGGGGAGGGGGAGGGGAGGAGGCGGTTTGGAGCTTCAGAACTAGAACCCTCTGTTTGGCCAACAGTGTTCAAAATATTTGAAAATAATAAACAAATGAGTCTCGACAACGATCAGAACCTACTTTACTTCTGTTCATGCATTAATTTTGGGGCACCCTTTTGTTGGGAAATAATTTATCTTACAGCCGACATATTGTACATATTATACATGTTTTTATTATACGCTAAAAGATAGATTATCGAAGAAATTGCGGAATGATAGAAATCGTTTCCGCCACTGTGAAGGTATAGACATTTTCACTTTCACGGCATTAATTAAAATGGCGGCTTTCAAAGATCACTTCAAGATGAAAACGAGTCAAATCATCACTGAAAATGATCAATACGTTCTTAAAACGTATAATGAAAAGTAAGTCTAGTGTTTTTTGAATGGATACCGATCATTTCCAGCAATAATTCAACACGCATTCACCTCGAACTGAAGCATGAAACCCGCTAGTCCAGACATGACCTGAAAGTCTGTAATATAAGTGTTTGGTTTGGTACATCCTTTGAAAGGATGTACCAAACCAAAACCTTATATTACGGACTTTCAGACCATGTTTGGACTAGAAACCCGCCAGCTAAATCAGATTGCAAGACGCTGTCTGTTCTGATTATCGATCAAATCAATTCCGTGTATCAATGTTTCAATGCGCTGTTTACTTTGATGCATCAATTCAAGGTTGAAAAGAGTGGAATTATCAGATTCTTATTAAAAGCGTATAATAAAAAGAAATCTAGTGTTTTTGAGTGGATACTGAAAATTATCTCACTTGTGACCGAGACAAATGGCTATTTAAATAAACATTTGTCTCGGTCACTTTAGAGATAGTTTTCGGTATCTACTCAAAAACACTAGATATTCTCTATTCATCATATTAAAATGCAAGAGGCCCCATGTGGCTTTAAACGCTCACCTGATAAAATTGTTTAAAGAAGAATTTAAGGTCACATTCAGCATCTACATGTTAATATACTTAATCGATTTTAGCTAGGCTCTGTTGGGTAATTTGTATTTCATAAAATCAAGTCAGTTCCTTCCGAATCTTCCTCTCTAGCAAAAACAAAAATCCCCATTCACCTTCTGGCAGCATACCAATCCCAACCGGGGGCCTCAAGTGGTTCAGCAAACGTCAATCTTTTATACTCACACTCACATGTAACTAAATTTTATCACAATCAGCTCTGTCAGAAGTTAATTCGTGGATGTGAAGAAGAAGCTGTCTGAAAGAATAGTCTTCAAACTGCACTGAGTTAAATTTTGGGATCCTGCAGGGAGCCCAAATTGAACCAAGGCACTTGATTTCAACAAACTGGAATTTGATCCTCCTAAGGTTGCTCCATATCGAATAGCTCACGACTGGCGGATGTGAAGAAGATTTTTAAAGAAATATCCCCATATTGCACTAAGTTAAAATTTAGGTTGCCATATTGAGCCCAAATATGAGCCCAGGGACTTGATTTGAACAAACTGGAATTCAACCACATGAAAAGTACTGTATATCAAATATCAAAAGATTCTGACTAATGGATCTGAAGAAGAGGATTTTAAAAGAATATTCCTCATACTGCACTAAGTTAAAATTCGGGCTCCCATGGTCTTCCGAAATATGAGTCATGTGACCATAGGGACTTGATTTAAACAAACTTGATAAATAGAACCATAGGGACTTGATCTGAACAAACTTGAATCATAACCTTCTAAAGATACTGCGTATCAAATATCAGAAGATTCTGACTGGTAGATCTGAAGAAGATTTTTAAAGAATATTCTTCATATTGCACGAAGTTAAAGTTCGAGTTTCCATAGGAAGCTCAAATACGACATTGGGAACTTGATTTGAACAAAGGTGAATCTGACCCACCCAGAGAAGGCTCCATACTAATCTTCAAAGATTCTGATTGGTGGATCTGAAGAAGACGATTTTGAAAAGATTTTCCTCATATTGCACTAAGTTAAAATTCAGGTCTCCATAGGGTGCCCAAATATGACTCCGGGGACTTCACTTGGAACGAATTTGAATCTCATCTACTCCATGGTGGCTGTATATCAATCATTTACACTTAAAATTCAGGTCCTCATAGGGAGCCCAAATATGAACCCGGGGACGTGGTTTGAACAAACTTGAATCTCAACCCACTAAAGATGCTACATACCAAATCTAATCAAAAAAATCCTCTAGATAGATCTGATGAAGATTTTTTAAAAATATTTCTCATGTTACACCAAGTTAAAATATTAGGACTCTCACGGTGAGTCCAAATATTATTCCAGGAACTTAATTCCATCAAACGTAAAGCTGATGCCCTGAAAGATACAGTATATAAAATATCAAGAGCTTTTGATAGGTAGAGCAGAAGGCGCTTTTAAATAACCTTCTTCATATTTCACCAAGTTACAAATCAGGTTTTCATAGGGAGCCCAAATATGATCCCAGGGACTTGATAGGAACACACTTCAATTCCCCCCCCCCCCCCCCCCCCCACTAAGTATGCTGCATACCAAATATCAAAAGATTCAGTCAGATGGATCTGAGGGAAGAAGATTTTTAAATAATATTCCTCAGGTTACACTAAGTTAAAATTCGGGCTCCCACAGTGTGCCCAGATATGACTGGAGAATCTTAATTTGGCTTAATTTTGACTGGAAGATCTGAAGAACAGTTTTAAATAAATCTCTTCCTGTTGCACCAAGTTATTTATTTATTACTGTTTTACATCACACCAGCAACTAAGAGCATATCGTGGCGATGCAAAGTATGTTTTCTAAAATATGTCATCATCTTCCATGAAATAAAACCAAGCTGATGAAATATGAGAATAAAATTAAGGAGAAGTGAACATAGTAATGAGAAAATGAGACCAGTTGTTTAAAGAATGCTGTGGTAAATCAATCAGCCTGTGAAATAGATATGAATTGATGAGAATCCAAGAGAATAAAACAAAATTAAAATTTTTTAACACTTTACCCAACGGCCAAAACCGGCCAGCTCTATTCTCAAAAATCGCCAGTTAATTTCATTATATTTTCATTTTTTGTCTCAAAAACATAGGATATGATCCCTCGTTGGAACGAGCTCGTCGAGCTCGTTCCAACGAGGGGTCATAACCTATGTTTTTGAGACAAAAAATGAAAAAAATTAGTTATTCAAGAATTTTTTTTGCAAGTGTCGTCTGCTTTTCATGTTAGGTAAGGGGTTAAAAAGGTTGATTTCGTTCAGGTATGACCAAATTTTATAAGAATTCGTTTTGTAAAATAGGTCTCAAAGAGATGCAACATTGAAATACTGCCGTCTGATAAGACTAAAATCCATACAGTGCAAAAGAATGTGCTGCACTGTCAACCCTGTTGCCAAGGTGCACACTTTGGTCGAGTATCGCCCTCCAACAAAAAGGAATGTGTAAGTCTTGTATGGCCGATATGACATGGCATCAGAATGACGCGATCTTTTCCACTAAGGTTATTAGGCGGATACTTATCAGTCAGTAATAGTAGCTCGGAAGCGATGGATCTTGTTATTTGTCGCTCAGTCCCATTCCGCCTGCCACACAGATGTGATGTACTTACTGATATGTGGATTCTTATCACAGAAAGGAATTTTAAAATCAGTGAGAGGCTTTGTTAAGGTCCGGTTTGCTACACTGTCTGTCCCGGCGTTACCGGAAAGGGGCGGCTTCAGCCCCTCCAGTTTTATGCCGGGCCATGTGTTTTGTATGCATATATTTTAACACAACCAACAACTGGTAAACAAGGGGCGGATTCAGAGCCTCCCCCATATTTTCGCCAGCTATGTTTCTGTCGTACTGGTTCAGTTTCGATGGATTTCGGATCATTTTTTTTTTTGCAGTAAATGGCAGCAAACGTTAAAATGTATACAGTCTGTTAATAAATCGGTTAACTGAAGTAGATCGCAATCTTACAGACATACAAGTACCAAATCCACCCCAGACAAGATGCTCCACAGACAGTATAATTGCTGTAAACGTCTGGTAAAGCATATAGGTGAGGTCTATTTATCAGCTTTGGTCGTTACGACCAAAGCTGATAAATAGACCTCACCTGTATGCTTTACCGACGTTTTTTAACGGCTCTCAAGGTGTGAAATCTTTCAAATAAATCTCCTGAAAAATCTCAAAATATCCACTCAGATGCATGACAATGGAATTTAAAATTTTCATACCGACGACCATCCATCGCCCGATCCAGCCCCCCCCCCCCCCCCCTTACCACCCCCCCCCCCTTCCCACACACACACTTTGAAAATCGTTCCGCCGCCCCTGCCGGAGATACCAATAGGTCCAGGTAACCAGCAAAACACGATATCATATAGGTGAGGCATGAGAGTATTCATCTTCTCACGAAGTTCCAAAATGAGAGGGTTCTTCAACTTGGGGTTGAGTAAAGCTAGCAAAGATGAAAGAAATCCACATTATATTTAAATGCATCGCTTGGCGTGCTAAGAAAAATCACTGAAAAATAACCTTCGTGGCATTTCAACAACATCAACTTTTTCCAATATTATTTCCTATTATTTTTACTTGGGATTGTCGAGCTGAATATCCCAGATGAAATACAGGAATGTTTTAAGAATATCTCCAAGCTTTTCTTGAATTTCTGATTCCACTGCTTCCAAGGCATGACCACCATTTGCATAGACACCTGATAAAATACTTAATTCAATAGCAGCAATACTCTTGTGAATCGTATTTTAGGTTTCTGCAGGATAAAATGAAAATAAATTGTATGGAATCGCGAGTTGGCCACTCGGTGCATGAGAACTACAGAATACGAAAGCGGCCTGAGATAGTCTGAGGTGTATTGCGGAGGTTAAATGGAACAGCAGAAATACCATAGCAGTTCTTTTGGTTTCTCACTGAATAACGGTCTCGTTCTGCCTTACGTTACAAAGCACAATCAATACAATACACCACTCCCATAAAGAGCATTAGTCCTGACTCTTCATTTGGCTGATAGCATCATTCCATCTATTCAAATTTTACAAATATAAAACACATTAAACGAACTGCAAGTGGTAGAGAAATATACAGAATTGTGGACCTTGTACTGGAATTACAATAACAATACGTCCACATGTTGAAGAAAGAACGGGAGTTTGAGGGTCCCACTCTGGGCTTCAGTTCCTCAAAACAGTTATTTTCTTCAAACTCGAAGTCTGATAACCGCAATTGAAACAAGCAAGAAAGTGCAAGTTCAAAATAACGAAAATCAATTTCACTGTCGATTTAGAACGATCTGTGTGCAAACATAAATATGTGCAATGGTAGATTAACTGAGGTTATGGCGTGTAATTGGATGTTTTGTTTGCTGATATTAGCTGCACGGATTGTGTCTTTATCCAAAGCCATTCTAGAATAGATCTGAAGAGCAGTCTCCCTTTTTAAATCAACAGTCGCCACATCGTTTGATTGATCTCTCTCTCACACACACACACTCTCTCTCTCTCTCTCTCTCTCTCTCTCTCTCTCTCTCTCTCTATGAAATCAGTAAAAAAAAGGACCTGTCATCTCTTTCTCCGAATTCCTCTTGGAAATGTGGTTAACCGACGGCTCAGAAAGCATATTTGTGTATCAAGGGGAACTACTGTTGATTGATTTTAGAAAGGACAGCTATTTTGTTTTTTCAGACAATTTTTGTTTGACGCCACATATTATTTATTTATTTATTTATTCATTTATTGGTGTTTAAGGTCACATATTTTTGCACAATGGCTAATCATGACCACAACATGAGTATCAACTCAAGACCAGGGGTGAGCGTTAATATGCCATGTTGCCCATTTTAGAGAGGGTTTGCACCTCCCAAGGATTGGAGACTGGGTCCTATTTTACCAGTAAAACAGAGCCTGTTTACCGCGGGGAGACGCCATATATTAAGCTGTGTTACAACTTACAAGTGAAATTGAACGAAATAAATATTGAAAACTCTTTTAGATTTATAATTAAATACACAACAAAATGAATACTAGGATTCCGAACATGATATGCTACCAATATGTCAGTCGGTAAATTGAGTGAATTTTCTGAGGAGAACGCGTGGAACAGTGTTTTATCGCCAATAATATTGATGGCGAGGCTGAGAATGAACGCTGTTGACGCTGTCGTCCAAGAAACGTACGGTTTAATCAAGTCCTTGGTACTACCCGAAGAGCCCTCAAATAAAACTTATAAACAATTGGTAGACATTATGACAGAGCATAGCTGCTCCAAGCCGGTGGTGATTGCGGAAAGGTACAAATGCCATCAAAGGGAACAGAAAGAAGGGGAAACTATCTGGGAATACATGGCAGTCCTGAAGAAAATGACTGAACATTGTCAATTTAATGATTTTTTGAACGATGCCTTGAGAAATAGATTGGTATGCGGATTGAAGTCATCTACCACTAGGAGACGCTTCTTGGCTGAAAAAGATCTGACACTTAAAAGAACTATTGACATTGCAGTTGGAATAGAGTCGGCTGATGTCGAATGGAGAAAAATTAATGAGGCGCAACCTGGATCAGTGAATAAGTTGTATCCTCAACCAAGGCTGTTGTTTTGTAATAGACTGTAGACGGCAAAATTTCCTTAAGTCAGATCAGTGCTATTTTAAGGATAAACCTTGTCTAAAATGTTCAAATATTGGTCATACAAAAAGCCGCTGTGAAGCATTCAACAGAAAATCTAAGTTAGTAAACAAGAGAAAAGCAAACATTCAGCACACATCATAATTATGAAAAACACAATGATGATAGTTCATCTGAACCATCAATCCAGCTCTGGATAGCTGTAGCGTGTGTATTGATCAGCATATATTGATGAATGTCCCACCCACCTAGCCCTACTTCGACATTCACTAGTTAATTTATCAATAGTTATGTACTGCAACTGGCCGCAAATGAATTAAACTATATACAAGTCGTGTCTCCACTCATACCATCTCTGGACATCTCTGATGTGTGGAGTTATGTCCCGTGTATTTAACAACATATACTGATGCAGGTTCAACCTATCCAGTACTACTTTACATTTAATAGTTAATTTACCAATTGTAATGTACGTCAGTACCACATCATGTGTGGATGGTATGCGCTGTATATATCCACACTGCTATTACATAAAAAATGTATGTTGAATATGCCCCCCTCCACCCCCCTCCCCCCCCCCCAACATTGTTGGTTATACGCTGTCGCTGTCCACAATAGAATCCAGATATGTACAAGTCATATCCCCTCTCCTACCAGCTTTGGGTAGCTATGGTGTGTATAGCTATGTCATGTGTATTGAACAGCTTGAATTGATGCAGGTCCCCCCATCCTTCCCCTCAAACTCCCTCCACACCCTGCCCCAAACAAATTATGTTACATACAATAACTCGGGTTAGCTGTCTTATGTGAAGTTATGTCCCTTGAATTGAACACCAGATACTGAAAAGTGTATACCACCCACCAAATCACACTCTTAACACTCATCTGAACATTTGAATTAAAAATTGTTGCATATCTTAATATCTAACATGTCACGCTTCTGGATTATGTTACGTGTGCAGCTATGTTTCGCGTCGAGTCGTTCGAGCAATTGCTCATGGAGCAATTACTCGATAGTTTATAAGGGGTATCCAGAATAGGTATGTCTTGGAGTGGCCTAGAAGGTTGAGCCAAATACGTAATAGTATCCTCAGATAAGTATCCTATAAAAGATATCCTCGATAGGTATCCTCAAATAATACAATACCGGGCCATAGGTATCCTCAAATACTGAAATGAGTCTAAGAGTCGTTCGAGGAGTCACTCGATCGAGCAATTGCTCGTTGGCTCATTTGCTCGATGGGATTCGAGTCATTCGAGCTATGGTTTATCAGTAACTGCTCGATTGCTTATTGGGGTTGGGAGTGCTTTTGATATACCCAAGGGAGATAACTGCATTATGGGAAATCAAGCACTGGTAATTATAAGACTTGGACGAGAGAACCAGAGATAGTTTGGAATGGATAGACTGTTAGTGATAGAGAAACATATGCCATAGGCATTAAAAAATGGGATTCTGGGAAAATCAGGCCCTGTACTCCTATTCAATAGAACATACCCCCTGTACCCCTTGGTACTATAGCATAACGTGTTATTTTTATATGCCCAAAATGGGGCTTCACATGTCCGTTTGAGTGGTTTGGTGGAGATTTTGGTGGTCTGTAAGGGTTGTCGGGTCTATTTGGGTAATTAGGTATACTCTAGTTTAATCGAACACACCCCAGGGGACCCCTTGGTACTATAGCACTACGTGCTATGCCGATAAAATGGGAAATCCGTATCAAATAAAGTCAATTTCGGTGATTTTGGGTGGATTTTGGTGATTTGGAGAGATTGTCGGGTTGTTTGTGGTAATTAATTTACTCCGATTCAATCGAACACCCCCCCCCCGAACATACCCCGTCCCACTGTAGGACTTTGGGTAACTCACACCACGTATCACCATGGGGATGACGTCACAACATGGCCGCTCACGCGGGTTACCAATGACAACACAACATGGCGGCACTGGGTCACGTGACTATGACGAGCACGAGTGTTTTACAACATAGTCCCTCGCCTCGAATGAATGTTTTACAATATAGTCCCTCGCCTCGAATTGATTATTTCACGCAACCAGTCCAGTCGAGCGATTACTCTTTTTATTACTTTTCATTATTAACGATAATTATATTATTTAACCCTTTACCTAACGTAACGGCCAAAACCGGCCAGCGCTATTCTCAAAAATCGCCAATTACTTTTCATTATTTGTTCATTTTTTGTCTCTAAAACATAGGTTATGACCCCTCATTGGAACGAGTTCGTCTAGCTCGTTCCAATGAGGGGTCATAACCTATGTTTTTGAGACAAAAAATGAAAATAAGTCATTCAAGAATTTTTTTTGCAAGTGTCGTCTGCTTTTCATGTTAGGTAAAGGGTTAAAAAAAACAAAAAAACAATGAAGTCCCCATTACACCCACGGCAAAGCGTCTTCGTTTGTGCGCACGGATTCGTGGCCCAATTGTTGATTGCATAACTCACTTGTGAAAGTATCGTTAAAAATCAAACCCGGAAATCCCAGTAAATCACACTTTGGAAAGTAGTAAATGCTGACATGCTGACATGCTCCGTACATATTCGTCATACACAAGTCCAGATAAGATTTTCACGAGTCTCGGACTTATTTACAAATTTTATAGATCAATGAGCTTTTCATTGTTTTCTCGTGTATCGTCTTCAAAGCCAATCATTAATGGGCTGACAACTATTGTCCATTCCCAAATAAGCCTCGTGATATTTTAACAGATTGTAAGATAATATTATAACAACTGGCTGATCGATGGCCATCGGTTTCTCAAATTAACTCGTCGGTGATATGGACAAATGGTAAATCTTGAAAAAGTATTTGTTGATAGCCAGAATATACGTATATATCCACACTCCTGTTACTTGAGGCACATTATATGGAATCCCACCTGGTGTTTTGGTATTCCGTCTCGCTGAACCCAATTGCCTCTTGCCCTAACCCAACGCATCTATTGTCATGCAATATATCTCTCCCACTCACACATCCTCTCAGTCTCACACACATACCCACCCCTACACACCTACACACACACACAGCCACACATCCACCCCACCCCTTCACATGCATGCACCTACACACAAAAACCCACATACTTTACTCACACACCGCAATAACCTCACACACAAAATTCCGCCCCTCTCTCTTCCAAAAAAAAAGAAAAACAACATTTCTCAATGTAACCCATCACCATGGTTTCCCAGACACTATGACATTATTAGTACATATAAGCTAACCTTTTGATGAACCAGTAAGTACAGAGAAGATACCGCCCTAAACCAAATCTTTGTATGCCATCAGCATGAATTTACTTAGGATTGTGTTCTTTTTAAAAACAGTGTTTTGCTCTATATTTCTGCCATCTTTAATCTTTGTAATTATGTGTTCTCTTGCAGATTGCTACCATAGTACTCAACTTTTAACAATTTTAGCTACAACTGACAGTCACATAAGTAACAAAAATCAACATTCCTCTTATCCAAACAATGGTATGACCCTGACCTCTGATTTTGATGTCGCGTAGCATTTCTCTAGACGAAATCCAGACTTGCGAAGATTACAACTTCATTAGTAAATATAACGACAGGATTACGATTACGTTTAATGGTGATTCCGAGTCCCCAATCAACCATCAACATTTTGAAAACTGCAAATATCACATGGTATGCGATTTCCGAGAAAATATAGCACATCTTTACAGAAATCTTACTATTTTCCACGTAAATTGTAGAAGCCTTAACGCCCATTGGGATTCACTTAACACCCTGCTGTATGATCTGCAGAACCAGGAAAACGTTTTTGACATAATAGGTCTCACAGAAATATTTAAAATACATGAAAACGTCTCCTATAATCTTCATGGCTACCAAGACATTCTGACAAATGTTCGACCTGACGACGGGAGGGGAGGGTGGGTCTCTTTATCAAGGAGGGTATCAAATACAAATTTCGCACTGATTTATCAATATTTATTCCTTATGTATGCGAGTGTTTATTTGTTGAATTATATGTAAAACATAAAAGACCTAGCATAGTTGGGGTCGTATATAGGCCAAACACACAACCCAAAGCTGACCTGGATCTGTTCGTGTCACAAATTAATAAAATAACTGACATAATCAATCTGGAACATTAAAAATGCATTCTTGTTGGAGATTTCAACATTGATCTTTTAAAGATTTCCAACCATAGGGGAACTGACGAGTTTATTGATATAATGTTTAGTCAGGGCTTTTTTACCCACAATTACAAAACCAACCAGGATTACGGATCATTTTGCCACTGTTATCGATCAAATATATTCCAACACGACTTCCACCTCTTTCCAATCAGGCATAATTATTACCGATCTTGCCGATCACTTTGGAACTTTCTATATCGACTTCGAACTAAAACATACCGACAATCCTGAACCGCTAAAATCAAGAATACTCTCCAGCCAAAAGATTCCTACTTTTAAAGAAATACTTCAAGCGCAAAATTGTCAAGATATTCTGGAATCAACTTGTCCAGAAAAAGCCTACGATAACTTCCTGAGTCGTTATAATCAGGCCTTTGAGACCGCTTTCCCATTAAAAGAAATCAAGCATAGGAAAAAATTCATCAAGCAGCAACCCTGGATGACCAAAGGTCTGTTGACTTCGTCTAATATGAAGCTAAAACTATATAGAAATCAGTTAATTAGCCCCACAACTGAAAATAAAAGTACTTACAAACTTTATTGTCAAGTTTTCAATAAAACCAAAAGGAGTTGCAAAGCGCAATACTATAAAAATGCTCTAACTGAAAACAAAAATGACATGAAAAAAACTTGGCAATCAGTCAATCCAAAAATCCTACGGGACTTCCAAAATCCCTTCCAATTTTAAAGCCAATGGCAGAGACCTGACAAATCCTTTAGAAATAGCTCATGAATTTAACAGATTCTTTGACAATATTGGAAAAACGTCTAGTGAACAAATACCCAAATCCAACAAGCATTTTTCCAGTTACTTAAAGGAAACTTCCCAAATAGCTTTTACTTAACCTCTACCTCTCCTAATGAGGTTATAACTACAACAAAATAACTAAAATAGCAAAATAGCAAAGATTGTGATGAGTTGACATCCAATCTTGTAAAACAAACGAGTAACGTTACAGCTACACCACTGGCTCACATAATTAATCTTTCTTTTGAACATGGTATAGTGCCAAGCCGCATGAAAATTGCCAAAAGTAATACCCATATTCAAATCAGGCGACATGCATATTTTCAACAATTATAGACCCATTAGCATTTCTTTTCGAAACTATTGGAAAATATAATGATGGTTCGACTGAATGACTTTTTGACTGACAACAACATTTTGTATCCGCATCAATGTGGATTCAGGAAAGGTCATTCAACAATTCATCCTGTCTTGCAGCTTCTTCATTATGTCTGTGAGGAAAATAATAAATCAACCAAAGATAGCACATTAGCAATTTTCTTAGACTTATCAAAAACATTTGATACGATTAACCATTCTATATTACTGAAAAAATAGAATTTTACGGCGTTAGGGGCATTGTAAACTCTTGGCTCCGTAGCTATCTAACTGGGAGATCTCAGTATGTGGAATTCTCCAATAATAAGTCATCGCGCGCAGACATAGCATGTGGTGTCCCACGGGACTCTATACTGGGACCCATATTATTCCTGGTCTATATTAACGACATGTCCAGTTCCACTACTTTGAATCTACTTTCTTTTGCCGATGATACGACCGCCCCCACATCTGACCATAACACCAATTCCCTTCACAAGACAGCTAATACCGACCTCAATCCAAAACACGCATGGTGTTTTGCAAATTATTTGGTAATGGACGCCAATAAAACTAAATGTATTCTAATCAACCCTACCCACCACGATGCTAATGCATCCAATAGTTTGATCCAAATAAATAACATACTAGTAATCCAGGTTGGTACTACAAATACCGGGAATTCCATCAAATTCTTAGGAATTCATATTGATGACAAACTAAGTTATAATCATCATGTATCCTCTCTATGCGCAAAAGTTGCAAAAGCCATCTACGCAATCAACGAAGTCAAGACAATTCTCCCACACAGCGCCCTGCTATCTTTGTATTACGCTCTTGTAGACAGCCACCTTTTATATGGAATACAAATTTGGGGTCACTCCAAGTCCATCGCCAGACTATTTTTATTGCAGAAACGAGCTGTCGTATCATAAATAACAAACAGTACAACTGCCATACAGATCCATTATTTCGAACAGAGGCGGGATACAGAAATTACAGGATCTTCACACACTTCAATTGCTATTATTCGTACATGACTGGCATAATGGCAACCTGCCCTCTACCTTCCGTGACTATTTCCGCTTGATCGTCAACCCGTCTGGAGTTACTACGAGACAATAAGGACAGTTGAAAAGATGTAAACCTAGGACCAATTCACTTCAACTTCTTCCATCAGTTTTATATCCTACAACCTGGAACAACCTCGATATAAATATTCGTAACATTTCAAGCAGAAATATGTTTAAAGAGTCGTAATAGATAAGTCATTGGAATCGTACTCGCTTCATGTAATGTGCAATAATCCATACTGCCAAGACTGTAATATCCAAGTTCAACACGTCTAGCCGCGCTAAAGTAATCCTGTCGTTATATTATTCCACGCGTAGTTGTCTTCGCAATTCGAGAGCATATACCGGTTTTCAGTTGTAAACAGCACAATACACGTCTCGGGATCCTTGACCTCAACAATTGTAAAACAAATCTTAAACCCCTAAATCTTTTACTCCATTATGCCATATTAAACATGATTAAAATAAGCCTAACAAATTAAATTATTTGATCCTGGCACTACCCAAGCCCCGAGACCTTATGTAATCATTATCAATATTATTATAATGTCTGTCTAATCTATGTATCTAAACCGTGACTCATAAACAGCCTAAGCTCTTCGGCTATAGTCTTGATCTGCTCCCTCCCTCCGGTGATTGGGTGTACCTAAATTATTAGGCTTTTCCCTCTGGAAAAGACTATTGTTTTTCTACGGATTTTTTTTTTTTTTTTTTTATTGGGGGGGGGGGGGGGGGGGGTATTTTATTTTTTCCACACATTTTGTCCGTACGATTCAGCAGCCATTTTCGAATCGATTTTCATACAATTTTGCACACTCATAAATGGGCACAAAATCTAAAAAATGTTCCTGAGCGGAATTTTCGATTTAACCCTTATTTCGTCAGAAATGGCAAAAAAACTGCCAAAATTGGGGTTTATCGGCACTTTCGCGAAACATGTCTTGTAGATATTTTTTAAACATTCATCATTGCTAGACCTGCCTGTGACACGACCATTGATACACAAGAGATATTAGGCGATGCATATGGTAACCCTCCACAGGCTGCCAAACATCGAAATATTGATGAAATGGGCTTTTGGGGGCCTCCACAGCACAAAAATGTAAGTAATAAGGGTGTTCAGAAAACCAAGCGTTAACCCGTTTTGGGCTGGTTAAACAGCAATACCCCACAAAAGCTCAAAAATCATGTTTTCCGTGGATTTCTCTAAACGAGTCTTGTAGATTTGCAAGAAAAATTGGTCACTCCCAGATTTTGGTGTGACACTACAAGTTGCATGGATAAAATACTCCGGTCAGCATTAGTTAACCCTCCGCGGGTTGCTAAACTTAAAATTTGTGATAAAATGGGCTGTATTTGGACACCAACAACACCCACTGGGTGTACCACCGAGAAAGGTACCTTCTTTTATCGGACGCAAAATTGATGGGGAAACATTTTTGTAAGTGGTAAGGGTATTCAAAAGTCCAAGTCTTAACCCATTTTGTGTTGGTTAAAGAGATATACCCCTTAAAAGCTTACAATTCCCATTTTCTGTGGATTTTTCTAAAAGCAACTTGTAGGTTTCCAAGAAAAATTGACTATCCGCGAGTCTTTGTGTGACATTACAAGTTGCATGGACAAAACATTCCGGTGAGCATTTATTAACCCTCTACAGACTGCTAAGCATCGTAATTTTGTTGAAATAGGCTGTTTTCGGACACGCACAGCACCCAATGCATACCCGAGAGATAAACATAATCTACTTTGTTGGAAGTGGAATTCACCGAGGATCAAATTTGTTAGTAATAAGGGTATTCAAAAAACCAAGCATTAATCCCTTTTGGGATGGTTAATAGCAATACCCATCAAAAGCTTAAAAAAATCATGTTTTCGCTGAATTTCTTTACAAACATCTCGTAGGTTTTCAAGAGAAAATGGCCATTGATAGGTCTTGGAGTCACATTACCAGTTGCATGGATAAAATATTCAGGTAAGCATTTGTTAACCCTCCAAGAACTGCTAAATGTCAAAATTTCTCAAAACATAGTCTGTTTTTGGACACACACAGTATCAAGTGGGAATGTGCCGCAGAGAAACATAACTTGATTTACAGGACGCAAAACTGATAGGGAAACATTTTTGAAAGTAGTAAGGGTATTCAAAAATCGAGGTCTTAACCCATTTTGACTGGAAGAGGAGATATACCCATTGAAAGCTTAAAATTCCAGTTTCTGTGGATTTATCCCAAAACATTTTCAAGAACAATTGACCATTCGCAGGACTTGGAGTGACCTTACAAGTTGCATGGACAAAATATTCCGATAAGAATTTATTAACCCTCCAGAGGCTGCCACGCATAGACATTTTGAGAAAATGGGTTGCTCTTGGGCGCCCATAACACCCAATGTGTGCCTGCGAGATAAACATAACCTCCCTCATTGGAAGTGGAATTCAACTAGGATAATTTTTATAGATATTTACAAAACCAAGCATTAACCCGTTTATGGCTGGTTACAGAGCGATACACCTCAAAAGTTTAAAAATTCATGTTATCCAAGGATTTCTCTAAAAACATCTTGTAGATTTTCAAGAAAAAATGGCAATTCTCAGATCTTAGTGTGACGTTTCAGGTTACATGAATAAAATATTCCAGCAAGCATTTGTTAACCCTCTGCAGGTTCTCAAACATCAAATTTTTGATAAAATGGGCCGTGTTTGCATACCCACAGCACCCAAAGTTAAGAGGAGAGATCAACATAAGTGGAAGTAGAATTCACTGAGAATTATTTTTGGAAGTAATAGGGGTATTCAAAAACAATATTTAACCCATTTTGGGCTGGATAAACAATGATACCCATCAAAAGCTTAAAATTCATGTTCTCCCTGGATTTCTCTGAAAATATCTTGTAGATTTTAAAGAAAAAAAAATGGACATTCGCAGTTCTTGGTGTGACATTACAAGTTGCATGGAAAAATATTCCTGTTAGCTCTTGTCAACCCTCTACAATCTGCCAGACATCAATATTTTGGATACATTTGAGATAAAATGGTCCATTTTCAAATAGACACAGCACTTAGTGGGTATGTGTCAAACAAACATAACTCATTTTGTCGGTCATTAACTTGTCGGACGACGATATTGATATTAACCCACTCCACCATTAATGATGGTTCTTACCTAAACATTGTTTTATCAAACTGAGTCATTTGAGACTAGTATACGCACCTTTATCATAACATCAATAAAGAAACTTCAGTGAGACAGTTAAAAACAATTCATCAGACACTCTGGGGTCATGAAAAATCATGGAATCTCATCGGGAAAAGCCATGATTCACCAGAATCATAAAGTCTAGTTAGTATTACTATTGTTGTTTCTACTATTATTTTCCCCACGTGAACCTAGAGAAGTGATGTAAATATTCTGAATTAGATTAATTCTGCTCCAGTTGCAAAATAGGAGCAGTGTAAACGGTAAGGTTGCAAGTTTCTTATGTGAACAACATTATAATAGACTATTGGGAAACTTTGTCATGAAAAAGTTACATAAGCTAGAATGATAAAAACGCAAATGAACAATACTATAATTATTTGCTTGGTAATAACCTACGTTGCCCTCTAGTCTGGATTCGCACCTCCCAGTCCATAATTATGTGATTATATACATGTAATCATATTGTAGTATCCATGATTTTGTGAGATTCTACAAACTTATGGCGAGTACATTTCTCGAGCATAATCTCATACCAAGAGGACTAGGCATCCACGTATCTCTAGTCAGTGGTTCGTATCAACAGTTATATGTTGACTCACAATATGTACACTAAGTGTTCTTCAGTTAATAATTTATAGCAACAGACCAAGCAATCTGCATGTAGATCTGGGTGATCATAGGAAGACAGCCAATCTGGCTATATGATCACCCTGTAATATATGTATTTTTATACATACAGTACTTAATAATACGCATGTACATTTTTTTAATTGTTATTGTATTTACAAGTACATAAATAATTCTTTATAATCTGTTTTTTACATATATTGCAAAAAAAACCCAAAATAATGTATCTATCTATCTGACACTGATGGTGATAAAAATCATGAGGATGGCAAAGATCATGACGTTTATTTTATTAACCCTTTACCCAATGTAACGCCCAAAACCGGTCAGCGCAATTCACAAAAATCGCCAATTAATTTTCATTATTTTTTCATTTTTTGTCTCAAAAACATAGGTTATGACCCCTCTTTGGAACGAGCTCGTCGAGCTCGTTCCAAAGAAGGGTCACAACCTATGTTTTTGAGACAAAAAATGAAAAAAAAATTAGTTATTCAAGAATTATGTTTGCAGGCGTTGTCTGCTTTTCAGGTTACGTAAAGGGTTAAACATACAACAGTTAATGAATGAATCATCTATTAGTGAAATTATGATTGATGTTAAATTGAATGGCATCCATGTAAAAATGGAACTAGATACTGGGGACAGTGTATCTTTAATTGGTGAACATACATACAACAAATATTTTTCTAGAATTCCAATACAGCCTACTTGAAAGATTTTGAGGCCTGACACAAATAATTCCCTCACAGTACTAGGAGAGGTTTTCTTGATTGTTGAATGTAATGGGTGTACAGTAGAGTTACCTTTAATTGTTGTTAAAGGCAAAGGCCCAATTCGTTTTGATAGAAATTGGTCGCCCTATATTCAAGTGACCTGGCAGGAGGTTAAACACTTCACTTCCCCTTCACCTCAGTCGGTAGAAACACTTTTGGACCAGTATTCATGTCTTTTTTCGATGGAGAAATGGGTTCTTGTAGAGATGTCGAAGTTAAACTTTATCTCAAAGAAAGTTCAGTTCCAAATTATTTTCGGGCCCGATCAGTACCTTTTGCAGTGAAAGATAAAAAAAATTAATGATGAGCTTGATCGCTTAGAAAAATTGGTGTTATTCAGAAAGTAGAATTTGGCAAGTCCTATAGTGCCTGTGTTGAAAAGCAATGGCCAGTTGAGAATTTGTGGTGACTATAAAGTGGGAGTCAACCCATGTCTTAAAGTGCCTGAGTATCCTATTCCCAAACCGGAAGAATTGTTCACTAAATTGACTCATGGTGACAAGTTTACCCGCCTTGCTTTGTCAGAAGCCTTTCAACAATTGTCCTTACATTCAGACAGCCAAGAAATCCTCACTATAAACACGCACCAGGGTCTTTATAAAATGACAAGACTCCAATATTGTGCTGCTGTAGCACCTACCGTGTATGCTAGTGTTATTGACAAAGTTCTGTCTGGTCTGGAAGGTACAGTTCATTTTTTCGATGATACTTTGATCACAGGGGCCAACGACAGCTCTCACTTAGAAAACTTTGGCAATGTTTTCAGAGCACTGAAAAATATGGTATTAGTTTGAACAAGGATAAATGTAAATTTCTTCAAGAAAATATCACATTCTTGGGATTTGAAATGTAAATAGAAATGGTATTCAACCATTTCTTGATAAGACTACAGCGGTAGTGAATTGCCCCAGACCCAAAAATGTGAAGGAGTTGCAATCCTATATGGGTATGGTTAATTTTTATAGGAAATTTGTACCAAATCTTTCATGAGTTATTAAAGAAAAATATTAACTTTGAACGGTCAGATGCTTGTGAACAGGCTTTTCTGGATGTTAAAGAGGCTTTAACCGGCAACAGGCTATTGGTTCATTTTGATCCGGAAAAGCCTATCGTACTATCAGTTGATTCCAGTGATTATGGCCTAGAATGTGTTCTCAGTCATAATATGCATGGATGTGATCACCCTGTAGCACATGCTTCGAGGTCACTAACTGAATCAGAACGAAATTATTCGGTTTTGGAAAAAGAAGCTCTGGTATCAAGGGGAACTACTCTTGATTGATTTTGGAAAGGACAGCTCTTTTGTTTTTTCAGACAATTTATGAATGACGCCATATATTAAATTGTGTTCCAACTTACATGTGAAACTGAACGAAATAAATATTGAAAACTCTTTTAGTTTTATAATTAAATGCACAACAGCTCCATTTATTGTAAAGGGACGATACGCTGCGAATGCGAACAAAATAAATTGAACATTTGACTGAACCTTAATGTTCGTTGTGCAAAAGTATACCCTTATGAATTTGAAGACAAGAATTTACTAGCTTTATCGATCTTGTTTCACTCACGGAAATTTCCGGCGCGGAGCAATGTTCCATATTCATCAACAATTAGGTTTCATAGAAAGACAAATGTGAAGTTTGTATACACTTACTTCTATTTATAGTGCCTGCGTCCATGAAAACTATCTCGATTTGCTCTAGTTGATACGCGTTCCGTGTTCTTTATTGGAGCCTAACTGCGCTTCATTTGAAATAATACGAATTTATCTGATAATACCCCATTAGTGCTAAAACAGAACACAGTTGTTCGTGGAGATCAAATATTCGGAAGGCATCCGAGGTATTAACCCTTTATCTATCACGAAAAGCAGATGACACTTGTAAAAAAAAAACTCTTGCATAACTAATTTTTTTCATCGTCGAGCTCGATCCAATGAAGGGTCATAACCTATGTTTTTGAGACAAAAAATGAAAAGGTAATGGAAATTAATTGGCGATTTTTGAGAATAGCGATGGCCGGTTTTGGCCGTTACTTTGGCTAAAGGATTAAATTATTTCCATGTGTATCAGAAATTATAACACGCGGTTTTATGTTTACATGCGATCACTTATGCAAATTCTTTATTTCTTCGCAGTGTCGTATCTTCTGCAAATTCGGGAGGGGTACGCGCCTGGTGTGACTCCCCCCTCCCCCGGCCCTCCCTCTGAATCCGCCCGTGCAAAATGAGGGAGCATATTTAAGGAGGTGCATCCACAAGGCCGAAGAGCTGTGTTGTAATACAGTGTTGGAAAGGGCTTTTCTCAGCATTTCCACAGCGGAATCGAAGGATATTAAGTTTAGTTACCATTATTTTTTTTATTTATTTACTGGGGTATAACGACACTGTAGACACCCAGGGTCATCTCGTGTCGGACAGTTTTACGGGTAGAGGAAGTCGGAGTACTCGGAGAGAACCATTGAGCAACGGCGAGCAAATGTCAGGCTCCCCAACATACTAACTCCTCCCAAGCAGGGTTAGCATTGGTTCAAGACAAATGCACCATCGACGTGCAGTACTCCTTAGTATACAACGCCACCGTGCCCCCACGTGGGCAATGTGGATTAAGTGTCTTGCCCAAGAACACAACGCGGTTGCCGCAGGAGCCAGGTGGGATTCAAACCGAGGACCTCTCGGCTTGCAGCCTGCACCTCTACCTACTGGGCCACCACGCCCCCTTAGTTGTCATTATAAATTAAATAGATTATTGGCTGAAAAAGAGTTAACTGTTAACAAACGAATACCAATGAATTTCATGTAAATGTCAACTTTCTCGGTCCTTGTCTGGGGCAACTAGGCGAATTAAAAAGGGTGCCCTACAGTGACAATGCGGGGGGGGGGGTGAACCCTAAAACTGGTTCATGTACTCTCATGCTGGCACTTTGGGGGTCATTTTTCCATAGTTATTCCCTCACTTTCTCGATACTTAAGCCTTCCAAAATGGTGATCCATTTGAACTCAATAGCTTTCCCCGGAGAAGACAATGGACCTTCACCTATGGGGGATACGCACTCTTAACCCTTTGAACCCCGATAGTATTTCCATGTAAGTTCAATGGAAGCAAATGGAAGAGTCCATATTTATTATTTGGGGCTAGAACAATTAATATTTTCAACGTGCAGCCCAAAGGCTGCACGTTGAAAATATTAATTGCTCTACCCCCCCCCCCCCCCCCCAGTTTATGACGTATTCTGTTCCTGAACCGGAAAATTGGTCTATCTGTTCAAAGGGTTAACCCGACTGTAGGTGGTCTTTTATCCTGGCTACGTCACTGTACGTTGATTTAAACACATTTCTTTGCTGCTTCAAATACAGTTTTTAACTTCATCTTCAAGAATCTCTCCTCGTCGACAAAACAATACAAGAGGCCCCCATGGGGGCCCGAGGGCGCTCACCTGACATGGTAGTCTAAATATCAAACCAGGGACTTGACTTCAGTAAGCCGCATACGCCCCTCCTAAGAAAAGCATATACCAACTGGATGAAGCACAATACACAGGATTTTCCTTCTATTTTCAGTTTCTGCACTTTTACGTCCCAAAATTGAGATAAACGCATAAAAAACAGATTTTTTTTTATTTTTGTTCGGAAATTTTCGATGTCCCAAACAAAATATTTTCAGACTAAAATTTCTTTTTCTTCTTAAAATTGACCAAAACGCATAAAAAACAAAAAAAACTAATTTCCGGATTTTGGTCTTAAATTTTCTAAGACCCACCCGGACCCCAAATTTTCAGTGTAAGAAAAAAAATTTTTTTGTCTTAAAATTGACCAAAATGCATAAAAACAAAAAAACTCATTTCCGGATTTTGGTCTCAAACTTTCTAAGTCCCACCCGGACCCCACATTTTCAGTGTAAAAAAAAAAACTTTTTGTCTTAAAATTGACCGAAACGCATAAAAAAACAAAAAACTCAAATCCGGATTTTGGTCCAAAATTTCTAAGTCCGGACCGGGACCCCAAATTTTCAGCCTAAAGATGAACCCAGGGATTTGGCTTGAACAAACTTGAATCTCACCTCCCTAAGCATGCTGCATACCAAATATCAAAAGATTCTTATTGGTAGATCTGAAGAAGATTTTTATAGAATTTTCTTCATACTGCACTAATTTAAACATTTGGGCTCCCATAGATATGAGCCCACTTGAACCCAGGGAATTGATTTCAATACACATGTGAAACAATCTTCCAAAGATATTATATGTAAAATGTGAAAGCTTTTGGAGCAGTGGTTTGGAAGCAAACGATTCTTTATTTTTTTCCCATTGCCCACAGTGTTAAAAAATGCAGACTCAGCATTATTTCAAAGTCCCGAAAAAGTACCTTATGACAAAACCGATGTCAATTTCTTTTACCGTTCCTTTCTGTTGGTCCCAAGGAAGCCTCACACCAAATAAAAATTCTCAGTGCCGTGCAGTTTTGGAGATATGGACGGTTTCGTTTTTTTTTCTATTTTTGGCTCCTGGGGTTCCCACGGGGCTGCAGGAAAATTTTGTTTTTTTGCATAAATCAAGTACTTATAACCCAATAATACCTCATATTAAATTTGGTTCAAATTGGCCTCTCGGTTCAGAAAATACAAATTCGGGGGGGGGGGGGGGGCCAAAAATACTTGCCCCTCCCAGAACAAAGGCAAATATTGCCCGTCAAACTTCTCTTGAACAAACTTGAGTCTACACCTCAAATGGAAGCTGCGTACCAAATACCAAGTCTCTGCTATGGCTGGTTCATGAGAAGAAGATTTTTAAAAATTTTGTGCATTTTGGCCCCACCCCCTCCTCAATATGAGCAGAAACCCAATTTGAAGAAAAACCCAAATGCTCCTATATAACCGCTACTCGTGTGAATTTTCATTGAACTGCAGCCAGTGGCTTGGGAGAAAATGACCCAAACACCACCTTCACGACGTACGACGGACGACGGACAAAAAGTGATCAGAAAAGCTCAACCTGACTTTCAGTCAGGTGAGCTAACATGGGCAGATGTAAGACAATAAATATGCATCGCTGACAGCAGACTTTCCTGTGAGTGTGTCCTTCGTTTCTTCTTACATACATCATGACTAACCTGTAAATCTGTACACGTAACCGGTAAATAATGAATACACAAAGTCTAGTATTTGATCATTTCGAAATACCTCCACCCAGAGGCAAAGGATTACGTTTTTTTTAAAGATTTACACTGTTCTGAGCCAATGTATCACATCCATTCGATTTCTCTCTGTTGTCAGTTTGTAAATGATTGTACTATATCCGATTATCAGAATGATAAGAGGAACTGGAAAGAAAACCAAAGCGACTGAAATATCCACTAAAATCGATGGTAACCAAGTCCATGGTGTGATGAAGAAACAAAACGATTTTATGTACAGGCTTAGTACTCTTAATGGCTGCCTGAAATAAAAGACGAAAATTTAAAAGTACTACTGTTCGGTTTATTAGGCCGATGTATTCTACTCCAGGTTCTCTAAATGAATAAACACACCATACTTAGCCTTTTTGGAGATTGCCCCGGACTATACATTAGCCATTACTTGAGGCGAATAGCAGACAATACCTGCAAAGAATTTTTTTTAAATAACTAAGTGTTTATTTTTTGCGTCAAAAAACAAACTTATGCCGCAATCACCGCCCCCCCCCCCCCCCACCCCCACACTGTACGGATCTCAACGAGCTCGTTCCAATGAGGTGTCATAAGCTATGTCACAAGCTATTTTTGTGAATAACGTGGTAACGTTAGCTAGAGGTTTAACAAGTATTTATCCCATAAATGGCAGTTTCTTTGAACAATAAAGGCCTTGGGTAAATTTTTGCTTTATTCACCTAGTTGGGTGATAAATTTTCCCCATAGGTTTAACACTGAAAGAATTTATTCCCCTAGTAGCGACGGACTTGTTGACCTCTGGCCTCTACCACATTTGTCTAGTATAATTAATAGTTCGATTGTTGATTTCTTTAAATCTTTTTGAAAGTATTACATAATGCCAGTAGAAAACACCACCCACTGCCCATATAATAAAGTATTTTTGCAAGTGTAGCTCAAGTTTGTAGGGGAATTATTTTTAGAGAGAAATGTATTACTGCGCCTTGTTTTTGTTTTTTTGCCAATTTTGCTGGTCGATCGAATTGGACCTACGCACTCCTCACTTCTCGCTGTGTTTTGTAGCGAATTAACGATTTTGCCCTGTAGAAGATTTATGGGATAAACAAAATAAACGTATAGTGTTTTTAAGTAAAAAAATTATTCTACTCGTAGAATTAAGAATGAAACCGACGAGCCAGAGGCTCGTCGGTTTAATTCTTAATCCTACTCGTAGAATATTTTTTACTTCAAAACACTACACGTTTGTTCTATTTATATTCATCAGCAATGATACACTGCTTTAAAAAAAAAGAGAAATGGAAAACAACAGTACTTTTTTGTTTACATGGAAACTGAATGACTAAGGCGACACAGGTGTGAAGAACACATCTTGTAACCCATGTTGAGGAATATTCGTCACCCTCCCGGATTTGTACACAGTCAAAAGGACTGGGCTGGGGTGAATTTTCGTTCATAAAAGCACATTTTCTTTTAATATTTTACGTGCGTTATATAAAGTACCAAACGCTTCCAATTATTGATAATACTTTACGAATTATCACCCAAAATCTCCCGTATAATTTAATTAACATCGACTATATTTTCATTGGACAACAATTCAAATTTTGGCCTAAATGATTGATTAAATTACGAGAATTTTAAAAGTTATTGTGATGAATTGACGGTAATGTGGATGGTAATCAACATGTTTATGTAACCGCTGAACATAAGGTCCGAACTGCAAACCAAGAAACCCTAGCTCAGACCTTGTTATTGTGAATTAATCGTGAATTAAACGTACATGTTCCGATAAGACCCCACCCATAGCTAAAATTCACTTTGTGGAATGAACTAGAGTACTTTTAACGATAACAAGTTTAGTAAATAAACTCCTCTAAAACCCTACGACGTCATTGGGTAAATAATCAATAAAACCGATAAAGGTCGAGGTCACTCGATCTTACTTTAAATCGCAAAGGGATTTGTAATGTAAACAATACTTCTTTCGGAACATCGTCTGCCGCACGTGTGAAACATCCAGAAAAATAAAGCGGTTTGCAAGTCACCCCGTTAATGGAATAATTACGAAATGGTCAACAGCATTTCGAATATTTCGCTTGGTGACGTCAGATGGTAACATACTACTGGAGCCGTAAACATAGAAGAAACTACGCAAGCTCTCATCCATCCACAGTGTGAGGATTTTAGTCTGATTGGAGCATTGAAATTTCAATTAAGTCATCGGGTGTTTCAGGCAATTGTAAAAGTTCAACATAAAGTAACTGTGCAGGAAATCTATTTTTTAAAAATGGACTAAAATAAATGAAACCTTACACCGAGCCAATAGCATTCTTCGTCAATGGGACTGCCAAGCTCTAGGGCCACCAGTCTAATTCTGTGAGTAATTCAACGCTGTTATGGAATATTTGTTTACCCACTTTTCGTGGACATTTGCGTGCAGTCTACCGTTGATGAAATGTGATGTCGTTTTAGTTTTACTCACAAATATTTACAGATTTACTTTCGTCACCAGTTATAGATATTTAAGTCAATCAGTATTTAATTCACATTCCAAACACCAGGATATTAACCCTTTCACCGCCACGCCAACTTTAGCCATACATGGAGGACCTCTATGTACACCTGTATGCGCGGAAGTTTAATACAATTTATGACATACTTGAAACTCTATCACCTGATTAATTGTTGGAAAGGGCTCTTTGAGCCCTTTCGAACAATTAATCTGATGGTAGGTATAATCTGTGCCTACCAGAACGTACAGATAATCATCATAAAATAGGTGAAAATAGTCGTTTTCGGCAGCGTAAGTGTTAACATTGAAATTTGGCCTGAATAGCTTTCCCCGGAGAAGACAATGGACCTTCACCCATGGGGATTGCGCACTCTTAACCCTTTGGACCCTAATAGTATTTCCATGTAAGTTCAATGGAAGCAAATGGACGAGTCCACATTTATTAGTTGATGGTAGACCAATTCATATTTTCAACGTCCAGCCCGAACGTAGAACTATACGCGACGTAATGATAAAATGACGTAATGATAAAACAACTGCTGCACTTACTCTTTATTTCTAATGGTAATGTCATTAAAATTCGGTCAAATCAGGTCTCGATAGAGAAACATTTTGTAGAGATTTTAGGATGGATTTTACCGGGTCCGAAATAGCGCAGGTTTTTTACAGCTTTGGATCCGAAAGACTGGAGACAAGAATCGAATATTTGTAAGTTTATATTGTTACGTTATTATTCAGGGTCGGCGGAACGATTTTCTAAGTGTGTGTGTGTGTGGGGGGGGGGGGGGGCTGGATCGGGCGATGGATGGTCGTCGGTATGACGGGCCGACCATAGTTCGGCCCATAGTAGGAAAATGTTAAATTCCAGGGTCCTAAAACCCCCATTTCCATGCATCTGAGCGGATATTTTGAGATTTTTCAGGAGATGTATTTGAAAGATTTCACACTTTGAGGGCCGTTAAAAAACGTCGGTAAAGCATATACTGCCATACATGTGAGGTCTATTTATCAGCTTTGGTCGTAACGACGTTAACAGCAATTATACTGTCTGTGGATTATCTTGTCTGGGGGTGGCTTTGGTACTTGTATGTCTGTAAGATTACGATCTATTTCAGTTAACCGATTATTTAACAGACTGTATACATTTTAGCGTTTGCTGCCACTTTGTGCAAAAAATGATCCGAAATGCATCGAAACTGAACCAGTAAGAGAGAAACATAGCTCGCGAAAATATGGGGGGTGGGGGTGGGGGGGGGGGGGGGGCTCTGGGTCCGCCCCTTGTTCCACCAGTGATTGGTTGTGTTAAAATATATGCATACAAAAAAAAACATGGCGGGGAAAAAAAAGTGTGGGGGTGGCTGAAGCCACCACCCCCTCCAGCGCCCCCGATTCCACCGCCCAAGTTGTTATAAAAATTTACCACAATGGCGTCACCATTACCAACTCTGTGTGGTCTTCTCTCAGAACATATTTGGTAAGCTTCTTCATTTTGAAATTAATTTTCAGATCTGTTCGTTCACGTGTATTGAAAGCCCCACGTTGATTTCAGCGGATGTTTAGCTTCCGCTTCATTCAATTCAATGCAATATTTTGAACATTCCTCACACTCACTTATTGATGAATCTTTTTGGAGCATTTTTTATAATTTTACGTCACTCTTTGCGTATTTTTCTGTTTTTGTCAATACAGTCAGTTCGGGACGCTTCCAACTGACAAGTGGATATAAAGCACACTCCGTCCCTGATAAAAGCAGTTCCGTGTACATTTTCTCCCGTGTTTTCAGGCCTGAAAATAAGCAATCTGACATTTGCAGAATGACGTCCCCAGAGGGTGAATTTGATGATGCTATCCCATACAGTGAGCCAATTTATCCTCTGGATACCTCTTTCTGTTTAGTTTTGAGACCCTGATTCAGATTGAGGTTCACAGAGGGTACATTTAGTGCGGCAACCATGCTTTGCAGGGTAGCATTAGTAAATTCCCCCTCTGGGGACCTCATTTTGAAGATGACAGTCTGCTTATTTTCTGGCTTGCGTGCTTTACGAAGTTTGTATAACTAAAATGTTTTAATTTACAGTTTCAAGCAGAAGTCCGTTTTTGATGGCCTTTGAAACATAGTACTTGAAAATATCGGGGAAAATGCTTCAAATTATTCAGTCATATGTAATAAATGAAAGAAATCTACAGTTTTACAATTTGTTTTCCATTTAACGTCACTAATTAGTTTCCTGTACGTTGAAAATTTCACCTCCATTTTTTTTTTGGGGGGGGGGGGGGGGGTTGGAGGCTGGCTGATGAAAGTTGTGGTGATAGTTCTCCAAAATCATAATTCAAGTTATTAAATGGTCGTATCAAACACTTTTATCCTTCCCTTGGGTAGGACCAAAGGTGGCAGAATCCATAGTGGTTTAAATGGAAAGTTTGGGAAATTAATCCGTAGATGATAGATGTTAGAATTCTATATTTGACTCAAATGTAGCCGATGAGACGTCAACTGATATCGACTTATATATCAGAATTCGAACTACAGCAGCTACCTCTCATAGCATATGTGAACGTTTCAATACAGCTTCGGCTGGTGAACATCTAAATATTCAACAAAGACTAACAAGCACAATAGGGAAGGCTAATTTACAGGGTCCGCCTATCCAAAACTACGAAACAGACCAAAGAAAAAAGGTTGCCAATGTTGAACCTAAAAACTAGACCAAATTACAATGGGTATAATGACCGGGCACAAAATCGGGCGGTAATAATGCCAGATTAAGATAAAAGTTTTTGTGAAATTTAAGAATACGGTCTCGGCTTTTATGTCTGGATTGAAAACTGTTATTGAGGTTAAGATACCACAGAATACGCCTGCTAATGTGACATAACCTCCCCATACAGTTAAAACTAGAAGTCCTGTCATGAACTGTTCGCTTATCTAGGCTTAATTGCGCGTAGGAACTGCGCGCAATTAATTGCCATATCGAATGGCATCCAAAGCACGGCAGGTTCTCCTGGTTACTCATAGCAAACACAGGCAATGTTTCTGCCAATGGACCTCCGTGTTACCCGGAGGTCCATTGGCTGAAACATTGCTTGTGCACAGGCCATATGTACAGAATTTGATAGCCTTACTATGGTCATAACGCATAGATTAACGTGCAGATCGAAGTGCTACTTGTGCGCATTTCATGACAGGTCTTCTAGTTTATTAAACAGCTTAATCACAACTCCCCCAGTTCAAAGTTATAAAGTCCCATCTCAGGTTCAGTTTGCAGTACCATCTCAAATTCGCATACCAACACAATCACACATGCCTGTATCACAAATACCAAATGGTCTGGTATCTTCTCCTCTCATATCGCCTGCACATCTGCTGTAGATATTTCAACGTGAACAGGCTGGTTTCTAAAATCAGATAAATATGCCGACTGGTCATTATTATAAAAAGGTCTGGACGTGATAATTCACAACAAACTTTTAGGCCACCTAAATCAATGTTGCATGATGGGAAGGGGAATTGTTTGTTTTTTCCCCTCTAAATTCAAAATGTGTAGAGAAATCCAACGAAGGACAGCAAATGAGTGTAAGACAAATTTTTTCTTCCTCTTTTTTGTCAAGTTAGTACTACAGTTAAAACTAGAAGTCCTGTCATGACATGCGCACAAATAGCACGTCGATCTGCACGTTAATCTACGCGTTATGGTCATAGTAAGGCTATCAAATTCTGTACATATGGCCTGTGCACAAGCAATGTTTCAGCCAATGGACCCCTGGGTAGCCCGGAGGGAGGTCCATTGGCAGAAACATTGCCTGTGTTTGCTATGAATTACCAGGAGAACCTGCCGTGCATTAGATGCCATTCAATATGGCAATTGCGCGCAGCTCCTATGCACAATTAAGCCTAGATAAGCCCACTGTTCGTGATAGGACTTCTAGGTTTAACTGTACTCACCTCTTGTGGACAAATCATAATTTAGAGTATTTTGATATTATTCAAAAGCTCGAAAAAACGATTTGGATTCCACGACTTACCTGAAACAGCACAAATGCGGTTCAGCAAACAGTAAATGCCCCCCCCCCCCCCCCCCCCCTCAGAAGAGTGGGCTGGCCAAAATACACCTTTCATGGTTTAACTGAATATTATATGCACTCGCAAGCAGTCCTTTAGTTTGCCAAGGGTGAATTGATAAAAAGGCTGGTGAATATGTCACTAACACAAGACGTCAAATTATTGAAGAGGAAATTGATAACATTAGATGGTTTCAACATACCAATGCAGCTATTTATGGGGCCCCAATTGAAGAAACAAAAATGACAACAATTAAGCCTTCACAAAAGTCACCTCATCAGCCTCAGCCTATCAACGAATGCAGTCAAATTCACATTGAAGCGATTAAAACCTGTGCATGAAATGCAATCACAAGGAGAAGCCAGATAGGTTTGGCCACATCAGAATTCAGGTTATTACTCAGTAGACTGTTTTTTATTAGGGTTTAACGACACATTAACTGCCAGGGTCATATCATGTCGGTGACAGTTTTACAGGTGGGGGAAGGAGTATCTGGAGAGAACCACCAAGCAACGAAGAGCAGCTCTCAGCTCTCCAACATTGTAACTCTGAACTCTGCACCGCAGCACAGACAGGGTAAGATTGGTTGAAGACATGCGCACCTTCGACGTGCAGTACGCCTTAGTACACAGCGTCAAACAGGGTTAAGTGCCTTGCCCAATGACACAACGCGGGAACGCGAATCAGTCGCTGAAATGGTCACCCATCCAACTACTAACCGTGCTCGACGTTGCTTAACTTCAGTGATCTGATGAGAACCGGTTACTGCCCCCACTCAGTAGATATACAAGCAGCCGATCCTGCTGGGATGCATTCGGAGTCCCCTACTAATGATCAACGCATTTCGATGCTTGAAAGTCAAATGACACAGGTCCGCAATAGGATTGATTCATTATAAAAAAAAGTGTGAAACAGTTGACTGATTTCATTAAATCTTGGCCAAGGTTATCATCACCTAAAAGGGGGGATGTAACATGTTTTGGCTGTGGAAAAAGGGGCATTTTAAAAATCAAGGCCACCGAATAAAGAGACAGCCAAATCACTAACTTTTGGATCTACCTTGTTTGAAAAAAATTTAAATGCGGAAGGATAGGAAACAGACACCTAACTCCAATCCAAGTACCTGAAGCAGGTCTCAATACAATCCAGTCATAAATTAATGAAGATGCCATGTAAACTGTAAAGAAGGTTTTATCTATTAATAACTTTAATGTTAATGATCATGCAAGACATGAAACCTTAATTTAGAAACATGTTGAACCTAATTTGAATGTTTGTTTACCTATTCATTCTGAGATTAATATTTCCTCAATGGAGGAAAATTTTGATTGTCAATTGAACACTCAGTTGCCAATTTTTGAATAGTGTGATGAAATTATTTTGAATGGAACCCCATTTGAGGAAAAAAGTATTAAGCTATGCTGATTTAAACAAATGTGTGATGTCAAATGTGTTTTAAGATAACTCACTGAATGATTCTAGGACAAGTGTTTTGTCCACTGTGGATTATTCAAAATGTAAATTTCCAAAACTGTTCTAGAAGAACAAAACATTCAAAATGATTTGAATAATTTTAATTCTCCAGAAGAAGAAACTGTTTTTATACCATGATTACCTATTCTACTATATATAAAAAAAACTATTTTAGCTTTACACAACAGCTGTGGTGAACATGTCAGCAATGGGATTCAAATGGTTAAAATTTACACCAACAGTGAACTACATCCAAGTTGACCTTTGGTGACCTCGACCTGAATGCAAACTTGTCTACATTTATTGCTCGTCGCCTCGCGAAGAGTGAAATGAAAGCAGCAATTATTCATTATGTTTTTAAATGAATTTACCTCATAAGATGCCAAAAATTAACAAACATGCATGGTCTCATGTTAATAAAGCATCCATTACTCGAAATAGTATGTCATTATATTATTAAAATAAAAAAAGACGCCATAATTTTCGAGTTTCTTTTTCCATTTCATTTCAGCAATGAAATTGACAGTGGAAGTACCGCCCACCAGTGCTCATGTAAACAAAAACAGATTCGCATGTGTGCTCGGGCATTGTTTAGAATTTAATATTGAATATTGTATTGTTTACCATTTAATCTCTTAATAATCTGACGATCATGGTATAAATAAAATATACCCAAAGTAGCTTGGTGTACCAAATGTTCACCACTCGTGGTGAACATTTGGTACACCAAGCTACTGTGGGTATATTCTATATATATCAAACCAAGTTACTTGACATCACATATATGTTTGCATCAATTGACATCAGATTCTATGTTTACTGTTTCGGTGGGAACAGGTCATCAAAAAACCCAACAATTGTGTCTGACACATTTTTCAACACATTTGAGGCAGGATCATTTCATGAATCAATATATGTTGCACGAATTCAAGATGATACGTTACTAGGTTTAGATTTTCTAAGTAAGACTAATGCTACCTTAGACCATGGTAAATTCGAAATGCATCGAAATGGACAATTAATTTCCCTCAAACTGTAGCCAAACGTTGAACAAAAAAATAGCTCGAGTGACTGTGGCAAAAGGAAGAGTGATTCCACCAAATAGTGTGGCCAAAGTAAAGTGTTCTGTAAGTGAATCATTTTCTCAGTTCTTAACTAAATCAGCAGGTGACCTGAAGGGGTTGATGCCTTGGTCACTGCATGGTGATTCGGAAAAAACAAGACGTTTGCTTATCAATATTTCAGAGAACTTTATCACATTACAAGAAGGACTTACTGCTCGGGACAGCCACTGAATTAGATGAAATATTGAGAAAAAAAACTTCGAAATTATATTAGAACATGTAAATGATAGAACATTGTCTACACTTTCAGAAATACCTGAAAAGTTATGGAAAAAAATCGCCTATAGATTTGGATAAAAC
Source organism: Pictodentalium vernedei (assembly GCA_031216915.1). Lineage (NCBI taxonomy): Eukaryota > Metazoa > Mollusca > Scaphopoda > Dentaliida > Dentaliidae > Pictodentalium > Pictodentalium vernedei. The sequence goes on along the minus strand of CM062297.1, from coordinate 246,921,619 downwards.
TTTAAAAAAAATAAATTAAGGAAATTATTCATTAATTGTGACATTTTTTGCTACCAATGATTTGACTTGGCCCATTTTCGACAATTAAACATAAGGTAGAGACAAATAATGCCCAACCAATTAAACATAGGTTGAGAAGAACATCAATAGTTTTTGCATCTGAAGAAGAGAGTGATTTAAATAAAATTTCTTAAGCTTAGGTTATACAACCTCCCATTTCTGAATGGGCCTCACCCCACCCACCCCCTCCCAGTTTTAGTTAGAAAGTGGGACGGGGGTGGAGTATGATGGTGTATCGTGCATGTGCCCTCAACTCAGTGACAACTAAGAATGTGTATCCATTCCCCATTATTGAAGAATAATTAGACTGTTTATCGGGAAATTACTGGTTTTCTAAGCTTGATGCTAACTTGGTATATTGGCAAATTGAAAATGATGTGACAGCTAGAAAAAAATCTGCTTCTGTTACCGAATATGGTTTATATGAATTTATTAGAATGCCATTTGGACTCAGCAATGCACTGTTCTGTTATTCAAGGGTCCTAAACTTAGTTCCATGAGGGTTACATTGCAATATAGCTTAGCTTTTTAGATGCCAGTTGCTTATGTGAAAAAGAGTACTTGAAAAATCTCGAATTACTGTTTGAAAGGTTCTGTCAGTAGGGTTGTAAACTCAAGCCCATGATGAGTGACCTTTTTCAAAAAGAAAATGAAATTTGAGGGCAAAGATTAGCTAGAATACACTACAAATAGGTGATAAACATACTGTGGTTAAAAAAATTAAACAACACCCCAAAACACAAAAGAGATAGGATCATTTCTTGGTTTTGCTAATTACCATAGAACCTTTATTAAAGACAATGCAAAATTAGCAAAACCTCTATTTGGAATTACTGATAAACAATCCTTTGTTTGGGGTGAAAAACAAGAAAAAACCTTCAGGAAAATTAAGAGCTCTACGTACAGCTACAGTTCTGAACTTGCCAAACAACAAAGATCCATTTATACTGGATACCGATGCCTCTAATTATGCAATCAGTGCAGAATGGCTCCAAATGAAGAATGGTCAGGAAAAAGTAATCTCATCTGGGAGCCTTGTGCTATGGCCTTAACAGCGGAGGTATTGTATCACCAGAAAAGAAGTTATAGCAGTTATAAGGTTTACAAGACAGTGTTGGCACTAGTCACTAGGACGTCCCTTTACTCTTCGAACTGATCATAGCAGCCTTACATGGCTAATAAATTTCAAATCACCCCTAGGGCAACTAGCTAGATGGCTGAAACAACTCGGTCAGTATAACATACGATTCAACGATTCAACATCAACCTGGGAAAAACATGCAAATGCTAGGATTCCACAAATGGAAAAACCATGTGACAATTATCGTAGTGATGTAAAACTTGACAATCTTCCATGCCAGGGCTGTTCATATTGTTCAAAAGCTCACTAAAATTGGGATACATTTATAAAGGGTGTAGATTATATAGTACCTCTATCCAATAGTATTTTTAAGATAGAACTTACGTTTCCCAAGATTTGTCAATTGAATGATCTTCAAAATTCAACTGTAAAGTGCGGGGTAAAAACTACCCAGTCACCAGACAGGTCATAGTGTTTACCTATTACACGTCCTGAGCAGACTTTGAATGCAGATGAAATGTTACAAAGTGGCACCCTACCCTGGGATTCAGAAGATGAGTTACATAATTCACCTGTAACCATGCCTGAATGGAAATCTAACATAAATGAAATGTTGCAATACGACATCCTACCCTGAGATCCAAGGGAGAATGTTAATTGAACCCTGGTGTCACAGATCACAATTAATATGACACAAAAGATGTAGAAACAGGGATTTTCAATTTCATGGTATTCGGAGGATGAAATTATTCAAAAGCAATCAGAAGATGTAGACTTGAGTATTATTCTAGATAGGTTAATAAATTCCATTGAACCATCTGACAGTAACCTATTTTTGGCATGCCCTGCTGTGAAGGCATATTGGACAAACAAAGAGAGATTTTTGCTTGATAAAGGCATCCTCTAGGTATGCAAAGATCAGGAAAATCTTAAACTTTTGGTGATCGGATCTGGTATGAAACAGGAAATATTATCATTATCACATGACATTCCAGACTTTGGATAACAGGGAATAGCTACAACCGAAAGCAGAATTAAAGCAAATATTTTTGGTATAAAATGAGTAAAGACATTAACCCTTTACCCAACGCCAACGATATCAAATTTATTATTTTGAAAACCATTTTTCAAATTTTTCAAAAAATTTCAACAAAACCATATCATGGGACCCCTCATTGGAATGAGCTCACACAATATAGTTTTGGTGAATATTTTTGAAAAATCGTATTTTTTCAGCTGCTGAATTTACATATTATGCATGCTGATGTGGCCGATTCGTTGGGTAAAAGGTTAAGGCATGTGTCCGATCGTGTGAAAAGTGTAACAAAAATAAAAGAGCTGATAGAAAATTTGAATATCGTCTGACGCAATACCATGCTGGAGCACTTCTGGAGCATGTCCATTCAGATTATTTGGGGGCATTGCCAAAAGCAGACAACAATAATGAATATATTTTGATGATTTACTAATTTACTAAATGGGTTGAATGTATACCATTAGGGAGTCAGACTGCTGAATTAACAGCCCATGCAGCTGTTAAAGAGGTTTTCACACGCTTTCTATATCTTTCAAATCCTCACTGATCAAGGAAGAAATTTTGAAAGTAAACGTTTTGCTGCTGTGAGTAATTTACTTAAAATATATAAATCTCATGTAACACCATATCGACCATCATATAATGGTCAAACTGATAGAACAATCATGACTGCTATAAGGTGTTACATAGGAAACTCTCATAATCAATGGGATAAATTCTTGGCTCAACTTCAGGTGCACTGAGATTCTCTGTTAACAGACAAACTTATGTTTGGAAGGGAATTTCATCATCACAATCCACACACTCATTAAACATTTGGAAAATGATTACAAAATTTAAAGGAAAAGAAACAAAATCAACTGTGCAACACCTGAAAGATAACAACACACTAATTACATCAATAAACGAAATTTAAAACAAATTGGTCTCCACATTTTCGAAACATTCGTCGTCTGCAAAAATTGTAATCCAGAATTCATTAAAATTAAAAAACATCAGGAAAAACAAAAAATTAAATTTACTTCCAATAATTTAGAACCTTTCTCTATGGAAGAGTTAAATAACTCTTTGCATAGAGCAAAATATACTGCCATTGGACGCGATGAAACACATTACAAAATTTTAAAACATCTACTGCAATCATCTCACGAACTGTTATTATCAACTTTCAACAACATATGGGTGACTAGCCAGGTTCCACCCTCCTGGCGAAAAGCAACAATTATTGTCATTCCAAAGCCGTGTAAAGATCACAGCAACCCAAATAATTAAAGGCATATCCCCTTAAGCAGTTGTCTGTGTAGAACAATGGGAAGGATGATCAATGATCGACTTGTTTGGTTTCTGGAATCGAACAATCTACTGGCAAATAAATGTTCAGTGTGGTTTCAGAAGGCAGAGAAGTACTGTGAATCATTTGATGAGACTTGAAGCGTTTATAAGAAATGCCTTTGCCAGAAAAGAACATGTCATTGCCATGTTCTTTGATCTGGAGAAGGTATATGATACAACATGGACATATGGGATTTTAAAAGATCTTTTTAACATGGGGTTGAGAGGGCGTATGCCTCTTTTTATAGAGATTTTTTTAAAGGTCCGCCAGTTTCAGGTTCGTGTTGGATCAACGTTATCTGATCCTCATGAGCACGAACTGGGGAATTCCTCAGGGTTGTATTTTATCTGTTACCCGTTTTTTTCGGTGAAAATTAATAGTATCACCGAAGCAATTGAGAATATATATGGTATATTCTTCATTATATGTTGATGATTTTTTAATCTGCTATAGCAGTAAAAATATGAATATCTTCGAGTGCAAACTTCAGCTGTGTTTGAATAGAATCCAGAAGTGGATTACAGAAAACGGTTTCAAGTTTTCGAAAACCAAAACTAATTGTGTTCATTTTTAAGAGCTCTGCAAATACCATCTTGATCCAAAGTTGAAAATGGATCGGAGTACCATTAAAGTTGTAAAAGAAGTGAAATTCTTAGGTTTATTGTTTGACAATACACTGAATTGCACTTCTCACATAAAACAACTAAAGGTAAAATGTAAAAGGGCACTGAATCTTCTGAAGGAAGCTGGTAGCACACATTGGGGTGCTGACCCAAAAACATTACTCCATCTGAATAGATCACTTGTTAGATCAAAATTAGATTATGGTTGTGTGGCAAGAAAGTCATACCTCAAACCACTTGATTAAATCCATAATAGTTGTATAAGAATTAGCCTGGGCGCTTTTGGAACGTCGCCAATAGAAACAATGGTTGTTGAGACAGGGGAGCCTTCTCTCGAGAAACGTAGAATTAAGCTCTCACTGAAATATATTTCCAAACTATTGGCTAATCCATCAAATCCCACTTATCATTGTGTCTCAGCACCTCAAAATATAGAATTCTATAATAGACACCAGAAATATATTCCTCCATCGGGAATTAGAATTAAACCCCATATGGAGTCCGCCACACTTGAATCTGATTCTATAATTCAATAAAAGAGAACTGTGAACCACATGTTCCTCCTTGGCATCTAATGAAACCAAATGTCATTTTGGGCCTTGCTTCCTCCAAAAAATCAGATACAAACACTTAGGAATTTAAACAAAGATATGCTGAAATAAAGTCTAAATATAGTGCATATAAAAGGATCTATAGAGATGGATATAACGATGGTGACAAAGTATCGTCAGCAGTTGTCACTTGTGATCAGATCGTCTCAATCAGAATACCAAATAAAAGTTCTTTTTTCACAGCTGAAGTTAAAGCTTTGCAACTGGCACTTGAGCACATGCAGAATGTATAGGAAAGAAAGTCGATTATTTTTTACGACTCTCTTTCCTCTTTGCTGGCTTTACTCAACCCCAGGTTGAAGAACCCTCTCATTTTCGAACTTTGTGAAAAGTTGACTACTCTCATGCTTGACCGATATGATGTCGTGTTTCGCTGGTTACCTGGACATATTGGTATCTCTGGTAGCACCAGAGCAGATACTATAGCAAAACAGGCGTTAACCAAGCCTCCCATTGATTTTAAAATCCCTTACCGTGATTTTAAACCACATATCAATAAATATATCAAATATGTGTGGCAGGTGGAATGTGATGGAGTGACAAATATCAAACTCCATTGCTCTCGAACTGCTATTACTGATAAGTATCCGTCTAGTAACCTTTGTAGGAAAGATCAAGTTATTCTGACACGATGTCATATCGGTCATACAAGACTAACTCATTCCTTTTTGTTAGAGGGTACTCTGTGAACAGAGTGTGGTCTTTGCCAGCAATCTGTGGAACACATTCTTTTACATTGCACTGATTTTAATCATGTCAGAGGGCAGTATTTCACTGTGGAATCTCTAAGAGAACTTTTTTATCATACGAGCCGGTGTAAAAGGAATGGAAGTCCGTAGGAACGTTAGTCCCTCTGGACTATTATTCCGCGGAATTATAGTCCAAGGTCTAATATTTCTAAGAATAGTAGTCCGCCGGACTACTATTCCTAGAAATGTTAGACCTAGGACTATAATTCCGCGGAATAATAGTCCAGAGGGACTAATTTTCCTACGGACTTCCATTCCTGTTACACTGGCACAAGATTCTCTCATTTCTGAAAGCTATCAACCTTTTAACTAAATTTTAAAATTGTTTTTATTCCTTTAAACTAGACTCTTCAAATCTCAAATTGAGCAGGCTGATTTATAAGGTACTCATAATTCTTGTTTCGTCACTCATTAATTCTACTGTTCAAGCCACGCTGTTTTTGCCATTTTTATTGTAATTATTTCATGTTTTTATTCAATCATTTGTTACTTCCTTATTGACATGTTTACTTTTTAACATTTTCTCGCCACGATATAGCCTTAACTGCTGTTGTGGCGTTAGGCAACAGTAAATAAATAAATCACCACAATGACCTTATGTTTCTCCAAGAACGAGTACAAATGGGAAATCAAACAATTCAAGATTGTATGCAGGAACTAGAAGCTTTCTTCTAGAAAAAACCCTTAAAACTAGCCAAAAGAGAATGTAAAAAATTTATGACATTAAATTATTAGACAAAAACATTCAGAATAGTTTCTATACATTTTGGATACAGCCACTGTAAAAGGTTGAACTAAGAAACTACATCCTGTGTTGAAAGGTTTGGGTTAATTCTTTATAAAAATAGCACCCTTTTTAGAGTAAAAAGCTGAAAAATCAATTTTTACTATGAATAAAGATAAACTGAAATTAGGAACTGATAAGGTAATACCTAAATGGTTATTGAAATATAAGAAGAATTTTGAGAATGGTCTAGTAGGAGGGACAAAATCTGATCCACTACACTGCTTTTGTAGAAAACCAGACGACGGAAGTCTGATGCTCCAATGTATCTCATACAGACCATTGGCGTTATTATTTATGATGCAACACAGATGGGTGATTTTCTATACTTTAACTGCTCAAATTAACAATATTTATATTGTTCTGTATTGTTCTGTATGGAAGATTATTTAGAGCCCATTTCTTCTATCTTTTCTTTTCATATGCTAACACTACTTCATACGTGCGTGCGTGCGTGCGTGTGTGCGTGCGTGCATGTGGACATTAGTCATTGAAGGCATTACCGCTAAGAATGACAGGTTAAAATTATATATAATGTTACTAAAAAAACTCTCTCAGAATGCAAAATACTTAGCATGCATCATGCTTGAAAATGAATTGATCATAATAACATTGATATTCTAATATACTCCTATGCATGATTCTATATGCTTGTATAACCTGACATGAGAACCCCAAAATTTACTGTGTTATGGTAATCATGTACTTAACAAATACAAAACATTAATTTTTAACCCTTTATCCAACGAATAGGCCACATCCGCCCACGTAATATGCAAATTCAGCACCTGAAAAAATATTATTTTTCAAACAATTTCAGCAAAACCATATCAGTTGACTCCTCTTTGGAACGAGCGCGTCGAGGTCGTTCCAATGAGGGGTCACATGATATGGTTTTGTTGAAATATTTAGAAAAAAATTAAACTATGATATTTAAAATAATAAATTTTGATATCGTCTGCATTGGGAAAAGGGTTAAAGAATTAAACGTGTACTCTACTTCAGACTAATATGAGTCTTTAATACCATTAAGCTGATCTAATTACATTAGCTCCCTTTTTTATAACAAAAAGAATCACCAGCAAGAAACAACTGGGTATGAAAACGTGAAACCAAACATAGTTGTACGTTATACCATCGCTGTTTACAGAATGTAGCAGTGTGATAGTATAGACAAAATTTTCAAGTTCTTTCCCCTAAAATTCCCGTTTTATTCGTTTATGGGGACAACCTTGTGCCTTTTGCTTTGTTTTCTTTCCCTCTTTGGTCCCACTGGAGTGCGAACGCATTAGTCTTGCTTATACCCGTACCTCCATGCCAAACATTTTATTTTCAAAATACAGTGAATGTAGTGAATAGAGAGCGCGCTGGCTCAGTGATAGACTGTTGGACTTCTCTGCTAGAGGTCCCGAGTTCGACCCCCGTCAGGAACGACCCGCGTTGTGTCCTTGGGCAAGGCACTTTATCCCGGTTGCCTACATGGGGGCACGATGACGCCGTGTACTAAGGCGTACTACACGTCGATAGTGCACGTCTTCAACAGCTGAAACCCTACTTGAACGAAGCTTGAACAGAGTCAGAATGTTGAGGAGCTGACAGTTGCTCGTCGATGCTCGGTGGTTCTCTCCGGAAACTCCGGCTTCCTCCACCGTAAAACTCTCACGACCACGATAAGCCATTGTGCATAAATATGTGACCGTAAACGCCAATAAATAAATAAATAATAAATAATGTAGTGAATTTGGGATGGGTTTTACCGGGTCCGAAGTAGTGTAGTTTTTTTCAGCCTTGGATCCGGAAGACTGGTGACGTCATCCTCCAACAAGTATTATGTCAAGACTAACGGAGGAAAGCCGGCTTTCCACTGAGATGACGACAAGACTCGAAAATTTGTAAGTTTATATTACTGATTGTTGATTCAAAGAAAATCAATGTTTATCGTATTTTTAAATTCAATCATCTGGAATATTTCAACAAAACCATATCATGTGACCCCTCATTGGAACGAGGTCATTGAGCTCGTTCCAATGAGGGGTCACGTGATATGGTTTTGTTGAAATGTTTTGAAAAAAAATTAAAAAAATGATATTTAAAATAATAAATTTTGATATCGTCTGCGTTGGGTAAAGGGTTAATACGAGTTATTTAATATAAACATAGGCTGTATCACATCTCTTCATACTGATGACATATGCCCCCTCGCATAAACTTTATCTGTAAAGCATTACACATGTGTAAAGCGAAATAAATATGCAAAGATGATGGTTACCGTCCATCGCTTTATATTTTACCTATTTCCTTATGAAAAGCTCAACTATGCAAACTCCTAATCAACGGGTATTGATGATATTTTATTTATATTAATGCGTTTAGAATGTTAGCCTTCTGTAATGGTAGTTTGTAGTTTCGTCTTGCAAAGCAATTGAAATACGCAACGTGATTTAGACTATATGCAGTCATATTTCAATGTGTTCTTTACCCAAAGTTTCGTTATCCACACAGATTTACACAGTGGCGAAAAAGGTCAATGGTTGGCGAAAAAATATTTTTGTCTCTTGGGTTGAAATTACATTGTTCAGCAAAGTCAATGCAGCTTACGTAATTCCCACATTGAGTCCCACACGCGTGTGAGATTTATTAGTTGCAGGGCTGTATTTACACCTCCATGTCGGCCTTTTCAGTGGCTTCACATCTATGTCATCAAATTAGCTACAGGCAATTAAATGATAATTTACTCCTACAAACACATTTTGTTATTTGATAAGCGACCGAGAGTATAATGATATACAGTACTGAAGAGTGTATTATCACTAAATCACCCACAGAGTGGACAATCCACCCAAGCAATAATTGCAAATTTGTTGCAAAGCATAACCAGCAAAAGCAAATTTTCAGCTAATGGACCTCCGGGTTAAACCCGGAGGTCCATTAGCTGAAACATTGCTTGTGTTTTTTCTCGATATGTACAAAATTCCAAAGGTATAGTATGGGTGATAACTCCACTCCGTGTGTGATTTACTTACAATCCACTCTCCAAGTACTGTATGCAGAGATGTGCATGCTCCAGCACATAATGATGTACGGCTAAACAAATAGATAAAAACAGGAAGGAGTTATTCGGATTTTATAAGAAATTCCAAGAGGAGGATGTTTGACGATTTTTCACCAGAGATAAAAACATTCCTTGCAATGTTTAAAGGAAAGAAGGATTTAAATGATATCGATGACTATGTACAGTTAGCTTCGAGACAGATGCAGCTTTTCCAAATTGTGAACCGACACTCCGAAATTTTGTATTGGGTTCCTATTTCAACAGTGGACTGGGAGAGGATGTTTTATTTGCAAAACCTCATCAACACAAGCCACAGAAATAGACTCTCTGTGGACTATCTGAATTTTCGAATGAAAATTTCTTTGGAAGGCATACCAATGAATGAATTTAAGTTCGATGACGCTTTCAGAAAATGGTGTTCTTTATGTTTTGCTCTTTGCTATTTCAATTAAACTGATCTCAGTTCGGAAAAAACATCTCTCATATTATCTCCCTTTGATGGTGGCTATAAACTATTTTGGGTGGCTGAAAAAAGTTTACATGTGGCTAAAAAAATGGCCAAAGAAATGTTCGGCCCAGCGTGATCTCTGACTGCTTCCCTGCATCTGAGCGGTCAGTGGCAATCCGCATAGAGGACATTTATATGGCATTTTTGTCGCGCATTTGGCAATAATAGTTGCAACAAACGGGGTCTCGGACTCACCAGGCCAACCACAGTTTGGACCAATGGGAGAATATTTTGATTTTCGAACTCAAAGCACGCTATAGCTCTTACAGATCAATGGCAGACTAGACTACTGACATATGGAAATGGGCATAACAGTCTTTCTTCGTCAACTATCCTCTGTACAGGAGCAATTTAAGCACAGCAGATTTTGCACTGGGGGGGGGGGGGACTTAGCTGGGGAGTAAAACGCACTATATACAAACTTTGGGCCAACTGGGCTTAATATATCAAGAACTGGAGAATAAATGAAAAGAAAGCGCTACAGTACAGCTAGGATATGGAGTTCTTAATTTTGTGAATATGCATTTTCTTGTTATATTAGGAAAAGGACACGGTAAATGTTATCAAATGTATTTAAGTATCGTTTCAAGCCATTTTAAGGCGCATTTAGACCATTTCTGAGACTGTTCCTCTCCAGTGTCATGTGACGTTAGGTAAATTTATGATTTCAAGAAAACAATTCTCAGCTAAAAACCTGTTTTCGATCAAAAATAAAGGTAAACATACAAGTTTGCAACAAAACAGCATATTTACTAGTCATGTCAAAAATCATATAGACCACTGAAGCGTAAATTTTGCGGGACAAAATGTTTGATTCTTTTTAGAATGTTTCAAAGTTTTAATTTCTGTTGCACGGCGCTAATTCTGTACAACAGAAATGGTAACTTTGAAGCATTCTTAAAACATGTTTGACATTTTCTGTCTCATAGTGTGCGGAGATGCAAGTCAGATAATTTACGATGATGACGACTACATCATCTTTATCGCTTTTGGTAGAATAATTCGAATCAGACCAATCAAATTACGCTTCCATTTAATGTGAATTGTACAAAATGTCAGCTTCCACAATAATATAGACGAATGCTCGCGTTAGAACAACATTACAGACATTTGGCGGAGGCAAGAATGTATCCTCAGTATTAGATCTACCAATTTCAAAATAGGTGGATGAGGAAGCAGGCGATCAGTGAAATCGTCGCCTCTGTAAAAATGTTATGTACGAAAAACGCATTTTACCTCAAACTTCCAAATCGACCGCCGACACGTACTATGTTATCAACTGTATTTCTAGTTTGGGTATTTGTGCTAGTGTTCAACCGATTACCAAAAATGGTCGCAGACCGATTACCGGTTATTTGAGCTCACAATCGGCCGATTCTGATGCCGATCCCGATTGTAATACCATGCCCTGCTAGACAAGTCGAGGCTCGAAAGAACTGCATTAAACTAAACTTTTTTCTTTGTTGACTGGAGTCGTAGTAAAATACCAGTCACGCACACTTGGGCGGTAAACGTGGCTCTGTTAGAGCCACGTTTACCGCCCAAGTGAGCGCGACTGGTAATTTTACTGCGACCTGCGTCAATGGAGTACAACCTTCACTTTCACGGTAGGAACTGGCGAAAGTACGTTCAATTGTGAGCTTCACTTGTCGTTTAACTTGTGTATCCCGTAAAAGGGGCGTCTGGAGAGATTAAGCATACACACTGTGGTTCTTTCTCAACTTTATTGAATGGTATCATTGGCATCATTTTACATTAGCAGTTGAACAAGATAACAAAATGCGATTAATGAATCATTGCAAAATGCTTGGCAACAATCGGTTGAACCGATGTTCCAGGAGCCGTTGCCGTTGTCATCCGATTGCTTACAATCGGCCGATTGTGGAGGCCGGTTCCGATCATCGGTTGAACACAAATTTGTGCATAAATTATCTGTCATTTTGGTATGTTTTGGTTTGAGTACGTTCTGTCTTAAGCAGAGATCTGTCGATTTCAAGAACAGAGGTTATCGAGTACTGAGTTAAATTGCTCAGGTCCAAGGGAAACATAACTCGCAAGCAATCTGCCTCGCCAGCTGTATAGCTAAGCTCGATTGCTCAAGTGGGCGGTGACCGTTCATACCGTAATCTTTATGTTAGAAAATATTGATTTTTACCACAAAACTCCTCCATATAAACCTACCTCTCAATCTGTTTACTGGGCGTCGCCATCTTGGATTGTCCGTTCCTGCATGGATATTCCATTCTGAGCACGTATTTATAATATTTAGACAAGCATGTACTTATAATTGTTTCTGAAGAGTCGATACAAAATTTCTTAGATTTATTAAGACTTGGCGAAAAGAATTCTAAGTATGGGGATTTTGAAGACATTCACCTTAATACTGCTGAAGAGAGGTTGTATTCCCTCCCAGGCTTCAAACGAAAGGGATATATATTACAAACAAACCTTGTTTTCTTTTCTGCAATGTCCCATGCCAACATCACTTCACCTGTCACACATTCAAAACATACAAGTAAGGCATACGTGTAAACATACGCGGAACACCAAGCACGTGCACAGACGCTGAACATGTGATATGGAAAAACCAAGCCCGTTAACGCAATCCACCACAAATCACTCGAGTTTGGTTCCTGTTTCATCTAGATGGGAAAAAGAAAAGTATACATAAATTTATTCAATGTGTTGGAAGATATAACAGGCGTTTTTTCTTGTTGAGGATTTTCTTTCTTTTCACCAGCCCTACCTCCTAGAAACGCTAACTCTACCACCAAGAAACACTAGGACGGTAATAGTTATGTATTATACTTTCTTTTGTCCTTGGTATCCTATTTCCATCTAGGTCATAGGTTTCTAGGAGGCAGAAAAGCAGTTGCCCCTCCAACAAATATGTTATGTAAACGGCCTTCCAATGTAAAGCAAGGCAAATGATGCAAGATATTTAGGATCTCCCGTTGCAGCATTGTGTACATGCATCAATTCTGGCGGAGGGGGGGGGGGGCACAGCCCTAAGTCTTTGTCTTATCGGCGGAAGTATTGCAGAGTACTGTTACCTGTTAATTGGCCAGTTCAAAGTCATCCGCTTTGTGGCATAAAACATTCACAGATGGGTGTTAGTGTACTGTGTGTATATTCATTGTTACCCAATACAATACAGACATGGAGAAATGTGATAGGTGCACCGCACATGGAATCTGGTCTACGTGTAAGAACTTCATGTAAGAACCCATTTGATTGATCGTTACGCATGTGAGTGACGATAAGACGTGAATGAAATGCACAAAACAGTATCAACAAGAATGTAAATGAAATGAACAAAACAGTATCAACAAGAATATAAACATACCCCCAATATTTTTCTCCAAATGTTTGCCTCATCCACTTAATTCAAGTTAAATCCTGGTACAAATACAAAAGACTAGTCTTGTAGAGTACGGGGCGGAGAGGACGGGACAGGAATCAACTCCACCTGCATTGTGTTCTGTCGTATTACCAATGTCAAGGTCGATTCAAAAGAGATATGCAGATATTTGAAGAACTATATACATCCATCTGCATATATATCTGTTTTGTTTGCTGACAACCCAGACAAGCTACTAATCGAACATTAACTAGGGCGATCGACACTTCCACTATCCATCCCGCGACAGGTGCGTCGGCAACAGGTATCCATCTTGAACCTTGCGGAGATGCAATGGGGAATAGCGAATCAGCTGTATTAGCATTGCCGAAAACGCGAGTGAAAGCAGCAGGATGTTGTGTCACATTAGACATCAATGCAACTCAAACAATCCTTTAATCACTATTACGTTCTTCAAGAAGGGGCCGCTCAACTGACTTTTGGAATTTCCTTTACAGTTGTTAAGAAGTATGAGAATATTGGGTATTCAATATCCGCGTGAATGAAAGCTTGGACCTCCGGCCAGGGGCTGTTTCTAGCGATGGGTGTCGGGATGAGTTTCGGCTGAGTGACCCAAAAGTAGTTTTTATTTGTCGAGAGGCTCTTTTGTTCATTAGATGAAGTTACTGGGTTAATGTAGTTTTATTTGGCCAGAGACCGTTTAAGGCAGTAAAATAAGTTATTAGGCTAAGTGATTGAAAGCGTTTGCCAGACAGAAGTAAAGTTAGTTGGAGGGAGCTATCAAGGAGTCGTAGATTCGACACAAGCTAATAGCTTTGAGTGGGATAAGTGGAAGCCAGGCAAATCTGATACATGAACTTCGTATGTTTAAACAGTTGTCGAAGAACGAGACTATGAAGTACACCCGAAAGTGGGTAAGGTGCCGATAAATTTAATATCGCTAAAGCAAGAAAAGCTAATCAGAGGAGTGGACGGACAGTGATAGTTACTGAAAAAGAAGAACTATTAGCGTTAAACTGGAAGCTGCTGCGCGCTGGTTGTTTGGAAAAGTACAACCCGGTGTGACAGGAATGATAGTCCGTAGGAAAATTAGTCCCTCTGGACTATTATTCCGCGGAATTATAGTCCTAGGTCTACCATTTCTAGGAATAGTAGTCCGGCGGACTACTATTCCTAGAAATGGTAGACCTAGGACTATAATTCCGCGGAATAATAGTCCAGAGGGACTAACGTTCCTACGGACTATCATTCCTGTCACACCGGTGCTTCATTAATTTTTCTCCGCCGATGTCGGGAGGGGGATACTGAAATGGCGTTCGTCCGTCAGTCTGTCAGCCCGCCCGTCCGTTCGTTACAAACTTTGTCCGCTTAACTCCTCTTGCAGTTTTCAGTGGATTTTTTTCGAAACTATCAGTATCTCAAGTATCATTATCAAGTGCAGATGTGCATGTGGACAGGAATTTTCAATGTAGCAAATGTTGCGTGGTTGCGACCCTTGGAAATAGCAAACTTTCCATCACAAAGGATTGTCTGCTTAACTCCCCCTACGTTGTTTATTGGATTTTTAGGAAACTTGGTATGAAGTATCAGTATCAAGTGTAGCTGTGCATGTGGTCAGGAATTTTCGCTGCGACGAATCTTGCGCGGTTACGGCCTTTGGAAATAGCAAAATGTCCATCACAAAGACATGCCGCCCCCTTAACTCCTCCTACAATTTTGGGGGAGTTGTACGAAATTTGGTCTGAGGTATCAGTATCAAGAGCAGATGTGCATGTGATCAGGAATTTTCGATGCGACAGATTTTACGTGGTTACGGCCCTTGGTAATAGCAAAATTTCAGTCACAAATGCTTGTCTGCTTAACTCCTCCTGCATTTTTCATTGCATTTTAACAAAACGGGGTGTGCAGTATGCGTATGATGTGTACATGTGCATATGGAAAGGAAGTTTCGATTGGAATATTTTTTCCAGAGTTATAGCCCTTGTCTACTTTGATTTTACCAAACTTGCAGGTTTTTGGAAGATATCTTCAGTTGCGATTAAAGAAATTAAATGATTTTGCCTCTGCCGACGTAGTCTGAAGGAGGATATTAAAGCCATCTGTCCGTCGGTCCATCCGTCCGTCACAAACTTTGTCCACTTAACTCCTCCTACAGTTTTCAGTGGAGTTTTAAGAAACTTTGTCTGAAGTGTCAGTATCAAGTGTAGATGTGCATGTAGTCAGAAATTTTCGATGCAACAAATGTTCCGTGGTTACGGCCCTAGGAAATACCAAAATCTCCATCACAAAGGATTGTCCGCTTAATTCCTAATACATTTTTTATTGGATTTTTACGAAACGTGGTCTGAAGTATCAGAATCAAGTGCAGATGTGCAGGTCAGGAACTTTCGATGCGACAAATTTTACGTGGTTATGGCCCTTGATAATAGCAAAATTTTCATCACATATGTTGGTCGCTTAACTCCTCCTGCATTGTATTTTTACGAATCTTGGTAGGCAGTATGAGTATGATGTGTACATGTGCGTATGGAAAGGAAATTTTGATTCGAATAATTTTACCAGAGTTATAGCCCTTGTTGACTTTGAATTTACCAAAAATTGCAGGTTTTTGGAAGATATCTTCAGTTGTGATTAAAGGAATTAAATGATATTTGGTGAGTGGCATCATTGGGTATGAGTACATGTCCAGGTCGATAATGAGATTTTTTCTATTTTCTATCATAACATAAACGTAGGCGGGGGATATGGATGTCGTTAGACTGTCTTATTAAAATTTTGCTGCTAATGCTTTTTATTACCTGGTAAGCGCACGCGTGGACACCACTGCCTACCCATGGATTACGTCCAGCCCCCGGCGACTGTACTGCAGTTACGGGGCAAAGTATATTCTAAATTTCCAACCAGTCATGGTGGTAATATTAGTTATCCTTTGGTTTCCCAGGGTGTATGGGAATTTACACCGGTCTGAAAACTCATACACCCTTCGGCCTGCGGCCTCAGGGTGCATGAGTTTTCAGACCGGTGTAAATTCCCATACACCCTGGGAAACCAAAGGATAACGAATTTATTTCCCAAACCAATAAATATTGGGTTACTATTGCAACATTGCACCAGACAATTCATTGCATACCCCCCCCCCCCCCCCCGATCATGGGCCAACAAAAGGCTACATGCAGAATCTTGCAGAGTGTTTATTGACAAATTGACAGTTCAATACCGTATCATAAATGTAAGATTTATTAAACTTTTAACAAGGAACATGAAAAGTTGCTAATATTAGTTCATTCTTGCTTGTACCAGTACCAAGTTCATTTGCAAAACACAATTTCAACTTTACCAATTGAGCAATTATTGAACATTGAACATCTACGTGGTCCCCCCGAAGCTGTTCTAACTGTTAGTGATTCTACTTGCCTACTTTCCGTCACACGCTCTAGAGGTTCTAAATCAAAATCATCCGAGAATAACTCATCGAGTGCAGCAATATCAAGAAAGTCCCCACTAGGCGCCCCCGAGATTGACGTTTCACTTGTAACAACAGGCATGACCTCATTTGAATGTGAAGGTTCCGTGTGCGACACGGCAGGGCCACTGTCGTCAGTACATGTTGGTTGTTTTGAGTTATAGTTGACGTCTATAGTTTCATTTATTGTTGTGCCCATTGCGATTTTCTCTTTCGTTGATACTCTGTGATAAACAGCCAAAGAATTTACAGACTTGTGACCGGTTACTGCCATTATCTGTGACGGAGAGAAGTTGTTTCTGGCTAAAATGGTGGTGCCTGTTGCGCGCACTGAGTGATTCGTATAAATCTGGGACAAATTACAGAATTTGCTCAAGCGAGTCATGAATGAACTCAGGGAATCTTTTCCAACGCATTGTTTGGTGTACCATATTTCATCGTCGTCTTTGAAAGAGTCAGTTGGGCGTTGCCAGAGTTTTTCATTGTCAGGATGCAGTTTGGATAAATATTTTTCAAAGGATGCCACAGGACAGAATGGTGAGTTTGGAATTTGAGTCATTACAAAACCGTAATTTCCCTTGTCGCGTTCACGTCTATTTTTAGACAGTTCATCCTTGGCCTTGCTTACAAAATTCAGTCCAGTTGCGAAATCTTTTTCAATTTTAAATGTATCTTTTGTCATGTCTTTGAAATTTCCATACCTCTTCGACAAAAATACAACCTAATGTCTTACTGAACTTTGTTTTGCAAACCAACAGGTGTATTTGCAGACAAACGAAAATTTCCGTACAATTGCCAAATATCGGCGTCTGTTATGACCGGGTAATGCACACACTCACCCTTCCCGGCGGATTTCAGTTCACACAACGCAGTTTTGAAACACTCGTTCGACGAATAAAATGCATTGTTTTTTATAATGTCAAATTCCCTTACATGTGGGGGTGCCTTCAAATACCTATTGAGTCCATATCTAAAATTTTCGAGTGATGATGTTTTGTGCGTTTCTCCACCACTTTTCCTTGCATCCAGGTAAAAATGCTGTAAAGTCTCATCTAGTTTTACAGGTGTATACACCTCAAAGTTTTGATTTTCACCCTTTTCCAATAAATATGCTCGCAGCAGATTGGCATATTTTCTGTTGGCCTTCACTGTATTGTTAGGAATAACTTTTGTTCTTTTTTCCAGTATTTCTGAATCCGTATGACTTGCAAAGCGCCTGTTATTTATTTCTGCCATTTTCTTTTTAAATTGGGCAGACAACAAAACCTTTTCGCTTTTACTTTCAAGAAAACAAAAACACACAAAAATAATTCCAGAATTTTTTATTTTTATTTTTGTTTTTATCTCATTTTCTACATAACTACCAATCTCAAAACATTAAATATATCTTATTTTTTATTTAAAAAAAAAAATAATACACCAATAAACATACTTTTTTACTGAAAAAAATCATTTGGCAAAATAGGAACTTTTTAAGACATCTCCCTCTCAGATTGTGTATTATTATCACTTTACAGGGCACTCCTTGGCGAATATTTTCATTTTCTGGGGCTGCACAAAAGTCATATTGTCCAGGATGGACTGGGCTGCGGGCCAATATTGAAAAAGTCGACTCAATATGGCCCGCGGCCCGCGGGCCATTTCCGCCACCGGTAACATGATGCACATCTTTTATCATGTGACGTAATGTTTCAATTCAATTCAATTCCCAATTTCCTCTGCTTCCGGCTGCCGTGATTTGTTTCGAAAAATGTGCAATTTTCTTCATTCCTTTTCATCGCAAAGCTACATGTTTAGGTGAAACCCCTTCCAAATGGGACACGTATGGGATCTTACTATCGATATTTGGTAAGTAATAGTTAGTCACTGTGTCTGAAATATGTTGTTAGCACATTGTTTAGCTTCGTCATTCGGTTGCCTTTCTAGATTTCGCTGTAATTTATTTGAAAGTTCGAGAGGTCAACTCACTCATCACGTGACCGCATTTGTCTATAAATATCACCGGCGACTGTTGATAAACAGACGACACATGCGATTTCTTAAAATCTGAAAACCAAAAGTATTACCGGTATAATGTCACAATCAAGTGAGTCAAGTGAAGCTGATTTGCAAAATTTGGAGAAAAGTTCAATACCCCAAAATACTGCTCTGGCTACGAAATATGGGGTCAAGAAATTCCATGATTGGTTGGAAAGGCGACAGAAAGAATGTAATTTCTAAACAATTTCACCAATGGAATTGAATGAACTGTTGCGAAAGTTTTACGCAGAAGTGCGTTCAAAGAAACCTGGAACAAGTCTAACACCAAGTAGCTTGTCGTCTGTGCGAGCAGCTATCCACCGGTTCATCACCTCTGCACCATACAATAGGCCTATTAATATCATAAAAGACAAGGACTTTACAAGTGCTAACAACATATTTCAGGCCCGATGTCGACTTTATTTCAAAGCTGGCAACCCCAAGCCAAAGCACAAGCCAACAATAAGTGATTCAGACATGAAAAAAATTGGCGTCTACTTATCCAGTTACCAAAAATCACCTGAAATTCTCCTTGAAGCTTGTTGGTTTCACTTGTGTTATAGCTTCGGCCGTCGTGGGCGAGAGGGTTGGACAACAATGACGAAAGACACTTTTCGTTTGTCTGAAGACTCGGATGGTATCCAATTCGTGGAAATGAATGAAACGTTACAGTCCAAAAACTACCAAGGTGGCAACCGCCAAAGAGAAATCGACTATAATACCCAAAGGATGTATGGCGATGGGGTTGCCGTGTTCAAATTTCATGTTTCTAAATAAATCCTAACTGTAACAGACTTTTCCAACACCCAAGGGTTAAATACAATACAAATGAACACTGGTTTGAAAATAAACCGATTGGCAAGAATACCCTAGCATCTATGATGCAACAAATTTCTTCAAAAGCAGGACTTTCGACTGAATATACCTGCCACAGTGTACAAGTAGCTACCGTGACCAATCTGTACCAGGGTGGGATTAGTACAGAGACAATCAGAAGCATCACTAATCACAAAAATGTTGAAAGTTTAAAACATTACATTTCTGACAGCTCTGCTCACCAAAAATGAGCATGCGCTAACATCCTCAGTGCATCATTGAGTACTCCCAGTGAATCCTTGAATGTCAATTCCGACCAAGAGTATGAGAATATGAATATCGGAGAAAGTGAGAATACGAATATCAGTGGAAGCAGTGGAGGTGCTGGTTCATTTAGCATTTCACACAGTTTGTTTGATGATCATAACCATACAGACAATGATTCCATAGAAGCATCAGTTGCTAATCCACATATGAACTTGGTTTCAGAGGATGGAATAATTACAATTCCTCCCAACGCACCACCTGGTACAATTTTTAATATTGATGTTCCTCAACCAAACCAGCAGTCAAATGAAACAGGCAGCTGTAATCAGTTCACGAGTCACTCAAATTCACAGGCACTTCAGATGGCTCCCAATATAATGCCTGGTGCCACTTTCAATAATTGTACATTTAATATGAAAATGTGAATTATTCTTCAGGGCCAACTACACTGGGCAGTGACTAGTATTATTGTTGAACTTCATGATCTTCATTTTTGTTCGCCTCTGATGAATCATATATAAATGATTGATGATCTGATGTTTTCTCCCTCTTATCCATATATAACCTCACGGTAGTGATAATAATAAAAATAACATGATTTCTTTTCGAACGTTATGGTTCATTATCGGCCCTACCGGAATGATCAACAGCCCGCGGGCTATTATCGGCCCTCGACTCCGTCTCGGGCCGATAATAGACCCTTGGGCTGTTGATCATTCCGGTAGGGCCGATAATGAACCATAACGCCCTCAAAAATCATGTTATTGTATAATTATTGTTTTTATACCGGGTTTAAACACGGTGTAAAAAATATAAACACCTGTGGGGCAGGAGTTAAACCGTGCTTCTCAGCCAATCAAAGTAAGGCATTCTATTCCATTTGGAAATAAAGTTACTTACAAGTTACTTACAAGACCGGCCGTACATGCAAAGTTAGATGGGAATGCTCGCTCTCAATATAGAGATTCGAGGTCATAAATAAAATTTCCAACGGAACTTAGCACTGGCAAGTATCGCTTATGACACGTACATGTACAGTACGGCCGCTGTGGACTGATCACTTTCCACGGGTGGGCAACATTTCCACGGACGCAATAATATTAGATTCCAAACAAAAATATTGTGCCGTGTGTTGGGGGTGGGTGGGTGTTTGAGTTTAAACCTGTTGTATCTCAACTGGCACTAATGACTGTGGGCTCATTGACAGACCGTTTGAGTTGGAAGAGCACAAATTGCCAAGGGGACTCCAATATTTTCCCACAATCCATGGCGCAGTTTATTGATCTCAGTGCGGGTGGACGAAAACAGACGAAATTATATCTATAACAATGCCAGCTTCATAACTTTGACGATAATGCATTTTATAGTGTATTTTCTAAATATGTTGGATTATAGTGGCACAATAGTAAGCCGTGTGACCGTAGTTATCGTAGACAGGAAACTTCCATTAAACCCGGGGTCAGTGCTTATTTTCTTTCTGTTACATTCTCTATATTTAACAAATCAGTTTTGAAATCGTTCATCAAAAAAGGCATTTGCGTTATTTCAATTACGTTAGTTCAAAAGTATAAACATTTTATTTATGAAGATACTGAGATCCTCCTGGGGAACCATGTTGAAAGTCATAGATAATTCCAATAACATAATGATTATGCGCGTTGCTAGGTATTTCGATGCAGTAGCGGCGGCACCTGTGGGAAGGGGATTACGGATTATGATGACTTTAACTCTTAACCTGCTGAGTATTTTCTTGATATTTTTCATCAAATCTAGTCATGGCTGCTTTAAATCAGACATGGCTAGATTCGATGAAAACTTAATATAAGTGTAGCACGAGAAATCATTGGTAAAAAAATCCATTCAATTCACACGGGGCAAATATGATAAAATGTGCCCAACATATACTTATTTCAGTAACAAGAGAAACCCTGTGCTGTGCAGGAATATCCACCAGCAGCATGGAAAGAGTTAAAGAAGCAGTGTCCCTGCCTTCGGCGAAGAAAAGTAACCCACAGACAAACAGGAGTATTCCAGGCGTTCACACAAATCGAAAATTATACGTGAACTCGCACTCACTAATCCGCAGTAATCCAAATGTCCATCCAAGCCTTACTCTTCTTTTAATGTTCAAGAATAAAGAGAGCCGATATATTACCGATTGGAATAACATCATTTGTCAACAGATGAAGCACCAACTCACTTTCATCACCCCAGTGATCTGTTAAATCCTTTCTAAACCGCAATGCATATGTATGCGAATGCGATTTTCGTTATAGTATAGTACCCTATATTATGTTTGCCCCCCATCCCCCCCCCCCCCCCCCGACTCACACACTCTCAAAAACGTTGCAGCGCCACTGTTTGGATGAATAGTGATTAAAATAGATGAGGAAAGAAAAATGTTGAATCTTTGCGAAACTAAAACAACATATTTTATGAACATTCTGCAGGCATCATCCATTGGATGCAGGGAGCTCCAGAACCACATTTGGACGACGATAACAAGTAAACTAAAAGGGCACCTGGTCATGCTCAGAGCCTGGAAGCATGTGCCGTTCCCTTGCCCTGAGTATTTTTAAAACTGAGACTTAAGGTCCGTTTAAACGGCGAATGTTTAAACACGTGAGCACATATACACTTATGCAAATTTACTCACACATGTGGAAGTATATCTGCGACCCGTTCCTATGAGATTTAAGCACCTGAAGTAAGTAAACCGGTAGTAAATGTGATGGAAAAGTACTGAACCCAGTCTGTGAACTACCTTTATCGCCTCCTAGGGTATACACTTCACGTTGATACAATTATTTACGCAACATACTGATGTGCATAAATTTGTTGTGCGTTCATATGACCAAAAGTAAAGCATTGAATTATAAAATACTCACCCAAAATACTTTTACTTATATGTTGTAAAAAATTTGCACCTAGTCACTACTAGGTGTAGATTTGCATTTTGAATATATTTACTCGTGAAATGTTTTATACAAGATTTGCTCATGTGTACGAAATTTGCATATATGTAAAAAAAAATACCCATGTGTGCAAATCTTGTATAATCAAGAGTTTTAGAACGGAGCTTATCTTGTAACTGACATGATTTGCGAATCTTTTGCCTCATTTGTGCAATTTCGGAAGAACTCCAGCTACAATGCGGGCAACAAACAATCACCATATGCAACGTTATTTGGCGTCGAAGCCAGGGTTGGCTTAACTTCTTCATCGTTGCCTCATGATGTCATCCAAAAGTTAAAGACGGAAGATGACTTGTTGTCAGTTCTGTCAAGCAGCTCAACGACTCAACAGGCAGAACCAATTCTATCAGAACCAATAACTCAACCAGAACCAATAACTCAATAAGAACCAATAACTCAATCAGAAATGACAACTCAACCAGAAATGACAACTCATCAAGAGATGACAACTCTACCACAACCTACAAATCAACCAGAACATAACATAGCCACCAAAAGAAGACTTGCAATAACTGCACAGCAAGAACAGGCCGAGCGGGTTGTAAAGCGAAGCCGGGTGATTCTCAAGGATGGTACCATTGGTGATAATGTAGCGGTACCTATTCCATCTATTGACAGGGGACGTGGAGATCCCAGAAACATTCTAGGCGTCATATTAGCCGTGGAAAATGGACAATACACAATAGGTTGCCCTTCTGGTATTCTGAAAGGGAAATATAGTAGAAACCAGTTTGACTTATGTCCCCAGAGGCTTTTGGGTGAATCGGATATTAACAGTGATAGCAGTGTGTCGCTTCGTCAAGCAAACAAAATTGAGTCTCCACATGCTGGTCAAGGTTTCGTTAAGTGTAATTGTAATGGACCTAAGAGGTGTAAGAGTAAGAGATGTGCTTGTTTCAAAAATAATGTTTTATATAACAGTAGATGTCACAACGGTGTAAATTGTTCAAACAAATGAATGATGTGAATATTGTGTGTTACATATGTATGCTATTGTATATTATATTATACAATATGTGTTGAATGTATTTGATTAACTAAGCATTTATTCTATTATATCTTGTTTGACAGAGCTCATGGAGATCTGTCAAGCAAGATATAATAGATTAAATACATTTATTTGGTTATTGATAGCGAATTCAGCGATTGTCTAAATAATTGTTCAATATGTCTGGAAATTATATTCATTTAACAGGTTTATAGAGATCCAATTGAGTACGCTCCACTACATTATGGCACAGGTTTATAGAGATCCAGTTGAGATATAATAGATTAAATACCTTTATTTGGTTATTGATAGCGAATTCAGCGATTGTCTAAATAATTGTTCAATATGTCTAGAAATTATATTCATTTAACAGGTTTATAGAGATCCAATTGAGTAGGCTCCACTATATTATAGCAATTATTGAATATATGTTGAATGTATTTGAATTATTTGATTAACAAACTTGGATTTTTCATTTCTGATATAATAAATATAAATAAAGATGACACACGGTGTTGTTATTTTTCAAATCCTCAATGAATACTCACCAGACATTTGGCCAAATGCATGGTGGTCAATTTCAGTCATTTGGCCAAATGACTGGCTAATTTAGGCATTTGGCCAAATGACTGATGACGGTCACAGGCATTTGAGCAAATAATACATACCTGAGGAGGAGCAGTAGTAGTATCTTAAACCTACTGTCAAATATTATTTTTTTTTTATATTTTTTTATTCAGATATAGATGGGAGTGTGTAAATAAAGTTCACATGACAAAACATTCAATTCAGTGACAGTATTTAACAGCTAGAAATTATATAGTTGTCAATAATAAACGAAAATACTGTGTAGATAAATTTGGCCTTTTTTCGAAAATGTTGCTCAAGCAGATCTGGGGTCTCGGTTTAGACAAACTGACATTTTGGAATGTTCTTCAATACAGACAGACATTTAAATAGAGGTTCTCGTTGTATTATTTCCGGCTATAACCCTTTACCTAACATGAAAAGCAGACGACACTTGCAAAAATAATTCTTGAATAACTAATTTTTTTCATTTTTTGTCTCAAAAACATAGGTTATGACCCCTCATTGGAATGAGCTCGACGAGCTCGTTCCAATGAGCGGTCATAACCTATGTTTTTGAGATAAAAAAATGAAAAAAATAATGAAAATTAATTGTCGATTTTTGAGAATAGCGCTGCCCGGTTTTTGGCCGTTACGTTGGGTAAAGGGTTAACGGTTTAAAGAGTTACACAAGAGGTTATAGCATGGCCCATCTTGTTCGTAACAAAGAAGCCTTTTTCTGTGAGTGGCAATATACTCAGGACATTTATATATCTTTATAAACTTTTAGCTGCTGAATGTATCTTGTGTAGCATGGTGAACATTTTCTCACTTTGTAGGAATAAACATATTTCTTAAAGATGAGAGTGCATAAATCAATTATGGGTTCTGTTATCGCGTTATTTCTGTAGCCCATGTGATGAATGTATTCTGCGGTTAGTGGGAAGGTAATTCCGCACTTCCCCCTTAGATCGTCTACAAAGTTTAACAGGATTGTTTTGGAGCAGAAGCATTCGAAAAATATGTGAGGTATAGTTTCTTTTGTATTGTTACAGAAAGTGCATAGTTCTGTTTCTGATAAGTTTTCTGAGTTTAATTTTGTGAAGTTTAGAATTTGTGTATAATATCCTGTGTAAAATTTTCAGTTGTAGACTTTGCAAATATGAATCGTCGGTGATTATGGTTGAACTTCTATATATCTCATGCCAGTCGCTGTACTGTAAGGGTAAATGTAAAGTTTCACTCCATTTTCTCTACGTTTCTAATGGGCAAACGGCCGAAAGTTTCAGGAATATGGGATAGAAGGTTTGGCATACTTTCTTAGACTGACTCAATTTTTAGTTTCGATATTATTGATTCTCATCCTTGGGATTGTTTTGTGCTGCTGGAGAATGATTCTCCATAATTTGGGAATTGCATGTATCAAGGGCTGCATGGTATATCGATAAACCGATCTATACCGGTATTCAAACCAATATCGATTGAATACCCGTCATTATTTATTTACCCACAATTTAATTTTCAAGATGTCTTGAGTTTTTTAACTGTATCCCCGAATGAATAATATTATCCCTTTATCCAAGGAATCGGCTGCCTGTGCCCACGTTATATACAAATTCAGCAGTTGAAAAAATAATTTTAAAAAGTTTCAACAAAACTATATCATGTGACCCCTCATTGGAACGAGCTCGTTGAGCTCGTTCCAATGAGGGGTCACATGATATAGTTTTGTTGAAATCTGGGGAAAATCTGATAAACTAATTTTGAAAATAATAAATTTTGATATCGTGTGCGTTGGGTGAAGGTTTTTCGAACCTCATCATCAAGGCAGGCTTATTCGATCCGACTGTGATGCCTCGAGTCTCGATTGTAGTACTTGTGTTCATATATCTGAACAGTTTTCGATATACCAGTATATCGCGGTATTCAGTTTTGAATATCGTGCAGTTCTACACGTATCACTCCCTGAAATACCGTAAATGGTGTTTTGAGGAGGCTTTATTGCTCGGTGAAATCTGTAAAAGTTAAGAACTGTTTGTCCTCTGTCAGGAGATCATCTATAAAATAGAAACCACTCTCGCACAAGCGTTTATCGACAAATACTTAGTTGTTGATTTTAACATGGTTGTTATAGAAGAGGGGTTCGGAAAGTATGTCTTCAGGGCTGTGGTATTCTCTCCACCCAAAAGAGACCATGCATTTAAAACATTTTTTTTCAGAAAGAATTTTTGTACTCTCCCATTATCCTTAAACCTTCCTTATGTAGGTACCATACCTTGTTCCTGCCAAACTTTGAAAGTCATCTAAAATAAACGTTTTCCACGGGGCACATGTATTGGGGTCTAGTAGTTTAGCAATCCATGAAACTTGAAGAGAGCAGCTATAGGTTTTTAAGTGGGGAAATTTGATTCCACCTTTCTCCAAGGTATTAATTAGCGTAATTCGCTTCATCTTATCGATTTTGACCGATTAAAAAATGTAGATTGGAGTTTGCAAAATAGATCGTCTCGTGGGTCGTGCAAAACCGACAGACAGTGCGTTAACACCGAGAAAGCGAGCGTTTTCACCACAATAGTTTTTTCCAATTAGAGTTAAATTACGAAGACAAGTCACTAATAAGTTTTCTAATTTGTGTCATTTTGTTAAAATAATTGTTTAGAATGTAGTTTTCGTTGAACAGATTATACTCGATTCCTAGTATTGTGAATGAGTCATTGTGGTTTCAGTGAATTCGTGGATTTGTGTGTATTTTTTCACCACTTTCAGATCCAATCCATATCGCTTGAGTTTGTCGAAGTTGACTTTCAGTCCCGAGCACTCCGAAAAATGGTTCATTGTTTCGAGCGCTGTGTTTAGGGAGTACCCGTCATCACTAAGAAAATGTGTGCAGTCATCTGCACACTGATTTATTAAGAATTCAGAATCGTGTATTCTTATTCCATTGATATTGGGGTTAAATTTAAGCGTTGCTCTTAAGATTTCCGCGCAGAGGATAAAAAGATAGGAGGAACGAGGATCGCCCTGCCCTACCCTTGTTGGAGATTGAATCTGTCTGAACAATGCCCATTGTTCAAACCACAACTGTAAATGTTACTGTAAAAAGTCTGAAACTATTGTATAATAGATGGGCCGAATTTTAAGAAAGACAGTGTTTTTTCCAATGAAGGGCCATTCTAAAGAATTGAATGCTTTTTCGAAATCTACACTCTAAAATTAGTTGGGTTAAAAATCAACCCAAATCGACTGGGTTGAGTGAATATGAACCCAATTGGGTTCATATTCACTCAACCCAGTCGATTTGGGTTGATTTTTAACCCAACTGATTTTAGAGTGTAGCAGTGTTCCTATTCCCGGTATGTTTTTCTCCTCGCATATTTTAATTAATGTAAAATCAGACGTGTTGATTCCCCTATTTATCTTCCTTTCATGAAGTCCAGCGGAGTTTTCGATATAAGTTTAGGTAAGACTGATTTAATATGGTTAGCAATTGCTATAGAACCTATTTTTAAATATTGGCCTCCAACTTTTTATATATATTTTTGGTTTATTTGGTTTAGGCATACATGTGATAATACCTGCTGTTTGTGTAACCGAGAGTTCTTTTGCGCGGTGGCCGTAATTTAGGGAATTTATAAAAAAAAAAAAACTGCCGAGATCTTTCCAAAAAATCTGTAAAATTCTGCCGTAAAACCATCTGAGCCGGGTGTTTTATTGGTTTTCATTGATTTTAGGGCAACAGAGCATTCAGATTCGGTTAATAAACCTTCCAATGAGTTTTGCTCTTCTTCGTCCAGAAAGTTGAGAAATGCAATTGCTCTATAGCTAATTTCGCTGGGATTCGAGTCGTTCGAGCAATGACATTTAAGTAAATGTTCGATGACTTACCAGGGAATTGAGAATCATAGAGGCCTTTGTTGTACACAAGGGAGATAACTCTGTATGGTTAGGTACACATTATGGGAAATCAAGCAATCTGATTGGTTAGTTAGCTGAAGTAAAATGAACTGAGAGGATGGTCTGGATAAATGAAACAAAACAAGAACACGAGTAACTGGGATAGGGTTAGAGCTAGCCTAGACAGACCAGAACAGCTAAAAATAGTAGCAATAAGCAAAACTGTTCCCACCGATAGGCTCTTCTACTCTACTGGAGGATACACTAGAACAACCGAATAGGTTCGGTTGGTACAGAATCTTGCTTGCATTGCTTATAGATAGAAGCAGAGGATTTATTGGGCCATCCGAACTAGTAAAACAATTGTTGGGTTTATTTGGGTAATTCTACTAAAATTACTCTAGTTCAAGCAAACTTACCCCTAGGAGACCTCTCGATCCTATAGCACTACGTGCTACTCTTGTAAGCAGGATTCTGGAGGAACCAGTCGGTTTAGGTCATTTTGGAGGGGTTGTCGGTTTGTTTGTGGTACATCTACGAAGTAAACGAACCAGAAAACTACTCCTATTCAATCGAACAGACCCTCAGAAATAAGCCCATCATATTGTAGGCCATTGCATTACATAGCAACCACGTGCTACCATAGACACCAAGATATGATAGCCTCCAGTATACAAAATGGGCGATGGAAACACGTGTCACCCTAAAGCGCATGCGAACTCGGATCACGTGACACTACAGAGATGACGTTACAAGATGACCGCTTACGCGGGCTACCATAGCAACTAAACATGCCGTGACATGACGTCCTCGGTCCCCCATTTTGGTAAGGTTCATCCCTCTCCTACAACTCAAGTGTTCTACCGACCTGTAGTTCATAGCGCCACCGTTCCTCAACATGGGCAATCGGGATTAGGTGTCTTGCCGGAGGACGCAATGCTGTTACCGCTGATCAGTATTGAACCGTGGACCTTTCGGCTTGAAGTTCAATGATCTGACCACTGAACTACCGTGCACCTATTGCCAAATAGTACCTGTATGTTATTTCATCGCAACGCTCGGATTCTTCCCATAAAATTTAGTGTGTAAATTCCTTTAGAGATATATACGTCGCATTAACCCTTTTACCAATGTACACAATATCATTTTTTTTTTTTTTCAAATTTTCAAAATATTTAAACAAAATCATGCCATGCGACTCTTATTGGAATGCGCTCAACGAGCTTGTTCCAATGAGGGGGAAGGGTCACATGATATGGTGTGGTTGAAATTTGTTGAATTTTCTTTTCAACTGCTCAGCTTTTAAGTTGCGTGCGCCGATGACTCCGATTCTTTAGGTAAAGTGTTATAGTCAGTCTGCTAACAAAATAAAATTTAAAAGTACCAGCTTATCCACCTGTTTTAGCATTTAACCTTTTTAATACGAGATTTGTTGTGGGGAAATCTGTTTTCTATGTATATTTGTTTAAAAGGGATCGTGCGCCGCTAATTAACCGTATTTGCCCTTTAACACTTAAGCCTTGTTTGTTTGGGCCGTGGTCATAAGATTTAATTTCAAACAGTAAATGGTCTCTCAGAGAATTTCAACATGCAGCACGTTTAAAATATTAATTGTTAAAGCCCCTGATAATGAATAAGAACTCTTCCAACTGAAGCAGTTAAGCTGACATGATAGATACTATCAGGTTTTACCCCTTTACCCAAACGTAACGGCCAAAAAAGGACAGCGCTGTTCTCAAAAATCGCCAAATAATTTTCAATATTTTTTCATTTTTTTGTCTCAAAAACATAGGTTATGACTCCTCGTTTGAAACGAGCTCGTCAAGGAGTCATAACCTATGTTTTTGAGACAAACAATTTTAAAAATTGGTTATTCAAGAATTTGTCTGCTTTCCATGTTGGGTAAAGGGTTAAATGGTTAACAAAGATAGACAGGATAGACAGACATCTTAGTCCTCGGCTATGTTCTACTAAGTTCTGCCACCAGTGTTCTTGAATTTTATACTCTATGTCACAAGAAATTTGATTCAGTCTAAAGCATTTAAAATATTATATTTTTTAATTGCTTTCAATTCAAATTGAATACTAACCACATCTGGCTCTGCTGAACTATTGTCGTGTTTGAAAACTGTGTTATAAAACGGCAAAAATCCATCTTCATAATCAAGAAAATACATGGCTAGTAAGGTCAGTCTTGGTGAACACCCAAACAGACATGAGTAACGTATTAACCTCTCTGGCCATCGTGCCTGCAAAGATACCACAAACGTGATGTGAGCACCATAATGTTGTATCTATATACAATTTGGATGAATTATTGCACATTAAGTCAAACTTTAGGGGCGTACCGATGGCGTCTGAGGTATCGATTCTCCCTTTCTAGTAATCATGTACTTTCTTTTAAATAAACTAGATTCTATATTTGGACTTTGGTCACCCACTCTGTCGGTCATACAATTGGAGATCTACAGTATATGATTCTGTCTACCAGGGACACACATGATCAAGTTGGAATGCCGGTACACTACGTGTTCATTGAAGATGTTGCGTTACGACAACATGTAAATTTTACTTGTTCACTAATTAATTTCAAAGAAGTATTGAGGTGTTTTTTTAATTATTATTCCGACTGACTAATATTCCAGCTTCATCATCAAGGCATGCCTTCAATGAAGGCATGCCTTGGTGATGCAGCTGGAATATCAGTCAGTCCGGACAAATCAGGTTTACAACCCCACATCCCGAATACGAATATTGTGTTTTTAGAAGTATATATGTGTTAAGTGTACATTGTGCTTATCGCGATGAGACTCATTTTGGTGGACGCACAGCTACGAGTCGCGCTGGGGCGACGAGTAGCTATACCTCCCCAAAAACGAGTCGAGTCGCGATGAAAGATTGTATACAAATACAATGAGGACATGATACATTTATCTACCCTTCAGTAAAAAACCGATAATCATGACTTCTCAATATAATTGTTAACAAACAAAAAGCCACACTTAGTTGATCAAAATAATAGATTTCCATTTTGAATTCTCTCAACCCGACAGCACGTGAAGAAATTCCTTCTGCATGAATGAAATTGTACGTTGTGAAATAAAAAATAATCAAACTCAGCCCAAGTATGCATTTTCCGTCGAGCAATGACATTTCGATGCAAATTCAATTCATTTTATGAGGTCACCCAGGGCACAGATGGCTGGTTTGCGAAAAGAAAAAGGCAATTATTTTTTTTGTAATGCGCTAGAATCTCTTTAAATCAATGACGTCACTTCATTCATAATTTTTAGAACCGATCAAATCACAATGAGAATGGTGTTACGTATCAGAATTTTCTCGTTATAACTTTCAATTTTTGTGATTCACCTCCATCTTTTTTTATTTCGAACCTTTGCATGGTGGATCGTTTATGTAATGGATCGTAAAGTCCCTGTGCGTGAAATGTATGTTGAGACAAACTTGGTGCATTGAGCATTGCAGCATTATAAGTTTTCGACGGAAGTTTTCGCGATGTCGTGTGACTTTAGTCGCTACTGCAATGGCGATACAAGATATTTTATCGCCCAAATTTTATCACTACTGATATTGCTGTTTGCGATTGCGGTTTTTTTTTGGTAAATGGTAGATAAATCGTGTATACATGTAATATTTCAGAACTCTTAAACGTTATTATCATATAACAGTCTACGTCTTTTATTGTTTAGTGTTGAAATACGCCCGATGATCGAGGAAAACGATTGACGAAAGTTTGCAAAATATTCATCGGACGCAGCTTCTAAATATTATATTTTCTTTCGCCAATTATAAATTCAAAGAATAACCAGATGATAAAAATAAGTTGTAGCTTCGAAAACACCCATTAAACTGAAGGTAACAGACATCCGGTTGTAATATATTTATTGAAGCGCAACATATTCAATAACTATTCAATATCCTCTTTATGGCAGTTTTCCGGCTTTTTATAT
The DNA here is from genome assembly GCA_031216915.1 of Pictodentalium vernedei. NCBI lineage: Eukaryota > Metazoa > Mollusca > Scaphopoda > Dentaliida > Dentaliidae > Pictodentalium > Pictodentalium vernedei. Next base: position 246,889,464 of record CM062297.1, on the reverse strand, counting down.
AAATAAATAATGTGGCGAGGTACAAGTCAATATTAACCCTTTGAGGCCTTTTTTCCTGCCGGGTCACAAACTATGTCATAATGTCATTAAGGGGGATGAATGCAAGGTAAATGTGTGGTGCAGACCAATCAATATTTTCAACCTGCAGCCCTAAGGTTGCACATTGAAAATATTAATTGGTCTACCCCCAAATAATAAATATGGACTCTTCCTATTGCTACCATTGAACTGACATGGAAGATACCACCAGAGTTCAAAGGGTTGAATGTTGCTGGACACTTGATTACTGTGAAAAACACAGACTCCAACTTTATGAATAATTGGGTAACAAGTTGAGCAACTCAGACTCCTATGAAATCGGCCCAATCAACCGAGCGTTTAACAAGACGTGTCATGTGTCAAAATGTTCGTCTAGATGTAAGGAATATCGTATCACTATTGCAATTTTTTAACGATTTTGTATGTTTGGGTCAAAAGGGAACTGTTTTTATAAATACAATGACCGAAATCTGGAATTGGTGAAATAGACGAGAAGTGTAGGTCCGTTGGCTAACATTTTCAGTACTTCCCACCGAGTTCGATTTTTAGACCGAAAAAATTGATAACTCTGGTGTCATCATTGCCGCTGATTCTAAGAAATCAAGTTTTCAATTTTTCGGAGGCAAAAACTACATTTTCTGTGATAAAATCAGAGACTATTGTAATTTTCACCTTATTAACGGATTTAGTCATATAAAACCAACTAAATTATTTCATAACGATTGAATATGGATTCCATAACATACCAGAGAAGATATTTGACCACTTCCGGAGAAATGTGTTGCACTTTGTGGAATAGTCGGGAGTTTTTCTATTGAAAAAGGATTTTTTCGAAATATCAAGATTTCGATGAATTGTCATATGGAGATGAAATCCGAGAGACTGTTATACTTATTTACATTCTAACAAATCAACCAAGCATTCAACAAGATGTGTCATATGTCAAAATGTTCGTCTAATTACAAGAATTACCGAGTCTATGGTCTCATTTTCCAATTATACAATTTCGTATTATGGGGGCTCAAAAAAAAAGCTTCGTGTCCAAATAAAATGAAACAAATTCGGAATTCATGCGTTCAATAAGTTTTTTTTCGTACAAACCAATCTTACTTGCGCAACCTATGGATGGATTTTGCGACCATTTACACCACTGTATGTTGCATCCAAGAGGCGTGCACAGTTGTGTTCAGGATTGTGTTCTAACATTCTTTGATATACTACTCCTTGCCAAATCACTCCAGATATGTTGGAACTGTCCAGCTGAATTATCATGATCGACTGAGGAATGCGAGCTAACCTGTTGACTGAAGGTGTGATGGGTGCCAGGTTTCTCCTCCAAATAAAAAGGTGGTGCGACCGTTCGGGTAAAAACGCTTAATTTTAACGGCCCGATGACTCGGCGTATTAAGGTACGCATGCCAACGGAAATTATATTACTCAACCAAAAATGAAAGCCACGCTGAAGGGAGTACACTTCCGAGGACGACGACACAGTTTTGACAAAGTTGAATTTTGTTACATTATATTTATGTTTATGTTTGAAGGAACACATTATAAAACTTACGTGAAAAATATCCAAATAAGTAAACATATTATAGTTTTTTTGTTTCTGGTTTGTGTGACAAGGGATGTAAAACTGTGGGTAAATTAGGCGAACTGACGCGAGGGCAAAACGACATATGATCGAACTGTCATCAGGATGAGACGACCCAGAGGCAAATGGCATTGGGCCGAAACTACCTGCGACTGTCATCGGGGCGAACCGATCTCGGGCGAATTGACGTCTGGGCGAAAAGACCCGATACCTCCACAATAACCTGTTAAGTACGTGCTCCTGAAGCAAAGTCTTGTTCCTGCATATTATTTATTATCACTTGATGGGCATCCAGACACCAGGGCACCAGTTTGATTATGCCGGGAATTCGACGCTGTTGTTCCTCCTGCATGTGCTGTTTGTTTACCCACTTTTCGTTGAGTTTGAGCGCACGCAACCGTTGATACAATGAATTGTTCATTCACTTACAAAGGTATATAGATATTTATCCTCGTACCAGTTATATATTGATATTCAAATCATTAAGTATTTAACACACTGACATCAAGATATTAACCCTTTGCGTAACATGAAAAGCCGACGACACCTGCAAACAAAATTATTGAATAACTAATTTTTTTCATTTCTCATTTCAAAAACAGAGCTTATGACCCCTCGTTCCAATGAGGGGTTTTAAGCAATGTTTTTGAAGCAAAAAATGAAAAAATAATGAAAACTGAATGGTAATTTTTATGAATAGAGCTGTCCGGTTTTGGACGTTACGTTAGGTAAATGGTTAACACACTTGGAGGATCTACGCTAAGTAATCATAAAAACTCAACTTTGGTGAGTCTTCATCATAACAATAATGTGATCACGGATTCGATAAAAATCACGTCTCGATTGAGAAATATGTCTTGCGCTCATTCAATGATAATGAATGTTTATGATTTTTTTGTAGCTGGTTGGAATATTTCAGCATCTCGAAAAAGCGACATTAGTTAAATTTTTAACTATTTTAGCGCAACACTAGTTCCAGGCCATAACTGCGTCGAATTCCTTTGAGAATTGGACTAGACTTCTCCCCTTGAGTTCCAGTGTGTTCTATGTGCCTGTTGGCACATACAACACATTAGAAACCAAGGGACGTAGTGGCTTGAGAGCTTGGTGTACATTTTCAGAGATTTATAAGGGAGTTAGCGCTTTACCTAACGTGCATGAGACACTTGCAACAAACATTGAATGACCAAAGAAATTCATGGTTTGCCTCCAAAAAGGCAGTTAAAATGCCTGTACCTTATATTCCCAAACATCTTTAATTGGTTTGTATCCGTTTCTTCTCATCTGGATGATATCTCTCCATATCACATTTTCTTTTTCAGTGTCATTTATGCCGAATTTCCTAGTAAGCATTTCTTTGTCATCTGTCAACAATGTGTAGCCATCTGCAAAATATCAAATGTTGAAAAGGTAGTGTTCGCCACCCATTCTGTAACACGAATATACGAGATCTCTAAGGAGTCGCGATTTCACATGAAATTCCTGTACCGAGTTCACTAAAATCGATTTCCGCTGAGGTTTAGCGAGGCTCAGATCGGTTTTAGTGAACGAGGTTAACCCTTTACCTAACGTAACGGAGAAAACCGGCCAGTGCTATTCTCAAAATCGCCAATTAATTTTCATTATTTTTTTCATTTTTTGTCTCAAAAACATAGGTTATGACCCCTCGTTGGAACGAGCTCGTCGAGCTCGTTCCAACGAGGGGTCATAACCTATGTTTTTGAGACAAAAAATGAAAAAAAATTAGTTATTCAAGAATTTTTTTGGCAAGTGTCGTCTGCTTTTCAGGGTAGGTAAAGGGTTAAAAACTTTCATATCAAATCGTGACGAATTTGAGATTATTTTTATAACATGACGTGTAATTTAAATTTTTGATCAAACATTATGACGAAATTGCCAGCGTTGTTCACAAAAAATCACCAACAAAATTGCATTAGTTTTCAATTTTCACCTCCAAAATATAGCTTATGGCCCTCATTTGAAGGATATCGCCTAGCTCATTCCATTGATGGACCATGAGCTATGTTTACAAGACAAAAAAAAATTAACATATATCGTTATTTAGGAAATGTTTTCTGCAACTGTCCCCTGCTGTTTGTATCAGGAAGACAGCTTATGGAAACTAAGAGATTAATTAAATTCTCCGTCCGCAACCAACTCACTTATAATGTTACGACGTTGACTTATGGCGTCATGTCAGTATCCCACGTGTTGCGAACGATATTATCCGTAATGAGCTATTTGATGGTGATTTTATGATACAAATACCATCCTTTTACTTATCGTTTAAGTATTAGACAGTTGGATATAAACATTAAACAAACATACTTCGACTTTTCAGCTAGGCTATCCATCAAATAGAAATTCAATTGGCAAAGAGTTTTCACAATTTGAGATCTTCGAGAAGGAAAAATCCTATAAGACTATGGATATAATTCTTAAATACCATTTTGTTCATTCACGACGGGAGCTTCTAAACGCTGGACACAACAGAACATAATCGAAAACAATCGAACACAAATAAAATAATGGGGCAAGTGTCAATTAAAGTTGATATATTGGTCGATTGGGGTATAAATATCAAAAATTTCAAGTGGATCAGTTCACTCAATGTGATTTTATCAACATTTTATTTCAACTGTTCGGCTAGAGAGTTTGGTAAGATTCTTGTGTTCGGTGTTCAGTAGCTTCTGGTTTTCAGTTCAACAAGCATAACTTCCTAATGTAATGTAATCAGAGAGTAATACCTGAACCTGATCTATTGCTTCCCGTTTGGTGTCAGCAATCCAGGGGCGTCGCAAAGTTGACCGCTTGGCAGGGGTGGGGGTTAAACATGATTTGTCCCAACCGTGTGGGGTGCAAGTCCCGACTGAGCAATATTTCAACTTCGTCATCAAGACATGCCTTCGACAAAGGTATCGAAGGCATGCCTTGATGATGAAGTTGGAATATTAGCCAGTGATGATTACAGTTAAAAGAAACTTCTTGGAAATTTATCAGCGAATAAATAAAATATACATGTAGTAGTCGTGACGTAACTTATTATTCATCTAACACGTACTGTACCGGTTCTCCAAATTGGTCATGCCCCCCCCCCCCCCCCACCCCCAACAGTCAGAATCGGATACTACAGACCTCCATCTGTATGACCGACTGTGTGTGTGACACAAATCAAAGTATGAAATCTAGCCTTTTAAGAAACTACACAATTACCAGCAAGAAAGAATTGATAAGGCAGACCGGAGACAATTGTGACACGGGTCAATTGTAACATGACTGATAACTGCGATTTGAGAGCTGCTCGAGATGTGCCCCCTCAGGTAAGTGGAGACAACGTCGCATGATACTCTTCCAGAGTGTTGCCGCGATTAAAAACTTTCTGACTATTTCACTGGATAACCCTGTTAGTGCTTAGCGGTAGGTTAGTGCTTAGCAGCTGAGTGGCTGGATACCAAACAAAAGACACTGACCACGCCGGTATTAGATAAAGGTAAGAATTTCTTATTTACTCTAACAGTATGTACTTAAGGTTCCGCTGGCTTTTCAAACTAAAGTTCCCACACAACATAGCCCGATTTCTGTGCATAACAAGTATTATTCACGACACTGCAATGAACTATACGACGAATTTTATCGCCAGAAATATATACTAATGTGGAAAGTCTACTGTTTCTTTAATGCGCTGGGCTCATTTCTTGCAGAATTCATTTCATATATGAATGTCTAGTCTACGAGGTGCCATCAAGTAAATGTGTGATTTTTCGGTATTAGTAGGAGTAATTTGCGATCTCCAATGGGAACCATTAAGGGATATTTTGGTTAGCTCTTAGCAAGAGGCAAACTGGTATGGTCGTGTCAGTTGGTGGACTTAATGACTCTGAAAAGAAAAGTATTGCGACTGAAGGCTCTACAATTTAGAGAGTTTGGAGACTTAACCTAAAATTGCAATGTAAAAACATCCATCAAGCCAATGAGAAGAATTTACACCATTTTGGATCTCCGATTTGTATTTCCAAGCAGGTAAAACATTTTTACTGGCAAGGATTACTGCCCCTTGTCCGTGCCTTATTGCGCATTATTTTCTATATGAGAAAATCCATGCCTCTAAACGGCGTAAACAGCTTTGAACGTCCTCCATGGAAACCAGTTTCTCATATGTTATCTTTGTAGAGGGTGTTTTGTCTTTGTATGTTTTAATCGGATCGCCATTTTTCTGAATCTGAGAATCTGTACCACTGTAGGGTATGAACTCACCCAGCAATCAAACTCGCGTTGTTGTAAATTCTGTTATTCGCTCTTTTAAGATTTTTGCAGCGTCCGAAAAACGTGTGTTTTGAGAGGAGCCGCGCACCCATAGATTCTCGTGAGCTCATCCCAGTACAGTTTCCACAATACAGGATGGAACTCTGCATGAAAAACTGTTGTCGATTCTTTAGACCAGCATGTAAACAACAACCTGTCGCACCCAAAAGCCACCCTTTCACTGAGAATCTACAAAACATACCGGCTGGGATTTTATAGTAAGCCGTTAGGTTTTATGAGTCCGGAGCCCGACATTTATTTTCGTAAACCATAATCGGTCGACCACATTCGCTGGTATTAAGAATTCCGTCCGTCTGGACTTCCAATCATGAAATTCTGATCGTCCTTGTATGGTATACGAGTATACCCAACCTCAAAATATTCCAGTTATGGATACCAAATTGGTAATACACGACAAGCTAACGTTATTATTGCACAGATTTTATGGTCTGTTCCATATTGCGTACGTCTCCAGAGTTGCATCGTCGGGAGTTATTTATTTATTGGTGTTTAATGTCACATATTTCTGCACAATGGCTAACCATGACCGTGACAGTTTTACGGGCGGAGGAAGCTCGAGTACCCGGAGAGAACCACCGAGCAACGGCGAGGAACTGTCAGCTCCCCAACATACCAACTCCACACAAGCAGGGTTAGCATTGGTTGAAGACAGGTGCAACATCGACGTCCAGTACGCCTTAGTACACAGCGTCACCGTGCCCCCACGTGGGCAATGGGGGTGAAGTGTCTTGCCCAAGGACACAACGCGGTTGCCGCAGGTGGGATTCGAACCGAGGACCTCTCGGCTTGCAGCCTGCACCTCTACCAACTGAGCCACCGCCCCGCCCCCCCCCCCCCCATCGTCGGTAGTTTGCTCTTTGTAACCAACTGCCAGAGTGTCGATATGTTCATGTTGTGATTTCAACAAGCCAGCGTCAACACCATTGAATAGTGCACTTCCTGTGACCTTTGCTTTCTTTCTCAACTCAAACCACCGATCTGAGCGCTGTTAAATGTATTCACTTCCTTTGTCAGTCGTGTTTTCGTTAAGTTCGTGTATGTTTGGCTGCTCGGATATCACAATGGTATCGAGCAGAGACGATAACTCCCTTTTCTGTTCAAAATACTTCCCAAAACAGATAGCTCTTTCGCCAGACCCAAACTTTCCTGAAAATGGTGTGACAATTCACTCTTCTTCGTTCTCATCAAAGATATCACAGGATAGAATCTGGATTTTGCTAAATTTTCACCAGCCTATTTTCTAAATTTGTTTTCTGTTTGCTGAGCTGATTCCATGCGGTCTTTCAATATCTTGTTCGTTTCAGCTAGCCTTGTCACAATGCGCTGGATCAGTCCAACCATTTCGGCCGACGACGGAGATGTGAGAAAATGTAATTGCCCGATGCCGTTAGCTTCAGATGTTTCTACAATTTTCATACAATCCGATACCAATTTCCTGTCTTCCAATAACGTTTTTTTTTTCCCACACACGGTCGGAATACGTTCGTGCCACAACAATCAATATCTCCAGGCACCTTGCCTCTTCCTCTGCATATTTTTTGCCATCAACTGCAGTTTTGACAAGTTTTCTCCCGACGCTTGCTGCGAGATTTTGTTTCACATCACCGTGGATACCTGGCAAGAACTTTCTGTTTCGGCAGAGACGCGGCAGCTCTTGCTTGGAACAGCAAAATTAATCTTTGACTTTTGTGGATCAAACCAGCCTCTTTCGGATTTAACCCTTTACCTAACGTAACGGCCAAAACCGGCCAGCGCTATTCTCAAAAATCGCCAATTAATTTTCATGATGTTTTCATTTTTTGTCTCCAAAACATAGGTTATGACCCCTCATTGGAACGAGCTCGTTCCAATGAGGGTCATAACCTATGTTTTGGAGACAAAAAATGAAAAAAATTAGTTATATATATATATATATATATATATATTATTTTTTTTTGCAAGTGTCGTCTGCTTTTCACATTAGGTAAAGGGTTAATTTTGTAACCTTCGTTCCCACATTCACAATGAAAATCCGCCCATCCTTTTCCACAACCTTCTTGTCTGCTTCTCGCAGCTGATTTGGTATCATACCCGGGTGTCTTTTCCTTTCGTACTTTCCATCCCACTACGCTCGTCAAAAATACTCGAGCTCCTGTTCGCCATGTTGATGAATACAATGCTCCAATACAGCTGACAAGTCAGTAATAGCACTTGAATTTCATGACTCAATATCTGAATACATCAGACGCCGACCTGGAGAATAGAGAGAACTTTGCATAAGGCATTACAGAACTAAATATTTTCCCATTTACGATAGCATCACTTTAATTTTGGCCATCAAATTTCATTGTCAAATATAGCCCTTCGGGCAGTTTTTTCTAACCCGAAAACAGGTGGGGTGGGGGTGTCATGCAACAATAACAGAGAAAACAGACAGGACGGGAAGTACCAGTTATGTGCACATATTTTTCAGAGAATTCCCAACAAAAACACACCAACAGTCAATTGTATTTTTTAGGTCCAAAAAATCATCAAATCGACCTCTTTATTTATCTGGAATATTCAACAATAATGCAAAATGTCAGAGAATGCTTCAAATGTTTATTGAAACAATATATGTTCCCAAGGTTGCCTATTTTTGGAGATTGCATAATATCAGAGTGCATCTTTTCAAGGTGGGTAACTCTAATTCAAATATTTACTACAGCGATATCATAAGAATTACACGCGGTCTTAGGGGTGAGACAGGGAGACAAAACATGCAACAGTAAGTCGATTAACCGTTGAGTACATCAATGAGTGTATCATTTACGGTCAAATTGTGGGCTGCGTTGCTCATGGGTCCTTGGATATAGCTCTTGCAGTGTATGGTGGTTGCCTCTGTCGAATTGAACAACGTTATTTATTGTATTTTTCTTTAACTGAACTTGAATTGCTGTATAATTCATTTTGCTAAGTGTTAACCATAGCAGGTTTGCATGAGCTATATGCTAACTTCATTTTGCTAAATTCGCACCAAAATATCTTGACAGTACCCTCAAAGATATATAATTTTTGAAATCAAGAATCTTTCTCGAAGTCGGAGTGGTGTTTGTATGCGTCGCAAAGATAAGCGGGGTGAAAGCAATATGCTGAAAACTGGGGTATTTATATCTCACGATACTGTTCATGCAGTTTTCTTCTGACAATTTGGAAAATAACATAAATCATTCCGCAATTATGGTCCAAAAAATCATATACAACTCTTGACAAACAATGAGGATAAACACATTCATTATACAAGACAGCTAGGGTATCAATCAGTCTGAGTTCTTGACTGTTTCCAAGATATGTGGCAATCGCTAACAATGGTGCATTTAAGGCCATGCCGCCGCTCAGCCGCTAAGCACTAACCCATCGCGAAGCACTAACAGGGTTATCCAGTGTGTATTTGAGAAGGAAAAAACGTTTTTTCAACCTGTGGAGTAAATTTTGGCACTTTTCCAAGAAACGTGATAGCCACCAGAAAAGGCTTATAATATTCAAGGTTGAATTACACTTCCGAAGCATACATTTCTCTTTCAGGTGGGAGCATGCGGTTGAAATATATTTTCCCTGTAATTATTCTGCAAACGTTACGACATACTCTCTGGCCGTTAACCCTTTACCTAACATGAAAAGCAGACGACACTTGCAAAAATAATTCTTGAATAACTAATTTTTTTCATTTTTTGTCTCAAAAACATAGGTTATGACCCCTCGTTGGAACGAGCTCGACGAGCTCGTTCCAACGAGGGGTCATAACCTATGTTTTTGAGACAAAAAATGAAAATATTTTGAAAATTAATTGGCAATTTTTGAGAATAGCGCTGGCCGTTTTTGGCCGTTACGTTGGGTAAAGGGTTAAATTGGTGTTGCGTTTTTTTGGACAATACACAGATAGACATATACCGCGAGTGGCGTGGACACGTTGTAGTGTACACAACACAAGTACTCACATTTTGTTTCTTTTTGTTTTTTCCTTTTTTCACCGAGACATTTTCGCCAAATGTTGCCGCATTGCTGATGACTTGAACCTTAAGGTGCTAAGTCGATAATCTGATTTATTTTCATCCAGTGCAGTTATGGATTGAAGTTTTCAGGATGAAAATCAAACCGTGTCTCTTTTTGTTGAGCAATCATCAATACTGTTGCTTCTTACCCCTGCCAGTGTTACAACAGGGCACGATAAGGGACAGTTGTAACAGCGTAAATGACCATAGACAGTGACGTGTTCCTCATAGCCTGCGATTCTTTCGCAAATAACAATTTCATAATATTTTAACAGAAAGGTCAAGTGAGTACAACACGCAGAAGTTATCTTCATCTTGGAAAAACCAAAAAATGTTACAATTATCCCCGGTCTCTCCTATCATAGAATCTAATCTTGAAGAAAATGTCTCGCCTGGAAAATTATTACCCCAGCAATCAGATGACTGAAACAGTGTCAACTTGATGAGAATCAAACTGTGACAATTATTACATTTTTAAAATGCCTAGTATATCACTCCGAAACCCTCAAAGAACAAACTAGAAAGAGCAAATAATATGAATTCAGGGATGTGGGTAGAGGACCTAGTCTCTGGTGGGTCTACTTGGAAAATTCCGAATTGCACGCCATCTCCTTCATCGGTTGAAAACTCTCCACCTGGTGACGCTAGACATTCCACTTTCATCCATTTTGCACACTCCGCCTTCACCTACACGCTACCAGAGTTAGAAAGTTTATGAAAAAACGAAAAGCACCAACATCATGTTATTAGTGCAGTTTTAGTGCAAAAAGCCCCAAAATTGGAATAAACTGCAGAGCGATCCTATCGCATTAACCACATACACAACGAATCGGCCAATTCCGCTCGCCTAATATGCAAATTCAGCAGCTGAAAAAATATTATTTTTCAAAAATGTTCAACAAAACCATATAATGTGACCCCTCTTTGGAACGAGCTCGTTCCAATGAGGGGTCACATGATATGGTTTTGTTGACATTTTATGAAAAATTTTAAAAAAATGATATTCAAAATAATAAATTTTGATATCGTCTGCGTTGGGTAAAGGGTTAAGCCAGTTTTGAGTCTGTAATTTCCAACTTTTTTCGAGTGGAGTCTCGTGATTTAAAATCTTTTTTTTTTAAATCTGGGTTGAGATTTGATGTTGACGTCTGCGGTCATTTCCGTATTACACGTGTTGTGAGCGTATTTACGAGACGAGTTATTTGATGGTGATTATGTGACAAGTAAATTCTACCGATGGCCGCGTTTTACACTCACCAATTCTATTTTTCCATACTGACACGACTAACGGCTTTGCCCATGGACCTTGCTCATTCAACCACGTTTCCACATCTTCCGTATTCCACTTCATTACTTCTTTGTGTATAATTTGGTGACCGCCGGTGTTTCCGCTCCATCTCCATGCGAGAATTATAGCCTAAAGAAAAATATGAAGATTGCAATACAAGGGCACAAGCGCACAGTCATTATTTTACATACCCGCAAAAGGAGGTCTGCATCACACATCTCCGATCAGTTCACAGTTTTGGTGGTGACAGCAACGATTCAATGTGAAAAGTGTGAATAATTTGATTCTATTTTGTTTGAAAAATGATTTGACCACGATTGATTTTATTGTTGCCGATTACTGAAACAGATCCCTGCATGGTGCATCGTACCGATGCCTGTGACTGTCCCAACCTCAAATGGATGCTACGACAGAAGAAAAGTTGGAACAAAATATCCACCCAACCTACAGTAAACCCAACTGCCTACTAATATTTGGCCAGCAGCATTCACAAAATTCGCCATTCAGATTTACTTCTGCAAATATTGCCTCCAAAATTTAGCTTATGACACACCATTGGAACGAGCTTGACAAGCCCGTTCCAATGAGCCATAAGCTCTATGTTTTGCAGATACAAAATGGAAATTTCCTCTTGTGCAAGAATTTGTTCAGTGTCGTCTGCTTATGGTTATATGATGATCTGATAGGTAAAGAGTTAAAGGATTCTGGGACATGTTATTTATTTATTTTTATTGGTGTTTAATGTCACATATATCTGCATAATGGCTAATCATGACCACGACAGTTTTACAGTTGGGGAAGCCGGAGGACCCGGAGAGAACCACCGAGCAACGACGAGCAATTGTCAGCTCCCCAACACACCAAATCCACACCAGCAGAGCTAGCATTGCGTCGTGTGAGAACCATAAGGTTCTATCTTCCACTGGAAGGTAGAACCTTATGGTTCTCTCGCGACGAAATTTGGTTGAAGACAGGTGCACCATCGACGTGCAGAACGCCCTAGTACACAACGTCACCGTGACCCCAGGTGGGCAATGGAGGTGAAGTGTCTTGCCCAAGGACACAACGCAGTTGTCGCAGGTGGGATTCGAACCGTGGCCCACACGGCTAGTAGCATGTGACTCTACCTGCTGAGCCACCGCACCCGTTTTAGGACAGGTGAAACCGAAATTAAACGTGTTATAGTCAGCGGGGAAGTATATCTAGCAAACATGCTGTTTTCTGTGCTGACGAAGGGAACTAAAAACAAGGGTGGCGATACCAGGGCATATGCTCGACAATCTAACAGTACAAAATAAGAGATAATTCTCACCGAAAAGTCAGCATTAGCTGCTGCAACTTCTGAAAATGCCAAATCTACAGGGACATGGGCATGGTTGTAACAACCTGTTAGATCGTTGTTAGATTCGCCCCGTGTTGATCTTTGGGGACACATTCTAAACATTAATTTGTATGTATAGTGCACGGAGAGAGAGAGAGAGATACTACCTAGCCACCCCTATAACGTAGTTTGCACCGTACTATGAGACTCAAGTTCTGTGAAAAAAGGCTTAAAAGAATACAAAGTTTCAATCAACGGACACCTGGGTTCGAACCATTTGCTGAAACTTTGCTCCGGCTCTCTTTTCTCATTTTCAGCACGATTTTGAGAAATAAACTCTTGAAAACCCGCCTTGATGGGTGTCTCAGTGACTACCCAGGTTTCACGTACCATGTGGGGTTCGATTAAGTGTTTAATCATCATGAGTACATTTATTCTGAGATGGATATCTGTAGTGAGGCAACAGAAAATAATATATTGATTTGCAGGCATTTTTTTTTTAAATCAGAGAGGGATATTTTTTCATCTATAGTACAATAAACCTCAACCTGAGGTATATAACACTACATTTGCCTTATTGGCCAACCCTACTTGAAATAAACATAGATGATGCTGTATCCAGATTATTGTGTCCAGGGGAGAATTGAGGCGAAACAATGTGCGAGGGTGCGTGACTTGATCCGGGGAAGTTGCTTCTAACCCCGACACGACAGGCAAATGTCTAACACTGTTTAATCGCAGAATGCTACTCAATCCATTTCTGGTACGCGAGCCTATCCCTACAGCAATTTCACAATGATTTATAATGCAATGTCAGGACCGAGAAAGGAGTTGTTTTGTTCGGTTGCTATTGAGAGGGATACCTCAATTTAAAGGAGATCGAAACTTGGTACAGCCAGTGACCAGGGTGTGTGGATGTGCATGCGACCGTGCACCACTAAAGCCCGTGTTTACCCAACAGATCTAGGTTAAGCCAACGAAAGTGGACTTGTCAGCATAACGTCTTCGTCACCTGAAGGCGAAGGGGATCAACTTAGGATGGAGTTTAGCGTAGGAAGTGTAGATGGGAATACATTTCCAGTGAGTCCTCTTGACCATAAATTTAGATCAGATTCAAAACTTCGAAAAATGTGTTATTTTGTGGCTTAATAGTGTAAATCGGGGAGCGAGGTGGCTCAGTGGTTACGGCATTGGACTTCAAACCAAAAGGTCCACGGTTCGATCCCGCCAGAGGTAACTGCGTTGTGTCCTTGGGCAAGGCACTTAATCCCGATTGCCCATGCCCGTGGGGACACGGTAGCTCTGTGTACTAATGCGTACTGCACGTCGATGGTGCACTTGTCTTCAACCAATGCTAGCCTTGTGTGTGTGGAATAAGTACGTTGGGGAGTCCGAGTCTGATAATTGCTCGGTGGTTCTCTCTCGGTACTCCGGCTTCCTCCACCCATAAAACTCCCCGTCACAAGGTAACTCTGTCTGTTGAAAGTGTAGAGCTGAAACGGTTAACCGATTAATCGATTAAGCAATGATCAACGTCTTGATCGATCAAAAAAGGAATTAATCGATTAACCGTTACTTTTGAACCACTGTATTTTCTGGGTTAACAAAGGAACAAACTTGCTCCAAAATAGGCAAACATTATCACACCGGCTCACATCAATTATATGAGACATAGTAAAGCATGCAAGTAACGTGCTGACATATTTGTTCACTTGCATGATCATTATACTGTATCAGTAGCTGGAAGTGGTCATTCTTAACCCTTTACCCGATGCGTGTAGCAGACAACACTTGCAAAATAAATTCTTGAATTACTAAAAATTTTCAATTTTTGTCTCAAAAACTTAGCTTATGATCCCTCAATAATAATAAGCTATGTTTTTGAGACAAAAATTGAAAAAATAATAAAATTTGAATGGAGATTTTTGTATATAGAGCTGGTCGGTTTTATCCTTTACGATGGGTAAGGTTTAATGTTGTAAATCATCAACGGTGTGGTAGTTATTCAGCTACCTATAAGAGCAAGTGACTAATCGGTTAACCAAGGTTAATCCATGTGATTAATCGATCAAGAAAACCCTTTAACCGTTTCAGCTCTCCGAAAGTGTCGTTAAACCTCAATAAATAAATAAAATAAATAAATAAATAGTGCAAAGCATTTTTCATTGAAGCTGACGGTGAAGAAATTTCGAAGATGTTTTACCCCAGAGGTGTAGATGCAGGCACTTTTAAGACCAAAATCGAGATTTCTAAAAGAATAATGTATGAAAGTTTTAGAGAATTTCTTTCTCACTTGAAGCTGGATGGAGTCGAAGCGTGTTCAGTTGGTTGCTCAGGATGTTCAGACGTACACATTCCACAATTGCTTGGAATTTGAAATTCACGGCCAGAAGTAATATTTATTTACTGAAACAACTCCTTCTGAGCTTGAAGCTGAGCGGGATTGAACTTGAGTAGAAGTGCATCCCAGAATAAAAATGGGTGCACATCTCACATTTGGATGTTACCGCACGCCTTTCCATTGGAACCCGAGCTCTTGTATTAAGCAGCTCTGATCTTACAATATGTCGCCGCATTCACGGCAGCGGGTAAATTATATTTGGGAACATTCAGATATGTAAAATATATATCAAAAAGATCCAAAGCAGTATAAAACGATCAGAATAGGAAGTCGAAGAGAAATTACCCTAACAGGGCCAATAACTCGTAATTTGAGAGAAAAAAATATCGACTCTCAGATTTTACTTGAGTGTGAAAAGGCATGTAAAATAGTATGCCAAGCAGGGACGTGGCTAGAGGTTTCCGATTGGGGGGGGGGGGGGGGGGGTAGGGTAGTGAATTTCCAACTAGGGGAGGGACCGGGAGAGGGAAACCCCCCTCGGTTCCTCCCCAGTTGGAATT
Source organism: Pictodentalium vernedei (assembly GCA_031216915.1). Lineage (NCBI taxonomy): Eukaryota > Metazoa > Mollusca > Scaphopoda > Dentaliida > Dentaliidae > Pictodentalium > Pictodentalium vernedei. The sequence continues at coordinate 246,873,988 of CM062297.1, read as the reverse complement.
TCACTACCGAGAAAGATTTTGAAAATGAAGCAATGAAAGGGGGCGTAAAATTGCTTGTAATAACTGAAATGCCGACACATTTATGATAGAATTATCAGGTTATTATTATTTGGTATTATTCTGGGAATTGAATATGTGCTAAACAAATGCTCAAGCTTAGAACTTTGAACCATTCACACTGACCTAACATTAAATCAGATAAAATGCAGGAATGATCAATTTTCGATGTTTCATCATCTTGTATCTGTGAATGATGGAATTAACTCAGGATAACGATTTTGCATGATGGGATTTTCTTGAAACCGAGTTTTGAATTTTGGGAAGTAAAGGAGACCACAGTATCGCTAAAGCAGCTCTAAAATCCAGATAGATGGAATTTCCAACTACTCAAGACTTGCCCTCCGAATTTCCAACTATGGGAAATTTTGCCTAGGATTGAGGGGAGGGTGACACCCCGCCCCTACCCCTCTACCCCCCCCCCCCGCCCCCCGTCGCCACGTCCTTGATGTCAAGTGTTAGACATCAGAAATGTTCAACGCAAAATTACTGAAATCTGTAATTAAAAAACTTTAAAAAAGCCGCATTTTTGGAAGACATTTTTCAGACCTTGCGAACAGGAAAAATGAGTTGTCTGAAAGTGATCGAAGAATTCCCAGTAAGTAAACACAAGAGCGTGACATAATTTCTGAATACACGTGGAATTAATTTTACCTTCGCTGCTATCAATGAATGAATGATCGCCATGAACAACTATTTGAACAATAACTGGATGTTATTTGATCAACAACTTTGTATTACTTTAAAAACATAACAGTTATGCTTGCAATAAAACCCACGGCATTTGTATCGTGAATGATAATCAACAATCAGATTGCACGGACTCAAGGGATGTAAATAGAGCACGTGTATACAAATGTCACTTTTGTCCTTCCAAGAAAACAAATTATGCCGAATGCATATTGCAATTCGTGCTGCCCCATTTCCGTAAGTAATCGGATAACTAGACCGCAATGAGAGAGAGCATCTGCATGTCGTTTTTTTATACAAGTCTGTAAAATTTCGCCTTTCATTTAATCTGTACAATCGGAAAGAGCGCTTTCATACAATGATGTATGAAAGATAAGGGTATTTTTGCATAATAATAAATTATGGTTTCGTCTTAAGGTGAACTTTTTTTTTTTTCAGTGGCTTATTGTCTCTTTGACACAAAAACCGTGATCAAATCACCGTATATTGTGAGAGAATTGAACAAGAGATGCGCATCAGGGATTCTGGGGTCGGTCTGTGGTGGCTAAAAATGAATCGTTTCTAGCAGCTGCCACCACATAAACTAGGAAACAATATAAGAGGCATGGAACAAATTTGGTAAACTCGGATAACATTTGTTCAAGTTATCGTGCTCACAACGTCGCCGAGTCGGAAATTCAAACAAGAAAACTATCTAAGGGGCATAACCCCTGAAAAAAATTCGGGCAGGACTGGTTGTCTGGTTGTCGAATTCATCCAAGACATTCTCGAGTAGAACTCACAGACCAAATTTGGAAAAACTGGAAAACGTTTGTTCAAGGTATCGTGCTGACACTGCCCGCAAGTCTGAAATTCAGTCTAAGGGGCATAACGTTTGCAAAATAATTCGAGCGGGACTGGTTTTTCGAACTCATCCAAGATATTCTTGAGTAGAGAGCACACAGGTTTGGTAAACATTGGATAATGTTTGTTCAAGTTATCGCGCCGACGCCGGCCGTAAATTGAAAACTCAAAGAAGAAAACAATCCAGGAGGCATAACGCCTGAAAAATAATTACTGCAGGAATAGTTTTCGAACTCATCGAAGCAACCCTCGAGTAAAACTCACGCAACAAATTTGGTAAAAATCGGATAATGTTTGTCCATTGTGTTGTGCTGACTCTGTGGATAGACGGATGAACAGACGGACGCCCAGAGACTTTTAGCAAACATAGGTCGAATTTTTCACATAACTCAACCAAAAATACTGTGAAGACAAAAATCTCATCTGGTGCTCCGTTATCAAGACCCCATATTCTGTGAGAGAAATAGTGCTGAGGCGGTTAGCCGGATAACCGGTTCACAACCGCTTACCAACCTGGACGTGGGAAAAGTTTTCAATCCGTCATCCGCAATATCATAACGTTGAAGTACGGAGTTACTCAATGACATATGAAATATGTAAGCTCGCTTCGCAGTGGATCGTTACATGGTCTCTTCGTTAACTTTGCATCAAAAAGTTCTGGCGAACTTTATTTCTTTGACATCTCGTGCGGTGTTGATGGGTACTGATCACACGTCGCAAATCTGGTGAGTTCATTCATCAAACATTGCCTAGTCAGCGTGACCGACATCCCCATTCTGTCAAATAGTTCTCAATTGCTATATTCAACTTTCCTGAACAAAAAACACAGTAAATATGCATGAAGTATACCGGCTTATAAGAAACGAAAGCCCTCCAAAAATTAGGGGGTGACACTCCCCCCCCCCCCCCCCCCCCAACACACACACACACACACACTTGAATTAAAGTTGTTAAATTTGAGGCGAGTCAGAAGATAGTGTTTTTCACTTTGCTCGTCTCTTCAGCTGAAAACTTTGTAAAAGTCGGTGTTCATTTTCAGTCAAACTGCAGATGGCTGCATTAATAAACTTTCTCATTTACATTGACAGTGAATACAAGTTTCCACCTGAATCGAAATAATTCATGAAATAAAATTTTAACCCTTTACCCAACCCAGACGATATCAAAATTTATTATTTTAAATATAATTTTTTTAAATTTTTCAAAAAATTAAAAAAAAACATATCATGTGACCCCCTCGTTGGAACGATCTCGACGAGCTCGTTCCAACGAGGGGTCACATGATATGGTTTTGTTGAAATATTCTGAAAAATTTAATTTTTTCAAGTGCACAATTTGCATTTTACGCTGGCGGATGCGGGCGATTCGTTGGGTAAAGGGTTTTAAACAACATTTCAAAGAGTTTACTTCGATCTTTCAAAGTTTCGTGCCTTCAAACTCAAAATGCAACTCCAAACCAGGCAAGGTTGAAGGACACGGAACTAGTTGAACGTTTCGTAAAACTTTGACCATCCAGAAAATAAGCATTAAAGTGAAGTAAACTTTCCTCCTTAAATACACAATATCATGGGGTTTCCTCTTTTATTCTCTGTTTCCAACATAACAAGAGAGTTACTTTTCCTTAGTTTGGCACATTGTTATTGAGCGTATTTATTTTTTAAAAGCGCATATTTATTTTTCAAGAAGTGTATTTACATTTAAAACTGAGTGGTGAAGTTTTTTCAGTGAAAGGCTGGGTTTATCATTCCTGTCACACATCCGAGGTGTTGCGATGCGAATCAGAATAAAGATAGGGGTACAGAATGGGGGTACTAATAATCGCAGAAATTATTCCCAGTGCATTTTAAAGATGGGCAATGTACCGAAGAACCGAACCGATACCGAAATCATGAAGATAACGAAAAAACCGAACCGAACCAATCGTTGACTACCGAACCGTCCGAATTTTCATACATTCGCTAAGTATTAGTCAATGCTGGGGCTTGCTAACAGTTGAAAGGTTCATGTTCATGAAAGAAGTGACCGCTTTTCTTTTCAGTTTTGTTGACCCTCAATGAACTGAGTTCCCACTAGACTACAACCTGTACATGTCCAATTATTTAGCAGAAATTTCTCGTCAAGTCTTGGTTGTCTGTTATGACAGAAGTAGTATGTGATGTGGTATTGAGGGAAAGGTTGCCGGACCTCGGTAGTGACGTCACGTCACGTGCCCCATTGGCGCCATGTTGTGTTGTCATGGTAACCCGCGTGAGCGGCCATCTTGTGACGTCACCCCCATAGAGATACGTGGTGTGAGTGCGCATGCGCAGCGCGTGTTGTTAGGGCGATACGTGTTTCCGTCGTCCATTTTGTATACTGGAGGCCGCCATCTTGGTTTCTATGGTAGCACGTGATTGCTATGTTACCAATGGCTTCTAACAAGACAGGGGTATGTTCGGGAGTATGTTCCTTTGTAGAAGAGTAAATCTAATTACCACAAACAACCCGACAATCCCTCCAAATCACCCAAATCCACCCAAAATCACCGAAATTGACTTTATTTGATACGGATTTCCCACGTTATTGGTTTTATTGACTTAGCATGTAGTGCCATAGTACTAAGGGGGTATAAGGGGTGCGTTGGATTGAACAGGAGTAATATTCTGGCTTTGAATTCGCCCAGATTCCCTTTTTGGATCCCTATCCCATGAGGTTGTTCCCATTAAAAGACACGTTCCTTTGGTCATTATCCAGAATTCTCTGCTTCTGTCTATATATGCAATACTTTTCGTCTATCTGGCCCGGTTTCTTTGTTCTAGAGTATACTCCAATAGCGTAGAAGAGCCTATTAACTGGAACAGCTTTGCTTATTATTACTATATTTAGCTATTCTAGTCTATTCCTGTTAGTTCTGACCCTATTCCAAGTACTCTTGTTGTTTCATTTATCTAGATCATTTATATAAATTATAACTAACGAATCAGATTGCTTGATTTCCCATAACCTGTACGCAGAGTTATCTCCCTTCTGTACAACAAAAGCCAATATCATTCCCAAAGCCAATATCATTCCCAAAGCCAATAAGCTATCGAGCAGTTACTGATAAGTCATTGCTCGAACGACTCGAAGCTCATCGAGCAAATGAGCCTTAGAGCAATTGCTCGATCGAGTGACTCGGCATATTGCTCGAATGACTGGAAGTCCGTCGAGCAAATGAGCTATCGAGTAATTGCTCGTTCGAGTGACTCCTCGAACGACCCTTCGACTCATTTCAGTATTTGAGGATACCTATGGCCCGGCATTGTATTATTTGAGGATACCTATCGAGGATACCTTTTATAGGATACTTATCTGAGGATACTATTACCTATATCACAAGGCATACCTATCCCAAATATCCCTTATAAGCTAAAGAGCAAGAGAGTAATTGCTCCATGAGCAATTGCTCGATCGACTCGAAGCTCATCGAGCAAATGAGCCTAAGAGCAATTGCTCGATCGAGTGACTCGGTATATTGCTCGAACGACTCGAAGCTCATCGAGCAAGTGAGCTATCGAGTAATTGCTCGTTCGATTGACTCCTCGAACGACTCTTAGACTCATTTCAGAAAAAGGGGTGCCGAAGGCCATATGTTTTCCAAAAAGGGGTGCCGAAATTGGGGTGCCTTCTGGAGAATCCCTTTTTTGTCAAATGAGCTATCGAGTAATTGCTCGATCGAGTGACACGACATGCTGCTCGAACGACTCGAATCCCATCGAGCAAATGAACTAACGAGCAATTGCTCGTTCGAGTGACTCCTCGAACGACTCTTAGACGCATTTCAGAAAAAGGGATTCCATAGCCATAGCCGTTTTCGAAAAAGGGATTCTTAAAAAGGGATTCTGTAAAATGGGATTCCTATTCGAGTCCGTAAAATTTGGATTCGATTTCTTAGTGTATCAATGGCCGCAGATAAATGGTTATTATCAGGTTATAGTTGCCGGTTATACTATTACTAGAATGGATCAACCGTTTAGGTATTGATGGAGAGACTACAGATAATATCCGATGAAACTTACGATAATTACTCCTCCGATGTAAACGATGTTTCTTGGATTGACAATGCCCTGTTGAATATTTACTGAAGCTTGTCGAACAAGGCTTGGCCTTGTGGCCACTTTTTTCTCGAATTCCACAAGGCGTTCGACAGAAGCTGAAAAATCAACGCCAGCCTGTCTACGTCTTAACGCTTCTGGAAACAAGGTCTCTTCCAAATTCCTACAACAAGAGTGATTATAGTCTTAACCCTTTACCTAACACGAAAATCAGAAGACACATGCAAACAAAATTCTTGAATAACTAATTGTTTTCATTTTTGTCTCAAAGACATAGGTTATGACCCCTCATTGGAACGAGCGCGATGCGCTCGCTACATAGAGAAGTCATAACCAATGTTTTTGAGTCAAATAATGAAAATTAATTGGCGATTTTTGTGAAAGGCGCTGACCGGTTTTGGCCATTACGTTGGATAAAGGGTTAAACTATGATGATAAAGTGCTGAAAAGTCCTTATTTCATATATTTTTATGGGTGATAGTCTTAAAACCATAAACATAATCTTTAAGTAAAATGTTAAACTATTCTTATTAAAAATAAGCAGTGTTAAAATATTTATAGACCTATATCACCTGTTTCACTTAACAATTCATTTTGAATTCATTTGTGGTGACCCGGGGCCAATACTATAAAACGTTTACAATTGTATCTTCTAGAATTGTATTTTCTAGTTATGACTTTAAATGGGTTAAAATGAACCATTAGCATTTTCAAAGATCTGGCAGTTTGCCAGTTGGCAAATTGCCATAGCTTTTAAAATGCTAATGATTCATTTTAGTCGGTTATATTAATAGGTAGAAAATGCAAATCTAGAAAATATAATTGTAAACGTTTTATTGTATTGGGCCCTGGGGAGGGCAGTAGCTCACTGGTTAGAGAATTGGACTTCATATCGGAAGGTCGTCGGTTCCATCTTGGTCCACGTCAGTTGTCGTGATTTGTGTTGTATAATTGCCTTGGGCAAGACACATGATTCTAAACTGAGGGCGCAGTGGCTCAGGAGGTAGAAGTGCAGGCTGCAAGCCGAGAGGTCCTCGGTTCGAATCCCACCTGCGGCAACCGCGTTATGTCCTTGGGCAAGACACTTCACTCCCACTGTCCACGTGGGGGCACGGTGATATTGTGTACTGAGGAGTACTGCACGTCGATGGTGCACCTGTCTTCAACCAATGCTAACCCTGCCTGCGTGGAGTTAGTATGTTGGAGAGCTGACAGTTGCTCGCCGTTGCTCGGTGGTTCTCCACGGGTACTCCGGCTTCCTCCACCCGTAAAACTGTCGCGGTCATGATTAGCCATTGTGCAGAAAAATATGCCCTTAAACACCAATAAATAAATACTTGATTCTAAACTGCCGTAGTTGGAACACGGTGGCACATTGTGCAAAGACGTACCACATGTCGATGATACACATGTCTTCATTACTGCTACTACATGTAACCTTGCTTGTGCGGGGTTCGAAAATTGGAGTGTCAGATAGTTTCTCGTCGCTACTCGGGTATTCTCTGCGTTAACTCTGGATTCCTTCTCCTTAACACTGTCCTAAACGATAAGTCTCTGGCTGCTGAAAGTGTCGTTAAGTATAAAATATATAAGTAAACTTCATTTGAATTTTCTTTAAGATGAAGCCTTGGTTTGTACTCAAATTGACCTTTTTAGGCAATCGTTGGTGAAAATAAGCCTCTTTATAAAATCAAAGCTATAAATTACGGAGAACCTGATGAGGTTCTAAAACTCGATATCTCTCGAGCGAGAGATATGGAGAATCGATCTCACTATAGTGAAAGCGAACCTTCCACACACGCGAGGAAATTCTTTCAGACTGTCGCCTTTGATAAAAGAGGAAAAAAACTTAATGGGAAATGTAATTCAAAGGTGCTTTTTTGTTCAGTTCTTATTGTAAATTAATTTTGAACGCTTTATGAACATTGTATAAAATACACTATGGTCATATGCAGGGGCGTAACCTTTGGGTGTGACCCCCCCCCCCCCCCCCCCCAATAAAAAAGAATCTCCCGCTCAAACGTTTCATCCGGCAGAGGCTGGGAAAGAAATCATGAAATACCAAGAAAGAAAGACGTCCTTGCATGCCTGACGAAAATATACTCACGCTTTTGTGTTCTCAGTTGGGCAAAATCTCTTGCTAGCCCGACAAAAGTATATACACACTCTAAAATAAGGTGGAGTTCAAATCAACCCAAATCAACTGCGTTGAGTGAATATGAACCCAAATGGGTCCATATTCACTCAACCGTGTTGATCTGGGTTGACTTTTAACCCAACTAATTTTGGCGTGCATATAGAAAGTGCAATAAATGCCTGACTCAGTAAATTGGTAGAAATCCATATCCAGTGAGAGCGTAACTAATAACAAATGATTTTTGTGACGATGGCCTGTTGAGTGCACACAGATGGTCGGGCACATCTTACTAGCTATTGTGTGATTTACAGCTCTGTCATAAAACTCTAATATAAATTGCCTTCCGGTATTTTATCAATGGAAAGTATTGTTGCGAAATGTGTCCACAGGGGGTTAATCAAGCTCTGGAAAAGTGCTATAGCTCTTCTGTGTTGGGGATGTAATTAGGGCCATAAAATAGACATTTTCTCTTTGGAGACAGGAATCGTATTTTATGTGCAGTTTAGTTTAGTAGAAATTAGAAATTACATGGAATTATACAAACTGGCGATCAGAGTGCAAGAGTACTCGGATTCCCACACGAGAGTGACCTATGTCCAAATCATAATATGCACTAAGTGGAACATCACAAGGCGCCACATCATGTTGCAGAATTGTGAATTCCACCAGGCAATTCCGCCGGTTAACAGACACCCGGCAGAATGTGTTTTTGACTTAAAGATTCTAGATATTCCATGGACTGCATGCAGACTGACTGGCAGTCTGCATGACAGAAGAAGAGTCCAACAATGGCTGCCACATGACTTCCCCTAATTTTCCTATGAGTGGTATGTCGCGGGATTAGGTACTGCATCAGAAAATGGTGAGTATAAGCACCACCTTTTGGGTGTTGGGCCATGTTGTGTCTGGCTCATCACCGATGTATGAACCTTGGTACCTGCCTTTAAATGGATGCCGCTGCCGAATGCTAGAATTAAGGTATGACTGAACTTTGTACATTTTATAACTTTTAACAGTAAGTTAAAGAGATAGCCAGAGATGACAAAGGTTTAATTCAAAGGTATTTTAAATTAACCCTTTACCTAACGTGAAAAGCAGACGACACTTGCAAAAATAATTCTTGAATAACTAATTTTTTTCATTTTTTGTCTCAAAAACATAGGTTATGACCCCTCGTTGGAACGAGCTCGTCGAGCTCGTTCCAACGAGGGGTCATAACCTATGTTTTTGAGACAAAAAATGAAAAAAATAATGAAAATTAATTGGCGATTTTTGAGAATAGCGCTGGCCGGTTTTGGCCGTTACGTTGGGTAAAGGGTTAAATGTAGAAAACTTAACTCAAGTGTTCGTTACGTCATTCATAATTGATGCATGACAAGTTTCGTGAAGTTACTGGAAGCTGAGAACTGTCTGGAACCTGCGTTCAATGTCGTCTGTAAAGGAGACTCAAAAAGTCAAGGGCTGTTGGGACTTCGTGGTTCCACCAGTCGATACAACGAACTTAGTCCTAATTTACAATTGTAGACCAGTAGGGAGATTAACTCTAACTCCATAGCAGATGTATATTTAAACTGGTGCCGTTGACTGCAGATGCGTTAAACTCAGTAAAACTCATTATTATGTCTCAAAGTTAGTTTGTCCAATCAAAATGCTGGAATACCTTCTAAAGATTCCACCGTATCGGGTTACTCACCTGATATTAATTATTATTGTTATAATATCAGGTGAGTAGCCGCCATTACTATTTTGATGCAATTCCCCTCACTTCGAATTTTCAAAATCTGAATTAAAACAAAATAAGAGAATTTAGGTTCCGAAAATATTTTCAAGATACCGTATTTTGTGATTTAAAACATTAAATATGTAAAAAAATGGGCAGAAGATAATATTTGTAGTCTGAAAAGTTCTTTGTTTTACGACTCCTTCAGTCACTGTTTGGATCGGGTTTTTTGAGGTGAATAGAAAATTTGTGTTGCCCCTCTGCGTTTCAGATTCAACTTCAAAGTTCAAGTTGCATTATTGTTATTGTTTGCTCTACAGTAAAAAAAGTGATTTTTAATGTTCAAAACTGCTTTATTAGTCCTTTTTAGGTAGTAACAACAGTAAATGTACGCAAGGGGCCTCCAGATTATGCCGAGTTGGCAAGCAGCACTGATCTCAGTGGCAAGCAGCGATTCGTTTCATTTGTAAACAAGTACGGCAATCGCCCTTCGCAAAGTGATGATTTGTTTACAATTACCATGGTTACACGTACCGGTGCCTCTTACTGTTCATGATTCTGGGCGGTGCTATCATGAGTGGTTCCTGAAAAATAAATTCCGGGCCGTTGTTTGTTTATGGAGAAAATTATTAATCGCTTGATTTACATGGACTTTCGACATAATAAATATGTTACATGGCGTGTAGCTGGCTGATACATTTCCATACAAGGCTCTGAGTGTTCATATCAGGTTCGGCTTCGCCTCACCTGATATGAACACTCATCGCCTTGTATGGAAATGTATCAGCCAGCTACACGCCATGTAACTTATAGTACCCGTAACCCTATACTAGTAGGGAATGACTGATCTGAGCTCTCTCAAGAGCTATCCAAATCAATTCCAGGAAGAAACAACAGTGCAAAACATTCAGGCAGTGCGCAGTGGTGGAGCAAAAGCGTGTAGTGGTAGAAAAATTTCAACAAAACCGTATTCCAGGAAGGAACAACAGTGAAAAACATTCAGGAAGTGCGCAGTTGTGAAGCAAAAGTGTGTAGTGTTGGAAAACTTCAACAAAAACTGTAAGTGTAACATTTGATAGTTCATAATATATCAGCAGAAAAATGACTACCCCATTAACCCAAGCCCAAATAGAAACCGCAATTCAACAAAAGCTGAGCAACGAGCTGATGCCATCTCTAGACAGCGTCTTCAAGACATGCAACAGCAACTGGACGACGTGACCACATGTCACCAGCAGCTGTTGGATGCTGAATGAGATGCCTTTCGCAACAAAATCGCAGCCAAAGAACAGCAGTTAGTGGAACAGCAAATGCAACAAATGCAAAAAAAAAATGCATAGAACAATTTTAAAAGGTAATAAAAATACCTCAGTTATAGAACCAAAAGACATTAACCCATATTTTAGCAAACTAGTGAAAAATGTGGAAGTTCAGACAACTATACCCAATATTGTGAGGGTATTAAGCAGTGTGGCAGGTGCCCAGAAAGGGGACATTTTACAAAAGATTGCACCCGAATTTTACCAGAGGGAACTTGCTAACGTAGAATTTGAAAATATCGAGAAAAACGGTTGTAGATATGAAAGATATCCCAGAAATCATCCACTAAATAGGGAAACACCCTTATCCAGTACAAATGAAAATCAAAATAAAAGTATAGAGAAACAGAAACTAGAAAACAATTGAAATCTCAGGGGAATAACCCAGGAAATCTGAAACTGAAACAGAAAGTCAGTGGGTAAACTAAATAGAAAATGAAACAGGAAGACTAAACACCCAAAATAACTTCCTGCAGAAACAGGAAGCCAGACTAAACATTCAAAACAACTTCCTGCAGCTTCAGGAAGTCAAACTAAAAACCCAAAACAACTTTTTTCAAACACAGTCAATGTTAATTATTGTCCTGCATTGGATACTGTTATGATTAATATTGGGAAGCAATGAGTGAGAGCTTTATTAGATTCTGGAGCTCAAACTACTTGCATTTGTACAAAATTTTGGAAAAATTGTAAGGCATAGGCCAAAGCTATTGGAAGATAGAAATACTTTACCTCGAAATGAGGGAGTAACAGGAAATGATGTTAGACCTAGAGATCTAGTTAGACTTTATATTTCAATTAATGGAATTTCTCAGGTCCATGAGTTCTTAGTCTTAGATGAACTTAATCGAAGTGCATTACTTTGTTTAGATTGGTTCAATGACAATGGGGTGAACATTTACTTTGAACTTAGAAAATTAAAATTATAGTTTTGAGGCCCCACCCCCTCAGCCCCACCACCTTGGAGGGTTGGATTCTTCATGTTCGAAATATTCACGTCGAGACATTTAAAATGATGTATCACACGACAATCTTCTAAAACTTCGAGTTTTGACGCCTCACCCCTCAGCCACACCCATTCGGGAGAGGGTTGGATACTTCATATTCGAAATATTCAAGTCGAGACCTTTACAATGATGTATCACAAAACTACCTTTCTAAACCTTCGAGTTTTGAGGCCCCACCCTCAGCCCTCAACCCCCCCCCCCCCCTCGGGGAGACACAAATACCATATATTCGGACCACACGCGTCCAGACCTTTAAAATGATGTATCACAATGACAACCTTTCTAAAACTTCGAATTTTTGATGCCCCTCAGCTCCCATCTCGGGGAGGGACAAATACCAAATATTCGGACTATACGCATCAAGACCTTTAAAATGATGTATCACATGACAACCTTTCTAAAAAATGAGTTTCTGATTCCCCTCAGACCTACCCCCGAGAAGAATCGATCACCCCATTTTAGCTATACGCACTGAAGCTATTTCCTAACACCCAAGGTTTTTTTTCAGAATATCAGACAAAATAATAATATTGGAAGGAAAAATAAACTAGAATAAAACAAAGAAAACATTTCAAAGTAATCATCTCTTGAATTTTTACCATTAAAGAAGAGTGATATCGGTAAAAAAGCACCTATTATATGTACACCAGTGTATAAAAAAATAATGAAAGCACCCTTAAAGGTCGAGTTCTCATCTTTAAATTTAGGTCCGGCAATAAAACATCCATTGTTAATATAACAAAATCCCCACTGGGGCAAAACCACATCGTGTGCGAACTCGTCATTCTGGTGGTATCCAAAAAGTCGCTCATTACAAATTCCAATGGGAATTTTCCACTGGAAAAGACCATTTTCTGCTTCGTCTGTTCCAGCCCACTTGTGGGAGGTTAGAAAGAAGGGAGCGCATTACAAATCCCTATGAGAAAATCACACTGAGTGATGTGCAGAAAAGTTCGTTTTCGCAAATACCCTACGCCAGCTATCTTGACACTATCGCAATTTCCTATGGAAATTTACATTGAAAAAAAGATCGTCTTTTTTCTAGGCCACTTAAGCTCGTCCTCTCACAAACAAAATCCCCATTGGATTAACCTTAGTCGAAATACTGGACCAGGTGAAAATTGACTTAGTCCGATTTTAGGTGGGCTAGAATATGTTTCAAGCTAAATTCCCATTGCTTTCAAGTTTTAAATTTTAGGGTTGGGCCAGAAATGCATTTCTGCTGGGCCAGAATGCTTAATTTTCTATTCACAGACAGACAAACAGTCAAATCCATGTTCGATCGAATTGGAGGGACAATATTCTCGCACCTCAGAGAGATCTCTGTCAAATCGACATCGCGAGACGTGAAAACACTGTAAAGGGCAAACGGAAGATCACATGTTTTTGCCATTTTAACAATTGAAACTCTTTCGCCTGCGAGACATCATCACCAAATTGACCAAATCCGTCGATGACACACTTGAAAACACAGTCAGAAAATTACATCTTTTTGGACATTTTTAAATCGCGTTTTGTAATTTGACATGAGAGATATTTCGGCGAAATCAATCAATTCGAGCCGTGAAAAACACTGTAAAAGGCAACGGAAAATCACTTGTTTTTGCCATTTTGACCACTGAAAATCTTTCGCACGCGATACACTTGAATGATACACTTGAAAACACAGACAGATAATTACGCGTTTTGACATTTCACTCGCGATTTTATAATTTTCCTTCAGAGATATTTTGAAGAAATCGATCAACTCGAGCAAGAAAACACTTAAAACAATCGTAAAAACACGGTTTGGTTCTGTCTTCAATTTCATCTCGGATTTGAGTATCTTCACTGTCATCTCGGGTAAAAATGCAATCATTTCTCGGACTGGGCCAGAACAGGATGATTTCGAAATTTTTCTAAGATTTTCCAAGCTTTATTTTTGCTCCGAGGAAACACTTAAAAAGCTCACCATTAAGTCACGTATCGTCAGGTGGAACATATGAGCTCAGTCTCTAGCGGGCTCGTATTTTTCTCGAGAAAATAAGCTCGAAAACTGCGAGAAGCTTCAAGTGGGCTCGAATCCGCTTTTACGCACTATTGATGCATATGTATTTTTTTCAATTTTTGCAAATATTCAGACTCAGCATTTTTCCGATTTCCTCTGCAGTACACTATGGCAGATCCGATGGCATTTTTTACCAACATTCTATTGATCCTAAGGATGCTGCATACCAAATAACAAATCTCTGCTCCATGCGGTTTGGGAAATACATGTATGGACGTTTGAAAATATTTCTATTTTCAGCTTCGGGGGTTCCCACGGAGATACAGGACATCATTGTTTTGCGTGAATCAAGAACTTATGACTTAATAATACCATGTACCAAGTTTGATCCAAATCGACTCATCGGTTCAAAAAATAGAAATCTCGGACGGTGCCAAAAATCTTGCCCCTCCCATTGCAAATATTGCTCCCTGAACTTAGTTTGAATAAATTTGATTCTACACCTCAAAGGAAGCTCAGTACCAAATATGAAGTCATTGTACCCACTGGTTCATTACAAGAAGTTTTTTTTTTTTTAAATTGGGAGCATTTTCTTCTACTCCTTCCCAATGGGACCAGGCAAGTTGAGTTGAACAAAAATAAAATGCGATGTCAGAACAATCACCTCAAAATTAACTGAAATCGAACACCATGTTCACGGACGACGGACAGTGAGTGATCACTATCGATCACTTTCACTTTCAGTCAGGTGGGCTAAAAATTAACCCAAAGCAATTGGGTTCATATTCACTCAACCCAGGTGATTTGGAGTGATTGTTAGCCTAACTGATTTTAGAGTGCACTGCTAGACTTCCTCATGTGACTCATGGCCTGAAATGAGGAAAACAAAGTGACACCTCTCAAAATTGGTCAAGGGCGATGACTTTGTGTTTACAAACATATGTTTGGGAAAAGATAAGAGGCACAATCTGCGTTATCTCCATAGAACGATCTCAATGTCGATTCAGTCAGTGGACAGAGGACAGAGTCCGATACAGTTAAAAGTACTTAGGATAATGGGTGAGTACGACCAGTATAGGATAGAATAACAGGAGAGGGCATCCGGATGGAGAATACGATCTAGAACAGTTACAGGAGGCAGGTGACAGTCTTTGTAAGCAGTAGGTGGCCTGGGTGAGGGGCAGGTTGTTTTAGAATAATTGGGCCCGAAACAAGAACTTAATAATACGAAATAGGGCAGTTTCGAGAGAGGCAAACGAAGACTTGAAAAAGAGTGAAAGAAATTAACGCAAATCAATTTCTTTTCCAAGTTGATGGCTGTCCTACACCGATAGAGTGCGACACACCCTACGAGCAATGCAACGGTGTCACACAGTAGGGTGTGTATAGTTCAATGTTTTCAGATGGTTGAATAGTAATGCGGGCGTTTTTTGGGCAACACTAGACCAAAATGGTACAGAAGGTCCGTGGCACGCTACTATACTACGAGCGTACCCTAGTTGGGTCGTGTAACGAAATGCCCTCCACGGAGCGCGTCGGGTTAACCTCCGTGGGGTGCGTCGGAGTCTTATGATAGCACTCGAGAATCTTGGTTCCCGAAGTGTTAATGTGTTAATCAGAGTGGCCAAGTCCTACTTGGTAATAATTCTCTGTTGTATAAACTTTAATAAGTAAACGCTGTTTTCAAGCCCAAGTTATGTAATTTTATTCAATTCCTCGTATATTTGCATTGCATAATAGCAGTGCAACTGACCTAAAAGAAGTACTCTACGCACTTACTGTAAAAAGGTGTTTTTGACAGTATTTGCAATTATGACTGGCATATTAGCTAGTAAAAGCCTAACCTATAATAACCCCATCAGAATGCTTTTGACAGATTTTAGCATTGTATACTGACCCGACCTAGCCTCAACACACCCAGTATCAGTTTCAGCTCTGAGAATTGTGCAATCTTGCACGTTCACAAGATGGCGCTGTTGGTTTTGAATGGTTTTGTGGTTATACACCTACCAAGTGCCACTGTCCTTTTAAAAGCGAGAACGCATATTCTTAGCATAGGATACCCACCGGATGCCCTACTGTCCCAGGATGGAAGTAAGGGGTTAAGAAATACCTCTCCGCCATCTTGGGGTATATGTGGTGTTTTGTGGTGTTTTATGACGTAAATTCTGCCGAGTAGACACGATTCAAACCGTATTTAAACCAACGGAATCACCCGAGATGACACTTCTCTCTGGTCTTCCGTGTGTACAAGAAGTCACTCTCCTATTCTCGTGGAAGGACACTGCCGAACGCTGCCAGGCCAGACAACATTTCCAGACACAGGACACGATGAGAGCGATGCGATAATTTCGACTTAGTCTCATTTCGTATCTGATATTTTCAAACTTTTACCAGAGAGAGAATTTATTTAAAGTTTAACTTGTAGGAACTATACTTAGGGTTTTAATAAAAGTGTAGAAAACTGTAAGTACATTTTATGTGTTTTTGAATTCACCCTTTCGCTGCGGCTGCAGTATCAAGAATTGTTGCAGACTCTACAGAAACTGGTTGCCTCTTAAGACTAAACACTTAAATTGTCCTGTGGCCATTTTGCCATGATTATAGTCCGAACTAAAAACCACTAGACGATCATTTTTCCGGGGTACTTAACCCTGCTATGCCACAGGCCAGTTTATATGGTGCCGCTCGTTAGGATGTAGACTCTGACTTTTAACTCTCTTGAAACGATCGGGTGAACATTCTAGAAACATTTATTAACCCTAACAGACCCAGTGAAGCCGAAATTGACTTAAAACGTTGCCGCTGGGGAGCACGGTGAACTTGTGAGAACTTTTTGCTAACTATTTATGAGGGACAGACATCCCTTAATTTTACTGGTAAATTGAACGCCTGGCAGCTAAAATTTGTAAGGCAGCTGACGCAGACAGCGCCCTCTGAATCTAAAATTGGTACAACTCCATGGTGGAACTGATTGTATGTCCAACGTGCCATTATTTACACTGACGCCGACCGCCAATTGCTATCACATCCAAACTACGCTCGACTGGTCGCACCGAGCGTTGCTCATCAGATATATCGAACTTTTGACTGAACATCAGAGAAAAACGGAAACTCAGGAAACTGTGAAAAATCTCGAGGAATTCCAGGAAATTCTGAAATGACAGTCGCGTGTGTTTCAACAGTTATAGTGCTAGCAAGGAGCAGGATGTTGCGTTGGATGTTATTAGTTGGTCTTTTGACTACGACTACAATAATAGATGGACATACTATTATTAGAAACAATGTGATTTTTAAGAAAGTGAAAGAAGTAAATATGGTAACTAGTGATTGGAGTACAATGTTTGTGTATGAGCTCCAACCTTTTATACAATATGTGCGTAGACTTGATCGAAGTATGCAATATACCGCTGGTTTGTATAATGCTACAACCATAGCTTTTCGACGAACTTTTGTCGAAGTAAATGGTGAAAACTCTACTCTTGCCGTTGCGATACAATCGATCATAACGGATATACACCAGGAGATCAGATACCTAAATAATCGTGTTAAACGAGTAAAAGAGGATCTGAATGATTATCACAGATTACATGGCCATACAATAATCCCGTCTCGGAAGAAACGAGGTTTGTTCGACTTTGTAGGTGAAGGATTGAGTTTTCTCTTTGGAACTGTATCCCAGTCAGATTTAGATGGGATAACAGAAAATTTAAGACGTGTAAGTACTAATCAAGCAATGATTCAACATATTCAGAAACAAAGTTTAACTTTCATTAGGATGAATCATGAAGCGATTCTGAAAAATAGAGAATTCATGTTAAATATGTCGCGCGAATTGATGTTATTTCAAGGTCGAGTAAATCAAGTAGTTCAGAATCATGAAGATCGAATATTATATATTGAACATTTCACTCATGCTTATCATCAGCTTGAGTTTGTAATGAGTCGATTGGAATCAATGATAATCGCCGCAGAAACCACTCTACGGGGATTACATGATCAAATGGATATCCTAGCCGATAGGAAGTTATCACCGAAAATAGTGGATCCTTCACTATTGACCTCGATATTAATGAGTATTAAAGTTCAATTAGATGATAAGTCAATGTTGCTACTAGATCTGACGACAGAATTATGGCAATATTATCATTTGCTTACGACGGCTGCCATTTATGATGACGATAAATTGGTGATCTTTATGAAGATCCCCTTACGTAATTCGAACTTGCAATTTGAAGTGTTCAAGGTGCAGGCTTTGCCTGTACCCTTTGTCAATGTAACCAAGAATGCGTCGCGAGTTGCAAATAAATTAGTAGCAATATATACTCTTGAATCTGACATATTAATTATTAATAAAGAAAGGACGAAGTATGTCCCAGAAATAGGACATGACCAATGTGTAGATAACAATAAGTTGTTTTGTCCTTTAGTAGGTGCCGTACGAACGATACATACAACGACAAGTTGTCTGTTAGCTTTGTTTTTAAACATGAAATTAGAGATTCCAAACTTATGTCAAACGGAAGTGCGATTGAATATCGACCTCCCGTTCAGTACTAGAATCGATGAAGGAATGTGGTACATCACAACAGATGTCCCACTACGATTCTCAATTACGTGTCCGAAATGAAGAAATCCGAAACCGAAACGGATTCTTCCGCCAATTGGAATTTTGGAATTAAAACCGTTATGTATGGCATCGAGCGGTCAATTAATGTTACCGAGTTATTTCCATAAAAGGGATAATTCTACTTTTCGGATTGTTACAAAGACGGTGTTACCAAATTTCTCGTTGTTACAACGACAGATGTGGAAACCTGTCATAGAGAGGGTGAACATATCGACGTTTACGATACCGAAAGGAATAGATCACTTGGATGACTTACCCATGGATGACTTAATTCATGAACTTGACTCGCTAAATTTACAAATGACGGACTCATTTGAAGTCCCTAAGTGGGCTTATGCTCTCGCGACTGTTGCATTAATAATAGGATTATATCTGCTTTGGAAGTGCTATCGAGCCGATAGACACAAACAGATATACAAATGGTTAAGAAACCGTAAAAGTAAACCGACTTTTTCTGCTGTTGATGATAGTGAAATGTCTAATTTTGCATTTGCCGATGATGAAATCTATACTAGTATGGGACCTAGACCACAGCCTTCAGCTCCTGCTGATCCAACTGGAGCACAACAACAACAACCTCCTAAGAGCATTAGAGACATGATGAGAAAAGCTGTTCAAAACTTTAGACCTTCTCCTCAACCTAATAGGAAATCAATATATCCCCGTGTACAACATGACGTGGATTCTGCCAATGTCCACATAACTATGTTTGATATAGACAAAGAAACTGAAAAACAGTAGTTCACACACTGTGTGTTTTTGTTTCAGTGACCAGTGTACAAATGGCAGAATCTGATTCTAGTGTTGACAGTGGGCTCGATGATTTCCCTGATTACCAGAGTTATTATAATGAACGTGACACTTTATATGATGATGAAACTTCAAGTACAGTTAGTACTGGAACTGACAGTAATAGTACTGTTTCACAAGAACTTTTTCAAGACACTAATTCATCTAGTATAAACGTAAATATAAATAGCAATTCCTCTGATAATAATGTATCTGTATTGGCATCAATAGAAGCGTCACCATCACCTTCTATAGCATCTTCCGACCTTTTGTCGACTCCTCCAAGTAGTGTTCAAACTCCTACTGATTCCATTTTACTATCTACACCTGAACGACTTCAATGACTTCCACCTTATTCGCCTACGGATACAGTGGAAACGTTAGTCCTTCCTCCAAGATTACCTATTAGAACCCATGATGCAATTATTCATCGGGACCCCGAGAGCCAAGATGGACTCGGTGGATTTGTTTATGATATAACAATGAGATCACATACTTCTTCCAGTATGACCACACCTACAAGTGATTCTTTGCCTAGTGATTCTACCACTGTTCTGGACTCTGATGTTGCAGAGTCAGGTATCAGTGTGATACAAAATGAACTTGCACGAGCTGATCTTGGATTAGACATACACACCCCTCCTTTAAGTGATGTAGAAGCAAGACAATTTACTCCATTATCTACTAATATTGTCTCAGAACCTATAATCGATATTCGACCGAGACCGTGGGAGTGGGCAAGGAGCGAGTTTTTCAGAACACCTCGCCCGTTGTCCTCTCCTCATGAATTTGATCGAGATATCATACGACCCAACACATATGAACAAGATTTTATGAAAGATACAGATCTCTTAGGCATTGAGGATGAATTTGGATGTCAATATTTTGATATGGATTTGAATATAGTATATATAGAGGTTGAGCGAGAGTTGATATATTATTATGACAGTGCTGTTGATACTCATTTAACTTTTGCAAATAGGTCTAGATATTTAGTGATATACAATTGCCCTGATTTACAATATCCAAAAATCAATGAGCAGGGTGAGATAAGTGAACCTCTACGGTATTATAGTCACCGGGTGGCTACTACCAGTAGTGTACATCATAGATTTCACATGCCAAGAAATGTAGCAGAGTTTACTCCCTTCTGTGCAAGATATCGTGACTTTAGTCGTCGTAGACGAGCACGATATCACTCAGATGGCCGACCAAGGAGTTTTCAACCCTTTGTTGTCTATCGTCAATACCACCCAGATTATGTTGGACATTTCACAGGGTCAACGTTTGATTACCGAACAGGCCCAAATACTGTGTATTGGCATTATCAGTTGCCAACACAAAATGAAAACCTTCAGAGTGAAGATTGAGAAGTGTAAACTTTACATATATATAAGATTTTCATGAATCTGGTTTCCCAATTTATGTATAATCCTTCATTGGAAACCTGATCCATGACGATTACGGGTCGTCTGTGTTTGTCTTGTTTACTAGTCAAAAATTTTCCAAGAAGTTAGTAATTCTGCCCTGCAGTGTAACAATTTTTATAAATTCGGAGTTCCTGGAGTGTATTAGATAAGTTACACACAGGACTCCCGTATCAAGGCAAACAAATTTGAAAGTTGGTGGAAAGAGTGTTGATTGAGTGCACCAAGTTACAGACGAACCCAGGGGAGCGTATTATAAGTGTAAATTTTAGTGTATATACATAATTCTATGGTAACATAGTGGTTTCTTTTAAATATAGTTATATTTTATTTTGTATTTGATTAATTTTCTTGTTGGAATGGCTTCAGCAACTATGTTGGAATTTGAAGAATTCGCCGAGGAACAGGCAATGTATGATTTACATCAACGCGAAGCTTACCAACATGCCGTAACTCCTTGCCATACTTACGAGGAACGGGCAAGGTTTGAATTACATAAACGCACAGCCTTTCATAAAGCAGCGTCTCCCTGTCATGGTCATTCTCTATCTTTTCCAAAAGATTTATGGAGACGTCGCCGTTTAAGGTATATTCGTATATGGGAAACAAGACATTATAATCCTGCCAATGGCCAGACGGAGATAATACAACACGAACTTGCCTATCGTTTTTATCTCTCTGAGGAAAGAAAGGTAATATTTCCCCATCTTTTATACTCTCCGGAGTTCCGAGCCGAAGTTCGACCCCATGAGGTCACTGGTCCCGGTCCTGACGAGGTCATTCATTATCTCAATGACCCCTGTTGGAATGGCCGATATTATGACCATCGCCAAAATAAATTGGATGCTGAACTGAACCTAATAGCCAATCCTGGCTTGGTCCGACCATTCAGTAGTCATGAGGTCTTCCCTGGTAGTACATATCCCGCCAGTGAGGATGCTGATGATTCATTTGGATTTTATCAGCACCAAATGCACCCTGCACGATTCTTTCCTCCTGGTAACGTACAGATAACATATGAATTAGAGAAACAGCAAAAGCAGTATCGGCTCCTTTGTGAAGCTTTAATCCGACACGAGGGAAGACGATTACAACGTTTTAGTTTACGCAGCCAAATTATTAAATATAATGAGACGCTGGAGGTACAGATTCATTATAAGGGTCTTGGGAACCCTTGCTGCATCTGCTTAATAGAAATTTCAAAAACTTGGCAGGATTTATTTGAATGTGGCCAATGTAAGCAGCAAATCCACTACTCTTGTGGTATTGCATGGGCCAGATCAAAAGCCGGTGCTCCTGAGCCAGCTTCTTGCCCGCACTGCCGTGCACCCATGAGGTGGGGTCTCGGTAACGAGCCGAAGCTTCCAGTACCAGCTGAAATGGACCCACATCAGTTTTGAGTTGCGTATGACATGACAGAAGTTAAAAAGGCGACCTCTACAGCTGCGCGCCGTCGGGCACTGTTGTCATCTTTGGATATGATTGTATAATTTTCTTAGATATTCTCAATAAAGTAAACGAAAAAGTTCTTTTCAATCAAAATTATATAGTGACATTCTAGACGTGACTCCTAGTTTCGTCACTATCGACAACAGATTAAAAACTAACGAAGAACCGTTAACGGGGAAAGTAGAATTGTTCATACGGCACAGCTGTAGCATAGTGTAAAATAGTTTTTAAGGTTTGAAATTATTCTATTTTCCAGTTTTAGAGTATAGTCAGTCACATTTAATTTGTTAATTTGGTTATTGCACTTGATATTTAATTGTTGTAGTCAGTTTCTTTTATCTTTTATAAGTTGAAACACGTTTTTAGTTAGTTTACAAGTATATTGAATCCTTGAAAAATGGCCACGGCATATGCATACCGTAAAGTTAACCCAACTTCAGAAGATTTTCTTCCGGAACAATTAGAGTACTGGACACAGAGATTTCGTATTCCTGTACCTATGATCTTTCACAACGGAGCTTCCGCTTTTCAGCGTAAAATCCGTGTGTGGGATATGGTCCAGTTAAACGAAGTCACCAGTCACTTAGAATTGATTCAAACTCAAGTTTTATACCGGTATTGTCTCCATACAACGGAAGTAGGACGCGAACTGGTGATGCCTCACATAGTGGTAATCGAACATGAGGCTCGATTAGCAACCCCTTGGGAGGCAGCACGATCAAGCCGTATAAGTGTTATTCGTTATTGGAATGACCCACGGTGGGACGGAACTTATTATGATCAACGAATTCCTTATCAATCGGAGAATGGGATCGATCTATTCATCACATTGACTCCGGTCCGTCCATTTCGCCCGAGTGAATATAGTCAAATCTCCATACCCGATTTACCTCGCGAATATCGAATGATAATTGGTGAAACGTTCCATCATGTGCAGGTGGAACATACATATGAATGGGAAAATGCACAATACAATCATCAAGTCTTGCAATACTCGCTTGAAATGTATGCAAGCCTTCGAATCTTTCAAGCCAGACAAAATATAGTTGATGGAGATGGGAGACAATGTGCGATATGCTTGGTGGACATTGTTGGGCCTCGTGAAGCATATCGTTGTCCTCAATGTACTCAGATAGTACATCTCTACTGTGGGTTAACTTGGATGCAGCAAAAACAAAGTTGTCCTCTGTGTCGATTTGACCTCCTATGGGGAACTCCTTTGAAGAAGCATAGCTTCGATTTTACGACCCGTAATTATCAGTTTTTCCCCACTAACAGAATCATGTAGAGTTTATTGTTATTTTTATTACTTTCAGGAATTAAGAATGTAATACCTTAGGAGAAAAGGTGATTCCTGTTGTCTGGAGGCGTTCCGATAATATTAGTCCGTAATAAATAATCCCTGTAGTGCATTTCTTCTCCCTAAAAACTGGTAGTGACTGATCCTGGTCATGGATTCCCGTCACCGTGTTGACCGTGATGCTGACAGCATCCTGGTCACCGCAGGTGATTGGTCATCCTGTTTCCCTGGATCCGGTCAGCCGGTGATCCTGGTGATCCTGGTCACTATCCTGATCACTATTGACAATTCTGGAATTCATCTGATCCAGACTCGAGCTCCGCTAAAAGTTTCCCGGACCTCGCGTCTTGGTTGGGAGGATTGTAACGAAATGCCCTCCACGGAGCCCCTCCACGGAGCACGTCGGGTTAACCTCCGTGGGGTGCGTCGGAGTCTTATGATAGCACTCGAGAATCTTGGTTCCCGAAGTGTTAATGTGTTAATCAGAGTGGCCAAGTCCTACTTGGTAATAATTCTCTGTTGTATAAACTTTAATAAGTAAACGCTGTTTTCAAGCCCAAGTTATGTAATTTTATTCAATTCCTCGTATATTTGCATTGCATAATAGCAGTGCAACTGACCTAAAAGAAGTACTCTACGCACTTACTGTAAAAAGGTGTTTTTGACAGTATTTGCAATTATGACTGGCATATTAGCTAGTAAAAGCCTAACCTATAATAACCCCATCAGAATGCTTTTGACAGATTTTAGCATTGTATACTGACCCGACCTAACCTCAACACACCCAGTATCAGTTTCAGCTCTGAGAATTGTGCAATCTTGCACGTTCACAAGATGGCGCTGTTGGTTTTGAATGGTTTTGCGGTTATACACCTACCAAGTGCCACTGTCCTTTTAAAAGCGAGAGCGCATATTCTTAGCATAGGATACCCACCGGATGCCCTACTGTCCCAGGATGGAAGTAAGGGGTTAAGAAATACCTCTCTGCCATCTTGGGGTATATGTGGTGTTTTGTGGTGTTTTATGACGTAAATTCTGCCGAGTAGACACGATTCAAACCGTATTTAAACCAACGGAATCACCCGAGACGACACTTCTGTCTGGTCTTCCGTGTGTACAAGAAGTCACTCTCCTATTATCGTGGAAGGACGCCGCCGAACGCTGCCAGGCCAGACAACATTTCCAGACACAGGACGCGATGAGAGCGATGCGATAATTTCGACTTAGTCTCATTTCGTATCTGATATTTTCAAACTTTTACCAGAGAGAGAATTTATTTAAAATTTAACTTGTAGGAACTATACTTAGGGTTTTAATAAAAGTGTAGAAAACTGTAAGTACATTTTATGTGTTTTTGAATTCACCCTTTCGCTGCGGCTGCAGTATCAAGAATTGTTGCAGACTCTACAGAAACTGGTTGCCTCTTAAGACTAAACACTTAAATTGTCCTGTGGCCATTTTGCCACGATTATAGTCCGAACTAAAAACCACTAGACGATCATTTTCCGGGGTACTTAACCCTGCTATGCCACAGTCGTCAGCATCCCATTCAAGTGAAAAGGGCTATCGTACTGCTCGCTATTCTCCAACTGTAACGGATAATCCCTATATGACGGAAGTTCTAACCGAGAAAAGCCTCCCACAGTAGCCCGCGGTGAGGATTTCCTACCGTCAGCTGTTCCCACTTGACACTAGACGTACACTAGAGACCTCAATCTCAATAAAACAGAGGTAAGAACTCGCCATCACTTTATGACCCGATTAAACAAAATACATGACTGAAACAGTGACACCCAATCACGTGAACTGCATGAGCACTAACACCACGTATTACCGTAGTGATTTTGTCACAAGATGACCGCTCATGCGATTTACTACTACAACCATCAACATCCGTTATGCAGGGCAGAATGGCATAACTTTCCCTCACCTTACATTCACTCCAAGATTAACTTGTAGTGTTCACACTGGTGTTAATGGAAAAACTACTCATATTTATAAGCGAAGGCTAAAAATGGTGTTTTGATTCGCAGGCAACCCCTCATTGAATTTGGACCCCCTCAGTGAAATTTTTATTGCCTTTTAGTGTCTTCCAATATTAGTACAAACTCGGGGAGACCGAAACTTCTGATATTTTTTGATTGATGCATATCTATTTAGCTGTTTAGTATGTTTGCCTTGCTACAATTTATGGGCACTCTCCCATAAATTGTAATAAGGCAAATCTCCATAGATTAAATACTTTTACTTCAAAGCTAATATGAAAAGCATCGAAAGAATATGAAGCCTTTGAATTGCAGTTTCTACAGTTTGTTTTTAGAGGAATGTTTTATTTTTCAAATTAAAAATGAATGTACTTGTATAAATATGCACTTTCTATATTTCTGTGTGTACAAAGACAGCCAAACTCCTCCTCATGTTTGCTCACTTTTTGCAAAAGATAAATAAAAGTTAAAAATAATACCCCCCCCCCCCCCCCTCCCCCTCACTGATTAGAAAACAAAATAATGAATTTATTTTGTGTGGTCTATTTAGAATAATAAGGATTTTTTTTAACTAGTGCTTTAGTACCTTCATAAACTTAAAACGTAATATCAACGGGAAATAAAATATTTCATTATAACTGTGAAAGAAATTCTCTTGTCCAGTTTCTCCTATTTTGCATATTAATAACCTAATTTAAAAATCCAACATTTCGATTTTAGCTGATTTTGAAAATGCAGTAGGGACTAGAGTCAAGTATTTCGGTTACAGTGATACCAAAGCAACTTGGTTAGAAATATTTCCGGATTTCGATATTTTCAGTATCACGCGTGTAGACTATACCTACTTCAGTTTTCTTAACTTACTTTAGTGTCACACTGACTTTAGGAAGTGTCGCCCACAGTCTGTTATCAATTGGACATGATTTCTTTAGAGAGTTGAAATACCAATTCGCCAAACACAACCGACAAAAACTATGTCCACAAGGCAATGTTGTTGGTAGTAGCATCATCTGGAGACAACAACCGCAAATTAGTTCTGGGTTGTCCATATAACTTCCTTCGTTTGAAACCTCGTTGTTCGTGGAATAATCAGAGTCGATGTCTTCACGAATATTTAAATTCCTGTCTGTTCGTCTTCGTAAATTGCGCACAGTACTCGAGTTGGTGAGCTGTCCTTCTACGTCGATTTGTTCTTCCTCCCAGGCTCCGCCGGGAGCGTTTTGAAAATACGTTCTGGACATTCTGAAAAAAAGAAGAAGTGTATAGGAAATGCTTAAATCTAAAGTAATGAGCGGGGATATTTTAACGTTTACATTATTTATGGCTATATAATGACGATACAGCGGACATGTTTTAACGTTTACGTTATTTATGGCTATATAATGACAATATAGCGGACATATTTTAACGTTTACATTATTTATTGCAAAATAATGACAGTAGTATAGCACGTATGAATCGTGCCCCATTATCCGGACTTTTGCCGGAGCAACTAGTGTTAAATTCCCATAGGAACCGGACTTTTTTGCCGGAGCAATTTTTTCGTTGCAAAATGTCGGCACCATACATCTAGATCCGGTAAATGGTGTACGTACTGCATATATAGTGTACTATGGTATGTATAGTGATATATGTACGCATGGGGCTATGGGTATATATTATGGGTAAGTGGTGGAAAGGTGATGGGAAAATTGGGTTTTCTTGAAAGTTTTCCCCGCGAAACGGTTGACGTTGCTATTGACGTCGTGACGTCATGATACGCGCGCGACGTCATAGAGATGCTGGCCACTGTTATTGTCCACTATACAATCTGGCATAACGTTATTCGGGTCAATGGATGTCGGGCTTCTCGTATGGGGTGGCGGCGACATGGTAGTAGTGGTATATATCCAAGTTGGTATACTATTAGCCCTTGGATCTTCATATTATACTATGTCAGCTATAGCTAGATCAACAGTATTATGGGCATGGGGGTCATGTATGGTCGGCCAGTGCGGTATTGCAAGATAGTCCTTGGTGGTTTAGATTGGCAGTACATGATGAATGATCTGTTGGTCTATTACCCCCCTTAGAACTATTAACCTACCGAATCCTTTGTATTATCTTATGGCTGGTATTGGTAGTTTAGTGTTAGGCCAGGCAGTATTATACTAGGTTGTTTAGAACGGGTGGTATAGGATGCATGGTATATACCCCTGTAGGTCCAGTCCTCGATATTATTAACCAGCCAATTGCTTTGTACTATTCAATGACTGGTATAGGGAGTACGTTATGGCAGGTCAAGTGGTATTGTGGAGTGGGGGTGGGGGTAATGCCTGGCAGTATAGAACAGCGGTATGGTATGGACGATATATACCTCTGTGGGCCCCTGCAGGTCCCATGTTAGCCCTTAGTACTATTAATTCACCTGATGCTTCATGTTATCCTATGACTGGTATAGGTAGTATGCAATGCTAGGCATATGGGTATTGTGGGTAAGGGTACTGCCTGGTAGTTTAGAACGGTACTATAGTATGGGCGGTATATACACCTATATGCCCCCTGTTAGTGCTTGGTACTATTAACCAACCGATTACTTTGTTTTATTATATGGCTGGTATATGTAGTACGTTATGGTAGATCTAGTGATTTTGTGGGGTTGGGGGTAATGCCTGTCAGTATAGAACGGTAGTATAGCATAGGCTGTACATATCCCTGTAGGTCTCTTGCTGGCCCTTGGTACTACTGATCCACCAGGTGCTTCATATTATTGAGCGGTATTCTGGGGTGGGGTCAATGCCTGATAACACAGAACGGCAGCAGAGTATGGCTGGTATATTCCCCTGTGGGTCCCATCCTAACTGTTGATAGTATTAACCTACCAAATGCTTTGTATCATCCTGTTACTGGTAAGGTGGTACGTAATACCAGTAGTTCCTTCCCTATTCCGAGTACTCTTGTTGTTTCATTTATCTAGATCATTTATATAAATTATTATTAACCAATTAGATTGCTTGATTTCCCATAATCTGTATGCAGCGTTATCTCCTTTCTGTATAATAAAAGCCTATATCCAATGACAATATTCCTGGGCGCCCCGATTTCGGCACCCCTTTTTTGAAAAACATATGGCCTTCGGCACCCCTTTTTTCTGAAATGAGGATAAGAGTCGTAGTAAATTATACCTCATTGGGGGATTTTTACTACGACTCTTATCCTCATTTCAGAACAAGGGGGTGCCGAAGGCCATATGTTTTTCAAAAAGGGGTGCCGAAATTGGGGTGCCTTCTGGAGAATCCCTTTTTTCTGAAATGAGGATAAGAGTCGTAGTAAATTATACACTCCCTGGGTGGAGTGTATTATCTGACTTAAAACTCACTTTAACATTAAAACCATGTTTTAATGGAAAACAAATTAAATATTTTTATCACTTAGGGGTGAATTCAAGTTAAAAATATAAACCGTTTGATCAGTTAGTGATTGTTTGAGAAAACGCATCGAAGAAAACAGTACGTTATGTTTGAGTACAAGTGGAGGCCAACACGAAATACCGTACAGAACAAAAGACCGAGTGTTCAGTATAGCCGAGTTCGTGTGTTTTATTAATTGAACAACAATTAGGGTTAAGCCATTTACCAACCTAGCTAGTGGTATTCATGGATTAAACAACCTGTTTACGTGCTATATGAGCTCAACATTGCATTCTCTTGCCAACACAAACCATATCTATAGTAATTATGTGACTTGTTCCAAACACTCCTCAATCTTTATAAAATCATATTTTAGGATCTGGCGCATGTGCCCCAAACATGCCATCATTAGGGGGTCCTGCTGACAAAAGACAAATCACATGGGAAGTGATTTCTAGTCAAGTCTTGGCTGCCTTAACAGGCAGCCAAGACTAGACTAAAACTCACTGCTGAACAACTGGACATGTGTAAGATTGTAGTCTAGCTGGAATTTACCATGCTAAATGGCGTCACAACATGGCCACTCACGCTGGCTACAATGTCAATACACGTGCCTATGTCACCTCCGAGGTAAATAGTGGGGTCAATAAGATGTGGCATAAAAACCACGTTCCCTTCTAGGCCACTTTGGTATTATTTTTTAGAATAATAACTGTTTATTATTTAAGGGAAGTATATTTATACTTGGCATACTGCTAGAATATCGGGATCCCCAAGACAAATAACAAGTGTTATTGTGGGTGGCTATTACATCTATTAGATTATAACATCTATTGGATATGGTGTGTTAATTGCAACTCATCAACTCTGTTCCGGTGATTCTCGGGTGGGGCATAGTGGATAGTCCGGTGGGTACAATGGATAATTTACTTTACTGAGAAATAGATAAATTTCTCAACCCGAATAAATGTATGTTCTGAAAGTGTTGTCTCATTTAAGCCAAAACAAGACTTCAGTATCACATTTGGTAAATGCAATGGCATATTCTCAGAAACAATACATTTATGAGTTGAGAAAATTCAAATGTCAACATTTGAGGCAGAAAGATGAATGCTGACACTGGGTTTAAATTTGAAATGACACATCGTGAGCTTAAAAAGACCGCAGAAGGGGACAGGCCGAGTCAACAGCTTGAAAAAATAACCCGTAAGAAATATGAAGAGTCTGCGGAGACCGCTTCAGTAATCAGTGAAACCACCGGGAAAATGAGCCATGCCACCCTGTAGAGAAGGGAGTTATTGGAATTCTGAATCTGACTTGATAGAGATTTGCCTATACAACTGAAGGGAATTCACACCTGTTAAATACAGAATAAGTTGTTCTTCTATCACAAATGTCACTGCCAATGAGCTCAACATTGCATTCTCTTGCCCACACAACCACATCTATAGTACTCCTCAACCTTTAAAGTGAAATTTTAGAAGTTAGCGACCTCAGCGCTAGTGCCCCTAACATGCCATCTCCTGCAGACAAAAGACAAATCCCTTGGGAAATGATTTCCATTCACGTCTTGGCTGCCTTAACAGGCAGCCAAAACTATACTAAAAGTCACTGCTGAGCAACTGGACATGTACAAGATTGTAGTCAAGCTGGAATGCAGGACAATTACCCATTCCTGTAAAGGTTAATAAAACTGAACAGAAAATCAATCAGTTGTTTCATGAAAATGAACACTTCGACGGATATCAAGCTTCAGCAAGGCCTTATAAATAGCGAATGTATTTAAATTTGAAAATGCAGATGGTTCCGGAACTCAATGACTGGTTTGGTTCAGTTCTTTTGGTATCAACAGGATATCGGTGTCGGTTCGTTTTTTTTCGGTATATTGCCCGCCTCTGTCACTCTGTCGTTCTGCAATGTGCCATCGGTTTGGGAAAATTTGCTTCAGCGTCTGCAATTATAGAGCAGAGTCCACATCTTCTGCTATTGGTTAAATAAATGTGTAAGATTTGTGCTCCCGCCGCAGGAACTTAATTTGAGATTCGCCCTCGGTAATCGCTTCTAATATCTGCCCCGCATGCAATTATTCAGCAGCAACACGTGCTGTGCATGCGCACTAAGACCACGTATCACTATGGGATGGTGTCACAAGATGGCCGTTCAGCGGGTTACCATAACAACCAACATGACGTAACTGGGTCACATGACTATGACGTCGCATATGAGATCCGGTATCAGATTCGGCTGATGGGGAAGTTTCATTCCTCTCCTGCTGCTGTCCAGAAAGATAATTTTACAGGTATTGATTTGCTATGACACAATATAATGCTCAGATTTCCAGTAAAAGGGAGACCAAACATCAGCCAAGAGACTTAACTTGAACAAACTTGAACTGACTAATTACCCATCCCTTCCTCCTCCCCCCGCTCAAATCAATATTCCGACAATTTGATCTGAAGAAGCACATTTTCAAAGATTATTCCTCATACTTGACAAAGTATTAAACCAGGGATTTGATTTTTACAAACTTGGATCTGTCTCCCCTATGGATGGTGAATTTGACAATTGGATGCAGATTTTTAAAGATTATTCCTTATACCGGACTATGTTAAAGAACCCAAATATTAACCCATGAATTTTTTTTTACAAACTGTATGTTTCTGACTCCCCTAAGGATAGTGTATACCGTATATCAAAAGATTCTAATTGGGGGGGGGGGGGGGGGGGCATGAGAAGTTTTTTAAAGATAGCTCTTATTGCACCAAGTAAAGATTTTGGCTCCAATAAGAAGCCCAAATATTAATCGAGGGACTTGATTTGAACACCCTTGAATCTGCCCCCCCCCCCCCACCCCCCATCCCCCGAAAGGAAGCAGGATACCAAACATAAAAAAATATTCCATATGGTGGAAGTGAAGAAGATTTTTAAAGATTATTCCCCATATTGCACTAAATTAAACGCTGGGCTCCCATAGACAGGCCAATTATTAACCAATGAACTTGTTTCGAACAAACCCTTATAAGCCTTCTGCATACCAGTTATTAAAGGATTCTGACTAGCGGTTCTGGATAAGAAGAGTGTTAAAGATTATTCCTCATATTGGACTTAGTTAAAATTCAAGATCCAATTGGGTGCGGAAACATTAACCCAGACCTTGGTTTTAATAAACCTGAATTTGAATATCCTAAGGATAGTGTATACCATATATCAAAAGATTCTGATTGGGTGTTCGTGAGAAGATTTTTAAAGAATATTCCTCATACTGAATCAAGTTAAAATTCGGACACCAGTAGGGAGCCCAAATTTTAATACACGGACTTGGTGGATATGAAGAAAAATTGTTTGAAAAATTATTCCCGGTATTGCTCCAAGTTAAAATTCAAGCTTCCATAGAAGCCAAAATATTAACCAAGGGACTTGATTTAAACTAATATGAATCCGACCCCTGTAAGGATACTGTATGTCATATATCAAAAGATTCACTACTGGTACTGGAGAAGAAGAGTTTAAATGATTATTCCCTATACAGGACTAAGTTAAAATTCAGGCTCCAATAGAGAGCCCACATATTAACCCAGGAACTTGATTTTTATAAACCTGAATCTGATTCCACGGATTGTGTATCCCAAATATCAAAAGATTCTGATTGGGGGTTCGCGAGAAAAAACATTCTTAAAGAATATTCCCCATACTGCACCAAGTTAAAATTCGGGCTCCAATAAGGGGTGAGGGCAAATATTAATCGAGGATCTTAATTTGAACAAACTTGAATCTGACCCCTGTGAGGATGCTGTATATCAAACATCAAAAGATTTGACTGGTAGATCTGAAGAAGAAGATTTTTAAAGACTTGAATTCGACCTCTATAAGGATTCTGTATA
The DNA here is from genome assembly GCA_031216915.1 of Pictodentalium vernedei. Classification (NCBI taxonomy): domain Eukaryota; kingdom Metazoa; phylum Mollusca; class Scaphopoda; order Dentaliida; family Dentaliidae; genus Pictodentalium; species Pictodentalium vernedei. The sequence goes on along the minus strand of CM062297.1, from coordinate 246,841,305 downwards.
CCATATATCAAACAATTTTGACTTGTGGCTCTGGCGAAAAAAGTTTTAAAAATTATTCCTCATATTGCAATAAGTTAAATTTGTATACCAAACATAAAAAGATTCTGATTAGTCGATCTGAAGAAGATTTTTAAAGTTTATTCCTCGTATTGCACTGAGTTAAAACTCGGGCACCGATAGGGAGTCCAAACATTAACTGCGTGACTTCATTTGAACAAACGAGGTGCTGACCCCTATAACAATGTTGTATACCAAATATACATGGAGAAAAAGGTTAAGCACCCCCAAATAAAAAGACCAATACAATTTCATTGTGGCAATCAACGATAATGTCAACAGTGATAAACCCATAATTGATTATTTGTCGATATGGGGCCACTACTCTGAACAAAATGTAGCGCCACAACACAGCACAATATGCGCGTGCTTCTTAATTCCTATGATTTTTCCCAAATGCAGTATGATCATGCTTTACAATTTCGTTATTAAAGACAGAGTTTACAGATGATTCACCATTACCTTGCACAATGGCACGAACGAGGTGATCTGAGGCGCAGAGATGGCAAATTATTGGCCTCCATTCGGCAGGAATGTCCTTCAAGGCAACTGGACGACAAACAGGTTACCATTTTCCCGTCATTTGCAGACTCGTCAGAAAACATGCTCAGACTCAAGATGTGAAGAACCTTCCACGTACAGGACGCCCCCCGTGACGCCACAACGAGAAGACAGATCCTTGACACGACTGGTAAGACGTTTTCCATTTGCATCAAGCACAGTGCTAAAGCGTCAATGGCTACCACATCGCCTTTTGAGCACCAAAACGGTAGAGAATTGGTGGAAGCCACTGGAGTAGCTTCAAGAAGGGTCATCAGACGTCCTCTGTTGACAAATGACCATAAAAGAAGGCGATTGGCCTGGTACTGAGCAAGAAGGGCATGAAATTTGAGGTCTTCGCGCAGAATCCACTGTTCCGACGAAAGACGGTTCCTGCTTCATGTCAAGTATGGTCGAGTGAGAGTCGGGAGGCGTAGAAATACAGCTTATACCCCTAGGGACATCCTTTCCATGGTTCCTTACGGTGGTGGATCAATGATGGTGTGGGGATGCTTCTCGCATGACTATAAGTTGGACCTGGAGCCAATACTAAAAAACTTTTACAATTGTATTTTCTAGAATTGTATTTTCTTCCCATTAATATAATTGACTAAAATGAATCATCAGCATTTTAAAAGATATGTCAATTTGCCAGTTGGCAAATTGCCAGATCTTTGAAAATGCTAATGGTTCATTTTAACCCATTTAAAGTCACAACTACAAAATACAATTCGAGAAAATACATTTGTAAAAGTTTTATTGTATTGGCCCCAGGTAGCCATACATGGCAATCTGACAGGAAGTGCTGGACCCTATTGTCGTTCCTCTTTTTGACAATCATCCTCTTGCGACTAGGCCAGAGTTCATGGATGGCAACGCCAGACCTCAGGAATGTATTGAGATGGTCCCCGGTGTTTTCATTATCTCTCTTGACAGGCCTACTTTTTGTGACAGTCAAGCATTTTCATAATGTTTTCGTGTACTATCTACATGTACATGACACGTGAGGGTATTCATTCTTCATTTCAACACAAACTCTTGTGATTTAATGATTGAATATGGCAAATAATGTCAGAAGACATTTGCCTGAAGCAGAAATGTGGCGGGCTGTAGGGATGGTGGGCTACCCATCGTCGGGTTTGTCAAGCCCTTGGTGTGCACCATACGGTGATCACCAGAGCCTGGGCAAGATTTCAAGAGTATGGCACAGCAGTAAAACGGCATGATGGTGGCAGAGACAGGGCAACATCTGCAGCTGAAGACCGGTTTTTGATCATTCAGGCCCGTAGGAACTGCTTTGCCACAGCAAACCAGCTTCGCAGTGACCTTCAGAATGCATCCGGGGTAAATGTTTCGACGCAGACTATCCGGGTAAGGTTGCACGAATGTCGTCTCCGATCGAGAAGACCATGTATTCGCATTCCGCTGTCCCAGAACCACCGCCGGGCACGATATGAATGGGCCATGGACCACGTTGAATGGACCAGAGAAGATTGGCGACGTGTCATTTTTACAGATGAGTCAAGGTACTGCCTAGACCACACAGATAGGCGTTCTAGGGTATGGATAAGACCAGGAGAGCGATTCCATGCAGCCAACATTGCTGAGCATGACCGCTATGGTGGAGGGTCAATCATGGTCTGGGGCGGCATCGGCAGGGATGGACGTACAGAGCTCTGTGTCCTTGAACGTGGTACATTGACTGCACAGCGGTATATTGATCCTGGATGTCCACGTCAGATTGTATGCAGGTGCAGTGGGTGATAAATTCATTCTGATGGACGATAATGCCCGTCGTCATGTCGCCCATGCTGCCGGGGAGTACCGACAGAGGGGGGGGGGGGGGGGGGTTGAGCGTATGGACTGGGCAGCAAGATCCCCTGACCTCAATCCAATCGAACATGTCTGGAATGAGTTGCAGCTTGCAATTTTAGCCCGCTCAGTCCAGTCAAGAAGTGTCCAGGAGCGTGGTGCCATGCTGGTCCAAGAATGGAACAACATCCCACAAAGGGTCACCAGGAACCTGATTGGGAGCATGAGAAGGCGTTGTCAAGCTGTTATTAACGGTAATGGGTCTCATACTCGATATTGAACTCATACCAGTTCGTTCCGTCAACTTTTTGGCAAATTGAAAAATTTCCTCTTTTACCAATTATATCCATTTTCCATGGTTTTCGTATTCAAAAGCTAAAAATAATGTCAAACACAAATAAAATCTTAATTTCTGTACTTAAATCATTAAAGATATAATTAAATAAAATATATATACACTTTTCATTACAATATTTCAACTAAAACGTCAAACAGTTAGTTGGATATACTTGGTGCTTAGCAAACTTTGAGTTGTATATGTTATTGTTAAATAAAAGTATTTCTGGTTGATATAATTGAACTTTTAATTGACAAATAGAAGATTGGGGTTTTTTTTTAGGATTTTGTATATAATAAAACAGTTATGAACTTTTGTGGTGGTAAATATGATGTGATATGAACCTAAAAAGTTTATAAGTTTTTTTCAGGTTCATATCACATCATATTCAACACCACAAAAGTCAATAATTGTATAATATTGTATTCCAACAGCTTTGTAATTATTGACATTAAAAAATGTAACCAACCAAAAAAAAAACAGTAAATGACTTGAGGGTTTGGAAATCGCAAGTTAATGTCCAGAAGTCATCCAACGAAGTACGGCCAATGCCTAACGCTCCAACAACGAGATAAATGTGTCTGTCGCCTTTGAACGTACTTAGCCGCTCAACAAAGCATAGCCGACCGCCCATTTTTAACGAAATATGTCAGAAATAGGCTAAACTTTGAAGAAACGTTAAAACGTTAAAATGGCACCAAATCATAAAACAAAAGAACAGCTGTCTCTTAATTATTTTTAGGTCTACAGAATACTAAAAGTTCAGAAAAAAATCTCAAGAACGTAGGGTTTTTAATTAAGAATAGAGAAAATATGCTAAACTTCAAACTGACGTAAAAATGTCAAAATGGCGTTAAATCGAAAAAAATCAGCCATTTCCTATTTTTTTTTAGCTCTACAACATACTGAATTTTCAGAAATATCCGACTCATTATAATTTTTGACTACAGTACGTAGAGAGTGTATTTCACTAAATCACCCACAGAGTGGGGATTCCACCCAAGCAATAATTGCAAATTTGTTGCAAAGCATAACAAGTACAAGCAGAGTTCCAGCCAATGGTCTCCCGGGTTATACCCGGAGGTCCATTGGTTGAAACATTGCTTGTGTTCTTTGTTCACATGCACAGAATTTGAAAGTGATAATTTGGGTGATAACTCCACTCCCCGGGTGATATCGTTACAATCCACTCTCCACGTACTGCATATGACCCTCTATGACGTCACCTCAGCGTTCGGGTATAGCGGTTGAGAATTTCCTAAGACAGTAGTACATTTTTACATATGTTTTTTGCCAAGGCTACAATTCCAAAATTTCAGAAAGTTAGAGTTAAGCCTTTACCCAACGTAACGGCAAAAAACCTGGCAGCGCTATTCTCAAAAATCGCCAATTAATTTTCATTACATTTTCATTTTTTGTCTCAAAAACATACGTTATGGACCCTCTTTGGAACGAGCTTGTCGAGCTCGTTCCAATGAGGGGTCATAACCTATGTTTTTGAGACAAGAAATGAAAAAAAATTAGTTATTCAAGAATTTTGTTTGCAAGGGTCGTCTGCTTTTCATGTTAGGTAAATTTAGTTGTAAAAAATCCGTTCAGAATCCGTTTAGAATCTGACTCCTTTCAATGAAGTATTGCAATTTCAAAGGTGAAATCAGATGGATCAACTTCAGATAGCCGTAAATAGATGTAGTCAAGAATTTTGTTTGCAAGGGTCGTCTGCTTTTCATGTTAGGTAAATTGAGTTGTAAAAAATCCGTTCAAAATCCGTTTAGAATCTGACTCCTTTCAATGAAGTATTGCAATTTCAAAGGTGTAATCAGATGGATCAACTTCAGATAGCCGTAAATGGATGTATTCAAGAATTTTGTTTGCAAGGGTCGTCTGCTTTTCATGTTAGGTAAATTTAGTTGTAAAAAATCCGTTCAGAATCCGCTTAGAATCTGACTCCTTTCAATGAAGTATTGCAATTTCAAAGGTGAAATCAAATGGATCAACTTCAGATAGCCGTAAATAGATGTGTGATGTTTGAAAGCTGCATCTTTAACCCTTTACCTAACGTAACGGCCAAAACTGGCCAGCGCTATTCTCAAAAATCGCCAATTAATTTTCATTATTTTTTTTCATTTTTTGTCACAAAAACATAGGTTATGACCCCTCGTTGGAACGAGCTCGTTCCAACGAGGGGTCATAACCTATGTTTTTGAGACAAAAAATGAAAAAAATTAGTTATTCAAGAATTATTTTTGTAAGTATCGTCTGCTTTTCATGTTGGGTAAAGGGTTAAGAAGTATTGAACTATGCGTGTCACAAAATCAACGTTTTCAATAAGAAAGTGCTAAACTTTGAAGTGTCCTAAAAACGTCAAAAATGGCTGATTTTCAAAAAACAAAAACACGTGTCTCCTTTTTGTGAACTCTATAACAAACTAAAATTTCATGAAAATCGTAAAATTGAATTTTTATGACTTATGACCCTCCTATGGCGTAAGGTAAGTAATTAAGAATTTCGAAGCGTGAACACATTTCAAGTATGAATTTTAGCGCAGAGAGGACATCAAGGATGGCATTTGTGGAAACAAATGCTTGTCCATGCGATACATTGCGATTTTGGTCTAGGGTGCCAAATTTCGAGAGAGTGGGTTAAGGGAAATTACCCGAAATTATGGTCTGACGAAAAAGAAAGAAAAAAGCGTAAAGATCGCAACAAGTCAATACAACTAAGTTGGGTGGCTTTATTTAAAAGCGAATGGATATTGCTTTCTATTCCTCGAGGGTGCATGTGTGTGCGGGGGGAAGAAAAAGTTAAAAAGGCAAATGATCGCAATATTCCTTTACCCTTTCAGCCCGGTACGCATAAATTTTCGCGTGAAGGTTTAAATTGGTCGTTGTCGATCTGACGATTTAAAGAGTAAAAAGTCTGAAGCGAGGCTCGGTAATAATTTAATCCAACAGCTCGACAGAGAATGTTGGATTAAATTATTACTGAACCTCCCAACAAACCAGGATGGTTTCCCCATTTCGCCGTTGACAGTACTATTGATTGAAACGACACCTTCCAGGGCGCCAGTGTTGAAAGGGTTAAGGGTGCGTGTGTGTGCGGGGTGAAGAAAAAAGTAAAAAAGGCTAATGATCGCAGTAAGTCAATCAAACTTCGTTGGATGGCATAATTAAAAAGTCGCCTGTGGATACTGTTTTCCATTCCTTAAAGGTGCGTGTGTATGCGGGGTGGTGGTGGGGGGGGGGGGGGGGGGGCGTTTCCACCGTAACTGCTCTCTTTGGATAATGGTATTTCGGGACCTTGATTGGAGCCGGGCCATTTCAGTTATTGCTTCAACCGGCCTTGTTTGATAAGTCTTACACATGCCGCAAGAAGCTCATTTGCTTTCATTCACTGTTCTCCTGTATCAGAGGAAGGGTGTCTGGCACTCCACGTCACTGTGTTCTTAGTAGTGAATCAGGAATGACTCTCCCCGCACCCTGAAAGTGACGTCGTTGTCACGTGAGCCAGTGATGTCATGTGAAGTTGCCATGGTGGCCCATGTAAGTAGCCATGCTGGGGGCGTTGTTGTCATGGTAAAAATGGTGTCAGTGCGCGTGTGCAGCGCGTGTTAAGTTGGCACGTGTTTCCATCGTCCATCTAGTATAGTATAGAAGGCGTGTGAGTTCGATTGAACCGGAATATATATAATTACCCAAACAGACCCGAGATACACCTCAAATTACCAAAAACCACACCCAATCACCGAAAGTAAAGTAAATACTACAAACAATCCGACAAGGACCCGAAATTAACAACAAAAATACCCCAAACCATCAAAGCGGACTCGGAATTTCTGGAGAATCCGCTTTATAAGAGTATCATGTAGTGTTATATGGTATGCTCGATTCTACAGATGAATCTTCACTGGCTCGCGTTCTTTCAGAATTCTAGTTTTCCTACTCTCTTTCACAAATTCTTGGATCTGTTTCACCTATTACTGCCATTACTCTGACTATCCCAGTGTTGTGTTTGGTCTCGGATCACACCCTTTGACATCCACGAATTCAGACTACTCCATTTCATGTAGCCAGTGGCTATGCATACAGTTAACTCCCTTGTGTATAATGTATGGTTCGTAAGGTGCTATTTGTTTACTTTGAAAAGCCCACCTCCCATATTTTATAAATACAAATTAAATATTCACAAATTATGCATCAAAGTGAAGCGGTTTGTATAGAACGCGAAAAATATATGAAGCCAACTCACAGAACTGACTGCAGGCGCCAATGGTTCCTGGTACCAGAACTAATAAACAGCTGCGCCACGAGCGCATGATACGTCCGTTATTAATTACAAGAGGGAAGCACACAATATGAGTATACATGTGTACTTGTCAGGGTTTTTTTTTATATTCTTGTACAATAATCATAACCAACAACATACTGTGTTCATTAATTTGGAAATAAATTATTTGAATTTCATGTATATATCTTATGTCTTTTGAGATTATTATTATTATTATTTATTGGTGTTTAATGTCACATACTTATGCACAATGGCTAATCGTGACCGTGACAGTTTTACGGGTGGAGGAAGCCGGAGTACCCGGAGAGAACCACCGAGCAACGACGAGCAGCTGTCAGCTCCCCAACATCGTAACTCTGAACTCTGCACCGCAGCACAGGCAGGGTTAGATTGGTTGAAGACATGCGCACCGTCGACGTGCAGTACGCCTCAGTACACAGCGTCATCGTGCCCCCATGCAGGCAATCGGGGTGAAGTGTCTTGCCCAAGGACACAACGCGGTTGCCGCAGGTGGGATTCGAACCGAGGACCTCTCGGCTTTCATCCTGCACCTCTACCAACTGAGCCACCGCGCCCCCGTCTTTTGAGATCATAACTTCAAGAAAAAAATGGAAAATTGCCTATATTTTGACAAATAAAGTCCCATAACTCTGGAATGACAAATCGGACAGTGACACAAATCGACAGGGAGCTTCCTTCCACCAACATATACTTTCCACCCCAAAATCACAAAAATTGCTCGAAGCGTTTTCGAGTTATTGTACGACGTGTGGACGGACGGACGGACCGCGGTAGTACCATAATACGACCGTTTTTTTTCAAAACGGACGTATAAAAACAAATAGTATTTCAGGAGAACAACTTGTGTCCAAATGTGCTTCATATATCCAAGAACAAAGGTAAGAAGTCGAAATTCTTTAAAACGCAGCGACAAAGCTGCATGGGGGTAAATTCCAAAACGCTCGGTTTTGTTTTCGTTCGATGTTTGTTTACATTTTGGTCAAATTCATCTGGGCCGAAAAAACATTGATATACAATGCCGTCTAAAACCAAATAATGGGAAATACAACACACGGTTATTACATGGAGATTGCACAGTTGCCATATTACTTGCAAGATATCATGACACCTGTTTGAATTTAATGAGAATTTTTTTACGATTTATGATTTAATACGATTGTTTTTCGATGAAATTTCGTGGTATCAAGTGATATGCGCATGTCCGTCGGTCACAGTATCCATCTTCAATAAATGTGCACACCGACCGCGCCCCCAAAATGCAATCCTATTGCTGCATCGTGGAGTGTTTTGAACGCCTAGCTTTGTTCTTGGGCATCTGAAGTACATTTGGCCACGGGTTGTTCCCGGGAAATATAATTTACTATCAGTCCTGGTACTTCAAGGAACTACTGGTGCCTGCTGTCAACTCTGACATATATTTTTCGTGTTCTATAAATCACAACCTTCATTTTGATGTATAATTTGTGTATATTTAATTTGAATTTATGGATTATCAAAGGTGGGAATTTCAAAGTAAAAATTTTCCCTTACTTATATACAGTTAAAACTAGAAGTCCTGTCGTGAAATGCGCACAAATAGTACGCCGATCCGCGTGTTAATCTACGCGTTATCACCATAGTAAAGCTATCAAATTCTGTACATATGGCCTGTACACAAGCAATGTTTCAACCAATGGACCTCCGGGTTACCGGGCAGAAACATTACCTGTGTTTGCTATGAGTAACCAGGAGAATCTGCCGCGCTTTGGATGCCATTCGATATGGCAATTGCGCACAATTCCTACGCGCAATTAAGCCCAGATAAGTGCGCAGTTCGTGACAGGACTTCTAGTTTTAACTGTAGCACCTAAAGTCTGAAGAGTGGTGAGAGTAATTGCTTCTTGGGAGTAAATACTCTTACGGCTCCAGGAACAAATACTCTTAAGAATTCCACTCATCTTGGAAAAAGAGATTCTATAACGACAGAAGCATCCTAGAAAGGGATTCTATAGCAATAGCCAGATGACAGAAGGGGTTTTATAAATGGGATTCCTGGTCGATTCCGTTAAATGAGAATTGTCAGGACGGGCTATGGGCGTCGAGACTAACGACCTGTGGTTGAAATCCATTCTACTTCTATTATTTTGAGTGACTTTCTTCCGTTCACTCTGTTGTTCTTATTTTTATGATACCCGAAATTTTTCCGGGAAGCACATAATAGCCGATTTGTCCGTCGGTCCATTTATCCGTCGGACCATTCATCCATTTGTCTGTACGTCCGTTTCAACTTTGTCTGATCCATTTTTTCTGCATGTAAAAACCCCAAATGCTTAAAAATGCATTTTGCGGCAAAGACAAAAAACCCTAAATGATATGTGTGTGTGTGGGGGGGGGGGGGGGGGGGGGGGGGGGGGGAGCAGTTTAGTTCTTGGAGTCAAATTTTTTCTGCACATAATCACTCCAAATCCTTCAAAATGCAGTTTAAGGCAAAGACAAAAAATTGCCTAAATGACACAGGGGGGGGGGGGGGGGGGGGGGGGTAATAATTGTACGGAACCCATATTCGAACTTGGCCTGCATTCCTAGCTGGGGGGGGGGGGGGGATACACATACCAACTTTGGTTGAAATCAAATTCAAATAAACACAAATGGAGTTATCTGACGGAAAATAATTGTTTACGGACAGACAGATAGACAAACAGACCATTTACATAATACGACCGTTTTTATAAATGGGCTATAAACATTATACAGTGAACCAAACCTGTTCAATCTCCACACGTGACTGCTTGTGTATCAAGGGTGTGTTGTGTCCTTGACCCAAGGCTATAGCTCAGAGGTTACGGTCCCAGAGCGTTTGTTTGATTCTCCCTTCTAACATTGTCCGGTCCATAAAACATTATCCAATACACCGATCATTTTCAAACGTCACACGATGACTGCTTGTGACTCAAGGGTGTATCCTGACCTTGAGCCAATGTAATAGCTCGAAGGTCAAGGCCACACACCGTCTATGTGTTTGTTCATCCAGTCAACTTCACTGTTCAACCCCCCCAAAAATTACTGAATGTATTAATAATGTTTATACTTCACATAATGGCCGTTTATTGCTCCCGGTGTGTCCTGACTTTGAGCCAAGGTCATAGTTCCAAGGTGAAGGTCAATGACCGTTCGTGGGGTCGTTCATCCCTCTGTGTACAGTCTATAAAATTATTCAGTTGGCTTATATTGTTCATTTTACACACATGAAGGCTTAGGACACAAGGTGGTGTCATGACATCGCCCGATGACTGCTTATGACACAACGGTGTGTCATGGCCTTGCCTCAAGTTTATAGCTCTAGGATCAACATCACATTCCGTTCATTTGTTTGTTTCTCTATTCTCACATTGTCTGGTCCATAAAAAAATTATTCAATGGACCGATCTTGTTCATACGTCACACAATGTTTGCTTATATCCCGAGGGTGTTTCATAACCTTGACCCAAGGTCCAAGCTTGTATTTCAAGATCACAGACCATTTATGTGTTTGTTCATCCATTCTAGTTTGTCTGGTCCATAAAAAAATAATTCAATGAACTGATCTCATTTATATTTCACACAATGACTGTTTGTGACTCAAGGGTGTGTCATGATCTGCACCCGAGGCCATAGCACCGAGGCCAAGGTCACAGATCGTCGATGTGTTCGTTCATCTTTCTAACTTCGTCTTGTTCACAAAACAAATATTCAATTAGCTAATCTTGTTCATACTTCATAAAATGAATGTTATGACTCAATGGTGTGCCATGACCTTGACCCAAGGTCATAGCGCCAAGTCCATATTTGTTTGTTTGTTCATCCATTCTAACAAAGTCAAGGTAACATATCACACGTGTGTCCTTTGTCTGGTTCCGAAGAACTGATTCAATAAACCAATCTCGTTCACACTTCACACAATGATTGCTCATGACCCAAGGTCGGGGTCACAAATCGTTGATCTATCTTTGTTTGGTTCCCCAAAAATGTTTTCATGCGCAGATGTAGTTCATATTTTACGCAATGCTTGCTCACGACTAGAGGGTGTAATGACCTGACCTTGGCACTAGCCATGCATCTGTTCTAACCTTGTCCAGTCCTTAACCCTTTACCCAACGAATCGGCATCCGCCCGCGTAATATGCAAATTTAGCATATGAAAAAATATTATTTTTCAAAAAATGTCAACAAACCATATCATGTGACACCTCTTTGGAACGAGCTCGTCGAGCTCGTTCCAATGAGGGGTGACATGATATGGTTTTGTTGAAATTTTTTGAAAAATGTTAAAAAATGATTTTTCAAATAATAAATTTTGATATTGTCTTCGTTGGGTAAAAAGTTAAACAATGATTTAATGGACAGATCTTGTTCATGCGTCACACATTGTTTTCTCATGGCTCAAATGAGTGTCATGAGGTTGACCCAAGGTTATAACTTCAAGGTCACAAACTGGTTGCCTGTCATGACATGCAGCACCGAAACAAAAAGGCATTTGCAGACTTGTACTCAATCTATGTTCACTGAAACTTTGGCAGCTAGATTTGTTTCATGGAAAGTCTCTACAATATATTCGCGGAGTATCCATCAGTCCTGCTGATATTGTCTTGTTACCTTTGGTGCGAACGGGTCATGAAATGTTAATTGGATATAGGTAATAGAATAAACCCTCACTAAGTTGAAAAAAAAAATTGATTTATTCTAAATGTATAATGACATCCCGGAAGTTCCCACCTTTACAGGCCAGTTTAGTCTCATTTCTTCCAGTGTATGAATGGTGCGATACCGTTATTGTGTTCAATAGACCCCACTGAGCGCTATCTAACAAAGATATTATAGAATAAATACAGAATGTTAGAAATTCACCATATTCTGAGAAACTAAATAGTCCTGTTTATCGAACGTGACGTACGCTGTACATATAACCCCTTACCTTAAACAACGGCCACAATCAGACTGAGCTATTCAAAAAATCGCTATTTAATGCCATTCTCGAATTTCCGCCCAGTAGTCCGAATCGTCGTAGGCCTGGTGGATTCAAGGCCAGCAATGATTGCTTGCTCACGGGGTCCCCAACAGAATTTGGCTGCCATTGACCAAAATACTATTGAAACTAAGCTTCGGTTGATTTTGGGTCATTCTGTTGTCCAGGATACACCGGAACTACCATAGATCCGTGCAGTGAATTGGGGAAGAATTGAAAAATAAAATATGGCTCTACAGAAATGCCATCTCCCTGATGTCTGTGTCTTGACGAGCAGCACATAATAAGGTGTTAAAACGGGTTGCGCTGATACAAAATACCATGTCATGGACACGTCTAACTACCTCATTTCGAGTCATGCCAGTGAAACCACAGATAATAATCACATGTTACCAAATGTACAAACATCAGCTCAGGGGGGTCGATAATGGGGACTCAGGGTTGGCTCCCCTGCCCCCCCCCCCCACCCCCACCCCCCAATAATTTTTTTTCAGTCGGGGCATCTTCGCAACGATTGGATTATAAAATATCGATTATCTCTTGCTGGTAAACGTGTACTCTCTTAAAAGACCAGGGGACAATACTATAAAACTTTTACAATTGTATTTTCTAGTTGTGACTTTAAATGGGTTAAAATGAACCATTAGCATTTTCAAAGATCTGGCAATTTGCCAGTTGGCAAATTGTCATATCTTTTAAAATGCTGATGATTCATTTTAATCAATTATATTAATGGAAAGAAAATACAATTCTAGAAAATACAATTGTAAAAGTTTTACAGTATTGATATTTGGACTCGTGTCACTAACACAGTCGATCATACAAATGGAGGTCTGTTGTTCCCGATTCGGGCTGTTAGGACCCAGCATGACCGATTTGGAGTACCTGTACGGTACGTGTTAATTAAATGAGAAGTTACGTGACGACTACCGCGTGTATATTTTATTTACTCACTAATAAAGTTCCAAGAAGTCTTGAGTTTTCCTTAACTATATATGAAATAGAGAGTAATCGCTTTACTGGTCTGGTTATGTGAAATAATTCATGAGAGGTGAGGGACTTTGTTTAAACACGAGTGTGCGAATGCGCACGAGTGTTTTACAATATAGTCCCTCGCCTCGAATAAATTATTGTACTTAACCAGTCCAGTCAAGCGATTACTCTGTTTATTACTTTTCATTATTAACGATAATTATATTATTTAACTCTTTACCTAAAGTAACGGCCAAAACCGGCCAGCGCTATTCTCAAAAAATCGCCAGTTGTTTTGTCTCTAAAACATCGATTATGATCCCTCATTGGAACGAGCCCGTCGAGCTCGTTCCAATGGGGGGTCATAACCTATGTTTTTGAGACACAAAAAATGAAAAAAATAGTTATTCAAGGATTTTTTTTGGCAGTGTCGTTGGCTTTTCGTGTTAGGTAAAGGGTTAAAAAACCCAAAACAATGAAATCCCCATTACACACACGGCAAAACATCTTCGTTTGCGCGCACGGACACATGACACAATTGTTGATTGCATAATTCACTTGTGAAGTTATCGTTTATAAACAAACCCGGAAATCCCAGTAAATCACACTTTGGAAAGTAATAATGACTAATATTCCAACCACGTCATCAAGGAGATGCAGTTGAATCATCAGTCAGTCAGTCGGGACTTGCGCTATCACAATCAAGACAAATCAGGCTTACATCCCCCACCCCCCATGGTTACATGGCTGACAATTTTTGCCATTGCAAATGATTAACAAGAAAGTAAGCTTCCCTTAACCCTTGGAACCCTAGTGGTATCTTCCATGTCATCAGCAATTACAAGAGTCAGTCTTCATTATTTTGGGGTAGACCCATTAATATTGATTGGTCTACTCCCACACATTCACTTAGCAGCCATCCTACTTAATGAAATTAAGACACATCATATTCCTGGACCGGAAAAGCGGTCTCTTAGATTCAAAGGGTTAATTTCATAAAGCTGACAGTAAATGTAACACTAATGCTATGAGAATTTCATATAAAAATTGGAATTTCGAAATGTTAGCGAATTTGTATCATCGGGACAATTTTTCCCAATCAGTTTCAACGTTTCACCATTCTCCGTTAAAAATAAGAAAACGGCAATTTCACCATCTTTTGATGTTCTGTAACTTTTTTATATTCATTTTATCAATAGTGTGCGCATCGTGACACTTGATACGGACTGCCCTTTCCATTAATAGAAAAGTCTAGGAGGTGAGATTTGCTAATTTTTCTCCTGGGAACTTGGGAAGAATAAAAACTGGCAAATTACTGTAAAAACGCATTCTCTAGATTAGTGTTGGTAGGTGTGATGCTAATTGATATTCTTAATGACGGATTATCTGTGAACTAGTTGATTCTAATTCGCTGGGCATAAAAAACAAATTCCCTTTTGTTACTTTTAATAAACGAAAACAACACGCTAAAAACTAAAGTGTTAAAAACTACACTTGAAGTGCTGTATTTAATACTTACCAAATGCTGAACGAGCACTTTGTTCAAGTGTAGATACATGTATCCCAGAACTTGACAGGTGTTACAATAATACCACTTGACAAGTGTAATGTCGCGACACTTAAAAGGAAACAACGCAGATGACGCGGATCAGGCTCGAACTCTGGAGCCTGATCCGCGTCATCTGCGTTGTGTCCTTTTAATTATGTACCCACCAAGCGCAAATCAAATTATGGACGATTCTGGAAGAACCACCAATGCTAGACACATGGGAAGTGCCATCCATTCAAGTTTCAGATGTCTGACGATTGTAATGTCTAAGTGCTGAAAGCATTGCACTTTGAGTGTTAAAATCAAACCCTTAGAGTTAGAATGGGTCTAACACCTTGAAAGTGTTAGTTTTAACACTTTAGTTTTCAGTGTGAACAGACAGCTGCTGGGTCCTAACAGTGATGTCTGTTATTTTGTTCATTAAAAGTGACAAAAGGAAACTTGACTTTATTGTCTCTTGCGGTTTTCTCAATAATTACTTGCTTCTTAATTGGACATTCCTCACGTGTCTAATAATTTCAAAGTATATAATTTTATTAGAAGTCGCTTTTCATTAAGAATTTAAGATACAAGCCAGGGATGATCTTCGTGACGCTCCTATACCCGCCAGTTTGCTCTTCATTCGGCCTGTTTCTTCTTCGCCAACCATCTTTCAACTTGACGAGGCAGCCGTCGGGTTGGAAAAGGGATGAAGCAGAAGAATCGGATGAACATGGAATGCGCGGAGTCTTATATTACGGTAATGCCTTACATTGAGGCATTTCATTTTCATGCTCACAATTTATCAAATTCATTGGTTGATCAAGTAGCATATCTGTGGAAAAAATGGGGGTGAGGCACTTGCCGCCCCCCCCCCCCCCCCCCCACCCCGAACTGTCAGCCAACCAGTTCCATTATCCACGAAAAACTCCCCAAAACTGATTCTGGCAGTAGGTGTCTCGCAAGGAGCCTAGCTCTCAAAGCCCTTAACTGTTCAGGTCAGATTGGATGGGAGACAACCCTTACAGTCTATCGTCTGTTTGTGTTGGTATGAGGAAATTGTTGATTGCAAAAAATGCCAAGACTGCAAAAAAAAAAATCACTTCCTTCAAACACCGGAGGTGATGTTTCACTCGAACGCCACATAAACGTCGTGTGTCGCGCTGTGAATTTTGAGCTACCCTTCCTATCATGTGTGTCTTAGGTAAACAACAGTACATGTTTTCTATGACCTACCTTCGTATCCGATGACGACTCAAGCAAATGTGTGTAAACTCGGTAACGACGCCATCACGTATTGTCCATACAAAGAGAATCTTGAATCGTGTCAGTGTTGTCAAGCCCAAACTTGTTTACACCCCTTTAAATCGATATTTTTATTCTTTTCACAACTGATCACGCTCTACTTAATATATAATCCCAGTACAACTTGCCATGAACGATATCACGTGAAAGAGTTGTAATTAACTGTTGACTTCCATATATATTTTATCCGAGGATGGATCCCGTAGATGGGAGCCAAGCTGATGAACTGCTTTCCACAAATTTGAAGAATTGCACTCTATTGTCTGAGGTTCGAAACCAATTAACCCTTTACCTAACGAATCGCCCGCATCAGCCCGCGTAATATGCAACTTCAGCAGTTGAAAAAATATTATTTTTCAGAAAATTTCAACAAAACCATATCATGTGACCTCTCGTTGGAACGAGCTCGTCGAGCTCGTTCCAACGAGGGGTCACATGATATACTTTTGTTGAAATTTTTTGAAAAATAAAGTAATAAATTTTGATATCGTCTGCGTTGGGTAAAGAGTTAAGCCTGAAATCCCCAGATTAATTTTATGATTAGTACGGTATCTACTTGTGCACTGCTGAAGATGACTTAACAGTGTTTCTGCATCATTGTTAGCTGCATGTGCAGGCAGCCAACAATGATGTAAAAACAATGTCATGATAATTGCAGTCTACAGTAGAGTTCTAGAGAAGGAAAACACTTGGGGTGGCCTTTTCAACGCAATATAACAGGGGCAGTTTGTGGTTCTGTTGGACCTAAGGGTTAAAGCACCATTGTTCCTAAACTTGTATGGCACTGCGAATATTCGAAAAAAGAATCGAGTCTCCAATTTGTTTTGCGATTCGATTCGTTTCGATTCGAATCAGGAGCATCGAATATTTTCTAATCACACGCTCCCAGAAAGACGAGCAGTATCAAATACGACTTTTTTGAATGTTATTGTGGAATTGCTTACGCGGAGAGGATTTTTCCGGTTCATAAAATCAAACTGAACCTTGAGAAACAAACTGTACTGCGTTCAAAACCGGAAGGATTAATGAATAAATTGAAATGGGGAATGAACGATGCGTTGGAGGGAGCGAATCGTATTTATTATTTTATTTCGCTGCTATTCGTGTTAGGTAAGAAGTTAACAATCAGTGAGTACTACCCTATGTACAGTTACAATAAAAAAAAGTTGCAGGTAGGCTCTCTTTTATTTTGTATTCACTTTAGATACCAAACGTTCATAACCTGAAACTGATTCTTGGAAAGCTCTCGAAGAGAAATCAATATCAGTAGCTGGCATTAAAATGGAAAATAGAAGAGAATTGTCCTCGCAGTTAACTAACAACTTATGTCCAAATTACCAATAGTACATCACCCCATTACTCGTACATTACCCGATACAAAACTCCTAAATGCAGAACTGGAGCTTGGTGGCTCAGTAGTGACAGCATTGAACTTCAAACCTAAAGGCCCACGGTACGAAGCTCGGTATTTATATTCAAGTATCAATTTCCCACTCGAATGAATAGCTGCGATATTTTGGACACGTTCACTGAATGAGCAAATAACTTGCAGTAACTTCAGTGTGACACCATCTATTCAAATTCTTTGGTTCGTGCAAAGTTTGCATTACAAGGTATCAAGCGCGTCCAAACGAACCAAAATCCGTACATCGTATTCAGGAAGTAATATTACTGCTCTGTCCATTCAAAAACAAGCATAATCAAACAAAACCCCTCTTTTTGTAAGTAATAAAATATCTTGAGCTGTCACGAATATTCAATTAGCCCACATAATCTATCTGTATTTTCCTTAGTCGAATAATTGGTAAATTTTGACTCCTTTTAAAAGCTTAGATATTGAACACTTCTATACATCGGGAATGATGTTCAACCTATTACCAAAAAGGGCCGCTGACCGATTACTGGTTACTTGAGCTCACAATCGGCCGATTCCGATTGTAATACCTTGCACCACTAGAGCCACGTTTACTACCCAAGTGCGCGCAACTGGTAATTTTTACTGCAACCTGAGTCAACGGAGAGCAACCTTCACTTTTCCGGTATGAACTGGCGTATGCCTTAATTACGCTCAATTGTAAGCTTTACATGCCGTTCAACTTGTGTATCCCATAAAGGGGCGTCTGGAGAGATTAAGAATACACATTGTGGTGATTTTTCAACTTTATTGAATGGTATCATTGACATCATTTTACATTAACAATTGAACAATTGCAGAAGATAATAAAATGCGGTTTATGAATCATCACAAAATGCTTGGCAACAATTGGTTCCAGGAGCCGTTGCCGTTGTTATTTGATTGCCCACAATCGGCCGATTGTGGTGGCCGGTTCCGATCATCGATTGAACATTAATTGGGAAAAGTTCACGTGTATTGGCTATATATTTAATTTCAGCCTTTCGGTCAGATGGAGAAATTTGTTAACCCTTTACCCAACGAATCGCCCGCATCCGCCCGCGTAATATGCAAATTCAGTAGTTGAAAAAATATTATTTTTCAAAAAATTTCAACAAAACCATATTATGTGACCCCTCGTTGGAACGAGCTCGTCGAGCTCGTTCCAACGAGGGGTCACATGATATGGGTTTGTTGAAATTTTTTGAAAAATTTCAAACAATTATATTTAAAATAATAAATTTTGATATCGTCTGCGTTGGGTAAAGGGTTAACTGGTGAAGTACTGAATTATTTTTGGTCACTCTGCCATAAATTATAACAAGACAAATGCTTACACACTGAACAATTTCAGTTCAAAGATAATATGAACCATATCCACAGAATATGAAGCCTTTAGGTTGTGGCATCTGCACTTCAGAATAAAGCCCAAACTATCGACTTCCTGCACTCTATCGGTTAAATGTGGAAGAAACGCTATGCATTTTCCTCGACTTTAAAGGCTTAATACTATGTTATCGGGGGCCACTTTTCGTGGCAACACGTCAGCTCCACTTCTGCTTATTCAATGTTCCACTTCTTAGACATTTCTGGTTGCGATCACTTCTCTTCGGTTCCAGTTCTCAAGTGACAGCCAACTATATATATCTACAGCTATTATAAAGCACAACTCGTCTCAGATTGGAGCCCTAATTATTTTTTGAATTTGAGATTATCCTCAAGTGCATTCACATGACATGTGGAAATCGTATTTGGTAGATGTTATGCAAAATAATGTTGGACTTCTATGCTACAGGTCCCGAATTCGATCTCCGTCCGGTGTTAAATTAGTATATTTTATAGTTCGGAAAAAGTTATTTCTAAACAGCCTTTGCTGTTGTGAGCGTATATACATGTACAGTAGAACCTGTCCTGAGAGACCGCCCTTTGGGCCACACAAAAGTGGTCTCTCAAGACAGGTGGTCTCTCATAACAGGTTTCAGGTTTTCTCAAGTCAGTGAATAACCAACTACAAAATTCAGAAATGGAGAAGAATGAATTTTTGTAATTTCTTTGTAGTTGTTCTTTTTTATGAATATTTTGTAACAAATTGAAATGGACTGTTATAAAAATTATAAAAATAAATTAGTGTTGAAAATCTTCATTGGGGGTGGAGCTTCAGAACCAGAGTCCCCTTATTGGCCAACAGTGTTCAAAATATTTGAAAATAGTAAACAAATGAGTCTCGACAACGATCAGAATACACTTTACTTCTGTTCATTCATTGATTTCTTTGCACCATTTTGTCGAGAAATGATTTATCTTACGGTCGACATACATGTTTTCATCACATTAAAATACAAAAACCATCCGCAACGGCAGGTAACTGTCGAACTCTCCAGTTTATGACCCTGGCACCCACAGGGTAAGCCTCAGTTGAAGGCAGCTGTACTGTAGTCGTCCATGTACACAGGTGCCAGTAACACCGTACTTCCACATACGCGATCGGGTTGAAATGTCTTGCGAAGGATATATCGGCTGAACGCAGATGACTCGGGTCAGGATCGAACCGTCGACCTTTCTATCTCATGTCCAATGCTATAACCGACAAAGCAGTCTAACGACATCCGTATCACCCGCAGACTTTTATGTTCTGACAGGAATAATCTCATTATCAACCTGGATATGTATTTATACCCAATAATGTCACTCACCAAATATCGTTTAATTTCTTTAA
The DNA here is from genome assembly GCA_031216915.1 of Pictodentalium vernedei. NCBI lineage: Eukaryota > Metazoa > Mollusca > Scaphopoda > Dentaliida > Dentaliidae > Pictodentalium > Pictodentalium vernedei. Next base: position 246,821,357 of record CM062297.1, on the reverse strand, counting down.
TCACAACTGAACATATCTTCCAAAAAGCTGCAATTTTGGTAAATTCAAAGTCGACAAGGGCAATAACACTGGACAAATTATTCGAATCGAAATTCCTTTCAATATGCACATGTACACATCATACTGATACTGCACACCAAGTTTCGTAAAAATCTAATGAAAAATGCAGGAGGAGTTAAGCGGACAAGAATTTGTGATGGAAATATTGCTATTACCAAGGGCCATTAGCACGCAAATTTCATCGCATCGAAATTCCCTGACCACATGCACATCTACACTTGATACTGATACTTCACACCAAGTTTCGTAAAAATCCAACAAAAAAAAATGCAGGAGTCAAGCAGACAACTCTTTGTGATGGAAATTTTGCTATTTCCAAGGGCCGTAACAACGCAAAATGCATGTGTCGCATTGAAAAATTTCTGACCATATGCACATCTACACTTGATGCTGATACTTCAGACCAAGTTTCGTAAAAATCCACTGAAAACTGTAGGAGTTAGCCGGACAAAGTTTGTGACGGAAGGACGGAGTGACGGATGGACGAACACCATTTCAATCTCCCCCTTCCGACTTCGTCAGTGGGGGATAATAAGGCACCGCGTCCCTCGCGGATATGAGATAAAAGATAGACGACAGCGTCTTTTTAGCATGCGTTTTAAAATTATTGAATGTTTGTTGAGGGGAGCGCGGTGGCTCCGTGGTAAACTGTTGGACTTCTATGCTAGAGGTCCCGAGTTCGATCCCCGTCCGGGACGACCCGCGTTGTGTCCTTGGACAAGCCACTTTATCCCGGTTGCCAACATGGGGGCACGGTGACGCCGTGTATTAAGGTGTACTGCGCGTCGATAGCGCAGGTCTTCAACTGCTGTAACCCTGCTTAAGGGGACGTACAACCTAACTTTGGTCAAATTTCATGTAATTTTCTTCCAAGTCTAAAAAAGACACAAAATGAATAACCCCAATAAATTATATACTAAAAATGCTTGGAATGAAACATAGAACACGTGGAAACTGGAATTTGCCATGGAACTGCTGCCGCCATGTGTATATAGCACCACCTGAAAGTCTGCTATGGCATAAGTAAGAGAACAAACTTTTTACAATAAAATACCTCAAAATAAAATAACAGCTGTATTCTATAAACATTGAAGTGCATACTCGAAGAAATATTTTCCTAATTTTTGAAAGTAATAAAGATTGAGACCAAATGTTATTAGTGGAGTGCTCACTGATTGAAGGCAGACATTTTCTTTTGTTTATGTTTTGATTTGAGGGAGTCCACTAGAAGAAGTATGGAAGGACAAAAGAGTGTCTCCCAATATAAAGATGTATGCATCACTGTGGTGGTTTGGAAAGAAACTATGATATTCTCCTATGTAGAATGCATTGCAAAGTCATACATTGTAGTTGAATAAATATATCCACAAACCCCTTGCACTGTAACCCCTTTTATCCCAAGCATCAATTTGATAGTGATTAAATTGTTAAATTTGTCTGGTTTATCAATAAGTAACATAGCTTCGTTTACTCTTGGACACCAGTATACTCCTGATACATGTATCTGTTGGAGAAGAAATAAGAGTAACTGTAACCTGTCACTGCAATAAACCATCAAATGTACATTGTTATTCAAAACACATCAAATCAACCCTACATAACCATTATTGCATGTACCTTTCCAAAAGGGGCTTATTGGCATATTGAGATCAGGAGGGCGCATCCAGTAGGTCTCACATTCATAGGTGTTCACATATTTTTTCAAGAACGCAGTACGCAAAGTAATCCAAGTGGTTCATGTTGTCTTTTTAGTGCGCAATAATTCAGATTTTTGTCAACAAAAAAGTTCAGATGGCCTGTAAACACTGGAGAGAATTTCGAACCATATTTTGCAGTTATGACATTAACAGCTCAAGTATTTGCTGTAACCTGTTTGCAAATCCCCTCATACATTGTCTCGAGCAAATAAAGGACGTGATCACGTCCTTTCATTTTTACGATCGTCCAAAATGAGTATTCCTGCAAGAACCACATTGTAATCACATGACCGGAATAAACATCATTGAAACATGGCCACATCCGGAAAATCCAAAATTTGTGTTGGTGGTATTGCATTTCAACATCAAAACACACCAGGGTATGTGTCATAGAAATGCTTTCTCCCGAGTCTGTAGTATGTTATCATTACATTGACGACAAGTCTTTCGAATACCGATCATTTTGTGGTTTTACCGGTTCGTTACTTATGCCATTGGAAAATTAATGTTCATCAAAATCATAAAATTCCTTTTTTTGCCTGAAACAAATTTTATGTACCTTTCTATGCACTTTACTCATTATTTTGATATATAATTTGCCTTTCCTTACTTCTCTTATCTGTTTCTGAGGCATTGGGAAAAATGTCAACAAATTGACCAAAGTTTTGTTGGTCGACCCCTAAAGCGGAGCTTGAACAGAGTTAGAATGTTGAGGAGCTGTCAGTTGCTCGTCGATGTTCGGTGGTTCTCTCCGGGTACTCCGGCTTCCTCCACCCATAAAAACTGTCACGGTCACGATTGGCCATGATGCATAAGTATGTGACCTTAAACACCAATAAATAAATCAATAAATAAATATGTTTGTTGAGAATACACCCTTGGCCGTATAAGGAATTAGATTTCCAACATACACTAGAGGTGCAATTCATAACCGCGTGCTTGAAAATGGTCCACAAACAGTCTTTTGGAATTATTCGATTATGCAGATTCCGTGACACTTTCATTACGTCATTCAAAAACCAAAACAAGATACCATTTTTAAACCAGACATAAAAACAGTCACCCATCTACGCTGTTCTATGAAGTCCCCGGGTAACATGACAACAAAAAAACGTTTCAAAACAATAAAACAGTATTGTAAGGTGTGGGGTCCCCCAATGAACATTTAAATGTGAAATAGTCTCCAAAAATAATAATTATTAAATCAGGTTTGGAAGCCCAAAAATGTATTTCCTTTCGGTATTGTAACAGGACCTCGGTGCTGGTTATGTTCAGGTTCTTTGGATTTCTTTATAAATATGGAAATATCAATAATAACACTCAAATCTGGATTACTTCTTAGATCATGTTCTGATCTTTAAAGGCTGGAATGTGGCAGAAAACTGTAAGAATAACCCCCAATGGCCAGAAATAGGGAAATTCTACATAAGTTTAGAAATACAGTCCAAAACTGAGTGGGACGAATTTAGTAAGAGAGTTTTAATGAATGAATATTATTTGTATATGGATGAAATTAACGGGTGCCAAAATAATAGGGACGGAATCAACAGGGGAGCATTTTAGAGGGGGGATTCACCTAAACATTATACAAATTGTATAATAGGAGTACCGAAACTAAAGGGAGCGATTAAGTCTGGTGTTAGTTTACTGTGATTCCAACAAAATTAGGCAGTATTAATTGCCTGCAAAAAGACTAACGACCAACGTTGTTACAGAAATCGGTGAATTTCTCACCTTGCCGAGAATTGATTAAATTCTGATGCAGAGCTAGAAAGTCTGCGCTAATTTTGGGACAGATACTGCGCACAGCTTCGAGATCAACTTCAAGTAGCCCGTGCAACACGGTCAACCCGAAACAAATCTCACAGCTGACCGGGGGGGGGGGGGGGGGGGGGGTAGGAAAAAATTTGCAGACACCGATGCCGATTTTTTGTTTTTGACAGGTCGGAGGACCCACCCACGCACCCCATGTAATTTTTTTTCCAGTTTTACAATTTTTTCAGGGGTTATCTGAACCATCCACCCCATCTAAATACATGCTTCTGCATCATCCTTCCCACCATACTGCACCATAACCAATTTTATCATACAGTATTCAGTGATTGACCTTGTGCAGTAGGACAGGTCTTGAAAGAACATCCGTTTTATCAGACCAAAGTGGTCTCTTAAGGCAGATGGTCTCCCATAACAAATCAAATATAGAGTAAAGTTGGTATGTCCAGGTATGTCCAAAAAACATGGTCTCCAAAGACATCGGTCTCTTAAGGCATGTTCTATTGTAATTCATTAACACTCTTGAATGTCATATCATTAACTTTTTACCTATAGTTATCTCTCCATGTGTTCAGACATGTTGTAGAAACCAACAATATATATGGTATTCGACAGAGTTCAGAGAGCTTTATAAAATATCACACAAATTGATTTCTTTTACTACATGCATGAACCAGCATGGACTGACATGAAGAGAGGTAATTGCGGATGAGAAAGTATACTTCAATATCAAAGTGAAGGGTGTTGATGTAGCAAAAAAAAATCTCTATGCAGCAGCTGATTAGTGAAGCATTTTAACTTGCATTATTCAATATGTCATACATTGTATCACTATAAGCCGAATCAAAGCTCAACCGCAATAACAGTTTTATAAACGTATATAACCCATGATAGGTACCCCCTGATAACTTGAGTCTTTTTATTGGTTCTTGAATGATACTTCACTGATTATGGTACACAATTTTGCCCAAAAGTGTCTGAGGAAAAAAATTGCAAGCATCGGATTTTTTTTTTTGTCCTCCAAGACCACCCACCCACCCCGGCATCAGTGTTTTGCAATTTCCCCCCCCCCCCCTCCCCCCCCCCTGCAGCTGAACGAAATATTTATAAACAAACGTTTTTACTTTTACACACTTCGGTTACACGCATTTATCTATAAAACCAAATCTAATACCAAAATTAAGAAATTACTATTATTTAAACATAAAATAGACATCCGTCCCTAAAAATAGCTAGTAGTAGTATTAGTAATTCCGAAACGGGGAATTCCCACAATTGCTTCCTGCCATTGTATCACAGAACTAATTTTTTTTTTATTAGGGTTTAACGACACATTAACAGCCAGGGTCACATCATGTCGGTGACAGTTTTACGGGTGGAGGAAGCCGGAGTACCCGGAGAGAACCACCGAGCAACGACGAGCAGCTGTCAGGTCTCCAACATCGTAACTCTGAACTCTGCACCGCGGCACTGACATGGTTACATTGGTTGAAGACAAGGGCACCATCGACGAGCAGTACACCTTAGTACACAGCGTCATCGTGCCCCCATGTAGGCAATCGAGGTGAAGTGCCTTGCCTAAGGACACAACGCGAGAGCGCGAATCAGTCGCTGAAATGGTCACCCATCCAACTACTAACCGCGCTTGACGTTGCTTAACTTCGGTGATCTGACGAGAACCGGTTACCGCGACGTCACCGCGTCCCCACAGAACTAAATATACTACTCAAAAGTTTGCTGAGCACCAAGTATATCCAACTACCGGTTTTACGTTTTAATTGAAATATTGTAATGAAAAGTGTATATATTTTTTATTTAATTATATCTTTAATGATTTAAATACAGAAATTAAGATTTTATTTGTGCTTGACATTATTTTTTCAGCTTTTGAATACGATAACCATGGAAGATGGAAGTTATTGGTAAAAGAGGAAATTTTTCAGTTTTCCCAAAAAGTTGACGGAGCGAACTGGTATGGGTTCAGTATCGGGTATGAGACCCATTACTGCTAATTACAGCTTGACAACGCCTTCTCATGCTCCCAAGCAGGTCCCTGGTGGTCCTTTGTGGGATGTTGTTCCATTCTTGGACCAGCATGGCACCAAGCTCCTGGACACTTCTTGGCTGGACTGGACAGGCTGAAATTGCAAGGTGCAACTCATTCCAGACATGTTCGATTGGATTGAGGTCAGGAAATCTTGCTGGCCAGTCCCTACGCCCACTCCCTCCCTCTGTCGGTACTCCCCGATAGCATGGACAACATGAGAACGGGCATTATCGTCCATCAGAATGAACCTATCACCCACTGCACATGCATACAATCTGACGTTGACATCCAAGATCTCATCAGTATACCGCTGTGCAATCAATGTACCACGTTCAAGGACACACGAGCTATGTACGTCCGTCCCTGCTGATGCCGCCCCAGACCATGATTGACCTTCCACCATAACGGTCATGCTCGACAATGTTGGCTGCATGGAATCACTCTCTTGGTCTTCTCCATACCCTAGACCGCCTATCTGTGTGGTCTAGGCAGTACCTTGACTCATCTGTAAAAAAGACAGGTCGCCAATCTTCTCTGGTCCACCCAACGTGGTTCATGGCCCATTCACATCATGCCTGGTGGTGGTTCTGGGGCAGCGGAATGCCAATGCATGGTCATCTCGATCGGAGACCACCTTCGTGCAACTTACCCGGATAGTCTGCGTCGAAACATTTACCCCGGATGCATTCTGAAGGTCACTGCGAAGCTGGGTTGCTGTGGCAAAGCGGTTCCTACGGGCCTGAATGATCAAAACCCGGTCTTCAGCTGCAGATGTTGCCATGTCTCTGCCACCACCATGCCGTCTTACTGGTGTGCCATTCTACTGAAATCTTGCCTAGGCTCTGGTGATCACCGTATGGTGCACACCAAGGGCTTCATCAATCTGACGATGGGTAGCCCCTTGCTCCACCATCACTACAGCCCGCCACATTTCTGCTTCAGACAAATGTTTTCTTACATTTGCATTTGCCATATTTAATAATTAAATCACAAGGGTTTGTGTTGAAATGAAGATTGAATACCCTACACATGTCGACAGTACACGAAAACATCGTGAAATCAAGGGGTACATGCTTTCCATGACTGTCACGAAAGGTGTGCCTGTCAAGAGAGCTAATGTAAACGCTGGGGACCATCGCAATACATTCCTCAATCATATCCACCAAAAATATCGCAAATATGTCACAAGCGAATTTCACAATGATGTGTCAAATATTTGGTGCTTAGCAAACTTTGAGTCGTATATTTGCCCTCAGGTGACCATTATAACGTTCAGGCGAAAAAAAATATGATCACATCACTTTAATTTGGCATTCAAATATCTTTGTCAAGTCACAGGAGTCTGGACTTGTCATTTATCTGTCTAACGGCTGAAAGGTTGGATTCAGAATTCTCGAATACATACTTTATTGCACGATTTTCCTCCAAAAAAAGAATTTAAATCTGCCGCGACTCCATGTCACCCAACACAGAGGTGAGTGTTATCTTGTCGAACGTTTTGCTTCACGGGAACAAAGCGAAACTTAACTGATTTACCGTATGACGAAATCCTCGCGTAATTTGAATCGCTTTTACGTGAGTAATGAGAGTGCAGTTTTCAAATTTTTATTGAACGCCCCCTATTAGCTATATTTGACTGCAGGAGCCAATAAATTCTTCATTAGCTCTTATGAATCGAGGAGAACTGCAGCATGTCAAGTTTGCAAGACATTAACCTTCTGCTGACGGAATGGTAAGTAATAAAAGAATATTGATACTTTTCGGAACGGAATTGAAAATCTGTTTACCTTTCACGTTTTGCAAGGAATTTATTTATTTATTTATTTATTTATTTAGTAGGGTTTAACGACACCTTAACAGCCAAGATCATATCGTGTCGGTGACAGTTTTACTGGTGAAGGTAGCCGGAGTACTCGGAGAGAACCACCGAGCAGCAACGACGAGCAGCCGCTAGCTCCACAACATCGTAACTCCGCACTACAGCACAGACAGGGTTAGATTGGTTGAAGGCATGCGCATCATTGGCGTGCAATACGCCGTAGTACACGGCGTCATCGTGCCCCCATGTGCATGGACAATCGGGTGAAGTGCCTTGCCCAAGGCCTCAACGCAGGAGTCCGAATCGATCGCTCAGACGGTCACCCACCCAAGGATAAACCGGGCTCGTTTTACAAGGAATATTCGCATTTATCAACAAATACACATCCCATAGTTTGAGTCCTAACACAGGAATCTGGAGCTAGTCCTGTGGGCCACACAAGACCCTCTAGAGGATATTATATGGTCCATGGGACAATTTCCTGACTCCTGTGGTCCTAATTGGAAAAAAGATCGACCACATTTTTCCAGTAGTGTCTCATAAGCTATATTTTGGCGTGTTGATATTTTTGTAATTTGGCCCGAAACCATAGCTCATGCCACGATATGACAACAGGTGTGTCGAACCTTTTGTTATAAAGACACATAGGCTGTAGATATTTTGGAGCCAAATTAATGAAAATGTTCAAATCTTGTAGCATTGTGTCGTCTGTTATTCCATAACCATTTTTCGGGTGAACATGTGCAAATCAACTGTGGCAAAACCTTTTTTCAAGTTATTCCCGCCCCCCCCCCCCCAAAAAAAAAATCAAGAACACGTGATTTTATTATGATTTACTTATAGAAAATAACTTAAATAAGTGCTTACAACTGTAATACAACCCAACACACAAAGGCGTAGCCAGGATTCTATAAGGATGGGGGGGGGGGGGGGGGGGGCTAGCCAGTTTTTTAGGGGGGGGGGGGGCATACCATGCTATTTGCAAAGTTGTTGTGGGGTTTCGGGGGGGGGGGGGGGCTTGCCTAGTCCTAGCTAGCCGTTACCCCCTCCACCCATTTCCCTTCATGGAAGTGGGAGGAGGAAGTGGTAACGGCCGCAGGGTCCTAGTTAGGACAAGGAAGTGGGAGGAGGGGGTGACGACCAGAGAGTTCTAGTTTGGACAAGGCCTCCTCCGAGAAAAGTTTGCAAAATTTATTGTTCAAAGATCGAAATCTAGTGCTCCATGATCGAATCTGAGGCAACTGTAGCATGTGTAGCCCTATATTGGAGAGCATTTTTGGGCTCTTAAGTTGTTTGAAACTTGTATTGGATCAATGTTGGGAGGGGGGCGTGCGAAACTTGGACAGCCCCTTCCCCCGACTACGCCACTGCAACACACCAGTACATTCTATATTTATTGATGTTTAACGTCATTGTCAGCATCTGGCTGGGCTAGATCATGACACTACATAAGTGTAAACGCAAGTTTTGCCAACCGTTTGTGCTTATGTTGCCCCTCAGTCCCAAGCGTGATTCCACAAGTCATGATCGAGGCGTGTAATGCCGAGGTGGGTGTAGGTATGGGAGAATGCTCCCCCTCCCCCACTGATGGGGTCCGAAGGCCCCCCCCCCCCCCCCCCCTGGAAAATTTTGAAAAATTCGATGGCCTAAGACCGATTCTAGAGCCCCACCTTCACAGGGATGGTGCGGGGGGGGGGGCTAACCCCCCTCCCCTTTTGGAGAGGTCTCCCCGTCCCATAGGGAACATTTGGTAAGTTCGTCGGGGAGGGCTTTTCGAAGCAAGCTTGGGTAATGTTTTCACCAGGGTAATGATAAACTCTTCTTGCTTCAAGTGAATACAATTTGGAAAATTGCTGGATAGAAAATTTTAATGCCTTCATTTCGAGAGGTTGTGGCGAGCCGCGACCATAATTCTATTTCTTTGAATGAGGAAATAACGCCTTTCAAAGGCAATTTTTTTAATTTCTCACACTAGGTCGAAGTTTCTCAAATAAGACTACGAAAAACGCCATTTCCTCGCTCAGAGAAATTGAATCCTGTCGGGGAGTTTATTCCCCCCCCCCCCCCCGGGGATTTTCTGGTGGCACCCGCCAGCTACCTATCAGACAATGTAATTGGATGAAATCTGTCACTTTTGGGGAAGTGCCTGGCGGAATTTGGTCGAAAACTTTTATGTGGTAAAGGTCTAAAGTTGCGTTGTGAAAATCAAATTCATCGGACAGTTTTCCTTATTTTTTGCACCCCAAACTTTCCCGAAAACATATGAAACTAACGGAAAAATACGATTTTTTTCAAAACTGGTTGGTGGGGGGGGGGGGGGGGGGGACGGGGGGGGGGACCTGAGCTAAAATGTATGAGTTGGAAAACAGTTTCTGACAATTAGTACACCGAAAGGATAATGTGGTGACAATTCAGTCGCCAGATGTTCTCGCACAACTCAATTCATCCAGCGTAATTCACAAACATATGGAGCTAATAATCCATGCGAAAATGAGGATAAGGATCCCCCCAAACCCTCCCCTTCCAGAGAGAGAGAGAGAGAGAGAGAAAGAACATTGTAACCTTGACTCTCGTAAAATTTTCTTTTGATTCTTTTCATAGCTTCTGAAATGAAAGTGTCAATGACACTATAGCTTAACCTGTCTGTGTGTTGTGTTTGATGAAAAGGATAATGTTCAATGTTTATGAAAGGATTATGAAATAAGACAAGAATTGTGATAGTTTGGGAATATGTTAATTTCTGTTCCCTATATGCTATGTTTTCAATGAAAATAATATGAGATGTAGACTGTACTAAAGAATTGAGGGGTGGGTTAATGTATGTGGCCCTCACAGTTAATGTATGTCAACGAAAATTACCAAGTTGCAGAGAAGTTATTCTAAAACGAGTTATCCTGTCAGGTTACAATGAAATCCCTTCATAAATACGGGCTGTAGACTGTGCTAAAGGTTTTCGGGCTTCGGGCCTGTGTTGCCATCACGGTTGACCGATCGCAACCAAAAGGGGACTTCCTCATCTAGACATTATCTTGAGTCATCCTACCAAATTACAATGAAGCAGACTCGCAGACTAACAGACTTCCGCCCGCGTGATGGCAATAGCTTATCTTGACTTTGTCAAGTTAAGCTAAAAATGGCTGATCCGATTCAAAATTCAAGGTCTCGTACGAACAGTGACATCTAGTAATAAAAACGAATGCCAAGACGGGCAGCAAAGTCTTCGCTTCAAATCACGGTTAGTACGCATTACATATCATCACCAAGATCTCTGAAAGTCTTCAGCGTCTATCAAGTGATTTCAAGATAAGACAGTCCGCCTGATTGGAACCCACCGTCAAGATTTACATGTAAACGGGCGCAGTAAGAGTTCAGAAAAATGCCACAATAGCTTCTCGAACTGTATATGCTCACAGAGTTCCTGCTTTTTCAAATTACGGGTTGATCGTTTAATTCTGCTGTTATTACACAAATGAAATTTTATCGCGACCCAATTTTCGTTCCCGCCCCAAATCAGCACTCTCGTTTTTTGTACACCGAATATCGGAATAGTAATATCTTGCCGCCTTTTGGGGAAACAAATTGCACATAAAAATGTATTACAAAATGCGAGAATTTGACAATTGTCAGATTATCGCTAAATGTCAAATACATTCTTAAATTTTAAGCAGAAATCACCAGCAGCCAGCTGATCAGTCAGTAAGCTTTCCCGAAGTAAACTTATATTTGAAAAAGATGTATGGTTACAATTCGGGCGAAACTGTTGCGTGTTTGGGCGTCTTCCCTCACATTTGACAAGAGCACAGAGAAGAAGTCCCATATTTATATGCTAACATTAATTATAGTGCCGATAATGATAAACCTTTTTGTTTTAACACTGTAAATTGATGTCAAATCAAATGTATCAATTTCAACAAATGTATAAACCAGTTTAAAAGTTCTCTTCGGTCCGTTTCCAATTCCGACTTATTCGATAAGTTAACTTTTACTTCCGTGTTGGGTGACATGGTGTCGCGGCAGATTTAAATTCCGTTATTTTTTGAGGAAAATAGTGTAACAAAGCATATAATCGAGAATTCTGAATCCAACCTTTCAGCCGCTAGATAGATAAATCATTTGTGAGTAAGTGTGAAGAGAAAAACAAGAGGTAAGTTGATTTGAATCGTAATGCGAGGCGTGAATGTGATATGACCAGTCCAGGGCCCGTTGATCTCCTTCCTCGCTTCGCTCGGTAGTATATATATATATATGTGATATTATATGACATGTATGACAAGTTCCAGACTCCTGTGCTTCAGTGATACTTTAAGAATCCAATCAGGAAGAGGATATCAAATCAAATCGAATTTCACGGCTCCTTAACTTTGCAAATCTTACAACCGCAAATATTGCCAGACTCCACTCTAGTATTGTATTCCACACCAAATCATCTGTTTGAACAAGTAAGTCAAAAGGGCGGAATATTCCAGAGCGGAACTGAAGTAGTTTCGGAAGCGGAACATCCTAGAACCCTTCTTCTATCCTCAGATCCCCGATACAGGTCTCCTGGTGAGAGATGAGTTCAAAAGGACGAACTGAGTAGGAGTTTTGAGAACATCTCAATGATTCGAAAATCTTCGAATCGGTGCAACTCGAATCGCATCATCGCGACACTTTCTGACCCCACTGTCATGGTTTAACGTACATATTTATTTATTGGTGTTTAAGGTCACATATTTTTGCACAATGGCTAATCATGACCACAACATGAATATCAACTCAAGACCAGGAGTGGGCGTTAATAAGCCATGTTGCCCATTTTAGAGAGGGTTTGCCCTTCCCAAGCATTGGAGACTGGGTCCTATTTTACCGCTATAACACAGCCTGTTTACCGCAGTGAACAGGCACTGAGTCATTTCCCGGGGTTCCCGCGGGGAAACATACATATTAAGATTGTTCAAGGGGGGTGTTGTAGAGGAGGTAGATCATAAGCTTTGTTTTGGTGGCATAAATGAAAAATTCAAGTTATTCAATGAATTGTTTATAAGTACCGTCCTCCAAACGTTTTGGTAAAGAGTTAACTTAGAACATGATATCATGGGGACAAAGTATACCTCAGTTATATGCTGTTATAGGTTATTGGTACATTTTTAGTGGCAATGTCCAAACCTGCCTTTTTTCTACATTAATCATTTACTGTCACGCCCACTTTAGCCATATATGGTGGACCTCTATGTACGCCTACATGCGAGGAAGTTTAATAAGATTTATGACATACTTGTAACTCTTATCAACTGATTAATTGTTGGAAAGGGCTCTCTGCGCATACCAGAACATACAGATAATGATCCTAAATACATGTAGGTGACAATCGTCGTTTTCGGCAGCGTAAGTGTTAAAAGTGAAGACTCTGCCCTTTTTAACTAAACGCCTACCATATTTTGAATAGTAAATAAAAAGATACCTACTCACTGCATTCTATTTGAAATGCATGCATATAATATAGCAATCACTGTGGCGCTGATTAAGCATTCATTCCGAGCATTCGCTTCAATCCAAATCACCCCATGCCAGTTTGCCTAATCATGATAGCATGCGATGGCCGAAAAGCAGCCTGCTTATCGGCCACCGCATGCTATCATGTTTAGGCAAACTGGCACGGGGAGATTTGGATTGAGGCGAATACTCAGTCTGCAGGTATTTAAAGCAATACATCTGGGGGGTTTTCTATTGGTTGCTGATAAAATATTACCTGTCCACAACAGTTAAATGCAACCAACGAGATGAGGTATTATCCAGTATCAAATGAAACAGAGGCACTGAACCTGAAGAGTGGGAGTAAAATCAAGTGTTTCTAAAATTCATATTTAATTAAAAATATAAATAGTTGATTATAATCTTATCAATAAGAACATAAATATATGTAACAATCTCCATTAATACTTTCAATATGAGTAACTTCAAAACTTCTCTCCAAATAGCAAGAGATAATCTGCATTCAGATTATATGATCCCAAACAGCCAGCTGAGGCCCGACAATCAATATGTAAATGCAATGTTTTTTCTGCTGGTTTACAAACCTCCAACGAGAAGAGCTCAGATCCATAAGTTGAGTCGCTATTTCTATGAAAACTAATTTCAACTAAGTTCTATTTATAGTAATAACCATATAATCTTTCAGACTTATGACTACTGACTCAAAGAGCGATAGGATCCTTCTCTTTCCATATACATTAGGTTATGAAAGTTTGGTTGAGATGTGATACCTAGAACGTGTACTATCATCCGGAAACTGAAAAAAAGGAATCGTCCCTTCCCATAGAGATTCCTGATATGTAAATCTGGTTAACATGTGACATCAAAAACAAAGATTATTAGCCAGAAACCTGTTTTTGATAAGTTCTGCTTATAATAACAATCCTCTGACCTCATGGCTACAGACTTCAAAATCGATAGGGTTCTTTTTCTCTCAAACATGCGATTACTTTCTGGAAGTTTGGTAGAACTGCGCTGTACACAGAAATGACGTTACTAGTAACAGCGACCTTGACCATCGGCCAACAAATCTGAAAAGCAATAGCGTTCTTCTCCTTCCATGGGGGTACTAACCCTGTAAGTTTCGTGGTCCTGCATTATGTAGAACAAAAGTTATTACCCCAAAACAATTTCTGACAAAGTTATATTTATAGTAATAGTCCCGTGGCCTTTCACTTACGGTTGCATGCAGAAAATCGATAGGATTCTTTCCCTCCCACAGGGGCGCATCATATATAAAACTGATCAATATGTGACGTGTAAAACAAAAGTTATAGGCCAGAAAACAATCTACCAACTGCAGACTCCATGCGTTTCTTTTTTTCATATGCGATTGCTGTATGGCAGCTTGGTTGATCTGTGATAAATATAACTAATGTTATTGCATTGCCAGGAAATCAAAAAGTGTTATTTTTAGTTATTGTGACCCTCGTCTAAGGTCGACAAACATGAAAATCGAGAGGGCTCTTCTCCTCCCGGGAGGGTACCAACAGTATAAGTTTGTGGGATCTGCATTAAACAGAACTAAAGCTAATGCTCGGAAACCAATTGTTAATGCCACGCCACCCGATTTTATCACAGTATTCATCGAGTTGGACTTCTTTACAACTCGACCAAAAAGAAGTTGGGCAGATAGAGCTGCTCAATCCAGTTTTTCCTATCATACAGTCTTATTTTGGACACATATAATTTCTATGAATATAACAGCCAAATTATTGTATTTTCCTTCCAAAATGTTCATGCTTGAGATTCTGAACGAACTGCAGAGATGTGTATTTATTTATTGGTGTTCAAGGTCACCTTCAACATCTATGCTCATATCACGACCGCAACAGAGACAGGAAGTCAAGTTCAGCCAATCGTTCATACCCATGACGCAAACATAGAGGACAAACACCCCATAAGTTGGTTTGTGAGTCCTATTTTCTATTAAAGAACTTGTTCACCACAGTAAACAAGTACCGATTCACTTCTTTTGGTTCCCAGACGAAAATGCAGAAATAGCACTTACCAGTGAAGAGATTAAACCATGAAATTATGAAAAAAGCTAGCAAAGCTAAGCATCGCCATGCGTGACAGAAATGTTAGAATGCTTTGCATCACTATTCTTCAAAATTGCTGTTCTTGATAAGACCCAGCGAAGCTTCGAGGATTTGATTAGTTATTATCACAACGATTCGAATATATCCTCGGAAATTCGAGTGTGAGAGAACAACCGGGTTCACCAAGTGATGTGCACCACACTATGACGCATCGTATCTTCGGCCCACTGTTTAGATGAGGATACCCCCTCTCAAACTCCCCCAAATCTGACCTACAGCCCCCTGGACATGCCTACGGTATGTCATTCTTGGACCCCCTAATGGGACGTGTGTCCCCCAAGTCTGAATATCCTGGCTACGCTCCTGCTTTTACCCAACGCACAGGATATCAAAATTTATTATTTTAATTAATATTTTCTACTTTTTTCATAAACCTTCAACAGAACCATATCGTGACCGCTCACTAGAACTAGCTCAACGAGCCTGTTCCAGTGAGGAGGGGTCGCATGGTATGTTTTTGTTTAAATTTTTCGAAAAACTTTTTTTTCAACTGCTTAATTTGCAGAGGCGGGTAGAACCGATTCGTTTTGTAAAGAGATAACTGATTTTGCGCTTCTTGACCCAATATGAACTCATTATCAATCGATTTTGAAAACGGCAACTCTGAATCCGTGATAACATGACACAATCCAGCTAGAAATTCATGCTTGGATTATCTCCCTTAATATGCAGTGCAACGTGAAATTTTCTGCACCTGAGTTGGGCTCCCCGTCTTGGGATTGGTGGGACCGCTTGTATTCTATATTTAAATAGCATATGTGGAAAACTTTATCTATTTTGTAGCCCAGAATAAGAGTTTTGCCGTTTTTTATATTTAAGGCATCTGATTTAGACATTTTGCATTCTTCATCATAGTCAAGCAAAACTGTGCATGGGGTACTAAATGAGTCAAAATAGTACACCCATATATTCCCGGTGGAGCCCTTATTATACCATTATAAATGACATGAGAAGAAAGTGATTGGAGGTCACATGTCTTGCTTAGTTTCAGACCATTAACATTATGCACAACTGTCCTGTCAACAGGGTGAGCATTTTACTCTAGTCACACATTAAAAACGTTTAAATCTACCAAGGCGAACCATATTTCAATAATATAATTTTTTAGAAATATATACAATATACCCAGTTGCCAAGAAATAAAAATAAAACAAAATTAAACATATAACATTTGATTGCCATTTCATATTTGTAACATTTAATTGACATTTGATTTTTGTGCATTTTCCTACATTTCAGGATTTATTTGTTATTCTCCCTCAAAAGCTGGACTGGTGAGAGGGCAGGGAAGCTTGGGTGGTAACCAGGAACTCTAGGGGCGCTGGCCCGGGACTAGCATCACACAAGTTCCCGATGGAAATGGAATGAAAACCATTTACAGATCAACTTTGTGGCCTCATGGAGACACTCAATCTGTTAACTAGTAGAGTGCTAAATTATTTTCAGCCATCAAAATTTGTTCACAAGTCTTTGCCTCGTTACAATTTATGGGAGAGTGCCTAGGCACTCTCCCATAAATTGTAACTAGGGAAATCCATACAGACCAAATAATTTAGGTTGAAAGGTAATATGAAGGACACCCTGAGTTTGAAGCCTCTGAGTTACAGTGCCTGCACTTCAGAGTAAAGCCCAAATATGGGCTTCCAGCACTCAAGCAGTTAAAGGGATTCTTCTGCCCTCTTCGAGAAAGGGTCCAAGGCCTTTGCCTTTGAGAAAATTCATGTCATGTGGGCTCCAGTTGGGAATTTATTTTGGAGCAAAAAAAACATACGAAAA
Source organism: Pictodentalium vernedei (assembly GCA_031216915.1). Lineage (NCBI taxonomy): Eukaryota > Metazoa > Mollusca > Scaphopoda > Dentaliida > Dentaliidae > Pictodentalium > Pictodentalium vernedei. Next base: position 246,804,572 of record CM062297.1, on the reverse strand, counting down.
CTAAGAAGTTTTACCTTTAAATTGAGCAGAGAACATTAAGACCGATACCGAATCAACTGCCTGTATACTATAATTAACTTTTATAACAAACGGTCACATGGAATCATGTTCATGCATTCTCTGTAGTCTCTATTAAACTATTCTTATACTATTAAAGAAGAACCTGCAATTTTGCTTTTGAATTAAGAGACTTCGTTAGGCAAGCAATTTAAATTTTATGCACAATTGGTGCCCTGAACTGGCTGGTCATCACGGCACCAATTGCGCATTAAATTTTGTTTGAGTGGGAACTGATATTGGGATTTATGTGGTTAAGAATTGGGAAGAAACCATACCCTTGGGAAAAGGTCCAATAAACAGCCCCTGTAGACACCCCAAAGAATCCCTCCCTGATTTGCCTACATCACTCTCCATCTTGACAATTTTTGGTACTCAGAACATGTGTTCCACAAAACTATTTATTTATTTATTTATTTATTTATTTATTTATTTATTTATTTATTGGAAATTAACAACACTTTCAACAGCCAGGGTCACCTCCTGTCACAATTTTACGGGTAGAGAAAGCCGACACAGACAACTAATAGTTGCCTAGATACATGTATAAATAACTGAGGGAACACTAGATACAACTTTGGGAGCAGATTCATTTCCCCAAAAAACATGCATGCATTGAAAAACTAACAAATAACCATAGAAATAGTCACACTTTCATAGAACTAGCCCAGTATATATTTATTTATTCATTGGTGTTTAAGGTCACATATTTTTGCACAATGGCTAACTGTGACCACAACATGAGTATCAACTCAAGACCAGGGGTGAGCGTTAATAAGCCATGTTGATCATTTTAGAGAGGGTTTGCACCTCCCAAGCATTGGTGACTGGGTCCTGTTTTACCAGTAAAACAGAGCCTGTTTACCGCAGTGAAGAGGCACAGCTTCACTTCCCAGGGTTCCCATGGGGAAACTAGCCCCATAAGATACTGTTTTTGAACAGTTGATAATAACTAAAACACCTAAGGAGTGGAGTTCCCCCCCCCCCCCCACACATTTAAACAGTTTCAGTAGAAAAGCATAAAAAGCACAGAGGGCCACTGAGTAGAACCAAGCTGTCATTAGTTGAAACTTTCCGTGAGCTTTTCAAATTTTCCCCACATTTTTAAACTTACTTGACGGGGAAGAAAATCAACAATTACTTTTCAAAGGTGATTTGCAATGCAAGTACTTTTTTTCAAGGGTACCGTGCTACAAGCAAAAGGAGTGCTAGTTTAGTCAGATTTTGTTCATATGTTGTTGTTTGTTGGTGGTTAACGTCACATATTTATGCACCATGGCTAATCGTGACACAACATGGAGATGAAGTCAAGTTTAGTCAATCGTTGATCAACATGTTGCCCATTTTAGAGGACTTTCACCCCAAGCATTGGTGACTGGGTCCTATTTTACTAGTAAAGCGGAACTGGTTTACCACAGTAAACAAGTGCTGCTTACTTCCCGGGGTTCCCACGGGGAATTTTGTTCATAAATAATTGTTTTATTACAATTTATTGGAGAGTGCCTCTTGGCACTCTCCAATACATTATAATAAACAATGTTGTTTAACCATTTTGGGGGGTTTTAACTGTTGAGCAAACAAGGTAATGAATACAAAGTAAAGCCAGTACAGTGGCTATCAGGGTTGGTGATTTTTTTGATTTTTTTAAAAAAAACCTTAAAAAATCAATTGTTTTATTTGTATGCCATAAATTAGAGGAGTTTTTTTCCAAATGATTCCTTTAGATAAGAGAAACAGAGTGTATTGGTAGCAGCTTGTATCAAAACTACCCAAAGAATGGACAGAAATAACTGATCCTAAAACAATTACCTGTGTTAGTAAACAGTTACCCATTTCAGTCTTTGAGGTGGCATGAGGGGGAAAATTTCAGATTACAATTTGCATAGAATAGACAGCATAGATGGAAGTAGAGAGGAATCACTGAAACTTACATTTTCTCATTGTCACAGCAATGCTTGAAAGAAGGTGACTTCTTGGAAATGATTTTTACTACCTGCAATATTCTTAACCGGTTGGGTGCTAGAAGCCACTATCAGGGCTTTCAAAAAAATGAGGGTACCAGTGCAACAGCCAACATTTTCCTTGCCCATGTTTCATCTTCAGTCTAACGCAAATAATACTTTGTTTATATAAATTTGTTCTATTACAAATTATTGGAGAGTGCCTGTTGGCACTCTCCAAAAATTTGTAATAAAACAAATTTTGATGAACAAATTCAGACCACCAAAAATAATCTAGCCCTCAACCAGTTAAATCACTATCATATTTTTGATGGGTTCAATGAAAGATTATCATAAATATAGTGTAAAATTTATGTTCACTTTAATATGATTCTATTCATATGAGCTGAAAAGTATATAAACTTATTAAACTTATTCAGGAACATTTAACTAACCTACTAGTACAGCATATTCGAGTAGGCAAGACACAGTGGGAAGTATATTCCCACTATACAAATTAGTTTTAACAGTCATGACCACTGTCTAAATATTGTATTTCAACAGTTTATTTTCATTCCATCTTGTCTGAGCTCATTTCCAAGTTGTTTGAAAATATTCCTGACAATTCGTAATAATTTGTAAATGTTTTATTTAAATCAATGATTTAAATCGATTGATTTAAATTAGCAAACTCTGATGGCTTGCTGCACTTTTCATTGAAGCCCTGATAGTCGCTTTTAGCACTCAGCCAGTTAACATCTCCACCTCCGTTTTCATAAAAAATAATCTGGACTGATTCACGCAAATCATAATACAATTTTATCTTTTCATATTTTTCATACATTCATATGACAAAGTGAGAATTTATTTTATTAAACAGTGAAACTTTGTTAATTGAATAGCCACTTTGCATCTGAAAAATATTCATTTAACAGGAGTATTCAATTATGGTCATTTTCCAATAATTAAACATTTTTTCTGTTCAAGCATTTTGAGACAAAATTGGCTAAAGTATTTCTTTTTTTTCTTTTTATAACACAATGAACCAAAAAAAAAAAACGCATTTCGACCTGGCTTAAACCAAACCCCCAATGTCTGTCTTAAAATTTACAATGCACAGTGTGAATGGAAAAAAGCCCCTGCACGCTCATATTGATTCAAAATAAAAAGTAATTAATATTTATCTCATGATATTAAAAAGAACTTTCAAAATAAAATTTAATAAACAAAGAAATCCTTATGCTTTTTATTCCTTGTTAAATTTTTTTTATATGCAATGGGTGATCGTCTGAGTTCATCGTTTTACCCAGATCAAACGTAAACAATGGCCAGTCATTATAATTATGGGAATTTTGATTTTGGAGATCTGGATGATAGTCTGAACGGACAAAGTTCAACCAACTTCACATCATCTGGGTTATACTGAACTCCACATTTATAAACTGTGTTTTCAGTTTCTCAGGAAATGGTGAAAATCAGATTTAAATTTAACTCAGTGTTGCTTTGAATGACAGCACCTCCCGTCAAGTTGAAAAAGAGATAGGAGTTTTGTGTGGGCATGGCCTATTACGTTTCTTTTTTAACTTGCGCAATTCATTGGTCAATAAATTTTTTAATGACACAAGAACATGTTTCAAGGAAATGTATTGTTATTTCAAATGGAATTTTAGAAAACTATGCCTTTTTTATTCAGTTATCACTAGGAAGCTTGGTGCGACCTGGTTTTTATGTTAACTCCATGAAGTAGAGGGTGTGTAAATTTATTGCCCCTCAAGTTTAATTATAAGGAATGATCATTTGTTTCTGTCTATTTCTTGAGTTATGAACCCCAAAAAACAAAGGCCGAACATAGCATAAGTGGGCCATGTCCATTTACACAGTTTGGCCTTTGTTTTTTGGGGTTCATAACTCAAGAAACAGACAAAAACAAATTATCATTCCTTGTGTATTTTAGTGATAGTCTGAGCATTTTGTATAATATTTTGTTTGACAGAGATCATTAGTTGTGTCAAACAAATATGATAGAAAAAATGTCATTATCTTACAAGAAGAATGTATTTCCCAATAATAAATAAAAACGTGAAGTCAAAATACAAATCTGTATAGAGGTTAGCAACCAACGAACAAGTGAGCACTCAACTCTGAAAGAGAACAATATTTACCTGCACTTAATTGGTATCGATTATTACACCAGTCGAGGCCACTGCCTTTGATAACAATAATTAAAGGGTAAATAAATCACCAGTTCAAAAAAATAAATTTGACAAGGCCATTTTTTGCCATGATGATATTTTTTATGGGCTTACCATGTGTTAAGCATAAAAAATAAAGCAAGATACTACTATAAACTTCAGCAGTTACAGTATCAAGCCAGAAATTAAGCAGACTGTCATCTGCAAAATGATGTCCCCAGAGGGTGAATTTAGTGATGCTACCCTGCATAGCAGGGTAGCATCACTAAATTTACCCTCTGTGAACCTCAATCTAAATCAGGGTCCCAAAACTAAACAGAAAGAGGTACCCAGAGGATAAATTGGCCCTCTGTATGGGATAGCATCATCAAATTCACCCTCTGGGGACCTCGTTCTGCAAATGTCAGACTGCTTATTTTCAGGCTTGAAAAGTATATGAAGAACAATGAACGGAGATTACATCATTCACAGCACAAGAATGCAATACTATGACGTCACGATCTTCATAAATGAAAGTGTCAGTGACACTAGCTTAGCCTGACTGTGTGTTGTGTTTGATGAAAAGGATAATGTTCAATGTTTATGAAAGGATTATGAAATTTAGACAAGAATTGTGATAATTGGGAGTATGTTAGTTTCTGTTCCCTGTATGCTATGTTTTCAATGAAAACTTGAAAGTGTTTTAGCACACTAAAACATATGTCTCCCCTTCCTTTTGAGGTCAGAGGTCAAGGTCACATGCAGTTCATCAAGGTAGCGGACATGCGGTTTCATGGTGACACATCCACATGTCAAAAGAAAAATTCTGGTCTGGACAATTACTCCCTACTTAAAGTACATAAATTTGACCTTGAGGTCAAGATCACATGAAGGTCATGATAACATGTGGTCTCATTGTGATACATCCACATGCCAATCATCTTAGTCCTAGGTCAAAAAACAAAAAAGTTCTGATCTGGACAATTATTCCCTATTTGAAGTACATAAATTTGACCTTGAGGTCAGAGGTCAAGGTCACATGCAGGTCATCAAGGTAGCGGACATGCGGTTTCATGGTGACACATCCACATGTCCAAAAAAAATCTGATCTGGACAATTACTCCCTATTTAAAGTACATAAATTTGACCTTGAGGTCAAGGTCACATGATTACATGTGACATGTGGTCTAATTGCGATACATCCACATGTCAAATATCTAAGTCCTAGATCAAAAAACAAAAAAGTTCTGGTCTGGATAATTATTCCCTATTTGAAGTACATAAATTTGACCTTGAGGTCAAGGTCACATGAAGGTCATGACATGCGGTCTCATGGTGACACATCCACATGTCAAATAACCAAGTCCTTGGTCAAAAAACAAAAAAGTTCTGGTCTGGACAATTACTCCCTATTTGAAGTACATAAATTTGACCTTGAGGTCAAGGTCACATGAAGGTCATGACATGCGGTCTCATGGTGACACATCCACATATCAAATAACCAAGTCCTAGGTCAAAAAACAAAAAAATTCTAGTCTGGACAATTACTCCCTATTTGAAGTACATAAATTTGACCTTGAGGTCAAGGTCACATGAAGGTCTTTATTACATGTGACATGCGGTCTAATTGTGAAACATCCACATGCCAAATATCTAAAGCCTGACTCCAAATACAAAAAAGTTCTGGTCCAGACAGTTTACCTTAAAAAAGCGCATAAATCTGACCTTCAGGTCAAAGGTCAAGATCACATGAAGGTCACTATGGTACACTGCACACCGGTCCATGGTGATACATCCACATGCCAAGTATCTAAGGTGTAGTTCAAAAGACAAAAAAGTTATGGCCCGGACAAAGTTTGTGTGATGTTTCCCTTAAAAAAACACATAAATCTGACCTTCAGGTCAAAGGTCAAGGTCACATGAAGGTCACTATGGTACACTGCACACCGGCTCATGGTGATACATCCACATGCCAAGTATCTAAGGTGTAGGTCAAAAGACAAAAAAAGTTATGGCGCGGACAAAGTTTGTATGAGAAGAAGAAGAAGAAGAAGAAGAAGAATATGCACTAAAACAATATGTCTCCCTTCTGGGAAGGGGAGACATAATAATTTGAGGTGTAGACTGTACTCAAGAATTAAGGGGTGGGTTAATGTGGCCCTCACAGTTAATGTATGTGGCCCTCACAGTTAATGTATGTCAACCAAAGTTACCAAGTTACATTGAAATTATTCCAAAATGAGTTATCCTATCAAGTTACAATGAAATCCCTTCATAAATACAGCCTGTAGACTGTGCTAAAGGTTTTTGGGCTTTGGGCCTGTATAGCAATCACAGTTGACTGATCGCAACCTAAAGGGGACGTCCTCATCTAGACATAATACAGAGTCATCCTACCAAGTTACAATGAAATCGCTCCATATTAAATATGACCTGTAGATTGTGCTCAAAGTTTTTGGGTTTCGGCTTGGGCAGTCATCACGGTTGACAGATCATGACCAAAAGGGGACATTTTCTCATCTAGATATTATACAAAGTCATCCTACCAAGTTACACTGAAATCCCTTCATAAATACAACCTGTAGACTCTGCTAAAAGTTTTTGGGGTTTGGTCTCGGGCAGCAATCATGGTTGACCAATCGCGACCACAAGGGGATGTCCTCATCTAGACATTATACTGAGCCATCCTACCAAGTTACAATGAAATCCCTTCATAAATACGACCTGTAGTCTGTGCTTTGGGTTTTGGGCTCAGGCAGCCATCATGGCACGACCAAAAGGGGACGTTCTCATCTAGACATTATCTGGAGTCATCCTACCAAGTTACTATGAAATCCCTTCATAAATATGACCTGTCTACTGTGCTAAAGGTTTTCGGGTTTTGGGCTCGGGCAGCCATCACAGTTGACCGATCGCGACCAAAAGGGGACATTCTCATCTAGACACGACCTCAAACCTGCATATGAAAATTTGTGACAATTGGACAAGAACTACGGGGCGTAGCCTGTGCTAAAGGAAAATGTGAACAGACTCACAGACTGACAGACATCCGCACGCATGATGGCAATAGCTTATCTTGACTTTGTTAAGTTAAGCTAAAAATCAATTCATAGACGCTGAATGATTGTCAAAACAGACGCCATTAAAAACTGTACCCAATGCCTTCATTATGCGACCAAGTCAAGAAAGGGGGGAATATAGTGAGATAAATTGGTTATTAATGTACCACCATATGGGTTTCCTAATGGACTTGTTGATATATGCCCAGAGACAAGGTCTCGACTTCAATACACCATCTCGGAAAACCACATGGCAGTAATAACCTATATTTATTGGATTAATGAAGCCAAACAGGTCTATAAAGCCACAGGATTCAGTGGTTCTCAGTAATTCTTGGATAGATTGCAGATTTTTGAATTCAATTAACTATAGTTTACTCTATAATCTTTATGCAGTTAACATAGTACATAGTACTGAAGATATGATAAATGGTTTAGTGTTTGGATGTTATATGTAATGACAGAGTTATTCAATTAGGAGATATCCAAAGTAGTGGGCTTATGTTCCATGTAACCATCGGCACAAACAAATGTTCAAACACTTGTGAAACATGGTGTTCCATGTATCCATCGATTTGTGCAAATAATTTTGATCCCATGGTGTTCCATGTAACCATCGACACAAAACGATGTTCGAACACTTGTACCGATGGTTACATGGAACACCGCGGAATCAAAATTGTTTGTATTTATGTTCATGATCTCATAAAAGCAGTGACAAACTCAACTGGTAGAGTGCTAAATTATTTTTGGTCATCAAATCTTGCACACGTCTTTGCCTTGTTACAATTTATGGGAGAGTGCCTATGGGCACTCTACCATAAATTGTAACAAGGCAAACCCTCACAGACTAAATAATATCATTTCAAAGGTAATACAAAGCACATTCACTGAATATGAGCCTTCAAGCTGTGGTACCTGCACTTCAGAAAAAAGCCCAAATATGGGCTTCCAGCATTCAACCAGTTAATAAGTTGCCACAATGATTGGTCTAATCTCACTGATTGGTCTGATCTTCCTCTTGATAGCTGCTCACGACACACGTCGTGTGATGACTCTATGAAATACGGCATCAGCTGAAACAGGTTAGCAGTGTGACATCTTTGATCATTGATCAAATATGCTGTGCTGTTAACTTGTTTCCACTGACACCATATTTCTGTTTTGATACCCAAGGTGGCACTCTCTTGAGGTTAACAAACCAATCAACCTGACTGTGGTGTAAAATTGACTCTATTCTATCCGTTCTTGAACATACTACATACACCTTTTGGTTGTGACTTTCTGACATCAGCACTCACAATCGGCCAATTGTGCATTAAACTAATCGGCAAGTGGACAGAAACAAATGATGTGCAAATCCTTATCAGTTAATCAGTACTTATTTGAGCTTTATTCTGAAAATCAGCTACCTGAACTTGAATCCTTCATATTCAGTGTGCAAAATTTGACGAGAACGCTTGTTTCGTTTGTGTGGTGGTTATGCAAATTTAAATCTACGATAACAGATGACCGGTTAGCCAAAAGTCGCATCTTGAATGGTAAAGTCTGAGTAACTTAACTGGTAGAGTGCTATATTTTTTTTCAGCCTCACGATTTGTTCACACATTTTTGTCTTGTTACAATTCATGGGAGAGTGCCATATTCTGTTGATGTCCTTTATATTATCTTGAAAGTGCAATTACTTCATCTCCATCGATTTGCATTGTTACAATTTATGGGAGAGTGCCTGCACTCTCCCATAAATTGTAACAATGCAAATCGATGGAGATGAAATAATTGTACTTCCAAGATAATATAATGGACATCAACAAAATATGAAACCTTTACCTTTAGATACCTGCAGTTCAGAATAAAGCCCAAACATGGGCTTCTAGCACTCTACCAGTTAACCAGCCTTTCTTGAGTCTTAGAAGATTTTTAGACTTTTGCCTTGAGAGGCTATATATATATATTTCAATTCCACACAATATATGAATACTTGTGAATGATAAAAAGGCAGTTTCCCCCAGAATTCTTATGTAGCCGAGCGTCTGGTTAGCCATCCCCAAACTGCAGAAACGGTAATTTTTTGAAATTTTGCACACTGCGTCTGCATATTCAGTGAATGTTCTTCGTATTATCTTTGAAGTGATATTATTTAGTCTGTAAAGAATTGCATTGTTACAATTTATGGGAGAGTTACTATAAGCACTCTGTTCATCAAAGCTTGTTCATAAACTGTAACACGGCAAAGACTTATGAACAAGTTTTGGTGAACAAAAATAATTTAACACTCTACCAGTTTAGTAGGGCCCACCATACATATTCAAGACAGATTTCTCCTATAAACAATATGAAATAAGAACAACATTTTTGATGACTGTATGAATCGATTAATACAAGGAAAAAAAATCCAGCCGGTGAAAGGCTATAAAAAGCAGTCACTCACACACAGCCTATTCTCACCTAAATTATATTTCAGGCAAGATCCATGCCACTGGCTGAGATTTAATCTCAGTTTGTTTCCTGGTAGCATAAACATTTATTTATTTATTTATTTATTGGTGTTCACGGTCACATATTTCTGCACAATGCCTAATTATGGCCGCAACATGGATATAAAGTCAATCCAGCCAATTGTTTATACCCATGTTGCCCATTTTAGAGGACTCCCACTAGGCCCCTGCAAATATGGATTTTTTTTTTTTTTTTTACTCAACTTTCAACTCAAACATGCCAAAATAATATTTGAGCCGACTGAAAATCAAATTCGAACCACTTTAGCCAAAAGCAAGTGTCCAAGTGTGGTTTCGTACATGATATTTCCAGTTTAAAAATAGTCACATTAGGATAGTTTTGGCATTGTACTAATGATTTATCCACATATTTATGCTAACATTTAACAGTTTGAATATTAACAATACAGCACACTTGAACGCAAGGTTGAATAGGAGACAAATAATCTGTATGTAAGCGTGATTGCTTTGCTCCCTTCTCGACTTTAAGCTTGGCATTGTCTGATCTTGCCTTATCATGAAATGAATGGATGCTTCTCACTGAAGTGTAGCCAGAGGCAAGATGCTTGGGTTTTGTACAAAGTCTTACACGTATATGTAGCCGTGGCTTTATCAGGTGTAAAATATGATTGTATTACCGATGTTATTTGAAATAACGTGACACATGTGATTCCAAATGACATTGGTAATTCACTGTAAGTGCCAGGTTCTTATTTACAATTCATCAGAAGTGGCTGTAGCAATAATGCAAAACGTTGCCTAACTTCAGTGATCTGACGAGAACCGGTTAGCGCAACGTCACCGTGCACCCAGTGTAAGCAATACTTAGTATTCAGTCTCAAAACTGTTAAACTAGGCAGTTATCCAGCTGAATATTAGTCATTTGTAGTAGTAAATTGAAAGGCTGTATTTCATCAACCCAGGCTAGCCTATAGTGTTTCATGGTGGAGTTCCTAACTACACACCTCTACCAAGAGGTACCTTCCAAAAAAATTCTAGTGATTCATATTCTTTTGTTCACACAGTAAGACTGATTGGGCAAGTGTAAATTCCACTTTGCTAATGAAATTCACATCTTTAACTCTGTCCACTGATATCAATATATAAAAATTTTAAGCTGCAAATTTTTCTCATAATGTTACTAGGAATTCAACAAATCCAGTCATGTTTGACAGAGTTTATTGATTTCTGTCAAACATGACTGAATTGGTTAATTTCCTGGCTGCATTATGGGAAAATCTGCAGGCTGATATTTCGATATCAGTATGCAGAGGGTTAAACATTAAAACAGGTGCCCCCAAACTCGAGATGACAGACACCTGTCACTACAAATTCAAACAAGAGGCCCCAGGCGGCCTGAGGGCGCTCACCTGACATGGTAGTCTACATATCAAACCAGGGACTTGGCTTGAATAAACTGCATATGCCCCCTCCTAAGAAAAGCATATACCAACTAGATGATGCGATTGTGCCCACACAATACACAGGATTTTCCTTCTATTTTCAGTTCCTGCACTTTTACGTCCCAAAATTGAGATAAACGCATAAAAAACAGATTTTTTTTTATTTTTGTTCGGAAATTATCGAAGTCGCAAACAAAATATTTTCAGCCTAGAATTTTTTTTTCTTCTTAAAATTGACCAAAACACATAAAAAAAACTAATTTCTGGATTTTGGTCCACCCAACCCCCAAATTTTCAGTGTAAAAAAAAATTTTTTTTTTGTCTTAAAATTTACCGAAACACATAAAAAAACAACAACAAAAAATTTACGGATTTTGGTTCAAAATTTCTAAGTCCGGAACGGGACCCCAAATTTTCAGCCTAAATATGAACCCAGGGACTTGGCTTGAACAAACTTGAATCTCACCCCCCTAACTTTGCTGCATAACAATATCAAAAGATTCTTATTGGTAGATCTGAAGAAGATTTTTAAAGACTATTCCTCATACTGCACTAATTTAAACATGGGGGCGCGGTGGCTCAGTAGGCAGAGGTGCAGGCTGCAAGCCGAGTGGTCCTCGGTTCGAATCCCACCTGTGGCAACCTTGTTGTGTCCTTGGGCAAGACACTTCACCCCCATTGCCCACGTGGGGGCACGGTGACGCTGGGTACTAAGGCGTACTGCACGTCGATGGTGCACCTGTCTTCAACCAATGCTAACCCTGCTTGTGTGGAGTTGGTATGTTGGGGAGCTGACAGTTGCTTGCTGTGCTCGGTGGTTCTCTCCAGGTACTCTGGCTTCCTCCACCCGTAAAACTGTCGAGGTCATGATTTGCCATTGTGCAGAAATATGTGACCTTAAACACCAATAAATAAATAAATAAATAATTTAAACATTTATTTAGGCTCCCATAGAGAGCCCAAATATTGACTCAGGGAATTGATTTCAATAAACATGTGAAACAATCTGCGAAAGATGTTATGTGAAAATTGAAAGCTTTTGGAGCAGTGGTTTGGGAGAAAAGTAGTCTTAAATGTTTTTCCCATTTCCCACAGTGTTAAAAAATGCGGACTCAGCACTTTTTCAAAGTCCCAGAAAAGTACCCCATGATAAAACTGATAGCAATTTTTTTTGACCATTCCATTCTGTTGGTCGTTAGGAAGCTTCACACCAAATAAGAATTCTCAGTGCCGTGTAGTTTTGGAGATATGGGCGTTTTCATTTTTTCTATTTTTAGCTCCTGCGGTTCCCATGGGGCAATGGGAAAAAAAAATTGGGCATAAATTAAGTACTTATGACCCAATAAGCCCTCATATCAAATTTAGTTCAAATCTGCCTCTCGGTTTGGAAAATAGAAATTATGGGCGGGGCCAAAATGCTTCCCCCTCCCTTAACGAAGGCAAATATAGCCCCACAAACTTCTCTTGAACAAATCTGAGTCTACACCTCAAAAGGAAGCTGCACACCAAATATCAAGTCTCTACTGCTGCTGGTTCATGAGAAGAAGATTTTTTAAGATTTAAGCACGCTTTTTGGGCATGGCCCTACCAAGAGGCGAGGCAACTTGATTTGAATAAAATCAAATTGCGATGTCATAGCAAACTATTATCTCAAATATCAATTAAACTGGTTCAGCGGTTTGGGAGGAGAAGACACAAACACCATGTTCACGGACGACGGACGGTGAGTGATCACTACAGCTCTCCTGACTGAAAGTCAGGTGAGCTAATAATCTGTTAACTGGTTAGTGATGATATGTCTTTGGTGATAATACATTTTTCTGGAGCAGACATGTTTTCCTGAGAAAAAAATTTCAGGGAACTTGAAGGTGATTTTCAGGGAAATTGAATGGATTTCAGAGAAAAAGTTCACACAAGAACAATACATAAGAAGAATTCTTCACGTGAGAACAATTACACAAGAACTAGCAAATTTTCAGCTCTTGGACTACCACTGGCACTCCCCCTTTTGCCCAAGCTCGCCCCAAGCCCTCCTCCCTGCTGTTGACAGGGAGGTGCGGCGGCTCAGTTGGAAGAGGTGCAGGCTGCAAGCCGAGAGATCCTCGGTTTCAATCACACCTGTGGCACCACATTGTGTCCCGGGGCAAGACACTTCACCCCCATTGCCCTCAAGGGGGCATGGTGGCATTGTGTACTAAGGCATACTGCACGTCGATGGTGCACCTGTATTTAACCAATGCTAACCCTGCTTGTGTGGAGTTAGTATTTTGGTGAGCTGACAGTTGCTCTCCATTGCTCGGTGGTTCGCTCCGGGTACTCCAGCTTCCTCCACCCTTGAAACTGTTGTGGTCATGATTGGCCATTGTGCAGTAATATGTGACCGTAAACACCAATAAATATATAAATATGCTGTTGACATTTGACCAAAATGCATCAAGCATATAGTTCCTTTAGGGAATAGGCAATAAAGTTTAATTCCATTGTTTGTCAAACACGGACTAGAATCCATGTTTCATTTTCTTCTTAAGATGGTGGTGTTCCAACATGCACAGATTTTAGGGAGGGGACATGTTGGCTTCTCCGGTTGACACTTTTTTTCTCATTGTGGTGATTCAAATAAATTTTTCACTTGTTTTAATACCATTTGGAGCTTTCCGGGAATAGATGCCTCAACTATGAATAGGCATCACAGAACAAAAATCAGTATTATTACCTATTTGAAAATATGTCTGCTGTGTAATAATTTTCAACCGTAAATGTTCGATATATGACACAAGAAAAAATTTATGTGATCCATTTTTAATCTGCATTCCTCTACTTAGTTGATCACAGATCGATTGAAGAATTGAAAGAAAAACGTTTGGATACTTGAACTAAATAAACTAGAGGTACCGTGAGCAAGCTCACAAAGTGATACCCTCCGTGCCTGAAAGGTATAAGTTAGATTATCTCCCCTTGGAAATGTCAGAACGGAATTATATTGCTTCATGCACATCTTCATATGGAGTTCTTCCATTGTGTAAAGTTTCATGAAAATTCTTCAAACGGTTTACGAGGAGTTGCGCTTATAAGGATGGACAGACAGACGGACGGACAGACAGGGTGATTCCTATATACCCCCCTCCCCCCAAACTTTGTTTGCGGGGGGGGGGGGGGGGGGGGGGGGTATAATAAATATATGTTGTTTAATTACGTTTAGAATATTTTATTCATCAGGAAACACTACTTAAGTGAAGGTGGACTAAACGAGATGATTTGCGTAAGTCAACTATTATCGCTTCGACAGTCGCAAATAAGAAAATAAAGTTCCAATTGAAATGAATAAAACAGAAAACATAGGCCTATAAAAAAAAATTCTTTCTTGTTACTCAGGCAATTTTCCCCCAATTTTATGATGAAGGAGGGAGGCTTTTTTTATTTGTTTATTCACAAAACAGCTCTGAAAATAGTTGGAATCAGAGATTTAACTACTTACACTATATTATGTGGAAAACCAATGTTTTCAGCAGTGAAAATTTCCCATAATGTAATTAAAATTTAACCAACTATAACAAGTTTGACAGAGTTTCATATTGTTGGTTAAATATTTGTCCTACACGTGCAAAATAGTGTCACAGAAGAGATTTCCAGGTGGAAAAAATGGTGTTGAGGCAGATCTTCTATGAAGAGGGAGGTGCCTGAGAAACAAAGAATATTTTTTAATAGCCATGTGGCTAAAAGTGAAATATATATAAGAAAGACTCATTTGATGGCCTGTGATTTGACACAGCATCTCAAAATGGGGAAAAATATTCGGCTGTCTATTTTCCGGGATTTGGGGGCAAAACTGATTCCCTTCTGGGAGGGTTGGAACTGCACTGAATTTCCAGGATTTTCCTAGGCATTCTGGGATAGTTAACATGTCTGCTCTGGAAGTTTTTTTTTATTATAATCACATAATGTTAAAAATGTAAGAAAACTTGCCCTAATAAGGCTTTCCTTACTTTTTCTAAATTCCTCAATGGATGCAAATACAAAGCAAGATAAAAAAATATATCACAGATAAAGTTTGGTACAATGGGCCATATCACAGCTATAACACAGTAGGTTAAAAAGACTTTCAGGTATTTTCTGATGAACCACACTATGCTCCTGAAAAGAAAAAAATGAATAATGTAAAATTCAAACAGTAGTGGTCAAACCAAATTCGACCACTCCTCAAAGCCCTTTCAAGCAATGATTTGTGTTCAATCAACTTGTAGTGAAACCGTGGCTTTTCTCCATTTATTACCTTGGAATAACTGCAAAGTTTTTTCTCTTAGCACTTACAAAAACACTGTAACCAATCTAAAACGTGGTATTTTTCCGTTTGGCGAACAAAATAATGGCTGAAGAAAATTTGTTTACACAAGTCAGTAAACGAAATATACAGTCTTCAGCACATGTGGGTGACACTTAAAATTAAAACAATTAAGAAGGAAGAACAACACGATCGACATGTACTTGTACCAATGAATGTACATTGAACATACACATTGGCTTTCAATCGGTGATAAATTTAATTCCACCTTGTTTTAATTCAATGACGTAAAAAAAGAGATTGGATGCAGTATCACATGTATTCTTAAATAATTTTATAGACCGAAATTAAATAGTTTACGACAGCGTCACTGAAATAACAATGTTATCAAAATTTGTTTATCAACAAACATTCATATTACTTAACTGGTAAACAGAATGCAATCAAGGAGAGGTTACACTTTGGATTGCTTCAGCCATCCTGTTTCGTACAAATATGACCAATACGAAATATACATATAAAAAAGTGAAAAAAAAAAGAGAAAAACATTTCAATGAACGCATTACAAGACTTCGTTTTCCACAAAAATTTGAAAGTTTTTGAGCACCCTGTGAACAAGGGAATACATATCATTGTGGTATGAAAAACCTGAGTCAATTCCTTCCAAGGAAGCTTCATTCCGTATGCTTTCGACCATTGCTCAATTGAATTGATAGTACTCTTACATGGTGATCAGTCGCACTTTTAACTTCAGTATCCTGTGTCTGAATAAAATCGAGAAACGGTTTCTTACATAAACACCAGCACAGTGAAATGTCCACTCCATGTGTACCCCCTTTCACACACAAACCCATTTCCACCACTGCTGTTAGTACAGAAACAGAAGCAGAAAAAAATGGTGGGGAAGATTTCAACTTGTTTCAAGTCATGGTTACCTCCTCCCCAGTCGATAAACAAATGAAAGAGTCAGTGACTCTGTAGCTCAACTTGGATATGACAGGAATTAGTACTTGCTGTGACCAAGACAACTGAATAATGAATATGACAGGAATTAGTATTTGTTTTGGCCCAGTCAACAATAATAAAAGAATTACAAGGTGACTGTAATGGAATACAGATTAAGACCAATCATTGTAGATTATTATTTTTGTGTGGAAATTTTCAGTCCCAAACAAAATATTTTCAGACTAAAATTTTTTCTTCTTCTTCTTAAAATTGACCAAAATGCATTAAAACACAAAAAACTATTTTCCGGATTTTGGGCCAAAATTTTCTAAGTCCCACCCAGACCCCTAATTTGCATAATTTATTCACGAGAAAAACTCTGTATTATATGTAATGTATCCCATGGTACTAAACATTCATACAAAAATTTATTCAAATCAGATCTTTCATTTGGAAGTTCTGCGCAAAAATCTGATTTCACTTAATTTTGAACAAAATGGCTGCTAGCGGCCATCTTGAATTTCAGACTGGACCCAAAAACACTCCTTCTCGTCCCACAGTGATAACAAAGGTACCCAAGAAGTTTCGTGAAGATCGGTTCATAAATACGGCCTCTAGCCCGAGCCGTATTGGGATTTGCACTCACAGTGCTGAAAGTAACACTAAATAAATCAAAGTTAGCCTAATTTGCATAATTTACGCACAAGAAAAAAACCTGTAATATATGTAATGTATCCCATGGTACTAAACATTCATACAAAAAATTATTCAAATCAGAGCTTTCATATGGAAGTTCTGTACAAAAAACAGATTTCGGCATCGTCGGTACAAAATGGCTGCTGGCAGCCATCTGGAATTTGGGACTGCACCCAAAAACACTCGTTCTCGTCCCACGGTCATAACAAAGGTACCCAAGAAGTTTCGTAAAGATTGGTTCATAAATACGGCCTCTAGCCCGAGCCATAGCAGCTTGGCACTTACAGCTCTGAAAGTAACACTAAATAAATCAAAGTTAGTCTAATTTGCATAATTTACGCACAAGAAAAAAACCCGTATTATATGTGATGTATCCCATTGTACTATACATTTATACAAAACTTTATTCAAATCAGAACTTTCATACAGAAGTTCTGTACAAAAAACTGATTTTTGCATCATCGGTACAAAATGGCCACTGGCAGCCATCTTGAATTTTGGACCACACCCCAAAACACTCGTTCCCGTCCCAGGGTCATAACAAAGGTACCCAAGAAGTTTCGTAAAGATTGGTTCATAAATACGGCCTCTAGCCCGAGCCATAGCAGCTTGGCACTTACAGCTCTGAAAGTAACACTAAATAAATCAAAGTCAGTCTAATTTGCATAATTTAAGCACGAGAAAAAAACCCGTATTATATGTGATGTATCCCATGGTACTAAACATTTATACAAAACTTTATTCAAATCAGAACTTTCATACAGAAGTTCTGTACAAAAAACTGATTTTTGCATCATCGGTACAAAATGGCCACTGGCAGCCATCTTGAATTTCGGACCACACCTAAAAACACTCGTTCCCGTCCCAGGGTCATAACAAAGGTACACAAGAAGTTTCGTAAAGATCGGTTCATAAATACAACCTCTAGCCCGAGCCATAGCCAATTGTTGACGTACGGACAGACGGACGACGGGCCATGACAATAGCTCAAATTTGACTTCGTCAAAGTTGAGCTAAAAATTACCTTGCCTGAAAGATCAGAGAGAAGCTTCTAAGTACTTACTGCACTTGAGGGCAACAAAATCATTTCTGGTTGCAATTATCTATTACTTCACTCTAATAAAATCACCCCATAATCCTCTATTAACCATTTGCAACTTGAATTATGCCGATGTTCAAATGTCACTAGGAATTCAGTTTCAGGAATTCAGTTTTTCAAAATTCAGCGTCAAATGTCAGAAAGTACAAATAACAATATATTTTTCACATTAGTGATTATCTGGTTGAGGGCTAGATTATTTTTGGTGGTCTGAATTTGTTATTTGAAACTTGTTTTATTACAAATTGTTGGAGAGTGCCCTTAGGCACTCTACAATAATTTGTAATAAAACAAATTTATATAATCAAAATATTATTTGTGTTTGACAGACTATGAAATATAAGTTTATTTTTTTTTAGGAAGCGACTGGAAACGGCCAAATAGGCCATGTTGCCTCCTGAAGATGCTAATAACTATCTGTATCCTATTGTATTCATTATAGTTGTTTTTTACTGCATTCTTCAAATAAAATTCTGTTCTGTTCTGTTCTGTTCTAAGCAAGGAAAGCGTTGGCTTTTGCTCTGGTATCCACATTTTTTGAAAGCCCTGATAGTGGATTCTAGCACTCGACCAGTAGAGAAGTCTTGACAGCAGGATTTTATTAGTATTTTAAGCTGCGATAACATTTGGCTCGATGGTTGTCACTGAGCACTATTCAGGAGAAAATATGAACTGAAGTTAAAACTTAAAAAAAAAAACGAAAAATAATAACAAAACAAATGACCACAAAGTATCAACGTGCTGTTTGATTTCGTACCTCATAAGACGTACAAAAGTATCAAAGGGTTAATCTAATATATAAATGTGAATGTCTGTATCTATATCTCTATATCTCTCTCTCTCTATCTTTGTTCTGGGTGAGCTCCTCCATTTCTCATCTCAAATTTTCTACACGGGGGTAATTCGTCCCAGCGAGTAACATGGGATGGGTGCCGTGCCTGTGCAGGGTGACCTTGACCTTAAAATTGATGACCTTGACCTTTTATTTCAAAAATGGCTGTGCTGATCGGGCTAAAATTACATATGTGTGGGCATATTGACCCATCGATCATTTTGCCTTTATTGGGGTGCCTGTGCAGGGTGACCTTGACCTTGAAATTGGTGACCTTGACCTTTTATTTCGAAAACAGCTGGGCCGATCGGTCTAAAATTTCATATGTGCGGGTATATTGACCCACCGATCATTTTGACTTTATCGGGGTGCCCGCGCGGGGTGACCTTCACCTTGAAATTGGGTACCTTGTCCTTTTATTTTGAAAACAGCTGATATAACCATCTTCTCTTGTGCAACGCCTGGTATCACCTAGTTATTTATATGCAAACACAGGAGCTGTTGTATGTGCTTCCCGCCACTGTTGGTAGGCATCTCAACGTAATCCTAAAGTCCATCAGGTAAACCACGTCTGGTGTTCATAATGAAATAAAAGTTAAAAAATTTATAGTAATTTATATATTTTTTATACTTACCAATGACCCAGACATAGCTGGTGCTAACTCTTAAAATATAGGGCCAAACACAAATTTTGCCCCCCAATCCCCAAAATTTGCATCTAAAACTAAAGAAAACATGTCCTGAAAGGCCCTCCACACTTCGCCCCTACTGCGCATGCGCAGAGTCAAGGACGTTCCGAAATTGGCGCCATTAATCATTCTAATAACCAGTGCCTGGTAAGCGCTATGTACTCAGCGGGGAGGCAAGAGTTCCCAACTCCTGGGAGGGCCATCCCCGTCTGGGTCATTGGTAAGTATAAAAAATATATAAATTACTATAAATTTTTTAACATTTTTATACTGTACCAATGACCCAGACATAGCTGAATAGTAAAAAGGCTGGAGGGCCAAGGACATAGAGCAAAATGGAATACGCTCAATAAAATAAAATAGAGTCATCCCCTGTAGGGAAAAAGAAGTAATAGGCCTTACATGTATCTTTCTTATTTATGATAAATTAGAAAGATACAACACCTTCCAAAAATTGAGCTTCATACATCCATGTACTCTATTAATATCCAATATAATCCTTATACTAATAATTTTTAAAGTAAGCCAATAAATAAAGTAAGTCTAGAGAATAGAGACTCTTATACTCCTAAAAGTGTCTGAGGATTGCATAATCATGTCCGTTGACATATGCAATATTCAAAAGCTATACTTTAAAAACTAAGACTTGAATGAATTTTAAAAACCTAAACTTCTCACTAAACAACCATCCCAATAACAGCTCAGAATTACTAACTCCGGAGGAGGTATCCCCTTGTTTTCATAGTAAAACAGGTGACCCAAGGGAACACCCTCCCCCCCCCCCCTTTTTCTTGCCCTGGGTCAAATAGCCCAGAGCGAAGAGGGCAGCCGAACGGAGACACTGCCGAAACAGACAGCCTACCTAGCTATAGTAGCAACTGTTAAGTGAATGACATTCTGAGCAGTAGATAATAGACCTAACAATAGAGGCCTCCAGAAATGGACTCGATATTCTTAAGATAAAATTCATGAATGTGGATGGCTGAGCGCAATGAGCGGCCTTCAAAAATCTATAATAGCGACACTATTAATGAAAGCCCAAGAAGTAGAAGAACTCTTACTTCATGAGCCGAAATCTTAAGCACAACTGCTAAGTCAATGATATACCATAAGCAGTACCTATAGTTAATAGAATCCATTAACAATAAAATGGAGCGTAACGTCCTTCTACTAGACATCAAAGACAGAAGAAGCTTACGCCCTTTGTAATAAACAGATATCTGTTTATAAATACATAAACTGTACCCGGAAAGAGTAAAGGCCTATGCCCATACGAAGACGGAAGGACCTTAAAATAATAGGTTCCGGATAATAGGAGCCTAACTCTTATGCAACAATCCAACCTAAATAGTAACGGAAGTATTGATTCCGAAACTATGAAAGTGAAAATCATCCATCGATAGTGCATGAAACTCACTGACTCTACAGTAAAAGAGAAACCAACAGAATTACTGTCTAAAAGGTCAGAATTTGAAAACTACTGTTTCCAGAGGCTCAAATGATTACTTAGCTAAATAAGAACCGAAGTTAAAATCCGTATAGGAATTTAATCTAAAGATTCTAAGTCTATTTATCAAAAAGTTACTAACTGACTTAGATAAAGAGACAAAAGACTCAATTGTAAACTATCGTAGAGTGCATAGGTATGAGGTAACATAAACCTATAACCTAAATAATAACAGGCTGCAGTAGATCTTGTGAAACAAGTATACTAAAAAATAGCAATGAGTAGTATGGAGGGATCAACAATATGAACATAATGATCCCTACACCACGACGGAAGAGCCTCCACTTTAGCCGCATAGAATAGCGAAGAAGAGGATCTCCTATAGTAAGAAATCGCGTCCAAAGCTCGTCCAGTACAGTGCTTACAATGCAATACGGACCACACAACGGAATACATGAAGGTTGCGACCTTGCTGGTTGTGATAAAGATGACACAATTTACCCAGTGAAAAAGATCCTCACATAGAGGAAGATTTCACGTTAAGACCCACAGTAGACAAGAGAGTAAATTACTCATGATCTCTGTGAAGATAGAGATGCTATCAACAGAAATGTATTGTGGTTGTTTATCTTAGCAATACCTGCTAAAACAACAGCGCCGGAGGATACGCGTATCCTATCATTCCGTCCTACAGATCAATAGAGCGTTAACAATATTAGCTCAGAGATCTGGACAAGCCAACACATACGTCTGCAATTGATTAGCAAGCTGTGTCATAAATAAATCATCATTGGGCGCTCCCATAGATAGCAAATCTGATTGAATACTTGTTTGTTGAGAGTCCATTCTGACAGCAACAAGCGACCCGTAAGAGAACGGGAGTCCGATAAAACAATCAGACGACCCAGAATATGACGGACCAAAACTGAACTTGGTGTACTATAACCAACAGACGGATTCTTTCCATTAAATTGAATAACGGAAACGAAAGAGTGCCTCCCTGGTTCCGGAGATACGCCACTACTGTCGAATTAAAGGACAGGAATTTGGGCATGCGTTTCTGAATAATGTTCATGCAATGACATAAAGCAAGCCTAAAAAACATTATTCCGCGGAAGTTAACCTGATTGCTAAAAGACTGCGGAACCCAAAGACCCTGGCACTTCGAATCCGTAGGGATCAGTATTATATCCCAATCTGTTTGACTGGCAACAGTCATAACAGCCACACTCGGGTCCGGCAACTGCGGCGGCACTCTCTGAGTCAACCACCGAATGTTTGCCCCAGTCTGAATCTCTTGTAACACTAGATAGACAAGAGAACGTATAAATCGAGCAATTCATGGATTGCCGAAAAGTTGCCGTCGAAGAGAAGCTCCTCCGAGAACGAAGCGACTCTGAGAGAGTTCTTAACCTTACTATCCACGCGTGTGGATGTAGCTAGGGCTGCCTCGCGTCTAACTAACTCCAATCAGCCACTGAAGGGCGGAGTTATACGTGAACAAACTACTGCCCTCAAAAGAAATTACATTGAGAATAATATCCCGTAAATCTTTTCTTGAAGACGTAATGATAACGCCTCAGTAAGGCGGATTACGTATAATAAAGCGTCTAAGTTAAGTCTACTATACATAATGTCGTTCCCAACATTGAAATTGGAAAAGACATAAACGGCGAAAAAGAATATATGCAGTCTTTAATCACACCGTCTAGACGCATATGAACTCTCGGTATGCCCTGCTCTGCCAAAATAAACTATTTGTATAAATGATAAAATGGCAGAAATGAGCAACGCGGACAAGAAACTAAACTATCATGCTTAGTAGCAGGCTTGTATATATATATATATAGCGTCGAAAAATAAAACACATGTTGTAATGACAATATTGGACTGCGTCGGTAAGTCAGGGACAATGTCCCTGAACCGATCGAAAAATCCGAGTCCAATGACGCTATAAGTCTCTTATCCAAGATCGCAGCAATGAAGTCCGAAATAATAATCACTGGAAGATAATGCCAGAAGATATGAAAGGCACCTTCCGATACTACTAAAGGGAAAACTCGAAATCTTTCGAATCCCTTTCGCCATCCTGTCGGACCCTATAAAGCGTTCGGTCGTCCGTAGCTGATGCAACCGCGGACCGCACCGACCCAGAGCCGTCGGATAATTCCTGATTCGACCGAGAAACTGTCAATTGCTGGGATGCTGCGAAACAACTGTGCTAACTCGGATAGCACGTCCGTCACTGAGGCCTGAGGAGAAGCGGTCTTACGATACATTGCCGCTGGAAGCTCCGTGATCGTTACCCCGTGCATACTACCAATATGCGAGCGAACGGAGTGTATAGGCCTCGTGTCCCTTGGCTACCGGATGGCGCGACCTATTCGCCGTGGAATCACTGAATGCCGAAACTGATCGGATACTCGAGGTCACGTAGCCAATGTGCGGTCGTGTGCCCTGCTGTGAGGATGAGGAAGCATTAAAGACAGTCTCTCGGACTGTCAATATAACGGAGCGTCCCGACCGACGGACATATGCTCCGAATGTAAAATATCTGAACCACAACATGCGGTCCCCTATGTTGTTGGGACGAGAGAGGGACCTCTCTCGCTCACAGCCCGGACGGACCTGTACAAGCCAGGAACCGGACTAACAGGCTTCCTCCGATCTGTCCTCAATCTGCCGTCACTGGGTGAGTACTAAAGTAATTAAAGTGCTCGCATCACCCAAATCTCCTTCCTAGACCGCAACGGACGAACCCGGCAGCCGAACCATTCGATGAATGTACGCTACACCGGGTGAGCTAGCGAATGTCACTCCGTAGGCGATAGACATATTCCATGAGCACTTATTGCCGCTAGCTCTTCATTAACTATGACGACAGAGGCACACTTTTGAAAGACATCTCCGTAACTCTGCGAACAAGAAACCAGAAATGCTTGGCTATAGCAAGCATAAAATAATAATATATATAGCGTCGTTCAATAATTCGAAAGTTTGTGTGACATTATTGGACTATGTCGGAACTGAGGGACGATGTCCCTGAACCGAACCAAAAATTTCTAAGTCCACCGACGCTATCAGTTTCTTATCCGGCATCGCAGCATTCTGGTCCGACGAAAGAAGCTGTAGAAGACCAAGTCAGATGACATACACAACAGCATATGTTGTTCCGAAAGGTAAAGCTCGAAATCCTCCAAATCCCTTTCGGTATCCCGTCGGACCGGATGAAACTTTCGGACGTCCGTACCCGCTTCCGCGGAGCGTCCCGACCCAGCATCGTCGGATAAAATATATGCGACAGATTCAGTTGATGCTGGGATGCTGCGATAAACTGTGCTATTAAGGAAAGCACGTCCATTCCCGAGGCCTGTGCAGTAGCGGTCTTACGATGCATTGCCGTCGGAAGCTCCGTGTACGTTGACTCCCGCACACTTCCTATGCGAACGTCCGGAGTCTGCAGGCCTCGTGTCCCTGGCTACCGGATGGTGTGACCTGGTCGCCGAAGAATCCTTGATCGGCGAAGCTGGTAATATATCGGCGGTCACGCAGCCAAGGTGCGGTCGTGTGCGCTGACGAGAAGAGGAAGCCTTAGCAGTCTCCGCAGACTGCCTATACAACGGAGCGTCCCGAGCGACGGACGTATGCTCCGCTTGCGACACAATTTGTACCACAACATCTGGGGCCAGATGTTGTTGAACGAGAGAGCGGCCTCTCTCGCTTGCCGTCCGGATGGACCAGAACGAGCTATGAACCGGACTAAAAGGCTTCCTCCGTTCTCCCTCCGATCCGCCGTCACTGGGTGTGCATTAGGTTAATTTATAGAGCTCGCATCACCCGAAAGTTAAAAAATTTATAGTAATTTATATATTTTTTATACTTACCAATGACCCAGACATAGCTGGTGCTAACTCTTAAAATATAGGGCCAAACACAAATTTTGCCCCCCAATCCCCAAAATTTGCATCTAAAACTAAAGAAAACATGTCCTGAAAGGCCCTCCACACTTCGCCCCTACTGCGCATGCGCAGTGTCAAGGACGTTCCGAAATTGGCGCCATTTATCATTCTAATAACCAGTGCCTGGTAAGCGCTATGTACTCAGCGGGGAGGCAAGAGTTCCCAACTCCTGGGAGGGCCATCCCCGTCTGGGTCATTGGTAAGTATAAAAAATATATAAATTACTATAAATTTTTTAACATTTTTATACTGTACCAATGACCCAGACATAGCTGAATAGTAAAAAGGCTGGAGGGCCAAGGACATAGAGCAAAATGGAATACGCTCAATAAAATAAAATAGAGTCATCCCCTGTAGGGAAAAGAAGTAATAGGCCTTACATGTATCTTTCTTATTTATGATAAATTAGAAAGATACAACACCTTCCAAAAATTGAGCTTAATACATCCATGTACTCTATTAATATCCAATAATCCTTATACTAATAATTTTTAAAGTAAGCCAATAATAAAGTAAGTCTAGAGAATAGAGACTCTTATACTCCTAAAAGTGTGTGAGAATTGCATAATCATGTCCGTTGACATATGCAATATTCAAAAGCTATACTTTAAAAACTAAGACTTGAATGAATTTTATAAACTTAAACTTCTCACTAAACAACCATCCCAATAACAGCTCAGAATTACTAACTCCGGAGGAGGTATCCCCTTGTTTTCATAGTAAAAACAGGTGACCCAAGGGAACACCCTCCCCCCCCCCCCCTTTTTCTTGCCCTGGGTCAAATAGCCCAGAGCGAAGAGGGCAGCCGAACGGAGACACTGCCGAAACAGACAGCCTACCTAGCTATAGTAGCAACTGTTAAGTGAATGACATTCTGAGCAGTAGATAATAGACCTAACAATAGAGGCCTCCAGAAATGGACTCGATATTCTGAGATAAAATTCATGAATGGATGGCTGAGCGCAATGAGCAGCCTTCAAAAATCTATAATAGCAACACTATTAATGTAAGCCCAAGAAGTAGAAGAACTCTTACTTCATGAGCCGAAATCTTAAGCACAACTGCTAAGCCAATGATATACCATAAGCAGTACGCTAGTTAATAGAATCCATTAACAATAAAATGGAGCGTAACGTCCTTCTACTAGACATCAAAGACAGAAGAAGCTTACGCCCTTGTAATAAACAGATATCTGTTTATAAATACATAAACTGTACCCGGAAAGAGTAAAGGCCTATGCCCATACGAAGACGGAAGGACCTTAAAATAATAGGTTCCGGAAAATAGGAGCCTAACTCTTATGCAACAATCCAACCTAAATAGTAACGGAAGTATTGATTCCGAAACTATGAAAGTGAAAATCATCCATCGATAGTGCATGAACTCACTGACTCTACAGTAAAAGAGAAACCAACAGAATTACTGTCTAAAAGGTCAGAATTTGAAAACTACTGTTTCCAGAGGCTCAAATGATTACTTAGCTAAATAAGAACCGAAGTTAAAATCCGTATAGGAATTTAATCTAAAGATTCTAAGTCTATTTATCAAAAAGTTACTAACTGACTTAGATAAAGAGACAAAAGACTCAATTGTAAACTATCGTAGAGTGCATAGGTATGAGGTAACATAAACCTATAACCTAAATAACAACAGGCTGCAGTAGATCTTGTGAAACAAGTATACTAAAAAATAGCAATAAGTAGTATGGAGGGATCAACCATATGAACATAATGATCCCTACACCACGACGGAAGAGCCTCCACTTTAGTCGCATAGAATAGCGAAGAAGAGGATCTCCTATAGTAAGAAATCGCGTCCAAAGCTCGTCCAGTACAGTGCTTACAATGCAATACGGACCACACAACGGAATACATGAAGGTTGCGACCTTGCTGGTTGTGATAAAGATGACACGATTTACCCAGTGAAAAAAGATCCTCACATAGAGGAAGATTTCACGTTAAGATCCACAGTAGACAAGAGAGTAAATTACTCATGATCTCTGTGAAGATAGAGATGCTATCAACAGAAATGTATTGTGGTTGTTTATCTTAGCAATACCTGCTAAAACAACAGCGCCGGAGGATACGCGTATCCTATCATTCCGTCCTATAGATCAATAGAGCGTTAACAGTATTAGCTCAGAGATCTGGACAAGCCAACACATACGTCTGCAATTGATTAGCAAGCTGTGTCATAAATAAAACATCATTGGGCGCTCCCATAGATAGCAAATCTGATTGAATACTTGTTTGTTGAGAGTCCATTCTGACAGCAACAAGCGACCCGTAAGAGAACGGGTGTGCGATAAAACAATCAGACGACCCAGAATATGACGGACCAAAACTGAACTTGGTGTACTATAACCAACAGACGGATTCTTTCCATTAAATTGAATAACGGAAACGAAAGAGTGCCTCCCTGGTTCCGGAGATACGCCACTACTGTCGAATTAAAGGACAGGAATTTGGGCATGCGTTTCTGAATAATGTTCATGCAATGACATAAAGCAAGCCTAAAAAACATTATTCCGCGGAAGTTAAACTGATAGCTAAAAGACTGCGGAACCCAAAGACCCTGGCACTTCGAATCCGTAGGGATCAGTATATATCCCAATCTGTTTGACTGGCAACCGTCATAACAGCCACACTCGGGTCCGGCAACTGCGGCGGCACTCTCTGAGTCAACCACCGAATGTTTGCCCCAGTCTGAATCTCTTGTAACACTAGATAGACAAGAGAATGTATAAATCAAGCAATTCATGGATTGCCGGAAAGTTGCCGTCGAAGAGAAGCTCCTCCGAGAACGAAGCGACTCTGAGAGAGTTCTTAACCTACTATCCACGCGTGGATGTAGCTAGGGCTGCATCACGTCTAACCAACTCCAATCAGCCACTGAAGGGCGGAGTTATACGTGAACAAACTACTGCCCTCAAAAGACATTACATTGAGAATAATATCCCGTAAATCTTTTCTTGAAGACGTAATGATAACGCCTCAGTAAGGCGGATTACGTATAATAAAGCGTCTAAGTTAAGTCTACTATACATAATGTCGTTCCCAACATTGAAATTGGAAAAGACATAAACGGCGAAAAAGAATATATGCAGTCTTTAATCACACCGTCTAGACGCATATGAACTCTCGGTATGCCCTGCTCTGCCAAAATAAACTATATGTAAAAAAGATAAAATGGCAGAAATGAGCCACGCGGACAAGAAACTAAACTATCATGCTTAGTAGCAGGCTTGTATATATATATAAATATGTATAGCGTCGAAAAATAAAACACACGTTGTAATGACAATATTGGACTGCGTCGGTAAGTCAGGGACAAAGTCCCTGTACCGATCGAAAAATCCGAGTCCAATGACGCTATAAGTCTCTTATCCAAGATCGCAGCAATGAAGTCCGAAAAATAATCACTGGAAGAAATGCCAGAAGATATGAAAGGCATCTTCCGATACTACTAAAGGGAAAACTCGAAATCTTTCGAATCCCTTTCGCCATCCTGTCGGACCCTATAAAGCGTTCGGTCGTCCGTAGCTTGATGCAACCGCGGACCGCACCGACCCAGCGCCGTCGGATAATTCCTGATTCGACCGAGAAACCGTCAATTGCTGGGATGCTGCGAAACAACTGTGCTAACTCGGATAGCACGTCCGTCACTGAGGCCTGAGGAGCAGCGGTCTTACGATGCATTGCCGCAGGAAGCTCCGAGATCGTTACCCCGTGCATACTTCCAATATGCGAGCGAACGGAGTGTATAGGCCTCGTGTCCCTTGGCTACCGGATGGCGCAACCTATTCACTGTGGAATCACTGAATGCCGAAACTGATCGGATACTCGAGGTCACGTAGCCAATGTGCGGTCGTGTGCCCTGCTGTGAGGATGAGGAAGCATTAAAGACAGTCTCTCGGACTGTCAATATAACGGAGCGTCCCGAGCAACGGACATATGCTCCGAATGTAAAATATCTGAACCACAACATGCGGTCCCCTATGTTGTTGGCTTCCTCCGATCTGTCCTCAATCTGCCGTCACTGGGTGAGTACTAAAGTAATTAAAGTGCTCGCATCACCCAAATCTCCTTCCTAGACCGCAACGGACGAACCCGGCAGCCGAACCATTCGACGAATGTACGCTACACCGGGTGAGCTAGCGAATGTCACTCCGTAAGCGATAGACATATTCCATGAGCACTTATTGCCGCTAACTCTTCATTAACTATGACGACAGAGGCACACTTTTGAAAGACATCTCCATAACTCTTCGAACAAGAAACCAGAAATGCTTGGATAGCAAGCATAAAATAATAATATATATAGCGACGTTCAATAATTCGAAAGTTTGTGTGACATTATTGGACTATGTCGGAACTGAGGGACGATGTCCCTGAACCGAACCAAAAATTTCTAAGTCCACCGACGCTATCAGTTTCTTATCCGGCATCGCAGCATATGTTGTTCCGAAAGGGAAAGCTTGAAATCCACCGAATCCCTTTCGGTATCCCGTCGGACCGGATGAAACTTTCGGACGTCCGTACCCGCTTCCGCGGAGCGTCCCGACCCAGCATCGTCGGATAAAATATATGCAACAGATTCAGTTGATGCTGGGATGCTGCGATAAACTGTGCTATTAAGGAAAGCACGTCCGTTCCCGAGGCCTGTGCAGTAGCGGACTTACGATGCATTGCCGCTGGAAGCTCCGTGTACGTTGACTCCCGCACACTTCCTATGCGAATGTCCGGAGTCTGCAGGCCTCGAGTCCCCGGCTACCGACCCAGCGCTGTCGGATAATTCTCGATCCGACACCGTTTCTGTCGGCTGCTGGGATGCTGCGATAAGCTGTGCTATGTGCACAAGAATGTCCGGCGTCGAGACCTGCGGAAGCGCAGTCTATCGCTGCTTCGCCGAGGGCAGCTCCGCATCAGATGGCTCCCGCATACTTTTCCTATGCGAACGTCCGGAGTCCATCGGTCTCGAATCCCTGGCTGCCGGATGGTGTGACCTGGTCGCCGAAGAATCCTTGATCGGCGAAGCTGGTAATATATCGGCGGTCACGCAGCCAAGGTGCGGTCGTGTGCGCTGACGAGAAGAGGAAGCCTTAGCAGTCTCAGCGGACTGCCTATACAACGGAGCGTCCCGGGCGACGGACGTATGCTCCGCTAACGACACATTTGTACCACAACATCTGGGGCCAGATGTTGTTGAACGAGAGAGGGGCCTCTCTCGCTTGCCGTCCGGATGGACCGGAACGAGCTATGAACCGGACTAAAAGGCTTCCTCCGTTCTCCCTCCGATCCGCCGTCACTGGGTGTGCATTAAGTTAATTTTATAGTGCTCGCATCACCTCAAAATTCTTTCTAGACCGCAACGGACGAACCCGGCTGCCGAACCATTCGGTGAATGGACGCTACACCGGGCGAGCTAGCGGACGTCAAAGGCCGTCGAACCTACTAGGGTCCTCTTAGGCAATTGGCGTATTACATGAGCACTTTTCCGCTAGCCCTTCATTAATTGTGACGACGGAGGCACACTGTTGGAAGACATCACAGATACATCACCCTAATCTTGATCGTCTGAAATAGAAATTGATAAAGTAGAGTGACCCTGCGGGGAAAGGACCGGAGTGTCCAAATCCCCAACAACATACCGTGACATACGCTTCCCATATTGTCATCGAAATCATACGATACAGAACAGGAGTTAATGCGAGTACACTGACCACATATAGAATGATAATAAGGTCAGAGGAAGACTTCCTCTTAAAACAATTGATCAATATCCTTTCAATGTGAAAAGAAAACAAGTCCTGGTACTCGCACTAACCCCTGGCAATCAAAATACATAATAATAATATGATCCATTAATATAGAAAAAATAATTGAAATCAAAATATTTTGAAAAAATATTTTTTCAGAACAGCCCAAGTTTCTGAAAAGTAACGTTGAGCCCCAATGGATCCTAAGCCTAAGTGTGGACAAAAATTTTAAAAATATTTTAAACAATTTATTCAACACTTACGAACAATAATAATGTATCTAGTTATGATTAAAATAACATAAAGATATTATTATTTAGAAATCCCCCCCTCACACAGAGGGCTGTTGTAAATGTAAACAATGAGTGTAAAAACACTAAATTAAGACTCCAGGCACCCAGGCCCGAAATCAGTTACCAAAAATACACCATCTGATGCAAAACAGAGACTTCCAGGGAAGAAACTGCAGAACATCAGATGGTAGATGCAGAACACAACGCCTAACCACCCGTAGGTGAAGACGTAAACATGGGGAAAGAACAGAATTCATTCTGTTATTCAGCTAAAACTCCCAAGAAATTTTAGTAATAATAATTACAGAAACTATGCCAAAAGCATGGGAGAATAGCAAGGGGGAACTTAAAGGACAGGGAGAGAGGAAAAACACTTGAAAAACAGTGTAACTAAATAATCAGAATGACAACAAAATGGCTGCTGCCTTGAAAATAGGTAACTTAACATAATTTCATTAAAAAATTTTAAGTTACAGCCCTGATAATATTCTGTCACACATTCTTTTCCTCTCCTCCTTTTCTATCCTCCTTAGAATCACCATTTCACTAATATTTATGTGTCTGGCATCATTTAAACTGAGATTTAAAAGCACAAAGATCAGTCAGATGTTAACTGATGAAGGGCCAAACTTAGAATGATAAATGGCGCCAATTTCGGAACGTCCTTGACACTGCGCATGCGCAGTAGGGGCGAAGTGTGGAGGGCCTTTCAGGACATGTTTTCTTTAGTTTTAGATGCAAATTTTGGGGATTGGGGGGCAAAATTTGTGTTTGGCCCTATATTTTAAGAGTTAGCACCAGCTATGTCTGGGTCATTGGTACAGTATAAAAATATTCCTTCTAGACCGCAATGGACGAACCCGGCTGCCGAACCATTCGGTGAATGGACGCTACACCGGGCGAGCTAGCGGACGTCAAAGGCCGTCGAACCTACTAGGGTCCTCTTAGGCAATTGGCGTATTTACATGAGCACTTTTCCGCTAGCCCTTCATTAATTGTGACGACGGAGGCACACTGTTGGAAGACATCACAGATACATCACCCTAATCTTGATCGTCTGAAATAGAAATTGATAAAGTAGAGTGACCCTGCGGGGAAAGGACCGGAGTGTCCAATTCCCCAATAACATACCGTGACATACGCTTCCCATATTGTCATCGAAATCATACGATACAGAACAGGAGTTAATGCGAGTACACTGACCACATATAGAATGATTATAAAGTCAGAGGAAGACTTCCTCTTAATACAAATGATCAATATCCTTTCAATGTGAAAAGAAAACAAGTCCTGGTACTCGCACTAACCCCTGGCAATCAAAATACATAATAATAATATGATCCATTAATATAGAAAAAATAATTGAAATCAAAATATTTTGAAAAAATATTTTTTCAGAACAGCCCAAGTTTCTGAAAAGTAACGTTGAGCCCCAATGGATCCCAAGCCTAAGTGTGGACAAAAATTTTAAAAATATTTTAAACAATTTATTCAACACTTACGAACAATAATAATGTATCTAGTTATGATTAAAATAACATCAAGATATTATTTTCCAGAAATCCCCCCCTCACACAGAGGGCTGTTGTAAATGTAAACAATGAGTGTAAAAACACTAAAATAAGACTCCAGACACCCAGGCCCGAAATCAGTTACCAAAAATACACTATCTGATGCAAAACAGAGACTTCCAGGGAAGAAACTGCAGAACATCAGATGGTAGATGCAGAACACAACGCCTAACCACCCGTAGGTGAAGACGTAAACATGGGGAAAAGAACAGAATTCATTCTGTTATTCAGCTAAAACTCCCAAGAAAATTTAGTAATAATAATTACAAAAACTATGCCAAAAGCATGGGAGAATAGCAAGGGGGGACTTAAAGGACAGGGAGAGAGGAAAACACTTAAAAAACAGTGTAACTAAATAATCAGAATGACAACAAAATGGCTGCTGCCTCGAAAATAGGTAACTTAACATAATTTCATTAAAAAATTTCAAGTTACAGCCCTGATAATATTCTGTCACACATTTTTTTCCTCTCCTCCTTCTCTATCCTCCTTAGAATCACCATTTCACTAATATTTATGTGTCTGGCATCATTTAAACTGAGATTTATAAGCACAAAGATCAGTCAGATGTTAACTGATGAAGGGCCAAACTTAGAATGATTAATGGCGCCAATTTCGGAACGTCCTTGACACTGCGCATGCGCAGTAGGGGCGAAGTGTGGAGGGCCTTTCAGGACATGTTTTCTTTGGTTTTAGATGCCAATTTTGGGGATTGGGGGGCAAAATTTGTGTTTGGCCCTATATTTTAAGAGTTAGCACCAGCTATGTCTGGGTCATTGGTACAGTATAAAAATATATACTACTTAAAGTTTGCTAAGCACCAAGTTTATCCAACTACCCTGTTTTACATTTTAGTTGAAATATTGTAATGAAAAGTGTATATATTTTTTATTTAATTATATCTTTAATGATTTAAGTACAGAAATTAAGATTTTATTTGTGTTTGACATTATTTTTTAGCTTTTGAATATGATAACCATGGAAAATGGATATTATTGGTAAAAAGAGGAAATTTTTCAATTTGCCAAAAAGTTGACGGAGCGAACTCGTATGGGTTCAATATCGAGTATGAGACCCATTACTGTTAATTACAGCTTGACAACGCCTTCTCATGCTCCCAACCAGGTTCCTAGTGGTCCTTTGTGGGATGTTTTTCCATTCTTGGACCGTCCAGCATGGCACCAAGCTCCTGGACATGTCTTGGCTGGACTGGACGGGCTGAAATTGCAAGCTGCAACTCATTCCAGACACGTTCGATTGGATTGAGGTCAGGGGATCTTGCTGGTCAGTCAATCCCCTCCCACTGTTGGTACTCCCCGACAGCATGGGCAACATGAGGACAGGCATTATTGTCCATCAGAATGAACTATCACCCACTACACCTGCATACAATATGACGTGGACATCCAGGATCTCATCAATATTCCACTGTGCAGTCAATGTACCACGTTCAAGGACAAAGAGCTCTGTACGTCCATCCCTGCTGATGCCGCCACAGACCATTATTGAACCTCGACCATAGCGGTCATGCTCAGTAATGATGGCTGCATGGAATCGCTCTCCTGGTCTTCTCCATACCCTAGAATGCCTATCTGTGTGGTCTAGGCAGCACCTTTACTCATCTGTAAAAAGAACAGGTCGTCAATCTTCTCTGGTTCATCCAACGTGGTCCATGACCCATTCATATCGTACCTGGCAGTGGTTCTGGGACAGCAGAATGCAAATACATGGTCTTCCCGATTGGAGACCACATTCGTGCAACCTTGCCCAGATAGTCTGCATTGAAACATTTACCCCGGATGCATTATGAAGGTCACTGAAGCAGGGTTGCTGTGGCAAAGTGGTTCCTATGAGCCTGAATGATCAAAAACCGGTCTTCAGCAGCAGATGTTGCCCTGTCTCTGCCACCACCATGCCGTTTTACTGGTGTGCCATACTGCTGAAATCCTGCCCAGGCTCTGGTGATCACCGTGTGGTGCACACCAAAGGCTTCATCAACCTGATGACCTTGCTCCACTTGCTGATGATGGGTAGCCCTTTGTCTTCTTACATTTGCATTTACCATATTCAATCATTAAATCACAAGGGTTTGTGTTGAAATGAAGATTGAATACCCTACACATGTCATGTACATGTTGACAGTACACGAAAACATCATGAAAATCAAGGTGTCACAAAAAGTCTGCCTGTCAATCGAGCTAATGAAAACACTGGGGACCATCTCAATACATTCCTCAATCATATCTACCAAAAATATCGCAAATATGTCACAAGCAAATTTCACAATGATGTGTCATTGTCTCAAGAGGTTCAAATGCTATACTTTAAAACTATGCTATACTTTAAAAACTATGACATGAATGAATTTTAAAACATAACTTTTCACTTAAAAACCCATCCCAGTAACAGCTCAGAATTACTGACTCCGGAGGAGGTATCCCCTTGTTTTCATAATAAAACAGGTGACCCAAGGGAATACCCTCCCACCCACCCCCCCCCCCCCCCCTTTTTCTTGCCCTGGGTCAAATAGCCCAGAGTGAAGAGGGCAGCAGGACGGAGTCACTGCCGGAACATAAAGCCTACATAGCTATAGTTGCAATTGTTAAGTGATCGACATTCTAAGCAGCCGATAATGGACCTAAATAATGCAGGCCTCCAGAAATGGACTCGATATTTCTGAGATAAAAATTCGTGAATGTGGATGGCTGAGACCAATATGCAGCCTACTTTAAATCTATAATAGCAACACTATTTACGTATGCCCAAGATGTAGAAGAGCTCTTACTTCATGAGCCGAAATCTTAAGCACAGACTGCTGAGTTAAGGATAGATTATCCTAAGCAGTACCGATAGTTAATTGAATGCATTTAGTAATAGAATGGACCGCAATGACCTTTCTATTAGGCATCAGAGCCAGAAGAAGCTTTACGTCCTTACTGAAAAACTGAGATCTGTTAATAAATACATAAAGGTCTATCCGGACAGAGTAAAGGCCTATGCCCGTTTGAAGACGGAAGGACCTTAAAAACAATAGGTTCCGGATATTAGTTAGGAGCCTGATTCTTAACCAAAAATACAACATTAGTAGTAAAGGTAATAGAGTTTCCGATACTACGAAAGTGAGAATCGTCCACCGATAGTGCATGAAGCTCACTGACTCTTCAGCAGAAGAGAAGACTAAGAGAATTGCTGCCTTAAAAGGCCAGAATTTGAAACTACTGTCTCAAGAGGTTCAAATGGTTGCTTTAGTTAATAAGAACCCAAGCTAAATTCCGTATAGGAATTAATCTAACGATTCTAGGTCTATTATCGAAAAGTTTCAAACTAACTTAGATAAAGAGACATTAGGCTCAATTATAAACTATCATGGTGTGCATAGGTATCAGATAACATAGACCTATAACCTTTATAAGTAACTGGCTGCAGTTGATCTCGTCAAACAAGTATACTAGAAAGTTTGCAATGTCTGGTATGGAGGGATCAAAAATATCAACATAAAGATCCCTACACCAACGACGGAAGACCCTCCACTTTAGCCGCATAGTATAGCGAAGAGGAGATCCTCCTACAGTTAGAAATTGCGTCCACTGCTCGTCCTGTACAATGCTTGCCATGCAAGAAGGACCGCACAATGGAATACGTGAAGGTTGAGACCTTGCGGGTTGTGATGAAGTTGACACGATTTCCCCAGCGAAAAAAAGATCCTCTCGTGGAGGAAGTTTCCGCGGTAAGTCCCACAGCAGACATCTAAGTAAATTTATCCACCGTCTCTGTGGAGACAGAGATGCTACCAACAGAATTGTATTGTGAATGTATAATCCTAGCAATACTTGCTGAATCAACAGCACTGAAGGATACGCATATCCTATCATCCCGTCCTACTAGATCGATAGAGCGTTAACTACATATGCTCGGGGATCCGGACACGGTGACACATACGTCTGCAATTGATTGGAGAGTTGTGTCGCAAATAAATTTATCACTGGGCGCTCCCATTGGTAGCAAATCTGATTGAATACCTGTTTGTTGAGAGTCCATTCTGACGGCAACAAACGACCCTTACGTGAAAGGGAGTCTGCTAATACGATCTGACGACCCAGAATATGACGGACCGAAACAGAACTTGGTGTTCTATAACAAACAGAAGGATTCTTTCCGTTAAAATCAATAACGGAACCGAATGAGTGCCTCCCTGGTTCCAGATATACGCAACTACTGTCGTATTATCAGACAGGATTTGGACATGCGTTTCTGAATAATGTTCATCCAATGACGTAGTGCAAGCCAAAATAATATCATTTCTTGGAAGTTAAGTGCTTGCTTAAAAACTGCGGAACCCAAAGACCCTGGCACTTCGAATCCGTTGGGATCAATATTGTGTCCCAACCTGTTTGACTGGCATCCGTCATAATCGAAAAACTTGGATCCGGCAACTACAGTGGAACTCTCTGAGTCAACCACCGAATGTTTGCCCACGTCTGAATCTCTTGTTACACTTGATTGACAAGAGAACGTGTATATCGAGCAATTCAAAGATTGCTGAAAGGTTGCCGTCGAAGAGAAGCTTCTCCGAGACCGAAGCGACTCTGAGAGAGTTCTTCACCTTACTATCCACGCGCGTGGATGTAGCTAGGGCTGCGTCACGTCTAACCAACTCCAGGTTGCCACTGAAGGGCGGAGTTATATGTGGAAAAACTACTGCCCCTGAAAGAAATCTCATTGAGGATCATATCCTGGAATTCTTTCTCTTGAAGACGTAATGATAACGCCTCAGTTAGGTGGTCTACGTATGATAAAGCGTCTAAGTTAAGTCTATTCGACATCATTGTCGTTTCCAACGTCGTGGTTGGAATTGACATAGACGGCGAAAAAGATAATTCCCAGTCTTCAGCCTCGCCGTCTTAGACGCATAGGAACTCTCGGTATGCCCAGTTCTGCCAATAAAAATTTATTTTCCTAGAATTTGATGAAAGGCAGAATAGAGCATTGCGGACAAGAAACTAGACTAGCATGTTTGGTAGCAAGCTTATATATAGCGTCGTTCAATAATTCAAATGTTCTAATGACATTATTGGACTGCGTCGGGAACTCAGGGACAATGTCCCTGAACCGATCCAAAACTCCGTGTCCAATGACGCTATTAGTCTCTTATCCAGCATCGCAGCAATGTAGTCCGACAGAACAACCTCTGGAAGATAATGCCGGAAGAAATGTATGGCAGCTTCTGTTGTTCCGAAAGGGAAAGTTCGAAATCGTCCGAATCCCTTTCGCCATCCTGTCGGACCCTATGAAGTGTTCGGTCGTCCGTACCTGATGTAACAGCCGAGCGCACCGACCCAGCGCCGTCGGATTATTCCTGATCCGACCGAGAATCTGTCGTTTGCTGGGATGCTGCAATAAGCTGTGCTATTTTGGATAGCACGTCCGTCACTGTGGCCTGTGGTCTTATGATGCCTTGCCGCTGGAAGCTCCGTGTTCGTTACCCCGTGCATACTTCTATTATGCGAGCGACCGGAGTGTACAGGCCTCGTGTCCCTTGGCTACCGGATGGCGTGACCTGTTCGCCGTGGAATCACTGAATGACGAGGCTGGCCGGATACTCGAGGTCACGTAGCCAATGTGTGGCCGTGTGCGCTGCTGTGAGGATGGGGAAGCATTATCGACAGTCACTCGGACTATCTATATAACGGAGTGTCCCGAGCGGCGGACATATGCTCCGAATGCGAAATGTCTGTACCACAACATCCGGTCCCATATGTTGTTGTACGAGAGAGGGACCTCTCTCGCCCGCCGCCCGGACGGACCTGGACGAGCTAGGAACCGGACTAACAGGCTTCCTCCGATCTCTCCTCTAATCCGTCGTCACTGGGTGTGTACTAAAGTCTATTATAGTGCTCGCATCACCCAATCTCCTTCCTAGACCGCAACGGACGAACCCGACTGCCGAACCATTCGATGAATGGACGCTACACCGGGTGAGCTAGCGAATGTCAACTCCGTCGATCCTACTAGGGACCTCTTAGGCGATTGACGTATTCCATGAGCACTAATTGCCGCTAGCTCTTCATTAACTATAACGACAGAGGCACACTTTTGAAAGACATCTCAGTAATTTTGCGAACAAGAAACCAGACATGCTTGTAAATAGCAAGCATATAAAAAATATATATAGCGTTGTTCAATAAATCGAAAGTTTGTGAGACATTATTGGACTGTGTCGGAACTGAGGGACGATGTCCCTGAACCGAACCAAAAATTTCTGTGTCCACCGACGCTATCAGTTTCCTATCCGGCATCGCAGCATTCTGGTCCGACGAAGAACCTCCAGAAGATAAGTCGGATGACATATACAGCAGCTTATGTTGTTCCGAAAGGGAAAGCTCGAAATCCTACGAATCCCTTTCGGCATCCCGTCGGACCGTATGAAATTTTCGGACGTCCGTGCCTGATGCTTCCGCAGAGCGTCCCGACCCAGCGTCGTCGGATATTACATGATGCGACAGAGATTCTGTCGTTGCTGGGATGCTGCGATAAGTTGTGCTATCTGGGATAGCACGTCCGTCACCGAGGCCTGTGCAGTAGCGGTCTTACGATGCTTTGCCGCTGGAAGCTCCGTGTACATTGACTCCCGCATACTTTCTTATGCGAACGTCCGGAGTCTCCAGGCCTCGTGTCCCTGGCTATCGGATGGCGTGACCTGGTCGCCGAGGATTCTCTGATTGGCGAAGTTGACTGGATATCCGAGGTCACGTAGCCATGAGCGGTCGTGTGCGCTACCATGAGGATGAGGAAGCCTTATTGACAGTCTCTCCGGGCTGTCTATCTAACGGAGCGTCCCGAGTGGCGGACGTATGCTCCGAATGCGAAACATTTCGTACCACAACATCTGGGGCCAGATGTTGTTGTACGAGAGAGGGGCCTCTCTTGCTCGCAGTCCGGATAGACCTGGACGAGCTGGGAACCGGACTAAAAGGCTTCCTCCGTTCTCTCCTCTAATCTGCCGTCACTGGGTGTGCATTTGGTTGATTTATAGTGCTTGCATCACCCAAAACTCCTTCTGGACCGCAACGGCCGAACCCGGCTGCCGAACCATTCAATGAATGGACGCTACACCGGTCGAGCTAGCGGATGTCAAAGGCTGTCGATCCTACTAGGGACCTCTTAGGCAATTGACGTATTTTCATGAGCACTTTTCCGCTAGCTCTTCATTAATTGTGACGACGGAGGCACACTTTTGGAAGACATCACGGATACATCACCCTGTTCTTGATCGTCTGAAATAGAGATTGATAAACTAGAGTGACCATGCGGGGAAAGGACCGGAATGGCCATTTCCCCACTAACATACCGTGACACACGCTTCCCATGTTGTCATCGAAATTAACACATACGGAACAGGAGTTAGTGAGAGTACACTGACTACATTTATACAATGATTATGAAAGTCAGAGGAAGATTTCCTCTTATTACAATTGAACAATATCCTTTCAATGTGAAAAGAAAACAAAGTCCTAGTATTCGCACCAACCCCTGACAATCAAAATACATAATAACATGATCCATTAACATAGAAAAAAT
Organism: Pictodentalium vernedei; assembly: GCA_031216915.1. Classification (NCBI taxonomy): domain Eukaryota; kingdom Metazoa; phylum Mollusca; class Scaphopoda; order Dentaliida; family Dentaliidae; genus Pictodentalium; species Pictodentalium vernedei. Next base: position 246,764,297 of record CM062297.1, on the reverse strand, counting down.
AATTGAAATCAAAAAATTGTGAAAAAATATTTTTTCAGAAAAGCCCAAGTTTCTGAAAAGTAACGTTGAGCCCCAATGGATCCCAAGCCTAAGTGTGGGCAAAAAATTTTAAAAATATTTTAAACAATTTATGCAACACTTACGAATAATAATAATGTATCTAGATATGATTAAACTAACATCAATATATTATTTTCAAGAAATCCCCCCTCACACAGAGGGCTGTTGTCAATGTAAACAAGAAGTGTAAAAATACCAGAAACAAGACTCCAGGCACTGATAACCCTGGCCTGAAATCAGTTACCAATAATACACTATCTGATGCAAAACAGAGACTTCCAGGGAAGAAACTGCAGAACATCAGATGGTAGATGCAGAACACTACGCCTAACCACCCATAGGTGAAGACGTAAACATGGGGAAAAAAACAGAATTCATTCTGTTATCCAGCTAAAACTCCCAAGAAATTTTAGTAATAATATTACAGAAAATATGCCAAAAGCATGGGAGAATAGCTAGGGGGACTTAAAGGAAAGGGAGAGAGGAAAACACTGAACAAGCAGTGTAACTTGATAACAAGAATGACAACAACAGGCTCTTGCCTCGAAAATAGGTAACTTAACATAATTTCATTAAAAAAAATTTTAAGTTACAGCCCTGATTATTTTCTGTCACTCATTTTTCCTCTCCTCCTTCTATATCCTCCTTAGAATCACCATTTCTCTAATATTTATGTGTCTGGCATCATTTAAACTGAGATTTACAAGCACAAAGATCAGTCAGATGTTAACTGATGAAGGGCCAAACAAAGAATGATTAATGGCGCCAATTTCGGGATGTCCTTGACACTGCGCATGCGCAGTAGAGGTGAAGTATGGAGGGCCATTCAGGACATGATTTCTTTGGTTTTCGATGCAAATTTTGGGGATTGGGGGGCAAAATTTGTGTTTGGCCCTATATTTTTAAGAGTTAGCACCAGCTATGTTTGGGTCATTGGTACAGTATAAAAATATTGATGATTTTCAGTGTGACCTTGAAATGTGACCTTGACCTTGACCTTATGGACCTAGCTGTGATGTGTGACACATCCACCCATTGTCCTTTATAATTGAGCGAAGTTAGAAGATAGTAGCCCTAATAGTTTTGGAGTTATGCTTGAGACACGATTGGTGACCCTGAACATATGAAGTCAATTGTGACCTTCACAAAGCAGATGCGGCGGAAACTATTATACGCGACACACCTTCTGACTTTCCTTAACATTTGTAAAAAGTTTAACAATTGTACTATGATTCGTTTCTGAGTTAAGGCTGAGACACGAATATTGAGCGATTTTTAGTGTGACCTTGAAATGTGACCTTGACCTTGAAGGTACGAACCCGGCTATGGTGTGTGACACATCCTCCCATGGTCCTTTATAATTGACTGAAGTTTGATGACTGTGGCCCTAACAGTTTTCGAGTTATTGGCTCAGACACACACACACACAGACACACGGACGGACGGACACAAGCACACTTCAATCACTATATGCCACCTGACTTAAGTCGGGGGGCATAATAAAAATGTTTCATGTGATTTTAACACTTGAGGATGCTTTTTGTGTATCCACCGCACAAAAGACTGAAATCAGAATATCTATTTAATCATGTCCAAAATGGCCATGCCGAACAGCAACTGGCCGTGCCTGAGGCCCATCCCCTAACCACCCCCACCCCCACCTCACCCCCACTCTCCCAAACCAATTCAATCATGCTTAATAAGACGTGAGCATGCCCCATATAGTTTTTATGAAGTCGCCGATTGTTGGAAGTAGATAGTTTGGGTGTGTGGCCAGGTACGCATAGGGTCTACGGAGAGTTGCAAAGAAGTACATATAAATGCTTAGCATAGATTTCTTTTGTGAATTATTTACTATCGTGGCCTCTCTGATGTTTCCTATAAAACAAAAAGTTAATTTACATTTTTTGTCAGTAACAATACCAGAACCAACTGGAACATACATAGGTCCGCTCTGGGTTTGATGAGGATCTCCCACTATTTACACTGCAAACAAGGGCAATGCAAAGTGTGGGCCACTGCCCCCAACCCACAGACATGTTTGAAGTAGCCTTAAAGGTATTGTGGGACCTGAAAAGTCCAAAAAATTAAAAAAGAGCCATAGCTCTGGGAAAAATTATTGGACAGAATCTGTTCCTTGTGTATATCCATTCCCCTATGCAGGTCTATCAGCATACCAATGGAGATCCAAATCCGACCAATGGTTCTGAAATTACAATGCAAAACATTTGTATGGATAGACAGACCGACGGGTGGACAGAAGTGTTCAATAGATACCCCAGAATCCTCCTTAGGAGGTCGGGGGCATAATAAATTTTCGTTTTCACACAATGCCTGGAGTAGACGGGAGGGAGGCGTGGGGGGGGGGGGGGGGGGGGGGACTTTATTGCTCTGTTTCAAATGTGCTTTGATTCCAGTAAAAATGAGTTGCATGATTGTTTATTACATGTATATTATTTCTAAATATTATTAACTGTGGGAAACAAACTTGTAAATTCGTTTTAACAACAGAACCAAGAGAAAACTGATAAATGCATTTCTGGAAAGTTCACAACTGCGTTTCAATTCCCGATTGTTGGCCTACCATGACTGTTCCTATAATTACTTCCGACTTGTAGTGTACATGTATAGACCTTTTGAACACTCATACACAGGCATACACGTTTATCTATTCAGTTCATTCAGGTGTTATCACAGTTGCCCTACACGGTAGCCCTTCTTAAGTTACTTAATCCCTAACTTTCGTGAGCACAGTGGCTTTCCAGCGATTTTAGATGTGACTGATCACTGGAAAGTCACTGTGATGCAATTGTTGAGAGAAAATATTGCTGCATGGGCAAATTGCTTATAATCTGCTCTTCACGAATTGTACATGTACTTGCAACACCATAAAATGATAGTAGTTGTTTCTATTCGGAGTACAAAGAAATGACGCATAGGAGGCAATACAATACATGCAATACTAAAAGAAAGTAGTATTTACATTTTTTTTAAACTTGAGTTTATAACCACAGTGAAGGGGGTGCGGTGGCATTGCAGTAACCGGTTCTAGTAAGATCACTGAAGTTAAGCAACGTCGAGCCCAGTTAGTCCTTGGATGGGTGACCGTCTGAGCGATTGATTCGTACTCCCGTGTTGTCCCTTGGCAAGGCACTTAACCCTGACTGTCCACATGAAGGCACGATGGCGCCGTGTTCTAAGGCATACTGCACGTTGATGGTATGCATGTCTTCAACCAATCTAACCCTGCCTGTGCTGCAGTGCAGAGTTATGATGTTGGGGAGCTGGCAGTTGCTCGTTGCTCGGTGGTTCTCTCCTGGTACTCTGCTTCCTCCACCTGTAAAACTGTTACAGTCATGATTAGCCATTGTGCATATGTATATGACCTTAACCACCAAATAAATAAATAACCACAGTGAAATATTATGCATGTTGCACACAAATGTGAATTCAGTTATCCTCTCATTCATAACCACAACAAATAAACTTAATGTAAACGATAACCACGTATACATAAACATATCAGAAGTGTCACTTACCGTTATTTCTCGTTTATAACTGCAGTTACGTGTCTGTTTCTGCCGCGTTTACAACTACAAGTTAAATTGATTTGTACTGTACAACAATTTTCCTCACTACTTTGTTGAATAGGACTCGAACCCTCTCTCAAATTGAGAAATTTACTAATGTTAGGAAGCATTGGGGCAATCTGAAAATTTTGGAATAGTTTCTTCTTGAGTTCCTTCCCTTCGATGATTATCTCATAAGATTATCTCAATCTGCTCGAAAGATCTAATTCTAAATTTAGTAAATTTTAACACTCAGTGTGGACACTTTCACAAGAAGTAATGAGGGAGTCTTCTCAACAATGATAAATTGACTATGGCAATGGTTTCTGCTCAAGTCAAGCTGCTTATTCAGGAATAATATTGAATTAGGCACCTCCAAGTGATGTTGGATAAATCTAAGTAAACATAGTAGTTGCTTTCATAGACAACTGCAAGTAAATAAGCTGGAAGTAGCCTGCTGTGAAAAGATGAAAGGCAAATGCCCTGAAACAGGATTCACACTTCAATGTCATAAGATTGAGGGCCCAACTTTAATACTAAAATATTGTATACTTAATGTTATTTCCTGATATGCTGAAATCTTGTGATTTGGTTGACTGAAAGGAATGATGTAAACAATTCCTTCAGACTCTTGGAATTTTTACACCATGGGGTAAAAACCTGTAATTCCTCTACATAAGGTTGCATGGTATATCGATAAACAGATACATACCTATGAATACCAGTGTAATTGCAAAAATATTGGTTTATCATAATTTTTTATTTACCCAAAGTTCAATTTTCAAGATGTCCTGAGTCTTTTTTAACTGTATTCCCGAACGAATAATATTATCCCTGTAATTAACGAATTGGTAACACCCTCCCAGATAATACACAAATTGTGCAGTTGAACAAATATTATTTTTCAAAAAATTTCAACAAAACCATATCATGTGACCCCCTCATTGGAACGAGCTCGACGAGCACGTTCCAGTGAGAGTTCACTTGATCTAGTTTTGTTGATTGTTGTCTATTTTTTTTAAAATTTGATTAACTTATATTTAAAAAAATAAATTTGATATCATCTGCTTTGGGTAACAAGTCATTCGAACGGTATCATCAAGGCATGCTGATTTGTTCCGACTGTGAAGGATCGATTATGGTACGTATGTTCCGATATCTGAACAGTCTTTCGATATACCGGTATAACACAGTATTTTTTTGAATACCAATACCGGTATTCAGCTTCAGATACCATGCAGCCCTACCTCTACACATGATATCTAAATCTCTGTTTACATGTCATTTGTTGGCAATTCATCAATCATACACCTGTGTTAGAGACAACAAGCAGAGAACTATTACCGACTCCAAATCAATATTCAGTGCATTCCATTAAAATTAGATTCATTTCAATTTTATATTAAATTTTTTGAAAAACAAAACCATGCAAACAACTTGTTCGACTGACATCTATATTTCTATTTTTGAGAAAACGTGGAATATCTCATAGTTTTCGATGAGTTTTTTGTTAGATAATTCTGATAAGGAAGGTAAGTTGTCAATGAAAGTGTCAATGACACTGTAGCTCAACTTGTTAAGACATGTACATGTATAGTATGTGACACAGCAATGACAAACATCTAGGTAATGACCTGATAACAAAGGTACATATAAAGTATTGTAACGGTCTGTACACAAATATTGAACGTAGCCTGTAACAAATGTATAGGTAAAGTATTGTAAAGGTGGTTGACAGTCAGATGCTAAACTAGAAAAGAAATCTTTGAGTCCCAGAGTGGGTCTGACTGAACCCCAAAATATTTGTTCTAGCACAGTGATAACAAAGGCACCCTAAAACACACTCGTTCCTGTCCCAAGGTGAAAACAAAGGGACCCAAGATGTTTTGTGAAGATCAGTTCATAAATACGAGCTGTATAGAAGTTGTGACAAAAAACTAATTGGACTTAATTTCGGTACAAAATGGCCACTGGCAGCCATCTTGAATTTTGGACCACACCCAGAAACACTCGTTCTCGTCCCAAGGTGATAACAAAGGTACCCAAGAAGTTTTGTGAAGATCGGTTCATAAATACAGCCTCTAGCCCGAGTCGTATTGGCATGTGCACTTACAGTGTATAAGTAGCACTGAATAAATCAAAGTTCATCTAATTTGTATAATTTTTGCACGAGAAAAAAACCCATACTATATGTGATGTATTCCATGTTACTAAACATTCATACAAAAATTTATTCAAATCAGAACTTTCATACAGAAGTTCTGAACAAAAGACTGATTGCACTAATTTTGGTACAAAATGGCTGCTGGTGGCCGTCTTGAATTTCGGACCACACCCAAAAACACTCGTTCTCATCCCATGGTGATAACAAAGGTACCCAAGAAGTTTCATAAAGATCGGTTCATAAATACGGCCTCTAGCCTGAGCCGTGTAGAAGTTGTGTACAAAAAACTGACCTAATTTCGGTACAAAATGGCCACTGGCAGCCATCTTGAATTTTAGACTGCACCCAGAAACACTCGTTCTCGTCCTAAGGTGATAACAAAGGTACCCAAGACGTTTCGTGAAGATCGGTTCATAAATACAAACTCTAGCCCGAACCATATTGACATGTGTACTTACTGTGTGTTAGTAGCACTGAAAAAATCAAAGTTCATCTAATTTGCATAATTTCTGCACGAGAAAAAAACCTGTATTATATGTGATGCATCCCATGGTACTAAACATTCACACACAAAATTATTCTAATCAGCGCTTTCATATGGAAGTTCTGTGCAAAAATCTGATTGCACCTAATTTTGTACAAAATGGCTGCCATCGGCCATCTTGAATTTTGGACCGGACCCAAAAACACTCTTTCTCATCCCACGGTGATACCAAAGGTACCCAAGAAGTTTCGTAAAGATCGGTTCATAAATACGGCCTCCAGCCCGAGCCGTATTGGCATTTGTACTTACTGTGTGTAAGTAGCACTGAAAAAAATCAAAGTTCATCTAATTTGCATAATTTCTGCACGAGAAAAAACCCTGTATTATATGTGATGTATCCCATGGTACTAAACATTCACACAAAAAATTATTCAAATCAGCGCTTTCATATGGAAGTTCTGTGCAAAAATCTGATTGCACCTAATTTTGTACAAAATGGCTGCGAGCGGCCATCTTGAATTTCAGATCGGACCCAAAAACACTCCCACGGTCATAACAAAGGTATCCAAGAAGTTTCGTAAAGATCGGTTCATAAATACAGCCTCTAGCCCGAGCCTTATTGAAATGTTGACGGACAGACGGACGACTGGCCATGGCATAAGCTCAAATTGGCTTTGCCAAAGTTGAGCTAAAAATGAAATCGTGATTGCAATATGGAGATCAAGTCAAGTTTAGTCAAACGTTTATATCCATGTTGCCCATTTTATAGGAACGTGCTCATTGAGCACGTTCCAAGGAGGGGTCAAAAGCTATATTTCTGAGGCAAAAATGAAAAAATAATGAAAGTTAAAAAATTTATAGTAATTTATATATTTTTTATATTTACCAATGACCCAGACTTAGCTGGTGCTAACTCCAACAAAACCAGGGCCAAACACAAATTTTGCCCCCCAATCCCCAAAATTTGCATCCAAAACAAAAAGAAATCATGTCCTAAAGGACCTCCATAGTATGCCTCTACTGCGCATGCGCAGTGACGCAGTCGTCCCGAAATTGGCGCCAATTATCATTCTTACTGGCAGTGCCTGGTCAGCGCTATGTACTCAGCGGGGAGGCAAGAGTTCCCAACTCCAGGGAGGGCCATCCCCGTCTGGGTCATTGGTAAGTATAAAAAATATATAAATTACTATAAATTTTTTAACATTTTTATACTGTACCAATGACCCAGACTTAGCTGAATAGTAAACAGGCTGGAGGGCCTAGGACATAGAGGAAAATCCAATAAGCTCAACTATATAGTAAAGAGGTAACCCCTTAAGGAGAAAAGGAGTATTAGGCTTTACATGTATTTTTCTTATTTAATATTAAATTAGAAAGATACACTACCCTTAATAATTGAGCACAATAACATTCATGTTCTCTATTAACATCCAGTATAACCCTTATACTAATTATTTTTAAAGCAAGCCAATAAATAAAGTAGTCCAGAGAATTGAGACTCTTTATAATCATTTAAAAGTGTCCGAGTATTGTATATTAAAGCCCGTTTGACACTTGACATATACAAATGCTTCACACCGAGCTACACTTTAAAAATAAGACATGAATGAATTTAAACATTAATATTACACTTTAAAACCATCCCGGAAGCGACTCAGAAATACTGACTTGGAGGAGGCATTCCCTTGCTTTTCACTATAAAGCAGGTGACCTAAGGGAACACCCCCCCTCCCCCCCTTCCCCTTGCCCTGGGTCAAATAGCCCAGAGCGAAGAGGGCAGCCGGACGGAGTCACTGCCGGAACAGAAAGCCTGCATAACTATAGTTGCAACTGTTTAGTGGACGACATTCTGAGCAACAGATAACGGACCTAAACAATGCAGGTCTCCAGAAATGGACTCAATATTTCTGAGATAAAAATTCGTAAATGTGGATGGCTGAGACCAATAAGCAGCCTTCATTAAATCTGTAATAGCAACACTATTAGCATAAGCCCAGGAAGTAGAAAGAGCTCTTACTTCATGAGCAGAAATCTTAAGCACAGACTGCTGAGAAGAAGATAAATCTTCATAAGCAGTACGGATAGTTAACTGAATCCATGTAGCAATAGAATGGACTGAAATGTCCTTTCTATTAGGCATCAAAGACAGAAAGAAACGTTTTCGTCCCTTTCTGATAAACTGAGATCTCTGTTTATAGATACGTAGTGCTCTAACAGGACAGAGTAAAGGCCTACGCCCGTCTGAAGACGGAAGAGCCTTAATAACAATAGGTTCCGGATATTTATTAGGAGCCTGATTCTTAGCTAAAAAACCCACATTAGTAGTGAAGGTGATAGTGTTCCCAACACTACGATAATGAGAATCATCCACCGATAGTGCATGAAGCTCACTGACTCTTCTGGCATAAGAGAAAGCTAAGAGAAAAGCTGTCTTATAAGATAAGAATTTGAAATCTACTGTCCCAAGAGGTTCAAATGGCTTTTCCTTCAATTTAAGGAGAACCCAAGCTAAATTCCACTTAGGAATTAATCTAAGAGTTCTGGGTCTATTTATCGAAAAGTTTCTAACCAACTTCGATAAAGAGACATTAGATCCAATTTGTAAACTATCATGATGTGCATAGGTATCAGATAACATAGATCTATAACCCTTTATAGTAACAGGCTGCAGTTTGATTTCGTCAAACAAGTATACTAGAAAGTTTGCAATGTCTGGTATAGAGGGATCAAATATATCTACAGAATGATCCCTACACCAACGACGAAAAACCTTCCACTTAGCCGCATAGTTTAGCGAAGAGGAGGTCCTCCTACAGTTAGAAATCGCGTCCACTGCTCGTCCTGTAAAGTGCTTGCCATGCAAGAAGGACCGCACAACGGAAAAACGTGAAGGTTGAGACCTTGCGGGTTGTGATGGAGTTGGCGCGATTTCCCCTGCGAAAGAAGATCCTCTCGTGGAGGAAGCTTCCGCGGTAGGTCCCACAACAGACACCTGAGTAGATTTATCCACGGTCTCTGTGGCGACAGAGATGCTACCAACAGAATCTTGCATTGAGATTGTTTTATCTTTAGCAATACTTGTTGAATTAACGGCGCTGGAGGATACGCATATCCTATCATTCCGTCCCAAGGGATCGACAGAGCGTCTACTGCAAATGCTCTTGGATCCGGACACGGAGACACATACGTCTGCAACTGATTGTTGAGATGTGTCGCAAATAAGTCTATCATTGGCCGTTCCCATTGGTAGCAAATCTGATTGAATACTTGTTTGTTGAGAGTCCACTCCGACGGCAACAAGCGACCCTTTCGTGAAAGGGAGTCTGCTAGCACATTCAGACGACCCGGTATGTGACGGACCGAAAGAAGAACGTGATGTTCTAACGCAAACAGAAGGATTCTTTCCGTTAGATTGAACAACGGAACTGAATGAGTGCCTCCCTGATTCCGTATATACGCCACTACTGTCGTATTGTCGGATAGGATTTGGACATGAGCATCGTGAATAATGTCCATCCAGTGACGTAACGCAAGCCAAATTGACATCATTTCCTTGATGTTTATGTGCTTGCACAGGAATTGCGGATCCCAAAGACCCTGGCATCTCGAATCCGTTGGGATTAATGATGCACCCCAACCTGTTTGACTGGCATCCGTCATAACGGTAAAACTCGGATCCGGCAACTGCAGCGGAACTCCTTGAGTTAACCACTGAATGTTTGCCCAAGTCTGAATCTCTTGTTTCACTTGATCTGACAGGAGAACGTCTACATCGAGCGAATGAATTTTCACACTCCAATTCTGAGTCAGGAAAATTTGAAGAGGACGTTGCGTAGCCGCCCCATCGGAATGAGATCCGCGGCGGCTCCGCACAGACCTATCAGTCTCATAAATTCTCTCGCCGTGACTTTGTCTGCGTGCAGACAATAGCGAGCGTAACAACTGACTAATTTCGCTCTGGTTAACGGCAGACGAACGAGATTGTTGTGCGTCTCGAAGCTCATTCTCAGATGAGTGAATGACTTGGACGGCACCAGATCCGACTTCTCCTTGTTTACTATAACACCGAGACGTCGGAGCAATAGAAGAAGATTCTGAACATCGTTCTGAAGCGTTAACTCGTTGCCGTACCTCTGAAGAATGTCGTCCAGGTAGGCCGACGTTACCGCAGACGAATGAGCTCGGAAGTAGATCATTACCGAGTTCATTACCCGAGTGAAAGCCCAGGGTGCTAGATTCAATCCGAAGCACATGGCCCGGAACTGATACACCACTCCTAGGACTGCGAAGCGTAGATACTTTCGGAATGTCGGATGTACCATGACGTGAAAGTACGCATCTTTGAGATCTATGCTCGTTGCATAATCGTTCACCCGAATACTCGCTCTGACCGATCGAATCGTCTCCATATAAAACTTCGGAGCGACGATCAGCTTGTTTATCCAGCTCAAATCTATGACTGGACGGAACGAGCCGTCTGGTTTCGGAACCAGAAACAGATGGCTGTAGAATCCCAGAGATTCCTGGTTTTCTACGACCTCTACCGCGTTCTTCATTAAAAGAGACTGCACCTCTGATAACAGAGCGTCTCTTTTCTGTGGATTTGACGGAAGATGAGTCCACTTTGGACTTCGAGTTAATGGAGGCTTTCGTTTGAAGGATATCTTTAGACCTTCCGAAGTCACTCCTCTCACCCAAGGGTCGTCCGTAATCGACGCCCATTCTTGTGAAAAACTCGACAACCTTCCGCCAACCGGAACGCGATAGAGGTTTAAGCCATCACCTCCTGGACCTGCGAGGCCTGCGGTAGGAGAAACCACGTCTTCCACGACCCGCACCTCGCCTCGTCGACCTCGGGGCGTCCGACCGATTGTCCCGGCCTGAAGGACGTCCCGAACGAGAGTCGCTATCCTGACGGTCTCTCGAATAAGACCAAGAGGATGCACCGGAACCTCTATAGGAACCTCTCTTGGGCGCATTAGACCCAGAAGTGCCTGTCTTATTCGTGTCTGCTGTATCCGACTTTTTAGGAGCCGATCTGAACAACAGAGAATCATTAGCTTTCTTTTTAATTTTATCATAAATAGCGGAAAGCTTGCCGTCAAAGAGAAGTTCTCCTGAGACCGAAGCGACTCTAAGAGAGTTCTTCACCTTAGAATCCACTAGTGTGGATGTAGCTAGGGCTGCGTCACGTCTAACCAACTCCAGATTTGCCACTGAAAGGGTGGAGTTACACGTGGAATAAGCTACTGCCCTTGAAAGAAGTCTTAAAGAGGATTGTATATCCTGAAACTCTTCCCCTTGAAGGCGCAGTGATAACGCCTTAGTAAGGTGATCTGCGTAAGATAAGGCATCTAAATTGGCTCTGTTAGACGCAATAGCTGTTTCCAACACCGCGGTTGGAATAGAAGCTGACGACGGTAATGATAGCTCTAAGTCTTCCGCCTCGTCGTCCATACGCAGAGGAACTCTCGGTATACCCTGTCCTGCCGTATCGAATTTATTCCTTGCATTAATGAAAGGCAGGTTAAGAGTATTAGCGGACAAGAAACCTGCTTTCCCCGTCCTGGAAGCAAGTTTAAATATAGCGTTGTTCAATAATTCAAATGTTCTTGCAACATTATTGGACTGCGACGGAAACTCGGGAGCGATGTCCCTGAACCGCTCAAAAAATTCAGAGTCCAATGACGCTATAATTCTCTTGTCCGGAAGCGCAGCAGTCTGGCCCGACGGAACAACTTGAGGGAGAAAGTGCCGGATGAAGTCCACGGCAGCTTTATGTTGTTCCGAAAGGGATAGCTCCAATTCATCCGTATCCCTTTCACCATCCGGTCGGACCTCCCGATGTTCCCGGTCGTCCGCCCCCGATGCTTCGGCGGAGCGTACCGACCCAGCGCCATCGGATAATTCTCGATCCGACACCGTTTCTGTCGGCTGCTGGGATGCTGCGATAAGCTGTGCTATCTGCACAAGAATGTCCGACGTCGAGACCTGCGGAGGCGCAGTCTTTCGCTGCTTCGCCGAGGGCAGCTCCGCATCAGATGGCTCCCGCATACTTTTCCTATGCGAACGTCCGGAGTCCATCGGTCTCGAATCCCTGGCTGCCGGATGGTGTGACCTGGTCGCCGAAGAATCCTTCATCGGCGAAGCTGGTAAAATATCGGCGGTCACGCAGCCAAGGTGCGGTCGTGTGCGCTGACGAGAAGAGGAAACCTTAACAGTCTCTGCGGACTGCTTATACAACGGAGCGTCCCGAGCGACGGACGTATGCTCCGCTAAAGACACATTTTGTACCACAACATCTGGTCCCAGATGTTGTTGTACGAGAGAGGGACCTCTCTCGCTCGCGGCCCGGCTGGACCTGGACGAGCTAGGAACCGGACTAAAAGGCTTCCTCCGTTCTCGCTTACTATCCGCCGTCACTGGGTGTGCATCTATTATGTTTATAGTGCTCGCATCACCCAAAATTTCCTCTTGGACCGCATCGGACGAACCCGGCTGCCGAACCATTCGGTGAATGGACGCTACACCGGGCGAGCTAGCGGACGACATTTGTCTAATCTCCATGAGCACTTTTGCCACTAGCTCTGAATTCATTTGTGACGACGGACGCACACTTGAAGAAGATAACATGGAAACATCACCCTGTTCTGGTTCCTCTGAAATAGAAACTGAGAGAGTAGAGTGACCTTGTGGAGAAAGAGCCGGCATCGCTCTTTCTCCAGAAACAACATATCGTGACACACGTTTCCAATGTTTCTCATCCCAATGTTCACATATAGGACAGGGATTAATGCGAGAACACTGACTACAATTAATACAATGATCATGAAAGTCAGAGGAAGATTTCTTCCTATTACAATTTGAACAATGTCCCTTCATTGTGAAAGAACAACAATAAGTCCTAGTTACTCGCAAAAACCCCTGACACAAAGATACATAATAACATGATCCATTAATAAATGAAAAAACAATTGCAAAACAAAATAATTTTGAAAAAATATTTTTTCAGAGAAGCCCAAGTTGCTGAAAAGTAACGTTGAGCCCCGATGGATCTGATGGCAAAGTGTGGTCAAAAAATTTTAAATTTATATAAAATAATTAATGAGACACTTTCGGATAATATAAATGTATCTTATAATGAGATAAACTACCACAAAGGCAAACAGCCCCCCTCAAAAAAGGCTGTTGCCAATGAAAACAAACAGTGTAAACACACTAGAAAACATGACTCCAGGCACTGAAAAAACTGGCCTGGAATCAGTCATCAATTACACTCTATCTGATGCAAAACAGAGACTCCCAGGGGAGAATCTGTAGAACATCAGATGGAAGATGCAGAACACAAACGTTATACACCCATGGGTGAAAACGTAACTATGAGGAAAATAACAGAAAACATTCTGTAACCAAGCAACTCTCCCAGGAAATTTTTACAAATGAAATTCTCTCAAAAATATGCCAAAAGCATGGGAGAATTGCCAGGGGGGACTTTAGAAGGCTAGGGGAGAGGAAACACTGAATAAGCAGTGCAACAATTAGCAAGAATGACAACAAGAGGCCCATGCCTCGAAAGTTAAAAAATTTATAGTAATTTATATATTTTTTATACTTACCAATGACCCAGACATAGCTGGTGCTAACTCTTAAAATATAGGGCCAAACACAAATTTTGCCCCCCAATCCCCAAAATTTGCATCTAAAACTAAAGAAAACATGTCCTGAAAGGCCCTCCACACCTCGCCCCCACTGCGCATGCGCAGTGTCAAGGACGTTCCGAAATTGGCGCCATTTATCATTCTAATAACCAGTGCCTGGTAAGCGCTATGTACTCAGCGGGGAGGCAAGAGTTCCCAACTCCTGGGAGGGCCATCCCCGTCTGGGTCATTGGTAAGTATAAAAAATATATAAATTACTATAAATTTTTTAACATTTTTATACTGTACCAATGACCCAGACATAGCTGAATAGTAAAAAGGCTGGAGGGCCAAGGACATAGAGCAAAATGGAATACGCTCAATAAAATAAAATAGAGTCATCCCCTGTAGGGAAAAGAAGTAATAGGCCTTACATGTATCTTTCTTATTTATGATAAATTAGAAAGATACAACACCTTCCAAAAATTGAGCTTCATACATCCATGTACTCTATTAATATCCAATAATCCTTATACTAATAATTTTTAAAGTAAGCCAATAATAAAGTAAGTCTAGAGAATAGAGACTCTTATACTCCTAAAAGTGTGTGAGAATTGCATAATCATGTCCGTTGACATATGCAATATTCAAAAGCTATACTTTAAAAACTAAGACTTGAATGAATTTTATGAACTTAAACTTCTCACTAAACAACCATCCCAATAACAGCTCAGAATTACTAACTCCGGAGGAGGTATCCCCTTGTTTTCATAGTAAAAACAGGTGACCCAAGGGAACACCCTCCCCCCCCCCCCCTTTTTCTTGCCCTGGGTCAAATAGCCCAGAGCGAAGAGGGCAGCCGAACGGAGACACTGCCGAAACAGACAGCCTACCTAGCTATAGTAGCAACTGCTAAGAGAATGATATTCTGAGCAGTAGATAATAGATCTAACAATAGAGGCCTCCAGAAATGGACTCGATATTTCTGAGATAAAATTCATGAATGGATGGCTGAGCGCAATGAGCAGCCTTCAAAAATCTATAATAGCAACACTATTAATGTAAGCCCAAGAAGTAGAAGAACTCTTACTTCATGAGCCGAAATCTTAAGCACAACTGCTAAGCCAATGATATACCATAAGCAGTACGCTAGTTAATAGAATCCATTAAAAATAAAATGGAGCGTAACGTCCTTCTACTAGACATCAAAGACAGAAGAAGCTTACGCCCTTGTAATAAACAGATATCTGTTTATAAATACATAAACTGTACCCGGAAAGAGTAAAGGCCTATGCCCATACGAAGACGGAAGGACCTTAAAATAATAGGTTCCGGAAATAGGAGCCTAACTCTTATGCAACAATCCAACCTAAATAGTAACGGAAGTATTGATTCCGAAACTATGAAAGTGAAAATCATCCATCGATAGTGCATGAAACTCACTGACTCTACAGTAAAAGAGAAACCAACAGAATTACTGTCTAAAAGGTCAGAATTTGAAAACTACTGTTTCCAGAGGCTCAAATGATTACATAGCTAAATAAGAACCGAAGTTAAAATCCGTATAGGAATTTAATCTAAAGATTCTAAGTCTATTTATCAAAAAGTTACTAACTGACTTAGATAAAGAGACAAAAGACTCAATTGTAAACTATCGTAGAGTGCATAGGTATGAGGTAACATAAACCTATAACCTAAATGACAACAGGCTGCAGTAGATCTTGTGAGACAAGTATACTAAAAACTAGCAATGCGTAGTATGGAGGGATCAACCATATGAACATAATGATCCCTACACCACGACGGAAGAGCCTCCACTTTAGTCGCATAGAATAGCGAAGAAGAGGATCTCCTATAGTAAGAAATCGCGTCCAAAGCTCATCCAGTACAGTGCTTACAATGCAATACGGACCACACAACGGAATACATGAAGGTTGCGACCTTGCTGGTTGTGATAAAGATGACACGATTTACCCAGTGAAAAAAGATCCTCACATAGAGGAAGATTTCACGTTAAGATCCACAGTAGACAAGAGAGTAAATTACTCATGATCTCTGTGAAGATAGAGATGCTATCAACAGAAATGTATTGTGGTTGTTTATCTTAGCAATACCTGCTAAAACAACAGCGCCGGAGGATACGCGTATCCTATCATTCCGTCCTATAGATCAATAGAGCGTTAACAGTATTAGCTCAGAGATCTGGACAAGCCAACACATACGTCTGCAATTGATTAGCAAGCTGTGTCATAAATAAAACATCATTGGGCGCTCCCATAGATAGCAAATCTGATTAAATACTTGTTTGTTGAGAGTCCATTCTGACAGCAACAAGCGACCCGTAAGAGAACGGGAGTGCGATAAAACAATCAGACGACCCAGAATATGACGGACCAAAACTGAACTTGGTGTACTATAACCAACAGACGGATTCTTTCCATTAAATTGAATAACGGAAACGAAAGAGTGCCTCCCTGGTTCCGGAGATACGCCACTACTGTCGAATTAAAGGACAGGAATTTGGGCATGCGTTTCTGAATAATGTTCATGCAATGACATAAAGCAAGCCTAAAAAACATTATTCCGCGGAAGTTAAACTGATAGCTAAAAGACTGCGGAACCCAAAGACCCTGGCACTTCGAATCCGTAGGGATCAGAATATCCCAATCTGTTTGACTGGCAACCGTCATAACAGCCACGCTAGGGTCCGGCAACTGCGGCGGCACTCTCTGAGTCAACCACCGAATGTTTGCCCCAGTCTGAATCTCTTGTAACACTAGATAGACAAGAGAATGTATAATCAAGCAATTTATGGATTGCCGGAAAGTTGCCGTCGAAGAGAAGCTCCTCCGAGAACGAAGCGACTCTGAGAGAGTTCTTAACCTACTATCCACGCGTGGATGTAGCTAGGGCTGCATCACGTCTAACCAACTCCAATCAGCCACTGAAGGGCGGAGTTATACGTGAACAAACTACTGCCCTCAAAAGAAATTACATTGAGAATAATATCCCGTAAATCTTTTCTTGAAGACGTAATGATAACGCCTCAGTAAGGCGGATTACGTATAATAAAGCGTCTAAGTTAAGTCTACTATACATAATGTCGTTCCCAACATTGAAATTGGAAAAGACATAAACGGCGAAAAAGAATATATGCAGTCTTTAATCACACCGTCTAGACGCATATGAACTCTCGGTATGCCCTGCTCTGCCAAAATAAACTATATGTAAAAAAGATAAAATGGCAGAAATGAGCCACGCGGACAAGAAACTAAACTATCATGCTTAGTAGCAGGCTTGTATATATATATAATATATATATAGCGTCGAAAAATAAAACACATGTTGTAATGACAATATTGGACTGCGTCGGTAAGTCAGGGACAAAGTCCCTGTACCGATCGAAAAATCCGAGTCCAATGACGCTATAAGTCTCTTATCCAAGATCGCAGCAATGAAGTCCGAACAATAATAACTGGAAGAAATGCCAGAAGATATGAAAGGCATCTTCCGATACTACTAAAGGGAAAACTCGAAATCTTTCGAATCCCTTTCGCCATCCTGTCGGACCCTATAAAGCGTTCGGTCGTCCGTAGCTTGATGCAACCGCGGACCGCACCGACCCAGCGCCGTCGGATAATTCCTGATTCGACCGAGAAACCGTCAATTGCTGGGATGCTGCGAAACAACTGTGCTAACTCGGATAGCACGTCCGTCACTGAGGCCTGAGGAGCAGCGGTCTTACGATGCATTGCCGCAGGAAGCTCCGAGATCGTTACCCCGTGCATACTTCCAATATGCGAGCGAACGGGGTGTATAGGCCTCGTGTCCTTTGGCTACCGGATGGCGCGACCTATTCGCTGTGAAATCACTGAATGCCGAAACTGATCGGATACTCGAGGTCACGTAGCCAATGTGCGGACGTGTGCCCTGCTGTGAGGATGAGGAAGCATTAAAGACAGTCTCTCGGACTGTCAATATAACGGAGCGTCCCGAGCAACGGACATATGCTCCGAATGTAAAATATCTGAACCACAACATGCGGTCCCCTATGTTGTTGGCTTCCTCCGATCCGTCCTCAATCTGCCGTCACTGGGTGAGTACTAAAGTAATTAAAGTGCTCGCATCACCCAAATCTCCTTCCTAGACCGCAACGGACGAACCCGGCAGCCGAACCATTCGATGAATGTACGCTACACCGGGTGAGCTAGCGAATGTCACTCCGTAAGCGACAGACATATTCCATGAGCACTTATTGCCGCTAACTCTTCATTAACTATGACGACAGAGGCACACTTTTGAAGACATCTCCATAACTCTTCGAACAAGAAACCAGAAATGCTTGGATAGCAAGCATAAAATAATAATATATATAGCGTCGTTCAATAATTCGAAAGTTTGTGTGACATTATTGGACTATGTCGGAACTGAGGGACGATGTCCCTGAACCGAACCAAAAATTTCTAAGTCCACCGACGCTATCAGTTTCTTATCCGGCATCGCAGCATATGTTGTTCCGAAAGGGAAAGCTTGAAATCCACCGAATCCCTTTCGGTATCCCGTCGGACCGGATGAAACTTTCGGACGTCCGTACCCGCTTCCGCGGAGCGTCCCGACCCAGCATCGTCGGATAAAATATATGCGACAGATTCAGTTGATGCTGGGATGCTGCGATAAACTGTGCTATTAAGGAAAGCACGTCCGTTCCCGAGGCCTGTGCAGTAGCGGACTTACGATGCATTGCCGCTGGAAGCTCCGTGTACGTTGACTCCTGCACACTTCCTATGCGAACGTCCGGAGTCTGCAGGCCTCGAGTCCCCGGCTACCGACCCAGCGCTGTCGGATAATTCTCGATCCGACACCGTTTCTGTCGGCTGCTGGGATAAGCTGTGCTATGAGCACAAGAATGTCCGGCGTCGAGACCTGCGGAGGCGCAGTCTATCGGTGCTTCGCCGAGGGCAGCTCCGCATCAGATGGCTCCCGCATACTTCCTATGCGAACGTCCGGAGTCCATCGGTCTCGAATCCCTGGCTGCCGGATGGTGTGACCTGGTCGCCGAAGAATCCCTGATCGGCGAAGCTGGTAATATATCGGCGGTCACGCAGCCAAGGTGCGGTCGTGTGCGCTGACGAGAAGAGGAAGCCTTAGCAGTCTCAGCGGACTGCCTATACAACGGAGCGTCCCGAGCGACGGACGTATGCTCCGCTAACGACACATTTGTACCACAACATCTGGGGCCAGATGTTGTTGAACGAGAGAGGGGCCTCTCTCGCTTGCCGTCCGGATGGACCGGAACGAGCTATGAACCGGACTAAAAGGCTTCCTCCGTTCTCCCTCCGATCCGCCGTCACTGGGTGTGCATTAAGTTAATTTTATAGTGCTCGCATCACCCCAAAATTCCTTCTAGACCGCAACGGACGAACCCGGCTGCCGAACCATTCGGTGAATGGACGCTACACCGGGCGAGCTAGCGGACGTCAAAGGCCGTCGAACCTACTAGGGTCCTCTTAGGCAATTGGCGTATTACATGAGCACTTTTCCGCTAGCCCTTCATTAATTGTGACGACGGAGGCACACTGTTGGAAGACATCACAGATACATCACCCTAATCTTGATCGTCTGAAATAGAAATTGATAAAGTAGAGTGACCCTGCGGGGAAAGGACCGGAGTGTCCAAATCCCCAACAACATACCGTGACATACGCTTCCCATATTGTCATCGAAATCATACGATACAGAACAGGAGTTAATGCGAGTACACTGACCACATATAGAATGATAATAAGGTCAGAGGAAGACTTCCTCTTAAAACAATTGATCAATATCCTTTCAATGTGAAAAGAAAACAAGTCCTGGTACTCGCACTAACCCCTGGCAATCAAAATACATAATAATAATATGATCCATTAATATAGAAAAAATAATTGAAATCAAAATATTTTGAAAAAATATTTTTTCAGAACAGCCCAAGTTTCTGAAAAGTAACGTTGAGCCCCAATGGATCCCAAGCCTAAGTGTGGACAAAAATTTTAAAAATATTTTAAACAATTTATTCAACACTTACGAACAATAATAATGTATCTAGTTATGATTAAAATAACATAAAGATATTATTATTTAGAAATCCCCCCCTCACACAGAGGGCTGTTGTAAATGTAAACAATGAGTGTAAAAACACTAAAAAAGACTCCAGGCACCCAGGCCCGAAATCAGTTACCAAAAATACCCCATCTGATGCAAAACAGAGACTTCCAGGGAAGAAACTGCAGAACATCAGATGGTAGATGCAGAACACAACGCCTAACCACCCGTAGGTGAAGACGTAAACATGGGGAAAGAACAGAATTCATTCTGTTATTAAGCTAAAACTCCCAAGAAATTTTAGTAATAATAATTACAGAAACTATGCCAAAGCATGGGAGAATAGCAAGGGGGAATTAAAGGACAGGGAGAGAGGAAAAACACTTGAAAAAACAGTGTAACTAAATAATCAGAATGACAACAAAATGGCTGCTGCCTTGAAAATAGGTAACTTAACATAATTTCATTAAAAAATTTTAAGTTACAGCCCTGATAATATTCTGTCACACATTCTTTTCCTCTCCTCCTTTTCTATCCTCCTTAGAATCACCATTTCACTAATATTTATGTGTCTGGCATCATTTAAACTGAGATTTAAAAGCACAAAGATCAGTCAGATGTTAACTGATGAAGGGCCAAACTTAGAATGATAAATGGCGCCAATTTCGGAACGTCCTTGACACTGCGCATGCGCAGTGGGGGCGAGGTGTGGAGGGCCTTTCAGGACATGTTTTCTTTAGTTTTAGATGCAAATTTTGGGGATTGGGGGGCAAAATTTGTGTTTGGCCCTATATTTTAAGAGTTAGCACCAGCTATGTCTGGGTCATTGGTACAGTATAAAAATATAGGCAACTTAACATAATTTCATCAAAAAATTTTAAGTACAGCCCTGATTATTTTTTGCCACTTCTTTTTCCTCTCCTCCTTCTATCCTCCTTAGAATCACATTTTCTCCAAAAATTACGTGTCTGGCATCCTTTAAACTGAGATTTACAAGCACAAAGATCAGTGAGATGTTGACTGATGAAGGGCCAAACAGAGAATGATAATTGGCGCCAATTTCGGGACGACTGCGTCACTGCGCATGCGCAGTAGAGGCGTACTATGGAGGTCCTTTAGGACATGATTTCTTTTTGTTTTGGATGCAAATTTTGGGGATTGGGGGGCAAAATTTGTGTTTGGCCCTGGTTTTGTTGGAGTTAGCACCAGCTAAGTCTGGGTCATTGGTACAGTATAAAAATATTGAATGGTAATTTTTGTGAATAACGCTGGCTGGTTTTGACCGTTACATTGGGTAAAGGGTAAAAAACGAATCACTATGTTTCCATTAGATTTATTGTGGAAACACATCTTTTTGAATCGCTTAGTTGATAAAGATTTTTCTTGGTGGGCATTTGTGCCTCCCTATTTTAATGCCGATGTGCCATAGAAGATGAGGTCAAAGGTGATCACTAGCCTCAAAGCTACAGACCTATAGCTGTCACCAAGATTATTTCACACTAAAGGGGTTATTTCAAACATGTGGCAAACCTCTATTTTCAAATGCCTACCTTGCTCCACATTTGCACAGCCACCGGAATGTTGATGCCTCCATTATGGTTAATAAAAGACAGTCTACTAAACACACTCTAGATGTCCAATAGTGAATGGTCAAAAAGTCCAATATGAATTGAGCAATGAGCCAGTAAGGCAAAACAAGACATTTTGAAATGAATTCAATCCACTGATAGGTAGTTGGTGGAGGTAGCTGCAATTGAAAGAAAAAGTGTTAAATTAGGCAGAATGGAAAACTCTTAAACAGCTGAGTATTTTTAAGATATTTTTAATCAAACCTAGTCATGGCTGCTGTAAAGCAGCCATGACTAGGTTTGATAGAAAATTCATCTAAATTTAATTACAGAACTGGGGGGGGGGGGATTTTATGACATTTGTCAAATTTTACTTATTTCAGTGGCAAGTAGAATTCTGCTTTGAGCAGGAATATCCACCAGCAGTATGGAAGGAGTTAAGTGCTGAAAGCCACATTAGTGGTTTACACTGTATGCATTGTCTGTTGTTTGCTCAGCATTAGAAAACAGCCTTTGTAAAAATTGTTGTTACAATTTGTTGGAGGGAGCCAAAATGCATGCTTCAATAAATTTTAAAACAATTATTCATGTAAAAAATCTTACTAATCGAAGGTTCCCCTTACTGGTAGCAAAGTATATTTGAACAGTATATGAGAAATTCGACACAAATGCTCCCGCTAAGTAGCATAACTGAGTGTTGGATTTAAGTGCCCATAGCATAATTAACATATATAGGAGAAATTTGAGATGGGCGGTTAACCGAAAATTTGGTTTGGTTTTGGTTTTGTTATCAAAACCAAAACAAGTACAGAAAACCCGTTGTTGCAGTTCTAAACTTCAGTGTTGAAAAACTCTAATCACTCTACATCCTCTACCCTGTACATAAGAAATTATGTCTTAAAATACTTTTTTATCTCACAAGTAACACAAATAGTTTAACCTACAAGCCTTGGGAGTAGATTAAATAATTAATACAGTGGAGCCCACTTAATTGGGTATCTCTTAATTGTATATCCCTGTTAACTGAATATAATTTTCAAACACAAAACCATTTACTATACCTTCAGAACAAATTTGATATGTTAATTGCATATGGGCTGTAGAGTAAACTCCTGTTAATTGTATATAAATTTTTGTAATATATAGAAAAAATTACTGTGACACGCACCAAATTCCCCTTATTTATCAACCTTTTTGGCCTCACTACATTCAATATAGGCATTTATTCATTTATATCTTGTTTGACAGAGCTCTATGAGCTCTGTCAAACAAGATATAATAGAATAAATGCTCAGTTCTCCTCCAGAACACAGGGAAACTGACCAAATCCCTGTTAATTGTATACACCTGTTAATTGAATAATTTTCACTGGCAAAATGGATATTCAATTAAGAGGATTCTACTGTAATGTGAATCAACATTTATGCTAAAAAGTTCAAGACTTACTGTTTTTCACTACAGTGCTTCATTTTTGAAGTGCATTAACCAGACATGTTAACTCTCACTATATCAGAGGAAGACTCACTCTTTTCCACAGGAAATTTTTCTTAAATGAGCTTGAAATTGTGATCTTTACAGAATCTCTATTAACCCTTTAACCAATGAATCGGCCACATCCGCCCGAGTCATATGTAAATTCAACAGCTGAAAAAAATACCATTTCTCAAAAGATTTCAACAAAACTGTATTATGTGACCCCCTCTTTGGAACAACTCATCACATGATATGGTTTTGTTGAATTTTTTGGAAAAATTTTTAAAAATGATATTTAAAATAATATATTTTGATATCGTCAGCATTGGATAAAGGGTTAAAGTAAATCAATTTTCTGCTTTGAGCCAAACAGAATTAAAATCTCAGAAATCTGACTATTTTACAATTCATCAGCTTAACATATCTGGCATTAACACACTTGTGCACTTGATATACAGACAATATCAACATTTATTATTTTAAATATTATTTTTTCAAATGTTTAAAAAAAATTTCAACAAAACCATATCATGTGACCTCTCATTGGAACGAGCTTGACAAGCGTTCCAAAGAGGGGTCTGTCACATGATATGGTTTTGTTGAAATTTTTTGAAAAATAATATTTTTTCAGCTGCTGAATTTGAATATTATGCGGGCGGATGTGGCTGATTCGTTGGGTAAAGGGTTAATCCTTTACCTAACGAACTGGTCGCATCCATCTGCAAAAATTTCAAATTAAGTAGTTGAAAAATGAATATTTTTTGAAAAATTTCAACAAAACCATATCATATGATCCCTCACTGGAACTAGCTTGCTTAGCTCGTTCCAATGAGGGGGCCACATGATATGGTTTTGTCTAAATTTTTAGAAAAATTTTAAAACACATTCATTAAAATAGTAAATTTTGATATCTCTTGCATTGGGTAAAGAGTTATTCATTTATATATCTATTGAGGTTCAACGACACTTTTGATAGCCAGGGCCAACTTGAGAGAACCACCAAGCAGTGGTGGGTAACTGTCATATTGCCCAACTTACTAAATGCGCACAAGCAGGGTTAGCATTGGTGGAAGACAAGTGCACCATCGACGTGCTTTACGCCTTAGTGCACAGCATCACTGTGCCCCACACATGGGCAATCAGAATTAAGTGCCTTGTCTAAGGACACAACTCAGTTACCCCTGGTGGGGAATGAACCGTGAACCTTTCAGTTTGAAGTCCAATGCCATGACCACTAAGCCACTATGGTCCTGGGTAAATGCAGTATGAGATATCTAACATTTTCTACTCCACACCCCAGGCCTACCTGGACTTAGAGACATGGTAGGTCTGAATTGTTGCATAGAAATGATTAATTATATCCTAATGGTGATATTTTAGGAGTGCGAGAACAGGTAGGCAAAATGTGAGGGGTAGTGATATATTCATTAAATTCAACTTACTGGCAACAGTACTTTGTTCACAAAAGCAGACCGAGAGTTTCGATCAGCTTGTGCTTGGGGAGCAAGCCAGTGAAAATCCTCTCACCTCCTACCTCTCAACAACTCTACAGAATTTCACAAGTCAAAAAAGAAATGCGAAAACATTGAATCTCAGATGTTATTTTCTTTAAGTTTTAATGATTCAGTTCTGATTTCACAAAAGTCTGTATCTAAATTTCAAACCAACGGAGTAATTGTATTGTGACCGCATTATGAACTGATCGGGAAAAAGGCCAGCTTATAACACAACACATTCCATGAACTCTTTCCAACAGTGAGTTGTGAGCAATGTTTTGGAAGCAAAAATATGAAAATATATAGAGGATATCTAGCGTTTTTGAGTTGATGCAAAAAATGAAAATAAAAAAAATTTATGGTAATTAAAATATTTTTTATACTTACCAATGACCCAGACTTAGCTGGTGCTAACTCTAAATTATTCAGGGCCAAACACAAATTCTTAATAGCAATTCTATTACCATAAGCCCAAGATGTAGACAGCGCTCTAACTTCATGCGCTGAAATCTTAAGCACAGACTGCTGAGTAGAAGATAATCTTTCATAAGCAGTACGAATAGTCAACTGAATCCACCTAGAAACAGAATGGACCGTGATGTCCCTTCTATTAGGAAGCAGAGACAGAAAGAAACATTTTCGTCCCTTTCTGATAAACTCTGATCTATGTTTGTACATGCGCATAGCTCTAACTGGACACAGCAAAGGCCTATGGCCATCTGAGGACGGAAGAGCCTTAATAACAATAGGCTCAGGGTACTTATTAGGAGCCTGATTCTTAGCCAAAAATCCAACATTGGTAATCAAAGTAATAGTATTACCAACACTACGATAGTGAGAATCATCAACAGATAGAGCATGAAGCTCACTAACTCTTCTAGAAGAAGAGAAGGCTAAGAGAAAACCTGTCTTATAAGATAAGTATTTGAAGTCTACCGTGTCAAGGGTTTCAAATGGCACTTCTTTTAGCTTCAGAAGAACCCAAGCTAAATTCCACTTAGGAATTAACCTAAGGGTTCTAGGTCTATTTATCGAAAAGTTTTTAAGTAATTTTGATAAAGAGACATTAGATCCAATTTGTAAGCTATCATGATGAGCATAAGTATCCGATAGCATAGACCTATAACCCTTAATAGTTATTGGCTGCAGTTTGATCTCGTCAAAGAAGTAGACCAAAAATTAGCAATGTCTGGAATGGAGGGATCATAGATATGAACTGAATGATCCCTACACCAACGAGAGAAAACCTTCCACTTAGCAGCATAATTTATCGAAGAGGAGGTTCTCCTACAGTTAAAAATTGCATCCACTGCTTGTCCTGTAAGTTACTTGCTGTGCAAGAAGGACCGCACAACGGAAATACGTGAAGGTTGAGACATTGCGGGTTGTGATGTAGTGTGCGTGATTTCCCCTGCGAAAAAAGGTCCTCCCATGGAGGAAGCTTCCGAGGAATGTCCCATAACAGACACCTGAGTAGATTTATCAATGGTCTCTGGGGCGACAGAGATGCTACCAACAGAATGTTGCAGTGAGATTGCTTGATTTTTAGCAATATCTGTTGAATCAACGGAGCTGGAGGATACGCGTATCCTATCATTCCGTCCCAAGAGATTGAGAGAGCGTCTACTGCGAACGCTCGAGGATCTGGGCATGGCGACACATACGTTTGCAACTGATTGTTGAGATGCGTTGCAAACAAGTCTATCATTAGACGATCCCATTGGTAGCAGGTCTGATTGAATACTCGCTTGTTGAGAGTCCATTCTGACGGCAACATACGTCCTTTCCGAGAAAGAGAGTCCACTAGAACCTTTCAGACGACCCGGAATATCACGGATCGACAGAAGAACCTGATGCTCTAGGACATACAGAAGGATTCTTTCCGTTAAGTTGAACAATGGAATGGAATGAGTGCCTCCCTGGTTCCGAATGTACGCTACTACTGTCGAATTGTTGGACAGTATTTGAACATGTGAATTCCGAATTATGTTCATCCAATGACGTAGCGCAAGCAAAATTGACATCATCTCTTTGATGTTTACGTGCTTGTTCAGAAATTGCAGATCCCAAAGACCCTGGCACCTCAAATCTGTTCGGCTCAATGTCACGCCCCAACCTGTTTGACTCACATCCGTCATAATCGTAAAAAACGGATTCGGCAGTTGCAGTGGAACTCCCCGAGTTAACCACTGAATATCTGCCCAAGTCTGAATCTCTTGTTTTACTTCGTTCGACAAGACGATGTTCGTTTCGAGCAAATGAATCTTCACACTCCAATTCTGAGTGAAAAATACCTGGAGTGGATGAGTGCATAGGCGCCCCATCGGAATAAGGTATGCGGCGGCTCTGCACAAACCTATCAGTCGCATAAATTCTCTCGCTGTTACTACATCTGAGTGTAGACAAAAGCGAATGTAACAACTGACTAATTTCGCTCTGGGTAACGGTAGTTGAACCAGATTGTTGTGCGTCTCGAAGCTCATTCCCAAGTGAATGAATGACTTGGACGGAACTAGATCCCATTTTTTGTTTACTATGAAACCGAGACGTCGGAGCAATTGACGCAGACTCTGAACATCGTTCTGAAGAGTTAATCTGTCACCATACCTCTGAAGAATGTCGTCCAAGTAGGCCGACGTTACCGCAGATGAATGAGCTCGGAAATGAGTCATTACCGAGTTCATTATTCGAGTGAAGGCCTAGGGCGTTAGATTCAGTCCGAAGCACATTGCTCGGAACTGATAAACGACTCCTAGAACAGTGAAGCGAAGGTACTTTCTGAACGCCGGATGTACCAAGACGTGAAAGTACGCATGCTTGAGATCTATGCTCGCAGCATAATCGTTCACTCGAATGCTCGCTCTCACCGATCGAATGGTCTCCATATAAAATTTCGGAGCCACGATCAGCTTGTTTATCCAGCTTAGATCTATAACTGGACGGAACGAGCCGTCTGGTTTTGGTACCAGGAACAGGTGACTGTAAAAACCGGGAGATTCCTGGTTTTCTATGACCTCTATTGCGTTCTTCTCTAGAAAAGATTGCACCTCTGATAGAAGCGAATCTCTATTCTGAAGGTTTGACGGAAGCTGAGTCCATCGTGGACTTCGTGTTAACGGAGGTTTTTCTCTAAGGACAGTTTTAGACCTTCCGAAATAACCTCCTGAACCCATCGGTTGTCCGTAATTGACAACCAATTGGTAAAGAATCTTCACAGCCTTCCGCCCACTGGAGCGCAATAGAGGTTCTGACCTTCACCTCCTGGACCTGCAAGGCTTGCGGGAGGAGAAACTATGTCCTCCCTGACCCACACCTTGACCAGTCGATCTATGGGCATCTGACTGGTTGTCTCGGCCAGCATTACGTCCCCTACCTGAGTCGCTACTCTGACGGTCTCTGGAGAAAGAACTAGAGGCTTTTTTAGATCCTCTATAGGAGCTTTCCTTGGACGTACTGGCCCCAGAAGTCCCTGATTTACTCCTCTCTGCTGAGTCCATTTTTTTTTTTAGAAATGGACTTAAAGAGCAGAGAGTCTGAAGCTTTCTTGGTAATCTGATCGTAGATTAATGAAAGCTTACCATCAAAGAGAAGTTCTCCTGAAACTGGAGCAACTCGAAGAGAGTTTTTCACCTTAGAATCCACCCTAGTGGATGAAGCCAGAGCAGCATCATGTCTGACTAATTCCAAATTTGCAACTGAGAGGGCGGAGTTATACGTGGAAAATGCAATTGCCCTACAAAGAACTCCCAAGGAAGTTTGAATATCCTGGAATTCTTTACCATCGAGACGTTGTGCTAACGCTCTGGTGATTTGCGTAAGATAATGCATCTAAACTGGCTCTGTTAGACTAGATTGTCATCTCCAACGTACTGGAGAGAATCGACATAGACGACGTCCTTAGTCCGGCCGAAGAAGTCTGTGTCCAGTGACGCTATCAGTCTCTTATCTGGTATCGCAGCTCTATGGTCCGGTGGAACAATGTCTGGAAGGTGTTGCCGGATAAAATCTACAGCCTCCTTATGTTGTTCCAGAAGGGAAAAGTTAAAAAATTTATAGTAATTTATATATTTTTTATACTTACCAATGACCCAGACTTAGCTGGTGCTAACTCCAACAAAACCAGGGCCAAACACAAATTTTGCCCCCCAATCCCCAAAATTTGCATCCAAAACAAAAAGAAATCATGTCCTAAAGGACCTCCATAGTACGTCTCTACTGCGCATGCGCAGTGACGCAGTCGTCCCGAAATTGGCACCAAATATCATTCTTACTGGCAGTGCCTGGTCAGCGCTATGTACTCAGCGGGGAGGCAAGAGTTCCCAACTCAGGGAGGGCCATCCCCGTCTGGGTCATTGGTAAGTATAAAAAATATATAAATTACTATAAATTTTTTAACATTTTTATACTATACCAATGACCCAGACTTAGCTGAATAGTAAACAGGCTGGAGGGCCTAGGACATAGAGGAAAATCCAATAAGCTCAATTATATAATAAAGAGGTAACCCCTTAAGGAGAAAAGGAGTATTAGGCTTTACATGTATCTTTCTTATTTAATATTAAATTAGAAAGATACACTACCCTTAATAATTGAGCACAATAACATTCATGTTCTCTATTAACATCCAGTATAACCCTTATACTAATTATTTTTAAAGCAAGCCAATAAATAAAGTAGTCCAGAGAATTGAGACTCTTTATAATCATTTAAAAGTGTCCGAGTATTGTATATTAAAGCCCGTTTGACACTTGACATATACAAATGCTTCACACCGAGCTACACTTTAAAAATAAGACATGAATGAAATTAAACATTAATATTACACTTTAAAACCATCCCGGAAGCGACTCAGAAATACTGTCTTGGAGAAGGCATTCCCTTGCTTTTCACTATAAAGCAGGTGACCTAAGGGAACACCCGCCCCCCCCCCCCCCCTTCCCCTTGCCCTGGGTCAAATAGCCCAGAGCGAAGAGGGCAGTCGGACGGAGTCACTGCCGGAACAGAAAGCCTGCATAACTATAGTTGCAACTGTTTAGTGGACGACATTCTGAGCAACAGATAACGGACCTAAACAATGCAGGTCTCCAGAAATGGACTCAATATTTCTGAGATAAAAATTAGTAAATGTGGATGGCTGAGACCAATAAGCAGCCTTCATTAAATCTGTAATAGCAACACTATTAGCATAAGCCCAGGAAGTAGAAAGAGCTCTTACTTCATGAGCAGAAATCTTAAGCACAGACTGCTGAGAAGAAGATAAATCTTCATACGCAGTACGGATAGTTAACTGAATCCATCTAGCAATAGAATGGACTGAAATGTCCTTTCTATTAGGCATCAAAGACAGAAAGAAACGTTTCCGTCCCTTTCTGATGAACTGAGATCTCTGTTTATAGATACGTAGTGCTCTAACAGGACAGAGTAAAGGCCTACGCCCGTCTGAAGACGGAAGAGCCTTAATAACAATAGGTTCCGGATATTTATTAGGAGCCTGATTCTTAGCTAAAAAACCCACATTAGTAGTGAAGGTGATAGTGTTCCCAACACTACGATAATGAGAATCATCCACCGATAGTGCATGAAGCTCACTGACTCTTCTGGCAGAAGAGAAAGCTAAGAGAAAAGCTGTCTTATAAGATAAGAATTTGAAATCTACTGTCCCAAGAGGTTCAAATGGCTTTTCCTTCAATTTAAGGAGAACCCAAGCTAAATTCCACTTAGGAATTAATCTAAGAGTTCTGGGTCTATTTATCGAAAAGTTTCTAACCAACTTCGATAAAGAGACATTAGATCCAATTTGTAAACTATCATGATGTGCATAGGTATCAGATAACATAGATCTATAACCCTTTATAGTAACAGGCTGCAGTTTGATTTCGTCAAACAAGTATACTAGAAAGTTTGCAATGTCTGGTATAGAGGGATCAAATATATCTACAGAATGATCCCTACACCAACGACGGAAAACCTTCCACTTAGCCGCATGGTTTAGCGAAGAGGAGGTCCTCCTACAGTTAGAAATCGTGTCCACTGCTCGTCCTGTAAAGTGCTTGCCATGCAAGAAGGACCGCACAACGGAAAAACGTGAAGGTTGAGACCTTGCGGGTTGTGATGGAGTTGGCGCGATTTCCCCTGCGAAAGAAGATCCTCTCGTGGAGGAAGCTTCCGCGGTAGGTCCCACAACAGACACCTGAGTAGATTTATCCACGGTCTCTGTGGCGACAGAGATGCTACCAACAGAATCTTGCATTGAGATTGTTTTATCTTTAGCAATACTTGTTGAATTAACGGCGCTGGAGGATACGCATATCCTATCATTCCGTCCCAAGGGATCGACAGAGCGTCTACTGCAAATGCTCTTGGATCCGGACACGGGGACACATACGTCTGCAACTGATTGTTGAGATGTGTCGCAAATAAGTCTATCATTGGCCGTTCCCATTGGTAGCAAATCTGATTGAATACTTGTTTGTTGAGAGTCCACTCCGACGGCAACAAGCGACCCTTTCGTGAAAGGGAGTCTGCTAGCACATTCAGACGACCCGGTATGTGACGGACCGAAAGAAGAACGTGATGTTCCAACGCAAACAGAAGGATTCTTTCCGTTAGATTGAACAACGGAACTGAATGAGTGCCTCCCTGATTCCGTATATACGCCACTACTGTCGTATTGTCGGATAGGATTTGGACATGAGCATCGTGAATAATGTCCATCCAGTGACGTAACGCAAGCCAAATTGACATCATTTCCTTGATGTTTATGTGCTTGCCCAGGAATTGCGGATCCCAAAGACCCTGGCATCTCGAATCCGTTGGGATTAATGATGCACCCCAACCTGTTTGACTGGCATCCGTCATAATGGTAAAACTCGGATCCGGCAACTGCAGCGGAACTCCTTGAGTTAACCACTGAAAGTTTGCCCAAGTCTGAATCTCTTGTTTCACTTGATCTGACAAGAGAACGTCTACATCGAGCGAATGAATTTTCACACTCCAATTCTGAGTCAGGAAAATTTGAAGAGGACGTGTGCGTAGCCGTCCCATCGGAATGAGATCCGCGGCGGCTCCGCACAGACCTATCAGTCTCATAAATTCTCTCGCCGTGACTTTGTCTGCATTCAGACAATAGCGAGCGTAACAACTGACTAATTTCGCTCTGGTTAACGGCAGACGAACGAGATTGTTGCGCGTCTCGAAGCTCATTCCCAGATGAGTGAATGACTTGGACGGCACCAGATCCGACTTCTCCTCGTTTACTATAACACCGAGACGTCGGAGCAATAGAAGAAGATTCTGAACATCGTTCTGAAGCGTTAACTCGTTGCCGTACCTCTGAAGAATGTCGTCCAGGTAGGCCGACGTTACCGCAGACGAATGAGCTCGGAAGTAGATCATTACCGAGTTCATTACCCGAGTGAAAGCCCAGGGTGCTAGATTCAATCCGAAGCACATGGCCCGGAACTGATACACCACTCCTAGGACTGCGAAGCGTAGATACTTTCGGAATGTCGGATGTACCATGACGTGAAAGTACGCATCTTTGAGATCTATGCTCGTTGCATAATCGTTCACCCGAATACTCGCTCTGACCGATCGAATCGTCTCCATATAAAACTTCGGAGCGACGATCAGCTTGTTTATCCAGCTCAAATCTATGACTGGACGGAACGAGCCGTCTGGTTTCGGAACCAGAAACAGATGGCTGTAGAATCCCAGCGATTCCTGGTTTTCTACGACCTCTACCGCGTTCTTCATTAAAAGAGACTGCACCTCTGATAACAGAGCGTCTCTTTTCTGAGGATTTGACGGAAGATGAGTCCACTTTGGACTTCGAGTTAATGGAGGCTTTCGTTTGAAGGATATCTTTAGACCTTCCGAAGTCACTCCTCTCACCCACGGGTCGTCCGTAATCGACGCCCACTCTTGAGAAAAACTCGACAACCTTCCGCCAACCGGAACGCGATAGAGGTTTAAGCCATCACCTCCTGGATCTGCGAGGCCTGCGGTAGGAGAAACCACGTCTTCCACGACCCGCACCTCGCCTCGTCGACCTCGGGGCGTCCGACCGATTGTCCCGGCCTGAAGGACGTCCCGAACGAGAGTCGCTATCCTGACGGTCTCTCGAATAAGAGCCAGAGGACACACCGGAACCTCTATAGGAACCTCTCTTGGGCGCATTAGACCCAGAAGTGCCCGCCTTATTCGTGTCTGCTGTATCCGACCTTTTAGGAGCGGATCTGAACAACAGAGAATCACTAGCTTTCTTTTTAATATTATCATAAATAGCGGAAAGCTTGCCGTCAAAGAGAAGTTCTCCTGAGACCGAAGCGACTCTAAGAGAGTTCTTCACCTTAGAATCCACTAGTGTGGATGTAGCCAGGGCTGCGTCACGTCTAACCAACTCCAGATTTGCCACTGAAAGGGCGGAGTTACACGTGGAATAAGCTACTGCCCTTGAAAGAAGTCTTAAAGAGGATTGTATATCCTGAAACTCTTCCCCTTGAAGGCGCAGTGATAACGCCTTAGTAAGGTGATCTGCGTAAGATAAGGCATCTAAATTGGCTCTGTTAGACGCAATAGCTGTTTCCAACACTGCAGTTGGAATAGAAGCTGACGACGGTAATGATAGCTCTAAGTCTTCCGCCTCGTCGTCCATACGCAGAGGAACTCTCGGTATACCCTGTCCTGCCGTGTCGAATTTATTCCTTGCATTAATGAAAGGCAGGTTGAGAGTATTTGCGGACAAGAAACCTGCTTTCCCCGTCCTGGAAGCAAGTTTAAAAATAGCGTCGTTCAATAATTCAAATGTTCTTGCAACATTATTGGACTGCGACGGAAACTCGGGAGTGATGTCCCTGAACCGCTCAAAAAATTCAGAGTCCAATGACGCTATAATTCTCTTGTCCGGAAGCGCAGCAGTCTGGCCCGACGGAACAACTTGAGGAAGAAAGTGCCGGATGAAGTCCACGGCAGCTTTATGTTGTTCCGAAAGGGATAGCTCCAATTCATCCGTATCCCTTTCACCATCCGGTCGGACCTCCCGATGTTCCCGGTCGTCCGCCCCCGATGCTTCGGCGGAGCGTACCGACCCAGCGCCGTCGGATAATTCTCGATCCGACACCGTTTCTGTCGGCTGCTGGGATGCTGCGATAAGCTGTGCTATCTGCACTAGAATGTCCGATGTCGAGACCTGCGGAGGCGCGGTCTTTCGCTGCTTCGCCGAGGGCAGCTCCGCATCAGATGGCTCCCGCATACTTTTCCTATGCGAACGTCCGGAGTCCATCGGTCTCGAATCCCTGGCTGCCGGATGGTGTGACCTGGTCGCCGAAGAATCCTTCATCGGCGAAGCTGGCAAAATATCGGAGGTCACGCAGCCAAGGTGCGGTCGTGTGCGCCGACGAGAAGAGGAAGCCTTAACAGTCTCTGCGGACTGCTTATACAACGGAGCGTCCCGAGCGACGGACGTATGCTCCGCTAAAGACACATTTTGTACCACAACATCTGGTCCCAGATGTTGTTGTACGAGAGAGGGGCCTCTCTCGCTCGCGGCCCGGCTGGACCTGGACGAGCTAGGAACCGGACTAAAAGGCTTCCTCCGTTCTCGTTTACTATCCGCCGTCACTGGGTGTGCATCTATTATGTTTATAGTGCTCGCATCACCCAAAATTTCCTCTTGGACCACATCGGACGAACCCGGCTGCCGAACCATTCGGTGAATGGACGCTACACCGGGCGAGCTAGCGGACGACATTTGTCTAATCTCCATGAGCACTTTTGCCGCTAGCTCTGAATTCATTTGTGACGACGGACGCACACTTGAAGAAGATAACATGGAAACATCACCCTGTTCTGGTTCCTCTGAAATAGAAACTGAGAGAGTAGAGTGACCTTGTGGAGAAAGAGCCGGCATCGCTCTTTCTCCAGAAACAACATATCTTGACACACGTTTCCAATGTTTCTCATCCCAATGTTCACATATAGGACAGGGATTAATGCGAGAACACTGACTACAATTAATACAATGATCATGAAAGTCAGAGGAAGATTTCTTCCTATTACAATTTGAACAATGTCCCTTCATTGTGAAAGAACAACAATAAGTCCTAGTTACTCGCAAAAACCCCTGACACAAAGATACATAATAACATGATCCATTAATAAATGAAAAAACAATTGCAAAACAAAATAATTTTGAAAAAATATTTTTTCAGAGAAGCCCAAGTTGCTGAAAAGTAACGTTGAGCCCCGATGGATCCGATGGCAAAGTGTGGTCAAAAATTTTAAATTTATATAAAATAATTAATGAGACACTTTCGGATAATATAAATGTATCTTATAATGAGATAAACTACCACAAAGGCAAACAGCCCCCCTCAAAAAAGGCTGTTGCCAATGAAAACAAACAGTGTAAACACACTAGAAAACATGACTCCAGGCACTGAAAAAACTGGCCCGGAATCAGTCATCAATTACACTCTATCTGATGCAAAACAGAGACTCCCAGGGGAGAATCTGCAGAACATCAGATGGAAGATGCAGAACACAAACGTTATACACCCATGGGTGAAAACGTAACTATGGGGAAAATAACAGAAAACATTCTGTAACCAAGCAACTCTCCCAGGAAATTTTAGAACTGAAACTTCTCAAAAATATGCCAAAAGCATGGGAGAATTGCAAGGGGGGACTTTAGAAGGCTAGGGGAGAGGAAACACTGAATAAGCAGTGCAACAATTAGCAAGAATGACAACAAGAGGCCCATGCCTCGAAAATAGGCAACTTAACATAATTTCAACAAAAATTTTTAAGTACAGCCCTGATTATTTTTTGCCACTTCTTTTTTCCTCTCCTCCTTCTATCCTCCTTAGAATCACATTTTCTCCAAAAATTACGTGTCTGGCATCCTTTAAACTGAGATTTACAAGCACAAAGATCAGTGAGATGTTGACTGATGAAGGGCCAAACAGAGAATGATATTTGGCGCCAATTTCGTGACGACTGCGTCACTGCGCATGCGCAGTAGAGACGTACTATGGAGGTCCTTTAGGACATGATTTCTTTTTGTTTTGGATGCAAATTTTGGGGATTGGGGGGCAAAATTTGTGTTTGGCCCTGGTTTTGTTGGAGTTAGCACCAGCTAAGTCTGGGTCATTGGTACAGTATAAAAATATCCAGCTCCGCAGTTTCCATTTCACCATCCGACTGGACCAGATGCGAATCTCGGTCGTCCCTATCGGACACTGCAGGGGAACATACCGACCCAGCTTCCTCAGACAGTTCCTGATCTAAAAGAGTTTCCAAAGGTTGCTGGGATGCTGCGATGAGTTTCGCTATCTGCGATAACAAGTCCATCACGGAGGCCTGTGGAGCTGCAGTCTTATGATGTTTAGCCACTGGAAGCTCCTGGGATGGTACATCTTGCATAATTCTTTTATGCGTACGTCCCGACTGGTAAGGCCTCGTGACCTTGGCTACCGGATGGAGTGACCTGGTCGACGTGGAATCCTTCGTCGGCGAAGCAGGCTCGATATCTGAGGTCACGTACCCAAGGTGCAGTCATGTGTGCTGGCGTGTGGAAGAGGAAGCCAATAGACTAGCCGACTAGCCCCAGATGTTGTTGTAAGAGAGAGGGGCCTCTCTCGCCCGCAGTCTGGGTAGACCTGAACGAGCTAGCTACCGGACTAACTGGCTTCCTCTGATCCATCCTCCGATCCGTCAGCGCAGGGTGTGATCCGAGATTATAGTGCTCGCAACACCCCTTCTCCTCTTCTGGACCGCAATAGACAAACCCGGCATCACATCACCCACATTACGAGTGATAGATCCGCTGGGTGAGCTAGCTGGCGACAAGGTCATCAATCCTACTAAGGATCTGGGCAGTTGTCTGATTTCTTTGAGCATTTTTGCCGCTAGCTCTTCATTGGTTTGCGATGATGGCAGCACACTTCTGGAAGACATCACGGAAACATCACCCTGTTCTTGTTCCTCTGAAAAAGAGACTGAAAAACTAGAGTGACCCTGTGGCGAAAGGACCAGCATGGACCTCTCATCACTAACAATATACCGTGACACACATCTCCAATGTTTGTCATCCCAACTGGCACACACTGAGCAAGAATTAGTGCGAGTACAGTGACTACAGCAAATACAATGAGCATGAGAATCAGAGGAAGACTTCCTCGATTTACAATTTGAACAATATTCTTTCATAATTAAAAAATATTATACAGACGTAGTACTCGCACTAACCCTTGAAAATACAAAGATACATAATAATAATATAATCTATAACAAAAATTTCGAAAAATATTCAAAAGAAAAAATTTTGACATGAGCCCAAGTTTCCAAAGGGAACGATTAGCCCAAATGGATCCCAAAAAAAAAGCCAAAGTGTGGACAAAAATTTTAAAACATTTCTAAAAATTAATGTTACACTTACGGACAATATTAATGTATCTGACTATATAATAAACCTTACAGATGACAAGAAATCACTGACAGAAGTAACCGTTGTCAACGTAAACAAAAGTCAATAAAAACCGGAAACAAGACTCCAGGCACTGAAAAACATGGCCCGAAATCAGTAACCAATTTAAAACACTATACGATGAAAAACAGAATCTACCACAGAAGAAGCTGCAATACATTGGATGGTAGATGCATGACCAAAATGCCTAAACACCCCTAGGGTGAGGACGTAACCATGGGGATAACAGAATAAACATTCTGTAACTATGCTAAAACTCCCAAGAAATTTCAATAAAAAAATTTCAAAAATTATACTAAAAGCATGGGAGATTAGCAAGGGGAGTATCAAGGAAAGGGAGAGAGGAAACACTTAACAAACAGTGGAGATTTCATAGCAAGAAGGAAAACATCAGGCCCATGCCCCGAAATTAGGGAACATGAAATAATTTTACATAAAAATTATAAGTTACAGCCCTGAACACATCCTTCCACTGTTTCTTCCTCTCATCCTCTTATTTTATCCTTGGATCCACCATTTCCTTCATGATTTTGTGTCTGGCATCATTTTAACTGAGATTATAAGCACAGATATCAGTGAGATGTTACTGATAGAAGGGCCAAAAAAAGAATGACAAATTTTGCGCCAATTTCGGTACTTCCTTGACACTGCGCATGCACAGTGGACAAAAGTATGGAGGACCATATAGGACATTGAATTTTCTGATTTGGATGCAAATTTGGGGGATTGGGGGGGGGGGGGGGGGGCAAAATTTGTGTTTGGCCCTGAATAATTTAGAGTTAGCACCAGCTAAGTTTGGGTCATTGGTACAGTATAAAAATATTATCTCATGAGTGACCGAGACAAATGTTTATTTTTCGAGAGTGCTTGCACGAGCGAAAATAGCCATTTGTCTCGGTCACAAGAGAGATAATTTTCGGTATCCACTTAAAAACACTAGATTTTCTTTTTATTATACGCTTTTTATAAGAATCTGATAATTCCACTCGTTTCAACCATGAAATGATGCATGAAAGTAAACAACGCACTGAATCATTGATACACGGAAGTGATTTGATCGATACTCGGAACAGATAGAGTCTGGCAATCTGATTCAGCTGGTGGGTTTCTAGTCCAAACATGGCCTGAAAGTCCGTAATATAAGTTTTTGGTTTGGTACATCCTTTGAAAGGATGTACCAAACCAAAAACTTATATTACAGACTTTCAGGCCATGTTTGGACTAGCAGGTTTCATGCATCAATTCAAGGTGAATATGTGTTGAATTATTGCTGGAAATGATTGGTATCCACTCAAAAACACTAGATTTACTTTTCATTATATGTCTTTAGAACAAATCGATCATTTCCAGTGATAAGTTGACTTGTATTTACCTTGAAGTGATGTTTTGAAAGCCGCCATTTTGATTGATACCGTGAAAGTGAAAATTTCTATATCTTCACAGTGGGGGATACGATTTCTATCTTTCTGCAATTTCTTTGATAATCTATCATTTAGCGTATAATAAAACAACTTTTATAAACAGTACAGAGAGGATTTAGACAGTTCATCTGGCGATAGGTTAATTCTGAAATGTTTCAGCACTGAACCAATTCATACTTTACCTAGAGTATCTATCCACTATATCCAGGGCTATACACAAATAATGCCATTCAAAATAGTGTTATGTTTCAACTTTGGCTTCAATAACAGCTAATGACCCAGCATTCTAACAGGCTGCCCAAGCTCAATCCATTCCGTGCATTCGTTATGACTTGGAGAAAACTAGAGGCTCAAGTAAGCCTAAACGCTCACCTGGTTCAATTTGTCAAAAGAGATGAGTTGTGTCAGTAAGTGATGGACAGCAAGAGAAATTGTTTTGATTTGCCAGGACACAACCAAACGGCAATTTCTTCGGCCATTTGTGTCTGCTAGTCCCAGGCAAAACAAAGCTCTGTTCTGTGAAGTCTCAAAAAAGTGTCCGTACCAAATTTCTTTTGTTTTTAACTTCTGTGGTTCTGTCTAGGCACCAACAAAAAAAATTTTCGTGCATAAATCAAACACTGATCACAGAGTTATACTACAGGACAAATTTGGTTGAAATCAGCCCCATTGGTTCTTGAAACAGAAATTCTGAGTGAAGCCCATTTTGACCTACTGAGTTCCTTTGAAAAAACTTGAATCTGCATTACTAAAGTAAGCGCCATACCAGAAATGCAAGTATTATTGCGAGTGGCATATGAGAAGATTATTCTTAAAGAATTTTAGGCTTATGGGGCATATTAACCCCACCCCAAAGGGTATAGTAACTTTGGGGGAAAAATTTCAGAAGAGTAACGTCCACCAAGATGCTTTGTTCCAAATTAGCTTAGAATTGGTCCAAACATCTGAAGAAGAATACTTAGTTGATGGAGCATAAGAAAAATAATGACTCAGCATTTTCCCACTGAAAACAGTATTAAAATGGGCATCCCCATACGGCACCCCATGACAAAATCGATAACATTTTTTTTGGTCCATCTGATTCCACTGATCCTAAGGAAGCTTCATACTGAAAAAACAATATTGTGGTCGATGCAGTTTTGGAAATATGGGCGTTTAAGTTTTTTTCTATTTTTAGTGCCTGGATTTCCGATGGGGCAGTGAAAAAAAAATTCTGCCATAAATCAAGAAGTTATGACAAAATTATACTACATGCCAAATTTGGTCCAATTCAGTCCATTAGTTCATGAAATATAAAATTTGAGTGGAGCCCAAAATAGGCATGCTACCACAGACCAGAGCAGTCTCTTCAGTAGTTCATGAAAAGAAGATATTTAGTTTTTTGGGGGCATTAACACCCATCCCTAAGGGGAGTAGCTACTTTTTGGGGGAAAAACTCAGAAAGAAGAGTATACTCCGTAAAGATGCTTTGTACCAAATTAGTTCAGATTTGGCCCAAAAGTTCTTAAGAAGAATACTTAGTTGATGGTGTACAAGACAAATGATGACTCAGCATTTTCACATGTCAACAGTGTTAAACTGGCAACCCAAAAATATGGCACCCCATCACAAAACTGACAACAATTTTTTTTTGTCCATCTGATTCCACTGGTCCTAAGGAAGCTGCATACCCAAATGAAAGTGTCAGTGACACTGCAGCTCAACTTGTCCAAGAAGGGACTGAACTAAATAGAAAGAGCCATTAATACCAAGTCATTCACTTAAGTTTCTACAGACAAGACATCACACCAAACCTACATATGAAACCTGAAAAAAATAAATTGGGTGAGGGATGGGGCTTGTTGGGTATAATAATGGAATTGTTGACAATCTATATGTCAAATCCAAGATGGCCAGTGGCTGCCTTCTTTTTCAACGGAATGCAGATAAATTTGATAGCTCCCACCTAGACATACCAAAACTACATATGAAATTTGACAAAGATTGGTTGAGAAATGCAGCCTACAGGGTGCGCATATGGAATTGTTGACAATTCATATGCCAAATCCAAGATGGCTGTTGGATGCCATATTTTTTAACGAAATTCAATAAAATTTGATAGCTCCCATCTAGACATCACACCAACGCTATACGTGAAATTCCAAAAAGATCAGGTGAGAGATGCAGCCTGTCGAGTGTGCTAATGGAATTGTTGACAATTTATATATCCAAATCCTAGATGGCTGCTGGCGTCCATGTTTTTCGACAAAATTCAGAAATATTTGATAGCTCCCATCTAGACCTCACACCAAAGCTACATATGAAATTTGAAAAAGATCGGGTGTGAGATGCGGGCGGTAGGGTGTGCCAGGGACCAGCCTAGGGGGGAATTTTAGGGAGACTTCAAGTCTCCCTCCAGAAAAAATAGGGAGACTGCAGAGTCATGTAGGGAGACTTCATAGGCAAGTGGGGAAAATTAAGAATATTCATGTACCACCCCCGCCGCCCCTTCATATTTTCAATTTATGGTCCTCCATTAACGTACAAATAATCCAGGTCCAGTTGTCTATGATGCATCTGTGCCAGGTTAAAAAATCACAATGTAATTATTGACTGAAAATCCCCCACTGCTACCTTCTCCTTCATGACCCCTCACCTCTTCTTCGTGCCAATCCCCCATCACCCTCCTGTGGTTGCCTTTCAACAAAGTCTACTAAGCTAATAATTTCCTAAGTCTGAAAGTGTGAACAGGACCAGATGTAAGAAGGTTGTTTGGGAGGTACTTTGTTAGTTAATAAACAAAATACATTCTGGGGTCGAGTATTTTGTAAAAGAAATGTCATTCCGCATCATTTTTATGGCATTCCGGTGTCATTCCGCGTCATTTCATGTCATTCCGATGTTTAGGAGGACCCTTTTTCAAGATCATCCACATGCACACTTGTGTCCTGTACAAAGCTTTTCTTGACATCACTAAAGCTTTTTTGCATGTGTTTCAATTCCATTCGTGTTTTTCTGGGAATAGACAGCCCAACAGTTAACAGTCGTCAGCAAATTGAAATGAAAATAATGTGTTATAAAATACGTCCGTTGTGTATACATTTTCGGCATCCTAAGCGACGTAACCTACTTTCAAACTGGGTTGTTTTGTTGAGTCGCGTAAGTCACTTATTTTCGTTTCGACACTTGAATCTCCGACTGGAACGCAACAAAATAGAAATAAAAAAATCCGCCGAAAGCGACAATGGACAATTGCTTGTCGTGTGATTTCAAATAAATGGACGTTTATTTGACGAATTAAAATGCCCATTTATCACACTCGAGCACATTCGATTTTTGAAAATACTCGTTTTCATGTAAACCTCGCATCACTCAGTTCAGCCTTTTCTCATTTTGGCCAATTTTTAGAGGGCGACTTGTAATCGCCCTGACTATTTGTCTAGGTGACTTTGGGCTTAGAAGGGCGACTTAATCGCCCTAGTCGCCCTCACGGCTGGTCCCTGGGTTACCCGGAGGTTCATTGGCTGAAACATTGCTTGTGCACAGGCCATATGTATGGAATTTGATAGCCTTACTATGGCCATAACTCGTAGATTAACGCGCAGATCGACATGCTATTTGTGCGCATTTCATGACATGACTTTTAGTTTTAACTGTAACACTCGTTCTTCAGATTAGTTGTTTTTTTCCCCCAGAAAGAAACCATTTTCAAATTCGATGTGACCAGTGCTGAAACAGTTAGCCGGATAACCAGTTTGAAAAGCTGTCAACCGGATAACTGCTATAACGTATAGTTTGCAGGATAGCGACGGGAAAATAAATCTATGTAGTGTTTGACTGCAAGACGTTTGAATTCTTTTGCTGAGTGCACTGCAGGTTGTTCTCTGTGTGGGCAGCAGTGAGCACGAGCCTGTCAATGTAACAATCTTCTACAGACAAATCTGACATTCTTCTCTTTGATGAGATGTTGTTAATTGCAGATTATAATGCCGAAAATATCCCTCAGTGTGAGTAATGCCGCTTCCAAAATAAATTTACTGTTTGGTAATTTACCAATGTGTTTCAGAAAAAACATGTTTTGATTTTATTGAAAAGTATTTGATTTCTGTTTTAAAGTATGAACGTATGTCGTAAAAAAAACTATTTTAAAATCATACATTTTAAAATTTGTTTTTCAATGGTCAATATTGGACAATGGGACATACAGTTAAAACTAGAAGTCCTGTCTCAAACTGTGCGCCTATCTAGGCCTAATTGGGCGTAGGAATTGGCATATCGAATGGCATCCAAAGCACGGCAGGTTCTACTGGTTACTCATAGCAAACATAGGCAATGTTTCTGCCAATGGACCTCCGGGTTACCCGGAGGTCCATTGACTGAAACATTGCTTGTGCACAGGCCATATGTACAGAATTTGATAGCCTTACTATGGCCGTAACGTGTAGATTAACTCGCAGATCGATGTGCTATTTGTGCACATTACATGACAGGACTTCTAGTTTTAACTGTATGCATGTAATAATTTCTTAACGCACCCCTTTCATGACTCGCAACATAT
Source organism: Pictodentalium vernedei (assembly GCA_031216915.1). Classification (NCBI taxonomy): domain Eukaryota; kingdom Metazoa; phylum Mollusca; class Scaphopoda; order Dentaliida; family Dentaliidae; genus Pictodentalium; species Pictodentalium vernedei. Next base: position 246,721,320 of record CM062297.1, on the reverse strand, counting down.
TCCCGCCAGAATCTCATTCATTGTGAGGAATAGGTAAATGTAAATGTGTCCTGTTTGTGACATTTGTCTTAGCAGAGAACAGAAAAAGATACTCAAAAAATTAATAGTACATTTTCACCCTATGATTGCAACAAATTCAAGCCACTCAAGGTAAGAGGCTCTTTGCTAATACAGTTAAATATGGCTAACTCCAATTTACAAACAGGTTGAAAAATTCGTACCTAATATCAGTGACAATCATCTCTCACCTCAAATGCAAGCCCATGGGAACAAATCGTACACGCAAACTTTGTTTCAGGTGCGCAGCATGCCTTGTGCCTGTAATTTTCAAATGGCAAGGCCTGGTTTTGTGACTGGGCAATGCAGGGTGACCCAGGGACCAGCCTAGGGGGGAATTTTAGGGAGACTTCAAGTCTCCCTCCAGAAAAAATAGGGAGACTGCAGAGTCATGTAGGGAGACTTCATAGGCAAGTGGGGAAAATTAAGAATATTCATGTACCACCCCCGCCGCCCCTTCATATTTTCAATTTATGGTCCTCCATTAACGTACAAATAATCCAGGTCCAGTTGTCTATGATGCATCTGTGCCAGGTTAAAAAATCACAATGTAATTATTGACTGAAAATCCCCCACTGCTACCTTCTCCTTCATGACCCCTCACCTCTTCTTCGTGCCAATCCCCCATCACCCTCCTGTGGTTGCCTTTCAACAAAGTCTACTAAGCTAATAATTTCCTAAGTCTGAAAGTGTGAACAGGACCAGATGCAAGAAGGTTGTTTGGGAGGTACTTTGTTAGTTAATAAACAAAATACATTCTGGGGTCGAGTATTTTGTAAAAGAAATGTCATTCTGCATCATTTTTATGGCATTCCGCGTCATTTCATGTCATTCTGATGTTTAGGAGGACCCTTTTTCAAGATCGTCCACATGCACACTTGTGTCCTGTACAAAGCTTTTCTTGACATCACTAAAGCTTTTTTTCATGTGTTTCAATTCCATTCGTGTTTTTCTGGAAATAGACAGCCCAACAGTTAACAGTCGTCAGCAAATTGAAATGAAAATAATGTGTTATAAAATACGTCCGTTGTGTATACATTTTCGGCATCCTAAGCGACGTAACCTACTTTCAAACTGGGTTGTTTTGTTGAGTCGCGTAAGTCACTTATTTTCGTTTCGACACTTGAATCTTCGACTGGAACGCAACAAAATAGAAATAAAAAAAATCCGCCGAAAGCGACAATGGACAATTGCTTGTCGTGTGATTTCAAATAAATGGACGTTTATTTGACGAATTAAAATGCCCATTTATCACACTCGAGCACATTCGATTTTTGAAAATACTCGTTTTCATGTAAACCTCGCATCACTCAGTTCAGCCTTTTCTCATTTTGGTCAATAATTAGAGGGCGACTTGTAATCGCCCCGACTATTTTTCTAGGCGACTTTGGGCTTAGAAGGGTGACTTAATCGCCCTAGTCGCCTTTACGGCTGGTCCCTGGGGTGTGCTAATGGAATTGTTGAAAATTTATATGCCAAATCTAAAATGGCAACTGGCAGCCATATTTTAAACAAAATTCAGAAAAATTTGATAGCTCCCATCAAGACATTGCCCCAAAGCTACATATGTAATTTGAGACTGATCAGGTGAGAGCTGCCACCTGTAGGGTGTGCTAAAAAATTGTTGGACAATTTATATCCAAATCAAAGTTGGCCACTCGTGGAGATGTTTTTCAAGGAAATTCAACAAAAGTTAAAAAATTTATAGTAATTTATATATTTTTTATACTTACCAATGACCCAGACATAGCTGGTGCTAATTCTCAAAATCTAGGGCCAAACACAAATTTTGTCCCCCAATCCCCAAAATTTGCACCTAAAACCGAAAATAACATGTCCTAAATGGTCCTCCATACTTTTCCTCCACAGCGCATGCACAGTATCAAAGAGGTCTCGAAATTGGTGCCAATTATCATTCTTACAAGCAGTGCCTGGTCAGCGCTATGTACTCAGCGGGGAGGTACGAGTTCCCAACTCCTGGGAGGGCCATCCCCATCTGGGTCATTGGTAAGTATAAAAAATATATAAATTACTATAAATTTTTTAACATTTTTATACTGTACCAATGACCCAGACATAGCTGAATAGAAAAAAGGCTGGAGGGCCTAGGACATAGAGGAAAATCCAATTAGCTCAACTAAAAATAATAGAGTTATCCCCTCGAGGAGAAAAGGAGGAATAGGCTTTCCATGTATCTTTCTTATTTATGACAAATTAGAAAGACACAACACCTTTCATAATTGAGCATAATAACATCCATGTTCTCTATTAACATCCAGTATAACCCTTTATACTAATTATTTTTAAAGTAAGCCAATAAATAAGGTAAGTCCAGAGAATTGAGACTCTTTATACTCATTAAAAGTGTCCGAGGATTGTATATTAACGCCCGTTTGACACGTGACATATACAAATGCTTCACACCGAGCTACACTTTAAAAATATGACATGAATGAATTTAAACATTAGCTTTACACTTTAAAACCATCCCGGTACCGACTCAGAATTACTGACTCCGGAGGAGGTATCCCCTTGCTTTTCACTATAAAGCAGGTGACCTAAGGGAACACCCCCCCCCCCCCCCTTCCCCTTGCTCTGGGGCAAATACCCCAGAGCGAAGAGGGCAGCAGGACAGAGTCACTGCCGGAACAGAAAGCCTGCATAACTATAGTTGCAACTGTTTAGTGGACGACATTCTGAGCAACAGATAACGGACCTAAACAATGCAGGTCTCCAGAAATGGACTCAATATTTCTGAGATAAAAATTTGTGAATGTGGATGGCTGAGACCAATATGCAGCCTTCATTAAATCTGTAATAGCAACACTATTTGCGTAAGCCCAAGATGTAGAAAGAGCTCTTACTTTATGAGCCGTAATCTTAAGCACAGACTGCCGAGTTGAATATAGATTATCATAAGCAGTACGGATAGTTAATTGAATCCATCTAGCAATAGAATAGACCGTAATGTCCCTTCTATTTGGCAGCAGAGACAGAAAGAAATGTTTACGTCTCTTACTGATAAACTCAGATCTGCGTTTGTAAATACGTAAAGCTCTAACCGGACAGAGTAAAGGCCTATGCCCGTCTGAAGACGGAAGGGCCTTAATAACAATAGGTTCTGGATATTTATTAGGAGCCTGATTCTTAGCCAAAAATCCAACATTAGTAGTAAAGGTAATAGTGTTCCCGACACTACGATATTGAGAATCGTCCACAGATAGTGCATGAAGCTCACTGACTCTTCTAGCAGAAGAGAAAGCTAAGAGAAATGCTGTCTTATAAGATAAGAATTTGAAGTCCACTGTCTCAAGAGGCTCAAATGGCTTTTCTTCTAGTTTAAGAAGAACCCAAGCTAAATTCCATTTAGGAATTAATCTAAGGGTTCTAGATCTATTTATCGAGAAGTTTCTAACTAATTTAGATAAAGAGACATTAGATCCAATTTGTAAACTATCATGGTGTGCATAGGTATCAGATAACATAGACCTATAACCTTTAATAGTAACAGGCTGCAGTTTGATCTCATCAAACAAGTATACTAAAAGTTTGCAATGTCTGGAATGGAGGGATCAAAAATGTCAACAGAATGATCCCTACACCAACGACAAAAGACCTTCCACTTAGCTACATAGTTTAGCGAAGAGGAGGTCCTCCTACAGTTAGAAATTGTGTCCACTGCTCGTCCTGTAAAATGCTTGCCGTGCAAGAAGGACCGCACAACGGAAATACGTGAAGGTTGAGACCTTGCGGGTTGTGATGTAGTTGACGTGATTTCCCCTGCGAAAGAAGATCCTCTCGTGGAGGAAGCTTCCACGGTATGTCCCACAGCAGACACCTGAGTAGATTTATCCACGGTCTCTGTGGAGACAGAGATGCTACCAACAGAATTTTGCATTGAGATTGTTTTATCTTTAGCAATATCTGCTGAATCAACGGCGCTGGAGGATACGCATCATCCTAACAGATCGATAGAGCGTCTACTGCATATGCTCGAGGATCCGGACATAGTGACACATACATCTGCAACTGATTGTTGAGCTGTGTCACAAATAAGACTATCATTGGCCGCTCCCATTGGTAGCAAATCTGATTGAATACCTGTTTGTTGAGAGTCCATTCTGACGGCAATAAGCGACCCTTCCGTGAAAGGGAGTCTGCTAATACATTCAGACGACCCGGGATATGACAGACCGAAAGTAGAACTTGGTGTTCTAGTACAAACAGAAGGATTCTTTCCGTTAAATTGAATAACGGAACGGAATGAGTGCCTCCCTGGTTCCGAATATACGCTACTACTGTCGTATTGTCGGACAGGATTTGGACATGTGCTTTCTGAATAATGTTCATCCAATGACGTAGTGCAAGCCAAATTGACATCATTTCTTTGATGTTTATGTGCTTGCCTAGAAACTGCGGATCCCAAAGACCCTGGCACTTCGAATCCGTTGGGATCAATGTTGCACCCCAACCTGTTTGGCTGGCATCCGTCATAATAGTAAAACTCGGATCCAGCAACTGCAGTGGAACTCCCTGAGTCAATGAATGTTTGCCCAAGTCTGAATCTCTTGTTTCACTTGATTTGACAAGAGAACGTCTATATCGAGCGAATGAATCTTTACTCTCCAATTATGAGTCAAGAAAATATGGAGAGGACGAGTGCGTAACTGCCCCATCGGAATGACATCCGCAGCGGCTCCGCACAGACCTATCAGTCTCATGAATTCTCTCGCTGTGATTTTGTCTGAGTGAAGACAATAGCGAGCGTAACAACTGATTAATTTCGCTCTGATTAACGGCAGACGAACGAGATTGTTGTGCGTCTCGAAGCTCATTCCCAAGTGGGTGAATGACTTGGACGGCACCAGATCCGACTTCTCCTCGTTTATTATAAAACCGAAACGTCGGAGTAATAGAAGCAGATTCTGCACATCGTTCTGAAGCGTTAACTCGTTGCCGTACCTCTGAAGAATGTCGTCCAGGTATGCCAACGTTACCACAGACGAATGAGCTCGGAAATGTATCATTACCGAGTTCATTATTCGAGTGAAAGCCCAGGGCGCTAGGTTCAAACCGAAGCACATCGCTCGGAACTGATATACAACACCTAGGACTGCGAAGCGTAGATACTTTCTGAATGTCGGATGTACCATGACGTGAAAGTACGCATCCTTGAGATCTATGCTTGTAGCATAGTAGTTCACCCGAATACTCGCTCCGACTGATCGAATTGCTCCATATAGAACTTCGGAGCGACGATCAGCTTGTTCATCCAGCTCAGATCTATGACTGGATGGAACGAGCCATCTGGTTTCGGAACCAGAAACAGATGGCTGTAGAAACCCGGTGATTCCTGGTCTTCTACGACCTCTACCGCGTTCTTCTCCAGAAGAGACTGTACTTCTGATAGAAGAGCGTCTCTTTTCTGCGGATTTGACGGAAGCTGAGTCCATTTTGGACTTCGAGTTAATGGAGGCTTTCGTTTGAAGGATATTCTTAGTCCTTCCGAAATTACCCCTCGAATCCAGGGGTCGTCCGTAATTGACACCCAATTGTTTATAAAACTCAACAATCTTCCGCCTACTGGAACACGATAGAGGTTCATACCATCACCTCCTGGACCTGCGAGGCTTGCGGAAGGAGAAACTACGTCCTCCACGACCCGCACCTCACCCCGTCGACCTAGGGACGTCTGACCGGTTATCTCGGCCAGAATAACGTCCCCTACGTGAGTCGCTGCCTTGATGGTCTCTAGAATAAGACCTAGAGGCCGCATAGGAACCTCTATAGGAACTTCCCTTGGGCGTACTTGTCCCAGAAGTGCCTGTCTTACTCTTTTCTGCTGTATCCGACTTTTTAGAAGCGGATTTGAATAGCAGAGAATCCGAAGCTTTCTTGGTTATCTGATCATATATTGCTGAAAGCTTGCCGTCGAAGAGAAGCTCTCCAGAGACCGAAGAGACTCTGAGAGAGTTTTTCACCTTACCATCCACGCGCGTGGATGTAGCTAGGGTCGCGTCACGTCTAACCAACTCCAGGTTTGCCACTGAAAGGGCGGAGTTATACGTGGAATAAGCTATTGCCCTTGAAAGAACTGTTAATGAGGATTGTATATCCTGGAATTCTTTCCCCTGAAGACGTAATGATAACGCTTTAGTAAGGTGATCTGCGTATGATAAAGCATCTAAGTTAACTCTATTAGACATAATTGTCGTTTCCAACGTCATGGTTGGAATTGACATGGACGACGGAATAGACAATTCTAGGTCTTCAGTCTGGTCGTCTAGACGCAGAGGAACTCTCGGTGTGCCCTGTCCTGCCGTTTTGAATTTATTCCTTGAATTGATGAAAGGCAGATGTAGAGCATTTGCGGACAAGAAACCATACTTGCTCGTTTTGGTAGCAAGCTTATATATAGAGTCATTCAATAATTCATATGTTCTTGTGACATTATTGGACTGTGTCGGAAACTCAGGGACGATGTCCCTAAACCGATCAAAAAATTCTGTGTCCAGTGACGCTATCAGTCTCTTATCCGGTATCGCAGCATTCTGGTCTGACGGAACAACCTCTGGAAGATAATGCCGGATAAAACCTATGGCAGCTTTATGTTGTTCCGAAAGGGAAAGCTCCAGATCCTCTGAATCCCTTTCGCCATCCTGTCGGACCCTATGAAGTTCTCGGTCGTCCATACCTGATGCTTCAGCGGAGCGTACCGACCCAGCATCGTCGGATAATTCCTGATCCGACAGAGATTCTGTCGTCTGCTGGGATGCTGCGATAAGTTGTGCTATTTGTGATAGCACGTCCGTCACTGAGGCATGTGGAGCAGCGGTCTTGCGTTGCTTTGCCGCTGGAAGCTCCCTGGACGTTGACTCCTGCATACTTCTTTTATGCAAACGTCCGGAGTCTACAGGCCTCGTGTCCCTGGCTACCGGATGGCGTGACCTGGTCGCCGTGGAATCCCTGATCGGTGAAGCTGGCTGGATATCCGTGGTCACGTAGCCAAGGTGCAGTCGTGTGCGTTGCCGTGAGGATGAGGAAGCCATATTGACAGTCTCTCTGGACTGTCTATATAACGGAGCGTCCCGAGTGGCGGACGTATGCTCTGAATGCGAACGTTTTGTACCACAACATCTGGTCCCAGATGTTGTTGTACGAGAGAGGGACCTCTCTCGCTCGCAGCCCAGATGGACCTGGATGAGCTAGGAACTGGACTAATAGGCTTCCTCCGTTCTATCCTCTGATCCGTCGTCACTGGGTGTGCACTTTGTGTTATTATAGTGCTCGCATCACCCAAATCTCCTTCCTGGACCGCAAAAGACGAACCCGGCTGCCGAGCCATTCGATGAATGGTCGCTACACCGGGCGAGCTAGCGGACGCCAATGCCGTCGATCCTACTAGGGACCTCTTAGGCAATTGACGTATTTCCATGAACACTTTTGCCGCTAGCTCTTCATTTAACTGTGATGACGGAGGCACACTTTAGGAAGACATCATGGAAACATCACCCTGTTCTTGTTCCTCTGAAAAAGAGATTGAAAAACTAGAGTGACCCTGCGGAGAAAGGACCAGCATGGCCTTTTCCCCGCTAACAACATACCGTGACACACGTTTCCAATGTTTGTCATCCCAATTGACACACACTGAGCAGGAGTTAGTGCGAGTACACTGACTACAATTAATACAATGATTATGAAAGTCAGAGGAAGATTTCCTCTTATTACAATTTGAACAATATCCTTTCATTGTGAAAAGAACACAAACAGTCCTAGTACTCGCACCAACCCTTGAAAACAAAGATACATAATAACATGATCCATTAACATATAGAAAAAATAATTGAAATCAAACAAATTTTTTGAAAAAATATTTTTTCAGAAAAGCCCAAGTTTCTGAAAGTAACGTTGAACCCCAATGGATCCCAAAAAAGCCTAAGTGTGGACAAATTTTTTTAAAATATTTCAAAAAAATTAATGCAACACTTACGTATAATAATAATGTATCTTGTTATGATTAAACTAATACAAAGACAAGAAATCACTCTCAACAGAAACCGTTGTCAATGTAAACAAGAAGTGTATAAAAACCGGAAACATGACTCCAGGGCACTGATAAACATGGCCTGAAATCAGTTACCAATTACAACACTATCTGATGCAAAACAGAGACTTCCCAGGAAGAAACTGCAGAACATCAGATGGTAGATGCAGAACACAACGCCTAAACACCCATGGGTGAGGACGTAAACATGGGGAAAAAACAGAATTCATTCTGTTACCAAGCTAAAACTCCCAAGAAATTTTAGTAATAATATTACAGAAAATATGCCAAAAGCCTGGGAGAATAGCAAGGGGGGACTAAAGGAAAGGGAGAGAGGAAACACTGAACAAGCAGTATAACTTTGTAGCAAGAATGACAACAACAGGCCCATGCCTTGAAATTAGGTAACATAACATAATTTCATAAAAAAATTTTAAGTTACAGCCCTGATTATTTCCTGCCACTAATTTTTCCTCTCCTCCTTCTATTTTCTCTTTAGATCCACCATTTCTCTAATATTTATGTGTCTGGCATCATTTAAACTGAGATTTACAAGCACAAATATCAGTCAGATGTGAACTGATGAAGGGCCAAACAAAGAATGATAATTGGCGCCAATTTCGAGACCTCCTTGACACTGCGCATGCGCAGTGGAGGAAAAGTATGGAGGACCATTTAGGACATGTTATTTTCGGTTTTAGATGCAAATTTTGAGGATTGGGGGGCAAAATTTGTGTTTGGCCCTAGATTTTGAGAATTAGCACCAGCTGTGTCTGGGTCATTGGTAGAGTATAAAAATATCAATACCTCCCATCTATTGCCCCAAAGCCACATATGAAATTTGGAACTGATCAGGCGAGAGCTGCTGCCTGTAGGGTGTGCTAAAGGAATTAAGGATGGACAGACGTACAGACATACGGATATACAGATGTACGAACGGATGATGGATTGGAACCCATTCCAATAGCGCATACCTGATGTTGTCAAGTTGAGCTAAAAATTATATTCAGGTTCGTGCAGTTTTTGACATATGGGCATTTGATTTTTTTCTATTTTTAGCCCCTGGTGTTCCCACGGGGCTGCGAAAATGTTTTCTAGGTATCAATCAAGTACTTATGACCCAATTATACTACATGCCAAATTTGGTTCAAATCAGCTCATCGGTTCTTGAAATACAAATTTTGGGTGGAGCCAAAATGGGCATGCTCCCACAGAGAATCAAAATATTGACCTACCAACTTGCCTTGAACAAACTTTAATCTTCACCACCAAAGGAAGTTCAATACCAAATATCAAAGCATTCTCTGTGGTGGTTCATGAGAAGATTTTTAAAGATTTTTAGGCTTTTTAAGGCATAAACCCCAGCTTGAAGATAGCAGCAGCTTTATTTGAACAAAGTAGAATTGGTACACTCCAAAGATAGTCTGTGCCACATGTTTGAATTTGGCCCACTGGTTTTGAAAAGACAAGTTTGTGCCACATATGTTTGAGTTTTGCCTAGTGGTTTGAAGAAGAAGACAAGTTTCAAAAGTTAACGGACAGCGGACACGAAGTGATGGCATTCATAACAATAGCTCCCACTGATTTTTTATGGATTTTCAGAAAACATACTGTATGTAATGTCAACTGTTAGGTAAAGAGTTAGCGCCATTCAAAAAGTCACCATTGAATTTTCATTATTTTTTCATTTGCTATCTCAAAAACATTGCTTACGATTGCTCACTGGATGCTCAATCCAATTGGAACATCCCAATGAGGGGTCATAAGCTATGTTTTTGACACACAAAATGAGTTATTCAAGAATTTTGTTTGCCAGTGTTGTCAGCCTTTCATTTTAGGTAAAGGGTTAAAAGAGACTTACTGAATTAATGTGTTTTTCTGTTTACTGTGGTTAAATGGCATTTTCAACAGCCAGGGGTTATATATAACGAGAAAGTGAGGAGCATATTTGAGGGATATAATCTCTAAGTTACTCACATAGGGTACACTAAAAGACAGATGCTCAAGAGACTGGGCTGGACAAGTCTGATGAATGAATGGTAGAAACTGGTCCTGGTATTCATAGAAATACATATACAACATGGTGATCCTTGGAAAATCTTTCAATCCATATAATAATAGAATACTGCTTCCAGGATACACAATCTAAAAATACAAATGTTAAAATACTGATCATCATCAGGTCGTTTTTTGTCCCGATTCACGAGAATCGGTTTTGATTCTCGCGAACCACTGCTGCGAGCATCAATTTCCAGTTCTTAACATAATTTAGAATTTGAGAGTGCAGTTATACCCTTGTAGGTGGAAACAGTACATATTCTATACTAAACAACAAACTTCATATTTGCATATTTAACTAGTTCCAATTTTGGTGAGTCCCTTGTTTAACATGTACATGTTGAAATCATGTTATGTATTTACTAGGGTTTAACAACACTTTAACAGCCAAGGTCATATCGTGCCGGTGACAGTTTTACAGTTGATGGAACCCGGAGTACCCAGAGAGAACCGAGCAACGACGGGCAGCTGTCACACATCATAACTCCACACTGCAGCACAGGCAGGGTTAGATTGGTTGAAGACATGCACACCAATGACGTGCAGTCCGCATTAGGACACGGGGTCATCATGCCCCCATGAGGACAATCGGGGTTAAGTGCCTTGCCCAAGGACACAATGCGGGAGTCCGAATCGATCGCTCAGACAGTCACCCATCCAAGGACTAATCGGGCTCGACACTGCTTAACTTCAGTGATCTGACGAGAACCAGTTACCACAATGCCGGTTGAAAGCATGTTCCTACATACAAGCTTTTGGGGTAACCTGGCAGTGGGTTCTAGTGAAGTCTTGGCTGCCTATATAGGCAGCCAAGATGTCACTAGACACCACTGTGTAGCCAAAGTGTCACATTATTATGAGGAAGGAAAATTAAGCAGAATTTTCCAGGCCTTTAAGGACACTTTCAAAATCAATGATGGGAATTGAAAAAACATTTTGCGAGAATCAAAGTTGATTCTCATGTTTTTCCTCAGAAGAATCATTTGCATGAATCGATTCAGATTCTCCCATCAAAATTGAACCCTGATCATCTAGTGATGGTGTGAGACAGGGCCCATGCCTAGAAAAAAAAGAACTTGCGTCATAACCCTTTAGCAGGTTATGCTTTGTAACATGGTGGTAACCCTTTACCTATTTATTTATTGGTGTTTTAAGGTCACATATTTCTGCACAATGGCTAATCATGACCTCGACAGTTTTACGGGTGGAGGAACCCGGAGTACCCGGAGAGAACCACCGAGCAACGGCGAGCAACTGTCAGCTTCCCAACATACCAACTCCACACAAGCAGGGTTAGCATTGGTTGAAGACAGGTGCACCATCGACGTGCAGTACGCCTTAGTACACATCACCGTGTCCCCACATGGGCAATGGGGGTCAAGTGTCTTGCCCAAGGACACAACGTGGTTGCTGCAGGTGGGATTCGAACCAAGGACCTCTCGGCTTGCAGCCTGCACCTCTACCTACTGAGCCACCGCGCCCCCTAACTCTCTACTTAATGTACACGATATCAAAATTTATTATTTTAAAAATTATTTTTTTCAATTTTTTAAAAACATTTCAACAAAACCATATCGTGTGAAACCTCAGCTCGTTCCAATGAGGAGGTCACATGATATAGTTTCATTGAAATTTTTTTAATTGTTCAGTTTTCATACTATGCAGTAGTGTTATGCGGTATTTGGATAATTAAATACAGTGGAGCCCACTTAATTGGATATCTCTTAACAGAATAACCCTGTTAATTGAATATAATTTCCCAACACAAAACCATTTACCATCCCTCCAGTACAAATTTGACCTGTTAATTGAATATAGGTTACAGAGGAAACTCCTGTTTATTGAATAAAAAATCTTGTAACCTGTCGAGAAATTATTCTGACTCTCCCCAGTTTTCCTTTGTTTATAGACCTATTTGGCCTCAGTACATCCAATACAGGCATTTAATCTATTATATCTTGTTTGACAGAGCTAATGGAGCTTAGTCAAAAATATAATAGAATAAATGCTAAGATCTCTAGAATACAGGAAAGTGACACAATCCCTGTTAACTGAATACTCCTGTTAATTGAATAATTTTCATGGGCAAAGGGGCTTTTCAATTAACAGGGTTCCACTGTACCAGGCCTTTAAATTCCTTTATTTTGGGCACTCTGTTTTGCCCTAATTTGGGCACATTAAAATCAAAAGTAACAGTCTTATCCTGTTATGTTTTATTGCCATGCCTTTCTTTGTGTTTCTATTGTCATATTATGATGGATGTTATTCTCAAATGTAGAAGAGGCACAGAGAATTTATGTATTTTTCTTGATGTCTTCACACATTCTCTAATTTAGGCACACCTGTAAACGGTGTGAATTTGGGCTAATCTAACGGCCTGCACTGTACCTCAGTATTCAGAAAATGATAGCACCATACGCCGTTATACTGATTATTTTTTACTGCGATGTGCCAAACAACGTATAGAAATGAAATGTCTGTTTAGAACTATGCCCAAAATGTCTAACAGAAAGACCAAAATATCTGCTGATAATTACACCCCAAATGGCAGTTAATTAGCAGATATTTTATTCGCAATTGCAGTGGACATTTCAGGTGTAATTTCGCGACTCCAGAATTAAATGGAATCTGAAGAGTCTTCATAGTAGTATAATATTCTGCAGTCCTCAGAATCTGAAGTGTGCATTCACATGCCCCACTTTATCACAAAAAGTGTTAAAATTAACGCACCTCAGCATTTGAAATAAATTGCCTTTTTACGTAATTGTGGTTCAAGTATCATCAAATTTTTCTTGGCTAAGAAAGCACAAATGACTTGCTTTTGTTTATTTGAAAACAATGAAATATCTTGCATAGGTCTTGTATCAAACACTTCTGAGTTCACCATTTTGAAGGCAAGATGCTATCATGATGTCAGCGTGTGCAAACAGACAATCACTTTCAAGTACAAGTGTAAAATTACAGGAAATCTCCTGGCATTTCCAAGAAAAACTTCCAGGTTTTAAATAGCTGGTATACCATTGGTCAAAATATATAATGTGACTAACTACACATGCTTACTGGAATACAGTCCATATGTCTTCTCACCTCAACTTGTTTCAAATTCGAGGTAAACAATATTCAATCGTTTGCAAAATAATCGTCTCTGTTGATACAAACAACTTGTACAGTTGGGAAAGAAAAGTAATAAAGAAATGTCATTTCATGGTATGTGAGAGCAGACAAGGCTGTAAAATGGGAAAAGACCCAAATTTAAACCAACAATAATCCACACAAATGAAGTAAAATCCCTAAACCATGATAAGCAAGTTGAAATTTACATCCTGGGATAAAACCATCTCTTCGTTATATTATGATTTTATTTGGTATCAGTGACAGTACTGAAAATTGTACAGATTATAATCAGTATACAGAAAGACCATCCAGCACTGTTATGAAGGCTGATGTGGCCTATTCATTAGGTGAAAAGTTGTGGGAATTTCTGCCAAAATAAATAGTAGCAAGTAGAGATGGGCAATATACCGAAAAACCGAACCGATACCGATATCATGGGGACACCGAAAAACCGAACCGACCCAATCTTTGAATACCGAAGCCAACGGTATTTTCAATTTTCCCTGTGCATTCGCTATTTATAAGGCCTTGATGAGGATTGATAGCAGTTGAAGTGTTCATTTTCATGAAAGAAGTGACTGATTTTATTTTTCAGTTTTGTTAAGTCTTAAGGACCAGGGCAGTTGTACTAAATTATCAATAGTCTACGACCTGTACATGTCCAGTTGCTTAGAAGTGATTTCTAGCCAAGTCTTGGCTGCCTTAACAGGCAGCCAAGACTTGGCTAGAAATCACTGACCAGATAATTTTACAACTGTCATCAGGCCCACCTAACGATGACATCTTCAGGACACACATTCTATGATTCTATGATTACAGACGCCTTAAGTGGGCCTTGAAAAGTTAAGGCGTATTTAGAACAAGTCACCAAATTACTGTAGATATGATCTGTGTTGACAAAAGAATGAAGATGTTGAGCCCATCAACAATGGCATGTGTAGCACTGTGATAGAATGATACAAGAACAACTTATTTTGTATTTTTCTGACATGGATTCCCCTTTGGTAATATCAGTGAATCTGAAGTCACATACCGAATACCGAACCGATACCGCGGTATCCCCACACAAAAATACCGAAACCGATACCGAACTCAAAATTCCAACACCGCCCATCTCTAGTAGCAAGTAAAGAGTGATAATGGCTTTGGCTTAATCACGCATTTGTTGTTAAAATTAATTTTGGTGGAAATTCTGTTAAGATATAATTGACATACCACTTGATTCATATGGGGATGCAATGTGCAAACTTTGAGTCAAGTTAGTCTTGAAATGTTGTCAAGTCTAACTGGCAAACATTTAGGATTAGAAATTCAATTCATGTTGGATTGTTTTGTCATAACCTGTAGTTCAGTTGCATATTTTACAATCAAAGTAATCTGAATGATCATTTATGGGTTAACTATAAAATAAATCTCCTAGTGCTGCAGAAGAGTTCAGCTCTGTGGATTTCCCATTGATAAAAAAGCCTGACCGGTTTCTTTCTGAGTTTGAACTTGTCAGATGTGGCGGTACCACCCAGCTCATATATAGAGACTGCAATGGGGGATTTTTCTCTCTCTGACGAGTTCAAACTCAGAACGAAACCGGTCTGGCTTTTTTATGAAGGGTATAGCTACAGAGATGAACTCTTCTGCGCCACTAGGAGATTCATTGTATAGTTTACTAAATTTAGCTCGACTCTGTATCTATGTCAACCATTATGGCCATAAGCTCCTTAAGCTCAATGAGCTTAGGATCCAGTAACAGCCGGAAGAAGAACAAAGTAGAAAACGGATAAGAGCAGAAAGTGGGTCATCTACAACAAACATGGTTCACATTAGCTCGGAAAACAAACCATTGTACCTAACAGCCAGGAATCTCAGCATAACCGATGAGATAATTCAGATCTCACTTGACCAAGCCAAATTAGAATTAACCCTTTACCCAATGTAACGGCCAAAACCGGCCAGCGCTATTCTCAAATATCGTCAATTAAATTTCATTATTTTTTCATTTTTTGTCTCAAAAACATAGGTTATGACCCCTCATTGGAACGAGCTCGTCGAGCTCGTTCCAACGAGGGGTCATAACCTATGTTTTTGAGACAAAAAATCAAAATGAAAGTGTCAATGACACTGTAGCTCAACTTGTCAAGACAAAGACATGCACATGTAGTATGTGACACAGCAATGACAAACATCTAGGTAATGACCTGATAACAAAGGTACATATAAAGTATTGTAACGGTCTGTACATAAATACTGACCGTTGCCTGTAACAAATGGAAAAGGTAAAGTATTGTAAAGGTGGGTAACAGTCAGATGCTAAACTAGAAAAGAAATCTTTGAGTCCCAGAGTGGGTCTGACTGAACCCCAAAATATTTGTTCTCATAGCACAGTGATAACAAAGGCATCCCAAAACACACTTGTTCCTGTCCCAAGGTGAAAACAAAGGTACCCAAGAAGTTTTGTGAAGATCAATTCATAAATACGAGCTGTATAGAACTTGTGACAAAAAACTGATTGGACCTAATTTTGGTACAAAATGGCCACTGGTAGCCATCTTGAATTTTGGACAGTACCCAGAAACAATCATTCTCGTCCCAAGGTGATAACAAAGGTACCCAAGAAGTTTTGTGAAGATTGGTTCATAAATACAGCCTCTACCCTGAGCCGTATTGACATGTGTGCTCACATTGTGTAAGTAGCACTGAATAAATCAAAGTTCATCTAATTTGCATAATTTCTGCATGAAAAAAAACCCCCTTACAATATGTGATGTATTCCATGTTACTAAACATTCATACAAAAATTTATTCAAATCAGAACTTTCATACAGATGTTCTGTACAAAAGACTGATTGCACTAATTTTGGTACAAAATGGCTACTGGTGGCCATCTTGAATTTCGGACCACACCCAAAAACATTCGCTCTCATCCCACGGTGATAACAAAGGTACCCAAGAAGTTTCGTAAAGATTGGTTCATAAATATGGCCTCTAGTCTGAGCTGTATAGAAGTTGTGTACAAAAAACTGATTAGACCTAATTTCGGTACAAAATGGCCACTGGCAGCCATCTTGAATTTTAGACCGTAACCAGAAACACTCGTTCTCGTCCCAAGGTGATAACAAAGGTACCCAAGGCATTTCGTGAAGATGAGTTCATAAATACAGACTCTAGTCTGAGCCATATTGACATGTGTACTTACTGTAAGTCGCACTGAAAAAATCAAAGTTCATCTAATTTGCATAATTTCTGCACGAGAAAAAACCCCGTATTATATGTGATGTATCCCATGGTACTAAACATTCACACAAAAAATTATTCAAATCAGCACTTTCATATGGAAGTTCTGTGCAAAAATCTGATTGCACCTAATTTTGTACAAAATGGCTGCCATCGGCCATCTTGAATTTCGGACCGGACCCAAAAACACTCGTTCTCGTCCCACGGAGATACCAAAGGTACCCAAGAAGTTTCGTAAAGATCGGTTCATAAATACGGCCTCTAGCCCAAGCCGTATTGGCATTTGCACTTACAGTGCTGAAAGTAACACCAAAAACATCAAAATTAGTCTAATTTGCACAATTTACGCACGAGAAAAAAACCCGTATTATATGTGATGTATCCCATGGTACTAAACATTCATACAAAAAATTATTCAAATCAGAGCTTTCATGTGGAAGTTCTGTACAAAAAACAGATTTCTGCATCATCGGTACAAAATGGCGGCTGGCAGCCATCTTGAATTTCGGACCGCACCCAAAAACACTCGTTCTCGTCCCACGGTCATAACAAAGGTACCCAAGAAGTTTCGTAAAGATCGGTTCATAAATACGGCCTCTAGCCCGAGCCATAGCAGCTTGGCACTTACAGCTCTGAAAGTAACACTAAATAAATCAAAGTCAGTCTAATTTGCATAATTTACGCACAAGAAAAAAACCCGTATTATATGTGATGTATCCCATGGTACTAAACATTTATACAAAACTTTATTCAAATCAGAACTTTCATACAGAAGTTCTGTACAAAAAACTGATTTTTGCATCATCGGTACAAAATGGCCGCTGGCAGCCATCTTGAATTTCGGACCACACCTAAAAACACTCGTTCCCGTCCCAGGGTCATAACAAAGGTACACAAGAAGTTTCGTAAAGATCGGTTCATAAATCCGACCTCTAGCCCGAGCCATAGTCAATTGTTGACGTACGGACAGACGGACGGACAGACAGACGGATGACGGGCCATGACAATAGCTCAAATTTGACTTTGTCAAAGTTGAGCTAAAAATTAGTTATTCAAGAATTTTTTTTGCAAGTGTCGTCTGCTTTTCGTGTTAGGTAAAGGGTTAAGAATGACACAGGACATGCTCCAAAGCAAAATGTAAACATACTGTCAGGCAGTTAATTATATAATAACACCCAATTTTAGGCTATGAACAACAATATCAATATCAAACATAAGAGAGAAACACCGGCGGCCTTTCACTTCAACCAACCAGATCACAATGTGAGCAAAGTACAATACCTCATAATACAGATCTAAAGATCCAACCCGGATGACATCAAGAGCCACCAAAACTGGCACAATGCTGAAATTCGCTGGATCTTTATTCTAAAAATGCTAAATCCCCCTTGGCCTGAACAAAAAGGATTTCTAGTTCACTAGAAATGTATATGTTTTTTATGGATCATTTATGGGTTACTTCCAGACCTCAGGGTCCCAAGAGATTTCTCAAATGCAATATCATGAGTTTAAAAATGCTGAATATCCCCTTTAAACAAACCTCTACATATGTGAAGTAAAAAAATAGACACTTGTTATACACAGAATAAATACTTTAGGCCTAAACAAGTTAAAGATCTGTTTCTCAGGCCCTGTCACATGGTCTTTTTGGCTGCTGTATACTCTCTTTTTATAACCAAAGCAAACTTCAACAAGAGCACTGCCAAGTGTGGCTAAATATGCCTGTTAGCCATTTTGAATTGTACCAACTTGGCTGAGATCAAATAATCCAAACCGGAGTTATTGGTAGGAAACCAAAAATGTTAATAGATGGATGAATTCCATGTCGAAAAACTTATGCCCATATTCGAACTTGGCCTGTATTACTAGCTGGGTAATACACATACCTACTTTGTTTGAAATCCAAACTGGAGTTATTGGTCGGAAATCAAAAATGACAATAGACTGTGAATTTCTAAGTCAAAACAGGGTTGTAGCTCATGTAAAATCTAGAGGGAACTGTTTTAGTGTCTCCCCTTCGATTAGATCAATGCTTCCAACTTATGACTAACAAAGATCAAACTAAAGGTCAAATGTCAAGATCATGGAAGTTCAAGATAGTATGTGACAAATCAGCATGGCTGTTGCATTCATATGCCAAATATCATAAACCTAGCTGAACAATTCAATAATTTGACCTTGATGTCAAAGATCAAGGTTGTCTGTCATCACAACAATACATGATACAAAGTTGTCTTTTGTTGATACCAAATGTCATACGCCTAGATGAAAAGATAAAAAAACGTTTTGTCTTGGACAAGCTTACTTGCCAAAAAATCAGTAATTTGACCTTGAGGTCAAAGGTCAATGTCATATATGGGTTATGAAGGTACGTGACACATCATCTTATGGTGATACCCTCGTATGTCAAATAGCATAAACCTAGGTGAAAGGAGAAATAGGTTTTGGCCAAAAAATCAGTAATTTGATCTTGAGGACAGAGGTCAATGTCAAATGTGGGTCATGATGGTACATTGTCTTATGGTGATACACCCACATGCCAAATTTCATAAGCCTAGGTCAAAAGATAAAAAAAAATCAATAATTTGACCTGGAGGTCAAAGGACACTGGACATATGTGGGTCATGATAGTACGCGACACATCATCTCATGGTGATATACCCACATGCCTAATATAATAAACCAAGGTAAAAAGGTAAATAAGGTCTTACCCGGACAAGCTTACTTGCCAAAAAATCAGTAATTTGACCTTGAGGTCTAAGATCAATGTCATATGTGGATCATTATGGTGCGCGACACATCGTCTCATGGTGATACACCCACATGCCAAATATCAAAAGCCAAGGGGAAAAGGTAAATAAGTTCTGGCCAGGACAAGCTTACTTGCCAAAAAATCAGTAATTTGACCTACAGGTCAAAGGTCAAGGTCATATGTGGGACATGATGGTATGCGACACATTGTCTCATAGTGATACACCCACATGCTAAATTTCATGAGCCTAGGTCAAAAGATAAAAAAAAGTTCTGGCCCGGACACGATTGTATGAGAAGAGGAAGAACAACAAGAACGAGATGGAGAAGAATTCGACAACAACAACAACAACAACAAGAACGAGAAAGAGAAGGATTCAGGGTAAAACAATATGTCTCCCTTCAGTGAAGGGGAGACATAATAATTCAATGAAGCCCATATTCGAATTTGGCCTGTATTACTAGCTGGGTAATACACATTCCAACTTTGGTTGAGATCAAATAATCCAAACTGGAGTTATCTGTTCGAAACCAAAATTGTTAATGGACAGAAAGAAAGACAGATGGATGGACAGACAGATTACATAATATGAACGTTTTCCAAACAGACACATAAAAAATAAAAATTAAATGGTTTATGTCATATTTTACCCAAGTTAATACAATTGATAAAAATCTTTCTTGAATGCAATTAGGCTTTGCAATACAATGTCCCCTACCGGACTAATGAGCATTAATAATTATACAAATGTTATAACCTAGATGTGATCAGCATGAATTCCGTTGAAGCATTTCCAAAAAAAGTTCCATATTTCCAAGGGTCATAACTCACACAAGAATAATGCAATCAGCATGAAACTCAAACTTGATCTGTAAGTCATCGTTCTATAGTAGGTTACCAAGAATGAAATCATTCGGTTGAAGCATTTCCAAAAAAAGTCTGGAAAACTAAAGTATGACTAACTGACAGACTGACGGATGGACAGACAGAGTGCAAATGAAACTTGATCTGTAAGTCATCGTTCTATAGTAGGTTACCAAAAATGAAATCATTCCGTTGAAGCGTTTCCAAAACAAACAAAGTCCGGAAAACTAAAGTATGACCGACAGACTGACAGACAGACTGACGGATGGATGCACAGAGTGTAAATGAAACTTGATCTGTAAGTCATTGTTCTATAGAAGGTTACCAAAAATGAAATCATTCTGTTGAAGTGTTTCCAGAAAAAGTCCGGAAAATTGATATTTTGGCGCTTTTCCATATTTTCAAGGAAAATAACTCACACAAGCATACGGCAGTCTGCATGAAACTCAAACTTGATCTGTAAGTCATCGTTCTATAGTAGGTTACCAAAAATGAAATCATTCTGTTGAAGCGTTTCCAAAAAAGGTCTGGAAAGTTAAAAAATTTATAGTAATTTATATATTTTTTATACTTACCAATGACCCAGACATAGCTGGTGCTAACTCTTAAAATATAGGGCCAAACACAAATTTTGCCCCCCAATCCCCAAAATTTGCATCTAAAACTAAAGAAAACATGTCCTGAGAGGCCCTCCATACTTCGCCCCTACTGCGCATGCGCAGTGTCAAGGACGTTCCGAAATTGGCGCCATTTATCATTCTAATAACCAGTGCCTGGTAAGCGCTATGTACTCAGCGGGGAGGCAAGAGTTCCCAACTCCTGGGAGGGCCATCCCCGTCTGGGTCATTGGTAAGTATAAAAAATATATAAATTACTATAAATTTTTTAACATTTTTATACTGTACCAATGACCCAGACATAGCTGAATAGTAAAAAGGCTGGAGGGCCAAGGACATAGAGCAAAATGGAATACGCTCAATAAAATAAAATAGAGTCATCCCCTGTAGGGAAAAGAAGTAATAGGCCTTACATGTATCTTTCTTATTTATGATAAATTAGAAAGATACAACACCTTCCAAAAATTGAGCTTCATACATCCATGTACTCTATTAATATCCAATAATCCTTATACTAATAATTTTTAAAGTAAGCCAATAATAAAGTAAGTCTAGAGAATAGAGACTCTTATACTCCTAAAAGTGTGTGAGAATTGCATAATCATGTCCGTTGACATATGCAATATTCAAAAGCTATACTTTAAAAACTAAGACTTGAATGAATTTTATAAACTTAAACTTCTCACTAAACAACCATCCCAATAACAGCTCAGAATTACTAACTCCGGAGGAGGTATCCCCTTGTTTTCATAGTAAAAACAGGTGACCCAAGGGAACACCCTCCCCCCCCCCCCCCCCCCCCCTTTTTCTTGCCCTGGGTCAAATAGCCCAGAGCGAAGAGGGCAGCCGAACGGAGACACTGCCGAAACAGACAGCCTACCTAGCTATAGTAGCAACTGTTAAGTGAATGACATTCTGAGCAGTAGATAATAGACCTAACAATAGAGGCCTCCAGAAATGGACTCGATATTTCTGAGATAAAATTCATGAATGGATGGCTGAGCGCAATGAGCAGCCTTCAAAAATCTATAATAGAACACTATTAATGTAAGCCCAAGAAGTAGAAGAACTCTTACTTCATGAGCCGAAATCTTAAGCACAACTGCTAAGCCAATGATATACCATAAGCAGTACGCTAGTTAATAGAATCCATTAACAATAAAATGGAGCGTAACGTCCTTCTACTAGACATCAAAGACAGAAGAAGCTTACGCCCTTGTAATAAACAGATATCTGTTTATAAATACATAAACTGTACCCGGAAAGAGTAAAGGCCTATGCCCATACGAAGACGGAAGGACCTTAAAATAATAGGTTCCGGATAATAGGAGCCTAACTCTTATGCAACAATCCAACCTAAATAGTAACGGAAGTATTGATTCCGAAACTATGAAAGTGAAAATCATCCATCGATAGTGCATGAAACTCACTGACTCTACAGTAAAAGAGAAACCAACAGAATTACTGTCTAAAAGGTCAGAATTTGAAAACTACTGTTTCCAGAGGCTCAAATGATTACTTAGCTAAATAAGAACCTGAAGTTAAAATCCGTATAGGAATTTAATCTAAAGATTCTAAGTCTATTTATCAAAAAGTTACTAACTGACTTAGATAAAGAGACAAAAGACTCAATTGTAAACTATCGTAGAGTGCATAGGTATGAGGTAACATAAACCTATAACCTAAATAACAACCGGCTGCAGTAGATCTTGTGAAACAAGTATACTAAAAAATAGCAATGAGTAGTATGGAGGGATCAACCATATGAACATAATGATCCCTACACCACGACGGAAGAGCCTCCACTTTAGTCGCATAGAATAGCGAAGAAGAGGATCTCCTATAGTAAGAAATCGCGTCCAAAGCTCGTCCAGTACAGTGCTTACAATGCAATACGGACCACACAACGGAATACATGAAGGTTGCGACCTTGCTGGTTGTGATAAAGATGACACGATTTACCCAGTGAAAAAAGATCCTCACATAGAGGAAGATTTCACGTTAAGATCCACAGTAGACAAGAGAGTAAATTACTCATGATCTCTGTGAAGATAGAGATGCTATCAACAGAAATGTATTGTGGTTGTTTATCTTAGCAATACCTGCTAAAAACAACAGCGCCGGAGGATACGCGTATCCTATCATTCTGTCCTATAGATCAATAGAGCGTTAACAGTATTAGCTCAGAGATCTGGACAAGCCAACACATACGTCTGCAATTGATTAGCCAGCTGTGTCATAAATAAAACATCATTGGGCGCTCCCATAGATAGCAAATCTGATTGAATACTTGTTTGTTGAGAGTCCATTCTGACAGCAACAAGCGACCCGTAAGAGAACGGGAGTGCGATAAAACAATCAGACGACCCAGAATATGACGGACCAAAACTGAACTTGGTGTACTATAACCAACAGACGGATTCTTTCCATTAAATTGAATAACGGAAACGAAAGAGTGCCTCCCTGGTTCCGGAGATACGCCACTACTGTCGAATTAAAGGACAGGAATTTGGGCATGCGTTTCTGAATAATGTTCATGCAATGACATAAAGCAAGCCTAAAAAACATTATTCCGCGGAAGTTAACTGATAGCTAAAAGACTGCGGAACCCAAAGACCCTGGCACTTCGAATCCGTAGGGATCAGTATATATCCCAATCTGTTTGACTGGCAACCGTCATAACAGCCACACTCGGGTCCGGCAACTGCGGCGGCACTCTCTGAGTCAACCACCGAATGTTTGCCCCAGTCTGAATCTCTTGTAACACTAGATAGACAAGAGAATGTATAAATCAAGCAATTCATGGATTGCCGGAAAGTTGCCGTCGAAGAGAAGCTCCTCCGAGAACGAAGCGACTCTGAGAGAGTTCTTAACCTACTATCCACGCGTGGATGTAGCTAGGGCTGCATCACGTCTAACCAACTCCAATCAGCCACTGAAGGGCGGAGTTATACGTGAACAAACTACTGCCCTCAAAAGAAATTACATTGAGAATGATATCCCGTAAATCTTTTCTAGAAGACGTAATGATAACGCCTCAGTAAGGCGGATTACGTATAATAAAGCGTCTAAGTTAAGTCTAATATACATAATGTCGTTCCCAACATTGAAATTGGAAAAGACATAAACGGTGAAAAAGAATATATGCAGTCTTTAATCACACCGTCTAGACGCATATGAACTCTCGGTATGCCCTGCTCTGCCAAAATAAACTATATGTAAAAAAAGATAAAATGGCAGAAATGAGCCACGCGGACAAGAAACTAAACTATCATGCTTAGTAGCCGTCTTGTATATATATATAAATATATAGCGTCGAAAAATAAAACACATGTTGTAATGACAATATTGGACTGCGTCGGTAAGTCAGGGACAAAGTCCCTGTACCGATCGAAAAATCCGAGTCCAATGACGCTATAAGTCTCTTATCCAAGATCGCAGCAATGAAGTCCGAAAAATAATCACTGGAAGAAATGCCAGAAGATATGAAAGGCATCTTCCGATACTACTAAAGGGAAAACTCGAAATCTTTCGAATCCCTTTCGCCATCCTGTCGGACCCTATAAAGCGTTCGGTCGTCCGTAGCTTGATGCAACCGCGGACTGCACCGACCCAGCGCCGTCGGATAATTCCTGATTCGACCGAGAAACCGTCAATTGCTGGGATGCTGCGAAACAACTGTGCTAACTCGGATAGCACGTCCGTCACTGAGGCCTGAGGAGCAGCGGTCTTACGATGCATTGCCGCAGGAAGCTCCGAGATCGTTACCCCGTGCATACTTCCAATATGCGAGCGAACGGAGTGTATAGGCCTCGTGTCCCTTGGCTACCGGATGGCGCGACCTATTCGCTGTGGAATCACTGAATGCCGAAACTGATCGGATACTTGAGGTCACGTCGCCAATGTGCGGTCGTGTGCCCTGCTGTGAGGATGAGGAAGCATTAAAGACAGTCTCTCGGACTGTCAATATAACGGAGCGTCCCGAGCAACGGACATATGCTCCGAATGTAAAATATCTGAACCACAACATGCGGTCCCCTATGTTGTTGGCTTCCTCCGATCTGTCCTCCATCTGCCGTCACTGGGTGAGTACTAAAGTAATTAAAATGCTCGCATCACCCAAATCTCCTTCCTAGACCGCAACGGACGAACCCGGCAGCCGAACCATTCGATGAATGTACGCTACACCGGGTGAGCTAGCGAATGTCACTCCGTAAGCGATAGACATATTCCATGAGCACTTATTGCCGCTAACTCTTCATTAACTATGACGACAGAGGCACACTTTTGAAAGACATCTCCATAACTCTTCGAACAAGAAACCAGAAATGCTTGGATAGCAAACATAAAATAATAATATATATAGCGTCGTTCAATAATTCGAAAGTTTGTGTGACATTATTGGACTATGTCGGAACTGAGGGACGATGTCCCTGAACCGAACCAAAAATTTCTAAGTCCACCGACGCTATCAGTTTCTTATCCGGCATCGCAGCATATGTTGTTCCGAAAGGGAAAGCTTGAAATCCACCGAATCCCTTTCGGTATCCCATCGGACCGGATGAAACTTTCGGACATCCGTACCCGCTTCCGTGGAGCGTCCCGACCCAGCATCGTCGGATAAAATATATGCGACAGATTCAGTTGATGCTGGGATGCTGCGATAAACTGTGCTATTAAGGAAAGCACGTCCGTTCCCGAGGCCTGTGCAGTAGCGGACTTACGATGCATTGCCGCTGGAAGCTCCGTGTACGTTGACTCCCGCATACTTCCTATGCGAACGTCCGGAGTCTGCAGGCCTCGAGTCCCCGGCTACCGACCCAGCGCTGTCGGATAATTCTCGATCCGACACCGTTTCTGTCGGCTGCTGGGATGCTGCGATAAGCTGTGCTATGTGCACAAGAATGTCCGGCGTCGAGACCTGCGGAGGCGCAGTCTATCGCTGCTTCGCCGAGGGCAGCTCCGCATCAGATGGCTCCCGCATACTTTTCCTATGCGAACGTCCGGAGTCCATCGGTCTCGAATCCCTGGCTGCCGGATGGTGTGACCTGGTCGCCGAAGAATCCTTGATCGGCGAAGCTGGTAATATATCGGCGGTCACGCAGCCAAGGTGCGGTCGTGTGCGCTGACGAGAAGAGGAAGCCTTAGCAGTCTCAGCGGACTGCCTATACAACGGAGCGTCCCGAGCGACGGACGTATGCTCCGCTAACGACACATTTGTACCACAACATCTGGGGCCAGATGTTGTTGAACGAGAGAGGGGCCTCTCTCGCTTGCCGTCCGGATGGACCGGAACGAGCTATGAACCGGACTAAAAGGCTTCCTCCGTTCTCCCTCCGATCCGCCGTCACTGGGTGTGCATTAAGTTAATTTTATAGTGCTCGCATCACCCCAAAATTCCTTCTAGACCGCAACGGACGAACCCGGCTGCCGAACCATTCGGTGAATGGACGCTACACCGGGCGAGCTAGCGGACGTCAAAGGCCGTCGAACCTACTAGGGTCCTCTTAGGCAATTGGCGTATTACATGAGCACTTTTCCGCTAGCCCTTCATTAATTGTGACGACGGAGGCACACTGTTGGAAGACATCACAGATACATCACCCTAATCTTGATCGTCTGAAATAGAAATTGATAAAGTAGAGTGACCCTGCGGGGAAAGGACCGGAGTGTCCAAATCCCCAACAACATACCGTGACCTACGCTTCCCATATTGTCATCGAAATCATATGATACAGAACCGGAGTTAATGCGAGTACACTGACCACATATAGAATGATAATAAGGTCAGAGGAAGACTTCCTCTTAAAACAATTGATCAATATCCTTTCAATGTGAAAAGAAAACAAGTCCTGGTACTCGCACTAACCCCTGGCAATCAAAATACATAATAATAATATGATCCATTAATATAGAAAAAATAATTGAAATCAAAATATTTTGAAAAAATATTTTTTCAGAACAGCCCAAGTTTCTGAAAAGTAACGTTGAGCCCCAATGGATCCCAAGCCTAAGTGTGGACAAAAATTTTAAAAATATTTTAAACAATTTATTCAACACTTACGAACAATAATAATGTATCTAGTTATGATTGAAATAACATAAAGATATTATTATTTAGAAATCCCCCCCTCACACAGAGGGCTGTTGTAAAAGTAAACAATGAGTGTAAAAACACTAAAATAAGACTCCAGGCACCCAGGCCCGAAATCAGTTACCAAAAATACACCATCTGATGCAAAACAGAGACTTCCAGGGAAGAAACTGCAGAACATCAGATGGTAGATGCAGAACACAACGCCTAACCACCCGTAGGTGAAGACGTAAACATGGGGAAAGAACAGAATTCATTCTGTTATTCAGCT
This sequence comes from Pictodentalium vernedei, assembly GCA_031216915.1. NCBI lineage: Eukaryota > Metazoa > Mollusca > Scaphopoda > Dentaliida > Dentaliidae > Pictodentalium > Pictodentalium vernedei. The sequence continues at coordinate 246,694,221 of CM062297.1, read as the reverse complement.
AAACTCCCAAGAAATTTTAGTAATAATAATTACAGAAATTATGCCAAAAGCATGGGAGAATAGCAAGGGGGAACTTAAGGACAGGGAGAGAGGAAAAACACTTGTAAAAACAGTGTAACTAAATAATCAGAATGACAACAAAATGGCTGCTGCCTTGAAAATAGGTAACTTAACATAATTTCATTAAAAAATTTTAAGTTACAGCCCTGATAATATTCTGTCACACATTCTTTTCCTCTCCTCCTTTTCTATCCTCCTTAGAATCACCATTTCACTAATATTTATGTGTCTGGCATCATTTAAACTGAGATTTAAAAGCACAAAGATCAGTCAGATGTTAACTGATGAAGGGCCAAACTTAGAATGATAAATGGCGCCAATTTCGGAACGTCCTTGACACTGCGCATGCGCAGTAGGGGCGAAGTGTGGAGGGCCTCTCAGGACATGTTTTCTTTAGTTTTAGATGCAAATTTTGGGGATTGGGGGGCAAAATTTGTGTTTGGCCCTATATTTTAAGAGTTAGCACCAGCTATGTCTGGGTCATTGGTACAGTATAAAAATACTGATATTTTGGTGCTTTTCCATATTTCCAAGAGCCATAACTCACACAAGAATAAAGCAATCAGTATGAAACTCAAACTTGATCTGTAAGTCATCGTTCTATAGTAGTTTACCAAAAATGAAATCATTCCGTTGAAGCGTTTCCAAAAAAAAACTCCAGAAAACTGATATTTTGGTGTTTTTCCATATTTCCAAGGGCCGTAACTCACACAAGAATTATGCAATCAGCATGAAACTCAAACTTGATCTGTAAGTCATCGTTCTATAGTAGTTTACCAAAAATGAAATCATTCCATTGAAGCGTTTCCAAAAAAACTCCGGAAAACTGATATTTTGGTGCTTTTTCCCATATTTCCAAGGGCCGTAACTCACACAAGAATAATGCAATCAGCATGAAACTCAAACTTAATCTGTAAGTCGTCGTTCTATAGTAGTTTACCAAAAATGAAATCATTCCGTTGAAGCATTTCCAAAAAAAACTCCGGAAAACTAAAGTGTGACTGACAGACTGACGGATGGACAGAGTGCAAACCTATAATCCCCCTCGGGCGATGTCGGTAGGGGACTAACTAGATGGAGTGATTCTGTGGAATCTTTGATTTTTCTGGCTGTTGGCAACATTTCTGCCATTGGGGCAACCTAGGAGCATCCATCTTTGAGGCTCTGGATGGAAACAGAGTCCATTAGACTTGCTGCACAAATATGTACAAAGTTGTGCTGCTTAAATTTTACTTTTTTGGCAACCATTTTGAACTCATTATGGACAGAGGTGAAATTGTTTTTGCATTTGTAGTACATGGAATATTTTTTCTTAATATAGGATGGCCACCATGGACAGGTCACTTTCACAGGTGGACAATATTTTCATGGATGCAATAACATTAGATTCCAAATACTAATTGTAGGAATAATTATTCAGTAAAATTTTGTTGCTGAGAATTTTTATAAACTGGTACACAAATACAACCAGTCCACGGCGACTGTTCTGTATACAGGCTAATATTGGTGTTCCACTGTTTTATATAGTCCAAGATTCTGGGTCAAAATGGCCAATATTTAGTTTTTGCCTGAAAAAAACGTAACCTGACATGAAAGTGTACACCTGAGGGTTCCAATAGGTCATAAAACTATCAATGTGGGGATGACCCCAGAGATTGCAAAGCGACTGGAACACTGCACTGTGAAGCATCCACTCGGCGGAAATGAACCTGCCATGTCGGGACAGGGAGTCGACTAGGACGTTCAGACGACCGGGAATGTGGACGAACCACTGCCCGGCGTTGACATCCTGAGCGAACAGTAGATGATCCCAAGCCAATTCGTACATGGGAATGGAGTGCATGCCACCCTGGTTCCAAATGGATGACGTGAAGAGCTGCATGATCCTGGTCCCATACATTGTGAAGGGAAAGACCAGAGGATCCAATGTCGCACACAATACGAGATCGCTGGCATCAGCCATCAGAAAACGATCGGACATGGGCAAGTCCAATGGAACTACCTGCAAAATCCACTGAACATCCGTCCAGGGAAGAAGGTGACCATGAAGAGATGTTGATTAACTGAAGCACCAGATCCAGAGGGTCGACATTCGGCCTCCAACAACTGAGAAAGTGTTGGAGAGGTCTGACATGCAGCCATCCTAGAGGAATGAGATCCATTACCAAATCGCAGAGACCGAGCAGCCGGAGAATACTCCGAGCTGTCGTGGACGATATCCGATGATTCGGAACGTGAAAGTAAGTGTCTCGCAGGTTGATGCTGGAAGCAAACCAACCTGAAAGTCTCCATGCTGAACTTGGGAACAATGGGAGACTGGTTCAAGATACTCAGATCGATAACCAGTCGGAGTCGGCCGTCCTTCTTAGGCACTAAGAACAGGCGGGAATAAAATCCCAATGAATGAATGTTCTTGACAATCTCAATCGCCCCCTTTGACAGGAGAATATCTATCTCCTTGATCAAAAGTTTCAGACGTGAAACATCTAAAGGAACTTGGGTTGGAAAAGGCACACTCGACAGAGTGGGTTGCCGCAGAAAAGCTATCCGCAGACTGGACCGAACATCTAACACCCAAGGATCGGATGTGATCTTGGCCCAACGGCCTGCAAAGAATGATATCCCTCCTCCAACCTGGGACGAATCAAGGTGAGGACCTTCATTTCAAGTCCTGACGAGGCCCGTGAGAGGAGAGACCACCTTCTCTGCTAGACGAAGGATCCTGAGACTTTCCTCTGGACTGCTGACGCTTACCCTTACCATGTGAGTAAGAAGAAGGGCGTTTGGTAGGCTTGGAATGGCTCGGCCTCCAACAGAAGGCGGATCAAGCTGATGAAGCAGCAGATGATCTTTGGAATGTCACCATGGAATAGCCGCAGACCCAACAAACTAGCAGATCGAAGAATAGCGCCCTGCCCTTCAGGAAGGGAACGGCTTGTGTCAAACTAAACCCAAATTAGCCGTGTTACAGGCATGGATGTGAATAAGGTGCATGAGTGTCTTAGAGATCACATGCAAAGGAGCCTGTATGTCATCAAACTTATCTGGAGGCAGATAAGCAGCCGAGGCAGAGACGATGCGATCCAAGAGAGAAAGCATGCCTAGCATCTCTCTGGATAAGCCCAACATGGACTCCCAAGTCGCCATAGGAATAAAGGTCGACTTGGCTTGGAGTCCTGATCCAACACCATCAAAGTCTTGCAGACCGATGGATCGGCGGAATCATAGGAACGATAATGAACAGAGGGCAAAAAGGTACCAATCTAGTGAAGAACGAAGTCTTCATAGCCTTGGAACTCAGCTTTCAGTCCAATGCTGCAAAAGTTTCGACCACTTGTACCGACTGGTATGGTCGAAGGCACACAGAAGCAGGGTGTTCCACTGGCTGTAGGCACGCGATCGATGATCGTGGCCTGGCTGAAACCTCCGGCTGGTCTAACAGTTTGAAGGAACTCAAACACAAAGTCAAGAGCCGCCCCCAAGTCAGAAGACTGATGGCTCTCAACGTCAGGTGTGTCTGACCCATCGCCTGAGTCGGAAGACACATAGCCTATGTTGGGCATACCGGCCGATGCCTCCATGGTGTTGGAACACCAGGGGGATCAGAAAGTAGTCCTGGAAGGCAGTGCCACAGAGGGTGCCTGGAAGCTACTAGAAGCCTCGCTGGAGGCGACAGGAAGGCTCTTGCAAAGAGCCTGCATGAGCAAGGAGGGTCCTCCCTAAGCTCACAACCCGTGTCTGCCGGTTCAACATGGAAAAGGCCCGGCAAAGTGGCTTCGCATCTGACCCTCTGAACCAGTGAAAGGTCACGATCTTCTAGAACACCGGACACGGGCGATGGGTGGCAGCCACAACATCCGAATACAGACGCTTATAGGGGTATGGAATACCTCGAGGATCTGAAGTGCAGGAACTCAGGAGAGTCGCCACAGACCTCTGAGGGACAGAAGGTCCAGGCTGCACAAAAATATGCTGGTCCTGCAAAACTGGCCGAAGGACCACAGTGCGTGGACGGAAGCGCAACAGAGTCCACAGTGACCCCACCATGGACAACTGAATCCAAATCAAAACCTGCTGGGCTTGACGGCTGAGAGACCACAGCAGAGTGACTGGCAAGCAACCACTTCCAACTTTACTGAGTTGAAGCCAGGAAAGGTTGAGGCTGATATCCCACGTCCAAGAAGCAGAAATCCCTGCAGACCCCTGCAGGGATAAGCCGAGGCCGCCTGAAACGGAGACCGATGACATCACCGATGAAGTAGCAGCAGGAGCGGATACATCAGGAGCTGTTGACAGGAAAGTGGAGAGAGCAACCAAGCTTGGCTCCAAAAGAGGAGTCACAACCCTAGTGATAGCCTCAGATGTCGACTGGAGGGGACAGTAGTCCCGGAACCAGGTATCTCTTCACCAGAAAGTCAGCAGCTACCACGGTATCCATGCCATAAAAAGACTGCAAACACCCAGGAGGGGGTATAACTCTTTCCAGATAAAGTCAAATTGGGAGGCCCTTAACGACTGCGTTCCTCTTCCTGTGGGAGCGGGAGGAAAACGTTACATGCCGAACTACACAATAGACGGAAGCCAAAAATGTGGAAGGCCACCCAGCCGACAGGGTCTTTCAATAGAACACCCAAATAAAGTGGGACATGAATAATGCGAAACTTCAACATGCTAAGACAACAAAAATGGCCCGCAAGGTATCATACTAGGCATATCTGGCGAGGGCAATGTAGATGGGAAGGTGAAGGCATAAGAAAAAATAAATCAGGTCACCCCCAGCTACAAGAGTAAGGTGGCAGGAAACAAAGGCCAGACGGGAACAGAAAAGTACCCCAATAGCCAAAAGGGAACTGGCAGAAATTCTACCCTCAACAGATGGGAGAAAAGCTGCCACAACCACCCCCAGCTGACACCGAACTCAATTAAAAGCAGAACCCAAAGAGTTAGCATTAATAAACAAAAGAGCAAAATGGCATGGTACACAAAAATCACGTGCAAAATCGGTATAAAGATTTATCATGAAAAATACAGTGAATAATCGAGAGAATATATAAAAACACAGCCTTGTATGTCTGGACAGTGAAGAAAAATCTAAATTTTATAGTAAATTTCCTTTCTTATTATACCTACCACAATTGTTTACCACAGGCTTGCACTACAGTGGAAGTCCCTAACTCGGATAAAATACTCTCTATTTTTGTCTTTCCCATGCAAGTTGGGAAAGAAAAGTGGTGCAAAAGCACCAATAAAAATAAGCCAAAACTGGGTCGAGTGCAACCGGCGCAGACCCAGTACGGGACGCTCTCTCCCAAGTACAACTCCACGACTTCCGTTGCCAGTGCGCATATACCGTCTCTAAAGACTCATTCTTTTTGAATCCGTAAACGTTAGAGTTATGTGATCAGCGGGGAGGAAAGATTCTTTACCCGTAAAGAAGACGGGAGGGCCTCCATGTAAACAATTGTGGTAGGTATAATAAGAAAGGAAATTTACTATAAAATTTAGATTTCTTATCAACCTACTCACAATTGTTTACTACAGGCTGAATAGACAAAAGGCTGGAGGGAATCGCATAACCAACCCCCACATAACCCTAGTGCACTGGAACCGTGAAGCAGAAGGAAGAGGTCCCGAGGCTTATCAACCATAATGTCGCAATCATTGGTAAAGGACAATGAAAAGAGACATATGAGCCTGTGTGACACACAGACAGAAAAAAGGGCAGTAACAGCACAAGGCTGAAACTGACCTTCAAGAAGCCTAATGGCTATGGCAGACAACAGCCTGAGCAGAAGAAAGAGGACCCAAGGCAAAAAGGTCCTCCGACTGCTCCTGCAACTGGCGTAAATAAAAGGTGGAGAAAGTAGAAGCATTTCTCCAGTAGGCTGCCTGCATAACATCCGACAACTTGACGGAGTTAGAATAAGCCCAAGAGGTAGACAGTGCCCGCACCTCGTGGGCAGAAATACGATTGGTAATGCAATCGCCAGCTGCTAAACGACTATAAGCCGTACGAATAGCAAGACAAATCCATCGAGAAATGGATTGAGGAGAGATCTTCTGTCGACCCGGAATGAGAGACAGAAAAAACCGTTTTCTGCCCTTCCGTATGAAGCGTGTCCGATCAAGATAAATGCGAATAGCACGGACCGGACAGAGCAAAGGGCGAGTACCCTCAACAGAGGGAAGAGCCCTGATACAGATAGGAGGAGGAGTAGTATCTGGTAACTGATTCTTAGCCAAAAAGGAGCAATCAGTGGTAAAAGTAACACTGTTGGGAGAACTCCTAAAAAAGGCCGGGTCAACCGAGAGGGCGTGAAGCTCACTAACCCGTCTGGCCGAAGCAAATGCCATCAGAAAAGCCGTCTTGTATGTGAGAAATTGCATATCCACCTGGGATAAAGGTTCGAATGCCCCCTCCACCCCCCCCCCCCCCCCCCCCCCGTAAGCAAAGCAGCACCCACGAAAGATTCCATCATGGAGTAAGCTGCAAAGTCCGAGGCCTTTTCAAAGAAAAGTGCCGAACAAGCTTGGAGAGGTAAGGATTAGTGCCGATGCGACGCTTCCCCACATAAGAAAAAGTCTCTGAAAGCATAGACCTGTAACCCTTGATGGTAACAGGCTGGAGACCCCGAGAATCAAACAGATATACCAGAAACTCCGCAATCTGTGAAATCGAAGGATTGGCATAATCAACAGAGTGATCAGCACACCAACGACAGAAGACCTTCCATTTAGCTGCATAAGCTAAACCAGTGGAGTGCCTCCTTGAAGAAGAAATGCACTCCACTGCTCGTCTCGAAAAACCTCTACGGAGGAGACAGGACCTGACAAAAGATATGCGTGAAGGCACAATGAAGTCGGGTCGACGTGAAACCTCCTCGGGAGACCTTGACAAAGAAGGTCGCGACGTAGCGGGAAACGTGCCGGAACCGCCGCCATCAGCGAGTGGAGCTGATTGATCCACACCCGCTGAGGCGACAGGGGAGCGATCAGAATGATTCGACAACTGCAGGTTCAAATTTTGGCGAGAACCTGAGGAAGAATCGGAACCGGCGGGAAGGCATAGCCGACTAGACCGTTCCAATCGAGTGACAGAGCGTCCACGGCAAAAGCCAGAGGATCTGGACACGGGGACACGAAAGTGTCCACCTGATGGTTCCAACGAGTCGCAAAGAGATCGATGTGGGGACGTCCCCAGAGATCGCAAAGCGACTGGAACACTGCCCTGTGAAGCATCCACTCGGTGGAAATAACCCAGCCCTGTCGGGACAGGGAGTCGGCTAAGACGTTCAGACGACCGGGAATGTGACGAACAACCACTCTGGCGTGAACCTCCTGAGTGAGCAGTAAAAGATCCCGAGCTAACTCGTACATCGGAAGCGAGTGCGTGCCGCCCTGGTTCCGAATGTAAGCAACCACTGTCGAATTGTCGGATAGTAGAAGGACCTGGCGATTCGACAGGTGAGGGATCCACTGCCTGAAACTCAGAAGAAGAGCAAGAAGCTCCTTCTGGTTGATGTGTAGAGCTGCTTGATCCTGGTCCCACATCCCGTGTAGGGAAAGACCGAGAGGATCCAATGTCGCACCCCATCCGAGATCGCTGGCATCTGCCGTCAGAACGCGATCGGACGTGGGTAAGTCCAGCGGAACACCCTGCGTAATCCACTGAACATCTGTCCAGGGAAGAAGGTGAGGATACAGAGAGTCCGGAAACGGAAGCACCTGATCCAGAGAATCTACATTTGGTCTCCAACGACTGAGCAGAAAGTGTTGGAGAGGTCTGACACGCAGCCGACCTAGAGGAATGAGATCCGTCACCGAACCGCAGAGACCGATCAGCCGGAGAAAACTCCGAGCGGTCGCGGACCTGGACTGGGACAGAGTCAGAGCAAAAGCTGAGAGAATCACAGCCTTGGCCTGGGGAACAGCCACCAAATTGAATTTTGTTTGGAAAGACATCCCCAGATGACAAAACGACTGAGAAGGGACCAGGTCCGACTTCTCCTCGTTGACTCTGAATCCTAGCGACGTGAGCAAGCTCAACAGAGTGGCGACATCCGATTCCAGTAAGGCAGCATTGGAATGCCTCTGGAGGATATCGTCCAGATATGCCGAAGTAGTCACCCTGGACTGTGTGCGATGGAACGCTATCACATGCGACATCAGTCTGGTGAACGCCCAAGGAGCCAGGTTGAGGCCGAAAGGCATGGCCTTGAACTGGTAAACTCGCCCCAGAAAAGCGAACCTGAGATACTTCCGTGACGCCCGATGCATCGGAACATGGAAGTAAGCGTCTCGCAGGTCGATGCTGGCTGCGAAATCTCCCTGGTGAATTGATTGGCGGACCGACCTGAAAGTCTCCATGCTGAACTTGGGAGCAATGATAGACTGGTTCAGGATGCTCAGATCGATAACCGGTCGGAGTCGGCCGTCCTTCTTCGGCACCAAGAACAGGCGGGAATAGAAACCCACTGACTGAACGTTCTTGACGACCTCGATCGCCCCCTTTGCCAGGAGATTGGCAATCTCCGTGGACAAAAGTTCCCGACATAAAACGTCTGAAGGAACTGTGGTTGGAAGAGGCACCCTTGTCAGAGTGGGGTGCCGTCGGAAGGATATGCGCAGCCTGGACCGAACAACATCTAACACCCATGGATCGGATGTGATGGTGGTCCAATGGTCTGCGAACTCTGCTATCCTTCCTCCAACCTGGGACGAGTCGAGGTGAGGACCTTCATTTCGAGCCCCGACGAGGCACGCGAGAGGAGAAACCACCTCCTCTGCTAAATGAAGAATCCTGAGACTTCCCTCGATTCTGCCGACCCCTACCTTTACCCCGTGAGTAAGAGGTAGAGGCGGCGGCAGAAGGACCAGCCTTTTGCTTCACAGAGGAAGCAGAAGGGTACTTGTTAGGCTTGGAACGGCCCTTGCCTCCCCGAGAAGGCTGATCAAGCTGACGAAACAGCAGCTGATCTTTGGAATGACGTAGGACGTCATCCCGGACCGTCGACACGGAACCATGAAAAAGTTGCGGACCTGCCAAAGAAGCAGATCGAAGAGTAGCACGCTGCTCCTCGGGAAGGGATCGTCCTGTGTCCAGCACAGCGTCCCTTTGAACTAATTCCAAATTGGCCGTGTTACAGGCATGCGTGTGAGTAAGGTGCATAACCGCCTTGGACAGCACACGCAAAGGAGCCTGTACCTCGTCAAACTTATCTGGAGGCAGATAAGCAGCCAAAGCTGAGACGACGTGATCTGAGAGAGAAAGCATGCCAAGCATCTCCCTAGATAAGCCCAACGTGGACTCCAGAGTCGTCATTGGAATGACGGCAGACTTGGGCTTGGAAAGCCCGAGGGAAGTGGAGTCCTGATCCAGAACCGTCAAAGTCTGGCAGACTGACGGATTGGCGGAATCGTAGGAACGATAACGCACAGGAGGCAAAAAGGTGTCAACCCTGGTGAAGAACGAAGTCTTCAAAGCCTTGGAATTCAGCTTGGCATCCAATGCTGAAAAAGCCTCAACCACCTGTACCGACTGGCATGGTCGAAGGCGCCCAGAAGCAGGTTGCTCCATAGGCTGTTGGCACGCGACCGATGATCGCGGCCAGGCTGACACTGTCGGCTGGTAAGCAGGTTTGAGCTCAGGCAGAAACCCAAACACAAAGTCAAGAGCCGCCCCCAAGTCCGAAGAGTGCTGGCCCTCGACCTCAAGCATGTCGGACTCCTCCCCAGAGTCGGAAGACACACAGCCCATCGTGGGCAAACCAGCCGACGCCTCCCATGGTGTCGGGACACCAGAGGAATAGGAAACCGGCCTGTTTCCAATCCCGGGAGGCGGCGCCATAGGAGGCGCCTGGAAACCACCCATAGCCTCGCTGGAAGCAACAGGAAGGCTCTTTGAGAGAACCTGAGTGAGTAAGGAGAGGGCCTCCCTAAGCTCACTGCCTGTACCGACCGGTGCGACAGGGGAGCGAACCGGCAAAGTGGCTTCACCTCTGACCCTCTTAACCAGCGAAGGGTCACGATCCTCCAAAACACCCGACGCTGGACGACGGGCGGCAGCCGAAACATCTGAAGGCAGACGTGTATAGGGGTATGATGTACCCCGAGGATCAATATTGCGAGAACTCATGAGAGTCACCGCGGACCTCTGCGGGGCAGAAGGTCCAGGCTGCACAAAAGGCGTTGGTCCCCCAAAACTGGTCGTGTGACCAGAGTGAGTGGACGGAAACGCCACGGAGTTCATAGTGTTTCCACTACGAACATCCGAATCCAAAGACACAACTGTGGTACTCGACGGCGACGAGACCACAGCGATGGGCTCGGCCGGCAGCCCCTTCCGACTTCGCCGAGTTGAAGTCAGGGAAGGCTGGGGTCGATATCCCACGTCTACAGTATCGGACAGTTCTGCAGTCCCCTGCAGCGAAAAGCCGAGGCCGGCTGAAACAGACAACGAAGCAGACGGACCAGCAGCAGTAGTAGATACGTCGTGAGTCGTTGAGGCTGGTGAAATAGTGGAGAGAGCACACCGGCTCGGCTCCGAAGGAGGAGTCACAACCCTAGTGACAGCCTCAGATGTCGACTGGAGGGGGACCGTAGTCCCGGAACCAGGCATCTCTACACCAGAACACTCAACGGCTCCCGCAGTATCCACCACAGGAAAAGACTGCACATCCTCCACGGAGGAGGAATAACTCTCACCAGACAAAGTCGGCTCGGGAGGCCCCAAACGACCACGTTCTCCTTTCCCGCGGGAGCGGGAGGCACGGCCACGAGAACGAATGACACGATTTACTGACGCCCAAAAGGTGGAAGACCATGTTCCACAGACACCACACGGCCGCTCGGCCGAACACCCATTACAGGAGGAACACGACGAATGTACATCGTCCACATGCTTAGGCAGCAGACACTGCCCACAAGGAATTGTCCTAGGCATGAAAGAGGTGAGAGGAGCAGAGAAGGTGAGATCAGAAAACAGAACACCCCCAAAGAGAGAAAGGTGACAGAAACAAAGACCCCAGACGGTCGACCGGGAACCACCCAACAGGAAGACTACTCTCAACAGAAAGAAGAAACACTGTAGGAGTGGTACCCCGCTGACACCTAACTCTAACACAATTAGAAAAATTTGCAAAAAAAGCATGAACAATAATTGTGAAAATCTAAGTCCGAACCGCGTGGCCCGCGAAAATCGCGCGCGACCCGAGAGAGAGAGCAAATAAATATACATTATGGACATATAATAGAAAAAAGAGAATATAAAACACTGTTCCTGAGAATACAAAGGATACACTGTGGTATAATGAATCAGGAATCATCAAACATCGAGCTGGTGGAACACTGATAAGCGTGCAAAAACATCTCGACACGAAGCGGATTTTAAAAAGAATGAGTCTTTAGAGACGGTATATGCGCACTGGCAACGGAAGTCGTGGAGTTGTACTTGGGAGAGAGCGTCCCGTACAGGGTCTGCGCCGGTTGCACTCGACCCAGTTTTGGCTTATTTTTATTGGTGCTTTTGCACCACTTTTCTTTCCCAACTTTGGGAAAGACAAAAATAGAGAGTATTTTATCCGAGTTAGGGACTTCCACTGTAGTGCAAGCCTGTAGTAAACAATTGTGAGTAGGTTGATAAGAAAGCTATGAATCCACATATCAGAACAGGAAACATTGTTAACATCGAGTCAAAGGGTATCACTGTTGAAGAGCGAGACAATCTGCATCCTTGTAAGATGGCAGAAAAAAATAGAATGACACGTTGGTTATACGTCTGCGCACTTGTTCCCGAAGCCGTGGATTAGTACAAGGAGAAGAGTGTCCCCTACTGGGTGTGTGCCGGTCACACTCGACCCAGTTTTGGCTTATTTTTTCTTGGTGCTTTTGCACCACTTTTCTTTCCCAAATCGCTTGGGAAAGAAGAAAATAGAGAGTATTTTTCCGAGTTAGGGACCTCCACTATAAGGCAAGCCTGTTGTGAACAATTTTAAGGTAGGTTGATAAGAAATGTCTTTTCCATTTAGGAAAAGTCAATCACCTAATTCCTAACTAAGCATCAAGGCCTTAACTAGTAGTTCGATACCGCGCCACCAACAAGGGGAGCTCTAGTTTCGCAAGGTTTATAAATAATTGCTTTGTTACAAGCTCATGGAGAATGTTTGTTGGATCTCTCCAATAACTTGTAACCAAACAATGCTACATAAATATGTTCTAATGCTGGTCAGCACACATCTGGCAAATGCAAACAGTGTAAAGCCACTAAAGTGACTTTCAGGCAGACTTTTCAAAAGAGACATGATAGTGGCTTCAAACACTCAAACAGTTAATAATACGTATAAATGTAAATTAGCATATGCCACAAATTCTCATTGTCACATTTTCTTCCTTATTTACTCGTCCACCGGACACATCAATAAGGGAGAAAATGTGATGCTGAGAACACAAGATAGAGTAAATGAATGTTAACCTAATTTAGGCTTAATAAAATTAAAAATCTGTTTTTCAGGCCCTCCCGCATGATAATTTTGGCTGCAGCATTCTCTCTTTATAGGACCAATGCAAACTTGAAAAAATAAAAATTAAATGGTTTATGTCTGATATTTTACACAAGTTAATAAAATTGAGAAATTTGTCCCTTGAGTGCAACAAGGCTTTGCAATGCTTTAGCATTGCAAAGCCTTGTTGCACCCAAGGGACGAAATACACCACCACCCTTGAGATTTTGTAGATTATGAGGCCTAAAACATAAAATAAACCAAGAATATGAACTTCTGACGGCAAAGAAATAATTACAAAAATAAAATATAAAATAAACAAGAGGCCCCAGGGGGCCTGAGGGCACTCACCTGACATGGTAGCCTAAATATCAACCCAGAGAATTGATTTCCACAAGTTGCATCTGCTCCTCCTAAGAAAAGCTGAAACCAAATATCCAAATATTCTGACCAGTGGATCTAAAAAAAGATTTTTAAAGAATATTCCTCATATTGAACTAAGTCATAATTCGGGCTCCCACAGGGAGCCCATATATGAACCCAGGGACTTGGCTTTAACAAACCTGAATCTCACACCCCTAAGGATTCTGCACACCAAATATCAAAACATTCCGACTGCTGGATCTGAAGAAGAAGATTTTTAATAAAAATTCCTCATTTTGAACCAAGTTACAATTCGAGCTCCCACAATCAGCCCAAATATGGACCTAGGGACATGGCTTGAACAAACTTGAATCTCAGCCCCCTAAGGTTGCTCCATGCCAAATATCAAAACATTCCAACTGCTGAATCTGAAGAAGAAGATTTTTAAAGAAAAATTCCTCATATTGACTAAGTTATAATTTGGGCTCCCACAGGGAGCCCAAATATGGACCCATGGACTTGGCTTTAACACACTTGAACCCCCCTCCCCCCCTCCCCCCCCCCCCCTCCCCCAAGGATGCTACTCACCACATATCAAACCATTCCGACTGCTGGATCTGAAGAAGAAGATTTTTTAAGAAAATTCCTCATTTCGAACAAAGTTACAATTCAAGCTCCCACAGTGAGCCCAAATATGGACCTAGGGACATGGCTTGAACAAACTTGAATCTCACCCCCTAAGGATGCTGCATACCAAATATCACAAGATTCTGCCTGCTGGATCTTGAGAAGAAGATTTTCAAAGAAATTTGCCTGAAATGCACTAAGTTCAAATTTGGGCTCGTATACTGAGCCCAAATATAAACCCAGGGAGCCGATTTGAACAAACTTGAATCAGATCCACTCCACAATGTTGCATACCAAATATCACAAGATTCTGCCTGCTGGATCTGGCGAAGATTTTTGAAGAAATTTGCCTGAAATGCACTAAGTTCGAATTTGGGCTTCTATACTGAGCCCAAATATAAATCCAGGTGGCCGATTTGAACAAACTGGAATCAGATCCACCCCACAATGTTGCATACCAAATATCAAAAGATTCTGCCTGCAGGATCTGGAGAAGATTTTTGAAGAAATTTGCCTGAAATGCACTAAGTTCGAATTCGAGCTTCTATAGTGAGCCCAAATATGAATCTAGGGAGCCGATTTGAACAAAATAGAATCAGATCCACCCCACAATGTTGCATACCAAATATCAAAAGATTCTGCCTGCTGGATCTGGAGAAGAAGATTATTTAAGAAATTTGCCTGAAAAGCACTAAGTTCAAATTTGGGCTCCTATACTGAGCCAAAATATAAACCCAGGGGGCCGATTTGAACAAACTTGAATCAGATCCACCCCACAATGTTGCATACCAAATATCACAAGATTCTGCCTGCTGGATCTGGAGAAGATTTTTGAAGAAATTTGCCTGAAATGCACTAAGTTCGAATTTGGGCTTCTATAGTGAGCCCAAATATGAATCCAGGTGGCCGATTTGAACAAACTGGAATCAGATCCACCCCACAATGTTGCATACCAAATATCGAAAAGATTCTGCCGGCAGGATCTGGAGAAGAAGATTTTTGAAGAAATTTGCTTGTAATGCACTAAGTTCGAATTCGAGCTTCTATAGTGAGCCCAAATATGAATCTAGGGAGACGATTTGAACAAAATAGAATCAGATCCACCCAACAATGTTGCATACCAAATATCAAAAGATTCTGCCTGCTGGATCTTGAGAAGAAGATTTTCAAAGAAATTTGCCTGAAATGCACTAAGTTCAAATTTGGGCTCCTATACTGAGCCCAAATATAAACCCAAGGGGCCGATTTGAACAAACTTGAATCAGATCCACCCCACAATGTTGCATACCAAATATCAAAAGATTCTGCCTGCTGGATCTGGAGAAGAAGATTTTCAAAGAAATTTGCCTGAAATGCAGTAAGTTCAAATTTGGGCTCCTATACTGAGCCCAAATATAAACCCAGAGGGCCGATTTGAACAAACTTGAATCAGATCCACCCCACAATGTTGCATACCAAATATCAAAAGATTCTGCCTGCTGGATCTGGAGAAGTTTTTTAAGAAATTTGCCTGAAATGCATTAAGTTCGAAATCGGGCTCCTATACTGAGCCCAAATATGAACCCAGGGGGCCGATTTGAACAAACTTGAATCAGATACACCCTACAATGTTGCATACCAAATATCAAAAGATTCTGCCTGCTGGATCTGGAGAAGAAGATTTTTTAATGTTTTTCCCATTGCCTACAGTGTTAAAAAGTGCTGACTCAGCACTTTTTCAAAGTCCCGAAACTGTACCCTATGATAAAACCGATGGCAATTTTTTTTTACCAATTCTTTCTGTTGGTCCTAAGGAAGCTTCACACCAAATAAAAATTCTCGGTGCCGTGCAGTTTTGGAGATATGGGCGTTTTAAATTTTTTTCTATTTTTAGCTCCTGCGGTTCCCACGGGGCTGCAGGAAATTTTTTTTTTGCATAAAGCAAGTACTCATGACCCAATAAGCCCTCACATAAAATTTGGTTGAAATCAGCCTCTCGGTTTGGAAAATAGAAATTTTGGGCGGGGCCAAAATTACTGCCCCTCCCATAACAATAGCAAATATTGCCCCTCGAACTTTCTGTGTACAAGCCTGAGTCTACAACCCAAAAGGAAGCTGCAAACCAAATATCAGGTCTCTGCCACTAATAGTTCATGAGAAGAAGATTTTTAAGGATTTTGGTGCCCCTTGGGGGTGTGGCATCACCCAGGGGGAGAGGCAACTTTATTTGAACAAATCCGAATTGGTATTGGTGGATGAATATTTGACCAAGATTTGAATAAAATTGGGCTATTGGTTTGGGAGAAGAAGTCGATAATGTAAAGTTCACGACGGACGACGACGACGGACGGCAAGTGATAAGTTAAGCTCCCTTCGGTGAGCTAAAAAACACCCACCCGCATGCAATTTTACAAAACTTGGCCTGAGAAACAGAACATCTACTTTGTGTGGCTTTATGGGTTTTTTTTAACTCAATGGACTTAGCAACTAATCCCCTAGAAGTCCTAAGAATGATCAAAGGGAAGTTAGACTGAACCTATTGGAAATACTTACAGGCATGGTTAGTACATGCAGTCATATAAACTGTTGCAGGTTTTTCCAGGTTACGGATCTGGAAGTGTTGTTTACTATAATTTATTAACAAATTGAAAAACTGAACCGAAATTGAGATTTTTTCCTGAAACCAAACTGAAACCGAAACTGAATCCGAAATCAGAACCACCCAGCTCTAAATCAGACTGAGATCTTCCCACAATGTATGCCTATACCAAGTTTTACCCAAATCAGATTATATTTGTTCTTTATCATTTTCACAAAGTCATCATCAGACAAACACAAATTCAACAAATCAGGGTATAACTCCTACAGAAATTGATGAAACTGGCTGAATATTCTAATCAGAGTGAGATCTTCACACAATGTATGCTTATACCAACATTTGAAAAAGGGGGTGGCAAGCAAGCAAGCAAGCAAGCAAGCAGCAAGATAGGCCATTTAACACTGCAATGAAAGAACCAGTTCAGCTAAAGTTTGAGTCAACATGTCGGTTGGAACAGACCTGGTGTTTTTTACATGGTCCTCTGGTGTCGCTTGAGAGCATGAAGCAGTGTTATGAAATGAAGTGAGAAAGGTTATGGTCTATCTCTTTTGGGAACAGCCTCAGCATTTAGTGGTTTACTAACTTAAATATCACGCCAGTCATTGAATTCTGAAGTTTGATTTAGCATGATCAAAAGTAAATATTTCAACCCATATTAACTGGATGAGAGCTTGAAACCACTATCATGGCTCTACTGAAAAGTGCTGAAGGTCATTTTAGTGGCTTTACAATGTAAGCATTAGCTCACTGTTTGCTCTCCAGAAGAAAAAAATGTTTTTTGTATAAAATTGTTTTATTACTATTTATTGGAGAGTGCCAAATGGCACTCTCCAATAAATGGAAATAAAACAATTATTTATGAATAATATTTTGCTAAACTGAGACTGGTAGCATGGTATCCTTGAAACAAAATATTGAAGTTACAAATCACTTTTGAAAAATAATTTAGCACTATACCAGTTAACTTAGATGTAAGTCTTCCATGGAAGACGTGTGTCGCCTGGCGTTTCAGACAGAATTCTAAGTGGAAAAGGGGCATAACTCTGGAAAAAATACAGTGGATCAAAAAATAAAATAGGAGGTGCACAATGCCATTATGTGATAAAGAATCACTGAAAGTTTCATCAAAATCCATTCATAGGTTAAAGAGGAGTGGTGGATAAGAGAAAGTGTGACGCGGACGACGATGCGGACGACGACGCGGATGACAAATGTAATCCCTATATGTCGCTCAGATCAAAAAATAAAATAGGAGGTGCACAATGCCATTATGTGATAAAGAATCACTGAAAGTTTCATCAAAATCCATTCATAGGTTAAAGAGGAGTGGTGGATAAGAGAAAGTGTGACGCGGACGACGACGCAAGACGACAAAAGTAATCCCTATATGTTGCTCCCCACTTCGTGGGGCGGCGACACAACAAAGGGGACTACAAATATGATTCAATACTCAATAGCAATCACTACTATAGTGAATAAATGACCTCCAATAATAATTTTTAATAGGTCATTTCAGGCTCTTCTGATTGCATGTCATATAAGGCCACAATGCAAAACATTCATTTGTGATTTTTAAAGCACTATCACTGACCTACTTATTGGCTACTACGGTAGTGCATGTTGAGCAACTTCGAAATTAAGATTTGCTTGTGAAACTATTGACAGTCACATATTACACCTCATAAAACATTCGACCAAATATGCTTTTGAAAAAGATGGAAAAACTTTGATGGTTCACAATTTTTTTATTTTGTATACATGTAGGTAGAACTAAAAACTAGTGATGTGCCAATCACAGACATCGCCTAATGGCCGATAATGACCTATCGGTTCAACAGTTACGTCAAATCATCGGCAATGCCGATGATCACCCCACCTCCCCCAAAAAAGGATAGGTCATTTTTATTTAGTTATTGCAATTACATATTAAACAATTTATTTACATATTAAACAAGTGTTTGACCACCGAGGTGGTATTTGTCCCCTATGGCGCTTTAGTGACATAAGGTGTTTTTGTCACATAAGACACTAGAGTATATAAGCATCTCTGCATTTCAGGTTAGTAGTTTAAGAAGTACAAAGACTGCCAGTAATGGTCCAGACCAGTGAAAAGTCGGCCTGGGGATGGTTCGGCTTGGGGAGGGAGGGAAGGAAGGAGGGAGGGAGGGAGGGAGGGAGGGACGGACGGACGGACGGACGGACGGACGGATGGACGGACGGACGGACGGACGGACGGACGGACGGATGGACAGACAGACAGACAGACAGACAGACAGACCTGAGATTTTGAGCGTGCATAATCCCCTCACAACCCTTTATCCATGTACCATATACGAAAGGTGTAGCTTGAACCATGTTGGAGGGAGGGGTGGTAACATAAAATAGAGAAAAAATCTTAAAAAACACAACAAAAATGGTGCCATTGCGCCATCTTGAATTTTGAAGAAAAAAATATTGAATGTGCATCATCCAATCACAACCGTCTATTCATGTGCCAAATATGAAAAGTGTAGCTTGAACCATGTTGGAGTGAGGGGTGGTAACATAAAATAGAGAAAAAAGCTTAAAAAACACAATAAAAATGGCCGCCATGCCGCCATCTTGGATTTTGACCAAAAAAAATTGAACGTGCATCATCCCCTATCAACCCTCTATCCATGTGCCAAATATGCAAAGTGTAGCTTGAACCATGTTGGAGGGAGGGGTGGTAACATGGAAATAGAGAAAAAAAAAGCTTAAAAACACAACAAAAATGGCCGCCATTCCGCCATCTTGGATTTTGAAAAAAAAATTTGAGCGTGCATCATCCCCTCAGAACCATTTATCCATGTACCAAATATGAAAGGTGTAGCTTAAAGCATGTTGGGGGGAGAGGTGGTAACATTAAAAACAAACAAATAAACAGGCAGGCAGGCAGGCAGGCAGGCAGGCAGGCAGGCAGACAGATGAATGGAATACAATCCTATAGTCCCCTTACGGTTCCCCTAGGGGACTAACAAGGTGCAACGTCACTGATATCCACACCAAGGGTTTCTTAGTTGAAAAAAAGTGGGAAAAGGTCCATAACTCTTGAAAAACAAATGGACAAAACCTGTTACTTGTGAATATCCTTTCCCCCATGGTGGTCTATCAGCATACCAAAGATCATTTAAATCCAACATCCACTGAGATATGAAGGTCTAAAGTTGTTACAGATGGACGGACAGACAGAGGATGATTGCACAGATGGGCAGACGGATGGACGAACGTACAAACAAATGAATGAACGAATGGACCCCATTTCTATATCCTCCACAAACTTTGTTTGGGCGGGGGATAATAAACTATTGTTGAAATGACCACTGATAAAAATCGCCCCATCTGGCTTGAAACTGAAAGTGCAACGTGGTTTCTGACAGAAATATTGAATTACCAAAATAACCACATACTTCACTTGAATGCAATATCTACGCATCTGCTGGCCATTATCAGTAATTTCTATGTATACTCTGGAACTGAATTTTTAAAAAAAACAAGAGGCCCCACGGTGCCTGAAGCGCTCATCTTGAACAGAACACCATATAAACAGAGTCCAAAAATGAGTCTACATTAAGTAATCCATCTCCATGGGCTACAATGTCAATCCTTGAGTCCCTAAGGAGTGACAAAAATAATCCGCGCATCATGCCTTTTCTTCAGTTGATCATAATGTAAAATGTAGAGCTCCCTTATGGAGCCCCTTGATACAACCAATGTGGATTAATCTTAGTTACACACCTCTAGAGGGTACCGAATACAAAATTTTTAATTCTTCAGCAAAACAGCCAATTCCGGCTCCTATAGGGAGCCCAAATATTAACCCCGGCTCTCGATTTGAATGCAGTTGAATCTAACTTCCCTAGAGATGTTGTGTACCAAATATGAAAGCATTCTGACAGTTGGATCTGAAGAAGAGAAATTTTAAAGAAATTTCTTCATATTGCACTAAGTTAAAATGTTTGCTACCATAGCGAGCCCAAATATTAACATATGGATCCGATTTGAAAAAACATGAATCTGACCCCCCTAGAGATGTTGTATACCAAATATGAAAACATTCTGACTAGTGGGTCTGAAAAAGAAGATTTTTGAAGAAATTCCCTCATATTGTACTAAGTGAAATTTCAGGCTCCCATATGGAGCCCAAATATTAACCCAGGCACTTGAATTGAACAAACTGGAATCTGATCCCCCTAGAGATGTTGTATACCAAATATGAGAGCATTCTGACTGGTGGATCTGAAGAAGAGTTTTAAAGAAATTTCCTCATATCACACAAAGTAAAAATTTGGGCTACCATAGCGAGCCCAAATATATACCTAGGGATCTGATTTGAACAAACTTGAATTTGAACCCCCTCCCCTCCCCCTTCCTAGAGATGTTGCATACCAAATATGAAAGCATTCTGACTGGTGGATCTGAAGAAGAAGATATTTTAAAATTATCCCCCATATTGGACAAAGTTAAAATTTGGGCTTCTGTAGGAAGCCCAAATATTAACCTAGGGGCTTGGTTTGAACAATCTTAAATCTGACCCTCAGAACAATGATGTGTACCAAACATTAAAACATTCTGACTGGTGGTTCTGAAGAAGAAGATTTTCTAAGAATATTATTCCCCATATTACCCTATGTTAAAAATTTGTGCTCCTGTGTTGAGCCCAAATATGAACAAATGGGTTTCATTTTAACAAACTTGTATCTGACCCCGACCCCCCCTCCCTCCATGAATGGTGTATAAGATTCTGACAATTGGTTCTGGAGAAAAGATTTTTTTAAATTTTTGCAAATATGCTGACTCAGCATGTTTTCGATGCCCATTGCAGAACACCCTAACAAAACCAATGGCAATTTTTTTTTACCAATCAATTCTACTGGTCCCAAGGATACTTCATACCACATAACAGCTCTCTGTTCTGTGTGGTTTGGGAAATATGGGCGTTTGAAAAATTTCTATTTTTAGCTCCCAGGGTTCCCAAGGAATTTTTTTTTGCATGGGTCAAGTACTTATGACCCAATAATACGACATACCAAATTTGGTTCAAACTGGACCATTGGCTCAGAAAATAGAAATTTTAGGCGGGGCCAAAAATCTTACCCCTCCCATTACAAAGCCAAATATTGCTTCTCGAACTTTGTTTGAACAAACTTGATTCTACATCTCAGAAGGAAGCTCCATAGCAAATATCAAGTCATTGTACACACTGGTTCATGAGTAAAAAATTTTAAAAATATTTTGGAGCATTTTCCCCCCAATTCCTCGCTATGGGGCTGGGCATGTCGAGTTGAACAAAATGAATGCAATGCCCCTTCGGGACCACCACTCACACAAACTTTCACTTGAATTGACCCAGTGGCTTTGGAGGAGAAGACCAAAACATGGTGTTGACAGACGACGACAGATGGAGAACGATGAGATTAGCTCAGCTTGACTTTGTCAAGATGAACTAAGAACTGTTGTACACTATACTTGCACCAATGACATTTTTAGACTGCAGGGCAAGATTTGTGGCTTTCCGTATCAATACACAAAATTCAAAATGATATTCATTAATATTCATGGCCTGTCACCACCAATGGCGGGCATTGTAAAATGTTCAGCAGTTAAATATATCCGGTTTCATTTGCTGCACTGGAACTTGCCACTTGCTCAATCCTCATTTACACTGCCTGATATATACTACTGAAAGTTTGCTAAGCACCAAGTATATCCAACTACCTGTTTTACGTTTTATCTGAAATATTGTAATGAAAAGTGTATATCATTACGTCCAGAGTGTATATCGTCTCATCCACTCGGCACGGTGGCAGGTGATTTTACCTAAATTGACTCCGTGGAACACTGTGTCAACTTTCACACACCACATTTGCTGTGCGTAAAAGATTAGCTGCTCAAGTCCAAGGTGATAAACAGTAGTGACAGCTTATTCATGCTGTTGATTGAAGTGGCTCGGTGTTTCACCGAGTACATGTCATTTAAATAAATCTTGTATATTTGAGTTTGATGAATTGATTTGAGGACTTATCCATTTAATAGCTTGTTATTTATTATTGAATATTGATCCTGTGCTCAGTGTCAATTAAATTAAACCCCGCATGGATAAATCTACTAAAAGAATACATGTAAAGGATGGCACGATGTTGAAAAGAAAAAAAAAGAAATTTGATTTGACAATCGACAGTAGGGTGCCTCCCCCACCCCCCCCCCCCCCCCCACCCACCCTTTCCTCGGGTAGATTCTGATGCGACAATGTCAAGGTAGGTAACATCAAATCGGGAATATATAAGATATTGCCAATGAATTGTTTTTAAAACCTCTTACTGTTTTTTGGTTCCGTTGTAACTCAACCCAGACAATTTTCGCAGGTTTGGTCAGTCCCAAATGCCACATTATTGATACCGAGTTGTCCCAATAAAAACAAAGCTCTCAAGGATATTTAACAGAAATAATTTTAGAGCCACTTTTCACAGATTCGACGTTTGTTTTCATCAAATGTATTGTCTTAAAAATACATGCAGGCCTACACATTGACACAAACGTCGTTCTACATGTAGGTACCACAAAATCTAAATAACTCGCACATCATCTCCTGTATTATTCTACTAGCCTACTCATATAAATGTTGACACTCGGAAGCGAACTCGTTGGTGACAAAAGACATGGGAATAGGAAGGCGATTGGAAGCACAGAAGTAACCAAGATCTTCTCATATGAAACCACGAAAAATCAGTGGTCGGCCAAAGTGTTAGTAATAAAATAATATTGTCTTTACTGTATAGTACTAAAAAAATTGATAAATTCTACATAAAACTTAATACTTTAACGGTAATTTTGTTTTGTCCAACCCCCCCTACCCCCCCCCCCCCCCCCTTGACTGCAAAGTAAAAAAAAAATACCCTGGACGCCCATGCGTTTAATGTTTCATATTCATATATACAGGTTTTCGTGTTCAACGTACATGAGCTCCTTGACACCATTGAATGACGGAGTGATGTTGTTTGTCAAATTCTAGGCTAGGGCAGTCGGAAGCAAAAAGAAAGGCAGCCAAGACACAATGAACCACCCACCCAGGCAACAAGAAGAGGAATGAAGCCAAGTACCCACACCTTCAGAACTCCCGAGGAGTTAAAATAATTTATGAATGCTGATTTCCTGCCTCCTCCAATGAAGAGTGGTTAAAAATTGTCCAACATGATTGTAAAGACATCCCCCCCCCCCACCCCCGATAGAAAAATCTTCTCTGTTCAGGCAGTGTGAATGCACACATGCCCCTCACATATGTTTTCATCTAGAAGGATGGCAATCATGAGAAGGATGGTAATCATATTAACTGGTGCTTAATGCCACATCTGCAGCGATATATCCTCAGTTGCTGATGTGGCATTGAGCATCAATAATTGTAGGCCTACATCCACAGTTCGTTGAAGAAAAAAAGTATTTACGACAAGGGCGAATGAACAATAAATGAAAGAGTCAATGACTCTGTAGCTCAACTTGGATATGACAGGAATTAGTACTTGCTGTGACCAAGACAACTGAATAATGAATATGACAGGAATTAGTATTTGTTTTGGCCCGGTCAACAATAATAAAAGAATTACAAGGTGACTGTAATGGACTACAGATTAAGACCAATCATTGTAGATTATTATTTTTGTGAGGAAATTTTCAGTCCCAAACAAAATATTTTCAGACTAAAATTTTTTCTTCTTCTTCTTAAAATTGACCAAAATGCATCAAAACACAAAAAACTAATTTCCGGATTTTGGTCCAAAATTTTCTAAGTCCCACCCGGACCCCAAATTTTCAGTGTAAAAAAAATTTTTTTTTTTTTGTCTTAAAATTGACCAAAACGCATAAAAAACCAAAAAACAAATTTCCGGATTTTGGTCCAAAATTTTCTTAGTCCCACCCGGACCCCTAATTTGCATAATTTATTCACGAGAAAAACTCTGTATTATATGTAATGTATCCCATGGTACTAAACATTCATACAAAAATTTATTCAAATCAGATCTTTCATTTG
This sequence comes from Pictodentalium vernedei, assembly GCA_031216915.1. Classification (NCBI taxonomy): domain Eukaryota; kingdom Metazoa; phylum Mollusca; class Scaphopoda; order Dentaliida; family Dentaliidae; genus Pictodentalium; species Pictodentalium vernedei. The sequence goes on along the minus strand of CM062297.1, from coordinate 246,670,052 downwards.
GAAGTTCTGCGCAAAAATCTGATTGCACTTAATTTTGAACAAAATGGCTGCTAGCGGCCATCTTGAATTTCAAACTGGACCCAAAAACACCCCTTCTCGTCCCACAGTGATAACAAATGTACCCAAGAAGTTTCGTGAAGATCGGTTCATAAATACGGCCTCTAGCCCGAGCCGTATTGGGATTTGCACTCACAGTGCTGAAAGTAACACTAAATAAATCAAAGTTAGCCTAATTTGCATAATTTATGCACAAGAAAAAAACCTGTAATATATGTAATGTATCCCATGGTACTAAACATTCATACAAAAAATTATCCAAATCAGAGCTTTCATATGGAAGTTCTGTACAAAAAACAGATTTCGGCATCGTCGGTACAAAATGGCTGCTGGCAGCCATCTGGAATTTAGGACTGCACCCAAAAACACTCGTTCTCGTCCCACGGTCATAACAAAGGTGCCCAAGAAGTTTCGTAAAGATTGGTTCATAAATACGGCCTCTAGCCCGAGCCATAGCAGCTTGGCACTTACAGCTCTGAAAGTAACACTAAAAAAATCAAAGTTAGTCTAATTTGCATAATTTACGCACGAGAAAAAAACCCGTATTATATGTGATGTATCCCATTGTACTATACATTTATACAAAACTTTATTCAAATCAGAACTTTCATACAGAAGTTCTGTACAAAAAACTGATTTTTGCATCATCGGTACAAAATGGCCACTGGCAGCCATCTTGAATTTCGGACCACACCCAAAAACACTCGTTCCCGTCCCAGGGTCATAACAAAGGTACCCAAGAAGTTTCATAAAGATTGGTTCATAAATACGGCCTCTAGCCCGAGCCATAGCAGCTTGGCACTTACAGCTCTGAAAGTAACACTAAATAAATCAAAGTCAGTCTAATTTGCATAATTTACGCACGAGAAAAAAACCCGTATTATATGTGATGTATCCCATGGTACTAAACATTTATACAAAACTTTATTCAAATCAGAACTTTCATACAGAAGTTCTGTACAAAAAACTGATTTTTGCATCATCGGAACAAAATGGCCGCTGACAGCCATCTTGAATTTCGGACCACACCTAAAAACACTCGTTCCCGTCCCAGGGTCATAACAAAGGTACACAAGAAGTTTCGTAAAGATCAGTTCACAAATACGACCTCTAGCCCGAGCCATAGCCAATTGTTGACGTACGGACAGACGGACAGACGGCCAGATGGACAGACGGACGACGGGCCATGACAATAGCTCAAATTTGACTTCGTCAAAGTTGAGCTAAAAATCATAAAAGCTTCTGGGGGGGGGGGGGGGGGGGGGACCCCTCACCAAGGGCTTCTGAATCCCCCCTCTCCCACACACCAGAAAAACCCAAAACTAAAAAGAAAATAAAAAATAAAACCCTTGCTGAGCACTATAGAATCTTGATTACGTACAGAACTCCCAATCATGAAATTGTGATGTCTGCAAAAACACTCTGAGGCAGAATATCCACCCATATGGTATACTCAGTTTCTGTGACAAAGTAAACACAAGGGGAAACAAACACAGTATGGTTCAGTGGATGGGCTTTGAAATTGATATGTTTCCTCTAACAAAACATAATCTGGACCGGTATGTGTAGGAATTCCACTCTGGTGGTGTTTCTGCTCCAAAACCTTCTCCATGTACTGTGGGTGGATTAAAGACAGATTACAGAATACTCACAATCAAAAGCACAGGCGTTCAAAGAAATCAGAGAATGTTCAATTCACATGAACGATGGGTCGAGCCACGTGCAGTGCAAAACAGAGGAGATACAGAAACTTTTCGAACCACGTGTCATGATGGTGTGAATGAGAAAGTTGACCACAATGTCATGAAAAACTAAGTTTTCGAAAACTTTCTTTCAGATATTTTTCATGAATAAATGGTTGTTACATGCTTTTGATTGTTCTCGGTCCTTTGGAAATGTTTCCCCTCATATTAACCCATCAAACAGAGGTCCATGTATACCGCACCAGAATATCAATTCACCCAAAAAAGCTGCCCATGGGCAGAAAATGAAAAACTAATTTCAATCAATTTCTAGCACGAGAATGCAGACCATTTTTTCACTTGTCTCTGCATTTTGAACACTGCACTAACGTTTAGAATGATTGTTGGAAAGGTATCATGGACATCTTTCAAAAATAAATAAATTTTAAGGTTTGTTTAATTGTGGATTACTTTCGAGTGAAATTCAACCCCCCCCCCCCCCCAGGGGTTGGTTTCATAGGTTATTCGGATTCTATTTGGTGGCGATGTGGCCAAATTTTTAATGGCTTTCAGAACGAAAAATTATGGACAAAAATGAACTCAGAATCAAGGAGTCACAAGCCCCCACCAATGAGGAAAACACCCCTTCTGTTTCTGTGTTCGCCCCCATCCCCATCTCGCAGCTGCACGTCTCGGATGATGTTGTGCATCTTCTTCCGTACGTAACCCTCCCCCCCCCCCCTAGATTTTACACTTGCCCCCTAACTTTGATATACAGGCTCTGTGCTTGGGGTGGGGACACAATTTTTCAGATATATATATATTTCACCCTCCCCCTCCTCCTCCTCTCTCTCTCGCGGACAAATTCACACAGGTATTTGTAATGAATAAAATAATGACCCATATTTTTGTGTACTTTTATTGTTCTTTAACATCTTTTTCTTTGCAATGTTTCATTCTGTCATTGCTGTTGTTTTCTTTTCGCAGACTGTGTTGGTGTCAATTGCGTGAATAAACCTACATCTTGATCGAAGATGATACTGGCAGCCCACAAAACCTGGTAATAACATTTGTTATCTTTTGCTTCCAAAGCAAATCTAGTGGTGAAGAGGAGGGGGTGTGGTGTTTGGGGAGTTGGTAGTTTGTTACCCATGATTCCCTCCTTGAACAAATATGGATTTAGGACTATGCAGAGTATACCTCTCTAGATATTACTCTTGCCCCTCTAACTCTGATGTTCTGGCTACGTGCTTGGTGTGTTGGAGGCACAATTTTTCAGATACACAGGTATATATATATTTTGCCCCCCCCCCCCCCACCTCTCTCTCACACAAATTCACACAGGAACTTGAGACGAATAAAATAATTACCCATTTTTTTGTGTACTTTTAACATCTTTTTTCTTTTCAATGTTTCATTCTGTCATTGTTATTGTTTTCGCAATCGGTATCTGTTGGTGTTTGCTTTAATAAATCTTACAAATCTTGATCAAAGATGATACTGGCCACCCTCAAAACCTGAGAATAACATTTGTTATCTTTTGCTTCCAAAGCAAAGCTAGTGGTTGAGAAGGGGGGTCTGTGGTGTTTGGAGAGTTGGTAGTTCGTTAACCATGATTCACTCCTCATACGGATATCGATGCAAGTCTTTGAGGAGCCTAGACTCTGGTGTTCTGCTATGAGAAGGGTTTTCGTACGAGGATTTTTTTTAGTAGTGATAGAACCTCACGAGGGTGTGATTTTCTGCTTGACTCCCTGATGCTGTAAAATTTATATCAGCGGTCTTCTTTCTAGTTTAGTTTGTTGAAGCATGCCCATGCAATTGGTATATTCTTGTAAATATCAATACAGACTTTCAGTACATCTACATTGATCAAGTCTGCATGTTTTGTTTTGTTTTTGTTTTTTGGGTTTTTTTTCTGTTACAATGTATCAGCTGAATGCAAATTCTGTACATTTTCTAAGATGATAAAATCAATTTGTTGCGAGTATATCCTGCCAACACGTAGATGGCTAGCCTAGGCGTTATTTCGCAGTATTTGTAATGGTACACATTGTATATGGGTTTGGCAAATGGCACACGTAATTTCGAGCAAGATTCAGAAAATTTATTTAAGACTATTTTATTATTCTCGTGAATCTGTGTTCAGCGTCTCTAAAACTTCGTCCCATTCAGTATGGTTTGATGGATACAGGATTCGTCTTCCGAGTTTTTAAATTGCTTCTTCGCCAGTTTCTGTGGCTCGTCGTCAAAAAATTATGCTGCATGCACAGTTATTACCGAATTAATGCACACCGACTTGCAAACTGTGCAGTTACCGTGTAAGTTGTTATTCAAACCATAGAAATCAGAAAAGTCTTTTTATATCTGATTTCTATGATTCAAACCACGAGACGAACGTCACACACAAAACACTGAAATGAACACAGTAGAAATATCTGTGAGACCGTGTTTTTTGCCAATCAACAACACTAATCTCTTTCACACAAAATCACTGACCAACACAGTGTTAGTTATTTCTGCTGTAACACAGAGTTTCATCGGATAACTCTGTGTTTTGATGAAATGTAAACACTGTGTCCCGTGTTTCATATGGTATACACTCTGGACGAACTGTATCTTTATATCTTTAATGATTTAAGTACAGAAATTAAGATTTTATTTCTGTTGGACATTATTTTTTAGCTTTCGAATACGATAACCAAGGAAAATGGATATTTTTGGTAAAAGAGGAAATTTTTCAATATGCCAAAAAGTTGACTGAGCGAACTGGTATGGGTTCAATATCGAGTATGAGACCCATTACTGTTAATTACAGCTTGACAATGCCTTCTCATGCTCCCAATCAGGTTCGTGGTGATCCTTTGTGGGATGTTGTTCCATTCTTGGACCAGCATGGCACCAAGCTCCTGGACACTTCTTGGCTGTACTGGACGGGCTGAAATTGCAAGCTGCAACTCATTCCAGACATGTTTGATTGGATCGAGGTCAGGGGATCTAGCTGGCCAGTCCATACGCTCAATACCCTCCCTCTGTCGGTACTCCCCGACAGCATGGGCAACATGAGGACAGGCATTATCATCCATCAGAATGAATCTATCACCCACTGCACCTGCATACAATCTGACGTGGACATCCAGGATCTCATCAATATACCGTTGTGCAGTCAATGCACCACGTTCTAGGACAGAGCTCTGTGGTCCATCCCAGCTGATGCCGCCCCAGACCATTATTGACCCTCCCCCATGGTGGTCATGCTCAGCAATGTTGGCTGCATGGAATCGCTCTCCTGGTCTTCTCCATACCCTAGAATGCCTATCTGTGTGGTCTAGGCAGTAACTTGACTCATCTGTAAAAAGGACAGGTCGCCAATCTTCTCTGGTCCATCCAACGTGGTCCATGACCCATTCATATCATGCCTGGTGGTGGTTCTGGGACAGTGGAATACGAATACATGGTCTTCTCGATCGGAGACCACCTTCATGCAACCTTGCCCGGATTGTCTGCGTCGAAACATTTACCCCGGATTCATTCTGAAGGTCATGGGCCTGAATGATCAAAAACCGGTCTTCAGCTGCAGATGTCTCTGCCACCACTATGCCATCTTAATGGTGTGCCATACTGCTGAAATCTTGCCCAAGCTCTGATGATCACCATATGGTGCACACCAAGGGCTTCACCAACCTGACGATGGGTAGCCCCTTGCTCCACCATCCCTACAGCCCACCAAATTTCTGCTTCAGACAAATGTCTTCTTACATTTGCATTTGCCATATTCAATCATTAAATCACAAGGGTTTGTGGTGAAATGAAGATTGAATACCCTACACGTCATGTACATGTAGACAGTACACAAAAACATCATAAAAATCAAGGGGTACATGCTTTCCATGACTGTCACGAAAAGTCTGCCTGTCAAGAAAGCTAATGTAAACACTGGGGATCATCTCAATATATTCCTCAATCATATCCACCAAAAATATCGCAAATATGTCACAAGCAAATTTCTCAATGATGTGCCAAATATTTGGTGCTTAGCAAACTGAGTAGTATATTTATTTCTACATGTAATATTGAAAACTCCAAAATCGGTTTCAAATTCACATTTAAATTTGAATGAAAATTCAGGGTTAAAATGAACTAAATGAGGGACTTTTACTCGATAAAATATTTTGGGCCGGCAAAATGTTTTAGAATGTAGGTCTGGTTACCCTAAACACATTTGTTTTTTATACAGGAGCAAATTGTGCTCGTAAACTATTTTACAAGAGCAACGTTTTGCTCGTGTAGTATTTCACATATGTGAAGGACTGATGAGTGAGTTCAGAATCCAGGCCTCTTTGATCAATGCAATATTCCTTCAAGAAGCGATGTGTATAAACTATTTGGTGGCAATCAGCATTTGAGTGCGTTCAGCACATTATCCCTGGTGTTTGACAACATCTTGACAACATCAGTGATGACCAGTCACTCGATCAATTTATTGGAAGATTCATCAGTATCAGTATCGGTCAATTAAGGTCTCAAATCATCGGTCATCAGTTCACAACCCCAAATGATCATTGGTACATCACTCCTAAAAACTCTCAGCAAAATGATGTTTTATATACATAGTATGAGTGGATTGTAACTAAATCATTCACAGAGTGGAGTTATCACCCAAGCTATAACTTTCAAATTTTGTACATATCGACAAAAAAACACAAGCAATGTTTTAGCCAATGAACCTCCAGATTTAACCCAAAGGTCCAGTGGCTGAAACTTTGCATGTGCTGGTTATGCTTTGCAACAAACTTGCAATTATTGCTTGGATGGAATCTCCACTCGGTGGGTGATTTAGTGATAATACACTCTCCACAAACAGTATATATCAATTTACCTTATACTCCCAAACATTTGTTGGAAATTTTACTCCATTTGACTTCAAATGGTTAACTGCTCTCTTGAATGCATTGAGATATACACTTTGTGTTGTATTGAAAAACAAACCAATATCATCTTCATCCATTGCCATTAAGATTTTACCATCTGAAACAAGGATAACCAGAATAGATAAGCAAAGATGAGTGTTAACACAGGGAATCTAACCTCTCAATGGCTCAGCAAGGACTCACACTCTAGGGCTGGGTTTTTTTTCAGTTTTCAGGTTCAGTTCCAGTTTTTGCAGTGAACTGGAAAACCAAACGGCAAAACCCAGCAAAAAATCGTCCGAACGGTTTTACTGTGTTTGTTCATAAACTGATCAAATTATCTTACTGGGAGGGAGCTGGACTAGTGACCACAGTGAATTCTCGTTACTTCTTCTATCTGGTAAAGTGGCAAATGCATCGTGTTCTGTCATACTTTCTCCCTTATTGACTCATCCTTGTGACAATGAGAAGACAACATAGATTAGATGAACTTTATTCATTTGTTGCTCTAATTTATGGGTTTTTTCTGACTGAATAGGCTTAGCAACTGATCCCATAGAACCTCTAAGAATGATCCAAGGGGAGCTTACTAGCTTACTGCCAGAATCCATAACACTAGGTGTTATCTGTAATGCTACTGTTTATATTTTTCTGAAATAAATATTTTTATACCATATATGAAAAGCCTATGACAAAAATTTTAGCATTACACACCAACAGTGGTGAACAGGCCAGCAATGGGATTTCAATAGTTAAATTTTACACCTCAGGTTATTTTTTGTTGTTAAAAATTTGATTAGCAGTTTCCATCTTCATTTCAAAAAGTGATAATAAATAGTGAATAGAAGGCCAATATGAAAGAATAATGGTTAGCAATTTGACACTTTTGTATAGCATTTTGCGATGCGAATCCAGTCATCAAATACCCTGGACACCTACAGTAGAACTACATCCAAGTTGTCCTTTGGTGATGTCGACTTGAATGCAAACTTGTCTAAATTTATCGCACGTCGCCTTGCAAAGAGTGAAATGAAAGAGGCAATTATTTATTACGTTTTTAAATTGGTTTATCTCAGATACCAAAAATTAACAAACATGCATTGTCTTACGTTAATAAAGCATCCATAACTCGAAATAGTATGTTATTATGTTATTAAAATGAAAAAGGCTCTAGTTCTTTTTCCATTTCGTTTCGGCAATAAAATTGACAGTGGGAGTACCGCCCACCGATGCTCATGTAAACAAAAACAGAATCACATGTATGTGCGTCTGCTGTTCAGTAAAATCGAGAAAAACTAATAGAGACTCTTAATAATCTGACGATCATGGTATAAATAAAGTATACCCATAGTAGCTTGGTGAACCAAATGTTCACTACTTGTGGTGAACATTTGATACACCAAGCCCCTATGGGTATATTCTATATTTAGACTAACATTTTGTCATCAGTGTTCTGAGGATAAACATGCTGAAAATTTACTTCTGTTTAATTTAAGAATTTTTGTTGGATGCAAAATCCATTGCATACAGACGCTCTGATAATTTTCTAGATTAGCATTAAATAGTATACCCATAGGTGTATGCTCTGCAACATTGATAAATTCCTCAGCACAACTGCCCAAATCTTTCAAAAAAAAATATGACCTTGTGGAAAAACATGTGTTGCATACAGACATTCTGATAATATTCTTGATTAGAATTAAATAGTATACCTATAGGTGTGTGCTCTGTAGCATTGATAAATTCCTCAGCCCAACTGCCCAAATCTCTCATCCACTTTATAACATCTGTATCTTTCCACTTTGAAAGTGGCTTTCGAATCAACATATCTTTGTCACTATGTCTCCATAACCATGCCAGATATATTGCCTGAAACACATATAACATTTGGGCATGAGATTCTTCATCTTTCCTCACTGCTAAGAAAGCATGAAGGGCATTTATTTATTTATTATACGCTAAATGATAGATTATTGAAGAAATTACGGAAAGATAGAAATCGTATCCCCAACTGTGAAGATATAGAAATTTTCATGGTATCAATCAAAATGGCGGCTTTCAAAGGATCACTTCAAGGAAAATACGAGTCAAATTATCACTGGAAATGATCAATTAGTTCGAAAAACGTATAATGAAAAATAAAACTAGTGTTTTTGAGTGGATAGCGATCATTTCCAGCAATAATTCAACACGTATTCACCTTGAATTGAATATTGAAACCCTGCTAGTCCAAACATGGCCTGAAAGTCCGTAATATAAGTTTTGGGTTTGGTACATCCTTTCAAAGGAGGTACCAAACCAAAACCTTATATTACAGACTTTCAGGCCATGTTTGGATAAGAAACCCACTATCTGAATCAGATTGCAAAGCACTATCTTTTCCGAGTATCAATCAAATCACTTCCGCATATCAATGATTCAATGTGCTGTTTACTTTCATGCATCAGTTCAAGGTTGAAACAAGTGGAATTATCAGATTCTTATAAAAAGTGTATAATAAAAAGAAAATTTAGGGGTTTTGAGGGGATACCGAAAATTATCTCACTCGTGACTGAGACAAATGGTTATTTTTGCTTGCGCAAGCGCTCATGAAAAATAAACATTTTTCTCAGTCACGCATGAGATAATTTTCAGCATCCACTCAAAAACACTAGATATCCTCTATTTGTTTATTGGCATTTTAGGTCACTCTCAGCATCTATGTCTACATCCTGACTTCAACCCAAATATAAAGACAAATAGCAAATAGTTTATAATTATGATGTCCACTTAAATAAAGAACCCAGACTCCCAAACAATGGTTACTGAGTCAAACAGGCATCTAATAGAAATGGAGACTCTAGAATCATTCAAATCGGGTAATAAAACATACCTTTTCCATAAGGCATTTTGCAATTTTATACAACCACAGAGCCCCATATTTGGATTTAAGGCTATAAAATTATGATTATTAAGCCCCACAAAGTAGATCTTCTATTTCTCAGGCCATTTTTTGTAAATTGCATGTGGGCGGGCAGTTTTTTATTTATTTTTTATTTTTGTAATTATTTCTTTGCCATCAGAAGTTCATGTTCTTGGTTTGTTTTGTTTTAAGCCTCATATCTATAGAATAGCATGGGGGGTGGGGGTTGCACTCAAGGAACAAATTTATCAATTTTGTTAACTTGGGTAAAATATCAGACATAAACCATTTCATTTCCATTTATTTAAGTTTGCAATGGTTATAAAAAGAAAACATGCAACAGCCAAAAGGACCATGAGGGAGGGCCTGAGAAACAGATTTTTAATTTTTTAGGACTTATTACGAGGGTCAAACTGCACAATCACACCAGTTTTGTGTTATCACCAACAACATTGACTCCAGAACAGCTATAACATGCAACCACACATGGACACAGATACGGAACAGCAGCAAGCGGCACACTAAACTTCTTTCACCAAAGAACAGATGTCAGCATGGCTGCTGGGCACTACTCATGGATCAATCCTGGCTGACTGACTTTTGAGAATCACACTGCAAAATCGTATTACACTCTCACACACTCCTGACAACATTGACTCCAAAACAGCTACAAAAACACTCATATAGCCACACCAGAGTGGACATGGACAGGTAATAGCAATGAGCAACACAGACTATGTTCATCCCCCTCCCCCCCCCCCCAAACAAAAACCAAAAACAAAACAAAACAAGGAGCCCCACGGGAGCCTTAATCACTCACCTGCCAAAGTGGTTCAAAGAAGTATTTGGGGTCACATTCAGTTAGACATGATTCATCAACACTACAAAGCAATAAAGTCATGAGATTATTATTATTTGAGTTTAATGACACATTAAAAGCCATGGTCATATCATGTCGGTAATAGTTTTCGGGTGGAGAAAGCCGGGGTAACTGGAGAGAACCACCTATCAATGACGAGCAGCTGTCAGAGCTCCAACATCATAACTCTGAACTGCGGCAGAGGCAGGGTTAGATTGGTTGAAGACATGCGCACCATCGACATTCAGTATGCCTTAGTACACAGAGTCATCATGTCCCCATGTAAGCAATCAGAGTTAAGTACCTTGCCCGGGAGCACGAATCCGTCGCTGAAATTTTATGGAAAAACACAAAGGAATGGATTTGAACAAACTGGATTTGAACAAACCTGAACCTAACCTATATGTTAAAGGATTCTGACTGGTGGATCTGAAGAAGATTTTTAAAGAAATTTCCTCAAATTGCACTAACCTAAAATTCAGGCTCCCACAGGGAGCCCCAATATTAACTGAGGAACTCAATTTTAACAAACTAGAATCTAGCCCCCCTAGAGATGATGTATACCAAATATGAGAGGATTCTGACTGGTGGCTCTGAAGAAGAAGATTTTTAAAGAAATTTTCTCATATTGCACCAAGTTAAAATTCGGGGTCCCAAATATTAACCGAGGAACTCATTTTGAACAAACTTGAATCTGGCTGCCTTAGAGATGATGTATTGTAAATATGAGAAGATTCTGACTGGTGAATCTGAGGAAGAAGACTTTTAAAGAATAATTCCATGTATTGAACAAAGTTAAAATTTGGTCTCCATTAGGGAGCCCAAATATTAACCTAGCAACTCGATTTGAACAAACTTGAATCTGACCCCCCTACAGATGTTGTATACCAAACATGAAAGGATTCTGACTGGTGGATCTAAAGAAGAAGATTTTTAAAGAAATTTCCTGAAATTGCACCAAGTTAAACTTTGGGCTCGAATAGAGAGCCCAAATACTAACTCAGGGTCCCGATTGGAACAAACTTAAATCTGACCCCCTCAGGAATGTTGTATACCAAACAATACCCCCCCCCCCCCCCCCCCCCCCCCCCGAGATGTTGTATAACAAATATGCCCCATGTGGGCGCGGCAAGTTTATTTGAATAAACTTGAATTGACATATAATAAGGAACATGCACGCCATATTTGGTTCAATTTGGTCCAGTAGTTTGTGAGAGAAGTCGATAATGTAAAGTTCACAATGGACGACAACGGACGACGATGGATGGCAAGTGATAAGTTAAGCTCCCTTTGGTGAGCTAAAAAAGAGATGCGTGGCTGCTGGGTGCCATCCATGGCTTGACTCTGTCCTGATCAACTCACAAGAGTTTTATAATAACAGCAACACACTATAATCTACATCTAATCCATCTACACCCTGTAAAAGAAATTATTATCATCAAAGCAGGTCAATTAGAGGTTTAATTCAATTTCAAATAATAAAAGTGATTCGATTCGAGATTGGAGTTGAATCGAAAATGTGCGATTTCAATGTACAAATGCATCAATTAATTTAAGCCGTAAAGGTAATGTGGGACAGAAAAAGTGAAAAAGGGCCATAACTCTGAAAAAATTATTGGACGGAACCTGTTCCTTTTGCATAACCCCCCAGCCCCCCCACCCCCCCCCCCCCCCCCCCCAGCCTGTGGGTCTATCAGCATATCAAAGGAGATTCAAATCTGATCGATGTCTTTGAAATGACAATGCAAAACGTTTGTACGGACAGATGGATGGAAGGACGGAGGGCTTCACTAGATAACCCCAAATCCTCCTTTGGAGGTTGGGGGCATAATAATCCTCTGCATGTCTCACTCGAGGATAAAAAACGTACTCGAATCCGAGCAGCTAAAGCATTGCAAAGCCTTGTTGCGCTCAAGGGACAAATTTATCAATTATATTAATTGGGGTAAAATATCAGACATAAACCATTTAATTTTTACTTCTTTATGTTTGCAATAGTAATAGCATATTGTAGTCAAAAGGACCATGCAGGAGGGTCTGAGAAACAGATTTTTTAAACTTCCTGATAAATTCTTTGCCTGCTGCAGGCAGATTTTTCCAGCCAGTATAAAAATATCTTGCTACCAAGTAAAGGTATAATTGTGGTCTAGTGTTCAACTGTTTATAGGGTTTCAATGACACTTTCAACAGCCCGGGTCATATCATGTCAGATAGTTTTACAGGTGGAGGAAGCGGAGTACCCAGAAAGAATGACCAAGTAGAGGTGGGCAAATGTCAGACTCTCCAACTTACTAACTCTGTACAAGCAGAGTTAGCAGTAGTTGAAGGCAAGAGCACTACCAACATGAAGTATGTTTAGTGCACAGTACTAATTGGCATTAAGAGTCTTTGCAAAGGACACAATGCATTTACCCCTGGTCAGGATCAAACCCTCAATCTTTTGGTTCAAAGTCCAATGTTCTAATTTATTTATAGGGATTTAACAACACTTCCGACAGACAGGGTCACCTCGTGTTGGACAATTTTACGGGTGGAGGAAGTTGGAGTACCTGGAGAGAACCACCGAGCAATGCTTAACAACTGTCAGACTCCCCAACTCCCCAACATACTAACTCCACACATGCAGGGTTAGCATTGATTGAAGACAAGTGCACCATCAACGTGCAGTAGACCTTAGTACACAATGCCACCATGCGGGGGGTAATTGGGATTAAGTGCCTTGCCCAAGGACACAATGCGGTTGCTGCACGTGGGGTTCCAACGAAGGACCTCTTGGCTTGCAGCCTGCATTTCTACCTATGGAGCCACCATGCTCCTAATGCTCTAATCAATAAGCCACTACACACCCAGTATAATCATGGTTCTTGAAAGGCCAAAGAAAAGAAATGTTTTGGTTTGGGTTACTTGACCGACCCTATTTTAAGCATGCAACTCCAGAAATTTTATTGGCCTTTCAAAAATCGCGATCTTTATCTAGCACAATAAACCCGAAAATGGTGCAAAATCTGTTCAGATGTTACGTTTCTCTGTTGAAACGGAACCTGCGTATTTCACGATTTTAATTCGACATATTGCCAATTTTCATCTGTCAGAATGATAATCTTCGCAGTAATAAAAAAGAAATGCACTCATTCGGGCGAAATAAAGAAATTTCAGTCTGTTCCTTATAAGACATTTGGGGAGATTTGTACAGATTTGCATGGGGAATCCAGTTCCATTTATTAATCACCCCAATTGCAATGTTCATATTTTGTGCGCCGATGATAAACCCGATGCAGGGGACCGACAGGCAAGGCTCGATGTAGACTGACATGAATATAGGATCCGTGATCGAAAAATTGTCAATAAAAATTCTGTTTTGGTGTGAACCTGACAAATTTCAAAACCAGACCCAAAGTACTGAAAGCGAGAGCCCAAGAACAACAAATGCATATGATTTGTTGATGAGCCAATCCAAAAAATGAGGGTACATTCCAGAGAAAGTAGCTAGTGCTGGCAGTAAAACAGGCTTGAATAGAAGGATGACTTATACAATGATGTTGTAACAGAAATAATGCGTGATGACTGTGTCAACCTACCGATCACAGAATTACAAACTGAAGGTGCATACATAGCCCAAGTTTTAACTAATGCATTATGGTATAACACAAATCAACATGCCACATTTAATGACGCGTCACATCATCATAAATCAGTTACATCCACACCAGAAAGGTTTGATGGATTCACTGGGTTTAATGAAGTCAAACAGAAAAAAATTAAAGCTCAACCAATGAATTCAAATGATTTACATAGCCATGGGCAAGCACTATATTGTCTTTGTTTGAGACCTATCATGAGGACAAACACAAATTGGTTAGCCTTCCATGATAATGTGAAGAAATTAGCAGATTGTTTTCTTGGATTTAGCAAACACTTGAAAGATCAGTCTAAAGTGTTCGAGTTGACAATGCGCCTGCCCGGTCAATTTCAACTAACATGACTGATGAACACAGGAAGGCAACATTTGTTGTACAAGAGAAATATAAAATATTAAACTGCATAATGTCCACCAGAGCACTAGGAGACCTACTATTTTTCAATAAAGATGAACATATCGCAACTCCCTTCCAGTGAAACACTCAAAGATTTAGGTTTTTTTGCTGACTTGCAATTAACTGTGCCAATTGACTTGTATTGATACTCACCGGGGGGTACTGTTGTCACTTCAACCTGCATAGTGAGAGTAGATGCAAGTAGAACCAATGATGACAAACTCACACAACCAATGAAACTACTTCCAGAAATCCAAGAGATTTCCTGTCTTCCATATCAGGGTCCAATGCAATCATTTTAAAACTAATATCAGGAATGTTGCAAAAATTTCACCATCAACTGTTGACCTGATATACAAGGAACTAACAATTGATGCCACGACAGCTAGTCACCAGACACACAGCAAAGACTGCAAGCTATATTCATAGGTGAGGAGGGGCTACTAGTTGATCTGCGAGAATTGAACGCCAGAAGGCCCACCGGAAAATACAATATTTTCTTCACAGAACTTCATAAAATTGTTGAAAATGTAACGGCGGCTGATGAACACAGACATAAATAAGCACATGGATATCTCTCCCAGATTTGATCCAACAGGCTAAAGATTTGGTTCCCCCCTTGACACACCAACACCATAAAAAAGTGACAAAAATCTTGGGTCATGTTACAGTTTGCACCAACCAATCCATACACGTGATCTGCATTGAGATTTACATCCAAATAGATGTATAATACAAAATTCAAAGACGGCAGTTCCAGGCATCACACCCTGATGAACATTATTGTGCAGCACAGTTTAAATATATAAAGACAAAGGCTGTTGATTTGGGTGAGAAGTGTGCTTTGTATTCAGTTGACGACAAAGCAAAATACTTATTGGAAGCTCAGATGTGGTAGTGTCTACAGGGATAGGTGGCCAAAAAACCCTAGTACCAACAGGTAAACACTTGTCGCTTCAGATCATGATATGACCAACTGTAGTCTGACACCTTCTGTCTTTCTCAAGATTAAAGTTCCCAAACAAGTCAAAGAGTTGTTTGTTCAAGGACAGTTGATGACTGTGATAAATGATTCCGTGTTTGAGCAATCCAATCCATTCAGGCATGCTTGCACGCTTTCACAGATACATACCAAAGAGGGACCCAAATTTTTTATTAAATTTACCGATGATGGTACTGACCAGAGGAATAATCTAGAAACTGTGAAATGTGCCACTATTTGTTTGTTCTTTGATCTCAATCTGGACATGAACATGTTGGCCCATTGCTCCCCTGGACACAGTTGGGCTAATCCAGTGGAGCAGGTCATGTCAGTGCTGAATTTAAGGTTACAAAACTGTGCTCTGAGTCACAACTGTTGTGAAGACCAAGCAATTGAAAAGATGTTGAAATCATGCAGCAGTATGGCTGACATTCGTACCTGCACCGAGAAGGCGGCAAAACTTGAAGGAGAAATGGGCTAAACTTGTGATGCCTGTCAAGGAGCTTGTTGAAAGTAGGTTCAGTAGACTGCATCTCAAAGATGACCCAATTATATCCATCGAACCAGTAACTGGTATAGATATGGACAAAATGAAGGGTCACTTATCTTCACGGTTTCCTAATCTCGATCCAAATCATCTGACCAAAGCTGTAAATGATAAAGATCAGACATACAGAGATTGGGTCAAATAGCATTGCCGTGAGTGCAAATACTCCTTTCAAATTCGCAAATGTGGTAACACTGAATGCTGCTCACCACCCGAAAATAAACTCGAAGACTTAAATTGGCTGCCTGATCCACTTTTAAATGACACAGGCTTACATTTCAAGTCATATTCAGAACTGAAACGAATTGCTACAACTGAACAAGCATGCCCAACACACAGTAAGAAGGCAAAGCATAGTGAAAAGCCAAGTAAAGCTGGAAAAAGTCCATGTGATAAAACCCCAAATCCTGTTTTTGAGAGCAGTGTATATGAGGAGGAGGAGTCTACAATATGTACCATGAGTGCGCAGACTGCAAGATGTACAGTTACTTGCACAGAATGTGTCTCAATGAAAGACAAAAAATCCTCATGGCATGTCACATTTCCGAGTTTGATTATACATGTGGATCTCCCATCTGCCCTCTGGGGCATTCTTTGAAAAGAAACTATTTGTGAAGCTTGTGTTAACATGCGAAACACCGATCGAGTTACCATACTAAGGTGCAAAACTATGAAGAGTAAGAGATTTGTGTAGCTTTTGTGCTTCCGCTGATGCCAAGATTCCTCCACAGAAGGCAACAAAGTTCAAAAGTGTGCTTCCCATATGTGACAAATGTGTTGAGCATGGAATGTCGCCAATCTGACAGGGTCCTTTCAAACCATGAATTCCTCGGCAGTATAGTTGTATCACAATGTCGGTGGAGCTATATCAAGTGGATTTGAATTTACCATTGAGTCTTACTGAGAGAGCTATTGTAACAGTAAATACTATCTCACTGGAAATATTATCCGGAGCATCACATTTCCTAGGAAATTTTATCCTCAGAATTTCCTAAGAAATATGATGCCCTGGATACTATCCTCAAGAAATAGTATCCTGGGGATCATAATTCCAAGGAAATTTTATCTGGGTCGATAATATTTCCTGGGGATAGAATCTACTCTTACACTATCCGTGCATTCATTCCTACCATACTTTCTTCAAAACTGTGGAAAATATCCATAAATCTATATTCCTCCTGTTCATCCATACATATAAAACTGTGGGAAATGCTCTAAACTGTATTCCTTCCGTTTATACGTACATTTAAAACAGTGGAAGATATCTGGAACTATGTTCGTTCTGATCAAACAAATATTCAAAATTGCGGAAGATATCCATAACTGACTGTGTGTTTCTTTAGTTCATTCACAAATTGTCATGCGGAAACCCAGTTTTAAGTTGCTGTTTATTCAGATTTATCAAAATATACTTGACTTTAAATAACACGGATATGCGGGATTTATATACTATTACTAACATTACCACACAAGGGAGAATACAATTGTGTCACTGTGTGAATACGGGTATGTGAATTTTTTATTCATTTTTCAGTGTTCCCTCCTGCAATTGAGACCCACCCTGACAAATCACCAATATAAATAATACATTTGAGCTCGTTCCAAAGAGGGGTAACATGATATGGTTTTGCTGAAATTTTTGGAAAATATTTAAATAATGATATTTAAAATAATAAATTTTGAAATTGTCTGCGTTGGGTAAGGGGTTAATACCACTAACCATATGGATTCTGCACATGTGACAGCATGTCAGAGCAACATAGTAAACCAATACCGCACAACTGACTAGAATCAAGCCTGAAAATAAGCAATCTGTCATTGGCAGAATGAGGTCCCCAGAGAGTGAATTTGCTGATGCTATCCTATACAGTGGGCCAATTTATCATCTGGGTACCTCTTTCTGTTTTGGTTTGAGACCCTGATACAGACTGAGGTTCACAAAGGGCAAATTTGGTGATGCTACTCTGCTGTGCAGGGTAGCATCACAAAATTCACCCTCTGGGGGACCTCATTTTACAGATGTCAGTCTGCTTATTTTCTGGCTTGACTAGAATGTATTTGTATTTCCAAATTCTCCTCTCTACTGTGTGATTACTGTGAATCATCTACTGTCCATGGCCGCCAAATTGGGCCGAGGGAACAGGGTGCCTACAGTTAAAACTAGAAGTCCTGTCCTGTTTTCTGCACTAATTTGAAATAATAGCTCGTTAGGTTAGCGCAGCAAACCATCAAAGAATCACATCTGATGCACGGTAGCGTATCACGATTTCTGCAGAATTGTAACGCGAGACGGCTGATTGATATTCAGTACCTGAAACAGGCAATCAACAGTAATTAAGTCGCACCTCCTACTGACATAAGGTGGCAATTATATATTAGAATTCAGATACTCAGAGGACGAGATGATGCCCCCACCCCCCTACCCACCCACCCCTTTATCAATTCATTTCGCGACAATACAAGAAAAATTTAAAAATGCGAATCGCGTGATTTTTGTTTTCAAAGATTGATGAGAAAATCATGCAGGTTGATTCAAGACTGCTAAACCCTGAGAAGGCAGAAGTAATGATGTTTTCATTTCGCGAATTTTTAGCCTACTATCAATCGCAGCCGTTCTTTTGGAGGAACTAGCCTATAGGAGAGACAAGGAGACAAGCGTGGTTGGAAACAAAGAATGCTATCCACAGAGTACTGAACTGACAGTGTATCGAAAATGTTGCGAGAGAATTACGAAATCGGAATGTTCAGCTATTTACAAATAAAGAAAGTTTCAATTTCAAGAGATAGTTGGTGATCTGTAAAAAAAGAAATATGCATTTTGGTGAAAGCTGAAAAAAAAATTAATTATTCACAGAGAATTTTGAAAATCAGATCAACAAAAAGAAAAAAGATGCCCCACCCCACTCTCCCTTCCCTCAACAGAACCCTCAAGTCCTCATGCATCCTTATCCCTGCACAGAGGAAGCATGGGTAGCAAGCTGCCAATTCCTCAGACATCACAACTCTTCTTTCTCACGCTACATGTAGCTTCGTTTTTTTAAGTAAACGGTAAAAAAAAAGAATTCTCAAATTGTGTCTGTGGCCAATGCCACCTTCGATCATTGAAGGTAAAACAGGGTTAACATTATTAGCCAGGGCTTATATTTCGTCTAAATTTGCGAGAATCCATTTGGGTTCTCGTGAAAATGGTTGCGAGAATCCATACCTACTATGAGTGTCCCAGGATCCCATGATGCCACCATAGTTCAACCACTGTTGTATACTAATAACACATGTTAACCATTCACCCAACACACCTTTTTAATTTTTAAAATTAAATTTGATAATTTTAAACAATAAATAATAAATAAATGATAAAATAATTAAATGAACAATATTTACCAATAACATCTTACAAATATGGCTGTCGTTGGAACCGGCTCAATGAGCCAGTTCCAATGACAGCCTTATTTGTGGAATTTTGTTGACAAAGTGTCAGGATACTTCAGGTCATGTTAGCCTTTTGTTGGGTAATTTGTGTCCGCTGTGTTAGATAAAGGGTTAAATTGACTCAATTCTATTCACGCAAATCATAGCAGAGATGGAGCAAGAATCTACATGGATTCTCGCCGGTTTTATTGCGCGAATCTTTGTGCGAATCGATTCTCGGATTCTCGTTGAAATATAAGCCCTGATTAGCTATAAAGGAACGTTGTATTAAAAACGTCTAAGCGTAATTATTTTGTGTGATAGGTGGGGGGTGGGGGGTGGGGGGCTCATTCAATTAAAAATCAGTTTTTCATTTTCTGTCCGCTTTTTGGGGTGAATTAATATTCTGACGCATTACACTTGATAGGTTAATATGTCGTGGGGAGCATTTCCAAATGACTGAGAACAATCAAAAGCGTGTAACAACTATTTATTCGTGAAAAATGTCTCAAAGAACGTTTTAGAAAGCTTAGAGAGCGTGAACATTGTGGACAATTTTCTCGTCCACATCATGACACGTGGTTTGAGAAGTTTCAACATTTTCTCTCAGTTTAGTACCACAGACGACTCAACCCATCGTTCATGTGAATTTAACATTCTCAGACACCGTGGATGACTGTACTTTTGATTGTGGACATCCTGTAACCTGTCTAAAATCCATCTATGGTACATGGTGGATGCTTTTGTACAGAAACACCAACAAAGTGGAATTTCCATGCATACTGGATTTTGTTATGTGAAAGGAATATTCTCAACTTCAAGTGAGCTTCGAACCAATATAAAAAGGCAAATCCACTTAACCATACTGTGTGCTTGCTTTGTCATAGAAACTGAGTATATCACTTAGGTGGATATTCCACTCCTGGAGTTATTTAAAGACAAACAGTTATATGATAGGGAGTTCTCTGAAGAATAACTCCGGTCATCGGGAGAGCAGATGAATACAAGGGGAGTTTCCTTGAGCTGAAATTTGCAAGACCTCAGTCTGATATCCCAAACGGTGGCTGAGGATGGGAATTTTATAGACCCATTCTACACAAGACCCTATCATATCTCTATTATAGCCATATAGTTTGTTTAGAGTGGGCTGCCATTAAATCACCTGCGCCGTGACGTTTTTACCCCACACACTTGAAAGTTTATGCAAAGACGTTTAGTCCTTAAGCCGTCCTCAAACAGACTGCTGTGTTTTTCCATGTCCATTTGTCCTTGTCGAACATACTTTTTTCTTCAATGAACTGTGGATGTAGGCCAATACGTAAACTCAACTTACTGTACCTTCACTTCTTGGAGGGAGGACTTGGTCGGTCGAAATATTCTGGAGAAGGTTTGACATGGGACAGTTGGGGTGAAATCATTCGCCAGCCATACGGCATGGAGCTGAAGGTCGGTTTGGGTCAAATAGTGGGGATGGTTCGTATCAAAACGATTAATCAACATTAAAAAAATATTGTTTATTTAACCCTTAGGTTAATATGAACACACGTGCCATTTGCCAAAACAAGAACCCCCCACCCCCTTGCCACAAAAACCCAACTTGTGACCACTCAGTAGTGATTTCAAAATCTTGTGGTGAGTGTGTGTGTGTGTGTGTGTGTGGGTGGGGGGGGGGGGGGGGGGGGGGGGGGGGGGGAGGGGGGAAGGGGGGGGGAAGTGTTAGTCAAAATATTTAGGGAACGGTTTTGACTTGGGTTAGGCAGGATGAAATTGTTTGCCAGCCTTACGGCATGGCGCTGAAGGTCAGTTTGGGTCAAACAGCGGGGACGGTTCGGATCAAAACGATGGGGGACGATTTGTCCAGGGGACAATCTGGGCGATTGCCATCGTAGGAATGGCGAGTCGCGGCCTTACTGTTTGTAATAATTGGGCGTAGCTAGTAATATGAACAAGGGCCTCAAAACGAATGAGATGGTTTTAAATGATCTTGAAAATTTACTGCGATTTGCTCGTTAAAAATTCAGTTGGAGACTGAGCGGTATTATCGGTATTTGGATTTTTTGTGGTGATTTTACGAACAGATTTATCCATATTTTCCAAGTCAAATGAAGTCACAGATATTAATTGATAAAATGTTGGTGGCAAAACATTTTTTATTAGGCTATTTCAAAACAATCACCTGCTGGGTTGTTCGTATACATACACATCCCACACACGTTTCGCCCCCGTGTTCAACAATAGCGCCAAATAAATCATTTAAAAGATGATTATCCGATTTGGCAGTGACTATGATTTCACTGTCCGTCATTCTTGTGAAAATTAAAACTGGTCATTTCGACAATTTTTTCGGCGTATTTTCTTTCCTTGTCATCAATAATTTACCAGGTGAACCTGATTCGAAATTATATAAAGGATGTTCTAGTCCAGTAATAACACATTTCTTTTCTTAATGATATGTGTCGGAGATCAAAGTTAAAGACCTTGTGAATAACGTACTACGTTCTGCGTTACAAAGCGCAGAGTTATCGCATGTTTAACGAGGTTTACTTGACTGTTCTGCACTAGATAGCACATTATCTAACAAGCGTTTTCTGCGTTACACGTGACAGGACTTCCAGTTTTAAATGTAAGTTTGATAACATTTATCGTCAGACAATAAATGTATCAAAGTTAGGCACCCTATTCCCTTGGCCCGATTTGGCGGCCATGAATGTCAGCCGAAATAATATAGTAAATCACCTGAATCATTCAAGTCTGGTACTAAAACCTACCTTTTTCGAAAAGGCATTTCCTTCAGTGGTCTTTTAATTTTGGTCGCAAACCAGGTGCGTGGGTGTGACTGAGTCAGTGAGGATTGCCTTGTTACTTGACAAGTTACACTCACATACTTGTTTTGGTAAAGTTGTAGTTTTTTTTTTTTTGGGGGGGGGGGGTTTGTTTTAATTAAATACTCTGTTTCTTTTAGGTTCTGTCGCTTATCGCCACGATATAGCTTGGTTGCTGATGTGGCATTGGGCACCAATAAATGATAATAGTGATCCATGTATCAATGTATCTGTGAGAGAATGCATGTGTATATGTGTATATGTATGTATGCAATTATTGTACAGCCATTGAGTACTGTGTGTGGATTCTAGGCTTTAAAATTATTATTAAATTATTATTATTAATATGAGACTGATGATCACCTTGGCTGTTCAAGTTTAATACCAATACACCTGTCATTACTACATGTATAAGTTATTCTATTCAAGGACGTCCAGTGCTACATGTATCCGTATCCAAAAGGAACAATTTGCTAAAGTTCTCGGAAAATTAAACATTTGTGTAATTCATGGGAAGGATTATGCCATTATGTTAAAAATTTGTAATATGCTGATAAAAAAGTCAAGTTTTTCTGTTGAAAAAACCAAGACGATTTTCATCCCAAAAGCCACCAGAATGCACCACTTGATAGCTCCTTTTAAAAATTAAAATAAAGACCCCCCCCCCCCCCCCCCCCCCCCCCCACTTCATCTAACTAGCACCTGCGGGCACATGGAACAGATGCCTTCACCATCAGTCTCTCACGATAATTGTTCCCCTAGAGTTTACTGGAATAAACAGAAAATATGTTATTCAATATCTGCCCTGTTTCAATATTACAAGCTGGCTTGTTAATCAGAATACCTATTGTTCTGCTTTTCTCATATTGGGTATGATGGGTTTCACCCAAATGAGGACAATCCAGCTAAATTATTCATCTCAAAGTTAAAAAAAATAAAAGAAAAAAAAAAAAACCCAACTACCAACCCTATTTTTTTCTGGCATGTAACAAACCCAAACCACAAAATTAATTTTTTTGGCCTAATCAAAATCTACCTCTATAAATGGGGTGGACCTATTATCAATGATTTCTTGATGCCAAACTCTTAAAAGTTGAACTTTACAGCAGCTATGACTTGATTTTATGGAAAATTCAAGGGGTGGGTGAAGAGTTAAACACCAATTTCATCATTTATTTCTGAGATTACAGAATTATTTTGTTCATGTTTTACATACAATGTTCAAAGATATACACAGAAATTTAAATGTGATCAACCCTTTACCCAATGCACACAATATCAAAATTTTTTATTTTAAATATAATTTTTTCGAATTTTTCCAAAAATTTCAACAAAACCATATCATGTGATCACTCAAAGAGCTCATTCCAATGAGGGGGCCACATGATATGGTTTTGTTGAAATTTTTTGCAAAATTTTTTTTCTCAACAGCTCAATTTGTAAATTACGCAGTTGGATGCAGCTGATTCATTTGGTAAAGGGTTAAATAATATATCAAAAATACTCTTTTAGCCACTGTTGACTGGTCACTTTCCATGGGTGAGCAATATTTCCATGGTCGGAATAATATTAGATTTCAAACACTAATTATAGGAATAAGGCCTCACAAAGCGGTCCTCGTTAAAACCGAAATCCCCCGGAATACCCCGGAATCCCCCGAAATACCCTGGAATCCCCCTTAAATTTGCCAGAATCCCCCAGTATGCACCAGAATCCCTCATTAACCTCCCGAAATCACCACAGAATCTTAATTAAATCTCTGTTATGTGAAAAGTTGCATGCAGATACAATAAATTACGATAGAATATGCGGATTCCGAAACCTTTTTGTACGTAGTTTGTAAAGTGCAAAATTATTACTTACAAAATTGCTTATCAGCTTAATTACAAACCCGTTGAACATTGCGACACGACATATTTTTTTTAAAGCTCTTGAGTGGGAAGACCTTGGCCCACATCTTGTTTGCACTTGAGTCATCGTTAGTAAAAGGCACAGAAGGAACACAGAAAGAAATCTCCACTGGTCAACAGTGGCATCCATGCAGTCACGGTGATATGGTATAAGTTTGATGTGTCCTAGCACTAAGGAAATAATTTTTGATTTAGTGTAGCCTGAATTTCAGTCAGATGCAACGTGTTTATTTTGCATTTTACAGACAATTACTGCCAGTTTGGTTTTGTCACCATTGGTAAGCCCTCCAAGAAAAGGTGGTTTTCACACGCGACTTCATGAGCTTTACATTTGTCTTTGGAATAATTGACTTGGGATGGGTCGGGAAGTGTTATGAAAACAATGAGTTTCAATCAAATGCACAGTGTTTATTTTGCAGTTAGCAGACGACATTTGGATTTGTCACTATTGGTAGGCTAGAATGGTTTTTACGACTGGATTCTGGGGTGGAAAGTGTTATAAAAACAATAGTGCTCCTTTTGATCCCTTGTTATCATACGATAAACCCAAATGCAAAATGTCTCTTTATGTCAATTGATGGAAAAAAAAACGTTAACCTCTGTTGCGACCCGACTGTTACTGGACTACTTTTCACGGACTTGCATTCCTTTTACACCTGTATTGTAATTCAGAACACACACCAACCTAGAAGTTTATTTTAATATTGAACTTGTTATATCAAAACAACTGTACATCAATGAGAAATGATCTCTTAAACTCTTACCTCTGCATTGTAAATATGTATATATGTATTGCCAATAATAATATATTTTTGTTAGGCACACGAGCATAATTTTACTTATCTGACAAATTTCTAGACCAATATCGAAAATGTAACCCCCTTGTGTGCATAACCACATTGCATAAGGAAAATAAATAAAACGCATTAGGGGATCTATGTGTGTGTGTGTGTGTGTGTGTGTGGGAGGGGGGGGGGGGGTTGGAGGAGCACTTTGTCATCACATGTCATGAATATGGAACAAAATTAAGTGCAACTTTGGAAATGGAATGCATGCACACGTTTTTCCATAGTCCAAACTTGGACGCAAATTCCGTAATATAATTTTGGGGGTTGGTACGTCCAAGGACGTACCAAAACCAAAAATTCTATTACGGATTTTGCATTCGAGTTTGGAAATGTTCTTCTTCGCTTCAGTTGATTTATTTACCTTTGGTGGTTTCGAAAACTCCATTAAAGATAAAAAAAAATTTCTTTTCCAAACATTAATTAATTGTGTGTCAGGGGTTCATGGTGGGGAAAACAGAAAACTCTTGTGTGGAAATTGAGGGAGCGGGACGTTTCGGACCCCCTCCTTTAAAAAAATCCTGGATACGCGTCTGGTGTGTGTGTGTGTAAGAGAGAGATTATGAGGTCGTCCAAACTTGGACCGAAAAGTCTGCAATTTAATACTTTTACTTATTATCTGACAAATTTCTAGACCAATATCGAAAGTGTAACCTCATTGTGTACATAACCACATTACATAAGTAAAATAAATAAAATCTATTAACATAACTCGTGTTACGTTATCCTTCCTCATTCAAGCCCCTCTTAAAAACCCTGTGGTATGTCGAACTTGGGACGAGCGAACTTTGGTTTTGAGACGGGTCCATCACGTCATGAATACAGAACGAAATTAAGTGCAACTCTGGAAAGTTTTACACACGTTTTACCATAATCCAAACCTGAACATAAATTCTGTAATATAATTTCTGGGTTTGGTACGTCCAAGGACGTACCAAACCCCAAAATTATATTGCGGAATTTGCGTCCAAGTTTGGACTAGTTTCAATATTACTATGGTCTGTAGAGATGGGCGGTAGTACCGAAAAAGTAATCGGTACCGGTTCTTATTTTTAGTACCGAGTACCGACCGAATACTGAGAAAGAACCAAGTACTTTTCAACCTTGTTTTATTTAGCTTGCAAAGTCAATTTTAACACACGAAATCACCAAATCTTGTTATGATTTGCGGGTTTGTATCGGGTTTTGCATGTCTGAAGCTAAGAACTGGTTTTGTAATCATTTTAAGTATTAATATTGTCTGACTCGCCGTTTTCGGGAAGCCACTACGTCATCGAAGGAAAACAGTCAAGTGACAGAACTTTTCTATTGGAATGTTACCGTACAGAGCAAGATTGTGACACGTGACACGCATAACCATACTGACAATGGCTACCAAGATATCTGCTGTGCGTAAATATTTTATTAAAGTCGACGAGAAAAATTCTCAGTGCACAATCTGTTCTAAAGTGTATAAGGCTGAACACGGGAATACATCAAATTTGCGAAAACACCTGGAATCGAAACACCCGCAGCAGTTCAGAGAACTCAAGTTGGACGAGTCGTCAACAGAGGTTTGTACTTTCACTTTTGATTTTCGCATGTTTTTTTTTTTAGAAACCCTCGGAAGAATTGTTAAATATGCCCTCGGGTGAGAAAAGGTAATGCAAATATCAAATACAGATGTTTCCCTTTTAACGAATAAAAGTTACCAAAGAGAGAAAACGAAAACCACATTGCGGTGTGTACATTTTCTATGCACACCTGCACTGATCGCGGCATTCAGTGGAGGCGCATCAAGGCCAGTTGACATTTAAGCTCTCCACGGGTCCGCAAAAAAGAAACGGGTCATTTTTTTCAATAGGACAAAATATATCTTCCTCAATAAAAGCATGGTAGTTCATTTAAGACAGCCCCCCCCCCCACCCCTTTTCCAATTAATGCAGTAAACAATTTCCCGTTTACGAATTGGCAACCAGAAATCAATATTTTACCCCGTTGTCATTTCATTACCTCAATCAAGATGTGTCATGTGTGCTGTCAAAATGTAGTGTATGTGCAAAACAGGTTGAATAGAATACTTTTCTGGAAATAACTTCCCTTCCATTTTATCATTCCTTATCAGATGAGCATTGAGCATTCATCAAATGCCTTAACCCTTTACCCAAACCCGTATCAGACAACGCTGATGAAAAAAAATTGTTTGATTGAAACTGTTAATTTTTTATTCAAACACATACGTTGTGACCCCTCATTGGAACGAGCGTGACACATATGATAGCCATTGATAGCCTGATAGGACATGCTCGTTTCAATGAAGGGTCACAACCCATGGTTTTGTTTTTGCAAAAATGAGAATGTTTTAAAAATTGTCATTGAATGACGCTTTTGATGAACAACGCTGACCGATTCTAGACGATTCGTTAGGAATAAGAAAAGGGTTAATAATTTTTCATTGTTATTTTTTGTGTGTGACCGTGGTATATATTCAACCCTCAGACAATAACAAAGAGGCTTCATACTTCTGGCAACTTAGTCTTACGTAAGTTACGTTTCATAGACGACATGGTCACAACTCACAAATGGTCATTATCACTTATCAGGCAAATATACCTGCCATTACCGGTACCTAGTTCAGTAAATGTACCTGAATCAGTTAATCTTTAAATTTCTAATCTTATTTTCATTCATTATATTTTCAGGAAAAGAAAAAAAGTGGTGCAGGATGTACATCATCCCAGTCTTCAATTAAACAGTTCACCCATGGGCCCTCTGGCATGTGGACACCAAGTGATCCTAGACAGACACATGCCTCCAAGATGTTGACAAGAATGGTCTGTTTAGACATGCAGCCGGTTTCTCTAGTTGAAGATACTGGTTTTAAGAAATTTGTAAATGCCCTTCAACCAGCATTTCAGATTCCCACAAGAAGAGAACTGAGAAAGAAGCTGATACCAAATTTATACGAGCAAGAAAAATCACGGATAAAATCTGAAATAGTTGAAGCTGATTACATTTCCTTGACCACGGATCATTGGACAAGTCGTGCTAATGACGCTTACATGGCCATCACAGCGCATTACTTGACGATAGACTTCTCACCAAAAGATTACTGTCTGAAGGTTGCATATATGCCCCAGTCACACACTGGAGAAAATATCGCTGAAGAAATTGTTAAGGCCGTTGATGAGTGGTCACCGGATAAGGCAAATTTGATCAAAATTTATGTTGTATCTGACAGAAAAGTTCAGCTATCTAAATTGTTTTGCACATACACTCCAGTTGGTTATCAAGGATTCACTTAAACAATTCAGAGAAGTTCAAAATGTCATAACTCGGTGTAAATCCATCGTAAACCACTTCCATCACAGTGCAAAATCTACTAACATGTTGAAATGTATGCAAGAGAACATGAAAATGAAACCCTTGAAGTTAAAAGGTGAATGTGAAACTAGGTGGAATTCCACATTTTATATGATGGAGTGCATGGTGGAAGTGAAAGTTCCCCTTACTGCTGTCCTAGTGTCCATCCCAAAGGTTTCCAACTTGTCTGATCATGACTGGAAAATCGCAGAAGACTACATTAATATTCTGAGACCGTTTGAAGATGCCACCGTAATCATGTCGGGCACAAAGTATGCTACACTCTCAATGGTTATTCCGGTCATCAACACTCTTTGCAATGAGATGAAATCAACAGATTACGATTGCTTTGGATCGTCAGTCATTAAAAACATTAATGATAGATGGCCTGCTTATGAGGATAATGAACTATTTGGATTCTCTTCTCTGCTTGATCCTCGATTCAAGCACTATGCTTTCAATTCTGAGGACTCCAAATCAAGGGCATGTGCATCTTTAGTTGAGGCCATGCGACAAACGGTTATACCTGTCCCCGATGACTCTGCAGAAAGTTCTAAAATTGACTCTACGATGTCATCAGACCTTGAGCATGAAGAAGCACCGAGCACATCATCTGCTAATGCTGAGTCTGACAGCATCAGCCGAGCCCACAAAAGAGATTTTGGGGGAAAATTCAAAAAAACTGTTTTGGCCAAGCAAGGGCAAGAAACTAAGTCTGTTGATCGTTTCCAATTAGAAATGGATACTTATCTACGCGAACCTGTAATTGACACAGCTGCCTCTCCGTTTGAGTGGTGGTCAAAACACCAAATGAAGTTTCCTATGTTAGCTGTTCTCGCCAGACAATATCTATCTATTCCAGCAATGTCGGTCCCATCAGAGAGGATATTCAGCAAAGCTGGGCTTGTAATCTCTGATAGGAGATGTCGATTGAAGCCAGGTCATGCCGAACAGCTAGTTTTCTTAAATCACAATTTAAGTCAGTGAAACCATTCTATCTACCTTTATAACTTTCACATGACAGTACACACCAAGTGATTTGGTACTTTGTCACTATGTAGGTGAACATCCAAGTATAATGTTTCCCTTAAATTCCTTTAGCCAAGGAGACACCCGGGGACTGCGTGGTGGCAAATCAGAAGGTCAGACTATGCCATGGAACACCGGGTACTCTACGCAGTCAATAATCTTCTAATTTCCAACATAGTCCTCAAGTGTCTACTTGGCCAAAGGAATAAAGTCAACAAACATAATGTAGAACCGACGTGGTGGCACAGTACCACAGTACAAGTACTACAACGTAACAACATACATAGATTGATTTGATGTGGTAACCACATCAAATCAATCTATGTATGTTGTTACGTTGTACTTAGTCATGTGCAAACAAGTATTATTCTAGTCATACCATGGCTCAAGTTTACCGGCGTGCAGTGTCACTCACTGTTACGGGTGAATATTTTATGCTGGGGACTTGGCAGCAATGACATTCTATTAAGTTGGTTGGTCGTGAGATGAGAATGATGCATTATTCATTTGAACTGTAGGCTGTCCCAATTTTTGTATAATATATTAACATTCGTGTCAGGTGATCTTTTTAGAATTTGGGGAAGCTAACTTAATTATTACACCTTCCTCATCAACTTCAGGTGTGAAATCTTTTGAAAAGGACCATTTTTTAAACGTTTTGAGAGACACCGATTCGTTTTTTTTGTTTCTTTGCGGCTGTCGACATCGTGGTTGTAGTCGTAAATACCGGGAGATGACAGACGACACTGAAAGTACGAGTACTGAGTACTGACGAATTATTTCAGTTTGATGACCATAATGTGGGAAAAGTACCGAAACCGAAACCGAGGTACTTTGCCTAAAAAAAACCGGAACCGGAACCGACTGAAAATTTTCAGTACCGCCCAACTCTAATGGTCTGTTATGAACTGTTGTGAGTTAGCGGTGTTCAAATATCTAAATATATAAAATAGACAGCGTCGCCGACACTATTGTTATGTCAGAATACGCCCTGTTAGGGTACCCACCTTTGGTGAAAAGAGTGTGTGCGTGATTGTGTTCCCACATTTTACCTTTAGTTACTTGTGCGTTGTGGGCGAGTTAAAACCTTCAAATCAACAAATTAAAGAGGAGTTGCGGGGGCTTTAGGTGGGATTCTGGGAAATGTATGGGGATTCCGGGAAATTTAAGGGGGATTCCGGTGTATTTTGGGGGATTCCAGGGTATTTCGGGGGATTCCGGTTTTAAGGAGGACTTCACAAAGTAGATCTTCTGTTTCGCAGGCAATTTTTTGTAAAATTGCATGCGAGCGGGCGTTTTTTTATTTTATTTTTCTAATTATTTCATTGCCATTAAAAAGTTGATGTTCTTGGTCTGTTTTATGTTTTAGGCCTCATAATCTACAGAATAGCATGGATGGTGGTGTATTACATCCCTTGAGTGCAAGAAGGCTTTGCAATGTTAAAGCATTGTAAAGCCTTGTTGCACTCAAGGGACAATTTTATTAACTTGGGTAAAATATCAGACATAAACCATTTGATTTTGATTTTTTTAAGTTTGGATTGGTAACAAAAATAGAGCATGCGCAAAGCAAAAGGACCATGCAGGAGGGTCTGAGAAACAGATTTTTAATTTTTTTAGGCCTAATCATAAAAAATTTAATTAATGAAGCATCGGGTACAACCAACCCGGTGCTTCATTAATTACAATTTTGCTGATGATTAATTTTAATACCTGGTACACGCATACGTGGACATCACTGCCCACACATGGATTACGGCAAATCTATGGCCATTGTACTGTATGCATATGTAAGTTTTGAGACCTCAAGTGTTTACATGTAGTTCGATATCAATCATAAGAATGCTCAACAATCACCACCAACAAATTTTCAGCTCACAGACACCAAGGTTGCACCTGTGCTCTTGCATTGCAAAGGTTAATACTGCTAATACATAGTATGATAACCATGATGATATGTACAGAAAAGTCTGAGCTCTAAATAGAAACTTACTAGCACAACTCCCAAACAAAACAGAACCCCTGAAAAAAATCCCTTTTTGGACTGTGTCTTTTGTTGATCATGAGGAGTAGAATTTAACCGTCTTTCAAATTCAGACACCTTGATCCTAACTTCAGAGTCCTTCAGAATTTCTTCTCTTTCTATCAAATCTTCTTTGAAGTATTTCTCGATTAAGTTTCTGAAAAAATATAAAGCGGAAACCTGATAAATGCATAGACAAACTTACAGATGGAAGCTTTTTCTTTTTTATGGTTCATTTCTTGTTTTCATGGCAAACCAGCAGAAAATTGAATTGCAAGACCGAGAAAAAAAATTGCAGGCCTGGCATTCTGAAAAATTTAGGAGGGCTAAAAATCGCTCTCCTGAAATGATCTAGGAGAGCCAATGGCTCTAATTTTTTTTTTGACATTGAAGGCAGTTGAACCATGATATATCATATGAATGCAGTTCAACACTGTGACCAGACATGCATGATGCACTACTCACAAAGTTGCATTGCATAATTTGGATACATGTTACTTCGAAAGTTACTCAATACTGTGTTGAAGTCGTCGGTCCCGACAACTCATAACTGTCACAAGCCAATCATGGTTCAACTTCATCCCCTTCAAGTTCATCCCATCAGATAAATTTTGAATTTCAGTTCATTGCACCTGAGCCAGCTGTACAGTACATGATGCCAATTGAAGATTTTTTGAACAATTTTTTATCTTCAATTTTTTTCTTCATCGCATTCGAAATTACTCTTGATGTGGTAAATAAAAATGAAAGTGTCAATGACACTGTCAACTTGTTAAGACATTTTCATGTATAGTATGTGACACAGCAATGACAAACATCTAGGTAATGACCTTATAACAAAGGTACATATAAAGTATTGTAACGATCTGTACATAAATACTGACCATAGCCTGTAACAGATGTATAGGTAAAGTATTATAAAGGTGGGCGACAGTCAGATGCTAAACTAGAAAAGAAATCTTTGAGTCCCAGAGTGGGTCTGACTGAACCCCAAAATATTTGTTCTCATAGCACAGTGATAACAAAGGCACCCCAAAACACTTGTTTCTGTCCCAAGGTGATAACAAAGGTACCCAAAAGTTTCATGAAGATCAGTTCATAAATACGAGCTGTATAGAAGTTGACAAAAAAACTGATTGGACCTAATTTCGGTACAAAATGGCCACTGGCAGTCATCTTGAATTTTGGACCGCACCTGGAAACACTCGTTCTCGTCCCAAGGTGATAACAAAGGGACCCAAGAAGTTTTGTGAAGATCGGTTCATAAATACAGCCTCTAGACCGAGCCGTATTGACATGTGCACTTACTGTGTATAAGTACCACTGAATAAATCAAAATTCATCTAATTTTCATAATTTCCGCACGAGAAAAAAAAACGTTTTATATGTGATGTATTCCATGTTACTAAACATTCATACAAAACTTTACTCAAATCAGAACTTTCAAACAGAAGTTCTGTATAAAAAACTGATTGCAATAATTTTGGTACAAAATGGCTGCTGGTGGCCATCTTGAATTTCGGACCACACGCAAAAGCACTTGTTCTCATCCCACGGTGATAACAAAGGTACCCAAGAAGTTTTGTAAAGATCGGTTCATAAATACGGCCTCTAGCCTGAGCCGTATAGAAGTTGTGTACAAAAAACTGATTAGACCTAATTTCAGTATAAAATGGCCACTGGCAGCCATCTTGAATTTTGGACCACACCCAGAAACACTCGTTTCTCGTCCCAAGGTGATAACAAAGGTACCCAAGACGTTTCGTGAAGATCAGTTCATAAATACAGCCCCTAGCCTGAGCCGTAATGACATGTACACGTGTACTTACTGTGTGAAAGTAGCACAAGTTCGTCTAATTTGCATAATTTCTGCAAGTTGAGCTAAAAATGTGAACACTCTTAGACAGGACGGCTTTCGGAAATTGTACGTCAATAGTCATGCCTATCGAATTTGAGTTGAGGGAATACCGTCACTCCACGTGGTTATCACTTAATTTAAGTTCTTTGATTATCCAATGTCGTTTAATGGAAATATAAGTTGGTTTTGAAATGGCCCATTATGGGGCAATGTTTGAATAGTAATAGAAACTGTAAATACCCGGTGAAATATGAAACCAATCAAATAATTCTCGTGGGCAGGTGATGGTGACGTTTCGAATATTCACGGAAATTCACAAAAAATCAGATTGATAATCTAATATCATGACAACCGAAAGTGAAAGTAAACACAACAGAGGTTTATAAATAGCCTGTGTTATGCTGTTCATTGATGCCTCGTGTAACTGACTAAAGACGGCGTTGTGATACAGTAACCACCAGAGATTTTGAGCAACTTAACCCGCGAATCGTCCCAAGCCAGAGCGTGTGCGTTGTCACACCAGGAACTGAGGAAGAAATAAACTCTGATGTTGGTGACGTTACGATATCCTTCATGGATTTATGATACTGAACTTCTGATTTTCCCTGAGCTATGACATGCAAGCATAAATACGCATCCTTCAATTTTGAAGCTGCGTTTTTCAAAAGTGTTATACTTATCTTTGTGCACCCAGGAGAGTGAAATTTCATGGACCTTAATAGTTCTTGGTGCACGTTAAGGCGTCATGTAATTGTTTCCCTAACATGACAGGAGTTATTCTCCTGTCATGTTAGGGAAACAATTACAGAATTAAATGACTTAATAATTATATCGAGAATTCATTTCTACTTTTGAAAACAACTCACTCACAGTTTTACAATACCAGGTTGACTTCTTATGTCATGCATTTATTTCCTTAACCCTTTACCCAATGCAGACGATATCAAAATTTATTATTTTGAATATCATTTTTAAAAATTTTCAAAATATTTCAACAAAACCATATCATGTTGCCCCTCATTGGAACGGGCCCAATGAGCTCGTTCTATAGAGCGGTCACATGATATGGTTTTGTTGAAGTTTTTTGAAAAATAGTATTTTTTCAGCAGCTGAATTTGCAAATTACATGGGCGGATGTGACCGATTTGCTGGGTAAAGGGTTAATGGGTTATCAGATGATGATTATGGGATAAACTAAGTTATTGTCTACTTTAAATTACACTTTTAATATCAACAAGTGACAACAAAAAAAAAGAGCAATGCAAATATGCCCGAAGGCCCTGAGAAGCTTTGAGATTCGATCTGATTTTTAATCTTCAGTTGGTATTCAGTTCAATTCGAAATTGGCCACCCGTTTCATTTTCCTTCAAATTTTTTCAGTTTTCACTGGAATTTCGCTTGGCATTAGTCATCTTAGTCATCTCACCAAACATTTTCCTGAGATAGGAATGTACATAAATAATGTTGAAAATAAAGACAGTGTAATTTCCACTACATGTGTATATTAACATAAAAAGCATCTGTTCCCATGCCACAATCCATGCTAATTCTGGTTTCACTAGTCACTACCACTGCTGAAAGCTAATGGAAAGTTCCCAAGCAATATCGACGATGAGCTCACGGTTGCTAACTGCTAGCCCCATGCAGCGCCCAGTACAGAATTCTCACACCCATTTCTGTTTTTGAACAAAAATCTTTACTGGGTAATATTCCAAATATATCATCATATCTTCAATGACATATGGACAGACATCTCAACTATATACCCACTGAACCTCCTAAGGAGGTCAGGGGCATAATAAATACCCCATATGTCATATGTCATAAACATGGTCATACTAAATACCGAGGGATACCGAGGGATAACGAGGTGAAAGAAAATAGGGGTGGGAATGGGGTTAAAATCTTTGAAAAGGGTATGGAGTTGTGTATTAAGAGTATATAAAAAGATTTAAGCAGTATGTACATGGTTTTAATGCCATATTTGAGAATTATGGGCATTAATGTAATAGCATTCGCTGAAAAATCATCCCCACAGTATTTAGTAGGTAGCTTGGTAATTATTATTTACAGCGGTAAGCGACATTGTGAATTGTTAATCACATTGAGACTTGTTAATTAGTTCTTTTTGTCGGCAATTGTAATCAAAGCCTGCTTCCCAAACTCAACACACAAATTATGTGCAGGGCATATGAAGGAGAATGCACTCCACAATCTTCATAAGATAAACTAGAGAGCGTGTGTCATCCGCTGATGACACATAAAGGTACCCCCGTACTTCGGCCCAACTGAACCCTTTTCCAACAATATATCCCAAATGAAAACAGAAGAATTTTAAAAAATCTAAGTTAAAATTACAGCATGACGGTACCCTCCATTAAACAATTTCTCGACGGAAGGACTGACAGACACGAGGAATCCTATATACCCCTGCCTAGTGGGTGGGGGTATAAAAACAAAGAAACCATAAATAACATGATCAGCATTATCTCCAATTCAGATACGTGGCTTCTAACGAATGAGGACCCTGTTGTATACGAAGAAATTTCAACTGACATATTGACAATTTACGGCGACTGCAAATATTTGGCATCAACATTTTTACTTAAACTAAAATCCAAAGTATTCAAACCAAGACAGACATATACTGACATCCCAAAATTATGAACAAATAACAAATGTGAGAGTATGTTTAACATTATAAAAACTGGAAAATGAACTGAGCATTTTTAAATTGCCAGATTTGACTTGACAGACTTGAAGACATTGTTATGGACCAATATCATTACATTAGGAACAGATATTTTCGGAAGTGATTTTTCATTCGCCAACAATACAAAAACCAAAAAAAACTTTCCGTAAGACAAGAGACCGTATCAGCACTCACGGCTGACCAATGGGATTGACAAATTAATAACTGTCTATACCTAAAACAGAGACAATTGCAAAAAAAAAGGAGCCGAAATAGCTAAAAACATATACTGTATATACACATATACTAAATACAAGCTGCAGCTTTGAGTATATCGGGCATACCCAAATGATACTTATCACAGTACGCCACAAAACCCTAATAACGGCATAAAGCCAACAGTGACAATTGCCAAAAGTTCTGCCTATCCAAAACCGAGTTAAAAGTTGATGGGAGTTTTACTTTTATCAAATATTACAGTGATCTGCCTTGTGATACCCAATTTGCACTTATGCAATTCATCCAGACACCGAGGTAGCCTATTAATTACAAAGCTACCTACTAAATACCAAGGGATGGTTTTCGGCGACAGCTTGGTTTGTATATCTTGCATGTACTGGAATAAATCAACGGTCATATCACATATTTTGCTTCAATGAACTAAATTATATGTCTGCACATATATTTAAACCTTTCAAACAACTTTTACTTACTTATTTTCCTTCACCTAGGTATCCTTCGGTATTTAGTAGGAGCCCATAAACCAGGATTTTTTTTCAAAATTCAATGGTACAGCAAATGGAATTGATTTCGATATCCACTATCATCGGTATGCCATAATACGACCAAGCATGAGAGTGCTTACACACTTTAGTGAAAAAAGAAAACATCTGGAACATAAATGCCATGTTTTTTTAGTTAACCCTTTATCCAACCAAATGCCCATATCCACCCGCATAATTTACAGATGTAACACTCAAACAAATACCCAAACATTTTTTAGAAAATTTCTGCAAAACCATGTTATGTAACCCTTCATTAAAATTCACACTATGGTTTTGTGGAAATTTTGTTAAAAATTTGAAAAAAACTATAATTAAAATAATAAATTAAATTTTGAAATCTTGTGCGTTGGGTAAAGAATTAAATAAAGAACATTGAAACTCACTAGTGCCTACAGGACTAATATTTTGATGAGAGGGGGCACTGTGGCTCAGAAGGTATAGGTTCAGCCTGCAAGCTGAGAGGTCCTCGGTTTGAATCCCACCTGTGGCAACTGCGTTGTGTTCTTGGGCAAAACACTTCACCCCCATTGCCCATGTGGGGCACGGTCGCCTTGTGTACTAAGTCATACTGCATGTCGATGATGAACTTGTCTTCAACCATTGCTAACCCTGCTTGTGTGGAGTTAGTATGTTGGGGAGCCTGACAGTTGCTCGCCATTGCTTGGTGGTTCTCTCCGGGCACTCTGGCTTCCTCCACCCATAAAACTGTCTGACACAAGGTGACCCTGGCTGTCAAAAGTGTTGTTAAACCCCAATAAATAAATAAATAAATTTGGACTAGAATCCGAGAATCCATTCATGCAAAGATTCACACAACGAAGCCAGCAAGAATCCATGTAGATTCTCGCTGCACTTCTGCTAGGATTCACGTGAAAAAATTGAGTCAATTTAACCCTTTTTCTAACATAGAAGCAGGAAATTAACAATCCAAGGCTAACATGACCGGACATGACCTGAAATATACTGACAGTTTTGTCAATAAAATTGTACAAATATGACTGTCATTGGAACCGGCTCAATGAGCCGGTTCCAATGACATCCATATTTGTAAGGTTTTATTGATAAATATTGTTTTGTTTTTTTTAAATTATGAAATTCAGTTTATATGTTAAAAATTAAAAAGCTGTGTTGGGTAAAATGCTAACATGTGTTATCAGTATACCACAGGGATTCAACCATGGTGGCCTAATGGGATCCTGGGACACTCGTAGCAGACATGGATTCTCGCAACCATTTTCGTGAGAATCCAAATGGATTCCCAAATATAGATGAAATGTAAGCCCTGGCCTACCTGAGTGATATGTTGACCTGGGGTTTTCCTTGCCATTGCTGCCTGCAGGAAGGACATTCATGCTTGTTTGAAGTCAGAAACCATATTGCGAGACAATGCCGACAAAAGCTATGTCCACAAGTCAGTGAAGTTGGTTGTAGCATTAACTCAAAACAACAGCTGCATATAAATTCTGAATCAGAAAAAGATCTCTTCATTGTTTGAGAACGACGTTTTTGTACTCCATCTTTTGTCGCTTCATCATATGGTTCAGAATCAAAAAATTCCTCCTCCATGCTTTATTCT
Organism: Pictodentalium vernedei; assembly: GCA_031216915.1. Taxonomy (NCBI): domain Eukaryota; kingdom Metazoa; phylum Mollusca; class Scaphopoda; order Dentaliida; family Dentaliidae; genus Pictodentalium; species Pictodentalium vernedei. The sequence continues at coordinate 246,631,789 of CM062297.1, read as the reverse complement.
CTGTGCTGATATTCCTGCTCAAAAAAGTATAAAAATACTGACTTTCATTTTGGGAAAGCACAAAACTACAACAAACTCTTAAATTCCAGTGCAATTTATTTATCGGTATTTAACGACACTTTTGACAGCCATGGTCACCTGTAGTGATGTTCCGATTAATCAAGTTCGGCGAGTATTGCTCGTTTGGATCTCTATTTTGATTAATCGAGTAGATTTACGCGTCCTCGAGTAAAACCGAGTAAAACTAAGAAACTTTGGAAGCTGAGAAGTGGTACGAAAATCATCGCGGATATTTCATTTCCAGAATATTTCCGTAACATATCAGCTGTATATGTGGTACACCACTGTACATGAGTTTAATAGATCAAACTTCACTCACAATTCACATAAAAATATAACAATAAAAACACAACTTGAATTTTAATCAAAGCAGGAAAGCTCTTTCGCTAATTTATTTTTCCCAAGACGTATGCAGCCTAGTCTCAAAAATCAAAACAAGTAAATAATATAGCAGACAAACGTGATGATGCCGATAAAATTTCGGATAATTTATACGATTATCCAGGAAACAGATCTGTCATATGGACCCACTTTGGCTTTCATAAAAAAGAAAATGGGCCTCCAACAAAACAAAACCTGGACATGTCAAAAGTGATATGCAAACACCGTCATTGAGTTTATACTTTCAATGGTGACTATCAACAGTGAGAAAACGCTTGCTTTTCAGCCCAACCATTTTGACCTGGAGCTTTTCGGCCCCGGGGGATTGTGAGTTGAGCTGAGATTCCGGGAGATTTTTTAGCAATAAAAGGAGTCTAATGTATTATAAAACTTTTTTATTATATTTTGAATTAAAATAAAGAAACAAAATTAGAGAGGCATGGGAATGGAGAGGGGAGAGAGAGAGAATTAAATTTATTAATTTTAAAGCAACTTGTACACTTACCCAAACTTACAGAATAACAATACTTGAAACTAAAAGCAGAATAATCTGAATAAATAATACAGGCAATATTTTAAAATAATTTAGAATAATAAAAGTAACAGGCGATGGCAGATATTTTATTTCATTAATAAATACTAAAAAATCAAATATTATTTTTTATTTATTTATTGCATACATGTACATAATATACAAAATGTTACAAACTTACAAGTTTATTAGTAGAATGAGAGTACATCATGTGCATGATGGAGAAATAAAAAAGGTTAAGATTTAGCACATGGATCAAGTTTAGCGATGCACATTATGGAAGCCATTATCAATCGATTAATGATCGATCATTGGTCGGTTGGTGCAACCAGTCATCGATTATGGTTTTTCATACCGATTCCCAACACTAGGCACCTGGTGTTGGGCAGTTTTATGGGTGGAGGAAGGTGGAGAACCCAGACAGAACTACTAAGCAGTGGCGAACAATTGCGAAAATCCCCAACTTACTAACTCCACACAAGCAGGCCGGGTTAGCATTGGTTGAAGACAAAAGTGCACCATCGATGTGCAGCACACCTTAGTATACGGTGCCACCGTGCCTTCACGTGGGCAATCAGAATGAAATGCCTTGCCCAAGAACACAACGCAGTTATCTCTGGCAGGGATCGAACTGTGAACCTTTTGGTTTGAAGTTCAATGTCATAACCACTGAGCCACCATGCTCCCAATGAGCTATAAAAGAAATTTGGATTGACAGTTGCAGATCACGTTAAAATTCATTTGGAACAAAAACATTTTTTCAAAGAAAACTTTGTGCCATACATTTGGCAAAATACACAAAAAGTCTCCTTAACTCTTTGCATGCTGTTGGCTGATTTTCCTGCCCAGCATACAGTTAAAACTAGAAGTCCTGTCATGAAATGCGCACAACTATCACGTTGATCTGCGCGTTAATCTGTGCATTATGACCATAGTAAGGCTATCAAATTCCACACATATGGCCTGTGCGCAAGCAATGTTTCTGCCAATGGACCTCCGGGTTACCCGGAGGTCCATTGGCAGAAACATTGCCTGAGTTTGCTATGAGTAACCAGGAGAACCTGCCGTGCTTTGGATGCCATTCGATATGGCAATTGCGTGCAATTCCTACGCGCAATTAAGCCTAGATAAGTGCACAGTTCGTGACAGGACTTCTAGTTTTGACTGTAGGGTTTCTCTTCTCACTGATATAAGTATAATTTGGGCATATTCAAACATATTTTCCCCTGTAAATTGAATGGATTTTTTTACCAATGATTTCTTGTTATATTTAGATTAATTTTTCATCAACTCTAGTCATGGCTGGTGTAAAGCAGCCATGACTAGATTTGATGAAAAAATATCTTGAAAATACTCAGCGGGTTAACAGTTAATGTGGTTGTGCTGAAATGGTTAGTAAATAGTAAATTCTGTAATCATTCAGTTAATACAATTCTATCACTGATTAACACTTTACCTAATGAATCAACCACATAAAGAAATTGAGATGTTAAAAAACCTCAAATTTCAAAACATTTCAACAGAACCATATCATGTGACCTCTCCACGAGCTCACTTCATTGAGGGGTCACATGATGTGGTTTGGTTGAAATTTTTTTAAAAATTTGAAAAAAATAATATTCAAATTAATAAATTCTGATATCATGTACATTGGGAAATGGTTAACCGTTTACCCAACAAATCACCCACATCCACCCGCGTAATATCCAAATTCAGCAGCTGAAAAAATATTATTTTTCGATAAATTTCAACAAAACCATATCATATGACCCCTCTTTGGAATGAACTTGTCGCGCTCGTTCTAAAGAGGGGTCACATGATATGGTTTTGTTGAAATTTTTTGAAAGAATTTAAAAAATAATATTTATTATAATAAATTTCGAAATTGTGTGCGTTGGGTAAAGGGTTAACTGCCAGTTATATTGGAACGATGAAAACACACATGTCAAGATGCTGGTTCGAAATAATGAAGTCGGCATGGAATAGAAATATGCATGGTAAAGCCCACTTAAGTGCATATTCTTTAACAGAACAACCCTGTTAACTGAATATAACTTCCAAACACAAAACCATTTACCATACCTTCAGTAAAAAGTTGACCTCTTAATTGTATATACACTGTAGGTTACAGAATAGACTCCTGATAAGAGACGCCCCCCAAAAAATTGTGTGATGTATGAAGGATTTACTATGACAACCAGCAAATTCCTTGTTTATTGACCTATTTGGACTCAGTACATGCAGCGTTGACATTTACTCTATTATATCTTGTTTGACAGAGCTCCATAAGCTCTGTCAATCAAGATATAAAAAGAATGAATGCATAGCGTATCACCAGGATACAGAAAAATCTCTGAATTCCTGTTACATAAATACAGGGCTGTGGGAGGGGGGGATGCGGGACCCAGGGTAAATTGTGTGACAGGCCTCATTTTGAAAGTGCCGGGATACTGATACAGATGTCGGAGGCATAGGGGTATGTGGGTGGGGGTTCTCCCCAAAGAAAATTTTGAAATCAATTATTAAATGGGGACTTCTGGGATGAAAAATCATGTTATTCTGGGCCGTTAAAATGACATTTTGAGCAGCATGTTTCAAATTTGGAAGTTCATCAGTGAGAATCCAGTGACCTAGAGTTACAATGTAGGCCTTTCGATTGCACAATTCTGGAAGTGATAACCGTATTGGGCCAAGTTGATTTAAAAAAAATTATCTCTTCAAGAATCATGCAGTCCAAAGTTACAATCGCTGGTCAAGTGCAGAGCAGCATTCGCAATAGAGCCCCCTTCTTAACATTTAGTTCTACGCAACTACATGTATAGATCTAGTGGTTCTTACAGTTAAAACTAGAAGACCTGTCGCGAACTGCATGCTTATCTAGGCTTAATTGCTCATAGGAAATGCACGCAATTGCCATATTGAAAGACATCCAAAGCACGACAAGTTGTCCTGGTTACTCATAGCAAACATAGGCAATGTTTCTGTCAATGGACCTCCGGGTTACCCGGAGGTCCATTGGCTGAAACATTGCTTGTGCACAGGCCATATGTACAGAATTTGATAGCCTTACTATGCTCATAACGCGCAGATTAACATGCAGATCGACGTGCTATTTGTGCGCATTTCATGACAGGACTTCTAGTTTTAACTGTAGCTGAAATGCATTAATAGCAAAACCCAATCGTTCTGTCATGTAGAACAAAAATGTTGGTAAGGTTACAATGATACTAACTTTGGAAAGGGCACATGAGTGGCAACTAGTACTCCAATACGATGGGCAACTTATCTTGCTGGTTCTCGCTTGGGGGTCGGGAGCCCACGCTTTGCACAGGAGTCAGAACTTTGGAGGTAAGGCCTGACCCCAAAATCCTGGACTCCTGGGCCAAGTCTGGGCCCCCAAAGTTCTAGGCCCTGTGGTCATGACCCTCTCCATGGCTCTGCCTGAATATTGCTGTTAATTAATGTTTTTTACTGGTTAGCAGGGATCCATCTTACTTCAAATCACTGGATTGAGACAAAGATACACACTTAGAATAAAAGTTCTTGAAATCTTGCATAACATACTGCCTGACTGAATGCAACTTATCCCAAGTCTTTGCATTCCCCCAAAGTTACACTGATAAAGGGTTTGCCCAAATTACCAAAATGTGCCCAAATTTGTGCTTGTGCAAACAAAATTTTCAAACAAGAAAAACACAAAGTTTCATCTGCAATCCTTTTTCATACCATCATTTTGAATGAAACAAGAAAGTAAGAATAATGAAATACTATGGGAAGTAACTCTACCATATATTTTGGGCACATTATCAATGAATGTGATGGTCACAAAATCTATTTACTATGGGGGTTTCCAAGTGAACATTTTCAAGCTTCGTATTTTGAAAAAATGAGGAGATATATCACCTACTTGTGAATTTCAATTGAAAGTATAAATAAACAATGAGTTTGAGATGAAGACCTACATCACAAGCAAATTCGATAACATAGAGAGTAATCACTTGACTGGACTGGTTATATGAAATAATTTATGGGAGGTGAGGGACATTGTACAAACACGAGTGCACGAATGTGCAAGAGTGTTTACAATATAGTCCCTCGCCTCGAATGAATTATCTCATGTAACCAGTCCAGTCAAGCGATTACTCAGTTTATTACTTTTCATTATTAACGATAATTATATTATTTAACCTTTTATCTAATGTAACGACCAGTGCTATTCTAAAAAATTTATTTTCATTATTTTTTAATTTTTTGTCGCAAAAACATAGGTTATGACCCCTCATTGGAACGAGCTCATCAATGAGGGGTCATAACCTATGTTTTTGAGACAAAAAATGAAAATAATAGCTATTCAAAAATTGTTTTTGCAAGTGTCGTCTGCCTTTCATATTAGGTAAAGGGTTAAAAAAAAACAAAAAAAAACAATGAAGTCCCCATTACACCCACGGCAAAGCTTCTTCGTTTGCACGCACGAATACATGACACAATTGTTGATTGCATAATTCACTTGTGAAGTTATCATTTATAATCAAACCCGGAAATCCCAGTAAATCACATTTTGGAAAGTAATAAAAAGATGCATTAAGCTACCAAGCAAAGTGGCAAAAGCAAGATGCTTGGGCTGAAAATTTGTGCCAAACAACACAAAATATCAACAGTCTTTTGGGTAGAAATCCAATCAGAGAACAATGTGTGATAAGATCAACCCCTCCAGTAAGACTTGACTACAAATCACTGCTTAGGTAATCATCACCCCTCCCCTTACACAATGGCATATCATGCCCCAATTCACCCCCACCCCAAGAAAAAAATGGCAATGCAACTCCCTACTTGACAATCATGTTTACGCCAGGGCTTATGTTTCATCTAAATTTGGGAGAATCCATTTGGATTCTTGCCAAAATGGTTGCGGAAATCCATATCTGCTATGAGTGTCCATTTAGGCCACAATGGTTGAGCCCCTGTTATATACAGATACATTGTAACACATGTTAGCCCTTCACCCAACACGGCTTTAAACTTAAAATATAAACCAAATTTGATAATTTTTCAAAAAATAAACAATATTTATCAACAAGAGGCATCTCCGCCTAGACAGCTCCGTCGAGGGTCACTGCTTTTAGGGGACTAAATACAAGACAAGAAACCAAGTGTCAAAGCTTGAGACCTGAACCTTCATTATATGGCAATGAGTCAAGGTCATGACACAAGGTTAGGTTATGGGTAACAATTGTGTGAAGTATGCAGGCCTGTCTTTTTGAAAATCACAGGAGGGCAGTTGCTGGCTACCCTTGATCTTTATTCAGATTGCACATGCCCTCCCAGGTGCGCTGGTACATACCAAAACCATCAGAATCAGGCTATTGTGGAGGGCAGTTACTTGCTCTCCTCAGCAAAATTTCAGGCAGGCTATAAGGATCTGGAGCAATCGCCCTCCACAGAATGACAGGCCTGAGTATGAACAAAATCTGTCACACAGATTCAGTTATACATACCAGGCAAGGGCTGTAAAACAATATCAAAGTCTTGTTGTCTGTGACCTTGACCTTGATGGTATGACCTTGGATCAAAGTCGCAACACATTTTTGTGTCATGAGAATTAATTGTACCAACTATGAATAAGATCTGTCAATCATACAAAGTAATATGAACCAGACAAGGGCTGTAAAACAATATAAAAGTTTTGCTGCCTGTGACCTTGACATGACCTTGGATCAAAGTCATGACACACCTTTGAGTCTTAAGTAATAATTGTACCAACTATGATTAACATCTGTCAATCACATCAAGTTATATGGACCGGACAAGGGCTGTATAACAATAACCAAGTTTTGCGGTCTGTGACCTTGACCATGATGATATGACCTTCGGTCAATGTCGCAGCCCACCTTTAAGTCTTGAGCAATAATTTTACCAAGTATGAACAAGATCTGCTGATTAGATCAAATTATATGGACTGGACAAACAAAAATGTTGATGGTGGATGGACAGACGACAGACAGACAGACAGCCTGATGGACAGATGGATGGACAACTGACAACTTAGCATTAGAAAAGCTCCACTGACATTCTGTCAGGTGGAGCTTATGTTCAGTGGTTAAGAAATTATGGCTCAGACAAACAAATGGCAAGGTTTTTCTAAGTGTCACCCTATCATAGGGCCTGTGACATTGCCCTTGAAGAGTTCATATCATATTATAATTAGCACCACACTGTCTTTTGATATTACATATTGTTATGAAGTTTCATAAAAAAAATATTCAGTGGTAAAGAAATTATGACCTGGACAAACAAAAAGTTGACATGGATGGACAGACAGACAAATAGCTTAGTATCGAATAAGCTCCACTGACATTATGTTAGGCGGAGCTAATACAACCTTACAAATATTGATGCTATGGGAAAAGGTTCATTGAGCCGGTTCCAATGACAGCCATATTTGCACAATTTTGTTCACAAAGTGTCAGGGCATTTCAGGTCATGTTAGCCTTGTATTGGTTAATTTGCTTCTGCTATGTTAGGTAAAGCCTAAAGGGTTAAATTGACTAAATTCTTTTCACGTGAATCCTAGAAGAGGTGAAGCGAGAATCTACATGGATCTAGCTGGCTTTGTTGTGTGAATCTTGCATGAATGGATTCTCGTCAAAATATAAGCCCTGCTACAGTTAAAACTAGAAGTCCTGTCATGAACTGTGCGCTTATCTAGGTTTAATTGCGCGTAGGAATTGCAAGCATTTGCCATATCGAATGGCATCCAAAGCATGGCAGGTTCTCCTGGTTACTCATAGCAAACACAGGCAATGTTTCTGCCAATGGACCTCCGGGTTACCCGGAGGTCCATTGGCCGAAACATTGCTTGCGCACAGGCCATATGTGCAGAATTTGATAGCCTTACTATGGTCATAACGTGCAGATTAACGTGCAGATCAACGTTCTAGTTGTGCGCATTTCATGACAGGACTTCTAGTTTTAACTGTACCCACCTGCTTTGAATGATCAGTATTTGTATCAAGAGAGTTTTTTGCAACTCTGAAACTGAGGTGCTTTCACTTTCACAGAAATAGCACTTCATTGACTTCAACTTCGAGTAATGGTGCCTCAATGTACTGAACACTTTCTCAGTGTGTAATTGGGAGCATGGTGGCTGGAGAAGCGAACACAGTGCTGTAGATACATTTATTATGCGTTAAATGATAGATTGTTGAAAAAATTGAGAAAAGATAGAAATCGTATCCCCCACTGTGATTTCCGGTTGATGTCATCGGATGGAAAAAGCATCGATATACAACGCCATCTAAAAGCAAATAATGAGAGAGATCGTCTTAATACAATATACTATTATTATATGGAGACTGCACAATTGCCATATTCAATGAAAGGTATCATGGTACCTGTTGAAATTTCTTAGAATTACGATTTTGTTTTTCGATGGAGATTTGTGGTATCGAGTGATTTGCGTATGTCTGTCGAACATGGAAACAATCTTCAATAAAAAATGCAGACAGTGTTGTCCTTTTCCAAAATGCAGTCCTGTCGCTGCACCCGATAAGTGTTTTGAATGTCTAGGTTTGTTGTTGAATATATATGTGAAGCACATTTGGCCACAAGTTGCTATCGTGAAATATTATTAAATTATCAGTTGGGGTACAAATACGGTAGCAGACTTCCAGGAACAAGTGGTGCCTACAGTCGACTCTATGAGTTGATTACATATGTGTTTCGTGTTCTTTACATTTCAGTCTTCATTTTGATGTACAAAATACTACAATATGTGTACATTTGATTTGAATTTAAGGGCCTATATAAGTAATGAAATTTTGTTTATTTTGAAAATTCTCACCTCTGATATTCCTTCAATTCAAATTAAATATACACAAAATGTACATCAAAATGAAGATTGAGATGTATAGAACACGAAACACATGTGTAATCAACCCATAGAGTCGACTGTAGGCACCACTGGTTCCTGGAAGTCTGCTGCCGTATTCGCACCAGAACTGATAATTTGATAATATTTCACGAAAACAACTTGTGGCCAAATGTGCTTTACATATCCAAGAACAAAGCTAGGGGATAAAAATTCTTCAAAACACGGCGACAGAGCTGCATTGGGGAAAATTCCAAAGCTTTGCTTTTGTTTACGTATGAGTATACTTCCGATTTCCGGTCGACGTCATCGGACAGAAAAAGAGCATGTAAAAACAACGCCGTCTAAAATCAAATAATGAAAAAGATTGCCTTCATACAGTATACTGTTATTAGATAGAGACTGCACAGTTGCCATATTCAATGCAAGGCAGGGCTTGATTTAATCTGAAAATTATGAATAGCAATTTACTATTCACCCTGGAAAATTGATTAGCAGTTGATCCAAAAGCACTTGAAACTAATAAATCTTGAATAGCAAAATTCAGAAATTGGAGAGCAAAGTGCTATGCTAATCCAGTTAAATCGAGCCCTGATGCAAGGTATCATGATACCTGTTGAAATTTCTCAGAATTATGATTTTGTTTTTCGATGGAAATTCGTGCGAGTGATTTGCGCATGTCTGTCGAGCATGGAAACCATCTTCAATAAAAAAATGCAGACAGTGTTGTCCTTTTCCAAAATGCAGTCCTATCGCTGTATTCGAGAGTGTTTTGAATGCCTAGCTTTGTTCTTGGATATATGAAGCACATTTGGCCACAAGTTGTTCTGATGAAATATTATTTTATTATCAGTTCTGGTGCGAATACGGTAGCAGACTTCAAGGAACCAGTGGTGCCTGCTGTCAACTCTATGAGTTGATTACATATGTGTTTCATGTTCTATACATCCCAGCCTTCATTTTGATGTATAATTTGTGTATATTTAATCTGAATTTAAGGAATATGAGAGGTGAGAATTTCAAAATAAACAAAATTTCATTACTTATATAGGCCCTTAAGGGCCTATATAAGTAATGGAATTTTGTTTATTTTGAAAAATCACACCTCTGATATTCCTTCAATTCAAATTAAATATACACAAAATGTACATCAAAATGAAGGTTGGGATGTATAGAACACGAAACACATGTGTAATGAACTCATAGAGTCGACTGTTGGCACCACTGGTTCCTGGAAGTCTGCTGCCGTATTCGCACCAGAACTGACAATTTAATAATATTTCACGAAAACAACTTGTGGCCAAATGTGCTTTACATATCCAAGAACAAAGCTAGGGGATAAAAATTCTTCAAAACACGGCGACAGAGCTGCATTGGGGAAAATTCCAAAGCCTTTGCTTTTGTTTACATATGAGTATACTTTCGATTTCCGGTCGACGTCATTGGACAGAAAAGGCATGTACAAACAACGCCGTCTAAAATCAAATAATGAAAAAGATCGCCTTCATACAGTATACTGTTATTAGATAGAGATTGCACAGTTACCATATTCAATGCAAGGTATCATGATACCTGTTGAAATTTCTTAGAATTACGATTTTGTTTTTTGATGGAAATTCGTGGTAACGAGTGATTTGCGCTTGTCTGTCGAGCATGGAAACCATCTTCAATAAAAAATGCAGACAGTGTTGTCCTTTTCCAAAATGCAGTCCTATCGCTGTATTCGAAAGTGTTTTGAATGCCTAGCTTTGTTCTTGGATATATGAAGCACATTTGGCCACAAGTTGTTCTGATGAAATATTATTTTATTATCAGTTCTGGTGCGAATACGATAGCAGACTTCCAGGAACCAGTGATGCCTATAGTCGACTCTATGAGTTGATTACATATGTGTTTCGTGTTCTATACATCCCAACCTTCATTTTGATGTATAATTTGTGTATATTTAATCTGAATTTAAGGAATGTGAGAGGTGAGAATTTCAAAATAAACAAAATTCCATTACTTATATAGGCCCTTAAGGAATATTAGAGGTGAGAATTTTCAAAATAAACAAAATTGCATTACTTATGTAGGCCCTTAATACAAAATCCTAAAAGTGGGGCGTTAGAAGATAAAAGGTTACTTCTGTTTTGAAGGATTTTTCGGTTTGCATGCTCGTAGGCAACACCAACAATGTTGTTGGCACGAAAATAGGATACTGTATTATAGACTATGCCAAGAATCGACCTAATGCATCATCAGAATTTGATGACATTCAGATGCCGACTTCAGTTGTTTTTGGATATCATATAAATCATTGTCGGGAATGTTGATACCATCGAGAAGAAGTGTTAAATTCGCGAGCATTTACCATTGTTTTTAGACGTTTTGTGATAAAAATATTTTTCCGGAGATTCACAACCATGAAAAACTTCCGTGAGGAAGAAATCCTCTCTTGGAAATAGAACTGCAACCGAAAGCATCTGAAGTGTCCACACGGGGCGTGGATACGTCAGCTGATTCACTATAACCACGCCCCTGACGATGGCTGTCATACTAAATCACGACTGTAGCCAACCATGGGAAAAGGGAATCGGGTCGATCCGACCCTGAGTCGATTCGGCCTTTCCTACTTTTGACCTTGATTACATTAACTCGTTGCCTCTTCAGATATTTTGGGCGTTTTAGTTACTGCATCATTCACTCTCTAAAGTTTTCTACTTTTAAACGCTGCACATTTTTCTTCCTTTCTTCTGTTGCATTTTCCAGTTTATTTTTTTTAATTTTTCTAATTGGGAACATGTCAAAATGTCACACAACCAAAACGTCACATTTCAAAATGGTCAAAACGTCACATTTTATAGTCAAAACGTCACATACTTTTAGTCAAAACGTCCTCCACACGTAAAACTGTCACCGACGCGGTATGACCTTGACTGATAATGTGTCGTCAAACCTTAATAAAGAAAGAAAGCTTGCCCTCTGAGTGTGTGACGTTTTGACCAAAGTATATGACGTTTTGACCAAAATGTATATAACGTTTTGGCCAAAAGTATGTGACGTTTTGACCCCAAAATGTGACGTTTTGACCCTTTTGAAATGTGACGTTTTGATCGTGTTTTGATCGTGTGACGTTTTGATCAGCACCCCCCCCCCCCCCCCCCCCCAAGATAGTCCAGGTGGCGAAACATGAAATTCGAAAGGCCGTTTAGCGGGAGGGGGGAGATCGAAGGTCTCCTTTACAGTCCTATCCAGGATCGTCCCGTCCTAACCCCTCCTCCCACTTCCCTGAAGTGATCGACGGAAACATCCCAGTTAGGACAAGGCTTCCCCCGAGAAAATTCTAATTCAGTGCTCTAAGTGCGTATCTCAGCCATTTGTAGTGCGTGTAGCCCTATATTGGACTGGATACCATGTTTGTGGCTAACTTTGGTGTGAAACCTATTTTGGAAAAATGGCAATGTTTCGGGGGAAGAGGGAGCATCGGAAAATTTAGGAATATCACTGTCCTATGCTTTCACTCTCAACAACAGTTAACTTCTCACCATTGGATCAACCGAAGGAAAGGAGGCATGATTTTCAACGACCGGAAAACCAAATAGCAAGCTCACTTCAAGATGATCATTTGGAGTTTTATTTTTATATTTTATCTTATTTTTTTTTATTCTCTTTTAAAGCGCCATGGACAACATAACCGCTATGGATTTTGTTTCGTGGAAAACAAAGCCTCCATGGAACATGGAATCTTTGTAATTGTATTATATGTAATCTTTATTGGATATGAGCTAGTATATGCCCCCCCCCCCCCCCCCACCCACCTCCCGGTAGGAAATTTTCCAGACTATGTATTTCTGAAAGTCCAATAATTAAGAGAAACATTTTAAGACATGTTTGCCATCTGGCGACTGGGGCGTTTAGAAACTACATTGGATCAGCTTATAAAAGCACGTGTACAAAATTTCGCGAAATCGCTTACGAGGTTTCCTAAAAGGCAGAAAATTCGAAAGGCGTTACCACACATAATTGACCATACTGTCTTGGCTATAAAGAAGTAAAAAGTCACACCAACCCTACAGCTCACTCCGCTCGGCCTGCATCCCATCCACCTCACCCCAGCCCACATCATCCATAACACATTTGAAATATTTACTTTTTCCTCTTGTATATTAGCACTTTTGCAATATTGTATGTGAAAACAGAAATTGAACAGTGATAAGCCCGATGTAACATATTGGGCTTGTAACACCAGGACCATGCAGCTAGTTTCTGTGAATCGCCTAGACACCTTGATACTTTTTTTTATAACTGAGGCTATAAAAAGTATCAACGTAGCGCTTGGGCGATTCACAGAAACTACATGCAAACGAGAACTGTTATGTTTTAAAACAACTCACAGAGAGTACGATGTAGGCTATCGAGAAAAGTGATGTCGCCCCATTTTGTCAAAATTTTCAAATCACAAATGCGAGATAGTCCCTCAAGCGGGACTCTAATTTTGCGGGGAGGTGCGTTCGCACCCGTCCAAGCTCTCCTGGCTGCGTACCTGCATCTTCAGTTGGGAGTGGTTTTGTTAGTGCATCTGTGTACACAGGATATCTACATTTTCTAGCAGTCTTTGTGGGTAAAAATTATTGGTGCTGTCATTCTTCACGCTGACATTCGTGAATTCAAGTTGCGTCTTGGATGTGAGATTATCTTCCCATGGCCAGTTTGCACCCGGCCATGCCCTCAAAAGCCATGGTCATGTTGCCATAAATTATACATGCGGCTGAGCACATGGCTTGACATTTCGTCCCCTGTGTTCCAATGTGTTCTATGTGCTAGTAGGCACTTAGAACACATTGGAATTCAGGGGGCGATTTGTTACATTGGTTAGAGGTGAGGCGAGGTCAATTCACCTTTCATCAGTGGTACTGAATGTAACTTTCGGAGGTGATGGGTGTCGGTTGTTAGGTATCAAGTTCATTATTTTGTGTTTAACCTTGGCGGGAGTTTTCCTTTATCGGATGATGATGTATAAGGTGGTGTTTGCTGGACTTCCGGTTACTCCACAGCTTACACACAACGTAACTACAACGTTGTCTGTTAGAAAATCGGAAGTCAGCTTGTGGGAACGTTGTGTCCACGGCGTTTCCACAAGTCTATAGCATTAAAAACAAGTTGTTGACTGGAGAAAGATAGTTGCGTTTCCACAACGTTTTCATAAACGGTGTTATCCCTTAATGGCCTAATTCCGACTCAAGTTGACCATTTTTAATACAATAAAATAGGCGCCACAACATGCTGTCCCTGGAGACATTTCCAAAGTACATTCTAAGCGGCTTGGCAGTTGTTTCTAAACAGGTCTTGGCTGCCAATATAGGCAGCCAAGACTTGATTAGAAACAACCACAAAGTCTCCATACGATTGCCACAACATTATATCTGAGGTTATTAAATGTTGTAAAATGGTTATGTTGCACACAGTGTTTCAACGTCGTGCAACTGTCAGAAATTGTTAAACTGCTGTGAGTGCTGTGTGCCTCAGTGTTTTCACGACATGACTTTTACGTTAAGTGAGATGTTGTTTGACTGATATTTATTGACAATGTTATGAATAACGTTGTCAAAACCTCATTGGGAGTCCACTATTGCACTGTCAGCGTTAGAGACACAACAATATTGTTACAACCACAATGTGCTAGCTGGAGATCCTCTTTTTGGGAGCCCTTTTTACACTACCTTGAGTACTCAGTTGCCTTATGTGGATTGCGATGACTTTGCGGAGCAGACTAATTGTGCGGTGACGGCACAAATCGCACATTGAGGAGTTGCTTGTTACAAGGATATGTATAATGGGGGAACGGTCGATTGGTACCACGGTCGATTGGTACCATCGGGCGGTCGATTGGTACCATCTCGAAAGTCGATTGGTACCGTCCAAAAAGTCGATTGGTACCGTCGGTTCGGTCGATTCGCACCAACCGTAAGTCGATTGGTACCACTACAATTGTATGACAATTTTCCCCCAAAACCTTGAATGTGCCATCCATAAACCAAATTTTTGATCTCCCCAAATGTTCTAATTGTAAATCAGTAGCAAGAATTATGTGTCGCTGCCCATCAACAACAATGTCCTTTTTAAGAAACCCATTTGGTATGAATGATTCGTCCAAGATAAAGTTAAGGTCTTTAGGATGTTTTGGTCGGAGCTTTTCCCTAGCTCTATTTGCTGATCGAGCAAGCTGATCTAGTTTGGGAAGTGACACATTTTCATTTGCTACTTTGCTCAAAGCCTGTCTTGCGAGTATACCTGAAGATAAAAAAACGTCACCTCTTGCTGCATCCTTGACAATGGCTCTCGCTGAGCATGTGACTGACGAAGACAGATTACCTGGATGAATGTGGGGGTTCGGCCCACGACAGAAACTATTAACACCTTGTTGCCTAACTGTAGCATAACACTTTTTATAAGACCTACTGCTGCATATCCACGTAGCTGCAACAACCGTTTTACGTTTCAATGCATACGTGTAACCCTGAGAATCAATTAAAATGTCTGCTCCTCTCTTTGAACCTCCTTTGACGATTTCGTATGTGGTTGGTCGGTCGTCGATTATATTTTCTGGAATCGTTTCTTCCTCAAGTGACTGCTCTGCTGCTGGTTGTATGTCATCAACGGGAAGCAATACATCAAACGATCCTTCTTCTGGTATAGCATCCGTCTCCATATCCGACTCTACTGTGTTGTTACTAGACTGGTGACATTCTGGGCAGAGCCATGTTATTGTGTCACCATCTCGTTGTTGTTTCATCATTCTCCTGTAGACATCTCTGGTTATTCCAGTGCCACAAAGCCTGTGTCTCCATTGATTACAGGAATCGCATTGCAAAGCATCTTGCCGACGTCGAACCTCTTTGGTACAACCTGAGCATGAGTATTCAATGAGAATATCCATCTTCAAGTGATGAAATTCCAGAAAATTTGACGTCTTATATAGAATATTGTTGGCTTGGTTCGGCGGTAGTCTTTGAAGGAGATTAGAAATTACTGGAAACATACTCGGCTTTAGAGCACAGGTAGATGTGATTTTACCAATGGACACAAATTGACGTCGACCAGAACATAAAAGCCGTTATAACGATATGCGGTAGTCTTTGAAGGAGATCATTAATTACTGGAAACTTACTCTGACAATTGCAGTGTCTTTAGAGTACAGGTAGATGTGATTTTACCAATGTACACATAGTGGCGTCGGCAAGAAGAAAAAAAAACCTTGTAATAATAATGATTTCCATAGGTTGTTGTCAACACAAATCCTATTAGTTTCAATTAATAAGGCTCTTCAGGAGTGAGTGATGTCAACTACAAACGTCGCTGTTTTCATAATAATAATACTTTCCAAGAGAAAACAACCTTTGATTATATTTTCTACATTTATTGACAATCTATCACTCGAACGTAAACTACCAGGAAATTCTAACCGCGTGCATACCCCCTCAGACCCCATTTGAGGCAATAGGAAAGCTAGTGTGATCCAAGTGAAATAAAATAAGGTTAACCGGGCCGCAGGGGATTTATAAATCCCACATCGTCCCTGCACGCCTTTGGCGCGCTAAAACCTTTCATTTCATTCATTCACATAATAATCCCAGAGAAAACAACCTTTGGAAATATTTTCTACATTTCAAACGCAACATTTTGGGGGAAAATTGTCATACATTTGTAGTGGTACCAATCGACTTACGGTTGGTGCGAATCGACCGAACCGACGGTACCAATCGACTTTTTGGACGGTACGACTTTTTGGACGGTACCAATCGACTTTCGAGATGGTACCAATCGACCGCCCGATGGTACCAATCGACCGTGGTACCAATCGACCGTGGTACCAATCGACCAAGATTCTTATAATGCATTGGGGGTAGAGACGATGGACCGGGGTGATATGGTGGAATTACTGGAGCAGGGTGTCGTATTTGCACCGTGGGCCAAAAGCTTAGTAAAGACAGTGGTGGATCGGTGGTGGTATACTCCATGGTTGGTGCAGCTGTATCTCTCTATCGTCTGTATATCTACGTCTGTAACTGTTGGATATCAGGTCAATTAAGCCGCTGTTGTAACGAGTGACTCTGCTCCCCAGCACCCATTCGACATAGTAATAAACCCAGCAACCCGACAATACCACTCGACCCGACTCCTCCGCCTATTGGTCAGATCCGACTAACAGGCCCACCTCCCACTATTCATTCCACGTGTGACCTCTTGTTCCATTCACAGAAAAACTCAGCCATCCAGTCCTACCACCCAGGAGAGTGCCCCCCCCCCCCCCCACCATCCTATTCCACCATACATGCATCGTGCAACCCTTTCTGCCCTGGTCATTCAATACCCTAACTTCCTGGGAACGGATCCGACCTACTACCCAACACAATGTAACTACCCGACCCAAGCACCTTAAGAGTGTGACATCTCAATCCAACTATATCTAGAGACCATACCCTATCAGCGACCATACTCACCATCCGTTTACTGCCTGACCCTTCCCAAGCCGATCACTCAATACCCACTGACATTGGTGACCACAGTCATATGTAACCACTGAAAAATATAACCATTTGGATATGCAGCTACTGTCTAAACCAACTGGGTTAAAAATCAACCCAAATCAACTGGGTTTGGTGAATATGAACTCAGTTGGGTTGATATTCACTCAACCCAGTTGGTTTGGTGTGATTTTTAACCCAACTGATTTTAGAGTGCACCTGGGCATTTTACCACCATGATATATAGCCATGTAATGTAACTACCGGGATATGTAATGTAACCACTGGGATTAAATAAAGACTATGTGTAGGCCTAGCCACTATGATAGGTAGCCACTCGGGGATGTGGCCTTGTATATACATGTAACCACTATGATAGGAAACCACTACATTTTTGTAACAACTACGATCAGATTTTGTAACCGCAAAATATAACTACCAGTGCGTGTAACCACTTAGTCTAAGGTAGGTAATCACAGATATCATGGGGATGCCGAAAATCCCAACCGAACCAATCGCAGAATACCGAAAGCGTCTGAATTTTCCTACATTCACTGTTTTGAAGTCCTTGTTGAAGTTTGATAACAGTTAGTAGTAGGAGAGCGATGAAACGTGCCTCATTGGCCGGACCCCGGAAGTGACGTCATGTCACGTGATCTGGTGGTGCCATGTTTGGTTGTCATGGTAGTCCGCGTGAGCGGCCATCTTGTGACGTCATCCCCATAATGATACGTGATGTGAGTGCGGATGCGCAGCTCGTGTTGTTGGGTGATACGTGTTTCCGTCGTACTTGAAACCGCCATCTTGGTTTCTATGGTTAAGATGGCGGTAGATTGGCAACACGGTTAATTTGTCGCTCCCGGTATCTTGGATGATTTTGATTTGATTCATTTATTTTCATCATTTGGAAATTAGATAATTTGTAATCCTTGGGGTGGAGAAGAGATAAATGACTTTTGTTATCTCCGTTTGCATTCGTTGAAGGATATTAGAAGGATATTTTCTTGTGACTTCTGAAAGTTAGTGTCTGAAGAAGCGAATCAAGGTGATTGTCTTTTCATCGAATTGAACATCAGTAGTGGTGAACTCTGTTCAGTTATTCAACATCCTTCACAATGAGTGGCAACAGAAGACAGAGTGTGAACAAAGGGACAAACAGACCAGCTGCAAGTCACTCTACACCTTCGGGTTTAAAGCGAACTTCTGACAACATATCACCTATTGACTCAAGAGCTCCCAAGAAGATCAATGACCTGTCAAGCTCATAATCAATAACTAAACTACATACTGGCACAGATACTACAGGAGGTGAAGTGAGTGGTGCTCAAGCTGCAGTCTCAAATTTAAGCAAGGAATCTAGGGGGCCTATTATAGACATGTCTGATGCAATTCTCACAACTATCTGCCAGAAACCCTTCCTGGAGAAACTGACTCCTCAACTCGCAGAAGTGACTACGTCAAACGACAAAATGGACGATCTTTATGATCTTTTCAAAATGGAATTAAAGGCACAAATGGAAGAGTTATCTCAGACGACAATCCCAAACGCTGTTCAAATGGGGCTAGAAACATTCATGAGCAAACACATCGCTCCACTTAAGCAAGAGATTAAGGACCTGAAAATCGAGAACGCCGAGCTGAGAGAAAAATCCTAAAAGTTGATGAAAAACTCGAAGCACGATTGGAAGAACAAGAACAGTACAGTAGAAGAAATTGTCTAGTTTTCCGCAGTATTCCAGTCGCCAAGACCAATCTTAAGGAAATTAACCAGACCACAGACACAAAAGTTCTGGAGATTTGTAATGACAAACTCGGTGTGCCACTTACAGAGAGAGACATCAGCAGGAGCCACGTTATTGGGAAAGTGAAAGCCATTCAAAATAGCTCCAAGAAGATCTGTAATGTAATCTGCAGATTCACAACGTACAGACAACGACACGCTGTATTTTCATCGAAAAGGGCTCTAGAAAATAACACTGACAATATCTTCATTACTGAATCACTAACAACCTGGAGATCATCAATAGTTGGGCAATTCTCGGAACTGAAAAAGAACCGGACAATTAGTTCATTCTGGACCAGCGATGGGCGTATATTCGTTATAACAACTGCCAGTGACAGGCCCTTGCTCATCAAATCAGAGGCTGATGTACGCAGACTTTCCTCATAGGACTGTTCTACAGGTATAATAGAACTAGAAGATTAGGCACAGTTTTTTCCACTTAGGATTTATTCTTTCATTGCTCATTAAATCAGAGGCTGATGTACGCAGACTTTCCTCCTCATAGAACTGTTCTACATGTATAATAGAACAAGAATAACAGACACAGGTTTTTCCACTTAGGATTTATTCTTTCATTCACTCACAGACTCCCCTCACAGGACATTTGTCATAGGTATAATTCATTCATCCATTTAGGAGTTTAGGACTTATTCCTTCACTGCTCTTCAAACCGGAGGCTGATGTATGCAGATTTTCCTCATAGGACTGTTCTACATGTGGAATAGAACTAGAATAACAGATACAGTTTTTCCATTTAGGATTTATTCTTTCATTCACTCACAGACTTTCCTCACGGGACATTTCTCATAGGTATAATTAATCCATCCATCCATCCATCCATCATCCATCCATCCATCCATCCATCCATCCATCCACATCCATCCATCCATCCATCCATCCACGAGTTAGTGGGTGGGTGTGTGGGTTTTGCATGAATGTATGCATATTTGTCTTCTCGTTAGGATTTATTCTTTCATTCACTCATAGACTTTCCTCACAGGACATTTCTCATAGGTATAATCCATCCATCCATCCATCCATCCATCTGTCCACGAGTGAGTGAGTGGGTGGGTGGATGCATGAATGTATGCATATTTGTCTTCTCGTTCACTTAGTCTTGTTTGCATACTCGTCCATTCAATCTGCTATTGCGTTACACCTGGTGCTTAAAGGGAATTTACAACCAGAAAGACATGTTCTACCTGGTCACAGTTTCTACACACTCACTAATTCCCTCCATAGTGCGATAAATTCACCAATAACAATCACCAGTTATGAACATTTCTATTAACCGGACTAAACTAATGTATACCACTCTCCGTCAAAATTACCACCCCCCCCCCCCCCTTTACAGTCATCATGTCAGTCAAACAGGGAAAAAATATTTTTCTAAAAGCCCCCCCCCCCCCCCCCCACCCGCCTTATAACTGCTATGGTGTAGTGCCAGACAATACTCATTGTCAAAATTCATCAGTCAAAATTACGATAAGTTATTTATTAAAGTGTTCGGGAAACTGACACAAATTACAAAAAGCTGTTTATTCCCATCCTCAATCACAGGGACAGGAGGATCAGTTAAACAAAGAAAGAAATATTATTCTCAAAGTATATAAGGAACAGAGATAGCTGTCAAGTTTCAGCCACTGTTTTATCGAAACATCGGTTTTCTTTCGTGGTTTCGTGATGGATTTTCGAATATAGTACTCAAAATAATTGAATTCTGTGTTCGGGAATCCGGTACGAAACTACGAAGGGTAGTTTATTAATGTGTTCGGGAACCTGACACAAAATTGCAAAAAATCTATTTATTCCCATCCCCAATCGCATTGACAGAAGTCTTAGATTTCTTAAGTGTTGTTTGATCACCACATATTTCCTGCTTTGTTGTATATTTTTGCCAAATGACCCCTCCCCCCCCCCCACCCCTACAGTCTTCGTGTCAGTCAAACAGGGAAAGAAATATTTTTCTAAAAGCCTCCCCTGCCTTATAACTGTTATGGTGAAGTGCCAGACTATACTCATTAGAATTAACACCCAACATACCATTTAACAATGCCTTTGAAGCTCAAAGGAGCGTATTTGTATTGAATTCGTATTTTCATGCAGGACATTTGAAAACGGTGGTCGCGAGAGCCGTGTTGGAATGTCTAAAATGAGAACTCGAATAAAAAGTCGTTCGGTTAATTTGTGCAATGAAACTTCTTCAACCGTTCATTAATTTATTGTAAATTAAAGGTATGAGTTCATCAGAGAATATCAGTAGCCAAACCCGGTACCGCGAACCAAAATTCTCTTATTCATCAATTCAACCGCTACCCATCCACTTACACATTCACACATTCTCATGTTCAGTCACTAGAAGGAGTGAATTGGGAAGCTGATTCTTAAATTCACCTTACCAAATTTCATTAATTTATTGTTGCACCGCGAACCAAAATTCTCTTATTCATCCATTCAACCGCTACTTATCCACTCACATATTCTCTCATTCTCATGTTCAGTTACTAGAAGGAGTGAATTGGGAAGTTGATTCTTAAATTCACCTTATCAAATTCGCAAAATCTTCCACAGTCCGCATAGGACTGTTCTACATGTGAAATAGAACTAGAATAACAGATACAGTTTTTCCCATTTAAGATTTATTCTTTCATTCACTCACAGACTTTCCTCACAGGACATTTCTCTTAGGTATAATCCATCCATCCATCCATCCATCCATCCGTCCATCCATCCATCCATCCATCCATCCATCCATCCATCCATCCACGAGTGGGTGGGTGGGTGGGTGGGTGGGTGGGTGGGTGGATGCCTGGGTGAAATACATGTGGTAATCAGAGACTCTCATTAGTCACGGTTTCTGGTAATTCCGTTTAAATTCTAAACTCGTCTGCTGAAGTGCCATTCAGTTGCGGAACAGAATGATTTGTCGTAGTCCAAACTCCACTAAGTTCACAACTATTGTTATGAGTTGTTGTGTATCACACATTATTACTATTGATATAACACAATTATGTTTGACCAGAAGTATACCTGATGCTTACCAACAATCATTCTACTACCCATTTTTGGATAACTTCAAGTTTCTATTCACCAATCCACTAATCGCATTTTTCACTGGCGTAATAATCCATTGATCTACCCCCCTCCCCCCCCCCCCGCCCCCATCGTCAGTACTGCACCACTGTAGTCCAAACTTTGCCCAAACTTACAACTATTGATGTGGTGTGAATTGCTGCCAATCAATCATTAGTGCTTCCAATGAAAAAAAAGACCAACTTAACAAGGCATCAGAGAGTACAAAAGAATTCGTTATTTGTACCCAATGTACATCGCGTACGAACACATTTATCTCGAGTTTCAATGCATGATATTTAAATACGGTACTAGCAAAAACCGTTATAGAATATGCGAAAACTCAATAAATAAATAAAAGTTGTTCAGAAATTTCCCCATCGGAATTTGTTCAATTGCGAAAAAATTTATTAAGTTATGTGTACTTGTTAATAAGAGACTTTCAGCGAGATTACATACTTTGTTTTCTCCAGTAACGTATCAATCATTCATCGTCTTGGCATCTAACGACCCGTGTTCTGCCACTCATCCATTCACATTGTCAGGGTGAATTGTAAGGCTTCCATTAAGGCTTCCATTTAAAGTCTAGTCTTTTCCTCCTATCCTCACATTATCCACTAAGTTCTCCAGTTAAGCTTCATACCCATCCAAGATACCAAATGACGCGATGCTGAACTCAGCAAATTTATGTACATATTTTAGTGTTTTTACCGTATTTGTACAGAAATATTGTGTTCCCAATCTGACACCAAATCATATGCTAAAACTGCAACAGACTGTGACTACAAAAAAAAAAAAAAAAACATTTTCGTCTACCAATTCAACCCCCATTAAACATTGCCACAGTGTCCGCATCTTGAACTCCAACAATATTCACCTTGGATTAATTCTTGAATATTAAAACACCCAAAGAAAATACGGTATTCTTATCCAGCGGGAAGGTACGGTGACATGTCGACACATAATGGCGGGTAGCATTGCGCTCGACGAGGTGCAGATGGAAGTGGAGTACGACTTTATCCGACTTCACAATGAAAAAGTATGTTCCCTACCAGAAAACGAAGAATCCCCATTCAAACACCACATAAACGATTGTAAATACTTTTCGCCTAGTGACTTTCGGTCTAAGACAAGCAATTTAGACGCCGGATTCTCACTATTTCACATCAACTGCCAAAGTCTAAAAGCTCACTGGGATTCCTTTCAACAACTGGGCTGTCACTAAAAAGTGTACTCCGACCCCGACCCCGACTCCGAAATTACCGACTCCAAAACTATTTCTTTTAATAACTCTGTTATTAATGGATCAATTACACTGAAATTCAACATAAATGTACAGAATTATGTGTTGTATACATAAAATCATATAAATGTTACAAAAAAATTATGATTTTCATTAAATTGACTCTTATTGAGTTTTGACTCACTAAAAAGTGTACTCGGCAATTTCAACAAAATTTCATTCTCTCATTCATATAATACATTCTTCCAGCTAATTTGTTGCAGTATTAGGAATATATTCGTATTTTACGATGTCTTATGCAAGAATTATAATTAATTTGGAAATTAATCGTGTTTAAAATGGAAATTTACTCGAAGATGAGTATCGCCGACTCCGGCTTCATGTGAGGTTGTATGTAAAATTCAAACTTGCAATTGGCGGATCAATAGTCAGAGGTTTTCCCGGATTGTGGTAACTGACGCAGTTAACATGCACGAGAAGGCGTTGAAAGTGATTTTTTCATAGGTAGTTTGTTGGACCCTTCTTTTTCTCTGTGAAATTTATGTCTTGTGTGTGCAAGCCTTTAGCAACAACATTTTAATGCTCAATATTCTGTTCGTCTTTGATAATTTTATTCAATAAACATAAGTTTTTTGTTTATTAATACAGTGTCCATGTATTATCCACTTCAACCATTGATATTGTTTTGTTTGTTTGTGAGTACTGTGATAAGTAATCACGCGAATGATGAAATGTGAATGGTTTTCAGCACACATATTCTGTGCCCAGTCTAAACTCTACAGGATAAGAGTCGTAGTAAATAAGACCTGATTTTGGTCACTTACCACAATCCGGGAAAACCTCTGACTATTGATCCGCCAATTGCAAGTTTGAATTTTACATACAACCGCAAATGAAGCCGGAGTCGGCGATTCTCATCTTCGAGTAAATTTCCATTTTAAGCACGATTAATTTCCAAATTAATTATAAATCTTGCATAAGACATCGTAAAATACGAATATATTCTTAATACTGCAACAAATTAGCTGGAAGAATGTATTATATGAATGAGAGAATGAAATTTCGTTGAAATCGCCGAGTACACTTTTTAGTGAGTCAAAACTCAATAAATGTCAATTTAATGAAAATCTTAATTTTTTTGTAACATTTATATGATTTTATGTATACTACACATAATTCTGTACATTTGTGTTGAATTTCAGTGTAATTGATCCATTAATAACAGAGTTAGAAAAAGAAATAGTTTTGGAGTCGGTAATTTCGGAGTCGGGGTCGGGGTCGGAGTACACTTTTTAGTGACAACCCAACAACTGTTATGCAATTTACAAACAAACAAAAAATTCTTTCGACATAATAGGACTTAACGAAATATTCCGTATTCCTCCAGACACTTCGTTTAAACTTGAAGGTTATGCCCCTATTATAAAATGTATGAGACCCGATGATGATGATGGCCGGGGAGGAGTTGGGGTATACATTAAAGAAGGGATAACATATAAAATCAGAAGAGACATCTCAGTCTTCATTCCTCATGTCTTCGAATCCCTATTTATAGAAATAAAAGATAAACATAACTCCAAAATTATTGGCATCATATATCGACCCAACACCCCACCTAAAGCCGACATCAACCTCTTCTTATCAAAATTAACTGAAATAACGGATGTTTTGAACTCCGAAGATAAAAATGTTTATATTATGGGAGACCTGAACCTCGACCTTTGAAAGGTATCCACACACTCCAAGACAGAAGAATTTATTGATGTCATGTTTAGCCAGGGATTTTTACCTTATATTACTAAGCCGACGAGAGTTTCTAGACATTCTGCTAGTTTGATAGACCATATCTTTACAAACAATAGTAGGTATATATTGAGAGTTTAACAACCACTTTGTACATGTACGTGTACAACATACGTACACGATGCGTTCACCAACGTGGAATTCAGTGTTAAATCACACGCTTGTTCACAAAAATGTACAGTGGTCTTGAATCCCCCCATGTTTTTTGTGACTCCTAGATCGCACTTTTAACGTTCAAATACTCGTGGTGAACGCGCGTTTTTAAAAAAAGGGTGAAATTGTACATCTTCAATTTTATCTTTTTACTTTAAAAATTTTGTATACGTTCCCATCGCAGCTCAAACCATCGATCCATCGTTGGCGAACACGAGCAAAAAATTCTAGGCTAGATAAAAAAAACGGCCTGCGGATTCAAGACCAGTGGTCCAGAACTCTCAATTGTTTTGAGGCGGTGGGTTTTTCCCATTTATGACGTCATTAGGGGAATTCCCCACTATGAGAATTCCCAAACTCAGCTAATCGACCGATCGGATCGCTCGATTCTCATAAACTCGATCATACGGAGTTATCTCCCCTCGTCGTGGGGTGGGGAATATCCTAGGAAATAAATAAAAGTGATCAATATATAGGAGAGAAAAAAAAATATATAAATAATACTTATTTAGAAAATTAAATATATCAAATCGAATAGATAATAAAAACGTAAATCATGAGCGATTCTCAGGAAATTAGAGTGAGGTTTCTTTTAAAAATGCTGATGAGAGCCTACGCATTCTGCGTGAACGAACAACTAGGTCATCTCTTGTTAGATCGATGCATCGGATGTCGGGATCATCTAGACTTCGATCACGAGAATCAATCATGTCTGTGGATGGAAAGGGAAGATATGGTCGTCAAGTATTTCGAACCAGCGTTCGAACACGTTCAAATCGATGAAGTGATTGCGTTTTGGAAGAGATTACTCTACTGTAAGAATCAAAGCAAGCCCACAGATTCGGAAGAACAGAAATTGGCGCGTAAAAGTCTGACTTTACGAGACAAGGGATGCGTCTTGAAATTATTGTTCAACGAAGCATACGTCTAAGTTTTTTTCGTTGATATAAAATAAGGGAGAGTAGAAAATAAAAAAATAAATACACACATAAAATTTTTATCTAATATTAGAAAGAAAAAAAACACAAAATGAGAACCAGAAATAAATTGTATCCGACGTTAGTGGACGACGAGGACGAGAAGCCGACCGCGCCGTCGCTAGAAGAAAGAGAAAAAGGAGAGAGGTATCGCATCGATCAAATCAATAGAATCCAAGAGTATCTAATTCGAGAGAGAGATTCTCGTCATTCCCTCAAGAAGAAGTATTCGTGTTTCGTGACAGTCGTCAATGCGATCGACACGACACTCATCATGATTTCCCTGGGTTTACACGTGGCCGGCATCGGATTTTTGTCGACCGCGGTCGGCATTCCGATCGTGTTGACCGTAGAAGGAGTGGCTCTCGCCGCCGGATTGTTTAGCACGCTCGGAAACTTTTTGAGTAGGAAATTATATCTGAAGGCGAGGAAACACGACAAGATTCGCGTCTTGGCCGACTCCAAGATCGACACGATATTTGAAATGATCTCTATGGCGTTGAAAGACGGTAGGATATCGGACGGAGAATACTTCGTGATATTGAGCGAGAAAATGAAATACGATGCCATGAAAGAAGCCGTGAGAATCAAGACTCGTCAGATCATCAAGGAAGAGATGAAGGATTCTCTCGTGGAAAAGGGGAGGAAAGAGGCCAGGGAGGAATTCAGTAAGATGATAGAACTCAAGAGCAGCGATTGAAAAAAAAAACTATATATATATAATAAGAACAGAATTTAAAAAAATCAAAAAAATAAAAAAATATTAAATTTATATATAAAATAAAAAAACGAAATTAATTTAAATAACTCTTAAAAAATGTATTGCGTAAAGTGTAAGAGAGTTACCGAGACGAGTAATTCTAGAGAAGTGCGAACTAAAAACGACAGACAGATGCTTCGCGGAATTTGCAACGTGTGTGGTTCTGTCAAGACGCGATTCGTCAAAAAAAAGAACACGAGCAAAGGTAAAGGCATCGTGAATAAAATGATCAACAATCTACCTTTCGAAATGCATCTGCCCGGTCACAGTTTCACGGGACCTGGAACGAAATTGAACAAGAGACTCAACGCCGATCTGACACCCAAATCTTGGACCAAACCCGTGAATAGGGTGGATGCGGCCACGTACGATCATGATCTGTGCTACGTCGAACATCCCGACACCAAGACTCACAACGACGTCTGCGATAAAAACATGTTGGGGAGATTGAGAGGCATATCGAATCCGACCAGGAGAGAGAAGATGGAACGTTTGCTGGTCAGCAATCTGATCGGTACGAAACGTCGATTCGGATGGGGCGTTCAAAAAAAAAAAGCGCATCTGAAAAGAAGAAGAAACGATTATTGACGAGCGAATTGGCCGAGGAGTTACACAAACCCATAGTGCGTAAATTTCGAAAGAGAAGGGTGTTCATGAAGGGTCTGGATGACATTTGGTCTGCCGACTTGGTCGACATGAGATCGTTTTCGAGGTGGAACGAGGGTGTCAAATATCTATTGATGGTCATCGACGTGTTTTCCAAATATGGTTGGATCAGAGCTTTGAAGAATAAATTGGGACCTCTCGTCGCCGAGGCTCTGAAGAGCGTGTTTGACTCGTCTTCTCCAAAACCGAGTAAATTGTGGGTGGATAAGGGAAAGGAATTCTACAACAAGGACGTTCGTCGATTGGTAGACCTCTACTCGATCGAAAACGAAGAGAAAGCCAGCGTGGAATCGAACGATGAAGGAAAAGATGCACAGATACTTCACGGCGAATTCGACCAAGAAATACATATACGCTGTGAATGGTCTGGTCAAAGATTACAACAACACGCAACACAGATCGATCAAGATGACTCCCGCGGAAGCTAGCGATCCTCGAAACGAAAAACGGGTCTACGCAAATCTATATCCCGAGAGATCTAAGATCAGAAAGAAGTCTAGAACGCCGAAATTTGTGGTCGGCAATCGAGTGAGAATCTACGCTTATAAGAAGCACTTCAAAAAGGGTTATACTCCTCGATGGACCTCGGAAATCTTCGTAATCATCAAAATATTTCACACCGATCTGGTGACTTACAAAATGGAAGCTTTGGATGGAGAAGAGATCATCGGAAAGTTTTACGAACAACAATTACAGAAGACGAAGTTTTGATGAAGAAGACAAAAATTTTTTTTATTTACTCTCTTTGACATTTTCTTGTTTACACACATATATATATAAGAGAGAAAAAAATAATAATAAAAAATAATTAAAAACTATTTTTAGATAAAGAAAGCAAGTTAATTAATAAACAAAAAACTAAAAAAATCCTTTAAAATGACAAATATACTAGATATAGCACAAAGCATAGTGAAAGATGAAAGTATTCAAGAATATGAGGTTCACGAATACGAACCGGTAACCGGAACGAGTTTGAACAATGCGGGAGAGATAAGAATCAACGTTGAAACTCAAGATTTATTCGTACATCCTAGCGAGAGTTACATAGTGGTGCAGGGACGTCTCACCAAGGAAGATGGGAGCGACTACGCCGACGACGACATGGTTACTCTAGCCAATAATGGCATCATGCATCTATTCAGTAACATAAAATACATGCTATCCGGACAAGAGATAGAATCTGTGTTTCATCCTGGTCAGGCCACCACGATGTTCGGACTCTTGATGTATCCTGATGATTTTTCGAAATCCAGAGGACTTAATCAGTTGTGGGTGAAAGACACTGTAGGCCCTACTAGCGCAGGCGCCACCGCGATATTTGACTACATCGCCAAGACGTCCAGACCTAAAGGAACGTTTTCGTTCAGGATACCTTTGAAACACATCTTCGGATTTGTGGACGATTACAACAAGATCATGTGCGGATTCAAACACAATCTGACGTTGATTTGAAAAGGAAATGACGACGCAATAGTGAGACTCACTGCGACTGATGCGGGTAAGATAACTCTACACAAGATATCGTGGTTTGTTCCGCACGTGGAGCCTTCGATCGTGGAGAAAGCGCGTCTCTACAAGATCATAGAATCCAAGAGTAAATTACCCGTGGGATTTAGAATGAGACAGTGCGACACGGCTCGCATTCCTCCCTCCACGAATCACTTCGATTGGAGATTGATGGTGAAATCCGCTTCCGAGAGACCGCGTTTCATCGTGGTTGCATTTCAGACCGATAGGGACGGGTCTCAGGAAAAGAATTTGTCGCTGTTCGATCACTGCAGTTTGAGAAACATGCAAGTGTTTCTGAACGCCACGAGATATCCAGCAATCGATTACAACGCGTCGTTCGACAAGAACGATTTCTGCAGACTGTACGACGCCGCCGCTGATTTTAGAAAGAAGTATCACGGTCTAGACAAATTGATGAGCAACCCCAACATATCTCCCGGCGAATACAAGTCGATGTATCCCATGTTTGTATTCGACGTTAGTAAACAGAGTGAACGACTCAAGAGTAGTGTCTTAGACATTCAGATCAAGATGCAATTCGATAGGAACGTTCCGAGAAAAACCGAAGCCTTCGCCCTGGTCCTGTCAGACAGAGAATTACAATTCGAATCGGATGGAAATAAGATGTCGATCATTCGATGAGAGACGAGTGTGAAAAAAAATAAAAAACAAAAAAAATAAAAAAGTAATGAGTCATTATTAAAAACAAAAAACAAAAAAACAAAAAAGAATAAAAAAATAAATTCGTTTTTAATGATATTTTTTTAACAAAAAAAAAAAGAAGTTTCATCCGAGAAAAAATCGTCTTTTTTCAACATTCTCGACGTACAAAATGTTACAATTCCTAAGTAGTCACGTAGAAAACGAAATACACGTTCCATTTTCGCGTTTGAAAAAAAAGAAGATATTTACGATTACGTTCTGAATTATTTAAAAGATCGCGTGCTATTCACTCGAGAGAAACAAAAAGGATATTTCGTGATGAAGATATTAAAACTCGAAGAGATCTTAGATTGTTCGATCCTGTGCGATCGTCTCTCCATTTCCGTCAGATGTTCCATCCTGTGTTGCAAGCCAAAAAACAAAAAAAAAGATGTGGAAAAATGGTTAGATAAACAGCGGGATAGACGGTTGGAAATGAAAAGAATGAGATGCTTTCCACCATCACCACTACCTTCTGAAGAGAATGGTAATGATGCGAGTGTTACCAAGAAATGCACAACATTCGTTCATAATTATGATTCGGATCAACAAAAGTGTTGTTATAAACGTATCATATCACAAAGAAAAAGAAAAAAAGAAAAAGAAGAATCGACGCTGAAAATTGAGAAAAAAGGAAACGTTATTATAATATATGGTGATAGTGAAGAAGAAGGAAAACAAAAAAAAAAGTAATGAGATCATCTTTAGATCTCATTTTTTTGTTGTTTTTTTTTGTTTTTAATAATCACACATTATTTTTTTTTTAAATCATTATTTTCCACGCATTCACTGTTTGTTCAAAGAATCTAGTTCGATCAGTAGACTCACCACGGAAGTGGTGGCTTCGGGATTATTGGTTCTCATAACGAAATTAATCCTGTCACCGGCGTTCACTTTGAGAGGCGTGCCGAACGTGCTAACATTCGCGTGTTGATTCTCAGTCTTTTCAACGCTGTATCTCTTATCGCTCTCCACTCCATTCACCATGAGATTGACGACCGCTCTGTTATTCAAATCCGAGGAAGCCAGACTCATTCGAAGGATTTCACCTCCCAGTGGCATGGGATATCCCACCTGACCATGTTTCGATCCGCTACCTCCATTTCCAAAAGACCACTCAGCTTTTCCCTCATCTAAGGTGCCAGCCTCTTCGGCCCACACGGTGATCAATTGTCTAGCATATTTGACTTTCTCCACCACCGAAATCAGGGTTCAGGCATCCGTCATGTGCACGGGTTCCGGTAGATTCGTGAGCGCGTGTCCACCCATGTCTAGTTTACCTTCCATGATGTCACCCTTTCTCCAGACCGAGTTGTCGTCCATGTACTTTCTGCTGACCACGCTGGAATCGAATTCGGGATCGTGATCGAGACCGAATAAATTGTGACCGTTCATGTTGATGCCACCCTCCATGGTTCCGCCAGATTGTTTGTTCAGGTAGAGATCGTCCACTTGCGATTCTAGGTATTCTTGCGATTGTATCACGGCAGAATCCACGTAGCCCTTGTTGACCGCGGTTGAGTCCGCATCAGTGTTATCCACGTAATTATCCAGCAGGATTTGTTCGAAATCGGCGTTCCCCCTGTCGACGTATTTTTCAGTCGCAGCATCTGCGAGATCCATCGGCTCAGGAAGATTGTAGAGCTTCTTATCGTTCATGTTCAAAGGTTCTTCTCGAGGTTCATATCTCCAAACGTAACATTCGGCCAAGTTGGCAACGTCGTAACCATCGTCGACTTTGAGCGTCTTCCTCTTCTTTCTCGGGTTGACTTTTTCGTCGTCACTTCTACCAAATTTATCGACTGGCATGTTGTTGTGAGATTTTTTTTTGTTGTTTAGAAAAAATATGTTCAAACGCAGTTTATTAAAAATGAACTATGTTATTTTATTTTTCGTTTTATTTGATTAAAAATTTTTTTAAATAATTTTTTATCTTTATATATACTATAAAAAAAAAATCTCTCTCTAATGTAAGTCATTGAGAATGTCTTGAAATCGATCTCCTTCAGACCATCTCTTGAGAACGTAGAGACACAGGTGACCGCAAAACACTTGATGTGGTGATTGCACTTGTTCTGTGTTGTAACGAATCATCGATTTGTTGAAATAGTTCTTTATTTCTTTTGGCGGCAAGATTCCGTAGCTGTCAAAATAATAATTTTTCTTCTTCCCGTTCTTCATCCACGCCACCCAGTGAGTGCCTTCACCCGATGAATCATCTAGATTTAAAATTCCGCATTCCGATTGTCGAGGTCTTCTCTTCGGCAAGGCATCCCTGGAAAACACTCCTAGAAAATCTTTGATTTTCAAATCTTTTGCCGCATTCAACAGATTGATGTTGGATAGGGGTTCGTTGGGTAAGACGACACCTTCTACGGATATCTTTATTTTCTTATTCATAAATGCGTATATATTTTTTTTTATTTATTTTATTATAATTCACTAAAAATGACGTTATTTTTTTTTTATCTATTTTTTTCTTTTTCTTTTTAAACTAACTTTCTCGATGTGACTATCGATTTCTATAATTTTGTGTTCATCTAATTCTTCTTGATTTTCTGGAATCCTATCATCTTCAATCATATCTGGAATCTTATCATCCACAATTGTATCTAGAATCCAATCATCTCCATTCATATCGTCTAAAATTAGATCCAAAGTCCAATGTCCGCATGCCAAAGTGCTTATTTTATCGTCTAACACGAATCTCTTATCGTCGTCGGCCGTCAGCGAAATCTTGTTGACTATTTCGGTATACAAGTCATGATTTTCACTTCGAATCGATTTCATAGCCTTATACACCGGACCACTTCCTAACAGGCAATCTTTATACTCTTGGAAAGAGATGTTTTTCTTCACCACACACGCTTTAACTCCTTTGCACTTCTTGATCTCTTCATCATTTTCAAGACGATAAGCATACAGTTTGGGTCTCAAGCCCACGAATTCGATGATCTGTTTACCGCCACTCTCATCCTTAAATTTACCCAACACCTTCTTGTTGTCATTCGATTGAATGTTGGACGGGTGATCGACGGGATAATTGCTCGTGTCGCAACACTCAGCCACGTCCGGAGATATATCTCGGTAGACGTCTTTCATCTCTATCTCGTAAACCAAACTGTCCGTGTCAGTGAACAGTAGTTTGGCTTTGTTGCCAAATTTTCGTTTGACGTAATCGTAGTGAAACTCGTACATCAATCGCTTGCTGACATCTAAGATGATCGGTCCGAGATAATACGGTTTGTCGAACTTCAGGTGCGTCTTTTGCATGTGAACCGCCACTAGATTTTCGTCGAATATGGTTCGGTGTTTGTAATTGGGTTTCGCCACAAATTTTTTAGCTTTTTTCTCAGACGTGACGAGTCGAACGCCGGTTCTCTTCCTGATGTTTTCCATCGATTTGCCGTACACGCAGTTGTTCATGAGTTTGAAGAAATCTTTTTCGAAATCGTTCTCGGCTCGAGTTCTGAGATTCGTGTTGAGATTGATGTATTTTTTCATCCAAGGCTCTTTGTCGAATCGAATGATGCGATGTATGTCGACAAATTTCATCCCATAATCGACGTACTGTTTCAAATTCTCACTGTAGACGACGTAGTTACGTTTGTTAAATAAATTGGGAATGAGTTTTTCCTTGTCTCCTTTGTTCGGTTCCATTCGTTTGGGAGCTAGCGGATAAACGTTGTGTGGATTGTGTAATTCTTCCGGATAGTTCAAATCGACTTCTAAATGCAGGGATAGTCTCTCCATTTTTGCATCTCTTCCGGTTCCTTCACCCATTCGAAATTTACAATCGGTAAAGGATGACTCATAGCCCAACCATACAGATTATTGGCGTCCCAATACTGTATGTATTTAGTCGACCGTTTCGAATCGAAACCTTCTTTCATGTAGGGATTGTTAACCTCAGAATATCTGTGGGAGATCATCGAGACACCACCTCTCGCAGCCCTTTCGAACATGAGCAACATGTCCACGTCGGATAATAATTCCAATTGAACTTCGGTGGTCTTCAACAGAGCGTCCCACACCAGACCGGGTGCGGTGAAATACCAAGCGGGATCCAGATCGTAATTTCGACGACAGACGTCTCGAAGATTTTCAAACACGTCTGCCAAGAGCAGAACGTCGGTCTTTAGATAGAGATCATGATACTCTCTCATGGTTTTCATATCGAATGATTTCCACACGTTTTTGGCGTGTTCATAATTCTCGTCGGAAATGTCGGATTCATATAATTTCGAATAAAAATCTTCTTTCGAAGGTAGTGTGGTGTCTTCGAATCTCTTTAGATCGTTCATGTAATCGTAAGGATAGACTTCTTTCCTCAACATGACATCTACTCGTTCTCCGAAATGTTCGCTCGTGATTTTAAATTTATCCTTGCTCATGTTATCGACTAATTTTTCCAGAGCGGGCGACATGAATTTAAAACTGTCGATGAAACGTATGCATCTATGAATGGATTTCGTTTTTTCTTTCAACGTATTTCCATCGATTACTCTTTTCTTCTCCATGAGCTTCCATTTCGTGAAGGAAATGTATTTTTCTTCGCTGTTTGCGATGCAATTTAATTCTTCGTGTGAGGTGCCGAGATTTTTCACAAACAGATGACTGTCATAACCCGAGAGATTGTGAAACATCACCGGATAGAAAGTGGCGTCTCGATATTTTAAATTACACTTGCTGTGAGCCGGACCGCGATACAGACCCGTGTAATGATCGTGGTCTCTGACCTTCTTATTTTCCTCCGAATTCTCGTCAAACGATTGTCTGCATATGTGACATTCGGTGGCTCTGCTATTTTCGTCCTGCTGCTCTCGCATGATGATCATTTTCGCCGGAGTTTTGAATTTGTCGTATAACATTTGAATTTTCGATTCTAACTCTTCCACGAACCTTTGAGCCACGTCGTCATCTTCGCACGTTTCGTGTAGGTGAAGGGACCCATGTCGTGTTGCGAGTCAAAAGCGCATTTCACGTAAATGCAATAGCCCGAAGGTATGTGTTTTTGATATCTTTCAACATAACTTTGAAGAGCGTTGGGTTGACAGGAACTCATTTTCGCGGTGAAACATTCGAAATCGGCGTACATGATGAATGGTACTTTTAACCTTCTATTGTGATTTTCAAACTTCACGATGGTGTTGGGTTTGGACATTTCGACGGCGACACCTTGATTTTTGTTGCAATATTCCTGATGTTTCGCTAATGATTTTTCGCTGTGAAACACGTTCATGCAATTGTAACATAAAGATATCTTTCCGTTATGATTATTATTTTGTTTCAACAGTAATCGGGTCGGATGTTTAACCCAACAATAATGACGATTGTCACCATTCGAAACGTTCGATATATTTTAACTCTGTTGGAAAAGTCACTCCGGTCCAATCGAGATTTTTAGAAGTTTTCACGTAACAAGAAACTCTATCGAAGTGTGTTTCGACAGGGTATAAAGTGGAGGTGACTGCCCGTTTAAAACACTGATCATCTTTATTTCTCACATTGACCACAGCGTGTTTCTTAGTAAAGAAATATGGTAATTCCAAGTAGGAAGATCCTTTCAACGGATCATTTTTATTTATGTGAATTTCGAGTTTCAACACCTCATCGAACGTCCAATTACTACCTTCATGTTGATAATTCGCGAGAGACGTCAACATCTTGTCTTTCATCTTTTCGAAAACGTCCGATAGATCCGAACCTCGAAATACGGGTTCGATGTTAGATCTGAAATATGCATTTTTCACGATGCTCTCGCTGGACTTCACGTCGATTTTATTCATTATGCAATAGAGTATCATCTTAATTTTTAATCCTATGTTCATGTATTCGCGAAACAAATCCAAGACTTCTTTCTTCACCCGTTCCATGAACAATTTCGGATCGACTTTCTTCAACGAGGGAACCACGTCGAAAGTTTTAAAAACGCCTTTGATCGCACTCTCTCGTTCTATGGGTTTCGATTGGTATAGTTCCGCAACGAGTCGTGTTGCATATTCTTCTCCTTTCTCTTCGTCGATTGCTCGTTGAATTTCGCTCGATATATCTCGTTTGTCTTGAATCTGAAGTGCATCACTCGTTTTTTTGTTTTTAGTTTTTCTTTTCTTTTCTTCGGAAACTTGATGTTCTTCAATGGCTTTTCGTTTAGTCGTCTTCTTATTTTTCACAATCGACGTCGGCATTTCGATTCCTTTTACTATCTTCTTATTCTTCACAACCGATGCATCTTTGGCGTCGTTGCTATCGACATTTCGTTTGCCTTTCTAGCGTTTCGCAAATATTCTTGTATGACATCAATTTTTTTTTGATTTAGTTCTATGATTTCTGAAATCTGAAATTTGTAATAGTTTACAAATCTCGTTTAACTGAGGTATGGTTTTCTCATTTAAATTTACCATTGTTTTATCTGTTTGCTTCATTTGTAAGAATATTTTTGGGGGGAATTTTGTATTAAATAATTTGTTAAAAAAGTTTTGCTTTTTTACTCTTTTTATATATATATAATAAAAAAAAAAAAAGTTAAATTTTAAATTCAATTTTTTTAATACAAAATTTAAAATATACCTTATTTGCAAGAATTCATAAAAACCAAATAATCGATCATGACAACAACACCTAAAAGATGCGAATTGAAATTGAAACGAGTCGAAAGGTATGAGAAATGCGGTTTTAATATCTATACATTACAACAACACGATCCCATCGAATTGAACGAGGTTGAGATGGTAGACTTAGAGCGCTACTACTACGAATATCGAATGTGTTTGAAAGTGGATGAAGCCGCGCTCGATTTGTTTTACGAGTACCAAAGCGATCTGCTGAATAATATCATCATCGCCAAAGACAGAGAATTCGACAAGGATGATTTATTGTTGTCCTATGGAGGTTACATATATCCAATAATCTCACCCGAACTCGTGAACAAATCGGGTGGTGAGAGCACATTCGCCTATGAAAAAAAGCTCAAAAGAGTAAAGATAAACATTCATACCATTTTCGTATGTGGAAAAATGACGAATGTCAACATGCTAATAACGGACTTGGAAATATAAACAATAGAGAGATTGAAATGTTAAAATTTAACTTTTTATATATATATAAAGAGAAAAAAAAAACTTTTACTAAAAAATTTTACATTAAAAAAATTCAAAATTAAAAAAACAACTTTTTTTATATATATATATAAAGAGCAAAAAAAAAACTTTTTAAACAAATTATTATTTAAATACAAAATTTAAAATATACATTATTTGCAAGAATTCGTAAAAACAAAAAAAAACTAAATAATCGATCATGAGGACAACAACACCTAAAAGATGCGAATTGAAATTGAAACGAGTCGAAGCGAATAAGAAATTCGGTCATAAAATCTATAGATTACAACGACACGATCCCATCGAATTGAACGAGGTCGAGACGAAGGGCTTAGAGCACAAATACGACAAATATAAGATGCCTTTGAAATTGGACGAAGCCACGCTCGATTTGATTTACGAATTCCAAAGCGATCTGCAGAACATCGTCATTGCCGAAGATAGAGAATTCGACAAGGACGATTTGTCATTGCCCTATGGAAATTACATATTTCCAAACATCTCATTCGAACTCGTGAAGAAATTGGGTGGTGAGAGCGAGTTGACCGATGTAAAAAAACTCAAAAGAGTAAAGATAAACATTCAACACGTTTTCGAAAAAGGAGAAGACACGAGTGTCAACATGCTAATAACGGACTTGGAAATATAAACAATAGAGAGATTGATTTTTAGCGAAGAAAAATGAAAAAAAAAAAGTAATGAGATCATCTTTTGATCTCATTTTTTTTTGTTTTCCTTCTTCATTATTACCCATATATTATAATAACGTTTCCTTTCTTCTTAAATTTCAGCGTCGATTCTTCTTTTCTTTTTTTTTGTGATATGCTACGTTTTTATAACAACACATTTGTTTATCCGAATCATAATTATGAACGAATGTTGTGCATCTCTCGGTAACACTCGAATCATTACCATTCTCTTCAGAAGATAGTGGTAACAGTGGAAAACGTCTCATTCTTTTAAATTTCAACCGCATATCCCGATCTTTATTTAACTCCTTTGTCAGTTCTTTCCTAAGATATCCATCATTAGCCTCTAATCGTTTTTCCACATCTTTTTCACACTCTATCTCACGATATTCATCATTATCGTCTAATTGTTTTTCCACCTTTTTATCCATTTTATATATTATTTTATACTTTGTATGATTTATATTTTATATAATTTTATATCATAATAACATATTCAAAATCGGTATGTTCTTAAATGGCGAATTCTCACCGAACAACAAACCCTTGCCGAGTCGCTCGACGTTCCATCCACTCTTCAGATAGAGACCGTTTCCTCTCAGAGAGTTGCCACCTCTAACGGGTTCTAGATACAATCCTTTACCGCTGTCATCTACGTGGACGCGACACACGGCTCCTCCCTTCTTCAAAAACAGTCCGCTGCCACCCATTCATTTCTCAACTGCCGAACTAGCGAGTCCCGTGAGAGCTCCCATGCCGAGAGTCTTTCCGAGAAAGGGTAGCACCTTTGCGGCGAAGGGTAATGCTTTTGCGGCTATTCCTGCCAATAGCGGTAGGAAACCACCTTTCATTCTCAAATTGTATCTCAATTGAGCGGGACTCATTCTCACCGTCAACCCTCTTCCATCGCGAATCGCTTTCTCCATCCTTTTCATTTGACTTCTGGTCCAGGCAATCGAATCCTGACCGCCTCTCGTCAGATCTTCGTGAGTGAATTTGAATCTCACCACCTCGCCTGGAGTTGTTAACGCTCTCTTAACTTTCTTTCTCTGTCCTGCGGATATGTTCACGTTTTTAACCACGTATTCTGTCATAATTCTGTTTTTTTAAAATTATTTACTTCAATTGTTTCTTGTTTAATAATTATATTAAAATAATTTTGTAAAATTAATATTGCATTTATTTTATTTTTGTTATCTATATATATACACAATATTTTTTTTTTTTTTTTGCTTTTATATCTCTCTTATGTGAAATCGTATCATCACCCTCTCTCCACGAAGATCTAACAGTTCACCATTTTGATCCGTCAACGTGGTTTTGAGACTATACAACGTGTCCAAAATCACTGGTAGATAAACTAAATTTCGAGGTTGCTCCACGATCTTATAACCCGGCGACATGTTTGGAAAGAAGGAATAGATCGTTGGTTGAGTGCTACCATTCACGTAGCTTCCAGCAATCACGTCCACGTTCACCAGAATGCTATTGACAGCGAGAATGTCAACCGTATTTTCAGATGCCGCATGGCCTCGATACATCTTTCGATCGAATCCCAACATCTTGCCTATAGAATCGTCCATGTTGAAATCCACTAGAAAATTATCTTCCAAATCCAACATCGTCTGTAAGGTATTAGGATTGGGAGCGAGTCTGATCTTGTTGCTTCCCTTTCCATCCGTCTTCATTCGCGTCTGAATGTAATCGTTCAAATCGTCTATGTCGTAACTCCCTTTGGGAATTCGAATCTCCAACCAATCCATTCCGTCGGAATACTTGAACGAGTTATTCTTTTCGGTGACGTTGGGAAAGGAATAATAAGTCTCCAGATTCACCAACGCCATCTCGTAACTTTTTCTCTCTATTCAATTCGATGGAAGGTTCGAATTTCGTAGCGAATCGAGTCGAATCACCACTCACCACGATTTGAATGGATTGTTTCGCAGCCGTATTCTCGGCTATCCATCCTAACAATTCTCCATGTTCGAACATTATATTTAATTTTATTTTTATTTTTTCAAAAACTAATTATTTGAAGATTTATTATTTTTCTAATTTTTTTTATTTTCACGCTCTATCTTATTATTATCATCAAAAACATAAAACTTGTCGAATCCGCACCGATATTTTCCATGATTAAATTCGCTTGTCAAATCGATCACAACGAAATTGTAAAGTCCACCATCCCAAACCCTCTTGCAGAATCTCCTGAATTCCGCCGCGCTCATGTCGTTTGCGACGTGATCGCCGTAGATGTGATTGAGATTCTTGAGATCTTGGCGAAAGAGACATAGAAAATTAGCGTTCCCCCTTATCGTCTGTCTGGGCAATCGAAAATAATTCTGCGACAGGTAGAAACAGTCCACGTTGCTGTGTCGACCCCTAACGTAATACGATTCGCATCAGTTCTGTCTCTCCAAAAGCAGATCGTCGAAAATCATGAGATTTTTATCTTCTGATTTCAGTTCTCTAGGATCTGGAACGTCGCTAGCGTTCTCATAAAATCGACACTCGACGTTCGAAGATGCATTTCTCTTCATCAGCTCTATCGCCGCACCGTCCAAAATGGTCGAAAGTGGAGCTCCGCTCTTGTCGAATTCCTCCCTACTGTCAAAGATTCTGGCTATGACGTCCTTGGGCAATCTGCGATCCATGCACTCTCGAAGCAATCTGTATTCGGGTTGAAACAAGCTCTTTCCAAACACGAACAACCTGTCGTAATCCAACCAGTCAGGTCAGGACAACAGATTCATCAACAGATTGGTCTTTCCACAATTCGATTTTCCCACTATCAAACCTCTTATGCTCTTGGGAAAGAACTCGTTATTCGACCTCTTGGTCGCGACGTCGTTCCAAGACATATCTTTAATGTTCATCTTTGTTTTATTTTTTTTTTTTTGTTGTTATTTTAGATTCTTTTCAAACGCAAATTGTTTACGTTTTTCAAACTCTGTTTTTAATGTTATTATTTATTTATATGGCACCGTCGCGAGTTCTCTTCAATCCGGATCCACTCGTCATTTTGGCTAAATCTTGTATGGGTACCACAGCATCCTTAAAATCTTTCCAACTTTTCGGCGTTCGCTCTAACGCAGCTCGCTTTGCCGGCGGACTGATCAACTTGTCGATCAACACGTCGGCTGCCCTCTTGCCAGCCACAGAAGCTATCCTACCACTGGCTTCGGAAGCGGCTTTCTTACCAGCATCCAAAGCCGTCTTCTTACCGACCTCAAACGCGGTCGATGCGAGTTTTCTACCTGCGTCGCCCGTGAACACTCGCATTATAAAATCGACGATGCCAGAACCGCCTTGAACGTATGTCCTGACGTATCCCCTGTTCTTTATCACCAACATTTTTTATTTTTATGATATATTTTTTTGTTTTTTTCACTGGTAAATCGTTTTGTCGTTTTTAAATACTTTTATTATTCTAGTGTAAGAATTTACTGTTTTATTTTTGTTTGTTTGTTTGTTTGTTTCTCTCTACTTATTATATACACATCAATCCTTCAATTCGTTCATCAGCCTTTTATACTGGTTTTTATTCAAAACCTTCTGTCTTAACAATTCGTCAGATATAGTAACTATCTGATTATCTAATCCCGTGTTACCAGCCCGTCTGCTCGCCATCAACAAACTCAATCTCTGAGACAGA
The DNA here is from genome assembly GCA_031216915.1 of Pictodentalium vernedei. Classification (NCBI taxonomy): domain Eukaryota; kingdom Metazoa; phylum Mollusca; class Scaphopoda; order Dentaliida; family Dentaliidae; genus Pictodentalium; species Pictodentalium vernedei. The sequence continues at coordinate 246,590,330 of CM062297.1, read as the reverse complement.
GTGTCGGAATCGCTCGGAAGAAAAGTGGTTTTCACCCCTTTGCCAGTCACCGATTTGACGAACTTCTTGTTCATATCCCATATGGGTTTCACCACTTTCGTCCACTTGTAACCTCTGTTGGCTTTGGGTCTCGTCTCTCTGGCATCATTATTTCTCTTCATGGCGTGGGTCTGGGCCAGAATGTCTCCGTAATTGTCGAAATCCTGTTCCGTGTAATCGCTAGGCTTGTCGTAAAGGAGCAATCTCCGCAGACCATCGGTCAATTCGTATCTGTTCGAACCAACGATCAATTCATCATCGCCAATATCCACTTCCGTATCACCTACAAAAATCCTTCCCTCAGAATCCTTATAAAATCCATACAACTGATCTCTTTTACCGCCATCATCATCGGACGATGCGACGCTACTAGTGGTGATAGTTGAAGCCGTATCATCAGACTTGCTCTCTGTTTGAATTCCCGTGGGAACGTAATCCGGTGTAGATTGAACGGAATACCGATTTCCAAAACTAGGAGGCAACGAACCCATTCTCAAAGAACTCTCCTTTATGGGTCTCAATTCTTCGACTATCTCCTTCCTGCTTCGCTCTTGACCCTCCGTCACAGGTTTAAATATTTTTGTGGCTTCGCGTTTGAGTTCCATCTCACCAAGACGTCTGCTCCTATCAGCCGACTGAATCCCCTTCTTAGCACGTTCATACTGGTCTAAAATTAGATCTCGGCGTCGGGATCGGGAAGTTTCGTCCCCGGGAAGATTCGTCCTCGGGAAGTTTCGTCCCCGGGAAGATTCGTCCCCAGTTAGTGGGAAGTTTCGTCGCCGGGAAGTTTCGTCCTCAGTACTTGTTAAATAATCATAAGCATAGGGTTGGTGTGGGATTGTAAGGTACATGGTACATGAACAAGTAATAGTATCTTGGTTAATCACATTTTATTCAATTTGTGCTCAATGGTTTACAAGTCAAAAACTGATAACAACAAAATAGTCTGTTATTCTGAGGTCATTATCTCTATATCTCATCCAAAGCTGATCTATCGCTTTGCCAATTGCTGTGTATTTCCTCCTTATTTCGGTTTCCAGGTCTCGAGCCTCTACAGACAGCTGGACATGTTCTGCTTCCTGCTGGAGCACCATCACTAGCTTGTAAAAGGACAGTCTAGTTCCCTTGGCATTCATCCTACGCTGCCAAGCTGAAAGTAAAAAAAGCATTGTTATTGATCACAATCCGTTTGTTTTGACAGCACATGAACTTATCTATAATTTTTTATATAACGACTAGTGTTTTGACAACATTAATTTGACAACATTAATTTGACGTGAAACTAATGTCTGAACTAAAGAGTGTGAAACTAATTGGGATTTGATCTCATGAACTTATTAACAGTATTATACACACCTTCTATGTGATTATTGGTCAGTATTGTATGCTCGAAGATACACCAAGACGAGATGCTGCGTGAACCAACTCCTCGTATATTAAATACAGTGGCGAATTCATGGACAAAATACCGTAAGATCCAACCGAGTGTATTCGCATCAAAAGAATTATGCAAACATATTTATATTAATAGGGAAAAATAAAGTCAGAAGAGTAACATTCCACGCAAGTAGGTAATAAATGAGAGTACAAGCTCACCTGTACATGTACGTGTACGTGTACATGTACACCTCCATAGGATTTAGTGTTAAAATCGTGTACGTGTACAAGATTTTAATGGTTTTTTGGGGTGAGCTCGAATTTTTTTAACACTGGACCCTATGGGAGGAATCCGTAGTTTTACGTACATGTACATGTACCGTTTTGATTGAAATCTGCAGATGAGTTTTCACCATAGGATTCAGTGTTAAATCGTGGGCAAAAAAACGTTTTGAGAGTTCGAACTCATCGTCTTGTCGATTCTAACAATCCGCATCCGTACACGATTTTAACACTGAAACCCTATGGAGAGTGTTAAATTGCGAGCAAAAAAACGTTTTGAGAGTTCGAACTCATCATCTTGCCGATTCTAACAGTCCGCGTCCGTACACGATTTTAACACTGAATCCTATGGGGGGAAACTCGCTTGCGGATTTTAGGTTTGAAATCGACTCGTGTGAAGAGGTGATGTTTGAATCCGCAAACCCACTGTAGCGTTTCTCGAAGTGAGATTAGGAAACGTTATTGTGAGGTGATCTCGATGAGCACTTGCTGGAAATGTTTTGAACAAAGAGTGTTGTCGTCGGTGTGTTGGAAATTCGCGAGCCCGATGTCACGTTTTTGATTGATATATATAGGGGAGAAAAAAATATAAACAAATAGTTATTTAAAAAAAATAAATATATCAAATCGAATAGATAATAAAAAACGTAAATCATGAGCGATTCTCAGGAAATTAGAGTGAGGTTTCTTTTAAAAATGCTGATGAGAGCCTACACATTCTGCGTGAATGAACAACTAGGTCGTCTCTTGTTAGAACGATGCGTCGGATGTCGGGATCACCTAGACTTCGATCACGAGAATCATTCATGTCTGTGGATGGAAAGGGAAGATATGATCGTCAAGTATTTTGAACCGGCGTTCGAACGCGTTCAAATCAATGAAGTGATCGCGTTTTGGAAGAGATTACTCTACTGTAAGAATCGAAGCAAGCCCACAGATTCGGAAGAACAGAAATTGGCGCATAAAAGTCTGACTTTACGAGATAAGGGATGCATCTTGAAATTATTGTTCAACGAAGCATACGTCTAAGTTTTCTCGTTGATATAAAATAAGGGAGAATAGAAAATAAAAATAAATACACACATAAATTTTTTATCTAATATTAGAAAGAAAAAAACAAAAATGAGAACCAGAAATAAATTGTATCCGACGTTAGTGGATGACGAGGACGAGAAGCCGAATGGCGTTTTGCTGATGGCACCGTCGCTAGAAGAAAGAGAAAAAGGAGAGAGGTATCACATCGATCAAATCAATAGAATCCAAGAGTATCTAATTCGAGAGAGAGATTCTCGTCATTCCCTCAAGAAGAAGTATTCGCGTTTCGTGACAGTCGTCAATGCGATCGACATGACACTCATCACGATTTCCCTAGGTTTACACGTGGCCGGCATCAGATTTTTGTCGACCGCGGTCGGCATTCCGATCGTGTTGACCGTAGAAGGAGTGGCTCTCGCCGCCGGATTGTTTAGCACGCTCTGAAACTTTTTGAGTAGGAAATTATATCTGAAGGCGAGGAAACACGACAAGATTCGCGTCTTGGCCGACTCCAAGATCGACACGATATCCGAAATGATCTCTATGGCGTTGAAAGACGGTAGGATATCGGACGGAGAATACTTTGCGATATTGAGCGAGAAAACGAAATACGATGCCATGAAAGAAGCCGTGAGAATCAAGACTCGTCAGATCATCAAGGAAGAGATGAAGGATTCTCTTGTGGAAAAGGGGAGGAAAGAGGCCAGGGAGGAATTCAGTAAGATGATAGAACTCAAGAGCAGCGATTGAAAAAAAAATATATATATAATAAGAACAGAATTTTAAAAAAAAAAATATTAAATTTATATATAAAATAAAAAACGAAATTAATTTAAATAACTCTTAAAAAAATGTATTGCGTAAAGTGTAAGAGAGTTACCGAGACGAGTAATTCTCGAGAACTGTGAACTAAAAATGACACACGGATGCTTCGTGGAATTTGCGACGTGTGTGGTTCTGTCAAGACGCGATTCGTCAAAAAAAGAACGCGAGCAAAGGTAAAGGTATCATGAATAAAATGATCAACAATCTACCTTTCGAAATGCATCTGCCCGGTCACAGTTTCACGGGACCTGGAACGAAATTGAACAAGAGACTCAACGCTGATCTGGCACCCAAATCTTGGAGCAAACCGGTGAATAGGGTGGACGCGGCCGCGTACGATCACGATCTGTGCTACGTCAAACATCCCAACACCAAGACTCGCAATGACGTCTGCGACAAAAACATGTTGGGGAGATTGAGAGGCATATCGAATCCGACCAGGAGAGAGAAGATGGAACGTTCGCTGGTCGGCAATCTGATCGGTGTGAAACGTCGATTCGGATGGGGCGTTCAAAAAAAAAAGCGCATCTGAAAAGAAGAAGAAACGATTATTGACGAGAGAATTGGCCGAGGAGTTACACAAACCCATAGTGCGTAAATTTCGAAAGAGAAGGGTGTTCGTGAAGGGTCTGGATGATATTTGGTCTGGCGACTTGGTCGACATGAGATCGTTTTCGAGGTGGAACGAGGGCGTCAAATATCTATTGACGGTCATCGACGTGTTTTCCAAATACGGTTGGATCAGAGCTTTGAAGGATAAATCGGGACCTTGCGTCGCCGAGGCTCTGAAGAGCGTGTTCGACTCAACTTCTCGAAAACCGAGTAAATTGTGGGTGGATAAGGGAAAGGAATTCTACAACAAGCACGTTCGTCGATTGGTAGACCTCTACTCGATCGAAAACGAAGAGAAAGCCAGCGTGGTGGAACGTTGGAATCGAACGATGAAGGAAATGATGCACAGATACTTCACGGCGAATTCGACCAAGAAATACATATACGCTCTGAACGGTCTGGTCAAAGATTACAACAACACGCAACACAGATCGATCAAGAAGACTCCGGCGGAAGCTAGCGATCCTCGAAACGAAAAACGGGTCTACGCGAATCTATATCCCGAGAGATCTAAGATCAGGAAGAAGTCTAGAACGCCGAAATTTGCGGTCGGCGATCGAGTGAGAATTTATGCTTATAAGAAGCACTTCAAAAAGGGTTATACTCCTCGCTGGACCTCGGAAATCTTCGTGATCATCAAAATATTTCACACCGATCCGGTGACTTACGAAATCGAAGCTTTGGATGGAGAAGAGATCATCGGAAAGTTTTACGAACAACAATTACAGAAGACGAAGTTTTGATGAAGAAGACAAAATTTTTTTTATTTACTCTCTTTGACATTTTCTTGTTTACACACATATATATATAAGAGAGAAAAAAATAATAATAAAAAATAATTAAAAACTATTTTTTAGGTAAAGAAAGCAAGGTAATTAATAAACAAAAAACTAAAAATCCTTTAAAATGACAAATATACTAGATATAGCACAAAGCATAGTGAAAGATGAAAGTATTCAAGAATATGAGGTTCACGAATACGAACCGGTAACCGGGACGAGTTTGAACAATGCGGGAGAGATAAGAATCAATGTCGAAACTCAAGATTTATTCGTACATCCTAGCGAGAGTTACATAGTGGTGCAGGGACGTCTCACCAAGGAAGATGGGAGCGACTACGCCGATGACAACACGGTTACTCTAGCCAATAATGGCATCATGCATCTATTCAGTAACATAAAATACATGCTATCCGGACAAGAGATAGAATCTGTTTTTCATCCCGGTCAGGCCACCACGATGTTCGGACTCTTGACGTATCCTGATGTTTTTTTGAAATCCAGAGGACTTAATCAGTTGTGGGTGAAAGACACCGTAGGTCCTGCTAGCGCCAGCGCCACCTTGATATTCGACTACGTCATCAAGACGTCCAGACCTAAAGGAACGTTTTCGTTCAGGATACCTTTGAAACACATCTTCGGATTTGCGGACGATTACAACAAGATCATGTACGGATTCAAACACAATCTGACATTGATTCGAAAAGGAAACGACGATGCAATAGTGAGACTCACTGCGACCGATGCGGGTAAGATAACTCAAGATATCGTGGTTCGTTCCGCACATGGAGCCTTCGATCGTGGAGAAAGCGCGTCTCTACAAGATCATTGAATCCAAGAGTAAATTACCCGTGGGATTTAGAATGAGACAGTGCGACATGGCTAGCATTCCTCCCTCCATGAATCACTTCGATTGGAGATTGACGGTGAAATCCGCTTCCGAGAGACCGCGTTTCATCATGGTTGCTTTTCAGACCGATAGGGATGGGTCTCAGGAAAAGAATGCGTCGCTGTTCGATCATTGCAGTTTGAGAAACATGCAAGTGTTTCTGAACGCCACGAGATATCCAGCAATCGATTACAATGCGTCGTTCGACAAGAACGATTTCTGCAGACTGTACGGCGACGCCGCTGATTTTAGAAAGAAGTATCATGGTCTAGACGAATTGATGAGCAACCCTAACATGTCTCCCGGCGAATACAAGTCGATGTATCCCATGTTCGTATTTGACGTCAGTAAACAGAGTGAACGACTCAAGAGTAGCGTGTTAGACATTCAGATCAAGATGCAATTCGATAGGAATGTTCTGAGAAAAACCGAAGCCTTCGCCCTGGTCCTGTCGGACAGAGAATTACAATTCGAATCGGATGGAAATAAGATGTCGATCATTCGATGAGAGACGAGTGTGAAAAAAAAATAAAAAACAAAAAAAAATAAAAAGTAATGAGTAATTATTAAAAACAAAAAAACAAAAAAAAATAAATAAAGTAATGTGATCTAGAGAGATTGAACATCTTTCTAAATCTCATTACTTTTTTTTTTTTGTTTTTTTTTTGTTTTTAATAATCACACATTATTTTTTTTAATTCATTATTTTCCACACGTTCACTGTTTGTTCAAAGGATCCAGTTCGATCAGTAGACTCACCACGGAAGTGGCGGCTTCGGGATTATTGGTTTTCGTAACGAAATTAATCCTGTCACCAGCGTTCACTTTGAGAGGCGTGCTGAACGTGCTAACATTCGCGTGTTGATTCTCAGTCTTTTCAATGCTGTATCTCTTATCGCTCTCCACACCATTCACCATGAGATTGACGACCGCTCTGTTATTCAAATCCGAGGAAGCCAGACTCATTCGAAGGATTTCACCTCCCAGCGGCATGGGATATCCCACCTGACCATGTTTCGATCCGCTACTTCCATTTCCGAAAGACCACTCAGCTTTTCCTTCATCTAAGGTGCCGGCCTCTTCGGCCCACATGGTGATCAATTGTCTAGCATATTTGACTTTCTCCACCACCGAAATCAGGGTGCAGGCATCCGTCATGTGCACGGGTTCCGGTAGATTCGTGAGCGCGTGTCCACCCATGTCTAGTTTACCTTCCATGATGTCGCCTTTTCTCCAGACCGAGTTGTCGTCCACGTACTTTCTGCTGACCGCGCTGGAATTGAATTCAGGATCGTGATCGAGACCGAATAAATTGTGACCGTTCATGTTGATGCCACCCTCCATGGTTCCGCCAGATTGTTTGTTCAGGTAGAGATCATTCACTTGCGATTCTAGGTATTCTTGCGATTGTATCACGGCAGAATCCACGTAGCCCTTGTTGACCGCGGTTGAGTCTGCATCCGTGTCGTCAATCTTCGACAGATTCAATATCTTGTGGAATCCCGCATTCAGATCCGATTTCATTTCTCGTCCGTCAGACTTTCTCTGTTCCAGATCTACGTAGTGTTTGGTCGCCACGTCCTTGGGATTCGTGGGAGTGGCCACGTTCGTTATCTTGTTGTAATTAGCGTTCAATTCCGAGTGCATCGTTTTCGTAACGTATCTATTTCTCAGGTGTTCGCTGAATCTCGCGTGAGAGTCGTCCGCATATTTCTTGGTCGCGGCATCGGTGGGATCTACAGGATTCGCGACGTTCACCAAACATTTGGATTTCAGATCGAGATCGTCGGTCATGGTTTTATTCACGTAATTATCCAGCAGGATTCGTTCGAAATTGGCGTTCCCCCTGTCGACGTATTTTTTAGTCGCAGCATCTGCGAGATCTATCGGCTCAGGAAGATTGTAGAGCTTCTTATCGTTCATGTTCAAAGGTTCTTCTCGAGGTTCGTATCTCCAAACGTAACGTTCGTCCAAGTTGGCAACGTCGTAACCATCGTCGTCGACTTCGAACGTCTTCCTCTTCTTTCTCAGGTTGACTTTTTCGTCGTCACTTCTACCAAATTTATCGACTGGCATGTTGTTGTGGGATTTTTTTTGTTTTTAGAAAAATATGTTCAAACGCAGTTTATTAAAAATGAACTATGTTATTTTATTTTTCGTTTTTATTCGATTAAAATTTTTTTAAAAGAATTTGTTATCTTTATATGTACTATAAAAAAAAATCTCTCTCTAATGTAAATTATTGAGAATGTCTTGAAATCGATCTCCTTCAGACCATCTCTTGAGAACGTAGAGACACAGGTGACCGCAAAACACTTGATGTGGTGATTGCACTTGTTCCGTGTTGTAACGAACCATCGATTTGTTGAAATAGTTCTTTATTTCTTTTGGTGGCGAGATTCCGTAGCTGTCGAAATAATAATTTTTCTTCTTCCCCTTCTTCATCCACGCCACCCAGTGAGTGCCTTCACCCGATGAATTGTCTAGATTTAAAATTCTGCATTCCGATTGTCGAGGTCTTCTCTTCGGGAAGGCATCTCTGGAAAACACTCCTAGAAAATCTTTGATTTTCAAATCTTTTGCCGCATTCATCAGATCGATGTTGGATAGGGGGTCGTTAGGAAAGATGACACCTTCTACAGATATCTTTATTTTCTTATTCATAATGCGTATATATATTTTTTTTTATTTATTTTATTATAATTCACTAAAAAATGACGTTATTTTTTTGTGTTTTTTTCTCTTTTTTTTTAAACTAACATTCTCGATGTCTCTATCATTTTCTATAATTTTGATTCCATCTAATTCTTCTTGATTTTCTGAACTCTTGATGTCACTATCCATTTCCATAATATTAAATCCGTCTAATTCCTCTTGATTTTCTGGACACTCGATGTTACTATTGATTTCTATAATTTTGAATCCGTCTAATTCCTCTTGATTTTCTGGACACTTGATGTTACTATCGATTTCTATAATTTTGAATCCATCTAATTCCTCTTGATTTTCTGGAATCCTATCATCCACAATCGTATCTAGAATGCAATCATCCATATTCAAATCGTCTCTAATTAGATCCGAAGTCCAATATCCGAGTGCCAAAGTGCTTATTTTATCATCTAACACGAATCTCTTATCGTCGTCGGCCGTCAGCGAAATCTTGTTGACTATTTTGGTATACAAGTCGTGATTTTCGCTTCGAATCGATTTCATAGTCTTATACACCGGACCACTTCCTAACAGACAATCTTTATACTCTTGGAAAGAGATGTTTCTCTTCACAATGCACGCTTTAACTCCTTTGCAATTCTTGATCTCTTCATCATCTTCTAGACAATAAGCATACAGTTTGGGTCTCAAGCCCACGAATTCGATGATCTGTTTACCGCTGCTCTCGTCCTTAAATTTACCCAACACCTTCTTGTTGTCATTCGATTGAATGTTGGACGGGTGATCGACGGGATAATTGCTCGTGTCGAACCACTCGGCCATGTCCTGAGATATATCTCAGGAGACGTCTTTCGTCTCTATCTCGTAAACTAAACTGTCCGTGTCGGTGAACAGTAGTTTGGCTTTATCACCAAATTTTCGTTTGACGTAATCGTAGTGAAACTCGTACATCAATCGCTTGCTGATATCTAAGATGATCGGTCCGAGATAATACGGTTTGTCGAACTTCAGGTGCGTCTTTTGCATGTGAACGGCCACTAGATTTTCGTCGAATATGGTTCGGTGTTTGTAACTGGGTTTCGCCACTAATGATTTAGCTCTTTTCTCAGACGTGACGAGTCGAACGTCGGTTCTCTTCCTGATGTTTTCCATCGATTTACAGTACACGCAGTTGTTCATGAGTTTGAAGAAATCTTTTTCGAAATCGTTCTCGGCTCGAGTTCTGACATTCGTGTTGAGATCGATGTATTTTTTCATCCAAGGCTCTTCGTCGAATCGAATGATGCGATGTATGTTGACTAATTTCATCCCGTAATCGACGTACTCTTTCAAATTCTCACTGTAGACGACGTAGTTACGTTTGTCAAATAAATTGGGAATGAGTTTTTCCTCGTCTCCCTCGTTCGGTTCCATTCGTTCAGGAGCCAGCGGATAATCGTTGTGTAGATCATGTAATTCTTTCGGATAGTTCAAATCGACTTCTAAAATGCAAGGATAATCTCTCCATTTTTGCATCTCTTCCGGTTCCTTCACCCATTCGAAATTTCCAATCGGTAAAGGATGACTCATAGCCCAACCATACAGATTATTAGCGTCCCAATACTGTATGTATTTAGTCGACCGTTTCGAATCGAAACCTTCTTTCATGTAGGGATTGTTAGCCTCAGAATGTCTGTGGGAGATCATCGAGACGCCACCTCTTGCAGCCCTTTCGAACATGAGCAACATGTCCATGTCAGATAATAATTCCAATTGGACTTCGGTGGTCTTCAACAGAGCGTCCCACGCCAAACCGGGTGCTGTGAAATACCAAGCGGGATCCAGATCGTAATTTCGACAACAGACGTCTCGAAAATTTTCGAACACGTCTGCCAAGAGTAGAACGTCGGCCTTCAGATAGAGATCGTGATAATCTCTCATGGTTTTCATATCGTATGATTTCCACACATTTTTAGCATGTTCGTAATTCTCGTCGGAAATGTCAGATTCATATAATTTCGAATAAAAATCTTCTTTCGAAGGTAGTGCGGTGTCTTCGAATCTCTTTAGATCATTCATGTAATCATAAGGATAGACTCCTTTCCTCAACATGACGTCTACTCGTTCTTCGAAATGTTCGCTCATGATTTTAAATTTATCCTTGCTCATGTTATCGACTAATTTTTCCAGAGCGGTCGACATGAATTTAAAACTGTCAATGAAACGTATGCATCTACGAATGAATTTCGTTTTTTCTTCCAGCGTCTCTCCATCGATTACTCTTTTCTCCTCCGTGAGCTTCCATTTTGTGAAGGAAATGTATCTTTCTTCACTGTTCGCGATGCAATTTAATTCTTCGTGTGAGGTGCCGAGATTTTTCACGAACAGATTACTGTCATAACCCGAGAGATTGTGAAACATCACCGGATAGAAAGCGGCATCTCGATATTTTAAATTACACTTGCTGTGAGCCGGACCACGATACAGACCCGTGTAATGATCGCAGTCTCTGACCTTCCTATTTTCCGTCGAATTCTCGTCGAACGATTGTCTGCATATGTGACATTCGGTGGCTCTGTTATTTTCGTCCTGCTGCTCTCGCGTGATGATCATTTTTGCCGGAGTTTTGAATTTGTCGTATAACATTTGAAGTTTCCATTCTAACTCTTCCATGAACCTTTGAGCCACGTCGTCGTCTTCGCACTGTTTCGTGTAGGTGAAGGGACCCATGTCGTGTTGCGAGTCGAAAGCGCATTTCACATAAATGCAATAGCCCGAAGGTATGTGTTTTTGATATCTTTCGACGTAACTTTGAAGAGCGTTGGGTTGACAGGAACTCATTTTCGCAGTGAAACATTCGAAATCGGCCTACACGACGAATGGTACTTTTAACCTTCTATTGTGATTTTCAAACTTCATGATGGTGTTGGGTTTAGGCATTTCGACAGCGACACCTTGATTTTCGTTGCAATATTTCTAATGTTTCGCCAACGAGTCTTCGCTGTGAAACACGTTCATGCAATTGTAACATAAAGATATCTTTCCGTTATGATTATTATTTTGTTTCAACAGTAATCGACTCGGATGTTTAACCCAACAATAATGACGATTGTCACCATTTTGAAATCAATAATAAAATAATCGTCTTTTCTCTTCCGAGATACGAAGTCAGTCTGAGAGGATGGATCTTTCGTTTTTCGTTGTCGTATCCCAAGACATTCACCGCAACGGTGGGATTTTGAGCCTCGAAACGTTCGATGTGTTTTAACTGCATTGGAAAAGTCACTCCGGTCCAATCGAGATTTTTAGAAGTTTCCTCGTACTGAGAAACTCTATCGGAGTTTATTTTGACAGGGTATAAAGCGGATGTGACTGCCCATTTAAAACACTGATCATCGTTATTTTTCACGTTGATCATGGCGTATTTCTTAGCGAGGAAATACGGTAATTTCACGTAGGATGACCCTTTCAACAAATCGTTTTTAGTTATGTGAATTTCAAGTTTCAACACCTCATCGAACGTCCAGTTACTACCTTCATGTTGATAATTCAACATCTTGTCTTTCATCTTTTTGAAAACGTCTGATAAATCTGAACCTCGAAATACGGGTTCGACGTTAGATCTGAAATATGCATTTTTCACGATGCTCTCGCCGGACTTCACGTCGATTTTGTTCATCACGCAATGGAGTATCATCTTAATTTTTAGTCCTACGTCCATGTATTTGCGAAACAAATCCAATACTTTTTTCTTCACCCGTTCCATGAACAATTTAGAATTGATTTTCTTCAACGAGGGAACCCCGTCGAAAGTTTTAAAAATGCCTTTGATCGCACTCTCCCGTTCCATGGACTTCAATTGAAATAGTTCCGTGGTGAGTCGTGCTAGATATTCTTTTCCTTTCCCTTTGTCTATTGCTCGTCGAAGTTCGTTCGATATATCTCGTTTGCCTAGAATCTGATGTGCATCACTCATTTTCGTTTTAGTTTTTCTTTTCTTTTCTTTGGAAACTTGAAGTTCTTCAACGGCTTTTCGTTTAGTCATCTTCTTATTTTTCACAATCGAAAAATTTTCGGTTTTTTTTCGACGTCGGCATTTCGATTCCTTTTACTATCTTTTTCTTCTTCTTCTCATTTTTCACAACTGATGCATTTTTTGACGTCATTGCTATCGGCATTTCGATTCCTTTTACTATCTTTTTCTTCTTCTCATTTTTCACAACCGAGGCATTTTTTGACGTCGTTGCTATCGGCATTTCGTTTGCCTTTCCATCGTTTCGCAAATGTTTCTGTATGACTTCAATCTTTTTTGATTTAGTTCTATGATTTCTGAAATGTGAAATTTTTAATAGTTTACAAATCTCGTTTAACTGAGGTATGGTTTTCTCATTTAAATTTTCCAATTATTTTTATCTGTTTGTTTCATTTTGTAAGAATATATTTTTTCGAATTTTGTATTTTAAATAATTTGTTTAAAAAGTTTTGTTTTTTAAATGTGAAAAAAATTTTTTTTTTTGATGAAATTAATCGATTTTTTTTATGTTCCTTAACGTTAAAAAAAACGAGAAAAAAAGGATGTTAAAAATTTAACTTATATATATAAAGAGAAAAAAAACTTTTTAAACAAATTATTTAAAATACAAAAATTTAAAATATACATTATTTGCAAGAATTAGTAAAACAAAAAAAACCAAATAATCGATCATGACAGCAACACCTTAAAGATGCGAATTGAAATTGAAACGAGTCGAAGCGTGTACAAAATTAGGTTTTAAAATCTATACATTACAACAACACGATCCCATCGAATTGAACGAGGTCGAGACGATGGGCTTAGAGCGCTACTACGACAAATATCATATGTGTTTGAAATTGGATGAAGCCATGCTCGATTTGTTTTGCGAGTACCAAAGCGACCTGGTGAATAATATCATCGTCATCGAAGACAGAAAATTCGACAAGGACGATTTGTTGTTGTTCTTTAGAAATTACATATATCCAATAATCTCACTCGAACTCTTGGACAAATCGGGTGGTGAGAGCGTGTTCACCGATGTAAAAAAAAAAGTAAAAGAGTAAAGATAAACATACAAGACATTTTCGTAAGTGAGAAAATGATGCATGTCAACATGCTAATAACGGACTTGGAAATATAAACAATAGAGAGATTGATTTTAGCAAAGAAGAAGGAAAAAAAGTAATGAGATCTAAAAGTGATCTCATTACTTTTTACAAAAACATTTTTCACATTAAAGAAATTAAAATTAAAAACAACTTTTGTTTTTTTTGCTCTTTATATATATATAAAAAAAAAACTTTTTTTAAACAAATTATTAAAATACAAAATTTAAAATATACATTATTTGCAAGAATTCGTAAAAACAAAAAAACTAAATAATCAATCATGAGGACAACAACACCTAAAAGATGCGAATCGAAATTGAAACGAGTCGAAATGAATAAGAAATTCGGTCATAAAATCTATAGATTACAACGACACGATCCCATCGAATTGAACGAGGTCGAGACGAAGGGCTTAGAGCACAAATACGACAAATATAAGATGCCTCTGAAATTGGATGAAGCCACGCTCGATTTCATTTATGAGTACCAAAGCGATCTGCAGAACATCGTCATCACCGAAGATAGAGAATTCGACAAGGACCATTTGTAGATGCCCTATGGAAATTACATATTTCCAAACATCTCATTCGAACTCGTGGAGAAATTGGGTGGTGAGAGCGAGTTGACCGATGTAAAAAAACTCAAAAGAGTAAAGATAAACATTCAACACATTTTCAAAAAAGGAGAAGACACGAGTGTCGACATGCTAATAACAGACTTGGAAATATAAACAACAGAGTGATTGATTTTTAGCGAAGAAAAATGAAAAAAAAAAAAAGTAATGAGATCATCTTTAGATCACATTACTTTTTTTTTTTGTTTTCCTTCTTCTTCACTATTACCATATATTGTAATAACGTTTCCTTTTCTCTCAAATTTCAGCGTCAATTCTTTTTCTTTTTTTCTTTTTCTTTGTGATATGATACGTTTATAACAATATTTTTGTTTATCTGAATCATAATTATGAACGAATGTTGTGCATCTCTTGGTAACACTCGCATCATCACCATTCTCTTCAGAAGGTAGTGGTGACGGTGCAAAGAGTCGTCTCATTCTCAACCGTCCATCCCGCGCTCTATCTATCTCTTTCATCAGTTCTTTCCTTAGATATCCATCATTAGCATCTAACCATTTTTTTATTTTTTCGCTCTCTGGCTTGAGATGTTCGTCATTATCGTCAAATTGTTTCTCCACCTTTTCATCCAGGTGATAAATTTGTTTCTCCACCTTTTTACCCATTTTAAATATATTATTTTATACTTTCTATGATTTTATATTTTATACAATTTTATATTATAATAACACATTCAAAATCGGTATGTTCTTAAATGGCGAATTCTCACCGAGCAACAAACCCTTGCCGAGTCGCTCGACGTTCCGTCCACTCTTCAGATAGAGACCGTTTCCTCTCAGAGAGTTGCCACCTCTAACGGGTTCTAGATACAATCCTTTACCGCTGTCGTCTACGTGGACACGACACACAGCTCCTCCCTTCTTCAAAAACAGTCCGCTGCCACCCATTAATTTCTCAACTGCCGAACTAGCGAGTCCCGTGAGAGCTCCCATGCCAAGAGTCTTTCCGAGAAAGGGTAGTGCCTTTGTGGCGAAGGGTAATGCTTTTGCGGCTATTCCTGCCAATAGTGGTAGGAAACTGCCTTTCATTCTCAAATTGTATCTCAATTGAGCAGGACTCATTCTCACTGTCATCCCTTTTCCATCGCGAATCGCTTTCTCCATCCTTTTGATTTGACTTCTGGTCCAGGCGATCGAATCCTGACCGCCTCTCATCAGATCTTCGTGAGTGAATTTGAATCTCACCGCGTCGCCTCGAGTTGTTAATGCTCTCTTAAGTTTCTTCCTCTGTCCTGCGGATATGTTCACGTTTTTAACCACGTATTCTGTCATAATTCTGTTTTTTAAAATATATTTACTTCAATTGTTTTGTAACCGGTATCAGGGGCAAAACCACCCATAAGTCGAAATGCCAGTTTAATCAGATTCGTAAGGATCTGGCGTGGATTTTACACCCAAAACTAACTACAAATTCACCTGGGCCGAACCACCTAGCACAAAATAACATAGGCACCCAAGACTAATACTTTCCATCTGCCTCAGATTAAAAATGCCATGATGTCCCTTAGAAATTCAGTTGGGCCGAGTTCACTAGGTACAAACAAACATGGGAACCCAAACTAATAATTTCAATCTGCCTCAGATCAAAAATGTCATGATGTCCCTTAGAAATTCAGTTGGGCCGAGTTCACTAGGTACAAACAAACATGGGAACCCAAACTAATAATTTCAATCTGCCTCAGATCAAAAATGTCATGATGTCCCTTAGAAATTCAGTTGGGCCGAGTTCACTAGGTACAAAAAAACATGGGAACCCAACACTAAGACACCACACTTATATCGGTTCCGAAGAGGTAACTCTTTATTCACTTTCTCAGGTTCAAACCCACTTGGTGCTGAAGAAACAAGGAACTATTTACCCTTCACTTGAGACTGAATTCTGCATTTCAAACTAATAAAAAAAATGGAAGCTTTTAAATTTAACGTGGTTTATATAATAACAACACAAACGTGGCTCAACATAAAAATAACAAAATAAGGAAAATAATGCTCGAAATTTCAAAACCACGGTCCCTATACCTACGGCCAACTTTTATTCCACCCACAATGAGGGCACTATGCAAAGCGCAACAGAAAATCGTTCCTTATTGAAAGGAGTGACATCGGGTACGAATATCACGCCTCCGAATCAGGGGTGGTGTTCTACTGTTCGCCAACCAAATCGGATGCTCGAAACGAGTGTACCCTGGTAGTGGTGAACTACCACATGGTCAGTGGAGCGGAATGCCTTACGGCAAAAACTTTACAAACCTTAAAGGTTTGTAATTGTCTCGCAGCACAGCTAAATCTAAGCTTTATCGCCGCAGGACGAATAGGGCAATGAAACTGAAGCAAACAGCTTCTTTTATAAGTAAAAATACCGCGGAATTATGGGTGTAAATATCATTGGTTATAATATTTGTTGTGGACTAATAGAATTGCGTAAAAGCAGCTGATGGTAACTACCAATGAAATTCCTTAATCTAGAATGGATTAACCAGACACGGAAGTTGGAATACCAAAATAATCAACAATAATTTTGAAAGGTAAAATACAAATCATACACTTGGGAATTATGATCCATTACATTCCCCCCTCCTAATAAAAAATGTCCCCATTTTTCCCTAATGAAACCCAAATATACACTAGAAGCAGTATGCAAAAAAAATAAAACTTGCTTGAGAAAAAATAATGAGGGAAAAAGCTGGTTTTGGGTTTGTTTTTTTTTTTTTTACTGAGCATACCACCAGTTTTTCTGTGCAAACCACTCTCAGCATGATAAATATGACAGACATTACGCATGCTGCTAATGGTATGCCAGAACAACTGGGAACAATTTTATAAAAAAAGATCATTGAGCATTATTTAATTATATCTTTTAAACTTTTCAAAATCTTCTTTCTCTGCTTTCTCTTCCAAAGCATCCGATGGTTCTGACGTAAACTGCCACTTCCTCTTCATCTGTCTTCTGCATGACGTTTCTCCTCCAGAAGATATCGCAACCTCAACTTCCTCACACCTTGCCAGGGGATTGGAGACTGCCAACTAAAATCTGGGTCTGTGTTGTAGATACAGATGCCATCCGCCGTCTCTCTGCTGCTGCTTGATCCTTCACAACTACCCTTCTATCTGGTACTGCCTGACATGGCATAAGTCTATCACCTGGATCAAGAAACTGATTGTTATTTTCAAACACTCCAGTGGTGGCTGTAGACCTTTCACTCGCCTGCTGCTTAGTCAAACTATGACTTCTCCAATAGTGTCTTTGGAGTTGGTTTCTGTGTATGTGACGGAAATCGCACAGTTCACAATGAAACTTTATGATTTCCCTAAACCTGTGACGACTGTCCCAATGATGCTTTATATGATTGAATGTTTTAAACACTGTCTTCTCACATCCGTCCACCTGACAACTCATTCCTTCATCTGGGAACACAGGACGTATATCATTATCCAGTTCTGCCAACTCTCTTGCCTCTACTTTTATCTGCATTGGATCATCCATTTTTCTAAAAAAATCAGAGGAACATCAAATAAATCTCAAAGGAAGCAACAGCAAAAAGCATGCTTTAATATGCCTACCAAGGAGAATATTTGTTTCCGTTCATACACAGAAAGACCTTTTTTATATTTTTTTAGTTAAGGGGAGTAAATATCCCTAGGTTTCACAATTCGCCCCCCTTCTTGTTCTTTTAGGACTACTATTTACATCACATTCTGCATCATCTGTTATGTCCACCTCTTCAGATAACCCATCTCTGGTAGTGGGAAGATCGATTACCTCACTTAGGCTGGATTTAGTTTTCTTGGCAGCAGTTTTCTGTGAAACTTTAATATTTTCAGAAATCCAGCTTTCAGGAGGATCTCGACCACTGAAGGGTTTCAAATGATCCACGTGGACCACTACAAGGGGTCCTTCACAATCTTTCTGAATTTCATAATTCACAACTGATAGTCTTTTGGTTACCAAATAGGGCCCAGTCCAACCCTGTCCAAGTTTATTGTTTAGAGCAGGAGGATACCATCACCAAACCCAATCTCCACGAACAAATTCACGAGGTTTAAGACCTCTGTTATAAAATTTCTTTTGCCTACAAGCTGCCCTCTGCAAATGTTCAAAAACGAAACCAAATGAATTCCTTAATGCATTCTGCAGCCAATGTGCATAATGTGTTTGACAAACATCTTCAGGACTATCTAAATGCCTTCCCACCATTAAATCTAGTGGACAATCAATTTCTCTCCCCAGCATCACTAAGTTGGGACTGCATTGTGTACTATCATGAGCTGAGGAACGGTATGCCATCAGTACATATGGCAGACAGTCATCCCAATCATTCAAGTTTTCATTTACAAAGGAGGACAACATCTGTATCAAAGTCCTATTGAATCTTTCTACCAACCCATCTGACTGTGGACGGTATGGAGCAGTTCTTGTTTTTTCTATACCCAACTTATCGCAAATAGACTGGAACAATTCTGATTCAAATTCTCTCCCTTGGTCACTGTGGATTTGAAGAGGAATTCCAAAACGTACAAACATTTCAGAAACCAATTTATCAGCAACAGTAAAAGCTTTATTGTCAGGTACTGCAAAGGCTTCCACCCACTTTGAAAAGTAATCACATACAACAATAATATACTCATTCCCATTTCTTGTTAATGGTAAACCTCCCAGAATATCTATAGCTATTCTCTCCATAGGTCTAGTTGTTAAGTCTTGTTGTACATGAGATTTTCCTTTCCCGGGGCCTGGCTTCCTTCTTTGACAAAGATTACATTCATGGCACCACCTTTTTATATCTTTAGTCATCCCTACCCAATAAAAGCGTTTTCTTACTGATTCAATGACTTTATCTCTCCCTAAATGGCCAGAAGTCCTAGTTTTATGCAAGAAGTCAAACACCTTGTCTCTAAGTATATATGGTGCTAAAATCTGCTTGTTCAAATGCCCTTGTGGGTTTTTTTCACAATGTCTAATCAATATACCATTACACATTTCAAACACTTCCCAGCTCTGACATAAGACACGGACATCATGACAAAATTTGGATAGAATTGCTTGAGCTGGTTTAGAAGAATGCTTCTGCTTCACCAAAATAAATTGTTTTATCAGTGGATCCTGTTCTTGCCAGTCCTTTAATTGTTCAAGAGTCCAGGACTCTACCCAGTTAGATACAAGACTTGATGAACTTTCACCACTTACTGAGGAGCTATCCAATAAACCTCCACCTGATATGACACTTATAGGAATCTCTTCAACACAGGAAGGACAATCAGCTCGCTTACATTTACGGGCTTTCCGAGAAAGTCCGTCAGCATTCAGATGCTGACTCCCCTTTCTGTACTGAATTTCATAGTCATAAGTGTCAATAATTGAGATCCATCTTGCTAACATTCCCTCAGGTTCCTTGAATTTTTTAAGCCAAACAAGTGATGCATGGTCAGTTCGAATTTTGAACTTTTGCCCCCATAGGTAATGTTTGAAATGTTTGAGAACAGTAACCACACTTAAAAGTTCTCTGTAGGTTGTACAATAATTTTGGTGAGATTTATTCAGACTATGACTAGCATATGCGATTACTCGTTCCTCTCCATTCTGAATTTGAGATAGTACCCCACCTAACCCTGTTAAACTAGCGTCTGTATCTAAAATAAATTCACCATCCTTTGTGGGGTATGTCAAAATAGGAGCAGTAGTGAGATGTTCCTTAAGAACGTTAAAAGACTTTTCACAATTTTCATACCATACAAATTTGATGTTCTTTCTTGTAAGTCTTCTCAAAGGTGACGAAAGACTAGCAAAATTTGGAATAAACTTTCTGTAGTAACTGGCACAGCCTAAAAAACTTTTCACTTCAGAAACTGAACCCGGCGTTAACCATTTCTGAATAGCATCTACTTTTTGGGGGTCACATCTGATCCCTTCGTCCGAAACTATATGACCCAGATATGACACCTGGGTTGCAAATAATTGACACTTTTTAGGTTTTAATTTCAAATTAGCATTTTTGAAACATTCAAAAACAGATCTTAAATTTTCAAGAGCTATATCAAAAGATGACCCATAAACTATGACATCGTCCAAGTAACACAAGCATTTAGACCACTGCAGTCCCGCCAAAACCAGATCCATCAATCTTGAAAATGTGGCAGGGGCATTACAGAGCCCAAAACTCATAACATTAAACTCATGTAACCCTTTTTGGGTCACAAAGGCAGTTTTTGATTTATCGCTTTCATCCATGCCAACCTGCCAATATCCACTAGCTAAGTCCAGTGTACTAAACCATTGTGAGTTCCCTAGTGTTTCCAGGATATCGTCTATTCGTTTCAACGGGAAAGCATCTTTCTTTGTCACAGAATTCAGCCTTCTATAATCAATACAGAAACGAATAGATCCATCCCGTTTTGCAACTAGAACAACCGGAGATGACCAAGGACTTGTGCTAGGCTCAATAATTCCATCCTGTAACATTTTATCTACCTTCTCAATCATATCCCTATTTACAGGAGACACCCTTCTCGGTGGTAACTTTATTGGGTTTTTTTTTGCCCTGTCTCAATTTTATGTTCTACCAAATTTGTTTTTCCCAATTTCCCATCAGGACTCACAAAAATATGCTTATATTCCATAAGGAGACTAGTAACTTTTTTCACCTCTTGTGGGTTCAGTTTGTCTGACAAACCATTAAGCAATGGCTTAAGATGAGCTGACAACTCTTCATCTTTAAAATTGTTTGCTTCTTCGGTCTGATCAAACACTTCCTCCACAGGACAAACCTGTGCAATTATAGAATTACTATTACTTTTAACTTTCCTTTGGGTTAATTTTACTATGGACATCAAAACATCATTATTTTCTGTTTTTACCAAACTCCAGGCCATTAACAACCCTTTCTGATTAATTAATGAAGTGGGCTCCAACATTCCCTCCGAAAACTCAACTGGGTTGGAAATAAAACCACCCACAATACATTCAACATCTGGAGGTACAGTAACAGACTCACTTAATCTGACAAGAGCACATTGATATTTCACTTGAGGAATTATTTCAATTCTATCACCTCCCAAATCAAGTACTCTCTTGTCAAAATTAAGTTCCCCTTTATATTTTGTTAGGAAATCCACTCCAATAATACCTGGTAAATCAACTAAATCTGCTACAATGACTTGATGCTCATAACACTTCTTCCCTATTTCAAGTTTGAGATAGGTTTGCCCTAAAACCGAAATATTATCACCAGAAGCTGTTACCAAAGTGACTTGAACACTTTTTAAATCAGATTGATGCAAATCTTTCATTTCTGAGAAAGTATTTTTACTCACTATTGTTACAGTTGACCCAGAATCTATGAGAAATTTGAAAGGTTTTTTATTCACAAAAGTATTTACAAAAAGACAACTGGGTTGCACTGTGGTTAACTGGATTGTTTGCCCAATAATTGGCTTTTTCCGTTCTGGCAGGGTCAAGTTTTCGGGCTCAAACTCGACCCTGTCTATTTTAACTGTTCCTTCTTGGGATCATTTTTTGATTTAATTTGCACATCTAATTCAGCCTCAGTGGAACACTCATGATTAAAATTCCATGGTGCACCACACTTATAACATTTCTTTGACTTTCTACCTCCACAGGCTATTAAAGTGTCTTCCAATTGTTTGCTTAATTTGGAGAATTCCTCCTTAATTGTTTGCAAGACAGCCCCACTAAATTTTTCAATTTCAGACTCTGCCTGTTGCTTATTTTTAACTGCCGAAATAAAAAATTCAGGTTCATTTTGCTCTTTCTTAACTTTAAACTGACACCCATCAAATGCTTCGAACTCTACAGCCAGTGTTATTGCCTCATCTAATGATTTGGGTCTATTAAACTGCACATGCTTTCGAATTTCATAGGATCCCAGACTGTGTATAAACTGATCAATTACATATGACTCCTTGGCCGAATTTGGGAGCTCTGGAAAAGCAGCATTTGCCAAACGTCTCAAAGCATGGCCGAAATCAGCAGAAGATTCCATATTCACCCGTTTCCTATTCCAAAATTCCATTCTATAAGCTACCTCTCGGCCTGGTGGTTTAAATCTTTGCAGAAAAGCCTGTCTTAGTTCTGCATAACTGCCCACCTGACTAAGAGTAAGGTCACTTAAAATCTTTTGAGCAGTACCACATAAACACATCATTAATTGCTGAGCTTTTTCTGACTCACTCCAACCATTCCAAATAGCTACCTGCTCGAAGTGGATTAAGTAATCTTGGAAATCAGAAGAACCATCATAGGCTTGTGGCTCTTTCATGGCCCTCTGATAACCTTTATCTTCTCTTTTCCCAAAAGGGGTGTTACCTAGGGGTCCTTGAGGTAATGACTGTTCCTGCGGCCCACAAATATTCGATCTATCCACAAATGTACCTTCTGTAATGTAACTTTGGTGTGGTACCCATTGATTACTACCCACCGCAGTTAAAATCTCACCTAAATTACTTCTAGACCTCACTCCAGGTGTCATACACCTTTGATCTGTTACACTTTCCATGCCCTGTGAGATATATGGATCCCCACTTCCATGTGTTAGTGGATGTTGTTGTCCCACCTTACGTGCTTGATTACTATCTAATATTTCTGAAAACTCACCAAAATTACCTCTGGACCTTTCACCAGATGTCATGCACCTTTGATTTGTTACTCTTTCACTTCCCTGAGAAATGTAGGGATTCCCATTCCCATGTGTTAGTGGATGTTGTTGTCTCACCTTACGTGCTTGATTACTATTTACTACATCTGAAAACTCACCAAAATTACTTCTGGACCTTTCACCAGATGTCATACACCTTTGATTTGTTACTCTTTCCATTCCCTGGGAAATGTAGGGATTCCCATTCCCATGTGTTAGTGGATGTTGTTGCCCCACCTTACATGCTTGAAGAGGTGACGATTCCCTTAAATGTCTGTAATCAGCTGTATGAGTATCCATCAGTGGCATACTTGAGAAGGGAGACAACTTTGTAGTTTGTACACCAGGTAAACATGACCCACTCATATTTCTTCTAAGTGACATATTCATGTCATTCCCAATCAAATATTGGTTTTCAAATGTTCCTTTGGGTGGTGAATCTAGTAATTCCTGCCTATTTACATTACTATCCCAAGGTGCTCTTTGATAAGGATTAAAATCACAAGTCTGTGTATCACTCAATGGACTGTCCAAAAAATGCACTCCATACCTTGGTGCAGTAGTAAATCGTCCTGTTTCAGAAGTAGACACCTTTGACCTTTCAAGTAATGGGTAGAGACCTTGCCTTCTCATGGCCACTAAAGGATCAACTTTAGATTTCCTTTCTGGAAAAGTAAGATATCCTGAAGAGCCATCTCTCCCGATCTCAGTTACAGAACTCAGAGTATTGGTCTGTTTTACACTAGGAATCACACTCTGTTCGAACTTCAAATTAGGACATGAATGACTGATTGATGGACTGTCTATGTCAGTTCCTAAATACAGCCTTTCGGTTCCATTATAAAATCCAGTGTTAAAAATATCCTTCTCTCCCTTATCAATAGCAACTTGTTTTACCTCAGTATCCAAAAAAGTAGCAGTGGCTGAAAGAGATCGCTCAGATTGATAGGCTCTCTGTCGCCTATCGCCTAAACCACCAATTTGAGGAGAGCCAACAGAACCTGCCACTGTATACTTTGCTGAGCATGGAGAGTTTAGTGAACCAAAACATTGCTTTCCAACCAAACTATGTGGTTTTACTTCAACACTCATCTGGGGTTGCTGTAATGAATTGGTTACAGAACATATTTCATGACAACTAGGAATAAACTCTACATTATCTACAGAGTGATACACTCTTTCTTCCCCAAAAACACCTTCACACCTATCCATGACCCAAAGAAACCAGATCCTGGTAGCCTCGCCAAAATATGTAACCGGTATCAGGGGCCAAACCACCTATAAGTCGAAATGCCGGTTTAATCAGATTCGTAAGGATCTGGCGTGGATTTTACACCCAAAACTAACTACAAATTCACCCGGGCCGAACCACCTAGCACAAAATAACATAGGCACCCAAGACTAATACTTTCCATCTGCCTCAGATTAAAAATGCCATGATGTCCCTTAGAAATTCAGTTGGGCCGAGTTCACTAGGTACAAACAAACATGGGAACCCAAACTAATAATTTCAATCTGCCTCAGATCAAAAATGTCATGATGTCCCTTAGAAATTCAGTTGGGCCGAGTTCACTAGGTACAAACAAACATGGGAACCCAAACTAATAATTTCAATCTGCCTCAGATCAAAAATGTCATGATGTCCCTTAGAAATTCAGTTGGGCCGAGTTCACTAGGTACAAAAAAACATGGGAACCCAACACTAAGACACCACACTTATATCGGTTCCGAAGAGGTAACTCTTTATTCACTTTCTCAGGTTCAAACCCACTTGGTGCTGAAGAAACAAGGAACTATTTACCCTTCACTTGAGACTGAATTCTGCATTTCAAACTAATAAAAAAAATGGAAGCTTTTAAATTTAACGTGGTTTATTTAATAACAACACAAACGTGGCTCAACATAAAAATAACAAAATAAGGAAAATAATGCTCAAAATTTCAAAACCACGGTCCCTATACCTACGGCCAACTTTTATTCCACCCACAATGAGGGCACTATGCAAAGCGCAACAGAAAATCGTCCCTTATTGAAAGGAGTGACATCGGGTACGAATATCACGCCTCCGAATCAGGGGTGGTGTTCTGCTGTTCGCCAACCAAATCAGACGCTCGAAACGAGTGTACCCTGGTAGTGGTGAACTACCACATGGTCAGTGGAGCGGAATGCCTTACGGCAAAAACTTTACGTGTAATTGTCTCGCAGCACAGCTAAATCTAAGCTTTATCGCCACAGGACGAATAGGGCAATGAAACTGAAGCAAACAGCTTCTTTTATAGGCAAAAATACCGCGGAATTATGGGTGTAAATATCATTGGTTATAATATTTGTTGTGGACTAATAGAATTGCGTAAAAGCAGCTGATGGTAACTACCAATGAAATTCCTTAATCTAGAATGGATTAACCAGACATGAAAGTTGGAATACCAAAATAATCAACAATAATTTTGAAAGGTAAAATACAAATCATACACTTGGGAATTATGATCCATTACAGTTTCTTCTTTAATAATTATATTAAAATAATTTTGTAAAATTAATATTGCGTTTATTTTATTTTTGTTATCTATATATATACACAATATTTTTTTTTTTTTGCTTTTATATTTCTCTTATGTGAAATCGTATCGTCACCCTCTCTCCATGAAGATCTAACAGTTCACCATTTTGATCGGTCAACGTGGTTTTGAGACTATACAACGTGTCCAAAATCACTGGTAGATAAACTAAATTTCGAGGTCGCTCCACGATCTTATAACCCGGCGACACGTTTGGAAAGAAGGAGTAGATCGTCGGTTGAGCACTACCATTCACGTAGCTTCCAGCAATCACGTCCACGTTCACCAGAATGCTATTGACTGCGAGAATGTCGACCGTATTTTCAGATGCCACGTGGCCTCAATACATCTTTTGATCGAATCCCAACATCTTGCCTATAGAATCGTCTGTGTTGAAATCCACTCGAAAATTATCTTCCAAATCCAACATCGTCTGTAAGGTATTAGGATTGGGAGCGAGTCTGATCTTGTTGCTTCCCTTTCCATCCGTCTTCATTCGCGTCTGAATGTAATCGTTCAAATCGTCTATGTCGTAACTCCCTTTGGGAATTCGAATCTCCAACCAATGCACTCCGTCAGAATACTTGAACGAGTTATTCTTTTCGGTGATGTTGGGAAAGGAATAATAAGTCTCCAGATTCACCAACGCCATCTCGTATCTTTTCTCTCTATTCAATTCAATGGATGGTTCGAATTTCGTAGCAAATCGAGTCGAATCACCACTCACCATGATTTGAATGGATTGTTTTGCAGCCGTATTCTCGGGTATCCATTCTAACAATTCTCCATGTTCGAACATTATATTTAATTTTATTTTATTCAAAACTAATTATTTGAAGATTTATTATTTTCTAAATTTTATTTTCACGCTCTATCTTATTATCATCAGAAACATAAAACTTGTCGAATCCACACCGATATTTTCCGTGATTAACTTCGCTTGTTAAATCGATCACGACGAAATTGTAAAATCCACCATCCCAAACCCTCTTGCAGAATCTCCTGAATTCCGCCACGCTCATGTCGTTTGCGATGTGATCGCCGTAGATGTGATTGAGATTCTTGAGATCTTGGCGAAAGAGACATAGAAAATTAGCGTTCTCTCTTATCGTCTGTCTAGGCAATCGAAAATAATTCTGCGACAGGTAGAAACAGTCCACGTTGCTGTGTCGACCCCTAACGTAATACGATTCACATCGGTTCTGTCTCTCCAAAAGCAGATCGTCGAAAATCATGAGATTCTTATCTTCCGATTTCAGTTCTCTAGGATCCGGAACGTCACTAGCATTCTCATAAAATCGACACTCGACGTTCGAAGATGCATTTCTCTTCATCAGCTCCGTCACCGCACCGTCCAAAATGGTTGAGAGTGGAGCTCCACTCTTGTCGAATTCCTCCCTACTGTCAAAGACTCTGGCTATGACGTCCTTGGGCAATCTGCAATCTAGAAGTAATCTGTATTCGGGTTGAAACAAGCTCTTGCCAAACACGAACAATCTGTCGTAATCCAACCAGTCGGGTTGGGACAACAGATTCATCAACAGATTGGTCTTTCCACAATTTGATTTTCTCACTATCAAGCCTCTTATGCTCTTGGGAAAGAACTCGTTATTCGACCTCTTGGTCACGGCGTCGTTCCAAGACATATCTTTAATGTTCATCTTTGTTTTATTTTTGTTTGTTTGTTATTTTAGATTCTTTTCAAACGCAAATTTTTTATGTTTTTCAAACTCTGTTTTTTAATGTTATTATTTATTTATATCACACCATCGCGAGTTCTCTTCAATCCGGATCCACTCGTCATTTTAGCTAAATCTTGTATGGGCACCACAGCATCCTTAAAATCTTTCCAACTTTTTGGCATTCGCTCTAACGCAGCTCGCTTCGCCTGCGGACTGATCAACTTGTCGATCAACGCGTCGGCTGCCCTCTTGCCAGCCACAGAAGCTATCCTACCACTGGCTTCGGAAGCGGCTTTCTTACCAGCATCCAAAGCCATCTTCTTACCGACCTCAAATGCGGTCGATGCGAGTTTTCTACCCGCATTGCTCGTGAACGCTCGCATTATAGAATCGCCTTGAACGTAAGTCCTGACGTATTCCCTGTTCTTTATCACCAACATATTTTATTTTTATGATATATTTTTGTTTTTTTCACTGGTAAATCGTTTTTGCCGTTTAAATACCTTTATTATTCTAGTGTAAAAATTTACTGTTTTATTTTTGTTTGTTTGTTTGTTTCTCTCTACTTATTATATACACATCAATCCTTCAATTCGTTCATCAGCCTTTTATACTGGTTTTTATTCAAAACCTTCTGTCTTAACAATTCGTCAGATATAGTAACTATCTGATTATCTAATCCCGTGTTACCAGCCCGTCTGCTCGCCATCAACAAACTCAATCTCTGAGACAGAGCGTCGGAATCGCTCGGAAGAAAAGTGGTTTTCACCCCTTTGCCAGTCACCAATTCGATGAACTTCTTGTTCATATCCCATATGGGTTTCACCACTTTCGTCCACTTGTAACCTCTGTTGGCTTTGGGTCTCGTCTCTCTGGCATCGTTATTTCTCTTCATGGGGTGGGTCTGGACCAGAATGTCTCCGTAATTGTCGAAATCCTGTTCCGTGTAATCGCTGGGCTTGTCGTAAAGGAGCAATCTGCGCAGTTCATCAGTCAATTCGTATCTGTTCGAACCCACGATCAATTCATCATCGCCAATATCCACTTCCGTATCACCTACAAAAATCCTTCCCTCCGAATCCTTATAAAATCCATACAACTGATCTCTCTTACCGCCATCATCATCGGACGATGCGACGCTACTAGTGGTGATAGTTGAAGCCGTATCATCAGACTCGCTCTCTGTTTGAATTCCCGTGGGAACGTAATCCAGTGTAGATTGAACGGAATACCGATTTCCAAAACAAGGAGGCAACGAACCCATTCTCAAAGAACTCTCCTTTATGGGTCTCAATTCTTCGACTATCACCTTCCTGCTTCGCGCTTGACCCTCCATCACGGGTTTAAATATTTTTGTGGCTTCGCATTTGAGTTCCATCTCACCAAGACGTCTGCTCCTATCAGCAGACTGAATCCCCTTCTTAGCATGCTCAAACTCTTCTAAAATTCGATCTCGGTGTGTAGGATCCATCTGTAAAAACATCTTTCATTTTAATTGTTTTTATTATTTTCAAAATTAAATGTTTAATTATATTTTTATGTTTTAAGTAATAAAAATCTTTCCGTCTTAATATAATAATCTGAAAATATTCACATCTCAACTGACTGTGTTAATTGAAGTTTAAAAATACGTTTAAACAGTACATGACAAACCGGTTTCTGATTTAACGCATTTTGACAGTAGTTTTTACACTTGTCAAAAGATTTCATTC
Organism: Pictodentalium vernedei; assembly: GCA_031216915.1. Lineage (NCBI taxonomy): Eukaryota > Metazoa > Mollusca > Scaphopoda > Dentaliida > Dentaliidae > Pictodentalium > Pictodentalium vernedei. Next base: position 246,561,486 of record CM062297.1, on the reverse strand, counting down.
ACACATCAAACAACCATTCACTCAGTGTCGAATTAAGAGAGAATCCCTTTGATGACTGTTAAACAGTTTCAACACACAAAAGAAAACTGATTTTAACACTGAGAACTTATTCATTACAAAATCTCTCTCCGATTGCTATCATGAATATATTAAAAATTTTACCACTCAAAACCTAATTGAGCAGAAAATGCGTTTTAAACATTCCGATAAGTGTTTGACTTTTTTCGAACGAACGCTTAACAGTCAATCTCTCTCATCAAGACAAAACACGAATATCTATTACAGATCAACTCTTTCGAACAAAAAACCCTCAAAACTCAATTTCTATCCGTCCCATCAACAGAAAACATGAATGTCTATAATACAGATCATATTCATAATCGACTCTTTTGAACAAAAAACCTCATTCACTCATAACGATAACATGTGTTATTATGTTTTAAGTAATAAAACTCTTTCCGTCTTAATATAATAATCTGAAAATATTCACATCTCAACTAACTGTGTTAATTGAAGTTTAAAAATACATTTAAACAGTACATGACAAACCGGTTTCTGATTTAACGCATTTTGACAGTAGTTTTTACATTTGTCAAAAGATCTTCATTCACACATCCAACAACCATTCACTCAATGTCGAATTAAGAGAGAATCCCTTTGATGACTGTTAAACAGTTTCAACACACAAAAGAAAACTGATTTTATCGCTGACAACTTATTCATTACAAAATCTCTCTCTGATTGCTATCATGAATATATTAAAAATTTTACCACTCAAACCTACTTGAGCGGAAAATGCATTTTAAACATTCCGATAAGTGTTTGACTTTTTTCGAACGAACGCTTAACAGTCAATCTCTCTCATCAAGACAAAACACGAATATCTATTACAGATCAACTCTTTCGAACAAAAAACCCTCAAAACTCAATTTCTATCCATCCCATCAACAGAAAACATCAATGTCTATAATACAGACCATATTCATAATCGACTCTTTTGAACAAAAAACCTCATTCACTCATAACGATAACATGTGTTAGTTTTTACTTCAGGAAGACGTGACTGGGTTCGCGAATTTCCAACACACCGATGACAACACTCTTCGTTCAAAACATTTCCATCAAGTGCTCATCGAGATCACCTCGCAATAACGTGCGCCAGTCTCACTTCGAGAAACGCTACAGTGGGTTTGCGGATTCAAACATCACCTCTTCACGCGAGTCGATTTCACACGTAAAATCCGCAAGCGAGTTTCCCCCATAGGATTCAGTGTTAAAATCGTGTACGGACGCAGATTGTTAGAATCGGCAAGATGATGAGTTCGAACTCTCAAAACGCTTTTTTGCTCGCAATTTAACACTCTCCATAGGGTTTCAGTGTTAAAATCGTGTACGGATGTGGATTGTTAGAATCGACAAGACGATGAGTTGGAACTTTCAAAACGTTTTTTTGCTCGCAATTTAACACTGAATCCTATGGGGAAAACTCATCTGCAGATTTCAATCAAAATGGTACATGTACGTGTACGTAAAACTACGGATTCCTCCCATAGGGTCCAGTGTTAAAAAAATTCGAGCTCACCCTAAAAAACCGTTAAAATCTTGTACACATACACGATTTTAACACTAAATCCTATGGAGGTGTACATGTACACGTACACGTACATGTACAGGTGAGCTCGTACTCTCATTTATTACCTACTCACACATACATAACATATATGAACATGATACACATCGGTCCTTGATTAATTTTTTTATTAAAAATATGTCAGAATTCTATACAATTTACCATTCAAGTGGGAAGTTTCGTCCTCTATAGAGGACGAAACTTCCCGGGGACGAAACTTCCCACTAACTAGGGGACAAAACTTCCCGGGGACGAAACTTCCCTGACCCTCGGCGTCTAGGATCCATCTGTAAAATCATCTTTCGTTTTTAATTGTTAATGTTCCTTTGAGTATGCTAATATGAGTTATTTATTATTTTCAAAATTAAATGTATAATTATTTTTATGTTTTATGTTTTAAGTAAATAAAAATCTTCCGTCTTTAATATAACAACTAAAAACCGTTATTTCCTCACACTTGAAGTCATTCTCAAAATAATTACTTCATGAATATCTTGTAATATTTTGGGTTAAAACCGTGTTTGTACTCGCACGTTGAACAACGCTATTTCTCTCTAAAATTGTACATGGTAATCGCTCAGTCAAAAAACAAGAGTTGAAAAATATTTTTAAAAAATTCTCGCCAGAGAATTTTTTTGCAGAAAAAAATATATGAGAAAAATAATACTCCATGAATATCTTGTAATATTTTGGGTTAAAACCGCGTTTGTACTCGCACGTTGAACAACGCTATTTTTCTCTAAAATTGTACATGGTAATTGCTCAGTCAAAAAACAAGAGTTGAAAAATATTTTAAAAAAATTCTCGCCAGAGAATTTTTTTGCAGAAAAAAATATATGAGAAAAATAATACTCCATGAATATCTTGTAATATTTTGGGTTGAAACTGCGTCTATACTCGCACGTTGAACAATGCTATTTTTCTCTAAAATTGTACATGGTAATCGCTCAGTCAAAACATCAATTGATCTTTTGAATTCTTTCCGCTTTTTGATTCATAAAAATAATTTTTTCAGATAAACCATTTAACTTGACAAATTAATCTCATTTGAATAAAAACCTGTAATACATCTCAGGCGTGACAAAATAGCATTCTCAGTAAGTGTTTATACAGTAAACGTTACTTTGACATGCAACCTGCTTGTCAGTTTTGATAAAAACATAGACTGATGATTGTAGACTGACATTCGAATGAAATGGATGGTTTAACATGCCAAAGGCGCGCAGGAGCTCTATTTATCACTTTTATTTATTTCCTAGGATATTCCCCCACCCCACGACGAGGGGAGATAACTCCGTATGATTGAGTTTACGAGAATCGGACGATCCGATCAGTCGATCGGCAGAGAATCGAGCGATCCGATCACTCGATTAGCTGAGTTTGGGAATTCCCATAGTGGGGAATTCCCCTAATGACGTCATAAATGGGAAAAACCCACCGCCTCAAAACAATTGAGAGTTCTGGACCACTGGTCTTGAATCCGCAGGCCATTTTTTTTATCTAGCCTAGAATTTTTTGCTCGCGTTCGCCAACGATGGATCGATGGTTTGAGCTGCGATGGGAACGTATACAAAATTTTTAAAGTAAAAAGATAAAATTGAAGATGTACAATTTCACCCTTTTTTTAAAAACGCGCGTTCACCACAAGTATTTGAACGTTAAAAGTGCGATCTAGGAGTCACAAAAAACATGGGGGGATTCAAGACCACTGTACATTTTTGTGAACAAGCGTGTGATTTAACACTGAATTCCACGTTGGTGAACGCATCGTGTACGTATGTTGTACACGTACATGTACAAAGTGGTTGTTAAACTCTCAATATATACCTACTAACAATACTTCACAAACAGCACTACCGGGAATAATTTTATCGGATGTATCAGACCATTTTGGGTTTTTTTACATTGAAGTTACACCCAAAATATGTAATGCGCCACTGTTTACTCTGAAACAAATTATAGACGCAGAAAGAATCGCCGAATTCAAAACACTTCTCTCAGAGAGTGATTTTAACCCAGTAATGGAGTCGAATTGTCCCAACGAGTCATACGAAAACTTTTCTTAGCATCTATATGAAAGCCTACGATAAAGCTTTTCTGTACAAACGTGTTCGTCAGAATAAGAAATTTATTAAGAAGCAGCCTTGGATGACAAGGGGGCTTATCATATCCTCTATCAATAAAGAAAAATTCTACAACAAAAAACTTAAGGCCCCCAACGAACAGAACGTATTAAATTACAAAAACTATTGTAGAATCTTCAACAAGGTAAAAAAGCAGTGCAAAACCATTTATTATAGAGACATCTTAAACGAAAATAGAAACAATATGCGAAGAACATGGCAAATCTTAAATGAAGCTATAAATAAGGGAATACGCGAAAAGGGGTTGCCATCGTTTTTTACACAGGATGATATAGAAATAAAAGAAGCAAATAACATAGCAAACGAATTCAACAATTTTTTTATCAGCATTGGAAAGGCTGTAACCGACCAGATTCAGAAACCAAACAAGTCCTATTTAGACTACATGAACACTAATATCTCCAACAACTTTTATCTGTTACCCACAGATCCCACAGAAGTCAGCCGAATAGTAAATAAAATGAAGCCCAAATTATCAAAAGACTGCGATGGTATAACTAGTAGTCTTCTTAAACAAACAATAAACGAAGTATTGGATCCTCTCACACATGTTATTAATAATTCTTTTATTAATGGCAAAGTACCTGATAGGATGAAGATTGCAAAAGTGACACCTATATTCAAAACAGGCGACGAGCATAGATTTACCAATTACAGACCTGTTAGTATACTTCCCGCATTTTCAAAAGTACTGGAAAAGCTAATGGAAATGAGACTTACAAATTTTCTAAATAGATTCAATATTTTATACCCCCACCAGTACGGATTTAGAAAACGCCGTAGCACCATTCACCCAATCCTCCAACTTCTGAAAAGCACCGCAACAGAAAACAATAAACAGGATAAAAACAGCACTTTAGCACTGTTTTTGGATTTGTCAAAGGCCTTCGACACGATAAATCACGAAATTGTATTATGTAAACTCGAAAAGTATGGTATCCGAGGCCTCGCGAATAATTGGTTCAGAAGTTACCTGTCTGACAGGCTTCAGTATGTTATGTACGAAGAACACAAATCAGATTCAGCGAAACAAAGCTGTGGAGTCCCACAGGGCTCAATTCTGGGCCCTGTACTCTTCCTTTTATATATCAACATCACTCGATCTATTGTCGTTTGCGGATGATACCACGGTACACTGCTCCAGTTCAGACGGGAATGCCATAACTCACTATTTCAACAACGGAGTTCAAAAAATATTTGAATGGTGCTCGGCGAACCAACTGCTGTTGAATGCTAAAAAAACACTTATATTATACTTAACCCAAATAAAGGTAAGAATAATAATTTCTGTCAAGAGATAAAAATAAATAATCAAAAGATAAGCAAAGTTGGGGGAAGTGAGACAGAAAAATCTCTAAAATTTCTTGGAATAAGCATTGATGAACACTTAACCTACAAAGCTCATATATCTAGGCTATGCTCGAAAATAGCTCACGCAAATTATAACCTCAACAAAGTAAAACATATTCTCCCACGCAAAGTCCTGAAAACATTGTACTACGCACTGGTTCATAGTCATCTGGTGTACGGGATTTTAGCATGGGGCAATTCAAGAGCTGTTAATAAACTAGTTATCATGCAAAAGCGCTCATTAGGAATAATAAATAACAAAAAGTACAATTCCCATACAGACCCCTTATTTAAGGAAAATAAAATACTCAAAGTAGATGACTTGTTCAAATTGCATGCATTACTGTTTGAGCATGACTGGCAAAATGGCAGATTACCGGCTTCTTTTAACGATACATTGAAGGTTACTGACAACGCACTCGGAAGAACAACCCGGCAGTCGGGACATTTATATATAGAAAAAACACGTACACGAACCCTAGATGAACTTCATGTATACGCCATCCCGAAACTATGGAACGCTTTAGACGACACAGTTCGAAATATCAGTAACAGGGCTACATTTAAGAAAACATTGACCTCAACATTCCTTTCGTCATATTCGACGTATGTCCGTTGCGATAATCCCTACTGCCCAGACTGTATTTAGTAAATATTGATCATAGTGACACATTAGCAAATTAAACAAATCCGCAATAGAAACATACTAGTCGTGCGATATGTCTTAATCTTGCACCCTCGTCCAATGAAACCTGCAGAGTTTTTCCCTCTAGTTGCCCCACTATACTCGCATAGAAACACACACGGTTTAGAAGCTCCAAACAATACTTTTGAGGAACAAATTTGCGTTCGAGAACACGTATTTAAGCTTGGTCAAGTCGGTCGGCTAATCATGGGAAGTCGCATGCGGTGAACTGACCGACACCAAAATGCTGTCAGCTAGTTTACGGCATTCGCCTCCCATGGTGCGCCCACCGATATTGACCCCTCGTCCAATTATAAAGATCATGATCTTTCTAGTTGGAACGATATTATCCACTCGATTTGACTGATTGTGTCTCTTGAACTTTATGCGGAGCAATGATGGTAATTTAGCAAGCAGGTTGCTCTCTGCGGACTCTGCCTAAACAGAAACACCACCCTCCCGCTGGCTTTTTATCCTAGCTTCTCACACTTGAACGTAATTTCCACCCAAGGAACGGAAAAACCAGCATCACTATCATAGACCGGATAAATCGCCCCATGTTTACTCATCTAGTCACAGTCTGTTCGCGAGTTCTGTTTCCTTTAGGGGGTGGCAGGTAGACAGCCAATCTGGCTATTCCACTTCCCACGGTATGCTATTTGTTACTCATGTATAATCTTTATTTTTGTTTACATCATACATATATGTATATCGTGAATAAAGAATCTGAATCTGAATGGTAGCACGTGGTTGCTATGCGACCCAAAGGCTTATAATAGGACAGGGGTATATTCGGAGGGTATGTTCGATTGAATCGGAGTATCACGAATTACCCAAATAAACCCGACAATCCCCCCAAATCACCGAAAACGACTTTATTTACTACGGATTCCCCATTTTATCGGCTAAGCACGTAGTGCTATGATACCGAGGGACACAGGGGGTGAGTTCGATTGAATAGGAGTAATGTTCTGGCTCGGATTTTACCCCAGAATCCCCGTTTAATTCGTAAAATTACCACAAACAACCCAAGTTGTAGTATTTCGAATTCTTTCAGAATCCTTTTGAGAACCGCCATACTTTGGCTTATAATAGTAGTGCTATAGTACCGAGGGGCCGCGTGGGTACGTTCGATTGAATGGGAGTAATGTTCTGGTTCAGATTTTCCCCTAGAATCCTTTTATTTGGATCCCTATCCCATAACGTTTTTTTCTAAAAAAAGGTCGCATTCTTCTGTATAAGAAGAGTACATAGCGCTATAGGACAAATTCCTTTGTATAAGAGTTATTGCCCAGAATCCTCTATTTTTTTATATAAATTCCTATTTTTAGTAACATCCTTAAATGACCCCTTCACTAATTTAATAAGTTCATTACCTTTATTATTTAATGTGATAATCGAGATTCCTTTTCGGATCCCCGAACTGACCAATGAAATAACAGATTTATCGACCAATCAAATTAATGTATTCCTATTGTGTTTCTTTCCCATTACCTTCTATACTAATTTTCCCAACTTTAACCTATAATCCTATAGGAAGCAAACACAAACCCCAACCAAGAATGAAAATATAGATAAAAAAAAACGCTTTGACGTCATGACGTTTTCAAAAACGTCCGTCACGTATAAATAAATTCAGTGATGTTGTGACGTCGACTTCATTCCATTTTCATCTCTTGACAGAAAAGGATCATCTTTGTGTACTCAGATTATTCAATTGTTTTGTGTGTGTGCTATTTTTGTGCATTCATCATTCTAAGTTTTATGGAGACTTCGGGATTTTCATGCGAGGCTCGTGGGAAAACATTCACGGATCGACGGAACAGGAATAGACATCAACGGACAGCTCACGGACAAGGTAAGACATTTGACTGTAACAACTGCTATACAACGTTTTCTAGAAAAGAAGATTCAGATGAACATAAAAAACTTTCTTTGATTTATATACATGTTTGGAATGTGGACAGGGATTTAATCAAATTTTACATTCTAAAAGGCATAAAAACACCGCCCATCTCCCTGTTATCCTCTCCAAGAAACGGAATTCTGAACGACCGGCAACGACCCTAAAAAAAAACGTACTGTTTTGGACATTGACCCCATTGATTTTGATCAGGACCTTTTGGCAGAAACAAATGATGAAATTTCGGAAATTTTTCGTAGTCATCAGTGGCTGGAATTTATGTCTATTTATGGAATGAATCCACCACCAGTGCAGAAAGAGTTCGAAGATATGAGAAACCTCTCACAAATGCACAGAGTTGTTGTATTATGGATTTGGAGATTGAATTCATGACCTTTGAGAAACCACTCAGCCTGAAGATGTGAATAGATGTTGTAAATAGATGTTTTGTTTTTAGAAAAAAAAGAAGAAAAAGAAGTATAAAAAGAAGAAAGAAAAAAAGGTGGTTATGACGCTTAAGTTATTTGATGTTTATCTTGACCTGCCCCCAACCAGTAAGTCAGAGGGCCACCAATGCAGTGTATATCTTTGGAGGGTGGTCAAAAAGACTACCTTGCCAAAAGATATAAAAGGGGGAGCAGCACCCACGTTCAGTGGCCACTCCTCCCCAAAAGGTATAAGAGGGGGAGCAGCACCCACGCTTCTGTGGCCATTATGGCCACTCCTCCCCAACAGGAATAAAAGGGGAGTAGTACTAACATAGAGGGGGCGCGGTAGCTCAGTTGGTAGAGTTGCAGGCTGCAAGCCGAGAGGTCCTCGGTTCGAATCCCACTTGCGGCAACCACGTTGTGTCCTTGGGCAAGACACTTAACCCCCATTGCCCACGTGGGGGCACGGTGACGCTGTGTACTAAGGCGTACTGCACGTCGATGGTGCACCTGTCTTCAACCAATGCTAAACCTTCTTGTGTGGAGTTGGTATGTTGGGGAGCTGACAGTTGCTCGCCGTTGCTCGGTGGTTCTCTCCGGGTACTCCGGGTACTCCGGCTTCCTCCACCCGTAAAACTGTCACGGTCATGGTTAGCCATAGTGCAGAAATATGTGACCTTAAACACCAATAAATAAATAACAATAAATAACTAACATAGAACAACAAAGATGGATCCTCGTTGGAAGCATCCATTTACTTGTTTATTGTGTGGTCCCACGGGTAGAGATAAAGCATCCTTTGTAAATCGAGTTATTCAAAACATTCTAGATATTATTTAACCTGTTCCAAGTCACATCATTTGGTGTTGCAGTGAATGGCAACCGTCATACAATACTTTATCCCAAGTAGAATTTGTAGATCTCCCTCAAGAATTAAAATTTGATAGTTTAGTCATATTGGATGATCTGATGCTCGATGCAGATGTTCGAGTGTCTAGATTATTTACTAAAGGTAGTCATCACCGTAAGATGCGTGTGATGTGCATTGTTCAAAATTCATTCGACAAAAATAAAGTCCATAGGACTGTAGCTCTCAATAGCCATTATATGATTTTGTTTAAAAGTCCTGGGGATCGTTCTCAGATCACACATTCGGCAGCACAGATGTATCCTGGTCATTCCAAGTTTCTGAGAGAAGTTTTTGAAGATGCCACTTCGACCCCACATGGTTACCTTTTAATCGATCTCACAAAAGATACTCCTGAACATATGAGATTAAGAAGTCAAATTTTTCCAGAGGAAACTCATACGTGTACCTCCAAAAGGTATAAAAGGTGAGCAACAAGTCTGTCTGACCATCTCAAGTGCAACATCACTTTTCTCAAGCTTCTTAATAAATCGAAACCCACACTTGTCAAATCAATACTAAAATATGCAGACAAAGAACTGATTATTTGTTTGTGTGAATGTGCCTCCTGAAAGGGGCAGTACCTCTGACCAAAGCTCAGAGAACCAATCTCTTTCGTCAGAAACAACTAGTAAGGGCAGTGGCAAATAAAGGTATCACTGACAAAGGGAAGAGACAAATCTTTCAGAAAGGGGGATTATTGGGGGCATTACTACCCCCTGTACTATTGGGTGCTGTTAAAGGTATTTTTGGATGATGATGGAATACGCAAAGAAGATGGCTTTAGTAAAACCAAGATTATTGGAACGTCTACAAGAGATTCCAAGACAACCGAATGAATTGGCTGTTTCATCATTGGATCGAGAAATGAGAGATATTCTTGATGCCCCTTTTCTTTCAGCTGATGAAAAGATGACACATTATAATCACGTCTTACAAAGATACTTGACATTTCAACAAAAGGTAGTGGCTCCCCGTCCTGTTAAAGTCGAACTTGAGAAAGATAATAAAGACCAAGACATTCTCGATTCTGTACCTTGGAATGAGAAGAGTGGACTAGTCCACAAAGATCAAACAGTGGTAGGGTCGAATGTAACAGATCTTCTAAACGATTTACTTAGATGACGAAAATCTTTCCAACCTAAGGGATGGGAAATGATGGCTGAAGCTTTGAGAGATAGTAGCATAGTCCAAGAATTGATTGGTCATAAAGAACGATGAGATTTTATGAAACAGGCCTGACAAAGTCGGAAGCAAAACAACGAAAGAAAATAAAAATGCCAAAGTGGAGTGAAGAAGGTTATAAGAAGTGTTGACATGAAAAAGGCAGTCATGGAAGCATTATACTATGATTCTGAAGCTCCTGGAAGTTTTGGTGGTATAGACGCTCTTAGTAGAGCGTCCAAGAAAAAGACTAAACAAGTTGTGAAGTGGTTAGAGACTCAAGACACATACACTCTTCACAAACCTGTTCGTCGTACATTTCCTACAAGGAAAATGATAGTTAGTGGTATCGATGCACAATGGCGAACTGACTTGGTAGATTTAGCAAATATCAGTAAATATAATAAAGACACAAAATTTCTGTTGACGTGGATAGATGTGTTTAGTAAACATGCTTGGGTCATACCTCTCAAAAACAAACGTGGTGATGCCATAGTAAAAGCTTTTACTAAATTTTTTAAACAATTCATAAGCCAATAAAATTACAAACTGATCAAGGCAAAGAATTTCTAAACAGAAAATTTCAGAATTTTCTCAAACACACGAAGTAGAATTTTTCACTACATAAAATGTGGAAACAAAATGTTTCATAGTGGAAAGGTTCAATAGAACTTTGAAAACCAAAATGTGGAAATATTTTACCAAGAACGATACACTAATTTTTCCACTTCAAAACTTGGTGAAATCTTATAATCATTCTCATCATCGTAGTATCGGTATGGCCCCAATTGCCGTGAACTTTGAAAATCAAGAAGGGGTTTGGCAAAAACTTTATGGCAAACCCATAAAACACCAGGACCCAAAATTCAAAGTGAGAGGCAGAGTGAGAATCGGTAAAGTTAAGAAAACTTTTGAGAAAGGTTATTTGCCTAATTGGACCGAAGAGTTATTCACAGTGGCATCTGTCAAAAAAAGTCATTCAGTCACACATGTCTTACAAGATAATAATGGGGAAATATTGAAAGGGTCGTTCTACACTGAAGAGCTTCAGCGAGTTGCACACAAAACTATTTACAAAATGGAACACGTACTGAAGAGCCGTGGTCGTGGTAAAAACAAAGAACTGTTCGTAAAGTGGTTAGGATACCCTGCTTCGTTTAATTCGTGGATCAAGCAGAGTCAGCTCACCTAAAAAAAGGAAGTGAACCTTTGAGGTTTCTCCAAAATGGAAGAAGGATCGAACGGATCTTGGCCTCTGTTTGGAAAAAGAATACCAAGGAGCGAGATCACTTACTTTTCAGAAATAATCATTTTGTACATCATCATCATTACCAGTGTCGTTAATCTCATTCTCGAGAACACAGACAGCAAGTTGTGAACTGCTCTCTTGAGTAGTAGCATAGGATGTTTGTTGCCTAATCTAACCATTAAGAAAAAGTAATGTTTTATTTGACTCTACCAAGTAATAGTTCTATGAACGTGTTTCCTGAAAACATGTTGACTACGTACACCGCTCAGTTATGACAACCAGTGAATCTCACGGGGGAATGGGAAGTAGGTCTGGCAGAGATTCAGTATCCAAATGCTTGGTTCAATATTCGTGGGGAGAAGCCTTCATTACAGTGTTCTCGTCTTCGAAAAAGAATTATCGACTTACTCTCAAGGAAGGCCATTATTTGGATCCCACTGATGTGATACTGACTATCAACGGTGTTAAAGAATTACTCTTGCCTCGTCACGATAAGGTAAATTTTGAATTGGATGAAGTGACTGGTAAAGTTCGTATCATGGTACGTGATGGAGTCGTGGTCACATTGAGCCCTATTCTTCAAAATATTTTGGGATTTAATGAGTGTGTTTTTAAATCAAGAACTTACAATTCTTCCAGAGTTGCTGATGTCAACCAAGGATTTTATTCACTCTATGTATACTGTGACTTGGTTCGTGACCAAGTCGTAGGAGGTACAAGAATACCACTTCTTCAAGTCGTATCGTACCTGTACGTGGAAAATATGGGAATATCATCTTCAAAACTTTTTAGAATGTGTATTATATACCAGTGGAACGAAAAAAATTCAGTACCGTCCGGGTGTATATAAGGGACGACGCAGGAGCCATAGTACTATTCCAGTTCGGGACAGTGACAGTGACACTTCATTTCAGAAATCGTAGATCTCTTCATATCACATAAACATGACTTACTGTTTTAAGTCCAAATTATACGAAGAATATTACACGAAACAAGCTGGGAACGGCCTACCACCTTTTTATGGAGCTCAAATACAGAGAGGTTATGGTTTGGGAAGTATATTGGGACGTCTGAAGAATATGGTGTTACCTTTATTGAAAACTACAGCCAGGACAGGGGGAAAACAGCTCATGAGAAAAGGAGCGGCCTTTGCCGACGATGTTATTGAAGGGAAAAATGTTAAGGCAGCAATCAAAAGAGTCAAAGAGGCTGGTGCGGGAGCTTGGAATGAAGTTGTTGGTGGTTCAAAACCACCCGGCAGGAACAGGGGGGTCGCAAAAAATACCAGGATACAAGGTCCGGGTGGGCGGATGGGTCCGAGCGCCAGACTGCAGTTTTTGCCGGTGTCATGCAATTTTTTGCCAAATATCATTTTATAGACAAGTAATTACAACCAAAGTGAATTCAAGTGCATAGATTCAGAACTTAGAACAGAATAGAGCATTGATAATGTGTTGGGGGCTCCATGTTAGAATTTTTTCCCCATGTTTTACACTCCATTGGGGGTGGGTCCTCTTCTGGCTCTGCCAAAAATTTGCAAAACAAAAAAGTGATTCCCAGCTAATTGGTCATGATTTTTTCACTCCTTTATATTTCTACTAAGGCAGTCTGCCTCTTATTAGTGCTTTGTAGCTCCTATTATTTGATTCGTCTGTAAGTCTCAGGGTGCCTCATGCCATTGGTCAAGTGTGCTTCCATGTATGGAATAATTGGAAAGATTGATAGAATAAAAATCTTGATTGTGGAAAACGTGTATAATTTCAAGGTAAATATGATTCTAGTGACACTAACATAAAAAAAATAAATAAGAGGCAACTCATCTCAGACAAGCCACCCTGGCATGGGTCAAAGAACTTCAGTATTAGGTCTCTCTCAGACCAGCTGTACAAACTAAACATTTAATCGAAAAGTAATGAAATGAAAAACAACTATTTCTTGTGGACAGTTGAAGATATCCAGGTGGGAATAATATATTCTGGGCAGGGCTTCTTGGTGGTGGGGTTCGACTGGTGTCTGAATAGCATAGACATGTTATACATCAGGGTAAGGGTTGTGTTGCTTGGAACATGAATGGGTGTATATCTGCAATTCAGTTGGTGGAGGCGGGTTCAAGTGGTTACCTGGGGGTCTGATGCTGCATTTCCGTTGTGGCTTTATATGCAGAGAGATTGTTTTGGGGCCATCGGTGGCTAGGGATGCCTTGGATGCCCAAGAGCAGGGCTGGGATATCGGACAAGTTGGTTTGCGGCACCTTTCATGTTTGGGAAAAGTATTTATTTATTTTTTTTTTTTTTGATTTAGGTAATTTGAATACTTCGTTAAACAAATTTTATAATTTGGGGGTGGGTCCACAATTGTCTTTGAGGAAAAACTGTGCGGGAGGGGTGGGTGCCCAAGACATGACTGGCAAAAATTTGCATTCCGGGTGTTGGGTCCCAAAAATTGAAAAATGTAAAAATTTTCACCTTGTATCCGTAATTTTAGCAGAACCACTTTTATCGTTGGAAAATCAGTTTTCATTGAAAGGCTCCTCGGGTATTTAATTCAAAACATTAAAACTATGCTAAGGTGTTCAGGTAACATCTCTAGATGTGCATAAAGGTTTTGGAATTTTGATTTGGCCCCAAGTGATTCCGGTGGAACCACTTTTATTATCCTCGGAAAGTTAGTTTTCATTGTAAGGCTCGTAGTGTATTTAATTCGAAACGTTTAAACTATGCTAATGTGTTCAGGTAGCATCTCTAGATGTGCATGAAGGTTTCAGAATTTTGGTTTGGCCCCAGGTGGTTCCAGTGGAACCACTTTTATCGTTAGAAAATCAGTTTTCATCGAAAGGCTTACCGTTCGTCTCTAAGCTGTGTGAAAAAACCGCAATTGACCAACTAATGTTACATGGTGATATACATGCTCCATTACCGGCCAACACGTCTGGATTCAGAACATTTCACTCGACTGAAACGACATTACTCAAGATTCTCCATGACATCCTCCTTAATATGGAGTCTGGAAGGGTAACATTGCTTGTTCTTTTAGACCTTAGTGCTGCTTTTGACACCGTTTGTCATAAAACTCTGCTAGTGACAACGAATTCTGATTTGGACTTAATGGTGTTGCTGCTAGCTGGCTATCATCATACCTCAAGAATAGACAGCAGCGTGTATCAATAAACGGTAATCTGTCAAAAGACTTCCATCTTGAATGTGGAGTCTGACAGGGCAGTTGCCTTGGTCCTGTTCTATTTCTGTTCTATATTTAAAAAATGTTCACCATCATTGAATCTCACCTGCCTGACGTCCATGGTTATGCTGATGACACACATGTCTATTTCTCTTTTCGACTATCAAGCAAGAATCAAACTAAAGCTCTAGAAACTATTGAATCATGTATTTCGGACATTCGCACATGGATGGTTTCAAACAAATGAATGATAAATGATGATAAGACTGAATTCCTAATAATTGGTTCACGACAACAACTCACTAAAGTACGTAATCATGGTGCCTTCTTCGACTCTACCATGTCTATGGACAGACATGTTACAAATATGTGCAATAAGCCTTTCAGAGGTTTATACAAAGTTAAACAGGTAAGACAGTTTCTCACCAAAGACTCAACAAAACCCTAGTTCATGCCTTTACAGCTTCACATTTGGATTATTGTAATGCCTTACTGTTCAACCTTCCACATCAGTACTCTCGCTTGCAGGTGGTACTAAATGCATCAGCCCGAGTGGCATGTAGGGTATCACGATCTCAACACATCACTCCTGTTCTGAGGGATATGCACTGGCTGCCAGTCAAGTGCAGAATAATTTTCAAAACTTTATTATTAGTTTTTAAGACACAAAACAACATGTCACCAGCTTACTTAATAGAACTACTTAATACCAAGAATGTGTGTCAATACAACCTTAGGCCCGATGGTAAAATGCTGCTACATGTTCCAAAGCATAGGTGTAAAACATTTGGAGATAGGTCATTCTCATTTTCTGGCCCTCACTTGTGGAATAATTTACCAGAACACCTAAAAAGACTGTCAAATGACAACCTTTTCAAGAAAGATCTCAAAACATACCTGTTTCAAAAAGCCTATAAGTGATGTTCTGGACTGTAAGATACTGTATATATTCCGTTTGTAAATTTGCACGAGCTCAGTAACATGTACAGCGCCTTAGAATATGGTTCTATATCTTCTGAACTATAATTTTGGCACAATATAAATGTGTATATTATTATTATTATTATTAAGGCTCCTAGGGTATTTAATTCGAAATGGTTAAACTATGCTAAGGTGTTCAGGTAACATATCTAGATGTACATGAAGGTTTCGGAATTTTGATTTGGCCCCAGGTGGTTCCAGTGAAACCACTTTTATCGTTAGAAAATCTGTTTTCATCGAAAGGCTCCTAGGGTATTTAATTCAAAAACTTTTAAACTATGCTAAGGTGTTCAGGTAGCATCACTAGATGTGAATGAAGGTTTCGGAATTTTGATTTGGCCCCAGGTGGTTCCAATGGAACCACTTTTACCGTTAGAAAATTAGTTTTCATCGAAAGGCTCCCAGGGTATTTAATTCGAAACATTTAAACTGTGCTAATGTGTTCAGGTAACATCTCTAGATGTGCATGAATGTTTCGGAATTTTTATTTGGACCCAGGTGGTTCCAGTGGAATCACTTTTATCGTTAGAAAATCTGTTTTCATCGAAAGGCTCCAAAGATATTTAATTAGAAACTTTTAAACTATGCTAAAGTGTTCAGGTAGCATCACCAGATGTGCATGAAGGTTTCGGAATTTTGATTTGGCCCCAGGTGGTTCCAGTGGAGCCACTTTTATCATTAGAAAATCAGTTTTCATCGAAAGGCTCCTTGGGTATTTAATTCGAAACGTTTAAACTATGCTAATGTGTTCAGGTAACATCTCTAGATGTGCATGAAGGTTTCGGACTTTTGATTTGGCCCCAGGTGTTATCAGTGGAACCACTCTTAACGTTAGAAAATCAGTTTTCATCGAAAGGCTCCTAGGATATTTAATTCAAAATGTTTAAACTATGCTAAGGTATTCAGGTAGTATCTCTAAATGTGCATGAAGGTTTTGGAATTTTGATTTGGCCCCAAGTGGTTCCCGTGGAACCACTTTTATCATTAGAAAATCAGTTTTCATCGAAAGGCTCCTCGGGTATTTAATTCGAAACGTTTAACCTATGCTAATGTGTTCATGTAACATCTCTAGATTTTGGAATTTTGATTTGGCCCCAGGTGGTTCCAGTGGAACCACTCTTATCGTTCAAAAATCAGTTTTCACCAAAAGGCTCCTAGGATATTTAATTCGAAATGTTTAAACTATGCCAAGGTGTTCAGGTAGTATCTCTAAATGTGCATGAAGGTTTTGGAATTTTGATTTGGACCCAAGAGGTTCCCGTGAGACCACTTTTATCATTAGAAAATCAGTTTTCATCGAAATGCTCCGGTATTTAATTCGAAACGTTTAAACTATGCTAATGTGTTCAGGCAACATCTCTGGATGTACATGGCGGTTTTGGAATTTTGATTTGGCCCCAGGTGGTTCCAGTGGAATCACTTTTATCGTTAGAAAATCAGCTTTCATGGAAAGGCTCCCAGGGTATTTAATTCGAAACGTTAAAACTATGCTAAGGTGTTCAGGCAACATCTCGAGATGTGCATAAAGGTTTTGGAATTTTGATTTGGCCCAAGGTGGTTCCACTGGAACCACTTTTATCAGTAGAAAATCAGTTTACATGGAAACGCCCTAGGGTATTTAATTCGAAACATTTAAACTATGCTAACGTGTGCAGGTAACACCTCTAGATGTGCATGAAGGTTTCAGAATTTTGATTTGGCCCCAAGTGGCTGCGGTGGAACCACTTTTATGGTTGGAAAATTAGTTTTCATCGAAAGGCTCCTAGCGTATTTAATTTGAAACGTTTAAACTATGCTAAGGTGTTCAGGTAACATCTCTGGATGTGCATAAAGGTTTCAGAATTTTGATTTGGCCCCAGGTGGTTCCGGTGAAACCACTTTTATCGTTATAAAATCAGTTTTCGCCGAAAGGCTCCTAGGGTATTTAATTCGAAACATTTAAACTATGGTAATGTGTTCAGGTAACATCTCTAGATGTGCATGAAGGTTTCAGACTTTTAATTTGGCCCCAGGTGGTTCCAGTGGAACCACTTTTATCGTTAGAAAATCTGTTTTCCTCGAAAGGCTCCTAGGGTATTTAATTCGAAGCTTTTAAACTATGCTAAGGTGTTCATGTAGCATCTCTAGATGTACATGGAGGTTTCGGAATTTTAATTCGGCCCCAGGTGGTTCCAGTGGAACCACTTTTATCATTAGAAAATCAGTTTTCATCGAAAGGCTCCTAGGGTATTTAATTCGAAACATTTAAACTATGCTAAGGTGTTGAGGTAGCATTTCTAGATGTGCATAAAGGTTTCATAATTTTGATTTGCCCCCAGGTGGTTCCAGTGGAACCACTTTTATCGTTAGAAAATCAGTTTTCCTCAAAAGGCTCCTAAGGTATTTAATTCGAAACTTTTAAACTATGCTAAGCTGTTCAGATAGCAACACTAGATATGCATGAAGGTTTCGGAATTTTGATTTGGCCCCATGTGGTTCCAGAGGAACAACTTTTATTGTTAGAAAATCAGTTTTCATCGAAAGACTCCTAGGGTATTTAATTCGAATCGTTAAAACTATGCTAAGGTGTTGCTAAGGAAATGCGGGGATGCACCATTGTGTGCTTTGCACACAAATGGCCCTATCTAGTTTGAATTTGGCACAGACACACTTGTATGTTAAAGCAAAGTTTGTAGATTCCAATGGGGCATCAATTGCACCCGGTGCTAATGTGGGCCCAGTCTATTTATGGATGCATTCGTTATTTAATCAAATCGAGATCAGCTTAAATGAAAAACTGGTATCTCCTTCCAACAACACTTATCACTACAGAGCTTTCATAGAAGCTTTGTTGAGTTATGGGCCAGCTGCAAAGAAGTCACAACTGACTAATGGATTATGGTACAAGGATACAGCCGGACGCATGGAAGATTTGATAGAAGATAACAAGGGATTTATTCTTCGAAAGAAATTTATGGAGAAAAGTAAAATCGTGGACATGACTGGAAGATTACATTTGGATATGTTTTTCCAAACTTCTCATTTGCTGAATGGCATTAACGTTCATGTCAAAATGAAGAAAGCCAAAGATTCTTTCGCATTGATGGCAGATGCCGATACATACAAGATCAAAA
Source organism: Pictodentalium vernedei (assembly GCA_031216915.1). Lineage (NCBI taxonomy): Eukaryota > Metazoa > Mollusca > Scaphopoda > Dentaliida > Dentaliidae > Pictodentalium > Pictodentalium vernedei. The sequence continues at coordinate 246,542,755 of CM062297.1, read as the reverse complement.
TTCTAGATATATCCATGTTTGTACGCAAAGAGAGACTCCAATCACTCGTGAGAATGGCTCACGAGAAAGAATTGACAAAAGCAACTACAAAATAACCTATCGATCGTATGGAAACCAAGGTGTTTTCGGTGCCGAAAGGAAATCTGAGCATTACACAAGAAAAACAGCCAAAGAAGAAGGATGTCTACAAATGTGAGGGAACGGGACAACAGTCCCAGGGACAACTCGCCCCAAACCAGCTGGGACAACCCGCCCCGGGACAACCCGTCCCAAGTTCTTCACGCGCTGCAGTTATCAGCTATTTGACTATGATATTGGACTATGATTGGATTATGAGTAATAACAAATGAACTATTCAGCTGTTATTACTTATAATATAATCATTTTTAATTAACGGACAATGGATTTGTTTATTGGACTTGATTATGTTGGTATTATAAGTAATAACATAGGAATAATTCCGAATGAATTATTCAGCAGTTATTACTTATAACACGATCATAATAATAATTACGCACCGGCACATAAGGGACAACCCGCCATTTGACTTAATTATGATGGTATTATAAGTAATAACATATGAATAATTCCGAATGAATCATTCACCTGTTATAATTTATAATACGATCATAATATAATTAAGCGCCGGGACATAAGGGACAATGGATTGAGGTATGTGGGTGTTATAATAAACAACAACAACTTTAGTCTTAGTCTTAGATAAAGGAAAAGAAATCAACGCTGTGATGAATCCATATCACGCTAAAACAACATATCTTGTCATTTGATTTTTGCGCATCAAACAAATATCATTCCTCTTTGAGGGTACCCGACTGAAACAACAGGACTAAAACAACACGCCACTTCTGACTGGTCTCTACATGCTATCATTCAGTTTGGAACTATTGTTAGTTTAATTCAGTCATTATGGGATGTGTTAATAGGATCAACGTGGATTGTGGATAATTTTCAATAAAAGTGGATAATTTGCGATAAAAAAAGTGAGTAAAAAATTTGTTTATATATTGCTATCCCCCAAACAAGTTTTTCAAATATTACAAAAAAAATCGGGACAACCCGCCCCAAAAAGTGGGACAACCCGTCCCAAAAATAGACATGAGGGGGGTTGTCCCTGGGGCGGGTTGTCCTTGATCCCAAATGTGACCGTCTTCAAACTCAACTATGATTTACAGATTCAACTGTTCAAGAACGACGTTGGGTTCCAGATTACCACGAGAGACCAAAGCAGTGGTTATTGCAAAGAAGAGAAGCCTTGAAATAGGAGAACCCAAACCAAAGAGAGAAAGAATGCCAAAGAAGAATGACGATAAAAAGGCTTGGAGAATGTTCACCATTCCGTCTTTGATACAGATGGCGCTGAATGATTATCAATCGCGAAACCAAGAAACTAGAAATCCAAGAGATTTTGTAGAGAGAATGAGTGTTTCATTCAAAACGTATTATTTTTATTGCGTGGAGAAGAGAAAACAAGAAAGACACAAGAACGGAGACCACCAAAACGCATCAAATATGCAATGGTGGAAAATCGTCTCAAGACATTTCAATTTATGTTGCAATGTGAAAGTGTGAAAACCCCGAATGAAGTGACAAAAGCTGGAGTCTTTTATTTGTGGATAGGAGACAAAATTCAATGTTTTCATTGTGGTATTATTGTTCGTTTCTGGGAAACAGAAGATGAAGTTATAGAAGAACACAGAAAATATTCTCCAGACTGTTATTACATTCATAATTTACCATCTGAATTCATGGACAATGAAAAAGTTCAAGAAGAAGAAATAACCATCAAAGAAGAAATGGACACATCAGTTCTAGAAGAAGATTCACGGAGGACGAAATGTAGTTTATTAGCTGAAACCGATGTCGCTCTGCGACCATGTAACACTTGTGCCTGTGCAAAAACTGTTGTAAACCACTGAGAAGATGACAAATCTGCAGAAAGACTGTTTATGAATATCTGACAATCTACATACAATAGAAGGTTCCATAAAAAGTTGTATTTTTTGTTGTTGTTGTTGTTGTTGAATTAAAAGAAAATTAAAATGGAAAAATATTGTGTTGTTATTAATGAGTAGTACAATACCAAAGGTATCTTCAAATTGTATCTTACAAAAAGTATCCCCAAAAGGTATCCTCAAATACCGAAATGAGGCTAAGAGGGATGGTACATTAGACCTCATACGACAAAAATGGATTCTCTTAGCTTAATATATTTGTAGATCCTCACACGACTATATGGTGGAACTTGAAGTTAGCTTCGTGGCGTTCATGTACACATGAGCCCTAATTGTAATTTGAATATGGTTAGAAACTACTCTTATAAACCAAAAAGGTAGAAGCAAAGGATTATGGGTTACAACAATACAAAGGAACGTGACTTTTTTTTTGTTGAGAAAAAACGTTATGGGATAGGGATCCAAAAAGGATTCTGGGGGAAAATCTGAACAAGAACATTACTCCCATTCATCGAACGTACACACGGGGCCCCTCGGTACTATAGCACTACTATTATAAGGCAAAGTATGGTGGTCCTAAAAAGGATTCTGGAAAAAATCGAAATAGTACAACTTGCCGGGTTGTTTGTGGTAATTCTACGAATTAAACAAGGATTCTGGGGTAAAATCCGCGCCAGAGATTTACTCCTATTCGATCGAACTCACCCCCTTGTGCTCTCGGTATCGGTGATTTGGAGGAATTGTCGGGTTTATTTGGGTAATTCGTAATACTCCGATTCAATCGAACATACCCTCCGAACATAGCCCTGTCCTATTATAAGCCTTTGGGTCACATAGTAACCACGTGCTACCATAGAAACCAAGAAGGCGGCTTCCAGTATACAAAATGGACGACGGAAACACGTATCACCCTAACAACACGCGCTGCGCATGCGCACTCACATCACGTATCACTATGGGGATGACGTCACAGATGGCCGCTCACGCGGGCTACCGTGACATTCAAACATGGCGCCACCAGGTCACGTGACATGGTGTCATTTCCGGGGTCCGGCCAGTGAGGCACGTTTCGTCGCTCTCCTACTACTACAGTTGAAAGGTTCATTTTCATGAAAGAAGTGACTGATTTTCTTTTCAATTTTGTTAACCCTAGATGGACTGGGGAACTGTCCTGAATTCCCACTAGACTACAACCTGTAAATGTCACATAGCAAAAACCTGACCAGGAATCACTGCCCAGGTGTTTTGACTATTGACATCAGCACCTCCTAAAGATGGCATGGTCAGGGTACATGCTCTGAGATTGCAAAAGCCCGCAATAGCTCTCTACTTGAAACATTACTTGAAGGTGCGTTTAGAACAAATCACAAAATTGCCGTAGATATGATTGGTTGTAAAAGAATGCCACTGTTGACCTCATTGCCAGTATCACTTACAGCGTTGTGGTAGAATGATACTGCAACAACTTGTTCTGTTTTTCCTGATGTGAATTCGTCTTTGCTACGATCAGCAAATTTCCGTGAAGCCAGATACCAAATACCGAACCGATACCGAGGTATACTTCCCTAAAAATATCGAAACCGATACCGAACTCAAAATTCCAATACCGCCCATCTATAGCATAATCGCTAGAGGAGTATATACTGATGTCTGTAAGCACGATACCACCATGTAACAACTGGAAACTGCAATCCATATGCACATGTATATACAATGTCGAGCAACTAGCACGATCGGTAGGTAACTTCTATAACAGCTGCGATAGATTAGATTAGATTTATTGCAAAATACATCCGCTATGGGCAGAATGCATAACAATACACGATAACGTAGATTCAAATTTACAATGTACAACAATAAGTAATTAACAATATACACTACGCAACAATGGAGATTGACCAAATTTTCAATCCATCTCGCGCGCAGTGGAGAATTTGCACCACAGATTTCATTGTAAATGGAAGGATTTTTATTCTACATAATATAAAGAAATTTGCAAGTATCATCCATGTCACCAAATAAACCATTAGTTTACAATATCTTCCCAAAGTTCTTCGTGTAATAGATTATATATAACACCGATTGTCCACATGGGGGCAATATGACTCCGTGTACTAAGGCGTACTGCACGTCGATGGTGCGCATGTCTTCAACCAATCTAACCCTGCCTGTGCTGCAGTACGGAGTTACAATGTTGGGGAGCTGGCAGCTGCTCGTCGTTGCTCGGTGGTTCTCTCCGGGTACTCCGGCTTCCTCCACCAGTAAAACTGTCACGGTCATGATTAGCCATTGTGCATAAGAATGTGACATTAAACACCAATAAATAAATAATAGATAAATAGGTTATATTTCGAACGCTCTAAAAATATTATGAAGTGAAACTATCAGACTTCCCAACTAAGACCGCACAAGCAAGTTTAGCATTGGTTGATGGCATTAATTCTTGTCATGTATTTGTACACTAGTTATCAGTATAACGGCGCTAGTGTGGTAGCTATAGTATAGCTTATATTGCTGGTTCGCGACAGATTTGACAAGTTATTCACGTATAACATAATATATAGAGTACTTGACCGCCGATCACTGACATTTGAGATTATACAAGAAAAAAAGAGTCGCCAAAGATACCTTCGCCCGAATACACTTAGTATAGGCAAGCACTGGGTAGCCTGTACATGTACGCAGGACTACGTAACCTGTAGGATATTTAACCTCTTGCGTGGATAACCACTACGAAATGAACCCGCTGGGATATAACAATTAAGTGTAACCACTTCGGTGTTACCATCAATAGGGTGGTATTCAAAGCTCAGAGCTCTATCTTGTTGCTATCTGGTTATAACAGGGAGCCCGGGAGCTCAGTAGTTACAACATTGGACTTCAAATCGAAAGGCCCACGGTTCGATGCCCACCAGGGGCAAGTGCTTTGTTCCTTGGGCAAGGCACTTCATCCCGATTGCCCAAGTGGGGGCACGGTGACGCTTCGGGGATACGGACGTTTTGTTCGCCAGCCAAATCGTCCGCTTGCTTTTCACCCAAATCGTCCGCCGAGTGTTTGAGAATCAGAAAAACATGGAATGAAAATAACTTCAAAGATATTTATTCAGTATAAAATAGCACAAGCTAATAAATGATTAGCATGGCATTTTTTAAATGTCCAACATAGCACATCTTTAAAATTTGTTTCTTGACATTAGTCTTGTCGTGTATTTATGCACTAATTTAACAATTATTCATAGGCCTATAACAATTTCCTTTAATTTTTTAATATAATTTTGCGATTATTCATGGTTAATTTGCCTTCACTATAGATACAGGCTGAATGTCTGAACACATCATCTCAGCGAGATTCCGTTTGCATTGCGCGTATCGAAGACTATCTTTCTTGTAGTACGGAAATTATTGTTGTGCAGTAAATCACTAATACAGGGAAACTCTCATGATTGGATGTGTGTATAAATATTTAGATTACATTTTTCACCTTCTACTTCTTCCAATGAGTGGCCACCATCAACACATTGATTATTCTACCACTTGAGAAGATGCTCATGTTTTTTTTTGTTTGATTTATGTTTGATTTTTTTTTTTTTTGATAGTGCAAAACCATATGTATAGTAGTATGATTTTGTATTTCTGCAATCTGCCCTTGTTTTGGGTGTATTTGCTAAATATATAATCTAATCTAAATCACAATTTGTAAAATCCAAAGATGTGAAATAAATTTTCTACCCAACCACCTGTCCATAATCCAATTTGATTGTGCGATTTGGAATTTCAATTGTCTATCAAAAGAAGCCACACCTCCGCGTTGTTCACAGGCTCAACCCCAGTCGTGCCAACCGAACGAAATGGATGTTACAAACAAAAGTGAGTTCTTCACTCGGTTGTTTGTTAATCTTGTTAAAAGACTACAGTTTGATCAGAAAATTACTCAAGAAATAGCTCTTTCAAGATGCATTTTTTACTGATCGAAAAAATCATTTCGTTTGAACATATTATGTCTTGGTTTACATGTTTCCTATTTTCGTTGTCTAAAAATCCCGCTTGTAATATCAAATCACCGAAATAATGCACACCAAATTTCACTTATGCATTTTTTTTTCGGTTTCGGAGTGGTGGGGATTGGGGTGGCTGGCAATTTATCCCGTCCATCGAAAGTTGAAAAATGATATGGCAAGAAAATATTGGAGACTATCTGACTATGAAAAAAGTGGATGATAAAAAATGATCACTCATGGCCTGGCCCTGGTCGCCTCAAATTGCAATATTATCACTACAAATACAAACTCAAATTAAGCCTATATTGTAGATTTGAGTTCTCAGTGGATAACACAAAAGAGATCAAATGAAAGCATGCATGATAATGAAATATAACAAAGCAAATTGGGAACAAATTCACAAAGATCTCGCAGTACTGCTTGAAAAACTTAAATCAGACTACATAGATAATAATATACACAAACTGTGGTCAACTTTTAAAAATGATCTTGAAAAATCAATTGGTGAAACCATCCCCCAAAAGCTCTTAAGGCACAACAAGTCCTTGTCCTGGATTAATTCCTCCATTGCCAGCAAAATGGAAAATGTTCAAAAAACGCAAAAGACTCCACAATAAAAACAAAAGACAAGGAAATCCTAATCGATGTGCCCTCAAAAAACTAAAAGATGAAATCCAAAAAGAAATAAGAAATTAAGAATGGCATATTGGACATACATTGTGGGGGGGGGGGGGGGGGGGGTGGGGGGGAGGGCATGGTAGCTCTGTAGGTAGAGGTGCAGGATGCAAGCTGAGAGATCCTCGGTTCGAACCCCACCTGCGGCAACTGCGTTGTGTCCTTTGGGCAAGACACTTCACCCCCGTTGCCCACGTGGGGGCACGGTGGCATTGTGTACAAAGGCGTACTGCACGTTGATGGTGCACTTGTCTTCAACCAGTGCTAACCCTGCTTGTGTGGAGTTAGTATGTTGGGGAGCTGACAGTTGCTCGGTGGTTCTCTCCGGGTACTCCGGCTTCCTCCACCCATAAAACTGTCACGGTCATGATCAGCCATTGTGCAGAAGTATGTGACCTTAAACACCAATAAATAAATAAATATTGACATACATTGAAAATATGATATTAGACAATAGACATCCCAGAAAATGGTTCAGCAACCTCCGAATCCACACCCCAAAAATTGTTCACATTCATAAAATCTAAAAAAACAGAAGGTCCAAACATCCCACCACTAAGAAGTAATGGGCATGCAGTGTTGGAAATGAACAAAATTGACGTGTGCAGTATTTTGCTCTCATGAAATCAGAGACAGGAGTAAATTGCACCCGTAAAATGTTAGTGTATGAATTTTCGAGGGAATACTGTCACCAAACACTAGAAACCTTAACCCTTTGAACTCTAGTGGTATCGCCCATGCCAGTTAAATGGCAGCAATTAGAAGAGTCCATTCATTATTTCGGGTAAACCAATCAATATTTTCAATGTGCAGCCTCGGGGCTGCACATTGAAAATATCGATTGATCTACCCCACACATTTACTGAACAACCATCCTATTTCATGGTGTTATGATGTATAATGGTCCTGGCCATAAAAGCGGCCACTCGGGTTCAAGAGGTTAAATGTATAAGGAAATGCTGAATTATGACAGAAACTTGCCAATGGCCATATAGTGCTCACTGCTTCTTTCTCAAAACAAAACAACACACATTTATATGCCCTCACAATATATTAGTGCTCCACAACATTTTTCAACAAGTGCATTTTTTAGCTCCCATAAAAGAGAAACCACAGGTGCTGATGGGAGCAATTGCACCCGCACCCATCTCGTTTCCAGGACTGGGCAGCTATACAGTAAAACATCTAAAAAAATCTGATATCCTAAAAAGGCAATTCTAGGATGCATTTTCACCAGTAACAGATAAACCCATTCCTGACAAAGGTCACAGAACCCACCCAGTAATGGAACCCATACATATCACCACACACGATGTTGAAAAATTACTAAACAAGATCAACCCCCATTAAGCAACAGGACCGCACCAAATACATTGCAGGTTCCTTAAAGAATGTAAATAATACATTGCCCCGATACTATCATTGCTTTTTGAAAGATCACTTTGGCACCATCCCAACAGACTGGAACCACAGTAACGTCTGTCCTGTATTTAAAAAGGGAGATAAACATAACCCCATCAACTACTGCCCTATATCACCGACATGCATCTGCAGCAAACTCTTAGAGCATATATGCCACCACATCCCGAACCACTTGGAAACCAATAATATCCTTTATGACCTCCAACATTGCTTTCGATCATCTCGCTCGACGCTCATGCGAGACTCAACTAATCTCATTCATGCAAGATCTGTCCTCGGCACAAAATAAAAACCTGCTAACAGACGTTATTATCATGGACTTTGCCAAGGCCTTCGACAAAGTCTCACACATACATCAACTGCATAAACTAAAATTCTATGGCATTCAAAACAAACCCTCGATTGGATATCCTCCTTCTTACCAAACAGAACACAGACTGCCATCATAAATGGCGAACAATCGCAGACAGTTCCGGTAACCTCTGGGTTCCTCAGGGCACAGTTCTGGGGCCATGATGCCCTCAAGCTACAATGGGATCTGGATGCTGCTGCCACATGGGAGGAGGATTGGCTGATGAAATTCCTCCCAGACAAATGCACCGTCCTAAAAATCACCAACAAACATCATCCAAAATTCAACTCGACTTACCAACTACAGTACATGGAGAGTGGATTGTAACTAAATCACCTGGGGAGTGGAGTTATCACCCAAAGTATCACTTCCAAATTCTATGCATGTGGACAAAAAACACAAGCAATGTTCCAGCCAATGGACCTCCTGGTATAACCCAGAGGTCCATTGGGTGGAAATTTGTGCTTGTTATGCTTTGCAAATTTGCAATTATTGCTTGGGTGGAATCTCCACTCTGCAGGTGATTTAGTGATAATACACTCTCCACATACAGTACATGACTAAGCCCTAGAAATTACAATCTCTGCTAAGAATCTCAGTGTAACTATCCAGTTTAACCTGAAATGGGAAAAACACATCACCAACATAACAGCCAAGGCTAACCAAACCTTAGGATTCCTCCGTCACAACCTCAAAATAGACTCGGCTAACATTAAAGACTATGCCAACAAAACTACTGTATGTCCCAAAATTGAATACTCCTGTGTTTGGAACCTACATTCAGTAAACCAGATCTAAAAAGTACAGCGCTGTGCTGCTCGCTACATCTCCAATCGCTACCACAACACTAGCTCCGTACTAGTAACCCAGATGATAGAAAATTTTCAATGGCCTCCCCTATGAACACGCAGATTGAAGATCTAGACTAACAATGCTCTTTAAAATTATCAATCACCTTGTAGCTATATACCCCCCCTCCCAACAAACCACCTCACATCTGCTCACCTCCGAACAAGATAATATCACCAGAACTCATATGCCTTCAAACAAATCCAAACTGCCCGAGACTCCTATAACTACTCATTCTACCCTTGCACCATCACCCAATGGAATTGCCTGCCAATGTCAGCTGTGGCAGTAGATACAGCGGATGCATTCAAATCTGCCATCCCTGTATCCCAATTGTTACACATGAAAATCTAACACTTAACACCTACAACTATACATAGTTTTATCCTATTTTCCAAATAACAACAAAATGAAATAAATAACCCCCCCCCCCCCCCAAAAAAAAAGGAAAAAAAAGAAGGCTTCCCAGCGCATGGCATATAATCATCAATTGTGATGGCTTGCCATTATCAGAAGAAGAAGAAGAAGAAGACCGGTTCCTAACCACTCTCCAGTGAATTAGCATTGTCATTGATGGGGTGACCTTGACGGGGACAAACTGGTATTTACTTTTCCTTCATGGCTGCCTGACTGAACTGAAGGCCTTGTGAAATGATTATTTGTTTACTGTTCATGCACTTCGAGAGCATGCAGTTTTATCTATTTAAAATGCCTTTATGTATTCAGAATCAGTAACGTATATGGGTAAAACCTGATTAATAAAGACAGTATGCCACCCAGTTAGGTATGTGGACCAGTCACCGGACTGCCAGTGGTGGTCTGGTGCAGGTGAGAGGTGGTCCAGTCTGGTTCGGTCCAACCCTAGGTGGTCCGATATTCTTGCCTGGACCAGTTCCAGACCGGTCTAATCATTATAAAATACCTCAAATGAAGTGAAATGTGTTAAAATCTTACTTTTGGTAATACCAAATTAAGATTTTAACACATTTGCTTTATTTAAGATATTTTATAATGATTGAATTGGTAAACGCATTTGTTTGAGAGAAAGCATCAAATTACTGCCATCTGACGTGCAAGCTTGGAAACTCGGGGCATCTTATATAATACATTGGATGCACATTGTAGAAATGTGTAGTGTATTTTGAAATATTTTCTCATATTCATCATTATAGAGAAGTCACAGAGCGAATAAACATGCTTACAACTTGTGACTGTGACTCACTGTGGAGTCTGTAGTTCATGTTTCCTGCTATCCTGCACATGCTATATGTCATATAGCATGTGGAGGATAGCAGAAACGTGAACTACAGACTAAATGTTATCAATGCTGAAAGACTTGGAGCTTTTGCACTATCTATCTTTAAGTTCTTAACCCAATCATATACTATATATCTTGGATGAGCCGCTTGCCATTCCCGTAGTTGCACAAACTATGCATCCGTAGGTATTGGGGAAGGTGGCGCTTCCCAACATTGTCATGCAAAAATGATAACTTAGCTACTGTATTGGGTAATAGACTATTTCATATTGAAGGAATAATATCTCCTGTGACACTGAACAAGCACTCACTTGGCACACTAGTGAACTATGCACATCAACTTTTTCAACAATTCAGACATGTATGGAAGCGTATCTTTATGTAGCTTCCACCAATCAAGTGGGTTAGTATTTATCCCAGTGCATGACAGGGCATTGTACCTACTTATTTCTGTCACTGCTATGTCTGAATTGCACAAATTATGTGACACGTGTGCTCCAAACATGGTGTCAAGAAGACAACCAAGTCCTTTCTCTTTGTATGGTTTGTTGCTGTCAGATCCTCAACACCTGGCACCACAGAATCACTTCCACAAGTATCTGATGCCTGCGCTTTTAAACACCCGATTAGCCTCACAAGTTCTGATGTCACCTTTGCTTCAATAGTCGATCTCACCTCCAACTTGTGACAGAAAGCACAGAAACAAGGGTCCACATATGACCTCATGTCCACTTGATTTTCTTTGTCTTTCATATCAAAGTATTTGTTAATCTTCAGTTTTGTTTGCTCCTTGAATTTCTTGATTTGGGGCGGGTCATTTACTTGTGTCCAACATTTCGAGAACTTTGTCAGCGATACTTTCCCCTGAGTGTTCTTTGGGAAAAGATACAGTTCCAAGTCTCACACTCTCTAATTCCCATGAATTTGAAATGAAATGTACAGTCAAACTGATATATGAATGCATTGCCTTAGATGTCCATATATCAAAAGTGGCACAAAAGTATGTTATGTTTTTTTTCAAATAGTTTCTGCACAGTAGCTTTCCTATCATCTCATAGTTTTGTGATCTCATTGTCCATTGTGTCTCTCGAATGTACTATGAATCTTGGATTTAATGTGCAAGAGTACTGTAGAAATCCAGGGTCATTTGCTATAGATACAGGCTGAATATCTGAACATATCATTTCAGTGAGATTCCGTTTACATTGTGCATATCGAAGACTATCTTTCTTGTAGTATTCCTCTGACCCGAACTCGGATTCACCGACTGCAATTCCTTGTGGAAGTGGGATAGATTCGGATTATGATGCAGTTGAGGATGTCTTTTTTTTTTACATAGTTCAACATGGACATGTGTCATTTGGCTGTTTGTTCAATCACTGTATCGAAAGTGTCTTTTTGGTGCCTCTTAAAATGTTTTTTAAGTTGAACTGGCTACCACCACCTTTCTTTATTTTTGCCTCACATTTTACACATCAGCTGCATCATTCTTTTCTGAATACAGATACCCATATCCTGGGAAAGAATATTTTGCCAGGTGCCCATGGTGACCTGTGTTTGGGTATCATTTAGGGCTGCACGGCATATCGATAAATCGATATATACCGGTATTCAAACTAATATCGATTGAATACCGGTGTAATTACAAAAATATCGGTTTATCATCATTATACATTTACCCATAATTTAATTTTCAAGATGTCTTGAGTTTTTTAACAGTAGCCCCGAATGAATAATATTATTCCTTTACCCAAGGAATCGTCTGCATGTGCTCACGTAATAAACAATTTAGGCAGTTGAAAAAATAATTTTCAAAAATTTCAACAAAACTATATCATGTGACCCCTCATTGGAACGAGCTCGTTGAGCTCGTTCCAATGAGGGGTCACATGATATTGTTTTGTAGAAATTTTGGGGGGAAATCTGAAAAACTAAGTTTTAAAATAATAAATTTTGAAATCGTCTCCATTTGGTAAATGTTTTTCGAACCGCGTCATCAAAGCGTGCTAATTCGTTCCGACTGTGATGCCTCAAGTCTCGATTAATGTGGTACTGATGTTCATATCTCTGAACAGTTTTCGATTTTCTGGTATATTTTTAATACCGATACCGGTAAGTATTCAGTTTTGAATATCGTGCAGCCCTAGTATCGTTCCTGTACTTGTCGCTGTACTAGAATTACTTGGCGATTCACTAATCTCACTAGATTGAGTATCATTCGACTCTCTAGAAGACTCCATTATTATTTTGAATTTTAACAATTGGTTATACTATATTTAAACAAACGACCGGTACATGTAGGTAGAGTTACAGAATTACAAATGATTTATTTGGAACCATCTGCCAATGGCCCAACACTCAAGTCAGTGAACCTTTGCCATGTGCACGTTCCAATCAGGGCATTCTCTGAAGTTGGTGGAATCAAAAGACAGAGGTGGTACTCGGTAGTCACTGTCGTTTGATATCACCGACATCAAAGAATGTATCTGACAAGCTGTTATGAGATCTCACACCAGATGATCAGACATTTGTGACACTGTGTATTGAGTCTATTGACTTGTGATTGGAGCTTCAGATTTCTGTACCAGATAAACCCAGTGCTAAAGCTAGATGTACATCTGTGTATTATAGTCTGTTAACCGGTCCAGGGCCAGACTGTAATGTGTGGACCGGTCCAAAGTGGTTCAGTGATGGCAGTCCAGCCTGGACCTTGGACCGTACCATTTTTTTGCTCCCAGTTGATCACAAATCATTATAATCAAACACACATCCCATTTTGGCCCAAAAATCTGACATAGAGTCTTATTTTTACTCCTTTCATATCAAGATTCAGATGCACCTGTTCCTTACTGCAAAACTGGTCACACAAGAATGTATATTATTTGATATAATGGGTTTTGTCAGAAGAAATAGCTGCAAACTTAAAATTGTCTGTACAGACTGCTTACACAGAATGTTCAAGTAGTATACTGTGACATATTGATCCCTGAGAGCACACACTGACATTGATCAACACAGTCACAGTCAAAAACTGACAATAAGTGGTTAGTGCGATCAAGGGTGGAAGGCATTTGGTCGGGGGTATCCGAGGGTTAAAGGTAGAGGACTAAGAGGAGGTGAATTCCATGTGGTGGTGGGTGGCAGGGTTGAGGCACAGGCCTTCAGATTACCCCAATATCACTTTGTTTTTATGTATGCCCAAATTAGAGAAAATATGAAGGCATCAAGAAAATAAATTCTCTGTGTCTCTTCTACACTTGAGAATAACTTCCATCATAGTATGGCAATTGAAACACAAGGAAAGGCATGATAATAAAACTTAAAGGGATAAGTCTGTTATTTCTGGTTTTAATATGCCCAAATTAGGGCAAAACGGTTTGCAAAATAAATGAATTTAAAGGCCTGGGGGCAGGAGCAACAGAAGCAGTGAAGGGAAAGGGACACAACCTTCAGAAGGGCACCTTTCTCAGTGTAAATATGTGTATTTGTGCAGGTGCTAGCTGAATGCAGGGAACATAGCCCCCCACCTGGCATCAAGATTGCACCCCTGTAGAGGGATTTAGTGCAGGATGAGGGGATCCCAGATATAACATTTTTTATTTGTTCATTAAACAGTAACATTTCTTGTTTGCTGAGAGAAATTATCATGTTGAAGTGTCACATTGCTCCTGCTGTCAGAAGGATAAGTAAATGATTTTATCCCTACCCCATGACCCTCATTCAAACATATCTGCACATGCTACCTATAATTTGGATATCACTGGTTTAATGTTTGCACAAAGTTTACAACATCAAACAATGATTGACAAGTGATGACTGTACTTGCAAAAATTGTCTGGTAATACATTTTGTTGGTGCCAATATATGGTTCAAACCTTCTGGGATATGTTTTCAGAATGTACAAAAATGCTGGTTCTGAACTAGGCAAATTGGCGCTTTGCAAAAACACTTTAGTAATTCACAAACGCAGCAACTCAGATTGTGTTTTTTGTTTTGTTTGACGAGTTGAATCATGTGAATATGTGCCAATTAACTTGCAACCGTTTCTCCATTTTAAGTATGCATTGTTATAATTATTGTAGGGCAAGGCAACATTCATTTACTATGAATTTGGGACTCTGCAACATTTTGATAAAGTAAAGAAAACTTCACATTGCAATTCGTTTTAGTTCAATCCAATTGCTGGCTTTTGAAGCCAATTGGAATGGTTAAATTATATGCACTGAACCACCTGAGGAAACTTACTTTTTCAATTTTCTTGAGAATAATATTTTCTCGTCAACACGGAACTGGTAAAAATTTGGAACTGGTCAAACGACTGTACCTATAAAAATTATATAAACACTATTACAATACCATACAGTGGTTCTCATGATGGTTTCGAATCATTGATGGTTTTTGTTCAATATTGATTTCTTATCTAATTATTATCAAAAGCACACTTCTTTGTTGAAAGACAAATTAACATTTGTAAAGTATATTTATTACTGGTTCCTAATGCCTAATAAAATCCACCATATCCATCCACCAAAAGTTGCAAGCAGTAAATATTTTTTGTACATGCACAATGAGACTTGTGAAATTGTCTGAAGTAAAAGACATATACCCCAAATTCATTTCTAGCTAAACTTGACAAAGTCATGATAAGCTATTACCATCATTCATGCTTAAGTCTGTTAGTCTGAATCTGTAAGTCTTTTCACATTTTCTTTTGCACAGGCTGCGCCTCGTAGTTCTTGACCGATCATCACCAAATGTCATATGCAGGTTTGAGGTCATGTCCCATTTTGGATGCGATCGGTCAACCATGATGGCTGCACCGGCCTGAAACCCGAAAACCTTTAGCATAGTGTACAGGTCATATTTATGAAGGGATTTCATTGTAACTCAGTAGGATGACTCTGTCTGATAGTGTCTACATGAGATTGTCGTATTTTGGTTGGGTTCAGTCAACTGTGATGACTGCAGGAGGCACGTTACCTTGATTCCTTTAGCACAGTCTACAGGTTGCATTTATGAAGGGAACGGTCTGCAGTTCATATTTATGAAGCAATTTTTTTGTAACTTGGAAGGATAGAATGATGTCTAGTTGAGACTGTCCTATTTTGGTCACGATCGGTCAGCCGTTACCACCGCCTGGTCCAGTGACCTAGATTCCATTAGCACTGTTTACAGGTTGTTTTTATGAAGGGATTTCTTTTTAACTTGGTAGGATAACTCGATATAATATCTAGATGAGACTGTCCTATTTTGGTTATGATTGGTCAACCATGACTGCCAAGCAGTCATGTGACCAAGATTCCTTTAGCAAAGTCTACGTGTTATATTAATGAAGGGATTTCATTGTAACTTGAAAGGATAACTCGTTTTGGAATAATTTCACTACAACTCGGTAACTTTGGTTGACATATATTAACTCTGAGGGCCACATTAACCTACCTCTCAGTTCTTTAGTTCAGTCAAAACCTCAAATTATTTTTATTGAAAACATAGCATAGAGGGAACAGAAATTAACATATTCTCAATTATCACAATTCTTGTCGTATTTCATAATCCTTTCATAAACATTGAATATTATCCTTTTCATCAAACACAACACACAGTCAAGTTAAGCTACAGTGTCATTGACACTTTCATTAACTAGAAATGTTCCGACTGTATCTGCCGACTATCTGGTGGCTGGAGCATCTACTTGAACAAATCAATTGACAGGCCTATATTTCGCCGAAAATCGATTCATGCCAAGATTCGTGTAAAATTTCAATTATGGTACAGATATACTGTATAATACATGTGTTACAGTGTGAATATCATGTTACAATGTGAATTATGATTGAATAACGCTTGTGTACTGGTAACTACATACCTTTTGTGTGTGGCCGATGATATGTTGTGGTTGGTAGGAAGGACCACTACTCAAATGGTGATTTTGACTGATTAATTGTTTCCCACCAGCATAATTCCAATTGCATCCCTTTTGGTGATCACGCTAAATTTCCAAATTGAGAAAAGTCTACTTGCTCACCCCTTCTGCTTTTAGGTTATTTTTTTCTGATATTGTCCAACAACTTTGAAGTTCTAAATTCCCACTCAGTCTCAAGTTTGTATTGTTTCAAATGGAGTTAAATCTTCTCTTTGGTCATACAAAATTTAAATCCAAAAAGTCAAATGCAGCAAGTTGCAGATTTTACTGCTTTGGGTCTCAAATATCCAGCATTTTGAGGTTCCAAATTTCCAACTACATGCATTAATATTTGTGATCAATGATGTGGTAGGGTAAGGCCAATTCCGACAACTCTCACCCACAACCATTTGACAAATCCCTTCAGAAAGATTTGGGTAATATCACTTTGTAAAATGGTAGGTTGTACATAGCTAATTGAAGCTTGAAGCCTAGTATTGTTGTAGCATGTGCAGGGTGGAGTGTGTGAAGTAGCTTTGGATTTCTAGTGGTATGGGATTTCTGTCTTTCCCTCCTTCTCCCCCCCCCCCCCCCTCTCTGTCTCCCATATCTTCCCTCTTGCTCGACAAATTATTTGGACACCCAGTTTGTGTTATAGCAAGATACAAGGGTGTATGGACTGACAAATAGACTGGGGGCAGTTGTTCTGTCTCCCAATTCCACTGGGGGACAATTGTCCAGCTGTGCAATGTTGGACTGTGGAGGAGGGGGGGGGGGGGGGGGGGGGGGTGACATCTCCTTTCCCAATGACATTTGGGCATAATTTTTCCCAATTTTGAACCCCAGACTTTGCAATCTCTGTTCCAACTCAGAAATTTAATGCACAACTGGTAACCTGAACTCAGTAGTCGTAAGACTTATGACCAACCAGCTCAGAACACAAACTGAGCAATCAGTTTAAATTGCTTGCCTAACCAGGCTTAGAAAAAAGTGGTACATCTAAGGAGGGGGGGGGGGGGGTGCAAGAGACCAAGGAGGGTCCAGGCCCCTCCAAATCTTAATGGGCCCCCAAATTCAGACAACATTTCAACTATAAAAAAAAGCACAAACATGACTCTGAATTCTTGAATAACTATTTTTTAAAATTTTTTATCTCAAAAACATAGGTTATGACCCCTCTTTGTAACGAGTTGTCGAGCTCATTCCAAAGAGGTGTCATAACCTATGTTTTTGAGACCAAAAATTAAAATTAATTGGGAATTTTTGTGAATAGTGCTAACTGGTTTTGGCCGTTACATTGGGCAAAGTGTTAATCATGCATCAGGTATTATTATGTTATAAACAGGTACGCAAGTATGAAATACGGTCGGCATTATTTTATCAGAAGGTCCTGGAAAGGTCCTGGAATATGCTTGGAAATGTCCTTGAAAGTCCTGGAATTTTTATTTCTGAAGGGTGTACGAACCCTGGAATTATGATGCTGAATATAATATCCATTTGATTTCAGATTTTAAGAAATGTATAGGGTTAGTGGAAGAAGCAATTAATGAAGCATGCTTTCTAGCAATAGATGGAGAATTCACAGGTATTTTAAATCATTTTATTAAAATGTACAGTGAAACCCTTGAAAGTGTTGTGTCATCTCAAATACGCGACCGTTTACATGTAACACTACATGGTCTGTCAGAGGAGTTTCAATCTGCACACAGGCCCTTTTGAAGCACAGAGAAGGCATGCCTTCAAGTGCAGAATGACATTCTTCTCGCCATGGATCAGCACCAGGTCTCATGTTCTGTTCATTTAGACCAGAGCATGCCATTTGATGGTGCTTCTGAACACACTTGAACATCGTATATGGCTGCAGAGTATGCCACTGAAATGGTTCAAGTCATGTTTGACAGATAGGACTCTGTGAGTTACTGTCAAGGGCTCTGTCTCCGAGAAAGTTTCACTACAATTTGGAGTCCCTCAGTGATCGGTGTTGGGGACCCCTACTCAGCATCATATATGTACTGCTGCTGTGAGATATAATCTGAAAGCATGGTCTAGAATATTTTTATACTGTACCAATGACCCAGACTTAGCTGGTGCTAACTCCTTAAATTATAGGGCCAAACACAAATTTTGCCCCCCAACCCCAATCCCCAAAATTTGCATCAAAAACCGAAATTTCCATGTCCTATGTGGTCCTCCATACCTTATATCCACTGCGCATGCCCAGTGTCAAGGAGGTCTCGAAATTGGCTCCAAAAGTCATTCTTTGTTTGACCCTAAAATCAGTTACATCTCACTGATATTTGTGCTTGTAAATCTCAGTTTAAATGATGCCATACACATAATTATGAAAGAAATTGTGGATCTAAGGATGAAATAAAGGATGAGAGGAAGAAACAGTGGCAGAATGTGTTCAGGGCTGTAACTTATAATATTTTTATACTGTACCAATGACCCAGACATAGCTGGTGCTAATTCTCAAAAATCTAGGGCCAAACACAAATTTTGCCCCCCAATCCCCAAAATTTGCATCTAAAACCGAAAAAATCATGTCCTAAATGGTCCTCCATATTTTTCCTCCACTGCGCATGCGCAGTGTCAAGGAGGTCTCGAAATTGGCGCCAATTATCATTCTTTGTTTGGCCCTTCATCCGTTCACATCTGACTGATATTTGTGCTTGTAAATCTCAGTTTAAATGATGCCAGACACATAAATATTAGAGAAATGGTGGATCTAAAGAGGAAATAGAAGGAGGAGAGGAAAAATGAGTGGCAGGAAATAATCAGGGCTGTAACTTAAAAATTTTTTACGAAATTATGTTATGTTGCCTAATTTCGAATTTTCGAGGCATGGGCCTGTTGTTGTCATTCTTGCTATAAAGTTACACTGCTTGTTCAGTGTTTCCTCTCTCCCTTTCCTTTAAGTCCCCCCTTGCTATTCTCCCATGCTTTTGGCATATTTTTTGTAATATTATTACTAAAATTTCTTGGAAGTTTTAGCTGGGTAACAGAATGAATTCTGTTCTTTTCCCCATGTTTACGTCCTCACCCATGGGTGTTTAGGCGGAGTGTTCTGCATCTACCATCTGATGTTCTGCAGTTTCTTCCCTGGAAGTCTCTGTTTTGCATCAGATGGTGTGTTATTGGTAACTGATATCGGGCCATGTTTATCAGTGCCTGGAGTCATGTTTCTGGTGTTTATACACTTATTGTTTACATTGACAATGGTTTCTGTTGAGAGGGATTTTCTTGTCTTTGTATTAGCTTAATCATAACAAGATACATTATTATTATACGTAAGTGTTGCATTAATTTTTTGGTAATATTTTAAAAATTTTTGTTCACACTTAGGCTTTTTGGGATCCATTGGGGCTCAACGTTACTTTCAGAAACTTGGACTTTTCTGAAAAAATATTTTTTCCAAAAATTTTTTTGTTTTCAATTATTTTTTCTATGTTAATGGATCATGTTATTATGTATCTTTGTTTTCAGGGGTTGGTGCGAGTACTAGGACTTTTTGTGTTCTTTTCACAATGAAAGGATATTGTTCAAATTGTAATAAGAGGAAATCTTCCTCTGACTTTCATAATCATTGTATTAATTGTAGTCAGTGTACTTGCACTAACACCTGTTCAGTATGTGTCAATTGGGATGACAAACATTGGAAACGTGTGTCACGGTGTGTTGTTAGCGGGGAAAAGGCCATGCCGGTCCTTTCTCCGCAGGGTCACTCTAGTTTATCAATCTCTATTTCAGAGGAACAAGAACAGGGTGATGTTTCCGTGATGTCTTCCAAAAGTGTGCCTCCGTCGTCACAGTTAAATGAAGAGTTAGCGGCAAAAGTGCTCATGGAAATACGTCAATTGCCTAAGAGGTCCCTAGTAGGATCGACGGCATTGGCGTCCGCTAGCTCGCCCGGTGTAGCGACCATTCATCGAATGGCTCAGCAGCCGGGTTTGTCCGTTGCGGTCCAGGAAGGAGTTTTGGATGATGTGAGCACTATAATAAGACAAAGTGCACACCCAGTGACGACGGATCAGAGGAGAGAATGGAGGAAGCCTATTAGTCCGGTTCCTAGCTCGTCCAGGTCCATCCGGGCTGCGAGCGAGAGAGGTCCCTCTCTCGTACAACAACATCTGGGACCAGATGTTGTGGTACAAAATGTTTCGCATTCGGAGCATATGTCTGCCACTCGGGACGCTCTGTTATATAGACAGTCCGGAGAGACTGTCGATAAGGCTTCCTCATCCTCACGGCAGCGCACACGACTGCACCTTGGCTATGTGACCACGGATATCCAGCCAGCTTCGCCGATCAGGGATTCCACGGCGACCAGGTCACGCAATCCGGTAGCCAGGGACACGAGGCCTGTAGACTCCGGACGTTCGCATAAAAGAAGTAGGCAGGAGTCAACGTACATGGAGCTTCCAGCGGCAAAGCAACATAAGACCGTTACTCCACAGGCCTCAGTGACGGACGTGCTATCCCAAATAGCACAACTTATCGCAGCATCCCAGCAAACGACAGAATCTCTGTCGGATCAGGAATTATCCGGCGACGCTGGGTCGGTACGCTCCGCCGAAGCATCGGGTACGGACGACCGAGAACTTCATAGGGTCCGACAGGATGGCAAAAGGGATTCGGAGGATTTGGAGCTTTCCCTTTCGGAACAACATAAAGCTGCCGTAGATTTTATCCGGCATTATCTTCCAGAGGTTGTTCCGTCGGACCAGAATGCTGTGATGCCGGATAAGAGACTGATAGCGTCATTGGACACAGAATTTTTTGCTCGGTTTTGGGACGTCGTCCCTGAGTTTCCGACACAGTCCAATAAGGTCACAAGAACATTCGAATTATTGAACGACGCTATTTATAAGCTTGCTACCAAAACGGGCAAGTCTGGTTTCTAATCCGCAAATGCCCCAAATCTGCCTTTCATCTATTCAAGGAATAAATTCGAAATGGCAGGACAGGGCATACCGAGAGTTCCTCTGCGTCTAGATGACGAGGCTGAAGACTTGGAATTGTCTATACCATCGTCTATGTCAATTCCAACCACGACGTTGGAAACGACAATAATGTCTAACAGAGTTAACTTAGACGCTTTATCATACGCAGATCACCTTACTAAGGCGTTATCATTACGTCTTCAAGGGAAAGAATTCCAGGATATACAATCCTCATTAAGACTTCTTTCAAGGGCAGTAGCTTATTCCACGTATAACTGCGCCCTTTCAGTGGCAAACCTGGAGTTGGTTAGACGTGACGCAGCCCTAGCTACATCCACGCACGTGGATGGTAAGGTGAAGAACTCTCTCAGAGTCGCTTCGATCTCCGGAGAGCTTCTCTTCGACGGCAAGCTTTCAGCAATCTATGATAAGATAACTAAAAAAGCTTCAGATTCTCTGCTTTTCAAATCCGCTTCCAAAAAGCCGGATACAGCAGAAAAGAGTACGACAGGCACTTCTGGGACAAGTACGCCCAAGAGAAGTTCCTATAGAGATTCCTATGCATCCTCTAGGTTTTATTCTAGAGACCGTCAAGGCAGCGACTCTCGTGGGGGATGTTCATCTGGCCGAGATTACCGGTCAGACGTCCCTAGGTCGACGGGGCGAGGTGCGGGTCGCAGAGGACGTAGTTTCTCCTTCTGCAAGCCTCGCAGGTCCAGGAGGTGATGGTTTGAACCTCTATCGTGTTCCGGTAGGCAGAAGATTATCGAGTTTTATAAACGATTGGGCGTCAATTACGGACGACCCCTGGGTTCGAGGGGTAATTTCGGAAGGACTAAGAATATCCTTCAAACGAAAGCCTTCATTAACTCGGAAGTCCAAAATGGACTCAGCTTCCGGCAAATCCGCAGAAAAGAGACGCTCTTTTATCAGAAGTACAGTCTCTTCTGAAGAAGAACGCGGTAGAGGTCGTAGAAGACCAGGAATCACCTGGTTTCTACAGCCATCTGTTTCTGGTTCCGAAACCAGACGGCTCGTTCCGTCCAGTCATAGAGCTGATCGTCGCTCCGAAGTTCTATATGGAGACAATTCGATCAGTCAGAGCGAGTATTCGGGTGAACGACTATGCTACAAGCATAGATCTCAAGGATGCGTACTTTCACGTCATGGTACATCCAACATTCAGACAGTATCTACGCTTTGCAGTCCTAGGAGTTTTATATCAGTTCCGAGCGATGTGCTTCGGTTTGAACCTAGCACCCTGGGCTTTCACTCGAATAATGAACTCGGTAATGATATATTCCCAAGCTCATTCGTCTGCGGTAACGTCGGCCTACCTGGACGACATTCTTCAGAGGTACGGCAACGAGTTAACGCTTCAGAACGATGTGCAGAATCTGCTTCTATTACTCCGACGTCTCGGTTTTATAATAAACGAGAAGTCGTATCTGGTGCCGTCCAAGTCATTCACTCATCTGGGAATGAGCTTCGAGACGCACAACAATCTCGTTCGTCTGCCATTAACCAGAGCGAAATTAATCAGTTGTTACGCTCGCTATTGTCTTCACTCAGACAAAGTCACAGCGAGAGAGTTCATGAGACTGATAGGTCTGTGCGGAGCTGCTGCGGATCTCATTCCGATGGGGCGGTTACGCACTCGTCCTCTCCAAATTTTCTTGACTCAGAATTGGAGTGTAAAGATTCATTCACTCGATATAGACGTTCTCTTGTCAAATCAAGTGAAACAAGAGATTCAGACTTGGGCAAACATTCAGTGGTTGACTCAGGGAGTCCCACTGCAGTTGCCGGATCCGAGTTTTATGATTTTGACGGATGCCAGTTAAACAGGTTGGGGTGCAACATTGATCCCAACAGATTCGAAGTGCCAGGGTCTTTGGGATCCACAGTTTCTAGGCAAGCACATAAACATCAAGGAAATGATGTCAATTTGGCTTGCACTACGTCATTGGATGAACATTATTCAGAAAGCACATGTCCAAATCCTGTCCGACAATACGACAGTAGTAGCGTATATTCGGAACCAGGGAGGCACTCATTCCGTTTCGTTATTCAATTTAACGGAAAGAATCCTTCTGTTTGTTCTAGAACACCAAGTTCTACTTTTAGTGCGTCATATTCTGGGTCGTCTAAATGTATTAGCAGACTCCCTTTCATGGAAGGGTCGCTTGTTGCTGTCAGAATGGACTTTCAACAAACAGGTATTCAATCAGATTTGCTACCAATGGGAGCGGCCAATGATAGACTTATTTGCAACCCAACTCAACAATCAGTTGCAGACGTATGTGTCTCCATGTCTGGATCCCTGAGCATATGCAGTAGACGCTCTATCGATCTCGTGGGACGGAATGATAGGATATGGGTATCCTCCAGCGCCGTTGATTCAGCAGATATTGCTAAAGATGAAACAATCTCAATGCAAAATACTGTTGGTAGCATCTCTGTCTCCACAGAGACCGTGGATAAATCTACTCAGGTGTCTGCTGTGGGACTTACCGCGAAAACTTCTTCCACGAGAGGATCTTCTTTCGCAGGGGAAATCGCGTCAACTACATCACAACCCACAAGGTCTCAACTTTCACGTATTTCCGTTGTGCGGTCCTTCTTGCACGGCAAGCATTTTACAGGACGAGCAGTGGACGCAATTTCTAACTGCAGGAGAACCTCCTCTTTGCTAAACTATGCGGCTAAGTGGAAGGTCTTTTGTCGTTGGTGTAGGGATCATTCTGTTGATATTTTTGATCCCTCCATTCCAGACATTGCAAACTTTCTAGTATACTTGTTTGACGAGATCAAACTGCAGCCTGTTACTATTAAAGGTTATAGGTCTATGTTATCTGATACCTATGCACACCAGGATAGTTTACAAATTGGATCTAATGTCTCTTTATCTAAATTAGTTAGAAACTTCTCGATAAATAGACCTAGAACCCTTAGATTAATTCCTAAATGGAATTTAGCTTGGGTTCTTCTTAAACTAAAAGAAAAGCCATTTGAGCCTCTTGAGACAGTAGATTTCAAATTCTTGTCTTATAAGACAGCATTTCTCTTAGCTTTCTCTTCTGCTAGAAGAGTCAGTGGGCTTCATGCACTATCTGTGGACGATTCTCACTATCGTAGTGTCGGGAACACTATTACCTTTACTACTAATGTTGGATTTTTGGCTAAGAATCAGGCTCCTAATAAATATCCGGAACCTATTGTTATTAAGGCCCTTCCGTCTTCAGATGGGCATAGGCCTTTACTCTGTCCGGTTAGAGCTTTACGTATTTATAAACGAAGATCTCAGTTTATCAGAAAGGGACGAAAACGCTTCTTTCTGTCTCTGATGCCCAATAGAAAGGACATTACGGTCCATTCTATTGCTAGATGGATTCAATTAACTATCCGTACTGCTTATGATAATCTATCTTCAACTCAGCAGTCTGTGCTTAAGATTTCGGCTCATGAAGTAAGAGCCCTTTCTACATCTTGGGCTTACGCAAATAGTGTTGCTATTACAGATTTAATGAAGGCTGCATATTGGTCTCAGCCATCCACATTCACGAATTTTTATCTCAGAAATATTGAGTCCATTTCTGGAGACCTGCATTGTTTAGGTCCGTTATCTGTTGCTCAGAATGTCGTCCACTAAACAGTTGCAACTATAGTTATGCAGGCTTTCTGTTCCGGCAGTGACTCCGTCCTGCTGCCCTCTTCGCTCTGGGCTATTTGACCCAGCGCAAGGGGAAGGGGGGGGGGGGAGGGTGTTCCCTTAGGTCACCTGCTTTATAGTGAAAAGCAAGGGGATACCTCCTCCGGAGTCAGTAATTCTGAGTCGTTACCGGGATGGTTTTAAAGTGTAAAGTTAATGTTTAAAATTCATTCATGTCATATTTTTAAAGTGTAGCTCTGTCTGAAGCAATTGTATATGTCACATGTCAAACGGGTGTTAATATACAATCCTCGGACACTTTTAAAGAGTATAAAGAGTCTCAATTCTCTGGACTGACTTTATTTATTGGCTTACTTTAAAAATACTTAGTATAAAGGGTTATACTGGATGTTAATAGAGAACATGAATGTTATTATGCTCAATTATGGAGGGTGTTGTGTCTTTCTAATTTATCATAAATAAGAAAGATACATGTAAAGCCTAATACTCCTTTTCTCCTCGAGGGGATGACTCTATTATATATAGTTGAGCTTATTGGATTTTCCTCTATGTCCTAGGCCCTCCAGCCTTTTTACTATTCAGCTATGTCTGGGTCATTGGTACAGTATAAAAATGTTAAAAAATTTATAGTAATTTATATATTTTTTATACTTACCAATGACCCAGACGGGGATGGCCCTCCCAGGAGTTTGGAACTCATACCTCCCCGCTGAGTACATAGCGCTGACTAGGCACTGCTTGTAAGAATGATAATTGGTGCCAATTTCGAGACCTCCTTGACACTGCGCATGCGCAGTGGAGGAAAAGTATGGAGGTCCTTTAGGACATGATTTTTTCGGCTTTAGATGCAAATTTTGGGGATTGGGGGGCAAAATTTGTGTTTGGCCCTAGATTTTTGAGAATTAGCACCAGCTATGTCTGGGTCATTGGTAAGTATAAAAAATATATAAATTACTATAAATTTTTTAACTTTTTTTCGAAATTATTTCATGTTCTCTAATTTCGGGGCATGAGCCTTATGTTGTCATTCTGGCTATGAACTTACCATTGTTTGTTCAGTGTTTCCTCTCTCCCTTTCCTTAATACGCCCCCTTGCTATTCTCCCATGCTTTTGGCATAATTTTGGAATTTTTTTTACTAAAATTTTTTGGGAGTTTTGGCTTGGTAACAGAATGATTGTTCTGTTTTTTTCCCCATGTTTACGTCCTCACCCTTGGGTGATTAGGCGTTGTGATCTGCAGCTACCATCCGATGTACTGCAGTTTCTTCTCTGGAAGCCTCTGTTTTACATCGGATAGTGTTTAAATTGGTGACTGATTTTGGGCCATGGTTACAGTGCCTGGAGTCATGTTTCCGGTTTTTGTACACTTTTGTTTATGTTGACAACGGTTACTTTTGATAGTGATTACTTGTCTTCTATTAGTTCTGCTCATAGCCAGATACATTAATATTGTCCGTAAGTGTTGCATTAATTTTTAAAAATGTTTTAAAATATTGTGTGCACACTTAGACTTTTTGTGGATCCATTTGGGCTCATTGTTCCCATTGGGAACTTGGGCTCTTCGGAAAATTTTTCAAAAAAAATTTTTTTTTTTTTTTTAAAATTATTTTTTCGAAATGTTATAATGGATTATATTATATTATGTATCTTTGTTTCAAGGGTTAGTGCGAGTACTATGACGGTTTATATTTTTTCATGATGAAAGAATATTGTTCAAATTGTAATGCGAGGAAATCTTCCTCTGATTCTCATGTTCATTGTGTTTCTTGTAGTCAATATACTCGCACTAATTCTTGCTCAGTGTGTGCCAATTGGAATGACAACGTTGGAGACATGTGTCACGGTATATTGTTAGCGGTGAGGGGTCCATGCCGGTCGTCTCTCCGCAAGGTCACTCTAGTTTTTCAGTCTCCTTTCATTTCAGAAGAACAAGAACAGGGTGATGTTTCCATGATGTCTTCAACAAGTGTGTCTCCGTCGTTGCAGTCTAACAAAGAGCTAGCGGCAAAAGTGCTCATGAAATACAACAATTACCTAAGAGGTCTCTAGTAGGATCGATGGCGTTGTTGTCCGCCAGCTCGCGCGGTGTAGCGATCATTCATTGAATGGCTCGGCAGCCGGGTTCTGCCGTTGCGGTCCAGGGAAGCAGTTTGGGTGATGCGAGCACTATAAACATTGGACGTGCACACCCAGCGACGACGGATCCGAGGATTGTACAGTGGAAGCCTGTCAGTCCGGTAGCTAGCTCGTCCAGGTCTATCCGGACTGCAAATGAGAGAGGCCCTCTCTCTCTTACAACAACATCTGCGCTGCGATGTTGTTGTATGTTCGTTCGTTAGTCGGAGCATACGTCCACTCCTCCTGCTCGGGACGCTCCGTTGCATAGACAGTCCAACGCGGCTGGTCTATTGGCTTCCTCATCCTCACGCCAGCACACACGACCGCACCTTGGCTATGTGACCACAGATATCCAGACTGCTTCGCCGACCAGGGAATCCACATCGACCAGGTCACGCCATCTGCTAGCCAAGGACACGAGGCCTTTCCAGTTGGGACGTTCGCATATTATATAAATGCAGGAATGAACGTCCCTGGAGCTTCCAGCAGCTAATTACGTAAGACCCCGGCTCCACAGGCCTCCGTGACGGACTTGCTATCACAGATAGCTCAATTCATCGCAGCATCCCAGCAGCTATCAGAAACTTTTTAAGTAAAGAACTATCAGAGCAAGCTAGGTCGGTTCGCTCCCCTGCAGAGTCAGTAGGGACGACCGAGATTATTATGTGGTCCAGGCGGATGGTAAAAGGGAATCAGCACTGCTAAAATTTTCCCTTTCCGAACAACTTAGGTGCTATAGATTTCATCCGGCATCACCTTTTAGAAGTTGTTTCTCTGGACAAAAATGCTGCGTTATCTGATAAGAAACTGTAAGCGTCACTGGACACAGACTTTTTCGGCCGGATTAGGTGACACCGTCCCTGAGTTTCCGACCCAGTCCAGAAATGTCATGGACATTTGAACTTTGAATGACGCTATATTCTAGCTAGCCTCGAAGACTGGCAAATCCGGTTTCTTATCGCCTAAGCGCTATACAGCTGCCTTTCATCAATGCTAGACATAAATTTGAAACGGCAGAACAAGGCGCGCCGAGAGTTCCTCTGCGTTTGGACGACTACGCTGAAGACCTGGAATGGTCATTGCCGGCGTCCATGTCTGTTTACTCCAGTATACTGGAGACGACAATTTAGACGCATTATCTCACGCAGATCACCTTACCAGAGCATTATCACTATGTCTCGAAGCGAAAGAATTCCAGGGCTGCATACACAAGAGTGGATAGTGAGGTGAAAAAACTCGCTTCCAGTCACTCCGGTCTCAGGAGAGCTTCTCTTCGACATTAAGCTTTCTACAATCTATATTAGATTACTAAGAAAGCTCCGGATTCTCTGCGTTATTCCACTGTGAAAAAGTCGGACTTAGCAGGGAGGAGTAATGCAGGTTCTTCGGGGGCGAATACGTCCAAAGGAAGTTCCTATAGTTTCCCAGAATTACCGATTATCGGGCTAGGCTGATATGACTTTAAACTCAGCTGATATGATACCGGTCTCGGCCAATATAAACCATGCTAGAGTTGTCCCCCTTGATTCATTACTAGACACAGCCATTTTGTTTGAAGCAAAATCGTCCACCATTATTCGTTGAAAGCTATCAATTAGTAAAATTAGCATTAGTAGCCGCATTACCAGGCAAAAGGGAGTAGTTTTTGTATGGTGAGGTATTAATGATGGCAATAAGTAAGGATTAGGTGGATGAAGAGAAAAAATAAGAGAATTGTACACAAAATTCAATGAATACTAAGATTCAGAGTCAGAGGAGATTCATCTGAGTGAGAGAAAGAGATAGTTCAGTTATCGAAACATTGTAACTTCCCCACTGGGGAAGCTACAATGTTCGGAGGTTGAACTGGGAGAAGTGGAAACTTTAGTCTTTATGACTTAGTTAAGTATTAGGAATGTTCCAAAAAATCTTCTCCATCAGATCCACCTGTTAGAATTGTTTTGATATTTGGTATGCAGCATACTTATGGTGATCAGATTCAAGCTTGTTCACATGAAGTCCCTGTGTTCATATTGGGCCCCAAGTCGAGGAATATTTTTTAAAAATCTTCTTAGTCATATCCAACAGTTTTTATATACCCGTTTGTAAAAACGGTTGTATTATGTAAATGGTCTGTCTGTCTGTTCGACTGTCCAAAAACAATTGGTTTCTGACCGATAACTCCAGTTTGGATTATTTGATTTCAACCAAAGTTGGTTTTTGTATTTGCCAGCTAGTAATACAGGATAAGTTTGCGTATGGGTTCCGTCCAATTATTTTTACATGCGTTATGGCCCTTTTTTTACTTATAATTTGACCTTCTATTAAGATTTTTCGTTTTCGACCGATAACGCCAGTTCGTATTATTTGATTTCAACCAAAGCTGGTATGTGTATTCTCCAGCTAGTGATACAGGCCAGGTTCGAACATTGGTTCTGTCCAATTATTTTTGCATTAGTTATGATCATTTTTCGACTTAGAATTTGACCTTCTATAAAGATTTTTGGTTTCCTACCGTTAACTTCAGTTTGTTTTATTTGATTTCAACCAAAGCTGGTATGTGTATTCTCCAGCTAGTGATACAGGCCAGGTTCGAATATGGGTTCTGTCCAATTATTTTTGCATGAGTTATGGCCATTTTTCGACTTAGAATTTGACCTTCTATTAAGATTTTTGGTTTCCGACCGATAACTACAGTTTGGATTATTTGATCTCAACCAAAGTTTTTACGTGTGTTACCCAGGTAGTAATACAGGCCAGGTTTGCTTATGGCTCCCATCCTATTATTTTTACATGAGTTATGGGTCTTTTTGTCTTAGTAATTTCTCATTACCATCAACATTTTGGTTTCCGATGATAACTTGAATTTGGATTCAAAGATCAGGACCAAACTTGCTTTCTTCCTCAGTTATATCAAAATGAATGTTAAGTTCAAATTGGAGCATAGTCTGATGATTTTTAGCTTAACTTGACAAAGTCAAGATTATGCCCCAAAAAAATAATGATTTGGTTCCGGTTACCTGACCGACCCTAATTTTGTGCCCGACCCTAATGATTTTTTTTATTGAAAATGAAACAGAAAAAAACACACAAACGCCAACTTTTACAACAACGACACAAATAGTGTTGGGCAGTTTTTTGGTATACCGATTTATATATATAATAATCAGTACCATGTTCAAAACTGTCAACAGTAAATTTAATCATAATTGGTAATTGTATACCGAAGTTGTTTAACTCCGGTATGCAAATTTCAACTTGTTTATCACGGTTTACAAGAAGTGAATTTACCTCACTGGTGCAGATTACTGTTGGTATTACTGTTGGTTTAAATTTGGGTCTTTCTCTTTTTACTACCCTGTCTAGCCTCGTAGACTATGGGACCTTTCTTTATTACTTTTCATTCCAAACTGTTCAAGTGGTTTGTTTCGACAATCACCATTATTACCAAAATGATAGAACATTGTTTTCCTCTAATTTGTCAGAAACAAGTTGAGGTGAAAAGCCACAACCACGTGTACTGCATTACACAAAGGTTGTTTAGTCAGTCACATTGAATACTCAACCAATCACATTCCTGCTATTTAAAACCAGGAATTTTTTCTTTGGGAAACTCCAAGGGATTCCCTGTAGTTTTACAAGTGTACTTCAAAGTGATTGGCTGTTTGCACATGTTGACGTCATGATAGGATCTTGCCTTCAAAATAGTGTGCATGCAAGTGTTTGATACAAGGCTGATGCAAGGTACATTGTTTTCAAATAAACAAAAGCAAGTCATTTGTGCTTCCTATGCCAAGGTAAATACGATGATTCTTAACCAGTCCATTTACACAATCACTTAAAATGTCAATTTATTTCATGTGCTAAGGTGCATTAATTTTAACACTTCCTGTGATAAAGTGAGACATGCAAACGCACACTTTACTTCAGAATCTGAGGAGAGCTGATGATAATATTATCAAGACACCTCTGAGTCCGTTTCATTTTGAAGTTGCGGAATTACACCTGAAATGTCCGCTGCAATCGCGAATAAAGCATCAGCTGATAAACTGCCATTTTGGGTGTAATTTTGCAATTCAGACTCGAACAGAATATCAAAGCAGTATATTTCAGTCACAACTGTTGGACGAATTTGGTCCTAAAAATTAACTCCAGCACAAATTCAAGGAAACAAAAATTAAAAAACAAAAAAAAATATCCCGACCTACCAACCCTATTTTTTATGCTATGTAATCGGAACCAAACCATTAATGTTTTTTGACCTTATAAATTCTCATTGGAACCAGCTAATTGAGCTTGTTTCAGTTAAGGGTTATAGGCCAGGAGGCAAAAAATTAAAACTTGGTTATAAAATCAATTTTAATTGTGGTGTCATCTTCAAGTTGTGTTAGATAAAGGACTAAACTTGTTATTAATATGTTATTAATATTTTAGGATTGGAAAATGAAGGCCATGGGGTATCTGGACCATTTGACACTCCATCAGAGAGATACTGCAAACTAAGAAAGGTAATTTAATGTGCATTTAATGGAATACTTTCATATCCTCTTCCTTTCCAAGTGTTCTCATTTTTTATGAGTACACAGTAACTGACAAACAAGGGGTTGGAAGGTTATGTCAAGTTTACCTGAAATTGCTGTTGGAAAATTGAAACAATCTCAACTAATTCTGTAGTACAACTTGCAAATTAAAGTAGTTGTATTTCTGTATGCTTTTTACACATCAGTAGTAAAATGGGACATGTTTTGTGATTAGTTTGTCCATCTATCTGTCAGGAGCGTGGTGGCTCAGTGGTAGACTGTTGAACTTCTATGCTAGAGGTCCCGAGTTCGATCCCCATCCGGGACGACCAGCGTTGTGTCCTTTGGCTAGGCACTTTATCCTGGTTGCCTACATGGGGGCACAATGACGCTGTGTACTAAAGCATACTGCACGTCGATGGTGCACATGTCTTCAACTGCTGTAACCTTGCTTGAGCGGAGCTTGAACAGTTAGAATGTTGAGCTGACAGTTGCTCATCGATGCTTGATGGTTCTCTCTGGGTACTCTGGCTTCCTCCACCTGTAATCCTGTTACCGTCACAAGTAGCCATTGTGCAGAAATATGTGACCTTAAACACCAATAAATAAATAAATAAATAACCTATCTGTCCATCCATCTGTAAACATTTTTTTTGTCTGAAAGTTATCTCAGTCGCCTTTCAACCGATCTTTTCCAAACTCGGCATGAATAATAACCACAATATGAATAAAGTTAATCTAATCTCATCTAATTTATGTTGTGTTCTCATTGCCACATTTTCTCCCTTATTGACTTGTCCGGTGGTCAAGTCAGTAGGGGAGAAAATGTGACAAGGAGAACACGTCATTTTCACCACTTTGCTGGATATACTAAGTGACGAGAGTCCATAAGGGAGACTAGTCCCTCCCATTAAGATAGCTTGATGTGTTTATCCACAAATTCATTAAAGCATTCAGCTGGTTTTTGCTGGGTATCTTTTCTACATAACTGTCAATTATCTAGTCACGGTACCCAACGTTGGTAAAATATTAGGATCAAAAGGGTAAGTGATAATAAGGAACAGTTATGAAAAGTAATATATATATAGGTTAAACCTGCATGTGGGTTTCCAAGATAGTGTATTGAAGTCAAGAGTCTTGTCTTTGGGTATATACAAACAGGTCCATTAAGATGGGTTGATATATGCACAGAGCGTGCCTTGTTTTTTGATGGGAATCAGACTTCTGGGAATCCAATTCTCGTAATATTTCCTAAAATGAAACGTCTGGAATCCAAGTGGATTCTCATTGTTCGAATGTAAACTGTATTTTTGTTTGGTTTGGCAGTGCTGTTTTCTGGGCCTGTTGGGTTAAGTTAAGTTTACGAAGTCTCCAAAATTGCTCCAGATTTCTGTTTGGGAATTTTCATTGATAAATTGCATATATTATTACACGCCTGTTCTATGTAATCCTCATCTACAGCAACACTAAACCATGTGGAAAATGAAAATCCATTCCGCACATATGTGCTGAACGGAAAGTGTTGACAGACTATTTTTAAATAGAAGCAAAATTTCACTGGAATTTTCTACAAATCGTGCATCGCAATTAAAATCTGAATCACTAGCGATAGCTAAAAATCGTCCCCTGAATTCCAGTGTGTCCTATGTGCCAGTAGGCACATAGAACACATTGGAACTCAGGGGATGAAATAGTAACACAGATTCACCTCGCAAATTTGGATGGCAATAAAATGTGTTATTTTTGTTGATAGTTGTCAAATGAATTGCTGAGTATCCTTCTAATAATTGTTTTTATAGACATGACAGCATGTAATAAACACAGAGTGACACGTGAATGGGTTTATCGATATGGCACTTGTGCCATTGCAGAAGGATAAAATGAGTGGCCATATTGATTAACCCATTCACACACGTGTGTTGTTCTGCATATTTATTCCTATTATAGTGGTGTGATTGGCTGTAGTATTGGAGTTGGACTACTCAAACTGCATAGAGCAGTCACGTGTCAAATAGAATGTTTCTGCATATTTATTCCTATTATAGTGGTGTGATTGGCTGTAGTATTGGAGTTGGACTACTCAAACTGCATAGAGCAGTCACATGTCAAATAGAATGTGACCCGTAATTCCTTCTGTGATTGAGGTTACCTGATTGGACAGTGTTATGATTATTTTGTAATAAGACACCATTATTGAATATCAACAATAGCACAGCAATAATGTCAAAATTAATGTCACGTTAATATTTAAAATGGTGAAAATTGCAAATGGAATTTGCTTCAGTGAAAACGGATTATCAATTAGATACCAAAAATAATGTAATGCAATGCAGGTTTGAGGTATGACATTCACAATGCCTATGCAACTAGATAAAATGCGAGTTTTGAGTTACATATGACCTAATTTCGTAATATGATCATTGAGTACAGTTAAAACTAGAAGTCCTCTCGCGAAGTGTGCACTTATCTACAGTTAAAACTATAAGTCCTGCCATGAAATGCACACAAATATCATGTTGATCTGCACGTTAATCTATGCGTTATGACCATAGTAAGGCTATCAAATTCTGTACAAATGGCCTGTGCACAAGCAATGTGTCAGCCAATGGACCTCCGGGTAACCTGGAGGTCCATTGGCAGGAACATTGCCTGTGTTTGCTATGGGTAACCAGGAGAACCTGCCGTGCTTTGGATGCCATTGGATATGACAATTGCATGCAATTCCTACGTGCAATTAAGCCTTGATAAGTGCACAGTTCGTGACAGGACTTCTATTTTAAACTGTTGGCTTAATTGCACGTAGGAATTATCCCTGCAGGGGTCTGCAGAGATGTCTGGTAGTGTGGACGTGGGGTATCGGCCTCAGCCTTCCCTGACTTCAACTCGGCGAAGTCGGAAGGGCCTGCCGACCGAATCCTCTGCTGTGGTCTCTCAGCCGTCGAGCCCAGCAGTTTTCTCATTGGATTCGGATGTTTATGGTGGAGTCACCATGGACTCTTGCGTTTCCGTCCACGCACTCTGTGTCCCATGGCCAGTTTTGTGGAGCCGACGCTTTTTGTGCAGCCTGGACCTTCTGTCCCTCCTGAGTTTCCACACTGTAAATCCTCAGGGGTATGTTGTACTCCTATACGCATCTCCCTTCAGATGTTTCGGTTGCCACCCATCGGGTTATTTGAGGATCATGACCCTTCGCTGGTTAAAAGGGTCAGGATGAAGCCACTTTGCCAGTTCATTCCCATGTAGACCCGGCCGACACGGGCCCTGAGCTTAGTGAGGCCCTCTCCTTGCTCACACAGGTTCTTTCCAAGATCCTTCCCGTTGCCTCCAGCGAGGCTACTAGTGGTTTCCAGGCGCCCCCCTGCGGCACCGCCTCCCAGGATTGGAAGCAGGCCACTTTCTGATCCCTCAGGTGTGCCTACACCATGGGAGCGATCGGCTGGTTTGCCCATGATGGGCTATGTGTCTTCCAACTCAGATGATGGGTCAGACATACCTGACGTCGAGAGCCAGCAGTCTTTTGACTTGGGGGCAGCTCTTGACTTTGTGTTTGAGTTCCTTCCAGATCTCAAACCGTCAGACCAGCCGACGGTGTCAGCTAGGCCGCGATCATCGGTCGCACGCCTACAGCCTGTGGAGCAACCCGCTTCCGGCGCCTTCGACCGTGCCAGTCGGTACAGGTGGTTGAAGCGTTTACCGCTTTGGACTCTAAGCTAAGTTCCAAAGCTATGAGGACTTTGTTCTTCACCAGGGCTGACACTTTTTTGCCTCCAGTGCATTATCGTTCCTACGATTCCGCCAATCTGTCAGTCTGCCAGACTTTGATGGTCTTGGATCAGGACTCCACCTCCCTCTGGCTTTCCAAGCCCAAGTTGGCCGTTATTATTTGGGCTTATCGAGAGAGATGCTTTAGCTGCTTATCTGCCTCCAGATAAGTTTGGCGACATACAGGCTCCTTTGCATGTGCTTTCCAAGGTGCTCATGCATCTTACTCATACGCATGCCTGTAACGTGGCTAACTTGGAATTAGTTCGCCGGGACGCTGTGTTGGACACAAGCTTCCCTTCATGAGGGTCAGTGCGCTGCTCTTTGATCTGCTTCTTTGATCTGCTTCTTTGGCAGGTCCGTGACTATTCCATGGTTCTGTGTCGACGGTCCGGGATGACGTCCTATGTCATTCCAAAGATCAGCTGCTGCTTCGTCAGCTTGATCAGCCTTCTGTTGGAGGCAGGGGCCAACCAAAGCCTAACAAGCACCCTTCTGCTTCCTCTGCAAAGCCAAGGGCTGATCCTCCTGCTGCTGCCTCTACTTCTTACTCACAGGGTAAGGGTAAGCGTCAGCAGGCTAGCTAGTGGGAGGACTCAGGATTCTTCATATAGTAGAGAAGCATAACAAGCACCCTTCTGCTTCCCTGCAAAGCCAAGGGCTGATCCTCCTGCTGCCGCTTCTACTTCTTACTCATCTGGTAAGGGTAACCGTCAGCAGGCTAGAGGGAGTTCTCAGGATTCTTCATATAGTAGAGGAGGCGGTTTCTCCTCTCTCGGGCCTCGCAGGGGCTCGAAATGAAGGTCCTCACCTCGATTTGTCCCAGGTTGGAGAAAGGATATCAGAGTTCGCAGACCATTGGGCCACAATCACATCTGATCCTTGGGTGTTAGATGTTGTTCGGTCCAGACTGTGGATATCCTTCCGGAGGCATCCCACTCTGTTGAGAGTGCCTCTTCCAACACAAGTTCCTTTAGACGTTACACGTCGGGAACTTTTGATCATGGAGATAGACAATCTACTGTCAAAGGGGGGTGATCGAGGTTGTTAAAAACATTCATTCAGTGGGATTTTATTCCCACCTGTTCTTGGTGCTGAAGAAAGACGGCCGACTCCGACCAGTTATCGTTCTGAGTATCCTGAACCAGTCTATCATTGCTCCCAAGTTCACCATGGAGACTTTCAGGTCGGTTCGCTGCACCATTCACCAGGGAGATTTCGCTTCCAGCATCGACCTGCAAGGTGCTTACTTTCACGTTCCGATTCATTGGACATCACGAAAGTATCTCAGGTTCGCTTTTCTGGGGCAAGTTTACCAGTTCAAGGCCATGCCCTTCGGCCTCAACCTGGCTCCTTGGGCCTTCACCCTACTGATGTCGCATGTGATAGCCTTCCATCGCACACAGTCTAGGGTGACTACTTCGGCATATCTAGACGATATCCTCCAGAGGCTTTCCAATGCTGCCTTTCTGGAGTCAGATGTCGACACACTGTTGAGCCTTCTCATGTCGCTAGGGGTTCAGAGGCAGCGAGGAGAAGTCAGACCTGGTCCCTTCTCAGTCGTTTTGTCCTCTGGGGATGGACTTCCATACTCAGCTGAATACAGTGGCAGTTCCCCGGGCAAGGGCTGTGATTCTCTCAGCTTTTGCCCTGACTCTGTCCCAGTCCACTTCTGCGACAGCTCGGAGTATTCTCCGGCTGCTCGGTCTCTGCGGTTCGGTAACGGATCTCATTCCTCTAGGTCGGCTGCATGTCAGACCTCTCCAACACTTTCTGTTCAGTCGTTGGAGGCCGAATGTCGATCCTCTGGATCTGGTGCTTCAGTTACTGGAGTCTCTTCATCGTCTCCTTCTCCCCTGGATGGATGTTTGGTGGATTATGCAGGGAGTTCCATTGGACTTACTCATGTCTGATCGTGTTCTGACGGCAGACGTCAGCGATCTTGGATGGGGTGCGACGTTGGTCCTCTACGTCTTTCCCTTCATGGGGCATGGGACCAGGGTCAAGCAGCTCTTCACATCAACCAGAAGGGTCATTTCCACCAAGTGGATACTCCACAGGGTGGTGTTCTAGTTGCTTTGTGATCTCTGGGGTCGTCCCCACATCGATCTCCTTGCGACTTGTTGGAACCATCAGGTGGACACTTTCGTGTCCCCATGTCCAGATCCTCTGGCTTTCTCCGTGAACGCTCTTGTCACTCGTGTGGAACGGTCTTGTCGACTACGCCTTCCCACCGGTTCCAATTCTGCCTCAAGTTCTAGCCAAGATACAAACCTGCAGTTGTCGAATCATTCTGATCGCTCCCCTGTCATTTCGACAGGTGTGGATCAATCAGCTCCACTCTCTGTTGGTGGCGGTTCCGGCATGTCTCCCTCTACGTCATGACCTTCTTTGCCAAGGTCACCCGAGAAGGTTTCACGTCGACCCGACTTCATTGTGCCTTCACGCATATCTTTTGTCAGATCCTGTTTCGACCATAGAGGTTTTTCAAGACGAGCAGTGGAGTGCATTTCTTCTTCAAGGAGGCAATCCTCTGGTTTAGCCTATGCGGCTAAGTGGTAGGTCTTCTGTCGATGGTGTGCCGATCTCTCTGTTGATTATGCCAATCCTTCGATATCACAGATTGCAGAGTTTCTGGTATATCTGTTTGATTCTCGGGGTCTCGAGCCTGTTACCATCAAAGGGTACAGGTCCATGCTTTTGGAGACCTTTTCGTATGTGGGACAGCGTCGTATCGGCACTAATTCTATACCTCTTCAAGCTTGTTCGGCACTTTTCTTTGAAAAGGCGTAGGACTTTGCAGCTTACCCCAAGATGGAATCTTTCTTGGGTGCTGCTTTGCTTGGGGTTGGGGGGGTTGGGGGGGGGGGCACCGTTCAAACCTTTATCCCAGGTGGATATGCATTTTCTCACATACAAGATGGCTTTTCTGATGGCTTTTGCCTCAGCCAGACGGGTTAGTGAGCTTCACGCCCTCTCGGTTGATCCGGCCTTTTTTCAGGAGCTCTCCCAACAGTGTTACGTTTACCATTGATTGCTCCTTTCTGGCCAAGAATCAGATACCAGAAATGACTCCCACCTCCTATCTGTATCAGGGCTCTTCCTTCTGCTGAGGGTAATCGCCCTTTGCTCTTTCCGGTTTGTGCACTTCGCATTTATTTCAATCAGACGCAGTTCATTAGGAAAGGCAGGAAACAATTTTTTTCTGTCTCTTATTCCTGGTCAACAGAAGATCTCTCCTCAATCCATTTCTCGATGGATTTGTCTTGCTATTTGCGCGGCTTACGCTCGTCTAGCGACTGACGATTGTATTACCAATCATATTTCTCCCCACAAGGTGCGTGCATTGTCTACCTCTTGGGCTTATGCTAACTCTGTCAAGTTGTCGGATGTTATGCAGGTAGCCTACTGAAGAAATGCTTCTACTTTCTCCACCTTCTATCTGCGTCAGCTGCAGGAGCAGATGGAGGACATTTTTGCTTTGGGCCCTCTTTCTTCTGCTCAGGCTGTTGTCTACCCTAGCCATTAGGCTTCTTACAAGGTCAGTTCCAGCTCTGTGCTGTTGCTGTCCTTTCTGTCTGTGCGTCGCACAGAACTGTATGCCTCATCTCTCATTGTCTTTTGCTAATGATTGTGATGCTATGGCTTGATAGGCCTAGGGACCTCTTCCTCTGTCCATTGTTCCAGTGCAGTTGGGTTATGTGGGGGTTGGTTATGTGATTCCCTCCATCCTATTGTCTATTCAGCCTGTAGTAAACAATTGTAAAGTAGGTTGATAAGAAATTTAAATTTTATATAAATTTCCTTCCTTATTATACCCACCACAATTGTTTACATGGAGGCCCTCCCGTCTTCTTATTCAGATAAGAATCCTTCCTCCCCGCTAATCACATAACTCCAATGTTGGCAGATTCAAAAGAATGATTCATTAGTTACTGACTGTGCACTATTACCGGAAGCCATGGATCTGTACTAGGAGAAGAGCGTCCCCTACTGGGTGTGCACCGGTAGCACTTGACCCAATTTTGGCTTATTTTTTCTTGGTGTTTTTGCACCACTTTTCTTTCCCAAATCTCTTGGGAAAGATCCAAATAGAGAGTATATTTTCCGAGTTAGGGACTTCCAGTGTAGTGCAAGCCAGTAGTAAACAATTGTGGTAGGTATAATAAGAAAGGAAATTTACTATAAAATTTCAATTTCTCGACAGGGTAAAAGATTTTTTATTCAACTAACAGGAATCAGGAGTTTACTCTATAACGTATATTCAATTAACAGGTCAAATTTGTACTGGAGGTATGGTAAATGGTTTTGTGTTGAGAAATTATATTCAGTTAACTGGATTATTCAGTTAAGAGATATCCAATTAAGTGGGCTCCACTGTATTGCATTCTTAAGTTGTTCATAATGTAATGCCTGCTCATTGTTCTTTTTGTACCATAACTGTTGTAGTTTATAGTAGTGTTTCAGCTGTGTGTTTTTTTGTTTTATTTTTCATGTTTAGCCTGTGTTAAGCCCATATAAAAATATCATCATGGCAAAAAATGACCTAGCTTAATTTATTTCACTGAGCTGGTGATTTATTTATCATGTAATTACTGTTAACAAAAACGGAGGCCTTGACATGTGCAGTAACTTGATGATTGCGTGCAGGTAAAAAATGTAAAAAATGTTCTTTTTCTGAATCGAATGTTTGCAAGTGCTTCCCTCAATACAGACATGTATTTTGTCTAGACGTTTTTACTTGTATTGGGGGAAATATCTTCCTGTTGTAAGATAATGTTTCCTTTTTCAGGCTTCATCAGATTTTTTATTGGTGCAGTTTGGTCTGTGTACATTCAAGTATGATGAGTCTGCTAAAAGGTATTAGTTACTACTTTAGTGTATATTACACATAAAGAGAGGTCAAGCTGACAATGAAAAAAACTGTGAAGAATTTTCTGTGAGAGTGGTGTGCATGTCTGAATCATGGTTTTCAAAAGTACCCTTTATCCTTTTGTAGCTGATACGAGGTTTCGCCATTCTCTACTTTCTGAACTTGTTAAGAACAGTGTCAGTTGGTCATAAATTGTTGCTGTTTTGACATATTTACTAGAGAAGTTAAGTTCCAGACACACATGCGTTTATTGTACTTCAGTTCTTAAGGATTTAGTGATAAATGTTCTAATGCTGCAATTCTATATATTGATTTTGCCATAATGCAATCCAGTGATCTTGACACATGTCACTTTTATGTTTGTTGTGTCCAAAAATGGACTGTAAGGCAGTAATTTATTATTTTATTTGGTACATCCTTTAGGATGTACCAAACTTAAAAAAGAAAAGATTATTCATGAAGGACGTTCAAAACAAAATGACGGCCTTACAGGCCATGTTTGGACCAAATATGGACTAAGGCCATAATTCTTTTTTATTATGGTATACTCCAAAAGACATACCCAACTGAAAGCAAAATACTCCTGAAGGATGTGAGACCTTTCCATGAGCGCAGCGAAGGTGAGCAATGAGGAGCTCTCAACCCTTTAGCTAAAATCAGACGACACTTGCAAACAAAATTCTTGAATAACTAATTTTTTTCATTTTTTTGTCTCAAAAACATACGTTATGACCCCTCTTTGGAACAAGCTTGACGAGCTTGTTCCAGGGGTCATAACCTATGTATTTTTATACTGTACCAATGACCCAGACATAGCTGGTGCTAACTCTTAAAATATAGGGCCAAACACAAATTTTGCCCCCCAATCCCCAAAATTTGCATCTAAAACTAAAGAAAACATGTCCTGAAAGGCCCTCCACACTTCGCCCCTACTGCGCATGCGCAGTGTCAAGGACGTTCCGAAATTGGCGCCATTAATCATTCTAAGTTTGGCCCTTCATCAGTTAACATCTGACTGATCTTTGTGCTTATAAATCTCAGTTTAAATGATGCCAGACACATAAATATTAGTGAAATGGTGATTCTAAGGAGGATAGAGAAGGAGGAGAGGGAAAGAATGTGTGACAGAATATTATCAGGGCTGTAACTTAAAATTTTTTAATGAAATTATGTTAAGTTACCTATTTTCAAGGCAGCAGCCATTTTGTTGTCATTCTGATTATTTAGTTACACTGTTTTTTTAAGTGTTTTCCTCTCTCCCTGTCCTTTAAGTTCCCCCTTGCTATTCTCCCATGCTTTTGGCATAGTTTTTGTAATTATTATTACTAAATTTTCTTGGGAGTTTTAGCTGAATAACAGAATGAATTCTGTTCTTTCCCCATGTTTACGTCTTCACCTAGGGGTGGTTAGGCGTTGTGTTCTGCATCTACCATCTGATGTTCTGCAGTTTCTTCCCTGGAAGTCTCTGTTTTGCATCAGATAGTGTATTTTGGTAACTGATTTCGGGCCTGGGTGCCTGGAGTCTTATTTTAGTGTTTTTACACTCATTGTTTACATTTTCAACAGCCCTCTGTGTGAGGGGGGGACTTCTGAAAAAATATTTTTTCAAAATATTTTGATTTCAATTATTTTTTCTATATCAATGGATCATATTATTATTATGTATTTTGATTGCCAGGGGTTAGTGCGAGTACCAGGACTTGTTTTCTTTTCACATTGAAAGGATATTGATCAATTGTTTTAAGAGGAAGTCTTCCTCTGACTTTATTATCATTCTATATGTGGTCAGTGTACTCGCATTAACTCCTGTTCTGTATCGTATGATTTCGATGACAATATGGGAAGCGTATGTCACGGTATGTTGTTGGGGATTTGGACACTCCGGTCCTTTCCCCGCAGGGTCACTCTACTTTATCAATTTCTATTTCAGACGATCAAGATTAGGGTGATGTATCTGTGATGTCTTCCAACAGTGTGCCTCCGTCGTCACAATTAATGAAGGGCTAGTGGAAAAGTGCTCATGTAAATACGCCAATTGCCTAAGAGGACCCTAGTAGGTTCGACGGCCTTTGACGTCCGCTAGCTCGCCCGGTGTAGCGTCCATTCACCGAATGGTTCGGCAGCCGGGTTCGTCCGTTGCGGTCTAGAAGGAATTTTGGGGTGATGCGAGCACTATAAACTAACCTAATGCACACCCAGTGACGGCGGATCGGAGGGAGAACGCAGGAAGCCTTTTAGTCCGGATCATAGCTCGTTTCGGTCCATCCGGACGGCAAGCGAGAGAGGCCCCTCTCTCGTTCAACAACATCTGGCCCCAGATGTTGTGGTACAAAATGTGTCGTAAGCGGAGCATACGTCCGTCGCTCGGGACGCTCCGTTGTATAGGCAGTCCGCTGAGACTGCTAAGGCTTCCTCTTCTCGTCAGCGCACACGACCGCACCTTGGCTGCGTGTCCGCCGATATATTACCAGCTTCGCCGATCAAGGATTCTTCGGCGACCAGGTCACTCCATCCGGTAGCCAGGGACACGAGGCCTGCAGACTCCGGACGTTCGCATAGGAAGTGTGCGGGAGTCAACGTACACGGAGCTTCCGGCGGCAATGCATCGTAAGACCGCTACTGCACAGGCCTCGGGAACGGACGTGCTTTCCTTAATAGCACAGTTTATCGCAGCATCCCAGCATCAACTGAATCTGTCGCATATATTTTATCCAACGATGCTGGGTCGGGACGCTCCGCGGAAGCGGGTACGGACGTCCGAAAGTTTCATCCGGTCCGACGGGATACCGAAAGGGATTCGGAGGATTTCGAGCTTTCCCTTTCGGAACAACATATGCTGTTGTGTATGTCATCTGACTTGGTCTTCTCCAGCTTCTTTCGTCGGACCAGAATGCTGCGATGCCGGATAAGAAACTGATAGCGTCGGTGGACTTAGAAATTTTTGGTTTGGTTCAGGGACATCGTCCCTCAGTTCCGACATAGTCCAATAATGTCACACAAACTTTTGAATTATTGAACGACGCTATATATATTATTATTTTATGCTTGCTAACCAAGCATTTCTGGTTTCTTGTTCGAAGAGTTATGGAGATGTCTTTCAAAAGTGTGCCTCTGTCGTCATAGTTAATGAAGAGTTAGCGGCAATAAGTGCTCATGGAATATGTCTATCGCCTACGGAGTGACATTCGCTAGCTCACCCGGTGTAGCGTACATTCATCGAATGGTTCGGCTGCCGGGTTCGTCTGTTGCGGTCTAGGAAGGAGATTTGGGTGATGCGAGCACTTTAATTACTTTAGTACTCACCCAGTGACGGCAGATTGAGGACAGATCGGAGGAAGCCTGTTAGTCCGGTTCCTGGCTGGTCCAGGTCCGTCCGGGCTGTGAGCGAGAGAGGTCCCTCTCTCGCCCAACAACATAGGGGACCGCATGTTGTGGTTCAGATATTTTACATTCGGAGCATATGTCCGTTGGTCGGGACGCTCCGTTATATTGACAGTCCGAGAGACTGTCTTTAATGCTTCCTCATCCTCACACCAGGGCACACGACCGCACATTGGCTACGTGACCTCGAGTATCCGATCAGTTTCGGCATTCAGTGATTCCACGGCGAATAGGTCGCGCCATCCGGTAGCCAAGGGACACGAGGCCTATACATTCCGTTCG
The DNA here is from genome assembly GCA_031216915.1 of Pictodentalium vernedei. Taxonomy (NCBI): domain Eukaryota; kingdom Metazoa; phylum Mollusca; class Scaphopoda; order Dentaliida; family Dentaliidae; genus Pictodentalium; species Pictodentalium vernedei. Next base: position 246,498,794 of record CM062297.1, on the reverse strand, counting down.
CTCGCATATTGGTAGTATGCACGGGGTAGCGATCACGGAGCTTCTAGCGGCAATGCATCGTAAGACCGCTTCTCCTCAGGCCTCAGTGACGGACGTGCTATCCGAGTTAGCACAGTTGTTTCGCAGCATCCCAGCAATTGACAGTTTCTCGGTCGAATCAGGAATTATCCGACGGCGCTGGGTCGGTGCGGTCCGCGGTTGCATCAGGTACGGACGACCGAACGCTTTATAGGGTCCGACAGGATGGCGAAAGGGATTCGAAAGATTTCGAGTTTTCCCTTTAGTAGTATCGGAAGATGCCTTTCATATCTTTTGGCATTATCTTCCAGTGATTATTATTTCGGACTTCATTGCTGCGATCTTGGATAAGAGACTTATAGCGTCATTGGACTCGGATTTTTCGATCGGTTCGGGGACATTGTCCCTGACTTACCGACGTAGTCCAATATTGTCATTACAACATGTGTTTTATTTTTCGACGCTATATATATATATACAAGCCTGCTACTAAGCATGATAGTTTAGTTTCTTGTCCGCGTTGCTCATTTCTGCCATTTTATCATTTATACAAATAGTTTATTTTGGCAGAGCAGGGCATACCGAGAGTTCATATGCGTCTAGACAGTGTGATTAAAAACTGCATATATTCTTTTTCGCCGTTTATGTCTTTTCCAATTTCAATGTTGGGAGCGACATTATGTATAGTAGACTTAACTTAGACGCTTTATTATACGTAATCCGCCTTACTGAGGCGTTATCATTACGTCTTCAAGAAAAGATTTACAGGATATTATTCTCAATGTAATTTCTTTTGAGGGCAGTAGTTTGTTCACGTATAACTCCGCCCTTCAGTGGCTGATTGGAGTTAGTTAGACGTGACGCAGCCCTAGCTACATCCACTCGCGTGGATAGTAAGGTTAAGAACTCTCTCAGAGTCGCTTCGTTCTCGGAGGAGCTTCTCTTCGACGGCAACTTTTCGGCAATCCATGAATTGCTCGATTTACACGTTCTCTTGTCTATCTAGTGTTACAAGAGATTCAGACTGGGGCAAACATTCGGTGGTTGACTCAGAGAGTGCCGCCGCAGTTGCCGGACCCGAGTGTGGGTGTTATGACGGTTGCCAGTCATACAGATTGGGATATAATACTGATCCCTACGGATTCGAAGTGCCAGGGTCTTTGGGTTCCGCAGTCTTTTAGCAATCAGTTTTCTTCCGCGGAATAATGTTTTTTAGGCTTGCTTTATGTCATTGCATGAACATTATTCAGAAACGCATGCCCAAATTCCTGTCCTTTAATTCGACAGTAGTGGCGTATCTCCGGAACCAGGGAGGCACTCTTTCGTTTCCGTTATTCAATTTAATGGAAAGAATCCGTCTGTTGGTTATAGTACACCAAGTTCAGTTTTGGTCCGTCATATTCCGGGTCGTCTGATTGTTTTATCGGACTCCCGTTCTCTTACGGGTCGCTTGTTGCTGTCAGAATGGACTCTCAACAAACAAGTATTCAATCAGATTTGCTATCTATGGGAGCGCCCAATGATGATTTATTTATGACACAGCTTGCTAATCAATTGCAGACGTATGTGTTGGCTTGTCCAGATCTCTGAGCTAATATTCTTAACGCTCTATTGATCTATAGGACGGAATGATAGGATACGCGTATCCTCCGGCGCTGTTGTTTCAGCAGGTATTGCTAAGATAAACAACCACAATACATTTCTGTTGATAGCATCTCTATCTTCACAGAGATCATGAGTAATTTTCTCTCTTGTCTACTATGGGTTTTAACGTGAAATCTTCCTCTATGTGAGGATCTTTTTCACTGGGTAAATCGTGTCATCTTTATCACAACCTGCAAGGTCGCAACCTTCATGTATTCCGTTGTGTGGTCCGTATTGCATTGTAAGCACTGTACTGGACGAGCTTTGGACGCGATTTCTTACTATAGGAGATCCTCTTCTTCGCTATTCTATGCGGCTAAAGTGGAGGCTCTTCCGTCGTGGTGTAGGGATCATTATGTTCATATTGTTGATCCCTCCATACTACTCATTGCTATTTTTAGTATACTTGTTTCACAAGATCTACTGCAGCCTGTTATTATTTAGGTTATAGGTTTATGTTACCTCATACCTATGCACTCTACGATAGTTTACAATTGAGTCTTTTGTCTCTTTATCTAAGTCAGTTAGTAACTTTTTGATAAATAGACTTAGAATCTTTAGATTAAATTCCTATACGGATTTTAACTTCGGTTCTTATTTAGCTAAGTAATCATTTGAGCCTCTGGAAACAGTAGTTTTCAAATTCTGACCTTTTAGACAGTAATTCTGTTGGTTTCTCTTTTACTGTAGAGTCAGTGAGTTTCATGCACTATCGATGGATGATTTTCACTTTCATAGTTTTGGAATCAATACTTCCGTTACTATTTAGGTTGGATTGTTGCATAAGAGTTAGGCTCCTATTATCCGGAACCTATTATTTTAAGGTCCTTCCGTCTTCGTATGGGCATAGGCCTTTACTCTTTCCGGGTACAGTTTATGTATTTATAAACAGATTTCTGTTTATTACTATGGGCGTAAGCTTCTTCTGTCTTTGATGTCTAGTAGAAGGACGTTACGCTCCATTTTATTGTTAATGGATTCTATTAACTATCGGTACTGCTTATAGTATATCATTGACTTAGCAGTTGTGCTTAAGATTTCGGCTCATGAAGTAAGAGTTCTTCTACTTCTTGGGCTTACATTAATAGTGTCGCTATTATAGATTTTTGAAGGCCGCTCATTGTGCTCAGCCATCCACATTCATGAATTTTATCTCAGAAATATCGAGTCCATTTCTGGAGGCCTCTATTGTTAGGTCTGTTATCTACTGCTCAGAATGTCATTCACTTAACAGTTGCTACTATAGCTAGGTAGGCTGTCTGTTTCGGCAGTGTCTCCGTTCGGCTGCCCTCTTCGCTCTGGGCTATTTGACCCAGGGCAAGAAAAAGGGGGGGGGGGGGAGGGTGTTCCCTTGGGTCACCTGTTTTACTATGAAAACAAGGGGATACCTCCTCCGGAGTTAGTAATTCTGAGCTGTTATTGGGATGGTTGTTTAGTGAGAAGTTTAGGTTTTTAAAATTCATTCAAGTCTTAGTTTTTAAAGTATAGCTTTTGAATATTGCATATGTCAACGGACATGATTATGCAATCCTCAGACACTTTTAGGAGTATAAGAGTCTCTATTCTCTAGACTTACTTTATTTATTGGCTTACTTTAAAAATTATTAGTATAAGGATTATATTGGATATTTATAGAGTATATGGATGTATGAAGCTCAATTTTGGAAGGTGTTGTATCTTTCTAATTTAACATAAAATAAGAAAGATACATGTAAGGCCTATTACTTCTTTTCCCTACAGGGGATGACTCTATTTTATTTTATTGAGCGTATTCCATTTTGCTCTATGTCCTTGGCCCTCCAGCCTTTTTACTATTCAGCTATGTCTGGGTCATTGGTACAGTATAAAAATGTTAAAAAATTTATAGTAATTTATATATTTTTTATACTTACCAATGACCCAGACGGGGATGGCCCTCCCAGGAGTTGGGAACTCTTGCCTCCCCGCTGAGTACATAGCGCTTACCAGGCACTGGTTATTAGAATGATTAATGGCGCCAATTTCGGAACGTCCTTGACACTGCGCATGCGCAGTAGGGGCGAAGTGTGGAGGGCCTTTCAGGACATGTTTTCTTTAGTTTTAGATGCAAATTTTGGGGATTGGGGGGCAAAATTTGTGTTTGGCCCTATATTTTAAGAGTTAGCACCAGCTATGTCTGGGTCATTGGTAAGTATAAAAAATATAGAAATTACTATAAATTTTTTAACTTTTTGAGACAAAAAATGAAAAAAATTATGAAAATTAATTGGTGATTTTTGCGAACAGTGCTGACCGGTTTTGGCTGTAACGTTGGGTAAAGGATTAAAATACTCATTGGCGAGTGACAAGTAGCTCACCTAGATTTTCTGAGGTGAGTAGTGTCACAACATCAATTAAGAGCTATTTTGGTTCTCCCCGGCGACAGCCAAACAGGATGCCCCTGACCTGCCACCCGGGCCTGGAAGTCCCAAGTGCACATGGTGGCAGACAAACCCCGTCAAAGGCAGGATACAGCTCGGAATGGCTGGTAGGCCTATTGCTGGAGTTGATAGAAGATAGACTTTTTCCTTCGACCTGCGCCACTCTTGACCCTTTCTGCTGGTGGTGAGCATGGATTCCTGACAGCGTTGGTTTCAAATCCCTTTTGTTGGATCATCTTGCCAAATATGGCCCCCTTTCCCGATGGCATTTTGGCATGTTTTTTCCCATTTCCGTACCCAAAATTTCCCAGTCTCGCCCTCCACTCAAAGAAATATTTTATGCACAATTGGTGTCCTGAAATTGCTTGTTGAATGGCCTCTGAAAACCATTGGTTTTCTGTAGCCTTAAAACCACCCAATTCAGGACACCAACTGTGCATTCAAATTTAAATTGGTCACCTAACAAAGCTTCGAAAGTGTCGGAGTTCAAATGCAAATGACAAGTTCTTTAATAGTATAAGACTAGTTTAACCCTTTACCCAACGAATCGCCCGCATCCGTCTGCGTAATATGCAGATTCAGCAGCTAAACAAATATTATTTTTCGAAAAATTTCAACAAAACCATATCATGTGACCCCTCATTGGAATGAGCTCAACGAGCTCGTTCCGATGAGGGGGTCACATGATATGGTTTTGTTGAAATTTTTCGAAAAAAAATAAAAAACGATATTTAAATTAATAAATTTTGATATTGTCTGCGTTGGGTAAAGGGTTAATAGAGACTACAGAGAGTGGGGTGAACATGATTCCATGTGACTCTTTGTTCCAGTAGTAAACATGCAGTTTCTCAGTTAGGTATCAGTTTTTATGTTCTCTGTTCAATTCAAATGTAAAATTCTTAGTTTTTGTATGTTTCTTCCCCTCCAAAACAAATTCCCAATTTGAGCTTCCATGACATAATTTTTTCCAATGGCATGGGCCCTGGATCCTTTACTGAAGAGTGAAGAAGAATTCCTGTGTTGATTGCATATTCATGTTACTTGAATATTTATGACTGGCAAAGTTGCTCTTTAATTGACAGGACTCCACTGTACACATGTACAGTACAGCCTCCGAGGACTGATCACGTTCCACAGGTGGGCAATATATTGACCGGATGCAATAATTTTAGATTACAAACACTAACTGTAGAAATAATCATCAAAAATTTAATTAATGAAGCACTGGGTACAACCCGGTGTTTCATTACTAAAAATATTGCTGATAATGATATTTATTACCTGGTAAACACATTCGTGGGCATCACTGCCCACGCATGGATTACGACCCATCCACGGTAACTGTACTGTACATGTACATCTGTGAATTGCCTTAATGGCAGTTGCCATTAAAATGAGCTCAGTTTATACAAATGATGAAATGAACATTGTTTCTCTGCAGGTACATAGGAAAACCATTTAACTTTTATGTATTTCCCAGACCTTTCAACAGACAGGCTCCAGACCGAAGATTTTTGTGCCAGGTTAGTTTTTTCATTAGCAGTTTTGGAAGCACAGAAACCAATATTTATGACCTCACAGCAGGGCCCTGTAAATCTTAAGTTTTAAACTTGAATGGATTGGAATGGAGAATATCATATCAGAATATGAATCACATGTCAATAGAAACTAATAGAGAGTTACTTGCACAAGGTTTCCATATCTTAACAGGGTGACAACAGTGAAATTCCTCATCTTTCTGGCATTTATCTACCCATCAGGCCTGGCATTCTTAATAATGCAGGAGGGCTAAAAATCGCTCCCCTTGCATGATCTAGGCAAGCGATTAGCTCTCCTTAAGCTAAAAGTGGCAAAATGAAGTTTTACTGTTGATGAATTCTTCCTAGTGGGCTTTGTACATTTTATTTGGTGCATGCTAACAAGGTAGTCTCTGTGAGATGGCTACACTGCCCCTCCCACATCTCCTGGCCTTGGCAAGGCCCCGAGGTGTGGGTGGAGCAGTGTGGCCATCTTACAGAGGTCACTAACATAGCAAAGATCTGAAAAGATGTGGGTTTTAGGAATAGGCTGTTGTGATAATCATTATTTTCTAAGGCCAGGAGGGCTAGTTTTCACCCTCCTGATTTTTTTTAAGGCGAGCAGTAGGCGAGCAAAAAATGCCAGGCCTGCCCCACAGTTTTTTCCCCAGAAGTGGTATGAAATAAAGATCTGCAACTTAGAAATTTTCTGGTTGTTGAATCGAATCAAGTAAGGTTTTCAAAATCGAGCTGAATTTCAAATTGAATTGTTAACTTTAAATGAAGGTAAGAGTTTTGATAAACAATAGCCCATCATGTGCCGCTTCATAAATTGTTACTTGTCCTCAAAAAGTCTTTGAATCTTTATTATCCATGAGTTTATGAGCCGTGGTGGTGTACCATTACTATGACCAGCAAGCCAGAAAATAAGCAGACTGTCATCTGCAAAATGATGTCCCCAGAGGATGAATTTAGTAATGCTACCCTGCACATCACTAAATTTACCCTCTGTGAACCTCAGTCTGCATAAGGGTCTCAAAACTAAACAGAAAGAGGTACCCAGAGGATAAATTGTCCCACTGTATGGGATAGCATCATCAAATTCACCCTCTGGGGACCTCATTCTGCAAATGTCAGACTGCTTATTTTCAGGCCTGATGACAAACATGATATTTTTTTGTGTAGGTGTCTGGAGCAGCATTACTCTATCGGGGAGTACACACTGTAGAAGGCAGATGCTGCTTTTGATTCAGTATATAGAAATTTTTTTAACCCTTTACCCAATACACATGATATCAAAATTTTTTAATATTCTTTTTCAACAACATTCAACAAAACCATATCCTGTGACCCCCTTATTAGGATGAGCTCAAAGAGCTTGTTCCAGTGAGGGATCACATGATGTGGTTTTGCTGAAATGTTTTGAAAAATAATTGTTTTCTAAGGAACATTTATGCAAAATCATATTGTCGGATACAGTCACTTTGTTGGGTAAAGGGTGAAGTGATATCTGTCACCACAAGAGGCAAAGAATCAGGGTATTTTTTGTTTTTAGCTCGACTTTGATGTAGTCAAATTTGAGGTTATGCCTCCGTCCATCAACAATTCAATGCGGCTCGGGGTAGAGGCCGTATTTATGAACCGATCTTTATGAAACTTCTTGGGTACCTTTGTTATCACCTTGGGACAAGAACGAGTGTTTCTGGGTGCGGTCCAAAATTCAAGATGGCTGCCAACGACCATTTTGTTCCGAAATTGGGTCCAATCAGTTTTTTGTACACAACTTCTACATGGCTCATGCTAGAGGCTGTATTTATGAACCAATCTTTACGAAACTTCTTGGGTACCTTTGTTATCACTGTGGGACGAGTACTTTCAGTGCTACTTACACACAGTAAGTACACATGTCAATACGGCTCAGGCTTGGGGCTGTATTTATGAACCGATCAGCACGAAACGTCTTGGGTACCTTTGTTATCACCTTGGGACGAGAACGACTGTCTGGATGTGGTCCAAAATTCAAGATGGCTGCCAGCGGCCATTTTCTACCGAAATTAGGTCCAATCAGTTTTTTGTACACAACTTCTATATTGCTCAGGCTAGAGGCCGTATTTATGAACCAGTCTTTACAAAACTTCTTGGGTACCTTTGTTATCACTGTGGGACAAGAACGAGTGTTTTTGGGTGCAGTCCGAAATTCAAGATAGCCGCCGGCAGCCATTTTGTACCAAAATTTGTGCAATCAGTTTTTTTGTATAGAACTACTGTATACAAGTTTTTTCCTCGAGCAGACATTATGCAAATTAGATGGACTTTGATTTATTCAGTGCTACTTTTCCACAGTAAGTACACATGTCAATACGGCTCGGGTTGGGGGCTGTATTTATGAACCGATCTTCATGAAACTTCTTGGGTGTGACTTTGTTATCACCTTGGGACGAGAACGAGTGTTTTGGGGTGCTGTCCAAAATTCAAGATGGCTGCCAGTGGCCATTTTGTACTGAAATTAGGTCTAATCAGTTTTTTGTACACAACTTCTATATGGCTCAGGCTAGAGGCCGTAGTTATGAACCGGTCTTTACGAATCTTCTTGGGTACCTTTGTTATCACTGTGGGACGAGAACGAGTGTTTTTGGGTGAGTCTGAAATTCAAAATTGCCGCCGACAGCCATTTTGTACCAAAATTAGCGCAAGTTTTTTTGTACAGAACTTCTGTATGAAAGTTCTGATTTGAATAAATTTTTGTATGAATGTTTAGTTACATCGAATACATCACATATAATACGAGTTTTTTCCTCGAGCAGACATTATGCAAATTAGATGGACTTTGATTTATCCAGTGCTACTTATACACAGAAAGTACACATGTCAATACGGCTCGAGCTAGGGCCTGTATTTATGAACCAATCTTCACGAAACTTCTTGGGTGTGCCTTTGTTATCACCTTGGGACGAGAACGAGTGTTTTTGGGTGCTGTCCAAAATTCAAGATGGCTGCCGGTGGCCATTTTGTACCGAAATTAGGTCCAATCAGTTTTTTTGTACACAACTTGTATATGGCTCAGACTAGAGGCCATATTTATAAACCGGTCTTTATGAAAGTTCTTGGGTACCTTTGTTATCACTGTGAGATGAGTACTTTCAGTGCTACTTTCACACAGTAAGTACACATGTCAATACGGCTCGGGCTAGGGGCTGTATTTATGAACCAATCTTCACGAAGCGTCTTGGGTACCTTTGTTATGGGGACGGGAACGAGTGTCTGGATGTGGTCCAAAATTCAAGATGGCTGGCAGCGGCCATTTTCTACCGAAATTAGGTCCAATCAGTTTTTTGTACACAACTTCTATATTGCTCAGGCTAGAGGCCGTATTTATGAACCGGTCTTTACAAAACTTCTTGGGTACCTTTGTTATCACTGTGGGACGAGAACGAGTGTTTTTGGGTGCAGTCCGAAATTCAAGATAGCCGCCGGCAGCCATTTTGTACCAAAAGTAGTGCAATCAGTTTTTTGTACAGAACTTCTGTATGAAAGTTCTGGTTTGAATAAATTTTTGTATGAATGTTTAGTTACATCGAATACATCACATATAATACAAGTTTTTTCCTCGAGCAGACATTTCGCAAATTAGATGGACTTTGATTTATTCAGTGCTATTTATACACAGTAAGTACACACGTCAATACGGCTTGGGCTGGGGGGGCTGTATTTATGAACCGATCTTCACAAAACTTCTTGGGTGTGCCTTTGTTATCACCTTGGGATGAGAACGAGTGTTTTTGGGTGCTGCCCAAAATTCAAGATGGCTGCCGGTGGCCATTTTGTACCGAAATTAGGTCCAATCAGTTTTTTGTACACAACTTCTATATGGCTCAGGCTAGAGGCCGTATTTATGAACCGGTCTTTACGAAACTTCTTGGGTACCTTTGTTATCACTGGGACGAGAACGAGTGTTTTTGGGTGCAGTCCGAAATTCAAGATTGCCTCCGGCAGCCATTTTGTACCAAGATTAGGGCAATCTGTTTTTTTTGTACAGAACTTCTGTATGAAAGTTCTGATTTAAATAAATTTTTGTATGAATGTTTAGTTACATCGAATACATCACATATAATACGAGTTTTTTCCTCGAGCAGACATTATGCAAATTAGATGGACTTTGATTTATTCAGTGCTACTTATACACAGTAAGTACACATGTCAATACAGCTTGGGCTGGGGGCTGTATTTATGAACCGATCTTCACAAAACTTCTTGGGTGCCTTTGTTATCACCTTGGGACGAGAACGAGTGTTTTTGGGTGCTGTCCAAAATTCAAGATGGCTGCCGATGACTATTTTGTACCGAAATTAGGTATAATCAGTTTTTTGTACAGAACTTCTATATGAAGGTTCTGATTTGAATGAATGCTAATATTTGGTTATGGTGCGCCATACAAGGATCCCCATTGTAACATTAACCCCATGAAGATTTCTTTTCTAGTTTAGCATCTAACTGTCACCCACCTTTACAATACTTTACCTACACATTTGTTACAGGCTACAGTCAGCATTTATGTACAGACCATTACAACACTTTAAGTACCTTTGTTATCAGGTCATTACCTAGATGTGTGTCATTGCTGTGTCACATACTATACATGTACATGTCTTACACAAGAAGTTTTTTGATTAGAAGTTTTTATCGCTGTCCTGGCGTACTGCACGTCGATGGTGCACTTGTCTTCAACCAATGCTAACCCTGCTTATGTGGAGTTAGTATGTTGGGGAGCTGACAGTTGCTTGCCATTGCTCAGTGGTTCTCTCCAGGTACTCTGGCTTCCTCCACCTGTAAAACTGTCATGGTCATGATTAGCCATCGTGCAGAAATATGTGACCTTAAACACCAATAAATAATTCCGTTCATTCAAAGATGTTTGAATGAACCAATTCTCTTCAGACATTCAGAAGTTATTTATTTACATGCAAGTCCGACTTTGCTACCTTCAGGGACATCAGCACATGTGTTAGCATTGCTCTTGTTTCCTTTGGTGTTGGGAATTTGACAGGTTTTCTTATGATCACAAAAAGGGAACGTGGTGGCTCAGTAGTTACAGCATTGGACTTCAAACTGGAAGGTCTATAATTCGATCCCCATCAAGGGTAACTACATTGTGTCCTTGGGCAAAGAACTTAATTCCTTGCATGCTGCTGGTGGACTTTCCTGCCCAGAACATAAAATCTCTCGCCGCTGAAATAAGTATAATTTGGGCACATTTAACCAAATTTTTCCCCTGTAAATTGAATAGACTTTATGCTTTCTGGAAAATTGTCAGGGGAGCAAAAAGTCACCACCTTAGACCCTGTCCATCTGTCTCCATCTGTCCGAAACAAATGCTTTCCGGACAATAAATTCAATTTGAGCGAACAAGATGAAACAAAATTTTATACATAGGTTTATAACCACATAATAGAGGTTGGGATTGATAGTTGGTCTTGGATCCAGTATTTTTTGGCAGAGTTATTGCCCTTTTCCAGCTTAGACATGTTGATATTGGTTTTTGGACGATACCTTTACTTTGAGTGAACGAAATGAAACAAAAATTCGTACATAGGTTTATAACCACATAATACAAGTTGGGATTGATAGTGGGCTTGGTCTGATATGTTTTGCAGAGTTATGGCCCTTTTCTGACTTGGAAGACATTTTGATATTTTTATACTGTACCAATGACCCAGACTTAGCTGGTGCTAACTCCACAAAAACCAGGGCCAAACACAAATTTTGCCCCCCAATCCCCAAAATTTGCATCCAAAACAAAAAGAAATCATGTCCTAAAGGACCTCCATAGTACGACTCTACTGCGCATGCGCAGTGACGCAGTCGTCCCGAAATTGGCGCCAAATATCATTTCTCTGTTTGGCCCTTCATCAGTCAACATCTCACTGATCTTTGTGCTTGTAAATCTCAGTTTAAAGGATGCCAGACACGTAATTCTTGGAGAAAATGTGATTCTAAGGAGGATAGAAGGAGGAGAGGAAAAAAGAAGTGGCAAAAAATAATCAGGGCTGTACTTAAAATTTTTTGTTAAAATTATGTTAAGTTGCCTATTTTCGAGGCAAACGCCTCTTGTTGTCATTCTTGCTAATTGTTGCACTGCTTATTCAGTGTTTCCTCTCCCCTAACCTTCTTAAGTCCCCCCTTGCAATTCTCCCATGCTTTTGGCATATTTTTGAGAAGTTTCATTTCTAAAATTTCCCTGGGAGAGTTGCTTGGTTACAGAATGTTTTCTGTTATTTTCCCCATAGTTACGTTTTCACCCATGGGTGTATAACGTTTGTGTTCTGCATCTTCCATCTGATGTTCTGCAGATTCTCCCCTGGGAGTCTCTGTTTTGCATCAGATAGAGTGTAATTGAGGACTGATTCCGGGCCAGTTTTTTCAGTGCCTGGAGTCATGTTTTCTTCTGTGTTTACACTGTTTGTTTTCATTGGCAACAGCCTTTTTTGAGGGGGGCTGTTTGCCTTTGAGGTAGTTTATCTCATTATAAGATACATTTATATTATCCGAAAGTGTCTCATTAATTATTTTATATAATTTTAAAATTTTTGACCACACTTTGCCATCGGATCCATCGGGGCTCAACGTTACTTTTCAGCAACTTGGGCTTCTCTGAAAAAATATTTTTTCAAAATTATTTTGTTTTGCAATTGTTTTTTCATTTATTAATGGATCATGTTATTATGTATCTTTGTGTCAGGGGTTTTTGCGAGTAACTAGGACTTATTGTTGTTCCTTCACAATGAAAGGAACTTGTTCAAATTGTAATAGGAAGAAATCTTCTTCTGACTTTCATGATTATTGCATAAATTGTAGTCAGTGTTCTCGCATTAATCCCTGTCCTGTATGTGAACATTGGGATGAGAAACATTGGAAACGTGTGTCACGATATGTTGTTTCTGGAGAAAGAGCGATGCCGGCTCTTTCTCCACAAGGTCACTCTACTCTCTCAGTTTCTATTTCAGAGGAACCAGAACAGGGTGATGTTTCCATGTTATCTTCTTCAAGTGTGCGTCCGTCATCACAATTAAATACAGAGCTAGCGGCAAAAGTGCTCATGGAGATTAGACAAATGTCGTCCGCTAGCTCGCCCGGTGTAGCGTCCATTCACCGAATGGTTCGGCAGCCGGGTTCGTCCGATGCGGTCCAAGAGGAAATTTTGGGTGATGCGAGCACTATAAAAATAATAGATGCACACCCAGTGACGGCGGATAGTGAACGAGAACGGAGGAAGCCTTTTAGTCCGGTTCCTAGCTCGTCCAGGTCCAGCCGGGCCGCGAGCGAGAGAGGCCCCTCTCTCGTACAACAACATCTGGGACCAGATGTTGTGGTACAAAATGTGTCTTTAGCGGAGCATACGTCCGTCGCTCGGGACGCTCCGTTGTATAAGCAGTCCGCAGAGACTGTTAAGGCTTCCTCTTCTCGCCGGCGCACACGACCGCACCTTGGCTGCGTGACCTCCGATATCTTGCCAGCTTCGCCGAGGAAGGATTATTCGGCGACCAGGTCACACCATCCGGCAGCCAGGGACTCGAGACCGATGGACTCCGGACGTTCGCATAGGAAAAGTATGCGGGAGCCATCCGATGCGGAGCTGCCCTCGGCAAAGCAGCGAAAGACCGCTCCTCCGCAGGTCTCGACGTCGGACATTCTAGTGCAGATAGCACAGCTTATCGCAGCATCCCAGCAGCCGACAGAGACGGTGTCGGATCGAGAATTATCCGACGGCGCTGGGTCGGTACGCTCCGCCGAAGCATCGGGGGCGGACGACCGGGAACATCGGGAGGTCCGACCGGATGGTGAAAGGGATACGGATGAATTGGAGCTATCCCTTTCGGAACAACACAAAGCTGCCGTAGACTTCATCCGGCACTTTCTTCCTCAAGTTGTTCCGTCGGGCCAGACTGCTGCGCTTCCGGACAGGAGAATTATAGCGTCATTGGACTCTGATTTTTTCGAGCGGTTCAGGGACATCGCTCCCGAGTTTCCGTCGCAGTCCAATAATGTTGCAAGAACATTTGAATTATTGAATGACGCTATTTTTAAACTTGCTTCCAGGACAGGGAAAGCAGGCTTCTTGTCCGCAAATACTCTTAACCTGCCTTTCATTAATGCAAGGAATAAATTCGACACGGCAGGTCAGGGTATACCGAGAGTTCCTCTGCGTATGGACGACGAGGCGGAAGACTTAGAGCTATCATTACCGTCGTCAGCTTCTATTCCAACCGCAGTGTTGGAAACAGCTATTGCGTCTAACAGAGCCAATTTAGATGCCTTATCTTACGCAGATCACCTTACGAAGGCGTTATCACTGCGTCTTCAAGGGGAAGAGTTTCAGGATATACAATCCTCCTTAAGACTTCTTTCAAGGGCAGTAGCTTATTCCACGTGTAACTCCGCCCTTTCAGTGGCTAATCTGGAGTTGGTTAGACGTGACGCAGCCCTGTCTACATCCACACTAGTGGATTCTAAGGTGAAGAACTCTCTTAGAGTCGCTTCGGTCTCAGGAGATCTTCTCTTTGACGGCAAGCTTTCCGCTATTTATGATAATATTAAAAAGAAAGCTAGTGATTCTCTGTTGTTTAGATCCGCTCCTAAAAGGTCGGATACAGCAGACACGAATAAGGCGGGCACTTCTGGGTCTTATCCGCCCAAGAGAGGTTCCTATAGAGGTTCTGGTGCGTCCTCTAGCTCTTATTCGAGAGACCGTCAGGATAGCGACTCTCGTTCGGGACGTCCTTCAGGCCGGGACAATCGGTCGGACGCCCCGAGGTCGACGAGGCGAGGTGCGGGTCGTGGAAGACGTGGTTTCTCCTACCGCAGGCCTCGCAGATCCAGGAGGTGATGGCTCAAACCTCTATCGCGTTCCGGTTGGCGGAAGGTTGTCGAGTTTTTCTCAAGAGTGGGCGTCGATTACGGACGACCCTTGGGTGAGAGGAGTGACTTCGGAAGGTCTAAAGATATCCTTCAAACGAAAGCCTCCATTAACTCGAAGTCCAAAGTGGACTCATCTTCCGTCAAACCCTCAGAAAAGAGACGCTCTGCTATCAGAGGTGCAGTCTCTTTTAATGAAGAACGCGGTAGAGGTCGTAGAAAACCAGGAATCGCTGGGATTCTACAGCCATCTGTTTCTGGTTCCGAAACCAGACGGCTCGTTCCGTCCAGTCATAGATTTGAGCTGGATAAACAAGCTGATCATCGCTCCGAAGTTTTATATGGAGACGATTCGATCGGTCAGAGCGAGTATTCGGGTGAACGATTATGCAACGAGCATAGATCTCAAAGATGCGTACTTTCACGTCATGGTACATCCGACATTCCGAAAGTATCTACGCTTCGCAGTCCTAGGAGTGGTGTATCAGTTCCGGGCCATGTGCTTCGGATTGAATCTAGCACCCTGGGCTTTCACTCGAGTAATGAACTCGGTAATGATTTACTTCCGAGCTCATTCGTCTGCGGTAACGTCGGCCTACCTGGACGACATTCTTCAGAGGTACGGCAACGAGTTAACGCTTCAGAACGATGTTCAGAATCTTCTTCTATTGCTCCGACGTCTCGGTTTCATAGTAAACGAGGAGAAGTCGGATCTGGTGCCGTCCAAGTCATTCACTCATCTGGGAATGAGCTTCGAGACGCACAACAATCTCGTTCGTCTGCCGTTAACCAGAGCGAAATTAGTCAGTTGTTACGCTCGCTATTGTCTAAATACAGACAAAGTCACAGCGAGAGAATTTATGAGACTGATAGGTCTGTGCGGAGCCGCTGCGGATCTCATTCCGATGGGACGGCTACGCACACGGCCTCTTCAAATTTTCTTGACTCAGAATTGGAGTGTGAAAATTCATTCGCTCGATGTAGACGTTCTCTTGTCAGATCAAGTGAAACAAGAGATTCAGACTTGGGCAAACATTCAGTGGTTAACTCAAGGAGTTCCGCTGCAGTTGCCGGATCCGAGTTTTACCATTATGACGGATGCCAGTCAAACAGGTTGGGGTGCATCATTAATCCCAACGGATTCGAGATGCCAGGGTCTTTGGGATCCGCAATTCCTGTGCAAGCACATAAACATCAAGGAAATGATGTCAATTTGGCTTGCGTTACGTCACTGGATGGACATTATTCACGATGCTCATGTCCAAATCCTATCCGACAATACGACAGTAGTGGCGTATATACGGAATCAGGGAGGCACTCATTCAGTTCCGTTGTTCAATCTAACGGAAAGAATCCTTCTGTTTGCGTTGGAACATCACGTTCTTCTTTCGGTCCGTCACATACCGGGTCGTCTGAATGTGCTAGCAGACTCCCTTTCTCGAAAGGGTCGCTTGTTGCCGTCGGAGTGGACTCTCAACAAACAAGTATTCAATCAGATTTGCTACCAATGGGAACGGCCAATGATAGACTTATTTGCGACACATCTCAACAATCAGTTGCAGACGTATGTGTCCCCGTGTCCGGATCCAAGAGCATTTGCTGTAGACGCTCTATCGATCCCTTGGGACGGAATGATAGGATATGCGTATCCTCCAGCGCCGTTAATTCAACAAGTATTGCTAAAGATAAAACAATCTCAATGCAAGATTCTGTTGGTAGCATCTCTGTCGCCACAGAGACCGTGGATAAATCTACTCAGGTGTCTGTTGTGGGACCTACCGCGGAAGCTCCCTCCACGAGAGGATCTTCTTTGGCAGGGGAAATCGCGCCAACTGCATCACAACCCGCAAGGTCTCAACCTTCACGTTTTTCCGTTGTGCGGTCCTTCTTGCATGGCAAGCACTTTACAGGACGAGCAGTGGACGCGATTTCTAACTGTAGGAGGACCTCCTCTTCGCTAAACTATGCGGCTAAGTGGAAGGTTTTCCGTCGTTGGTGTAGGGATCATTCTGTTGATATATTTGATCCCTCTATACCAGACATTGCTAACTTTCTAGTATACTTGTTTGACGAAATCAAACTGCAACCGGTTACTATAAAGGGTTATAGATCTATGTTATCTGATACCTATGCACATCATGATAGTTTACAAATTGGATCTAATGTCTCTTTATCGAAATTGGTTAGAAACTTTTCGATAAATAGACCCAGAACTCTTAGATTAATTCCTAAGTGGAATTTAGCTTGGGTTCTCCTTAAATTGAAGGAAAAGCCATTTGAACCTCTTGGGACAGTAGATTTCAAATTCTTATCTTATAAGACAGCTTTTCTCTTAGCTTTCTCTTCTGCCAGAAGAGTCAGTGAGCTTCATGCACTATCGGTGGATGATTCTCATTATCGTAGTGTTGGGAACACTATCACCTTCACTACTAATGTCGGTTTTTTAGCTAAGAATCAGGCTCCTAATAAATATCCGGAACCTATTGTTATTAAGGCTCTTCCGTCTTCAGACGGGCGTAGGCCTTTACTCTGTCCTGTTAGAGCACTACGTATCTATAAACAGAGATCTCAGTTCATCAGAAAGGGACGGAAACGTTTCTTTCTGTCTTTGATGCCTAATAGAAAGGACATTTCAGTCCATTCTATTGCTAGATGGATTCAGTTAACTATCCGTACTGCGTATGAAGATTTATCTTCTTCTCAGCAGTCTGTGCTTAAGATTTCTGCTCATGAAGTAAGAGCTCTTTCTACTTCCTGGGCTTATGCTAATAGTGTTGCTATTACAGATTTAATGAAGGCTGCTTATTGGTCTCAGCCATCCACATTTACTAATTTTTATCTCAGAAATATTGAGTCCATTTCTGGAGACCTGCATTGTTTAGGTCCGTTATCTGTTGCTCAGAATGTCGTCCACTAAACAGTTGCAACTATAGTTATGCAGGCTTTCTGTTCCGGCAGTGACTCCGTCCGGCTGCCCTCTTCGCTCTGGGCTATTTGACCCAGGGCAAGGGGAAGGGGGGGGGGGGGCGGGTGTTCCCTTAGGTCACCTGCTTTATAGTGAAAAGCAAGGGAATGCCTCCTCCAAGACAGTATTTCTGAGTCGCTTCCGGGATGGTTTTAAAGTGTAATATTAATGTTTAATTTCATTCATGTCTTATTTTTAAAGTGTAGCTCGGTGTGAAGCATTTGTATATGTCAAGTGTCAAACGGGCTTTAATATACAATACTCGGACACTTTTAAATGATTATAAAGAGTCTCAATTCTCTGGACTACTTTATTTATTGGCTTGTTTTAATAATAATTAGTATAAAGGTTATACTGGATATTAATAGAGAACATGAATGTTATTGTGCTCAATTATTAAGGGTAGTGTATCTTTCTAATTTAAATATTAAATAAGAAAGATACATGTAAAGCCTAATACTCCTTTTCTCCTTAAGGGGTTATCTCTTTATTTTATAATTGAGCTTATTGGATTTTCCTCTATGTCCTAGGCCCTCCAGCCTGTTTACTATTCAGCTAAGTCTGGGTCATTGGTACAGTATAAAAATGTTAAAAAATTTATAGTAATTTATATATTTTTTATACTTACCAATGACCCAGACGGGGATGGCCCTCCCTGAGTTGGGAACTCTTGCCTCCCCGCTGAGTACATAGCGCTGACCAGGCACTGCCAGTAAGAATGATATTTGGCGCCAATTTCGGGACGACTGCGTCACTGCGCATGCGCAGTAGAGTCGTACTATGGAGGTCCTTTAGGACATGATTTCTTTTTGTTTTGGATGCAAATTTTGGGGATTGGGGGGCAAAATTTGTGTTTGGCCCTGGTTTTTGTGGAGTTAGCACCAGCTAAGTCTGGGTCATTGGTAAGTATAAAAAATATATAAATTACTATAAATTTTTTAACATTGGTTTCTGTGTGGTAACTTGAGTTATAGGTGTCCGATTTCAAACATACTTGGAATATATAGTTTACTGTAGACAATATACCAGACGTGTTTGATTTTGAGTGTGATGCGATAATTTTTTTCTGAATTATGGCCCCTTTTTATACGCCCGTTTATAAAAACGGTTGTATTATGTTATCAGTCTGTCCGTCTATCCCTCTGTCATTAAACAATTTGGTTTCCATTCATTTAAAGTCGAACGCCTTGACGGATCAACATCAACCTTTCAGAAGTTGTTTTTAGCAATAAAATACAGGTCAAGTTTGATATTGGTGTTTCTCAGTCCATCTCCTGCAGAGATATGGCCCTTTGAAAACACAATTTTTCTAAAAAATTGGTTTCCATTCATTTAAAGCTGAACACCTTGACGGATTGACACCAACTTTTTCAGATGTTGTTTTTAGCAATGAAATACAGGTCAAGTTCGATATTGGTGTTTCTCAGTCCATCCGCTGCAGAGATATAGCCCTTTCAAAACACAATTTTTAAAAAAAAATTGGTTTCCGTTCATTTAAAGCTGAACGCCTTGATGGATTGACACCAAATTTTTCATATGTTGTTTTTAGCAATGAAATAAAGGTCAGGTTCGATATTGGTGTTTCTCAGTCCATCCGCTGCAGAGTTATGGCCCTTTGAAAACACAATCTTTCGAAAAAAATTGGTTTCCCTTCATTTAAAGTCGAACGCCTTGATGGATCGACATCAAACTTTCAGATGTTGTCTGTAGCAATAAAATACAGGTCAAGTTTGATATTGGTGTTTCTCAGTCCATCCACTGCAAAGTTATGGCCCTTTGAAAACACAATTTTTGAAAAAAAATTGGTTTCCGTTCATTTAAAGCCGAAAGCCTTGACGGATTGACACCAAATTTTTCAGATGTTGTTTTTATATGCCTGTTTGAAAAACGGGACATATTATGTGAATGGTCTCTCCACCTGTCTGTCTGTCTGTCCGTCCATGGACACATTTCGTTTCTGGATGATAACTTTAGTTGTAATGGTTTGAGCTGCGTTAAATTTGGCATGAGGATTTAGTATGACAAAAGACAGGATGGGTTCGATTTCCATTTCTAGCGGCCCATTTGCAGTAGAGTTATGGCCCTATATTTATGGGAATTTAGCCCAACTTCTCATTTCCGGACGATAACTTTAGTTTGCCTTGACCGATTTATTTCAGATTTTCAGTTCTTTGTTTTTGACCACAAAATACAGCTCAAGTTCACTTTTGACCACAATTGCATATAACTTTCCAGAGTTATTCCCCTTGAATGATTGCAAATTTGTGGATTTTGTGGTTTCCGGATGATAACTTTAGTTTGCCTTGACCAATTTTGTTCAAATTCTCAGATTTTGTGTTTGACCACAAAGCACAGCTCAAGTTCACCTTTGGCCATAATCGCATGTACCATTCCATAGTTATTCGCCTTGAATGATTGCAAATTTGTGAATTATGTGGTTTCCGGATGATAACTTTAGTTTGCCTTGACTAATTTGTTTCAAATTTTCAGATTTTGTTTATGACCACAAAACACAGCTTAAGTTCACTTTCGGCCAAAATCGCATGTACCTTTCCAGAGTTATTCCTCTTGAATTTGTGCATATTGTGTTTTCCGGATTATAACTTTAGTATGGCCTGACTGATATTTTATACGCCTGTTGAAAAACCGTCGAATTATGGAGTCAGTCTGTCCATTTGTCCATCCATTTGTCCATCCGTCAGTCTGTCCATTTGTCAACATTTGGTTTCCAGATGATAACTTCAGTATTTTTTTTTTCGATTGACTCCTAAACTTGGTATGTGGTTTAATCAAAACAAAAGACAGGTCAAGTTCGAATATGGGGTCAGTTCGAACTTCGAAGTTCCCCTGAATTATGGCCCTTGTTGGACATAGAATGCATCAAATATTTTGTTTCTGGATGATAACTTTTATTATTTGTTTTCTGATTGGTTCCAAACTTGGTATGTTGTTTAATCACAACCAAATACACGTCAAGTTCGAATATGGGGTTGGTCTGAACAATTTTCACCCTCACCCTCACCCCCATCCTTACCCCAACCCTTCAGAAATACAAAACGGCGTATAATGTCCTGCTAGGCAGTGCTCTTGTTAAGCACTAAAAATATAGTTTTTCAAAAAAAGCGGCATTAGTGTCCCTTGGTGACCTTCTGTATTGGTGCTATGGTTTAATGGGGATAAGATAAGATATTTATTAATTCAACATCAACAAAGACAAATGACTAGAAACTCATGCTTGGCAGTGGGGTAGGTGGGGGGGGGGGGGGGTGGATATAGCAACCCTTTGCATTCAGGGAGCATCTGTTAACTGTGCCAACATACAGCCCTCATTGACTAATGATTCCTTAAGTTAAATTTAGATGAATTTTTCATCAAATCTGGCCATGGCTGCTTTAGAGTAGTTCAAAAATACTCAGAAGGTTAAGAGTGACATTGGTGGTGCTGTGTACTAAGGCATACTGCACGTTGATGATACACTTATCTTCAATCATTGCAAACCCTACTTGTGTGGAATTAGTACATTCTGGAGTCCCAACAGTTGCTCACCACCACCCATTGGTTCTTTCCAGGTACTCCATCTTCCTTGACTCATAAAATTGTGCAACATGAGCCTCGAAAGTGTCATTAAGCTGCAATAAATAAATAAGATGATCACAAAATGAAGGTCAAGTTTCATTTTCAGATTTTCAGTGCAAGTAATTCCATAGTGATTGCCCTTGATAATGATCTCCCTGCAGGGAAAGGATATAGTGAAGAGCTTCCCCTACTGCCCATCCGTGTTTCTTTCTGTCGGTCATTACACCTTCTTAATGCTTGATAGCTGTTGAAGGCTTTATTTTCATGAAAGACGTGACTCCCCATAAGAGTCTGGGCAGTTGTAATGAATTCCCACCAGACAACAACCTGTACATGTCCAGTTGTTTAGCAGTAATTTCTAGTCAAGTCTTGACTACCTGTTCAGAAATCACTGCCCAGGTGAGTGATTTGTCTATTGTCAGCAGGGCCTCCTAATGATGACATGTTAAACATGCTCTGGGGTTGTGAAATCCTAAAATAGTCCTTTAAAGGTTAAGGTTTGTTAGGAAAAGTCACAAAATTCCTGTTGATAGGATTTGTGTCTGCAAAAGAATTCCAATGTTGAGCCCATTGGTAGTGGCATTTGTGGCACTGTGGTAGAATGACACAAGCAAGTACAATTTATTCTGTATATTTTTATACTGTACCAATGACCCAGACTTAGCTTGTGCTAACTCCTTAAATTCTAGGGCCAAACACAAATTTTGCCCCCCCAATCCCCAAAATTTGCATCAAAATCCAAAATTTTAATGTCCTATGTGGTCCTTCATACTTTTTATCCACTGCGCATTCGCAGTGTCAAGGAGGTCTCGAAATTGGCGCCAAATGTCATTCTTTGTTTGGCCCTAAAATCAGTTACATCTCACTGATATTTGTGCTTGTAAATCTCAGTTTAAATGATGCCAGACACATAATTATGAAAGAAATGGTGGATCTAAGGAGGAAATAAAAGGACGAGAGGAAGAAACAGTGGCAGGATGTGTTCAGGGCTGTAACTTATAATATTTTTATACTGTACCAATGACCCAGACATAGCTGGTGCTAACTCTTAAAAATCTAGGGCCAAACACAAATTTTACCCCCCAATCCCCAAAATTTGCATCTAAAACCAAAGAAAACATGTCCTGAATGGCCCTCCATACTTCGCCTCTACTGCGCATGCGCAGTGTCAAGGAGGTCCTGGAATTGGCGCCATTTATCATTCTGTGTTTGGCCCTTCATCAGTTCACATCTGATTGATCTTTGTGCTTGTAAATCTCAGTTTAAATGATGCCAGACACATAAATATTAGAGAAATGGTGGATCTAAGGAGGAAATAGAAGGAGGAGAGGAAAAATGAGTGACAGAAAATAATCAGGGCTGTAACTTAAAATTTTTTAATGAAATTATGTTAAGTTACCTATTTTCGAGGCATGGGCCTGTTGTGGTCATTCTTGCTATAAAGTTACACTGCTTGTTCAGTGTTTTCCTCTCTCCCTTTCCTTTAAGTCCCCTCTTGCTATTCTCCCATGCTTTTGGCATATTTTCTGTAATATTATTACTAAAATTTCTTGGGAGTTTTAGCTGGATAACAGAATGAATTCTGTTCTTTTCCCCATGTTTACGTCCTCACCCATGGGTATTTAGGCGTAGTGTTCTGCATCTACCATCTGATGTTCTGCAGTTTCTTCCCTGGAAGTCTCTGTTTTGCATCAGATAGTGTATTATTGGTAACTGATTTCGGGCCAGGGTTATCAGTGCCTGGAGTCATGTTTCTGGTGTTTTTACACTTCTTGTTTACATTGACAACAGCCTCTGTGGAGGGGGATTTCTTGTCTTTGTGTTAGTTTAATCATAACTGGATACATTATTATTATTCGTAAGTGTTGCATTAATTTTTAAAAATATTTTTAAAATTTTTGTCCACACTTAGGCTTGGGATCCATTGGGGCTCAACGTTACTTTTCAGAAACTTGGGCTTTTCTGAAAAAATATTTTTTAAAAAATTTTTTATTTTTTTGATTTCAATTATTTTTTCTATGTTAATGGATCATGTTATTATGTATTTTTGTTTTCAGGGGTTGGTGCGAGTACTAGGACTTTGTCTTCTTTTCACAATGAAAGGATATTGTTCAATTGTATTTAGAGGAAATCTTCCTCTGACTTTCATAATCATTGTATAAATGTAGTCAGTGTACTCGCACTAACTCCTGTTCAGTATGTGTTGATTTCGTTGACAGCATGAGAAGCGTGTGTCACGGTATGTTTGCGGGGAAATGGCCATGCCGGTCCTTTCTCCGCAGGGTCACTCTAGTTTATCAATCTCTATTTCAGACGATCAAGAACAGGGTGATGTATCCGTGATGTCTTCCAAAAGTGTGCCTCCGTCGTCACAATTAATGAAGAGCTAGCGGCAAAGTGCTAATGGAAATACGTCAATTGCCTAAGAGGTCCCTAGTAGGATCGACGGCCTTTGACGTCCGCTAGCTCGCCCTGTGTGGCGTCCATTCATCGAATGGTTCGGCAGCCGGGTTCATCCGTTGCGGTCCAGAAAGGAGTTTTGGGTGATGCGAGCACTATAAATCAACCAAGTGCACACCCAGTGACGGCGGATCAGAGGAGAGAACGGAGGAAGCCTATTGGTCCGGTTCCTAGCTCGTCTAGGTCCATCCGGGCTGCGAGCGAGAGAGGCCCCTCTCTCGCACAACAACATCTGGCCCCAGATGTTGTGGTACAAAATGTTTCGCATTCGGAGCATACGTCCGCCGCGCGGGACGCTTCATTATATAGACAGTCTGGAGAGACTGTCAATAAGGCTTCCTCATCCTCATGGCAGCACACACGACCGCACCTTGGCTACGTGACCTCGGATATCCAGCCAACTTCGCCAATCAGAGAATCCACGGCGACCAGGTCACGCCATCCGGTAGCCAGGGACACAAGGCCTGTAGACTTCGGACGTTCGCATAAGAAAAGTATGCAGGAGTCAACGTACACGGAGCTTCCAGCGGCAAGCATCGTAAGACCGCTACTCCACAGGCCTCAGTGACGGACGTGCTATCCCAAATAGCACAACTTTTTGCAGCATCCCAGCAACGACAGAATCTCTGTCGCATCATGTAATATCCGACAACGCTGGGTCGGTACGCTCCGCTGAAGCATCAGGTACGGACGTCTGAAAACTTCATAGGGTCCGACAGGATGGCGAAAGGGATTCAGAGGATTTTGAGCTTTCCCTTTCGGAACAACATAAGCTGCTGTACATGTCATCCAGCTTTATCTTCTAGAGGTTGTTTCGTCGGACCAGAATGCTGCGATGCCGGATAAGAGACTGATAGCGTCGGTGGACACAAAATTTTTTTGATCGGTTCAGGGACATCGTCCCTCAGTTTCCGACACAGTCCAATAATGTCACAGGAACTTTCGAATTATTGAACAACTCTATATATATATGCTTGCTATTATACAAGCAAATCTGGTTTCTTGTTCGCAAAAGTTACCTTGATGTCTTTCAAAAGTGTGCCTCTGTCGTCATAGTTAAATGAAGAGCTAGCGGCAATAAGTGCTCATGGAAATATGTCAATCGCCTAAGAGGTCCCTAGTAGGATCGACGGCGTTGACATTCGCTAGCTCACCCGGTGTAGCGTCCATTCATCGAATGGTTCGGCAGCCGGGTTCATCCGTTGCGGTCCAGGAATGAGATTTGGGTGATGCGAGCACTATAATAGACAATAGTACACACCCAGTGACGACGGATCAGAGGAGAGATCGGAGGAAGCCTGTTAGTCCGGTTCCTAGCTCGTCCAGGTCCGTCCGGGCTGCGAGCGAGAGAGGTCCCTCTCTCGTACAACAACATCTGGGACCGGATGTTGTGGTACAACGTTTCGCATTCGGAGCATATGTCCGCCGCTCGGGATGCTCCGTTATATAGACAGTCCGAGAGACTGTCGATAAGGCTTCCTCATCCTCACGGCAGCGCACACGACCGCACCTTGGCTACATGACCTTGAGTATCCAGCCAGCTTCGTCATTCAGGGATTCCACGGCGAACAGGTCACGCCATCCGGTAGCCAAGGGACACGAGGCCTGTACACTCCGGTCGCTCGCATAATAGAAGTATGCACGGGTTAACGTGCACAGAGCTTCCAGCGGCAAAGCAACGTAAGACCGCTTCTCCACAGGCCTCAGTGACGGACGTGCTATCCAAAATAGCACAACTTATCGCAGCATCCCAGTAACGGCAGAATCTCTGTCGGATCAGGAATAATCCGGCGACGCTGGGTCGGTACGCTCCGCTGAAGCATCAGGTACGGGCGACCGAGCTCTTCATAGGGTCCGACAGGATGGCGAAAGGGATTCGGAGGATTTCGAGCTTTCCCTTTCGGAACAACAGAAGCTGCCATAGATTTCTTCTGGCATCATCTTCCAGAGGTTGTTCCGTCGGACTAGAATGCTGCGATGCGGGATAAGAGACTAATAGCGTCATTGGACACAGAATTTGTTTTTGATCTGTTCAGGGACATCGTCCCTGAGTTGCCGACACAGTCCAATAATGTCACAAGAACATTCGAATTATTGAACTACGCTATTTATAAGCTTGCTACCAAAACAGGCAAGTCTGGTTTCTTGTCCGCAAATGCTCTAAATCTGCCTTTCATCAATTCAAGGAATAATTTGAAACGGCAGGACAGGGCATACCGAGAGTTCCTCTGCGTCTAGTCGACGAGGCTGAAGACTTGTAATTGTCTATATCGCTGTCTATGTCAATTCCAACCACGACGTTGG
This sequence comes from Pictodentalium vernedei, assembly GCA_031216915.1. Classification (NCBI taxonomy): domain Eukaryota; kingdom Metazoa; phylum Mollusca; class Scaphopoda; order Dentaliida; family Dentaliidae; genus Pictodentalium; species Pictodentalium vernedei. The sequence continues at coordinate 246,473,001 of CM062297.1, read as the reverse complement.
AAACGACAATAATCTCTAACAGACTTAACTTAGATGCTTTATCATACGCAGACCACCTTACTAAGGCGTTATTATTACGTCCTCAAGGGAAAGAATTCCAGGATATGATCCTCAATGAGATTTCTTTCGAGGGCAGTAGCTTTTCCACGTATAACTCTGCCCTTCAGTGGCAACCTGGAGTTGGTTAGACGTGACGCAGCCCTACCTACATCCACGCGTGTGGATAGTAAGGTGAAGAACTCTCAGAGTCGCTTCGGTCTCGGAGAAGCTTCTTTTCGATGGCAACCTTACGGCAATCTATGAATCGCTCGATATAGACGTTCTCTTGTCAATCAAGTGTAACAAGAGTTTCAGACTTGGGCAAACATTCAGTGGTTGACTCAGGGAGTTCCACTGCAGTTGCCGGATCCGAGTTTTACGATTATGACGGATGCCAGTCAAACAGGTTGGGGTACAACATTGATCCCAATGGATTCGAAGTGCCAGGGTCTTTGGGTTCCGCAGTTTCTACGCAAGCACATAATCGTCCAAGAAATGATGTCAATTTGGCTTGCACTACGTCATTGGATGAACATTATTCAGAAAGCGCATGTCCAAATCCTGTCCGACTATACGACAGTAGTTGCGTATATCCGGAACCAGGGAGGCACTCATTCCGTTCCGTTATTCATTTTAACGGAAGGAATCCTTCTGTTTGTTCTAGAACACCAAGTTCTGCTTTCGGTCCGTCATATTCCGAGTCGTCTGAATGTATTAGTAGACTCCCTTTCACGGAAGGGTCGCTTGTTGCCATCAGAATAGACTCTCAATAAACAGGTATTCAATTAGATTTGCTACCAATGGGAGCGGCCTGATAGATTTATTTGTGACACAACTCAACAATCAATTGCAGACGTATGTGTCACCATGTCTGGATCCCCGAGCATATGCAGTACTAGCTCTGACGATCTCATGGGACGGAAGTATAGGATATGAGTATCCTCCAGCGCCGTTGATTCAGCAAATATTGCTCAAGATAAAACAATCTCAATACAATTCTGTTGGTAGCATCTCTGTCTCCACAGAGACCGTGGATAAATCTACTCAGGTGTCTGCGGTGGGACTTACCGTGAAAACTTCCTCCACGAGAGGATCTTTTTTCGCTGGGGAAATCGTGTCAACTTCATCACAACCCGCAAGGTCTCAACCTTCACGTATTCCGTTGTGCGGTCCTTCTTGCATGGCAAGCATTGTACAGGACGAGCAGTGGACACGATTTCTAACTGTAGAAAGACCTCCTCTTCGCTGTACTATGCGGTTAAGTGGAAGGTCTTTCGTCATGGGTGTAGGGATCATTTTGTTGATATTTTGATCCCTCCATACCAGACATTGCAAACTTTCTAGTATACTTGTTTGATGAGATCAACTGCAGCGTGTAACTATTAAAGGTTATAGGTCTATGTTATCTGATACCAATGCACACCATGATAGTTTACAATTGAATCTTATGTCTCTTTATCTAAATTAGTTAAAAACTTTTCGATAAATAGACCTGAAACCCTTAGATTAATTCCTATATGAATTTAGCTTGGGTTCTTCTTAAACTAAACGAAAACCATTTGAGCCTCTTGAGACAGTAGATTCTGGTCTTTTAAGACAGCATTTCTCTTAGCTTTCTCTTCTGCTAGAAGAGTCAGTGAGTTTCATGCACTATCGGTGGACGATTCTCACTGTCGTAGTGTCAGGAACACTATTACCTTCACCACTTATGTTGGATTTTTGGCTAAGAATCAGGCTCCTAATAATATCCGGAACCTTTTGTTATTAAGGCCCTTCCGTCTTCAGACGGGCACAGGCCTTTACTCTGTCCGGTTAGAGCTTTATGTATTATAAACTAGATATCAGTTTATCAGAATGGGATGTAAAAGCTTCTTCTGTCTCTGATGCCTAAATAGAAGGACATTACGGTCCATTCTATGGCTAGATGGATTCAATTAACTACCCGTACTGCTTATGATAATCTATCTTCAACTCAGCAGTCTGTGCATAAGATTTCGGCTCATTAAGTAACAGCTCTTTCTACATCTTAGGCTTATGCAAATAGTGTTGCTATTACAGATTTAATGAAGGCTGCATATTGGTCTCAGCCCTCCACATTCACGAATTTTTATCTCAGAAATATTGAGTCCATTTCTGGAGACCTACTTTGTTTAGGTCCATTATTTGCTGCTCAGAATGTCGTTCACTAAGCAGTTGCAACTATAGTTATGCAGGCTTTCTGTTCAGGCAGTGACTCCGTCCTGCTGCCCTCTTTGCTCTGGGCTATTTGACCCAGGGCGAGGGAAATGGGGGGGGGGGGGAGGGTGTTCCCTTGGGTCACCTGTTTTATAGTGAAAACAAGGGGATTCCTCCTCCGGAGTCAGTAATTCTGAGTTGTTACCGGGATGGTTTTAAAGTGAAAAGTTAAGGTTTAAAAAATTCATTCATGTCATATTTTTAAAGTGTAGCATTTGTATATGTCACGTGTCAAACGGGAGTTAATATACAATCCTTGGACACTTTTAAAGAGTATAAAGAGTCTCAGTTCTCTGGACTAACTTTATTTATTGGCTTACTTTAAAAATAATTAGTTTAAGGATTATACTGGATGTTAATAGAGAACATGAATGTTATGATGCTCAATTATGGAGGGTGTTGTGTCTTTCTAATTTATCAAAAATAAGAAAGATACATGTAAAGCCTAATACTCCTTTTCTCCTCGAGGGGATGACTCTATTTTATATAGTTGAGCTTATTGAATTTTCCTCTATGTCCTAGGCCCTCCAGCCTTTTTACTTTCCAGCTATGTCTGGGTCATTGGTACAGTATAAAAATGTTAAAAAATTTATAGTAATTTATATATTTTTTATACTTACCAATGACCCAGACGGGGATGGCCCTCCCAGGAGTTGGGAACTCTACCTCCCCGCTGAGTACATAGCGCTGACCAGGCACTGGTTGTAAGAATGATAAATGGCACCAATTCCGGGACCTCCTTGACACTGTGCATGCGCAGTAGAGGCGAAGTATGGAGGGCCATTCAGGACATGTTTTCCTTGGTTTTATATGCAAATTTTGGGGATTGGGGGGCAAAATTTGTGTTTGGCCCTAGATTTTTAAGAGTTAGCACCAGCTATGTCTGGGTCATTGGTAAGTATAAAAAATATATAAATTACTATAAATTTTTTAACTTTTTTACGGAATAATTATTCTGTTTTTCCCCATGCTTACGTCCTAACCCTTGGGTGGTTAGGCGTTTTGGTCTGCATCTACCATCCGATATACTGCAGTTTCTTCTCTGGAAGTCTCTGTTTTACATCGGATAGTGTTTAAATTGGTAACTGATTTTGGGCCATCTTTACAGTGCCTGGAGTCATGTTTCCGGTTTTTGTACACTTTTGTTTACGTTGACAATGGTTACTTCTGATAGTGATTACTTGTCTTCTGTTTAGTTCTGCTCATAGCCAGATACATTAATATTGTCCGTAAGTGTTACATTAATTTTTAAATATGTTTTAAAATTTTTGTCCACACTTTGGATTTTTTGGGTTCCATTTGGGCTCATTGTTCCCATTGGGAACTTGGGCTCTCCTGAAATTTTTTCAAAAAATTTTTTTCTTTTGAATTATTTTTTCAAAATGTTATAATGGATTATATTATATTATGTATCTTTGTTTTCAAGGGTTAGTGCGAGTACTATGACTGTTTATATTTTTTCATGACGAAAGAATATTGTTCAAATTGTAATGCAAGGAAGTCTTCTTCTGATTCTCATGTTCATTGTGTTTCTTGTAGTCAATGTGCTTCCACTAATTGTGTCAATTGGGATGACAAATGTTGGAGACGTGTGTCACGGTATATTGTTAGCGGTGAGAGGTCCATGCCGGTCCTCTCTCCGCAGATGTTGTTGTACGTAATGTCCACTCCACCTGCTCGGGATGCTCCGTTGCATAAACAGTCCGGAGAGACTAGTCTATCGGCTTCCTCATCCTCACAGCAGCACACACGACCGCACATTGGCTACGTGACCGCTGATATCCAGCCAGCTTCGCCGACCACGGATTCCACGTCGACCAGGTCACACCATCCGGTAGCCAGGGATACAAGGCCTTTACAGTCGGGACGTTTGCATAAAAGAAGTATGCAGGATTCAATGTCCCAGGAGCTTCCAGCGGCTAAATCACATAAGACCGCGGCTCCACAGGCCTCCGTAACGGACTTGCTATCACAGATAGATCATCTCATCGCAGCATCCCAGCAGCCGTCAGAAACTTTTTCGGATCAGGAATTGTCTGAGGAAGCTGGGTCGGTTCGTTCCGCTGCAGAGTCAGAAAGGGACGATCGAGATTATCAAGTGGTCAAGCCGGATGGTGAAAGGGATTCAGCGGACCTGGAATTTTCCCTTTCCGAGCAACATAAGGTAGCCGTAGATTTCATCCAGCAGTACCTTCTTGATGTTGTTCCTCTGGACCAGAATGCTGCATTGCCAGATAAGAGACTGATAGCGTCACTGAACACAGATTTCTTCGGTCGGATTAAGGACATGGCGCCTGAGTTTCCGACCCAGTCCAGAAATGTCACACGGACATTTGAACTTTTGAATGACGCTATTCAAACTTGCCTTCAAGACGGGCAAGTCCGGTTTCTTAGCGGCCAATGCTCTACAGCTGCCTTTCATCAATTCAAGGAATAAATTTGAAATGGCAGGACAGGGCATTCCGAGAGTTCCTCTGCGTCTGGACAACCAGGCTGAAGGCCTAGAATTGTCTTTGCCGTCGTCTATGTCTATTCCAGCCACTACGTTGGAAACGACAATCTCGTCTAACAGGAATCAGCTTAGACGAATTATCGTACGCAGATCACCTTACCAGAGCGTTATCATTACGTCTCGAAGGAAAAGAATTCCAGGATGTTCAGACTTCCTTGAGAGTTCTTTCGAGGGCCATAGCATACTCTACGTATAACTCCGCCATTTCAGTGGCAAATCTGGAGTTAGTTAGATGTGATGTTGCTCTGGCTGCATCCACTCGGGTGGATCGTAAGGTGAAAAACTCTCTCCGAGTCGCTCCGGTTTCCCAAGAGCTTCTCTTCGACGGCAAGCTTTCCATAATCTATGATCAGATTACTAAGAAAGCTTCAGACTCTCTGCTGTTCAAGTCCACTTCTAAAAAATCGGACTCAGCGGAGAAGAGTAAGGCAGGCACTTCTGGGGCGAGTACGTCCAAGGGAAGTTCCTATAGAGGTTCTTATAAGTCCTCTAGGTCTTACTCCAAAACCGTCAAGGTAGCGACTCAGGTAGGGGTCGTAATACTGGCCGAGACTCACGGTCAGATGCCCCTAGGTCGACGGGGTGAGGTGCGGGTCATGGAGGACGTGGTTTCTCCTCCCGCAAGCCTCGCAGATCCAGGAGGTGATGGGGCAAACCTCTGTCGTGTTCCAGTGGGCGGAAGGCTATCGAGTTTCTTAACCAATTGGTTGTCGATTACGGACGACCCTTGGGTTCGAGGGGTGATTTCAGAAGGGCTAAAACTGTCCTTCAAAAGAAAACCCCCGTTAACTCGAAGTCCAAGATGGACTCAGCTTCCGTCAAATCCTCAGAAGAGAGGTTAGCTTCTATCAGAAGTCCAATCTCTTCTGGAGAAGAACGCGATAGAGGTCGTAGAAAACCAGGAATCTCCAGGTTTCTACAGCCATCTGTTTCTGGTTCCGAAACCAGACGGCTCGTTTCGTCCAGTCATAGATCTGAGCTGGATAAACAAGCTGATCGTGGCTCCAAAATTTTATATGGAGACCATTCGATCAGTCAGAGCAAGCATTCGAGTGAACGACTATTATGAGTTATGCACCTTGTGGTGCCCCTTGTGAGCATGGAAACTTTATTTGAACAAATGTAAATTGACATATGATAAGGGAGCATAGATCTCAAGGATGCGTACTTTCACGTCATGGTACATCCGGCGTTCAGAACGTATCTTCGCTTCGCTGTCCTAGGAGTCGTTTATCAGTTCCGAGCAATGTGCTTCGGTCTGAATCTAGCGCCCTGGGCTTTCACTCGAATAATGAACTCGGTAATGACTCATTTCCGAGCTCATCGGCCTACCTGGACGACATTCTTCAGAGGTATGGCAACGAGTTAATGCTTCAAAACGATGTTCAGAATTTGCTTCAGCTGCTTCAGCGTCTCGGTTTTATAGTAAATGAGAAGAAGTCGGATCTGGTGCCGTCCAAGTCATTCACCCACCTGGGAATGAGTTTCGAGACGCACAACAATCTCGTTCATCTGCCGTTAACCAGAGCGAAATTAATCAGTTGTTACGCTCGCTTTTGTCTTCACTCCAACATAGTTACAGCGAGAGAATTCATGCGACTGATAGGTTTGTGCAGAGCCGCCGCGGATCTTATTCCGATGGGGCGGCTACGTACTCTGCCACTCCAAATCTTTCTGACTCAGAATTGGAGTGTGAAGATTCATTCGCACGATACGAATATCGTCTTGTCAAATCAAGTGAAACAAGAGATTCAGACTTGGGCAGATATTCAGTGGTTTACTAAACAAGCACATAAACTTCAAAGAGATGATGTCAATTTGGCTTGCGCTACGTCATTGGATGAACATTATTCAGAATTCACATGTGCAAATTCTGTCAGACAATTCGATGGTAATAGCGTATATTCGGAACCAGGGAGGCACTCATTCCATTCCGTTATTCAACTTAACGGAAAAAATCCTTCTGTTTGTCCTAAAGCATCAAGTTCTCCTATCGGTCCGACATATTCTGGGTCGTCTGAATGTTTTGGCAGACTCCCTTTCTCGGAGGGGTCGCATGTTGCCGTCAGAATGGACTCTCAACAAACGAGTATTCAATCAGATTTGCTACCAATGGGAGCGTCCGATGATAGACTTATTTGCAACGCATCTCATCAATCAGTTGCAGACGTATGTGTCGCCGTGTCCAGATCCTCGATCATTTGCAGTAGATGCTCTCTCGATCTCTTGGGACGGAATGATAGGATACGCGTATCCTCCAGCACCATTGATTCAGCAGATATTGCTCAAGATCAAGCACTCTCACTGCAAAATTCTGTTGGTAGCATCTCTGTCACCCCAGAGACCATGGATAAATCTACTCAGGTGTCTGTTGTGGGACATGCCGCCGAAGCTTCCTCCACGGGAGGATCTTCTTTTGCAGGAGAAATCGTGCACACTGCATCACAACCCGCAAGGTCTCAACCTTCATGTGTTTCCGTTGTGCGGTCCTTCTTGCACAGCAAGCATTTTTACAGGATGAGCAGTGGACACAATTCTCTAAATTATGCTGCTAAGTGGAAGGTTTTCTCATGGTGGTGTAGGGATCATTCTGTTGATATTTATGATCCCTCCATTCCAGACATTGTTAATTTTCTAGTCTACCTGTTTGATGAGATCAAACTGCAGCCTGTTACCATTAAGGGTTATAGGTCTATGCTATCTGATACCTACGCACATCATGATAGTTTACAGATTGGATCTAATTTCTCTTTATCTAAGTTAGTGAAAAACTTTTTGATAAATAGACCTAGAACCCTTAGATTAATTCCTAAGTGGAATTTAGCTTGGGTTCTTCTTAAGCTAAAAGAAGTGCCATTTGAGCCTCTTCATTCTGTGGACTTCAAATTCTTATCTTATAAGACAGCTTTTCTCTTAGCCTTCTCTTCTGCTAGAAGAGTTAGTGAGCTTCATGCACTATCTGTTGATGATTCTCACTATCGTAGTGTAGGTAATACTATTACCTTGACTACTAATGTTGGATTTGTGGCTAAGAATCAGGCTCCTAATAGGTATCCAGAACCTATTGTTATTAAGGCACTTCCGTCTTCAGACGGGCATAGGCCTTTACTCTGTCCTGTTAGAGCTATACGTATTTACAAACGCAGATCTGAGTTTATCAGTAAGAGACGTAAACATTTCTTTCTGTCTCTGCTGCCAAATAGAAGGGACATTACGGTCTATTCTATTGCTAGGTGGATTCAATTAACTATCCGTACTGCTTATGAAAAATTATCTTCAACTCAGCAGTCTGTGCTTAAGATTTCGGTGCATGAAGTAAGAGCTCTATCTACATCTTGGGTTCTGTGCTTAAGATTTCGGCGCATGAAGTAAGAGCTCTATCTACATCTTGGACTTATGCTAATAGTGTTGCTATTACAGATTTGATGAAGGCTACATATTGGTCTCAGCCTTCCACATTCACAAATTTTTATCTTAGAAATTTTGAGTTCATTTCTGGAGACCTGCATTGTTTAGGTCCGTTATCTGTTGCTCATAATGTCATCCACTAAACAGTTGCAACTATAGTTATGCAGGCCTTTTCTTCCGGCAGTGACTCTGTCCTGCTGCCCTCTTCGTTCTGGGGTATTTGACCCAGGGCAAGGGGAAGGGAGGGGTATGGTGTTCCCTTAGGTCACCTGCTTTATAGTGAAAAGCAAGGGAATACCTCCTCTGGAGTCAGTAACTCCGAGTCGGTGCTGGGATGGTTTTAAAGTGTAAGGTTAATGTTTTAACTCATTCCTGTAATATTTTTAAAGTGTAGCTCGGTGTGAAGCATTTGTATATGTCACGTGTCATACGAGCATTAATATACAATCCTCGAACACTTTTAATGAGTATAAAGAGTCTCATTTCTCTGGACTTCCTTTATTTATTGGCTTTCCTTAAAAAAATTAGTATAACTGGTTATACTGGATGTTAATAGAGATCATTGATGTTATTGTGCTCAATTACAGAATGGCATTGTGTCTTTCTTTTTTGATACAAATAAGAAAGATACATGTAAAGCCTGTTTCTCCTTTTCTCCTTGAGGGGATAATTCTGTTTACATGTAATTGAGTCTATTGGATTTTCCTTTATGTCCTAGGCCCTCCAGCCTTTTCTTTATTCAGCTAAGTCTGGGGCATTGGTACAGTATAAAAATGTTAAAAAATTTATAGTAATTTATATATTTTTTATACTTACTAATGACCCAGACGGGGATGGACCTCCCATGATTTGGGAACTCATACCTCCCTGCTGATTGCATAATGCTTACCAGGCACTGATTGTAAGAATGACATTTGGCACCAATTTCGAGACCTCCTTGACACTGCGCATGCACAGTGGATAAAAAGTATGGAAGACCACATAGGACATCGAAATTTCAGATATTTTGTATAATTGTTAATGATGTGAGGCATTTATATGACATAATGCTGGAAGGGACTCTGAGCCCTTTCAGCAGTGTGACATAAATGTCACATAAATCAGTTTTATTCTGCATTACGCAGAACCACAGAAAGTATAGGGTTGTTACCCTCCTGGAAGCATAAGAACCCTATTGATTATTAAATTTCATCAATCAACGGTCGATGTCACCATTACTCAATATAGCAGTTTTGGGTTTTCAGGCATGGTACTGTTACTATAAATGTAACATTTTACAAAATTATTTTCACAACTTCACTTGTGGATCTGTGATCCACTCCTTGGATTTTCCTCAGTGAGAATGTTCTTTTTCTGAGTTGACAAAGGTAAATCTAATTTTTAGTAGATGTTTTTGAATGTCATCCGTCTTTATTTTGTTTCTGTTATTTATAGATGCCTGTCTTATTTTGTAGTCTTCATGTTTGGATTTTCTGGCCTCACAGGATTTTGATTTTAACAAGTGGATACAAGAAGGTAATTCAGCATTAAAATAATAACATGTAAATTTAATATTCATTAGGCCACAATAAAAAAAATTGCTATCCCCCACCTCTGCCCCCCCCCCCCCCTCCCCCCCAACCTGGTTTTTCGGGCCCACTCAAAAAATTTTATTAGTCTCTTTGAGGTTACCATGAGGGGACTTATTGATTGCACCCAGTCTGCCTGCACTGACCTGCCCTGCCTGTTTGTTGTAATTTTTTCATATTTTTATATTGTCCGGGAGCTGATTGGGTACCTGTGCACACCTCCCAGGACACAACTTAACTCCACTCATTTTGAAGCTTATATACCCCTCCAAATTTTAATGAATATTAACATGAAAAAAATGTGGCTGCTCATGCTCTAACACCACAACAACAACAACAAGATGGATGCTATTTACAAAAGTCAGGGTAGGTGTTTTCACATGGGTGCCTTGACTATAAGTTAGTAACAACTTGAAGACTTCTATTGTTATTGATTAAAAAATGATGAACATTCTGAGGAAGTAAAGTTGTGACATAATCCAATATGGTGAACAAAAGGCAGCTAGAAATTGGAAATAGACCAATTTTCTTCAGTTTCACCATATATTGTTTTATCTCTTTTAAAAACTACAGAACATTCTGTTGATTTGTGACAAGGGTAAGAGAAGTGACCAATTAGCAATCATTCAGTGCAAATCTGCATGCTTATTATAAACCCAAAACTTGGCATATAATCAGCATTTGAAAAAACGTGGTAAAAATTCCAAAGAAGGAAAAATTGCATTGTGTCTACAGTAGCGCACCAAGTCAGATCTAGATAAAAATGGGCTATGATGACAATTGTATAAAATATTAGACAGGGAACAGAGAAGGAACACCTGTCACTCGCCTGTCAAGGAATTTGATGATGTCAAAATCCAATATGGACGCCTAAATTTGACCAGAAATAGAAAATTATCATTTATTATGTATTTCTAGTCCAGGAGCTAATAAGAGTATGCCTCCATTCCTTAAGATTTAACTAAACCCCACTCACTTTGAAGCTCATACAGTACAGTCGCCGTGGACTGGTCATAATCCACGCTTGGGCAGTGATGTCCACACAGTCGTTTAACAGGTAATAAAAATCATCATCAGCGAACTTTTAAATAATGAAGCATCGGGTTGCACCCATTGATTCATTAATTAAATTTTTGATAATTATTCCTATAATCAGTGTTTGGAATCTAATATTATTGCTTCCATAGAAGTATTGCCCACCCATGAAAAGTAATCAGTCCAAGGCAGCCCATGGAAAGTAACCAGTCCATGACAGCCGTACTCTTTATACCCCTTCAAATTTTAAAGGATAATAACATGAATAGGCAGGCTGCACAATGCCTAAAAACAAAATAGCGTCCAACTTGAGGAATGTGTGTCAGAGATTCTATCCGAAGTGATTTCAACTTGATACAGAAAGAGTAAAAAGTCATTGTTTTCTCATTTTTAATCAAGCACACCCAAATCCCCTGTGTATAGATGAAACAAAATGGATATGTGAACAGTATAGCGGATAAAATGGCATCCAGAAGTTGGAAATAGACCAATTGTTTTTAATTTCAAAACATATCGTTCACTCTCTTATGAAAAATTAAGAACTGTATGCCAATTTGCAACATAGGTAATGAAGATTGACCAATGAGCTATCATAAAATGCAAATCTGAGTTTTACACACTTGAAATTTGGCATATAACTGGCATTTGCAAAACGCAATAAAAATTCCAAAGTGGAGAAAAACGGATTCATTTCTACGATACTGCACATGTCAGATTGAGGTGTGAATTGTATCGGATATCGGCTCTGTGGTTTTGTGAGGAATAACTGATGTTAGTGTATCAAGGAAGTCGATGATGTCAAAATCCAAAATGGCCTTCAAAATTTGACCCGAAATGGAAAAATATAAGTTTTTTCATAGTTTTACCATATCTCATCCTCTATATGACAGAAATATGGAAGAACCTTTGCTGATTGAATATTTTTATACTAAAACCTATGGCCCAGACTTACCTTGTGCAACCTCAATATTATCAAGGGCCAAACACAAATTTTGAACTCCCCCTAATCCCCAGAATTTGCATACAATACCGAAAATTAAAAGTCCTATCTGGCCCTCCTTACTTCAGTACTTGCTCATGCGCAGTACCCAGGCAGAGGCCGAAATTGGTACAAAGCATCATTCTTTTGTTTGGCCCAAGTCAGTAAACATTTGAACTGACATCTGTGCAGTAAATTCTCATTTTTGAAGATATCAGACACAAATCAATGATGGTTTTCTTGGAATCAACAGTGTAGCAGGATGCTGGAAGTGAATAACGGCGGTTTTGGATGTTCAGGGCTGTAACTTTATAATTTTTATGTAAAATTATTCATGTTCCCCAATTTTGGGATATGCTTCTGAACATCGTCATTATAATATGACTCCACTGTTGTTTTGTTAGTATTACTTCCCTTCCCTCTCCTGAACCCTCCTGTTATACTCCCAAGCTCTTTCATCCTTTTTATTGAGAATTTATTCTTAAAATTCTTGGGAGTTTAACTTGTTTTAGGGAATATGTATTCCGTTTATCCCCTATTTTTACGTCCTGTTCATTACTGTTCAGGACGTTTTGTATTCTTGCATCTTCTACCAGATGCATTGTTTTTTCTTCATATGAAGTCCTAGCTTTGCATCAGGTGGTTGTTGATCGGTTACTGACTTTGGGCCTTTAGTTGTGCCTGTTGTTGGTTAGTTTCCGGTTTTTCCCCTTGACGTTGTTGTCTGTTCAATAACGTTTTGGATTTGTATTAATTCAGTGTTTAGTTAAAAACAGTTATTGTTTTTTCCATTATGATACATATTATATCTTATTCTGGTAGTTTAGCTTTAATTAGGTAGTGTTTGTCCACACTTAGGCTCTATTGGGATGCCCTTGGGCTCATGAGGTTCCCTTGGGGCACTTAGGCGTCATTCAAAATATTTCTTTTAATTTATTTTGAAAATTTTTGTTATTCTCTGTGTTATGTATCCTTTCAATGTTTATTCTGTATTATTGGGAGTGCAGCGAACTTATGATTTTGGCTTCATTATTATTGTATTTATTATAATAATTGGAACTTAGTGTAAGTCCAGCAAGCCTCGGATTTAATGCTTGTTGTTTGCCGGTAGTCATGGCATTCCTTCAATACTTGTACTATGGGCTGCGAACTTTTGAAACGGGTGTCGGCCTGTGTGGTGGGCGGTGAAGTTCCAATATAGGAGCTCTCACCGCAGGCTAATATTAGTCTTTCAGTCTCTTTTTCAGAGGAACAAGAACATTGTGATGGTACTTTGACACCTGTCTGTTACGTGCTGCCGTCATCGCACTCTGATGCGCCCCACTCTGATGAGTAAACAGAGCTAGCTGCCAAGGTGCGCATGACATTTAGCACAGGATTGAGGTCTCCAGTTAGTTTGCTTAATCCTCTGCATGCAGCTCGCTCGACCGGTGAAGCGGTCGTCCCTATATGGGAGCCGGGGCACTGGGTAGGTCTGTTGCGGTCGAATAGTATAACGTGGGCAGAGCGAGCACCTCATAATATAAAGCTCATCCAGTGACGATGACAAAAGGAGAAGCCTGAAAGTTTCTCTACGGGACGCTCGGCGAGATCTGGGGTCAGATCGCGAGTTGAAGAACCCTCCCTGTCCCGTTAGCAGTCGGGGTCGACTGTGTCCATTGCGACAAACTAGAATGAATCGGAACATGCGCCAGATGTTCCTTCCACACTGCAGCCGGAGTCGGCTACAGTTATGGCTTGTTCTTACATGGAAGCTCATGGAAAGGGGCTTAGCCTACACTTTTCTCAATTGGATACTGGGGTCAGATCGTGAGTTGGAGAGCATTCTCTGTCCCGTTTTCAGTCGGGTCGATTGTTTTCTGTCGTGAGAAACTTCAATAAGTCGGAGCACCTGTCCGAAATGTGCGAGTCAGGATGCTTGTTCCACACTCGAGCCTGGGTCGGCTGTTGTTACAGCTTCCTCTTCCATGGAAAAGCACACTAAGGGGTAGAAGCCTACAAGTTTCTAAACGGAATGTTCAGCGAGGTCTGGAGTCAGACCGTGAGCTGGAGAACCCGCTCCATTCCATCTTCATTCGGGGTCGACTGTTTCCGCTTCGAGAAACTTTAGCGAGTTGGGACTCCCGTTCGTGCTTGCAGTCCGGGATGCTACTTCAAGTTGCAGCTATGGCTTCTTCCTCTGCTTCATCGATGAAGCACGTTAGACTACAGACTAGCTGTCCGACTTCGCATGTTCATGCTGTTCCATGGAAATGTTCCAAGGCTTCACCACCGAAGTCAGATTAACCTGTAGCTAGTGGTTTGAGGCATTTTTATACGGGACATACGTCGAAAGATCTGGGGTTAGATCTCCATCCTGTGAGCAGCATATGGTGAAGAAGCGGGATAATCGCTGCTCTGCCAGCCTCGTTCACGAACCTGCTGCCGCAGATTGCGCAGCATATTGCAGCATCCCAGTAGTCGCAGGTTCAGCCGTCAACAGTCTCTGGTAGTGAGCTGTCAGACGGTGCTTGGTTGGTCCAGTCATCTGTACATTCGGATGGTGTTGACCATGTTTTTCAGATGGAACATTCAGATTGTGAGAGGGTTACGGAGGTTGATTCTCCATCCCTCACAGAATGGCACATTGAGACCATGAATTTTTATTCATAAGTTCTTTCGAATCTTGTTCCATCTGAACAAAAGTCTGCATTTGCTAGGCAAAAAACTTTAAGGTACCGGGCGAAGGAAAGACGAAGATGTTTCCTTCCCAGATCTTTCTGCTCATGTGTTGAAGGCCTTTGGTCCGATTAACGACGCCTCCCTTTGCCTAGCAATAGTATAAGAAGGGCAATACTCCATTCTTTTTATCTCTCTTGTAGTTGTTATTGGTTGTTAAAGTGATTAAATCTGGTAACTCCAATGAGTACATCAATAAATGTTTTGGAAGAATTGACTGAGTATTCACCCGTGGGAATATAGGAAGTGTACCAGTGCCTATTCACTGTGGTAAACAAGCTCTGCTTTACTGGTAAAATAGGACCTGGTAACCAATGTCTGGATTGGTCATCCTTGAAAGTGGGCAATGCATACATGTATAAAGTTAAGGTTAATCTTAACTTTATACTTGTTGTGAACATTTTAACCTTTTACCTAACACGAAAAGCAGACGACACTTGCAAAAAAATTCTTGAATAACTAATTTTTTTCATTTTTTGTCTCAAAAACATAGATTGTGACCCCTCCTTGGAACGAGCTCGACAAGCTCATTCCAATGAGGGTTTATAACTTCATAACCTATGTTTTTGAGACAAAAAATGAAAAAAATATTGAAAATTAATTGGCGATTATTAGCTCACCTGACTGAAAGTCTGGGTGAGCTTTTCTTATCACTCTTCATCCGTCGTCCGTCATCCTGCGTGAAGGTGGTGTTTGAGCCTCTTTCTCCTAAACCCCTGGCCACATTTTAATTAAATTTCATGTAAGTAGTGGTTATATAGGGGCATTTTGATTTTTCTCCAAATTAGGTTTCGGCTCATATTGAGCAGAGGTGTGGGGAAAAAATGGCCAAATTTTTTGAAAATCTTCTTCTAATGAACCACCAGTAGCAGAGACTTGATATGTGGTATACAGAGTTCTTTTGAGGTTTAGAATCAAGTTTGTTCAAGAGAAGTTTGTCGGGCATTATTTGCCTTCGTTATGGGAGGGGCAAAAATTTTGGCCATGCCTAAAATTTCTATATTTTTATACTGTACCAATGACCCAGACTTAGCTGGTGCTAACTCTAACAAAACCAGGGCCAAACACAAATTTTGCCCCCCAATCCCCAAAATTTGCATCCAAAACAAAAAGAAATCATGTCCTAAAGGACCTCCATACTACGCCTCTACTGCGCATGCGCAGTGACGCAGACGTCCCAAAATTGGCGCCAATTATCATTCTCTGTTTGGCCCTTCATCAGTCAACATCTCACTGATCTTTGTGCTTGTAAATCTCTGTTTAAAGGATGCCAGACACGTAATTTTTGGAGAAAATGTGATTCTAAGGAGGATAGAAGGAGGAGAGGAAAAAGAAGTGACAAAAAATAATCAGGGCTGTACTTAAAATTTTTTGATGAAATTATGTTAAGTTGCCTATTTTCGAGGCATGGGCCTCTTGTTGTCATTCTTGCTAAATGTTGCACTGCTTATTCAGTGTTTCCTCTCCCCTAGCCTTCTAAAGTCCCCCCTTGCAATTCTCCCACGCTTTTGGCATATTTTTGAGAAATTTCATTTCTAAAATTTCCTGGGAGAGTTGCTTGGTTACAGAATGTTTTCTGTTATTTTCCCCATAGTTACGTTTTCACCCATGGGCGTATAACGTTTGTGTTCTGCATCTTCCATCTGATGTTCTGCAGATTCTCCCCTGGGAGTCTCTGTTTTGCATCAGATAGAGTGTAATTTGATGACTGATTCCGGGCCAGTTTTTTCAGTGCCTGGAGTCATGTTTTCTGGTGTTTTTACACTGTTTGTTTACATTGGCAACAGCCTTTTTTGAGGGGGGCTGTTTGCCTTTGCTGTAGTTTATCTCACTATAAGATACATTTATATTATCCGTAAGTGTCTCATTAATTATTTAATATAAATTTAAAATTTTTGACCACACTTTGCCCTCCGATCCATCGGGGCTCAACGTTACTTTTCAGCAACTTGGGCTTCGCCGAAAAAATATTTTTTCAAAATTATTTTGATTTGCAATTGTTTTTTCATTTATTAATGGATCATGTTATTATGTATCTTTGTGTCAGGGGTTTTTGCGAGTAACTAGGACTTATTGTTGTTCTTTCACAATGAAGGGACATTGTTCAAATTGTAATAGGAAGAAATCTTCCTCTGACTTTCATGATCATTGTATTAATTGTAGTCAGTGTTCTCGCATTAATCCCTGTCCTATATGTGAATATTGGGATGAGAAACATTGGAAACGTGTGTCACGATATGTTGTTTCTGGAGAAAGGGCTATGCCGGCTCTTTCTCCGCAAGGTCACTCTACTCTCTCAGTTTCTATTTCAGAGGAACCAGAACAGGGTGATGTTTCCATGTTATCTTCTACAAGTGTGCGTCCGTCGTCACAAATGAATTCAGAGCTAGCGGCAAAAGTGCTCATGGAGATTAGACAAATGTCGTCCGCTAGCTCGCCCGGTGTAGCGTCCATTCACCGAATGGTTCGGCAGCCGGGTTCGTCCGATGCAGTCCAGGAGGAAATTTTGGGTGATGCGAGCACTATAAACATAATAGATGCACATCCAGTGACGGCGGATAGTAAGCGAGAATGGAGGAAGCCTTTGAGTCCGGTTCCTAGCTCGTCCAGGTCCAGCCGGGCCGCGAGCGAGAGAGGCCCCTCTCTCGTACAACAACATCTGGGACCAGATGTTGTGGTACAAAATGTGTCTTTAGCGGAGCATATGTCCGTCGCTCAGGACGCTCCGTTGTATAAGCAGTCCGCGGAGACTGTTAAGGCTTCCTCTTCTCGTCAGCGCACACGACCGCACCTTGGCTGCGTGACCGCCGATATATTACCAGCTTCGCCGATCAAGGATTCTTCGGCAACCAGGTCACACCATCCGGCAGCCAGGGATTCGAGACCGATGGACTCCGGACGTTTGCATAGGAAAAGTATGCGGGAGCCATCTGATGCGGAGCTGCCCTCGGCGAAGCAGCGAAAGACGGTCTCGACGCCGGACATTCTTGTGCAGATAGCACAGCTTATCGCAGCATCCCAGCAGCCAACAGAAACGGTGTCGGATCGAGAATTATCCAACGGCGCTGGGTCGGTACGCTCCGCCGAAGCATCGGGGGCGGACGACCAGGAACATCATGAGGTCCGACCGGATGGTGAAAGGGATACGGATGACTTGGAGCTATCCCTTTCGGAACAACATAAAGCTGCCGTGGACTTCATCCGGCACTTTCTCCCTCAAGTTGTTCCGTCGGGCCAGACTGCTGCGGTTCCGGACAAGAGAATTATAGCGTCATTGGACTCTGAATTTTTTGAGCGGTTCAGGGACATCGCTCCCGAGTTTCCGTCGCAGTCCAATAATGTTGCAAGAACATTTGAATTATTGAACGACGCTATATTTAAACTTGCTTCCAGGACGGGGAAAGCAGGTTTCTTGTCCGCTAATACTCTCAACCTGCCTTTCATTAATGCAAGGAATAAATTCGATACGGCAGGACAGGGTATACCGAGAGTTCCTCTGCGTATGGACGACGAGGCGGAAGACTTAGAGCTATCATTACCGTCGTCGGCTTCTATTCCAACCGCGGTGTTGGAAACAGCTATTGCGTCTAACAGAGCCAGTTTAGATGCCTTATCTTACGCAGATCACCTTACTAAGGCGTTATCACTGCGCCTTCAGGGGAAAGAGTTTCAGGATATACAATCCTCTTTCAGACTTCTTTCAAGGGCAGTAGCTTATTCCACGTGTAACTCCGCCCTTTCAGTGGCAAATCTGGAGTTGGTTAGACGTGACGCAGCCCTAGCTACATCCACACTAGTGGATACTAAGGTGAAGAACTCTCTTAGAGTCGCTTCAGTCTCAGGAGAACTTCTCTTTGACGGCAAGCTTTCTGCTATTTATGATAAAATTACAAAGAAAGCTAAGGATTCTCTGATGTTCAAATCTGCTCCTAAGAAGTCGGATACAGCAGACACGAATAAGACAGGCACTTTTGGGTCAAATGCGTCCAAGAGAGGTTCCTATAGAGGTTCCGGTGCGTCCTCTTGGTCTTATTCGAGAGACCGTCAGGGTAGCGACTCTCGTTCGGGACGTCCTTCAGGCCGGGACAATCGGTCGGACGCCCCGAGGTTGACAGGGCGAGGTGCGGGCCATGGAGGACGTGGTTTCTCCAACCGCAGGCCTCGCAGGTCCAGGAGGTGATGGCTTGAACCTCTATCGCGTACCGGTTGGCAGAAGGTTGTCGAGCTTTTCACAAGAATGGGCGTTGATTACGGACGACCCTTGGGTGAGAGGAGTGACTTCGGAAGGTCTAAAGATATCCTTCAAACGAAAGCCTCCGTTAACTCGAAGTCCAAGGTGGAATCATCTTCCGTCAAATCCGCAGAAAAGAGACGCTCTGTTATCAGAGGTGCAGTCTCTTTTAATGAAGAACGCGGTAGAGGTCGTAGAAAACCAGGAATCTCCGGGATTCTACAGCCATCTGTTTCTGGTTCCGAAACCAGACGGCTCGTTCCGTCCAGTCATAGATTTGAGCTGGATAAACAAGCTGATCGTTGCTCCAAAGTTTTATATGGAGACGATTCGATCGGTCAGAGCGAGTATTCGGGTGAACGATTATGCAACGAGCATACATCTCAAAGATGCGTACTTTCACGTCATGGTACATCCGACATTCCGAAAGTACCTACGCTTCGCAGTCCTAGGAGTGGTGTATCAATTCCGGGCGATGTGCTTCGGATTGAATCTAGCACCCTGGGCTTTCACTCGGGTAATGAACTCGGTAATGATCTATTTCCGAGCTCATTCGTCTGCGGTAACGTCGGCCTACCTGGACGACATTCTTCAGAGGTACGGCAACGAGTTAACGCTTCAGAACGATGTTCAGAATCTTCTTCTATTGCTCCGACGTCTCGGTTTTATAGTAAACGAGGAGAAGTCGGATCTGGTGCCGTCCAAGTCATTCACTCATCTGGGAATGAGCTTCGAGACGCACAACAATCTCGTTCGTCTGCCGTTAACCAGAGCGAAATTAGTCAGTTGTTACGCTCGTTATTGTCTGCACGCAGACAAAGTCACGGCGAGAGAATTTATGAGACTGATAGGTCTGTGCGGAGCCGCCGCGGATCTCATTCCGATGGGGCGGTTACGCACACGTCCTCTTCAAATTTTCTTGACTCAGAATTGGAGTGTGAAAATTCATTCGCTCGATGTAGACGTTCTCTTGTCAGATCAAGTGAAACAAGAGATTCAGACTTGGGCAAACATTCAGTGGTTAACTCAGGGAGTTCCGCTGCAGTTGCCGGATCCGAGTTTTACCATTATGAAGGATGCCAGTCAAACAGTTTGGGGTGCATCATTAATCCCAACGGATTCGAGATGCCTGGGTCTTTGGGATCCGCAATTCCTGTGCAAGCACATAGACATCAAGGAAATGATGTCAATTTGGCTTGCGTTACGTCACTGGATGGACATTATTCACAATGCTCATGTCCAAATCCTTACCGACAATACGACAGTAGTGGCGTATATACGGAATCAGGGAGGCACTCATTCAGTTCCGTTGTTCAATCTAACGGAAAGAATCCTTCTGTTTGCGCTAGAACATCACGTTCTTCTTTCGGTCCGTCAGATACCGGGTCGTCTGAATGTGCTAGCAGACTCCCTTTCACGAAAGGGTCGCTTGTTGCCGTTGGAGTGGACTCTCAACAAACAAGTATTCAATCAGATTTGCTACCAATGGGAACGGCCAATGATAGACTTATTTGCGACACATCTCAACAATCAGTTGCAGACGTATGTGTCTCCGTGTCCGGATCCAAGAGCATTTGCAGTAGACGCTCTGTCGATCCCTTGGGACGGAATGATAGGATATGCGTATCCTCCAGCGCCGTTAATTCAACAAGTATTGCTAAAGATAAAACAATCTCAATGCAAGATTCTGTTGGTAGCATCTCTGTCGCCACAGAGACCGTGGATAAATCTACTCAGGTGTCTGTTGTGGGACCTACCGCGAAAGCTTCCTCCACGGGAGGATCTTCTTTCGCAGGGGAAATCGCGCCAACTCCATCACAACCCGCAAGGTCTCAACCTTCACGTTTTTCCGTTGTGCGGTCCTTCTTGCATAGCAAACACTTTACAGGATGAGCAGTGGACGCGATTTCTAACTGTAGGAGGACCTCCTCTTCGCTAAACTATGCGGCTAAGTGGAAGGTTTTTCGTCGTTGGTGTAGGGATCATTCTGTAGATATATTCGATCCCTCTATACCAGACATTGCAAACTTTCTAGTATACTTGTTTGACGAAATCAAACTGCAGCCTGTTACTATAAAGGGTTATAGATCTATGTTATCTGATACCTATGCACATCATGATAGTTTACAAATTGGATCTAATGTCTCTTTATCTAAGTTGGTTAGAAACTTTTCGATAAATAGACCCAGAACTCTTAGATTAATTCCTAAGTGGAATTTAGCTTGGGTTTTTCTTAAATTGAAGGAAAAGCCATTTGAACTTCTTGGGACAGTAGATTTCAAATTCTTATCTTATAAGACAGCTTTTCTCTTAGCTTTCTCTTCTGCTAGAAGAGTCAGTGAGCTTCATGCACTGTCGGTGGATGATTCTCACTATCGTAGTGTTGGGAACACTATCACCTTCACTACTAATGTGGGTTTTTTAGCTAAGAATCAGGCTCCTAATAAATATCCGGAACCTATTGTTATTAAGGCTCTTCCGTCTTCAGACGGGCGTAGGCCTTTACTCTGTCCTGTTAGAGCGTTACGTATCTATAAACAGAGATCTCAGTTTATCAGAAAGGGACGGAAACGTTTCTTTTTGTCTTTGATGCCTAATAGAAAGGACATTTCGGTCCATTCTATTGCTAGATGGATTCAATTAACTATCCGTACTGCTTATGAAGATTTATCTTCTTCTCAGCAGTCTGTGCTTAAGATTTCTGCTCATGAAGTAAGAGCTCTTTCTACTTCCTGGGCTTATGCTAATAGTGTTGCTATTACAGATTTAATGAAGGCTGCTTATTGGTCTCAGCCATCCACATTTACGAATTTTTATCTCAGAAATATTGAGTCCATTTCTGGAGACCTGCATTGTTTAGGTCCGTTATCTGTTGCTCAGAATGTCGTCCACTAAACAGTTGCAACTATAGTTATGCAGGCTTTCTGTTCCGGCAGTGACTCCGTCCGGCTGCCCTCTTTGCTCTGGGCTATTTGACCCAGGGCAAGGAGAAGGGGGGGGGGGGGGCGGGTGTTCCCTTAGGTCACCTGCTTTATAGTGAAAAGCAAGGGAATGCCTCCTCCAAGTCAGTATTTCTGAGTCGCTTCCAGGATGGTTTTAAAGTGTAATATTAATGTTAAAATTCATTCATGTCTTATTTTTAAAGTGTAGCTCGGTGTGAAGCATTTGTATATGTCAAGTGTCAAACGGGCTTTAATATACAATACTTGGACACTTTTAAATGACTATAAAGAGTCTCAATTCTCTGGACTACTTTATTTATTGGCTTGCTTTAAAAATAATTAGTATAAGGGATATACTGGATGTTAATAGAGAACATGAATGTTATTGTGCTCAATTATTAAGGGTAGTGTATCTTTCTAATTTAATATTAAATAAGAAAGATACATGTAAAGCCTAATACTCCTTTTCTCCTTAAGGGGTTACCTCTTTACTATATAGTTGAGCTTATTGGATTTTCCTCTATGTCCTAGGCCCTCCAGCCTGTTTACTATTCAGCTAAGTCTGGGTCATTGGTACAGTATAAAAATCTTAAAAAATTTATAGTAATTTATATATTTTTTATACTTACCAATGACCGAGACGGGGTTGGCCTTCCCTGGAGTTGGGAACTCTTGCCTCCCCTCTGAGTACATAGTGCTGACCGGGCACTGCCAGTAAGAATGATAATTGGCGCCAATTTCGGGACGTCTGCGTCACTGCGCATGTGCAGTAGAGGCGTAGTATGGAGGTCCTTTAGGACATGATTTCTTTTTGTTTTGGATGCAAATTTTGGGGATTGGGGGGCAAAATTTGTGTTTGGCCCTGGTTTTGTTAGAGTTAGCACCAGCTAAGTCTGGGTCATTGGTAAGTATAAAAAATATATAAATTACTATAAATTTTTTAACTTTCTGAACCGTGAGGTCGATTTGAACCAAATTTGATATGAGATGATAATGGGTCATAAGTAGTTGATTGATGCAAAAACAAATTTTCTCATTGCCCCTTGGGAACCTCGGGAGCTAAAAATAGGAAAAACCTTAAAACTGCCATATCTCCAAAACTACACAGCACAGAGAATTCTTATTTTGTATAAAGCTTACTTTTATCCAGTAGAATAGAATGGTTTTAAAAAATCCCTATCGGTTTGATCAAAAGGTACTTTTTTTCAGGACTTTGAAAAAGTGCTGAGTCAGCACTTTTTAACACTGTTGGCAATGGGAAAAAGATTAAAAAATCTTCTTCACCAGATCCAGCAGGCAGAAGCTTTTGATATTTGGTATGCAACATTGTGGGGTGGATCTGATTCAAGTTTGTTCAAATCGGCTTCCTCGATTCATATTTGAGATCACTATAGAAGCTCGAATTCGAACTTAGTGCATTTCAGGCAAATTTCTTAAAAAATTTTCATCTCCAGATCCAGCAGGCAGAATCTTTTCATATTTGGTAAGCAACATTGTGGGGTGGATCTGATTCAAGTTTGTTCAAATCGACTCCCTAGATTCATATTTGGGCTCACTATAGAAGCTTGAATTCGAACTTTGTGCATTTCAGGCAAATTTCTTAAAAATTCTTCTCCAGATCCAGCAGGCAGAATCTTCTGATATTTGGTATGCAACATTGTGGTGTGGATCTGATTCAAGTTTGTTCAAATCGGCCCCCTGGGTTTATATTTGGGCTCAGTATAGGAGCCCAAATTTGAACATTAGTGCATTTCAGGCAAATTTCTTTGAAAATCTTCTCAAGATCCAGCAAGCAGAATCTTTTGATATTGGGAGGGGGGGGGGGGGGGGGGTATGGGGGGGAGATTCAAGTTTGTTCAAGCCAAGTTCCTGGGTTCATATTTGGGCTCACTGTGGTAGCCTGAATTATAACTTAGTTCAAAATGAGGAATTTTCTTTAAAATTCTTCTTCAGATCCAGCCGTCGGAATGTTTTGATATTTGGTATGCAGCATCCTTAGGGGGTGAGATTTAAGATTGTTCAAGCCATGTCCCTAGGTCCATATTTGAACTCACTGTGGGAGCCCGAATTATAACTTAGTTCAAAATGAGGAATTTTCTTTAAAAATCTTCTTCAGATCCAGCAGTCGGAATGTTTTAATATTTGGTATGCAGCATCCTTAGAGGGGTGAGATTCAAGTTTGTTCAAGCCATGTCCCTAGGTCCATATTTGGACTCACTGTGGGAGCTCGAATTGTAACTTAGTTCAAAATGAGGAATTTTCTTTAAAAAATCTTCTTCTTCAGATCCAGCAGTCGGAATGTTTTGATATTTGGTGTGCAGCATCCTTAGGGTGGTTGGAGGGGGGTGGGGGGGGGGGGGGGGGTATGAGGGTGAGATTCAAGTTTGTTAAAGCAAAGTCCCTGGGTTCATATATGAGCTCCCTGTGGGAGCCTGAATTATAACTTAGTTCAATATGAGGAATATTCTTTAAAAATCTTTTTTTTTTAGATCCACTGGTCAGAATCTTTGGATATTTGTTTTTAGCTCATCTTGACAAAGTCAAGCTGAGCTAATATCATCGCTTCCCGTCCGTCGTCCGTCGTCTGTCGTCCGTCGTCTGTCGTCCGTCGTCCGTCATCTGTCGCCCGTCGTCCTTCGTCCGTCAACACCATGTTTTGGTCTTCTCCTCCAAAGCCACTGGGCCAATTCAAGTGAAAGTTTGTGTGAGTGATGGTCCCAAAGGGGCATTTCATTTTTGTTCAACTCAGCATGCCCAGCCCCATAGGGAGGGAGTGGGGGAAAATGCTCCAAAATATTTTTAAAATCTTCTTCTCAAGAACCAGCGTGTACAATGACTTGATATTTGCTATGGAGCTTCCATATGAGGTGTAGAATCAAGTTTGTTCAAATGAAGTTCGTGAAGTAATATTTGGCTTTGTAATAGGAGGGGTAAGATTTTTGGCCCTGCCCAAAATTTCTATTTTCTGAACCGATGGTCCGGTATGAACCAAATTTGGTTTGTGGTAGTATTGGGTCATAAGTACTTGACCCATGCAAAAAAAAAAATTCCCGCATCCCCATGGGAACCCTGGGAGCTAAAAATAGAAATATTTTCAAACGCCCATATTTCCCAAACCCCACGGAACAGAGAGCTTTTATTTGGTATGAAGTATCCTTATGACCAGTAGAATTGAATGGTAAAAAAAAATTGCCATCGGTTATGTTAGGGTGTTCTGTAATGGGCATCGAAAAAATGCTGAGTCAGCATATTTGCAAAAATTTTTAAAAATCTTTTCTCCAGAACCAATCATCAGAATCTTTTGATATTTGGTATACAGCATTCATAGGGGGGTCAGATAAAAGTTTGTTGAAATAAAGCTCATTGGTTCATATTTGGGCTCTCTACAGGAGCCCGAAGTTTTAACATAGGGTTATATGGGGAATATTCTTTAAAAATCTTCTTCTTCAGAACCACCAGTCAGAATCTTTTAATATTTGGTATACATCATTGTTATGAGGGTCAGATTCTAGATTGTTCAAACCAAGTCCCTAGGGTAATATTTGGGCTTCCTATGGAAGCCCAAATTTTATCTTTGTTCAATATGGAGGGTAATTTAAAAAAATCTTCTTCTTCAGATCCATCAGTCAGAATGCTTTGATATTTGGTATGCAACATCTCTATGGGGGTCAGATTCAAGTTTGTTCAAATCAGATCCCTAGGTATATATTTGGGCTCACTATGGTAGCCCAAATTTTTACTTAGTGCAATATGAGAAAATTTTTTTAAAAATCTTCTTCTTCAGATCCACCAGTCGGAATGCTTTTATATTTGGTATACAACATCTCGGGGGGGGGGGGGGGGGGGGGGGGGGGGGTGGGGTGGGGTGGGGGGGGTGGGGGGGGGGCAGATTCCAGGTTGTTCAATTCGAGTGCCTAGGTAAATATTTGGGCTCCATATGGGAACATGAAATTTGACTTAGTACAATATGAGGGAATTTCTTCAAAAATCTTCTTCTTCAGATTCACTTGTCAGAATGCTTTCACATTTGGTATACAACATCTCTAGGGGGGTCAGATTCAAGTTTGTTCAAATCGGATCCATAGGTCAATATTTGGGCTCGCTATGGTAGCCCAAATTTGAACTTAGTGCAATTCGAAGAAATTTCTTTACAATTTCTGTTCTTCAGATCCAACGGTCAGAATGCTTTCATATTCGGTACACAACATCTCTAGGGAAGTCAGTTTTAACTGTGTTCAAATCAAGAGCCTGGGTTAATATTTGGGCTTTCTATGGGAGCCGGAATTGGCCATTTTGCTGAAGAATTAAAAATTTTGTATTCAGTACCCTCTAGAGGTACTAAGATTAATCCACATAGGTTGTATCAAGGGACTTCATAGGGGAGCTCTACATTTTACTTATGATCAACTGAAGAAAAGGCATGATGCCTAGATTATTTTTGTCACTCCTGAGGGACTCAAGGATTGACAGTGTAGCCTATGGAGATGGCTTGCTTAATGTAGACTCATTCTTGGACTCTGTTTAAATTGTGTTCTGTACAAGATGAGCGCTTCAGGCCCCGTGGGGCCTCTTGTTTTTGTTTTTTATGCGTTTTAAGAAGAAGAAAAAAATTTTGGCTGAAAGTATTTTGTTTGGGAAAAAAAATCTGTTTTTTATGTGTTTATCTCAATTTTGGGACGTAAAAAGTGCAGGAACTGAAAATAGAAGGAAAAATCCTGTGTATTGTGTGGGCACAATTGCTTCATCTAGTTGGTATATGCTTTTCTTAGGAGGGGCGTATGCAGCTTATTCAAGTCAAGTCGCTGGTTTGATATTTAGACTACCATGTCAGGTGAGTGCCATCAGGCCACCTGGGGCCTCTTGTTTTTAAACCTGTCAGAAGTATCCACACTACATGTATTTATGGTGTAATGATAGTAACTATGGCAATGGAAACTAAGTGAATTTCTGATTTGGGGTATCAAATAAGCTAGAGGATTTTTTATAGTTTGCATATGGATGACCCATGGCCACCCCCTTCCCTCCTCTCCCCTCCCTCCCCTCCTTTCCCCCCCCCCCCCCCTTTCCTCCCCTCCCCATAACCCCCCAGTTAAAATTTCAATAGTGTGACTAGTAATGTTAATTTTAAATATCTGAATATGACATGTTACCATGACACCATCATTGTTGGTTTTGACATCGTTTTTCGATCGATTAAAATGTTTTTATTAAAGTTAAGTTGTTGTCTTGTCTTGTGTTGTATTGAGTAAAACATAAACAGACTTTTGAACTTCCTGCAGTTGTGGCTATAAGTAGATGACCAATGAACGTGCGGCGTGGCATTCATTGCTCGGTTACCAGATAGCAGCGGTCATCGATAGCCAACCATCTTGATTCACTCGATAAAAAGTGAAAAAACTGCGAATAAAAGTAAACTTTTGTCAATCTTGGGCTCTAAATCCCTGTGGCTCCGTGAATCATTTTGTCATTTATTTGAGCGAGATCGATGAGGTATTCACCATTTTTGAGATTGTTAAAAATTTCAATCTGAGAAGTGTCATACCTTTAGTTTTTGTAGTATTGATAATATAATATATACAGTGGAATACTCTTAATTGAATATCCATTTTGCCAGTGAAAATTATTCAATTAACAGGAAAATACAATTAACAGGGATTTGGTTAGTTTCCTATGTTCTGGGGGTAAACTGAGCATTTATTCTATTATATCTTGTTTGACAGAGCTCATAGAGCTCTGTCAAACAAGATATAATAGAATAAATGCCTGTATTGGATGTAGTGAGTCCAAAAAGGGTCATAAATATAAATAAATTATTAAATTATTATTAAATAAGGGGAATTTGGTGCTGTCAAAGTACATATTACAAAAATTTATATACAATTAACAGGAGTTTACTCTACAACTCATATGCAATTAACAGATCAAATTTGTACTGAAGATATAGTAAATGGTTTTGTGTTTGAAAATTATATTCAATTAACAGGGATATACAATTAAGAGATATCCAATTAAGTGGGCTCCACTGTATTTTATTAAAATTGATAAAATCTGATAATACGTCGATTGTCTATGGTTTCTGGTGGTGGCTGGCAGCGAAAGAGTTAAGGAGGGTGGCTATGGCTCTACCATTTTGAAAATGATCAGCCTGAATCAATGAATTTATTTTTTACACAGGAATTTCCTATTTGACTCCACAGCAAGAGCAACACCTAAAGGAAACACTAGAGCTGAAGCAACAACAGTATTCACACTCACAACTGCCTTTCTCTTCACCTGCATTCACAACTCCTGATGCTGCAGATCATGGTGTCTCCAAAGGCCCAATTCCAATACCAGATGACCAGAAGGGCTTCATAGAGGATATTTGGTGAGTTGGTTAGAGTTAAGATCACATCTGATGAAAACAGCCTTAACTCAAAATTTTTCAAAACATTTCAACAAAACCACATGTGACCCCTCATTGGAACAATCTCGATGAGCTCATTCCAATGAGGAGGTCACATGATATGGTTTTGTTGAAACTTTTTGAAAAATGTATATTTTTATACTGTACCAATGACCCAGACTTAGCTGGTGCTAACTCCACAAAAACCAGGGCCAAACACAAATTTTGCCCCCCAATCCCCAAAATTTGCATCCAAAACAAAAAGAAATCATGTCCTAAAGGACCTCCATAGTACGACTCTACTGCGCATGCGCAGTGACGCAGTCGTCCCGAAATTGGCGCCAAATATCATTTCTCTGTTTGGCCCTTCATCAGTCAACATCTCACTGATCTTTGTGCTTGTAAATCTCAGTTTAAAGGATGCCGGACACGTAATTCTTGGAGAAAATGTGATTCTAAGGAGGATAGAAGGAGGAGAGGAAAAAAGAAGTGGCAAAAAATAATCAGGGCTGTACTTAAAATTTTTTGTTGAAATTATGTTAAGTTGCCTATTTTCGAGGCATGGGCCTCTTGTTGTCATTCTTGCTAATTGTTGCACTGCTTATTCAGTGTTTCCTCTCCCCTAGCCTTCTAAAGTCCCCCCTTGCAATTCTCCCATGCTTTTGGCATATTTTTGAGAAGTTTCATTTCTAAAATTCCCTGGGAGAGTTGCTTGGTTACAGAATGTTTTCTGTTATTTTCCCCATAGTTACGTTTTCACCCATGGGTGTATAACGTTTGTGTTCTGCATCTTCCATCTGATGTTCTGCAGATTCTCCCCTGGGAGTCTCTGTTTTGCATCAGATAGAGTGTAATTGATGACTGATTCCGGGCCAGTTTTTTCAGTGCCTGGAGTCATGTTTTCTACTGTGTTTACACTGTTTGTTTTCATTGGCAACAGCCTTTTTTGAGGGGGGCTGTTTGCCTTTGTGGTAGTTTATCTCATTATAAGATACATTTATATTATCCGAAAGTGTCTCATTAATTATTTTATATAATTTTAAAATTTTTGACCACACTTTGCCATCGGATCCATCGGGGCTCAACGTTACTTTTCAGCAACTTGGGCTTCTCTGAAAAAATATTTTTTCAAAATTATTTTGTTTTGCAATTGTTTTTTCATTTATTAATGGATCATGTTATTATGTATCTTTGTGTCAGGGGTTTTTGCGAGTAACTAGGACTTATTGTTGTTCTTTCACAATGAAGGGACTTTGTTCAAATTGTAATAGGAAGAAATCTTCCTCTGACTTTCATGATTATTGTATTAATTGTAGTCAGTGTTCTCGCATTAATCCCTGTCCTGTATGTGAACATTGGGATGAGAAACATTGGAAACGTGTGTCACGATATGTTGTTTCTGGAGAAAGAGCGATGCCGGCTCTTTCTCCACAAGGTCACTCTACTCTCTCAGTTTCTATTTCAGAGGAACCAGAACAGGGTGATGTTTCCATGTTATCTTCTTCAAGTGTGCGTCCGTCGTCACAAATAAATACAGAGCTAGCGGCAAAAGTGCTCATGGAGATTAGACAAATGTCGTCCGCTAGCTCGCCCGGTGTAGCGTCCATTCACCGAATGGTTCGGCAGCCGGGTTCGTCCGATGCGGTCCAAGAGGAAATTTTGGGTGATGCGAGCACTATAAAAATAATAGATGCACACCCAGTGACGGCGGATAGTGAACGAGAACGGAGGAAGCCTTTTAGTCCGGTTCCTAGCTCGTCCAGGTCCAGCCGGGCCGCGAGCGAGAGAGGCCCCTACTCGTACAACAACATCTGGGACCAGATGTTGTGGTACAAAATGTGTCTTTAGCGGAGCATACGTCCGTCGCTCGGGACGCTCCGTTGTATAAGCAGTCCGCAGAGACTGTTAAGGCTTCCTCTTCTCGTCGGCGCACACGACCGCACCTTGGCTACGTGACCTCCGATATTTTGCCAGCTTCGCCGATGAAGGATTCTTCGGCGACCAGGTCACACCATCCGGCAGCCAGGGATTCGAGGCCGATGGACTCCGGACGTTCGCATAGGAAAAGTATGCGGGAGCCATCTGATGCGGAGCTGCCCTCGGCAAAGCAGCGAAAGACCGCTCCTCCGCAGGTCTCGACGTCGGACATTCTAGTGCAGATAGCACAGCTTATCGCAGCATCCCAGCAGCCGTCAGAAACGGTGTCGGATCGAGAATTATCCGACGGCGCTGGGTCGGTACGCTCCGCCGAAGCATCGGGGGCGGACGACCGGGAACATCGGGAGGTCCGACCGGATGGTGAAAGGGATACGGATGAATTGGAGCTATCCCTTTCGGAACAACACAAAGCTGCCGTGGACTTCATCCGGCACTTTCTTCCTCAAGTTGTTCCGTCGGGCCAGACTGCTGCGCTTCCGGACAGGATAATTATAGCGTCATTGGACTCTGATTTTTTCGAGCGGTTCAGGGACATCGCTCCCGAGTTTCCGTCGCAGTCCAATAATGTTGCAAGAACATTTGAATTATTGAACGACGCTATTTTTAAACTTGCTTCCAGGACGGGGAAAGCAGGTTTCTTGTCCGCAAATACTCTCAACCTGCCTTTCATTAATGCAAGGAATAAATTCGACACGGCAGGTCAGGGTATACCGAGAGTTCCTCTGCGTATGGACGACGAGGCGGAAGACTTAGAGCTATTATTACCGTCGTCAGCTTCTATTCCAACCGCAGTGTTGGAAACAGCTATTGCGTCTAACAGAGCCAATTTAGATGCCTTATCTTACGCAGATCACCTTACTAAGGCGTTATCACTGCGTCTTCAAGGGGAAGAGTTTCAGGATATACAATCCTCCTTAAGACTTCTTTCAAGGGCAGTAGCTTATTCCACGTGTAACTCCTCCCTTTCAGTGGCAAATCTGGAGTTGGTTAGACGTGACGCAGCCCTGGCTACATCCACACTAGTGGATTCTAAGGTGAAGAACTCTCTTAGAGTCGCTTCGGTCTCAGGAGATCTTCTCTTTGACGGCAAGCTTTCCGCTATTTATGATAATATTAAAAAGAAAGCTAGTGATTCTCTGTTGTTTAGATCCGCTCCTAAAAGGTCGGATACAGCAGACACGAATAAGGCGGGCACTTCTGGGTCTTATCCGCCCAAGAGAGGTTCCTATAGAGGTTCCGGTGCGTCCTCTAGCTCTTATTCGAGAGACCGTCAGGATAGTGACTCTCGTTCGGGATGTCCTTCAGGCCGGGACAATCGATCGGACGCCCCGAGGTCGTCGAGGCGAGGTGCGGGTCGTGGAAGACGTGGTTTCTCCTACCGCAGGCCTCGCAGATCCAGGAGGTGATGGCTTAAACCTCTATCGCGTTCCGGTTGGCGGAAGGTTGTCGAGTTTTTCTCAAGAGTGGGCGTCGATTACGGACAACCCGTGGGTGAGAGGAGTGACTTCGGAAGGTCTAAAGATATCCTTCAAACGAAAGCCTCCATTAACTCGAAGTCCAAAGTGGACTCATCTTCCGTCAAATCCTCAGAAAAGAGACGCTCTGCTATCAGAGGTGCAGTCTCTTTTAATGAAGAACGCGGTAGAGGTCGTAGAAAACCAGGAATCGCTGGGATTCTACAGCCATCTGTTTCTGGTTCCGAAACCAGACGGCTCGTTCCGTCCAGTCATAGATTTGAGCTGGATAAACAAGCTGATCGTCGCTCCGAAGTTTTATATGGAGACGATTCGATCGGTCAGAGCGAGTATTCGGGTGAACGATTATGCAACGAGCATAGATCTCAAAGATGCGTACTTTCACGTCATGGTACATCCGACATTCCGAAAGTATCTACGCTTCGCAGTCCTAGGAGTGGTGTATCAGTTCCGGGCCATGTGCTTCGGATTGAATCTAGCACCCTGGGCTTTCACTCGGGTAATGAACTCGGTAATGATCTACTTCCGAGCTCATTCGTCTGCGGTAACGTCGGCCTACCTGGACGACATTCTTCAGAGGTACGGCAACGAGTTAACGCTTCAGAACGATGTTCAGAATCTTCTTCTATTGCTCCGACGTCTCGGTTTCATAGTAAACGAGGAGAAGTCGGATCTGGTGCCGTCCAAGTCATTCACTCATCTGGGAATGAGCTTCGAGACGTACAACAATCTCGTTCGTCTGCCGTTAACCAGAGCGAAATTAGTCAGTTGTTACGTTCGCT
Organism: Pictodentalium vernedei; assembly: GCA_031216915.1. Taxonomy (NCBI): domain Eukaryota; kingdom Metazoa; phylum Mollusca; class Scaphopoda; order Dentaliida; family Dentaliidae; genus Pictodentalium; species Pictodentalium vernedei. Next base: position 246,440,754 of record CM062297.1, on the reverse strand, counting down.
ATTGTCTGAATACAGACAAAGTCACGGCGAGAGAATTTATGAGACTGATAGGTCTGTGCGGAGCCGCCGCGGATCTCATTCCGATGGGACGGCTACGCACACGGCCTCTTCAAATTTTCCTGACTCAGAATTGGAGTGTGAAAATTCATTCGCTCGATGTAGACGTTCTCTTGTCAGATCAAGTGAAACAAGAGATTCAGACTTGGGCAAACATTCAGTGGTTAACTCAAGGAGTTCCGCTGCAGTTGCCGGATCCGAGTTTTACCATTATGACGGATGCCAGTCAAACAGGTTGGGGTGCATCATTAATCCCAACGGATTCGAGATGCCAGGGTCTTTGGGATCCGCAATTCCTGTGCAAGCACATAAACATCAAGGAAATGATGTCAATTTGGCTTGCGTTACGTCACTGGATGGACATTATTCACGATGCTCATGTCCAAATCCTATCCGACAATACGACAGTAGTGGCGTATATACGGAATCAGGGAGGCACTCATTCAGTTCCGTTGTTCAATCTAACGGAAAGAATCCTTCTGTTTGCGTTGGAACATCACGTTCTTCTTTCGGTCCGTCACATACCGGGTCGTCTGAATGTGCTAGCAGACTCCCTTTCACGAAAGGGTCGCTTGTTGCCGTCGGAGTGGACTCTCAACAAACAAGTATTCAATCAGATTTGCTACCAATGGGAACGGCCAATGATAGACTTATTTGCGACACATCTCAACAATCAGTTGCAAACGTATGTGTCCCCGTGTCCGGATCCAAGAGCATTTGCAGTAGACGCTCTGTCGATCCCTTGGGACGGATTGATAGGATATGCGTATCCTCCAGCGCCGTTAATTCAACAAGTATTGCTAAAGATAAAACAATCTCAATGCAAGATTCTGTTGGTAGCATCTCTGTCGCCACAGAGACCGTGGATAAATCTACTCAGGTGTCTGTTGTGGGACCTACCGCGGAAGCTCCCTCCACGAGAGGATCTTCTTTGGCAGGGGAAATCGCGCCAACTACATCACAACCCGCAAGGTCTCAACCTTCACGTTTTTCCGTTGTGCGGTCCTTCTTGCATGGCAAGCACTTTACAGGACGAGCAGTGGACGCGATTTCTAACTGTAGGAGGACCTCCTCTTCGCTAAACTATGCGGCTAAGTGGAAGGTTTTCCGTCGTTGGTGTAGGGATCATTCTGTAGATATATTTGATCCCTCTATACCAGACATTGCTAACTTTCTAGTATACTTGTTTGACGAAATCAAACTGCAACCTGTTACTATAAAGGGTTATAGATCTATGTTATCTGATACCTATGCACATCATGATAGTTTACAAATTGGATCTAATGTCTCTTTATCGAAATTGGTTAGAAACTTTTCGATAAATAGACCCAGAACTCTTAGATTAATTCCTAAGTGGAATTTAGCTTGGGTTCTCCTTAAATTGAAGGAAAAGCCATTTGAACCTCTTGGGACAGTAGATTTCAAATTCTTATCTTATAAGACAGCTTTTCTCTTAGCTTTCTCTTCTGCCAGAAGAGTCAGTGAGCTTCATGCACTATCGGTGGATGATTCTCATTATCGTAGTGTTGGGAACACTATCACCTTCACTACTAATGTCGGTTTTTTAGCTAAGAATCAGGCTCCTAATAAATATCCGGAACCTATTGTTATTAAGGCTCTTCCGTCTTCAGACGGGCGTAGGCCTTTACTCTGTCCTGTTAGAGCACTACGTATCTATAAACAGAGATCTCAGTTCATCAGAAAGGGACGGAAACGTTTCTTTCTGTCTTTGATGCCTAATAGAAAGGACATTTCAGTCCATTCTATTGCTAGATGGATTCAGTTAACTATCCGTACTGCGTATGAAGATTTATCTTCTTCTCAGCAGTCTGTGCTTAAGATTTCTGCTCATGAAGTAAGAGCTCTTTCTACTTCCTGGGCTTATGCTAATAGTGTTGCTATTACAGATTTAATGAAGGCTGCTTATTGGTCTCAGCCTTCCACATTTACTAATTTTTATCTCAGAAATATTGAGTCCATTTCTGGAGACCTGCATTGTTTAGGTCCGTTATCTGTTGCTCAGAATGTCGTCCACTAAACAGTTGCAACTATAGTTATGCAGGCTTTCTGTTCCGGCAGTGACTCCGTCCGACTGCCCTCTTCGCTCTGGGCTATTTGACCCAGGGCAAGGGGAAGGGGGGGGGGGGGGCGGGTGTTCCCTTAGGTCACCTGCTTTATAGTGAAAAGCAAGGGAATGCCTCCTCCAAGACAGTATTTCTGAGTCGCTTCCGGGATGGTTTTAAAGTGTAATATTAATGTTTAATTTCATTCATGTCTTATTTTTAAAGTGTAGCTCGGTGTGAAGCATTTGTATATGTCAAGTGTCAAACGGGCTTTAATATACAATACTCGGACACTTTTAAATGATTATAAAGAGTCTCAATTCTCTGGACTACTTTATTTATTGGCTTGCTTTAAAAATAATTAGTATAAGGGTTATACTGGATGTTAATAGAGAACATGAATGTTATTGTGCTCAATTATTAAGGGTAGTGTATCTTTCTAATTTAAATATTAAATAAGAAAGATACATGTAAAGCCTAATACTCCTTTTCTCCTTAAGGGGTTACCTCTTTATTTTATAATTGAGCTTATTGGATTTTCCTCTATGTCCTAGGCCCTCCAGCCTGTTTACTATTCAGCTAAGTCTGGGTCATTGGTACAGTATAAAAATGTTAAAAAATTTATAGTAATTTATATATTTTTTATACTTACCAATGACCCAGACGGGGATGGCCCTCCCTGAGTTGGGAACTCTTGCCTCCCCGCTGAGTACATAGCGCTGACCAGGCACTGCCAGTAAGAATGATATTTGGCGCCAATTTCGGGACGACTGCGTCACTGCGCATGCGCAGTAGAGTCGTACTATGGAGGTCCTTTAGGACATGATTTCTTTTTGTTTTGGATGCAAATTTTGGGGATTGGGGGGCAAAATTTGTGTTTGGCCCTGGTTTTTGTGGAGTTAGCACCAGCTAAGTCTGGGTCATTGGTAAGTATAAAAAATATATAAATTACTATAAATTTTTTAACTTTTTTCAATTGCTTAATTTGTAATTTATGCAGGTAGAAGTGGCAGATTCGTTAGGGAAAGGGTTAACCCTTTACCTAATGAATCGGTTCCATCCGCCCACGTAATTCACAAAAAGAACAGTGGGGAAAAAAATAAATTCAACAAAAGCATTTCATGTGCCCCCTCATTGAAACAAATGCATTGAAACAAGCTATTAATTGAAAATAGAATATATTTTCATTTTTTTGAAATTCACTAAAAACAAACCCAACAAGGGTTCTTAAGCTGAGTTTGAATAGTACTGGCTGGTTTTGATCATAACATTGGGTAAAGAGTTGATATAGACAACATTTACACTGAGGCTGTACAGTGTACAGGGTTAGTTATTCAGTTAAAATTGAATTTTTTTTTATAACCAGAAAGTGTGACTAACGCTGTGCAATGCACAGGGTTAGTCACACTTTCTGGTTATAAAAAATGGTAACTGCCATATGACATGCTACATGGAAATATAATGACTAAGGCTGTAAAAATGCATTGACTAAGTTAGTTACGTGTTGTTACATAGGGTTCTGGATTCAAGGAACTGTTGGAAATACTTACACTGGATTGTGGACATATTTTTATATTACAAACCAATGGCCCAGACTAGCTGGTGCAAATTCAAAGTTATCAAGGGCCAAACACAAATTTTGAACCCCCCAATCCCCCAAATTTGCTTGCAAAACCAAAAGTTAAAAGTCCTATCTGGTCCTCTATACTTTTACCCTCCGTGCATGTGCAGCCATCAGGAAGTGACCGGAATTGGCGCCAACATCATTCTTTGTTTGGCCCTAAAGTCAGTAGCAATGTTCTGACACCTGTGCTTTAAAATCTCCTTTTTAGCTTAACTTGACAAAGTCAAGATAAGCTATTGCCATCACACGTGCGGAAGTCTGTTAGTCTGAATCTGTGAGTCTGTTCACATTTTCCTTTAGCACGGGCTACACCCCGCAGTTCTTGCCTGATCATCATGTAATTTCATATGCAGATTTGGGGTCATGTCTAGACGAGAACGTCCCCTTTTGGTCGCGATCGGTCAACCGGTATGGCTGCCCGAGCCCAAAACCCGAAAACCATTAGCACAGTCTACAGGTCGTATTTATGAAGGGATTTCATTGTAACTTGGTAGGATGCCTCTGTATAATGCCTAGATGAGAATGTCCCCTTTTGGGCATGATCTGTCAACCGTGATGGCTGCCCAAGCCCAAAACACAAAAACTTTTAGCACAGTCTGCAGGTCATGTTTAATATGGAGGGATTTCATTGTAACTTGGTCGGATGACTCCTTATGTTTAGATGAGAATTTCCCCATTTGGGCGTGATCTGCCAACCGTGACGACTGCTGAGCCCAAAACCCGAAAACCTTTAGCACAGTCTACAGGTCATATTTATTGAGGAATTTTATTGTAACTTGGTGGGTTGACTTCATATAATGTCTAGATGAGAAAGTCCCCTTTTGGACGTGATTGGGCAACGGTGACGGCTACAGGGGCCTGAAGCCCGAAAACCTTTAGCACAGTCTACAGGTCATATTTATGAAGGGATTTCTTTGTAACTTGGTAGGATGACTCCAAATATTGTCTAGATGAGAACGTCCCATTTTGATCGCGATCATTCAGCCTTGATGGGTGCCCGAGCCCAAAAACCTTTAGCATAGGCAAAAGGTCATATTTATGGAAGGATTTCATTGTAACCTGTTAGGTTGACTCCATATAATGCCTAGATGATGACATCCCCTTTTGGTCACGATTGGTCAACTGTGATGGCTACAGGTGCCCGAAGCCCGAAAACCTTGAGCACAGTCTACAGGTCATATTTATGAAGGGACTTCATTGTAACTTTGTAGGATCACTGCAGATGAGATTGTCCCCTTTGGTTGTGATCATTCAACCATGATGGCTGCCTGAGCTCGAAGCCCGAAAACCTTTAGCACAGTTTACAGGTCATATTTATGAAGGGATTTCATTGTAACTTGGTAGGTTGACTTCATATAATGTCCAGATGAGAACATCCCCTTTTGGACACGATTGGGCAACTGTGACGGCTACAGGGGCCTGAAGCCCGAAAACCTTTAGAACAGTCTACAGATCATAATTATGAAGGGATTTCATTGTAGCTTGGTAGGATACTCCAAATAATGTCTAGATGAGAACATCCCTTTTTGGTCGCGATCATTCAGCCTTTATGGCTGCCCTAGCCCAAAGACCTTTAGCATAGTTTACGGGTCGTATTTATGGAAGGATTTCATTGTAACTTGTTAGGTTGACTCCATATAATGCCTAGATGATGACATCCCCTTTCGGTCGTGATTGGTCAACTGTGATGGCTACAGGTGCCCAAAGCCCAAAAATCTTGAGCACAGTCTACAGGTCATATTTATGAAAGGATTTCGTTGTAACTTCGCAGGATCACTCCAGATGATGCCCAGATGAGAATGTCCCTGTTTGGTTGCAATCATTCAACCATGATGGCTGCCCGAGCCCGAAGCCCGAATACCTTTAGCACAGTCTACAGGTCATATTTATGAAGGGATTTCATTGCAACTTGGTAGGTTTGACTTCATATAATGTCTAGATGAGAAAGTCCCCTTTTGGACACGATTGGGCATCTGTGACAGCTACAGGGGCCCGAAGCCCAAAAACCTTTAGAACAGTCTACAGGTCATAATTATGAAAGGATTTCATTGTAGCTTGGTAGGATGACTCCAAATAATGTCAAGATGAGAACGTCCCCTTTTGGTCACGATCATTCAGCCTTGATGGCTGCCCGAGCCCAAAAACCTTTAGCATAGTCTATAAGTCATATTTATGGAAGGATTTCTTTGTAACTTGTTAGGTTGACTCCATATAATGCCTAGATGATGACATCCCCTTTTGGTCGTGATTGGTCAACTGTGATGGCTACAGGTGCCCAAAGCCCGAAAATCTTGAGCACAGTCTACAGGTCATATTTATGAAGGGATTTCATTGTAACTTCGTAGGATTACCCCAGATGATGCCCAGATGAGAATGTCCCCTTTTGGTTGCGATCATTCAACCATGATGGCTGCCCGAGCCCAAAGCCTGAAAACCTTTAGCACAATCTTCAGGTCATATTTATGAAGGGATTTCATTGTAACTTGGTAGGTTGACTTCATATAATGTCTAGATGAGAACAGCCCATTTTGGACACCATTAGACAACTGTGACGGCTAAAGGGGCCTGAAGCCCAAAAACCTTTAGCACAGTCTACAGGTGATGATATTTATGAAGGGATTTCATTGTACCTTGGTAGGATGACTCCAAATAATGTCTAGATGAGAACGTCCCCTTTTGGTCGCGATCATTCAGCCTTGATGGCTGCCCAAGCCCCAAACCCCAAAACCTTTAGCATAGTATATAGGTCATATTTATGGAAGGATTTCATTGTAACCTGTTAGTTTGACTCCATATAATGCCTAGATGATGACATCCCCTTTTGGTCGTGATTGGTCAACTGTGATGGCTTCAGGGGCCCGAAGCCCAAAAACCTTAAGCACAGTCTACAGGTCATATTTATGAAGGGATTTCATTGTAACTTCGTAGGATCGCTCCAGATGATGCCCAGATGAGAATGTCCCCTTTTGGTTGCAATCGTTCAACCATGATGGCTGCCCGAGCCCAAAGCCCAAAAACTTTAGCACAGTCTACAGGTCATATTTATGAAGGAATTTCATTGTAACTTGGTAGGTTGATTTCATATAATGTCTAGATGAGAATGTCCCCTTTGGACGCAATTGGAAAACTGATGGCTACAGGGGCCCGAAGCCCGAAAACCTTTAGCACAGTCTACAGGCCATATTTATGAAGGGATTTCAATGTAACTTGATAGGATGACTCGTTTTGGAATAATTTCACTGTAACTTGGTAACTTTCTTCAATATACGTTAACTTTGAGGGCCACATACATTAACTGTGAGGTCATATTAACCCACCCCTCAGCTCTTGAGGACAGTATACACCTTATATTATTTTTATCAAAAACATAGCATACAGGGAACAGAAATGAACATATTCCCAATTATCACAATTCTTGTCTTATTTCATAATCCTTTCATAAACATCGAACATTATCCTTTTCATCAAACACAACACACAAGTTAAGCTACAGTGTCATTGACACTTTCATTTGAGGATGCCAGACACAAATCAACGCAAGAATTGGTGGATCCAAGGCTGTTTTGGATGATGGAAGTGTACAATGGTGTTTTTTTACATTCAGGGCTGTAACTTTATAATAATTATAAAATTATTTCATGTTTCCCAATTTCGGGACATACGCCTGACGTCATCATATTTGCTAATGATTAATCCACTGTTTGTTAAGTATTCCTTCCCTATCCTTCCATGAACCCTTCCTGATAAACTCTTAAGCTTTTTGACTATTTTTTATTGAAATTTTTTATTAAATTTCTTGGGAGTTTAACATGTATTACAGAATATTTGTTCGGTTTATCCCCATGGTTACGTCCTCACCCTAGGGGTGTTAGGTCATTTATTTAGTTTTGCATCTTCTATCCAATGTATCGTTTTTTCTTCATTTGAAGATCTAGCTTTGCATCTGGTAGCATTTAAATTGGTTACTGACTTTGGGCCTTTTTGTGTGCCTGATGTCTTGTTTCCATTTTTTTTATTATCGTTGTTCACATTGACAGCGTCCTCATTTATTTGTAGTATTTTATATTATATTACTGTAGGATACATGGATTATTATTCCGATAGTGTAGCTCAAAAAATTTGGATTTTGTCCACACTTAGGCTCTATTGGGATGCCCTTGGGCTCATAATGTTCCCTTTGGGAACTTAGGCATTTTTTCAAAAAATTTTCTAAAAATATTTTGAATTTAATTTTGATTGCTATTATTCCTGTTTCTTAATTAAATATTTTGTTGTGGAGTTTGTAGGAGTGATATTGACTTTAGTCGATGCACTCCTGCAGATTCTTGTCCTACTTGTGTGCACTGGGATGATTAACGCTTGAGATGGGTGTCGCGGTACGTTGTCGGAGGTGAGGTTCATAGACCGGACCTCACACCATGTTTTAATTCATTTTCTCAGTTTCTATTTCAGAGGAACATGATCATGGTGATGATATTGTGACACCCATCCAAAGTGTGCTACCATTGCCGCGCTCTGTTGAGCAAATACAGCTAGCTGCAGTGCTCATGATAAGCAAGAGATAAGGACTCGAGTTAGTGCTCTTAATCTCTTGCAAGCAGCTAGCTCGACCGGTGAAGCGGTTACTCCTTCTGTGGGAGCCGTGACACCGGGTAAGTCCATTGCAGTCGAAGGAAGTGTAGATATGGGTAGAGCGAGCACATAAATATAAAAAGCTTACCCAGTGACGACAGAAATAGGGAGGATATGGGGTGGAATTCAGCAAGTTTCTTGTTGGGAGGCTCGGCGAGGTCTAATAGACCGCAAGCGGGAGAGGCCCCTCTCTAACCTAACAACATTTGGGGCCAAATGTTGATATGAGAAACTTGCACAAGCCGGAGCATATGTCCACTCTGACCGCTGTCTTTTGGGAATAAAACCGAAAAAGATACTGTGCTTTTTGGTTTCGGTATCTTAGACTTGAGTCTTATTGTTACACCATAGTAGCCTAGCTAGAATCATGAGCAAGATTTTTTCTGTACTATGCAGGGGCATAACGGAATTTGTTATCTCTTGGGACTGCAGTCTCTTTGGGAATTCAGGGCTGTTTATATAGTGGCTCTTCATTCCCTACCTTGTGCGACGATAATTGTAAGTCTCTGTTAAGTGAGCCTTCAGGGTCGCAACTTTCACCGATATATCTGTCTTCACGAAGATGAAGACTTATAAGCTATGGCTAGCATTGTAAGTCTCCTTAGTGAGCTTCTAGGGCCTCAGTTATCAGCTTTTAATGGTCTTCACGTACAGGAAGACCTTTAGCTGCTTCAGCTAGGCTGAGTTCGTTGACCTTTCGGACATGATACCGTTTGTTAGAGGAGTTATTCTCTTCAAACCGGTTTGGTGTGAGTTATTATGTAAATACAGTGTATTTGTTCATCACGTTCTTCTCTGCCCTTAGTGGCATTATGGAGTCTGTCAGACGTGAGGGAGCCTTGCGGTTCCTTTACTATTTGATGTGACTAACACAAGAACGATTCAAGTAATGTGGGTGAGGGGGGGGGGGGGGGGGGTTCGATGTGATTTTGATCCCCCCCCCCCCCCCCCCCCCCCCCCCCACGGCAATGTGTTAAGAGGCAATTACCGGGCAAGATGTACTTTACTTCCGGTAAGCCTCGTATACATTTAAGTATATACATGCCATTCATGACTTCTCGATTGGTGGCTGGGGCGTGTTCTATGGCAACCTTATGGGCACATCCACTTTTTAGTTGGTTTGTTTCCTATTGTTGTTCGCTTATATGTCATATACGAGCATATGACTCAGCATCAATAAATTGCAAGCCTTTGGGTACCTGTAAGGATGTCTAGTCAGTTAACTGGTATTCAAATGATTACATGTGGGATTTCAATGCTCGCGTGCATAATAAGTGTATTAGGCAGATGCATTATTGTATGTTATGGACCTTAGAAACAATGAATTATTTTGGGGGTGGTCCGTGACAAGTCTGTTAATCATAGCTTGTTCCATTTCTAAATCCAGGTTTCTATAAGTTTCGGTACACAAATCGAATATAACATTTCTATGCATTCTTGTATATTCGCACATGACTGAGGGTGTTATTTATTGGAATTTATTGTACACCCGATCGGGGTCGCCTGTGGTTTGCCTCGGAAGTGTCCATTGTGATTCTATTGGACAAGTATATGTGCTACATATTATATCACCAGTTTTTGACCTATCTACATATGCCGACTCCGGTATACATTACAAGCGTGCGCTATTAATTACCGGAGTCGTTGCGATAGCCTTAGCTTCTAAAGTGGCATTAAGCACCAATTTATTAATAGTAATTAATATCTGGGTGTCTGTTCGGCAAATATATATTGTTATTTGGTACCCGCTTTTACTGATTCCAGAGTGCTCCCCTCTTTGTTTTTGAAGAAGATTCCTTCAAAAAAAAGGTTGGGGGTGATTTTTTAAATCTCCTCTGGCTTGATAAGTGTGTAACTATGAGTGAAGCTGTTTTGTCTGTAGATTCTATCTGATCCTGGATACAGCTTGTTTATTATTGTATATGGCGTATGTTTGTGGGGGTTAACTTCTCACTCTCGAATACGCCATCCTAATTTTTAGGGCTTAATCTGGACTAGCCTTAAAATTGGGAAGTCGTTACATCCAATTAGCATTGTCATTCATGCTAAGAATGCAGAATTACTTGAATTTGTCTCCTTATTTATGATATGTCTTCTCTATTATTGTATAGAGAGACATATACGTGTAATTACTTTTAATTTACTTTCCTTTCACCTTGGATTGCAGGCTTGGGAACTATGTTGGTCTGCTAATTCTGAAGTTCTAGGCCCTCTGCCTTTTTACGATTTAGCTAGTCGGGGCCATTGGTTTATAGTATAAAAATATCATAAAGTTAAAGTAATTTGTATTTATTTTTATAATTACCGATGGCCCAGACGGGTATGGCTCTCCCATGAGAGGGCACTCATACCTCCCCGCTGAGTTATTATGTAGTACGCTCTTCTACAAAGAATGATGTTGGTGCCAATTCCGGTCACTTCCTGACAGCTTTGCATGCGCAGAGGGTAAAAGTATGGAGGACTAGATAAGACTTTTAATTTTTGGTTTTGCAAGAAAATTTTGGGCTTGGGGGGGGGGGGGGGGGGGTTAAAATTTGTGTTTGGCCCCTGATAACTTTGAGTTTGCACCAGCTAGTCTGGGCCATTGGTAAGTATAAAAAATATACAAATTTACTTTAAATTTATCATATTTTTATACTGTACCAATGACCCAGACATAGCTGGTGCTAACTCTTAAAAATCTAGGGCCAAACACAAATTTTGCCCCCCAATCCCCAAAATTTGCATCTAAAACCGAAAAAATCATGTCCTAAATGGTCCTCCATACTTTCCCTCCACTGCACATTCGCAGTGTCAAGGAGGTCTCGAAATTGGTGCCAAATATCATTCTTTGTTTGGCCCTTCATCAGTTCACATCTGACTGATCTTTGTGCTTATAAATCTCAGTTTAAATGATGCCAGACACATAAATATTAGAGAAATGGTGGATCTAAAGAGGAAATAGAAGGAGGAGAGGAAAAATGAGTGGCAGGAAATAATCAGAGCTGTAACTTGAATTTTTTTTACGAAATTATGTTATGTTGCCTAATTTCGAGGCATGAGCCTGTTGTTATTCTTGCTATAACTTACACTGCTTGTTCAGTGTTTCCTCTCTCCCTTTCCTTTAAGTCCCCCCTTGCTATTCTCCCATCCTTTTGGCATATTTTCTGTAATATTATTACTAAAATTTCTTGGGAGTTTTAGCTGAATAACAGAATGAATTTTGTTCTTTTCCCCATGTTTACGTCCTCACCCATGGGTGTTTAGGCGTAGTGTTCTGCATCTACCATCTGATGTTCTGCAGTTTCTTCCCTGGAAGTCTCTGTTTTGCATCAGATAGTGTGTTATTGGTAACTGATTTCGGGCCATGGTTATCAGTGCCTGGAGTCATGTTTCTGGTGTTTATACACTTCTTGTTTACATTGACAACAGTCTCTGTGCAGGGGAATTTCTTGTCTTTGTATTAGCTTAATCATAACAAGATACATTATTATTATACGTAATTGTTGCATTAATTTTTTAAAATATTTTTAAAATTTTTGTCCACACTTCGGCTTTTTGGGATCCATTGGGCTCAACGTTACTTTTCAGAAACTTGGGCTTTTCTGAAAAAATATTTTTTCAAAAAATTTTTTTGATTTCAATTATTTTTTCTATGGTAAATGGATCATGTTATTATGTATCTTTGTTTTCAGGGGTTGGTGTGAGTACTAGGACTTTTTGTATTCTTTTCACAATGAAAGGATATTGTTCAATTATAATAAGAGGAAATCTTCCTCTGACTTTCATAATCATTGTATTAATTGTAGTCAGTGTACTCGCACTAACTCCTGTTCAGTATGTGTCAATTGGATGACAAACATTGGAAATGTGTGTCACGGTATGTTGTTAACGGGGAAAAGGCCATGCTGGTCCTTTCTCCGCAGGGTCACTCTAGTTTATCAATCTCTATTTCAGAGGAACAAGTACAGGGTGATATTTCCGTGATGTCTTCCAAAAGTGTGCCTCCGTCGTCACAGTTAAATGAAGAGCTAGCGGCAAAAGTGCTCATGGAAATACGTCAATTGCCTAAGAGGTCCCTAGTAGGATCGACGGCGTTGGCGTCCGCTAGCTTGTCCGGTGTAGCGTCCATTCATCGAATGGTTCGGCAGCCGGGTTCATCTGTTGCGGTCCAGAAAGGAGATTTGGGTGATGCGAGCACTATAATAGACAAAGTGCACACCCAGTGACGACGGATCAGAGGAGAGAACGGAGGAAGCCAATTAGTCCGGTTCCTAGCTCATCCAGGTCCATCCGGGCTGCGAGCGAGAGAGGTCCCTCTCTCGTACAACAACATCTGGGACCAGATGTTGTGGTACTAAACATTTCGCTTTCGCAGCATACGTCCGCCGCTCGGGATGCTCCGTTATATAGACAGTCCGGAGAGACTGTCGATAAGGCTTCCTCATCCTCACGGCAGTGCACACGACCGCACCTTGGCTACGTGACCACGGATATCCAGCCAGCTTCACCAATCAGGGATTCCACGGCGAACAGGTCATACCATCCGGTAGCCAAGGGACACGAGGCCTGTAGACTCGGGATGCTCGCATAAGAGAAGTATGCAGGAGTCAACGTACACGGAGCTTCCAGTGGCAAAGCAACGTAAGACCGCTACTCCACAGGCCTCAGTGACAGACATGCTATCCCAAATAGCACAACTTATCGCAGCATCCCAGCAAACGACAGAATCTCTGTCGGATCAGGAATTATCCGACGACGCTGGGTCGGTACGCTCCGCTGAAGCATCAGGTACGGACGACCGAGTGCTCCATAGGGTCCGACAGGATGGCGAAAGGGATTCGGAGGATTTCGAGCTTTCCCTTTCGGAACAACATAAGCTGCCGTAGATTTCATCCGACATTATCTTCCAGAGGTTGTTCCGTCGGACTAGAATGCTGCGATGCCGGATAAGAGACTGATAGCGTCATTGGACACAGAATTTTTTTTGATCGGTTCAGGGACATCATCCCTGAGTTTCCGACACAGTCCAATAATGTCACAAGAACATTCGAATTATTGAACGACGCTATATATAAGCTTGCTACCAAAACAGGCAAGTCTGGTTTCTTGTCTGCAAATGCTCTAAATCTGCCTTTCATCAATTCAAGGAATAAATTCGAAATGGCAGGACAGGGCATACCGAGAGTTCCTCTGCGTCTAGACGACGAGGCTGAAGACTTGGAATTGTCTATACCATCGTCTATGTCAGTTCCAACCACGACGTTGGAAACGACAATAATGTCTAACAGACTTCACTTAGATGCTTTATCATATGCTGACCACCTTACTAAGGCGTTATCATTACGTCTTCAAGGGAAAGAATTCCAGGATATAATCCCCATTGACACTTCTTTCAAGGGCAGTAGCTTTTCCACGTATAACTCTGCCCTTTCAGTGGCAAACCTGGAGTTGGTTAGACATGACGCAGCCCTAGCTACATCCACGCGCGTGGATAGTAAGGTGAAGAACTCTCTCAGAGTTGCTTCGGTCTTGGAGAAGCTTCTCTTCGACGGCAAGCTTTCAGCAATCTATGAATTTGCTCGATATAGACGTTCTCTTGTCAAATCAAGTGTAACAAGAGATTCAGACTTGGGCAAACATTCAGTGGTTGACTCAGGGAGTTCCACTGCAGTTGCCGGATTCGAGTTTTACGATTATGACGGATGCCAGTCAAACAGGTTGGGGTACAACATTGATCCCAATGGATTCGAAGTGCCAGGGTCTTTGGGATCCGCAGTTTCTAGGCAAGCACATAAACATCCAAGAAATGATGTCAATTTGGCTTGCACTACGTCATTGGATGAACATTATTCAGAAAGCGCATGTCCAAATCCTGTCCGACAATACGACAGTAGTTGCGTATATCCGGAACCAGGGAGGCACTCATTCCGTTCCGTTATTCAATTTAATGGAAAGAATCCTTCTGTTTGTTCTAGAACACCAAGTTCTGCTTTCGGTCCGTCATATTCCGGGTCGTCTGAATGTATTAGCAGACTCCCTTTCACGGAAGGGTCGCTTGTTGCCGTCAGAATGGACTCTCAACAAACAGGTATTCAATCAGATTTGCTACCAATGGGAGCGGCCAATGATAGACTTATTTGCGACACAACTCAACAATCAGTTGCAGACGTATGTGTCACCATGTCCGGATCCCCAAGCACATGCAGTAGATGCTCTATCGATCTCGTGGGACGGAATGATAAGATATGCATATCCTCCAGCGCCGTTGATTCAGCAAATATTGCTAAAGATAAAACAATCACAATGCAAAATTCTGTTGGTAGCATCTCTGTCTCCACAGAGACCGTGGATAGATCTACTCTGGTGTCTGCTGTGGGACTTACCGCAAAAACTTCCTCCACGAGAGGATCTTCTTTCGCAGGGGAAATCGTGTCAACTTCATCACAACCCGCAAGGTCTCAACCTTCACGTATTTCCATTGTGCGGTCCTTCTTGCACGGCAAGCATTGTACAGGACGAGCAGTGGACGCGATTTCTAACTGTAGGAGGACCTCCTCTTCGCTATACTATGCGGCTAAGTGGAAGGTCTTTCGTCGTTGGTGTAGGGATCATTCTGTTGATATTTTTTATCCCTCCATACCAGACATTGCAAACTTTCTAGTATACTTGTTTGACGAGATCAACTGCAGCCTGTTACTATTAAAGGTTATAGGTCTATGTTATCTGATACCTATGCACACCATGATAGTTTACAATTGGATCTAATGTCTCTTTATCTAAATTAGTTAGAAACTTCTCGATAAATAGACCTAGAACCCTTAGATTAATTCCTAAATGGAATTTAGCTTGGGTTCTTCTTAAACTAAAAGAAAAGCCATTTGAGCCTCTTGAGACAGTAGATTTCAAATTCTGGTCTTATAAGACAGCATTTCTCTTAGCTTTCTCTTCTGCTAGAAGAGTCAGTGAGCTTCATGCACTATCGGTGGACGATTCTCACTATCGTAGTGTCGGGAACACTATTACCTTTACTACTAATGTTGGATTTTTGGCTAAGAATCAGGCTCCTAAAAAATATCCGGAACCTATTGTTATTAAGGCCCTTCCATCTTCAGACGGGCATAGGCCTTTACTCTGTCCGGTTAGAGCTTTATGTATTTATAAACAAAGATCTCAGTTTATCAGAAAGGGACGTAAACGCTTCTTTCTGTCTCTGATGCCTAATAGAAAGGACATTACGGTCCATTCTATTGCTAGATGGATTCAATTAACTATCCGTACTGCTTATGATAATCTATCTTCAACTCAGCAGTCTGTGCTTAAGATTTCGGCTCATGAAGTAACAGCTCTTTCTACATCTTGGGCTTACGCAAATAGTGTTGCTATTACAGATTTAATGAAGGCTGCATATTGGTCTCAGCCATCCACATTCACGAATTTTTATCTCAGAAATATTGAGTCCATTTCTGGAGACCTGCATTGTTTAGGTCCGTTATCTGTTGCTCAGAATGTCGTTCACTAAACAGTTGCAACTATAGTTATGCAGGCTTTCTGTTCAGGCAGTGACTCCGTCCTGCTGCCCTCTTCGCTCTGGGCTATTTGACCCAGGGCAAGGGGAAGGAGGGGGGGGGGGGAGGGTGTTCCCTTAGGTCACCTGTTTTATAGTGAAAAGCAAGGGGATACCTCCTCTGGAGTCAGTAATTCTGATTTGTTACCGGGATGGTTTTAAAGTGAAAAGTTAATGTTTAAAAATTCATTCATGTCATATTTTTAAAGCGTAGCTCGGTGTGAAGCATTTGTATATGTCACGTGTCAAACGGGCGTTAATATACAATCCTCGGACACTTTTAAAAGAGTATAAAGAGTCTCAATTCTCTGGACTATCTTTATTTATTGGCTTACTTTAAAAATAATTAGTATAAAGGGTTATACTGGATGTTAATAGAGAACATGAATGTTATTATGCTCAATTATGGAGGGTGTTGTGTCTTTCTAATTTATCATAAAATAAGAAAGATACATGTAAAGCCTAATGCTCCTTTTCTCCTCGAGGGGATTACTCTATTTTATATAGTTGAGCTTATTGGATTTTCCTCTATGTCCTAGGCCCTCCAGCCTTTTTACTGTTCAGCTATGTCTGGGTCATTGGTACAGTATAAAAATGTTAAAAAATTTATAGTAATTTATATATTTTTTATACTTACCAATGACCCAGACGGGGATGGCCCTCCCAGGAGTTGGGAACTCTTACCTCCCCGCTGAGTACATAGCGCTGACCAGGCACTGCTTGTAAAAATGATATTTGGCGCCAATTTTGAGACCTCCTTGAAACTGCGCATGCGCAGTGGAGGGAGAGTATGGAGGACCATTTAGGACATGATTTTTTCGGTTTTAGATGCAAATTTTGGGGATTGTGGGGGCAAAATTTGTGTTTGGCCCTAGATTTTTAAGAGTTAGCACCAGCTATGTCTGGGTCATTGGTAAGTATAAAAAATATATAAATTACTATAAATTTTTTAACTTTTTAAAGTGAATTCCAAAAATGAAGACATGTTCCATTTTCAATTAATAATGTGTTTTGAATGGTTTTGATGAAATTTTCTGCAAAATTTGAAAAAAAACAGTTAAATTACCAAATTTTTATATCTTTTGCATCACAGATGTCTGGAAAAGTACAGTGTATGTCATATATATACAACAAAAAGAAAAGGTTGCATTATATAAAATTTATAAAAATTGAAAGGGTCACAACTTGCAAAATTAGGAAACAGACCCCAACCAGAATCAAATGTATATGATACTTCTGTCAGAACAATTCTGATTTTAAATACAGTGGAACCCTGTTAATTGAGTAGACACTTTGCCAATGGAAATTATTCAATTAACAGGAGTATTCAATTAACAGGGATTTGGTCACTTTTCTGTTTTCTAGAGATAAACTAAGCATTTATTGTATTATATCTTGTTTGACAGAGCTCCATGAGCTCTGTCAAACAAGATATAATAGATTAAATGCCTATATTGGATGTACTGAGGCCAAATAGGTCTATAAACAAGGGAAAACTGGAGACAGTCAGAATAATTTTTCGACAGGTTACAAGATTTTTGATTCAATTAACAGGAGTTTACTCTATAACCTATATTCAATTAACAGGTCAAATTTGTACTGGAGGTATAGTAAATGGTTTTGTGTTGGGAAATTATATTCAGATAACAGGGTTATTCAGTTAAGAGATATCCAATTAAGTGGGCTTGACTGTATTACAAAAGAAATGAAATATACATTTAATTCTGGCTAGGGTGTGTTTCTTAATTTCGAGAGTTGTGACCCTTTCAATTTTTATAAATTTGATGCAATGTATGTTATATGTTTCCAGAACTCTGTGGTGTGCATTGGGCTAAGAGTTACCCCTACTAACACGAATAACAGACGACCCTTGCAAAAGTAATTTCTTGATTAACTGAATAATTTTAAATTTTTGCCCAAAAAACACAGCTTGTATTCCCCCATTGCAACGATCCCAACAGGCTCTTTCTGGTGAGAGGTCGTAAGTTACATTTATCACATAGCCACCATCAAATAGCTTATGAAAAATACAGTTCTCAACATGTCTAGTAGTTTAGTTTAAACATATTTTATTTGTCTTTGATGATAGTTGACAAAAAGGATTGGAACACAAGTTATAGCAACTTATTTAGGTTCGTCTCCTGTATAATGCTGTAACAATATAAATAAAAATGTACAAGAACGACATACATAGGTGAACATTTTAACATCCTTATAATACACAGTTTAAGTTTTCAAGAGAAGATAAAGATTGTGGGAAAAGCAAATATAAAGTAAAATAAATAGTGCTTGTTTTAGGAGGCTGTAACCCGATCTCCACTCATCAAAAATGTTTTAGGCTCAATATTTCAATCGACGAAAAGATTAAATTTGTTTTATTAGGTAGTGGGCAAGCTCCAATCACCAGCTTTTCTGGACCAAGTTTTGATGAATGCAAATCAATGCAAATGCAAACCCCGCCACTCCCAAAGTATGAAATATGGAATATCTGAAATGAAATATTTTCCGCCCGCTCGTAAGGGCCCATCTAGGAACTCTTGTGTTTACTTGGACTTGTATATAAAAGCACACATATACACACATGTTTATATACTCCGATCAAATTTCGCGCACAGTACGGAGGGGCTGGACCAAGTCACCGAATTGCAGCAGGGTAGACTCTCTCCACAAATACTATCTGTACAGTTTCAAAGAACAAGGAACAGAGAACACGAGTAGATCCACCGCCCATGGAGCATGGGGTTTCACTCCGTGATCCACATGCTGAAAACACAATATTTTCAGTATGATTTTGAAAAATCATCATCATTTGCAGGTTGGAGAAACCATCCCACCACAACACAGTGACAGTCCATCCACACAAGTTGAAGGAATTTTTGCTCAACCGCAAAAGTGTATTTGTTTCAAAATTTTCAAAGATTAAATCTTTGAGTGCTTGAAATAAAGGACTGGACACACTTAAAGATAAATTGGTTGTCTGAGATAGATAGATTTGGATTTCCAAACAATAAATTATCCGGTGATACCATTATAAAACTAGAAAGCCACCTTTTCAAAGTATTACGCTGCGTTGCATATAACGGACACTCAAAAAAATAATGTTGGGCATTTTCAAGTTCATGTCCACAACTGCAGCTAGGGGTTTTGCAAATTTAATTAGCAAACTTATCGGCGTTCAAGTCACTACACTGGTTTCGTTGACAACAGTGTGTGATGTTTAGCATTCGTTTCCCACTAGGAAAATAAACGGGTGGTTTCGTTACAGGATTCAGGTTAATGTATTTCTTTTTAGCTCCGCTGACAAAGTCAGCAGAGCTTTTCTTATACTGATTCGTCTGTCGTCCGTCGTCTGTCGTCCGTCTGTCCGTCCATCCGTCCGTCGTCAACATTTTATTTGTCCGAGCCATAATTTCTAAACCGCTGAATATTTTTCCACCAAACTTCATAACAATATATATTCTCAATAGACGGTGTGTCATCGTCTGTCCGTCCGTCGTCAACATTTTATTTGTCCGAGCCATAATTTCTAAACTACTGAATATTTTTGGACCAAACTTTATAACGTCATGTAATGTCAATAGGCAGTGTGTAATCGATCCAAGCCATAATTTTCGTGACAACTGAAAATTTTTAGGCTAAAGTTTGTAACAATATTAGTATTAGAAAACATGCCCATGCGATCAGTGGCCCTCAGCGGAGCTCTCTAGGCGTGACAGGCCTCTTGTTAAATTCTACAAGGGATTGTGATTGTGATATATGACTGGGTAATTGATTCCAGGCTGACACTGTGGCTGGCAGAAAAGAGTTCTTAAAATGTTCTGTACGTGTTTTGTATGTGGAAAATTGTTCCACATGTCGCAGATTATATGAAGTGGATTGTGAAATTCACAGGGATAGTAAACACGTAATATATTCTGGTGCTTCGTGGTTAACTATTTTGTACATTATACTCATTATGTGAATTTCACGTCGGCGTGTCAACGAGTTCCAGCCAAGCTCAAGAAGGATGTTTTCTGTCGATACTGATCTCGTTAAACCTGTGATAATTTGGGCCGCATCGAGATGTAAGCGTTCAAGTCTTTTCAGAAGATAGGAGGGGGCTGAGTCCCATAGTACATCTCCATAATCCATTATCGGGAGTATGTACGACACATATATTCTCTTCAATGTTTTGCGTGAGAGCAAGAATTTCAGTTTTCGGAGTTGCGATAATCGGGACGACACTTTTCTACAAATTTCATTAATTTGAACATCCCATTTAAGATTACTTTGTAGATAAATGCCTAAGTGTTTGTGATGATCACATCCAAATACAATGCTATATTATTAAAGTGAATTACAGGTGGGGTTGTGCCTGGGGAAAATGAAAAATAAACTGACTTTGTTTTGGATGGGTTGAATGAGACCAACCACTGATTGGCCCAGGTGTTAATTTTTTTCTAAATCAGCATTTAGGACATAAGTTAGGTTGACTTTGTTATTTTTACTGGTGGACAGGCACGTGTCATCCGCAAACATCCGAGCATGTGACTCAAGTAGGTCAGCGATATCGTTTTTGTAGACCAGGAATAGAAAGGGGCCCAGTACTGAGCCCTGTGGAACCCCCGATTTCATTGTCTTGTACTGTGAAAAATCGTTGTTAATTAAAACCCTCTGTTGTTGATTATCTAGATAATCTTCTATCCACAAAAGTAGATTTCCTGTGATACCATTCTCTCTAAGTTTAAAAACCAAACCCTTGTGCCAAACTCTTTCGAAGGCTTTTGATATATCACAAAAAACTGAACAGGTTAGTAGTTTATTGTCCAGGGAGTTGCATAGAGTGTGATATAATTCCATTAACTGAAAGGTTGTACTATGTCCAGGAATAAAGCCAGACTGGTATTTATACAGGAGATTATTTTCTATGAAATGCGGAAGAATATATTTAAGGGTTACTTTTTCTATTATTTCACTAAGGCAGGGTAAAAGTGAAATGGGTCTATAATTGTTTTTGTCTGAAGGGTCATCTTTCTTGGAAATTGGGGTCACGTCTGCCTTCTTCCATTCTTCTGGGAATTTACACGACCGGAAGGAATATTCAAACAATAATTTTAGGGGAGATGAGACACTGGCAGCAGTGGCTTTTAACATTCTGACGCTAATTTGATCGTGACCATGGGCTTTGTTTGACTGCATAGATTTGATGACTTCCATAATGTCGTTTATTTCAAAAGGGATTTCAGCTAAACGTATACTGGAGCATGATGAGAACGTTGGGAGTATATGATCTGTTTTGTCAATAACTCCATTAGATATAAACGTGTCATTGAGCAAATTAGCTTTCTCTTCATCTGTAAATGCAATCATGTCAGGGTTTTCTTTATTTGTTATATAGAGAGGTGGCATCTTTTTAGATTTATTTTTATCGAGAAGGTCATGGATTACATGCCAAAATAATTTGGGGGAAGGTTGATCTGAAAAGGTGTGCTTAAGGTTGGATTCGTTCTGGTTTTTTGCGTATTTTATCATGTTGTTAACGGTATGTCTTTGTTTCTTGTATTTGGTCCAGTCGTCACGTAGATGAGATTTAATTGCCTTTTTCCTTAGCCTGTCGCGCTGTCGAATTTCTTTTCTGAGTTCAGAGGTAAACCAGTGCTTGTCTTTTGGGCATATAAGAACTGTTGATTTTGGAATACACTTATCAATGATAGCAAGGAACGTTTCTGTAAAATTATTCGTGGCGGTGTTTATGTTTGGGGCATTTTCGATTAAGTGTGTCCAGTCAGTTTGAAGGATTAATGTATTTGCTAGTTCAAAATTAGCATTTTTGTAATTATGAACAGTTCTGAAGTATGGGGTATTATGTGAATATTCAGATTTTATACAGCAGTAAACGGCAAAGTGATCAGACACTTCAAGGTCTATTGTATCACTTTCTGTGTCGTTAATTTGGTCACTAACTAAAATGGGATCAAGAAGTGTTTCGGTAGTAACAGTTACACGAGTTGGCTTTGTTACTAAATTGCGTAGACTATAGTGTGTTATAATTTCGCTGAGACGCCCAGTAGGTTGTGTGAGGTCCGAGTTAAAATCACCTAGCAATACAAGGGGTTTATTCGCATCAAGTGCTGTTTCCACAAAACTATCTAATAGGTCCCAATAATCACTTGGTGCATACTGTACCGATCTGTAGGAAACTGCTAGAAGAAATGTTTTCGATTTAGAAGTGACTTCAAAGCACATGATGGATGTGTCGAATTCTAGTTTGTTTTTACGAAAATACAGAAGACTTTGATCAGAGTATACGGCAATACCACCCCCATACTGATTTCTATCATTTCTGATGGGATCTGAAAAACCCTGTAATTTGATACTGCTCGATTGCAATGAACTATCGAGGTGTGTTTCGGTGAAACAGAGAACATTGAAGTCATGTATAATATCTGAAATTTGTGAAAGCTTGAGTCTTATGCTACGTATGTTGTAGTGGAAGATAGATAGGGATCCAGGAAGGTTGTTTCTTGTGTCGGGTGGACCAGGGTTTGACTCGATGTTACCGGAAAGTAACAAAGAAAGCGTGCAAAATAGTAATAGAAATCTCATTTTTGGGAGCCTAGTCTTTCTAATTTTACGAGAGGGCGGGCTCGAAGATTTTCCTTTGAAACACTTGACGTCACCGCCAAAAACCCCAACTGCAGCTCTATACTGTTCAATTGTGATAGCCATATTTTTTCCTAACTGCAAAATGACTATCTCTCTGCAAAAGGGTTACTGTCGGTGGCTCACTTTCCAAGGGTCAAACTGATATCTGTAGTATCCTACAGAGTGAAGGGGTTTGAATCTACAGATTGAATGTTTGATAACATATTCCAATTCTAGACTTATTTGTTCAGATTTCACAGCCTTGTATAAATCGGGTGAGCTTTTCCCAGAGATAGAATAAGTAGAGTATAGAAGAGTTAAAAAAAGCAAAGGAAATTGGAAAAAGTTTAGTATTATTAGTGCAATATATACACTAATCATGATTGTGAAGGTTATAAACAATGACTTCATGTAAAAGAATAATTGGCTGTTGCAATTACACAAGATTATAATGGCTCTAAAAGTGAATCTAAAGTGGGACTATTTTATGTATGTATATGTCGTCCCTTGAGAGCATCGATGCGTCAATGGGAGTGCCACAACACTTCAGTTAGCTCCCCGATGCTCTGATGGGACGGCATAACAAGCTACCAAGACCGGCTGGGAGATTCGAGAAGAGTAATTGGTTATTCGATGTGCATACATCATCGTCCCTGGAAAGCATCAGGGTTCCAATGGAAATGCAGATGCCCCTCCATTGGCCCTCCGACGTCCTCCAGGGAGGATATAGCAATCTAATCAAGACTGGTTGAGAGATTCGAATAGAATGATAATCCCTCATTGAGAACAGCAGTGGGAAGCACAGTCCCCGAGAGCATCTACAAATTGTCTGCTCTGTAAGTATAATTGGCGCTTCGCCCTAGACGAAACCAGGGACCGAGGTGGCCACTTTCTTGTAACATTTTGATTTCTGCAGGGCTAATGATATAAACGAGCTCGTAGTTAGATAATTACTGTTGGTAGTCAACATGGCTACAGTGAGTTAAAATACTTCAGCAGTGTGTTAATATTTCTGGATTATATACACGTGTGCTAAAACCTCTTCAAAACACAGAGTGTTAGGTTTCTAAGTCAATCAGGTGTGGTGCAATGAAAAATGAGTGAGGTTTGAAGGGACCTGAAGTCATAATCAAATATAGGAAAGTTCTGTAAATAGAGGGAGGCACAATCACGTACATATGTACATATAAATAAACAACCTTGTTACCTAGTCTCTGCGCGGATCCCAACAGGTAGGTGCCCCTCCGTTATTGGCCCCAGAATAAGACTTCCACCGATGTCCTCATGGTATACATATCTATATATCTATGATATACATGTTATATATTTTATCAGGTTTGGAAATATACACATGTTCAACAGAAATTATTCCCGGGGTGGGATCCCTCCGAGGTCATCTGAGTATTCGTATATTTATATCTATGGTATACATATTGTATATGTATTAAGTTTAAAAAATTACACGTCTTCAGCTAGGCCTGATCAAGAAAACCGAGCAGGCCGAGAGCCTAATCAGCCATACATACATACATCATCTCAGATTTTTATGATGCTACGCCACTCAACTGGAGAGGGGTTATGCCTTGTAGCAGCCATAGAGATTAGGTGGGGGACTTTGTGACCAGGGCATGCGTTTTTATAGAATATCTGAGATGTCAACATTTGGGAATGTGTAGGAACAGTGGGGATCCACGCACACACTTACCTTCACCAGTTTTTAATGTCGACTATACGCACACAACGCACAAATACCCATATGATGTCTACGCCACTCGAACACCCACACGCACACTCACCAACTCATTCGAACCTTAGGTGGGACATCCTCCTCCCCCCCCCCCCCCCCCCCCCCCCCACACACACACACACCACCCCTAAACGGACACTAACACTGATATGTAAACCCAGTGTAGAGGTAGCAAGTGATATTAATTAAAAAAAAAAAAAAAGATTCTTTGTTTGGAAACGATCTGCACACTGGGTGGGTGGAATTTCTGAATGAAGTTTATTGCCACTTTCAGAAACGTCCCCTCCAATATTATTCTTAATAGCTCATGAAAAAAGGACAAACCATTTATGTTGTGTTTGTTTGGCTTTCTGTAAACATGGAGGGTTGAGTCTCTTAGTATATTCCACCACTCAAAACCAGTATGTAGGTAAACCCCGGTACTTCTTTCTTGCCCCGAAAAAAACGAAAATAGGCAAGAAAGTGCAGAAAAGGGTACCCAGATACAAGCCAATGTGCATCACGTTGCTCATGAAAATACATTCAGATAAACTATAGAAATAATTATTGTGTTTTCGTTCAGTCGTGTTATCTCGAAACACTCACCTACTAGTGTTAGTTGATATTGAACGCTACAGTTGCACACTCACACAAACTAGCACGCCCTGCAGATGTGCTGTACACATGGGTTCATTTTAGATTTTTGAAATCGAAGGATCAAGCACACATATGTTAAATCAGCCCTCAACCCCCACCCCACCCCACACATATTTTGGTGTTATTACTCCAAACATACCTTTGGCTTATGCAGATTACCACCCCCCCCCCCCCCCCCCCCCCTCACACACACGCCACCACACTCTGCGCATAACTTTAAACGTATATTCACAGCATGTCACTCTGAAAAAAACACTGTACTAAAACAAATAGAATGAGAGCGAGATACACTCTGTTACAAACAAAAATCAAAGTTTCATACATTTGCCTGTATGGCCTATTTTTCCTTCAGTATATAGGTCAGTTTATGATTGGATGACACGATTTATGTCGTCAAATATTTGAAATTTAAATAGTTTGTCTTGTCGTACATCTCTGTGTCCGTTTGCATACCATGATGATTTAATATTTTCACTTTGTCGAAGTTGGTAGAGAAGTTCTCCATTCAATTTTGTCAGATCATTTATAAAATTTATTCCTTTGGTCATATATAGTTGCCTTGACCTTATGACTGAGTTTCTCGTCGCACGCTTGTTGAACTTGGCAATGACAGGTCTAACGGTACCTGCCCGAGACGGGATCCTGTGAATAGCAAGCAGATCACTATTGTTTATGTGTAACTCTGAAGTACTGTTCACAAGCTCAAAGAATTTTTTCTCCAGATTCTCCCCATTTTCTTCTTTTAAACCCAAGATTTTAATATTATTTTTCCTGCTACATTGTTCGTTCTGATTTGCCATTATAGTAGCTTGTCGGGTTCCGTGTTTTAAACTTTCTGTCTCCTTAGCTATGTCTGTAATTTTTATTTTGTTCTTTTCGATTTCACAAGTAAGGTGTGAATTCTCGTCCTCGACTATTGATAATCTATTTTCCAGGTCAGATAATTTTCTATCGATGATCGCATTGATTGATTTTGTGAGTTGTTGCTGAAAACTGTTCAATGATTTTGCAATCTTGTCCGAAATCGTGTCAACAAGTTCGTCTTTAGTAGCCATTTTCCCAACCGACACCGCAATTTTATCAATTTTTGATTCAATTAATCGAATGTTCATAGACCCATATAAATCCTCGGTGTCTGTACTACTATCACTGGACAAGTGGGCTCTCTTGTAGGGGGGTCTACATGTCTAGTATGGTCTTAGGGTCCAAGTTCAGTCTACAGTGGAAGAAGAATTTTATAAAAATTGTTCTTTTCTCCTTCAGACCAGAGTGACAAGCTTAAGCCTGCAGCCAATAATCTTTAATGATTGATGCAGTGTGCATGTCTTTCAGATCAAAGGATTGACATAAATCAAACAAAATTATTAATAACAGCCTAAAAACTGAAATGGACTCTGCTGTAAACTGTTAACTGATATAGAGGGTCTGATGTTTTAAATAAATATGATTTGAAATTTTCATCATTTCTAGTGAAAAGGTGTCAAATTTTGTGGACAACAGTGAAGATGAAACTCTAGATCTGCCAGTATGTATAGGGTATCAGAGAAAGCTTATATACCAAATACTTCGTTCTAAGTAAGTTTTAATGCATTTCCTTGATTGCTTATGTTACTCAAATTGAACGCCCACATTAGATGTTTTTATTACCTTGCAGCATCTTCCAATATTACAACAAAGTCAGCTGACTTGAAACTTCTTGCGTTTTTTGTTTGATGTATATAACTGAAGAGCATAATTTAACCCTTTACCTAACCTGAAAAGCAGACGACACTTGCAAAAATAATTCTTGAATAACTAATTTTTTTCATTTTTTGTCTCAAAAACATAGGTTATGACCCCTCGTTGGAACGAGCTCGGTGAGCTCGTTCCAACGAGGGGTCATAACCTATGTATTTGAGACAAAGAATGAAAAAAATAATGAAAATTAATTGGCGATTTTTTAGAATAGCGCTGGCCAGCTTTAGCCGTTACGTTGGGTAAGGGGTTAAGACAGTCTGCATCCTGTGATTTTGCTGTTATTTCTAGACAAGTCTTCAGCGCCTACATTGGCATCCAAGACTTGCCTAGAAATGACTGCAAAGACACTAAGATTAGAATGTAACTTGCAAGTTTCCCCATCGACAGCATGTTGAGGCACCTGTTCTGTTGATGTTCTGTGTATTCTGAGTGTGAAAATACAGCAGAAAGCCTCACATTCCATACTCATTATATGCAAGAAAAAATAAAAAATGAAACCCTAGATTCAAATAATTTTTTTTGTGTGGCCTAATTACCTAATTGTTTCGGCTGAAAATTGTTTTACCATATGATCTTACTGTTTTTCCGAACATTAACTCCCTGCATGCTACTGGCAGATATCCCTGCCAAGGACATGGTTTCACTTGCCAGTGAAGTATGTATAATTTGGACATGTTTAATCAAATTCCCCCTGTAAATTTTTTATTTTTGTCAAGGATTTCTTGAATTAAATTTAGAAGAATTTTTTATCAAATCTAGTCATGGCTACTTCACAGCAGCCATGACTAGATTTGATGAAAAATATCTTTAAAATACTCAGCGGGTCAAGAGTTATAAACAGTGATGCACAATTATTCAATAGCATTTCCCGGAAGTAGACCAGAGTGTACACACTTGTATTCTTGTGTGAAATAATAATCAGAATATATACCTTCCATCAGCAAGATATAAAAGCAAAATTGTTAGAACATGTGCTCTACATGTACATGTAAGACAAGAAACTCACCCAAACTGGAACTAGGCCCTCAAGGCTTAAGGCCTCCCACAAAGTAGATCTTCTGTTTCTCAGGCCATTTTTTGTAAAATAGCATGTGGGCGAGCATTTTTAGCTAAACTTTATAAAGTCAAGCTGAGCTGTTGCCATCACTTCTCGTCCGTTGGTGTACGTACGTACGTACGTCCAGGCATATGTACGTATGTCCACAATTTCCTTTGGCACACCTCTCAGGTCGCATTTATTGACTCCCGCTTTTTGAAAAAAACGGGAGATATTAAATTCGGGGTGTCCTTCCATCCTTCCATCCTTCCGTCCTTCCATCCTTCTGTCTTTCCGTGTTTTTCGTTTCCAGACTAACTTTCCTTACAGTGACCGGATTTCGATAAAATTTGCGTAGTAGATCACTTTCATCAATTGTGAGACTAAGTTCGAATATGGGCATTTTCTGCGCATATTTAATTAGGTTGCTGAAATTTGATTGGTTGACGGTTTCCAGACTGTAACTTTCCTTAAAATCAACCGATTTCGATGAAATTTCTTTTTGGATTACTTTTATCAATACCTAGGTCAAGTTTAAATGTGGGAAATTTTGTACCGAAAATCTGTCCTTCTGCCTGTCTTGTCTGCCCTGTGCATCAACGCACCTCGGACTAAAAGCCGTATTTATGAATTGGGTGTAATCAGTTTTTTGTACAGAACTTCTATATGAAAGTTCGGATTTGAATAAATTTTTGTATGAATGTTTAGTAACATGCAATACATCACATACAATACGGGTTTTGTTCTCGTGCAAAAAGTATGCGAATTAGGGAAACTTTGATTTATTCAGTGCTACTACTAATACACAGTAAGTGCACACCTTCCGTGTTTTTCGTTTCCAGACTCTAACTTTCCTTACAGTCAGTCGATTTCGATGAAATTTGGGTAGTAGATCACTTTCATCAAATGTGGGTCCAAGTTCGAATATGGGCATTTTCCGTGCATATTTAATTAGGTTGCTGAAATTTGATTGGCTGATGGTTTCCAGACTCTAACTTTCCTTAAACTCAACCGATTTCGATGGAATTTCATATATGGATTACTTTTATCAATACCTAGGTCAAGTTCAAATGAGGGCAATTTTGTACCGAAAATCTGTCCATCTGCCCCATGCGTCAACGCACTTCGGACTAAACGCCGTATTTATGAACCGATCTTCTCGAAACTTCTTGGGTATCTTTCTTATCATTGTGAGACCAGAATATGTGTTTTGGGGGTTTGAAACTGCACACCTTCCGTGTTTTTCGTTTCCAGACTCTAACTTTCCTTACAGTCAGTCGATTTCGATGAAATTTGGGTAGTAGATCACTTTCATCAATTGTGGGTCTAAGTTCAAACATGGGCATTTTCTGCGCATATTTAATTAGGTTGCTTAAATTTGATTGGCTGATGGTTTCCAGACTCTTAACTTTCCTTACAGTCAACCGATTTCAATGAAATTTCATATATGGATTACTTTTTACATCAGTTTAATGTAATATGTCTTATCATACAGTCTTAATTTTTAGTGGTTCTCTCAGTTATACTCCACATCACTTTACTTGCTTTGACAGTGACCTCCGTGAAAATAAATCTGATAACCACTGTCTGAAGCACTGTCTGTTCTGTCTCTTCTAAATAACTTCCACTTGCAACTCAACTATATTCCACAGGATGCATTAATTCCCCTTGAAACTGATGCCTAGCAGGTTCTGTCTCTTCTAAATAACTTCCACTTGCAACTCAACTATATTCCACTGGATGCATTAATTCCCCTTGAAACAGCTGTCCAGCGGGAGACATGAATTCACTGAATTTGCTTGTGATCAGATCACTTTGAAACTTGGTATGCTTTTTTGGGGTGAGCTCTAGATGGGAGCTATTGATTTTCTTTCATTTCTGTCAAAAAAATGTTGCCGCTGGCAACGTTCTGAGAACTTAGTTATATCAAACCTCAATATTTCCCTTTGGCACACCCTACAGGGCACATTTATAATCAAATTGTTTTGAGACCTGGCCTGCTTGTTTGGGGTGCCCTCTAGATGGGAGCTATCGATTTTCTTCCATTTGCGTAAAAAAATGTTGCCACTGGCAACGACCTTTGAACTTAGTTTAGTCAAGCATCAATATATTCCTTTGGCATGCCACAGGGCACATTCATGATCAGAATGGTTTGAAATTTTGTATGGTTGGTTGGGGTTACCTTTAGATGGCAGCTGTTGATTTTCTTCAATTTCTGTCAAAAAATGTTGCCGCTGACAATGACCTTTGAACTTAGCTTAGTCAGACTTCAATATTTCCCTTTGGCACCCCCTTCAGGGCACATTTATGATCAGATCACTTTGAAACTTGGTATGTGTGTTTGGGGTGACCTCTAGATGTGAGCTATTGATTTTTTTTTCATTTCCATAAAAAATTGTTGTCGTTATCACCAGCCTTTGAACTTTCTGCATTTGTGCAGCAACTTATCCCTTTTGCACTCTCAGCAGGGTATATTTTTGAATTTCCATAAAAAAAGAGAGAAGAAAACATTGCCACAAGCAATGACCTTCAAACTTAGTGCATTTGTACATTAACATCTTCCTTTGGCATGCCTCAGACGGAGCATTCATTATCAGGTTGTTTTGAAACTTTGTATGCTTATGTGACAAACATAGGAGCTATCGATTTTCTTTTCATTTCCATCAAAATCTTGCTGTTAGCAACAATCTTTGAATGTATTGCATTTGTGCATCAGCATTCTTCTTTGACATGGCCTACAGGCCACATTTATCAGGGGATTGTTTTTGAACTTGGTGTACTCATTAGGCGAGACCTTCAGATAAGAGCTATTGATTAGCATTCATTTCTGTGAAAAAAGTGGCCATTTACATAACCTCTGAACTTACTGCATTTGTGTTTCAACATTCTTCCTTTAGCCAGCCTTACAGTTTACATTTAAAAATGCATGGATTACTCAGATGTTGTGCACGCACAATGCTGTTATGTTGAAATTCCACCAAATAATATTGGTACCAATGATCTTCAATTTTGCCATTTCACTTACCAAGTTCAAGTTTGTCAAGTTGAGCTACAGTGTCTTTGACACTTTCATTTATTTTATATTTTATTTTTGTTTGTCATCAAAAGTTCACCGTCTCATTTTTTGTGTTTTTTTTTTTGGTGGGGGGGGGGGGGGGGTGGGGGGGGGAGGGAGGGGGGGTAGGCCTCACAATCTACAGAATAGCATGGTTGGTGGATTTTGTCCCTTGAGTGCAAGAAAGCTTTGCAATGCAAAAGCATTGCAAAGCCTTGTTGCACTCAAGAGACAAATTGATCAATTTTATTAACTTTGGTAAAATATCAGACATAAATGATTTAATCTTTATTTTTTTTAACTCCCCTGACTGCAAGCAGGCCTTTAGATTGCCACAATTACACACCATTTGCAGGTGTGCCCAAATTAGAGAAGGTGTGAAGACATCAATAAAAATATATAAATTCTCTGTGCCTCTTCTACATTTGAGAATAACTTCCATCATAATATGTCCATAGAAACACAAAGAAAGGCATGACAATAAACTATAACAGGATAAAGCTGTTATTTCTGATTTTAATGTTCTCAAATTAGGGCAAAAGGGTGTGCCCAAAATAAATGAATTTAAAGGCCTAACTGCAAGTCAGTGGAAGCTTTTGCCATCACTTAGCATTGGTTGTCTGTCATCCATAATACGTCAGCTTTTGAAACTTGTGTTCTTCTTCAAAACCACTGGGCCTAATTCAAACATATATTGCACAAACGATCTTTGGAGTACACCCTTTCTATTTTGTTCAAATGAAGCAGCTGTCATCCTCGGGCTATGGTTAATGCCCAAAAAGCCTAAAAATCTTTAACAGTCTTCTTCTCATGAACCACCAGAGAGAATGCCTTGATATTTGGTATGGAACATCCTTTGGTGTTGGAAGATTAAGGTTTGTTCAAGGGAAGTTTGTTGGTCAATATTTGGAAGCATCCTTAGGACCAGTGGAAAGGAAAGGTAAAAAAAATATGCCATTGGTTGTGTGAGGGTGTTCTGAAGGGGTGGGGGGGTGGGGGTGGGCATAAAAAAATGCTGCATATTTGCAAAAATTAAAGACATTTTCTTCTCCTGAACCAGTGATCAGAATCTTTTGATATTTGGTATACAGCATCCATAGAGTGGTCAGATAGAAGTGTGTTCTAATTAAGCCCCTCGGTTCATATTTGGGCTCAATACAGGAGCCTGAATCTTAACTTTGGGCAATATGGGGAATATTCTTTAACTGGTAGAGTGCGGGAAGCCGGATTTCGGGCTCTGCGAAAACGTGCGGGAAGCCCGTTTTTGGGCTTTGCATGGGACCTCTGCATTCCCCTTGAAAACCATGTGTGAATATTATGATATGCGTTTATAAATAGGATATTTCAGTGATGTTTTGTTTACTGCATACGGATTGGTGAATTAATTATGCAAAAGACGATGTGTGGGCAAAGTTTAATATATTAATTTATGCATGGAGAAATGGTAGCTGACAACAACCCAATGGCCATTTTGTCTTGGCGTGGTTGATCGCTTCGGAGAAAAGTTAATCATTTTACTGAATAAATTTAGTCCCCCGTATGTGTTTTTACATCATATTTCATCAAAAGCATGTTGGATAATAATACCAGTGTTTGAAAAATGTAAGTAAATTCGATTTTCCATGAAAAAAAAAATGATTGTTTATGTCAACCTTACCGGCAGTTTGAAGCACATGTTCCCATAAAAATTAAAATTAGGACAAGTTCTCCACTTTTGCATTGCAGTTGATTGAGTGTTATATCATTTCAGATATGAGTGTCCCTTGTAATTACGTTTGCAAAAAATAAATTCTGTGGATGTTGCTTCCCAGATTTGCCCAATTTTTGGCTATTTGTAGATTTTCTGTAAATGTTTCATTGATGCCCCTGTTTCAGGCACTTGTTGATTTGTTGCGGTCATGTGACACTGCATGTGACAGTGACAAAATGGCGAAAGAAAATTTTAGTGATTTTGATTCAGACGACTCGTTATTCCAATCTGACGATGAATGTGATGATTTCTTTGATGGTTTTTTCGACCAGTCACGTGAAAAAAACATTTCTGAATCCGAAAGTGAAGACGAATACATTCCCTACATTGATAAATCAAATTTGACAAATGATAAATGGGAACTGGTTACCAATCCAGCAGACGATTCTGGTCGCGACTCGTTCAACTTTCTTCCAAGTACAGTTGGCTGCAAACATATTCCACCAGATTGTGTGAACCCTTGTGATTTCATTTTGCTTTTATTTGGTTTGAAATTTCTGGAAGAAATACTTGTTTCAACAAATAATTATGGTGACAATAAAAAAAACAAAAAACTGAAAGATGTTGACAAACCAAGGCCACGATTTCATATGTGGTATGATACGACCATCCATGAAATTAAAGCTTTTCTTGGGTTAATTTTAAATATGGGACTCATCCAGAAAGCAAACATTAAGGAATACTGGAGTACGGACCCAACACAAGCAACTCCTTTTTTCACCTCCATTTTCACCAGAGATAGATTTCTTATGCTTCGGTCAATGTTTCATGTTCCTGAACTTCTTACTGAGCTTCCAGGCAGAATGCAAAAAGTTATGTTTTTTATAAATCATTTCAATGAACAGTTTCAAAAATATTACTGCCCAAATCGTGAAATTTCTATTGACGAATCCTTGATTGGTTTCCAAGGTCGAGCCACAGCAATCCAGTATATGCCAAACAAGCACCACCACCACTTCAGAATTAAGTTATGGAACATGTGTGAAAGTTCTACCGGATACACCCTTGCCTCCAGCCCATATCCTGGTAAATCAGATATTTCTGAGCACGGCCTCACATTTGATGTGTGTAAAAGACTCATAGCACCATACCTTTTAAAGGGATACCATTTATTTGTGGACAATTTCTTTACAAGTGTTCCATTGGCCGAATATTTATTTTCCGAAAAGACTTACTTGACTGGCACTATGAGAGCAAATAGGAAAGGGGTACCCGATATTCTGAAAGTACAGCAAGCGAAGGGGAAAATAAAAGCAGCTAGAAAAGGACCCATTATGATCGCTAATTACCATGATAGAAAGCCTGTTTTTGTTTTGTCAACCAAAGAGAGTGTAAAACCAGTTGAATACATATCAAACCGTGGTCAAGATCATACAGGTGTACCGTCCGTCATTGTGCAGTATAATAAATACATGGGAGGGGCAGACCTAGCAGACATGAGGTCATACATGTTTCTGGATGAAAGAAGAACACTTAAATGGAACCGAAACGTCTTTTTTCTTCTTTTTGGAAGACTAGCTCTAAATGCATATATCTTGTACCAACACGCAAGCAGAACATGCAACGCATATACAATTTTTCAAACACAAAAACACAAGGCCATCAAAATTCTTGATTGTAGACACTTCATTATTGAATGTGTAAAGGGGTTAGTTGGAAATTTTAAAATGGATAGGAAACCGACAGGCCGACCAATAGCCACAACTGAAAGTCGACTATCGAATCCATCAGAACATATGAAAGCTAATAAAATTCCCGATGGTAAGAGACGGAACTGTATAGCCTGCACTGACCTGAAAACAGCTAAACGTCAGAGGACAAGATATGAATGTTCCGCGTGTGGGGTTTCACTCCATTCTGGAGAGTGTTGGGAATCCTATCATACTAAGAAATGTTTCAAGGTCTCAAGCTCATAAATACTGGGTGACTTAGTGAGATGCTGTTCTGTCGTTGGAGTTTCTTGTTCCTTATTCATTTGATGTTGATGTTGTTATTGTTCAAAAACTTTTTTTTCAAGAAAAAACAGAAACTTGGTTTACCCTTTTTATATTTGAAAGTTGATTGAAATTTTACCTAAGTCATTACCTGAAAAATTCCTGTATTACCTGTAATCAGATAAGTCACATGTAGCATCTGTAACAGGTTTCTGTATTCCAAGAAAGTTTGGTGAAATGTTTAGAAATGGGGCATTATAAATATAAATTAACTCCAGAAAAGTAGTTGTAGTCGTGCATTTTATTTTGGAACTTAGATTTCTATATAGACAGTTATTCATTGACAACTACTTTCCATAACACAAGGTACCATCTCACCTGTGAAGAAACATTTTGCTGTGTTCTCTCATGTCCTGGTGGTGATGGGGGTATGGAATGGTCATTCGAATGTTTCGAGAGGTAGAGGGGGAATAAGCAATAAAAACAAAACAAAAATATTTTCCAGTCGATTTTTTTATTTCCATAAATACCTGTAAAAAAGGTAAAATTCCAACCTACCTGAAATACCTGGGCAATGACTGTCCATTCAGTGGTTTTGCATGCATACAGATTCATTTATCAAAAACTAAAGTGGGTGGTTTTCATCAAAAACCAAAGTGGGTGGTTAAGGAACAGAAGTAAAACAACAAAAATAAGAAGAAACTCAAGTGGTTTTGGCTTTAATTTTCTGTCCCAAGAATTACCTGGAAATGATCAAACATGACACTCGTTAACTACCTGTTTTACCTTTTCCATAGTTCATTCACTCAGTCCTGTTGCCTGTAATAATAATGGGTTATTGCAGATTATTGGTGGTGTACTGAGGAAGTATAACATCGCATGTTGATATATTACCTTCATTTCATGACTTTTACCTGTTTTCTCGTTAGTGTACCTGTGTCACCTATGAAAAGTTTATAGGAAGGTTTACCAATGGAATAGGCATCATCTAGAAACAAACTTGGGGGGGCAGGGAAAAAAATTAAGCAGCAGAAATCAGAAGAAAACAAACAGCTTTAATGTGCAAGTTCATTACATTTATTACCTGTAATGGATCAAAGGTCAACCACGTTAACTACCTTTCTACCTGTCATGTGGCTTCAAAATCACAAACCTATTGCCTTTGACAATATCTAGTATTGCTGTAGGTCATGGGTTATGTACTGAACAGAAATTCTGATAATGTATTGGCATTTTATCTTCATATCAATTTTTTTTTTACCTGTTTTCTCGTTAACTTACCTGTGTTACCTGGAAAAATTTGAGAAAATGTTAAAAAAAATTGTCAGATATTAAAAAGCAGATTAACACCTTCACAAAAATGTATACATCTTCATGTATTAAATGAAAATTAATACAAAAGAATCCTTCACATTATAATATAAATAGACAATATCTCAGTTAATTTCTGAAAATAACCCACATGTTTTAATAGCGCACTGTGAGAATTGTAGCACTCTACCAGTTAAAAATCTTCTTCTTCAGATCCACCACTCTGAATCCTTTCATATTTGGTGTACAACATCTCTAGGGGTGGGGTGGGAGGGGGAGGGTGGGGGGGGGGGAGGGGGGTTGTTGGGTCAGACTCATGTTTGTTCAAATCGGGTCCCTGGGTTGATATTTGGACTCTTTATTGGAGCCCTAAGTTTAACTTAGTGCAATATGAGAAAATGTCTTTAAAAATCTTCTTCTTCAGATCCACCAGTCAGAATCCTTTCATATTTGGTATGTGACACTTGGGGTGTCCGATTTAATCTTGTTCAAATTGAGTCCCTGGCTCAATATGTGGGCTGTCTATGGGACCTCAAAGTTTAACTTAGTGCATTATTATTATTTCAAAAACAGCACGGACCAGAATATTGTTTTTTGGTATGCAGCTTCCTTAGGTCCAGTGGAATCCGATGGACCAAACAATTTTATTGCTATCAGTTTTGTCATGGGGTTCCATATGGGGATGCCCATTTTAACACTGTTGGCAATGGGAAAATGCTGAGTCATCATCTTTCTTGTAATCCATGAACTAATTGGTAACTTTTCGTTTTCTTTAAAACCACTGTGCCAAATTTATTCAGGTCATCTTTGGAGCATACCTTTTCTACTTGAAGTTGCTGCCATCTTTGGGCTAGTGGAGTTTACTCTTCTGATTTTTTCCCCCAAAAGTTGCTATGTCCCTTGGGGTGGGGTTAAATCTCCTCAAGCCAAAAATGCTGTAAAAATCATCTTCTCATAAGCTACTTGCATAGATTTCTGGTATGGAACTTACTTTAGTGATGCAGATTCAGTTTTTTCAAAGGAACTTAGTAGGTCAAAATTTGAGCTCCACTCAAGATTTCTGTTTCCAGAACCAATGGGCTGAATTGAACAAAATTTGTCATGTAGTATAACTGGGTCCATAAGTACTTGATTTATGCCCCAATTTTTGTTTTTTGTGGGTGGGGGGATGGGGAGAGAACCACAGGAGTTAAAATACAAAATAAATTTCGTTCAAACACTTTTTTGAGATTTCACAGAACAGAGCTTTGTTTTTGCCTAGGATACTTTCCTAGGACCAGCAGAAATGAAGGGCCAAAAAATTGCCTTTGGTTGTGTCATGGCAAATCAAACAATTGTTCTTGCTGCCCATCACTTACTGACACACTCATCTCTGTTGACAACTTGAGCCAGGTGGGCACTTTAGGCTCACTTGAGCCTCTGGTTTTCAATTTGCATTGGTTATAAAAAGAGAGCATGTGGCAGTCAAAAGGACCATGCAGGTGGACCTGAGAAACAAATTTTTAACCTTTTTAGGCCTAAACTCTAGTAAATATCTAAATATGAGGTTTGTTTTTAACTATGGAAGTGATTCTCACATCAGGAGTTTGCGAGAATCAAAACTGATTTTAACCCTTTACCTAACATGAAAAGCAGATGACACAAAATTATTGAATAACTTTTTTTTTCATTATTTGAGTCAAACACATAGCTTATGACCCCTCATTGGAACCAGCTCAATGAGCTCATTCCAAGATTGTGTTGGTCATCTCCAATTATGAATTCTTTCTGTAGA
This sequence comes from Pictodentalium vernedei, assembly GCA_031216915.1. Taxonomy (NCBI): domain Eukaryota; kingdom Metazoa; phylum Mollusca; class Scaphopoda; order Dentaliida; family Dentaliidae; genus Pictodentalium; species Pictodentalium vernedei. The sequence goes on along the minus strand of CM062297.1, from coordinate 246,403,228 downwards.
ACAAGATTAGTTTTAAAACTGGAATATTTTCAACTGTTTTCAGACACAGTTCAGGTATTCACTTGCAAACCAAGACGGGAGATAAGAAGGAAAGATATATACAAGTTACAAGAGTTAAAAACGAGGAAGACTTAGAAAGAAAAGAAAAGGAAAAGCAGTCAGTTGAATATGTAATTAATAAGTTTTTCAATTATCACCGAATTGGATCTGTTTTTTCAGAGGTTTTGTTTGTTAATTCTTTTCCTAACAAATCAGCCACATCTGCCCACTGAGCTGTTGAAAATTGTTTTATTTTTTAAAACATTCAGCAAAAACATATCATATGACCACTCCTTGGAATGTGCTTGTCAAGCCTCGAATGAAGGGTTCACATATGGTTTTGTTGAAATTTTTTGAAAACTTTTTAAAAATAATATTTAAAATAATAAATTTTGATATGTGTATTGGGTGAAGACTTAACTCTACACACTGATGTCCAAATATAAAAATTTCAGCCTGCAGATTTTTGCCATAATACAATTAGGAGTTTAATGCCCATTATTAGCGTAAATCTTAAAAAATACATGTAAATACAAACTCTAGTAATTTTGCGTTCCTGTTATCATATGTTAGTGAGCTTCTTTAGATAAAAGCTCTGCTAGTAAACATTTTTGGATGAGATTTTTTTAAAAACTTTACCTATAGTTTGATGAAGTCAGTGCACAGGTGGTTGGTGGGTAGGCCAGGCGTAACCTTTCTCGTTAGTGCAGTAACTTAAATAAATACCGATGGATTTGGTTAATATTACGGTTCCACTCTATAGTTTTACACTATTACACAGGGGTGAAATTCTAAAAATAGGGCATATGTTGAAACTAATGCCATGTAAATTGGAGATATATTTTTAGTATCAGATATTTGATTACATTAGGCTATTTATTCGACAAGAGAATTTAAAGTTTTGGTCCTAAAGTTGGAGCCTGATGCATAGGGCTAAATTACTAGATGAATTATAGGAAACAGTGGCTTTGAAAAATCAGCTATTTTTTAAAATGTCATTTTTACACAGGTTTGTTACCAGGCATGTAACTGAAAAATGAGATGGAAACATATCAATTTTTAGCTCATCTTGACAAAGTCAAGCTGAGCTAATCTAATCGCTTCCCATCCGTCGTCCGTCAACACCATGTTTTGGTCTTCTCCTCCAAAGCCACTGGGCCAATTCAAGTGAAAGTTTGTGTGAGTGATGGTCCCAAAGGGGCATTTCATTTTTGTTCAACTCAGTATGCCCAGCCCCATAGTGAGGGAGTGGGGGAAAATGCTCCAAAATATTTTTAAAATCTTCTTCTCAAGAACCAGTGTGTGCAATGACTTGATATTTTCTATGGAGCTTCCATATGAGGTGTAGAATCAAGTTTGTTCAAACGAAGTTTGTAAAGTAATATTTGGCTTTGTAATAGGAGGGGTAAGATTTTTGGCCCCGCCCAAAATTTCTATTTTCTGAACCGATGGTCCGGTATGAACCAAATTTGGTTTGTGGTAGTATTGGGTCATAAGTACTTGACCCATGCCAAAAAAAAAAATCCGGCATCCCCATGGGAACCCTGGGAGCTAAAAATAGAAATATTTTCAAACGCCCATATTTCCCAAACCTCACGGAACAGAGAGCTTTTATTTGGTATGAAGTATCCTTATGACCAGTAGAATTGAATGGTAAAAAAAAATTGCCATCGGTTATGTTAGGGTGTTCTGTAATGGGCATCGAAAAAATGCTGAGTCAGCATATTTGCAAAAATTAAAAAAAATCTTTTCTCCAGAACCAATCATCAGAATCGGGGGCGCGGTGCCTCAGTTTGTAGAGGTGCAGGCTGCAAGCCGAGAGGTCCTCGGTTCGTATCCCACCTGCGGCAACCGCGTTGTGTCCCTGGGCAAGACACTTCACCCCCATTGCCCACGTGGGGGGCACGGTGACGCTGTGTACTAAGGCGTACTGCACATCGATGGTGCACCTGTCTTCAACCAATGCTAACCCTGCTTGTGTGGAGTTAGTATGTTGGGGAGCTGACAGTTGCTCGGTGGTTCTCTCCGGGTACTCCGGCTTCCTCCACCCGTAAAACTGTCGTGGTCCTGATTAGCCATTGTGCATAAATATGTGACCTTAAACACCAATAAATAAATAATCATCAGAATCTTTTGATATTTGGTATACAGCATTCATAGGGGGGTCAGATAAAAGTTTGTTCAAATAAAGCTCATTGGTTCATATTTGGGCTCTCTACAGGAGCCCGAAGTTTTAACATAGGGTAATATGGGGAATATTCTTTAAAAATCTTCATCTTCAGAACCACCAGTCAGAATCTTTTAATATTTGGTATACATCATTGTTATGAGGGTCAGATTCTAGATTGTTCAAACCAAGTCCCTAGGTTAATATTTGGGCTTCCTACAGAAGCCCAAATTTTATCTTTGTTCAATATGGAGGGTAATTTAAAAAAATCTTCTTCTTCAGATCCATCAGTCAGAATGCTTTGATATTTGGTATGCAACATCTCTATGGGGGTCAGATTCAAGTTTGTTCAAATCAAATCCCTAGGTATATATTTGGGCTCACTATGGTAGCCCAAATTTTTACTTAGTGCAATATGAGAAAATTTCTTTAAAAATCTTCTTCTTCAGATCCACCAGTCGGAATGCTTTTATATTTGGTATACAACATCTCTAGGGGGGTCAGATTCCAGGTTGTTCAATTTGAGTGCCTAGGTTAATATTTGGGCTCCATATGGGAACATGAAATTTAACTTAGTACAATATGAGGGAATTTCTTCAAAAATCTTCTTCAGATTCACTTGTCAGAATGCTTTCACATTTGGTATACAACATCTCTAGGGGGGTCAGATTCAAATTTGTTCAAATCGGATCCATAGGTCAATATTTGGGCTCGCTATGGTAGCCCAAATTTGAACTTAGTGCAATTCGAAGAAATTTCTTTACAATTTCTCTTCTTCAGATCCAACAGTCAGAATGCTTTCATATTCGGTACACAACATCTCTAGGGAAGTCAGATTTAACTGTGTTCAAATCAAGAGCCTGGGTTAATATTTGGGCTCTCTATGGGAGCCGGAATTGGCCATTTTGCTGAAGAATTAAAAATTTTGTATTCAGTACCCTCCAGAGGTACTAAGATTAATCCACATAGGTTGTATCAAGGGGCTTCATAGGGGAGCTCTGCATTTTACTTATGATCAACTGAAGAAAAGGCATGATGCCCAGATTATTTGTGTCACTCCTGAGGGACTCAAGGATTGACAGTGTAGCCTATGGAGATGGCTTGCTTAATGTAGACTCATTCTTGGACTCTGTTTAAATTGTGTTCTGTACAAGATGAGCGCTTCAGGCCCCGTGGGGCCCCTTGTTTTTCACATTTTAGAAACGGGGATATATGCTCCAGTGTTAGGTGAGTGGGGTTAGTGGGAAAATTCTGCTTTTGAGGCTGCTGGGTGGCTGAAAATGACTGGTTTTGGCAGTTATTCATGCAGTTTTGCAGGTTGAAATCTTGCCTTTGACAATAAATTATTTCACCCACATTCATATTATTTATTTTCACCCATACAAGTTGGATTGCAGATTCTTAATGGTAGAACACAAGGCGATTTTATGGGTAAATATATTTCCTTCCAGCTGCTTGGTTGTTCAGTGGTAGATTATGTGGCATGTAGCGAACACCTCATCCCAAAGGTCTCGTACTTCCATGTGGAAGATCCCACACCACATTCGGATCGTTCTCAACTGTAGTTTATGATTACAATGGGTAATTTCATGAGAATCAAGGGGAGGTGTCCACATGCTAATACGAACCGTTTCCCTGAAACATTTAAATGGTCGCAGTCAGCAAAAGATGCTTTTGTATCAGTGTTCGAGTCTGATGATGTTAGATCAAATTTATCAATTAAATAAAAATAAGGAATTTCTGATACAAATGCATCTATTACAAAGTTGAAGGGGGCGCGGTGGCTCAGTTGGTAGAGGTGCAGGCTGCAAGCCGAGAGGTCCTCGGTTCGAATCCCACCTGCGGCAACCGCGTTGTGTCCTTGGGCAAGACACTTCACCCCGATTGCCTACATGGGGGCACGATGACGCTGTGTACTGAGGCGTACTGCACGTCGATGGTGCGCATGTCTTCAACCAATCTAACCCTGCCTGTGCTGCGGTGCAGAGTTCAGAGTTACGATGTTGGAGAGCTGACAGCTGCTCGTCGTTGCTCGGTGGTTCTCTCCGGGTACTCCGGCTTCCTCCACCCGTAAAACTGTCACGGTCACGATTAGCCATTGTGCATAAGTATGTGACCTTAAACACCAATAAATAAATAAATAAATAATATTACAAAGTTGAACTGTCTATTTAGACTTACGTTGGCAAATAGCCTAAAACGTAAGCAGGAAAAGAGATGTGGACATTCAAAACAAAAGCCTACACCCTGGTACAATAAAAGCTGCTGTGAACTCAAAAAGCACCTCATGTCATGCCAGAAGCTGTTGATCACATACATCAATGTTCCTTTAGTACGAGGTCACTATTTTACTACAAGAAAAACAGTATTATAGATCTTTTAAACTAAAATGGAGGGAGTATAAACAGCAACTTTTTGATAGCCTCACTCAAATGAAGAGTAGCAATCCTAAAGAATACTGGGATTTATTAGCAGAGATAAAATCAGAGTTTAACCAGTCAATTTTATGAGCACTTCAGAAATCTTGGTCATCCTCCAAGCCCATCAAAAAGTTTATTGAGAATTTCCGGAAAGACATCTCCACTTAGTTATGTAACCTGGAGTGCCAATTGTCTCATAACGACACCCTTGACCACCGTGTTACTGGTACTGAAATAATAAAGGCAATCCCAAAGTTAAAATGTGATAAAGCCAAAGGACTGGATGGTATAAAGGCTGAAATGATTGAATCAACCTGACATATCACAGTACCCATTCCTTTAAAAGTATTCAATGATATTCTGATATCGGGGATATTCTCTAAAGCATGGACTGCGGATTATATTGTACCTATTTTTAAATGCAATAACCCAATAAATGCCGATAATTTAACCCGATCATTTCTTACATCTCGCGGTGTGATGCAAGGGATATAACTTAAGTCCATTATTTTTTAACTTATTTATAGATGACATCGCTAATGAACTTCTGGACCAGGATAATAATTTATGTGAAGTCATGGGTACACCCATTCCATGTTTGATGTATGCTGATGACATCATCCTGATGTCAGAGACTGCGACAGGTTTACAAAGCATGATAGATAAATTGTACTTGTTCAGCTATAATTGTCAAATTACCATGAATACAGAAAAAAACAAAACAGTAATATTTAATGAAGCACGCAGGAAATCAAACCAGGCCTTTAAATATGGCAGCACAATTTTAAGTTCATCTCAGGTCTATAAATATCTTTGACTAAATCTGCCAGCCTCGGGTAATCTCAGTAATGCGATATCAGATTTGAAGAGCCGGGCATCGAAGGCTATTTTTAAAGTTTACAATTCACTTGGTGGCTTTTATGTGCCTGTCCCCATCATCACAAAATTATTTGACACCTGCATTAAGCTGGTGTTAAACTATGGCTGTGAGGATTGGGATGATCGATGTTTTCTGACGAAAACAGATGAAGTGGAAAACTTCCATGTCCGATTTTGTAAACGCATCTTGGGTGTACTTAACAATGCATCAAATATCGCATGCTTTGCTGAACTCGGCAGATTCTCTATCAAATTTGAAATTCTGAAACTCATAATAAAATATTGGCTCAGATTAGAATCACTGCCTCCAGGCAGGTTGTTATATAAAAGCTACATGGACATGAAACAGCAGGGTGGCTCACAGTGGTTTTAATCTTATAAGAGGTAGCCTTTTCAAATACGACTTTGGTTATGTATGGGAAACACTGTCCATTGTAAACAAGGAAACGTTCCCAGACGTCTTTCTCGCTAGACTTCATGATAACTATTTACAAACATGGAAAAATGTAGACATTTTTGGGAAGTTGCAAAGCAGTGGCAAAATGAGGTTCTACTTTGATGTGAAAACTAACTACATGAAAGCCTCCTACCTTGATTCTCTACCCCTACAGAAAAGAAAAATAATTAGTAACTTTATGTTTAGCTGTCACAATCAAGAAATAGAGAAAGGAAGACATCATAGACCCAGGCCAACGCCCACTGAAGCAAGGCTATGTGAGTTGTGTGACCAGAACGAAGTTGAAAACGAGAAGAAAGCTTTCTTCTCAAATGTCATCGATATTTTGGCCAGCATACTACTCTGTAGACATCACTACAGTCTATATGGCTAGGTTTTGGATCACTACATTCTGCACATCAACTTATTCTCATTTTCGGAGCGAACATCCCACATGTCGGAAATATTCTCAGTACATATATCGATGAATGCAAGAGAATAAGACCTGCTCGAGAAAATGAATAAATTAATAAATACCAGTAGGGCCAATCTGAATCTGAGTCAGGCAGCCAGCCGAGATATGGTTTATATTGTGGGGCGCTGCCGACCAAATTGTCTCTACATTAGTCTGCTGCTGGAGGTGATTTAGTAGCAATTACCCTCAAAATATGGCAAAATCAGGTGTTAACCAAAATAGGCACTCGAAGTGGCGCTCGATCAATGTAATGTATATGTATACAATAGCAGGAAGTCGTCAGTTATTAATTTGTTCTGTACCGACTATATATACGAATGTGTGAGGGTTTATAAGGTTGTATTCGAGGATGTTTGTGGGGGGCGTGTGTGTGTTGGTGAGTGTATTGAGTGTGTGTGTACATCTCGCAACTATATAAATCTGATTTGCGTATCATTTGTATGATTGTTATTCTTGTATTTTATTGTTTTCGAAATGTCATACTCATTCTTTATAGTGTGGTTGTGCAATAAATTCTATTCTATTCTGTATGTTTTTAGTGGATTTGGGAAATGTAATACATGTTATGGATTAGATAACTAAGTTACAGAATATTTGTATTTGAAGAGAGTGTATGGCATGTCATTTTAGGAAATGCCTGGAAAACTGTGGAGCGGAACCTTAGTATGTGAGACTTTCTTAACAATGTCTTGAATGAGTTCTAAAACTGGTATGGTTCTGCCATACTGAGCAGAGTTATGGCCCCTTAATTATTTAAATTTTGCCTGTTTTCAGCTCTTTAGCACGATAACTTGAACAAATATCAATTGATTTGGTCAATATTTGTTATGTGAGACTTTCTTAACTGGTTGAGCTACATTATTTTTGGTGGTCTGAATTTGTTGATCAAAATTTGGTTTATTAAAAGTTATTCAAGAGTGTCTGTAGGCTCTTTTCAATAAATTGTGATAAAACAAATTTATATAGACAAAATATTATTATACCCCCCGCAAACAAAGTTTGGGGGGGGTATATAGGAATCACCCTGTCCGTCTGTCTGTCCGTCCATCGTAAGCGCAACTCCTCCTAAACCGTTTGAAGAATTTTCATGAAACTTTACACAATGGAAGAACTCCATATGGGGATGTGCATGAAGCAATATAATTCCGTTCTGACATTTCCAAGGGGAGATAATCTGTCTGTCTGACCATCCTTGTAAGCGCAACTCCTCCTAAACTGTTTGAACAATTTTCATGAAACTTTACACAATGGAAGAACTCCATATGAAGATGTGCATGAAGCAATATAATTATGTTCTGACATTTCCAAGGGGAGATAATCTGTCTGTCTGACCATCCTTGTAAGCGCAACTCCTCCTAAACCGTTTGAACAATTTTCATGAAACTTTACACAATGGAAGAACTCCATATGAAGATGTGCATGAAGCAATATAATTATGTTCTGACATTTCCAAGGGGAGATAATCTAACTTATACCGTCTGTCCATCCTTGTAAGCGCAACTCCTCCTAAACCGTTTGAAGAATTTTCATGAAACTTTACACAATGGAAGAACTCCATATAAAGATGTGCATGAAGCAATATAATTCCGTTCTGACATTTCCAAGGGGAGATAATCTAACTTATACATTTCAGGCGCGGGGGGTATCACTTTGTGAGTTTGCTCACAGTACCTCTAGTTTATATTTGACTGAATGTGAAACATCAGCAAGGAAAATGTTGGCTTTTGCTGTGGTACCCTCATTTTTTTGAAAGCCCTGATAGTGGCTTCTAGCACTCAACCAGTTAACAATGCTTTGAATGAGTTTAAAAGCCGGTACATTGCAGCCATATTTAGCAGAATTATGGTCCTTAATTTTTGTTAATGTTTACCTGTTTTCAGCTCATTAGAGTGATAACTTGAAACAAATGTCAATGGATTCAGTCAATATTTGGTATGTGAGAATTTCTTAACAATGTCTGGAACAAGACTGAAATTTTTTTTTGCTTTGGCCATACTGAGTGGAGTTATGGCCCGTAATTTAATAAATATTTGCCTGTTTTTCAGCTTGTTTGCGCTGTAACTTGAACAAATATCAATGGATTTGATTTTCTCATAATGACAAGCCTTACAGGTGCGAAAAGACTTTAAAAAACCATCTGTGATGCATAATTTTTGTTTCAGTTTTTTCATAAAAAATATAGCTTATGACCCTTTTTGAAACAATCTCAGGAAGCTCATTACAAAAAGGGGTCATGGGGTAAGTTTTTGAGGTAAAAATACAAACCTTTAGTTTTTCAAGAAATTTTTCTTGTCTGATGCACTTGTTGGGAAGAGTATTAATACAAAAGTAGTAAGGAAACAGGCTTTAACCCTTTACATAACATGAAAAGCAGATGACACTTGCCAAAAAAATTCTCAAATAACTAACTTTTTCATTTTATGTCTCAAAAACATTGGTTATTTTTCGACATATTACAAGATTCTTTATTCACTTACAGGAGTTTACTCTATAACCTTTTTGCAATTATCAGAGCAAATTTATACTGAAGGTATGGTAAATGGGTTTGTGTTTGGAAATTAGATTTAATTAACAGGAATATTCAGTTAAAAGATATCCAATTAAGTGGGCTCCACTGTATTGATATCATTGTCTGAAAATGGTGTTTGGTCAGGCATTTATAAAGGTAATCTGCCAATACAGATCAGAAAGTGACCAAATTGCTACACCATGCCATCTTATTTTTTTTACTGCTTTTTTAATATTTATGTATGAATCATGACTGTCTCTTTATTCCATTTCCAGTTCACTGTCCTGTTTGAAATCTTTTTCAGCAAGAAATTGAAGATGCAGTTGGGTTTTCAAAAATCATTAAACTGATATCAAAATCAGTAAGTATTTATTCCCAAAATTTGACAATTTTATAACCGTGACTTTTAGTCACTAATTTGTTATTGTGAGGATAACATAGTGAATTAACCCTCTGATACTTTTGTACATCTTATGAAGTACAAAATCAAACAGCACATTAATACTTTGTGATCATTTGTTTTGTTATTTTTTTTCGATTTTTTCAATTTTAACCTCAATTCCTATTTTCTCCCGAATAGTGCTCAGTGACAACCGTTGAGCCAAAGGTTAAAGTGCTAATATAATTCTGCTGTCAAGATTTTCTTAACTGGTTGAGCGCTAGAAGCCACTATCAGGGCTTTCAAAAAATGAGGATACCAGAGCAAAAGCCAACACTTTCCTTGCTTATATTTCATATTCAGTCAAACACAAATAATATTTTGTTTATATAAATTTCTTTTATTACAGATTATTGGAGAGTGCCTGTGGGCACTCCAATAATTTGTAATAAAACAAGTTTTGAATAACAAATTCACACCACCAAAAATAATTGAGCCCTCAACCAGTTAATCACTAACGTGAAAAAATATCTTGTTATTTGTACTTTCCAACGTTTGATGCTGCATTTTGAAAAACGTTGATGACACTGAATTCCCAGTGACGTTTGAACATCAGATATTTAAAGTCTCAAAGGGTTGAATTCAATTAACAAAGAGTTGGTCACTTTTCTGCATTCTAGAAATAAACTGAGCATTTATTCTATAATATTTCATTATCATGGAGCTCTGTCAAACAAGATATAATAGATTAAATACCTGTACTGGAACATCATTGACAAGGACTCTGAAAATCATTAAATATTGGAACCTTCCTTGAAAGTCCTCGAAAAATGAGATACCATAACGTGATCAGAGGAGATTCACTTCAGTGGTATTCAGCTTGCTTCGGCGTAAGCTGAATGTTGTTGAAGTTGATCTCTATCTGATAGAATTAGATCTTTACATCGGTTTCTGTATAGGATTATATGACATTTAACCCTTAAAGGCCTATTTCTGGCTGATTACTGTTTACTGCAGCAGAACAGGTGTCCCAAACATGCACTCTGAGTAAATTTGAAAGTTACAGTCCAAACACCTTTGCAGTTGTTTCTAGGCCAGTTTTGGCTGCCTATATAGGCAGCCAAGACTTGCCTAGAAACACTTGCAAAGACACAGGATGCAAGCTATTAAAGTGTAGAAAAAACGCATAAAAACCTCCAGGAATATAAGGATTAAGTAGGAAATATTGTGCACAACTTACCTCAGCTTACATGTTTATGTAACTGTGTAAGGTCTTGGAAGGGAGCTTCCCTGTCTTGAATTTCTCATCTTTATCTCATTGAAACCCTTGAAAATATAGAGAGAAGGTCCTGGAAACGCCTTGAATTAACAAGTACAGGAACCCTGCATTCCTCACAGCTGGAAAATCAGTTTAAAACTATCTTCTTTTGCCTTTCTTTCTTTCAGGGAAAATTATTGATAGGCCATAACATGCTTTTAGATGTCATGCATACACTTAATCAGTTTTATTTTCCGTTACCAGAGGTAAGATGTAATATTAGGCTATTAAAAAATAGCGAGGGGCATTAAGGTTTACCATTGTCAGTACGTACTTATGTCCGAATGTCCATCCTGAATTTGGTTTCAGGATGATAACTTTAGTTTGAATGAATGAAATGAAACAAAAAATGTTTATGCATAGGTTTATAATCACATAATAGAGGTGGGATTGATGGTGGGCTTCGTCCAATATGTTTTTGGAAGAGTTAGGGCCCTTTTCCAACTTAGAAAACATGTTGATATTAGTTTCTGTGAACGGAATGATACAAAATTTTATACATAGGTTTATAACAACATAATACAGGTTTGGATTGATTTGGCACGATATTTTTTGCAGAGTTATGGCCCTTTTCCGACTTAAAAGACATGTGGATATTGGTTTCCAGACAATAACATTAGTTTGCCTGAATGAAATAAAACAAAATTTTATACATTGGTTTACAACCACATAATACAGGTTGGATTTGATGATGGGCTTGGTCCGATTTTTTTTGGCAGAGTTATGGCACTTTTCCAACTAAGAAGACATGTTGATATTGATTTCTAGACAATAACTTTAGTTTGAAATGAAACACAATTTTATACATAGGCTTATAACCGCATAATATATGTTGGGATTTGTTGAGGGCTTGTCTGATATATTTGTCAGAGTTATGGCCCTTTTTCGACATAGAAGACATGTTGATATTGGTTTCCGGATGATAACTTGAGTTATAGGTGTCTGATTTCAATCAAATTTGGAATATAGCTTACTATAGACAATATACGAGACAGATTTGATTTTGAGTGTGGTGTGATAATTTCAACTTGAGTCATGCCCCCCTTCTTGGACTTTGTTAACCACTAATTATAGTTTATCATAAAGTGGGGTCATTAGTGTCCCATGGACACATTTGATGATCTGCTGTATTGGTTGTATATGGTTTAATGGAGATAAGATAGGATATTTATTAATTCAATATCAACAAAGATAAATGACTAGGGACTCATGCTTGGCAGTGGGGGGTGGGGGGAGGAGGGGAGGGACGGGGGCATAGCCCTTGGCGTTGCACTTGTTAGTTGTAAATCTCTTCAATGATACGATTTTGCATTTGTAATACTAAATATTTAATCAACTATATCTAGCTGGCTAAATTTCTAGCTGCAGTAAGGGAAATTGTCACAGCTGAAACATTGTTTTATTTTCATACAACAACCAATGGCCCAGACTAGCTGGTGCTAACTCAAAAATTAATCCAGGGCCAAACACAAATTTTGCCACCCAATCCCCCAAATTTGCATGCAAAATCGAAAATTCAATGTCCTATCTGGTCCTCAATACTTTTTAGATCTGTGCATGCACAGTATCCAGGAAGACACCGAAATTGGCACCAACCATCTTTCTTTCTTTGTTTGGACCTGAAGTCATCAACAATGAACTGACATCTCTGCTTTTAAATCTCATTTTTGAGGATGCCAGACACAAATCAATGTTGAAATTGGTGGCTCCAAGGACAAGTGGATGATGGAAGTGAACAATGGTGGTTAGGAACGTTCAGGGCTGTAACTTTATAATTTTTATCAAAATTATTTCATGTCTCCCAATTTCGGGACATGGGCCTGATGTCATCATTCTTGCTAATGATTTTTTCCACTATTTGTCATGTGTTCCTTCCCTATCATTCCTTGAAGCCCTCCTGTTAAACTCCCAAGCTTTTTGGCTTATTTTATTGAAATTTTTTTTATAAAATTTCTTGGGAGTTTGACGTGTATTGCAGAATGTTTATTCTGTATTTCCCCAGGGTAACATCCTCACACTAGGGGTGTTTGGGTCATGCATCTTCTGTCCGATGTATCATTTTTAGCTCAACTTTGACATAAGTCAAATTTGAGCTTATGCCATGGCCACTCGTCCGTCTGTCCATCTGTCTGTCCGTCCATCCGTCCTTTCCATCAATTCAATATGGCTCAGGCTAGAGGCTGTATTTATGAACCGATCTTTACGAAACTTCTTGGGTACCTTTGTTATCACCGTGGGATGAGAACAAATGTTTTTGGGTCCGATCCGAAATTCAAGTTGGCCACTGGCAGCCATTTTGTACTAAATTAGGTGCAATCAGATTTTTACGCAGAACTTCCATATGAAAGCTCTGATTTGAATAATTTTTGTATGAATGTTTAGTACCATGGGATACATCACATATAATACTGGTTTTTTTCTCGTGCGTAAGTTACGCAAATTAAACTAACTTTGATGTATTTAGTATTACTCTCAGCACTGTAAGTGCAAATGCCAATACCACTCGGGCTAGAGGCCGTATTTATGAACCGATCTTTACGAAACTTCTTGCGTACCTTTGGTATCACCATGGGACGAGAACGAGTGCTTTGGGGTCCGGTCTGAAATTCAAGATGGCCGCTGGCAGCCATTTTGTACAAAGTTAGGTGCAATCAGATTTCTGCGGAGAACTTCCATATGAAAGCACTGATTTGAATATTTTTTTGTGTGAATATTTAGTACCATGGGATACATCACATATAATACAGGTTTTTTTCTCGTGCAGAAATTATGCAAATTAGATGAACTTTGATGATTTTTTCAGTGCTACTTACACACAGTAATACATGTCAATACGGCTCAGGCTAGAGTCTGTATTTATGAACCGATCTTCACGAAACTTCTTGGGTACCTTTGTTATCACCTTGGGACGAGAACGAGTGTTTCTGGGTGCGGACCAAAATTCAAGATGGCTGCCAGTGGCCATTTTGTACCGAAATTAGGTCCAATCAGTTTTTTGTTTTGTATTTATGAACTGATCTTCACGAAACTTCTTGGGTACCTTTGTTATCACCTTGGAACAGGAACGAGTGTGTTTTGGGGTGCCTTTCTTATCACTGTGCTATGAGAACAAATATTTTGGGGTTCAGTCAGACCCACTCTGGGACTCAAAGATTTCTTTTCTAGTTTAGCATCTGACTGTCACCCACCTTTACAATACTTTACCTATACGTTTGTCACAGGCTACGGTCAGTATTTATGTACAGACCATTACAATACTTTATATGTACCTTTGTTATCAGGTCATTACCTTGATGTTTGTCTTTGCTGTGTCACATACTATACATATACATGTCTTAACAAGTTGAGCTACAGTGTCATTGACACTTTCATTTCTTCATCTGAAGATCTTGCTTTACATCGGGTAGCTTTAAAATCTGACTTCGGGCCTTTATTATTCAATGCCTGGGGTCTTGTTTCCGTTTTTTCATTGACGTTCACATTGGCGACGTCCTATAAAATATATGTAGTTTCAATTTATTATTACTGTAGGATTGTTATAGATACATGTTATGATATTCCGGTAGTGTAGCTATAATTTTTGGAATTTTATCCACACTTAGGCTCTATCGGGATACCTTTGGGCTCACTGTGTTCCCTTTGGGAATTTGGGCTTTTATCAAAAACATTTCGAAAAAAATTTTTTTTTAAATTAATTTTTTTATTTCTATTTTGAATGTTGATTATTAGGCCAAAAAAAAAAAAGGGTATTGGTTCTCAGGCATTGCCGCATTGGAAAAATATCCCCCCGCATTGAATTTTTTTATGGAGATTCAAGATTTTCCCAAAAGTAAACAATGCACCGCCAATCTCAGACATTCATTGCAGTATAACAAAAATACCATATATGTCTGTGTATATGTCGCCCCCATGAATACATCGCACCCCCAACTCACGCTTGGAATTCCTCCCTTTGCCTAAAGCTCCTGTATAGGTCACACACCCGTTTTCAAGTTTCTGCAGTCAACAAGAATTAGTTGCAAGTTTATACGTTTTGCCAATTTGGGATGCAACGGAAATAGGTAAGGTTTCACGAGTTACCACGTTTTGAATAAGATAAAAGAATAAAGGAAAATTATTCTTAAAGATTTAAAAAATACTTGCATTTTATTTGTTTTTCGTTGTTTGTTTATCACCCACCCATCACACACCCATTTTCAAGTTTCTGCAGTCAACAAGAATTAGTTGCAAGTTTATACGTTTTGCCAATTTGGGATGCAACGGAAATAGGTAAGGTTTCACGAGTTACCACGTTTTGAATAAGATAAAAGAATAAAGGAAAATTATTCTTAAAGATTTAAAAAATACTTGCATTTTATTTGTTTTTCGTTGTTTGTTTATCACCCCAATGTCTTCGTCCCTGTCGAGAAAATCCAACACTCGTTTGTGCCTGAGACTTCATAGTTTCAGTATCAGAGCACGATTTGCTTCATAACCTGCGCAGTTATGTTTATGTTGGTAAACGTGACAGGAAAAAACAATATAAATACAACAATTGCGCCGGTTACATTGTTGGTGCTATTGAAACTGAGGTAAAACAAACAGTAAAAACTCTCCCGACTTTCTATAACACGCCAGGTACGATTACGTTAATATGTCGATGCACAACTGAACTTGATCTGTAGCTTCCCACATTTGCCCCCCCCCCCCCCCCCCACCCTGGACCGGGATCCCCTGGATCTGTCCATTGTACTCCTAATGGGTTGAGCTGCCACTGCAATTGACATGCATTAAATAATTGCCTTAAGCATTGAAACATCTATTTAATGGTCTATCAGTATCGTTACAATCACATCATTTTACCACAAGGGCATTGTGGATATCTGCTTCGGATGCGAGGTAATCATATCTTAGGATTAAATTTCAAAATTTGGTTGACAATACACTCCGGCAAACTTGGGCCTAGGTGCGGCACCCCCTCCCCCCGGCCCAACCCTCACAGCTTTTAGTAAAGTCCTTGATCCGCCACTGAACCAACATGGTTCGAAGTGTCATTGGGACATATAAACAGCTCACCAGAAGCATCTCAAAAAGTGTATTTTTGTACTGTTGAAAGGTAACTAATGTAAGAGAGGTAATCAAATTAACTATCGAAGAACTCTCTTTTTTTCATGCAGTGGAAATTGCTGACAGTGCTTTACGCCCAATGTGAACCTCCCACCCTCCCATATGTCTCACCAAATTTAATTTGCTTCGTTTCATGGCTGATTTTAAATAATCTTTAGTGATCTCAGACTTTGATATCATGAACTTTTTTTGAAGTCTTTATAAAGATCACGCTGGCCACCATTTCAGTATCGTTAAGCTGACAATTCACAACAGCAGAACAAACCTTTTCACCTCAACCGAAGTTTAAGATGCCAGTATTGCAGTACCTCTGGTGGATTGATTGTTTGGGGTTCCAGCCTTAAAACGTTCCCTGCGCTGTCACTTAACTGTGACTCAGTTTATTCTTTTTCAAACAGAAATGTATCTTGTCTATCTTAAAATAAAATTCCAAAGGTCCAGTGTGGGTATTGTCAGGCTGTGTGAATAGGGTATACTTGGTGTGGTAAAAAAATAAAAAATAAAAACCGCCCTCCCTCACTGAATTTGGAAAACCAATTGCCTGAGAACCAAAACCTTTTTTTGTGGGGGGCCTTATGTATCTTTATCATATATTTATTGTGGAGTTGGTGGGAGTACTATCGACTTTGTTTGATTAATTATGAAAGCTTATTGCTCAAAATGCAAAGCGAGGAAATCCTCCTCAGATTTACATGCCTGTTGCCTTGCTTGTAGTCGATGTACTCCCGCTAATTCTTGTCCTACATGTGTTGATTGGGATGACAAACGTTGGACACGGGTGTCACAATATGTTGTTAGTGGTGAGAGGCCAATGCCGGTCCTCTCACCGCAAAGTCAATCAAGTTTCTCACTTTCTTTTTCAGAGGAACAAGAACATGGTGGTGGCTATGTGACACCTTCAAGAAGTGTGCTACCATCGTCGCGCTCTGATGAGCAAGCAGAACTAGCTGCCAAAGTGCTCTTGAATATTAGGCAGGGGATAAAGCCACTAGCCGGTGGTTTTAGTCCCTTGTCTGCAGGTAGCTTGACTGGTTACTCAGTCCGTGGGTACCGTGATGCCGGGTGTGTCCGTTCCAGTCGAGAGGAGTGGATTGGGTAGAGCGAGCACTTTAAAACATAAATATGCTCACCCAGCGACGACGGAACAAGGGAAGAAGCCAGCAAGTGTTGTGGGAAGCTTGGCGAGGTCTGAAAGGACCGCGAGCGAGAGAGGTCCCTCTCTGTCACAGCAACATCTGGGACCAGATGTTGTGATAAGAAACTTGCGTGAGTCGGAGCATAGTCCACACCCTCCGTTCGGGATTCACCATACAAATCGCAGCTGGCCTCGGCTACAGTTACAGCTTCTTCCACTACATCTGCTAAGCACACACGACCGCACTCTAGCTACCCGACTTCTGATATCCAGCCTGCTACACGAAGAAGGGACCACTCTTCGCCGGTGAAGTCGGACCATCCGGTAGCTAGGGAGACGAGGTCTCGATTATCGGGACGTTCAGAGAAAAGAGCCATCTCCCACACACTGTCCCAGAAGCAGCAAGCGGCGAAGAAACAGAAGAACACTGCTCCTCAGGCCTCCATGACGGACTTACTGTCGCAGATTGTGCAGCTGATCGCAGCATCCCAGCAAGTGCAAGAGCAGCCTCCTCCAGACTCAGAACATGAGCTGTCGGACGGTGCTGGGTCGGTCCAGTCATCTGCTCACACAGATGCAAGGGACCAAGATTTACAACTGATTCTCTTGGATGGTGAAAGAATTTGTTCCGTCGAATCAGAATGCTGCGATGACAAGGAAGAAACCGCTTGCGTCGTTGGATGCAGACTTTATCCGGACAAAGGAGGAGGTCCTTTCTTTTCTGGTTCAATCTAGACAGGTGTCGCAGGCCTTCGGCCACTTGGACCATGCCGTATTTAATCTCTCCAATACAAAGAAGAAAGGCGGTTTCTTATCTTCATCTTCTATAAACATACTGTTTCTTGGACCACATTCATTTAAAATGGTCGGAGAAGATGTTCAGGGAGTTCCTCTGCGTTTGGATGAGCAGGCCGAGGATCTAGAGGTATCCTTACCTGGATCATTCACAATTCGCTCAGACACAATTGAGACGGCAATTTCTTCTAAAAGAGCAAATCTGATCGCTGTGTCTTACACAGATCACCTTTCAAGAGCTATGGCACAACGTCTCAACGGAAAGGAATTTGAGGTCGTTCGTACCTCTCTTAGAGTTCTTTCCATGGCAATTATGTATACCACGTGTAACTCCGCCCTTACAGTGGCAAATTTGGTGTTAATCAGACTTGATGGTGCCCTTGCGTCGTCATCACTGATAGATGACAAGGTGAAAAACTCTCTCTGAGTCGCTCCTGTTTCCAGACATACCATATTCGACGACAAGCTTTCTTTAGTCTTTGATGATCAGGCTACTAAAAAAAGCGTCTAGTGCTCTGCTTTTAAAGTCAGCATCTAATCAACCTGCTGCAGCAGACAAGAGTAAGGGAGGATGTTCCAGACAGAAATCGTCAAAAGGGGACTCCTCACGAGGGTATAGGAAACCCACTTATTCTTACTCTGGAGGTCGTCAGTATAGCGACTCGGGAAAGGGGCGGAGGTCTGATCGGGACTATCGGTCAGACGCCTCTAGGTCGACGGGACGAGGCTCTTCACGGGTAGGTCGTGGTTTCTCCTCCCGTAGGCCTCGCAGGTCGTAATGGTGATAGTCTAAACCTCTATTGCTTGCCAGTTGGCAGAAGGTTATCAAGCTTTGCAAAAAACTGGATAACAATCACAGAAGACCAGTGGGTGAGAAGTGTTCTGTCGGACGGCCTACGGCTATCTTTCCAAGCGAAAACCCCCACTAACAAGATGTCTGCATTGGACAAATCTTCCGTCAAATCCTTGCAAAAGAGAGTCTCTCATAGTGGAGGTACAAGCTCTCTTATCAAAGGAAGTAATAGAGGTCGTCGAGAATCAAAATTCTCAAGGTTTCTACAGTCACCTGTTCCTCGTACCGAAACCAGACGGCTCGTTCCGACCAGTTATAGACCTCAGCTGGATAAACAAGCTCATTGTGGCTCCCAAATTCTATATGGAGACCATTCTGATGGTAAGGGCGAGTGTTCGAGTGAACGACTATGCGGCAAGCATAGATCTAAAGGATGCATACTTTCATGTCCTGGTACATTCAGAAAGTATCTGCGGTTCGCCGTACAAAGGAAGGTGTATCAGTTCAGAGCAATGTGCTTTTGTCTGAACCTGGCTCCCTGGGCATTCACCCAAATAATGAACTCGGTAATGTCACACTTCCGAGCTCATTCATCTGCGGTAACATCAGCTTACTTGGACGACATTCTACAGAGATACGGCAACAGAATTATTCTTTAGAACGATGTTCAGGGTCTGCTTCTATTACTCCGACGTCTCGGTTTCATTGTCCAAGTCGTTCATTCACTTGGGAATGAGCTTTGAGACTCACAACAATCTGGTTTGTCTGCCATTACCCAGAGCGAAATTAGTCAGTTGTTTTGCTCGCTTTTGTCTACACTCAGACGCATTAACACCGAGGGAATTCATGCGACTGTTGGGGCTGTGTGGAGCGGTTGCAGATCTTATTCTGATGGGTCGCCTGTGCACGCGTCCCCTCCAGATATTCTTTACTCAGAACTGGAGTGTGAAGACGCATTCGCTCAAAACCAGTATTGTTTTAACGGACCTGATAAAACAAAGGGTTAAGATTTGGGCAGATATTCAATGGTTAACTCAGGGAGTTCCGCTTCAACTGCCGGATCCTGCTTTCATGATTATGAAGGATGCGAGTCAGACGGGTTGGGGCGCGACCCTAAGTCCCGCAGATTTGAAGTGTCATGGTCTTTGGGATCCTCAGTTCCTGAAGAAACACATAAACATCAAAGAGATGATGTCAATATAGCTAGCGCTAGAACATTGGATTCACATAATAGCAGACGCTAATTTTCAGATTTTGTCGGACAATTCGACAGTAGTAGCGTACATCAGGAACCAGGGCGGCACTCATTCAATTCCGTTATGCGAACTAATGATGAAGATTCTTCTGTATGTCCTGAATCATCATGCTCAGCTTTCTGTCCATCATATACCGGGTCGTCTGAACGTAATAGCAGACACGCTCTCTCGGAAAGGACGTCTGTTGCTATCGGAGTGGACTCTCAACAAGCGAGTATTCAGGCAGATTTGCTATCAGTGGGATCGCCCCATGATAGATCTGTTAGCGACGCACCTGAACAATCAGTTACCGACATTCGTGTCGCCATGTCCAGACCATCGAGCATATGCAGTTGACACTCCGTCGATCTCATGGGATGGAATGATAGGATATCATGCAAGCCCATCCCGGTGCTTCAATACATGGAGGCTGAAACATCTTGGGCCGAAACGTCCCAGGACCAATACGTTCAAGAACCAACACAAGCATTCCTTCTTTGTTCATGCCATTTATTCATGTAAATTATAACTTCAGTGATTTATTTCACAAAAAATACGATTCCAAACTCAACTTACCTTATAAAATCGTAAATCTATATTTTTTCCCTATTTATTCACAATTACCACGATACATTTCAGTCAATATTTCATCGGCAAAGGATATTTAAACAATTTTAAAACCAACTGAAAATCAAATGTTTGTGGTATTTACTTCACTCTTCAATCGCGCATAACTGGCATTCTGTTTTACCATCAAACACAATTTATTTATATTGTGTCAAGTAAATGTGTATCTTTGATAAATTATCGTTTCCAACAAGTATTCTGCGTCATAAATTTATATATCATGACCAGCTTGACAACTTGATTAATTTTCAAAATAGAACACCAGTCTCGCCATTGAAAGATGCAGAATTTTGCAGAAACTGAGTTGATCACAGCTGAATTTGACGTCATTCAACACATTCACACAAATGTTTGTAATCTCGCGTGTCCGAGATTTCAGAAATTTGTAAACAGTAAAATGTGATGGATTTCAGGACAACTATTTTGAAAAGTGTCAAATCGGGAGAAAATAGGATGTGACCATGAGAGCATGAGTTGGTGCCTCAAACCTGGAGACTCATGGTGAAACCGGGAGAGTTAACAGGTCTGCTTGTGATCCTAAAACAGTGATAGATGTAAAAAGTGACCAAAACAATGGAAAATAAATAAACATTGCATTCTGGACTGTTCTGGGATGATTTTTATGAAAATGATCTTTTAAACAGCTTTTTATACTCGTTTTTATTTTTTTCCAAGAAAATCTGTATAACAATGATAATAATAGTCAAGTAATATGCTATTTCATCATTTGAACCTAAATCTTAATACCTGCAGAGAAAAAATAATAGTACATTTTAGATGGAATTTGCTGCACTCTTATCTTTGTGAAAAAATAGTGCCACTGCCTGTATTTTATTTAACGTATTAGATTTGTCATTTTCTTTATTTTCATAAAGGATTATGAAGAGTTCAAATCAATGACCAGATGTGTTTTTCCAAGGTTTGTATTATTATATATAATTATCACTACCAGTAACATGTGATTGAAAAAAAATTTTTTTTTTGCAATAGACAATTACATCTTCCATATACAATACTGTCATATGACTACAAAAGTGGACAAGAGAATTTTGTCCAGATGGTGAATGGGCTGCGATCTCGTCAAACATCTCTTGTCCACTTTCCTCCTCACAACTCTGTGGAATCTCACATCAGGAAAGAGAAATGTGAGAACATTGAAGCTCAGATGCAGTTTTCATTGGTTTTTCTTGATTCGGTCTTGATTTCACAATATTTTATTTATGAAATCTTGTCTCACGGATATAAATGTGTTGAGATCTCTTTGCAGTCAGATCGAGAAAAAAGACTATTTTTTGTTATTGCAGTACTATACTCATTAACCCTTTACCCAACGTAACAGCCAAAACCAGCCAGCGCCATTTACAGAAATCACCATTCAATTTTCATTATTTTTCAAAATTTTTTGTCTCAAAAACAGATTATGACCCCTCATTGGAACGAGCTTGATGAGCACATTCCAATGAGGGATCATAAGCTATGTTTTTGAGACAAAAATAAAAATATTTAGTTATTCCAGAATTTTGTTTGCAGGTGTCGTCTGCTTTTCTTGTTAGGTAAAGGGTTAAAGCCCTGCCTTTTGTGGGATTTTCCAAGAATTTCTTGGGAGGCAAAATCATGACATTACAGTGTTGAGCAACTGGGTATCAAAAAGGAAATTGCTTATTTTTTATTTTTTTATTAAAAAATCTTACAAATTCTTTCAGGACAGCCATGGAAATTGAAGGAATTGCCAAAAAGTTGTTGGTACTGCTGCTTGTATTAGGACATCAGTTTATAAATTTGTTGAATAATATTACAGATGTGCCATTACAGTGAGCTAAATTAACATCATGTACTGGTCTTGAATATACATGGTAACATTTCTTGATTGGTTGTAGTCCTGTGTCTTCATCTCTTCTTCTCTCCTTGATATATTTCGAAGTTTATGTTGCAAATGTGCTAGGAGTTAGATGTAGCTTTTGGTCGAATTGTGTGAACAGTTTGACCAATTTTTTGATGAAGGTTTGTTGGTGTTTGTCCATCCATCCATATAGGCATCCATCCATCTGTCCTTGTAATGATGGCACATGATAACTTGAACAAACATCCGATTTTTATCCAATTTTGTTTGAGAGTTCTACACGGGGAATGTCTTGGATGAGTTCAAAAACCAGTCCTTCTTGAATTTTTTGTCAGGAGTTAATGCCTCTTAGATTGTTCTCTTGTTTGAAATTCCTACTTGCGGGCAATGTCAGCACAAGAACTTAAACAAACATCCAAATTTTACATCACTTTTGGGCGGTTAGTTCTACTCGAGAATGTCTCAGATGGGTTCAAAATCCAGTTCTGCCTGAATTTTTTTTCTGCTGTTATGCCTCTTAGATTGTTTTTTTGTTTGAATTTCCAACTTGCTGGTGGTGTCAGCACAATAACTTGAACAAATGTTATCCAATTTTTACCCAATTTGGTCTGAGTTTCACTCGAGAATATCTTGGGTGAGTTTGAAATCCATTCCGGGCCAAATATTTTTCTGGGATTATGCCTTGTAAATTGATTTCTTTGTTGAATTTCAGACATGCGTGTTGTGTCTGCACAATAACTTGAACAAACATCAGATTTTGACCAAATTTTTCCAGTGTCTCTTCACTGGATTCCTAGTTTCAGTAAATTCAGGTGCTAGTGCAGATTCCTTTTTTACCCACCATAACTCGACCCCATCAGCATCTCTAATACAAAGCTCTTGTCCATTTTTAGCTCAACTTTGGCGAAGCCAATTTTGAGCTTTTGTCATGGCCCGTCGTCCGTCTGTCAACAATTGGATACGGCTTGGGCTAGAGGCCGTATTTATGAACCGATCTTTACGAAACTTCTTGGGTACCTTTGTTACGACTGTGGGACGAGAACGAGTGTTTTGGGGTGTGGTCTGAAATTCAAGATGGCTGCCGGCCGCCATTTTGTACAGACGATGCAGAAATCTGTTTTTTGCACAGAACTTCCATATGAAAGCTCTGATTTGAATAATTTTTTGTATGAATGTTTAGTACCATGAGATACATCACATATCATACGCGTTTTTTTCTCGTGCTTAAATTATGCAAATTAGACTAACTTTGATTTATTTAGTGTTACTTTCAGCACTGTCAGAGCAAATGCCAATACGGCTCGGGCTAGAGGCCGCATTTATGAACCGATCTTTACGAAACTTCTTGGGTACCTTTGTTATCACCGTGGGACAAGAAGGAGTGTTTTGGGGTCCGGTCCAAAATTCAAGATGGCCACTGGCAGCTATTTTGTTCAAAATTAGGGGCAGTCATATTTTTGCGCAAAACTTCCACATGAAAGCTCTGATTTGAATAATTTTGTATGAATGTTTAGTACCATGGGATACATCACATATAATACAGGTTTTTTTCTCGTACAGAAATTATGCAAATTAGATGAACTTTGATATTTTTATACTGTACCAATGACCCAGACTTAGCTGGTGCTAACTCTTAAAAATATAGGGCCAAACACAAATTTTGCCCCCCAATCCCCAAAATTTGCATCTAAAACCAAAGAAAACATGTCCTGAAGGGCCCTCCACACTTCACCTCTACTGCGCATGCGCAGTGTCAGGGACATCCCGAAATTGGCGCCATTAATCATTCTTTGTTTGGCCCTTCATCAGTAAACATCTGACCTATCTTTGTGCTAGTAAATCTCAGTTTAAATGATGCCAGACACAAAAATATTAGAGAAATGGTGATTCTAAGGAGGATATAGAAGGAGGAGAGGAAAAATGAGTGACAGAAAATTATCAGGGCTGTAACTTAAAATTTTTTAATGAAATTATGTTAAGTTACCTATTTTCGAGGCAACAGCCTGTTGTGGTCATTCTTGTTATCAAATTACACTGCTTGTTCAGTGTTTTCCTCTCTCCCTTTCCTTTAAGTCCCCTCTTGCTATTCTCCCATGCTTTTGGCATATTTTCTGTAATTTTATTACTAAAATTTCTTGGGAGTTTTAGCTGGTTAACAGAATGAATTCTGTTCTTTTCCCCATGTTTACGTCTTCACCTATGGGTGGTTAGGCATAGTGTTCTGCATCTACTGTCTGATGTTCTGCAGTTTCTTCCCTGGAAGTCTTTGTTTTGCATCAGATAGTGTATTATTGGTAACTGATTTCGGGCCAGGGTGCCTGGAGTCTTGTTCTAGTGTTTTTACACTTATTGTTTACATTTACAACAGCCCTCTGTGTGAGGGGGGATTTCTTGAAAATAATATCTGGATGTTAATTTAATCATAACTAGATACATTATTATTGTTCGTAAGTGTTGCATAAATTGTTTAAAATATTTTTAGAATTTTTGTCCACACTTAGGCTTGGGATCCATTGGGGCTCAGCGTTACTTTTCAGAAACTTGGGCTGTTCTGAAAAAATATTTTTTCAAAATATTTTGATTGCAATTATTTTTTCTATATTAATGGATCATATTATTATGTATTTTGATTGTCAGGGGTTGGTGCGAGTACTAGGGCTTTGTTTTCTTTTCACAATGAAAGGATATTGTTCAATTGTAATAAGAGGAAATCTTCCTCTGACTTTCATAATCATTGTATATGTAGTCAGTGTACTCGCACTAACTCCTGTTCTGTATGTGTTAATTTCGATGACAATATGGGAAGCGCATGTCACGTTATATTAGTGGGGAATTGGCCATTCCGGTCCTTTCCCCGCAGGGTCACTCTACTTTATCAATCTCTATTTCAGACGATCAAGAATAGGGTGATGTATCCGTGATGTCTTCCAAAAGTGTGCCTCCGTCGTCACAATTAATGAAGAGCTAGCGGAAAAGTGCTCATGTAAATACGTCAATTGCCTAAGAGGACCCTAGTAGGTTCGACGGCCGTTGACGTCCGCTAGCTCGCCCGGTGTAGCGTCCATTCATCGAATGGTTCGGCAGCCGGGTTCATCCGTTGCGGTCTAGAAGGAGTTTTGGGGTGATGCGAGCACTATAAATCAACCAAATGCACACCCAGTGACAGAGGATTAGAGGGAGAACGGAGGAAGCCTTTTTGTCCGGTTCCTAGCTCATCCAGGTCCATCCGGACTGCGAGCGAGAGAGGCCCCTCTCTCGTACAGCAACATCTGGCCCCAGATGTTGTGGTACAAAATGTTTCGCATTCGGAGCATACGTCCGCCGCTCGGGACGCTCCGATATATAGTCAGTCCGGAGAGACTGTCAATAAGGCTTCCTCATTCTCATGGTAGCGCACACGACCGCTCTTGGCTACGTGACCTCGGATATCCAGTCAGCTTCGCCAATCAGAGAATCATCGGCGACCAGGTCACACCATCCGGTAGCCAGGGACACGAGGCCTGCAGACTCCGGACGTTCGCATAAGAAAGTGTGCAGGAGTCAACTTCCGGCGGCAATGCATCGTAAGACCGCTACTGCACAGGCCTCGGTGACGGGCGTGCTATCCCAAATAGCACAGCTTATCGCAGCATCCCAGCAACAACAGAATCTATCGCATCATGTATTATCCGACGACGCTGGGTCGGGATGCTCCGCGGAAGCAGGTACGGACGTCCGAAAATTTCATCCGGTCCGACGGGATGCCGAAAGGGATTCGGAGGATTTTGAGCTTTCCCTTTCGGAGCAACATAAGCTGTTGTTTATGTCATCTGACTTTATCTTCTAGAGGTTCTTTCGTCGGACCAGAATGCTGCGATGCCGGATAAGAAACTGATAGCGTCGGTGGACACAGAAATTTTTGGTTCGGTTCAGGGACATCGTCCCTCAGTTCCGACATAGTCCAATAATGTCACACAATTTTCGAATTATTGAACGACGCTATATATATTATTATTTGCTTGCTATTAACAAGCATGTCTGGTTTCTTGTTCACAAAGTTACGGAGATGTCTTTCAAAAGTGTGCCTCTGTCGTCATAGTTAATGAAGAGCTAGCGGCAATAAGTGCTCATGGAATATGTCAATCGCCTAAGAGGTCCCCAGTGGGATCGACGGAGTTGACATTCGCTAGCTCACCCGGTGTAGCGTCCATTCATCGAATGGTTCGGCAGCCGGGTTCGTCCGTTGCGGTCTAGGAAGGAGATTTGGGTGTTGCGAGCACTATAATAAACTTTAGTACACACCCAGTGACGACGGATTAGAGGACAGATCGGAGGAAGCCTGTAGGTCCGGTTCCTAGCTCGTCCAGGTCCGTCCAGGCTGCGAGCGAGAGAGGTCCCTCTCTCGTACAACAACATATGGGACCAGATGTTGTGGTACAGATCTTTCGCATTCGGAGCATATGTCCGCCGCTTGGGACGCTCCGTTACATTGACAGTCCGAGAGACTGTCGATAATGCTTCCTCATCCTCACAGCAGCGCACACGACCGCATATTGGCTACGTGACCTTGAGTATCCGGCCAGCTTCGTCATTCAGTGATTCCACGGCGAACAGGTCAGGCCATCCGGTAGCCAAGGGACACGAGGCCTGGACACGAGGCCTATACACTCCGTTCGTTTGCATAATAGAAGTATGCACGGGGTAACGAACATGGAGCTTCCAGCGGCAATGCATCGTAAGACCGCTTCTCCACAGGCCTCAGTGACGGACCTGCTATCCAAGTTAGCACAGTTTATCGCAGCATCCCAGCAATCGGCAGATTCTCGGTCGGATCAGGAATTATCCGACGGCACTGGGTCGGTGCGCTCCGCTGTTGCATCAGGTTCGGACGACCGAACACTTTATAGGGTCCGACAGGATGGCGAAAGGGATTCGGACGATTTCGAGCTTTCCCTTTCGGAACAACGGAAGCTGCCATACATTTCTTCCGGCATTATCTTCCACAGGTTGTTCCGTCGGACTACATTGCTGCGATGCTGGATAAGAGACTAATAGCGTCATTGGACATGGAATTTTGGATCGGTTCAGGGACATTGTCCCTGACTTACCGACACAGTCCAATAATGTCATTAGAACATTAGAATTATTTAACGACGCTATATATAAGCTTGCTACCAAGCATGATAGTCTAGTTTCTTGTCCGCAATGCTCTTCTGCCTTTTATCAATTCTAGGAAATAATTTATTTTGGCAGAACAGGGCATTCCGAGAGTTCATATGCGTCTAGACGGCGGGGTTGAAGACTGGGAATTATCTTTTTCGCCGTCTATGTCAATTCCAACCACGATGTTGGAAATGACAATGATGTCTAATAGACTTAACTTAGACGCTTTATCATACGTAGACCACCTTACTGAGGCTTTATCATTACGTCTTCAAGAGAAAGAATTCCAGGATATGATCCTCAATGTGATTTCTTTCAAGGGCAGTAGTTTTTCCTCGTATAACTCTGCCCTTCAGTGGCAACCTGGAGTTGGTTAGACGTGACGCAGCCCTAGCTACATCCAGGCGCGTGGATAGTAAGGTGAAGAACTCTCTCAGAGTCGCTTTGGTCTCGGAGAAGCTTCTCTTCGACGGCAATTCTTCAGCAATCTATGAATTGCTCGATATACACGTTCTCTTGTCTATCTAGTGTAGCAAGAGATTCAGACTGGGGAACAATTCGGTGGTTGACTCAGAGAGTGCCACTGCAGTTGCCGGATCCGAGTTTTATGATTATGACGGATGCCAGTCAAACAGGTTGGGGTACAATATTGATCCCAACGTATTCGAAGTGCCAGGGTCTTTGGGTTCCGCAGTTTCTAGGCAAGCACTTATCTTCCAGGGAATAATGTTCTTTAGGCTTGCACTATGTCATTGGATGAACATTATTCAGAAACGCATGTCCAAATCCTGTCCGATAATACGACAGTAGTTGCGTATCTCTGGAACCAGGGAGGCACTCATTCGATTCCGTTATTCAATTTAACGGAAAGAATCCTTCTGTTTGTTATAGTACACCAAGTTCTGCTTCGGTCCGTCATATTCCGGGTCATCTGATTGTATTAGCAGACTCCCTTTACGTAAGGGTCGCTTGTTGCCATCAGAATGGACTCTCAACAAACAAGTATTCAATCAGATTTGCTATCAATGGGAACGCCCAATGATAATTTATTTGCGACACAACTCACTATTCATTTGCAGACGTATGTGTTTGCATGTCCGGATCCCTGAGCTTATGTTGTTAACGCTCTATTGATCTAATAGGACGGAATGATAGGATATGCGTATCCTCCAGCGCTGTTGATTCAGCAAGTATTGCTAAGATAAACATCCATAATACAATTCTGTTGATAGCATCTCTGTCTTCACAGAGACCGTGGGTAAATTTACTCAGGTGTCTACTGTGGGACTTTCCGCAAAAACTTCCTCCATGAGAGGATCTTCTTTCGCTGGGGAAATCGTGTCAACTTCATCACAACCCGCAAGGTCTCAACCTTCATGTATTCCGTTGTGTGGTCCTTCTTGCATGGCAAGCATTGTACAGGACGAGCTTTGGACGCGATTTCTTACTGTAGGAGAACCTCTTCTTCGCTATACTATGCGGCTAAAGTGGAGGCTCTTCCGTTGTTGGTGTAGGGATCATTATGTTGATATTTTTGATCCCTTCATACTAGACATTGCAACTTTCTAGTATACTTGTTTGACAAGATCTACTGCAGCCTGTTACTATTAAGGTTATAGGTCTATGTTATCTCCTACCTATGCACTCTAGGATAGTTTACAATTGAGTCTTATGTCTCTTTATCTAAGTCAGTTAGAAACTTTTTGATAAATAGACCTAGAATCATTAGATTAAATTCCTATACGGAATTTAGCTTCGGTTCTTATTTAGCTAAGTAATCATTTGAGCCTCTGGAAACAGTAGTTTTCAAATTCTGACCTTTTAAGACAGTAATTCTGTTAGTCTTCTCATTTACTGAGGAGTCAGTGAGCTTCATGCACTATCGGTGGACGATTCTCACTTTTGTAGTGACGGAAACACTACTTCCTTTACTACTTAGGTTGGATTTTTGGTTAAGAGTCAGACTCCTAATAATATCCGGAACCTATTGTTATTAAGGTCCTTCCGTCTTCGTACGGGCATAGGCCTTTCTGTCCGGTTTGAGTTTACGTATTTATAAACAGATATCAGTTTATTAGTACGGATGTAAGCTTCTTCTGTCTTTGATGCCTAATAGAAGGATATTACGCTCCATTCTATTGCTAATGGATTCAATTAACTATCGGTACTGCTTATGGTATATCATTGACTCAGCAGTTTGTGCTTGAGATTTCGGCTCATGAAGTAAGAGCTCTTTCTACATCTTGGGCTTACACTTATAGTGTCGCTATTTTAGATTTTTGAAGGCTGCTCATTGCGCTCAGCCATCCACTTTCATGAATTTTTATCTCAGAATATTGAGTCCATTTTTGGAGGCCTCCATTGTTAGGTCTATTATCTACTGCTCAGAATGTCATTCACTTAACAGTTGCTACTATAGCTAGGTAGACTTTCTGTTCCGGCAGTGACTCCGTCCTGCTGCCCTCTTCGCTCTGGGCTATTTGATCCAGGGCAAGAAAAAAGGGGGGGGGGGGGGAGGGTGTTCCCTTGGGTCACCTGTTTTATTATGAAAACAAGGGGATACCTCCTCCGGAGTTAGTAATTCTGAGCTGTTACTGGGATGGCTTTTAAGTGAGAAGTTTATGTTTTAAAAATTCATTCAGGTCATAGTTTTTAAAGTATAGCTTTTGAATATATCACGTGTCAAACGGGCGTTATTATACAATCCTCAGACACTTTTTAGGAGTATAAAGAGTCTCTATTCTCTAGACTTTATTTATTGGCTTACTTTAAAAATTATTAGTATAAGGATTATACTGGATATTAATAGAGTACATGGATGTTATGATGCTCAATTTTGGAAGGTGTTGTGTCTTTCTAATTTATCATAAATAAGAAAGATACATGTAAGGCCTAATACTCCTTTCCCCCAAGAGGGGATGACTCTATTTTATATAATTGAGCGTATTTCAACTTGCTCTATGTCATAGGCCCTCCAGCCTTTTTACTATTCAGCTAAGTCTGGGTCATTGGTACAGTATAAAAATGTTAAAAAATTTATAGTAATTTATATATTTTTTATACTTACCAATGACCCAGACGGGGATGGCCCTCCCAGGAGTTGGGAACTCATACCTCCCCGCTGAGTACATAGCGCTTACCAGGCACTGGTTACAAGAATGATTAATGGCGCCAATTTCGGGACGTCCTTGACACTGCGCATGCCCAGTAGAGGTGAAGTGTGGAGGGCCATTCAGGACATGTTTCTTTGGTTTTAGATGCAAATTTTGGGGATTGGGGGGCAAAATTTGTGTTTGACCCCATATTTTTAAAAGTTAGCACCAGCTAAGTCTGGGTCATTGGTAAGTATAAAAAATATATAAATTACTATAAATTTTTTAACTATTTTTATACTGTACCAATGACCCAGACATAGCTGGTGCTAACTCTTAAAATATAGGGCCAAACACAAATTTTGCCCCCCAATCCCCAAAATTTGCATCTAAAACTAAAGAAAACATGTCCTGAAAGGCCCTCCACACTTCGCCCCTACTGCGCATGCGCAGTGTCAAGGACGTTCCGAAATTGGCGCCATTTATCATTCTAAGTTTGGCCCTTCATCAGTTAACATCTGACTGATCTTTGTGCTTTTAAATCTCAGTTTAAATGATGCCAGACACATAAATATTAGTGAAATGGTGATTCTAAGGAGGATAGAAAAGGAGGAGAGGAAAAGAATGTGTGACAGAATATTATCAGGGCTGTAACTTAAAATTTTTTAATGAAATTATGTTAAGTTACCTATTTTCAAGGCAGCAGCCATTTTGTTGTCATTCTGATTATTTAGTTACACTGTTTTTTCAAGTGTTTTTCCTCTCTCCCTGTCCTTTAAGTTCCCCCTTGCTATTCTCCCATGCTTTTGGCATAGTTTCTGTAATTATTATTACTAAAATTTCTTGGGAGTTTTAGCTGAATAACAGAATGAATTCTGTTCTTTCCCCATGTTTACGTCTTCACCTACGGGTGGTTAGGCGTTGTGTTCTGCATCTACCATCTGATGTTCTGCAGTTTCTTCCCTGGAAGTCTCTGTTTTGCATCAGATGGTGTATTTTTGGTAACTGATTTCGGGCCTGGGTGCCTGGAGTCTTATTTTAGTGTTTTTACACTCATTGTTTACATTTACAACAGCCCTCTGTGTGAGGGGGGGATTTCTAAATAATAATATCTTTATGTTATTTTAATCATAACTAGATACATTATTATTGTTCGTAAGTGTTGAATAAATTGTTTAAAATATTTTTAAAATTTTTGTCCACACTTAGGCTTGGGATCCATTGGGGCTCAACGTTACTTTTCAGAAACTTGGGCTGTTCTGAAAAAATATTTTTTCAAAATATTTTGATTTCAATTATTTTTTCTATATTAATGGATCATATTATTATTATGTATTTTGATTGCCAGGGGTTAGTGCGAGTACCAGGACTTGTTTTCTTTTCACATTGAAAGGATATTGATCAATTGTTTTAAGAGGAAGTCTTCCTCTGACCTTATTATCATTCTATATGTGGTCAGTGTACTCGCATTAACTCCTGTTCTGTATCGTATGATTTCGATGACAATATGGGAAGCGTATGTCACGGTATGTTGTTGGGGATTTGGACACTCCGGTCCTTTCCCCGCAGGGTCACTCTACTTTATCAATTTCTATTTCAGACGATCAAGATTAGGGTGATGTATCTGTGATGTCTTCCAACAGTGTGCCTCCGTCGTCACAATTAATGAAGGGCTAGCGGAAAAGTGCTCATGTAATACGCCAATTGCCTAAGAGGACCCTAGTAGGTTCGACGGCCTTTGACGTCCGCTAGCTCGCCCGGTGTAGCGTCCATTCACCGAATGGTTCGGCAGCCGGGTTCGTCCGTTGCGGTCTAGAAGGAATTTTGGGGTGATGCGAGCACTATATAAATTAACTTAATGCACACCCAGTGACGG
The DNA here is from genome assembly GCA_031216915.1 of Pictodentalium vernedei. NCBI lineage: Eukaryota > Metazoa > Mollusca > Scaphopoda > Dentaliida > Dentaliidae > Pictodentalium > Pictodentalium vernedei. Next base: position 246,370,965 of record CM062297.1, on the reverse strand, counting down.
CGGATCGGAGGGAGAACGGAGGAAGCCTTTTAGTCCGGTTCATAGCTACAAATGTGTCGCTAGCGGAGCATACGTCCGTCGCTCGGGACGCTCCGTTGTATAGGCAGTCCGCTGAGACTGCTAAGGCTTCCTCTTCTCGTCAGCGCACACGACCGCACCTTGGCTGCGTGACCGCCGATATATTACCAGCTTCGCCGATCAAGGATTCTTCGGCGACCAGGTCACACCATCCGGCAGCCAGGGATTCGAGACCGATGGACTCCGGACGTTCGCATAGGAAAAGTATGCGGGAGCCATCTGATGCGGAGCTGCCCTCGGCGAAGCAGCGATAGACTGCGCCTCCGCAGGTCTCGACGCCGGACATTCTTGTGCACATAGCACAGCTTATCGCAGCATCCCAGCAGCCGACAGAAACGGTGTCGGATCGAGAATTATCCGACAGCGCTGGGTCGGTAGCCGGGGACTCGAGGCCTGCAGACTCCGGACGTTCGCATAGAAAGTGTGCGGGAGTCAACGTACACGGAGCTTCCAGCGGCAATGCATCGTAAGTCCACTACTGCACAGGCCTCGGGAACGGACGTGCTTTCCTTAATAGCACAGTTTATCGCAGCATCCCAGCATCAACTGAATCTGTCGCATATATTTTATCCGACGATGCTGGGTCGGGACGCTCCGCGGAAGCGGGTACGGACGTCCGAAAGTTTCATCCGGTCCGACGGGATACCGAAAGGGATTCGGAGGATTTCAAGCTTTCCCTTTCGGAACAACATATGCTGCGATGCCGGATAAGAAACTGATAGCGTCGGTGGACTTAGAAATTTTTGGTTCGGTTCAGGGACATCGTCCCTCAGTTCCGACATAGTCCAATAATGTCACACAAACTTTCGAATTATTGAACGACGCTATATATATTATTATTTTATGCTTGCTATCCAAGCATTTCTGGTTTCTTGTTCGAAGAGTTATGGAGATGTCTTTCAAAAGTGTGCCTCTGTCGTCATAGTTAATGAAGAGTTAGCGGCAATAAGTGCTCATGGAATATGTCTATCGCTTACGGAATGACATTCGCTAGCTCACCCGGTGTAGCGTACATTCATCGAATGGTTCGGCTGCCGGGTTCGTCCGTTGCGGTCTAGGAAGGAGATTTGGGTGATGTGAGCACTTTAATTACTTTAGTACTCACCCAGTGACGGCAGATTGAGGACAGATCGGAGGAAGCCAACAACATAGGGGACCGCATGTTGTGGTTCAGATATTTTACATTCGGAGCATATGTCCGTTGCTCGGGACGCTCCGTTATATTGTCAGTCCGAGAGACTGTCTTTAATGCTTCCTCATCCTCACAGCAGGGCACACGACTGCACATTGGCTACGTGACCTCGAGTATCCGATCAGTTCGGCATTCAGTGATTCCACAGCGAATAGGTCGCGCCATCCGGTAGCCAAGGGACACGAGGCCTATACACTCCGTTCGCTCGCATATTGGAAGTATGCACGGGGTAACGATCTCGGAGCTTCCTGCGGCAATGCATCGTAAGACCGCTGCTCCTCAGGCCTCAGTGACGGACGTGCTATCCGAGTTAGCACAGTTGTTTCGCAGCATCCCAGCAATTGACAGTTTCTCGGTCGAATCAGGAATTATCCGACGGCGCTGGGTCGGTGCGGTCCGCGGTTGCATCAAGCTACGGACGACCGAACGCTTTATAGGGTCCGACAGGATGGCGAAAGGGATTCGAAAGATTTCGAGTTTTCCCTTTAGTAGTATCGGAAGATGCCTTTCATATCTTCTGGCATTTCTTCCAGTGATTATTTTTCGGACTTCATTGCTGCGATCTTGGATAAGAGACTTATAGCGTCATTGGACTCGGATTTTTCGATCGGTACAGGGACTTTGTCCCTGACTTACCGACGCAGTCCAATATTGTCATTAGAACATGTGTTTTATTTTTCGACGCTATATATTTATATATATATACAAGCCTGCTACTAAGCATGATAGTTTAGTTTCTTGTCCGCGTGGCTCATTTCTGCCATTTTATCTTTTTTACATATAGTTTATTTTGGCAGAGCAGGGCATACCGAGAGTTCATATGCGTCTAAACGGTGTGATTAAAGACTGCATATATTCTTTTTCGCCGTTTATGTCTTTTCCAATTTCAATGTTGGGAACGACATTATGTATAGTAGACTTAACTTAGATGCTTTATTATACGTAATCCGCCTTACTGAGGCGTTATCATTACGTCTTCAAGAAAAGATTTACGGGATATTATTCTCAATGTAATTTCTTTTGAGGGCAGTAGTTTGTTCACGTATAACTCCACCCTTCAGTGGCTGATTGGAGTTGGTTAGACGTGATGCAGCCCTAGCTACATCCACGCGTGGATAGTAGGTTAAGAACTCTCTCAGAGTCGCTTCGTTCTCGGAGGAGCTTCTCTTCGACGGCAACTTTCCGGCAATCCATGAATTGCTTGATTTATACATTCTCTTGTCTATCTAGTGTTACAAGAGATTCAGACTGGGGCAAACATTCGGTGGTTGACTCAGAGAGTGCCGCCGCAGTTGCCGGACCCGAGTGTGGCTGTTATGACGGTTGCCAGTCAAACAGATTGGGATATATACTGATCCCTACGGATTCGAAGTGCCAGGGTCTTTGGGTTCCGCAGTCTTTTAGCTATCAGTTTAACTTCCGCGGAATAATGTTTTTTAGGCTTGCTTTATGTCATTGCATGAACATTATTCAGAAACGCATGCCCAAATTCCTGTCCTTTAATTCGACAGTAGTGGCGTATCTCCGGAGCCAGGGAGGCACTCTTTCGTTTCCGTTATTCAATTTAATGGAAAGAATCCGTCTGTTGGTTATAGTACACCAAGTTCAGTTTTGGTCCGTCGTATTCTGGGTCGTCTGATTGTTTTATTGCACTCCCGTTCTCTTACGGGTCGCTTGTTGCTGTCAGAATGGACTCTCAACAAACAAGTATTCAATCAGATTTGCTATCTATGGGAGCGCCCAATGATGTTTTATTTATGACACAGCTTGCTAATCAATTGCAGACGTATGTGTTGGCTTGTCCAGATCTCTGAGCTAATACTGTTAACGCTCTATTGATCTATAGGACGGAATGATAGGATACGCGTATCCTCCGGCGCTGTTGTTTTAGCAGGTATTGCTAAGATAAACAACCACTATACATTTCTGTTGATAGCATCTCTATCTTCACAGAGATCATGAGTATTTTACTCTCTTGTCTACTGTGGATCTTAACGTGAAATCTTCCTCTATGTGAGGATCTTTTTTCACTGGGTAAATCGTGTCATCTTTATCACAACTAGCAAGGTCGCAACCTTCATGTATTCCGTTGTGTGGTCCGTATTGCATTGTAAGCACTGTACTGGACGAGCTTTGGACGCGATTTCTTTCTATAGGAGATCCTCTTCTTCGCTATTCTATGCGACTAAAGTGGAGGCTCTTCCGTCGTGGTGTAGGGATCATTATGTTCATATGGTTGATCCCTCCATACTACTCATTGCTATTTTTTAGTATACTTGTTTCACAAGATCTACTGCAGCCTGTTGTTATTTAGGTTATAGGTTTATGTTACCTCATACCTATGCACTCTACGATAGTTTACAATTGAGTCTTTTGTCTCTTTATCTAAGTCAGTTAGTAACTTTTTGATAAATAGACTTAGAATCTTTAGATTAAATTCCTATACGGATTTTAACTTCGGTTCTTATTTAGCTAAGTAATCATTTGAGCCTCTGGAAACAGTAGTTTTCAAATTCTGACCTTTTAGACAGTAATTCTGTTGGTTTCTCTTTTACTGTAGAGTCAGTGAGTTTCATGCACTATCGATGGATGATTTTCACTTTCATAGTTTCGGAATCAATACTTCCGTTACTATTTAGGTTGGATTGTTGCATAAGAGTTAGGCTCCTATTATCCGGAACCTATTATTTTAAGGTCCTTCCGTCTTCGTATGGGCATAGGCCTTTACTCTTTCCGGGTACAGTTTATGTATTTATAAACAGATATCTGTTTATTACAAGGGCGTAAGCTTCTTCTGTCTTTGATGTCTAGTAGAAGGACGTTACGCTCCATTTTATTGTTAATGGATTCTACTTACTAGCGTACTGCTTATGGTATATCATTGGCTTAGCAGTTGTGCTTAAGATTTCGGCTCATGAAGTAAGAGTTCTTCTACTTCTTGGGCTTACATTAATAGTGTTGCTATTATAGATTTTTGAAGGCTGCTCATTGCGCTCAGCCATCCATTCATGAATTTTATCTCAGAAATATCGAGTCCATTTCTGGAGGCCTCTATTGTTAGGTCTATTATCTACTGCTCAGAATGTCATTCACTTAACAGTTGCTACTATAGCTAGGTAGGCTGTCTGTTTCGGCAGTGTCTCCGTTCGGCTGCCCTCTTCGCTCTGGGCTATTTGACCCAGGGCAAGAAAAAGGGGGGGGGAGGGTGTTCCCTTGGGTCACCTGTTTTTACTATGAAAACAAGGGGATACCTCCTCCGGAGTTAGTAATTCTGAGCTGTTATTGGGATGGTTGTTTAGTGAGAAGTTTAAGTTTATAAAATTCATTCAAGTCTTAGTTTTTAAAGTATAGCTTTTGAATATTGCATATGTCAACGGACATGATTATGCAATTCTCACACACTTTTAGGAGTATAAGAGTCTCTATTCTCTAGACTTACTTTATTATTGGCTTACTTTAAAAATTATTAGTATAAGGATTATTGGATATTAATAGAGTACATGGATGTATGAAGCTCAATTTTTGGAAGGTGTTGTATCTTTCTAATTTATCATAAATAAGAAAGATACATGTAAGGCCTATTACTTCTTTTCCCTACAGGGGATGACTCTATTTTATTTTATTGAGCGTATTCCATTTTGCTCTATGTCCTTGGCCCTCCAGCCTTTTTACTATTCAGCTATGTCTGGGTCATTGGTACAGTATAAAAATGTTAAAAAATTTATAGTAATTTATATATTTTTTATACTTACCAATGACCCAGACGGGGATGGCCCTCCCAGGAGTTGGGAACTCTTGCCTCCCCGCTGAGTACATAGCGCTTACCAGGCACTGGTTATTAGAATGATAAATGGCGCCAATTTCGGAACGTCCTTGACACTGCGCATGCGCAGTAGGGGCGAAGTGTGGAGGGCCTTTCAGGACATGTTTTCTTTAGTTTTAGATGCAAATTTTGGGGATTGGGGGGCAAAATTTGTGTTTGGCCCTATATTTTAAGAGTTAGCACCAGCTATGTCTGGGTCATTGGTAAGTATAAAAAATATAGAAATTACTATAAATTTTTTAACTTTTTCAGTGCTACTTACACACAGTAAGTACACATGTCAATACGGCTTGGGCTAGAGGCTGTATTTATCAACCGATCTTCATGAAACTTCTTGGGTACCTCTGTTATCACCTTGGGACGAGAACGAGTGTTTCTGAGTTCGGTCCGAAATTCAAGATGGCTGCCAGTGGCCATTTTGTACCGAAATTAGGTCTAATCAGTTTTTAGCTCAACTTTGACGAAGTCAAATTTGAGCTATTGTCATGGCCCGTCGTCCGTCTGTCCGTCTGTCCGTACGTCAACAATTGGCTATGGCTCGGGCTAGAGGTCGTATTTATGAACCGATCTTTACGAAACTTCTTGTGTACCTTTGTTATGACCCTGGGACGGGAACGAGTGTTTTTAGGTGTGGTCCAAAATTCAAGATGGCTGCCAGTGGCCATTTTGTGCCGATGATGCAAAAATCAGTTTTTTGTACAGAACTTCTGTATGAAAGTTCTGATTTGAATAAAGTTTTGTATAAATGTTTAGTACCATGGGATACATCACATATAATACGGGTTTTTTTCTCGTGCGTAAATTATGCAAATTAGACTGACTTTGATTTATTTAGTGTTACTTTCAGAGCTGTAAGTGCCAAGCCGCTATGGCTCGGGCTAGAGGCCGTATTTGTGAACCGATCTTTATGAAACTTCTTGGGTACCTTTGTTATGACCGTGGGACGAGAACGAGTGTTTTTGGGTGCGGTCCGAAATTCAAGATGGCTGCCAGCTGCCATTTTGTACCGACGATGCAGAAATCTGTTTTTTGTACAGAACTTCCATATGAAAGCTCTGATTTGAATAATTTTTTGTATGAATGTTTAGTACCATGGGATGCATCACATATAATACGGGTTTTTTTCTCGTACGTAAATTGTGCAAATTAGACTAATTTTGATGTTTTTTGGGGTTACTTTCAGCACTGTAAGTGCAAATGCCAATACGGCTCGGGCTAGAGGCCGTATTTATGAACCGATCTTTACGAAACTTCTTGGGTACCTTTGTTATCACCGTGGGACGAGAACGAGTGTTTTGGGGTCCGGTCCGAAATTCAAGATGGCCGATGGCAGCCATTTTGTACAAAATTAGGTGCAATCAGATTTTTGCACAGAACTTCCACATGAAAGCCCTGATTTGAATAATTTTTTTGTGTGAATGTTTAGTAGTACCATGGGATGCATCACATATAATACGGGTTTTTTTCTCGTGCAGAAATTATGCAAATTAGATGAACTTTGATTTTTTCAGTGCGACTTACACACAGTAAGTACACATGTCAATACGGCTCAGACTAGAGTCTGTATTTATGAACTGATCTTCACGAAATGTCTTGGGTACCTTTGTTATCACCTTGGGACTAGAACGAGTGTTTCTGGGTGCGGTCTAAAATTCAAGATGGCTGCTAGTGGCCATTTTGTACCGAAATTAGGTCTAATCAGTTTTTTGTACACAACTTCTATACAGCTCAGACTAGAGGCCATATTTATGAACCAATCTTTACGAAACTTCTTGGGTACCTTTGTTATCACCGTGGGATGAGAGCGAGTGTTTTTGGGTGTGGTCCGAAATTCAAGATGGCCACCAGCAGCCATTTTGTACCAAAATTAGTGCAGTCAGTCTTTTGTATAGAACTTCTGTATGAAAGTTCTGATTTTAATAAATTTTTGTATGAATGTTTAGTAACATGGAATACATCACATATTGTAAGGGGTTTTTTTTCGTGCAGAAATTATACAAATTAGATGAACTTTGATTTATTCAGTGCTACTTACACAATGTAAGCACACATGTCAATACGGCTCAGGGTAGAGGCTGTATTTATGAACCGATCTTCACAAAACTTCTTGGGTACCTTTGTTATCTCCTTGGGATGAGAATGAGTGTTTCTGGGTATGGTCCAAAATTCAAGATGGCTGCCAGTGGCCATTTTGTACCGAAATTAGGTCCAATCAGTTTTTTGTCACAAGTTCTATACAGCTCGTATTTATGAACTGATCTTCACAAAACTTCTTGAGTACTTTTGTTTTCACCTTGGGACAGGAACGAGTGTGTTTTGGGGTGCCTTTGTTATCACTGTGCTATGAGAACAAATATTTTGGGGTTCAGTCAGACCCACTCTGGGACTCAAAGATTTTTTCTAGTTCAGCATCTGACTGTCACCCACCTTTACAATACTTTACCTATACATTTGTTACAGGCAACGGTCAGTATTTATGTACAGACCGTTACAATACTTTATATGTACCTTTGTTATCAGGTCATTACCTAGATGTTTGTCATTGCTGTGTCACATACTATACATGTACATGTCTTTGTCTTGACAAGTTGAGCTACAGTGTCATTGACACTTTCATTTATACACAACTTCTATACGGCTCAGGCTAGAGGCCGTTTTTATGAACCGATCTTTACGAAACTTCTTGGGTACCTTTGTTATCATCGTGGGATGAGAGCGAATGTTTTGGGGTGTGGTCCAAAATTCAAGATGGCCACCAGCAGCCAGTTTGTTCCAAAATTAGTGCAATCAGTCTTTTGTACAGAACTTCTGTATGAAAGTTCTGATTTTAATAAATTTTTGTATGAATGTTTAGTAACATGGAATACATCACATATAGTACGGGGTTTTTTCTCGTGCAGAAATTATGCAAATTAGATGAATTTTGATTTATTTAGTGCGACTTATACACTGTAAGTGCACATGTCAATACGGCTCGGGCTAGAGGCTGTATTTATCAACCGATCTTCATGAAACTTCTTGGGTACCTTTGTTATTACCTTGGGACGAGAACGAGTGTTTCTGAGTGTGGTCCAAAATTCAAGATGGCTGCCAGTGGCCATTTTGGACTGAAATTAGGTCCAATCAGTTTTTTGTCACAACTTCTATACAGCTCGTATTTATGAACTGATCTTCTCGAAACTTCATGGGTACCTTTGTTTTCACCTTGGGACAGGAATGAGTGTGTTTTGGGGTGCCTTTGTTATCACTGTGCTATGAGAACAAATATTTTGGGGTTCAGTCAGACCCACTCTGGGACTCAAAGATTTCTTTTCTAGTTTAGCATCTGACTGTCACCCACCTTTACAATACTTTACCTATACATTTGTTACAGGCTATGGCCAGTATTTATGTACAGACCGTTACAATACTTTATATGTGCCTTTGTTATCAGGTCATTACCTAGATGTTTGTCATTGCTGTGTTACATACTATACATGTACATGTATTGACAAGTTGAGCTATAGTGTCATTGACACTTTCATTGTGATGGGAACTGTTGCCCTTTTTGGTTTTATACGTGGCCTGTAAATTCCATATACCTATCTTTGTCGCAGGACTGTTATTGCCCTTGAACATAGTCAACTTTGATCAGACTCTTGAAATGCTGTTGAGCAAATTACTTTTATAAATGACACTATGTATATGTGTGTTACATAAATTTGCTGTAGTCTTACGTAAGCATTGCAGAGTTATTGCCCTTGAAATTTGTCAAAAGCGATTGATTATTGAAATCTTGTTTCCAGAAAAAATGGACAAATTAATTTGTTAAATTCACATTCTCCCCCTGAATCATGTATGTGTGGGGTTAATATTATATCAAGATCACAGTTCTTGTTAAAATAGCTGTTCAAGTTTCTTTTAGCATAAAATACTCAAAATCCTACACTTTTAACTCTTAATCCGCTGAATATTTTCAAGATATTTTTTCACCAAATCTAGTCATGGCTGCTGTAAAGCAGCCATGACTAGAGTTGATGAAAAATTAATCTAAATATAACAAGAAATCATTGGTGAAAAAATCCATTCAATTTACAGGGGAAAATATGTTTAAATATGCTCAAAGTATACTAATATCAGTGACAAGAGAAACCCTGTACTGGGCAGGAATATCTGCCAGCAGCATGCAAAGAGTTAAGTGTCATATGCTTGTATGATCCCCAGGAAGTGAAGTAGTGCTTGTTTACTTTGCTTTGCTTACCCGGTAGCTACTGACTGGGATGGATCTCCTCTAAAGTGGCTGGACTTGTCTTTATATCCATAATGCGGTCACGATTAGCCATTGTGCAGAAATATGTGATCTTGAACACCAGTAAATAAATAAATTTTAAGTGTGAGAGCTAGCATTCAGTTCTGAAACATGTTGTGATTTGAATATTTCTTTTTTTTCAGGATTGCTGACACAAAGCTCATGGCCTCCACACAGCCTTTCAAGGTGAGATGTAGTTGTCTAATTTATTAGCTTAAAATATGTCGAGAGTGAACAACCAATAATCACACACAAAATGAAGTTTTAAGCCAGATGATAGTTCTTGTATCTCATTCTGAAGCATATAAGATGCACTTTAAAGCTGAACAGTGTCACCTAAGATGAAAATATCAGTTTTGAACATTTAACCCTCTGCACACTGATGTTGAAATATCAAAATTTCAAGCTGCAGAATATATGCAGTTGGCTCTTTAATCAATTCAGTCTCGTTTGAAAGAGCTCAATGAGCTCTCTCAAACAACAAGATTGAATTGGTTAAATTTCTGAGTACATTTTGGGAAAAATTGAGCAAATTTGAAATACATAGCATGACTGATGATGAAATATCAAAATTTCAAGCTGCAGATTTCTCCTCTACGAAATAAAACTTTAGCCAATTCAGTCTTGTTAAATTTCCAATTGCATTTTGGAAAAATTGCAGTTTTTAAATTTCATTATTTTTTATATTTGTGTGCAGAGGCTTAAAATCATTGTTCAGTGTTCATAGTGGTTTGAAGTAAGCAGTCCAGGTTTCTGGGTATGTGGCATGACGCCAACTATTGTGAACAAGACAAGTTGAAAATAAAGTCTTGCTTAACCCTTTACCTAACACAAATTACAGACAACATTACCACAAAAATTGTTGACATAATTATCATTCTCGGCTTCAAAAAACAAAGCTTATGACCTCTCATTGGAACAAGCTCAAACAGCCTGTCTCAATGAGGGATCATGCAAAAATTGGAAAAATGGTTGAATAGCAATTTTTGTGATTAGCCTTGGTCAGTTGTAGTAGAGGGTTAACTCCATGCATGCGGTTGGCAGATATTCCTGCCCAGGACAGGATTTCTCTTGCCACTGAAATAAGTATAATTTGGGCACATTCAATCAAATATTTTTATACTGTACCAATGACCCAGACATAGCTGGTGCTAACTCTTAAAATATAGGGCCAAACACAAATTTTGCCCCCCAATCCCCAAAATTTGCATCTAAAACCAAAGAAAACATGTCCTGAAAGGCCCTCCACACTTCGCCTCTACTGTGCATGCGCAGTGTCAAGGACGTTCCGAAATTGGCGCCATTAATCATTCTAAGTTTGGCCCTTCATCAGTTAACATCTGACTGATCTTTGTGCTTGTAAATCTCAGTTTAAATGGTGCCAGACACATAAATATTAGTGAAATGGTGATTCTAAGGAGGATAGAGAAGGAGGAGAGGAAAAAATGTGTGACAGAATATTATCAGGGCTGTAACTTAAAATTTTTTAATGAAATTATGTTAAGTTACCTATTTTCGAGGCAGCAGCCATTTTGTTGTCATTCTGATTATTTAGTTACACTGTTTTTTAAGTGTTTTCCTCTCTCCCTGTCCTTTAAGTTCCCCCTTGCTATTCTCCCATGCTTTTGGCATAGTTTTTGTAATTATTATTACTAAATTTTCTTGGGAGTTTTAGCTGAATAACAGAATGAATTCTGTTCTTTTCCCCATGTTTACGTCTTCACCTACGGGTGGTTAGGCATTGTGTTCTGCATCTACCATCTGATGTTCTGCAGTTTCTTCCCTGGAAGTCTCTGTTTTGCATCAGATAGTGTATTTTTGGTAACTGATTTCGGGCCTGGGTGCCTGGAGTCTTATTTTAGTGTTTTTACACTCATTGTTTACATTTACAACAGCCCTCTGTGTGAGGGGGGGATTTCTGGAAAATAATATCTTGATGTTATTTTAATCATAACTAGATACATTATTATTGTTCGTAAGTGTTGAATAAATTGTTTAAAATATTTTTAAAATTTTTGTCCACACTTAGGCTTGGGATCCATTGGGGCTCAACGTTACTTTTCAGAAACTTGGGCTGTTCTGAAAAAATATTTTTTCAAAATATTTTGATTTCAATTATTTTTTCTATATTAATGGATCATATTATTATTATGTATTTTGATTGCCAGGGGTTAGTGCGAGTACCAGGACTTGTTTTCTTTTCACATTGAAAGGATATTTATCAATTGTATTAAGAGGAAGTCTTCCTCTGACTTTATAATCATTCTATATGTGGTCAGTGTACTCGCATTAACCCCTGTTCTGTATCGTATGATTTCGATGACAATATGGGAAGCGTATGTCACGGTATGTTATTGGGGAATTGGACACCCCGGTCCTTTCCCCGCAGGGTCACTCTACTTTATCAATTTCTATTTCAGACGATCAAGATTAGGGTGATGTATCTGTGATGTCTTCCAACAGTGTGCCTCCGTCGTCACAATTAATGAAGGGCTAGCGGAAAAGTGCTCATGTAATACGCCAATTGCCTAAGAGGACCCTAGTAGGTTCGACGGCCTTTGACGTCCGCTAGCTCGCCCGGTGTAGCGTCCATTCACCGAATGGTTCGGCAGCCGGGTTCGTCCGTTGCGGTCTAGAAGGAATTTTGGGGTGATGCGAGCACTATAAATCAACCTAATGCACACCCAGTGACGGCGGATCGGAGGGAGAACGGAGGAAGCCTTTTAGTCCGGTTCATAGCTCGTTCCGGTCCATCCGGACGGCAAGCGAGAGAGGCCCCTCTCTCGTTCACAACATCTGGCCCCAGATGTTGTGGTACAAAATGTGTCGCAAGCGGAGCATACGTCCGTCGCTCGGGACGCTCCGTTGTATAGGCAGTCCGCGGAGACTGCTAAGGCTTCCTCTTCTCGTCAGCGCACACGACCGCACCTTGGCTGCGTGACCGCCGATATATTACCAGCTTTGTCGATCAAGGATTCTTCGGCGACCAGGTCACACCATCCGGTAGCCAGGGACACGAGGCCTGCAGACTCCAGACATTTGCACAGGAAGTGTGCGGGAGTCAACGTACACGGAGCTTCCGGCGGCAATGCATCGTAAGACCGCTACTACACAGGTCTCGGGAACGGACGTGCTTTCCTAAATAGCACAGTTTATCGCAGCATCCCAGCATCAACTGAATAAGTCGCATATTTTTTATCCGACGGTGCTGGGTCGGGACGCTCCGCGGAAGCGGGTATGGACGTCCGAAAGTTTCATCCGGTCCGACGGGATACCGAAAGGGATTTGGAGGATTTCGAGCTTTCCCTTTCGGAACAACATATGCTGTTGTGTATGTCATCTGACTTGGTCTTCTTTCGTCGGACCAGAATGCTGCGATGCCGGATAAGAAACTGATAGCGTCGGTGGACTTAGAAATTTTTGGTTCGGTTCAGGGACATCGTCCCTCAGTTCCGACATAGTCCAATAATGTCACACAAACTTTCGAATTATTGAACGACGCTATATATATTATTATTTTATGCTTGCTATATCCAAGCATTTCTGGTTTCTTGTTCGCAAAGTTACGGAGATGTCTTTCTAAAGTGTGCCTCTGTCGTCATAGTTAATGAAGAGCTAGCGGCAATAAGTGCTCATGGAATATGTCTTATCGCCTACGGAGTGACATTCGCTAGCTCACCCGGTGTAGCGTACATTCATCGAATGGTTCGGCTGCCGGGTTCGTCCGTTGCGGTCTAGGAAGGAGATTTGGGTGATGCGAGCACTTTAATTACTTTAGTACTCACCCAGTGACGGCAGATTGAGGACAGATCGGAGGAAGCCTGTTAGTCCGGTTCCTGGCTTGTCCAGGTCCGTCCGGGCTGTGAGCGAGAGAGGTCCCTCTCTCGTCCAACAACATAGGGGACCGCATGTTGTGGTTCAGATATTTTACATTCGGAGCATATGTCCGTCGGTCGGGACGCTCCGTTATATTGACAGTCCGAGAGACTGTCCTTAATGCTTCCTCATCCTCACAGCAGGGCACACGACCGCACATTGGCTACGTGACCTCGAGTATCCGATCAGTTTCGTCATTCAGTGATTCCACGGCGAATAGGTCGCCAAGGGACACGAGGCCTATACACTCCGTTCGCTCGCATATTGGTAGTATGCACGGGGTAACGATCACGGAGCTTCCAGCGGCAATGCATCGTAAGACCGCTTCTCCTCAGGCCTCAGTGACGGACGTGCTATCTGAGTTAGCACAGTTGTTTCGCAGCATCCCAGCAATTGACAATTTCTCGGTCGAATCAGGAATTATCCGACGGCGCTGGGTCGGTGCGGTCCGTGGTTGCATCAGGTACGGACGACCGAACGCTTTATAGGGTCCGACAGGATGGCGAAAGGGATTCGAAAGATTTCGAGTTTTCCCTTTAGTAGTATCGGAAGCTGCCTATCATATCTTCTGGCATTATCTTCCAGTGATTGTTATTTCGGACTTCATTGCTGCGATCTTGGATAAGAGACTTATAGCGTCATTGGACTCGGATTTTTCGATCGGTTCAGGGACATTGTCCCTGACTTACCGACGCAGTCCAATATTGTCATTACAACATGTGTTTTATTTTTCGACGCTATATATATATATATATACAAGCCTGCTACCATGCATGATAGTTTAGTTTCTTGTCCGCGTTGCTCATTTCTGCCATTTTATCATTTATACGAATAGTTTATTTTGGCAGAGCAGGGCATACCGAGAGTTGATATGCGTCTAGACGGTGTGGTTAAAGACTGGATATATTCTTTTTCGCCGTTTATGTCTTTTCCAACTTCAATGTTGGAAACGACATGATGTATAGTAGACTTAACTTAGACGCTTTATCATACGTAATCCGCCTTACTGAGGCGTTATCATTATGTCTTCAAGAAAAGATTTACGGGATATTATTCTCAATGTAATTTCTTTTGAGGGCAGTAGTTTGTTCACGTATAACTCCGCCCTTCAGTGGCTGATTGGAGTTGGTTAGACGTGACGCAGCCCTAGCTACATCCACACGCGTGGATAGTAAGGTTAAGAACTCTCTCAGAGTCGCTTCGTTCTCGGAGGAGCTTCTCTTCGACGGCAACTTTTCGGCAATCCATGAATTGCTCGATTTACACGTTCTCTTGTCTATCTAGTGTTACAAGAGATTCAGACTGAGGCAAACATTCGGTGGTTGACTCAGAGAGTGCCACCGCAGTTGCCGGACCCGAGTGTGGCTGTTATGACGGTTGCCAGTCAAACAGATTGGGATATAATACTGATCCCTACGGATTCGAAGTGCCAGGGTCTTTGGGTTCCGCAGTCTCTTAGCAACCAGTTTTCTTCCGCGGAATAATGTTTTTTAGGCTTGCTTTATGTCATTGCATGAACATTATTCAGAAACGCATGCCCAAATCCTGTCCTTTAATTCGACAGTAGTGGCGTATATCCGGAACCAGGGAGGCACTCTTTCGTTTCCGTTATTCAATTTAATGGAAAGAATCCGTCTGTTGGTTATAGTACACCAAGTTCTGTTTTGGTCCGTCATATTCCGGGTCGTCTGATTGTTTTACCGGACTCCCGTTCTCTTACGGGTCGCTTGTTGCTGTCAGAATGGACTCTCAACAAACAAGTATTCAATCAGATTTGCTATCTATGGGAGCGCCCAATGATGATTTATTTACGACACAGCTTGCTAATCAATTGCAGACGTATGTGTTGGCTTGTCCAGATCTCTGAGCTAATGTTGTTTACGCTCTATTGATCTATAGGACGGAATGATAGGATACGCGTATCCTCTGGCGCTGTTGTTTCAGCAGGTATTGCTAAGATAAACAACCACAATACATTTCTGTTGATAGCATCTCTGTCTTCACAGAGATCATGGGTAATTTACTCTCTTGTCTACTGTGGGTCTTAACGTGAAATCTTCCTCTATGTGAGGATCTTTTTTCACTGGGTAAATCGTGTCATCTTTATCACAACCCGCAAGGTCGCAACCTTCATGTATTCCGTTGTGTGGTCCGTATTGCATTGTAAGCACTGTAGTGGACGAGCTTTGGACGCGATTTCTTACTATAGGAGATCCTCTTCTTCGCTATTCTATGCGGCTAAAGTGGAGGCTCTTCCGTCGTTGGTGTAGGGATCATTATGTTCATATTGTTGATCCCTCCATACTACTCATTGCAATTTTTTAGTATACTTGTTTCACAAGATCTACTGCAGCCTGTTATTATTAAGGTTATAGGTTTATGTTACCTCATACCTATGCACTCTATGATAGTTTACAATTGAGTCTTATGTCTCTTTTATCTAAGTCAGTTAGTAACTTTTTGATAAATAGACTTAGAATCTTTAGATTAAATTCCTATATGGATTTTAACTTCGGTTCTTATTTAGCTAAGTAATCATTTGAGCCTCTGGAAACAGTAGTTTTCAAATTCTGACCTTTTAGACAGTAATTCTGTTGGTTTCTCTTTTACTGTAGAGTCAGTGAGTTTCATGCACTATCGATGGATGATTTTCACTTTCGTAGTTTCGGAATCACTACTTCCGTTACTATTTAGGTTGGATTTTTGCATAAGAGTTAGGCTCCTATTATCCGGAACCTATTATTTTTAAGGTCCTTCCCTCTTCGTATGGGCATAAGCCTTTACTCTTTCCGGGTAGAGTTTATGTATTTATAAACAGATATCTGTTTATTACTATGGGCGTAAGCTTCTTCTGTCTTTGATGCCTAGTAGAAGGACGTTACGCTCCATTTTATTGTTAATAGATTCTATTAACTATCGGTACTGCTTATGGTATATCATTGACTTAGCAGTTGTGCTTAAGATTTCGGCTCATGAAGTAAGAGTTCTTCTACTTCTTGGGCTTACATTAATAGTGTCGCTATTATAGATATTTGAAGGCCGCTCATTGCGCTCAGCCATCCACATTCATGAATTTTTATCTCAGAAATATCGAGTCCATTTCTGGAGGCCTCTATTGTTAGGTCTATTATCTACTGCTCAGAATGTCATTCACTTAACAGTTGCTACTATAGCTAGGTAGGCTGTCTGTTTCGGCAGTGTCTCCGTTCTGCTGCCCTCTTCGCTCTGGGCTATTTGACCCAGGGCAAGAAAAAGGGGGGGGGGGGGGGGGGGGGGAGGGTGTTCCCTTGGGTCACCTGTTTTACTATGAAAACAAGGGGATACCTCCTCCGGAGTAAGTAATTCTGAGCTGTTATTGGGATGGTTGTTTAGTGAGAAGTTTAGGTTTTTAAAATTCATTCAAGTCTTAGTTTTTAAAGTATAGCTTTTGAATATTGCATATGTCAACGGACATGATTATGCAATCCTCAGACACTTTTAGGAGTATAAGAGTCTCTATTCTCTAGACTTACTTTATTTATTGGCTTACTTTAAAAATTATTAGTATAAGGATTATTGGATATTAATAGAGTACATGGATGTATGAAGCTCAATTTTGGAAGGTGTTGTATCTTTCTAATTTATCATAAATAAGAAAGATACATGTAAGGCCTATTACTTCTTTTTCCCTACAGGGGATGACTCTATTTTATTTTATTGAGCGTATTCCATTTTGCTCTATGTCCTAGGCCCTCCAGCCTTTTTACTATTCAGCTATGTCTGGGTCATTGGTACAGTATAAAAATGTTAAAAAATTTATAGTAATTTCTATATTTTTTATACTTACCAATGACCCAGACGGGGATGGCCCTCCCAGGAGTTGGGAACTCTTGCCTCCCCGCTGAGTACATAGCGCTTACCAGGCACTGGTTATTAGAATGATTAATGGCGCCAATTTCGGAACGTCCTTGACACTGCGCATGCGCAGTAGAGGCGAAGTGTGGAGGGCCTTTCAGGACATGTTTTCTTTGGTTTTAGATGCAAATTTTGGGGATTGGGGGGCAAAATTTGTGTTTGGCCCTATATTTTAAGAGTTAGCACCAGCTATGTCTGGGTCATTGGTAAGTATAAAAAATATAGAAATTACTATAAATTTTTTAACTTTCCACCTGTAAGCGGTATGAATTTTGTCACCATTGATTTCTTGAGTTAAATTCTGATGATTTTTTAGCTCAACTTGACAAAGTCAAGCTGAGCTATTGCCATCACTTCTCGTCCATCGGCGTACGTACGTACGTACGTACGTACGTACGTTAGTACATTAGTACGTTAGTACGTTAGTACGTACATCCACAATTTCCTTTGGCACACCTCACAGGTCGCATTTATGATCAGATTACTTTGAAACTTGGTTTGCTTGTTTGGGGTGACCTCTAGATGGGAGCTATCGATTTTCTTCAATTTCCGTCAAAAAATGTTGCCGCGGCCAACGTTCTTAGAACTTAGTTTAGTCAAACCACAATATTTCCCTTTGGCACACCCTACAGGGCACATTTATGATCAGATTGCTTTGAAACCTGGTATGCTTGTTTGGGGAGACCTCTAGATGGGAGCTATCGATTTTCTTCAATTTCTGTCAAAAAATGTTGCCGCGGCCAACGTTCTTAGAACTTAGTTTAGTCAGAAGACTCAATATTTCCCTTTGGCACACCCTACAGGGTACATTTATAATCGGATTGCTTTGAATCCTGGCATGCTTGTTTGGGGTGACCTCTAGATGGGAGCTATCGATTTTATTCAATTTCTGTCAAAAAATGTTGCCGCGGCCAACATTCTTAGAACTTAGTTTAGTCAAACCACAATATTTCCCTTTGGCACACCCTACAGGGCACATTTATGATTTGATTGCTTTGAAACCTGGTATGCTTATTTAGGGTGACCTCTAGATGGGAGCTGTCGATTTTCTTCAATTTCCGGCAAAAAATGTTGCCACAGCCAACGTTCGTAGAACTTAGTTTAGTCAGACCTCAATATTTCCCTTTGGCACACCCTACAGGGCCCATTTATGATCAGATTGCTTTGAAACCTGGTATGCTTGTTTGGGGAGGCCTCTAGATGGGAGCTATCGATTTTCTTCAATTTCTGTCAAAAAATGTTGCCGCGGCCAACGTTCTTAGATCTTAGTTTAGTCAGAAGACTCAATATTTCCCTTTGGCACACCCTACAGGGTACATTTATGATCGGATTGCTTTGAAACCTGGCATGCTTGTTTGGGGTGACCTCTAGATGGGAGCTATCGATTTTCTTCAATTTCCGTCAAAAAATGTTGCCGCGGCCACCGTTTTTAGAACTCAGTTTTGTCAGACCACAATATTTCTCTTTGGCACACCCTACAGGGCACATTTATGATTTGATTGCTTTGAAACCTGGTATGCTTGTTTGGGGAGACCTCTAGATGGGAGCTATTGATTTTCGTCAATTTCCGTCAAAAAATGTTGCCGTGGCCAACGTTCTTAGAACTTAGTTTAGTCAGAAGACTCAATATTTCCCTTTGGCACACCCTACAGGGCACATTTATGATCGGATTGCTTTGAAACCTGGCATGCTTGTTTGGGGTGACCTCCAGATGGGAGCTATCGATTTTCTTCAATTTCCATCAAAAAAATGTTGCCGCAGCCAACATTCTTAGAACTTAGTTTAGTCAGACCACAATATTTCCCTTTGGCTCACCCTACAGTGCACATTTATGATTAGATTGCTTTGAAACCTGGTATGCTTATTTAGGGTGACCTCTAGATGGGAGCTATCGATTTTCTTCCATTTCCGTCAAAAAATGTTGCCATGGCCAACGTTCTTAGAATTTAGTCTAGTCAGACCACAATATTTCCCTTTTGTACACCCTACAGGGCACATTTATGATCGGAATGCTTTGAAACCTGGCATGCTTGTTTGGGGAGGCCTCTAGATGGGAGCTGTCGATTTTCTTCGGTTTCTGTCAAAAAATGTTGCCACTGGCAAAAAAAATGACATTGGTACCAATGATCTTCAATTTTGCCATTTCATTTATAACTTACCAAGTTCAAGTTTGTCAAGTTGAGCTACAGTGTCAATGACACTTTCATTTCCAAATCTAGTAATGGCTGCTTTGAAGCATGAAAAATATCCTGAAAATACTCATCGCATTGAGAGTTAATGTATAAAGTCATACTACATTTTTCAAACTTATTATATCCCCGACCTGAAAAGTCAAAGGGGTATCTAGTGGAGTCCTCCATCTATCTGTTCGTCCATCTGCCTGTCTGTGCATCTGGTCATCTGCCTGTTTGTCTGTCCATTTGTCCTTCCGTCTGTACCAACATTTTCCCTTGTATCTCAGCCACTGCTACTCTGATTTGAATGATATTTGAATTTTATTTAATTTTCCAGAGTTATGGCCCTTCTTCACTCTTTTGACTTCGAAATTTTTTCATGGTCGGGGTCATTACCAATACTTTGCGATACAGGCCTCTTGTTAATAATTTGTTCTGCATTATTCCTGTTGTATTTCATTTCAATCAGTCATCATCATTTGAAGTACATCTCCAATATAATTATGTTTCAGATCTCTACCATGTGGAATATTGAACTGGTTAGAAAACACTGATTTCACCCTGACAGATCATAATATGTGTGTTTACATCACCTCCTGTTGGCTATTCAATCAGTTGGGAGTGCAGTGACTCAGTGGTTATGGTATTGGACTTCAAACTGAAAGGTCCACGGTTCGATCCATGCCAAGGGTAACTGCGTTGTGTTCTTGGGCAAGGCACTTAATCCTGAATGCCCATGTGAGGGCACGGTGGTGCTGTGTACTAAAGCATACTGCATGTCGATGTACACTTGTTTTCAACCAGTGCTAATCCTGTATGAGCGAAGTTAGTATGTTGGGGAGTTAGGCAGTTGCTCGCCGTTGCTCAGTGGTTCACTCCGGGTTCTCAGACTTCCTCCACTCGTAAAACTTTCCAACACGAGGTGACACTGGTTGTCAAAAGTGTTGTTAAACCACAATAAATAAATAAATTCAATCAGTTGCCTTATTGGAATGGTATTGAAAAAAATTTTTCCAGTATTTCTTTTTAGCTCACCTTGACAAAGTCAAGCTGAGCTAATCTCACCGCCCTCCGTCTGGCGTCCGTCAACACCATGGTTTGGTCTTCTCCTCCAAAACCACTGGGCCAATTCAAGTGAAGTTTGTGTGAGTGATGGTCCCGAAGGGACATTGCATTGGAACATGCCCAGCCCAATAGGGAGGGGGTGGGGGAAAATGCTCCTAAATATTTTAAAAATCTTCTTCTCATGAACCAGTGGGTACAATAACTTGATATTTGTTATGGAGCTTCCTTTTGAGGTGTAGAATCAAGTTTGTTCCAATGAAGTTCGTGAAGCAATATTTGGCTTTGTAATGGGAGGGGTAAGATTTTTGGCCCCGCCCAAAATTTCTATATTTTTATACTGTACCAATGACCCAGACATAGCTGGTGCTAACTCTTAAAATACTAGGGCCAAACACAAATTTTGCCCCCCAATCCCCAAAATTTGCATCTAAATCCAAAGAAATCATGTCCTGAAGGTCCTCCATACTTTGCACTTACTGCGTATGCGCAGTGTCAAGGACGTTCCAAAATTGGCGCCAATTATCATTCTCTGTTTGGCCCTTCATCAGTTAACATCTCACTGATCTTTGTGCTTGTAAATCTCAGTTTAAATGATGCCAGACACATAAATATTGGAGATATGGTGATTCTAAGGAGGATAGAGAAGGAGGAGAGGAAAAAGGAGTGACAGAAAATATTCAGGGCTGTAACTTAAAATTTTCTAGTGAAATTATGTTAAGTTGCCTATATTTTTATACTGTACCAATGACCCAGACTTAGCTGGTGCTAACTCTAACAAAACCAGGGCCAAACACAAATTTTGCCCCCCAATCCCCAAAATTTGCATCTAAAACCAAAAGAAATCATGTCCTATAGGACCTCCATACTTCGCCCCGACTGCGCATGCGCAGTGTCAAGGACGTTCCGAAATTGGCACCAATTATCATTCTCTGTTTGGCCCTTCATAAGTCAACATCTCACTGATCTTTGTGCTTGTAAATCTCAGTTTAAAGGATGCCAGACACGTAATTATTGGAGAAATGGTGATTCTAAGGAGGATATAGAAGGAGGAGAGGAAAAAGGAGTGACAAAAAATAATCTGGGCTGTACTTAAAATTTTTTTATGAAATTATGTTAAGTTGCCTATTTTCGAGGCATGGGCCTCTTGTTGTCATTCTTGCTAAAAAGTTGCACTGCTTATTCAGTGTTTCCTCTCCCCTGGTCTTCTAAGTCCCCCCTTGCAATTCGCCCATGCTTTTGGCATATTTTTGAGAAAGATCATTTCTAAAATTCTCTTGGGAGAGTTGCTTGGTTACAGAATGTTTTCTGTTATTTTCCCCATAGTTACGTTTTCACCCATGGGTGTATAAACGTTGTGTTCTGCATCATCCATCTGATGTTCTGCAGATTCTCCCCTGGGAGTCTCTGTCTTGCATCAGATAGAGTGTAATTTTGATGACTGATTTTGGGCCAGTTTTTTCAGTGCCTGGAGTCATGTTTTCTGGTGTTTTACACTGTTTGTTTACATTGGCAACAGTCTCTTTTGAGGGGGTTTGTTTGCCTTTGGTGTAGTTTATCTCACTATAAGATACATTTATATTATCCGTAAGTGTTGCATTAATTATTTAATATAAATTTTAAATTTTTGACCACACTTAGCCATCGGATCCATCGGGGCTCAACGTTACTTTTCAGAAACTTGGGCTTCGTTGAAAAAATATTTTTCAAAAATTATTTTGATTTGCAATTGTTTTTTCATTATTAATGGATCATGTTATTATGTATCTTTATGTCAGGGGTTTGTGCGCGTAACTAGGACTTGTTGTTGACTTTTCACAATGAAAGGATATTGTTCATATTGTAATGGGAAGAAATCTTCCTCTGACTTTCATGATCATTGTATTAATTGTAGTCAGTGTTCTCGCACTAATCCCTGTTCTATATGTCAATATTGGGATGACAAACATTGGAAACGTGTGTCACGGTATGTTGTTACTGGAGAAAGGGCTATGCCGGCTCTTTCTCTGCAAGGTCACTCTACTCTCTCAGTTTCTATTTCAGAGGAACAAGAACAGGGTGATGTTTCCATGTTATCTTCCGCAAGTGTGCTTCCGTCGTCACAAATGAATACAGAGCTAGCGGCAAAAGTGCTCATGGAGATTAAACAAATGTCGTCCGCTAGCTCGCCCGGTGTAGCGTCCATTCACCGAATGGTTCGGCAGCCGGGTTCGTCCGATGCGGTCCAGGAGGAAATGTTGGGTGATGCGAGCACTATAAACATTCAACGTGCACACCCAGTGACGGCGGATAGTAGGCGAGATCGGAGGAAGCCTTTGAGTTCGGTTCCTAGCTCGTCCAGGTCCAGCCGGGCCACGAGCGAGAGAGGCCCCTCTCTCGTACAACAACATCTGGGACCAGATGTTGTGGTACAAAATGTGTCGCAAGCGGAGCATACGTCCGTCGCTCGGGACACTCCGTTGTATAGGCAGTCCGCGGAGACTGCTCAGGCTTCTTCCTCTCGTCGGCGCACACGACCGCACCTTGGCTGCGTGACCGCCGATACTTTACCAGCTTCGCCGATCAAGGATTCTTCGGCGACCAGGTCACACCATCCGGCAGCCAGGGACACGAGGCCGATGGACTCCGGACGTTCGCATAGAAAAAGTATTCGGGAGCCATCAGATGCGGAGCTGCCCTCGGCGAAGCAACGAAAGACTGCGCCTCCGCAGGTCTCAATGCCGGACGTACTTGTGCAGATAGCACAACTTATCGCAGCATCCCAGCATCCCAGCAGCCGACAGAAACGGTGTCGGATCGGGAATTATCCGACGGCGCTTGGTCGGTATGCTCCGCCGAAGCATCGGGGGCGGACGACCGGGAGCATCATGAGGTCCGACCAGATGGTGAAAGGGATACGGATGACTTGGAGCTATCCCTTTCGGAACAACATAAAGCTGCCGTGGACTTCATCCGGCACTTTCTCCCTCAAGTTGTTCCATCGGGCCAGACTGCTGCGGTTCCGGACAAGAGGATTATAGCGTCATTGGACTCTGAATTTTTTGAGCGGTTCAGGGACATCGCTCCCGAGTTTCCGGCTCAGTCCAATAATGTTGCAAGAACATTTGAATTATTGAACGACGCTATATTTAAACTTGCTTCCAAAATGGGGAAAGCAGGTTTCTTGTCCGCCAATACTCTCAACCTGCCTTTCATTAATGCAAGGAATAAATTCGACACGGCAGGACAGGGTATTCCGAGAGTTCCTCTGCGTATGGACGACGAGGCGGAAGACTTGGAGCTATCATTACCGTCGTCGGCGTCTATTCCAACCGCGGTGTTGGAAACAGCTATTTCGTCTAACAGAGCCAGTTTAGATGCTTTATCTTACGCAGATCACCTTACTAAGGCGTTATCACTGCGCCTTCAAGGGAAAGAATTTCAGGATATACAATCCTCTTTAAGACTTCTTTCAAGGGCAGTAGCTTATTCCATGTGTAACTCCGCCCTTTCAGTGGCAAACCTGGAGTTAGTTAGACGTGACGCAGCCCTAGCTACATCCACACTCGTGGATTCTAAGGTGAAGAACTCTCTCAGAGTCGCTTCGGTCTCCGGAGAACTTCTCTTTGACGGCAAGCTTTCTGCAATTTATGATAAAATAACAAAGAAAGCTTCGGATTCTCTGTTGTTCAAATCTGCTTCTAAGAAGTCGGATACGGCAGACAAGAATAAGACAGGCACTTCTGGGTCTAATGCGCCCAAGAGAGGTTCCTATAGAGGTTCCGGTGCTTCCTCTTGGTCTTATTCGAGAGACCGTCAAGGTAGCGACTCACGTTCGGGACGTCCTTCGGGCCGGGACAACCGGTCGGACGCCCCGAGGTCGACGGGACGAGGTGCGGGTCGTGGAGGACGTGGTTTCTCCTACCGCAGGCCTCGCAGGTCCAGGAGGTGATGGCTTAAACCTCTATCGCGTACCGGCTGGCGGAAGGTTGTCGAGCTTTTCACAAGAATGGGCGTCGATTACGGACGACCCTTGGGTGAGAGGAGTGACTTCGGAAGGTCTAAAGATATCCTTCAAACGAAAGCCTCCATTAACTCGAAGTCCAAAATGGACTCAACTTCCGTCAAATCCGCAGAAAAGGGACGCTCTATTATCAGAGGTGCAGTCTCTTTTAATGAAGAACGCGGTAGAGGTCGTAGAAAACCAGGAGACTCCGGGATTCTACAGCCATCTGTTTCTGGTTCCGAAACCAGACGGCTCGTTCCGTCCAGTCATAGATTTGAGCTGGATAAACAAGCTGATCGTCTCTCCGAAGTTTTATATGGAGACGATTCGATCGGTCAGAGCGAGTATTCGGGTGAATGATTATGCTACAAGCATAGATCTCAAAGATGCGTACTTTCACGTCATGGTACATCCTACATTCAGAAAGTATCTACGCTTCGCAGTCCTAGGAGTGGTGTATCAATTCCGGGCGATGTGCTTCGGATTGAATCTAGCACCCTGGGCTTTCACTCGGGTAATGAACTCGATAATGATCTATTTCCGAGCTCATTCGTCTGCGGTAACGTCGGCCTACCTGGACGACATTCTTCAGAGGTACGGCAACGAGTTAACGCTTCAGAACGATGTGCAGAATCTGCTTCTATTGCTCCGACGTCTCGGTTTTATAGGGAATGAGGAGAAGTCAGATCTGGTGCCGTCCAAGTCATTCACACATCTGGGAATGAGCTTCGAGACGCACAACAATCTCGTTCATCTGCCGTTAACCAGAGCGAAATTAGTCAGTTGTTACACTCGCTATTGTCTGCACGCAGACAAAGTCACAGCGAGAGAATTTATGAGACTGATAGGTCTGTGCGGAGCCGCTGCGGATCTCATTCCGATGGGGCGGTTACGCACGCGTCCTCTCCAAATATTCTTGACTCAGAATTGGTGTGTGAAGATTCATTCGCTCGACATAGACGTTCTCTTGTCAGAACAAGTGAAACAAGAGATTCAGACTTGGGCAAACATTCAGTGGTTGACTCAGGGAGTTCCACTGCAGTTGCCGGATCCGAGTTTTACGATTATGACGGATGCCAGTCAAACAGGTTGGGGTGCATCATTGATCCCAACGGATTCGAGGTGCCAGGGTCTTTGGGATCCACACTTCCTAAGCAAGCACATAAACATCAAGGAAATGATGTCAATTTGGCTTGCGTTACGTCAGTGGATGGACATTATTCAGAAAGCTCGTGTCCAAATTCTGTCAGACAATACGACAGTAGTGGCGTATATCAGGAACCAAGGAGGCACTCATTCCGTTCCGTTATTCAATTTAACGGAAAGAATCCTTCTGTTTGCGCTAGAACATCACGTTCTTCTTTCGGTCCGTCACATACCGGGTCGTCTGAATGTACTAGCAGGCTCCCTTTCACGAAAGGGTCGCTTGCTGCCGTCGGAGTGGACTCTCAACAAACAAGTATTCAATCAGATTTGCTACCAATGGGAACGGCCAATGATAGACTTATTTGCGACACATCTCAACAATCAGTTGCAGACGTATGTGTCTCCATGTCTGGATCCAAGAGCATTTGCAGTAGACGCTCTATCGATCTCATGGGACGGAATGATAGGATATGCGTATCCTCCAGCGCCGTTAATGCAGCAAGTATTGCTAAAGATAAAACAATCTCAATGCAAGATTCTGTTGGTAGCATCTCTGTCTCCACAGAGACCGTGTATAAATCTACTCAGGTGTCTGCTGTGGGACTTACCGCGAAAGCTTCCTACACGAGAGGATCTTCTTTCGCAGGGGAAACCGCGTCAACTGCATCACAACCCGCAAGGTCTTAACCTTCACGTTTTTCCGTTGTGCGGTCCTTCTTGCACGGCAAGCATTTTACAGGACGAGCAGTGGACGCGATTTCTAACTGTAGGAGGACCTCCTCTTCGCTAAACTAGATATTTTCGATCCCTCCATACCAGACATTGCAAACTTTCTAGTATACTTGTTTGACGAAATCAAACTGCAGCCTGTTACTATTAAGGGTTATAGGTCTATGTTATCGGATACCTATGCCCACCATGATAGTTTACAAATTCGATCTAATGTCTCTTTACCTAAGTTAGTTAGAAACTTTTTGATAAATAGACCCAGAACTCTTAGATTAATTCCTAAGTGGAATTTAGCTTGGGTTCTTCTTAAACTGAAGGAAAAGCCATTTGAGCCTCTTGGGACAGTAGATTTCAAATTCTTGTCTTATAAGACAGCTTTTCTCTTAGCTTTCTCTTCTGCTAGAAGAGACAGTGAGCTTCATGCACTATCGGTGGACGATTCTCACTATCGTAGTGTCGGGAACACTATCACCTTCACTACTAATGTTGGTTTTTTAGCTAAGAATCAGGCTCCTAATAAATATCCGGAACCTATTGTTATTAAGGCTCTGCCATCTTCAGACGGGCGTAGGCCTTTACTCTGTCCTATTAGAGCTTTACGTATTTATAGACAAAGATCTCAGTTTATCAGAAAGGGATGAAAACGTTTCTTTCTGTCTCTGATGCCCAATAGAAAGGACATTTTGGTCCATTCTATTGCTAGATGGATTCAATTAACTATTCGTACTGCTTATGAAAATTTATCTTCAAGTCAGCAGTCTGTGCTTAAGATTTCGGCTCATGAAGTAAGAGCTCTTTCTACATCTTGGACTTACGCAAATAGTGTTGCTATTACAGATTTAATGAAGGCTGCTTATTGGTCTCAGCCATCCACATTCACAAATTTTTATCTCAGAAATATTGAGTCCATTTCTGGAAACCTGCATTGTTTAGGTCCGTTATCTGTTGCTCAGAATGTCGTCCACTAAACAGTTGCAACTATAGTTATGCAGGCTTTCTGTTCCGGCAGTGACTCCGTCCTGCTGCCCTCTTCGCTCTGGGGTATTTGACCCAGGGCAAGGGGAAGGGGTGGGGGGGAGGGTGTTCCCTTAGGTCACCTGCTTTATAGTGAAAAGCAAGTGAATTCCTCCTCCGGAGTCAGTAATTCTGAGTCGTTTCCGGGATGGTTTTAAAGTGTAATATTAATGTTAAAAATTCATTCATGTCATATTTGTAAAGTGTAGCTCGGTGTGAAGCATTTGTATATGTCAAGTGTCAAATGGGCGTTAATATACAATCCTCGGACACTTTTAAAGAATATAAAGAGTCTCAATTCTCTGGACTAACTTTATTTATTGGCTTACTTTAAAAATAATTAGTATAAAGGGTTATACTGGATGTTAATAGAGAACATGAATGTTATTGTGCTCAATTATGAAGGGTATTGTATCTTTCTAATTTATTATAAAATAAGAAAGATACATGTAAAGCCTAGTACTCCTTTTCTCCTTGAGGAGTTGACTCTATATTATATAGTTGAGCTTATTGGATTTTCCTCTATGTCCTAGGCCCTCCAGCCTTTTTACTATTCAGCTATGTCTGGGTCATTGGTACAGTACAAAAATGTTGAAAAATTTATAGTAATTTATATATTTTTTATACTTACCAATGACCCAGACGGGGATGGCCCTCCCAGGAGTTGGGAATTCATACCTCCCCGCTGAGTACATAGCGCTGACCAGGCACTGCCAGTAAGAATGATAATTGGTGCCAATTTCGGAACGTCCTTGACACTGCGCATGTGCAGTAAGGGCAAAGTATGGAGGACCTTCAGGACATGATTTCTTTGGATTTAGATGCAAATTTTGGGGATTGGGGGGCAAAATTTGTGTTTGGCCCTAGTATTTTAAGAGTTAGCACCAGCTATGTCTGGGTCATTGGTAAGTATAAAAAATATATAAATTACTATAAATTTTTTAACTTTCTGAACCGATGGTCCAATTTGAACCAAATTTGGTACGTGATATTATTGGGTCATAAGTACTTGACTCATGCAAAAAAAAAAAAGAAATTCCTGGATCTCCCACAGGAATCCCAGGAGCCAAAAATAGTAATATTTTCAAACGCCCATATTTCCCAAACCACACGGAACAGAGAGCTGTTATATGGTATGAAATATCCTTAGGACCAGTAGAATTGAATGGTAGAAGAAAATTTCCATCAGTTATGTTAGGGTGTTCTGCAGAGGGCATCGAAAAAAATACTGAGTCAGCATATTTGCAAAAATTAAAAAAAAATATTTTCTCCAGAACCAATAGTCAGAATCTTTTGATATTCAGTGTTCAGCATTCATAGAGTAGTCAGATACAAGTTTTTTAAAAATAAAGCCCCATTGGTTCATATTTGTGCTCAATACAGGAGCCCGAATTTTTAACTTAGGGCAATATGCGGAATATACTGTAAAAATCTTCTTTTTCAGAACCACCGGTCAGAATATTTTAATGTTTGGTATACATCATTATTATGAGGGTCAGATTCAAGATTGTTCAAACCAAGTTCCTAGGTTAATATTTGGGATTCCTATAGAAGCCCAAATTTTAGCTTAGTTCAATATGGGGGATAATTAGCTTAACTTGACAAAGTCAAGATAAGCTATTGCCATCACGCGTGCAGAAGTCTGTTAGTCTGTGAGTCTGTTCACATTTTCCTTTAGCACGGGCTACACCCTGTAGTTCTTGTCTGATCGTCACGAAATTTCATATGCAGGTTTGGGGTCATGTCTAGATGAGAACGTCCCCTTTTGGTCGCGATCGGTCAACTGGTATGGCTGCTCGAGCCCAAAACCCGAAAACCATTAGCACAGTCTACAGGTCGTATTTATAAAGGGATTTCATTGTAACTTGGTAGGATGCCTCTGTATAATGCCTAGATGAGAACGTCCCCTTTTGGGCATGATCTGTCAACCGTGATGGCTGCCCAAGCCCGAAACCCAAAAACTTTTAGCACAGTCTACAGGTCATGTTTAATATGGAGGGATTTCATTGTAACTTGGTAGGATGACTCCTTATGATGTCTTGATGAGAATTTCCCCATTTGGGCGTGATCTGCCAACCATGACGACTGCCCGAGCCCAAAACCCGAAAACCTTTAGCACAGTCTACAGGTCATATTTATTGAGGAATTTCATTGTAACTTGGTGGGTTGACTTCAACTGTGACGGCTACAGGGGCCCGAAGCCCAAAAACCTTTAGCACAGTCTACAGGTCATATTTATGAAGGGATTTCATTGTAACTTGGTAGGATGACTCCAAATAATGTCTAGATGAGAACGTCCCATTTTGATCTCGATCATTCAGCCTTGATGGGTGCCCAAGCCCAAAATCTTTAGCATAGGCAAAAGGTCATATTTATGGAAGGATTTCATTGTAGCCTGTTAGGTTGACTCCATATAATGCCTAGATGATGACATCCCCTTTTGGTCGTGATTGGTCAACTGTGATGGCTACAGGTGCCCAAAGCCTGAAAACCTTGAGCACAGTCTACAGGTCATATTTATGAAGGGATTTCATTGTAACTTCGTAGGATCACTCCAGTTGATGCCCAGATGAGATTGTCCCCTTTGGTTGCGATCATTCAACCATGATGGCTGCCCGAAAACCTTTAGCACAGTCTACAGGTCATATTTATGAAGGGATTTCATTGTAACTTGGTAGGCTGACTTCATATAATGTCTAGATGAGAACGTCCCCTTTGGATGCAATTGGGAAACTGATGGCTACAGGGGCCCGAAGCCCGAAAACCTTTAGCGCAGTCTACAGGCCATATTTATGAAGGGATTTCAATGTAACTTGATAGGATGACTCGTTTTGGAATAATTTCACTGTGACTTGGTAACTTTCGTTGAAAAACATTAACTGTGAGGGCCACATACATTAACTGTGAGGTCACATTAACCACCCCTCAGCTCTTTAGTACAGTGTACACCTCATATTATTTTTATCAAAAACATAGCATACAGGGAACAGAAATGAACATATTCCCAATTATCACAATTCTTGTCTTATTTCCTAATCCTTTCATAAACATTGAACATTATCCTTTTCATCAAACACAACACACAAGTTAAGCTACAGTGTCGTTGACACTTTCATTTTTAAAAACCAGTCAGAATGTTTTTATATTTGGTATACAACATCTCTGGAGGGGTCAGATTCAAGTTTGTTCAAATCGGGTCCCTAGGTATGTATTTGGGCTCACTATGGTAGCCCAAATTTTAACTTAGTGCAGTATGAGGAAATTTCTTTAAAAATCTTCTTCTTCAGATCCACCAGTCAGAATGCATTCATATTTGGTATACAACATCTCTCGGGGGTTCAGATTCAAGTTTGTTCAATCCGAGTGCCTGGGTTAATATTTGGGCTCCATATCGGAACCTGAAAATTAACTTAGTACAATATGTGGAAATTTCTTCAAAAATCTTCTTCAGATTCACCTGTCAGAGTCCTTTCATATTTGGTTTGGGGGGTCAGATTCAAGTTTGTTCAAATTGGTTCCCTGAGTTAATATTTGAGCTCCCTATGGTAGCCAGTATTTTAACCTGGGACAATATGAGGAATTTCTTTAAAAATCTTCTACAGATCCACTAGTCGGAATGCTTTCATATGTGGTATACATCATCTCTAAGGGGGTCAGATTCAAGTTTGTTGAAATCAGGCTTGTAGGTTAATATTTGGGCTTGCTATGGTAGCCCAAATTTTAACTTAGTGCAATATGAAGAAATTTCTTTAAATTTTTTCTTCTTCAGATCCAACAGTCAGAATGCTTTCATATTTGGTATACAACATGTCTAGGGAGGTCAGATTCAACTTTGTTCAAATCGAGAGCCTGGGTTAATATTTGGGTTCCCTTTGAGAGCCGGAATTGGCCACGTAGCTGAAGAATTAGAAATTTTGTACTCAGTACCCTCTGGAGGTGTGCAACTAAGATTAATCCACATAGGTTATATCAAGGGGCTTCATAAGTGAGCTCTGCATTTTACATTATGATCAACTGAAGAAAAGGCATGATGCTTGAACTATTTTTGTCACTCTTGGGGGGCTCAAGGATTGACAATGTATCCCTATGGAGATGAACTGCTTAATGTAAACTCATTCTTGGACTCTGTTTATATTGTATTCTGTTCAAGGTGAGTGTTTCAACGCCAGTGGGGCCTCTTGTTATAATTATAACAGATTAAACCCAATAATTTCACTTATTACTCATCCAATTAAAGGAATTAATCCTTTAACTCTAGGTTGTTTGTGCTCAAACTGCCTAACAGGGTTTTTCTTTTTACAATAAAGTCACAGCAACTCTAAGCTGGGAGAAGATTTTCAGTTTTTAGCTCACCGAAGGGAGCTTAACTTATCACTTGTAGGCGTCGTCCGTCGTGAACTTTACATTATTGACTTCTCACAAACTGCTGGACCAAATTGAACCGAATTTGATGTGCATGTTCCTTATCATATGTCAATTCAAGATTGTACAAATAAACTTGCTGCGCCCACAGGGGGCACCACAAGGGACATAACTCTGTTAGCACCCATACATTTTTTCAAATTTTGGGTCTGGTTTGGACCAAAATTTGAATTTTAAAAAAAAAAATTATGCGTTTTAGATTTTGAGACGAAAAAAAAATTTTAGCCTGAAAATTTTGGGTCTGTTTCCGACTTGGAAATTTTCGACCAAAATTTGGAGAAAAAAATTTTTTGGACCAAAAATCGGACATTTTTGGGGGGGGTTTTTATGCATTTTGTTCAATTTTGAGACGGAAAAACAAAATTTTATAGCCTGAAAATTTTGGGTCCTCTTCCGACTTGTTTTTAAAATCTTCTTTAGACACTGTAGTCAGAATGCTTTCATATTTGGTATACAACATCTCTAGGAGGGTTAGATTCAAGTTTGTTCAATCCTAGTCCCTGGGTTGATATTTGGGCTCCCTATGGAAGCTGAAATATTAACTTAGTACAATATAAGGAAATTTCTTTAAAAATAGTCTTCAGATCCACCAGTCCGAATCCTTTCATATTTGGTATACAACATCTCTTGGAGGGTAAGACTCAAGTTTGTTCAAATCTGGTCTCTGGGTTATTAATCTGGGCTACCTATGGGAGCCTGAATTTTAACTAAGTGCAATATGAGGGGATTTTTAAAAAAATCACATCCACCAATCAGAATCCTTTCATATTTGGTAAACAACATCTATGGGTCAGATTCAAGTTTGTTCGAATCGGGGCCCTGGGTTAATATTTTGGCTCCCTATTTGAGCCCAAAGTTTAACTTAGTGCAATGTGAGGTGATTTCTTTAAAAACCTTCTTTATATCCACCAGTCAGAATTCTTTCCTATTTGGTATATGATATCTCAAGGGGGATCAGATTCAAGTTTGTTCAATTTGAGTCCTTGGCTTAATATTTGGGCTCTATGGGCAGGGGTGGGGTGGGGTGTGGCAGGGTGGCATGTTAGAATCAGGTTTGTTCAAATCCATTCCTTAGTGTTTTTCCATAAAATTTTGTCTCTCATAACTTCATTCCTTTGTAGTGTTGATGAACCATGTCTGAATGTGACCCCAAATACTTCTTTGAACCACTTTGGCCAGTGAGCGATTAAGGCCCCTTGGGGGCTCTTGTTTTTCTTTTATCCACCACACTAAGCCATTTTGACAAATGATCAAGTATATTGGTGTACTTCTATAGCCTTATAGTTTCATATTACATGTGCTTTGCTAATTATTGGTGAGATTGTAACAGAATGATATTTTTTATTTAAGATATTGAAACTTTAGATAGGAAAATCTCCTGAATTTTTTTCAATAAACTCTTTGTAAATTCCTTGAATACAACTTAGATTTTATTTTTGCTCTGGTCACCTTATTTCGATTAAAGTGGCATAACACCAGAAGTGGACTCCAGTCGTAGTTTTACCAAATTCAGGTATTTGTAAAGAACTATACTCAAATTCAGAATTGACCCAAGACTTTATCTGTGGTCTTGTGTCATCAAACAGAATATTAGCTGTAGTAATTAGGTTAAACTATTTTGCAGGTTTAGTAAAAATGTATTTGTATAGGGCTATCCAATTTAATTTTTACTAATCCTCTAAAGCAGTTTGTTGTTTATTATGCTGTTCACTGATTGACCGATGAATTTTCTTAGCACAAACATTTATTCTTACTCGTTGAGAGGGTAAAAAAGTTGAATTAAATCAAGGAACTATTGACCTTTATCAAGGAAAAAAATTAAGAATGGCGACTGAAATTTTGAACTCAGAAAAAGTTTTTACTTTTAACATTTTCAAAATATCGAGTCTCTTTAAAATATTTGCTGATCCCAGAGTTGAAAAATAAGTCAGGAACCTTGAGTCAGAACTTATTTCAAAATCTGGACTCCAGGTTTGGGAAACCTGACTCTAGTTAGTGTTGTTAAATATGTGACATATTCTAGTGCTAATTTACAATTCATATTCTGCAACATAGAAGATTCTTTAACAGCATCTCGATACATCCTTCATACAGTAATTTCTATATTTTGCAGGAAATTATACTTAGTACAGGGCTTGGTCACTTACAGGAGACATTGGAACACAAACCTTTTAAAAAGCCTGAAATTGGTATGTATCAATGGACTTATGTATAGATTGTTGGAAGGAAGTTGATCAAGTATTACCATTTTCATTTGACAGATAAGTGTTTTTGACAAAAATAACCTCAGTTGTTACTTTTATATTTTATTGCTTATGAAGGCAGCCAAGTTGTGACTGGAAAATGACAGTTGATTTGTCTTGCATGTCCAGAATAATGATAAGTGGATTCTTTTTAAAACATTCATGGAGTGGATTCTTTTTAAAACATTCATGGAATGGAGTTTCCATCCATGTAAAAACTTCTTCAGTGGAGTTCTGTTAATTAAATAGTCGCTTTGCCTGTAAAACTTATTCAGATAACAGGACAATTCATTTCACAGGGAGTTGGTCATTTTGTTATACCACAACCAATGGCCCAGACTAGCTGGTGCTAACTCAATTTAATTCAGGGCCAAACACAAATTTTGCCACCCAACCCCCAAAATTTGCATACAGAACCGAAAAAAAAAAGTCCTTTCTGGTCCTCCATACTTTTGTGATCTGCGCATGCACAGTATCCAGTAAGGTACCGAAATTGGCGCCAACCATCATTCTTTGTTTGGCCCTAAAGTCTGTAATAATGATCTGACATCTGTGCTTTATTTATTTATTTATTTATTTATTGATGTTTAAGGTCACATATTTATGCACAATGGCTAATCATGACCGTGACAGTTTTACGGGTGGAGGAAGCCGGAGTACCCAGAGAGAACCACCGAGCAACGACGAGCAGCTGCCAGCTCCCCAACATCGTAACTCCGCACTGCAGCACAGACAGGGTTAGATTGGTTGAAGACATGCGTACCATCGACATGCAGTACGCCTTAGTACACGGCGTCATCGTGCCCCCACATTGGCAATGGGGGTGAAGTGTCTTGCCCAAGGACACAACGTGGTTGCCGCAGGTGGGATTCGAACCGAGGACCTCTCGGCTTGCAGCCTGCACTTCTACCTACTGAGCCACCGCGCCCCCGACATCTGTGCTTTAAATTCTCCTTTTTTGAGGATGCCAGACACAAATCAGTGAAAGAATTGGTGGATCCAAGGCTGTAAATGGATGATGGAAGTGAACAGCAGTGGTTTCAAACGTTCAGGGTTGTAACTTTATAATAATTATAAAAATTATTTCATGTTTCCCAATTTCAGGACATACGCCTGACGTCATCAGTCTTGCTAATGATTTATCCACTGTTTGTTAAGTGTTCCTTCCCTATCCTTCCTTGAAGCCCTCCTGTTAAACTACTAAGCTTTTTGCCTATTTGTTATTAAATTTCTTGGGAGTTTAACGTGTATTACAGAATGTTTATTCTGTTTATCTCCATGGTTACGTCCTCACCCTAGTGGTGTAAGGTCGTTTTGGTCTTGCATCTTCTATCCGATGTATCGTTTTTTCTTCGTATGAAGATCTAGCTTTACATCTGGTAGTATTCAAATCGGTTACTGACTTTGGGTCTTTTTGTGTGCCTGACATCTTGTTTCCATTTTTTTCCTTTGACGTTGTTTACATTGGCAACATCCTCAAATATATGTAGTATTTGGTATTTTATTACTGTAGGATACATTGATTATGATTCTGGTAGTGTAGCTCAAAAAATTTGGATTTTGTCCACACTTAGGTTCTATCGGGATGCCTTTGGGCTCATCATGTTTCCTTGGAGAACTTGGGCATTTTTCAAAATTTTTTCGAAAAATTTTTTCGCAAAAATTTTTTGAATTTAATTTTGATTGCTATTATTCATGTATCTTTATCATATATTTTATTGTCGAGTTTGTAGGATTTCTATCAACTTTGTATTTTGATTATAATTATGAAAGCTTACTGCTCAAAGTGCAAGGCGAGGAAGTCGACCTCGGATTTAGATGCTTGTTGCCTTGCCTGTAGTCGATGCACTCCTACGGATTCTTGTCCTACATGTGTGAATTGGGATGACAAACGTTGAAGATGGGTGTCACGGTACGTTGTTGGCGGTGAGATTCCTATGCCAGAAGATAATTCAAGTTTTTCAGTTTCTTTTTCAGAGGATCAAGAACATGGTGATGGTATAGTGATACCCATCAAAAGTGTGCTACCATCGTCGTGCTCTGATGAGCAAACAGAGCTAGCTGCAAAGGTGCTCATATATAATAAGCAAGGGATAAGGCCTCTAGTTTGTGTTCTTAATCCCCTGCAAGCAGCTAGCGCGACCGGTGAAGCGGTTACACCATCCGTGGGAGCCGTGACACCGGGTAAGTCCGTTGTGGTCAAAGGAAGTGTAGATTTGGGTAGAGCGTGCACCTCAAAATCAAAAGCTCACCCAGCGATGACGGAATTAGGGAGGAAGTCAGCAAGTTTCTTTTCGGGAGGCTCGGCGAGGTCTGACAAGACCGCGAGCGGGAGAGGTCTCTCTCTAACCCAACAATATATTGGGGCCAAATGTTGTTTTGACAAACTTGCACCAGCCGGAGCATACGTCCACACCTACCGTTCGGGACACTCTGTCTAGACTGCAGCCGGGGTCGGCTACAGTCACGGCTTCCTCCGCTACATTACAAAAGCACACACGACAGTATGCTAGCTACCCGACTTCAGATATCCAGCCAGCTGCGTGAAGACGGAGCCAGTCTTCGCCGGTGAAGTCGGACCGTCTGGTAGCTAGCAATCCGATGCTTCGATCATCGGGACGTTCAGAGAAGAGATCCATCTCCGGATCTTCGTCCCAGGAGCAGCAAGTGGTGAAAAAACAGAAGACTGCTGCTCCTCAAGCCTCGGTAACAGACTTGCTGTTGCACATTGCGCAGCTGATTGCAGCATCCCAGCAAGTGCAAGAGCAGCCTCCCGCAGACTCCGGTGGTGAGCTGTCGGATGGTGTTGGGTCGGTCCAGTCATCTGCACATGCAGATGCGATGGACTGAACGTCACAGCTGAATCAGTCGGATGGTGAAAGGGACAAGGAAGAGGATTACTCTTCCCTTTCGGAACAGCATATGGTAGCAATGGATTTTATTCATCAATACTATCCTGAATTTGTTCCACCTGATCAGCAAGCTGTGACTACTAGTGAGAAACCGCGATCGTCTTTGGACGCAGACTTTGATCTTTCCTTCCCAATACAGTCTAGACAGGTGTTGCAGTCCTTTGGCCATGTTGATGATGCCATATTCAACCTCTCTAGTGCTAAGAGGAAAGGCGGTTTCTTATCGACATCTTCCATAAATATACCGTTCCTTGGACCACGTTCATTTAAGACGGTTGGAGAAGAGATCCTCTGCGTTTTGATGGGCAGGCTGGGGATTTAGATAAGTCCCTGCCTGCTTCATTCAGTATACGCTCGGATGTGATGGAATGTGCTATTTCATCAAATATAGCAAATCTGGACGCAATGTCCTACGCAGATCACCTTACCAGAGCTATGGCGCAACATCTTAATGGAAAGGAATTTGAGGATGTTTGTTCCTCGCTTAGAGTTCTTTCCAGGGCAGTCATGTTTGCCATGTACAACTCCACCCTGACAGTGGCAAATTTGGAGTTGATCAGACATGATGCTGCCCTTGCGTCATCATCATTTATAGGTGAAAAGCTCTCTCGGAGTCGCTCCGGTCTCTGGACATATTCTGTTTGACGACAAGCATTCTTTAGTCTATGGTCAGGCTAAAAGCTTCCAACGCACTGCTATTTAAGTCGGTGTCTCAACACGCTTCAGTAGACCGGGGTAAGCGAGGCCATTCCGTATCTAAGTCATCTAAAGTGAACTTCTCGCGAGGGTACAAGAAACCCTCTTATAATTACTCCGGATGTCGTCAGTACATCGACTCGGGGAAAGGGGCATAGGTCTGATTAAGACTATAGGTCGGATGCCCCTAAGCCAATGGGATGAGGTTCTTCACAGGGAGGACGTAGTTTCTCCTCCTGTAAGCCTCGTAAGTCGTACAGGTTATGGACAAGACCTCTATCGCTTGCCAGTTGGCGGAAGGTTATCAAACTTCACGAGAAACTGGATAGAAGTCACAGAAAATCAGTGGTTGAGAAGTGTAGTCTCGGAAGGCCTATGGCTATCATTCCCTAGCAAAATCCCCACTTACAAGATGTCCGCATTGGACAAATCTTCCGGCGGATCCTTTCAAAAGAGAGTCTCTCCTAGAAGAGGTACAGGCTCTCTTATTAATGGAAGCAATAGAGGTTGTCGAGAATCAAAATTGTCAAAGTTTTTACAGTCACCTGTTCCTCGTACGGAAGCCAGACGGCTCGTTTTCACCTGTAATAGACATGAGCTAGATAAACAAGTTGATCATGGCTCCAAAGTTCTATATGGAAACCATGCGGTCGGTAAGAGCGAGCATTCCAGTGGACGACTATGCGGCGAGCATAGATCTAAAGGACGCCTACTTTCATGTCCTGGTACATCCGGCATTCAGAAAGCACCTGCGTTTTGCCATGCAAGGAGAGGTTTATCAGTTCAGAGCAATGTGCTTCAGACTGAACCTGGCTTCTTGGGCTTTCACTCGGATAATGAACACGGTAATGTCATACTTCCGAGCTCTTTCGTCTATGGTAACGTCGGCCTACTTGGACGACATTCTTCAGATATACGGCTACAGAATTATTCTTCAGAACGATGTTCAGAGTCTGCTGCAATTGTTCCGACGTCTCGGTTTCATAGTAAACAAGAAAAAGTCGGATCTAGCTCCATCCAAGTCGTCCATTCACTTGGGAATGAGCTTTGAGACTCACAAGAATCTGGTTCATCTGCCGTTACCCAGAGCGAAATTAGTCAGTTGTTATGCTCGCTTTTGTCTAAACTCTCTCGCAGTAACAATGAGGGAATTTATACGACTGATGGGGCTGTGCGGATCTTATTCCGATGGGCCGTCTGCGCACACGTCCCCTCCAGCTATTCTTTTCTCAGAACTGGAGTGTGAAGACGCATTCTTTCGAAACCAGTATTGTTTTAACAGACCAAGTAAAACAAAAGGTTCAGATTTGGGCAGTGGTTAACTCAGGGAGTTCTGCTTCAACTGCCGGTCCCGGTTTCACGATTATGACGGATGCGAGTCAGATGGGCTGGGGCGCGTCCCTAAGTCCCACAGACTTGAAATGTCAGGGTCTTTGGGACTCTCGGTTCCTAGAAAAGCACATAAACATCAAGGAGATGATGTCAATCTGGCTAGCACTACAACATAGGATTCATCAAATAGCGAACGTCCATGTTCAAATTCTTTCGGGCAACTCGACAGTAGTTGCTTACCTCAGGAACCAAGGTGGCACTCACTCGACTCCGTTATGCAAATTAACGGAGAAGATTCTCCTATTTGTTCTGAATCATCACGTTCATCTGTCAGACTCATATACCAGGTCATCTGAACGAACTCGCAGACTCGCTCTCTCAGAAAGATAACCTGTTGCCATCAGAGTGGACTCTCAACAAGCGAATATTCAGGCAGATCTGCTAGCAGTGGGATCATCCCATTATAGATCTTTTTGCGACACACCTAAACAATTAGTTAGCAACGTTCGTGTTGCCATGTCCAGATCATGGAGTGTACGCAGTAGACGCTCTGTCGATCTCATGGGACGGAATGATAGGATATGCATATCCTCCAGCTCCGTTGATTCAGCAGATTCTGTTAAAGATCAAACAGTCTCACTGCAAAATCCTGCTAGTAGCACCTCTCTCGTCACAGAAACCTTGGATCAATCTTCTCAGGTGTCTATTATGGGACATTCCCCAGAAGCTTCCTTCTCAATGAGATCTTCTATTTCAGGGCAAGTCACACTCACTGCATCACAACCCAGAAGGTCTCAACCTTCACGTATTTCTGTTGTGCAGTCCTTCTTGCACGGAAAACATTTTACAGGACGAGCAGTGGACGCAATTTCTAACTGTTGGAGGGCCTCCTCTTCATTGAATTATGCAGCGAAGTGGAGGGTTTTCTTCCGTTGGTATGGATCAGTCGATAGACATATATGATCCGTCCGTTCCACACATTGCTAATTTCCTTGTCTACCTGTTTGACGAACTCAAAATGGCAGCCTGTTACTATTAAGGGGTATAGGTCTGTTATCAGACACTTACGCTCACCATGATAACTTGGCTATTGGATCAGATACTTCTTTATCCAACCTAGTTAGAAATTTCTCTATTAATAGACCTAGAACCCTCAGATTAATTCCTAAGTGGAATTAGGCGTGTGTTCTTTTGAAACTTCCAGAAGCTCCTTTTCAGCCGTTAGATGATGTAGAGTTCAAATTCTTGACCTATAAAACGGCCTTTCTCTTAGCCTTTGTGTCTGCTTGAAGACTTAATGAACTTCATCCATTATCTATTGATGATTCCCATTACCATAGTGTGGGTAATACTATTACCCTTTCTACGGAAGTGGGATTTTGGGCTAAGAATCAGATTCCGGATAAACGGCCGGAGCCTATTGTCATTAAAGCTTTACCGTCCCCGGATAACCGTAGACCCTTGCTGTGTCCAGTCAGAGCAATGCACATTTATAAACGTCGATCGGATATTATTAGAAAGGGAAGAAAACGTTTCTTTCTTTCTCTTATTCCTAACAGAAAAGATATTTCCATTCATTCAGTCGCCAGATGGATTCAGTTGGCAATACGTATTGCCTACGAAAATCTATCTTCGGATCAATGTTCTGTCAACTAGATTTCAGCACACGAGGTTAGAGCAGTGACCACTTCTTTGTCTTATTCTGATAGTATAGCCGTTTACTTATCTTATGAAGGCCGCATATCTGGACACTGCCCTCTTCATTTACCATGTTTTACCTTAGAAATTTAGAGTCCATCTCCGGTGACCTTAGATCTTTGGGTCCTCTTTCTGTTGCTCAGAACATTAATGTTACATCTATAAGGTCTTTAGGCAGTCTGCTCGATCAGAACAAGGGGAAGGGGGGGGGGGGACGGTTTTTCCCTTATGATTATCTGGCTTTATAGTGAAAAGCATGGGAATACCTCCTTCAGAGACAGTAGTCCAGCGTCGGTGCTGGGTACTTTTAATGTGTAGATCGGTGTGAAGCAATAACTATGTCTCAATTATGTAATGTTTTTAAAGTGTAGCTCACTGTAAAGCATTTGTATATGTTATGTGTCATACGAGCATTAATATACAATCCTCGTACACTTTTAAATGAGTATAAAGCACCTCATTCTCTGGACTAGCTTTATATATTGGTTTCCTTCACCAAATTAGCATAACGGGTTATGCTGGCATTAAATGGAGAAATAATGTAATTCTCAATTACATTGTTCGTGTTATGCCATTCTCTTTTCTTGTAAAAGAGAAGGACATATGTGATTCCTATGTCTTCTCCTATTCTCCTGTAGATGCTATCCTTTATTGAAGTAATTGAGAGATTGGATTTTTCTTTAAGTCCTAGGCCCTCCAGCCTTTTTACAATTAAGCTAGTCTGGGCCATT
This sequence comes from Pictodentalium vernedei, assembly GCA_031216915.1. NCBI lineage: Eukaryota > Metazoa > Mollusca > Scaphopoda > Dentaliida > Dentaliidae > Pictodentalium > Pictodentalium vernedei. The sequence goes on along the minus strand of CM062297.1, from coordinate 246,329,670 downwards.
GGTTGTGGTATAAAAATATGATAAATTTTAAGTAATTTGTATATTTTTTATATTTACCAATGGCCCAGACAGGGATGGGTCTCCTGTGATTGGGCACTCATTCCTCCCCGCTAATTATAACATTTAGCAGGCACTGTAGAAAGAGTGATGGTTGGCGCCAATTTCGGTACCTTCCTAGATACAGCGCATGCTCAGATCACAAAAGTATGGAGGACCAGATAGGACTTATTTTTTTCAGTTTTGTATGCAAATTTTGGGGATTGAGGGCCAAAATTTGTGTTTGGACCTGGATTAATTTGAGTTAGCACCAGGTAGTCTGGGCCATTGGTAAGTATAAAAAATATACAAATTACTTAAAGTTTATAATATTTTTATACTGTACCAATGACCCAGACTTAGCTGGTGCTAACTCTAACAAAACCAGGGCCAAACACAAATTTTGCCCCCCAATCCCCAAAATTTGCATCCAAAACAAAAAGAAATCATGTCCTAAAGGACCTCCATACTACGCCTCTACTGCGCATGCGCAGTGACGCAGTCGTCCCGAAATTGGCGCCAATTATCATTCTCTGTTTGGCCCTTCATCAGTCAACATCTCACTGATCTTTGTGCTTGTAAATCTCAGTTTAAAGGATGCCAGACACGTAATTTTTGGAGAAAATGTGATTCTAAGGAGGATAGAAGGAGGAGAGGAAAGAAGTGACAAAAAATAATCAGGGCTGTACTTAAAATTTTTTGATGAAATTATGTTAAGTTGCCTATTTTCGAGGCATGGGCCTCTTGTTGTCATTCTTGCTAATTGTTGCACTGCTTATTCAGTGTTTCCTCTCCCCTAGCCTTCTAAAGTCCCCCCTTGCAATTCTCCCATGCTTTTGGCATATTTTTGAGAAATTTCATTTCTAAAATTTCCTGGGAGAGTTGCTTGGTTACAGAATGTTTTCTGTTATTTTCCCCATAGTTACGTTTTCACCCATGGGTGTATAACGTTTGTGTTCTGCATCTTCCATCTGATGTTCTACAGATTCTCCCCTGGGAGTCTCTGTTTTGCATCAGATAGAGTGTAATTGATGACTGATTCCGGGCCAGTTTTTTCAGTGCCTGGAGTCATGTTTTCTGGTGTTTTTACACTGTTTGTTTTCATTGGCAACAGCCTTTTTTGAGGGGGGCTGTTTGCCTTTGCTGTAGTTTATCTCACTATAAGATACATTTATATTATCCGAAAGTGTCTCATTAATTATTTAATATAAATTTAAAATTTTTGACCACACTTTGCCATCGGATCCATCGGGGCTCAACGTTACTTTTCAGCAACTTGGGCTTTGCTGAAAAAATATTTTTTCAAAATTATTTTGTTTTGCAATTGTTTTTTCATTTATTAATGGATCATGTTATTATGTATCTTTGTGTCAGGGGTTTTTGCGAGTAACTAGGACTTATTGTTGTTCTTTCACAATGAAGGGACGTTGTTCAAATTGTAATAGGAAGAAATCTTCCTCTGACTTTCATGATCATTGTATTAATTGTAGTCAGTGTTCTCGCATTAATCCCTGTCCTATATGTGAACATTGGGATGAGAAACATTGGAAACGTGTGTCACGATATGTTGGTTCTGGAGAAAGAGCGATGCCCGCTCTTTCTCTGCAAGGTCACTCTACTCTCTCAGTTTCTATTTCAGAGGAACCAGAACAGGGTGATGTTTCCATGTTATCTTCTTCAAGTGTGCGTCCGTCGTCACAAATGAATTCAGAGCTAGCGGCAAAAGTGCTCATGGAGATTAGACAAATGTCGTCCGCTAGCTCGCCCGGTGTAGCGTCCATTCACCGAATGGTTCGGCAGCCGGGTTCATCCGATGCGGTCCAAGAGGAAATTTTGGGTGATGCGAGCGCTATAAACATAATAGATGCACACCCAGTGACGGCGGATAGTAAGCGAGAACGGAGGAAGCCTTTTAGTCCGGTTCCTAGCTCGTCCAGGTCCAGCCGGGCCGCGAGCGAGAGAGGTCCCTCTCTCGTACAACAACATCTGGGACCAGATGTTGTGATACAAAATGTGTCTTTAGCGGAGCATACGTCCGTCGCTCGGGACGCTCCGTTGTATAAGCAGTCCGCAGAGACTTAAGGCTTCCTCTTCTCGTCAGCGCACACGACCGCACCTTGGCTGCGTGACCGCCGACATATTACCAGCTTCGCCGATGAAGGATTCTTCGGCGACCAGGTCACACCATCCGGCAGCCAGGGATTCGAGACCGATGGACTTTGGACGTTCGCATAGGAAAAGTATGCGGGAGCCATCTGATGCGGAGCTGCCCTCGGCGAAGCAGCGAAAGACTGCGCCTCCGCAGGTCTCAACGCCGGACTTTCTTGTGCAGATAGCACAGCTTATCGCAGCATCCCAGCAGCCGACAGAAACGGTGTCGGATCGAGAATTATCCGACGGCGCTGGGTCGGTACGCTCCGCCGAAGCACCGGGGGCGGACGACCGGGAACATCATGAGGTCCGACCGGATGGTGAAAGGGATACGGATGACTTGGAGCTATCCCTTTCGGAACAACATAAAGCTGCCGTGGACTTCATCCGGCACTTTCTCCCTCAAGTTGTTCCGTCGGGCCAGACTGCTGCGCTTCCGGACAAGAGAATTATAGCGTCATTGGACTCTGAATTTTTTGAGCGGTTCAGGGACATCGCTCCCGAGTTTCCGTCGCAGTCCAATAATGTTGCTAGAACATTTGAATTATTGAACGACGCTATATTTAAACTTGCTTCCAGGACGGGGAAAGCAGGTTTCTTGTCCGCTAATACTCTCAACCTGCCTTTCATTAATGCAAGGAATAAATTCGATACGGCAGGACAGGGTATACCGAGAGTTCCTCTGCGTATGGACGACGAGGCGGAAGACTTAGAGCTATCATTACCGTCGTCAGCTTCTATTCCAACCGCGGTGTTGGAAACAGCTATTGCGTCTAACAGAGCCAATTTAGATGCCTTATCTTACGCAGATCACCTTACTAAGGCGTTATCACTGCGCCTTCAAGGGGAAGAATTTCAGGATATACAATCCTCTTTAAGACTTCTTTCAAGGGCAGTAGCTTATTCCACGTGTAACTCCGCCCTTTCAGTGGCAAATCTGGAGTTGGTTAGACGTGACGCAGCCCTAGCTACATCCACACTAGTGGATTCTAAGGTGAAGAACTCTCTTAAAGTCGCTTCGGTCTCAGGAGAACTTCTCTTTGACGGCAAGCTTTCCGCTATTTATGATAAAATTAAAAAGAAAGCTAATGATTCTCTGTTGTTCAGATCTGCTCCTAAGAAGTCGGATACAGCAGACACGAATAAGACAGGCACTTCTGGGTCTAATGCGCCCAAGAGAGGTTCCTATAGAGGTTCCGGTGCGTCCTCTTGGTCTTATTCGAGAGACCGTCAGGATAGCGACTCTCGTTCGGGACGTCCTTCAGGCCGGGACAATCGGTCGGACGCCCCGAGGTCGACGAGGCGAGGTGCGGGTCGTGGAAGACGTGGTTTCTCCTACCGCAGGCCTCGCAGGTCCAGGAGGTGATGGCTTAAACCTCTATCGCGTTCCGGTTGGCGGAAGGTTGTCGAGCTTTTCACAAGAGTGGGCGTCGATTACGGACGACCCTTGGGTGAGAGGAGTGACTTCGGAAGGTCTGAAGATATCCTTCAAACGAAAGCCTCCATTAACTCGAAGTCCAAAGTGGACTCATCTTCCATCAAATCCACAGAAAAGAGACGCTCTGTTATCAGAGGTGCAGTCTCTTTTAATGAAGAACGCGGTAGAGGTCGTAGAAAACCAGGAATCTCTGGGATTCTACAGCCATCTGTTTCTGGTTCCGAAACCAGACGGCTCGTTCCGTCCAGTCATAGATTTGAGCTGGATAAACAAGCTGATCGTCGCTCCGAAGTTTTATATGGAGACGATTCGATCGGTCAGAGCGAGTATTCGGGTGAACGATTATGCAACGAGCATAGATCTCAAAGATGCGTACTTTCACGTCATGGTACATCCGACATTCCGAAAGTATCTACGCTTCGCAGTCCTTGGAGTGGTGTATCAATTCTGGGCGATGTGCTTCGGATTGAATCTTTCACTCGGGTAATGAACTCGGTAATGATCTACTTCCGAGCTCATTCGTCTGCGGTAACGTCGGCCTACCTGGACGACATTCTTCAGAGGTACGGCAACGAGTTAACGCTTCAGAACGATGTTCAGAATCTTCTTCTATTGCTCCGACGTCTCGGTTTTATAGTAAACGAGGAGAAGTCGGATCTGGTGCCGTCCAAGTCATTCACTCATCTGGGAATGAGCTTCGAGACGCACAACAATCTCGTTCGTCTGCCGTTAACCAGAGCGAAATTAGTCAGTTGTTACGCTCGCTATTGTCTGCACGCAGACAAAGTCACGGCGAGAGAATTTATGAGACTGATAGGTCTGTGTTGAGCCGCCGCGGATCTCATTCCGATGGGGCGGTTACGCACACGTCCTCTTCAAATTTTCCTGACTCAGAATTGGAGTGTGAAAATTCATTCGCTCGATGTAGACGTTCTCTTGTCAGATCAAGTGAAACAAGAGATTCAGACTTGGGCAAACATTCAGTGGTTAACTCAAGGAGTTCCGCTGCAGTTGCCGGATCCGAGTTTTACCGTTATGACGGATGCCAGTCAAACAGGTTGGGATGCATCATTAATCCCAACGGATTCGAGATGCCAGGGTCTTTGGGATCCGCAATTCCTGTGCAAGCACATAAACATCAAGGAAATGATGTCAATTTGGCTTGCGTTACGTCACTGGATGGACATTATTCACGATGCTCATGTCCAAATCCTATCCGACAATACGACAGTAGTGGCGTATATACGGAATCAGGGAGGCACTCATTCAGTTCCGTTGTTCAATCTAACGGAAAGAATCCTTCTGTTTGCGTTAGAACATCACGTTCTTCTTTCGGTCCGTCACATACCGGGTCGTCTGAATGTGCTAGCAGACTCCCTTTCACGAAAGGGTCGTTTGTTGCCGTCGGAGTGGACTCTCAACAAACAAGTATTCAATCAGATTTGCTACCAATGGGAACGGCCAATGATAGACTTATTTGCGACACATCTCAACAATCAGTTGCAGACGTATGTGTCTCCGTGTCCGGATCCAAGAGCATTTGCAGTAGACGCTCTGTCGATCCCTTGGGACGGAATGATAGGATATGCGTATCCTCTAGCGCCGTTAATTCAACAAGTATTGCTAAAGATAAAACAATCTCAATGCAAGATTCTGTTGGTAGCATCTCTGTCGCCACAGAGACCATGGATAAATCTACTCAGGTGTCTGTTGTGGGACCTACCGCGGAAGCTTCCTCCATGGGAGGATCTTCTTTCGCAGGGGAAATCGCGCCAACTCCATCACAACCCGCAAGGTCTCAACCTTCACGTTTTTCCGTTGTGTTGCATGGCAAGCACTTTACAGGACGAGCAGTGGACGCGATTTCTAACTGTAGGAGGACCTCCTCTTCGCTAAACTATGCGGCTAAGTGGAAGGTTTTTCGTCGTTGGTGTAGGGATCATTCTGTAGATATATTTGATCCCTCTATACCAGACATTGCAAACTTTCTAGTATACTTGTTTGACGAAATCAAACTGCAGCCTGTTACTATAAAGGGTTATAGATCTATGTTATCTGATACCTATGCACATCATGATAGTTTACAAATTGGATCTAATGTCTCTTTATCGAAGTTGGTTAGAAACTTTTCGATAAATAGACCCAGAACTCTTAGATTAATTCCTAAGTGGAATTTAGCTTGGGTTCTCCTTAAATTAAAGGAAAAGCCACTTGAACCTCTTGGGACAGTAGATTTCAAATTCTTATCTTATAAGACAGCTTTTCTCTTAGCTTTCTCTTCTGCCAGAAGAGTCAGTGAGCTTCATGCACTATCGGTGGATGATTCTCATTATCGTAGTGTTGGGATCACTATCACCTTCACTACTAATGTGGGTTTTTTAGCTAAGAATCAGGCTCCTAATAAATATCCGGAACCTATTGTTATTAAGGCTCTTCCGTCTTCAGACGGGCGTAGGCCTTTACTCTGTCCTGTTAGAGCACTACGTATCTATAAACAGAGATCTCAGTTTATCAGAAAGGGACGGAAACGTTTCTTTCTGTCTTTGATGCCTAATAGAAAGGACATTTCAGTCCATTCTATTGCTAGATGGATTCAGTTAACTATCCGTACTGCTTATGAAGATTTATCTTCTTCTCAGCAGTCTGTGCTTAAGATTTCTGCTCATGAAGTAAGAGCTCTTTCTACTTCCTGGGCTTATGCTAATAGTGTTGCTATTACAGATTTAATGAAGGCTGCTTATTGGTCTCAGCCATCCACATTTACGAATTTTTATCTCAGAAATATTGAGTCCATTTCTGGAGACCTGCATTGTTTAGGTCCGTTATCTGTTGCTCAGAATGTCGTCCACTAAACAGTTGCAACTATAGTCATGCAGGCTTTCTGTTCCGGCAGTGACTCCGTCCGGCTGCCCTCTTCGCTCTGGGCTATTTGACCCAGGGCAAGGGGAAGGGGGGGGGGGGGTGGTGTTCCCTTAGGTCACCTGCTATATAGTGAAAAGCAAGGGAATGCCTCCTCCAAGTCAGTATTTCTGAGTCGCTTCCGGGATGGTTTTAAAGTGTAATATTAATGTTTAACTTCATTCATGTCTTATTTTTAAAGTGTAGCTCGGTGTGAAGCATTTGTATATGTCAAGTGTCAAATGGGCTTTAATATACAATACTCAGACACTTTTAAATGACTATAAAGAGTCTCAATTCTCTGGACTACTTTATTTATTGGCTTGCTTTAAAAATAATTAGTATAAGGGTTATACTGGATGTTAATAGAGAACATGAATGTTATTGTGCTCAATTATTAAGGGTAGTGTATCTTTCTAATTTAATATTAAATAAGAAAGATACATGTAAAGCCTAATACTCCTTTTCTCCTTAAGGGGTTACCTCTTTACTATATAGTTGAGCTTATTGGATTTTCCTCTATGTCCTAGGCCCTCCAGCCTGTTTACTATTCAGCTAAGTCTGGGTCATTGGTACAGTATAAAAATGTTAAAAAATTTATAGTAATTTCTATATTTTTTATACTTACCAATGACCCAGACGGGGATGGCCCTCCCAGGAGTTGGGAACTCTTGCCTCCCCGCTGAGTACATAGCGCTGACCAGGCACTGCCAGTAAGAATGATAATTGGCGCCAATTTCGGGACGACTGCGTCACTGCGCATGCGCAGTAGAGGCGTAGTATGGAGGTCCTTTAGGACATGATTTCTTTTTGTTTTGGATGCAAATTTTGGGGACTGGGGGGCAAAATTTGTGTTTGGCCCTGGTTTTGTTAGAGTTAGCACCAGCTAAGTCTGGGTCATTGGTAAGTATAAAAAATATATAAATTACTATAAATTTTTTAACTTTTCTGTATTCTAGAGATAATCTGATTATTTATTCCATTATGTTCCAACAAGACTAAAATCCACCTCCTCTGATTGGACGAGAGCTTGCTTAGTATATTCTGTGTTTACGGCTCAAGTGGCAAATGTTACTGTCTGACGTCACAACGCAAAATATTTGAAATGAAGTCGCCTGTTTCGTAACTGCTTCATCAACGGAGTGACTAGCAAACCGCTTCATTTTTCTGGATGTTTCACGTGTGCAGTAGAGGGTGTTCCTGATGAAGTGTTGTTTAAATTACAAACTGATTTACATTTTGAAGTAAGATGGAATGAGTTATGAGTTTATCTGGTTTATTGGTTATTTATCCAATGCTGTCGTGGATACACAAGAGGTTTATTTACTAAACCTGTGATCGTTAAAAGTTGCCTTGAACAAGGCAACTTTTAACGATCACAAGTTTAGTAAATAAGCCTCTCGTGTTTCATGATGTAGGTTTTAGGCTATGGGTAGTGTCATATTAGAACATATACATTATTGTGATGAGTTGACGGTAACATGGTCTGAGGTTTGCGGCTTAGAGCTTATGTTTAATCTCGAAGCTTCACGTCTCGATTGAACATAAGCTCCGAACCGCAAACCTCAGACCATGTTACCGTCAACTCATCACATTAATTTATAATATCTTGTTTGCCATAGCGCTTAGAGCGCTGAAAAAATCGAAAAGATTAAAGAATTGTCCGAACCGGACCGATGAAGGCAAAAATGGTGCATAAGATATTCTAGTCGTGGACAAGTGATTTTTATCAGTAACTCTTCTCAGGGAAGTGACTTTTGTTAAATTATGTTTAACATTGCTTATGTCCATATTTTGTCACCCGTTTTCGATGCAAAAGCAATCTGTTTATCTGCAGTTCAGTTTGCTTTAATTTCCATTAAACTTATATATATATCTATATGGGTTCTAAATGAACCTTTTCTGTTTACTACGTTTCCTTGGGCTTTGAATTTCTTCAACTTCGTTGAAATATTTTTTTCTACTACATGAATGGTGGATTTTGTCTTATAAGTATAGAGTGTATGCTTATAAAATGAGACAGTTTTTTTTTCTGCAGATGTGTCTATTACCTTTAGGAACTATCCTTAGGGATGTTTTTCAGGTAATTGTACTAATCTTTCAGGTTGGAAGTACTTCCCTCACCTCTCATTCTACAGGAGACGTGGGGAAACTATTCAACACATCTTGCTGTCGCTGATATATATATATATTTTCTAGTTACCTGTATCTATTATAGTCAAATGTTTCATCCTTTTGGAATGTCTTTCATTCTCTTCTGTCACAGAATTAGTTTCAACTGATGGGCCTCTGCTTACAGGAAGTCGCTCAGTTACTCATATTGTTCAGTGACATTATCTTCTTATGTCTCTATGTTACATTATTTGCCTCTTATATTTTCTTTCTGTCCATGTACCGAAAATATTTCAGTATTATTTTATTTGCCAAATAACATGACCGTTATCTTTGCGTATTCTTTCAATAAACGACAATATATATCAGTATGTGAAGATAACTTTTATGTTTCTGTTTGTGGTTTCCTCCTGTAATATTCCTCCAGTGCTTCACTATTGGAAATAAATTTGGTTTTAATTAATTTAATTAATTTTAAATTCATCACTTTAGAAAAATAATCTGGCGCTTTACCAGGTAAAATGTTGTCCAAGTGTATTATTCTTTGAGAATTCTACTGGTAGGCTTCAATTATCTTCACAATGTTTATACAGTGGAGACCACTTAATTGGATATCTCTTAATTGTATATCCCTGTTAATTGAATATGATTTTCAAACACAAAACCATTTACCATACCTTCAGTACAAATTTGATCTGTTAATTGCATATGGGTTGTAGAATAAACTCCTGTTAATTGTTTATAAATTTTTGTAATATGTTAAAACAATTACTGTGACACGCACCAAATTCCCCTTATTTATCAACCTTTTTGGCCTCCCAACATCCAATACAGACATTTATTCTATTATATCTTGTTTGACAGAGCTCTATGAGCTCTGTCAAACAAGATACAATAGAATAAATACTCAGTTTACCTCCAGAACACAGGAAGCTGACCAAATCCCTGTTAATTGTATACTCCTATTAATTGAATAATTTTCACTGACAAAATGGATATTCAATTAAGAGGATTCTACTGTACAATGATGTAGAAACACGGCTAAGTCACCTGTCATCTGCAGCTGTGTACATTATTATAAAATTAATCTGAGGATTTTAGTTAGGGTTAAGTATCATACTCAGAAATAAAGAGACAGCAAAGTAATTTTCTGTCATATGACTTCACTGTTTATCTTATAAGATTAGGCCTAAAAAAATAAAAAATCTGTTTCTCAGGCCCTCCCGCATGGTCCTTTTGCCTGCCGCATGCTCTCTTTTTATAACCAATTTAAACTTAAAAAAAATAAAAATTAAATGGTTTATGTCTGATATTTTACCCAAGTTAAAAAAATTGATGAATTTGTCCCTTGAGTGCAAGAAGGCTTTGCAATGCTTCAGCATTGCAAAGCCTTCTTGCACTCAAGGGATGAAATACACCACCACCCATGCTATTCTGTAGATTATGAGGCCTAAAACTTGAACCAAGAACATGAACTTTTGATGGCAAAGAAGTAATTACTGAAATAAAAAATAAAATAAAAAACCGCTCGCCCGCATGTAATTTTACAAATAATGGCCTGAGAAACTGAAGGTCTACTTTGTGTGGCCTTAGCAGCTGACATTTGAAAAAATATCCCCTAAACAACATTTTCATTTTTTTTTCTCAGAAAATCCCAGTTATTTCCTTTCAGTAATTTTAATAATGACCTTACTTCAAAAGTAGTCACTTCTTTAACCATTAAAACATGAAATCATATAAAATAATGCATGATATACTATCCACATTGAAAATAAAATGGTGAAGAGCTTTTCAAAATAATAAATTATGAATTAACATTGAGGAGATTAGATTTTCTAAACTGAGAGGGTTATGTCAGCCTCTGGAATTTAAATAGAGGCAATTAAATCTTTTAAACTGATGAGATTATGTCAACCTCAGAAAATTAAATTGATGGACGCTAGGTCTCATAGGATTTTTTCAAGGGAATTTCATCCTCAGGGGAGTTTTTTCAAGGGGATTTTATCCAACAATCTAACAGAACCTGTGACTGTGAGGCAACTTTTTGTGAATTACTATTTGTGGTTTGGCTGTTCCTGATAGGAGAAGAGTGGATGAAGCAAACCTTCATATTTTTTTTTAGATACACCTGAAGGTTTTACAAAATACTTAGAATGTGAAAGAAGTCATGAAGCTGCCTACGATGCATTCATAACAGGATTGTGCTTTATTGGGATGGCAAATTATTTAGGTATGTATGGTATCATATGCATGTATCTTTTAACCCTTTACCCAATGCAGACAATTTCAAAATATTATTTTAGGCCATTAAAAAAGAACCTCTGTTTCTCAGGCCCACGCACATGCTCATTTTTGGTGCACATGCAACCTTTTTATGACCCCCCCCCCAAAATCTTTTTAAAAAAAATCGAGATATTGTGCTCATTTCGGTAAATCGATAGTACCGAACGCTTGCGCTAGCGAAATCTAAATTAACACATTTCAAGCTTATTCTTCATCATACGTTCATAAAGTAGGTGGATTTTAGCAATATTCACGACAGAAAATGTTTTATTCTGCAAGAGGTAAGTCATAACGACAGCCAGACCGACGGTGTTTTTCACTGTTTCAGACTGACAATGAACAGTCACAACGGGGAATGGTCGATTCGCACCAACCCCAAAGTCGTTTCACACCGTCCCATAAAATGGTACAATTCGACTTTTGAGATGGTGCGAATCGACTTCGGCATGGTGCGAATCAATTTTGGAGGTGGTGCCAGTCGATTGTTTTTGTAATAATATATTCTCAGGGGCGAACTTGTTTGGGGCGATTGACCAGTTTCGACAAACCTTCATTTCCAGGTTGTGTTTTTTACTCAACAATTTCAGCATTGAGTTGTTTGGAAACGCGAATGTGCAGGTCAAGGTTGACAGCCATTTGATGTTTCAACATTTATATTTTCACACTGTCGTTTCTTTTAATAATAATCATATCTGTTTGAATGCCTTTACTTCTTGTAAATCAAGAAAAGAAAGAAAATGCCCTGTCTTATTTCTGTTCAAATGAAGTTGGCTCTGACTGTTGTGTTAGATTGGTGCATTGTGGGTGACTTTAATCCAAACGGCACACTCAACGAACTGTTTCAGGGTTTGTGCATGGGACAGGTGGGGCATGGGGAATTGAAACCTGGTCTTGTGGACAGGCCTAAAAATAAGCAGTCTGACATTTGCAAAATGAGGTCCCGAGAGGGTGAATTTGATTATGCTATTCCATACAGTGGGCCAATTTATCTGCTGGGTACCTCTGTCTGTTTAGTTTTGAGACCCTGATTCAGATTGAGGTTCACAGAGGGTAAATTTAGTGATGCTACCCTGCTGTGCAGGGTAGCATCACTAAATTCACCCTCTGGGGACCTCATTTTGCAGATGACAGTCTGCTTATTTTCTGGCTTGCTTGTGGAGTACAGTTCGTCACACGTGGAATGTTTTGTGGGCAAAAGTAGAGAGTGATAAATTCCAATGTGCATTTCATCAAGCAACCGGGAGTGACGTGGCAGAGGAGTTTGGAAAGTATTTCCGATTTTGCATTGATAATTATGACAGAACTACCGGTACTGAACCTGACCACAGAGTGAAGGGAGTTAAAATATTGCCTTCAACGATTGTTCACTAGATAATTTCCATTAGATATTAACTGGTGAACAATTGCTGAAGGCAATATTTCAACTCCCTTGACTCTGATGTCACCCCCCACCCTCCAACTTCTCAGCCCTAATTTGATATCTAGGGTTGCCAAGTGGGATATTTTGATATAGTTGAGGCCATTGAAATATGTGAGTATCGTCACTGGTGACTACCTTAGATGGTAGAAAGCATATTAAGTGAAACAAGACATGGTTTTTTTTGTTGATTTGTTTTATTTGAAATAAAAATACAGCTTCTATTTAAAATATACATGTGGATTTTTTGTTAGACTGTCAGACCATTATTCTGACATGTATAGATTTACATCTAACACTATTTTTGCAGCATTCTGTATATTTGAGACCCTGAAACATAAAGCAAATGTTCTATAAAAGCCTCTGGGGAAAAATAAAAAAAAAACGACCGTCTGCATGCTTTTTTAAAAAAAAAATGGCCTGAGAAACAGACAATCAACTTTGTATGGCCATAAATATACTTTTTAAAATTAAAAAAAAAAAAATTTCAACAAAACCATATCATGTGACCCCTCTTTGGAACAAGCTCATTCCAAAGAGGGCTCACATGATATGGTTTTGTTGAAATTTTTCGAAAAATAATATTTGCATATTACGCGGGCGGATGCTGCCGATTCATTGGGTAAAGGGTTAATACCTGACATTTGGATTTTGTTGGATGCTTGTTATCTCCAACCACTGAAGAGGAAAGAGTATTATGTCAACACCACATCTGGATGTTCTTTGTCTGCAAACATTTCTGAAAAATGCCTTCAGTTATCTTTCTCATCTTTTGGTCATGTCTTGAGGGTGGTTAGTGGAAGATTTCTTTCAATAAGTGTCCAGCTTCAATATGGCTGCTATAGTAAGCATCTTGATTTTGGTTTTCTAACCACAAGGGGCATAACTCAGCATCCCAAAATGTATTTCAAATATTAAAATCTTCTCCAGAACCATCAACCAGAATCTTCAGATGTTTGATATAATAATCTTTAAAAATCTTCTTCTTCAGATCCACCAATCAGAATCGTTTAATATTTGGTATACAGCATTCTCAAGGAGGTCAGAGCTAAGTTTGTTCAAAACAAGTCCCTGTGTTAATATTTTGGGCTCTCTCCTGGAGCCCAAATTATAACTTAGTCCAATATGGGGAATAAGCTTTAAAACTTTTTTTTTTTTATCCAGAACCACTCGTCAGAATCTTTTGATATTGTATACAGAATACTTACAGAGGTCGGATTCAAGTTTGTCCAAATCAGTTAATAATGGGGCTCCCAATTGGAGCCTGAATGATAACTTAGTGCAGTATGGGAAATAATCTTTAAAAATCTTTTCACAACCCCCCAGTCAGAATCTTTTGATATGTGGTATTCACCATTCTTAGTGGATTCAGATTCAATTTTGTAAAAATGATCTCCCTGGTTTAATATTTGGGCTCCCTATTGGAGCCTGAATTGTAACTTAGTCCAATATGAGAAATAATCTTTTAAAATCTTCTTCTCCAGAACCACAAGTCAGAATCTTTTAATATATGGTATATGGCATCCTTACAGGGGTTGGATTCAAGTTTGTTCAAATCAAGTCCCTCTGTTGATATTTGGGCTCTCTATGGGAGCCTGGATTTTACCTTAATGCAATATGAAAAAAAATCTTTTCAAATCTTCTTCAGATCCACCGGTCTTAATCTTTTGACATTCGGTATACAACATCCTTATAGAGGTCAGTTCTAAGTTTGTTCAAACCAAGACCCTGTGTTGATACTTGGGCTCCCTACTTGATTCAATATGAGAAATCTTCTTTAAAAATCTTCTCATGAACCTCAGTCAGAATCTTGATGTATTCTATACACTATTCTAAGGGGATGACGTCAGAGTCAAATTTGTTCAAACCAAGTCGTTGGGTTAATATTTTGACTCCCAACTGGAGCCCGAATTCTAACTTCGTCCAGTATGAGGAATAATCCGAAAATTCTTCTTTTCCTGAACCACGAGTCAAAATTTTTTAACCCACGATATACAGAATCCTTACAAGGGTCAGATTCAAATTTGTTCAAAGCTAGCCCATTGGTTAATAATTGGACTCTCGATGAGAGCCCAAATTTTAACTCTGTACAATATGGGGAACAATCTTTTAAAATCTTCAAATCCACAAGTCGAAATCTTTTGATGTTTGATATACAGCTTACTTACAGGAGCCAGATTCAAAGTTGTTCAAATCAGGTCCCTCGATTAATATTTGTGCTCCTTAACAAATAAAAATCCTGAGGAAAGGGTGGGGGAGGGAGGAAGAGTGGTGTTTGCTTAGTCAGTTCAAGTTTGTTCAAGTTAAGTCCCTATATTGATATTTGGACTCCATATTTTCCATTATTGGAAATCTGACCATTATTTGTTTGGTAGCATCTCGATACAAGAAAAAATCATCTTATTGGACAACAGAGTTATGATTAGGTACATGACTTCATTCCTCCATAGTGCTTACTTAAATCCATAGTTGCTAATTAAATCCTTTTTTGAACAACTTTGTCAGGTGTGCGCCTCAGGCTGCATGGGCCTCTTGCTATTGTTATGACTGATAACGCTTCATGTGGTGTCCCACTTTTAGAAGGATTTTTGGGGCCAGGGTTTCATGGATTTTATAGAAAGATTTTTGGGGCCATGGTTTGGTGGATTTCTGTACTTCTATAGTCAAAATAAATTCAATGCTGCCTAAATTATCCGAAACAATGTTCTTGATTGTTCTTGGATAAAACAGAAACTGCTTGAAACACTGGAATCTGTACTTGCTTGGTAAATAGCTTCTGGAGATGGACACACATAGTTGGCTAAAATGTCAACTAGAGTACTCTGCTGTGTTATTGACTTCAGTCACCTGTTGCATCAAAAAAGCTAATTTATAAATTTCTATAGTATTTGAGTTTGTTGTACAAATGTATTGGTAATGTGACTACAGTTTTTCTCAGCATTCAGGATAGAGCGTGATTATTTATATTTTTATACTGTACCAATGACCCAGACTTAGCTGGTGCTAACTCTAACAAAACCAGGGCCAAACACAAATTTTGCCCCCCAATCCCCAAAATTTGCATCCAAAACCAAAAGAAATCATGTCCTATAGGACCTCCATACTTCGCCCCTACTGCGCATGCGCAGTGTCAAGGACGTTCCGAAATTGGCACCAATTATCATTCTCTGTTTGGCCCTTCATCAGTCAACATCTCACTGATCTTTGTGCTTGTAAATCTCAGTTTAAAGGATGCCAGACACGTAATTATTGGAGAAATGGTGATTCTAAGGAGGATATAGAAGGAGGAGAGGAAAAAGGAGTGACAAAAAATAATCAGGGCTGTACTTAAAATTTTTTATGAAATTATGTTAAGTTGCCTATTTTCGAGGCATGGGCCTCTTGTTGTCATTCTTGCTAAAAAGTTGCACTGCTTATTCAGTGTTTCCTCTCCCCTGGCCTTCTAAGTCCCCCCTTGCAATTCTCCCATGCTTTTGGCATATTTTTGAGAAAGTTCATTTTTAAAATTCTCTTGGGAGAGTTGCTTGGTTACAGAATGTTTTCTGTTATTTTCCCCATAGTTACGTTTTCACCCATGGGTGTATAAACGTTGTGTTCTGCATCTTCCATCTGATGTTCTGCAGGTTCTCCCCTGGGAGTCTCTGTCTTGCATCAGATAGAGTGTAATTTTGATGACTGATTTCGGTCCAGTTTTTTCAGTGCCTGGAGTCATGTTTTCTGGTGTTTTACACTGTTTGTTTACATTGGCAACAGTCTCTTTTGAGGGGGGCTGTTTGCCTTTGGTGTAGTTTATCTCACTATAAGATACATTTTTATTATCCGTAAGTGTTGCATTAATTATTTAATATAAATTTAAAATTTTTGACCACACTTAGCCATCGGATCCATCGGGGCTCAACGTTACTTTTCAGAAACTTGGGCTTCGCTGAAAAAATATTTTTCAAAAATTTTTTTTGATTTGCAATTGTTTTTTCATTATTAATGGATCATGTTATTATGTATCTTTGTGTCAGGGGTTTGTGCGAGTAACTAGGACTTGTTGTTGACTTTTCACAATGAAAGGATATTGTTCAAATTGTAATGGGAAGAAATCTTCCTCTGACTTTCATGATCATTGTATTAATTGTAGTCAGTGTTCTTGCACTAATCCCTGTTCTATATGTCAATATTGGGATGACAAACATTGGAAACGTGTGTCACGGTATGTTGTTACTGGAGAAAGGGCTATGCCGGCTCTTTCTCCGCAAGGTCACTCTACTCTCTCAGTTTCTATTTCAGAGGAACAAGAACAGGGTGATGTTTCCATGTTATCTTCCGCAAGTGCGCTTCCGTCGTCACAAATGAATACAGAGCTAGCGGCAAAAGTGCTCATGGAGATTAAACAAATGTCGTCCGCTAGCTCGCCCGGTGTAGCGTCCATTCACCGAATGGTTCGGCAGCCGGGTTCGTCCGATGCGGTCCAGGAGGAAATGTTGGGTGATGTGAGCACTATAAACATTCAACGTGCACACCCAGTGACGGTGGATAGTAGGTGAGATCGGAGGAAGCCTTTGAGTCCGGTTCCTAGCTCGTCCAGGTCCAGCCGGGCCGTGAGCGAGAGAGGCCCCTCTCTCGTACAACAACATCTGGGACCAGATGTTGTGGTACAAAATGTGTCGCAAGCGGCGCATACGTCCGTCGCTCGGGACGCTCCGTTGTATAGGCAGTCCGCGGAGACTGCTCAGGCTTCTTCTTCTTGTCAGCGCACACGACCGCACCTTGGCTGCGTGACCGCCGATATCTTACCAGCTTTGCCGATCAGGGATTCTTCGGCGACCAGGTCACCTCATCCGGCAGCCAGGGACACGAGGCCGATGGACTCCGGACGTTCACATAGAAAAAGTATGCAGGAGCCATCAGATGCGGAGCTGCCCTCGGCGAAGCAGCGAAAGACTGCGCCTCCGCAGGTCTCGATGCCGGACGTACTTGTGCAGATAGCACAACTTATCGCAGCATCCCAGCAGCCGACAGAAACGGTGTCGGATCGGGAATTATCCGACTGCGCTGGGTCGGTACGCTCCGCCGAAGCATCGGGGGTGGACGACCGGGAGCATCATGAGGTCCGACCGGATGGTGAAAGGGATACGGATGACTTGGAGCTATCCCTTTCGGAACAACATAAAGCTGCCGTGGACTTCATCCGGCACTTTCTCCCTCAAGTTGTTCCGTCGGGCCAGACTGCTGCGGTTCTGGACAAGAGGATTATAGCGTCATTGGACTCTGAATTTTTTGAGCGGTTCAGGGACATCGCTCCCGAGTTTCCGTCGCAGTCCAATAATGTTGCAAGAACATTTGAATTATTGAATGACGCTATATTTAAACTTGCTTCCAAGACGGGGAAAGCAGGTTTCTTGTCCGCCAATACTCTCAACCTGTCTTTCATTAATGCAAGGAATAAATTCGACACGGCAGGACAGGGTATTCCGAGAGTTCCTCTGCGTATGGACGACGAGGCGGAAGACTTAGAGCTATCATTACCGTCATCGGCTTCTATTCCAACCGCGGTGTTGGAAACAGCTATTTCGTCTAACAGAGCCAATTTAGATGCCTTATCTTACGCAGATCACCTTACTAAGGTGTTATCACTGCACCTTCAAGGGAAAGAATTTCAGGATATACAGTCCTCTTTAAGACTTCTTTCAAGGGCAGTAGCTTATTCCACGTGTAACTCAGCCCTTTCAGTGGCAAACCTGGAGTTGGTTAGACGTGACGCAGCCCTAGCTACATCCACACTCGTGGATACTAAGGTGAAGAACTCTCTCAGAGTCGCTTCGGTCTCTGGAGAACTTCTCTTTGACGGCAAGCTTTCTGCTATTTATGATAAAATTACAAAGAAAGCTTCGGATTCTCTGTTGTTCAAATTGGCTTTTAAGAAGTCGGATATGACAGACAAGAATAAGACAGGCACTTCTGGGTCTAATGCGCCCAAGAGAGGTTCCTATAGAGGTTCTGGTGCGTCCTCTTGGTCTTATTCGAGAGACCGTCAAGGTAGCGACTCACGTTCGGGACGTCCTTCGGGCCGGGACAACCGGTCGGACGCCCCGAGGTCGACGGGACGAGGTGCGGGTCGTGGAGGACGTGGTTTCTCCTACCGCAGGCCTCGCAGGTCCAGGAGGTGATGGCTTAAACCTCTATCGCGTACCGGTTGGCGGAAGGTTGTCGAGCTTTTCACAAGAATGGGCGTCGATTACGGACGACCCTTGGGTGAGAGGAGTGACTTCGGAAGGTCTAAAGATATCCTTCAAACGAAAGCCTCCATTAACTCGAAGTCCAAAGTGGACTCAACTTCCGTCAAATCCGCAGAAAAGAGACGCTCTATTGTCAGAGGTGCAGTCTCTTTTAATGAAGAACGCGGTAGAGGTCGTAGAAAACCAGGAGACTCCGGGATTCTACAGCCATCTGTTTCTGGTTCCGAAACCAGATGGCTCGTTCCGTCCAGTCATAGATTTGAGCTGGATAAACAAGCTGATCGTCGCTCCGAAGTTTTATATGGAGACGATTCGGTTGGTCAGAGCGAGTATTCGGGTGAACGATTATGCAACAAGCATAGATCTCAAAGATGCGTACTTTCACGTCATGGTACATCCGACATTCAGAAAGTATCTACGCTTCGCAGTCCTAGGAGTGGTGTATCAATTCCGGGCGATGTGCTTCGGATTGAATCTAGCACCCTGGGCTTTCACTCGGGTAATGAACTCGGTAATGATCTATTTCCGAGCTCATTCGTCTGCGGTAACATCGGCCTACCTGGACGACATTCTTCAGAGGTACGGCAACGAGTTAACGCTTCAGAACGATGTTCAGAATCTACTTCTATTGCTCCGACGTCTCGGTTTTATTGTAAACGAGGAGAAGTCGGATCTGGTGCCGTCCAAGTCATTCACACATCTGGGAATGAGCTTCGAGACGCACAACAATCTCGTTCGTCTGCCGATAACCAGAGCGAAATTAGTCAGTTGTTACGCTCGCTATTGTCTGCACGCAGACAAAGTCACAGCGAGAGAATTTATGAGACTGATAGGTCTGTGCGGAGCCGCTGCGGATCTCATTCCGATGAGGCGGTTACGCACGCGTCCTCTCCAAATTTTCTTGACTCAGAATTGGAGTGTGAAAATTCATTCGCTCGACATAGACGTTCTCTTGTCAGATCAAGTAAAACAAGAGATTCAGACTTGGGCAAACATTCAGTGGTTAACTCAGGGAGTTCCGCTGCAGTTGCCGGATCCGAGTTTTACCATTATGACGGATGCCAGTCAAACAGGTTGGGGTGCATCATTGATCCCAACGGATTCGAGATGCCAGGGTCTTTGGGATCCGCAATTCCTGTGCAAGCACATAAACATCAAGGAAATGATGTCAATTTGGCTTGCGTTACGTCATTGGATGGACATTATTCACAATGCTCATGTCCAAATCCTATCCGACAATACGACAGTAGTGGCGTATATATGGAATCAGGGAGGCACTCATTCAGTTCCGTTGTTCAATCTAACGGAAAGAATCCTTCTGTTTGCGCTAGAACATCAGGTTCTTCTTTCGGTCCGTCACATACCGGGTCGTCTGAATGTGCTAGCAGACTCCCTTTCACGAAAGGGTCGCTTGTTGCCGTCGGAGTGGACTCTCAACAAACAAGTATTCAATCAGATTTGCTACCAATGGGAACGGCCAATGATAGACTTATTTGCGACACATCTCAACAATCAGTTGCAGACGTATGGGTCTCCGTGTCCGGATCCAAGAGCATTTGCAGTAGACGCTCTGTCGATACCTTGGGACAGAATGATAGGATATGCGTATCCTCCAGCACCGTTAATTCA
Organism: Pictodentalium vernedei; assembly: GCA_031216915.1. Lineage (NCBI taxonomy): Eukaryota > Metazoa > Mollusca > Scaphopoda > Dentaliida > Dentaliidae > Pictodentalium > Pictodentalium vernedei. The sequence continues at coordinate 246,309,479 of CM062297.1, read as the reverse complement.
GCAAGTATTGCTAAAAATAAAACAATCTCAATGCAAGATTCTGTTGGTAGCATCTCTGTCTCCACAGAGACCGTGGATAAATCTACTCAGGTGTCTGTTGTGGGACCTACCGCGAAAGCTTCCTCCACGGGAGGATCTTCTTTCGCAGGGGAAATCGCGTCAACTCCATCACAACCCGCAAGGTCTCAACCTTCACGTTTTTCCGTTGTGCGGTCCTTCTTGCATGGCAAGCACTTTACAGGACGAGCAGTGGACGCGATTTCTAACTGTAGGAGGACCTCCTTTTCGCTAAATTATGCGGCTAAGTGGAAGGTTTTTCGTCGTTGGTGTAGGGATCATTCTGTAATATTTTCGATCCCTCTATACCAGACATTGCAAACTTTCTAGTATACTTGTTTGACGAAATCAAACTGCAGCCTGTTACTATTAAGGGTTATAGGTCTATGTTATCTGATACCTATGCACATCATGATAGTTTACAAATTGGATCTAATGTCTCTTTATCTAAGTTGGTTAGAAACTTCTCGATAAATAGACCCAGAACTCTTAGGTTAATTCCTAAATGGAATTTAGCTTGGGTTCTTCTTAAATTGAAGGAAAAGCCATTTGAACCTCTTGGGACAGTAGATTTCAAATTCTTATCTTATAAGACAGCTTTTCTCTTAGCTTTCTCTTCTGCTAGAAGAGTCAGTGAGCTTCATGCACTGTCGGTGGATGATTCTCACTATCGTAGTGTCGGGAACACTATCACCTTCACTACTAATGTGGGTTTTTTAGCTAAGAATCAGGCTCCTAATAAATATCCGGAACCTATTGTTATTAAGGCTCTTCCGTCTTCAGACGGGCGTAGGCCTTCTCTCTGTCCTGTTAGAGCGTTACGTATCTATAAACAGAGATCTCAGTTTATCAGAAAGGGCCGAAAACGTTTCTTTCTGTCTTTGATGCCTAATAGAAGGGACATTTCGGTCCATTCTATTGCTAGATGGATTCAATTAACTATCCGTACTGCTTATGAGACTTTATCTTCTTCTCAGCAGTCTGTGCTTAAGATTTCCGCTCATGAAGTAAGAGCTCTTGCTACTTCTTGGGCTTATGCTAATAGTATTACCTAGTGTTGGACGTCGGGTCCGATAATCCGAATCCGATCCGATCCGAATCCGAACAGATTCGGATTCGGATTGGATTTTCAATTGTGTTTCGGATCCGGGTTCGGGTCGGATTCATGATAGGCAATCGGATTCTGGCTCGGATTGGATTTTTCAACACATCGGATCCGAACAAATCCAACTCCAATCCGACTGCTGATAAACAATTAAACATTCAAAATTGCAAATCACACTCGACCAGCACTTATCGCAATATCGCCCTCCCCCCTCCTAATTGAACAAGATCACACAGGCACACACACACATACATATCCAAGAAATTTGAATAGGTTAGGTTAGGCCACAAAGTTGCAGACGCCTTCGCCACCTTCGCCACCTTAATTTTATGAAAGTTAATGGCTGATTTCATTAAATCCCTCTCAGTTATAGGGTAAGTCGATCTCAAAATTACTCACACCATGGCGCTTCGCACGTGGGGCGCCCCTTCTATTCAGAAACCCTGGAACCGCCCTTGTTGGTCAATGGTCATTATCGTTATTCAACATTCTACCCGTCTCTTCATCACTTCTCAGAAAATTTCTAGTATGTTATAGCCCAAGGCTCCAAGTAATATAGGTTATTTTCTAGGGATCTTCGAATCACAAATTTCTTTTCGAATCGAATCTCGAATCGAATCGTGTCTCTGATATTGACATTAAATCGAATCTTAATAGACAAGTTATTTCATATTGCATCAAACGGAAGTTACGGAACACTGTGATGACCCTTACGCGACGGAGTGAACACCTTAAACACCAATAACTAAATATTCTCTGTAACACCGTCGCTGAAACAGCTAGGCCTATTGTCCATAGTTTTAGTTTTTGAAGGCCTAACTTGTTACTATTCACGTTCTTCAGAACGTGAATAGTAACAAGTTAAGCCTTCAAATACCAAAACTATGGATACTGTTCTGGGCCAAATTCACACCTTACCTAACAATTAAACATTGTCAATTACTCAAATAAATAGGAATTGAGCCTACATGAATGAATTTTCTAATGACAGTTTTATCCTAGTACGAGAGATTCGAATAAATCGAATCCTGAGACTGATTCGGGATCAATCTCGAAGCATACATATGGTATCGATATCGAATTGAATCTTGAATATTCGCAGGACCCTATTATTTTCCAAACTTCCTATCGGAGAATGGATGGTCTGCCCCCCCCCCCCCCCCCCCCCCCCCCCCCACCCAACTATTCTCCGTCAAAGATTGTACAAAATTGATCGATGCCATATGACATATTCTATGAGGTGAGTGTTACTGCCAACTGCCAAAGTTACTAAATTTGATATTATTCTTGGAACGTAAATTTCGTAATACGGTTTTGAATCTATGATACGTGCAGTCATGCATGTGTTCAATGCATTGTCGCAAAACCGTTGGGTAATGGGTAATTGTATAAAATACTATAAATGAACAAATTTAATGGAAGGTTCCTTCACAAATGAAAGGTGCAGAATCTTGCATATGTTCGCAATTTTGCAGCATTCGCGCCACAAATCTGCATTGTGTGAGACATAAAGATTCATAACTAAAAATAAACATGATTTGTCGGATTCGGATTTTCGGATTTGGATCTGATTCGGGTCAGATTTAGGGGCCGATTTCGGATTCGGAATTCGTTTGGATTCAGGAGAGCTTTCGGATTCGGTTTCGGATTCGGATTTGATGAAACTCAGTCAGATTGGATTTCCCACACTCGTCGGATCCGACACCCAACACTAGTGCGAACGCTTGTTTCGTTTGTGCAAAAGTTAGGTAAAATTGCTTGGCATAACCGTGTTTCCATTCATGCGGAATTCCCATAAGCGGGTACAGTACATGGAGAGCAGATTATAAGTAAATCACCTGTTGCTCTCTCCACTGGCTGTAGTAAATGATTTGTCATAAAACTTTATTTTTCAAAGTTGTTAAATCGGGAACATGCACAAGTAAACATCGTATCCAGAATTGAAAACACTTCTTGCAAACATTTTTGTTCGATCATTTCAACACATGAGAGGTGGTGTCATTTTGAACAGTTGACTACAGAGATTTCAACTGATTATTCCCAAGAGTAAACTACTTCCCAAACACATAACGGCTTCCAATAGTATATATTACAGCCATGTAATTAAAAAACAAACAGTCACTATGGATCATTACAGAGGACACGTCAGCAAACATAGTGTTCCCACTCGCCTTAAACATTCCGACCAAAGTTCCAACCAAGGCCATGCCCATTAATAAAAATAGGCTATTCATACCTGTAGGCCTATCTTTGCAATGTACATGTACCGACAAAAATTAATGATACCTGTAAGTCTTTTCACATTTTCGAATGCCCTCATGAAGATTCAGTTGAACCTTCCTCAACTTTTGAAGATAAACTGTTTCTGTTCGTACAGACCTATTTTTTTCACCAGGTATGGCTGGGGATGGACTCCTTCCCAAGAGAAGGAGGCTTGAACATAAAATAAGCAGAATATTGAATAAAGGTTAACAAGCACTGTTATGGAGCACTTTCAAAACTGCTGAAATTTCATGGACAGCCCCCCCCCCCCCCCCCCCCTCTCTCCCCCCATCCTCCACATGTACCAACACACAAAGTTCTGCCCCAACATCCCAGTATTTTTATACTCCTAGGCCCGATAATCTGTCACAGTTCAATGAAAGAAAAAACATCTTTCCAAACTGGTAAAAAATTATCAAGAATTAAAAAAAAACACTTTTACTTTCCATAATGTACCTAAGCGACAGATGAGAGTCTTCCAACAATATTAAGATATTAACACCTAGGCAGAAAGCAGAAGTAATATAATGTTCCATAATTTTTATGTGTACCCATACTATGTATGGTACACATAATGCCTGCATCCAGGGTGACCATCTGTCATTTGTCCATCCTTTGTCCGTTCGTCTGTCCGTCTGTCTGTCTGTCCATCTGTCCGTCTGTCTGTCCATCCATATCTTTGGCATTCGATAACTTGAAAAATATTGCTTGGATTGTCAAGTTACTTTATATTTGGGTTCAGGTTACTGATGTGCCGAGCTGTATAGTTTTTGGTGTAAATCGGATAATTTGATCCTGAGATATTAACCCTTTATCCTTCAAAATGAAAATTCCCCCAATCCCTTTGGCATTCGATAACTTGAAAATTATTGCTTGGATTGTCTAGTTACTTTATATTTGTGTTCAGGTTACTGATGTGCCGAGCTGTATAGTTTTTAGTGTAAATCTGATGATTTGATCCCGAGATATTAACCCTTTATCCTTCAAATTGAAAATTTCTCCAATCCCTTTGGCATTCGATAACTTCAAAAATATTGCTTGGATTGTCAAGTTACTTTATATTTGTGTTCAGGTTACTGATGTGCCAAGCTGTATAGTTTTTGGTGTAAATCTGATAATTTAATCCTGAAATATTAACCCTTTATCCTTCAAATTGAAAATTCCTCCAATCCCTTTGGCATTTGATAACTTGAAAAATATTGTTTGGATTGTCAAGTTACTTTATATTTGTTTTCGGGTTACTGATGTGCCGACCTGTATAGTTTTTGGTGTAAATCGGATAATTTAATCCTGAGATATTAACCCTTTATCCTTCAAATTGAAAATTCCTCCAATCCCTTTGGCATTCGATAACTTAAAAAATATTGCTTGGATTGTCTAGTTACTTTATATTTGTATTCAGGTTACTGATGTGCCGAGCTGTATAGTTTTTAGTTTAAATCTGATGTTTTGATCTCGAGATATTAACCCTTTATCCTTCAAATTGAAAATTCCTCCAATCCCTTTGGCATGAGATAACTCAAAAAATATCAATCCGATTGTCATGTTACTTTATATATTTATTCAGGTTACTGATGTGCTATGCTGTGTAGTTTTTTATATAAATCTGATAATTTGATCCTGAGATATTAACCCTTTATCCTTCAAATTGAAAATTCCTCCAATCCCTTTGGCATTCGATAACTTAAAAAATATTGCTTGGATTGTCTAGTTACTTTATATTTGTATTCAGGTTACTGATGTGCCGAGCTGTATAGTTTTTAGTTTAAATCTGATGTTTTGATCTCGAGATATTAACCCTTTATCCTTCAAATTGAAAATTCCTCCAATCCCTTTGGCATGAGATAACTCAAAAAATATCAATCCGATTGTCATGTTACTTTATATATTTATTCAGGTTACTGATGTGCTATGCTGTGTAGTTTTTTATATAAATCTGATAATTTGATCCGGAGATATTAACCCTTTATCCATCAAATTAGAAATTCCTCCAATCCATTTCTATATGTACCCATACCTTGGATGGTGTACATAATGTCGGCATCCGTGGTGGCCCTCTGTCATACAGCTTTCTACTAGTTGCGCGTATGGGTACACATCTGACGATTTCATCGGCCTATTTTTTACTACCCACCCAGTGCCACCATACCTACCCACACACATCTACTATCTCAAACCCATCCAAGAAAAATACTCCCAAATTAAACTGGCCTGTACACTTTCTCAACTCACTGTGCATTTCCAAGGCGTGGGTTTAATTCATGGATGCATCGATAGCAAATTTCCACTCCCTGGGCAATTTTTTACTGATACCTTCCATCAGTTTGTCACGTGACAAGGAAATTCAAATAAACAACACAAAAAGGCTACCATGGTTTTCAGCAGGGCAATAGTTAAAAACTTGAATGAAAATTTAGGTGGTTGATTTGTGGTGAATAAACAATAAACATTTGAAGAAAATATGCGAAAGGGCATTTATTCGAATGAAATATATTTAGAGAGGATAACGCACATTGAAAACTGACAACAATGAAGAATGGTTCTTGCCTTATTTGTTTATTTGTATGCTAAAAATGAAAATTTATCATTTTCGTCCATACACATGCTCTGTACAAAACACGAGGCTCCTCCTGCCCACCCAAGTTCGGACCTGAAGTTGAAATTGAGTTCCGTTTAAAATTCACCATTCTAAAAGAAACCTTAGGGAAGTACATGCATACATCCTGATTTAAATAAATACACCTCCTTGTCAGGAACCCTTGGATGCAAAGAGTGCTGATCTACTGTTGTAGACTTTTATCTACTGGTCCAAACAAAAGGGGGAGGGTACTGTGACTGAAATTTTTGGGGGGCAAGGGGGGTGGGGTGGGGCATTTGCCCCCCTCCCCACAGCCCCCCATGACAACACCGTTGCTACTCATTGAATATAAAATGTCCTTTTACACACTATATACATATCATACATAGAGGATCTCCAATGAGTCACAATTTCATATGAAGTTTCTGTACTAAGTTTGCTGAAATCGATCTGAACCCCAGTTTGCCAAGGTTCAAATCGATTTTACTAAATGAGGTTCCGAAATTTTATGCCAAATCGTGACAAATTTGGGATTCCTTTTATCACATAATGTGTAATTTAAACTTATAGCCACCATATGACCAAAACTGTCCAGTAATGTTCACAAAAATCGCCATCCACAAATTGGTATTTTTTAGCTCACCTAAAAAGTCAGTGGGAGCTTGGCCATCACTTGGCATCCGTCGTTCATTGTGTGTCATCCGTTAACCTTTGAAACTTTTCTTCTTCAAACCTTTGGGCCAAATTCAAACATATATGGCACAGACCATCTTTGGTCAAATGAAGTTGCTGCCATCTTCGGGCTGGGGTTTATGCCCCCAACAGCCTAAAAATCCTTAGAAATCTTCTCATAAACCACTAGAGAGAATGCTTTGATATTTGGTATGGAACTTCCTTTGGTGGTGGAGATTAAACATTGTTCAAGGCAAGTTTGTAAGCCAATATTTGAGCTCTCTGTGGGAGCATGCCCATTTTGGGCTCCATCCAAAATTTCTATTTCAAGAACCGATGGGCTGAGTTAATCCAAATTTGGCACAGAGTATAATTGAGTCATAAGAACTTGATTGATGCCTGGAAAAAGTTTTGTGCAGTTCCATGGGAACCCCAGCAGCTAAAAAGAGACAAAAATTCAAACCTCCATATTTCAAAAACTGCATGGACAAGAGTATTATTTTTTGGGGATATAGCTTCCTTAGAACCAGTAGAATCAGATTGACCAAACAAACTGCGATCGGTTTTGTCATGTGGTGCCATATGGGGATGCCTATTTTAACAAAGTTGTTAAAGGGAAAATGCCGAGTCATTATCTTTCTTGTACTTCATCAACTAAGTATTCTTCTTCAGAACCTGTGGGCCAAATCTAAACTAATTTGGTACAAAGCATTTTGGTGAAGTATACTCTTCCGAGTTTTTTTCCCCAAAAGTTACTTTGTTCATTGGGGTGGAGTTAATGTCCCAAAAGCCAAAAATTCTTTAAAAATCATATTCTCAAAAATTACTCTCAATAATGCTTAGATTTCTGGTATGGAACTTACTTTAGTGATGCAGATTCAATTTTTTTCAAAAGAACTCAGTAGGTCAATATTTTTTCTTTCTGAGGAAGGATGCCCATTTTGAGCTCTACCCAAAATTACCATTTCCAGAACCGATTGGCTGATTTGAACCACATTCATCATGTAGTGCTTGATTGGATCATAAGTACTTGATTTCTGCCCCCCTCCAAATTTATGGGGTGGGGTAGAGAGAACCACAGATGTTAAAACAAAACAAAATTCAGATGAACACTCTTTGAACAGAGCTTTGTTTTTGCCTGAGAAGCTTTCCAAGGACCAGCAGAAACGACTGGCCAAAAAATTGCTTTTGTTTGTTTCATGCCAAATCAAAAAATTGCTCTTGCTGTCCATTACTTACTGACACACTCATCTCTTTTGACAACTTGAGCCAGATGAGCATTTTAGACTCACTTTAGCCTCTAGTTTTCAGTTTTGCCAAGAAAAACGTAACTTATGATCTCTCATTTGAACAAGCATGTCAAGCTTTTTCTAATGAAAGCTCACTAGTTATGTTTTTGAGACAAAAAGGACAATATTTAGTTATTTAGGAAATGTTTTCAGCAGATGTCATCTGCTGTTTGTATTAAGTAAGCAGTTAGGCCTAAAAATTTAAAAATCTGTTTCTCAGGTCCTCCCGCATAGTCCTTTTGGATGCTGCAGGCGCACTTTTTATAACCAAACAAACTTGAGAAAGTAAAAATATTTTACCCAAGTTAATAAAATTAATAAATTTGTCCCTTAAGTGCAAGAACGCTTTGCAATGCTTTAGCATTGTAAAGCCTTCTTGCACTCGAGGGTCGAAATACACCACCACCCTGCTATTCTGTTGATTATGAGGTCTAAAACATAAAAAAAATAAAGAATATGAACTTTTGATGGCAAAGAAATAATTATAAAAAATAAAATAAAAAATTGCCCACCCACATACAATTTTACAAAGATCTACTTTGTGAGGCCTTAATAAAAAATAAGAGAAGATGAATTCAGTTCTTATTCTGAAACCGAGTCACTTACAATGTCACAACATAAATAACTTCACATGTCATTAACCTATTTGACGTGTTCTGAACGATATTTTCCATAATGTGTTATTTGATGGTGATTATTGTGATAAATATATTTTGTACTGACAAATTTTTAAGATGAAGGATTATATGTAATACAAGGTATGCATTTTGTGCAGTAACGTTGGTATTGGTATGGAAAAACAGTAATTTTTTTAAAACTTTGAATTTTTTTACAAATCCTTTTGAGCAATTCAGCACACAATATTTATTAAATGTCTCATGTAAATGTCAGGAAGTGAAGCTGCAAGTCTTTTTTGTTGTAATCCAATTCCTGAGGTGGAAGTTCTCTAAAGTGGGCAGCACATGCATAAGCAATTTGCTAAACTGGACTGAACATTTGTTGTTCAGTCATGACACAGCCCTTCATGCTGAAAGTGACCTGAAACATAAATAAATAAATAAATAAATAAATAAATAAATAAATAAATAAATAAATAAATAAATGTGATACATGGTATTGTTAGATGAAGACATATCGGATTTCTTCTAGCTTTATCTCTGACGTCTCTGTTTGGGTATATTGGTTGTTAACTCGTTACACACTGAGGTCAAAATAGCAAAGTTTTCAGCAGCAAATATTTCCCATAATGCAGTTTGATATTTAACCAAATATACCTTGTTTGACAGAGCTCAGTGTGCTCTGTCAAACAAGATATAATTGGTTAAATTCATAGTTAACTGGTTGAGTGCTAAAGTATTTTTCAAAGGTGATTTGAAACATGAGTATTTTATTTCAAAGATACCAGCAAGAGTCGCCTTAGTTTAGCAAGACTTTGTTCATAAATAATTGTTTTGTTATAATTGATTGGAGCATACCATCAGGCACTCTCCAATAAATTGTAATCAAACAATTTCAAATATATTTTTTTTTCCACTGCTGAGCAAACAACAAGCTAGTGCATCCAGCGTAAAACCACTAAAGTGGCTTCTAGCACTTTTCAATAGCCCCATGATAGTGGCTTCTAGCACTCGACCAGTTAAACAAGAGAAAAACAATGATTTGAGAAAATTCTATTGCACTATCAGAGCGTTAGGGGTTAATGAGTTGTTAGAAATAAAGGGTCCCTTATGATTACGTGGATATGCATTCCCATTTCTTTTTGGGTCTCCATAGTTGTTTTCAAATGGAACAATTTTCTTGTTTTGTTTTGTAAATATTTGAGCATATATTTATTACAGGTTCCTTTTCTAGTCCACCAAAAGAAAGAGTACCACCATCATCAAATCTCATAGAACCATTTGTAAACAAGTATGTTTATTTTTGATATTAGGGATGTTCCTTTTTCTTTTCTATTCCACAGTACTATCGCTGTGGACTGGTCATAATCCACACGTGGGCAGTGATGTCCACGCATGCGTTTACCAGGTAATAAAAAATCATCATCAGCAACATTTTAATTAATGAAGCACTGGGTTGTACCCAGTGCTTCATTAATTAAATTTTTGATGATTATTTCTACAATTAGTGGAATCAAATTTTGCATCCCTGGAAATATTGTCCACCTGTGGAAAGTGACCAGCCCAAAGGGTTCCTGCAGGGCCTTGGATTCAAGTAAAGTTTGATGACATAATGCATGGATGCACCGACTTTCCCATGAATGCTGGGTGGTGATAGCATGACTGTTTTTTTTACTTTTACATCCTCCCCCCCCCCCTCCCCGAAACACAGTTTCTTGGTATCTCATACCAATTTTTTTCCTCTCAACATGTAATGCCAAAAGTGTATAAAATGGCAAAAAAGGTGCATCAGTTCCGTATCTCAAGTTTTTCTCCTGGCCTTGCACATTGTCCCTCTCTCAAGTTTCCAGAACCGGGTTCTGGAGATGGCATCGACAAAATTAGTCAAACAAACTAGACTTCACAATGTATACAAAAGTGAGAAGTCTGGTCTGTTACGCCGTGATTATGTGCATATTTCATTTTGTGCGATACAATATAGACATTTGGATATGTTTTGCATACACAATGCATGGGTTCTGGATTATGCGTAAGAACGTCATGTAAGAATGCATCTGATTAGAAATTACCCATCTGAGTAACAATATGATATGAATGAAATGCTTCAAAAGAGTGTGAAGCAACAAAGTTATCAGACTGCCGAAGATGAAATTTTCTTTAAAAGTATCAGCTTCATCCAGTTAATTTGAGTCTAATTGTGGTATAAAAACAGAACACATCTCTGATAACTTGCAGGGGACAGGAAGCAACAATCCTTTGTGGAGTTTTTCCTTTTTTCATGTGCATTTGTTACACCGGAAAAACACCATCTCGAGTCCTCTGTAATCCAGTCTTATTGTGTTCCGTCGGAGTATACTGGACTGCAACAAATTCTACCATTTCTGCAGGGCAACTTATAGTTTACAATTGTTAATGAATCGGCAGATTGAACAGTTTAAACAGTCCAAAAGTCTGTGACAATTTTCTGATTGACTCCAAAGGCATCACTTGTATAGCCCACAGCTCTAATAAAGGAAAGTTTAGTGACTGACAGTTAAAATAACAAATTAAAGTTATCAGTATTGTCCTCACCCCTTGTGAAGCCCATGTTTTTTGGTAATCAAGCTACTGCACTCACTGAACATATATTCTTGGTGGAATTTCTTAGCTCACCTGAGCAAACTTACTGCAATATGGGGAAAATTCCTTGACAATTTTCTTCAGATTCACCAGTCAGAATATTTTGATATTTGGCATACAGCATCATTATGGGGGTCCTATTCAAGTTTGTTCAAATCAAGTACTTGGGTTTTTATATGGGCTCCCTATGGGAGCCCAACTGTTAACTTCATACAATACAAGGAGTTTTCTTTGATTATTCTCTTCTTCAAATCCACTTGTCAGAATCATTTAATATTTGTTACTCAGCATCCTTGTAGGGGCCAAGTTGATGTTTGTTCATATCTAGTTCCCGGGTTCATATTTGATCACTTTATGAGAGGCAGTATTTTAACTTAGTGAGGAATCTTCTTTGAATATTTTCATTTTCAAATCCACCAGTCAGAACCTTTTGATATTAGGCATTCCGCATCCTTATAGGGCAGATTCAGGTTTCTTCAAATAAAGTCCCTGAGTTGAAATTTGTGCTCCCAATGTGACCCTGAAAGTTAACTTTGTGCAATAATCAGAAATTCTTTAAAAATCTTTTTCTTCAGATCCATAATATACTGCATTCTTATGAAGGCCAGATTCAAAGTTGTTCAAATCAAGTGTCTGGGTTCATGTTTGTAGCCCAATTTTAAAATAGTGCTACATGAGGGAAATTCGTAATTCTTTAAAAGAATCCCTTTATTTTATTACCTTGGGTGAGATTTTTCCATTTTTTATCAGATATCTGATTTCAGTTTTTCTTGGCTTATTGCTATACTTTTATTTCTTCAAGTTTACAAGAATCTTTCTGACTAAGATATCTACCACAAATTTATTTGAGCAGTGTTTCATTTATTTGGGGACCGGGTGCTTGATTTAAAAGAGTTTTTCTGATGTAAAAACGATTTTAGTTTATTTCAGTTCATTTTATGATGGATCCCGTACCAAAATGATATAGAGATCAATATTTTCTCTCAACACTTTGGATTTTAAAATTTTTGGCTTGTACTGGAAATTACAAATAAATCAGTATTTTAGAAAGAAAAACAATGTTTGCCTTTTTCACATATTCAAATTTGAAGTTCAACTTCTATCACACCCTCTGTATTAAACATTTTTAAGTGCAGTTACTGGAGTAGAATATTAATTGTGTTTTCGTAATGTTGTTAATCAAAAATGATTCTGTGTCTGTCTGGGTGGGCATTTCTCTTTCCTTTGGTGTTCTTGTCATGTCCCCCGATTCCAGAGGAGGAAGTTGTTGACCAGTCAAGAGCTCACTTCATATACCCATACAAACAGTTACTTATGATCCTTTAACTAATGAATCAGCCCTATCCACCAGTGTGATTAACAAATTGAGCATCTGGAAATTCTACAATTTTCAACAGAACCGTATCATGTGACCCAATGAGGTGTCACATGATATGGTTTTGTTGAAATTTTTTGAAAAATTTGAAGAAAAAAAAAAAATATTAAAATAGAGAATTTTAAATCATGTGTGTTGAATAAAGGGTTAACGTAGGTGCCTTAATTTGAAAATGAATGTCCTTTGGTATCATGATAGACACGCAGAGGGAAAATGATATATTGTTTTCATTCAAATCAACTTGCCCAGCCCCCTAATTTTAAAAAACATCTCACGAACCAGTGAGTACAATGACTTGATATTTGATATGGAGCTTCCTTTTGAGGTGTAGAATCAGATTTGTTCAAACAAAGTTTGTGGAGAAATATTCGCCTTTGTAATGGGAGGGACAAAATTTTTGGCCCTGCCCAAAATTTCTATTTTATGAACCGATTATCTGATTTGAACCAAATTCGGTATATGGTATTATTGAGTTATAAGTACTTGATTCATGCACAAAAAAAATTTCCTGTGCCCCCGTGGGAACCCCAGGAGCGAAAAATAGAAATATTTTCTAACGCCCATATTTCCAACCCACACAGAACAGAGATCCGTTTATTTGGTATGAAGCATCCTTAGAACCAGTGGAATGGAATGGTTAAAAAAAATTGTCATCTGTTTTGTCAGAATGCGCAGTAGAGGAAATCAAAAAAGTGCAGAGTCTGCATATTTGCAAAAAATTTCAAAATCTTCAGAACCAGAACCACTAATCAGAATCTTTTGATATTTGGTATATAGCATCCATGACTTAGAATGAAGTCTCTTGGTTCATATTTGGGCTCAATACAGCAGCCCGAATTTTAACTTGGTGCAATATGAGAAGTACTCTTTAAAAATCTTCTTCACCAGAACCACTTGTCAGAATCTTTTCATATTTGGTATATAAATTTGCTACAGGGGTCAGATTCACATTTATTCAAATCAAAAGTCCTTCGATTAATATTTGGATTCCCAGTGGGAGCCAAAATTTTAACTTGGTGCAGATTGAGGAGTAATCTTTAAAAATCTTCTTCAGATCCACCAGTCAGAATCTTTAGATATCTGGTATACAGTATACTTAGGGAGGTCAGAGCTAAGTTTGTTCAAACCAAATACCAAAGTCCTTAGTTTGATATTTGGACTCTGTATTTTCCATTATTGGAAATCTGGCCATTATTTGTGTGGTAGCATCTCAGTGCCAGGAAAATCATCTTACTGCACAATAGAGTTCTGAATAGCTACTTGACTTCATTCCTCTGTAGTGCTTACTGGCCATAGTTGCTAATTAAATCCTTTTTTAAACAACTTTGTCATTTGGGCAGCTGGACACCTCAGGCCCATTGGGGCATCTTTTTTTCCAAAGTTATGGCTCTTTGTTATCTGCCACAATGTGACCCTGGTTGTTTAAAGTGCCATTAAACTCCAGTAACCAGACAAGCATATTTGGCTTTGTTGACTTAGAATTCACTCAAGCTATGTTTCTGTGGGCCATTCTCGAATACTAAAATTATTCTGAGCATGTGCAGACAACTCAGCTTATTAATCCAGTTAGGATATTTTTATACTGTACCAATGACCCAGACTTAGCTGGTGCTAAACTCTTTAATTCAGGGCCAAACACAAATTTTGTCCCCCCAATCCCCAAAATTTGCATCAAAAACCGAAAATTACATGTCCTATATGGTCCTCCATACATTTACTCCTCTGCGCATGCGCAGTGTCAAGGAGGTCTCGAAATTGGCGCCAATTATTATTCTTTGTTTGGCCCTCAAAACAGTTACATTTTACTGTTATTTGTGCTTCCAAATCTCAGTTTTCATGATTCCAGACACATTTTGATGAGAGAAATGGTGGAAATAAAGAGGAAATGTAAGGAGGAGAGGAAAAATAGTGCAAGAAAATGTTCAGGGCTGTAACTTATAATTATTTTACGAAATTATTTCATGTTGCCTATTTTCAAGGCATGGCCCTGTTGTTGTCATTCTTGCTATGAATGTACCATTGTTTGACCAGTGTTTCCTCTCTACCTTCCTTATTCCACCCTAGCTATTCTCCCATGTTTTGGCTTATATTTTGTAATGTTTATTACTAAAATTTCTTGGGAGTTTTGGCTTGGTAACAGAATTTTTTCTGTTTTTTCCCCATGTTTCCGTCCTCACCCTAGGGGTGTTTAGGTGTTTTGGTCTGCATCTACCATCTGATGTTCTACAGTTTCTTCTCTGGAAGCTTCTGTTTTGCATCAGATAGTGTTTTAAATTGGTAACTGATTTCGGGCCAGCTTTTTTCAGTGCCTGGAGTCATGTTTCCGGTTTGTTGACACTTTTGCTTAGATTGACAACAGTAACTGCTGATAGTGATTGCTTGTCTTCTGCATCACTTATTTCATAGCAAGATACTTTAATATTGTCCGTAAGTGTTACATTAATTTTTTCAAAATGAATTTAAATTTTTGTCCACACATAGGCTTTTTTGGGATCCATTGGGCTCAGGGTTCCCATTGGGAACTTGGGCTCTTCTAAAAAAATTTTTTGAAAAAATTTTTTTTCTTCTCGAATCATTATTTCATAATGATTATAATGGATTGTTTTATTAAGTATCTTTATTTTCAAGGATTATTTCGAGTACTATGATTGTTTACCTTTTTCACAATGAATGATTATTGTTCAAATTGTAATAGGAGGAAATCTTCCTCATATCCCATGATCTCTGTGTTTATTGTACTCGGTGTACTCGCACTGATCTTTGTTCTGTGTGTTTCAAATGGGATGACAAACGTTGGAAACGTGTGTCACGGTATGTTGTTACTGGAGAGAGGGCCATGCCGGTCTTCTCTCCGCAGAGTCACTCTAGTCTTTCACTCACTTTTTCAGAGGAACAAGAACAGTGTGATATTTCTGTGATGTCGTCCAGAAGTGTGCCTCCGTCGTCACAAACAAGCGAAGAGCTAGCGGCAAAAGTGCTCATGGAGATCCGTAAATTACCTGAAAGGAGTTTGAAGGGGTTGACGTCCGCTAGCTCGCCCAGTGTCATGTCCATTCACCGAATCGGTCAGCACCCGGGTTTGTCCGTTGCGGTCCAGGAGAGAGAGTCGGGTGTTGCGAGCACTATAAAACTTCCACGTGCACACCCAGTGACGACGGAAAGGAGGATGGATCAGAGGAAGCCTGATAGTCCGGTTTTTAGCTTGTCCAGCTCGGCACGAGCTGCAAGCGAGCGGGGTCCCTCTCTCATACAGCAGCATCTGGGACCAGATGTTGTAGTTTGTAGCGTTACGCAGTCGGAGCATACGTCCGCCACTCGGGATGCTCCGGTATATAGGCAGTCCGGCAAGGCTACCTATAAGGCTTCCTCATCCTCACGGCAGCACACACGACCGCACCTTGGCTATGTGACCAGTGATATACAGTCAGCTTTGTCAACCAGGGATTCCACGGCAACCAGGTCACGCCATCTGGTAGCCAGGCATACGAGGCCTTCTACATCCGAACGTTCACATAAAAGATGTATGCAGGATGCAATGTCCAGGGAGCTTCCGGCGGCTAAATCCAGTAAGACCGCGGCTCCCCAGGCCTCCGTAACGGATGTGCAGTAACAGATAGCAAAGATCTTCGCAGCATCCCAGCAACCAGCAGAGCCTCTGTCGGAACATGAAGTTTCAGACGAAGCTGGGTCGGTATGTTCCGCCGCTGGATCAGGTGCGGAAGATCGAGAATTGCAAGAGGTCTGGCAGGATGGCGAAAGGGATTCCGATGAGTTAGATATTTCCCTTTTGGAACAACATAAAATAGCTGTAGAGTTCATCCGGCATTACCTTCCAGAAGTTGTTCCGCCAGACTAAAATGCTGCGCAGCCGGATAGGAGGGTGATAGCGCCACTGGACACCAACCTTTTAATCGGTTTAGGGACATTGTCCCGGAATTTCCGTCACAGTCCAGGAATGTCTCTCGGATATTTGAATTATTAGATGACACTATTGACAAACTTGCCAACAAGACGGGCAGGTCAGCCTTCCTACCGGCATCTGCTCTACAACTGCCTTTCATCAATCAAAGGAATAAATTGGATACGGCAGGTCAGGGCATCCAGAGAGTTCCTCTGCGTTTAGACGACTAGGCTGAAGACCTTGATATATCCATGCCGTCGTCCATGTCACTTCCTTCATCAACGATGGAAACGACAATATCGTCTAACAGAGCTAGTTTAGGCGCTCTTTCATACGCAGATCACCTTACTAGAGCGTTGTCCTTATGCTTTGAAGGACCAGAATTCCAAGATGTACAGACATCCTTAAGAGTTCTGTCCAGGGCCATAGCTTTTTCCACGTATAACTCCGCCCTTTCAGTGGCGAATCTGGAGTTAGCTAGACGTGACGTGGCCCTAGCTACTTCCACACGCGTGGACAGTAAGGTGAAAAACTCTCTTAGAGTCGCTCCGGTTTCCGGAGAGTTTCTCTTCAGCGGCAAGCTTTCTGCAGTATATGATAAATTAACTAAGAAAGCTTCTGACTCTCTGCTATTTAAGTCTGCTTCCAAGAAGTCGGAACCAGCAGAGAAGAGTAGGCCAGGCACTTCTGGGACGAGTTTGTCCAAGGGAAGTTCCTATAGAGGTTTCTATGCATCTTCTAAGTCTTACTCTAGAGACCGTCAGAGTAGCGACTCGAGTAGGGGCCATTATGCTGGCCGAAATAACCGGTCACATGCCCCTAGGCCGACGGGGCGAGGTGTGGGTCGTGGAGGACGTAGTTTCTCCTCCCGCAAGCCTCGCAGATCCAGGAGGTGATGGTTTAGACCTCTGTCGCGTTCCGGTGGGCGGAAGACTGTCGAGTTTCTCAAGCAACTGGGAATCAATTACGGAGGACCCTTGGGTTCAAGGGGTTATTTCGGAAGGACTAAAACTGTCCTTCAAAGGCAAACGTCCGTTAACTCAAAGTCCAAGATGGACTCACCTTCCGTCAAATTTTCAGAAAAGAACGGCACTTCTATCAGAAGTCCAGTCTCTTTTAAAGAAGAACATGATAGAGGTCGTAGAAAACCAGGAATCTCCAGGTTTCTACAGCCATCTCTTTCTGGTTCCGAAACCAGACGGCTCGTTCCGTCCAGTGATCGATTTAAGCTGGATAAACAAGCTGATCGTGGCTCCAAAGTTTTATATGGAGACCATTCGATCGGTCAGAGCGAGCATTCGAGTGAACGACTATGCTGCGAGCATAGACCTCAAGGATGCGTACTTTCACGTCATGGTACATCCGGCGTTCAGAAGGTATCTTTGCTTCGCTGTCCTAGGTGTTGTTTATCAGTTCCGAGCAATGTGCTTTGGTCTGAATCTAGCGCCCTGGGCTTTCACTCGAGTAATGAACTCGGTAATGACTTATTTCCAAGCTCATTCGTCAGCGGTAACGTTGGCTTACCTGGACGATATTCTTCAGAGGTACGGCAATGAGTTAACACTTCAGAACGATATGCAGAATCTGCTCCTATTGCCACAACGTCTGGGTTTCATAGTAAACGAAGAGAAGTCGGATCTGGTGCCATCCAAGTCATTCACCCACCTGGGGATGAGCTTCGAGACGCACAACAATCTCGTTCGTCTGCCGTTAACCAGAGCGAAATTAGTCAGTTGTTACGCTCGCTATTGTCTTCACTCAGACAAAGTTACAGCGAGAGAATTCATGAGTCTAATAGGTCTGTGCGGAGCTGCTGCAGATCTCATTCCAATGGGGCGGCTACGCACTCGTCCTCTCCAGGTCTATCTGACTCAGAATTGGAGAGTGAAGATTCATTCGCTCGAGATGGACATCCTCTTGTCAAGCCAAGTGAAACAAGAGATTCAGACATGGGCAGACATACAGTGGTTAACTCAGGGAGTTCCACTGCAATTGCCAGATCCGAGTTTTACGATTATGACGGATGCCATTCAAACAGGTTAGGGCACGACACTGAGCCCATCGGATTTGAAGTGCCAGGGTCTTTGGGATCCGCTGTTTTTAAGCAAGCACATCAACATCAAAGAGATGATGTCGATTTGGCTTGCTCTACGTCATTGGATAGACGTTATTCAGAATGCACACGTGCAAATTCTGTCCGACAATACGACAGTAGTTGCGTATATTCGGAACCAAGGTGGCACTCATTCCATTCCGTTGCTCAATCTAACGGAAAGAATTCTTCTGTTTGTACTAGAACATCAGATTCTTCTCTCTGTCCGTCATATTCCGGGTCGTCTGATCGTCTTAGCAGACTCCCTTTCACGGAGGGGTCACCTGTTGCCGTCAGAATGGACTCTCAACAAGCAAGTATTCAATCAGATTTGCTACCAATGGGAACGGCCAATGATAGATTTATTTGCGACACATCTCAACAATCAGTTGCAGACGTATGTGTCACCGTATCCTCCAGTGCCATTGATTCAGCAGATATTGCTCAAGATAAAACAATCGCAATGCAAGATTCTGTTGGTAGCATCTCTGTCTCCACAGAGACCGTGGATAAATCTACTCAGGTGTCTGTTGTGGGACATGCCGAGGAAGCTTCCTCAACGGGAAGATCTCCTTTCGCAGGGGAA
Source organism: Pictodentalium vernedei (assembly GCA_031216915.1). Taxonomy (NCBI): domain Eukaryota; kingdom Metazoa; phylum Mollusca; class Scaphopoda; order Dentaliida; family Dentaliidae; genus Pictodentalium; species Pictodentalium vernedei. The sequence goes on along the minus strand of CM062297.1, from coordinate 246,290,326 downwards.
ATCACGCATCCTCCATCACAATCCGCAAGGTCTGAACCTTCTCGTATTTCTGTTGTGCGGTCCTTCTTGTACGGAAAACATTTTACAGAACGAGCAGTGGATGCGATTTCTAACTGTAGGAGGACCTCCTCCTCGCTAAACTATGCTGCTAAGTGGAAGGTCTTTCGTCAGTGGTGTGGGGATCATTCCGTAGATATTTATGATCCTTCCATTCCAGACATTGCAAACTTTCTAGTATACTTGTTTGATGAGATTAAACTGCAGCCTATCACCATTAAGGGTTATAGGTCTATGCTATCCGTTACCTATGCACATCATGATAGCTTAATGATTGGAACTAATGTCTCTTTATCTAAATTACTTAGAAATTTTTCGATAAATAGACCTAGAACCCTTAGATTAATTCCCAAGTGGAATTTGGCTTGGGTTCTTCTTAAGCTAAAAGAAGTGCCTTTTGAGCCTCTTGACACAGTGGACTTCAAATTCTTAACATATAAGACAGCTTTTCTCTTAGCCTTCTCTTCTGCTGAAGAGTTAGTGAGCTTCATGCACTATCTGTGGATGATTCTCACTACCGTAGTGTTGGTAATACTATTACCTTTACCACCAATGTTGGATTTTTGGCTAAGAATCAGGCTCCTAATAAGTATCCTGAACATATTGTTATTAAGGCCCTTCCATCATCTGATGGGCATAGGCCTTTACTTTGTCCTGTTAGAGCAATACGTATTTACAAACGTAGATCTAAGTTCATCAGAAAGGGACGCAAGCGTTTCTTTCTGTCTTTGATGCCTAATAGAAAGGATATTAAGGTTCATTCTATTGCTAGATGGATTCAATTAACTATTCGTACTGCTTATAAAAAATTATCTTCTTCTCAGCAGTCGGCACTCAAGATCTCAGCTCATGAAGTAAGAGCTTTTTCTACTTCTTGGGCCTATGCTAATTGTATTGCTATTACTGATTTAATGAAGGCTGCATATTGGTCTCAACCTTCCACTTTCACTAATTTCTGTCTCAGAAATATGGAGTCCATTTCTGGAGACCTCCATTGTTTAGGTCTGTTATCAGTTGCTCAGAATATCGTCCACTAAACAGTTGCAACTATAGTTATGTAGGCTTTCTGTTCTGGCAGTGACTCTGTCCTGCTGCCCTCTGGGGTATTTGACCCAGGGCAAGGGGAAGGGGGGGGGAGGGTGTTCCCTTAGGTCACCTGCTTTATAGTGAAAAGCAAGGGAATACCTCCCCAAGAGTCAGTAATTCCGAGTCGGTACCGGTATGGTTTTAAACTGTAAAGCTAATGTTTACTCATCCATGTAATATTTTTAAAGTGTAGCTCGGTGTGAAGCATTTGTATATGTCATGTGTCAAACGGGCGTTAATATACAATCCTCGGACACTTTTAATGAATATAAAGAGTCTCATTTCTCTGGACTTCCTTTATTTATTGGCTTACCTTTAAAAATATTAGTATAAAGGGTTATACTGGATTTTAATAGAGATCATTGATTATTATTATGCTCAATTACTGAACGGTATTGTGTCTTTCTTCTTTAATATAAATAAGAAAGATACATGTAAAGCCTATCTCTCCTTTTCTCCTGGAGGGGATATTCTGTTATAGATAATTGAGCTTACTGGATTTTCCTTTATGTCCTAGGCCCTCCAGCCTATTTACTATTCAGCTAAGTCTGGGTCATTGGTACAGTATAAAAATGTTAAAAAATTTATAGTAATTTATATATTTTTTATACTTACCATTGACCCAGACGGGGATGGCCCTCCCAGGAGTTGAGAACTCATACCTCCCCGCTGAGTACATAACGCTTACCAGGCACTGGTTGTAAGAATGATAATTGGCGCCAATTTTGAGACCTCCTTGACACTGCGCATGCGCAGAGGAGTAAATGTATAGAGGACCATATAGAACATGTAATTTTCGGTTTTTGATGCAAATTTTGGGGATTGGGGGGACAAAATTTGTGTTTGGCTCTGAATTAAAGAGTTTAGCACCAGCTAAGTCTGGGTCATTGGTAAGTATAAAAAATATATAAATTGCTATAAATTTTTTAACTTTTTGCCTATTTTCATTCTGAAATATTATTCCAAGTAATCCACCTCATGAGGCAGTTTACCTTTTTTTCTTGACAAATGTAGTTCAGTGTAACTAAATTTAGGGTAATATTATGGAGAAATGACATATCTGAGATGAATAACATTTACTTCCACATGAAATCCAACAATTTGGAATACAGGAAATAAATTAAAAAAAACAAAACATTTTCTGTGTCCAATACTGGACCTAATAGACAAACAGATGCAATAAGACAAAGTGGGGAACTTGAGTTTCATTTTGGCTAAATACATGTACTGATATAACAATCTTGTTCCCTGAGAACGGGAATTTGACGGGAATTTAACATTTGTGGGGATATGGGAATAGGCAATACCGACACTTCGAATTAACTCAGTTGTCAAGTTGCACAGCCTACAAACCATACTCCTTGAACCCCCCCCCCCCCCTCTCTTAATGAGATGCAAGTGTTAACTGTGTTATGGGAATCCATCCATGTCTCTCTATCCATGCTTAGATGCATTGAATGCATACAGCTTTTTATTGGTCTTTTTTTTCACTAATCTGTGAAACCTTACCTAAACTGAGCATTGGTGGAATATGCACACACTTTGTATTGCACATATTAACAATGTCCAAAAATAAGATAACAAGATAATTTAAAGGAAAAAAACAAATTTCATTTCTTGTTTATTATTTTTTTTAGTGGCAGGTTGTATTTAAATGTTGGACACTTTATACCAACAGTCACTATCACATACTCTTAACTGGCAGAGTGTGATCTTATTTTTCAATGATGAATTGTAACATTGTTTTTTTCAATGATACCATATGACCAACATGAGGAGCATTAGTTCAGCATGATTTTGTTATGAAATAATTGTTATGTTACAATTTATCAGAGAGTTCCTGTTGGCACTCTCCAATGATTCAAACCACTACAATTTGGTATAAAAGTACTGTTTTTCTACTGCTGAGAAAACAAGCTAATGCACACAGTATGATTCCAGTAAAGTGGCATTCAACACTTTCAGTAGATCTGTGATAGTTAGAGGCTATTACTTCGTTATAGAACTGGGAGGGTTTGATTTTTGAGATTTGGTTTCAGTAGTTATGTTTCATGAAAAAACCTTGGTTTTGGTTTGGTTTTTCTATGTGTTAAGAACATATAGTAAATAACGCTTCCCGCTCCTTAACTTTGCAAAAATCTGCTATAGTTCGTACGACACCACTCACCAAAAAATCTTGTCTGTTAGTATCTTCATTGGGTTCAGATTAACTCCCCTTTGATCATTCTTGGGGGTTCTAGTGGATCTGTTACAAAGTGTATTCAGTCAGAAAAGAAACATAAATTAGAGTAACAATTGAATAAAGTTCATCTAATCCATGTTTGTGTTCTCATCGTCACATTTTCTCCCTTATTGACTCATCTTGTGGACAAGTCAGTAAAGGAGAAATATAGAATAAATGTATAGCGTTTTCAAGTAAAAAATTTATTCTATGAGTAGGATTAAGAATGAAACCAACGAGCCTCTGGCGAGTCAGTTTCATTCTTAATTCTACGAGTGGAATAATTTTTTTTACTTGAAAACACTATACGTTTATTTTGTTCATCCCATACAGGGAGTCACAGCAAAATTGTGCTATAATTCGCTACAAAACACAGCAAGAAGTGAAGAGCACATTGGTCCAATTCGATCAACCAGCAAAATTGGCAAAAATAAACAGGGTGCAGTAATACATTTCTGTCTAAAAATAATTCCTCTACAAACTTGAGCTAAACTTGCAAAAATACTTTATTATATGAGCAGTGTATGGTGTTTTCTACTGGCATTGTCTAATACTTTCAAAAAGATTTAAAGAAATCAACAATCGAACTATTAATTATGCTAGACAAATTTGGTAGAGGCCAGAGGTCAAGAGGTCTGTCGCTACTAGGGGAATAAATTCTTTCAGTGTTAAACCTTCGGGGAAAATTTATCACCCTACTAGGTGAATAAAGCAACAATTTAGGCCATAAAAAAGAACCTCTGTTTCTCAGGCCCACATGCATGGTCATTTTTGGTGCGCATGCAACCTTTTTATGACACTAAAAAATCTTTAAAAAAAATTTGAGATATTGTGCTCATTTTGGTAAATCGATATCGATGCGTTCGCAAATTTTAAATTAACACACTTCCAGCTTTTTCTACATCATACTTTAATAAAGTGGGTGGGTTTTGCAATATTCACGACAGAAAGTGTTTTATTCTGTAAAAGGTAAGTCATAATGACAGCACGAAGGAAGGTGTCTTTCAGTCTGACAACAAACAGTCACAAAGGGGAATGGTCGATTCGCACTGCGTTTGATTCACACCAACCATCAGAAAGTCTGCAAAGTCAGGTGCTATGTTGAATGGAACACAGTCTCCTGGCATTTATTTTTAGTAACATTTGTATTGTAAATGGCTGTCATTAGGAATTTGTGTACTGTTATTTGAAACCGTTACAAGTTTCCCAGTTAATTTAAATAAATGCATTTGAGATGCAGGATAATTGGATAACTAAAAGTAACCGTTGCTTGATATAAAAGTAACAGTCATAGTTGAAAATAAATCGCATATTGGCAGGTATGTGCGGTCGAATTGGTTAATAAAAACACGCGTTTTGTATTTCATTTTCAGATTTTCGAAAAGTATGATTTATGGATGAACTGCCCATTCAAATGGGTTGTGATAATTTTTAATATAATGGGGAAAAATTGCAATTCACAATTTTATTAGGCCGGTTGTGAAAGGATTTTTTTTTTGGTAAAATAAATCTGTGAAAGTTGGCACTTCGACATTTGATTTGTCCCAGAGACGTTTCATCCAGAGACGTTTCACCCACGAGGCGTTTCATCCTGTGTCATAATTTTCACGTTTCACTGAAAAAACAAACATTCAAACCCCACTTCATTTTTGACCCAACACCCCTACAGTGAATAACCAATATATACTCGCCCAAAAAAGAAAGTGTGCATTGCAGAAATTGATCAAACTCCAAAAAAATAATTTCGTAGGTGTAAAGAGTGTTAACCTGTTCATGAATAAGTTATATTGAACACAAAAACAGCTTTCCCCCATTAAAATTGCATTAACGTTAAATGACGTGCTGCACGTTTGTGAAAAGGCATGTTTTGCACGTGGAGAGTCTGAAATTTCATGCAGCAGTGTGAATCCTTGGGTATTTAAACACTAAGGTAAGGCCTTCCTATCGTTCACATTCAAACTTGCGCTGCTGTTAAAACAACTCCACATTAGCATGCCAAGATTGACAATGAATCAACGTCTCCTTGGGTATGATTAGAGCTGGCAGAACACACAGAGAGGTTGCCCAGCATTTGAACTGCCACCGTAACACTGAAGACAGGCTAGTCCATCGACATGCACAACATGATGACGTTCGAGACCGACCCCGCTCCGGGAGACCCCAAGTTACCACCCCTGCACAAGATCGGTATATCGTGTCGTCCATCTCCGGAACCGGCAACAAACGGCAACGACGACAGCCAGGAACATCCCTAACCTGAGATGGATACATCCTCAAACATCCTCAAATAGCTTAATTCATATCATTTGAGATCATAATATAAGGATAGTTTGAAGTATTATCTGCTAAGCTTGATAGTAGCAAGCCAGAAAATAAACAGACTGTCATTTGCAAAATGAGGTCCCCAGAGGATGAATTTAGTGATGCTACCCTGCACAGCAGGGTAGCATCACTAAATTTACCCTCTGTGAACCTCAATGTGAATCAGCGTCTCATAACTAAACAGAAAGAGATACCCAGATGATAAATTGGCCCACTGTATGGGATAGCATCATCAAATTCACCCTCTGGGGATCTCGTTCTGCAGATGTCAGACTGCTTATTTTCTGGCCTGGATAATAGGTAACTCTGGGAGACAAATTCATATCTAGCACTCAACCAGTTAAAAAATGCAGTTTATTGTAGGGGAATGAAATAAATTCATCATTATCCTTCATTTTAATACTGTCTCTAGCTTTCATAATAAATCTCAGTTGTTTCTCTTTCAGAATATTTTTGATGCGAGTTCAAGATATACCATATTTAAATTTATCAGGACCTGATTGTAAGTTTTCACTTATTGAATGAAAATAATATCAGTGGTATATTTCAATAGCCACTTTGCCTTTGAAAAAGAGGTGGTTTTGGCTCACTTGAACTTCTCATTTAAGAGATATTTCCCTTTTTATGCCCCCCGACTTAAGTCGGGTGGCATATAGTGATGGAAGTGTGTGTGTGTCCGTGCGTCCATGTGTGTGTGTGTCCGAGCCAATAACTCGAAAACTGTTAGGGCCACAGTCATCAAACTTCACGCAATTATAAAGGACTATGGGAGGATGTGTCACACACCATAGCCGGGTTCGTACCTTCAAGGTCAAGGTCACACTAAAAATTGGTCAATATTCGTGTCTCGGCCATAACTCAGAAACGAATCATAGTACAATTGTTAAACTTTTTACAAATGTTAAGGACAGTTAGAAGGTGTGTCGTGTATAATAGTTTCCACCGCATCTGCAAGGTGAAGGTCACAATTGACCTTCATATGTTCAGGGTCACAAATCGTGTCTCAAGCATAACTCCAAAACTATTAGGGCTACAATCATGTAACTTCGCTGAATTATAAAGGACAATGGGCGGATGTGTCACACACCACAGCCAGGTCCGTAAGGTCAAGGTGGGGGGGGGGGGGGGGGGGGGAGGGGGGCATGTGTTACCTTAGTAACATTTTTCTTGTTCACTAAGATTTTTCAACAAGTCTGTCTCAAAGTTTTATCTACAACTTGTCTCACACTTTCCAATGGATATTTTTTATATTATCTTACAATGAATAGCTGTGATATGAACTTGTGCATATCATTCTGCCATGTTGCTGAACCTTCTTTTTCAAGAGTTATTACCCTTTTTCACTAAGATTATAAAAAAAAGTCTTTCTTGAACTTTTATCTGCAACTAGTCTCACATTTTCCATTGGATACTTTTAATATTTTATGTGATGAATAACCTTAATATTAACTTGTTCATATCGGTACCCTTTGTTGCTGTACCTTATTTTTCAAGAGTTATTGCCAAGCCTGGAAATAAGACTGTCATCTGCAAAATGAGGTCCTCACTGGATGAATTTGGTGATGCTACCCTGCAGAGCAGCGTAGCATCACTACATTTGCCCTCTCTGAACCTCAATCTGAAATTAATTTTGCAACATTACTACCTACCATGAAAATTAATGCAGATCAAGTTCGAGTTTCACCGTTATGGCATTTACCATTGCAGAGTTATGCCCCTTAAAAAAGTCACAAAATGTTTAAATCAATGGTTTCCAGATGATAAGTCTAGTTAGCTTTGATGTACGACATTATACTTTTGCAGCTTACTACCTACCGTGAAATGCAGGTTAAGTTCAATTTTCACCATTATGACATTTACCATTTTAGAGCTATGTCTCTTGAAAAGTGGCAAAGTGATAAAATCAGTGGTTCTGGATGATAACTCTAGTTCGTTTTGATGAACAACCTTATAATTTTGCAACATTACCATATACTATGAAATGCTGGTCAGGTTTGATTGTCATTGTTATGGCACTTACCATTCCAGAGTTTGCACCTTGAAAAGTTGCAAAATGGTAAAATCAATTGTTTCCAGTTGATAACTATAGTTCATTTTGATGTACGACCTTATAATTTTGAAACATTACTATCTACCCTGAAATGTAGGTCCAGTTTGATTTTCACCATTATGGCATTTACCATTCCGGATATATGCCCCTTGAAATGTGTCAAAGTGGTAAAGTGATAAAACATTTCTTATGGTATCTTATTAAATGCCCAGGGCATGTATAATCAAACCTGCTTATATGTTCACCCTACAGTTTAGTCTCTTCCCAAGGAGCTTTTATTACAGGTTTACTGTGTAGTGCTACCCTTGGCCTTCTTCACATTTTTTGTATTTTTTTTTATATAGATTAAACCATTTCACAGTTCTGCATTTGAAAAAATCAGTATGTTGTTTCCACGAATTTGCATTTTGGCAAGCATCTGTTTTTACTTGTTTAGAAAATCCTGATGCTCTGATATGTGTCTCAGAATCGTGATGAAGACTGGTTTTGTGATCACTGTACTGTATATGTGTTAGAATAGCCAACTTCCATATTCATTATGTAAATGTCATTAAAAATTATTATTCTTGCAATTTAATTTCTTTTGTTTCAGTAACTCCAAATAGAGACCATATATTTCACATAACATTTCCTAAGGATTGGAAAGCTTCAGATCTGCATCAACTATTTGCTGATTATGGTATGTGCAAATTTCTGCTGTAAATAATGGTTTGCCCCAGTGGACAAAAACTTTAAAATTTGTAATCCTGAAAACTCAGTTATTTGGAACCTTGTAACAGAGTGAATTGCTTTTACTTTTAGTACGTAGGGCCACACAACTCTGAGAAAAAAAAAATACAGATTTTGTGTACCTGGATGAAGTCCCAGATAAACACCAAGGCTCACATAAAAAAAACTCCGTAATGAGAGTTTAATCTACCACTTTGTGTTTCAAAGATTTTATCAGAACTTTGGTATCTTGCAGAAACAAGAAGTATGACATTTGTCTCCCATAGATTAATCTTGAATCAAGATGAAGGATGCAACAATGGCAGGTGCTCTTTGTTGTGCCCCTGATCTCCTTAGGAGGTTTGGTTGGTATATAGTCGAGGTCTTTGTCTGTATGTCCGTACATCTATCCGTCTGTACAAACACTTTGTGTTATTACTCTGGCATCGGTTGTCAGATTTTGATATACTTTTGTATGCTGCTAGTCCAGCATGGGGGAAATGATATACACAAATCGCAGTTTTTGTCCACTCATTCATACCAGGGTTATGCCCCTTGTAGAACTTAGACCTGTCCGTCCATACAGACATTTTTTATTATAAGTCTGGCATTGGTTATCGTATTCTGATGATCTTTGGTATTATGATAGACCAGCATGGGGGAAATGATATCCACAAATTGTGGGTTTTGTCCACACATTCATGCCAGAGTTTTGGCCCTTGTAGGACTTAGACCTGTACGATGGCTGTCTCTCCATACAAACATTTTGTATTATAACTCTGGCATCAATTGTCGAATTTTGATGTCCTTTCATATTATGATAGACCAGCATGGGGGAAATGAAATCCACAATTTGCTGGTTTTATCCACACATTCGTACCAGAGTTATGGCTCTGGTAAGACTTAGAAAAATGAACGTTTTGCTTTATAACTCTGGCACTGGATGTCGGATTTTGATTTTGATTGGTATTATGATAGACCAGCATGGAGGACATGATATCCACCTATCACAGATTCATCTGTACTTTCCTACCAGAGCTAAGACCCTTTAAGGACTTAGGAAAATAACAAAATTAACCTTTTACATTATAATTTGGGCATCAGTTGTCTGACTTTGGTCTGATAATAGAGCAGCTAAGGGGGAAGGATATCCACATATGGGTTTCATCAGTTCATTCAGATATTTACCACACCGTACCATACAAATTCTGTATTACTTGCTATGTGACATAACATTACTTATGTACAAAACCTACTCATTAACACCTTAAATACTGATGGCAGTTATTCCTGCTCATGACAGAAACGCTTATGCCTAAAATAAGTATCATTTGGGCATTTTAAAGCAAATTTTCCTCAGAAGATTGTATCAACATTTTGTCCAGCGATTTCTTGAGTTTAATTCGCTTGAATTTTCCATCAAACCTAGTCATGGCTGCTTCACAGCAGCCATGACAAGATTTGATGGAAAATATTTTTTAAAATACTCAGCAGGTTAAGACTTAAAGTTGATAAAAATATATATGACTGAACCTGTATTAAATGTTATTTACATGAATATACCAGTACACTTGACCCGCACCAGTAAATACTTAAATGGTTTAATTGTCAAGTATTTTAACTGCACATTTGCTTCACGGTAAATGAAGAAAATAAATACAGGAACCATATACAACATTATTCCACTTCATCTGCAGTAGACATTACAATAAGTAGCATTCCAACGGATAGGCTGTAAGGAAAGGGGTTAACTAATAAATGCTTACCCTCAGTGTGACGAGTTAACATGTCACTGTACAGATGATTATAGTAGTAGTATTTCTTGAACCTGCATAGAATAAAGCACGTCCTTAGAAATGTGAAGAATGGAAAGAGTTAAATCAACAAGCATCTAGAAATATATCCACAGCTATGCGTGATCTGGCTCGCTCCGCATTCGCAGAATGGGTTGAATCACCTGTCCACTGGGAATACATCTAACATCAAGACTAATTTATTGAATTCCACATAGATGATTTTAATTACAATAGTTCAATCTCAAAATATATACATACATTTACTGTTGAGAATAAAAATTAAAGCAGCAATTTATAGTTTCTATAACAGCCCTCAAAGTGATGGCAGCTTTAACATTAACTTAACTCTTAGAAGCCAGGAGACAAGTTTTCTTGCCTTTGATGTAATACGGCAGGTAATGTGGCTGTGACGGTTTGGCTATATTTGGGCTGGGGGAGAATTAAACACTGAGCAGGTGCTTCTAGTCAAGTGTCAGGCAGACGACACTTGACTAGAAGCATCTGCTTGACTGTAAGTTTTTCACGGTATGCCATGTTCAATAAATTCATTCTGATATCCAGGCTTCTAAGAGTTAAACAACAGCTTTTTATGAAGTGCAAATAAAATTATCGATCGGGTGGACCCTGTGACGGTCTCAATAGCCAGACCGTCCTTTCATTGACATGAAATGGCAATCGGGCTATCTGACCATACATTAAATTAATTTAGACTAAAAGTACAGTAAATATCGTAAACATGGCCATCAAATATTAAAATTGACTTTCCTTTTCCTTCCTTATGAATAGTTCAAGAAATACACAGTACTACTTTTGATTTCATTTGATGTTTCACAGCGAACTATTTAAACTTTTAAAACAAATACTGATGTCACAGATTATTATTTTACACAGCAAAGTTTCAACAGGTCACAGAATGAGGTGTATCACGCTGCTGATCAATGCAGGAAATTTGAAGTAGAACATCAAAGGGATTATACAATGAGATATGACTTAATTAGTGTTCAGTTGCATGCAGTCAGAGAAGCATGGTAATCTGAACATAACAAAGAGAAACATTTGTGACCTGTAATTGAACGGGAAAGAAAATTAACCGTCTGTAATCTGTATCCAGTGAGACACCTGTAAGTCCCCACAAAGTAGATCTTTGGTTTCTCAGGCCATTTTTGTAACCTTGCATGTGGGGTGGATGTTTTTAGCTCACCGAAGGGAGCTTAACTTATCACTTGCCATCCGTCGTTGTCGTCCTCGTCGTCCGTCGTGATCTTCACATTATCGACTTCGCCTCACAAACTACTCAACCAAATTGAACCAAATTTTGTGTGCATGTTCCTTATCATATGTCACTTCAAGTTTATACAAATATATTTGCCACGCCCACAGGGGGCACTAGAAGGGGCATAACTCTGATAGCGCCCATAAATTATTTCAAAAATTCAAAAAAATCTTCTTCAGATCCACCAGTCAGAATCTTTTCATATTTGTTATACAACATCTCTAGGGGGATCAGATTCAAGTTTGTTCAAATCTTATCCCTGGGTTAAGATTTGGGCTCTATATTGGAGCCCAAAGTTTAACTTGGTGCAATTTGAGGAAATTTCTTTAAAAATCTTCTTCTTCAGATCCACCAGTCAGAATCCTTTCATGTTTGGTATACAACATCTGCAGGGGGGTCAGATTCAGTTTTGTTCAAATCCAGCCCTGGGTTAATAATTGGGCTCCCTGTAGGAGCCCAAATTTTAACTAACTGAAATATCAGGAAATTTCTTTAAAAATCTTCTTCTTCAGATCCACCAGTCTGAATGCTTTCATATTTGTTATACAACATCTCTCTGTTGGAGCCCAAAGTTTAACTTGGTGCAATTTGAGGAAATTTCTTTGAAAATCTTCTTCTTCAGATCAACCACTCAGAATCCTTTCATGTTTGGTATACATCGTCTATAGGGGGGTCAGATTCAAGTTTGTTCAAATCGAGTCGCTGGGTTTATATTTGAACTCCATATGGGAGCCCAAATTTTAACTTTGTGCAACGTGTGGAATATTCTTTAGAAATCTTCATCTTCAGATTCACCAGTCAGAATCCTCTCATATTTGGTATACATCATCTCTAGGGGGGCCAGATTCAAGTTTGTTCAAATTGAGTTTCTCTGTTAATATTTGGGTTCCCTATGGGAGCCTGAATTTTAACTTAGTGCAATATGAGAAAATTTCTTTAAAAATATTCTTCTTCAGATCCGCTAGTCAGAATCCTTTAACATTTGGAATGCATGATCTCTAGGAGGGGTCAGTTTGAAGTTTGTTCAAATTGGGTTCCTGGGTTGAAAATTTTGAGTCTGGTTTGGACTAATGTTTGAGAAAAAAAATTTGTTTTGGATTTTTTATGCATTTTGTTCAATTTTGAGATGAAAAAACACTTAAATTTTTAGCCTGAAAATTTTGGATCCTTTTTCCAACTCCAAAATTTGGGACCAAAATTCGTAATTTTTAAAAAAAAAATATGCGGATTTTGTTAAATTTTGAGACGAAAAAAAAATTTTTTACCCTGAAAATTTTGGGTCCGGTTCAGACTTGGAAATTTTGGACGAAAATTTGGGAAAAAAAATTAGTTTTTTTATGCGTTTTGTTCAATTTTGAGATGAAAAAAAAAATTGGGATCAGGTTTGGACTCTGAAATTTTGGACCAAAATTTGGACATTTTTGGGGTATTTTTTGCGTTTTGTTCAATTTTGAGATGGAAAAAAAAAATTTATAGCCTGAAAATTTTGGGTCCTGTTCCGACTTGTTTTTAAAATCTTCTTCAGACCATGTAGTCAGAATGCTTTCATATTTGGTATACAACATCTCTAGGAGGGTTAGATACAAGTTTGTTCAATCCTAGTCCATGGGTTGATATTTGGGCTCCCTAGGGGAGCCGAAATTTTAACTCAGTACAATATAAGAAAATTTCTTTAAAAATCTTCTTCAGATCCACCAGTCAGAATCATTTCATATTTGGTATACAACATCTCTTGGAGGGTAAGACTCAAGTTTGTTCAAATCTGGTCCTGGGGTTATTAATTTGGGCTTCCTATGTGAGCCTGAATTTTAACTAAGTGCAATATGAGGGAATTTCTTTTAAAATCTTCTTCTTCAGATCCACCAATCAGAATCCTTTCATATTTGGTATACAACATCTCTAGGTGGGTCAGATTCAAGTTTGTTCAAATCGGGACCCTGGGTTTATATTTTGGCTCCCTTTTTGAGCCCAAAGTTTAACTTAGTGCAATGTGAGGTGATTTATTTAAAAACCTTCTTCATATCCACCAGTCAGAATTCTTTTCTATTTGGTATATAACATCTCAAGGGGGATCAGATTCAAGTTTTCTCAATTGAGTCCTTGGCTTAATATATATTTGGGCTCTATGGTCAGGGGTGGGGGGGGGGGGGGGGGAGGCATGTTACTTTCAGGTTTGTTCAAATCCATTCCTTAGTGTTTTTCCATAAAATGTGTCTCTCATAACTTCATTCCTTTGTAGTGTTGATGAACCATGTCTAACTGAATGTGACCCCAAATACTTCTTTGAACCACTTTGGCCGGTGAGCGATTAAGGCCCCTTGGGGCCTCTTGTTTTAGTAGCTCACCTGACTGAAAGTCAGGGTGAGCTTTTCTTATCACTCTTCATCCGCCGTCCGTCCGTCCGTCGTCCTGCGTGAAGGTGGTGTTTGAGCCTCTTTCTCCTAAACCACTGGCCACATTTTAATTAAATTTCATGTAAGTAGTGGTTATATAGGGGCATTTTGATTTTTATCCAAATTTGGTTTCGGCTCATATTGAGCAGAGGTGTGGGGAAAAAATGTTCAAATTTTTTGAAAATCTTCTTCTAATGAACCACCAGTAGCAGAAACTTGATATGTGGTATACAGAGTCCTTTTGAGGTTTAGAATCAAGTTTGTCGAAGAGAAGTTTGTCGGGCATTATTTGCCTTCCTTATGGGAGGGGCAAAAATTTTTGCCAGTCCCAAAATTTCTATTTTCCAAACTGAGAGGCAGATTTGAGCCAAATTTGATATGAGGGCTTATTGGGTCATAAGTACTTAATTTATGCCCAAATTTTTGTTCCCGTCACCCCATGGGAGCCGCAGGAGCTAAACATAGAAACAAATTAAAACGCCCATATCTCCAAAACTACATGGCACTGGGAATTCTTATTTGGTGTGAAGCTTCCTTAGGACCAACAGAATGGAATGGTCCAAAAAAATTGCTATCGGTTTTATCATGGGGTACGTTTTGGGGACTTTGAAAAAGTGCTGAGTCAGCATTTTTTAACACTGTGGGTAATGGGGAAAACATGTAAGCCTACTTTTCTCTCAAACCACTGCTCCAAAAGCTTTCAAATTTCACATATAACATCTTTGGAAGATTGTTTGACATGTTTATTGAAATCAATTGCCTAGGTCCATATTTGGGCTCTCTATGGGAACCCGAATGTTTAAATTAGTGCAGTATGAGGAATATTCTTTAAAAATCTTCTTCAGATCTAGCAATAAGAATCTTTTGATATTTGGTATGCAGCATCCTTAGGGGGGTGAGATTCAAGTTTGTTCAAGCCAAGTCCCTGTGTTCATATTTAGGCTGAAAATTTGGGGCCCCGTTCCGGACATAGAAATTTTGGACCAAAGTCCGGAAATTTTTTTTTTTGTTTTTTATGCGTTTCGGTCAATTTTAAGACAAAATTTATTTTTTTTTTTACACTGTAAATTTGGGGGCCTGGTGGGACTTAGAAAATTTTGGACCAAAGTCCGGAATTTTTTTTTTTTGTTTTTTATGCGTCCTATTTTTTAGCTCAACTTTGACGAAGTCAAATTTGAGCTATTGTCATGGCCCGTCGTCCGTCGTCCGTCTGTCCGTCTGGCCGTCTGTCCGTCTGTCCGTACGTCAACAATTGGCTATGGCTCGGGCTAGAGGTCGTATTTATGAACCGATCTTTACGAAACTTCTTGTGTACCTTTGTTATGACCCTGGGACGGGAACGAGTGTTTTTAGGTGTGGTCCGAAATTCAAGATGGCTGCCAGTGGCCATTTTGTACCGATGATGCAAAAATTAGTTTTTTGTACAGAACTTCTGTATGAAAGTTCTGATTTGAATAAAGTTTTGTATAAATGTTTAGTACCATGGGATACATCACATATAATACGGGTTTTTTTCTCGTGCGTAAATTATGCAAATTAGACTGACTTTGATTTATTTAGTGTTACTTTCAGAGCTGTAAGTGCCAAGCTGCTATGGCTCGGGCTAGAGGCCGTATTTATGAACCGATCTTTACGAAACTTCTTGGGTACCTTTGTTATGACCGTGGGACGAGAACGAGTGTTTTTGGGTGCGGCCCGAAATTCAGGATGGCTGCCAGCTGCCATTTTGTACCGACGATGCAGAAATCTGTTTTTTGTACAGAACTTCCATATGAAAGCTCTGATTTGAATAATTTTTTGTATGAATGTTTAGTACCATGGGATACATCACATATAATACGGGTTTTTTTCTCGTACGTAAATTATGCAAATTAGACTAATTTTGATGTTTTTTGGGGTTACTTTCAGCACTGTAAGTGCAAATGCCAATACGGCTCGGGCTACAGGCCGTATTTATGAACCGATCTTTACGAAACTTCTTGGGTACCTTTGGTATCACCGTGGGACAAGAACGAGTGTTTTTGGGTCCGGTCCGAAATTCAAGATGGCCGATGGCAGCCATTTTGTACAGAATTAGGTGCAATCAGATTTTTGCACAGAACTTCCATATGAAAGCCCTGATTTGAATAATTTTTTTGTGTGAATGTTTAGTACCATGGGATGCATCACATATAATACGGGTTTTTTTCTCGTGCAGAAATTATGCAAATTAGATGAACTTTGATTTTTTCAGTGCGACTTACACACAGTAAGTACACATGTCAATACGGCTCAGACTAGAGTCTGTATTTATGAACTGATCTTCACGAAATGTCTTGGGTACCTTTGTTATCACCTTGGGACGAGAACGAGTGTTTCTGGGTGCGGTCTAAAATTCAAGATGGCTGCCAGTGGCCATTTTGTACCGAAATTAGGTCTAATCAGTTTTTTGTACACAACTTCTATACAGCTCAGACTAGAGGCCATATTTATGAACCAATCTTTACGAAACTTCTTGGGTACCTTTGTTATCACCGTGGGATGAGAGCGAGTGTTTTGGGGTGTGGTCCGAAATTCAAGATGGCCACCAGCAGCCATTTTGTACCAAAATTAGTGCAATCAGTCTTTTGTATAGAACTTCTGTATGAAAGTTCTGATTTGAATAAATTTTTGTATGAATGTTTAGTAACATGGAATACATCACATATTGTAAGGGTTTTTTTTTCGTGCAGAAATTATGCAAATTATATGAACTTTGATTTATTCAGTGCAACTTACACAATGTAAGCACACATGTCAATACGGCTCAGGGTAGAGGCTGTATTTATGAACCGATCTTCACAAAACTTCTTGGGTACCTTTGTTATCTCCTTGGGATGAGAATGAGTGTTTCTGGGTACGGTCCAAAATTCAAGATGGCTGCCAGTGGCCATTTTGTACCGAAATTAGGTCCAATCAGTTTTTTGTCACAAGTTCTATACAGCTCGTATTTATGAACTGATCTTCACAAAACTTCTTGAGTACTTTTGTTTTCACCTTGGGACAGGAACGAGTGTGTTTTGGGGTGCCTTTGTTATCACTGTGCTATGAGAACAAATATTTTGGGGTTCAGTCAGACCCACTCTGGGACTCAAAGATTTCTTTTCTAGTTCAGCATCTGACTGTCACCCACCTTTACAATACTTTACCTATACATTTGTTACAGGCAACGGTCAGTATTTATGTACAGACCGTTACAATACTTTATATGTACCTTTGTTATCAGGTCATTACCAAGATGTTTGTCATTGCTGTGTCACATACTATACATGTACATGTCTTTGTCTTGACAAGTTGAGCTACAGTGTCATTGACACTTTCATTTTTTTTTTTTTTATAAGTCCCACCCGGACCCCAAAATCCGGAAAAATTTTTTTTGCGGTCCTGGTGGGACTTAGAAAATTTTGGACCAAAGTCCGGAATTTTTTTTTTTTTAGCTCACCTGATTGAAAGTCAGGGTGAGCTTTTCTGATCACTTTTCGTCCGTCGTCCGTCATCCGTCATCTGGCATCCGGCGTCCGTCATGAAGGTGGTGTTTGGGCCTTTTTCTCCCAAACCACTGGCCGCATATTAATGAAATTTCATGTGAGCAGGGGCTATATAAGGGCATTTTGATTTTTTGTCAAATTAGGTTTCAGCTCATATTGAGCAGAGGGATGGGGCAAAAATGCTCCATTTCTTAAAAAATCTTCTCAAGAACCAGCAATAGCAGAAACTTGATATTTGGTATGCAGCTTCCTTTTGAGGTGTAGCTTCAAGTTTATTCAAGAAAAGTTTGTCGGGCATTATTTGCCTTCGTTATGGGAGGGGCAAAAATTTTGGCCACGCCTAAAATTTCTATTTTCAGAACCGTCAGGTCGATTTGAACCAAATTTGATATGAGGTGATAATGGGTCATAAGTAGTTGATTGATGCAAAAAAAAATTTTCTCCTTGCCCCGTGGGAACCTCGGGAGCTAAAAATAGGAAAAACCTTAAAACTGCCATATCTTCAAAACTACACGGCACAGGGAATTCCTATTTTGTATAAAGTTTACTTTTATCTAGTAGAATAGAGTGGTTAAAAAAAATCCCTATCGGTTTGATCACAAGGTACTTTTTTCAGGACTTTGAAAAAGTGCTGAGTCAGCACTTTTTAACACTGTAGGCAATGGGAAAAAGATTAAAAAATCTTCTTCTCGAGATCCAGCAGGCAGAATCTTTTGATATTTGGTTTGCAACATTGTAGGATGGATCTGATTCAAGTTTGTTCAAATCGGCCCCCTGGATTCATATTTGGGCTCACTATAGAAGCCCGAATTCAAACTTAGTGCATTTCAGGCAAATTTCTTAAAAAATCTTCTTCTCCAGATTCAGCCGGCAGAATCTTTTGATATTTGGTATGCAACATTTTGGGGTGGATCTGATTAAAGTTTGTTCAAATCGGCTTCCTAGATTCATATTTGGGCTCACTATAGAAGCTCGATTTTGAACTTAATGCATTTCAGGCAAATCTCTTTGAAAATCTTCTCAAGATCCAGCAGGCAGAATCTTTTGATATTTGGTATGCACCATGCTTAGGGGGTGAGATTCAAGTTTGTTCAAGCCAAGTCCCTAGGTCCATATTTGGACTCACTGTGGGAGCTTGAACTGTAACTTAGTTCAAAATGAGGAATTTTCTTTAAAAATCTTCTCAAGATCCAGTAGGCAGAATCTTTTGATATTTGGTATGCACCATGCTTAGGGAATGAGATTCAATTTTAAGACAAAAAAAAATTATTTTTTTTACACTGAAAATTTGGGGTCTGGGTGGGATTTGATATTTAGACTGCCGGACCAAAATCCGGAAAATTTTTTTTGTTTTTTATGCGTTTCGGTCAATTCTAAAACAAAAACAAAAAAAACAATTTTTTATACTGAAAATTTGGGGTCCGGTGGGAATTTTGGGACCAAAGTCCGTAAATTTTTTTTTGTTTTTTATGCGTTTCGGTCAATTTTAAGACAAACAATTTTTTTTTTTACACTAAAAATTTGGGGTCCGGGTGGGACGGAAGTTAGTTTTTTGGTTTTTTTATGCGTTTTAAGAAGAAAAAAAAAATTTAGGCTGAAAATATTTTGTTTGGGAAAAAAATCTGTTTTTTATGCATTTATCTCAATTTTGGGATGTAAAAGTGCAGGAACTGAAAATAGAAGGAAAATCCTGTCTATTGTGTGGGTACAATCGCTTCATCTAGTTGGTATATGCTTTTTTTAGGAGGGGTGTATGCAGCTTATTCAAGTCCCTGGTTTGATATTTAGACTACCATGTCAGGTGAGCACCCTCAGGCCCCCTGGAGCCTCTTGTTTCTGTAATTATTTCTTTGCCATCAAAAGTTTTTGTTCTTGGTTTGTTTTATGTTTTTGGCCTCATAATCCTCAGAATAGCATGAGGGGTGGTGTATTTTGTCCCTTGTGTGCAAGAAGGCTTTGCAGTGCTAAAGCCCTGCTACACTCAGGGGGCAAATTTATCAATTTTTATTAACTTGGGTAAAATATCAGACATAAACCATTTAATTTTTATTTTTTCAAGTTTGCATTAGTTGTAAAAGAGAGCATGTGGCAGCCAAAATGTTGGAGGGCTTGCGAAACAGATTTTTAAATTTTTTAGGCCCAATATTAACACTTTAAATAACCTGTAAATTAAAATGCTGTGATATACCTGAAATATAGTATTTTAATACTGCCTCAATATCTTCAGTACAAATTTGACCTGTGAATTTTATACAGGTTATTGATTAAACTCCAGTTAATGGGATACAACATCTGATCTCACAAAGAACTTCACCGCCAACCACTGATTTCCGCACATTTATAGTTGCAATATTAGCATTTAATGTATTCTGTGATATGCCCGAGGGAGCCCAGTGGCTCAGTAGGGAGAGGTGCAGGCTGCAAGCCGAGAGGTCCTCTGTTTCCGAAGCCCGAAAACCTTTAGCACAGTCTACAGGATATATTTATGAAGGGATTTCATTATAACTTGGTGGATGACTCCAAATAATGTCTAGATGAGAACATCCAATTTTGATCGCAATCATTCAGCCTTGATGGGTGCCCGAGCCCAAAAACCTTTAGCATAGGCAAAAGGTCATATTTATGGAAGGATTTCATTGTAACCTGTTAGGTTGACTCCATATAATGCCTTGATGATGACATCCCCTTTTGGTCATGATTGGTCAACTGTGATGGCTACAAGTGAAGCCTGAAAACCTTGAGCACAGTCTACAGGTCATTTTTATGAAGGGATTGCATTGTAACTTTGTAGAATCACTCTTGATGATGCCCAGATGAGATTGTCCCCTTTGTTGCGATCATTCAACCATGATGG
The DNA here is from genome assembly GCA_031216915.1 of Pictodentalium vernedei. Lineage (NCBI taxonomy): Eukaryota > Metazoa > Mollusca > Scaphopoda > Dentaliida > Dentaliidae > Pictodentalium > Pictodentalium vernedei. Next base: position 246,270,060 of record CM062297.1, on the reverse strand, counting down.
CTGCCCAAGCCCAAAGCCCGAAAACCTTTAGCACAGTCTACAGGTCATATTTATGAAGGGATTTCATTGTAACTTGGTAGGTTGACTTCATATAATGTCTAGATGAGAATGTCCTCTTTTGGACACAATTGGGCAACTATGACAGCTACAGGGGCCCTAATCCCAAAAACCTTTAGAACAGTCTACAGGTCATAATTATGAAGGGATTTCATTGTAGCTTGGTAGGATGACTCCAAATAATGTCTAGATGAGAACATCCCCTTTTGGTCGCGATCATTCAGCCTTTAAGGCTGCCCAAGCCCAAAGACCTTTAGCAAAGTCTATAGGTCGTATTTATGGAAGGATTTCATTGTAACTTGTTATGTTGACTCCATATAATGCCCAGATGATGACATCCCCTTTTGGTCGTGATTGGTTAACTATGATGGCAACAGGTGCCAGAAGCCCGAAAATATTGAGCACAGTCTACAGATCATTGTAACTTCGTAGGATCACTCCAGATGATGCCCACATGAGAATGTCCCCTTTTGGTTGCGATCATTCAACCATTATGGCTGCCCGAGCTCGAAGCCTGAATACCATTAGCACAGTCTACAGGTCATATTTATGAAGGGATTTCATTGTAACTTGTTAGGTTTGACTTCATATAATGTCTAGATGACAATGTCCCCTTTTGGACACGGTTGGGCAACTGTGACAGCTACAGGGGCCCGAAGCCCGAAAACCTTAGAACAGTCTACAGGTCATAATTATGAAGGGATATCATTGTAGCTTGGTAGGATGACTCCAAATATTGTCTAGATGAGAATGTCACCTTCTGGTCGCGATCATTCAGCCTTGATGGCTGCCCGAGCCCAAAAACCTTTAGCATAGTCTATAGGTCATATTTATGGAAGGATTTCATTGTAACTTGTTAGGTTGACTCCATAGATGCCTAGATGATGACATCCCCTTTTGGTCGTGATTAGTCAACTGTGATGGCTACAGGTTCTCGAAGCCCGAAAATCTTGAGCACAGTCCACAGGTCATATTTATGAAGGGATTTCATTGTAACTTCGTAGGATCACTCCAGATGATGCCCAGATGAGAATGTCCCCTTTTGGTTGCGATCATTCAACCATGATGGCTGCCCGAGCCCAAAGCCCAAAAACCTTTAGCACAGTCTTCAGTTCATATTTATGAAGGGATTTCATTGTAACTTTGTAGGTTGACTTCATGTAATGTCTAGATGAGAACATCCCTTTTTGGACACCATTAGGCAACTGTGACGGCTACAGGGGCCTGAAGCCCGAAAACCTTTAGAACAGTCTACAGGTGACATTTATGAAGGGATTTAAATGTACCTTGGTAGGATGACTGCAAATAATGTCTAGATGAGAACGTCCCCTTTTGCTCGCGATCATTCAGCCTTGATGGCTGCCCGAGCCCCAAACCCCCAAACCTTTAGAATAGTCTATAGGTCATATTTATGGAAGGATTTCATTGTAACCTGTTAGTTTGACTCCATATAATGCCTAGACGATGACATCCCCTTTTGGTCGTGATTGGTCAACTGTGATGGCTTCAGGGGCCCGAAACCCGAAAACCTTGAGCACAGTCTACAGGTCATATTTATGAAGGGATTTCATTGTAACTTCGTAGGATCACTCCAGATGATGCCCAGATGAGAATGTCCCCTTTTGGTTGCGATCATTCAACCATGATGTCTATCCGAGCCCAAAGCCCAAAAACCTTTAGCACAGTCTACAGGTCATATTATGAAGGGATTTCATTGTAACTTGGTAGGTTGACATCATATAATGTCCAGATGAGAACGTCCCCTTTGGACGCAATTGGGCAACTGTGACAGCTACAGGGGCCCGAAGCCCGAAAACCTTTAGCACAGTCAACAGGCCATATTTCTGAAGGGATTTCAATGTAACTTGATAGGATGACTTGTTTTGGAATAATTTCACTGTAACTTGGTAACTTTCATTGATATACGTTAATTGTGAGGGCCACATACATTAACTGTGAGGTCATATTAACCCACCCCTCAGCTCTTTAGTACAGTGTACACCTCATATTATTTTTATCAAAAACATAACATACATGGAACAGAAATGAACATATTCCCAATTATCACAATTCTTGTCTTATTTCATAATCCATTCATAAACATTGAACGTTATCCTTTTCATCAAACACAACACACAAGTTAAGCTAATGTCATTGACACTTTCATTGAAGATGCCTGACACAAATCAATGATAGTTTTCATGCAATCAACATGGAATCAACAGTGTAGCAGGATGCTGGAAGTGAATAACGGTGGTTTTGGATGTTCAGGGCGGTAACTTTATAATTTTATGTAAAATTATTCAAGTTCCCCAATTTAGGGATATGCTTCTTAACCTCGTCATTATAATATGACTCCACTGTTGTTTTGTTAGTATTACTTCCCTTACCTCTCCTGAACCTGCCTGTTATATTCCCAAGCTCATTCGGCTTTTTTATTGAGAATTTTTTATTAAAATTCTAAGGAGTTTAACTTGTAAAACGGAATAGGTATTCCATTTATCCCCTATGTTTACGTCCTGTTCATTACTTCAGGACGTTTTGTATTCTTGCATCTTCTACCAGATGAATTATTTTTTCTTAAGATACATATTATATCTTATTCCAGTAGTTTAGCTTTAATTAGATAGTGCATGTCCACACTTAGGCTCTAATGGGATGTTCTTGGACTCATGAGGTTCCCTTGGGGCACTTGGGCTTCATTCAAAATTTTTCGAAATTTTTAAAAAAATTTCTTTCAAAATTTTTGTGATTGTCTATGTTATGTATCCTTGCGATGTTTATTCTGTATTATTGGGAGTACAGCGAACTTATGATTTTGGCTTAATTATTATTGTATTTATTATAATAATTGGTATTTAGTGTAAGTCCTGCAAGCCTAGAATTTAATGCTTGTTTACCGGTAGTCGCGGCACTCCTTCAGTACTTGTACTATGGAAATGGGTGTCGACCTGTGTGGTGGGTGGTAAAGTTCCGATGTAGGAGCTCTCACCGCAGGCTAATACTAGTCTTTCAGTCTCTTTTTCAGAGGAACAAGAACATGGTGATGGTACTTTGACACCTGTCTGTTATGTGCAGCTGTGGTCGCACTCTGATGAGCCCCACTCTGATGAGTAAACAGAGCTAGCTGCCAAGGTGCTCATGATATTTAGCACAGGATTGAGGTCTTTAGTTAGTTTGCTTAAACGTCTGCATGCAGCTAGCTCGACCGGTGAAGCGGTTGTCCCTATATGGTAGCCGGGACACCGAGTAGGTCCATTGCAGTCAAGTAGTATAACGTGGGTAAAGCGAGCACCTCATAATATAAAGCTCACCCAGCGACGAAGGCAAAAGGTGAAGAAGCCTGAAAGTTTCTCTATGGACCGCTCAGCGAGATCTGGGGTCAGATCGCTAGTTGGAGAACCCTCTCTGTCCCGTTAGCAGTCGTAGTTGACTGTGTCTGTTGCGAGAAACTATAATGAGTCGGAACACGTATCGGGATGTTCCTTTCACACTGCAGCCTGGGTCGGCTGCGGTTATGGCTTCTTCTTACATGGAAACACATGCAAAGGGGATTAGCCTATCAGTTTCTCAACGGGATACACTCGGTGAGATCTGGGGTCAGATCGCGAGTTGGAGAGCGTTCTGCGTCCCGTTAGCAGTTGGGGTCGACTGTTTTCTGTTGTGAGAAACTTCAATGAGTCGGAGCACACGTCCAAAATGTGCAAGTCGGAATGCTTCTTACACACTTCAGCCGGGGTCGTCTGTTGTTACGGCTTCCTCTTCCATGGAAAAGCACGCTAAAGGGTAGAAGCCTACAAGTTTCTAAATGGAATGCTTGACGAGATCTGGAGCCAGACTGCAAGCTGGAGAACCCTCTCCGTTCCATCAGCAGTCAGGATTGACTGTTTCCGCTTCGAGAAACTTGAGTGAGTTGGGAAGCCCATTCACGCTTGCGGTCCAGCGCGCTCCTTCCACACTGCTGCCAGGGACGGTTGCAGCTATGGCTTCTTCCTCGGCTTCATCGATGAAGCATGTTAGACCGCAGACTAGCTATCCGACTTCACATGATCTTCTGTTCCACGAAGATGTTCCCAGTCTTCTTCACCGAAGTCGGATGAACCTGTAGCCAGTGGTTCGAGGCATTTTTATACGGGACATGCTTCAAAAGATCTGGGGTCAGATCTCCGTCCCGTGAGCAGCATATGGTGAAGAAATGGATAATCGCTGCTCTGCAAGCCTCGTTCATGGACCTGCTGCCACAGGTTGCGCAGCTTATCGCAGCATCACAGTACTCGCAGGTTCTGCCATTAACAGTCCCCGGTAGTGAGCTGTCGGACGGTGCTTGGTTTGTCCAGTCATCTGTACATTCGGATGGTGTTGACCATGTTTTTCAGATGGAGCATTCAGATGGTGAGATGGCTACGTAGGTTAATTCTCCATCTCTCACGGAATGACACATTAAGACTATGAATTTTTAGTCCCCTATCGGCATCGCCGGAGGAGATTAGAGGTTTGCACTCTGTCCATCCGTCAGTCTGTCCGTTTGTCAGTCACACTTTAGTTTTCCGGAGTTTTTTTGGAAATGCTTCAACGGAATGATTTCATTTTTGATAAACGATTATAGAACGATGACTTACATTTCAAGTTTGAGTTTCATGCTGATTGCATTATTCTTGTGTGAGTTATGGCCCTTGGAAATATGGAAAAGCACCAAAATATCAGTATTTTTATACTGTACCAATGACCCAGACTTAGCTGGTGCTAACTCTAAAAAATCCAGGGCCAAACACAAATTTTGCCCCCCAATCCCCAAAATTTGCATCTAAAACCAAAAGAAATCATGTCCTATAGGAACTCCATACTTTGCCCTTACTGCGCATGTGCAGTGTCAAGGACTTTCCGAAATTGGCGCCAATTATCATTCTCTGTTTGGCCCTTCATCAGTCAACATCTCACTGATCTTTGTGCTTGTAAATCTCGGTTTAAAGGATGCCAGACACGTAATTATTGGAGAAATGGTGATTCTAAGGAGGATATAGAAGGAGGAGAGGAAAAAGGAGTGACAAAAAATAATCAGGGCTGTACTTAAAATTTTTTATGAAATTATGTTAAGTTGCCTATTTTCGAGGCATGGGCCTCTTGTTGTCATTCTTGCTAAAAAGTTGCACTGCTTATTCAGTGTTTCCTCTCCCCTGGTCTTCTAAGTCCCCCCTTGCAATTCTCCCATGCTTTTGGCATATTTTTGAGAAAGATCATTTCTAAATTCTCTTCGGAGAGTTGCTTGGTTACAGAATGTTTTCTGTTATTTTCCCCATAGTTACGTTTTCACCCATGGGTGTACAAACGTTGTGTTCTGCATCTTCCATCTGATGTTTTGCAGATTCTCCCCTGGGAGTCTCTGTCTTGCATCAGATAGAGTGTAGTTTTGATGACTGATTTCGGGCCAGTTTTGTCAGTGCCTGGAGTTTTTACACTGTTTGTTTACATTGGCAACAGTCTCTTTTGAGGGGGGCTGTTTGCCTTTGGAGTAGTTTATCTCACTATAAGATACATTTTTATTATCCGTAAGTGTTGCATTAATTATTTAATATAAATTTAAAATTTTTGACCACACTTAGCCATCGGATCCATTGGGGCTCAATGTTACTTTTCAGAAACTTGGGCTTCGCTGAAAAAATATTTTTCAAAAATTATTTTGATTTTCTATTGTTTTTTCATTATTAATGGAGCATGTTATTATGTATCTTTGTGTCAGGGGTTTGTGCGATTAACTAGGACTTGTTGTTGACTTTTCACAATGAAAGGATATTGTTCAAATTGTAATAGGAAGAAATCTTCCTCTGACTTTCATGATCATTGCATTAATTGTAGTCAGTGTTCTCGCACTAATCCCTGTTCTATATGCCAATATTGGGATGACAAACATTGGAAACGTGTGTCACGATATGTTGTTAGTGGAGAAAGGGCTATGCCGGCTCTTTCTCCGCAGGGTCACTCTACTCTATCAGTTTCTATTTCAGAGGAACAAGAACAGGGTGATGTTTCCATGTTATCTTCCGCAAGTGCGTTTCCGTCGTCACAAATGAATACAGAGCTAGCGGCAAAAGTGCTCATGGAGATTAAACAAATGTTGTCCGCTAGCTCGCCCGGTGTAGCGTCCATTCACCGAATGGTTCGGCAGCCGGGTTCGTCCGATGCGGTCCAGGAGGAAATGTTGGGTGATGCAAGCACTATAAACATTCAACGTGCACACCCAGTGACGGCGGATAGTAGGCGAGATCGGAGGAAGCCTTTGAGTCCGGTTCCTAGCTCGCCCAGGTCCAGCCGGGCCGCGAGCGAGAGAGGCCCCTCTCTCGTACAACAACATCTGGGACCAGATGTTGTGGTACAAAATGTGTCGCAAGCGGAGCACACGTCCGTCGCTCAGGTCGCTCCGTTGTATAGGCAGTCCGTGGAGACTGCTCAGGCTTCTTTCTCTCGTCAGCGCACACGACCGCACCTTGGCTACGTGACCGCCGATATTTTACCAGCTTCGCCGATCAGGGATTCTTCGGCGACCAGGTCACACCATCCGGTAGCCAGGGATACGAGGCCGATGGACTCCTAACGTTCGCATAGGAAGAGTATGCGGGAGTCATCAGATGCGGAGCTGCCCTCGGCGAAGCAGCGAAAGACTGCGCCTCCGCAGGCCTCGATGTCGGACGTACTTGTGCAGATAGCACAACTTATCGCAGCATCCCAGCAACCGACAGAAACGGTGTCGGATCGGGAATTATCCGACGGCGCTGGGTCGGTACGCTCCGCCGAAGCATCGGGGGCGGACGACCGGGAGCATCATGAGGTCCGACCGGATGGTGAAAGGGATACGGATGACTTGGAGCTATCCCTTTCGGAACAACATAAAGCTGCCATGGACTTCATCCGGCACTTTCTTCCTCAAGTTGTTCCGTCGGGCCAGACTGCTGCGGTTCCGGACAAGACAATTATAGCGTCATTGGACTCTGATTTCTTTGAGCGGTTCAGGGACATCGCTCCCGAGTTTCCGTCTCAGTCCAATAATGTTGCAAGAACATTTGAATTATTGAACGACGCTATATTCAAACTTGCTTCCAAAACGGGAAAAGCAGGTTTCTTGTCCGCCAATACTCTCAACCTGCCTTTCATTAATGCAAGGAATAAATTCGACATGGCAGGACAGGGTATTCCGAGAGTTCCTCTGCGTATGGACGACGAGGCGGAAGACTTAGAATTATCATTACCGTCGTCGGCGTCTATTCCAACCGCGGTGTTGGAAACCACTATTTCGTCTAACAGAGCCAGTTTAGATGCCTTATCTTACGCAGATCACCTTACTAAGGCGTTATCACTGTGCCTTCAAGGGAAAGAATTTCAGGATGTACAATCCTCTTTAAGACTTCTTTCAAGGGCAGTAGCTTATTCCACGTGTAACTCTGCCCTTTCAGTGGCAAACCTGGAGTTGGTTAGATGTGACGCAGCCCTAGCTACATCCACACTCGTGGATACTAAGGTGAAGAACTCTCTCAGAGTCGCTTCGGTCTCCGGAGAACTTCTTTTTGACGGCAAGCTTTCTGCAATTTATGATAAAATTACAAAGAAAGCTTCCGATTCTCTGCTGTTCAAATCTGCTTCTAAGAAGTCGGACACGGCAAATAAGAGTAAGACAGGCACTTCTGGGTCTAATGCGCCCAGGAGAGGTTCCTATAGAGGTTCCGGTGCGTCCACTTGGTCTTATTCAAGAGACCGTCAAGGTAGCGACTCACGTTCGGGACGTCCTTCGGGCCGGGACAACCGGTCAGACGCCCCGAGGTCGACGGGACGAGGTGCGGGTCGTGGAGGACGTGGTTTCTCCTACCGCAGGCCTCGCAGGTCCAGGAGGTGATGGCTTCAACCTCTATCGCGTACCGGTTGGCGGAAGGTTGTCGAGTTTTTCACAAGAGTTGGCGTCGATTACGGACGACCCTTGGGTGAGAGGGGTGATTTCGGAAGGTCTAAAGATATCCTTCAAACGAAAGCCTCCATTAACTCGAAGTCCAAAATGGACTCAACTTCCGTCAAATCCGCAGAAAAGAGACACTCTATTATCAGAGGTGCAGTCTCTTTTAATGAAGAACGCGGTAGAGGTCGTAGAAAACCAGGAGACTCCGGGATTCTACAGCCATCTGTTTCTGGTTCCGAAACCAGACGGCTCGTTCCGTCCAGTCATAGATTTGAGCTGGATAAACAAGCTGATCGTCGCTCCGAAGTTTTATATGGAGACAATTCGGTCGGTCAGAGCGAGTATTCAGGTGAACGATTATGCAACGAGCATAGATCTCAAAGATGCGTACTTTCACGTCATGGTACATCCGACATTCAGAAAGTATCTACGCTTCGCAGTCCTAGGAGTGGTGTATCAATTCCGGGCGATGTGCTTCGGATTGAATCTAGCACCCTGGGCTTTCACTCGGGTAATGAACTCGGTAATGATGTATTTCCGAGCTCATTCGTCTGCGGTAACGTCGGCCTACCTGGACGACATTCTTCAGAGGTACGGCAATGAGTTAACGCTTCAGAACGATGTGCAGAATCTACTTCTATTGCTCCGACGTCTCGGTTTTATAATAAACGAGGAGAAGTCGGATCTGGTGCCGTCCAAGTCATTCACACATCTGGGAATGAGCTTTGAGACGCACAACAATCTCGTTCGTCTGCCGTTAACCAGAACGAAATTAGTTAGTTGTTACGTTCGCTATTGTCTGCACGCAGACAAAGTCACAGCGAGAGAATTTATGAGACTGATAGGTCTGTGCGGAGCCGCTGCAGATCTCATTCCAATGGGGCGGTTACGCACGCGTCCTCTCCAAATTTTCTTGACTCAGAATTGGAGTGTGAAAATTCATTCGCTCGACATAGACGTTCTCTTGTCAGATCAAGTGAAACGAGAGATTCAGACTTGGGCAAACATTCAGTGGTTAACTCAGGGAGTTCCGCTGCAGTTGCCGGATCCGAGTTTTACCATTATGACGGATGCCAGTCAAATAGGTTGGGGTGCATCATTGATCCCAATGGATTCGAGATGCCAGGGTCTTTGGGATCCGCAATTCCTGGGCAAGCACATAAACATCAAGGAAATGATGTCAGTTTGGCTTGCGTTACGTCATTGGATGGACATTATTCACAATGCTCATGTCCAAATCCTGTCCGACAATACGACAGTAGTGGCGTATATACGGAATCAGGGAGGCACTCATTCAGTTCCGTTGTTCAATCTAACGGAAAGAATCCTTCTGTTTGCTCTAGAACATCAGGTTCTTCTTTCGGTCCGTCATATACCGGGTCGTCTGAATGTACTAGCAGACTCCCTTTCACGAAAGGGTCGCTTGTTGCCGTCGGAGTGGACTCTCAACAAACAAGTATTCAATCAGATTTGCTACCAGTGGGAACGGCCAATGATAGACTTATTTGCGACACATCTCAACAATCAGTTGCAGACGTATGTGTCTCCGTGTCCGGATCCAAGAGCATTTGCAGTAGACGCTCTGTCGATCCCTTGGGACGGAATGATAGGATATGCGTATCCTCCAGCGCCGTTAATTCAGCAAGTATTGCTAAAGATAAAACAATCTCAATGCAAGATTCTGTTGGTAGCATCTCTGTCTCCACAGAGACCATGGATAAATCTACTCAGGTGTCTGTTGTGGGACCTACCGCGAAAGCTTCTTCCACGGGAGGATCTTCTTTCGCAGGGGAAATCGCGTCAACTCCATCACAACCCGCAAGGTCTCAACCTTCACGTTTTTCCGTTGTGCGGTCCTTCTTGCATGGCAAACACTTTACAGGACGAGCATTGGACGCGATTTCTAACTGTAGGAGGACCTCCTCTTCGCTAAACTATGCGGCTAAGTGGAAGGTTTTTCGTCGGTGTAGGGATCATTCTGTGGATATTTTTGATCCCTCTATACCAGACATTGCAAACTTTCTAGTATACTTGTTTGACGAAATCAAACTGCAGCCTGTTACTATTAAGGGTTATAGGTCTATGTTATCTGATACCTATGCACATCATGATAGTTTACAAATTGGATCTAATGTCTCTTTATCTAAGTTGGTAAGAAACTTCTCGATAAATAGACCCAGAACTCTTAGGTTAATTCCTAAATGGAATTTAGCTTGGGTTCTTCTTAAACTGAAGGAAAAGCCATTCGAACCTCTTGGGACAGTAGATTTCAAATTCTTATCTTATAAAACAGCTTTTCTCTTAGCTTTCTCTTCTGCTAGAAGAGTCAGTGAGCTTCATGCACTGTCGGTGGATGATTCTCACTATCGTAGTGTCGGGAACACTATCACCTTCACTACTAATGTGGGTTTTTTAGCTAAGAATCAGGCTCCTAATAAATATCTGGAACCTGTTGTTATTAAGGCTCTTCCGTCTTCAGACGGGCGTAGGCCTTTACTCTGTCCTGTTAGAGCATTACGTATCTATAAACAGAGATCTCAGTTTATCAGAAAGGGACGAAAACGTTTCTTTCTGTCTCTGATGCCTAATAGAAAGGACATTTCGGTCCATTCTATTGCTAGATGGATTCAATTAACTATCCGTACTGCTTATGAGAATTTATCTTCTTCTCAGCAGTCTGTGCTTAAGATTTTGGCTCATGAAGTAAGAGCTCTTGCTGCTTCTTGGGCTTACGCTAATAGTATTGCTATTACAGATTTAATGAAGGCTGCTTATTGGTCTCAGCCATCCACATTCACGAATTTTTATCTCAGAAATATTGAGTCCATTTCTGGAGACCTGCATTGTTTAGGTCCGTTATCTGTTGCTCAGAATGTCGTCCACTAAACAGTTGCAACTATAGTTATGCAGGCTTTCTGTTCCGGCAGTGACTCCGTCCGGCTGCCCTCTTCGCTCTGGGCTATTTGACCCAGGGCAAGGGGAAGGGGGGGGGGGGAGGGTGTTCCCTTAGGTCACCTGCTTTATAGTGAAAAGCAAGGGAATGCCTCCTCCGAAGTCAGTATTTCTGAGTCGTTTCCGGGATGGTTTTAAAGTGTAATATTAATGTTAAAATTCATTCATGTCATATTTTTAAAGTGTATCTCGGTGTGAAGCATTTGTATATGTCAAGTGTCAAACGGGTGTTAATATACAATCCTCGGACACTTTTAAAGGATATAAAGAGTCTCAATTCTCTGGACTAACTTTATTTATTGGCTTACTTTAAAAATAATTAGTATAAAGGGTTATACTGGATGTTAATAGAGAACATGAATGTTATTGTGCTCAATTATGAAGGGTATTGTATCTTTCTAATTTAACATAAAATAAGAAAGATACATGTAAAGCCTAATACTCCTTTTCTCCTTGAGGGGTTGCCTCTATATTATATACTTGAGCTTATTGGATTTTCCTCTATGTCCTAGGCCCTCCAGCCTTTTTACTATTCAGCTAAGTCTGGGTCATTGGTACAGTATAAAAATGTTAAAAAATTTATAGTAATTTATATATTTTTTATACTTACCAATGACCCAGACGGGGATGGCCCTCCCAGGAGTTGGGAACTCTTACCTCCCCGCTGAGTACATAGCGCTGACCGGGCACTGCCAGTAAGAATGATAATTGGCGCCAATTTCGGAACGTCCTTGACACTGCGCATGCGCAGTAAGGGCAAAGTATGGAGGTCCTATAGGACATGATTTCTTTTGGTTTTAGATGCAAATTTTGGGGATTGGGGGGCAAAATTTGTGTTTGGCCCTGGATTTTTTAGAGTTAGCACCAGCTAAGTCTGGGTCATTGGTAGGTATAAAAAATATATAAATTACTATAAATTTTTTAACTTTCCGGAGTTTTTTTTGGAAACGCTTCAACGGAATGATTTTATTTTTGGTAAACTACTATAGAACGATGACTTACAGATCAAGTTTGAGTTTCATGCTGATTGCATTATTCTTGTGTGAGTTATGGCCCTTTGAAATATGGAAAAGTGCCAAAATATCAGTTTTCCGGACTTTTTTTGGAAACGCTTCAACGGAATGATTTCATTTTTGGTAACCTACTATAGAACCATGACTTACAGATCTAGTTTGAGTTTCATGCTGATTGCCTTATTCTTGTGTGAGTTATGGCCCTTGGAAATATGGAAAAGCGCCAAAATATCAGTTTTCCGGACTTTTTTTGGAAACGCTTCAACGGAATGATTTCATTTTTGGTAACCTACTATAGAACGATGACTTACAGATCAAGTTTCATTTGCACTCTGTCCATTCGTCAGCCAGTCAGTCAGTCTGCCAGTCATACTTTAGTTTTCCAGACTTTTTGGGGAAATGCTTCAACCGGATGATTTCATTCTTGGTAACCTACTATAGAACGATGACTTACAGATCGAGTTTCATTTGCACTCTGTCCATCTGTCAGTCTGTCAGTCATACTTTAGTTTTCCGGACTTTTTAGCTCACTGAAGGGAGCTAAATTTATCACTTGCCGTCCGTTGTCCGTCGTCTGTCGTCCATCGTCCGCCCGGCGTCGTGAACATGTTTCAAACGACTTCTCCTCTGAAACCGCTAGGTCGATTTGCTCGAAACTTGGTATGGATGTTCATTACCATATGTCAATTCAAGATTGTTCAACTGAAATGGACATGCCCACTTGGAGCTCCATAGGGGCATAACTCTGATAGCACCCTATGTATATTAGAGAAATTACTAAAAAATCTTTTTCTCCTGCACAAGTGGGCAGAATCATTTGATATTTATTATACAGCATTATGGGGTGGATCTGATTCAAGTTTGTTCAAATCGGCCCCTGGATTCATATTTGGGCTCATTATAGAAGCCCAAATTCGAACTTAGTGCATTTCAGGCAAATTTCTTAAAAAATCTTCTTCTCCAGATCCAGCAGGCAGAATCTTTTCATATTTGGTATGCAACATTGTGGGGTGGTTCTGATTCAAGTTTGTTCAAATCGGCCCCCCTGGGTTCATATTTGGGCTCGATATAGGAGCCCAAATTTGAACTTAGTGCCTTTCAGGCAAATTTCTTTAGAAATCTTCTTCTCAAGATCCAGCAGGCAGAATCTTTTGATATAGGGTATGCAGCATGCTTAGGAGGGTGAGATTCAAGTTTGTTCAAGCCAAGTCCCTGGGTTCATATTTGGGCTCACTGTAGTAGCCTGAATGATAACTTAGTTCAAAATGAGGAATTTTCGTTAAAAATCTTCTTCTTCAGATCCAGCAGTCAGAATGTTTTGAAATTTGATGTGCAGCATCCTTAAGGGGGTGAGATTCAAGTTTGTTAAAGTCAAGTCCCTGGGTTCATATTTGGGATCACTGTGGTAGCCCGAATTATAACTTAGTTCAAAATGAGGAATTTTCTTTAAAAATCTTCTTCTTCAGATCCAGCAGTCGGAATGTTTTGATATTTGGTATACAGCATCCTTAGAGGGGTGAGATTCAATTTTGTTCAAGCCATGTCTCTAGGTCCATATTTGGGCTCACTGTGGGAGCCCAAATGATAACTTAGTTCAAAATGAGGAATTTTCTTTAAAAATCTTCTTCTTCAGATCCAGCAGTCGTAATGTTTTGATATTTGGTATGCAGCATCCTTAAGAGGGGGAGATTCAAGTTTGTTCAAGCCATGTCCCTAGGTTAATATTTGGGCTCACTGTGGGAGCTTGAATTGTAACTTAGTTCGAAATGAGGAATTTTCTTAAAAAATCTTCTTCAGATCCAGCAGTCGGAATGTTTTGATATGTGGTGTGTAGCATCCGTGGGGGGGGGGGGGGGGGGGGGGGGGGGGGGGGGGATTCAAGTTTGTTAAAGCCAAGTCCCTGGGTCCATATTTACTGTGGGAGCCCGAATGATAACTTAGTTCACAATGAGGAATTTTCTTTAAAAATCTTCTTCTTCAGATCCAGCAGATGAATGCTTTTGATATTTGGTATGCAACATCCTTAGGGGGGTAAGATTCAAGTTTGTTCAAGCCATGTCCCTAGTTCCATAAAATTTGTCTCTCATTACTTCATTCCTTTGTAGTGTTGATGAACCATGTCTAACTGAATGTGACCCCAAATACTTCTTTGAACCACTTTGGCCGGTGAGCGATTAAGGCTCCTTGGGGCCTCTTGTTTTGGTAATACTTCAACCGAATGATTTCATTCTTGGTAATCTACTATAGAAAGATGACTTACAGATCAAGTTTGAGTTTCATTCTGATTGCGTTATTCTTGTGTGAGTTATGGACCTTGAAAATATGGAAAATCGCCAAAATATCAGTTTTCCGGACTATTTTTGGAAACGCTTCAACGGAATTCATGCTGATCACATCTACGTTATAACATTTGTATAATTATTAATGCTCATTAGTCCTGTAGAGGACATTGTATTGCTTCAGCGATATGTGCGCTCTTGATATTCGTAAGTTCTTTTGAATCTTGTTCTATCTGGACAAAAGTCTGCGTTTTGCTAGGCAAAAAACAGCTTAAGGTACCGGGTGAAGGAAAGATGAAGATCTTTCCTTCCCGGATCTTTCTGCTCAGGTGTTGAGGCCTTTGGTCCGATTAACGATGCCTCCCTTGACCAAGCAATAGTATAAGAAAGGTAATGATCTATTCTTTGTGAATAGAGGATTGGTAGCTCATAGTTAGGCTGAGACAGCTGTCTTGTTTGGATTAGAGCCATTAGAAGGAATAAGTACGTCTTTTCCTTCTTGGTGTAAGATTTGAGGCGTCAGAGGCATATAGTGCTATTGTTGACGCCATAGTAGCCTTATGTACTGTTAGAGCGGTCTTTTCTTATACATTAGTGGCTAACGTTGTAAGTCTCTGTTTAGTGAGCTGTCTTAGGTCGCAGGGTAACACACAGATATCTGTCTTCACCGATATATGACTTTTAGGCTGTGTTAGCTATGCAGAGACTGCTAACTTTTTGGAATAAGGCCGTTAGAAGGAAAGATTACGTTTTCCTCCTCGGTGTGGTATTCCTAGGCGTCACAGGCAATTAGTCCTACTGTTGTCGTCTTAGTTTGGCTGATGTGAATTTAGAGCAGTCTGTTTATATATATATCATTAGCGTCTAATGTCATAGTGGCCTTATATATATTTTTATACTGTACCAATGACCCAGACTTAGCTGGTGCTAACTCTAACAAAACCAGGGCCAAACACAAATTTTGCCCCCCAATCCCCAAAATTTGCATCCAAAACAAAAAGAAATCATGTCCTAAAGGACCTCCATACTACGCCTCCACTGTGCATGCGCAGTGACGCAGACGCCCCGAAATTGGCGCCAATTATCATTCTCTGTTTGGCCCTTCATCAGTCAACATCTCACTGATCTTTGTGCTTGTAAATCTCAGTTTAAAGGATGCCAGACACGTAATTTTTGGAGAAAATGTGATTCTAAGGAGGATAGAAGGAGGAGAGGAAAAAGAAGTGACAAAAAATAATCAGGGCTGTACTTAAATTTTTTTGATGAAATTATGTTAAGTTGCCTATTTTCGAGGCATGGGCCTCTTGTTGTCATTCTTGCTAATTGTTGCACTGCTTATTCAGTGTTTCCTCTCCCCTAGCCTTCTAAAGTCCCCCCTTGCAATTCTCCCATGCTTTTGGTATATTTTTGAGAAATTTCATTTCTAAAATTTCCTGGGAGAGTTGCTTGGTTACAGAATGTTTTCTGTTATTTTCCCCATAGTTACGTTTTCACCCATGGGTGTATAACGTTTGTGTTCTGCATCTTCCATCTGATGTTCTACAGATTCTCCCCTGGGAGTCTCTGTTTTGCATCAGATAGAGTGTAATTGATGACTGATTCCGGGCCAGTTTTTTCAGTGCCTGGAGTCATGTTTTCTGGTGTTTTTACACTGTTTGTTTTCATTGGCAACAGCCTTTTTTGAGGGGGGCTGTTTGCCTTTGCTGTAGTTTATCTCACTATAAGATACATTTATATTATCCGAAAGTGTCTCATTAATTATTTAATATAAATTTAAAATTTTTGACCACACTTTGCCATCGGATCCATCGGGGCTCAACGTTACTTTTCAGCAACTTGGGCTTCGCTGAAAAAATATTTTTTCAAAATTATTTTGTTTTGCAATTGTTTTTTCATTTATTAATGGATCATGTTATTATGTATCTTTGTGTCAGGGGTTTTTGCGAGTAACTAGGACTTATTGTTGTTCTTTCACAATGAAGGGACGTTGTTCAAATTGTAATAGGAAGAAATCTTCCTCTGACTTTCATGATCATTGTATTAATTGTAGTCAGTGTTCTCGCATTAATCCCTGTCCTATATGTGAACATTGGGATGAGAAACATTGGAAACGTGTGTCACGATATGTTGTTTCTGGAGAAAGAGCGATTCCGGCTCTTTCTCCGCAAGGTCACTCTACTCTCTCAGTTTCTATTTCAGAGGAACCAGAACAGGGTGATGTTTCCATGTTATCTTCTTCAAGTGTGCGTCCGTCGTCACAAATGAATTCAGAGCTAGCGGCAAAAGTGCTCATGGAGATTAGACAAATGTCGTCCGCTAGCTCGCCCGGTGTAGCGTCCATTCACCGAATGGTTTGGCAGCCGGGTTCGTCCGATGCGGTCCAAGAGGAAATTTTGGGTGATGCGAGCACTATAAACATAATAGATGCACACCCAGTGACGGCGGATAGTAAGCGAGAACGGAGGAAGCCTTTGAGTCCGGTTCCTAGCTCGTCCAGGTCCAGCCGGGCCGCGAGCGAGAGAGGCCCCTCTCTCGTACAACAACATCTGGGACCAGATGTTGTGGTACAAAATGTGTCTTTAGCGGAGCATACGTCCGTCGCACGGGACGCTCCGTTGTATAAGCAGTCCGCAGAGACTGTTAAGGCTTCCTCTTCTCGTCAGCGCACACGACCGCACCTTGGCTGCGTGACCGCCGATATATTACCAGCTTCGCCGATGAAGGATTCTTCGGCGACCAGGTCACACCATCCGGCAGCCAGGGATTCGAGACCGATGGACTCTGGACGTTCGCATAGGAAAAGTACGCGGGAGCCATCTGATGCGGAGCTGCCCTCGGCGAAGCAGCGAAAGACTGTGCCTCCGCAGGTCTCGACGCCGGACATTCTTGTGCAGATAGCACAGCTTATCGCAGCATCCCAGCAGCCGACAGAAACGGTGTCGGATCGAGAATTATCCGACGGCGCTGGGTCGGTACGCTCCGCCGAAGCATCGGGGGCGGACGACCGGGAACATCATGAGGTCTGACCGGATGGTGAAAGGGATACGGATGACTTGGAGCTATCCCTTTCGGAACAACATAAAGCTGCCGTGGACTTCATCCGGCACTTTCTCCCTCAAGTTGTTCCGTCGGGCCAGACTGCTGCGCTTCCGGACAAGAGAATTATAGCGTCATTGGACTCTGAATTTTTTGAGCGGTTCAGGAACATCGCTTCCGAGTTTCCGTCGCAGTCCAATAATGTTGCAAGAACATTTGAATTATTGAACGACGCTATATTTAAACTTGCTTCCAGGTCGGGGAAAGCAGGTTTCTTGTCCGCTAATACTCTCAACCTGCCTTTCATTAATGCAAGGAATAAATTTGATACGGCAGGACAGGGTATACCGAGAGTTCCTCTGCGTATGGACGACGAGGCGGAAGACTTAGAGCTATCATTACCGTCATCAGCTTCTATTCCAACCGCGGTGTTGGAAACAGCTATTGCGTCTAACAGAGCCAATTTAGATGCCTTATCTTACGCAGATCACCTTACTAAGGCGTTATCACTGCGCCTTCGGGGGAAAGAGTTTCAGGATATACAATCCTCTTTAAGACTTCTTTCAAGGGCAGTAGCTTATTCCACGTGTAACTCCGCCCTTTCAGTGGCAAATCTGGAGTTGGTTAGACGTGACGCAGCCCTAGCTACATCCACACTAGTGGATTCTAAGGTGAAGAACTCTCTTAGAGTCGCTTCGGTCTCAGGAGAACTTCTCTTTGACGGCAAGCTTTCCGCTATTTATGATAAAATTAAAAAGAAAGCTAATGATTCTCTGTTGTTCAGATCTGCTCCTAAGAAGTCGGATACAGCAGACACGAATAAGACAGGCACTTCTGGGGCTAATGCGCCCAAGAGAGGTTCCTATAGAGGTTCCGGTGCATCCTCTTGGTCTTATTCGAGAGACCGTCAGGATAGCGACTCTCGTTCGGGACGTCCTTCAGGCCGGGACTATCGGTTGGAAGCCCCGAGGTCGACGAGGCGAGGTGCGGGTCGTGGAAGACGTGGTTTCTCCTACTGCAGGCCTCGCAGGTCCAGGAGGTGATGGCTTAAACCTCTATCACGTTACGGTTGGCGGAAGGTTGTCGAGCTTTTCACAAGAGTGGGCGTCGATTACGGACGACCCTTGGGTGAGAGGAGTGACTTCGGAAGGTCTAAAGATATCCTTCAAACGAAAGCCTCCATTAACTCGAAGTCCAAAGTGGACTCATCTTCCGTCAAATCCACAAAAAAGAGACGCTCTGTTATCAGAGGTGCAGTCTCTTTTAATGAAGAACGCGGTAGAGGTTGTAGAAAACCAGGAATCTCCGGGATTCTACAGCCATCTGTTTCTGGTTCCGAAACCAGACGGCACGTTCCGTCCAGTCATAGATTTGAGCTGGATAAACAAGTTGATCGTCGCTCAGAAGTTTTATATGGAGACGATTCGATCGGTCAGAGCGAGTATTCGGGTGAACGATTATGCAACGAGCATAGATCTCAAAGATGCGTACTTTCACGTCATGGTACATCCGACATTCCGAAAGTATCTACGCTTCGCAGTCCTAGGAGTGGTGTATCAATTCCGGGCGATGTGCTTCGGATTGAATCTAGCACCCTGGGCTTTCACTCGGGTAATGAACTCGGTAATGATCTACTTCCGAGCTCATTCGTCTGCGGTAACGTCGGCCTACCTGGACGACATTCTTCAGAGGTACGGCAACGAGTTAACGCTTCAGAACGATGTTCAGAATCTTCTTCTATTGCTCCGACGTCTCGGTTTTATAGTAAACGAGGAGAAGTCGGATCTGGTGCCGTCCAAGTCATTCACTCATCTGGGAATGAGCTTCGAGACGCACAACAATCTCGTTCGTCTGCCGTTAACCAGAGCAAAATTAGTCAGTTGTTACGCTCGCTATTGTCTGCACGCAGACAAAGTCACGGCGAGAGAATTTATGAGACTGATAGGTCTGTGCGGAGCTGCCGCGGATCTCATTCCGATGGGGCGGTTACGCACACGTCCTCTTCAAATTTTCCTGACTCAGAATTGGAGTGTGAAAATTCATTCGCTCGATGTAGACGTTCTCTTGTCAGATCAAGTTAAACAAGAGATTCAGACTTGGGCAAACATTCAGTGGTTAACTCAAGGAGTTCCGCTGCAGTTGCCGGATCCGAGTTTTACCGTTATGACGGATGCCAGTCAAACAGGTTGGGGTGCATCATTAATCCCAACGGATTCGAGATGCCAGGGTCTTTGGGATCCGCAATTCCTGTGCAAGCACATAAACATCAAGGAAATGATGTCAGTTTGGCTTGCGTTACGTCACTGGATGGACATTATTCACGATGCTCATGTCCAAATCCTATCCGACAATACGACAGTAGTGGCGTATATACGGAATCAGGGAGGCACTCATTCAGTTCCGTTGTTCAATCTAACGGAAAGAATCCTTCTGTTTGCGTTAGAACATCACGTTCTTCTTTCGGTCCGTCACATACCGGGTCGTCTGAATGTGCTAGCAGACTCCCTTTCACGAAAGGGTCGCTTGTTGCCGTCGGAGTGGACTCTCAACAAACAAGTATTCAATCAGATTTGCTACCAATGGGAACGGCCAATGATAGACTTATTTGCGACACATCTCAACAATCAGTTGCAGACGTATGTGTCTCCGTGTCCGGATCCAAGAGCATTTGCAGTAGACGCTCTGTCGATCCCTTGGGACGGAATGATAGGATATGCGTATCCTCCAGCGCCGTTAATTCAACAAGTATTGCTAAAGATAAAACAATCTCAATGCAAGATTCTGTTGGTAGCATCTCTGTCGCCACAGAGACCGTGGATAAATCTACTCAGGTGTCTGTTGTGGGACCTACCGCGGAAGCTTCCTCCATGGGAGGATCTTCTTTCGCAGGGGAAATCGCGCCAACTCCATCACAACCCGCAAGGTCTCAACCTTCATGTTTTTCCGTTGAGCGGTCCTTCTTGCATGGCAAGCACTTTACAGGACGAGCAGTGGACGCGATTTCTAACTGTAGGAGGACCTCCTCTTCGCTAAACTATGCGGCTAAGTGGAAGGTTTTTCGTCGTTGGTGTAGGGATCATTCTGTAGATATATTCGATCCCTCTATACCAGACATTGCAAACTTTCTAGTATACTTGTTTGACGAAATCAAACTGCAGCCTGTTACTATAAAGGGTTATAGATCTATGTTATCTGATACCTATGCACATCATGATAGTTTACAAATTGGATCTAATGTCTCTTTATCGAAGTTGGTTAGAAACTTTTCGATAAATAGACCCAGAACTCTTAGATTAATTCCTAAGTGGAATTTAGCTTGGGTTCTCCTTAAATTGAAGGAACAGCCATTTGAACCTCTTGGGACAGTAGATTTCAAATTCTTATCTTATAAGACAGCTTTTCTCTTAGCTTTCTCTTCTGCCAGAAGAGTCAGTGAGCTTCATGCACTATCGGTGGATGATTCTCATTATCGTAGTGTTGGGAACACTATCACCTTCACTACTAATGTGGGTTTTTTAGCTAAGAATCAGGCTCCTAATAAATATCCGGAACCTATTGTTATTAAGGCTCTTCCGTCTTCAGACGGGCGTAGGCCTTTACTCTGTCCTATTAGAGCACTACGTATCTATAAACAGAGATCTCAGTTTATCAGAAAGGGACGGAAACGTTTCTTTCTGTCTTTGATGCCTAATAGAAAGGACATTTCAGTCCATTCTATTGCTAGATGGATTCAGTTAACTATCCGTACTGCTTATGAAAATTAATCTTCTTCTCAGCAGTCTGTGCTTAAGATTTCTGCTCATGAAGTAAGAGCTCTTTCTACTTCCTGGGCTTATGCTAATAGTGTTGCTATTACAGATTTAATGAAGGCTGCTTATTGGTCTCAGCCATCCACATTTACGAATTTTTATCTCAGAAATATTGAGTCCATTTCTGGAGACCTGCATTGTTTAGGTCCGTTATCTGTTGCTCAGAATGTCGTCCACTAAACAGTTGCAACTATAGTTATGCAGGCTTTCTGTTCCGGCAGTGACTCTGTCCGGCTGCCCTCTTCGCTCTGGGCTATTTGACCCAGGGCAAGGGGAAGGGGGGGGGGGGGTGTTCCCTTAGGTCACCTGCTTTATAGTGAAAAGCAAGGGAATGCCTCCTCCAAGTCAGTATTTCTGAGTCGCTTCCGGGATGGTTTTAAAGTGTAATATTAATGTTTAAATTCATTCATATCTTATTTTTAAAGTGTAGCTCGGTGTGAAGCATTTGTATATGTCAAGTGTCAAACGGGCTTTAATATACAATACTCGGACACTTTTAAATGACTATAAAGAGTCTCAATTCTCTGGACTACTTTATTTATTGGCTTGCTTTAAAAATAATTAGTATAAGGGTTATACTGGATGTTAATAGAGAACATGAATGTTATTGTGCTCAATTATTAAGGGTAGTGTATCTTTCTAATTTAATATTAAATAAGAAAGATACATGTAAAGCCTAATACTCCTTTTCTCCTTAAGGGGTTACCTCTTTACTATATAGTTGAGCTTATTGGATTTTCCTCTATGTCCTAGGCCCTCCAGCCTGTTTACTATTCAGCTAAGTCTGGGTCATTGGTACAGTATAAAAATGTTAAAAAATTTATAGTAATTTATATATTTTTTATACTTACCAATGACCCAGACGGGGATGGCCCTCCCTGGAGTTGGGAACTCTTGCCTCCCCGCTGAGTACATAGCGCTGACCAGGCACTTCCAGTAAGAATGATAATTGGCGCCAATTTCGGGACGTCTGCGTCACTGTGCATGCGCAGTGGAGGCGTAGTATGGAGGTCCTTTAGGACATGATTTCTTTTTGTTTTGGATGCAAATTTTGGGGATTGGGGGGCAAAATTTGTGTTTGGACCTGGTTTTGTTAGAGTTAGCACCAGCTAAGTCTGGGTCATTGGTAAGTATAAAAAATATATAAATTACTATAAATTTTTTAACTTTTATAGCCCAATCAATGGCCCAGACTAACTGGTGCAAACTCCAAGTTATCAAGGGCCAAACACAAATTTTGAACCTCCCACCCCCCCACCCCCCCCAATCCCCAAAATTTGCTTGCAAAACCAAAAATTAAAAGTCCTATCTGGTCCTCCATACTTTTACTCTCCGCGCATGCACAGCCATCAGGAAGTGACCAGAATTGGCGCAAACATCATTCTTCGTTTGGCCCTAAAGTCAGCAACAATGAACTGACATCTGTTCTTTAAAATCTCCTTTTTTGAGGATGCCAGACAGAAATCAATGCAAGAACTGGTGGATCCAAGACTGTTATTGCATGATGGAAGTGCTCAACGGTGGTTTTTGACGTACAGGGCTGTAACTTTATAATATTTATAAAATTATTTCATGTTTCCCAATTTCGTGACATATGCCTGATGTCATCATTTTTGATAATGATTATTCCACTGTTTGTTAAGTATTTCTTCCCTATCCTTCCATGAACCCTTCCTGTTAAACTCTTAAGCTTTTTGGCTATTTTTTATTGCAATTTTTAGCTCAACTTTGGTGAAGCCAAATTTGAGCTTATGCCATGGCCAGTTGTCCGTCTGTCTGGTGTCCGTCTGTCCATCAACAATTCAATACGGCTCGGGCTAGAGGCCATATTTATGAACCGATCTTTACGAAACTTCTTGGGTACCTTTGTTATGACCGTGGGACGAGAACGAGTATTTTTGGGTTCTATCCGAGATTCAAGTTGGCCGCTGGCGGCCATTTTGTACAGACTTAGGTGAAATCAGATTTTTGCGCAGAACTTCTATATGAAAGCGCTGATTTGAATAATTTTTTGTGTGAATGTTTAGTACCACGGGATACATCACATATAGTACGTTTTTTTTTCTTGTACGTAAATTATGCAAATTAGACTAACTTTGATGTATTTAGTGTTATTTTCAGCACTGTAAGTGCAAATACCAATACGGCTCGGGCTAGAGGCCGTATTTATAAACCGATCTTTACGAAACTTCTTGGGTACCTTTGATATCACCGTGGGACGAGAACAAGTGTTTTTGGGTGCGGTCCGAAATTCAAGATGTCCGATGACAGCCATTTTGTACAAAATTAGGTGCAATCAGATTTTTGCACAGAACTTCCATATGAAAGCACTGATTTGAAATTTTTTTTGTGTGAATGTTTAGTACCATGGGATACATCACATATAATACAGATTTTTTTCTCGTGCAGAAATTATGCAAATTAGATGAACTTTGATTTTTTCAGTGCTACTTACACACAGCAAGTACACATGTCAATACGGCTCGGGCTAGAGGCTGTATTTATCAACTGATCTTCACGAAACTTCTTGGGTACCTCTGTTATCACCATGGGACGAGAACGAGTGTTTCTGAGTGCGGTCCAAAATTCAAGATGACTGCCAGTGGCCATTTTGTACCGAAATTAGGTCTAATCAGTTTTTTGTACACAACTTCTATATGGCTCAGGCTAGAGGCTGTATTTATGAACCGATCTTTACAAAACTTCTTGGGTACCTTTGTTATCACTGTGGGATGAGAACGAGTGTTTTTGGGTGTGGTCCGAAATTCAAGATGGCCACCAGCAGCCATTTTGTACCAAAATTAGTGCAATCAGTCTTTGTACAGAACTTCTGTATGAAATTTCTGATTTGAATAAATTTTTGTATGAATGTTTAGTAAAATGGAATACATCACATACAGTACGGGTTTTTTTCTCAGGCAGAAATTATGCAAATTAGATTAATTTTGATTTATTTAGTGCTACTTATACACTGTAAGTGCACATGTCAATACGGCTCAGGCTAGAGGCTGTATTTATCAACCGATCTTCATGAAACTTCTTGGGTACCTCTGTTATCACCATAGGACGAGAAAAGTTTTTTGTCACAACTTCTATACAGCTCGTATTTATGAACTGATCTTCACGAAACTTCTTTGGTACCTTTGTTTTCACCTTGGGACAGGAAAGAGTGTGTTTTGGGGTGCCTTTGTTATCTCTGTGCTATGAGAACAAATATTTTGGGGTTCAGTCAGACCCGCTCTGGGACTCAAAGATTTCTTTTCTAGTTTAGCATCTGACTGTCACCCACCTTTACAATACTTTACCTATACATTTGTTACAGGCTACGGTCAGTATTTATATACAGACCGTTACAATACTTTATATGTACCTTTGTTATCAGGTCATTACCTATATGTTTGTCATTGCTGTGTCACATACTATACATGTACATGTCTTGACAAGTTGAGCTATAGTGTCATTGACACTTTCATTTATTAAATTTCTTGGGAGTTTAACATGTATTACAGAATATTATTCTGTTTTGCCCCAGGGTTACGTCCTCACCCTAGGGGTGTTAGGTCATTTAGTCTTGTATCTTCTATCCGATGTATCGTTTTTTCTTCGTATGAAGATCTAGCTTTGCATCTGATAGCATTTAAATTGGTTTCTGACTTTGGGCCTTTTTGTGTGCCTGATGTCTTGTTTTCATTGATGTTGTTTACATTAACAACGTCCTCATACATAGGTAGTATTTTATATTTTATAACTGTAGAATTATTGTAGGATACATGGAATATTATTCCGGTAGTGTAGCTCAAAAAATGGCTTCTTCCTCTGCTTCATTTTTGTCCACACTTAGGCTCTATTGGGATGCCTATGGGCTCTTAATGTTCCCTTTGGGAACTTGGGCGTTTTTTCAAAAAACATTTTTTCCAAAAAATATTTTGAATTTAATTTTGATTGCTATTATTCATGTATCTTAATTATATATTTTGTTGTGGAGTGTGGAGGACTGATATTGACTTTAGTCGATGCACTCCTGTGGACTCTTGTCATTCTTGTGTTCACTGGGATGACTGATGTTGGAGACGGGTGTCGTGGTACGTTGTTGACGGTGAGGTTCTGAGGCCAGGCCTTTCACCGCGTTATAATTCATTTTGTCAGTTTCTATTTCAGAGGAACATGAACATGGTGATGATATTCTGACACCCATCCAAGTGTGCTACTGTCGTCGCTCTTTGTTGAGCATATAGAGCAAGCTGCAGTGCTCATGATTGCAAGAGTTAGGGCCTTCTGTTAAAGGTTTTAATCTCTTGCACGCAGCTAGCTCGACCGGTGAAGCAGTTACTCTGTCTGTGTGAGCCGTGATGCCGGGTTAGTCTGTTGCGGTCGAAGGAAGTGTAGATGTGGGTAGAGCGAGCACTTAAATATAAATAGCTCACCCAGCAATGATGGAAATAGGGAGGAAGGTTGTTCGTCTATTTGTCATATATGAGCATATGATTCATCATCAATAAATTGCTATCCTTTGGGTACCTGGGAGGCTGTCTAGTCAGTTAACTGGTATTCAGATGATTACATGTGGGATTTCAATGCTCACATGCATAATGAATGCATTATTAGACACATTATTGTATGTTATGGACTTTAGAAACAATGAATTATTTGGGGGGCGGTGCATGCCGAGTCTGTTAATCATAGCTCATTCCATTTCTAGATCCAGGTTTCTATCAATTTCGGTACCAATCGAATACATCTTGTCTTACACTCTCGTATATTTGTATGTTTCTAGGAACGTAGATATTGGATAGTACACGGCAGGGAGTGTTATTACTGGAATTTACTGTACACCTGAATGGGGTCACCTGTGGGTTACCTCGGAAGTGTGTTTACTGTCCAGAGATCGTCCATTGTGATTCTATTGGACATGTGTATGTTATATATTATATCACCGGTTTTCGACCTATCTGCATATGCTGACTCTGGTATACGTTACAATCGTACGATATTAATTACCAGAATCGCCACTATAGCCTTGGCTTCTGAAATAGTGTTAAGCACCAATTTATTAATAATAATTAATACCTGGGTGCCTGTTCGACGAATATTTATATTGTTATTTGGTACCGCTTTTACTGATTCCAGAGCACTCCCCTCTTTCGCTTTGAAGAAGATTCCTTCCAAAAGTGATTTTTTACCTCTCCTCTGGCTTGATAAGTATGTAACTATGAGTGAAGCTGTTTTGTCTGTAATTATATCCTGGATACTGCTTGTGTTTTATTGTATATGGCGTATGTTTGTGGGGATACCCTCTCATTCTCAAATACGCCATCCTAATTTTTGGGGCTTAGTCCGGACTAGCCTTAAAAATTGGGAACTTGTTACATCCAAATTAGCATAGTCTTCATGCTAAGAATGCGGAATTACTTGAATTTGGCTTCTTATTTATGATATGTCTTCTCTATTACTGTATAGAGAGACATACATGTAATTCCTTTCAAACACCTTTCAAATTTAATTTCCTTTCACCTTGGATCACAGGCTTGGAACTATGTTGTTTTACTAATTCTGAAGTTCTAGGCCCTCTGCCTTTTTACGATTCAGCTAGTCTGGGCCATTGGGTTATAGTATAAAAATATTATAAATTTAAAGTAATATGTATAATTTTTATACTTACCAATTGCTCAGTCGAGTATGGCCTCCCATGAGAGGGCACTCATACCTCCCCGCTGAGTTATTATGTAGTACTCTTTTCTGCAAAGAATGATGTTGGCGCCAATTCCGGTCACTTCCTGATGGCTGCGCATGCACAGAGAGTAAAAGTATGGAGGACGAAATAGGACTTTTAATTTTCGGTTTTGCAAGCAAATTTTGGGGATTGGGGGGGTTCAAAATTTGTGTTTGACCCTTGATAACTTTGAGTTTGCTCCAGCTAGTCTGGGCCATTGGTAAGTATAAAAAATATACAAATTACTTTAAATTTATAATATTTTGCAGCGGTATTTTCTAATACATTGTAGTTAACATTGTAAGTCTCTATTTAGTGAGCTTTCCAAGGCCGCAGGTGACACAGATATCTGCCTTAATAGAGATGAAGACTAATAAGCTGTGTTAGCTAAGCTGAGACTACTATCGCTTTGGAATTACAGATGGTAGAAGAGCAGTTCTTTATTCCTTACCTTGAGCGAATAATGTTGTAAGTCTCTGAGCTTTCAAAGGTGCATGTTTCACCGAGATATCTGTCTTCATGGGATGAAGACTTATTAGCTGCACTAGCTAATCTGAGACTGCTGTCTCTTTCGAATTAGGGCCATTAAAAGGAAAGAGTACATTGTTTCCTTCTCGGTGTTGTATTCATAAGTATCTAAGGCTTTTAGTCCTTTTGTTGATGCCTTATTAGAATCAAGTGTGGCCCTTTTTCCCTTAACTTGAGTGACTAACGTTGTAAGTCTCCGTTTAGTGAGCTTTCTAAAGTCACAAAAATTACACCGAGATTTTTGTCTTCACGGAGATGAAGTCTTCTAAGCTTCGTTTGCTAGGCTGAGACCGCCGTCTTTTGGGAATAGAACCGCTAAGGATAGAGTTCTTTTTCCGTCTCGGTGTTGTGTTCTTAAGTGCCACAGACTTTAGTCTTATTGTTCACA
Source organism: Pictodentalium vernedei (assembly GCA_031216915.1). NCBI lineage: Eukaryota > Metazoa > Mollusca > Scaphopoda > Dentaliida > Dentaliidae > Pictodentalium > Pictodentalium vernedei. Next base: position 246,242,349 of record CM062297.1, on the reverse strand, counting down.
CCATAATAGCCTAGCTAGAATTATGAGCGGTGTCTTTTTCCCTACCATTAGCAGCTAGCGTTGTAAGTCTCCTTTAGTGAGCTCCTAGGGCCGCAGTTAACAGCCATATAATTGTCTTCACGAATGGGAAGACGTTCAGCTGCTTTAGCTAGGCTGAGACCAATGTCCTATTGGACTAGATACCGTTTTAATAGAAGTTGTTCTGTCCTTAACGGTATTGTTTGGTGTTAGTTGTCTGAGTCTTCAGTCCTATTGATGATGCCATATTAACCTAGTGAGAATAATGAGCGTTCTTTCGGATGCCTGTAGTTAGCTCATTTCTCAGGAATATATTTCCTGCTATAGTCGATATGAGGCGCAAGGAGTTCATCTAGGTTTTTATAATCGGGTGCCGGAACTTAGTTTTTCGTTGTCCGCTTCATTTTTAGCTTAACTCTTGACATAGTCAAGATAAGCTATTGCCATCACGCGTGTGGAAGTCTGTGAGTCTGTTAGTCTGTGAGTCTGTGACGTCTGTTCACATTTTCCTTTAGCACGGGCTACACCCCGCAGTTCTTGTCTGATCGTCACGAAATTTCATATGCAGGTTTAGGGTCATGTCTAGATGAGAACGTCCCTTTTTGGTCGTGATCGGGCAACCGGTATGGCTGCCCGAGCCCAAAAACCATTAGCACAGTCTACAGGTCGTATTTATGAAGGGATTTCATTGTAACTTGGTATGATGCCTCTGTATAGTGCCTAGATGAGAACGTCCCTGTTTGGGCATGATCTATCAACCGTGATGGCTGCCCAAGCCCGAAACCCAAAAACTTTTAGCACAGTCTGCAGGTCATGTTTAATGTGTAGGGATTTCATTGTAACTTGGTAGGATGACTCCTTATGATGTCCAGATGCGAATTTCCCCATTTGGGCATGATGTGCCAACCGTGACGACTGCCCGAGCCCAAAACCCGAAAACCTTTAGCACAGTCTACAGGTCATATTTATTGAGGAATTTCATTGTAACTTGGTGGGTTGACTTCATACAATGTCTAGATGAGAAAGTCCCCCTTTGGACGTGATTGGGCAACTGTGACGGCTACAGGAGCCCGAAGCCTGAAAACCTTTAGCACAGTCTAGAGGTCATATTTATGAAATGATTTCATTGTAACTTGGCAGGATGACTCCAAATAATGTCTAGATGAGAACGTCCCATTTTGGTCACGATCATGCAGCCTTGATGGGTGCCCGAGCCCAAAAACCTTTAGCATAGGCAAAAGGTCATATTTATGGATGGATTTCATTGTAACCTGTTAGGTTGACTCCATATAATGCCTAGATGATGACATCCCCTTTCAGTCGTGATTGGTCAGTTGTGATGGCTACAAGTGCCCGAAGCCCAAAAACCTTGAGCACAGTCTACAGGTCATATTTATGAAGGGATTTCATTGTAACTTCTTAGGATCATTCCAGATGATGCCCAGATGAGATTGTCCCCTTTGGTTGCGATTATTCAACCATGATGGCTGCCCGAGCCCGAAGCCCGAAAACCTTAAGCACAGTCTGCAAGTCATATTTGTGAAGGGATTTCATTGTAACTTGGTAGGTTGACTTCATATAATGTCTAGATGAGAATGTCCCCTTTTGGACATGTTTGGACAACTGTGACGGCTAAAGGTGCCCGAAGCCCAAAAACCTTTAGCACTGTCTACAGGTCATATTTATGAAGGGATTTCATTGTAACTTGGTAGGTTGACTCCAAATAAGAACAAGATGAGAACGTCCCATCTTGGCCATGATCATTCAGCCTTGATGGGTGCCCGATCCCAAAAACCTTTAGCATAGGCAAAAGGTTATATTTATAGAAGGATTTCATTGTAACATTGTTAGGTTGACTCCATATAATGCCTAGATGATGACATCCACTTTCGGTCGTGATTGGTCAACTGTGATGGCTACAGGTGCCCGAAGCCCGAAAACCTTGAACACAGTCTACAGGTCATATTTATGAAGGGATTTCATTGTAACTTCGCAGGATCACTCCAGATGATGCCCAGATGAGATTGTCCCCTTTGGTTGCGCTCATTCAACCATGATGGCTGCCCGAGCCCGAAGCCCGAAAACCTTTAGCACAGTCTACAGGTCATATTTATGAAGGGATTTCATTGTAACTTGGTAGGTTAACTTCATATAATGTCTAGATGAGAACGTGCGATCATTCACCCATGATGGCTGCCCGAGCCAAAAGCCCAAAAACCTTTAGCACAGTCTACAGGTCATATTTATGAATGGATTTCATTGTAACTTGGTAGGTTGACTTCATATAATGTCTAGATGAGAACGTCCCCTTTTGGACACGAGTGGGCAACTGTGACGGCTTCAGGGGCCCAAAGCCTGAAAACTTTTAGAACAGTCTACAGGTCATAATTATGAAGGGATTTTATTGTAGCTTGGTAGGATGACTCCAAATAGTGTCCAGATGAGAACGTCCCCTTTTGGTCACGATCATTCAGCCTTGATGGCTGCCCGAGCCCAAAAACCTTTAGCATGTCTGTAGGTCGTATTTATGGAAGGATTTCATTGTAACTTGTTAGGTTGACTCCATATAATGCCTAGATGATGACATCCCCTTTTGGTCGTGGTTGGTCAACTGTGATGTCTACAGGTGCCTGAAGCCCGAAAACCTTTAGCACAGTCTACAGGTCATATTTATGGAGGGATTTCATTGTAACTTGGTAGGTTGACTTCATATAATGTCTAGATGAGAACGTCCCCTTTGGACGCAATTGGGAAACTGACGGCTACAGGGGCCCGAAGCCTGAATACCTTGAGCACAGTCTACAGGCCATATTTATGAAGGGATTTTAATGTAACTTGATAGGATGACTCATTTTGGAATAATTTCATTGTAATTTTGTTGATATATGTTAACTGTGAGGGCCACATATATTAACTGTGAGGTCATATTAACCCACCCCTCAGATCTTTAGTACAGTGTTCACCTCATATTATTTTTATCATAAACATAGCATACAGGGAACAGAAATGAACATATTCCCAATTATCACAATTCTTGTCTTATTTCATAATCCTTTCATAAACATTGAACATTATCCTTTTCATTTAGGAACCTATAGTTATATAAATAGGAATACAGTGGGCCCTGTTAATTGAATAGCTACTCAGCCAGTGAAAGTATTCAATTAATGGGTATTCATTTCACAGGAATTCGGTCATTTCCTTGTATAATAGTCATAAATTGAGCATATATTCTATTACATCTTGTTTGACAGCATTCATGTAGCTCGCTCCAACTAGAAAAAATAGATTAAATACCTGTATTGGATTTTCTGAGGCTGAATAGGTTTATAAACATGGGGAATTTGATGATTGCCAATTAAGTCTTTAGTGAATCACAGGAGTTTTTAATTCAGTGAAGAGGAGTTTACAACCTATATGCAGTTAACAGGTCAAACTTGCTCTGAATGGGCAAAATGGTTTGGTGCTTGAAAATTATATGCAATTAACAGGGCTAGTAAATAAAGAGATATCAAATTAAGTGGGTTCTACTTTATACCCCTTATTAATGATTTCTTAATTACAAGAAATCCTCTTCTGAGCTATATGGGCGTCACGCTGTACATCCATATGTCTGTCCATATGTCCATTTTTAGCTTAACTTGACAAAGTCAAGATAAGCTATTGCCATCATGCATTCGAAAGTCTGTAAGTCTGTGAGTCTGTTCACATTTTCCTTTAGCACAGGCTACACCCCGTAGTTCTTGTCTGATCGTCACGAAATTTCCTATGCAGGTTTGAGGTCATGTCTAGATGACAAAGTCCCCTTTTGATCACGATCGGTCAACAGTGATGGCTGCCCGAGCCCAAAACCTGAATACCTTTAGCACAGTACAGGTCGTATTTATGAAGGGATTTCTTGGTAACTTGGTAGGATGACTCTGTATAATATCTAGTTGAGAACGTCCCCTTTTGGTAGTGATCTGTCAACCGTGACGCCTGCCCAAGCCCGAAACCCCAAAACTGTTAGCACAGTCTATAGATCATATTTAATATGGAGGGATTTCATTGTAACTTGGTAGGATGACTTCGTATGACGTCTAGATGAGAACTTCCCCATTAAGCCGTGATCTGTCAACCGCGATGGCTGCCCGAGCCCAAAAACCAGTAGCACAGTCTACATGTCGTATTTATGGAGGGATTTCATTGTAACATGGTAGGATGACTCCATATAATGTCCAGATGAGAACATCTCCTTTTGGTCGTGATTGGTCAACTGTGACGGCTGCAGGGGCCTGAAGCCCTAAGACCTTTAGCACAGTCTACAGGTCATATTTATGAAGGGAGTTCATCGTAACTTGGTAGGATGACTCCAGATAATGTCTAGATGAGAACATCCCCTTTTGGTTGCGATCATTAGCCATGATGGCTGCCTGAGCCCGAAAACCTTCAGCACAGACTACAGGTCTCATTTTTGAAAGGATTTCATTGTATCTTGTTAGGATGACTCGGTATAATGTCTAGATGAGGACATCCCCTTTTGGTCATGTGTGGCCAACCATGATGGCTGTCCGAGCCCAAAACCCGAAAACCTTTAGCACAGTCTACAGGTCGTATTTATGAAGGGATTTCATGGTAACTTGGTAGGATGACCCTGTGTAATATCTAGATGAGAATGTCCCTTTTGGTCATGATCTGTCAACCGTGATGACTGCCCAAGCCCGAAACCCAAAAACTTTTAGCACAATCTACAGGTCATATTTAATATGGAGGGATTTTATTGTAACTTGGTAGGTTGACTCTGTATGATGTCTAGATGAGGACATCCCCTTTTGGTTGCGATCGGTCAACCGTGATCACTACACAGGCCCGAAGCCCAAAAACCTTTAGCACAGTCTACAGACCGTATTTATGATGGGATTTCGTTGTAACTTGATAGGCTGACTGATTTTGGAATAATTTCACTGGTAACTTTGGTTGACATACATTAACTGTGAGGGACACATACCTTAACTGAGGGCCACATTAACTCACCCCTCAATTCTTTAGTACAGTCTACACCTCAAATTATTTTTATTGAAAACATGGCATACAGGGAACAGAAATTAACATATTCCCATTTATCAAAATTCTTGTCTTATTTCATAATCCTTTCATAAACATTGAACAGTATCCTTTTCTTCAAACACAACACACAGGTTAAGTGAGCCCAAAACCCGAAAACCTTTAACACATTCTACAGGTCGTATTTATGAAGGGATTTTGTTATAACTTTGTAGGATGACTGTATAATGTCTAGAACATCCTTTTTTGGTCGTGCTCAGTCACAGCCCCAGGGGCACTTTACGTAGATTCTGTCAGCACAGACTACAGCTTGCATTTACAAAGGGATTTCATTGCACATTTGTAGGATGTCAATGGTATAATGTCTAGATGAGAACGTCCTACTTTGTTCTGTCTAGATGAGAACGTCCCCTTTTCATCATGATTGTCAACGATGACGGCTGCCTGAGCCCAGGACCCAAAAATCTTTAGCATAGTCTATAGGTCGTATTCATGAAGGGATTTCATTGTAACTTGGTAGAATGACTCGGTATGTTATCTAGATGAGACTGTCCTATTTTGGTCACAATCTGTCAACTGCGGCCACTGGACAGGGACATGTCCTCTATTCCTTTTGCAAGGCATACAAATCATATTTACGAAAGGATTTCATTGTAATTTGGTAGGCTGACCTGTTTTTGGAATGATTTTACTGTAACTTTGGTTCTCATACATTAACTGTGAGGGCCACATCAACCCAGGTCTCAATTCTTTAGTACAGTCTACACCTCAAAATTATTCTCGTTGAAAACATACCATGTAGGGTACAGAACTTAACATATTCTCAAATATCACAATTTTTGTCTTATTTTCAAAACCCTTTCATAAACATTGAGCATTATCCTTTTCATCAAACACTGCACACAGTCAAGTTAAGCTACAGTGTCATTGACACTTTCATTTATCCAATCTATTGTCATGGAATATATTTCCACTTGGAAGATTTGGATATAATGTCTATATGGTGTATTGTTTAGGGCTATGGCATACTGTCTTGATTTCTAGGGATATATTGACGCTACATCAGCGGGTGTATTCCTTGCAATAGTGCCATGTCCATCACATCCCTCTACGTCCTGAGTTGCATTATGGAGTTGGTCAGACGTGAGAGAGCCCTAGGGTTTTCTAGTATTCTAGATGACTAACACCAAAGCGTTACAAGGCATGCTGGGTTAAACTGGTCATGCTTGTTTTGACTAACGATAAGCTTCTATTAGCTGTATTACTCTTTATTGAGAATAGCAGCAGCAGTATAGCTTTAGAATTGTAGTGTGAGGTTTCCTTTTCCTATAGTGAAAAAGGAATTTCTCACAGTTCCAAGCTTTAGTATTTCTGCACTGGCCTCACTTATCTAGCGATTCAAGTAATGCGGGTGGCGGGGGTTCGATATGATTTATTTGTCGAACCCACAAGTTAGGCCACAACCCCCCGCCAATATGTTAAGAGGTGATTACAAGGCAGGACGTAGTTTTCTTCCCGTAAGCCTTGTATGCAGTCAATTATTTGTATGTCTTTCATTGCTCTTCGATTGGTGGGTGGTTGGGGGTTTAGCGGCGACTTCATTGGCGCATCCACTCTTTAGTTGGTTTGCTTCCTGTGGTTGTTTGTTCTTAAGTCGTATTCGAGCATATGATTCCTGAACAGTAACTGTTTTTGGATTCTGAATTCTTTCATGAATACATTCGGTTGATATTGCTAGCCTTCATGTACCTGTGTGGCAGGCATGTCGGTTATCTGGATGACATTATCCAATATGGCAATTAGTCCACTCTGAGAAATTTACTCTCAGAGTTGTCTGCTCTGTTACGATGTATGAGTATGTGTAAAAACAAGAATACACAATACCTGGCTGTACAGCTAAAAAGTGCCTATTTTTAATTATTAATTCATACCTTCTGGTCGGTTATGTGAGAACAAAAATAAAAATACAGGAAATTAAATATTTATGTGCAATAAAATATTACAGATATAGATGTCATTGGAACTGTCTCATTGAGCCAGTTCCAATGACATCCATATCTGTCTGGTTTTATCAAGAAACTTACAAAGGACAAATTTTCTGTCAATTTTTTTCCCACAATTTAAGTTAAAATATTAAGTACTCCAAAATTATTGGAAATAAATCTGTTATCCTTGTGTTTTCCAGGGTGTATGGGAATTTACACCGGTCTGGGAACTCATACACCCTTCGGCTTTGCCTCAGGGTGTATGAGTTCCCAAACCGGTGTAATTTCCCATACACACTGGGAAACACAAGGATAACTGATATTATGAGAATTTTGGGCTACTTGGATCAGTTATTGTTTTCCATACAGACCGCCTCTGCATACGTTCTCTATTTTTGGCTTCATTATTCAGAGTGATTTTCTTTCTCCAAACAGTCATTGGTGTTAACGGACCTAGGGAACAATGAGTTATTTGGGGACGGTCTCTGACAGGTTTTTATTCATATCTCGTTCTATGTCCTGAATCCAGACTTCAACCGGAAGCGGTACACAAAGGGAAATCCTATTTTCTCATACTGGTAGATTGAACGGTTACAATTTGGAAGTTCAGTATTGGAATTTACTTGTACACCTGAACGTTGTCGCCTGTTGGTTGGCGCAGAAGCGTATAAGTTCTATTAGATAACTTTCCATTGGGATTCAATTGGACAAGTTTAAGGTTGTACATATTAATATCACCAGTTATCGACCTATCTACGTATTCCGGATACGGCATACATTTAGAAGCTTGTGATTTAATATCCGGGACCACCACGATATAGCCTTAGCTGCTGATGTGGTGTTAAGCACCGATAAATAATAATTAATAACCGGGAGCCTTTTAGGCATCTATATATTATTCTGTACCATTTTTTCACTGATTCCAGGTCGCTTCCCTCTTTGTTTCTAAGGTTAATTCCTTCGAAAAAGAGGGGGAAGGGGTGATTTCTCTTTACCTCTTCAGGCCTTATAAGTGTGTAACTATGAGTGAAGCTGTTATTGTCTTTAGATTATTCTAATCTTATGTACAGGATGTTACATAATATACGGTGTGTGTTTGTGGATGTTAGTTTCCCACCGTCGGACACGCTTCTCCTAATTTTAAGTGTCTTATTCCGGACTAGCCTTAAAATTGGGGGCTTGTTACACCCAATTAGCGTAATCATTTATGTTAAGTAATAGGGAATTACTTGGATATTGCTCCTTATTTCGGTGGTATGTCCTTCTCTATTGTTGTATGGAGAGACATATATGTAATTCCTAAAAAAATTTAATCTCCTGTTCAACTTGGGAGTTCTAATGCAGGCTAAGGAGCTGAATTTTAGTCTGCTATTCCTTTAAGTCCTAGGCCCTCCTGCCTTTTTACGATTCAGCTAAGTCTGGGCCATTGGTTTTAGTATAAAAATATGATAAATTTAAAGTAATTTGTATATTTGTTATACTTACCAATGGCCCAGGTGGGGATGGCCCTCCCATGAGTGGGCTCTCATACCTCCCCGCTGAGTTATAACGTTAGTAGGCACAACTTGGAATAAGGATGCTTGGTGTCAATTCCGGTCACTTCCTGGGTACTGCATATGCGCAAGTACTAAAGGTATGGAGGGCCAGATAGGACTTTTAATTTTCGGTATTGTATGTAAATTTTGGTGATTGGGGGTTCAAAATTTGTGTTTGGCCCTTGATAATATTGAGGTTGCACCAGCTAAGACTGGGTCATTGGTAAGTATAAAAAATATACAAATTACTTCAAATTTATCATATTCCAGAATTTTTCAGCTTCAATAATTTAAACCAAGTCATCTCTCCTTGAACTTCGATTTAATTCTGATGACTATATGAAATTATTCTGTATGCAACACATCCTACATTGATGATTCAATTTTGATGAAACGTTTTGTGCATGATCACTCGTTAGTGGACCTCTGCATGTTCCAAATTTTCAAGCTACAACAATTTTAAGCACGTTACCTCCCCTTTAACTTCAATTTAATATGGATTTTGGTATAAAATTTGTGGTTGCGCAACTCATCATACATTTAGAAATTAATCTTGTTGAACCTTCCTAGACATGCCCACAAGCAAGTGAACGTCTGTATATTCCTAAATTATGAGACTCCACACTCAGAGATACATCCAGGAAAGCCAAAAGTAGTGGTATTAATGACCTTCTGTGGTAGTTCTAGAAAATAGGAGGCATGGCTATAGGCCACATTTTCACAATATTACTATATTTTACAAAAAAAAACCCAACACATTCTCGTTATGAAAACTGGATGGAATCTAAAAAGGATCCTTTAGAAGGCTGTATAAACATTCTTTGACCAGTTAAGAATCTTACACCCCTGTGAATATTGCACATGTTCAAAAAAGTGATGGAGCAACACATTGCTTTTACAATATGTTATGCTGGGCGTGGCTATGGAAAACACATTACAGGTCATTCATTTGGCAGATAAGTGTCACGTGGGGATTATTGGAAAGAATATTCATTTTCTCTTCATTTCCCCCAATATTGTTCCCACCTTTCCTCATATAACATTTATACACCGACTGATCACCCTGAAACTTACCTGTTTTTGTTTTTTTTTTCAGGTTTTATTCAGATATACTGGATAGATGATGTGTCTGCTCATATTGTACTCTACCAGAGAGATAGTGCCAAACAAGGTAATAACTGTTTTTAGCTTGACTTGACAAAGTCAAGATAAGCTATTGCCATCACGTGTGCGGAAGTCTGTTAGTCTGTGAGTCTGTTCACATTTTCCTTTAGCACAGGCTACACCCCGCAGTTCTTGTCTGATCGTCGACGAAATTTCATATGCAGGTTTGGGGTCATGTCTAGATGAGAATGTCCCCTTTTGGTCGCGAACGGTCAACCGGTATGGCTGCCCGAGCCCAAAAACCATTAGCACATTCTACAGGTCGTATTTATGAAGGGATTTCATTGTAACTTGGTAGGATGCCTCTGTATAGTGCCTAGATGAGAACGTCCCCTTTTGGGCATGATCTGTCAACTGTGATGGTTGCCCAAGCCAAAAACCAAAAACTTTTAGCACAGTCTGCAGGTCATGTTTAATGTGGAGAGATTTCATTGTAACTTGGTAGGATGACTCCTTATGATGAGAATTTCCCCATTTGGGCATGATCTGCCAACCGTGACAACTGCCCGAGCCCAAAACCCGAAAACTTTTAGCACAGTCTACAGGTTATATTTATTGAGGAATTTCATTGTAACTTGGTGGGTTGACTTCATATAATGTCTAGATGAGAAAGTCCCCTTTTGGACGTGATTGGGCAACTTTGACGGCTACAGGGGCCCAAAGCCCGAAAACCTATAGCACAGTCTACAGGTCAAATTTATGAAGGGATTTCATTGTAACTTGGTAGGATGACTCCAAATAATGTCTAGATGAGAACGCCCCATTTTGATCACGATCATTCAGCCTTGATGGGTGCCCGAGCCCAAAAACCTTTAGCATAGGAAAAAGGTCATATTTATGGAAGGATTTCATTGTAACCTGTTAGGTTGACTCCATATAATGCCTAGATGATGACATCCCCTTTGGGTCGTGATTGGTCAACTGTGATGGCTACAGGTGCCCAAAGCCCGAAAACCTTGAGCACAGTCTACAGGTCATATTTATGAAGGGATTTCATTGTAACTTCGTAGGATCACTCCAGATGATGCCCAGACGAGATTGTCCCCTTTGGTTGCGATCATTCAACCATGATGGCTGCCCGAAGCCCGAAAACCTTTAGCACAGTCTATAGGTCATATTTATGAAGGGATTTCATTGTAACTTGGTAGGTTGACTTCATATAATGCCTAGATGAGAACATCCCCTTTTGGACACAATTGAGCAGCTGTGACAGCTACAGGGGCCCGAAGCCCGAAAACCTTTAGAACATTCTACAGGTAATAATTATGAAGGGATTTCTTGTAGCTTGGTAGAATGACTCCAAATAATGTCTAGATGAGATCGTCCCCTTTTGGTTGCGATCATTCAGCCTTGATGGCTGCCCGAGCCCAAAGATCTTTAGCATAGTCTATAGGTCGTATTTATGGAAGGATTTCATTGTAACTTGTGAGGTTGACTCCAAATGATGCCTAGATGATGACATCCCCTTTTGGTCGTGATTGGTCAACTGTGATGGCTACAGGTGCGTGAAGCCTGAAAATCTTGAGCACAGTCTACAAGTCATATTTATGAAGGGATTTCATTGTAACTTCGTAGGATCACTCCAGATAATGCCCAGATGAGAATGTCCCCTTTTGGTTGCGATCATTCAACCATGATGGCTGCCCGAGCCCAAAAACCTTTAGTACAGTCTTCAGGTCATATTTATGAAGGGATTCCATTGTAACTTGGTAGGTTGACTTCATATAATGTCTAGATGAGAACAGCCCCTTTTGGACACCATTAGGCAACTGTGATGGCTACAGGACCCTGAAGCCCGAAAACCTTTAGCACAGTCTACAGGTGATATTTATGAAGGGATTTCATTGTACCTTGGTAGGATAACTCCAAATAATGTCTAGATGAGAACGTCCCTTTTTGGTCGAGATCATTCAGCCTTGATGGCTGCCCGAGCCCCAAACCCCAAAACCTTTAGCATAGTCTATAGGTCATATTTATGGAAGGATTTCATTGTAACCTGTTAGTTGGACTCCATATAATGCCTAGATGAGAATGTCCCCTTTTGGGCATGATCTGTCAACTGTGATGCCTGCCCAAGCCGAAAACCAAAAACTTTTAGCACAGTCTGCAGGTCATGTTTAATATGGAGAGATTTCATTGTAACTTGGTAGGATGACTCCTTATGATGAGAATTTCCCCATTTGGGCATGATATTGGGCATTCATATAATGTCTAGATGAGAAAGTCCCCTTTTGGATGTGATTGCGCAACTTTGACGGCTACAGGGGCCCAAAGCCCGAAAACCTTTAGCACAGTCTACAGGTCAAATTTATGAAGGGATTTCATTGTAACTTGGTAGGATGACTCTAAATAATGTCTAGATGAGAATGCCCCATTTTGATCGCGATCATTCCGCCTTGATGGGTGCTCGAGTTCAAAAACCTTTAGCATAGGAAAAAGGTCATATTTATGGAAGGATTTCATTGTAACCTGTTAGGTTGACTCCATATAATGCCTAGATGATGACATCCCCTTTTGGTCGTGATTGGTCAACTTTGATGGCTACAGGTGCCCAAAGCACAGTCTACAGGTCATATTCATGAAGGGATTTCATTGTAACTTCGTAGGATCACTCCAGATGATGCCCAGATGAGATTGTTCCCTTTGGTTGCAATCATTCAACCATGATGGCTGCCCGAAGCCCGAAAACCATTGGCACAGTCTATAGGTCATATTTATGAAGGGATTCATTGTAACTTGGTAGGTTGACTTCATATAATGTCTAGATGAGAACATCCCCTTTTGGACACAATTGGGCAGCTGTGATGGCTACAGGGGCCCGAAGCCCGAAAACCTTTAGAACATTGTACAGGTCATAATTATGAAGGGATTTTATTGTAGCTTGATAGAATGACTCCAAATAATGTCTAGATGAGAACGTCCCTTTTTGGTCGCGATCATTCAGCCTTGATGGCTGCCTGAGCCCAAAAACCTTTAGCATAGTCTATAGGTCATATTTATGGAAGGATTTCATTGTAACTTGTGAGGTTGACTCCAAATGATGCCTAGATGATGACATCCCCTTTTGGTCATGATTGGTCAACTGTGATGGCTACAGGTGCGTGAAGCCGAAAATCTTGAGCACAGTCTACAAGTCATATTTATGAAGGGATTTCATTGTAACTTCGTAGGATCACTCCAGATGATGCCCAGATGAGAATGTCCCCTTTTGGTTGCGATCATTGAACCATGATGGCTGCCCGAGCCCAAAGCCCAAAAACCTTTAGCACAGTCTTCAGGTCATATTTATGAAGGGATTTCATTGTAACTTGGTAGGTTGACTTCATATAATGTCTAGATGAGAACAGCCCCTTTTGGACACCATTAGGCAACTGTGATGGCTACAGGGGCCTGAAGCCCGAAAACCTTTAGCACAGTCTACAGGTGATATTTATGAAGGGATTTCAATGTACCATGGTAGGATGACTCCAAATAATGTCTAGATGAGAACTTCCCTTTTTGGTCGAGATCATTCAGCCTTGATGGCGGCCCGAGCCCAAAACCACAAAACCTTTAGCATAGTCTATAGGTCATATTTCTGGAAGGATTTCATTGTAACCTGTTAGTTGGACTCCATATAATGTCTAGATGATGACATCCCCATTTGGTCATGATTGGTCAATTGTGACAGCTTCAGGAGACCGAAGCTCGAAAACCTTGGGCACAGTCTACAGGTCATATTTATGAAGGAATTTCATTGTAACTTCGTAGGATTACTCCAGATGATGCCCAGATGAGAATGTCTCCTTTTGGTTGCAATCATTCAACCATGATGGCTGCCCGAGCCCAAAGCTCAAAAACCTTTAGCACAGTCTACAGGTCAAATTTATGAAGGGATTTCATTGTAACTTGGTAGGTTGACTTCATATAATGTCTAGATGAGAACGTCCCCTTTGGATGCAATTGGGAAACTGATGGCTACAGGGGCCCGAAGCCCGAAAACCTTTAGCACAGTCTACAGGCCATATTTATGAAGGGATTTCACTGTAACTTGATAGGATGGCTCATTTTGGAATAATTTCACTGTAACTTGGTAACTTTCGTTAATATACATTAACTGTGAGGGCCACATACATTAACTGTCAGGTCATATTAACCCACCCCTCAGCTCTTTAGTACAGTGTACACCTCATATTATTTTTATCAAAAACATAGCATACAGGGAACAGAAATGAACTTATTCCCAGTTATCACAATTCTTGTCTTATTTCATAATCCTTTCATAAACATTGAACATTATCCTTTTCATCAAACACAACACACAAGTTAAGCTGCAGTGTCATTGACACTTTCATTATTATATGCTAAATGATAGATTTTCGAAGAAATTGCCTTTAGTTAGAAATCGTATCCTTCACTGTGAAGATATAGAAATTTTCACATTCATGGTATCATTCAAAATGACGGCTTTCAAAGCATCACTTTAAGGTTGAATTTGAGTCAAATTATCACTGAAAATGATCAATTTGGTACGTCCTTTTAAAGGACGTACCAAACCAAAAACTTATATTACAGACTTTCAGGCCATGTTTGGGTTAGAAACCAGCCAGCTAAATCAGATTGCAAGACATGATCTGTTCCGAGTATCAATCAAATCACTTCTGCGTTTCAACGATTCAATGCGCTGTTTACTATTTTTATACGATAACCCAATGACCCAGACTTACCTGGTGTAAACTCAAAGTTATCAAGGGCCAAACACAAATTTTGAACCCCCAATCCCCAAAATTTGCTTGCAAAACCGAAAATTAAAAGTCCTATCTGGTCCTCCATACTTTTACTCTCCGTGCAAGCGTAGTCAACAGGAAGTGACCAAAATTAGCACAAACATCATTTTTGTTTGGCCCTGAAGTCAGCAACAAGGAACTGACATCTGTGCTTTAAAATCTCCTTTTTATGTGTTCCCATACTATGTGTGGTACACATAATGCCGGCATCCGGGGTAGCCATGCGTCGTTCGTCCATCCTTTGTCTGTCCATCTGTCTGTCTGTCCATCCGTCTGTACATCCGGCATCCATATCCATTTCTTTGGCATTCGATAACTTGAAAAATATTGCTGGGATTGTCAAGTTTCTTTATATTTGTGTTCCGTTTACTGATGTGCTGAGCTGTATAGTTTTTGGTGTAAATCTGACAATTATACCCCCCCGCCCGCAAACAGAGTGGGGGGGGGGGGGGGGGGGGTATATAGGAATCACCCTGTCCGTCCGTCCATCCATCCGTCCATCTGTCTGTCCATCTGTCCATCCTTTTTAGAGCAACTCCTCCTAAACTGTTTGAAGAATTTTCATGAAACTTTACACAATGGAAGAACTCCATATGAAGATGTGCATGAAGCAATCTAATTCTGTTCTGACATTTCCAAGGGGAGATAATCTAACTTATACATTTTAATGTACCAAAAAGGCTACAACTGAGGCGCGGGGGGGGGGGGGGGGGGGGATAAAATATCACTTCGTGAGCTTGCTCACAGTACCTCTAGTTTGATCCTGAGATATTAACCCTTTATCCTTCAAATTGAAAATTCCTCCAATCCCTTTGGCATTCGATAACTTGAAAAATATTGCTTGGATTGTCAAGTTACTTTATATTTGTTTTCAGGTTACTGATGTGCTGAGCTGTATAGTTTTTGGTGTAAATCTGATAATTTGATCCTGAGATATTAACCCTTTATCCTTCCAATTGAAAATTTCTCCAATCCCTTTGGCATTCGATAACTTGAAAAATATTGCTTGGATTGTCAATTTACTTTATATTTGTATTCAGATTACTGATGTGCCGAGCTGTATAGTTTTTGGTGTAAATCTCTTATTTTGATCCTGAGATATTAACCCTTTGTTCTTCAAATTGAAAATTCCTCCAATCCCTTTGGCATTCGATAACTTGAAAAATTTTGCTTGGATTGTCAAGTTACTTTATATTTGTGTTCAGGTTACTGATGTGCCGAGCTGTATAGTTTTTGGTATAAATCTGATAATTTGATCCTGAGATATTAACCCTTTATCCTTCAAATTGAAAATTCCTCCAATCCCTTTGGCATGAGATAACTCAAAAAATATCGATCCGATTGTCATGTCACTTCATATATGTGTTCAGGTTACTGATGTGCCGAGCTGTATAGTTTTTGGTGTAAATCTGATCCTGTGATATAAACCCTTTATCCTTCAAATTGAGAACTTCGGCATGCAATAACTCAAAAAATATTAATCCGATTATCAGGTTACTTTATATATGTATTCAGGTTACTGATGTGTTGTGCTGTATAGTTTTTTATGTAAATCTAATAATTTGCTCCAGAGATATTAACCCTTTATCCATCAAATTAGGCTCTCCTCCAATCCATTTCTATATGTACCCATACCATGTATGGTGTACATAATGTCAGCATCCGTGGTGGCCCTCCGTCATACAGCTTTCTACTAGTTGCGTGTATGGGTACACATCTGTCGATTTCATCGGCCTATTTTTTGAGGATGTCAGACACAAATCAATACAAGAATTGGTAATTTCTTGACAAGTTTGAAGATTTTTAACTCAACTTTGGCGAAGCCAAATTTGAGCTTATGCCATGGCCAGTCGTCCGTCTGTCCGGGCCAACATTTCGGGTTTAGGGGATGTTATTATTACGGGCTACCTCCAAATTAAGGTAGTGTTAGGGTTAGGAGTGGGGTGGGGTTAGGGTTAGGAGTAGCCCCAGAGTAGGGCTTAAGGTTGGGTGGGGTTAGGTCCTGGGGGGGTTAGGGTTGGGGTCAGGGGTGGGGTTTTAGTTTTAGTAGCCCCTAAACCGAAAAATAGCTCCTAATCCTATTGGTTTGGCTAGGGTGGGGTTGGGTCAGGGGTGGGGTGGGGGTTATGGTTAGGGGTAGCCCCAGAGTAGGGCTTAAAGTTGGGGGGGGGTTAGGTCCCAGGCGTGGGTGAGGGTTAGGGTCTGGAATGGGCTTTTAGGGTTTAGGGTCAGGGTGGGGTAGGGTTAGGGTGTGGTTTTTTGGGTGGAGGGGTGGGATTAGGGTTAAATCTAAGTTCTAGGGTGGAGGGGGTGGGGTTCTGGGTAAAATAAGGTTTTGGACATACAAAATGTTTTTTTGGTAGCCCATAAACCCGAAATGTTGGAGCGTCCGTCTGGCCGTCTGTCCGTCAACAATTCAATACGGCTCGGGCTAGAGGCCGTATTTATGAACCGATCTTTACAAAACTTCTTGGGTACCTTTGTTATGACCGTGGGATGAGAACAAGTGTTTTTGGGTGCGATCCATTTTGGCCATTTTGTACCGAAATTAGGTCCAATCAGTTTTTTGTCACAACTTCTATACAGCTCGTATTTATGAACTGATCTTCATGAAACTTCTTGGGTACCTTTGTTTTCACCTTGGGACAGGAATGAGTGTGTTTTGGGGTGCCTTTGTTATCACTGTGCTATGAGAACAAATATTTTGGGGTTCAGGCAAACCCACTCTGGGACTCAAAGATTTCTTTTCTAGTTTAGCATCTGACTGTCACCCACCTTTACAATACTTTACCCATACATTTGTTACAGGCTACGGTCAGTATTTATGTACAGACCGTTACAATACTTTATATGTACCTTTGTTATCAGGTCATTACCGAGATCTTTGTTATTGCTGTGTCACATACTATACATGTACATGTCTTGACAAGTTGAGCTACAGTGTCATTGACACTTTCATTTATTCAATTAACAGGAGTTTACTCAATAAACTATATTCAATTAACAGGTCAAATTTGTATTTGAGGTATGGTAATTGGTTTTGTGTTGGGAAGTTATATTCAATTAACAGGGTTATTCAGTAAAGAGATATCCAATTAAGTGGGCTCCACTGTATCAACATTTAGTATCCGAGTTCACCATCTTACAGATAAGGTAAGTTCAGCTCATATTTGAGTTTTATTCTGAAGTGCAGGAGCTGCAACTGAAATGCTTCATATTCTATGGATGTGCTTCATATTATTTTTGAAGTAAAATCTGCCTTGTCAAGGCACTCGCCCATAAATTTTAACATTTCAAAGACAAGTGAGCTAATTCTGTCAGTCTGCTTATTTTCTGGCTTGGCACTATAGTGTATCCCCACATTTACATTTCTGATTTTGATTAAAATCATTGCCATAGTGACATCATTGAAACTGAAGCCAGGTGGCACATTAGACATCTCATGTGGCTCTGGTGGCACAACCACATGGCACTTGAAAAGTCTAAAACTTCTGTGCACATCTACATAACCTATTGCTACACACCTGAGCATAGGTTTATCGTATGAAAGTATCTTGGCATTTTTTTGCCGGAAAGTGTCAAGAAACACACTGAAGTGGCTATGATGGCACAGCCACATGGCACTTGAATATCTCGGAAACCTTTGTGAACATTCGGCAACCTTACCGCAACACCTGAGCAGAGTTTTTGTGTTTTGAATTTCATACCTTAGAAGCCTTTCTCTGGAAATGGTCTTAACAAAATACAAAAGAAAATCTGATGTTAAACCCACATTGCACATGGAAAATTCAAAACCATTGTGTGTATCAACAGACCTTGTTTCAACACCTGCCTATAGTTTTGGCATTTTGAATTGCATATTCCAGGAGTCTTTTGCTAAAAACGGTCAAAGAAATCACGAAAGTTGCTCACGGCCACAAGGCGCATGAAAAAAATGAAGCCTTCCTGCACATCCACAGACCCCATTGCAACATTGAGTATAGTTTTAGCATATAGAATTATATACCCTGGAAGCCTTTTGCTGGAACGGTTCAAGAAAAAACTAAAGTGGCTATGATTTCATAGTCACATGGCACGTGAAAAATCCCAAACCTTCCTGAATATATACAGCAGTCCTTCCGCATAGATTTAATGTTTTGAATTATAGACTCTAGAAGCATTTCATCAGAAACCATCTAACAAAACACCCAAGTGTCTCTCGTGGCGTAGCCACATGGCACGTGAAAAGGATTATTTATGCAAAAAGTTGATTGACAAACAGAAAGTGATGCATCTACAAAATTAGCTTGTCAGAGAGCCTCCCAAGTGACAAACATAAAGCATATCCTAACAGCTTCTGACTGACACATATGTATAGATTAGCAACGAGCATTCTTGACATAATGTACATGGAAAAGTCATTTTCAATATCACATGAATTGAAGGACAAACACTGATCATCAGAGGTGTAAACACAAAAACTGGTTTATACAAAAACTTCACTGGAATTTCACTATCAAATTATATTACTATGAAAATAAGTAGATATCAGTCCAAAGTTTTACAAGCATCTTGGTGCAGTGAGTTCCAGAAATTGAACACTTGCAAACAAAATTCTTGAATAATTAATTTTTTGCATCAAAAACAAATTAGGCCTAAAAAAGTTAATCTGTTTCTCAGGCCCTCCCACATGGTCCTTTTGGCTGCCATATGCTCTCTTTTTATAACCAATGCAAACTTAAAAAAATAAAAAGTAAATTGTTTATGTATTTTACCCAAGTTAAGAAAATTGATAAATTTCTCCCTTGAGTGCAACAAGCATTGAAAAGCCTGCTTGCACTCAAGGGGCGAAATACACCACTACCCATGCTATTCTGTTGATTATGAGGCCTAAAACATGAAACAAACCAAGAACATGAGCTTTTAATGGCAAAGAAATAATTACAAAAAATAAAACAAAAAAAATGCCTACCCACATGCAATTTTACCAAAAATGGCCTGAGAAACAGATGATCTACTTTGTGGGACCTTAGGCCTAAAAAATATGTACGCATTGCCAAAAGCAATTTGCATTTTTGCAAATGCCACTCGAATTGGATAGGGTTTGGTGGCTATCTTTTTAGCTCACCTGATTGAATGTCGGGGTGAGCTTTCGTGATCCCGCTTCATCCATCTGTCTTAAGCATCAATCTATCTGTCCATCCACCCCTGTGTCTGTCATAAAAGTGTTTTTTGAATCTTCTCCCAAACCACTGGACCAATTCCAATAATATTTCATATTTTTTGATGTTTGAGGTGGGCTATTTCAAATTTGTTGAAATCAGTGTGCTGCCCCCATGGTGAGGGGTTGGGGAAATTGCCCTAAATTTATCAAAAATCTTTTCATCATCCAATGGATAGAATAAGTTATTTTGTGTTCAGCTTCCTTTCGATTTGTTTGAGGGACAATATTTTTAGCTTAACTTGACAATGTCAGGTATGAGCTATTGGGATGATTGTCCATCTGTTTGTCCATCTGTCTGTGCATCTGTCCATATCAACTTGTTTGTCTGTCTGTCTGTCCATCCATCCATATGTTCCGCTGTCCATCTACAATTCCTTTAGTACACCCTACAGGCCACAGCTCTCACCCAATCAGTTCCAAATTTCATATACGGCTTTGGGGCAATGATGGGAGCTATCTAATTATACCCCCACTTTCAAGGAAAAGAGGGGGGGGGGGGAGGTATACTGGATTACATGTGTCTGTCCGTCTATGCATCCATCCATCTGTGTGTGAGTCCATCCGAGAATATTCATAACTCAAGTAAATTATTATGGAACTTGGTATGTAATATAAATTGTAACATTTCCCAAGACTGGAATGATTTTCAGTGTTGTCAGATTATTTGGATTTTCCTAAAGGGAAAATCTATTTGTTATTGCAAAGATTATTTTTTTTTTTTTTTTTTTTTTTTTTTTTATTATTCTTCCACACTTTTATTTTCACTATTTCTCGAAAATGCTCTGAACGATTTTTTTTTAAAAGTTTCTGTACTCATAAAGGGTCAAAAGTTCTAACTAATCGTCACATTTCCATTTTTCTGAAAATGTTTTGGTTAACCCTTTAAC
The DNA here is from genome assembly GCA_031216915.1 of Pictodentalium vernedei. Lineage (NCBI taxonomy): Eukaryota > Metazoa > Mollusca > Scaphopoda > Dentaliida > Dentaliidae > Pictodentalium > Pictodentalium vernedei. The sequence goes on along the minus strand of CM062297.1, from coordinate 246,221,748 downwards.
AAAAATAGTCGGCAGCTCATATCTTTGGACTGGAAAGGGCGATTGACTTGAAATTTTCTCAGACATGTCAGCAAAACACCCCTCTATCAGCCTATGGTACGAAAATGTATGTAGTTAACACCTTTCTGCCAAAACATTTTTCAAAACGAAAAAAAAATTCAAATTTTGACCATTTTTTAACTCAATCTCGGGACAGGGATATGCTGAACCAACTAAAATGGCTTAGAAATGAAGACTGTATCACCGAATTGTTAAAACCATCGAAAAAATTTCGATTCGATTTTTCGTTAATCCAAAATGACGGCCGAAAAATCGAATTTTTATTTTTGGTTATTTATGCGTTTCAGGCCATTTGGAGACAAAAAAAAAATTTTTTTTGCACCAGAAAAATTTTCGGTTTGGACGGAAATTTTTGTTTCCACCGGGCTACTTTGCCGTCACAGTACTCAACAACGGGAATGATTTGAAAGCTTCTATGGTTAGAAATGCTGAATTCACAGTGTACATGAACAGTTTTCGACTTTTGGAATTGGAGTTCTTCTTCGTTTGGCTTCTGGTAGCAGTCAAACATGGCTCCGGGACACTGTGACCAAAAATTGAAAAAAAATTTCTTGTGTTTTTTTTTTACTTTATAATGTCTAGATTCATTATTTCTCCTAAATAAAAACTATCAATGACGGCCATGAGTCCTAATAAATAAAACCATCAATATTTGGGGCAAAATGTTTGTTATTGGGCAAAAACGCCCCAAAACGCCCAAACCTTTATAGGCCAATATCTCATGAAGGAAGAAAGCTATCGACTTAATTTCTTGACAGACTTGTCAGAATTACTCTTGTCTAAAACAAACATAATCGGTATTTTTTTTCATTTTTAGCTCAACTTTGACGAAGTCAAATTTGAGCTATTGTCATGGCCCGTCGTCCGTCTGTCCGTACGTCAACAATTGGCTATGGCTCGGGCTAGAGGTCGTATTTATGAACCGATCTTTACGAAACTTCTTGTGTACCTTTGTTATGACCCTGGGACGGGAACGAGTGTTTTTAGGTGTGGTCCGAAATTCAAGATGGCTGCCAGCGGCCATTTTGTACCGATGATGCAAAAATCAGTTTTTTGTACAGAACTTCTGTATGAAAGTTCTGATTTGAATAAAGTTTTGTATAAATGTTTAGTACCATGGGATACATCACATATAATACGGGTTTTTTTCTCGTGCGTAAATTATGCAAATTAGACTGACTTTGATTTATTTAGTGTTACTTTCAGAGCTGTAAGTGCCAAGCTGCTATGGCTCGGGCTAGTGGCCATATTTATGAACCAATCTTTACGAAACTTCTTGGGTACCTTTGTTATGACCCTGGGACGGGAACGAGTGTTTTTTGGTGTGGTCCGAAATTCAAGATGGCTGCCAGTGGCCATTTTGTACCGATGATGCAAAAATCAGTTTTTTGTACAGAACTTCTGTATGAAAGTTCTGATTTGAATAAAGTTTTGTATAAATGTATAGTACAATGGGATACATCACATATAATACGGGTTTTTTTCTTGTGCGTAAATTATGCAAATTAGACTAACTTTGATTTATTTAGTGTTACTTTCAGAGCTGTAAGTCCCAAGCTGCTATGGCTCGGGCTAGAGGCCGTATTTATGAACCAATCTTTACGAAACTTCTTGGGTACCTTTGTTATGACCGTGGGACGAGAACGAGTGTTTTTGGGTGCAGTCCCAAATTCCAGATGGCTGCCAGCAGCCATTTTGTACCGACGATGCCGAAATCTGTTTTTTGTACAGAACTTCCATATGAAAGCTCTGATTTGAATAATTTTTTGTATGAATGTTTAGTACCATGGGATACATTACATATATTACAGGTTTTTTTCTTGTGCGTAAATTATGCAAATTAGGCTAACTTTGATTTATTTAGTGTTACTTTCAGCACTGTGAGTGCAAATCCCAATACGGCTCGGGCTAGAGGCCGTATTTATGAACCGATCTTCACGAAACTTCTTGGGTACCTTTGTTATCACTGTGGGACGAGAAGGAGTGTTTTTGGGTCCAGTCTGAAATTCAAGATGGCCGCTAGCAGCCATTTTGTTCAAAATTAAGTGAAATCAGATTTTTGCGCAGAACTTCCAAATGAAAGATCTGATTTGAATAAATTTTTGTATGAATGTTTAGTACCATGGGATACATTACATATAATACAGAGTTTTTCTCGTGAATAAATTATGCAAATTAGGGGTCTGGGTGGGACTTAGAAAATTTTGGCCCAAAATCCGGAAAATAGTTTTTTGTGTTTTGATGCATTTTGTTCAATTTTAAGAAGAAGAAGAAAAAATTTTAGTCTGAAAATATTTTGTTTGGGACTGAAAATTTCCACACAAAAATAATAATCTACAATGATTGGTCTTAATCTGTAGTCCATTACAGTCACCTTGTAATTCTTTTATTATTGTTGACTGGGCCAAAACAAATACTAATTCCTGTCATATTCATTATTCAGTTGTCTTGGTCACAGCAAGTACTAATTCCTGTCATATCCAAGTTGAGCTACAGAGTCATTGACTCTTTCATTTATGTTTTCTGCCAAAATTTTTCACAAAACGGAAAGTTATCTCGAAAATCGGCCATTTTGGATTGAAATATCGAGATTTAAATATAATGAGCCCTCTAAAAGGGATCCAAATTCAAGGCAGTAATACCGCTTTATAAAAAAAATCGAAAGAATTTCGTTTCGATTTTTCGTTACTCCAAAATGGCGGCCAAAAAATCGAAAAAAAATTTTTTCGTTTTTTATGCGTTTCGTTCAATTTTGAGACAAAAAATGTTTTTTTTTCACACTACGCCAAAAAACGAAAAATCGGTCTTCAGACTGGTACTTTGACCTAATTATACTGTATTACCGGAGTGGGTTAAAAGCGGCGATGATTGAGAATGTGTAGCCCGAATATAGGTTAAAAGATTCCCCATAGTCTGGGAGCTCAATTTTGTTGTGTTTGGCTTCGGGCGGTCGCTAAAAGTACACTCTCGGCATCTCAACGGTCCGTACACCCTTTTTTTGGCATGAGAATACTCGGCATTTTTGACTCGTATAAGGCTTCCGTGATTGAAATAGCAACATTCACGGTCTCTTTAAACCTTTCCCCACCCCATGGGAATAGGGTTTTATTTCACTTGGCTTCTGATGACTGGAGAACTACCACTCCGGTTCGGACTTAGAAATTTTCGACCAAAGTCCGGAAATTTTTGTTTTTTGTGTTTTGTTCAATTTTGAGACGAAATTAATTTTTTTTTTACACTACCACCAAAAAACGAAAAATCGGTCTTCAGACTGGTACTTTGACCTAATTATACTGTACTACTTGAGTGGGTTAAAAGCTGCGGTGATTGCGAATGTGTTGCCCGTATATAGGTAAAAAGATTCCCCGTACTCTGGAAGCACAATTTTGTTGCGTTTGACTTCGGGCGTTCGCCAAAAGTACACTCTCGGCCTCTCAACGGCCCGTACACCCTCTTTTTGGCACGAGAATACTCGGCGTTCTTGACTCGTATAAGGCTGCCGTGATTGAAATGGCAACATTCACGGTCTCTTTAAACCTTACCCCCAGGGTTTTATTCACTTGGCTTCTGATGGCTGAAGATCTTCCACTCCGGTTCGGACTTAGACATTTTCGACCAAAATCCGGAAATTTCTGTTTTTGTTTTTTATGTGTTTTGTTCAATTTTGAGACGAAAACAATTTTTTTTTTACCTGGAAACTTTTTGGTCCGGTTTGGACTGAAAATTTTTGATCCAAAACCAAACTTTTTTCTTTCGATCACCACTTTCACCTGACAAAACGGTACTACCTTACGGGTTAAAGTGGCCGTTATTCAGAACTTGGATGTTGAGGCTCTTCCTCCACCCGTAAAACTATCCGACGCGACTGCCCAACCCCCACCCAACACAAACACCCATTAGACTCTATGGACTCGGGCGTCCAAGCCAGGGAACACGTCTGAAAAACATTGATCATTTTGCACCCGGCGACCTCAACTTCAGCGAATGCTGTACACAATGTCAAGTGGTATTTTGTATCCTAAACTGAAATGGAAAGTAGAACACTGAGAGTGTGTTATTTTTTATGGGCATGTGACACCAGCTACTCATCCCCTCCCCCGCCCTCATTGAATTTGATGACGGTGACAATTCCGACGGTATTGTCAGATGTCACAACAAAATTAGATTTCTGCTGAATATTGTCACTTTCTTTGTTATTAAAATTTATGTCGGATAAAAAATGTGATGGCGTCGTACTGACCGTCGATTACCTCTTACTGACTTGAATGCACTCCACAGGGGTCGCAGAGCAATTTGAAGGTGTTTGTGTTTTGGCTGGGAGGTGGGGGGGGGGGGGGGGGGGGCAGGTTTCTGCCGCAAGCTGCCAACATTAATGCTAGTGGACTTCCTTCCCTCAAGAAGTTTCGAAAAAGCAGAGAAAGACATTTCTAGCGTTCTGGCACACCAAGACGCATTCCTTTGTGAAAGTGGTGAGTCAGAACACGTTGTTACCAAATATTTGATGTTGGTTTTTACAGAAGCCATGTATAAAGTTGTTAGGAATTAGGAATATCATTAGGAATGTCATGAGCTTCGATAGGGGCCTAGTTTGCTTTTAGTATTGGTAATTTTTATTTGTTAGCTTTCAAGGGCGTTTGTTGATCAAAGACCAGCGAGAGCGAGAATGGAATGGTATAACGCGCCGAAGGCGCGCTGGGACGGTATGGGGAACAAGCCCCTTTCGACCCTCATTGGCTGTAAATGATTAATTTCGACATGTCTATTCGTGTTGAAGGAGGAACAGGTTCAGATACTCGGCAGGTGTCACCGGTTGCGGCGTGATGGTCTCTTTGACTGATGTCGGTTGAACCCTCGGGTGAGGACCAGTGTGAGAGGTTGGGTCCTCTGAGAGAGAGAACAGCCGTGATGCAGCCTTTTATACCTTTCCATAACGTAACACGTGACGTTGGTTGACTCAAGATGCTGCTTTCAGGATTCCCGTATTTTGTTCAGTAATGCTGACAGAAAGAACTATTTCTGTCAGTATCCTGACCGAACATTGTTTGGGACAACAATAACCCAATAAATATTGCTATGGTAGTGGAAATTTAACCATTTTATGAACGAGTATGAAAAAGACACGTTTCACTGAATTAGGAAACAAGTTTTAGTTAAGAAAGGGTAAAAACTTTAATTATACAAGTTGAACCGTGGATACAAAATCAGACGGTATTTTGCGTGATAATCGGCTGCACAGTGTTAAGTATACCCGAATGAATCATGTCTGATCGAATTACATGATTAGGTTAAACATCTAAAGTCGCCATAAGATGGCTTTAACTATATCATTAGATGGGTGAGCAGAGTTAACAATAAGCAATTTACATGAATGTACGATCCACCCCTAAAACTATTCTAATGAACGGGTCTCTGCACATCCCATATTTGGTAATAAGACCACGTGACTCCATCAGCGTCTCGAAAGTTGAAAGTACAATAATAAATGGCTGTGTTTACTACTGTTATTAACAAACGCAATGTAAAACAATAGACGATACTTTATAAGGAACAGTCCCCATACATTGCCAGTGATGTACATTTTGCAACGATATATAATCTTTGACTACAGAAAAGCTGAGTACATGACACTCAATAGATTTTTTACTGGAAGGTAAATGTGCTAAAAATTGGGTCTGATTTCATGAGTAATTTACGAAGGCGATCGACACAATTATGTTTCCCAGCTTGTTCACCCTAAAATAATACAAACTAAATACCGAATATGCCTGGGTCCCTCAAAATACTCAACAGCGGGGATGATTTGAAAGCTTCTAAGGTTAGAAATGTTGAAAAATAATTTCTTGTGTTTTTTTTTTCACTTTATTATGTCTGGATTCATTAGTTCTCATAAATAAAACTATCTGCAAATTGCGGAAAATGTTTTCCAGCCAAAACCGCCCCAAAATGCCCAAATATGCGAGAGCCGATATCTTTGGACTGGAAGGGGCGATTGACTTGAACTTTTCACAGGAATGACTGTAATACATTTCACTCATAATCAAGGGCACAAAATGGTAGTTGGTTAACACCTTTCTGCCAAAACATTTCACGAAACCATAAAAAATTCAAATTTTTATTTGGTATCGAGCTCCCTTAGAACTTGCTGAGTAGAACAGTGACTAAAACCACTAAGGAAAATCCTGTTTATTGTTCCGAAGGTACAATCACTTCCTCTAGTTTTTTTTATTATTCTTCCACACTTTTATTTTCACTATTCCTCGAAAACGCTCTGAACGATTTTTTTTAAAGTTTCTGTACTCATAAAGGGTCATAAGTTGTAACCGAACGTCATATTCACATTTTTCTGAAAATGTTTTAGTTAACCCTTTAACAAAAATAGTCGGCAGCTCATATCTTTGGACTGGAAAGGGCGATTGACTTGAAATTTTCTCAGACATCTCAGCAATACACCCCTCTGTCAGGCTATGGTACAAAAATGTATGTAGTTAACACCTTTCTGCCAAAACATTTTTCGAAACGAAATTTTTTTCAAAATTTGACCATTTTGGAACTCAATCTCGGGACAGGGATATGCTGAACCATCCAAAATGGCTTAGAAATGAAGATTGTATCACCGAATTGTAAAAATCATCGAAAAAATTTCGATTCGAATTTCCGACAATCCAATATGGCGGCCGAAAAATCGAATTTTTATTTTTGATTATTTATGCGTTTCAGGCCATTTGGAGACGAAAAAAAAAAATTTTTTTGCACCAGAAAAAATTTCGGTTTGGACTTAAAAATTTTCGACCAAAAGTCGGAAATTTTTGTTTCGACCGGGCTACTTTGCTGTCACAGTACTCAACAAGGGGGACAATTTGAAAGCTTCTAAGGATAGAAATGTTGACGTCACAGTGTACATGAACAGTTATCATCTTTTGGAAGGGGAGTTGTTCTTAATTTGGCTTCTGCTAGCAGTCAAACATGGCTTCTGGACACTGTGGCCAAAAATTGAAAAAAAATTTCTTGTGTTTTTTTTTTACTTTATTATGTCTAGATTCATTATTTCTCATAAATAAAAACTATCAATGACGGCCATGAGTCCTAATAATTAAAACCATCAGTATTTGGGGCAAAATGTTTTTTGTTGGGCAAAAATGCCCAAAAATGCCCAAACCTTTATAGGCCAATATCTCATGAAGGAAAAAAGCTATCAACTTAATTTCTTGACAGACTTGTCAGAATTACTCTTCTCTAAAACAAACATAATCGGTATTTTTTTCCATTTTTTATGTTTTCGGCCAAAATTTTTCACAAAACGGAAAGTTATCTCGGAAATCGGCCATCTTGGATTGAAATATCGATATTTAAATATAATGAGCCCTCTAAAAGGGATCCAAATTGAAGGCAGTAATACCGCTTTATAAGAAAAATCGAAAGAATTTCGTTTCGATTTTTCGTTAATCCAAAATGGCGGCCAAAATATCTAAAAAAAATTTTTCGTTTTTTATGCGTTTCGTTCAATTTTGAGACGAAAAATTCTTTTTTTTTCTACACTGAAAATTTTCGGTCCAGTTCGGACGGAAATTTTCGACCAAATGTCCGAAATTTTTGTTACGACCGGGCTACTTTGCCGTCACAGTACTCAACAACAGGGATGATTTGAAAGCTTCTAAGGTTAGGAATGTTGAATTCACACTGTACATGAACAGTTATCGTCTTTTGGAAATGGATTTGTTCTTCCTTTGGCTTCTAGTAGCAGTCAAACATGGCTTCAGGACACTGTGACCAAAAATTGAAAAAAAATTTCTTGTGTTTTTTTTTGCTTTGTTATGTCTAGATTCATTAGTTCTCATTAATAAAACTATCTGCATATTGCGGAAATGTTTTTTCTAGCCAAAACCGCCCAAAATGCCCAAATGTGCGGGAGCTGATATCTTTGGACTGGAAGGAGCGATTGACTTGAACTTTTCACAGGAATGACTGTAAAACACTTCTCTATTAATCAGGGTCACAAAATGGTAGCTGGTTAAAACATTTGTGCCAAAACATTTCATGAGGCCGAAAAAAATTAAAATTTTTATTTAGTATCGAGCTCCCTTAGGACTTGCTGGGTAGAACAATGAGTAAAACCACTAAGAAAAATCCTGTGTATTGTTCTGAAGGTACAATCACTTCCTCTAGTTTTTTTTTATTACTTGTTTTAATTATGTCTCCCCTTCCCAGAAGGGAGACATATTGTTTTAGTGCATCTTCTTCTTCTTCTTCTTCTTCTTCTTATACAAACTTTGTCCGGGCCATAACTTTTTTGTCTTTTGACCTACACCTTAGATACTTGGTATGGGGATGTATCACCATGAGGCGGTGTGCAGTGTACCATAGTGACCTTCATGTGACCTTGACCTTTGACCTTAAGGTCAGATTTATGCGCTTTTTTAAGGTAAACTGTGTGGACCAGAACTTTTTTGTATTTCGAGCCAGGCTTTAGATATTTGGCATGTGGATGTATCACTGAGCAGGTGTGTAGCGTACCATTGTGACCTTCACGTTTGATCTGAAGGTCAGATTTGTGCTTTTTTCAAGGAAACTTTGTCTGGACCACAACTTGTTTGTCTTTTGAGCCAGGCCTTAGATATTTGGCACGTGGATGTATCACCATGAGCCGGTGTGTCGCATACCATTGTGACCTTCATGTGACCTTGACCTCAAGGTCAAATGTATGTACTTCAAATAGAGAGTAATTGTCCAGACCAGAATTTTTTTGTTTTTTGACCTAGGACTTGGTTATTTGACATGTGGATGTGTCATCATGAGACCGCATGTCGTGACCTTCATGTGATCTTGACCTCAAGGTCAAATTTATGTACTTCAAATAGGGAGTAATTGTCCAGACCAGAATTTTTTTGTTTTTTGACCTAGGACTTGGTTATTTGACATGTGGATGTGTCACCATGAGACCGCATGTCGTCTACCTTGATGACCTTCATGTGACCTTGACCTCTGACCTTAAGGTCAAATTTATGTACTTCAAATAAGGAATAATTATCCAGACCAGAACTTTTTTGTTTTTTGACCTAGGACTTAGATATTTGACATGTGGATGTATCGCAATTAGACCGCATGTCACATGTAATCATGACCTTCATGTGACCTTCACCTCAAGGTCAAATTTATGTACTTTAAATAGGGAGTAATTGTCCAGACCAGATTTTTTTTTTTTTGGACATGTGGATGTGTCACCATGAAACCACATGTCCGCTACCTTGATGAACTGCATGTGACCTTGACCTCTGACCTCGAGATCAAATTTATGTACTTCAAATAGGGAATAATTGTCCAGATCAGAACTTTTTTGTTTTTTTTACCTAGAACTTGGATGATTGACATGTGGATGTATCACAATGAGACCACATATTATCATGACCTTCATGTGACCTTGACCTCAAGGTCAAACTTATGTACTTTAAATAGGGAGTAATTGTCCAGACCAGAATTTTTTTTTTTTGACATGTGGATGTGTCACCATGAAACCGCATGTCCGCTACCTTGATGAACTGCATGTGACCTTGACCTCTGACCTCAAAAGGAAGGGGAGACATATGTTTTAGTGTGCTAAAACACTTTCTAGTTAATTTATGCTTCATCTCTCCAGCACTTCAGTGGGGGTATGAATTTCCTTCAGCAATAGCTCTTGTTTTTCCAAATTTTTGTTGAAAAACATGGCCGCTAGCAGCCATCTTAGAATTGGCATATAATTTGTCAACAATTCCATTAGCACACCCTGCAGGCTGCATCTCTCACCCGATCTTTTTCAAATTTCATATGTAGCTTTGGTGGCATGTCTAGATGGGAGCTAACAAATTTTTCTGAATTTTTATACGGCCGCTCATATGAGCAGGCTGTATTATGGTATGGCATTGTCCATCTGCCCGTCTGTCCCTTAGCTTTTGTTTGTCCACGCAATAACTTGAAAACAATACATCCAACAGATACTGTTTTTTTATGGTTGATTAGTCATGACTAGAGGATGGTTCCTTTCGATAACCAGCATTCTGGCATATCCAATAGGGCCACCACGGCAGCCATCTTGGATTTTCGAGAACTTTTGATTGTCCACGCGGTAACTTGAAAACTATAAATCCAACAAATGCTACTTTTTTATGGTTGATTAATCATGACTAGAGGATGCTTCCTTTCAATATCCAGCATTCTGGCATGTCCAATATAGCAGCCATCTTGGATTTTCAGGCAATTTTGATTGTCCATTTGATAATCCAACAGATACTGTTTTTTTGGTTCCTTTCAATAACCATCATCAGTGTCTGTCTGTCCATCCGTCCATGTCCTGTCCACCCATCCGTTAACTTTTATTTGTCCATGCTATAACTTGAAAACAATACATCCAACAGATACTGATTTTTATGGTTGTTAAGTCATGACTAGAGGATGGTTCCTTTTGATAACCAGCATTCTGGCATGTCCAATATGGCCGCCATGGCAGCCATCTGAGAGTTTTGGTGACTTTTGATTCTCCACCCAATAACTTGAAAACAATATATTCAAGTTTAATGGGTCGTAAGCCAGGAATGTACAATTATTTTTGAAGGAATTATTGACCTTTTGTTCAACTAAAAATTTCTTCACAAGTGCAATTTCTTCATAGGCGGCTGTATATTTATCCACCGTTGACGGTGCTCTTGTTAAAGTTGAGACTGTGTGAGCACAGTGCACTAATGCAGGATCTATTGGATTTTCAATAATGTGCCCACAATGCTAAATGAAATAAAATAAGTCCAAAGCAGGGTATGAGACGTGTATTCAAATGGGCATTATTTTACCAGGTAGTGTGTCTTCTGGTTGAGTTTCTCCAAGTTGTAACAGTGTGGGAGCAGTGTAGTGGTCATAATTTCTAAGTCACAGCAGTGTAAGAGCAGTGTAGTGCATTTAATTCCAAGTCCAGGCAGTGTATGAGCAGTGTGCCTGTTAGTTTAGCAGTGTGGGTGCAGTGTGGGAGCAGCGTAGACCTGATAATTTCAAAGTCATAGCAGTGTTTGAACAGTGTAGGTATGATGAATTTCACCTCATAGCAGTGTGGGAGCAGTGTAGGAATAAATTTGCATATCAGCAGTGTAGAAGCAGTGTACACTGCCTCTACACTGCATACACACTGCTGGAAGCCGTGTACACTGCATTTGTGTAAGGGTAGGGGCAATGTCTAGATGGGTTCTGTCAAATTTTTCTGAAATTCATTGAAAAACATGGCTGCCAGCAGCCATCTTACATTTGGCATATAAATTGTCAACAATTTCATTGGCACACCCTACAGGCCACATCTCTCCCGATCTTTTTCAAATTTCATATGTAGCTTTTGTTTGATGTGTAGATGCAAGCGATCAAATTTTTCTGAATTTCTTTTGAAAAACATGGGTTCCAGCAGCCATCTTGGATTTGTCAGATAAATTGTCACCAATTCCATTAGCACACCCTACAGGCCACATTTCTCACGTGATCTTTTTCAAATTTCATATGTAACTTTGGTGTCATATTCAGATGGGAGCTATCGAATGTTTCTGAATTTTGTTGAAATACGTGGCTGCCAGCAGCCATCTTGCAGGTGGAATATAAATTGTCAACAATTCCATTAGCACACCCTATAGGCCACATCTCTCACCCGATTTTCTTCAAATTTCATATGTAGCTTTGGTATGATGTCTATAGGGGAGCTATCAAATTTTTCTGAATTTCGTTGAAAAACATGGCTGTCCTCAGCCTTCTTGGATTTGGCCTTTAAATTGTCCACAATTCTATTAGTACACATTACATCCCTCATCCGATCTTTTCAGATTTCATATGAAGCTTTGGTGTGATTTCTTTTCTATAGAAACTTGATTGAATGACTTCACTGGAGCTTTCTATTTATACCCCCGCTTCGAAGAAGTGGGGGCTATATAGGAATCGCCCTGTACGTCCGTACGTCCGTCCGTCCATCCGTCCGTCCGTCCATCCGTACGTCTTTCCGGACATGAAATTCTTGTGTGCGCAACTCCTCCTACATTTATCAATCAATTTGGACAAAACTTTTCAGACATCATCACTACTAAGTGAACATGCGCATATTCCAAGATTTTTGATCTGCGACAATTTTAACCAGGTTTTCTCCCTTTGACTTAGATTTATTGTGTCTTTCCATCCGAACAAATTCTTGTGTGCGCAACTCCTCCTACATTAATGAACCGATTTTGATAAAACCTTTCAAACATCATCTCTACTAAGTGAACATGTGCATATTCCAAACTTTTTAATCTGCGACAATTTTAACCAGGTTATCTCTCTTGAACTTTGATTTAATATGGGTTTCTACATGAAATTCTTGTGTGCGCAACTCCTCCTACATTTATCAATCAATTTGGACAAAACTTTTCAGACATCATCACTACTAAGTGAACATGCGCATATTCCAAGATTTTTGATCTGCGACAATTTTAACCAGGTTATCTCCCTTTGACTTAGATTTATTATGTCTTTCCGTTCGAACAAATTCTTGTGTGCGCAACTCCTCCTACATTAATGAACCGATTTTGATGAAACCTTTCAAACATCATCTCTACTAAGTGAACATGTGCATATTCCAAACTTTTTGATCTGCGACAATTTTAACTAGGTTATCTCTCTTGAACTTTGATTTAATATTCCATCCGAACAAATTCTTGTGTGCGCAACTCCTCCTACATTAATGAACCGATTTTGATAAAACCTTTCAAACATCATCTCTACTAAGTGAACATGTGCATATTCCAAACTTTTTAATCTGCGACAATTTTAACCAGGTTATCTCTCTTGAACTTTGATTTAATATGGGTTTCTACATGAAATTCTTGTGTGCGCAACTCCTCCTACATTTATCAATCAATTTGGACAAAACTTTTCAGACATCATCACTACTAAGTGAACATGCGCATATTCCAAGATTTTTGATCTGCGACAATTTTAACCAGGTTATCTCCCTTTGACTTAGATTTATTATGTCTTTCCGTTCGAACAAATTCTTGTGTGCGCAACTCCTCCTACATTAATGAACCGATTTTGATGAAACCTTTCAAACATCATCTCTACTAAGTGAACATGTGCATATTCCAAACTTTTTGATCTGCGACAATTTTAACTAGGTTATCTCTCTTGAACTTTGATTTAATATGGGTTTCTGCATGAAATTCTTGTGTGCGCAACTCCTCCTACATTTATCAATCAATTTGGACGAAAGTTTACAGACATTATCACTACTAAGTGAACATGCGCATATTCCAAAATTTTTTAGCTGTGGCAATTTTAACTAGGTTATCTCCCTTTAACTTAGATTTATTATGGGTTTCTACATGAAATTCTTGTGCGTGCAACTCCTCCTACATTTATCAATCAATTTGGACAAAACTTTTCAGACATCATCACTACTAAGTGAACATGCGCATATTCCAAGATTTTTGATCTGCGACAATTTTAACCAGGTTATCTCCCTTTGACTTAGATTTATTATGTCTTTCCGTCTGAACAAATTCTTGTGTGCGCAACTCCTCCTACATTAATGAACCGATTTTGATGAAACCTTTCAAACATCATCTCTACTAAGTGAACATGTGCATATTCCAAACTTTTTGATCTGCGACAATTTTAACCAGGTTATCTCTCTTGAACTTTGATTTACTATGGATTTCGGCATGAAATTCTTGTGTGCGCAACTTCTCCTACATTTATCAATCAATTTGGACGAATATTTACAGACATCATCACTACTAAGTAAACATGCGCATATTCCAAAATTTTTGAGCTGTGGCAATTTTAACTAGGTTATCTCCCTTTAACTTAGATTTATTATGGGTTTCTACATGAAATTCTTGTGCATGCAACTCCTCCTACATTTATCAATCAATTTTGACGAAACCTTTCAAACATTATCACAACTAAGTGAACATACGCTTATTCCCAAATTTTTGATCTGCGACAATTTTAACCAGGTTATCTCCCTTTAACTTGGATTTATTATGGGTTTTCAAATGGGATTCTTGTGTGTGCAACTCCTCCTACATTAATGAACCGATTTTGAATACATGTTGCACATTGTAAATGTGTTTTTCCAAATGTAAACCATATATGTGTGGGCTCTTTAAGTATTCAGTGCTGTTCTGTGGAAGGCCACATGCAAATACAAATTTCAACAACAAAAAATGATCTTTATGTATACATTTCCTTATGGCCTTTGCCTACATGATCAGAAGTGCATTCCTCTAAAAACCCAAAGCGGGGGTATTAATCACCTTCAGTGATAGTTCTAGTTAGTTCTGTCTCTTTTTGGACAAGTTGAGCTGCCTTGTCATTGACACTTTCATTAGTTCTTCTGGGAGGTGCAAGATTTTTATTTTGTATTTTCTAAACCAATGTGTCAATTTGAACCAAATTTGTTATCCAGTGTTACTGTGTCAGAAGCACTTGATTCATGCACAAAAAAATTCTCTTTCACCTTGAGAATATGGAAGCTAAAAATAGAAACTTTCACTGGCCCTTATTTCAGAGATTGCACAGCACACAGCACAGAGAAGGTTTCTTTGGTATGAAGCATACTTAGAATCAGTAGAATTGAATGGTCCAATAAAATGCAATTTGTAGCATATGGGGGGATGCCTATTTTAACACATGAAGGGAAATTTTTTTTTTTTACCAAATTAAAAACTCTTCTCCAAAACTGTCCATCTGAACCTTTTGATGCTTGATATAGAATACCTTTTGTGTGATCAGATTCAAGTTTGTTAAAATCCAGTTGCTAGGATTATGTTCGGGCTGCATACAGGAGCACAACTTTTAACTTGAAATATGAGGAAAATTCTTTAAAAATCTTCTTAAGATTCACCAGTCAAAATCTTTGGATATTTGTTATACAGCATCCTTAGAGGTATCAGATTCAATTTTTTTCAAATCAAGTCCCTGGGTCATATTTGGGCTTTTAATGTTAGCCCAAATTTTAACTTTGTGCAATATAAGGATATTCTTTGAAAATCTTCTTTTGATCCACTTGTCTGAATCTTTTGATATTTGGTATATAGCATCTTTTTGAGGGCTCAGATTCAAGTTTTTCAAAATAATAGTAAATACTTGCACACTCTCTGATTGTCAAAGTTTTGACTTGGTACAGTCTGAGAAATATTTTAAAAAAATCTTCTTCAGATCCACCAGTCCGAGTCTAATGATATTTGGTATACTGCATTTTTATGGGTGTCAGATCAGAGTTTGTTCAAATCAGGTCCCTGAGTTCATATTTGGGTTACCTGTGTGAGCCCAAATTTTAACTTAGTGCAGTACAATGTATAAGGAAAATTGTTTTACAAATGCTTTTCAGACCCACCAGTCAGAGTTTTTTTTATTATATTTGTTATACAGCATCCTTACAGGTATCAGATTCAAATTTGTTCAAATCAAGTTCCTGGGTTCACATTCCTAATTTTAACTTCGAGCAATATGCAAGTAAGATATTCTTTAAAAATCTTCTTCAGATCCACTAGTCTGAATCTTTTGACACTTGGTATACAGCATCCTTTTGTGACTCAGATTCAAGTTGTTCAAATCAAGGGTTAATACTTGCACACTTTCTGGGTTCCAAAGTTTTAACTTGGAGCAATATGAGGAATATGTTTTTAGTCCCCTACCGGCATCACCGGAGGGGACTATAGGTTTGCACTCCGTCCATCCGTCTGTCTGTCCGGCTGTCAGTCACACTTTAGTTTTCCGGAGTTTTTTTTTGAAACGCTTCAACGGAATGATTTCATTTTTGGTAACCTACTATAGAACGATGACTTACAGATCAAGTTTGAGTTTCATGCTGATTGCAGTATTCTTGTGTGAGTTACGGCCCTTGGAAATATGGGAAAAAGCACCAAAATATCAGTATTTTTATACTGTACCAATGACCCAGACTTAGCTGGTGCTAACTCCACAAAAACCAGGGCCAAACACAAATTTCTGCCCCCCAATCCCCAAAATTTGCATCCAAAACAAAAAGAAATCATGTCCTAAAGGACCTCCATAGTACGACTCTACTGCGCATGCGCAGTGACGCAGTCGTCCCGAAATTGGCGCCAAATTTCATTCTCTGTTTGGCCCTTCATCAGTCAACATCTCACTGATCTTTGTGCTTGTAAATCTCAGTTTAAAGGATGCCAGACACGTAATTCTTGGAGAAAATGTGATTCTAAGGAGGATAGAAGGAGGAGAGGAAAAAAGAAGTGGCAAAAAATAATCAGGGCTGTACTTAAAATTTTTTGTTGAAATTATGTTAAGTTGCCTATTTTCGAGGCAAACGCCTCTTGTTGTCATTCTTGCTAATTGTTGCACTGCTTATTCAGTGTTTCCTCTCCCCTAACCTTCTAAAGTCCCCCCTTGCAATTCTCCCATACTTTTGGCATATTTTTGAGAAGTTTCATTTCTAAAAATTCCCTGGGAGAGTTGCTTGGTTACAGAATGTTTTCTGTTATTTTCCCCATAGTTACGTTTTCACCCATGGGTGTATAACGTTTGTGTTCTGCATCTTCCATCTGATGTTCTGCAGATTCTCCCCTGGGAGTCTCTGTTTTGCATCAGATAGAGTGTAATTGATGACTGATTCCGGGCCAGTTTTTTCAGTGCCTGGAGTCATGTTTTCTTCTGTGTTTACACTGTTTGTTTTCATTGGCAACAGCCTTTTTTGAGGGGGGCTGTTTGCCTTTGAGGTAGTTTATCTCATTATAAGATACATTTATATTATCCGAAAGTGTCTCATTAATTATTTTATATAATTTTAAAATTTTTGACCACACTTTGCCATCGGATCCATCGGGGCTCAACGTTACTTTTCAGCAACTTGGGCTTCTCTGAAAAAATATTTTTTCAAAATTATTTTGTTTTGCAATTGTTTTTTCATTTATTAATGGATCATGTTATTATGTATCTTTGTGTCAGGGGTTTTTGCGAGTAACTAGGACTTATTGTTGTTCTTTCACAATGAAGGGAACTTGTTCAAATTGTAATAGGAAGAAATCTTCCTCTGACTTTCATGATTATTGCATAAATTGTAGTCAGTGTTCTCGCATTAATCCCTGTCCTGTATGTGAACATTGGGATGAGAAACATTGGAAACGTGTGTCACGATATGTTGTTTCTGGAGAAAGAGCGATGCCGGCTCTTTCTCCACAAGGTCACTCTACTCTCTCAGTTTCTATTTCAGAGGAACCAGAACAGGGTGATGTTTCCATGTTATCTTCTTCAAGTGTGCGTCCGTCGTCACAATTAAATACAGAGCTAGCGGCAAAAGTGCTCATGGAGATTAGACAAATGTCGTCCGCTAGCTCGCCCGGTGTAGCGTCCATTCACCGAATGGTTCGGCAGCCGGGTTCGTCCGATGCGGTCCAAGAGGAAATTTTGGGTGATGCGAGCACTATAAAAATAATAGATGCACACCCAGTGACGGCGGATAGTGAACGAGAACGGAGGAAGCCTTTTAGTCCGGTTCCTAGCTCGTCCAGGTCCAGCCGGGCCGCGAGCGAGAGAGGCCCCTCTCTTGTACAACAACATCTGGGACCAGATGTTGTGGTACAAAATGTGTCTTTAGCGGAGCATACGTCCGTCGCTCGGGACGCTCCGTTGTATAAGCAGTCCGCAGAGACTGTTAAGGCTTCCTCTTCTCGCCGGCGCACACGACCGCACCTTGGCTGCGTGACCTCCGATATCTTGCCAGCTTCGCCGATGAAGGATTATTCGGCGACCAGGTCACACCATCCGGCAGCCAGGGATTCGAGACCGATGGACTCCGGACGTTCGCATAGGAAAAGTATGCGGGAGCCATCTGATGCGGAGCTGCCCTCGGCAAAGCAGCGAAAGACCGCTCCTCCGCAGGTCTCGACGTCGGACATTCTAGTGCAGATAGCACAGCTTATCGCAGCATCCCAGCAGCCGACAGAGACGGTGTCGGATCGAGAATTATCCGACGGCGCTGGGTCGGTACGCTCCGCCGAAGCATCGGGGGCGGACGACCGGGAACATCGGGAGGTCCGACCGGATGGTGAAAGGGATACGGATGAATTGGAGCTATCCCTTTCGGAACAACACAAAGCTGCCGTAGACTTCATCCGGCACTTTCTTCCTCAAGTTGTTCCGTCGGGCCAGACTGCTGCGCTTCCGGACAGGAGAATTATAGCGTCATTGGACTCTGATTTTTTCGAGCGGTTCAGGGACATCGCTCCCGAGTTTCCGTCGCAGTCCAATAATGTTGCAAGAACATTTGAATTATTGAACGACGCTATTTTTAAACTTGCTTCCAGGACAGGGAAAGCAGGCTTCTTGTCCGCAAATACTCTCAACCTGCCTTTCATTAATGCAAGGAATAAATTCGACACGGCAGGTCAGGGTATACCGAGAGTTCCTCTGCGTATGGACGACGAGGCGGAAGACTTAGAGCTATCATTACCGTCGTCAGCTTCTATTCCAACCGCAGTGTTGGAAACAGCTATTGCGTCTAACAGAGCCAATTTAGATGCCTTATCTTACGCAGATCACCTTACGAAGGCGTTATCACTGCGTCTTCAAGGGGAAGAGTTTCAGGATATACAATCCTCCTTAAGACTTCTTTCAAGGGCAGTAGCTTATTCCACGTGTAACTCCGCCCTTTCAGTGGCAAATCTGGAGTTGGTTAGACGTGACGCAGCCCTGTCTACATCCACACTAGTGGATTCTAAGGTGAAGAACTCTCTTAGAGTCGCTTCGGTCTCAGGAGATCTTCTCTTTGACGGCAAGCTTTCCGCTATTTATGATAATATTAAAAAGAAAGCTAGTGATTCTCTGTTGTTTAGATCCGCTCCTAAAAGGTCGGATTCAGCAGACACGAATAAGGCGGGCACTTCTGGGTCTTATCTGCCCAAGAGAGGTTCCTATAGAGGTTCCGGTGCGTCCTCTAGCTCTTATTCGAGAGACCGTCAGGATAGCGACTCTCGTTCGGGACGTCCTTCAGGCCGGGACAATCGGTCGGACGCCCCGAGGTCGACGAGGCGAGGTGCGGGTCGTGGAAGACGTGGTTTCTCCTACCGCAGGCCTCGCAGATCCAGGAGGTGATGGCTCAAACCTCTATCGCGTTCCGGTTGGCGGAAGGTTGTCGAGTTTTTCTCAAGAGTGGGCGTCGATTACGGACGACCCGTGGGTGAGAGGAGTGACTTCGGAAGGTCTAAAGATATCCTTCAAACGAAAGCCTCCATTAACTCGAAGTCCAAAGTGGACTCATCTTCCGTCAAACCCTCAGAAAAGAGACGCTCTGCTATCAGAGGTGCAGTCTCTTTTAATGAAGAACGCGGTAGAGGTCGTAGAAAACCAGGAATCGCTGGGATTCTACAGCCATCTGTTTCTGGTTCCGAAACCAGACGGCTCGTTCCGTCCAGTCATAGATTTGAGCTGGATAAACAAGCTGATCATCGCTCCGAAGTTTTATATGGAGACGATTCGATCGGTCAGAGCGAGTATTCGGGTGAACGATTATGCAACGAGCATAGATCTCAAAGATGCGTACTTTCACGTCATGGTACATCCGACATTCCGAAAGTATCTACGCTTCGCAGTCCTAGGAGTGGTGTATCAGTTCCGGGCCATGTGCTTCGGATTGAATCTAGCACCCTGGGCTTTCACTCGGGTAATGAACTCGGTAATGATCTACTTCCGAGCTCATTCGTCTGCGGTAACGTCGGCCTACCTGGACGACATTCTTCAGAGGTACGGCAACGAGTTAACGCTTCAGAACGATGTTCAGAATCTTCTTCTATTGCTCCGACGTCTCGGTTTCATAGTAAACGAGGAGAAGTCGGATCTGGTGCCGTCCAAGTCATTCACTCATCTGGGAATGAGCTTCGAGACGCACAACAATCTCGTTCGTCTGCCGTTAACCAGAGCGAAATTAGTCAGTTGTTACGCTCGCTATTGTCTAAATACAGACAAAGTCACAGCGAGAGAATTTATGAGACTGATAGGTCTGTGCGGAGCCGCTGCGGATCTCATTCCGATGGGACGGCTACGCACACGGCCTCTTCAAATTTTCCTGACTCAGAATTGGAGTGTGAAAATTCATTCGCTCGATGTAGACGTTCTCTTGTCAGATCAAGTGAAACAAGAGATTCAGACTTGGGCAAACATTCAGTGGTTAACTCAAGGAGTTCCGCTGCAGTTGCCGGATCCGAGTTTTACCATTATGACGGATGCCAGTCAAACAGGTTGGGGTGCATCATTAATCCCAACGGATTCGAGATGCCAGGGTCTTTGGGATCCGCAATTCCTGTGCAAGCACATAAACATCAAGGAAATGATGTCAATTTGGCTTGCGTTACGTCACTGGATGGACATTATTCACGATGCTCATGTCCAAATTCTATCCGACAATACGACAGTAGTGGCGTATATACGGAATCAGGGAGGCACTCATTCAGTTCCGTTGTTCAATCTAACGGAAAGAATCCTTCTGTTTGCGTTGGAACATCACGTTCTTCTTTCGGTCCGTCACAGACCGGGTCGTCTGAATGTGCTAGCAGACTCCCTTTCTCGAAAGGGTCGCTTGTTGCCGTCGGAGTGGACTCTCAACAAACAAGTATTCAATCAGATTTGCTACCAATGGGAACGGCCAATGATAGACTTATTTGCGACACATCTCAACAATCAGTTGCAGACGTATGTGTCCCCGTGTCCGGATCCAAGAGCATTTGCTGTAGACGCTCTATCGATCCCTTGGGACGGTATGATAGGATATGCGTATCCTCCAGCGCCGTTAATTCAACAAGTATTGCTAAAGATAAAACAATCTCAATGCAAGATTCTGTTGGTAGCATCTCTGTCGCCACAGAGACCGTGGATAAATCTACTCAGGTGTCTGTTGTGGGACCTACCGCGGAAGCTCCCTCCACGAGAGGATCTTCTTTGGCAGGGGAAATCGCGCCAACTGCATCACAACCCGCAAGGTCTCAACCTTCACGTTTTTCCGTTGTGCGGTCCTTCTTGCATGGCAAGCACTTTACAGGACGAGCAGTGGACGCGATTTCTAACTGTAGGAGGACCTCCTCTTCGCTAAACTATGCGGCTAAGTGGAAGGTTTTCCGTCGTTGGTGTAGGGATCATTCTGTTGATATATTTGATCCCTCTATACCAGACATTGCTAACTTTCTAGTATACTTGTTTGACGAAATCAAACTGCAACCGGTTTCTATAAAGGGTTATAGATCTATGTTATCTGATACCTATGCACATCATGATAGTTTACAAATTGGATCTAATGTCTCTTTATCGAAATTGGTTAGAAACTTTTCGATAAATAGACCTAGAATTCTTAGATTAATTCCTAAGTGGAATTTAGCTTGGGTTCTCCTTAAATTGAAGGAAAAGCCATTTGAACCTCTTGGGACAGTAGATTTCAAATTCTTATCTTATAAGACAGCTTTTCTCTTAGCTTTCTCTTCTGCCAGAAGAGTCAGTGAGCTTCATGCACTATCGGTGGATGATTCTCATTATCGTAGTGTTGGGAACACTATCACCTTCACTACTAACGTCGGTTTTTTAGCTAAGAATCAGGCTCCTAATAAATATCCGGAACCTATTGTTATTAAGGCTCTTCCGTCTTCAGACGGGCGTAGGCCTTTACTCTGTCCTGTTAGAGCACTACGTATCTATAAACAGAGATCTCAGTTCATCAGAAAGGGACGGAAACGTTTCTTTCTGTCTTTGATGCCTAATAGAAAGGACATTTCAGTCCATTCTATTGCTAGATGGATTCAGTTAACTATCCGTACTGCGTATGAAGATTTATCTTCTTCTCAGCAGTCTGTGCTTAAGATTTCTGCTCATGAAGTAAGAGCTCTTTCTACTTCCTGGGCTTATGCTAATAGTGTTGCTATTACAGATTTAATGAAGGCTGCTTATTGGTCTCAGCCATCCACATTTACTAATTTTTATCTCAGAAATATTGAGTCCATTTCTGGAGACCTGCATTGTTTAGGTCCGTTATCTGTTGCTCAGAATGTCATCCACTAAACAGTTGCAACTATAGTTATGCAGGCTTTCTGTTCCGGCAGTGACTCCGTCCGGCTGCCCTCTTCGCTCTGGGCTATTTGACCCAGGGCAAGGGGAAGGGGGGGGGCGGGTGTTCCCTTAGGTCACCTGCTTTATAGTGAAAAGCAAGGGAATGCCTCCTCCAAGACAGTATTTCTGAGTCGCTTCCGGGATGGTTTTAAAGTGTAATATTAATGTTTAATTTCATTCATGTCTTATTTTTAAAGTGTAGCTCGGTGTGAAGCATTTGTATATGTCAAGTGTCAAACGGGCTTTAATATACAATACTCGGACACTTTTAAATGATTATAAAGAGTCTCAATTCTCTGGACTACTTTATTTATTGGCTTGTTTTAAAAATAATTAGTATAAAGGTTATACTGGATGTTAATAGAGAACATGAATGTTATTGTGCTCAATTATTAAGGGTAGTGTATCTTTCTAATTTAAATATTAAATAAGAAAGATACATGTAAAGCCTAATACTCCTTTTCTCCTTAAGGGGTTACCTCTTTATTTTATAATTGAGCTTATTGGATTTTCCTCTATGTCCTAGGCCCTCCAGCCTGTTTACTATTCAGCTAAGTCTGGGTCATTGGTACAGTATAAAAATGTTAAAAAATTTATAGTAATTTATATATTTTTTATACTTACCAATGACCCAGACGGGGATGGCCCTCCCTGAGTTGGGAACTCTTGCCTCCCCGCTGAGTACATAGCGCTGACCAGGCACTGCCAGTAAGAATGATATTTGGTGCCAATTTCGGGACGACTGCGTCACTGCGCATGCGCAGTAGAGTCGTACTATGGAGGTCCTTTAGGACATGATTTCTTTTTGTTTTGGATGCAAATTTTGGGGATTGGGGGGCAAAATTTGTGTTTGGCCCTGGTTTTTGTGGAGTTAGCACCAGCTAAGTCTGGGTCATTGGTAAGTATAAAAAATATATAAATTACTATAAATTTTTTAACTTTCCGGAGTTTTTTTGGAAACGCTTCAACAGAATGATTTCATTTTTGGTAAACTACTATAGAACGATGACTTACAGATCAAGTATGAGTTTCATGCTGATTGCATTATTCTTGTGTGAGTTATGGCCCTTGGAAATATGGAAAAGCACCAAAATATCAGTTTTCCAGAGTTTTTTTGGAAGCGCTTCAACGGAATGATTTCAACTTTGGTAAACTACTATAGAAGTATGACTTACAGATCAAGTTTGAGTTTCATGCTGATTGCATTATTCTTGTGTGAGTTATGGCCCTTGGAAATATGGAAAAAACCAAAATATCAGTTTTCCGGAGTTTTTTTGGAAACTCTTCAACGGAATGATTTCATTTTTGATAAACTACTATAGAACGATGACTTACAGATCAAGTTTGAGTTTCATGCTGATTGCATTATTCTTGTGTGAGTTATGGCCCCATGGAAACATGGAAAAATGCCAACATTTCAGTTTTCCGGTCTTTTTTTGGAAACTCTTCAACAGAATGATTTCATTTTTGGTAACCTACTATAGAAGGATGACTTACAGATCAAGTTTGAGTTTCATGCTGATTGTCTTATTCTTGTGTGAGTTATTGCCTTTGGAAATATGAAAAAGCGCTAAAATATCAGTTTTCTGGACTTTTTCTGCAAACACTTCAACAGAATGATTTCATTTTTGGTAACCTACTATAGAACGATGACTTACAGATCAAGTTTCATTTACACTCTGTCCATCCATCTGTCAGTCTGTCAGTCAGTCTGTCGGTTATACTTTATTTTTCCGGACTTTTTTTTGGAAATGCTTCAACGGAATGATTTCATATTTGGTAACCTACTATAGAACGATGACTTACAAATCAAGTTTCATTTGTACTCTGTCCATCCGTCAGTCTGTCAGTCAGTCTGTCAGTCATTCTTTAGTTTTCCAGACTTTTTTTGGAAATGCTTCAACCGAATGATTTCATTCTTGGTAACCTACTATAGAACGATGACTTACAGATCAAGTTTGAGTTTCATGCTGATAGCATTATTCATGTGTGAGTTATGGCCCTTGGAAATATGGAAAAGCGCCAAAATATCAGTTTTCTGGACTTTTTTTTTAAATGCTTCAATGGAATTCATGCTGATCACATCTAGGTTATAACATTTGTATAATTATTAATGCTCATTAGTCCGGTAGGGGACATTGTATTGCTTCAGCGATATGAGCACTCTTGTTTAAATCTTCTTCAGATCCCCCAGTCAGAATCTTCAGATATTTGGTGTACAGCATCTTTATGGGTGTTTAATTTGAGTTTGTTCAAAGCAAGTGCCTAAGTTCATATTTGGACTACCTATGTGAGCCCAAATTTTAAGTTGGAGCAAAATAAGGAAAGTTCTTCAAAAATTATCTTATTCACATCCACCTGTCAGAAACGTTTGCTATTTGGTATGTAGCATCCTAAGAGGGGTCACATAAAAGTTTGTTCAGATCATGTTCCCACCAATTAGGTCTCAAGTCATTTTAACCTATTCTGCCTTATTTCTTATTAACCTACCTCACAGTTGTTTACAACAAGCTTGCACTACAGAGGAACTCCCTAACTTGGAAGTATACTCTCTATTTTATTCTTTCCTAAGCGATTAGGAAAGAAAAAATGGTGCAAAAGCACCAAGGAAAAATAAGCCAAAACTTGGTCGAGTGCGTCCAGTGCACACCCAGTAGGGGACACTCTTCTCCGTTCTAGTCCATGGCTTTCCAGTACCAGTGTTCAGATAGTTAACGAACTTGTCATTCTTTATTCTTCCGCAATCTTGAGAATATGCATTTTATTTTGCTCATCAACAGTGATACCTTTTGACTCGATGTTGGCAATGTTTCTGTTCTGAATTATGGACTCACAGCTGTTGCTTCACCATCCAGACATATAGGGCTGTGTTTTTAGCTCACCTGACTGGAAGTCAGTGTGAGGTATTGCCATCACTTGGCGTCCGTCGTCTGGTAACTTTTGCAAACCTGTTTTTTTCTCCACAGCCATTCAGCCAAATTCAAACATATACTACACAAACCACCCTGGGGTATACCCTTTCTATTTGTTCAAATGGAGCAGCTGCCTTCTTTGGGCTCTGGGCAATGATGCCAAAGCCTAAAAATCTTTAAAAATCTACTTCTCATGAGCCACCAGAGAGATTGCCTTGATATATGGTATGTAACACTCTTTGGTGTTGAAGATTAAAGTTTGTTCAAAAGAAGTTGGTAGATCAATATTTGGGCTCTCTGTGGGCACATACCCATTTTGGGCTTTGCCCAAAATTTCTATTTCAAGAACTGATGGGCCAATTTGAACCAAATTTGGCATGTAGCATAAGTGGGTCCAAAGTACTTCATTGATGCCCCAAATTTTTGTTGTTGTTGCTCTGTGGGTACCCCAGGGGCTAAAAATAAAAAAAAATTCAAATGCCCATATTTTCCAAACTACAAGGAACAGAGAACTGTTATTTGTTATGAAGCATCCTTTTGACCGGTAGAATGGATAAAAAAAAAATGGCCATCAGTTGTGTCAGGGTGTTCTGTAGGGGCGTTTGAAAAAACACTGAGTCAGCATATTTGCAAAAACTGAAAAAAAGTGTTTCTTCAGAACCGCTGATCAGAATCTTTTGATATTTGGTATACAGCATCCATAGGATGGTCAAATACAAGTGTGTTGAAATCGACCCACTTGGTTCATATTTGGGCTCAACACAGGAGCCCAAATAATTAACTTAGGGTGCTATGGGTAATAAGGTTTAAAAGCTTCTTCTTCAGTTCAAACAGTCCGATTCTTTTGATACTTGGTATACAGCATCTCTACAGGGTTCAGATTGAAGTTTGTTCAAATTGAGTCCATGGGTTAATATTTGGGCTTCCTATGGAAGCCTGAATATTAACTTGGTGCAATATGGGGAATAATCTTTAAAAATCTTCTTCAGATCCACCAGTCAGATTCTTTTGATATTTGGTATGCAGCATCTTTAGGGGGGTTAGATTCAAATTTGTTCAAATGGGATTCCTGGATGAATATTTACTGCACAACATGTGTTGAAGCTTGCAATGGTGACAGCAAAAAACTATTTAAAGATGTTAAAAATCTGTGTACAGAAAAACCAAGTGTGTCATTTCCACCACACGATGATCCATCAAAGCTAGCTGATCAATTTGGCAAATTCGTCATAAAAAAAATAAAATTAATTCAGGAAAAAATTAAGACCATAAATGTAGACAAAACTGACATCAAACAGAGACCATCAGAAAAAGAGCTTTCAACTTTTCGACCTTTAGAAATCCACGAGGTAACCAAATTAATAAAAGAATCCTCAGATGCCTCATGTCAACTCGACCCAATGCCAACATCTATTATCGAATCATGTGTAGACTCTTTGGCTCCTGTAATCACAAAAATGATCAACATGTCTCTGCTGGAAGGATATGTGCCTGATGCATGGAAAATAGCAATTGTTAATCCTCTTCTGAAGAAACAAGGTGCAGAACTTGTGTTTAAAAACTTCCGACCAGTGAGTAACTTACCGTTCGGCTCTAAGCTGTGTGAAAAAGCTGCAATTGACCAACTAATGTTAGATAGTGATATGCATGCTCCTTTACCGGCCAACATGTCTGGATTCAGAAAATTTCTCTCGACTGAAATGGCATTACTGAAGGTTCAGAATGACATCCTCCTTAATATGGAGTCTGGAAGGGTAACAGACCTTAGTACTGCTTTTGACACTGTTTGTCATAAAACTCTGCTAGAGACAATGAATTCTGATTTTGGACTTAATGGCGTTGCTGCTAGCTGGCTATCATCTACCTCAAGAATAGACAGCAGCGTGTATCAATAAATGGTAATCTGTCAAAAGACTTCCCTCTTGAATCTGGAGTCTCACAGGGCAGTTGCCTTGGTCCTGTTCTGTTTCTATTCTATATTTCAAAAATGTTCACCATCATTGAATCTCACCTGCCTGACGTCCATGGTTATGCTGATGACACACAGGTCTATTTCTCTTTTCGACCATCAATCAAGGATCAAACTAAAGCTCTAGAAACTATTGAATCATGTATTTCGGACATTCACACATGGAAGGTTTCAAACAAATTAATGATAAATGATGATAAGACTGAATTCCTAATAATTGCTTCATGACAACAACTCACTAAAGTTGACATCAATTCAGTGAAGGTGGGAGATTCCGCCATCAGTGCATGTAACAGTGTACGTAATCTTGGTGCCTTCTTCGACTCTACCATGTCTATGGACAGACATGTTACAAATATGTGCAATAAGGCTTTCAGATGTCTATACAAAGTTAAACAGATAAGACAGTTCCTCACCAAAGACTCAACAAAAACCCTAGTTCATGCCTTTGTAACTTCACATTTGGATTATTGTAATGCCTTACTGTTCAACCTTCCACAGTATCAGTACTCTCGCCTGCAGATGGTACTAAATGCATCAGCCCGAGTGGTATGTAGGATATTACGATCTCAACACATCACTCCTGTTCTGAGGGATATGCACTTGCTGCCAGACAAGTACAGAATAATTTTCAAAACTTTATTATTAGTTTTTAAGACACAAAACAACATGTGACCAGCCTACTTAGAAGAACTCCTTAATACCAAGAATGTGTGTCAATACAACCTAAGGCCCGATGGTAAAATGCTGCTACATGTTCCAAAACATAGGTGTAAGAGATTTGGAGATAGGTCATTCTCATTTGCTGGCCCTCACTTGTGGAATAATTTACAAGAACACCTAAAAAGACTGTCAAATGTCAACCTTTTCAAGAAAGATCTCAAAACATACCTGTTTCAAAAAGCCTATAAGTGATCTTCTGGACTGTAAGATACTGTATATATTCCGTTTGTATATTTGCACAAGATCAGTAACATGTACAGCGCCTTAGAATATGGTTCTATATCTTCTGAACTATAATTTTGGCGCTATATAAATGTGTATATTATTATTATTATATGAGAAAATTTCTTAAAAATCTTTTTCAAACCTGCTATTGAGAATCCTTTCATATTTGGTATGTGATATCTCAAGAGGTGTAAAATTCGAATTTGTTCAAATCGAGTTCCTAGGTTAATATTTTTATACTGTACCAATGACCCAGACATAGCTGGTGCTAACTCTTAAAATATAGGGCCAAACACAAATTTTGCCCCCCAATCCCCAAAATTTGCATCTAAAACTAAAGAAAACATGTCCTGAAAGGCCCTCCACACTTCGCCCCTACTGCGCATGCGCAGTGTCAAAGACGTTCCGAAATTGGCGCCATTTATCATTCTAAGTTTGGCCCTTCATCAGTTAACATCTGACTGATCTTTGTGCTTTTAAATCTCAGTTTAAATGATGCCAGACACATAAATATTAGTGAAATGGTGATTCTAAGGAGGATAGAAAAGGAGGAGAGGAAAAGAATGTGTGACAGAATATTATCAGGGCTGTAACTTAAAATTTTTTAATGAAATTATGTTAAGTTACCTATTTTCAAGGCAGCAGCCATTTTGTTGTCATTCTGATTATTTAGTTACACTGTTTTTTCAAGTGTTTTCCTCTCTCCCTGTCCTTTAAGTTCCCCCTAGCTATTCTCCCATGCTTTTGGCATAGTTTCTGTAATTATTATTACTAAAATTTCTTGGGAGTTTTAGCTGAATAACAGAATGAATTCTGTTCTTTCCCCATGTTTACGTCTTCACCTACGGGTGGTTAGGCATTGTGTTCTGCATCTACCATCTGATGTTCTGCAGTTTCTTCCCTGGAAGTCTCTGTTTTGCATCAGATAGTGTATTTTTGGTAACTGATTTCGGGCCTGGGTGCCTGGAGTCTTATTTTAGTGTTTTTACACTCATTGTTTACATTTACAACAGCCCTCTGTGTGAGGGGGGGATTTCTAAAAAATAATATCTTTATGTTATTTTAATCATAACTAGATACATTATTATTGTTCGTAAGTGTTGAATAAATTGTTTAAAATATTTTTAAAATTTTTGTCCACACTTAGGCTTGGGATCCATTGGGGCTCAACGTTACTTTTCAGAAACTTGGGCTGTTCTGAAAAAATATTTTGTCAAAATATTTTGATTTCAATTATTTTTTCTATATTAATGGATCATATTATTATTATGTATTTTGATTGCCAGGGGTTAGTGCGAGTACCAGGACTTGTTTTCTTTTCACATTGAAAGGATATTGATCAATTGTTTTAAGAGGAAGTCTTCCTCTGACTTTATTATCATTCTATATGTGGTCAGTGTACTCGCATTAACTCCTGTTCTGTATCGTATGATTTCGATGACAATATGGGAAGCGTATGTCACGGTATGTTGTTGGGGATTTGGACACTCCGGTCCTTTCCCCGCAGGGTCACTCTACTTTATCAATTTCTATTTCAGACGATCAAGATTAGGGTGATGTATCTGTGATGTCTTCCAACAGTGTGCCTCCGTCGTCACAATTAATGAAGGGCTAGCGGAAAAGTGCTCATGTAATACGCCAATTGCCTAAGAGGACCCTAGTAGGTTCGACGGCCTTTGACGTCCGCTAGCTCGCCCGGTGTAGCGTCCATTCACCGAATGGTTCGGCAGCCGGGTTCGTCCGTTGCGGTCTAGAAGGAATTTTGGGGTGATGCGAGCACTATAAAATTAACTTAATGCACACCCAGTGACGGCGGATCGGAGGGAGAACGGAGGAAGCCTTTTAGTCCGGTTCATAGTTCGTTCCGGTCCATCCGGACGGCAAGCGAGAGAGGCCCCTCTCTCGTTCAACAACATCTGGCCCCAGATGTTGTGGTACAAAATGTGTCGCTAGCGGAGCATACGTCCGTCGCTCGGGACGCTCCGTTGTATAGGCAGTCCGCTGAGACTGCTAAGGCTTCCTCTTCTCGTCAGCGCACACGACCGCACCTTGGCTGCGTGACCGCCGATATATTACCAGCTTTGCCGATCAAGGATTCTTCGGCGACCAGGTCACACCATCCGGCAGCCAGGGATTCGAGACCGATGGACTCCGGACGTTCGCATAGGAAAAGTATGCGGGAGCCATCTGATGCGGAGCTGCCCTCGGCGAAGCAGCGATAGACTGCGCCTCCGCAGGTCTCGACGCCGGACATTCTTGTGCACATAGCACAGCTTATCGCAGCATCCCAGCAGCCGACAGAAACGGTGTCGGATCGAGAATTATCCGACAGCGCTGGGTCGGTAGCCGGGGACTCGAGGCCTGCAGACTCCGGACGTTCGCATAGGAAGTGTGCGGGAGTCAACGTACACGGAGCTTCCGGCGGCAATGCATCGTAAGTCCGCTAATGCACAGGCCTCGGGAACGGACGTGCTTTCCTTAATAGCACAGTTTATCGCAGCATCCCAGCATCAACTGAATCTGTCGCATATATTTTATCTGACGATGCTGGGTTGGGACGCTCCGCGGAAGCGGGTACGGACGTCCGAAAGTTTCATCCGGTCCGACGGGATACCGAAAGGGATTCGGAGGATTTCAAGCTTTCCCTTTCGGAACAACATATGCTGCGATGCCGGATAAGAAACTGATAGCGTCGGTGGACTTAGAAATTTTTGGTTCGGTTCAGGGACATTGTCCCTCAGTTCCGACATAGTCCAATAATGTCACACAAACTTTCGAATTATTGAACGACGCTATATATATTATTATTTTATGCTTGCTATCCAAGCATTTCTGGTTTCTTGTTCGAAGAGTTATGGAGATGTCTTCAAAGTGTGCCTCTGTCGTCATAGTTAATGAAGAGTTAGCGGCAATAAGTGCTCATGGAATATGTCTATCGCTTACGGAGTGACATTCGCTAGCTCACCCGGTGTAGCGTACATTCATCGAATGGTTCGGCTGCCGGGTTCGTCCGTTGCGGTCTAGGAAGGAGATTTGGGTGATGCGAGCACTTTAATTACTTTAGTACTCACCCAGTGACGGCAGATTGAGGACAGATCGGAGGAAGCCAACAACATAGGGGACCGCATGTTGTGGTTCAGATATTTTACATTCGGAGCATATGTCCGTTGCTCGGGGCGCTCCGTTATATTGACAGTCCGAGAGACTGTCTTTAATGCTTCCTCATCCTCAGCAGGGCACACGACCGCACATTGGCTACGTGACCTCGAGTATCCGATCAGTTTCGGCATTCAGTGATTCCACGGCGAATAGGTCGCGCCATCCGGTAGCCAAGGGACACGAGGCCTATACACTCCGGTCGCTCGCATATTGGAAGTATGCACGGGGTAACGATCACGGAGCTTCCAGCGGCAATGCATCGTAAGACCGCTTCTCCTCAGGCCTCAGTGACGGACGTGCTATCCGAGTTAGCACAGTTGTTTCGCAGCATCCCAGCAATTGACAGTTTCTCGGTCGAATCAGGAATTATCCGACGGCGCTGGGTCGGTGCGGTCCACGGTTGCATCAGCTACGGACGACCGAACGCTTTATAGGGTCCGACAGGATGGCGAAAGGGATTCGAAAAATTTCGAGTTTTCCCTTTAGTAGTATCGGAAGATGCCTTTCATATCTTCTGGCATTTCTTCCAGTGATTATTTTTCGGACTTCATTGCTGCGATCTTGGATAAGAGACTTATAGCGTCATTGGACTCGGATTTTTCGATCGGTACAGGGACATTGTCACTGACTTACCGACGCAGTCCAATATTGTCATTACAACATGTGTTTTATTTTTCGATGCTATATATTTATATATATATACAAGCCTGCTACTAAGCATGATTGTTTAGTTTCTTGTCCGCATTGCTCATTTCTGCCATTTTATCATTTTTACAAATAGTTTATTTTGGCAGAGCAGGGCATACCGAGAGTTCATATGCGTCTAGACGGTGTGATTAAAGACTGCATATATTCTTTTTCGCCGTTTATGTCTTTTCCAATTTCATTGTTGGGAACGACATTATGTATAGTAGACTTAACTTAGACGCTTTATTATACGTAATCCGCCTTACTGAGGCGTTATCATTACGTCTTCAAGAAAAGATTTACGGGATATTATTCTCAATGTAATTTCTTTTGAGGGCAGTAGTTTGTTCACGTATAACTCCGCCCTTCAGTGGCTGATTGGAGTTGGTTAGACGTGACGCAGCCCTAGCTACATCCACACGCGTGGATAGTAAGGTTAAGAACTCTCTCAGAGTCGCTTCGTTCTCGGAGGAGCTTCTCTTCGACGGCAACTTTCCGGCAATCCATGAATTGCTCGATTTATACATTCTCTTGTCTATCTAGTGTTACAAGAGATTCAGACTGGGGCAAACATTCGGTGGTTGACTCAGAGAGTGCCGCCGCAGTTGCCGGACCCGAGTGTGGCTGTTATGACGGTTGCCAGTCAAACAGATTGGGATATTTACTGATCCCTACGGATTCGAAGTGCCAGGGTCTTTGGGTTCCGCAGTTTTTTAGCTATCAGTTTAACTTCCGCGGAATAATGTTTTTTAGGCTTGCTTTATGTCATTGCATGAACATTATTCAGAAACGCATGCCCAAATTCCTGTCCTTTAATTCGACAGTAGTGGCGTATCTCCGGAACCAGGGAGGC
This sequence comes from Pictodentalium vernedei, assembly GCA_031216915.1. Classification (NCBI taxonomy): domain Eukaryota; kingdom Metazoa; phylum Mollusca; class Scaphopoda; order Dentaliida; family Dentaliidae; genus Pictodentalium; species Pictodentalium vernedei. Next base: position 246,189,062 of record CM062297.1, on the reverse strand, counting down.
ACTCTTTCGTTTCCGTTATTCAATTTAATGGAAAGAATCCGTCTGTTGGTTATAGTACACCAGGTTCAGTTTTGGTCCGTCATATTCCGGGTCGTCTGATTGTTTTATCGGACTCCCGTTCTCTTACGGGTCGCTTGTTGCTGTCAGAATGGACTCTCAACAAACAAGTATTCAATCAGATTTGCTATCTATGGGAGCGCCCAATGATGATTATTTATGACACAGCTTGCTAATCAATTGCAGACGCATGTGTTGGCTTGTACAGATCTCTGAGCTAATAGTGTTAACGCTCTATTGATCTATAGGACGGAATGATAGGATACGCGTATCCTCCGGCGCTGTTGTTTTAGCAGGTATTGCTAAGATAAACAACCACAATACATTTCTGTTGATAGCATCTCTATCTTCACAGAGATCATGAGTAATTTACTCTCTTGTCTACTGTGGATCTTAACGTGAAATCTTCCTCTATGTGAGGATCTTTTTTCACTGGGTAGATCGTGTCATCTTTATCACAACCAGCAAGGTCGCAACCTTCATGTATTCCGTTGTGTGGTCCGTATTGCATTGTAAGCACTGTACTGGACGAGCTTTGGACGCGATTTCTTACTATAGGAGATCCTCTTCTTCGCTATTCTATGCGACTAAAGTGGAGGCTCTTCCGTCGTGGTGTAGGGATCATTATGTTCATATTGTTGATCCCTCCATTCTACTCATTGCTATTTTTTAGTATACTTGTTTCACAAGATCTACTGCAGCCTGTTATTATTTAGGTTATAGGTTTATGTTACCTCATACCTATGCACTCTACGATAGTTTACAATTGAGTCTTTTGTCTCTTTATCTAAGTCAGTTAGTAACTTTTTGATAAATAGACTTAGTATCTTTAGATTAAATTCCTATACGGATTTTAACTTCGGTTCTTATTTAGCTAAGTAATCATTTGAGCCTCTGGAAACAGTAGTTTTCAAATTCTGACCTTTTAGACAGTAATTCTGTTGGTTTCTCTTTTACTGTAGAGTCAGTGAGTTTCATGCACTATCGATGGATGATTTTCACTTTCATAGTTTCGGAATCAATACTTCCGTTACTATTTAGGTTGGATTGTTGCATAAGAGTTAGGCTCCTATTATCCGGAACCTATTATTTTAAGGCCCTTCCGTCTTCGTATGGGCATAGGCCTTTACTCTTTCCGGGTACAGTTTATGTATTTATAAACAGATATCTGTTTATTACAAGGGCGTAAGCTTCTTCTGTCTTTGATGTCTAGTAGAAGGACGTTACGCTCCATTTTTTTGTTAATGGATTCTATTAACTATCGGTACTGCTTATGGTATATCATTGACTTAGCAGTTGTGCTTAAGATTTCGGCTCATGAAGTAAGAGTTCTTCTACTTCTTGGACTTACTTTAATAGTGTCGCTATTATAGATTTTTGAAGGCCGCTCATTGCGCTCAGCCATCCACATTCATGATTTTTATCTTAGAAATATCGTGTCAATTTCTTGAGGCCTCGTTTGTAGGTCTATTATCTACTGCTCAGAATGTCATTCTCTTAACAGTTGCTACTATAGCTAGGTAGGCTGTCTGTTTCGGCAGTGTCTCCGTTCGGCTGCCCTCTTCGCTCTGGGCTATTTGACCCAGGGCAAGAAAAAGGGGGGGGGGGAGGGTGTTCCCTTGGGTCACCTGTTTTACTATGAAAACAAGGGGATACCTCCTCCGGAGTTAGTAATTCTGAGCTGTTATTGGGATGGTTGTTTAGTGAGAAGTTTAAGTTTATAAAATTCATTCAAGTCTTAGTTTTTAAAGTATAGCTTTTGAATATTGCATATGTCAACGGACATGATTATGCAATTCTCAGACACTTTTAGGAGTATAAGAGTCTCTATTCTCTAGACTTACTTTATTATTGGCTTACTTTAAAAATTATTAGTATAAGGATTATATTGGATATTAATAGAGTACATGGATGTATGAAGCTCAATTTTGGAAGGTGTTGTATCTTTCTAATTTATCATAAATAAGAAAGATACATGTAAGGCCTATTACTTCTTTTCCCTACAGGGGATGACTCTATTTTATTTTATTGAGCGTATTCCATTTTGCTCTATGTCCTTGGCCCTCCAGCCTTTTTACTATTCAGCTATGTCTGGGTCATTGGTACAGTATAAAAATGTTAAAAAATTTATAGTAATTTATATATTTTTTATACTTACCAATGACCCAGACGGGGATGGCCCTCCCAGGAGTTGGGAACTCTTGCCTCCCCGCTGAGTACATAGCGCTTACCAGGCACTGGTTATTAGAATGATAAATGGCGCCAATTTCGGAACGTCTTTGACACTGCGCATGCGCAGTAGGGGCGAAGTGTGGAGGGCCTTTCAGGACATGTTTTCTTTAGTTTTAGATGCAAATTTTGGGGATTGGGGGGCAAAATTTGTGTTTGGCCCTATATTTTAAGAGTTAGCACCAGCTATGTCTGGGTCATTGGTAAGTATAAAAAATATATAAATTACTATAAATTTTTTAACATTTGGGCTTCCTGTTGGAGCCTGAATATTAACTTCGTGCAATATGGGTAATAATCTTTAAAAATCTTTTTCTTCAGATCCACAAGTCAGATTCTTTGGATATTTGGTATGCAGCATCTCTAGGGGGGTTAGATTCAAGTTTGTTCAAATGGGATCACTGGCTGAATATTTGGGCTCTTTATTAATGTATAAGCTCTGTCGGACATGGCATAATAGATTAAATACCTATAATGGATGTACAGAGGCCAAATTGGTCTATAAACAAAGAAAAACTGGGGAGACAATGGGTAGAATCTCGACTGCTTAGAAGACTTTTCTTTTCGATTCAATTGACAGGCGTTTACTCTATAACCAGTATTTAATTAAAAGGTCAAAGTTTTACTAAGGTGTGGTAAATGGTTTTGTGTTGGGAAATTATATTCAATTAACAGGGTTATTAAGTTAAAAAGATACCCAATTATGTGGGTTCCACTGTACTTGGAAATATATAAGTTAGTATTAATTACAATAAGAACGGGGTTATTAGAACAACCATCCCATCACACACACTCACACTTACCTACTGATATTAATGATTATGAAACAGCTGATCGTGTTAAAAAAAACATTGTACCAATGAAAATACTCAACCTTGTAAATGCCATTGGGGAAATGGCTGTTAGACAATTTCCTCACATTGTCACAAAATACTTTCAATACATGTACACACACGCATTCTCCTACACACTTACACACATCCATATACACACATACAGGAGAAATAAAACATATGCTCTTATATTTATCATTTACACACATCCATATACACACATACAGGAGAAATAAAACATATGCTCTTATATTTATCATTTACACACATCCATATACACACATACAGGAGAAGTTAAAAAATTTATAGTAATTTATATATTTTTTATACTTACCAATGACCCAGACATAGCTGGTGCTAACTCTTAAAATATAGGGCCAAACACAAATTTTGCCCCCCAATCCCCAAAATTTGCATCTAAAACTAAAGAAAACATGTCCTGAAAGGCCCTCCACACTTCGCCCCTACTGCGCATGCGCAGTGTCAAGGACGTTCCGAAATTGGCGCCATTTATCATTCTAATAACCAGTGCCTGGTAAGCGCTATGTACTCAGCGGGGAGGCAAGAGTTCCCAACTCCTGGGAGGGCCATCCCCGTCTGGGTCATTGGTAAGTATAAAAAATATATAAATTACTATAAATTTTTTAACATTTTTATACTGTACCAATGACCCAGACATAGCTGAATAGTAAAAAGGCTGGAGGGCCAAGGACATAGAGCAAAATGGAATACGCTCAATAAAATAAAATAGAGTCATCCCCTGTAGGGGAAAGAAGTAATAGGCCTTACATGTATCTTTCTTATTTATGATAAATTAGAAAGATACAACACCTTCCAAAAATTGAGCTTCATACATCCATGTACTCTATTAATATCCAATAATCCTTATACTAATAATTTTTAAAGTAAGCCAATAATAAAGTAAGTCTAGAGAATAGAGACTCTTATACTCCTAAAAGTGTGTGAGAATTGCATAATCATGTCCGTTGACATATGCAATATTCAAAAGCTATACTTTAAAAACTAAGACTTGAATGAATTTTATAAACTTAAACTTATCACTAAACAACCATCCCAATAACAGCTCAGAATTACTAACTCCGGAGGAGGTATCCCCTTGTTTTCATAGTAAAAAACAGGTGACCCAAGGGAACACCCTCCCCCCCCCCCCCCTTTTTCTTGCCCTGGGTCAAATAGCCCAGAGTGAAGAGGGCAGCCGAACGGAGACACTGCCGAAACAGACAGCCTACCTAGCTATAGTAGCAACTGTTAAGTGAATGACATTCTGAGCAGTAGAGAATAGACCTAACAATAGAGGCCTCCAGAAATGGACTCGATATTTCTGAGATAAAATTCATGAATGGATGGCTGAGCGCAATGAGCAGCCTTCAAAAATCTATAATAGCAACACTATTAATGTAAGCCCAAGAAGTAGAAGAACTCTTACTTCATGAGCCGAAATCTTAAGGACAACTGCTAAGCCAATGATATACCATAAGCAGTACGCTAGTTAATAGAATCCATTAACAATAGAATGGAGCGTAACGTCCTTCTACTAGACATCAAAGACAGAAGAAGCTTACGCCCTTGTAATAAACAGATATCTGTTTATAAATACATAAACTGTACCCGGAAAGAGTAAAGGCCTATGCCCATACGAAGACGGAAGGACCTTAAAATAATAGGTTCCGGATAATAGGAGCCTAACTCTTATGCAACAATCCAACCTAAATAGTAACGGAAGTATTGATTCCGAAACTATGAAAGTGAAAATCATCCATCGATAGTGCATGAAACTCACTGACTCTACAGTAAAAGAGAAACCAACAGAATTACTGTCTAAAAGGTCAGAATTTGAAAACTACTGTTTCCAGAGGCTCAAATGATTACTTAGCTAAATAAGAACCGAAGTTAAAATCCGTATAGGAATTTAATCTAAAGATTCTAAGTCTATTTATCAAAAAGTTACTAACTGACTTAGATAAAGAGACAAAAGACTCAAATGTAAACTATCGTAGAGTGCATAGGTATGAGGTAACATAAACCTATAACCTAAATAACAACAGGCTGCAGTAGATCTTGTGAAACAAGTATACTAAAAAATAGCAATGAGTAGTATGGAGGGATCAACCATATGAACATAATGATCCCTACACCACGACGGAAGAGCCTCCACTTTAGTCGCATAGAATAGCGAAGAAGAGGATCTCCTATAGTAAGAAATCGCGTCCAAAGCTCGTCCAGTACAGTGCTATAATGCAATATGGACCACACAACGGAATACATGAAGGTTGCGACCTTGCTGGTTGTGATAAAGATGACACGATTTACCCAGTGAAAAAAGATCCTCACATAGAGGAAGATTTCACGTTAAGATCCACAGTAGACAAGAGAGTAAATTACTCATGATCTCTGTGAAGATAGAGATGCTATCAACAGAAATGTATTGTGGTTGTTTATCTTAGCAATACCTGCTAAAACAACAGCGCCGGAGGATACGCGTATCCTATCATTCCGTCCTATAGATCAATAGAGCGTTAACAGTATTAGCTCAGAGATCTGGACAAGCCAACACATACGTCTGCAATTGATTAGCAAGCTGTGTCATAAATAAAACATCATTGGGCGCTCCCATAGATAGCAAATCTGATTAAATACTTGTTTGTTGAGAGTCCATTCTGACAGCAACAAGCGACCCGTAAGAGAACGGGAGTGCGATAAAACAATCAGACGACCCAGAATATGACGGACCAAAACTGAACTTGGTGTAGTATAACCAACAGACGGATTCTTTCCATTAAATTGAATAACGGAAACGAAAGAGTGCCTCCCTGGTTCCGGAGATACGCCATTACTGTCGAATTAAAGGACAGGAATTTGGGCATGCGTTTCTGAATAATGTTCATGCAATGACATAAAGCAAGCCTAAAAAACATTATTCCGCGGAAGTTAAACTGATAGTTAAAAGACTGCGGAACCCAAAGACCCTGGCACTTCGAATCCGTAGGGATCAGTATATATCCCAATCTGTTTGACTGGCAACCGTCATAACAGCCACACTCGGGTCCGGCAACTGCGGCGGCACTCTCTGAGTCAACCACCGAATGTTTGCCCCAGTCTGAATCTCTTGTAACACTAGATAGACAAGAGAATGTATAAATCAAGCAATTCATGGATTGCCGGAAAGTTGCCGTCGAAGAGAAGCTCCTCCGAGAACGAAGCGACTCTGAGAGAGTTCTTAACCTACTATCCACGCGTGGATGTAGCTAGGGCTGCATCACGTCTAACCAACTCCAATCAGCCACTGAAGGGCGGAGTTATACGTGAACAAACTACTGCCCTCAAAAGAAATTACATTGAGAATAATATCCCGTAAATCTTTTCTTGAAGACGTAATGATAACGCCTCAGTAAGGCGGATTACGTATAATAAAGCGTCTAAGTTAAGTCTACTATACATAATGTCGTTCCCAACATTGAAATTGGAAAAGACATAACGGTGAAAAGAATATATGCAGTCCTTAATCACACCGTCTAGACGCATATGAACTCTCGGTATGCCCTGCTCTGCCAAAATAAACTATATGTAAAAAAGATAAAATGGCAGAAATGAGCCACGCGGACAAGAAACTAAACTATCATGCTTAGTAGCAGGCTTGTATATATATATAAATATATAGCGTCGAAAAATAAAACACATGTTGTAATGACAATATTGGACTGCGTCGGTAAGTCAGGGACAAAGTCCCTGTACCGATCGAAAAATCCGAGTCCAATGACGCTATAAGTCTCTTATCCAAGATCGCAGCAATGAAGTCCGAAAAATAATCACTGGAAGAAATGCCAGAAGATATGAAAGGCATCTTCCGATACTACTAAAGGGAAAACTCGAAATCTTTCGAATCCCTTTCGCCATCCTGTCGGACCCTATAAAGCGTTCGGTCGTCCGTAGCTTGATGCAACCTCGGACCGCACCGACCCAGCGCCGTCGGATAATTCCTGATTCGACCGAGAAACCGTCAATTGCTGGGATGCTGCGAAACAACTGTGCTAACTCGGATAGCACGTCCGTCACTGAGGCCTGAGGAGCAGCGGTCTTACGATGCATTGCCGCAGGAAGCTCCGAGATCGTTACCCCGTGCATACTTCCAATATGCGAGCGAACGGAGTGTATAAGCCTCGTGTCCCTTGGCTACCGGATGGCGCGACCTATTCGCTGTGGAATCACTGAATGCCGAAACTGATCGGATACTCGAGGTCACGTAGCCAATGTGCGGTCGTGTGCCCTGCTGTGAGGATGAGGAAGCATTAAAGACAGTCTCTCGGACTGTCAATATAACGGAGCGTCCCGAGCAACGGACATATGCTCCGAATGTAAAATATCTGAACCACAACATGCGGTCCCCTATGTTGTTGGCTTCCTCCGATCTGTCCTCAATCTGCCGTCACTGGGTGAGTACTAAAGTAATTAAAGTGCTCGCATCACCCAAATCTCCTTCCTAGACCGCAACGGACGAACCCGGCAGCCGAACCATTCGATGAATGTACGCTACACCGGGAGAGCTAGCGAATGTCACTCCGTAAGCGATAGACATAATCCATGAACACTTATTGCCGCTAACTCTTCATTAACTATGACGACAGAGGCACACTTTTGAAAGACATCTCCATAACTCTTCGAACAAGAAACCAGAAATGCTTGGATAGCAAGCATAAAATAATAATATATATAGCGTCGTTCAATAATTCGAAAGTTTGTGTGACATTATTGGACTATGTCGGAACTGAGGGACGATGTCCCTGAACCGAACCAAAAATTTCTAAGTCCACCGACGCTATCAGTTTCTTATCCGGCATCGCAGCATATGTTGTTCCGAAAGGGAAAGCTTGAAATCCACCGAATCCCTTTCGGTATCCCATCGGACCGGATGAAACTTTCGGACGTCCGTACCCGCTTCCGCGGAGCGTCCCGACCCAGCATCGTCGGATAAAATATATGCGACAGATTCAGTTGATGCTGGGATGCTGCGATAAACTGTGCTATTAAGGAAAGCACATCAGTTCCCGAGGCCTGTGCAGTAGCGGACTTACGATGCATTGCCGCTGGAAGCTCCGTGTACGTTGACTCCCGCACACTTCCTATGCGAACGTCCGGAGTCTGCAGGCCTCGAGTCCCCGGCTACCGACCCAGCGCTGTCGGATAATTCTCGATCCGACACCGTTTCTGTCGGCTGCTGGGATGCTGCGATAAGCTGTGCTATGTGCACAAGAATGTCCGGCGTCAAGACCTGCGGAGGCGCAGTCTATCGCTGCTTCGCCGAGGGCAGCTCCGCATCAGATGGCTCCCGCATACTTTTCCTATGCGAACGTCCGGAGTCCATCGGTCTCGAATCCCTGGCTGCCGGATGGTGTGACCTGGTCGCCGAAGAATCCTTGATCGGCGAAGCTGGTAATATATATCGGCGGTCACGCAGCCAAGGTGCGGTCGTGTGCGCTGACGAGAAGAGGAAGCCTTAGCAGTCTCAGCGGACTGCCTATACAACGGAGCGTCCCGAGCGACGGACGTATGCTCCGCTAACTACACATTTGTACCACAACATCTGGGGCCAGATGTTGTTGAACGAGAGAGGGGCCTCTCTCGCTTGCCGTCCGGATGGACCGGAACGAGCTATGAACCGGACTAAAAGGCTTCCTCCGTTCTCCCTCCGATCCGCCGTCACTGGGTGTGCATTAAGTTAATTTTATAGTGCTCGCATCACCCCAAAATTCCTTCTAGACCGCAACGGACGAACCCGGCTGCCGAACCATTCGGTGAATGGACGCTACACCGGCCGAGCTAGCGGACGTCAAAGGCCGTCGAACCTACTAGGGTCCTCTTAGGCAATTGGCGTATTACATGAGCACTTTTCCGCTAGCCCTTCAATAATTGTGACGACGGAGGCACACTGTTGGAAGACATCACAGATACATCACCCTAATCTTGATCGTCTGAAATAGAAATTGATAAAGTAGAGTGACCCTGCGGGGAAAGGACCGGAGTGTCCAAATCCCCAACAACATACCGTGACATACGCTTCCCATATTGTCATCAAAATCATACGATACAGAACAGGAGTTAATGCGAGTACACTGACCACATATAGAATGATAATAAGGTCAGAGGAAGGCTTCCTCTTAAAGCAATTGATCAATATCCTTTCAATGTGAAAAGAAAACAAGTCCTGGTACTCGCACTAACCCCTGGCAATCAAAATACATAATAATAATATGATCCATTAATATAGAAAAAATAATTGAAATCAAAATATTTTGAAAAAATATTTTTTCAGAACAGCCCAAGTTTCTGAAAAGTAACGTTGAGCCCCAATGGATCCCAAGCCTAAGTGTGGACAAAAATTTTAAAAATATTTTAAACAATTTTTTCAACACTTACGAACAATAATAATGTATCTAGTTATGATTAAAATAACATAAAGATATTATTATTTAGAAATCCCCCCCCTCACACAGAGGGCTGTTGTAAATGTAAACAATGAGTGTAAAAACACTAAAATAAGACTCCAGGCACCCAGGCCCGAAATCAGTTACCAAAAATACACTATCTGATGCAATACAGAGACTTCCAGGGAAGAAACTGCAGAACATCAGATGGTAGATGCAGAACACAACGCCTAACCACCCGTAGGTGAAGACGTAAACATGGGGAAAGAACAGAATTCATTCTGTTATACAGCTAAAACTCCCAAGAAATTTTAGTAATAATAATTACAGAAACTATGCCAAAAGCATGGGAGAATAGCAAGGGGGAACTTAAAGGACAGGGAGAGAGGAAAAACACTTGAAAAAACAGTGTAACTAAATAATCAGAATGACAACAAAATGGCTGCTGCCTTGAAAATAGGTAACTTAACATAATTTCATTAAAAGATTTTAAGTTACAGCCCTGATAATATTCTGTCACACATTCTTTTCCTCTCCTCCTTTTCTATCCTCCTTAGAATCACCATTTCACTAATATTTATGTGTCTGGCATCATTTAAACTGAGATTTAAAAGCACAAAGATCAGTCAGATGTTAACTGATGAAGGGCCAAACTTAGAATGATAAATGGCGCCAATTTCGGAACGTCCTTGACACTGCGCATGCGCAGTAGGGGCGAAGTGTGGAGGGCCTTTCAGGACATGTTTTCTTTAGTTTTAGATGCAAATTTTGGGGATTGGGGGGCAAAATTTGTGTTTGGCCCTATATTTTAAGGGTTAGCACCAGCTATGTCTGGGTCATTGGTACAGTATAAAAATATAAAACATATGCTCTTATATTTATCATTTATAAAAAAAAACATTTCTAAAGGGAAAATGCCTCATTGTTTTATTGTCTTGGTTGAGTAAAATAATATTCAACATTAACCACCACCACCAGCACACATACTCAAAATCCCCAACACACCTACCCACCTGCAAACCCACACATTTGCCCTCATTGCCTGCGTGGGGGCACAGTGGCATTGTGTATTGGGGCGTGATACACATTGATGTTGTGCTTGTCTTGGGGTAGTTGTGTTGGGGGCCTGGTAGTTGCCTGCCATTGCTTGGTGGTTATCCTTCGACCGGTGCTGACCCTGCTTGTGTGGGGTAGTTGTGTTGGGAGCCTGGTGGTTGCTTAGTGGTTCACTCCGAGTACTCATGCTTCCTCCATTCGAAGAGCTGGCCTCCGCGGGGTGACCTTGGCTGTCGAGGGTGTTGTTAATAATCCCCAATAGATAAATAAATAAATGCAAACCCACATACACACAACACGTGCATGCACACACACATATGTAAGTATAATATATGTACCAGTTCTTTTTCGTATCAACATTACTGAATGAAAGCGCATTTTATTTGTGAATATGTGTATATATTTTCGGGTGTGCATGTGTATGCATATATATATGGGTTATATACACATGGTGTTTGTAAAAAATCTTTTATCGCGACGAGAGCGTTTTCGGGGGCATATATAGCTACGAGTCGTGCAGCGACGAGTAGCTATGTAGCCCCCGAAAACGCTCGAGTCGCAATAAAAGATTTTTTACAAACACCATGTGTATATAACCCTTTTATCTACACCCCCACCTCCCCCACTCCCGTAATAAAACAAGTTTTGATTAACAAATGCAGACCACTAAAAATAATCTAGCCTTCAACCAGATAATCACTAATGTGAAAAATATCTGGTTATTTGTACTTTCCGACGTTTGACGTCACATTTTGAAAAATGTTGAAGAAACTGAATTCCCAGTGACGTTTGAACGTCAGGATAATTAAAGTCTCGAAGGGTGAAATAATCTCATTTGAAAAAGTGTAAGTTACTAATTTTTACTCTTTTCCGTCAAATTTTATTTTTACAATTCAGTAAGTTTAATTAATGGCCTTCTTTTTTATTCAATACATTTCGATAAATACGCCCCGTTTTATTTGTTTCGATCCGCGGCAGCGATAATTAGTTATTCAAAGTGTTGAATGAAATAGTACGTCATGCAAATGAGATGGGCGTGAACGTTGTATTCTTGCGATATCATGTGACTTTTATTCTTACTGCAGTAACGATAAAAGATTTTTTATTGACGGCGAGTTTTCGATAATGATAAAAGATAAAACGTTACTGTTTTTACGTATAAAGTAGATAAATGTATATATCAGCACAATGTCTAAAGTGATATCTGTATACTTTACTGTGTAAGCTAAAATCATAACTATAAAGTCCAATAAATAGATAATTATCCCAATATTTGAGAACAAAACGTGATTCACCCTCACACCTAATAGTCCCTGGTCTTAGAATTTAAATTCACTCATTTCCTTAAAGTGTCAAAGTGTGTCAATAACCTGACATTCGAAGAAGCAGGGGATATTACCTTACTTTTGCAATACAATGGAAATGTCATATCGATCATGCGATTTCAAACATTGGTCAAGTAAAAAATCACAAATTATTTTTTATGATCTTGGACTGGTATTAACTGGTAGAGTGCTAAATTATTTTCGACCACCAAAAATTGTTATCACGTCTTTGCCTCGTTACAATGTATAGGAGAGTGCCTGTGGGCACTCTCCTATAAATAGTAACAAGGCAAATCCTAGCAGACTAAATAATATCACTTCAATGATAATATGAAACACAGCCACCGAATTTGAAGCTTTTAAATGGCAGTACCTACACTTAAGAATAAAGCCCAAATATGGGCTTCCAGCACTCGACCAGTTAAGGTGCCATGTGAGTTGTAGAAGGTTTGGCTTGTGGTTGATTTGCGGCCTGTTTTCGGTGCGGTCGGATACCAGAAAAAACAAATAATTTGTGACTTCTTGTTGTCCATCAAATTTTGTGAACAATTATTAGTCGAGTTTTGACAAAGTCAAACTCGACTTATAGTTTGATGAAATGACGGGCGGGCAGATGGCGGCGGGCGTAAACAATTGGTTTCCGGGCAATAACTTTAGTTCTATTTGATGCACCTTTACCAAATTTATACCAGAGGTTCCCCTATAGGAAAGGAAGATACCTATCAAGTTCAGAGTCTCTCGCGCCCCAAGGACAAGGTCACAGTTACTATAAATAGAATATTTTGTGAGAAATTGGTTTCTGGGCAATAACTTTAGTTCTATTTGACGCATCTTTACCAAACTTATACCAGAGGTTACCCTACATGAAGGGAAGACACCTTTTGATTTTGGAGTCTGGGATTCCAAGGTCAAGGTCACTGTTACTATAAATAGAATATTTTGTGACAAATTGGTTTCCAGGCAATAACTTTAGTTCTATTTGGCGCACCTTTACCAAACTTATACCAGAGGTTACCCTGCAGGAAGGGAAGACACCTATTGATTTTGGAGTCTGGGATGCCAAGGTCAAGGTCACTCTTACTATAAATAGAATATTTTATGGCAAATTGGTTTCCGGGCAATAACTTTAGTTCTATTTGACGCAGCTTTACCAAACTTATACCAGAGGTTACCTTATAGGAAGGGAAGACACCTATTGATTTTGGAGTCTGGGACTCCAAGTTCAAGGTCACTGTTACGATAAATAGAATATGACAAATTGGTTTCCGGGCAATAACTTTAGTTCTATTTGACGCACCTTTACCAAACTTATACCAGAGGTTACCCTGTAGGAAGGGAAGACACCTATTGATTTTGGAGTCTGGGACTCCAAGGTCAAGGTCACTGTTACTATAAATAGAATATTTTGTGACAAATTGGTTTCCGGGCAATAACTTTAGTTCTATTCTGTGTATCTTCACCAAACTTATACCACAGGTTACCCTATAGGAAGGGAAGACACCTATTGATTTTGGAGTCTGGGATTCCAAGGTCAAGGTCACTGTTACTATAAATAGAATATTTTGTGACAAATTCGTTTCCAGGCAATAACTTTAGTTCTATTTGGCGCACCTTTACCAAACTTATACCAGAGGTTACCCTACAGGAAGGGAAGACACCTATTGATTTTGGAGTCTGGGATGCCAAGGTCAAGGTCACTCTTACTATAAATAGAATATTTTATGGCAAATTGGTTTCCGGGCAATAACTTTAGTTCTATTTGACGCAGCTTTACCAAACTTATACCAGAGGTTACCTTATAGGAAGGGAAGACCCCTATTGATTTTGGAGTCTGGGACTCCAAGGTCAAGGTCACTGTTACTATAAATAGAATATTTTGTGACAAATTGGTTTCCGGGCAATAACTTTAGTTCTATTGAAGCACCTTTACCAAACTTATACCAGAGGTTACCCTATAGGAAGGGAAGACACCTATTGTTTTCAGAGTCTGGGACTCCAAGGTCAAGGTCACTGTTACTATAAATAGAATATTTTGTGACAAACTGGTTTCTGGGCAATAACTTTAGTTCTATTCAGTGTATCTTCACCAAACTTATACCACAGGTTACCCTATAGGAAGGGAAGACACCTATTGATTTTGGAGTATGGGGTCCTAAGGTCAAGTTCACTGTTACTATCAATAGAATATTTTGTGACAAATTGGTTTCCGGGCAATAACTTTAGTTCTATTTGACGCACCTTTACCAAACTTATACCAGAGGTTACCTTATAGGAAGGGAAAACACCTATTGATTTCGGAGTCTGGGACTCCAAGGTCAAGGTCACTGTTACTATAAATAGAATATTTTGTGACAAATTGGTTTCCGGGCAATAACTTTGATTCTATATGAAGCACCTTTACCAAATTTATACCAGAGGTTACCCTAGAACAAGGGAAGACACCTATTGATTTCGGAGTCTGCGACTCCAAGGTCAAGGTCACTGTTACTATAAATAGAATATTTTGTGACAAATTGGTTTCCGGGCAATAACTAGTTCTATTCTGTGTATCTTCACCAAACTTATTCCACAGGTTACCCTATAGGAAGGGAAGACACCTATTGCTTTCGGAATCTGGGGCCCCAAGGTCAAGGTCACTGTTACTATTAACAGAATATTTTGTGACAAATTGGTTTCCGGGCAATAACTTTAGTTCTATTTGACTCACCTTTACCAAACTTACACCAGAGGTTACCCTGTAGGAAGGGAAGACACCTATCGATTTCAGAGTCTCGTGCCCCAAGGTCAAGGTCACTGTTGCTACAAATAGCTTATTTCTTTAGAATTTAATGTCAAAACTCGACTTCTGGATCTGTGATCCTCTTGCTGGATTTTTTGTAATTTTGAATACCAGGATATGAAAAATTATTAAGCTTTTTCATGGCATTATGGGTGAGGTGACACCTATTTTCTGACTATGTTCTCCATCACTTGAATGGCGCCTTAAGTCATTATCTTGTTAACACCGTTCACTTGCGATTTGTATTTCTCATAAAATCAGTGTTTTGTTGTCCTTTTAATTTGCGTTTCCAAAGAAGTTTATGTCCCTTCACATTTATGAACAAATTGAGATCCTTCTGTTTGAGAGTCATGAGCTCTTGAAAGTTTGATTAGTCGAGAATAGGGTGCTTCATTTGCTGTTTATTTTTCTGTCAGGAATTTATATATATGGTGAGTGATCTACCGAATGGAAAATTGCTGGAGACTCTTTCAGCGGTTTTGATATTTCTGATGATTCTTTGTTCTGTAAGACTTAAAATGCATGCAGCAACGGGAGTGTGAATATATTTTTGATATAGAGAAATTACAATCTACATGTATATATTACAACACTTGTAAAATGTGGATTGTAGGAGATAGGTTGAACAGGGGATTGTCGGAGATTCCGGGTTTCCTTTGGAAATTTGGAGTTTCTAACACTCTCTCGTTTAGTGTGTCTCTTATAATGTCCACAGCAATGGAATTGTGAATATAAGTATGTTTAAGGAAACTAAGATTATTTCTAGTCAATGTGGGCGCTTGCCTTGCATAGATCGCGAAATACTCCTGTTCAACACAAGATTTGTATTCATTAGAAAACCTCTGCCCTGATTCGTTTATGTCGAAAATCTAAATTCTCAAGACCCAAGATGACTTGTCAGGAGTCCTTATCAGGCCAACAGCGTCCCATGGTCTTCGTATATTTACATTGCATTATACATAATGAGAGACAGAGAGAATTCTGCCATCTGCAGTTTTGTATGTCTTGAACTTACACAGGTTTATAAATAGAACCCTTTCTTACACAACAAGATATTCTAGTGTTCTGATGAAACACTGCAGTTTTCTTTTATCTTACTATTATTTCTGTTTTTAATCATGCACAACAAAAGTGATTTCCAATGTGATCCACAGTCCATACCCAATTTGTATCAAAATAATGCATTTCTAAAAGGACCATCCTCGAAATACAGGCTGACAATATCGACACTTCTTCCAAATGGCTGATGAACTCTGCACGTGTCGAGCGAGGATTAGTCTTTTTCATAGTGGTGATGGGGGTTCCCATCTTGATGTGAGAACCATACTTCTAACTGTTTTTATTTGATACATTGGTCTACAGGGGCTAACCATAATGATATTCTTACAGTTACTTCAAAGTGGAGATGTTGAACTAAATCCTGGTGAAATTAAAATAGTCCATATTAATATTAGAGGGTTACGGATTAAGTGTGATATATTGAATGCTGAACTAGGGAAATATGACATTATAGGTGTCACAGAGACCTGGCTATCATCCGCCGATAAAAAAAAGATCAAAAAGATGGATGCGAGGGGGGGGGGGGGTGGCTGTTTACGTTAAATTAACGATTATATTCGAACGTCGATCAAACCTAGAACTTCCAGGACTAGAAATATTATGGAATGAAATACGACTTGAGAATCAAAAATATATCCTAGGTGTTGTATACAGATCGCCATCTAGCAGTACTCTTTTTTGGAACCTTCTTGAAGATTCTACTCAAGAAGCTTGAAATGACATGTCAAGAAAATGTGTGATTGTAGGTGACTTCAACGCTGACTGCTCAGGTTTCACACATCCTAAAATTAAATATTTGGAAAGTTTGTTTCATTTAGAGCAAATAATCAAAGACCCTACACGCATAACTGAACACTCGAATAGTCTTATTGATCTCATTTTAGTGTCATGCAAAAACTTAGTTGAAAAATCATTGTGATCCCTCCCTTTTGTAGTGGTCACCATGCCATTGGACTCGTCTTAAACTCACAAAAAAACATTAGTAAACGTTATATCTGGGATTATGATTTGATGGATACAGATGCCTTACAAGGTCATTTCTCCCCAACAACTTGGGAACTTTATTTTACTGACAATTTAGACACAACTACCGAAGGCCTTACTTATTATATTATGGAAACAGCTAAACAATATATACCTAACAGAACTATTCTTGTCCGTCCGAAAGATAAATCTTGGATGAACTCTTTAGTCCAAAAGCTAATGTGATTGCATGATTGTGCACATCATAAAGCAAAACAGACAAACAAAGCAGAAGACTGGGCATCTTTCAGACATATTCGGAATGAGACAATTTCTGCAGTGCGGAAAGCAAAGGCTGAATATGATATCAAGACCGAAAATTATGGCTCATCTCAAAATTTTAGCTGTAAAAATTGGTGGAATATGCTAAAGTCCTTCTCAAAAGAAAATAATTTGATGGAAATTTTCCCATCTCTTGAAGACAATGGTGAAATAGTTACAAATGCAAAGGACATAGCAAATGTGTTAAATGATTATTTTATTGAACAATCAAGTTCTGTATGTGATGACAAGTTACCTCCTATGCCTTTTAAAAACACCGAACTGAAAGCAATACATATAACAGAACAAGAAGTGTTATCCATTCTTCTCAAGCTTGATACACAAAAAGCTTGTGGCCCTGACTTGATTAATAATAGAATAAGAAAAACGTGTGCTCAGCAACTCGTGGTTCCACTAACAAGGTTATTTAATTTTTCACTAAGCAGCAAACATTTCCCCATGATGTGGAAAATGGCCAGTGTTGTGCCAATACATAAAAAAGAATCGATTCACATTAAAACCAACTATCGACCGGTTTCTTTAACAAGTAGTGTTAGTAAAATATTAGAAAAATAGTTTTCAAACACCTATTCTCATATTTGACCGATAAATAATTTATTAACACCACTACAATCTGGTTTTGTACTGGGGGACAGCACTATTTATCAATTGATCGATATCGATCACTATTTTGCAGCAATCTAGATTCGAACAAAGATGTAAGAGCCATATTCTGTGATATAAGTAAGACGTTCGATGGAGTCTGGCACAAAGGTTTATTATATAAACTTGATTCAGTTGGAATAAGGGTGATCTGCTAGAATGGTTTAACAGCTATCTGACTAATCGCTCCCAATATGTTGTAGTAAATGGAGAAAAGTCAGACATGAGAATAGTAATGGCAGGTGACCCCAAGGTTCGGTATTAGGTCCTCTACTGTTTAATATTTATATGAATGATATTGTGAATGATATTATATCTACTATAAGGTTATACGCAGATGACACCGCCCTATATCTTGCAATTGAAGATGCTAAACTTTCAGCTAAAATATTAAATGACGACCTCAGTAAAATTGCTCTGTGGTCAAAAAAATGGCAAGTCCTGTTCAACCCACAGAAAGAAAAAACTCAATATGTCATGCAAACGAAATATTATAGAAAGCCAACCACTTTGTTTTTTCGAACAACAAATTAAAGACACGAGCACCCATAAACACTTGGGTCTAACATTCTCTGAAACTGGTTCGTGGGATGTTCATATTGATAATCTAGCCATAAAAATTAGTCCTATGATAAACTGTCTCAGAAGGCTGAAATACTGACTTTCTAGATCTGCACTAGAGACGCTTTATATATACTTTATCTGACCCCTTTTTGACTGCGCGGATGT
Organism: Pictodentalium vernedei; assembly: GCA_031216915.1. Taxonomy (NCBI): domain Eukaryota; kingdom Metazoa; phylum Mollusca; class Scaphopoda; order Dentaliida; family Dentaliidae; genus Pictodentalium; species Pictodentalium vernedei. Next base: position 246,170,608 of record CM062297.1, on the reverse strand, counting down.
TATATGGAATAACTGCAGCAAGATTAAATGCGAAATTCTTGAAAATGTACAGCTTGATGCTCTGCATACTATATTATTGGGGTGCCAAGGGGAACCAGCCACGCTCTAATTTATAAGGAATCTGGATTCATGCATTTAAAAAGACGACGGGAACGGCATAAAGTTATTATATTGTACAAAATTATGTTCACAGAAGTACCAAATTATATTCGATTACTTGTCCCTTGCACCATATCTGATACAAGCTGGTACCCATTAAGATTCTCCAGTCTACTTCGTGAAATAAAATGTCATACAAACAGGTTTGCTAAGTCATTTCTGCCATCGACTGTGAAGCTTTGGAATAGATGAGATGAAAGTACTAAAAATTCTGAGAGTGTGGAAATATTTTTCAAAAAACTAGCGCTAAATGATTACAATGTACCTAGCTACTATTATGTTGGAAACAGAAAAGAACAAATACTCTATTGTTAACTTTGAATGCGGTGTAGTGATCTAAATGGACACAAATTTGACAGATTCATTAGTGATGACCCTGCTTTCCGTTGTGGGTATCGGTACGAGGACAGGGGACACTTCTTACTCGCATGTTCTCTTTATTCAGTTGAACGTCAATCCATGCTAGTCAATTTGGGTACTGATGAGGTTAACCTTCAATCTATACTCCACGGGGATCCGCATGAATCACACTCCCATAATGAGCTGTGTTTAAAACGGTGCAGGAATATATTAAAAACACTTCCAAGATTCGATTTATAACACTAGCCGTTAGTTTATCCTTATGTGTCCCTACTTCAAGGTCTTCCCCTTCATGTTTTGATATATGGAAATCATTTCCCAGAATTAAATAGTCAAACATTGGACAAACAAACACAAAAAAAAACAAAAAAAAGATTTAGAAGTCGTGTGTTTTTCTTCACTCTAGGATCCTGCTGGCAAAAGGAACCTTCATCACAATCATTACTCGAGATTTGCACTATATTATGATACAACAGAGTATTACTGTGGATATTTATTTACTTATTATTATTATATTAATTAATTCACTTATTTATTTAGTTAAGGTGATTTCTTTATATGTTAGATTGTGTTACTGTCACTTTTGCACAGCTGCACCAGCACGAAAAAAAATTGTAAAGCACTGCCATGTATAGGTAAGGCATTAGGATAGGCTTAGCCTGTTCGCCAAACCTTTTTCTCATAAATGAAATAAAATATGGTTAAAAAGAACTTAGGGCAATATGAGGAAATTTCTTTAAAAATCTTCTTTTTCAGACCCACTAGTGAGAATCCTTTCATATTTAGTATGTGACATCTCTAGAGGTGTAAGATTCAAAGTTGTTCAAATCGAGTTCCTGGGTTAATATTTGGGTTCCCCAAAGGAGCCCAAATATTTTCTTAGTGCAATATGGTGAATTATCGTTTAAAATCTTCTCCTTCAGATCCAGCAGTCAGATTCTTTTGATATTTGGTGTACAACACCTCTGGGAGGGTTAGATTGAAGTTTGTTCAAATCAGGTCCCTGGGTTAATATTTGGGCTTTTTATTGAAGCCCAAATTTTAACTTAGAGCAATATGAGAAAATCTCTTGAAAATTCTTCTTCTTCAGATCCACCGGTGAGAATCCTTTCATATTTGGTATGTAACATCTCTAGGGGTGTCGAATTCAAGTTTGCTCAAATCGATTCGCTTGTTTTTTCTTTTTTTTTTCTTTTTTTTTTGTGGAGAGGGGGCATGGGGGGGGGGGGGGGGGGGGGCACTAGAGAGAACCACAGTAGTTTAAAAGCTTTCCTAGGACCAGAAGAAATGAATGGCCAAAAAAGTTGCCTTTGGATGTGTCATAGCAAATAAAAAAAAATTGCCTTTGCTGCTGATCACATGCTGATCACTCATCTGTTTTAACAATTTTAGGCTAACTTGAGCCTCTGTTTTTTTTTAGATTTTTGTTTTTGTTTTTTTTTTGTGGGGGGGGGGGGCTAGAGAAAACCGCAGTAGTTTAAAACAAAACAAAAAATTTCGTTTGGTTGTTGTTTTTTTAATACTTCACAGAACAGAGCTTGCGAGGACGCTTTCCTGGGACCGGCGGAAATGAATGGCCAAAAAAGTTGCCTTTTTTTGTGTCATAGTAAATCAAAAAAAATTGCTTTTTCTGCTGATCACTTACTGATACACTCATCTGTTTTGACAATTTGAGCCAGGTGAGCATTTTAGGCTCGCTTGAGCCTCTGGTTTGTTTTTTCTCTCAATTATTCACCATATTTTTCGTGATATATATTTTTTCTCTATACCGATTTTGTGCACGATTTTCGTATACAGTGCTATTTCGGTCTCTTGTTCATTAATGCTAACCCTTTGGGTTCTGCTTTTATCTGAGTTAGTTGTCAGCTGGGGGCTGTTGAGGCTGCTTATCTCCCCGCTGTTGAGGGTCAAATATCTGCCAGTTTTTCCCCTTTTGGCTGTTGGGAACTTTTCTGTTCCAGTCGGGCCTTTGTTTCCTGCGACCTTACTCTTGTAGCTGGGGGTGTCCTGATTTATTTTTTCTTTGGGTTCAGATTCCCATCTACATTGCTCTCACCAGATATGCCTGGGACGATACATTGCGGGCAATGTCTGATGCCTTAGCATGTTGAAGATTCCCATGATTCATGCTCCACTTGATATGGGTGTTTCATTGAAAGACCTTGTGGGCGATGTGGTTCTTAGTCTTCCACCTTTTAGGCTTCAGTCTATCGTGTAGTTTGGGCACGTAGCCGTTTCCTCACACGCCAGCAAAAAGGGGAACACGGCCGTTTGGGGCCACCCAAACCAACTCGAGCTGAAGAGAGTTCTACCTCCTCAGGTTTTTCAGTCTTTTCTGGTGCTGGATACCACAGTAGCTGCTGACATTCTGGTGAAGAGATGCCTGGTTCCGGGACTGCTTCCCCCCTCTAGCCGACATCTGAGGCTATCACTAGGGCTGTGACTCCTCCTTTGGAGCCGAGATGATGTATCCACTCCTGCTGCTGCTCCATCGATGACATCATCGGTCTCCATTTCAGCTGGCCTCGACTCATCCCTGCAGGGGTCTTCTGGGATTTCTGCTTCGTTGGACTGAGTTTTTGGCCTCAACCTTCCCTGACTTCAACACGGCAAAGTTGGACAGTGTTGCCAGCCGGTTCCTCTGCTTCGGTCTCCCATCTGTTGGTCCAAGCAGGTTTTGCTTTGGATTCAGATGCCCATGATGGGGTCACCATGGACTCTGTTGTGCTTGTGTCCACACATCCTTGTCCTTTGGCCAGTTTAGTGGGACCAGCGCAGTCTGTGCCACCTGGACCTTCTGTGCCCACTCCAGATCCTTGGGGTATTCACACCCCTATCAGCATCTGCCTTCAGATGTTTTGGCTGCCACCTGTCGTTCCGCATCAGGTGTTCTTGAGGATCATGACCCTTCCGGTTAAGAGGGTCAGATGTGAAGTCACTTTGCCTGGTCCTTCCTACTTTGCACCAGCAAATTCAAGCCGTGAGCTTGCTCATGCAGGTACTTTACAAGAACCTTCATGTTGCCTCCAGGGAGACTACTGGTGGTTTCTGAATGCTCTCAACAGCACAGCCTCCCAGGATTGGAAGCAGACTGCATTCTGATCCCCTTGGTGTTCCTTCACCATGGGAGACTTCGGCTGGTGTGCCGTGATGGGCTTTGTGTCTTCCAACTCTGAAGATGGGTGAGACACACCTGACATTGAGATCCATCAGTCTTTTGACTTGGGGGGGCTGCTCTTGACTTGTGTTTGAGTTCCTTCCGGAGCTTAAACCATCAGATCAGTTGGAGGTTTCAGCCAGGCCACGATCGTTGGTTGTGCACCAACAGCCTGTGGAGCAACCCGTGTCTGGACACCTTCGACCGTACAGTTGGTACAGGTGTTCAAAGCTTTCGCAGCATTGGACTCTATGCTGAGTTCCAAGGCCCTGAAGACTTCACTAGGGCAGATACCTTTTTGCCCCCTGTTCGTTATCGTTCCTACAATTCCACCAGAGAGATGCTGGGCATGTCATCTCTCTTGGATCATGTTGTCTCCACCTTAGCTGCTTATCTGCCTCCAGATAAGCTTGATGACATACAGGCTCCCTTGCATGTGCTTTCTAAGGTGCTCATGCACCATACTCACACACATGTCTGTAACATGGCTAATCTGGAATTAGTTTCCCAGGACGCAGTGCTGGACACTAGCCATTCCCTTCCTGAGTGCGCTGCTCTTCGATCTGCTTCTTTGGTGGGTCCGCGTCTATTCCATGATTCCATGACAACGGTCTGGGATGACATCATGTGTCATTCCAAAGATCAGCTGCTGCTTCGACAGCTTGATCTGCCTTCTGTTGAAAGCCAGGCCATTCCAAGCCTAACAAGAGCCCTTCTGCTTTGTCTGCCATGAAGCCAACGGTTGTTCCTGCTGTCTGTGCTTCTGCTTCTTACTGACGTGGTAAGAGTAAGCGCCGGCAGAACAGAGGGAGGTCTCAGGATCCTGCAACCAGCAGAGGAGGCAGTTTCTCCCCTTGCAGGTCTCGCCGGGGCTCGAAATGAAGGTCCTCACCTCGATTCATCCCAGGTTGGGGGAAGTATATCAGAGTTTGCATACTGTTTGGCTGCAATCACATCCGATCCTTGGATGTTAGATGTTGTTCAGTCCGGTCTGCGGATATCCTTCCTGAAGCACCCCACTCTATCACGGGTGCTGCTTCCAACCCAAGTTCCTTTGGATGGTTTACGTCGGGAACTTTTGATCATGGGGATACACAATCTCCTTCAAAGGAGGCTATCGAGGTCGTCAAGAACATTTATTCAGTGGAATTTTATTCCTGCCTGTTCTTTGTGCTGTAGGACAGCCGACTCAGACCAGTTATTAGTCTGAGTATCATTGCTCCCAAGTTCAGTATAGAGAGTTTCAGGTCTGTTCGCCACTCCATTCACCTGGGAGACTTCATTTCCAGCATCGACCTGCAAGACGCTTACTTTCACGTTCCGATTTGTCTCAGGTTTGCTTTTCTGGGACGAGTTTACCAGTTTGAGGCCATGCCTCTCGACCTCATGTGGCTCCTTGGGCCTTCACCGGACTGCTGTTGCATGTGATAGCCTTCCATCGCACACAGTCCAGGGTGACGACTTCGGCTTATCTGGACGTTATCAACCAGAGGTACTCCAATGCTGCTCTTCTGGAGTCCGATGTCGACACACTGTTGAGCCTGCTTTCGTCGCACGGGTTCAGAGTCAACAAGGAGGAGTCTGACCTGGTCCCTTCTCAGTCATCTTGTCATCTGGGGATGGATTTCTGTACTCATCTGAATACGGTGGTGGTTCCCTGGGCGAGGGCAATGATTCTCTCGGCTTTCACCCTGACTCTGACCCAGTCCGCAACAGCCTGGAGTATTCTTCAGCTGCTCGGTCTCTGCGGTCCAGTGACGGATCTCATTCCTTCAGGTCGGCTGCATGTCAGACCTCTCAAACACTTTCTGCTCAGTCGTTGGAGGCCGAATGTCGATCCTCTGGATCTGATACTCCAGTTACCAGTATCGCTCAGTCGTCACCTTCTTCCCTGGATGGATGTTCAAGGGGATTACGCAGGGAGTTCCGTTAGATTTGCCCACATCCGATCGTGTTCTGATGGCAGATGCCAGCGGTCTCAGATGGGGCGCGACTTTGGATCCTCAAGGACTTAACATTTAGGGTGTTTGGGACCAGAATCAGGAGGAGCTTCTTGCTCTTCTGAGTTTTCTGCAGTGGATCCCCCACATTTCGATTCGTCAGGTCCTTCTGTTGTCTGACAATTCGACAGTCGTAGCTTACATTCGGCACCAGGGCAGCATGTACATGGTTCCCATGTACGAATTGGCTCGGGATCTACTACTGCTTGCTCAGGACATCAAATCTGGTGTGGTGGTTCTTCACATTCCCAGTCGTCTGAACATCCTGGCTGACTCCCTGCCCCAACGGAGCAGGGTCTTTTCCACCGAGTGGATGTTTCACAGAGCAGCGTTCCAGTTGCTTTGCAATCTCTGGGGTTGTCGCCACATCGATCTGTTTGGGACCTGTTGGAATCATCAGGTGGACACTTTCGTGTCCCCATGTCGAGATCCTCTGGCTTTCGTTGTGGGCGCTCTGCCACTCGTTTTGAACAGACTAGTTGGCTATGCCATCCCGCCAGTTCCGATTCTGCCTCAGGTTCTAGCCAAGATATGAACCTGCTGTTGTCGAATCATTCTGATAATTCCCCTGTCGCCTCAGCAGGTATGGATTAATCAGCTCTGCTCTCGGTTGGTGACGGTTCCGGTTCGTCTCCCTCTACATCATCACCTTGTCTGTCAAGGTCACCTGAGGAGGTTTCATGTCGACCTGACATCATTGTGCCTTCATGCATATCTTTTGTCTGATCCTGTCTCCTCCATAGAGGTTTTTCGAGATGAGCAGTGGAGCAGAGCTTGAACAGAGTTAGAATGTTGGGGAGCTGACAGTTGCTCGTCGATCCTCGGCGGTTCTTTCCGGGTACTTCGGCTTCCTCCACCCGTAAAACTATCAAGGTCACGATTAGCCATTGTGCATAAGTATGTGACCTTAAACACCAACAAATAATTAAATAAATATGGGTGGGGTGAGGGGGTGGCGTGGGAGTGCATGTTAGGTACAGGTTTATTCAAAACAATTCCTTAGTGTTTTTCCATAAAATTTGCCTTCCCTGACTTCATTCCTTTGTAGCGTTGATGAACCATGTCTAACTGAATGTGACTCCAAATATTTCTTTGAACCACTGTGGCATATGAGCGATTAAGACCACTTGGGGCCTCTTGTCTTCTTCAAGACAGTCCTCCACTGGTTTAGCCTATGTGGCTAAATGGAAGGTCTTCTGTTGCTGGTGTGCTGATCACTCTGTTGATTATGCCAACCCTTTGATTACACAGATTGCAGAGTTTCTGGTATATCTATTTGATTCTCGGGGGTCTCCAACCTGTTACAATCAAGGGGTACAGGTCTATGCTTTCGGAGACCTTTTCGTATGTCGGAAAGCATGGTATCGGCACTAATCAGTACCTCTCCAAGCTTATTCGGCACTTTTCTTTGAAAGGGCCTAGGGTTTTGGAGCTGACCCCAAAATGGAATCTTTCTTGGGTGCTGCTTTACTTGGAGGAGGGGGGGACCGTTCAAACCATTATGCCAGGTGGATATGCATTTTATCACATACCTCAGCCAGGAGAGTTAGTGAGCTTCACGCCCTCTCGGTTGATCCGGCCTTTTTCAGGAGCTCTGCCAACAGTGTTACTTTTACCACTGATTGCTACTTTCTGGCCAAGAATCAGATACCAGAAACTACTCCACCTCCTATCTGTATCCTGTCTCTTCCTTCAGTTGATGGTAATTGCCTTTTGCTCTGTTCACATTTACCTCAACCGGATGCAGTTATTATAAAAGGCAGGAAGCGATTCTTTCTGTCTCTTATCCCTGGACGACAGAAGATCTCTTATTCCATTTCTAGGTGGATTTGTCTTGCTATTTGAGCGTCATACGCTTGATTGATGACTGACGATTGTATTACCAATCGCATTTCTGCCCATGAGGTGCATGCATTGTCTACCTCCTGGACTTATGCTAACTCTGTTAAGTTGTTGGACGTTATGTAGGCAGCCTACTGGAGAAATGTATCTTCTTTCTCCACCTTCTACCTGCATCAGTTGCAGGAGCCGTCTGAGGACCATTTTTCTTTAGGACCTCTTTCTTCTGCTCAGTCTGTTATCAACCCTAGCCTTAAGGCTATTCTTTCAGGATCAGTTCCAGCCCTGTGCTTGGTTACTGTCCTTTCTGTCTGTGTGTCACACATGTTCATACGCCTCATCTCTCATTGTTTATTTCAGTGTTTGTGATGCGATGATGTTATAGGCCTTAGATACTCTTCTTCTGTCCATGATTCCAGTGCACTCGGGTTATGTGGGGGTTGGTTATGTGATTCCCTCCTCATATTGTCCATTCAGCATGTTGTAAATAATTGTGAGGTAGGTTGATAAGAAATTTCAATTTTATAGTAAATTTCCTTTCTTATTATACCTACCACAATTGTTTACATGGAGGCCATACTGTCTTCTTATTTGGGTAAGAATCCTTCCTCCCACTGATCACATAACTCCAATGTTGGCGGATTCAAATAGAATGACACTTTGGTTAGAATGACATTTTGGATATGCATCCAGGCCTGCTGGTATTCCTTAGGAGTGCAGGAGTGCTGCACGCCAAGAAAAAATTGAGGAGGGCAATTTTTTTGCACCCCTTGCTTTTCTGGAATGCCAGACCTGTTTGGGACTGCCTTTAAAATCTATTATCATTTCGTCCTCTCAGTTCCAATGTGTTCTATGTGCCCACCGGCACATAGAACACATTGGAACTCAGGGGATGATTTGTCAATGTGGCATTGATTCGCAATAATTCATGACTCATTCTGTGTCGCATTTTGATACATTTTGAGAGTCGAAGACAGTCACATAAGAATTGAATGCAACATTTTGAATAATGAGATGTGTGTGCCAATTTTTCCACTATGTAGCTGAATGTAGAACAATTTTTCAGTCACAATATTTATACCTTTAAGTTAATATAACCAAAACAGCATACAAGTTTTTGCATTGAAAATTTCAGGTGCAAATTGCACTCCCAAAAAATTTGAGGACAGCAATTGTTTTGCACTCCTTGATTTTCTAGATTGCCAGGCCTGTACATCTGTGCACTGCTACCGGAAAGCCATACTGAGAAGAGTGTCCTCTACTGGGTGTGTGCCAGCCGCACTTGACCCAGTTTTGGCTTATTATTTTTATACTAGAACCAATGGCCCAAGCTGGTGCAAACTCAATAAAATCAAGGGCCAAACACAAATTTTAACCCCCCCCCCCCCTCCCCAAAATTTGCATACAATGCCAGGGGGGAGGGAGGCACCAAACATTTGCAAGACTTAACGTGGGGGTGGGTGGGTCTCTTGAGTGTGCCAAAAATGTGCATTTCCAACTTGTGCAATTTTTTGAATTTTTTAAAAATATATCAATATATCAGCTAATATATACCATCATTTGTGTTTCAAACCTTAAAGATGATGTTGTACATCACACTCTTAACATAAATACAACATCAGGAGGCTTTATATGTAAGAATATTGGGCTTAATCTGGAAAAAATGTCGTTAGTAGGGGGTGGGTGTCTTGTTCGAAATGTAGAAAATGTGCAGACAGTATTTTGGGAAAATTCTCTCTGATGCACTAAATTCAACCCAAGTTATTTATTTATTTATTAATTTATTAATTTATTTATTGGTGTTTAATGACACTTTAACAACCAGGGTCATATTGTGTCGGTGACAGATTTACGGGTGGAGGAAGCCAGAGTACCCGGAGAGAACCACCAAGCAACGACGAGCAGCTGTCAGCTCTTCAACATCATAACCCACGACTGTACTACACACTGCACAGCGGTACTGCGTACTACACATCACAGACAGGGTTAGTTTGGCTGAAGAGATGTGCATCTTGGCGTGCAGTACGTCTCAGCATACAGCGTCATCGTGCCCCCACGTGGGCAATTGGGGTAAGTTTATCTTGGATTTTAATGGGAGAGTGGGGGGTGGGTGTCTGAGAACGGTACTAGAAAATTTGCATGTAGTGGGTGTAAAAAGGAGCCGAATAAAAAATAGGACGTCACGTCTTGCAAATTTTTAGTGCCCCCCCCCCCCCCCCCCTGTACAATACTGAAAATTAAAAGTCCTATCTGGCCCACCATACTTTTAGTACTGCGCATGCGCAGCACCCAGGAAGAGACCAGAATTGGCGCAAAGCATCATTCTTTTGTTTGGCCCAAGTCACTAAACATTTGAACTGACATCTGTGCAATAAATTCTCATTTTTGAAGATTGTCAAACACAAATCAATGATTGTTTTCATGGAATCAACAGTGTAGCAGTATGTTAGAAGTGAATAATGGGGTTTTGGATGTTCAGGGCTGTAATTTTATCATTTTTATGTAAAATTATTCATGTTTCCCAGTTTCGAGATATGCTTCTGAACGTCGTCATCATAATATGACTCCATTGTTGTTTTGTTAGTATTACTTCCCTTCCCTCTTCTGAACCCTCCTGTTATACTCCCAAGCTCTTTCAGCTTTTTTATTGAGAATTTTTTATTAGAATTCTTGGGAGTTTAACTTGTAAAACGGAATAGGTATTCCGTTTATTCCCTGTGTTTACAGTCTGTTCGTTACTGTTCAGAACATTTTGTATTCTTGCATCTTCTACCAGATGCATTGTTTTTTCTTCCTATGAAGATCTAGCTTTGCATCAGGTGGTTGTTGATCGGTTACTGACCTTGGGCCTCTGTTGTGTCTGTTGTTAGTTAGTTTTCGGTTTTTCCTCTTTGACGTCTGTTCAATAATGTTTTGGATACGTATTAATTCAGTGTTTAGTTAAAAACAATTATTGTTTTTCTATTAGGATAATATGATATCTTATTCCGGTAGTTTAGCTTTAATTAGGTAGTGCTTGTCCACCCTTAGGCTCTATTGGAATACCCTTGGGCTCATGAGGTTCCCTTGGGGTACTTAGGCTTCATTCAAAATTTTTCAAAAAATTTCTTTTTCAATTTATTTCGAAAATTTTTATGATTGTCTATGTTATGTATCCGTGCGATGTTTATTCTGTATTATTATTGGGAGTGCAGCAGACTTATGATTTTGGCTTCATTATTATTGTATCTATTATAATAATTTGGTACCTCGTGTAAGTCCAGGAAGCCTCAAATTTAATTGCTTGTTGTTTGCCAGTAGTCGCTGCACTCCTTCAGTACTTGTACTATGGGATGCGAACATTGGAAACTGGTGTTGACCTATGTGGTGGGCAGTGAAGGTCTGATGTAGGAGCTTTCACCGCAGGCTAATACTAGTCTTTCAGTCTCTTTTTTAGAGGAACAAGAACATGGTGATGGTACTTTGACACCTGTCCGTTACGTGCTGCCGTCATCGCACTCTGATAAGCCCCGCTCTGATGAGGAAGCAATGCTAGCTGCCAAGGTGCTCATACTTTTAGCAGGGGATTGAGGTCTCTAGTTAGTTTGCTTAATCCTCTGCATGCAACTATCTCGACCGGTGAAGCGATTGTTCCTATATGGGAGCCGGGATGCCGGGTAGGTCTGTTGCGGTCGAGTAGTATAGTCGTGGGTAGAGTGAGCATCTCATAAACTAAAGCTCACCCAGCACCGATGGCAAAAGGAGAAGAAGCCTGAAAGTTTCTCTACAGGATACTCGGTGAGATCTGGGGTCAGATCGCGAGTTGGATAGCATTCTCCATCCCGTTAGCAATCTGGGTCGACTGTTTCCTATCATGAGAAACTTCAATGAGTCAGAGCATCCGTCCGAAATGTGTGAGTCAGGATGCTTCTTCCACACTTCAGCCGGGGTTGGCTGTTGTTACGGCTTCCTCTTCTTCCGTGGAAAAGCCTGCTAAGGGGTAGAAGCCTACACGTTTCTAAACGGAATGCTGCGCGAGGTCTAGATTCAGATCGTGAGCTGGAGAACCCTCTCCATTCCATCAGCAGTCAGGGTCGACTGTTTCCGCTTCAAGAAACTTTAGTGAGTTTGGGCGTCCGTTCACGCTTGCTGTCCGGCACGCTCTTTCCACACTGCAGCCAGAGCCGGTTGCAGCTATGGCTTCTTCCTCTGCTTCATCGATGAAGCACGTTAGACTGCAGACTTGCTGCCCGACTCAGCATGTTCATGCTGTTCCATGGAGGTCTTCCCAGTCTTCACCACCGAAGTCGGATTAACCTGCAGCTAGTGGTTTGAGTCTTATTTATATGGGACATGCGACGAAAGATCTGGGGTCAGTTCTCTGTCCTGTGAGCAGCATATGGTGAAGAAGTGGATAAATGCTGCTCTGCAAGTCTTGTTCACGGTCCTGCTGCCGCATATTACCCAGCTTAGCGCAGAATCCCAGTAGTCGCATGTTCAGCGATGAACAGTCTCCGGTAGTGAGCTGTTGGAAGGTGCTTGGTTGGTCCAGTCATCTGTACATTTGGATTGTGTTGACCATGTTTTCAGATGGAACATTCAGATGGTGAGAGGGCTTCAGAGGTTGATTCTCCATCCCTCATGGAACGGCACTTTAAGACTCTGAATTTTTATTCATAAGCTCTTAGAATCTTGTTCCATCTGAACAAAAGTCTGCAGTTGGTAGGCAAAAAACAGCTTTAGGTACCGAGCGAAGGAAACACGAAGATCTTTCCTTCCCGGATCTTCCGGCTCAGGTGTTGAAGGCTTTTGGTCCGGTATTTTTTAAGTTGCCTGACTTTCAGTCAGGGGAGCTATAGTGATCACTCACCATCCGTTGTCCATCATCCACCATCCGTTGTCCCTGAATGTGGTGTTTGCTTCTTCTCCTCCAAAACCGCTGAACAAATTTAATTGAAATTTGAGATAATAGTTTGTTATGACATCGCATTTTGATTTTGTTCAAATCAAGTTGCCTCGCCCCTCAGTAGGGCCATGCCCAAAAAGTGAGCTTGAATCTTAAAAAATCTTCTCATAAACCAGTAGTAACAGAGACTTGATATTTGGTGTGCAGCTTCCTTTTGAGGTGTAGATTTGTTCAAGAGAAGTTCGAGGATCTATATTTGCCCCACCCAAAATTTCTATTTTCCAAACTGAGAGGCTGATTTGAACCAAATTTGATATGAGGGCTTTTTGGGTCATAAGTACTTAATTTATGCCAAAAATAATTTTCCCGTCGCCCCATGGGAATCACAGGAGCTAAAAATAGAAAAAATTTAATAAAACACCCATATATCCAAAACTACACGGCACTGAGAATTCTTATATGTTGGGAAGCTTCCTTAGGACCAACAGAATGGAATGGTAAAAAAAATTGCTATCAGTTTTATCATGGGGTACTTTTTCGGGACTTTGAAAAAGTGCTGAGTCAGCATTTTTTAACACTGTGGGTAATGGGAAAAACATTTAAGACTACTTTTCTCCTAAACCACTGCTCCAAAAGCTTTCAAATTTCACATGTAACATCTTTGGAAGATTGTTTCACATGTTTATTGAAATCAAATCCCTGGGTCCATATTTGGGCTCTCTATGGGAGTTCAAATGTTTAAATTAGTGCAGTATGAGGTATATTCTTTAAAAATCTTCTTCTTCAGTTCTACCAATCAGAATCTTTTGATAGTTCAAAATGAGGAATTTTCTTTAAAAATCTTCTTCAGATCCAGCAGTTGGAATGTTTTGATATTTGGTATGAGGAATTTTTTTAAAAAAATCTTCTTCAGATCCAGCAGTTGGAATGTTTTGATATTTGGTATGCAGCATCCTTAGGGGGGTGAGTTTCAAGTTTGTTCAAGCCAAGTCCCTGAGTTGATATTTATGCTCCCTGTGGGAGCCCGAATTATATAACTTAGTTCAATATGAGGAATATTCTTGAAAAATCTTCTTCACTTCCACCAGTCAGAATCTTGATATTTGGTATACAGCATCCTTACAGAGGTGAGATTCAAGTTTGTTCAAGCCAAGTCCCTGGGGTCATATTTATTTATGTATGAGTAATATTCTTTAAAAATCTTCTTTTTTTTTAGATCCACTGGTCAGAATCTTTGGATATTTGGTGTAAGCTTTTCTTAGAAGGGGCAGATGCAACTTGTTGGAATCAATTCCCTGGGTTGATATTTAGGCTACCATGTCAGGTGAGCACCCTTGGGCCTCTTGTCTTATACATTGCGGCTAATGTCATAAGTCTCCGTTTAGTGAGCCCTAGGTGACAGAGATGAAGACTAATAAGCTGCGTTAGCTAAGACTACTGTCTCTTTGGAATTACAGCCGTTAGAAGTGCAGCTCTTTATTCCTTACCTTGAGTGACTAACGTCTCCATTTAGTGAGCTTTCAATGTCGCAAGTTACACCGAGAAATCTGTCATCACAGAATGAAGACTTCTTAGCTATGCTAGCCTATCTGAGAATGCTGTCTCTTTGGAATTAGGACCGTTAAAAGGAAGAGTACAATGTTTCCTTTTCGCTGTTGTATTCTTAGGTGTCTGAGGCTTTTAGTCCTTTTGTTGACGCCTTATTAGAATCAAGTGCAGTCCTTTTTTCCTTTCCTTGAGCGACTAACGTTGTAAGTCTCCATTTAGTGAGCTTTCTAAAGTTGCAAAAATTAAACTGAGATATCTCTCTTCACTGAGATTAAGACTTCTAGCTATGTTAGCTAGGCTGAGACCACTGTCTTTTGGGAATAGAACCTCTGAAAGGAAAGAGTACATTTTTCCTTCTCGGTTTTGTTTTCTTAAGTGTCACAGACCTTAGTCTTACTGTTGACACTATAATAGCCTAGCTAGAATTATGAGCAGTGTTTTTTCCCTATCATTAGCGGCTAGCATTGTAATTCTCCTTTAGTGAGCTTCTATGGCCGCAATTAACAAGCCATGTAATTGGCTTCACAAATAGGAAGACCTTTAGCTGCTTCAGCTCGGCTGAGACCACTGTCTTATCGGACAAGGTACCGTTACAAGAGAAGAGGTCATATTAACCTAGTGAGATTAATGAGCGTTCTTTCGAATGCCTGTAGTTAACTCCTTTTTCAGGAATATATTTCCTGCTATAATTTGAACGATCCGCAAGGAGTTCATGTAGGTTTTTATGTAGGTTTTTATGATCGGGTGCCGGAACTTAATATTTTTATACTGTACCAATGACCCAGACTTAGCTGGTGCTAACTCCACAAAAACCAGGGCCAAACACAAATTTTGCCCCCCAATCCCCAAAATTTGCATCCAAAACAAAAAGAAATCATGTCCTAAAGGACCTCCATAGTACGACTCTACTGCGCATGCGCAGTGACGCAGTCGTCCCGAAATTGGCGCCAAATATCATTCTCTGTTTGGCCCTTCATCAGTCAACATCTCACTGATCTTTGTGCTTGTAAATCTCAGTTTAAAGGATGCCAGACACGTAATTCTTGGAGAAAATGTGATTCTAAGGAGGATAGAAGGAGGAGAGGAAAAAAGAAGTGGCAAAAAATAATCAGGGCTGTACTTAAAATTTTTTGTTAAAATTATGTTAAGTTGCCTATTTTCGAGGCAAACGCCTCTTGTTGTCATTCTTGCTAATTGTTGCACTGCTTATTCAGTGTTTCCTCTCCCCTAACCTTCTAAAGTCCCCCCTTGCAATTCTCCCATGCTTTTGGCATATTTTTGAGAAGTTTCATTTCTAAAATTTCCCTGGGAGAGTTGCTTGGTTACAGAATGTTTTCTGTTATTTTCCCCATAGTTACGTTTTCACCCATGGGTGTATAACGTTTGTGTTCTGCATCTTCCATCTGATGTTCTGCAGATTCTCCCCTGGGAGTCTCTGTTTTGCATCAGATAGAGTGTAATTGAGGACTGATTCCGGGCCAGTTTTTTCAGTGCCTGGAGTCATGTTTTCTTCTGTGTTTACACTGTTTGTTTTCATTGGCAACAGCCTTTTTTGAGGGGGGCTGTTTGCCTTTGAGGTAGTTTATCTCATTATAAGATACATTTATATTATCCGAAAGTGTCTCATTAATTATTTTATATAATTTTAAAATTTTTGACCACACTTTGCCATCGGATCCATCGGGGCTCAACGTTACTTTTCAGCAACTTGGGCTTCTCTGAAAAAATATTTTTTCAAAATTATTTTGTTTTGCAATTGTTTTTTCATTTATTAATGGATCATGTTATTATGTATCTTTGTGTCAGGGGTTTTTGCGAGTAACTAGGACTTATTGTTGTTCCTTCACAATGAAAGGAACTTGTTCAAATTGTAATAGGAAGAAATCTTCCTCTGACTTTCATGATTATTGCATAAATTGTAGTCAGTGTTCTCGCATTAATCCCTGTCCTGTATGTGAACATTGGGATGAGAAACATTGGAAACGTGTGTCACGATATGTTGTTTCTGGAGAAAGAGCGATGCCGGCTCTTTCTCCACAAGGTCACTCTACTCTCTCAGTTTCTATTTCAGAGGAACCAGAACAGGGTGATGTTTCCATGTTATCTTCTTCAAGTGTGCGTCCGTCGTCACAATTAAATACAGAGCTAGCGGCAAAAGTGCTCATGGAGATTAGACAAATGTCGTCCGCTAGCTCGCCCGGTGTAGCGTCCATTCACCGAATGGTTCGGCAGCCGGGTTCGTCCGATGCGGTCCAAGAGGAAATTTTGGGTGATGCGAGCACTATAAAAATAATAGATGCACACCCAGTGACGGCGGATAGTGAACGAGAACGGAGGAAGCCTTTTAGTCCGGTTCCTAGCTCGTCCAGGTCCAGCCGGGCCGCGAGCGAGAGAGGCCCCTCTCTCGTACAACAACATCTGGGACCAGATGTTGTGGTACAAAATGTGTCTTTAGCGGAGCATACGTCCGTCGCTCGGGACGCTCCGTTGTATAAGCAGTCCGCAGAGACTGTTAAGGCTTCCTCTTCTCGCCGGCGCACACGACCGCACCTTGGCTGCGTGACCTCCGATATCTTGCCAGCTTCGCCGAGGAAGGATTATTCGGCGACCAGGTCACACCATCCGACAGCCAGGGACTCGAGACCGATGGACTCCGGACGTTCGCATAGGAAAAGTATGCGGGAGCCATCCGATGCGGAGCTGCCCTCGGCAAAGCAGCGAAAGACCGCTCCTCCGCAGGTCTCGACGTCGGACATTCTAGTGCAGATAGCACAGCTTATCGCAGCATCCCAGCAGCCGACAGAGACGGTGTCGGATCGAGAATTATCCGACGGCGCTGGGTCGGTACGCTCCGCCGAAGCATCGGGGGCGGACGACCGGGAACATCGGGAGGTCCGACCGGATGGTGAAAGGGATACGGATGAATTGGAGCTATCCCTTTCGGAACAACACAAAGCTGCCGTAGACTTCATCCGGCACTTTCTTCCTCAAGTTGTTCCGTCGGGCCAGACTGCTGCGCTTCCGGACAGGAGAATTATAGCGTCATTGGACTCTGATTTTTTCGAGCGGTTCAGGGACATCGCTCCCGAGTTTCCGTCGCAGTCCAATAATGTTGCAAGAACATTTGAATTATTGAACGACGCTATTTTTAAACTTGCTTCCAGGACAGGGAAAGCAGGCTTCTTGTCCGCAAATACTCTCAACCTGCCTTTCATTAATGCAAGGAATAAATTCGACACGGCAGGTCAGGGTATACCGAGAGTTCCTCTGCGTATGGACGACGAGGCGGAAGACTTAGAGCTATCATTACCGTCGTCAGCTTCTATTCCAACCGCAGTGTTGGAAACAGCTATTGCGTCTAACAGAGCCAATTTAGATGCCTTATCTTACGCAGATCACCTTACGAAGGCGTTATCACTGCGTCTTCAAGGGGAAGAGTTTCAGGATATACAATCCTCCTTAAGACTTCTTTCAAGGGCAGTAGCTTATTCCACGTGTAACTCCGCCCTTTCAGTGGCTAATCTGGAGTTGGTTAGACGTGACGCAGCCCTGTCTACATCCACACTAGTGGATTCTAAGGTGAAGAACTCTCTTAGAGTCGCTTCGGTCTCAGGAGATCTTCTCTTTGACGGCAAGCTTTCCGCTATTTATGATAATATTAAAAAGAAAGCTAGTGATTCTCTGTTGTTTAGATCCGCTCCTAAAAGGTCGGATTCAGCAGACACGAATAAGGCGGGCACTTCTGGGTCTTATCCGCCCAAGAGAGGTTCCTATAGAGGTTCCGGTGCGTCCTCTAGCTCTTATTCGAGAGACCGTCAGGATAGCGACTCTCGTTCGGGACGTCCTTCAGGCCGGGACAATCGGTCGGACGCCCCGAGGTCGACGAGGCGAGGTGCGGGTCGTGGAAGACGTGGTTTCTCCTACCGCAGGCCTCACAGATCCAGGAGGTGATGGCTCAAACCTCTATCGCGTTCCGGTTGGCGGAAGGTTGTCGAGTTTTTCTCAAGAGTGGGCGTCGATTACGGACGACCCTTGGGTGAGAGGAGTGACTTCGGAAGGTCTAAAAATATCCTTCAAACGAAAGCCTCCATTAACTCGAAGTCCAAAGTGGACTCATCTTCCGTCAAACCCTCAGAAAAGAGACGCTCTGCTATCAGAGGTGCAGTCTCTTTTAATGAAGAACGCGGTAGAGGTCGTAGAAAACCAGGAATCGCTGGGATTCTACAGCCATCTGTTTCTGGTTCCGAAACCAGACGGCTCGTTCCGTCCAGTCATAGATTTGAGCTGGATAAACAAGCTGATCATCGCTCCGAAGTTTTATATGGAGACGATTCGATCGGTCAGAGCGAGTATTCGGGTGAACGATTATGCAACGAGCATAGATCTCAAAGATGCGTACTTTCACGTCATGGTACATCCGACATTCCGAAAGTATCTACGCTTCGCAGTCCTAGGAGTGGTGTATCAGTTCCGGGCCATGTGCTTCGGATTGAATCTAGCACCCTGGGCTTTCACTCGAGTAATGAACTCGGTAATGATTTACTTCCGAGCTCATTCGTCTGCGGTAACGTCGGCCTACCTGGACGACATTCTTCAGAGATACGGCAACGAGTTAACGCTTCAGAACGATGTTCAGAATCTTCTTCTATTGCTCCGACGTCTCGGTTTCATAGTAAACGAGGAGAAGTCGGATCTGGTGCCGTCCAAGTCATTCACTCATCTGGGAATGAGCTTCGAGACGCACAACAATCTCGTTCGTCTGCCGTTAACCAGAGCGAAATTAGTCAGTTGTTACGCTCGCTATTGTCTAAATACAGACAAAGTCACAGCGAGAGAATTTATGAGACTGATAGGTCTGTGCGGAGCCGCTGCGGATCTCATTCCGATGGGACGGCTACGCACACGGCCTCTTCAAATTTTCTTGACTCAGAATTGGAGTGTGAAAATTCATTCGCTCGATGTAGACGTTCTCTTGTCAGATCAAGTGAAACAAGAGATTCAGACTTGGGCAAACATTCAGTGGTTAACTCAAGGAGTTCCGCTGCAGTTGCCGGATCCGAGTTTTACCATTATGACGGATGCCAGTCAAACAGGTTGGGGTGCATCATTAATCCCAACGGATTCGAGATGCCAGGGTCTTTGGGATCCGCAATTCCTGTGCAAGCACATAAACATCAAGGAAATGATGTCAATTTGGCTTGTGTTACGTCACTGGATGGACATTATTCACGATG
Organism: Pictodentalium vernedei; assembly: GCA_031216915.1. NCBI lineage: Eukaryota > Metazoa > Mollusca > Scaphopoda > Dentaliida > Dentaliidae > Pictodentalium > Pictodentalium vernedei. Next base: position 246,151,426 of record CM062297.1, on the reverse strand, counting down.
CTCATGTCCAAATCCTATCCGACAATACGACAGTAGTGGCGTATATACGGAATCAGGGAGGCACTCATTCAGTTCCGTTGTTCAATCTAACGGAAAGAATCCTTCTGTTTGCGTTGGAACATCACGTTCTTCTTTCGGTCCGTCACATACCGGGTCGTCTGAATGTGCTAGCAGACTCCCTTTCTCGAAAGGGTCGCTTGTTGCCGTCGGAGTGGACTCTCAACAAACAAGTATTCAATCAGATTTGCTACCAATGGGAACGGCCAATGATAGACTTATTTGCGACACATCTCAACAATCAGTTGCAGACGTATGTGTCCCCGTGTCCGGATCCAAGAGCATTTGCTGTAGACGCTCTATCGATCCCTTGGGACGGAATGATAGGATATGCGTATCCTCCAGCGCCGTTAATTCAACAAGTATTGCTAAAGATAAAACAATCTCAATGCAAGATTCTGTTGGTAGCATCTCTGTCGCCACAGAGACCGTGGATAAATCTACTCAGGTGTCTGTTGTGGGACCTACCGCGGAAGCTCCCTCCACGAGAGGATCTTCTTTGGCAGGGGAAATCGCGCCAACTGCATCACAACCCGCAAGGTCTCAACCTTCACGTTTTTCCGTTGTGCGGTCCTTCTTGCATGGCAAGCACTTTACAGGACGAGCAGTGGACGCGATTTCTAACTGTAGGAGGACCTCCTCTTCGCTAAACTATGCGGCTAAGTGGAAGGTTTTCCGTCGTTGGTGTAGGGATCATTCTGTTGATATATTTGATCCCTCTATACCAGACATTGCTAACTTTCTAGTATACTTGTTTGACGAAATCAAACTGCAACCGGTTACTATAAAGGGTTATAGATCTATGTTATCTGATACCTATGCACATCATGATAGTTTACAAATTGGATCTAATGTCTCTTTATCGAAATTGGTTAGAAACTTTTCGATAAATAGACCCAGAACTCTTAGATTAATTCCTAAGTGGAATTTAGCTTGGGTTCTCCTTAAATTGAAGGAAAAGCCATTTGAACCTCTTGGGACAGTAGATTTCAAATTCTTATCTTATAAGACAGCTTTTCTCTTAGCTTTCTCTTCTGCCAGAAGAGTCAGTGAGCTTCATGCACTATCGGTGGATGATTCTCATTATCGTAGTGTTGGGAACACTATCACCTTCACTACTAACGTCGGTTTTTTAGCTAAGAATCAGGCTCCTAATAAATATCCGGAACCTATTGTTATTAAGGCTCTTCCGTCTTCAGACGGGCGTAGGCCTTTACTCTGTCCTGTTAGAGCACTACGTATCTATAAACAGAGATCTCAGTTCATCAGAAAGGGACGGAAACGTTTCTTTCTGTCTTTGATGCCTAATAGAAAGGACATTTCAGTCCATTCTATTGCTAGATGGATTCAGTTAACTATCCGTACTGCGTATGAAGATTTATCTTCTTCTCAGCAGTCTGTGCTTAAGATTTCTGCTCATGAAGTAAGAGCTCTTTCTACTTCCTGGGCTTATGCTAATAGTGTTGCTATTACAGATTTAATGAAGGCTGCTTATTGGTCTCAGCCATCCACATTTACTAATTTTTATCTCAGAAATATTGAGTCCATTTCTGGAGACCTGCATTGTTTAGGTCCGTTATCTGTTGCTCAGAATGTCGTCCACTAAACAGTTGCAACTATAGTTATGCAGGCTTTCTGTTCCGGCAGTGACTCCGTCCGGCTGCCCTCTTCGCTCTGGGCTATTTGACCCAGGGCAAGGGGAAGGGGGGGGGGGGGGCGGGTGTTCCCTTAGGTCACCTGCTTTATAGTGAAAAGCAAGGGAATGCCTCCTCCAAGACAGTATTTCTGAGTCGCTTCCGGGATGGTTTTAAAGTGTAATATTAATGTTTAATTTCATTCATGTCTTATTTTTAAAGTGTAGCTCGGTGTGAAGCATTTGTATATGTCAAGTGTCAAACGGGCTTTAATATACAATACTCGGACACTTTTAAATGATTATAAAGAGTCTCAATTCTCTGGACTACTTTATTTATTGGCTTGTTTTAATAATAATTAGTATAAAGGTTATACTGGATATTAATAGAGAACATGAATGTTATTGTGCTCAATTATTAAGGGTAGTGTATCTTTCTAATTTAAATATTAAATAAGAAAGATACATGTAAAGCCTAATACTCCTTTTCTCCTTAAGGGGTTATCTCTTTATTTTATAATTGAGCTTATTGGATTTTCCTCTATGTCCTAGGCCCTCCAGCCTGTTTACTATTCAGCTAAGTCTGGGTCATTGGTACAGTATAAAAATGTTAAAAAATTTATAGTAATTTATATATTTTTTATACTTACCAATGACCCAGACGGGGATGGCCCTCCCTGAGTTGGGAACTCTTGCCTCCCCGCTGAGTACATAGCGCTGACCAGGCACTGCCAGTAAGAATGATATTTGGCGCCAATTTCGGGACGACTGCGTCACTGCGCATGCGCAGTAGAGTCGTACTATGGAGGTCCTTTAGGACATGATTTCTTTTTGTTTTGGATGCAAATTTTGGGGATTGGGGGGCAAAATTTGTGTTTGGCCCTGGTTTTTGTGGAGTTAGCACCAGCTAAGTCTGGGTCATTGGTAAGTATAAAAAATATATAAATTACTATAAATTTTTTAACTTTTCGTCACCCACTTCATTTTTAATCCAGTTTATTGTTGTGGATTATATTTCCACTCGGAGGATTGGGTATTATGTCTATATGGTGTATTGTTTGGCGCCATGGCATACTGTCTTGATTTCAAGGGATATGTCGACGCTATATCAGCGGGTATATTCCTTGAAATAGTGCCATGTTCATCACATCCCCCTCCATCCTTTGTGGCATTATGGAGTTGTCAGACTTGAGGGAGCCCTACGGTTCTATACTATTCTAGATAACAAACGCTAAAGCATTACGAGTCGTGCTGGGTTAAACTGATCATGCTTGTTTTGACTAACTGTAAGCTTTTATTGTCTGTATTACTCTTTATTGAGAATAGCAGCAGCAGTATAGGTTCGGGAATGTACCGTCAGGTTTCCTTTTCCTACAGCGAAAAAGGAATTTGTCACAGTTCCACGCTTTAGTATTACTGCTCTGGCCTTACTTATCTTGCTATTCAAATAATGCGAGCAGGACATAGTTCTCCTCCCGCAAGCCTTGTATGCATTCAATTATATGCATGTCTTTCTTTGCCCTTCGATTTGTGGGTGGGTTGTGGTCTAACGGCGACTTCAGGGGTGCATCCACTCTTTAGTTGGTTTGCTTCCTGTGGGTGTTCATTCATAAGTTGTATACAAGCATTTGGTTCCTGAATAGTAACTGTTTTGGGGTTCTGAATTTTATGAATACATCTGGTGGATATTGCTAGCCTTTGTGTACCTGTGTGGCAGGCATGTCGGTTATCTGGACAACATTCTCCAAATATGGCAATTAGTCCACTCCAAGAAGTTTCGCCCAGAGTTGTCTGTTTTTGTTATGACGTATGAGTCTATTCATCAGGTTAAGTCACATTAATGTCATTTTATTCCTTCAGTTTCCTGGTTATATTTTGTATCGCTAGGTCACGCCGTTGATACAGGCTGTATTCAGGTGAGGGTACATGCGGGATTCTGTTGATTGCGTACATAATATGTTATCATTAGGCAGACATATTATTAAGTAGATTCTCTTTAATTCTTGCTCTGCGTTAGTATAGAGCTTATGAGAATTTTGGGCTAGTTGGATCAGTTATGGAGTTTCCTGCAGGCCGTCTATGCATACATTCTCTATTTTTGGCTTCATTATTCAGAGTGGTATATTCTTTCTCCGAACAGTCATTGGTTTTAATGAACCTAGGGAACAATGATTTATTTGGGGACGGTCTGTGACAGGTTTTTAAATCATATCCCGTTCCAGGTTCTGAATCCAGTCTTCAACCAGAAGCGGTACACAAGGGGAATCCTACTCTCTCATTCTTATAGATTGAACGGTTACAATTTGGAAGTTCATTATTGGAATGTACTTGTACAACCTGAACGTGGTCGTCTGTGGGTTGGCTCAGAAGCGTATAAGTTCTATGAGATAACTTTCCATTGGGATTCAGTTGGACAAGTTTAAGGTTGTACATATTATATTACCGGTTACTGACCTATCTATGTATTCCGGATGCGACATAAATTTAGAAGCTTGCGATTTTAATAACCGATATAGCCTTAGCTGTTGATTTGGCATTAAGCACTAAGAAATAAATAAATAACCAGGAGCCTTTTAGGTGACTATATATTATTCAGTACCGCTTTTTCACTGATTCCAGGTGCTTCCCTCATTGTTTTGAAGATTAATTCCTTCAAAAAAGAGGGTGGTGGGATTTCTCTTTACCTCCTCTGGCCTTATAATAAGTGTGTAACTTTGAGTGAACCTGTTATTGTCTATATATTATACTGATCTTATGTATAGCTTGTTGCTTTATATACGGCGTGTGTCTGTGGGTGTTAGTCTCCAACTCTCAGACACGGTTTTCCTAATTTTAAGTGTCTTAGTCCGGACTAGCCTTAAAATTGGGGGCTCGTTACACCCAATTAGCTTAATCATTTATGCTAAATAATAAGGAATCACTTGGATATTGCTCCTTATTCAGTGGTATGTCCTCCTCTATTGTGGTGTAGAGAGGGATATATGTAATTCCTAAAAGTTTTACCTCCTGTTCACCTGGGAGTCCTAATGCAGGCTATGGAGACAAATTTTAGTCTGCTTTTCCTTTTAAGTCCTAGGCCCTCCTGCCTTTTTACTATTCAGCTAAGTCTGGGCCATTGGTTCTAGTATAAAAATATGATAAATTTAAGGTAATTTATGGGGGCGAGGTGGCGTTGCAGTAACCGGTTCTCGTCAGATCACTGAAGTTAAGCAATGTCGAGCCTGGTTAGTCCTCGGATGGGTGACGGTCTAAGCGATTGATTCAGACTCTCATGTTGTGTCCTTGGGCAAGGCACTTAACCCCGATTGTCCACATGGGGGCACATGACGCCGTCTACTAAGGCGTACTGCACGTTGATGATGCGCATGTCTTCAACCAATCTAACCCTGCCTGTGCAGTAGTAGGGAGTTACAATGTTGGGGAGCTGGCAGCTGCTCGTCGTTGCTCAGTGGTTCTCTCCGGGTACTCCGGCTTCCTCCACCCGTAAAACTGTCATGGTCATGATTAGCCATTGTGCGTAAGTATGTGACCTAAAACACCAATAACTAAATAAATAATAAATAAGGTAATTTGTATATTTTTTATACTTACCAATGCCCAGACGGGATGGCCCTCCCATGAGTGGACACTCATACCTCCCCGCTGAGTTATAACATTGGTAGGCACAGCTAGGAAGAATGATGCTCCAATTCCGGTCTCTTCCAGGGTGCTGCGCATGTGCAGTACTAAAAGTATGACAGGTCAGATAGGACTTATAATTTTCGGTATTTTATGCAAATTTTGGGGATGGGTGGTGGGGGGGTTCAAAATTTGTGATTAGACCTTGATTTTATCGAGTTTGCACCAGCTAAGTCTGGGCCATTGGTAAGTATAAAAAATATACAAATTACCTTAAATTTTATCATTTTTCTTCATGCTTTTGCACCACTTTTTCTTTCCCAATCTCTTGGGAAAGAACAAAATAGAGAGTATACTTCCGAGTTAGTGACTTCCACTGTAGTGCAAGCCTGTTGTAAACAATTGTGATAGGTAAATAAGAAAGGAAATTTACTATAAAAATTTAAATTTCTATGTATTTTTGTGGATATTGCCAATTTCTTGTTCATATGAAGTATTTGTAATAAATAGACACAACGGCATGCTTTTGAAATGTCATTTATTACCGCACAAGATCAGTTGGGGCAGAAGGATAATATTGAATGAAAAGCAAAAAGTCAGTGTGCAAAAAATATAAGTAAACTTTTAAATACAAATTTTTTTTATATCCTTAACCCTTTGAACTCGCAAGATCAATTTTTTGGTCCAAAGCATTTTTTGTCCCATTTTTGTCTTATTATAAGAGGTCTATACATCGGGCATTGATGATAAAATAATAACTGAAGTCTGCAGCCGGATGGCTGCAGACTGCAGTTATTATTTTATCCTCCCTGTATATTGATATTGGACTGACCCATCTCACTGTGAGTGTACACAAAGGCGATACCATTCCAGGAAACAAGGATTCAAAGGGTTAAATCTCTTTGTAAAGAATCAGTGGGTTTTTGTCAGATGGGTGCTTTAATGGGCCTCTTAGATATTTTATTTTTCTTTTTGAACTCTGCACACCAATGTCAAAATATGGAAGTTTCAAGAAGAATAAGACCAAATTGGTTAAATTTCTTGTTGCATTATGGGGAAAATTTGCAGCTTGAAAGTTGGTATTTCGACATCACTGTGCAGAAGGTTAGTTCATGTTAGGACTCACTTTGAACAACTCCAAAACAAGTATATTTTTATCCCCCTAAAAAATTAGGTGGTGGGGGACGTACCTATTGTGCTGTCTGTCCATCCATCAGTAGATGGAATTGGTTTCCACTCTCTAATTGAAGTTCTGCTTTGCCAATCAAAACCAAACATGACATGTGGGTTAGGTATGATGAGAGGAAGAACCCCATTTATTTTTGTGATCATTGCAGGTGTCATCTGCTAGTCTTTTCCGGTAAAGCATTAAAAATTAAAAGTAAAAATATCAGCATCCCATCCTAATTTTTAACCCAACTAAGTTTTGGTTCACATTTACCAATATGGTATATTCTGTACCCAATAACATAGAATGGAAGAGTCCATATTTCAAATGAACTTTTCACTTGGCAGCCCTGAAATTGATCATGCTTTCAAATTTTTGGAGCAACTATTTGTTGAATTAAAACTAATGATGATAATTTTCTAAGTGCTGTAGTGATAAAAATATTAATAATTTTTGCAGTGAAAATTATAGCAAGGGCTGACAAGGAACAAAATTTTTCCATACAGTTGACATGTGCAGGCAGATTGTTTGCCAAGCAAATTCAGGAGTGGCTTCACATTCCTAGAAATGTTTATGACTTAAAATTTTTCCAGACAATTCATGGATATGGGTCAGTCAATGTTGAATCTGTTTGATAAAGCTCACATACAAGATGACTGCATAAGATACTGTAAGTCTGTTGAGAGTTGAGTAATATTTGGCAATTATCAATAGAAATTATTTCCCATATGAACAGTTTTTCTTTACTTTGTGAGATCCTGGTTTCTGGGAAGCATCTATGTTTTGATAAAAAAATAAACTCTTTACTTAACCCAGATTAAAGATGACAAAACAATATATTCTCATTAATAATCTGAAATCAAAACTTGTTACTTTTTCTTTCAAAAAGGAGATTATGACCCCATTTTGCAAAGAGGTAACAAGCCCAATCTGATGAGCAATCAAAAGCTATGATTTGGAAACAAACTATGGAAATTTACAAAAGTGTGTGCGCTAATTTTCCGCATGGATCAAGGTGGAGTTGGCCAACCTATGAAGTTAACCCCTGCACACTGATGTCAAAACACCAAGTTTCAAGCACCTAAATTTTCCCATAATGCAACTAGGACTTTAACCAATTCAGTCTTGTTTGACAGAGGTCAATAAGCTCTGCCAAAAAAGATTTGAGTGGGTTGAATTCCTCGTTGCATTTTGGGAAAACTTTGCAGGAAATTTTGATATTTTGACATCAGTGTGCAGGAGGTATTAACCCTTTACCTAACCTGAAAGGCAGACGACACTTGCAAAAATAATTCTTGAATAACTAATTTTTTTAATTTTTAGCTCAACTTTGGCGAAGCCAAATTTGAGCTAATGCCATGGCCAGTCATCTGTCTGTCCGTCTGTACATCAATAATTCAATACGGCTCGGGCTAGAGGCCGTATTTATGAACCGATCTTTACGAAACTTCTTGGGTACCTTTGTTATGACCGTGGGACGAGAACAAGTGTTTTGGGGTCCGATCCGAAATTCAAGTTGACCGCTGGCAGCCATTTTGTACAAAATTAGGTGCAATCAGATTTTTGCGCAGAACTTCCATATGAAAGCGCTGATTTGAATAATTTTTTGTATGAATGTTTAGTACCATGGGATACATCACATATAATACAGGTTTTTTTCTCGTGCGTAAATTATGCAAATTAGACTAACTTTGATGTATTTAGTGTTACTTTCAGCACTGTAAGTACAAATGCCAATACGGCTTGGGCTAGAGGCTGTATTTATGAACCGATCTCTACGAAACTTCTTGGGTACCTTTGGTGTATCACCGTGGGACGAGAACGAGTGTTTTTGGGTCCGGTCCAAAATTCAAGATGGCCGCTGGCAGCCATTTTGTACAAAATTAGGTGCAATCAGATTTTTGCACAGAACTTCCATATGAAAGCGCTGATTTGAATAATTTTTTGTGTGAATGTTTAGTACCATGGGATACATCACACATAATACTGGGTTTTTTCTCGTGCAGAAATTATGCAAATTAGATGAACTTTGATTTTTTCAGTGCTACTTACACACAGTAAGTACACATGTCAATATCGCTTGGGCTAGAGTCTGTATTTATGAACCGATCTTCACGAAACGTCTTGGGTACCTTTGTTATCACCTTGGGACAAGAATGAGTGTTTCTGGGTGCGGTCCAAAATTCAAGATGGCTGCCAGTGGCCATTTTGTACCGAAATTAGGTATAATCATTTTTTTGTGCACAACTTCTATACAGCTCAGGATAGAGGCCGTATTTATGAACTGATCTTTACGAAACTTCTTGGATACCTTTGTTATCACCGTGGGATGAGAACGAGTGTTTTGGGGTGTGGTCTGAAATTCAAGATGGCTACCAGCAGCCATTTTGTACCAAAATTAGTGCAATCATTCTTTTGTACAGAACTTCTGTATGAACGTTCTGATTTGAATAAATTGTTGTATGAATGTTTAGTAACATGGAATACTTCACATATAATACAGGTTTTTTTCTCGTGCAGAAATTATGCAAATTATATGAACTTTGATTTATTCAGTGCTACTTACACATTGTAAATGCACATGTCAATATGGCTCGGGCTAGAGGCTGTATTTATCAACCGATCTTCACGAAATTTCTTGGGTACCTTTGTTATCACATTGGGACGAGAACGAGTGTTTCTGGGTGCGGTCCAAAATTCAAGATGGTTGCCAGTGGCCATTTTGTACCGAAATTAGATCCAATCAGTTTTTTGTCACAACTTCTATACAGCTCGTATTTATGAACTGATCTTCACAAAACTTCTTGGGTATCTTTGTTTTCACCTTGGGGCAGGAACGAGTGTGTTTTGGGGTGCCTTTCTTATCACTGTGCTATGAGAACAAATATTTTGGGGTTCAGTCAGACCCACTCTGGGACTCAAAGATTTCTTTTCTAGTTTAGCATCTGATTGTCACCCACCTTTCCAATACTTTACCTATACATTTGTTACAGGCTACGGTCAGTATTTATGTACAGACCGTTACAATACTTTATATGTACCTTTGTTATCAGGTCATTACCTAGATGTTTGTCATTGCTGTGTCACATACTATACATGTACATGTCTTAACAAGTTGAGCTACAGTGTCATTGACACTTTCATTTGTCTCAAAAACATAGGTTATGACCCCTCGTTGGAACGAGCTCGAACGAGCAGAATTCATAAAATAACATCATCGGAATGTGTCAATGTTCATTTCACTACAATTCTTTAACCCCTGTCTTGCCGGCATAGGGAATTAATTTTGTGGTATATACCTGTGGTGCACACACAACTTTTGTGCAATCTTTCCGATAAGCAAATCAGTTTTTTTCAGAAATGGACAACAGAATTGTTCGATATAGTTGCACGTGCCCCTGAATTACTTTTGATGACCTCAGGGTGTTTTGGTGGGGGGTTAAAAAATATCCCTGATGGGGGTGGGTGTGAGATGGTGAAACCTCACCCTTGGGAAAGATATTTGGTCCAGACACTTGGCAAGCCTTGTGTCTGGCCCAAATATCCCTCGAGTGAGATTTCTCACATCTCACACCTCACCCACAAGGAATAATAATATTCTCACTTAAAGGGTTCTCACAAATGTACTCTTAAGAATTATTGACAGCATGGATACATCCTACCCTGATGATTTTCCACTCTTTGCTAGTCCTTTCTTTTACGTATTATGCCCTTGGCTTGGTAACGGAAAAGATTACAATTTCAATTCCACCAGCATTTCCTCCCCACCCCTTGTGCTGTCCTGCACTAACTGCTCTTCTTCTTTCACTTCTGTTTCTCTCTTTCTGTTTTTTTTTTTTTGCCTTGTGCAGCTGTTGAAAGAAGTATAAAAATATCTAGTTTCACTGTATCTAATAAAACTCATATTTTTTTTTATTTTGTAATTCTTGTCATAATCTGTTGTACAATGGAGCCCACTTCATTGGATATCTCTTAACGGAATAACCCTGTTAATTGAATATATAATTTCCTAACACAAAACCATTTACCATACCTCCAGTACAAATTTGACCTGTTAATTGAATATAGGTTACAGAGTAAACTCCTGTTAATTGAATAAAAAATCTTGTAACCTGGCGAGAAATTACCTTGACTCGCCCCAGTTTTCCTTTTTTTATAGACATATTTGGCCTCATTACATCCAATACAAGCATTTAATCTATTATATCTTGTCTGGCAGAGCTCATGGAGCCCTGTCAAACAAGATATAATAGAATAAATGCCAAGTTTATCTCTAGAATACAGGAAAGTGAACTGATACCTGTTAATTGAATACTCCTGTTAATTGAATAATTAGGTCACCCCTTCATCGAAGGGAGACATATTGTTTTACCCTGAATTCTTCTCCTTCTCGTTGTTCTTGTTGTTGTTCTTCTCATACAACCTTGTCCGGGCAACTTTTTTATCTTTTGACCTAGGCTTATGATATTTAGCATGTGGGTGTATCACTATGGGATGATGTGTCGTGTACCATCATGACCCACATATGACCTTGACCTTTGACCTCAAGGTCAAATTATTGATCTTTTTATCTTTTGACCTAGGCTTATGATATTTGGCATGTGGGTGTATCCCCATGAGATGTACCATCATGACCCACATATGACTTTGACCTCGACGCACATATGACATTGACCTTTGACTTCAAGGTCAAATTACTGGTTTTTTTGCAAGTAAGCTTGTCCAGGCAAGAACTTATTTACCTTTTCAATGATATTAGGCATGTGGGTGTATCACCATGAGACGATGTGTCCTGTACCATCATGATGCACATATGACATTGACCTTTGACCTCAAGGTCAAATTACTGATTTTTTGGCAAGTAAGCTTGTCTGGGCAAGAACGTATTTACCTTTTCACCTTGTCTTAAGATATTAGGCATGTGGGTGTATCACCATGAGACGATGTGTCACATACTATCACTACCCACATATGACCTTCACCTTTGACCTCAAGGTCAAATTATTGATTTTTTTTATATTTTGACCTAGGCTTTGATATTTGGCATGTGGGTGTATCACCATGAGATAATGAACCATCATGACCCACATATGACATTGATGTTTGACCTCAAGGTCAAATTACTGATTTTTTGGCAAGTAAACTTGTCCGAGCAAGAACTTATTTATATTTCCACCTTGGCTTATGATATTTGACATGCGAGTGTATCACCATAAGATGATGTGTCGCGTACCTTTATGACCCATATATGACATTGACCTTTGACCTCAAAGTCATATTGCTGATTTTTTGGCAAGTAAGGTTGTCCGGGCCAGAACTTTTTTACCTTTTCACCTCGGTTTATGATATTAGGCATGTGTGTGTATCACCATGAGACGATGTGTCATGTACCATCATGATGCACATATGACCTTGACCATTGATCTCAAGGTCGCATTATTGACTTTCTTTTTTAATCTTTTGACCTAGGCAGATGATTTTTGGCATGTGAGTGTGTCACCAAAAGACGATGTGTCATGTACCATCATGACTTACCTTGGCCTTTGACCTCAAGGTCAAATTATTGATTTTTTTTTATCTTTTCACCTTGGCTTATGATATTTGGCATGTGGGTGTATCATCATAAGACAACATTCTATCATGTACTATTGTGATGACTGATGACCTTGATCTTTGACATCAAGGTCAAATTATTGAATTGTTCAGCTAGGTTTATGATATTTGGAATATGAATGCAACAGCCAGATGTGTCACATTCTATCTTGAACTTCCATGATCTTGACATTTGACCTTTAGTTTGATATTTGTTAGTCGTAAGTTGGACGCATGGAACTAATCGAAGGGGAGACATGTGTTTTAGTTCACTAAAACAGTCCCCTCTAGTTTCCATTGGCAAAGTGGCTTTTCAATTAACAGGACTCCACTGTATTTTGATTGGTGACAGCACACATAAACATAATGGTATCACTGTACTAAATATTTGAATTAAAGTTATGCACTTTGAAAAGTTGCTCCCAAAAACTAAGCAGTCTTGAGAAAAATATATTGATTTAAAAATCTTTGAACTATTGTGCTGAAATCTTGTATCATTGCTGAATATTGTAGAACATAAATAAGGGGTGATTTGATGAATTTGGGGGCCAAAAAAAACAATTGACTATTATGTTTTTGTTGGGAAATTCCCAGAAAAAAATATGCCCATGACTGGCGCTTTCTTCCTGTCAGTTTTTCTCTCTTTATTTGTTGCATGCCCCCTACCCCCCCAATTTTGAGGACTGAAAATGTTTTCTGAAGGGCTGTACTTGACAAAGATATTTGAAAATGATGCCATCATATTTTTGTTAATACAAACATATAATGGTTGCCTGTGGGAAAATACTGTGATACCTGTAGGATTACTGCAGAATTCAATGTATTTTTTTTCTTATACCTGGGATTCTTTTGGGGATCTACAGAGGCTGTTTATGGGCCCCTTTTTCAATGATATTTTGGCATAATTTTTCCCAATTCTTAACCTCAAATTTCTCAATCTCAGTTCCCACTCAAACATTTAATGCACAACTGGTGCCCTGAACTGAGTAGTCATAAGGCCTGAGAACACCAGTGGTTATCTGAGGCCTTATGACCACACAGTTCAGGACACCAGTTGTACATTAAATTTAAATTGCTTGTCTAACGAAGTCTCTAAATGACAAGTTCTTCTTTAATAATAATAGTAGAAGACTACAGAGACTGTGAGAACATAATTCCGTGTGGCTGCCTTTATAAAACTTACTTGTAGACTTATAATATGCATGCAGTTGCTTAGGTATCAGTCTTAATGTTCTCTGCTCAATTCAAATGAAACATTTCTTATCAACCTACTCACAATTGTTTACTACAGGCTTGCACTACAGTGGAAGTCCCTAACTCGGATAAAATACTCTCTATTTTTGTCTTTCCCAAGCAAGTTGGGAAAGAAAAGTGGTGCAAAAGCACCAATAAAAAATAAGCCAAAACTGGGTCGAGTGCAACCGGCGCAGACCCAGTACGGGACGCTCTCTCCCAAGTACAACTCCACGACTTCCGTTGCCAGTGCGCATATACCGTCTCTAAAGACTCATTCTTTTTAAAATCCGCTTCGTGTCGAGATGTTTTTGCACGCTTATCAGTGTTCCACCAGCTCGATGTTTGATGATTCCTGATTCATTATACCACAGTGTATCCTTTGTATTCTCAGGAACAGTGTTTTATATATTCTCTTTGCTATTATATGTCCATAATGTATATTTATTTGCTCTCTCTCGAGTCGCGCGCGAATTTCGCGTGCCATGCGGTTCGGACTTAGATTTTTTCACAATTATTGTTAATGCTTTTTTTTGCAAAATTTTCTAATTGTGTTAGAGTTAGGTGTCAGCGGAGTACCACTCCTGCAGTGTTTCTTCTTTCTTTTGAGAGTAGTCTTCCTGTTGGGTGGTTCCCGGTCGACCTTCTGGGGTCTTTGTTTCTGTCACCTTTCTCTCTTCTTTGGGGGTGTTCTGTTTTCTCATCTCACCTTCTCTGCTCCTCTCACCTCTATCATGCCCAGGACAATTCCCTGTGGGCAATGTCTGCTGCCAAAGCATGTGGATGATGTACATTCGTCTTGTTCCTCCTGTAATGGGTGTCGGCCGAGCGGCCGTGTGGTGTCTGTGGAACATGGTCTTCCACCTTCTGGGCGTCAGTAAACCGTGTCGTTCGTTCCCGCGGGAAAGGAGAACGTGGTCGTTCGGGGCCTCCCGAGCCGACTTTGTCTGGTGAGAGTTATTCCTCCTCCGTGGGGGATGTGCAGTCTTTTCCTGTGGTGGATACTGCGGGAGCCGTTGAGTGTTCTGGTGTAGAGATGCCTGGTTCCGGGACTACGGTCCCCCTCCAGTCGACATCTGAGGCTGTCACTAGGGTTGTGACTCCTCCTTCGGAGCCGAGCCGGTGTGCTCTCTCCACTATTTCACCAGCCTCAACGACTCTCGACATATCTACTACTGCTGCTGGCCCGTCTGCTTCGTTATCTGTTTCAGCCGGCCTCGGCTTTTCGCTGCAGGGGACTGCAGGACTGTCCGATACTGTAGACGTGGGATATCGGCCTCAGCCTTCCCTGACTTCAACTCGGCGAAGTCGGAAGGGGCTGCCGGCCGAGCCCATCGCTGTGGTCTCTTCGCCGTCGAGCACCACAGTTGTGTCTTTGGATTCGGATGTTCGTAGTGGAAACACTGAACTCCGTGGCATTTCCGTCTACTCACTCTGGTCACACGACCAGTTTTGGGGGACCAACGCCTTTTGTGCAGCCTGGACCTTCTGCCCCACAGAGGTCCGCGGTGACTCTCATGAGTTCTCGCAATATTGATCCTCGGGGTGCATCGTACCCCTATACACGTCTGCCTTCAGATGTTTCGGCTGCCGCCCGTCGTCCCGCGTCGGGTGTTTTGGAGGATCGTGACCCTTCGCTGGTTAAGAGGGTCAGAGGTGAAGCCACTTTGCCGGTTCGCTCCCCTGTCGAACCGGTTGGTACAGGCAGTGAGCTTAGGGAGGCCCTCTCCTTACTCACTCAGGTTCTTTCTAAGAGCCTTCCTGTTGCTTCCAGCGAGGCTATGGGTGGTTTCCAGGCGCCTCCTATGGCGCCGCCTCCCGGGATTGGAAACAGGCCGGTTTCCGATTCCTCTGGTGTCCCGACACCATGGGAGGCGTCGGCTGTTTTGCCCACGATTGGCTATGTGTCTTCCGACTCTGGGGAGGAGTCCGACATGCTTGAGGTTGAGGGCCAGCAGTCTTCGGACTTGGGGGCAGCTCTTGACTTTGTGTTTGGGTTTCTGCCTGAGCTTAAACCTGCTAACCAGCCGACAGTGTCAGCCTGGCCGCGATCATCGGTCGCGCGCCAACAGCCTATGGAGCAACCTGCTTCTAGGCGCCTTCGACCGTGCCAGTCAGTACAGGTGGTTGAGGCTTTTTCAGCATTGGATGCCAAGCTGAATTCCAAGGCTTTGAAGACTTCATTCTTCACCAGGGTTGACACCTTTTTGCCTCCTGTGCGTTATCGTTCCTACGATTCCGCCAATCCGTCAGTCTGCCAGGCTTTGACGGTTCTGGATCAGGACTCCACTTCCCTCGGGCTTTCCAAGCCCAAGTCTGCCGTCATTCCAATGACGACTCTGGAGTCCACGTTGGGCTTATCTAGAGAGATGCTTGGCATGCTCTCTCTCTCAGATCACGTCGTCTCAGCTTTGGCTGCTTATCTGCCTCCAGATAAGTTTGACGAGGTACAGGCTCCTTTGCGTGTGCTGTCCAAGGCGCTTATTCACCTTACTCACACGCATGCCTGTAACACGGCCAATTTGGAATTAGTTCGAAGTGACGCTGTGCTGGACACAGGACGATCCCTTCCCGAGGAGCAGCATGCTACTCTTCGATCGGCTTCTTTGGCAGGTCCGCAACTTTTCCATGGTTCCGTGTCGACGGTCCGGGATGACTGGAATACTGCCTACTACTTCGGCATATCTGGACGATATCCTCCAGAGGCATTCCAATGCTGCCTTACTGGAATCGGATGTCGCCACTCTGTTGAGCTTGCTCACGTCGCTAGGATTCAGAGTCAATGAGGAGAAGTCGGACCTGGTTCCTTCTCAGTCGTTTTGTCATCTGGGGATGTCTTTCCAAACCAAATTCAATTTGGTGGCTGTTTCCCAGGCCAAGGCTGTGATTCTCTCAGCTTTTGCTCTGACTCTGTCCCAGTCCAGGTCCGCGACAGCTCGGAGTTTTCTCCGGCTGATCGGTCTCTGCGGTTCGGTGACGGATCTCATTCCTCTAGGTCGGCTGCGTGTCAGACCTCTCCAACACTTTCTGCTCAGTTGTTGGAGACCGAATGTAGATTCTCTGGATCAGGTGCTTCCGTTTCCAGACTCTCTGTATCCTCACCTTCTTCCCTGGACAGATGTTCAGTGGATTACGCAGGGTGTTCCGCTGGACTTACCCACGTCCGATCGCGTTCTGACGGCAGATGCCAGCGATCTCGGATGGGGTGCGACGTTGGATCCTCTCGGTCTTTCCCTACACGGGATGTGGGACCAGGATCAAGCAGCTCTACACATCAACCAGAAGGAGCTTCTTGCTCTTCTTCTGAGTTTCAGGCAGTGGATCCCTCACCTGTCGAATCGCCAGGTCCTTCTACTATCCGACAATTCGACAGTGGTTGCTTACATTCGGAACCAGGGCGGCACGCACTCGCTTCCGATGTACGAGTTAGCTCGGGATCTTTTACTGCTCGCTCAGGATGTTCACGCCGGAGTGGTTGTTCGTCACATTCCCGGTCGTCTGAACGTCCTAGCCGACTCCCTGTCCCGACAGGGCAGGGTTATTTCCACTGAGTGGATGCTTCACAGGGCAGTGTTCCAGTCGCTTTGCGATCTCTGGGGACGTCCCCACATCGACCTCTTTGCGACTCGTTGGAACCATCAGGTGGACACTTTCGTGTCCCCGTGTCCAGATCCTCTGGCTTTTGCCGTGGACGCTCTGTCACTCGATTGGAACGGTCTAGTCGGCTATGCCTTCCCGCCGGTTACGATTCTTCCTCAGGTTCTCGCCAAAATTCGAACCTGCAGTTGTCGAATCATTCTGATCGCTCCCCTGTCGCCTCAGCGGGTGTGGATCAATCAGCTCCGCTCGCTGATGGCGGCGGTTCCGGCACGTCTCCCGCTACGTCGCGACCTTCTTTGTCAAGGTCGCCCGAGGAGGTTTCACGTCGACCCGACTTCATTGTGCCTTCACGCATATCTTTTGTCAGGTCCTGTCTCCTCCGTAGAGGTTTTTCCAGACGAGCAGTGGAGTGCATTTCTTCTTCAAGGAGGCACTCCACTGGTTTAGCTTATGCAGCTAAATGGAAGGTCTTCTGTCGATGGTGTGCTTATCACTCTGTTGATTATGCCAATCCTTCGATTTCACAGATTGCGGAGTTTCTGGTATATCTGTTTGATTCTCGGGGTCTCCAGCCTGTTACCATCAAGGGTTACAGGTCTATGCTTTCAGAGACTTTTTCTTATGTGGGGAAGCGTCGTATCGGCACTAATCCTTACCTCCCCAAGCTTGTTCGGCACTTTTCTTTGAAAAGGCCTCGGACTTTGCAGCTTACTCCACGATGGAATCTTTCGTGAGTGCTGCTTTGCTTGGGGGAGGCGCCGTTCGAACCTTTATCCCAGGTGGATATGCAATTTCTCACATATAAGACGGCTTTTCTGATGGCATTTGCTTCGGCCAGACGGGTTAGTGAGCTTCACGCCCTCTCGGTTGACCCGGCCTTTTTTAGGAGCTCTCCCAACAGTGTTACTTTTACCACTGATCGCTCCTTTTTGGCTAAGAATCAGTTACCAGATACTACTCCTCCTCCTATCTGTATCAGGGCTCTTCCCTCTGTTGAGGGTACTCGCCCTTTGCTCTGTCCGGTCCGTGTTATTCGCATTTATCTTGATCGGACATGCTTCATACAGAAGGGCAGAAAACGTTTTTTTCTGTCTCTCATTCCGGGTCAACAGAAGATCTCTCCTCAATCCATTTCTCAATGGGTTTGTCTTGCTATTCGTACGGCTTATAGTCTTTTAGCAACTGGCGATTGTATTACCAATCATATTTCTGCCCACGAGGTGCGGGCACTGTCTACCTCTTGGGCTTATTCTAACTCCGTCAAGTTGTCGGATGTTATGCAGGCAGCCTACTGGAGAAATGCTTCTACTTTCTCCACCTTTTATTTGCGCCAGTTGCAGGAGCAGTCGGAGGACCTTTTTGCCCTGGGTCCTCTTTCTTCTGCTCAGGCTGTTGTCTGCCATAGCCATTAGGCTTCTTGAAGGTCAGTTTCAGCCTTGTGCTGTTACTGCCCTTTTTCTGTCTGTGTGTCACACAGGCTCATATGTCTCTTTTCATTGTCCTTTACCAATGATTGCGACATTATGGTTGATAAGCCTCGGGACCTCTTCCTTCTACTTCACGGTTCCAGTGCACTAGGGTTATGTGGGGGTTGGTTATGCGATTCCCTCCAGCCTTTTGTCTGTTCAGCCTGTAGTAAACAATTGTGAGTAGGTTGATAAGAAATCTAAATTTTATAGTAAATTTCCTTTCTTATTATACCTACCACAATTGTTTACATGGAGGCCCTCCCGTCTTCTTTACGGGTAAAGAATCTTTCCTCCCCGCTGATCACATAACTCTAACGTTTACGGATTCAAAAAGAATGAGTCTTTAGAGACGGTATATGTGCACTGGCAACGGAAGTCGTGGAGTTGTACTTGGGAGAGAGCGTCCCGTACTGGGTCTGCGCCGGTTGCACTCGACCCAGTTTTGGCTTATTTTTTATTGGTGCCTTTGCACCACTTTTCTTTCCCAACTTGCTTGGGAAAGACAAAACTAGAGAGTATTTTATCCGAGTTAGGGTCTTCCACTGTAGTGCAAGCCTGCAGTAAACAATTGTGGTAGGTATAATAAGAAAGGAAATTTACTATAAAATTTAGATTTCTTAGTGTTTGTATGTTTTTTTGCCCTCCAAAACAAATTAACAATTTGAGCCCCCCTGATGCATATTTTCCCAATGGCATGGGCCCCCAGACCCTTTTCCAAAGCAGGCAGAAGAATCTCTGTATAAGTGTATATCTGTTCATAATGGATTAAAATAAAATATTATTTAACCCTTGACCCAATGTAACAACCAAAACCAGCCAGCGCTATTCTCAAAAATCGGCAATTAATTTTCATTGTTTTTTCATTTTTTGTCTCAAAAACATAGGTTATGACCCTCTTTGGAACGAGCTCATTGAGCTCATTCCAACGAGGGGTCATAACCTATGTTTTTGAAACAAAAAAAATTGTTATTCAAGAATTTTGTTTGCAAGTGTCATCTGCTTTTTATGTTAGGCAAAGGGTTAAACTAAATAAGAAATGAATTGGGTGTATTGTTTATAAGTATGAGACTGTATATTCTTCAGACTTATCTGATCCTATGCTTAGTAATTGTATAAGTTGGACATTTTCCACTAGTCACTCAAGTGTCCTAAAAGTATGTTGTTTGACATAATGTGATGAGTTGATAAAATTTCCAGTCATTTGCTTGGAAGACATTGCTGTTTCATTTGAGGTAAGACAGGCCATGTATTCTAGAAGTCAAACTGCTATGAGTGTAATTGCACTCTTAATTCTCAGTCTACATTTTTTTTTAGCTCGTCTGCATCTTTGTGTCATGTCCCTGGGTGCAGTGGTTTCAAGTCTGAAAATAAGCAGACTGTCATCTGCAAAATGAGGTTCCCAGAGGGTGAATTTAGTAATGCTACCCTGCACAGCAGGGTAGCATCACAAAATTTACCCTCTGTGAACCTCAGTCTGAATCAAGGTCTCAAGCCAAAACAGAAAGATGTACCTAGAGGATAAATTGGCCGACTGTACGATATAGCATCAGCAAATTCACCCTCTGGGGACCCCATTTTGCAAACGACAGGTTGCTTATATTCAGGCTTGAATGGTTTCCGTATCCAATTTGTAAAGGTTTACATTTACCTGAGTTACTTTGAATCCGATGACTCCAAAGCTTTTACATTGCATTTCTGTGTTAACACTATCCCAATAATGTTTAGCACTTACAGGTGGGGGAGGGGGGGGGGGGCAATATTCGTGTCTCAGCCATATAACTCAGAAACCAGTCATAGTACAATTGTTAAACTTTTTACAAATGTTAAGGACAGTCGCAAGGTGTGTCGCGTATAATAGTTTCCATCGCATCTGCAAGGTGAAGATCACAAGGGGGGGGTATGTGTTACCTTAGTAACATTCTTCTTGTTTTTTCTTGGAAAAATCTTTGTAATTTTCTGTTCTAAGAATATTTCTCTAGGTCAGCATTGATGCTTCAAGTCCTCCAGTTGCAGGTCAGTTAAAGTTTTCAATTGCTGTTTTCGGCCATGGTCACTCCTATTAACCTTCGTAGGTTAGGTATGGAGGTTTTTTTTTACAAATGTTTTTCCAATTTTAATTTGTTGTAATCTACCAGTCAGAATATTTTGGCATACAACAACGTTATTGGGGTCATATTCAAGTTTAGTCAAACCAAGTCCCTGGGTTCATACCTTGGTCTACCATGTTTTAACTGGTTGAGTGCTAGAAGCCACCATCAGGGCTTTCAAAAAACAGTGAGAGTACCCAAGCAAAAGCAAATCTTTTCCTTGCTCATGTTTCACGTTCATTCAAATTCAAATATTTTGTTTATATAAATTTGTTCTATTACAAATTATTGGTGAGAGCCTGTGGGCACTCTCCAATCAGTTGTAATAAAACAAACTTTGAATAACAAATTCCGACCACCAAAAATAATCTAGCCCTCAACCAGTTAATTTGAGATGTGAGGAATTTTATTCAGATCCACTAGTCAGAATCTTTTATTTAGTATATCCTAACAGGGGCATATTTGAATTTGTTCAAATCAAGTTGCTACCAATCAGGCCTCTAGTCATTTTAACCATTTCAATTATATTTCTTTGTATTTTGTGGAAATTGGTAACTTTCTGTTGATTTGAAGTATTAGTAATTATAGTTTCCTTGTGGGAACTTGACATGTTTGGCAGTACAGTGGAACCCTCTTAATTGAATAGCCACTTGGCCGATGAAAATTATTCAATTAACAGGAGTATTCAATTAACAGGGGTTGTGTCACTTTCTTGTATTCTAGATATAAACTTAACATTTATTCTATTATATCTTGTTTGACAGACCCCTTTTGGACCTTTTGTTAGCCCACCCTGACTGAACCTGGTTTGAAACCTGGATGCATAATCAAAATCTAGTGTTGATGTGTGTGTCATGAATTTGCTGTGAATCAGTATGAAAATATTGCAGTGTTATTTCCTCTGCACTTATATTTCCCCTGCACTTATTCAAAATTGGTTAAGGGGCGCGGTGGCTCAGTAAGTAGAGGTGGAGGCTGCAAACCGAGAGGTCGTCGGTTCGAATCCCACCTGCGATGACTGCGTTGTGTCCTTGGGCAAGACTCTTCACCCTCATTGTCCACGTGGGGGCACGGTGGCGTTGTGTACTAAGGCGTACTGCATGTCGATGGTGCACTTGCCTTCAACCAATGCTAACCCTGCTTGTGTGGGGTTAGTATGTTGGGGAGCTGACAGTTGCTCGCTGTAGCTCGGTGGTTCTCTCCGGGTACTCTGGCTTCGTCCACCCATAAAACTGTCGTGGTCATGGTTAGCCATTGTGCAGAAATATGTGACCTTAAACACAAATAAATAAATAATTCAAAATTGGTTAGACGATGGAAGTTTGAAGTGAACTACTTTTATCTTTCTTAAGATATTGGTTTGAAACTTTATTTGGGTAAATGATCAACATTCAGTACAGCTGTGCATGACAGAGTTTTGTAGTATTTTGGTTTATACTTAATAGAATTATTGCCCATGGACTGAGAGAAAATGTACATCTGATTGGTTGTTATGTATCAGTAGGTATTCCGGGAGCGCAGTGGCTCAGTGGCAGAATGTTGGACGTCTATGCTAAAAGTCCTGAGTTTGATCCCCGTCAGGGACTACCCACGTTGTGTCCTTGGGCAAGGCACTTTATCCCGGTGGCCTACATGGGGGCATGATGATACCGTGTACTAAGGTGTACTGCACCTCGATGGTACACATGTCTTCAACCGCTGTAACCCTGCTTGAACGGAGCTTGAACAGAGTTAGAATGTTCAGGAGCTGACAGTTGCTCGTCGATGCTTGGTGGTTCTCTCCGGGTACTCTGGCTTCCTCCACCCGTAAAACTGCCACCGTCACGATTAGGCATTGTGCATAAGTATGTGACCTTAAACACCAATAAATAAATAAATAGTGGGTATTTCCGTTGTTGGTTGATGAATCAGGTATTTGCCTGAGCCTAAAGAATGCTTCTTTGAGCCAAAGAAATGCTTGGACACAAAACCATAGTGTAAAATAAATGACTGTTGAAGGTGATATTTTGCATTAAACATCCAAGCTTCATTCACTTAATTAAGTTTAATCCTATTACGCATACAGAACTCAACTCAGAAAGAGTACGGGGAACAGAAATCAGTTACCCTTGACTGAGAATTTCTTATATGTCACTTGAGCCCATGGCACCCGTGAAACATGTGAAAATCCCCAACTCTTGTTTAGGGACATTGCTAAGGGGTCTCAGCTTTCAGATGGGTGGGGGTGGGTGTTCCAATTGCACCACTCCACCCCTCCCCCCATTCCCAAGTCAGAATTTTCCAGTTACAGTTTTAACCTTTTACTGAACAATCAGTATCAAATTTTTGTATTTTTTTAAATTCGATACGTAAAGGGTGAAGATGGAGAATTCCATTTTACACCCCCCTTGACTATAAATTATCCAAATTAGGCTCTTTCACAAATTACAACTACAAGTCAATATTTGGGGGTTTGTCACTACTTTTCAGTCATTATTTTTACCAGTTTTTAGCCCAAACTCCTTATTTTAGCCAAATTCTAGACATGGGTTGAAATATTCTCCTAGTGCCTTGTCTAACATTTTCCAATTTGGGGCATCAAATTTCCAACAATTGTAAATTCGATGAATGGGGGAGGGGGAAAGTAGACATCCCCTGTGGCAGTGCCCCTGCTCAGTTTGTTGATTCCTGTCCACTGTTCTTCACCATCATTGTGTTCTCTCTTTATACAGCAAATTTCATCTTCAGGTTACATGAAATCAATTGTTAAAGTGTTAACTCTTTACCCAACGCAGACGATACCAAAATTTATTATTTTAATTATCATTTCTTCAAATTTTTCAAAAAATTACTACAAAACCATATCATGTGACCCCTCATTGGAACGAGCTCGACAAGCTCGTTCCAACGAGGGGTCACACGATATGGTTTTGTAGAAATTTTTTGAAAAATAATATTTTTTCAACTACTGAATTTGGATATTACGTGGGCAGATGCGGGCGATTCGTTGGGTAAAGGGTTAATAAACCAATGTTTTATTTCAGCATTGAAGTCTTTAAAATGCAGTGATAATACTTACACACTCATGGCGTATGAAGAACACAAGAGAAAAGAACAGCACTCAGAGAAGTTTTCTCCTTTATTACGGAAACGTTCCTCACCTACATCTGATGGAGAACCACCCTTGAAAAAGAAAAAAACCTTGAATGTCAAGTAAGTGTTCAGTTCAGTTTACATTTTCAGAGACACCAAGTAGGTATTGGTTGGACTTTTTTGTCTGTTGTTCAAAATTGATGTATTATGTTCGCAAATACCTTGGGCAGGGCAAAAGCTTTGGCATTCAATTTTATTTCGAAATTCTATCGCTGATTCGATTAAGTTAAAAATTTGTTGAGGGTTTTTTTTGAAGAATTTGAATCTTGCAAAATTCTAAACATAACATAAATAAAGGTTATTACTACCATGTGGGTTTTTGAGATGGTGTATTAAAGTTGACACTACGTCTCTTGGCATATATATCAACGGGTCCATTAGGATGCCATCTCGGGAAACCCACTTGGTGGTAATAACCAGTAGGGCTGCAACGATTCATCACGATTTCAATGCATCACGATACATTTGTACACGATATGCATATCGTATCGTTTCATGTGTATCACGATACAAATGATACACTTCCAGAAGGTTGGCACGATGAAGTCAGAAGTTGCATTTTCCGGCCCAACAAGTCTATTTTGTGCTTTTCCAACTTATAATTCCACCACAGGAGTCTGAAATTCTATCAGTATAGCTATAATTCACTTTCAACGTGATATTTACGTTCCCAATGTAATCCCCTGAAGGGGATAACGTTGGGAACGTAAATATCACGTTGAAAGTGAATTATTGCTGTACTGATAGAATTTCATACTCCTGTGATTCCACTTGTTCATTTGTATTTCAGTAAAATATCAACTTTGTCTAAATTATAAGCATTGTTTGAGGCAACAGACCTCTCACTTCTGAGTTGAACCCAGACTCCCAGAGGTCCATTGGCTGAAACTTTCTTGTCTTTCTCAAGCACGAAAAAGGAAATTGGATGTTACTGGTCAGATGAAAGTGCAGTTTGGGTGCCTTTTATTACTGATAATTTCACTCTCAATGTACTGCATGTAATGTATCGTGAAAAAATCGTACCGTGAAAAAAAAATTGTGATACATATTGTATCGTGAGTGAGACGTATCGTTGCAGCCCTAATAACCAGTATATCTTACAATATTCAGGGAGCATGATGGCTACGTGGTAGACTGTTGGACTTCTATGCTAGAGGTCCCAAATTTGTTCCCCGTCTGGGGCGACCCACATTTTGTCCTTGGGCAAGGCACTTTATTCCGGTTGCCTACATGGGGCCACGATGATGCCGAGTACTAAGGCGTTCTGCACGTCGATGGTGCTCCTGTCTTCATCTGCTGTAACCCTGCTTGAGCGGAGCTTGAACAGAGTTAGAATGTTGAGGAGCTGACAGTTGCTCATCGATGCTCAGTGGTTCTCTCTGGTACTCTGGCTTCCTCCACCCATAAAACTGTCACAGTCACGATGAGTCATTGTGCATAAGTATGTGGCCTTAAACACCAAAAAATAAATAAATAAATCTACAATATTCCTCCCTTTCTTGACTTGTCTGCATATATTTTGATAATCAGCATCTGAATTGATTTTTTTTTATGAATGAAGATCATAATGTCATGGAATTACTTTCTTGAGCTGTGCGTGATGAAATCCTCTTTCTTTGTTAAACTTGTACGATAACCACTAAAGTTTATAGTAGTGTGTTGGCTGTGTGTTTCTATTTTTTTTTTCAGATTCAACACATGGTAGGCCTATAGAAAAATATTATCATGCCAAAAAATGATCTAGTTTAATTTATTTCATTGAGTTGGTGATATATTTATCATTTAATTACTTTATCAGAACTGTGGGCTCGACATGTGTGATCAGTTTTCGATAAGTGCAGGTAAAAAACATTCTCTTTCTGAATCAAATGTACGGTTGCTACTCTCAGTACAGATTTGTATTTTGTCTGCACATTTTTAGCTCACCTGACTGAAAGTCAGAGTGAGCTATTGTGATCACTCACCGTCCGTCGTCGGTCGTCTGTGAACATGGTGTTTGCGTCTTCTGCTCCAAAACCGCTGAACCAATTTAAGTGAAATTTGAGATGATTGTTTGTTATGACATCGCATTTTGATTTTGTTCAAATCAAGTTGCCCCGCCCCGTGGTAGGGCCACATTCGAAAAGTGTGCCTAAATCTTGAAAAATCTTTTTCTCATGAAACAGTAGGAGCAGAGACTTGATAGTTGGTGTGCAGCTTCCTTTTGAGGTGTAGACTCAGATTTGTTCAAGGGAAGTTTGTGGGGCTATATTTGCCATCGTTACGGGAGGGGCAAGAATTTTCACCCTGCCCAAAATTTCTATTTTCCAAACCAATAGGCTGATTTGAACCAAATTTGATACGAGAACTTATTGGGTTATAAGTGCGTAATTTATGCAAAAAAAAATTTTCCCATCACCCCATGGGAACCGCAGAAGCTAAAAATAGAAAACATTTAAAACTTCATGGCACTGAGAATTCTTATTTGGTGTGAAGCTTCCTTAGGACAAACAGAATGGAATCGTCAAAAAAAATTGCTATCAGTTTTATCATGGGGTACTTTTTGGGCACTTTGAAAAAGTGCTGAGTCAGCATTTTTTAACACTGTGGGTAATGGGAAAAACATTTAAGACTACTTTTCTCCCAAACCGCTGCTCCAAAAGCATTCAGATTTCACATGTAACATCTTTGGAAGATTGTTTCACAGGTTTATTGAAATCAAATCCTTGGGTACATATTTGGGCTCTAAATGGGAGCCCAAATGTATAAATTAGTGCAGTATGAGGAATTCTTTAAAAATCTTCTTCTTCAGATCCACCAATCAGAATCTTTTGATATTTGGTATGCAGCATCCTTAGGGGGTGAGATTCAAGTTTGTTCAAGCCAAGTCCTTGGGTTTATATTTGGGCTTACTGTAGGAGCCCGAATTATAACTTAGTTCAAAATGAGGAATTTTCTTTAAAAATCTTCCTTCTTCAGATCCAGCAGTCGGAATGTTTTGATATTTGGTATGCAGCATCCTTAGGGGGGTGAGATTCAAGTTTGTTCAAGCCAAGTGTCTGGGTTCATATTTGGGCTCCCTGTGGAATATTCTTTAAAAATCTTTTTTTTTATTCAGATCCACCTGTCAGAATCTTTTGATATTTGGTATAAGCTTTTCTTAGAGGGGCAGATGCAACTTTCTCAAATCAATTTCCTGGATTGATATTTTGGCTACCATGTCAGGTGAGTGCCCTCAGGTCCCCTGGGGCCTCTTGTTACTTGTATTGGGGGAAATACGTTGTAAGACAAAAGTGAAATTTCTTACCTATACACCAGGTGGTGTTTAGTATGGGATATGTATTCTTGGCTATAGTGTAGGAACCGTTACATGTCCATGTGAAGCCAATTCTTCTCTATAAAAATTTTCAATCTGCAGGTTACTGTTGTAATATTTGCCCACTATTTTATGAGTCTTGTCAGCACAGAATTGTGATGATAAAAGCAGACATAGAACTTTGAACAGATAGTGACTGGGCTGCGATCCAGTTGAAATACTCTGTCTGCTTCCCTCCCCATAGCAGTGTAGAATTACAACTTCAAACAAAGATATTGGAAAATATTGAATCTGATATGCTATTTTCGGTTAGTACTGTTTATCTGATCATAATGAGGTAATACAGTAGAATCCTCTTAATTGAATATCCATTTTGCCAGTGAAAATTATTCAATTAACAGGAGTATACAATTAGTTTAAACAATATTTATTCAAGAATTTGTTATTTGTGTACATTAAGCTAAACGATGTATACAACACGAAATACAACAGAACACAAAATAACAAAGATATACAAATAGATATGGGTTGCTGTGTAAGGTAGGGATTCGACAGAAAGCTAATAGCTTATGTTAGTCGTCTCCTTAAGGAGTATACAATTAACAGGATTTAGTCAGTTTCTTGTGTTCTGGAGGTAAACTGAGCATTTATTATATTATATCTTGTTTGACAGAGCCCATAGAGCTCTGTCAAACAAGATATAATAGAATAAATGTCTGTATTGGATGTATGAGGCCAAAAAGGTTAATAAATAAGGGGAATTTGGTGCGTGTCACTGCAATTTTTTCGACATATTACAAAAATTTATATACAATTAACAGGAGTTTACTCTACAACCCATATGCAATTAACAGATGAAATTTGTACTGAAGGTATGGTAAATGGTTTTGTGTTTGAAAATTATATTCAATTAACAGGGATATACAGTTAAGAGATATCCAATTAAGTGGGCTCCACTGTATATATCTACTGGATAGAACTGGGAGGTTTTGATTTTTCAGATTCAGTTTTGGTTCAGTTTTGGTTCACTTTTTCTAGGTATTAAGAACTTTAGAGCAAACAATACTTTAGGCTCTTTAATTTGGAAAAAATCTGCAAGAGTGTGTATAGCCCCACTCACCACAAAAAGCCTGGTCTGTAAGTATCTCCATTGGGTTCAACCAGGTTTTCTTTGATCATTCTTAGGTGTTCTAGGAGGTGACCGGACATTTCGGACACAGACTTTTCAGCCTAGGACATTTTAGCCTGGACGTTTCAGACACTGACGTTTCTGCCTAGGACGTTTCGGACTCGGACATTTCGGACAATATAGATATTTTCTATTATTATTTCTTTTTTTGGGATGTTCAATTTATTTATTTTGAACATATATTTTCTATATATATTTATTGGGTTATTGGAGACCTTTTGGTGAAAAATTGTTGATAGGGATAGTTATAATTATAGTTTGATGAAATAATGCTATTATGTTGTGATAGTAATACTCCTTTCACCTAACTGTCAGCTTACTATATTGTATATGTGTTTTCATAGCAATTTCGCTTTAGCTTTTGATTAATAGCAAAATATCTGCTTTCCTTCTTTTGTCTGGGTGTGTTTTTACAGCAATTCGCCATCAGCTTTTGATAGCAAAGAATTTTTAGCTCTCCTTCTGTTGTTGTTGTTGGAGCAATTGACAGAAAATTATTCTTTTCTTTATCTCTGTCTTATGTGGCTTCAAAGATAGTTTGAGCTTTTCTTATCACTCTTCGTCCATCGTCCACCCGCCGTCTGTCATCCGTAATCCTGCGTGAAGGTGGTGTTTGAGCCTCTTTCTCCTAAAAAACTGGCCACATTTTAATTAAATTTCATGTAAGTAGTGGTTATATAGGGGCATTTTGATTTTTATCCAAATTAGGTTTCGGCTCATATTGAGCATGAGGTGTGGAGAAAAAATGGCCAAATTTTTTGAAAATCTTCTTCTAATTCTGTTGCAATTTGAGCGTGGTATTAGACCAAAAAAGAAAACAAAAAAGGTATATGCTGAATTACAATCACGACTTCAAAACTTGTCTGAAGATAGGGTGTCTGGTCGTAAAACAATCCCCGAATTCCTCCGTGGTGTAAGTTACAATCTCCGTGGTGGTCAGCCAAATGTATAATGTACAGTAATTTTTCCTTCAAATACAGCAACAAATAGAGAACAAAGAGCTTGTTCAAGTGTGAAGTTAAAAGGTATCATTTGAATAGAAAATTCATCCATTAGCAAAAAAAATACATGAATTTTTCCTTCAAATACAACATCAAATAGAGAACAAAGAAAAAGAATTGTCCTTCCAAATTATACCTTTTAACCCTCACTTGAATAAGCTCCTTGAATATCCCTCCCACGAAAAAACAAGTACAAAAAATAACCCCATAGCTCTTATTGTCACATTTTCTCCCTTATTGACTCATTGCAATCACAATTAGTCATTGTGCAGAAATATATGACCTTAAACACCAATAAATAAATTAAATAAGTAAATAAATTAACAAAAAATACTTTTTTCACTCTAGTCATTGAAAATCCACCTAATCACTTTATCTTCATTGACACTATTTTGCACTAGTTGAACTAAACATTTAACCAATAATATCTTGTTTGACAGAGCTCGCTGAGCTTGCTGTGTGGGGCTGTATTTGCTGTTGTTATGGGAGGGGCAAGACTATTTGCCCCTCCCAAACTTTTTATTTTCCAAACTCAGAGGCAGATTTAAACCAAATGTGATATGAGGGCTTATTGGGTCATAAGTACTTAATTTATGCCCAATTTTTTTTTCCTGTCACCCATGGGAACTGCATTAGCTAAAAATAGAAAAACATTAAAATGCCCATATCTCCAAAACTACATGGCACGGAGAATTCTTATTTGGTGTGAAGCTTCCTTACGACCAACAGAATGGAATGGTCAAAAAAAATTGCTATCGCTTTTGATCATGGGGTACTTTTTGGGGACTTTGAAAAAGTGCTGAGTCAGCATTTTTTAACACTGTGGGAAATGAGAAAAACATGTAAGACTACTTTTCACCCAAACCACTGCTCCAAAAGCTTTCAAATTTCACATATAACATCTTTGGAAGATTGTTTCACATGTTGATTGAAATCAATTCGTTGGGTCCATATTTGGGCTCTCTATGGGAGCCCAAATGTTTAAATTAGTGCAGTATTAGGAATATTCTTTAAAAATATTCTTCTTCAGATCTACCAATAAGAATCATTTGATATTTGGTATGCAGCATCCTTAGGGGGGATGAGATTCAAGTTTGTTCAAGCCAAGTCCGTGGGTTCATATTTAGGCTGAAAATTTGGGGCCCCGTTCCGGACTTAGAAATTTTGGACCAAAATCCGGAAATTGTTTTTTTGGTTTTTTATGCATTTCGGTCAATTTTAAGACAAAAAATTATTTTTTTTTACACTGAAAATTTTGGGTCCTGGTGGGACTAGTTGGTATATGCTTTTCTTAGGAGGGGCATATGCAGCTTATTCAAGTCAAGTCCCTGGTTTGATATTCAGACTACCGTGTCAGGTGAGCACCCTCAGGCCCCCTGGGGCCGCTTGTTCACTGATGAGATCAGAAATGCCAAATCCTCCCGATGAACACCAGTGGCAGCAAGCTAAGTTGTCCACAGAGACATGTTTGCCAACCAACGAAAAGCTGTTAACAAACTTCTTAAATTGGCAAAGCAAAAATACTTTTCCAATTTATTTTCTGAGAATGTAAATTCTCCATATGTTTTGTCCACTATCATTGAGAAGCAAACAACAAAACAAAAGACCATCATACTGTCTGAGCATTCGTCATCTGAGGACCATGCAAACCAATTTTGTAGATTCTTTGTTAAGAAGCAGGTATCAGGGTCGTTTGATACATGTGCACGCACTGATTTCCCTCATAATACCAATGGAGCATGCACCTGCACAAAGGCTGTCGCACAGCTTGCACATTTCAAACTTTAGAACTAAAAGATATCCACAAGCTAATATCGAAGGCATCATCTAAACAGTATGCATTAGATGTTATTCCGACTTAGTTGTGAAAAGCATATCTTTCAGAATTGGGTACACCAATTTTAAAACTAGTAAATGCCTCACTGCAGTCTGACGTCTCCAAAACACCATCACTGGGCCAAAAGGTTTTGAAAAAACTATTGACTCCATCTCGAATCTGGCATTCCTATCTAAGATTATTGAGCATGCAGTTGCTTTTCAGTTAACTTCCTATATGAGCACCATTGGCTTGTCGAAGTCTTCCAGTCTGCATACAGGTCATTATAGCATCGAAACTGTACTTCTAATAGTGCAAAAAGACATTCTCTTATCCATGGATAAACATAAAATTTTCTGCCTTGTTTTGTTTTTCTTTAGCGCCCCTTCAACACCGTAGACCATAAAATTTTAATTGAATGATTGGAACAAAGAAAAAGTCCACAGACCACCTGCTTCACTGGTTTGCATCTTATATCTCGGGTGCACACAAAGCATTTCCACTTTTCAGATTTGGTTTTCAGCACTCTTAGAGGTGGGGGTGGGGGGTCATATTTACATGTTTTTAAACCAAGTCCCTTAGTTTATATTTTATCTCCTTATGCGAGCCAAAGTTCTTTAAAAATCTTTTTAAGATCTACCATTCAGGGTCTTTTGGATTTTATACACAGCATCCATATTGGGGGGGGGGGGGGGGGGGGGGGGGGGGGGGGGGGGGCGGGGGGGGTCAATTTCAAGTTTTTCAAATTCAGTCCCTGGGTTTAAATTTCGGCTCTTATGGGGAATCCAAATTTTGACTTGGTTCAATATGAGAAAAATTTTCATAAATCTTTTTCTTCAGATCCATCAGTCAGAATATATAAATAATGATGGCTATATGAAACATGATTCAGTGTGGTCAGCGGACATCATAGACAACTGAAGATGCCGAAAACTCAAACTATGATAGGCCAATAAAGTCTCCTATTATGTTGAAAAAAATGAAAAGCAAAGGTTCGGCTTCCAGAGCTCTAGAATTCAACCAGGATGTACATTAGCTGGAACCTTGCTTGTTTTTAGCTCACCTGAGTGAAGCTCAGTGGGAGCTTTACTGATCACATTCTGTCCGTCATCAGTCATCCGACGTCCGGCGTTAACTTTACATTATCGACTTCTTCTTCAAAACCGCTAGCCCAATTTTATTCAAATGTTGGGGAAATGTTTATTACCTCATGCCAATTCAGATTTGTTCAAATGAAGTTGCCCCTCCTCCTGGGTGGTGCCATGCCCCCAAGGGGCACCAAAATCTTTGAAAATCTTCTTCTCATGAACCAGCAGAGACTTGATATATGGTATGCAGCTTCCTTTTAAGGTGTAGACTCCGATTTGTTCAATAGAAGTTTATAGGGCTATATTGTGTAGAGACCGGGATGGAATGGGAGGAAGAGTAGCTGTGTATATAAAGTCAAACATTGTTTTTAAATGCCGAAGCGACTTAGAACGACCTGGCTTGGAAATAATCTGGACTGAAATACGACTACAAAACCAAAAATATATCGTAGGTGTTATCTATAGACCACCTTCTGCCAATAACATGTACTGGCATTTAATCGAAGATTCAATGCAAGCGGCCAGAACCGATATGTTACTGAAATGTATTATAATGGGTGACTTCAACGCCAACTGTCTCCTGGCAAAAAACATCCCAAAATCACTCATTTGGAAAACTACTTTAGTTTGAAACAAGTAATAGATTCTCCATCTCGTATTACTGACAACTCATGTAGTCTGATTGATCTTGTACTCGTATCATGTAAAAATTGTGTAGAAAAATGTCTAATTATTCCACCATTCTGCAGTGATCACCACGCAACTGGGGTAGTCTTAACAACACAAACTCCCCGTAATAAACCTTATCAACGAACGGTTTGGAATTACAATGAGATGGACATCAACGGGTTGCATAATCACTTCTCACAAACGTCTTGGGATTGCTTCCTTAATAATGACATAAATGACTCTACCGAAAGCCTGACTAAATATATCATGGATACGGCTACTCAATATATTCCCAAAAAATCGGTTCTAGTCCGACCCATGGATAAACCCTGGATGAACTCTTCAATACGGAAAATGATGAGATCACGTGACAGGTCTCACCATAAAGCAAAATTGAGTAACAGGATTCAAGATTGGGTACATTTTCGACAAATCAGAAATTAAACCATTACATTAATTAGAAAAGCAAAAGCTGAGTATGACATAAAACTTGAAAATTACGTATCAACTTGCAACTTTGGTCAAAACATTGGTGGGCTACTCTGAAAACTTTTTCGAAGGAACAGAACAATAACGATAGATTCCCTTCCCTAGAAGAAAACGGTGAAGTGATCAGTGATGCAAAAGCAATAGCTGGGTTACTTAATGATTTTTTTATAGAACAATCAAGTTCGGTTGGTGAAAAAGAGTTACCCTCATTAACTTTTAGTAACTTTTCTTTAAACGAAATACAAGTCACTGAAGATGAGGTAACAGCCGTTCTTCATAAATTAGACCCACAAAAGGCGAGCGGACCAGACGAAATTAATAACAAAATTCTAAAATCGTGTGCGTAGGAATTGGCTTCCCCCCTGGCTAGGTTATTCAACTTATCATTAACTAGCAAAACGTTTCCAGATTTGTGGAAGAAGGCGAGGGTAATACCTATACATAAGAAGGAATCAATACATAATAAAAAAAATTACTGCCCTGTATCTCTAACTAGTAGTGTAAATAAAATTTTAGAGAAAATTGTATTCAAACATTTGTTTTCCTTCTTAACTGAAAATAATCTCCTGACCCCGCTACAGTCTGGATTCATTCCCGGAGACAGTACGATTTATCAATTAATTGACATTGATCGCGATATCTCTGCAAGTTTAGATACAAATACAGATACAAGAGTCATGTTTTGTGATATCAGTAAGGCCTTCGATAGAGTATGGCACAAAGGTCTGTTATACAAACTAGGTTCAATGGGAATAAGGGGTAACCTTTTGTTGTGGTTTGAAAGTTATTTGGCACATCGTTCCCAGTGCGTTGTCATTAATGGAGAAATGTCAGAGCAAAATAGTACCGGCAGGAGTACCACAAGGCTCAGTATTAGGCCCCATTCTGTTTAATGTCTATATTAATGATATCGTTGATAATATTATGTCTAATATAAGACTGTACGCCGATGACACAATTTTGTACTTAGCAATTGAAGATGACAAACTGTCGGCTAAAATTCTAAATGACGACCTATCAAAAATCGCCACATGGTCAGAAACTTGGCAGGTCTTATTCAATCCCCAAAAAACAGAAACACTAAATATATTCTGCAAAACAAACCCCCTTGATTGCCCGAGACTGTACTTACATGGAGAGCAAATCGAAGAAAAGATTGAGCATAAACATTTGGGTCTAATTTTCTCTAACACTGGTTCCTGGGATACCCATGTCGACAGTATTGTGAACAAGGTTAGCCCTATGATAAATTGCCTCAGAAGTCTAAAATACCGACTGTCCAGATCAGCTCTAGAAACACTTTACAGGTACTTCATTCTTCCGATATTTGATTATGCAGATGTAATATGGGACAACTGTAGTGACACGAAAAATATTCTTCTTGAAAATCTACAATTAGACGCTCTACGTACAGTTATCGGGGTGCCAAGAGGGACTAGTCACAATCTTATTTATAAAGAATCTGGTTTCATATCATTGAAGGAACGCAGAAAACGACACAAGATCATAACTATGTTTAAGAAAATTAATAGAGACGTACCCAATTACATTCGTTTGCTAACTCCCTGACCGGTCTCTATAGTAACCCCTTATCCTCTTAGAACATCCAATTTATTACGTGAAATTAAATGTAACACTCTTCGGTTCTCAAGCTCGTTTCTACCATCCACCGTGAGGCTTTGGAACAACTTAGATGAGAATGCCAGGAACTCTGAATCAGTGAATACTTTGAAACAGGCGTTAGCAGCTGATGACCACGCTGTGCCTAAATACTGCTATGTCGGGGAAAGAAAAGCACAGATTATCCATTGCCAACTTCGTCTAAACTGTAGCGACTTAAACGGTCATAAGTTTGATAGATTTATTAGTGAAAATCCTGAATGGCCATGTGGCTATCACTATGAGGACGCAAGTCATTTTATACTTTTTTGTCCTCTCCACGTTCAACATCACCAAATGATGTTTGATAAACTGGAAAACAATGATAAAACCATTGAGGTCCTACTTCATGGTAATTCGCAAAAATCTGAATTACACAATACTTCTATTTTTAAAATTGTTCAAGAGTTCATTGTCAAAACAAGACGGTTTGAAACTGTCAGAAATTGAATTTTATGTAAATCCTAGTGGATAAATTGTAATTTCTACCACAATGCATAATTATTTTCTTGAGCTTGACATAAAATAGACATACAAATATGTAAATAAATTCGGTAATAGGGCATGGGTTGGATTATCCACTCGATACAAACTTGGAGAACATTCCCTTCGTGGATTCCCACATTTAAGTCACAAGCAGAGGGGCCTCTGACTGTTTTCTTGTGTTTTGTTCTCAACATAGTTAACGTTTGTCGAGTGGGGGATCTACTCTGCTGTGACCTAGAGGGAGCCTGTCTTCCACTTACTGAACCCGAGCCTTCCACGTACTGTAAATGAGTTTTTCGTCACTTTTGGATGTTTAGAGAAATGCTTTGCGATATACTGTGGTTCATTACTGGAAATTAAACTTTAGTTTAGAAATGTTACTTAGAATTATTATACAGTCTCCATAAACAAAACTGCACAGGCACCTAGCAATGTAAATTCTCGATATGTAAGGGTACGGCGTTAAGATAGGCTCAGCCTGTTCGCCAAACCCAATTTCAGAAGCATGAAATAAAAATATTGTTTAAAAAAAAAAAAAATTGGGCTATATTTGGCGTCGCTATTGGAGGGGAAATTTTTTTGGCCCTGCCCGAAATTTCTATTTTCCGAACCGAGAGGCTAATTTGAATCAAATTTTATGTGAAGGCTTATTGGGTCATAAGTAACTAATTTATGCCGAATTTTTTCCCCGTGGGAACCACAGGAGCTAAAAATAGAAAAAAATTAAAATGCCCATATCTCCAAAACTGCACGGCACTGAAAATTTTTATTTGGTGTGAAGCTTCCTTAGGACTAACAGAAAGGATTGGTCAAAAAAATTGCCATCGGTTTCATCATAGGGTACAGTTTCGGGACTTTGAAAAAGTGCTGAGTCAGCACTTTTTAACACTGTAGGCAATGGGAAAAACATTAAAAAATCTTCTTCAGAACCAGCAGGCAGAATCTTTTCATATTTGGTATGCAACATTGTAGGGTGGATCTGATTCAAGTTTGTTCAAATCGGCCCCCTGGGTTTATATTTGGGCTCAGAATAGGAGCCCGAATTCGAACTTAGTGCATTTCAGGCAAATTTCTTAAAAAAAAACTTTTGATATTTGGTATGCAACATTGTGGGGTGGATCTGATTCAAGTTTGTTCAAATCGGCCCCCTGGATTCATATTTGGGCTCACTATAGAAGCTCGAATTCGAACTTAGTGCATTTCAGGCAAATTTCATTAAAAATATTCTTCTCCAGATCCAGCAGGCAGAATCTTTTGATATTTGGCATGCAACATTGTAGGGTGGATCTGATTCAAGTTTGTTCAAATCGGCCCCCTGGGTTCATATTTGGGCTCAGTATAGGAGCCCAATTTGAACTTAGTGCATTTCAAGCAAATTTCTTTGAAAATCTTCTCAAGATCCAGCAGGCAGAATCATTTGATATTGGGTATGCAGCATGCTTAGGGGGGTGAGATTCAAGGTTGTTCAAGCCAAGTCCCTGGGTTCATATTTGGGCTCACTGCAGTAGCCCAAATTACAACTTAGTTCAAAATGAGGAATTTTCTTTAAAAATCTTCTTCATATCCAGCAGTCGGAATGTTTTGATATTTGGTATGCAGCATCCTTAGGGGGCTGAGATTCAAGTTTGTTCAAGCCAGGTCCCTAGATCCATATTTGGGTTCACTGTGGGAGCTTGAATTGTAACTTAGTTCGAAATGAGAAATTTTCTTAAAAAATCTTCTTCTTCAGATCCAGCAGTCGGAATGTTTTGATATGTGGTGTGTAGCATCCTTGGGGGGGGGGGGGGGGATTCAAGTTTGTTAAAGCCATGTCCCTGGGTCCATATTTGGGCTCTCTGTGGGAGCGCGAATTATAACTTAGTCAATATGAGGAATTTTTCTTGAAAATAAAAATCTTTTTCTTCAGATTCAGCTGTCGGAATGTTTTGATATTTGGCATGCAGCAACCTTAGGGGAGGTGAGATTCAAGTTTGTTCAAGCCAAGTCCCTTGGTTCATATTTGGGCACACTATGGGAGCCCGAATGACAACTTAGTTCAAAATGAGGAATTTTCTTTAAAAATTTCAGATCCTGCAGATGAATGCTTTTGATTTTTTTATGCAGCATCCTTAGGGGGGTAAGATTCAAGTTTGTTCAAGCCATGTCCCTAGGTCCATATTTGGGCTCACTGTGGGAGCTCAAATTGTAACTTAGTTCAAAATGAGGAATTTTCTTTAAAAATCTTTTTCTTCAGATCCAGCAGTCAGAATGTTTTGATATTTGGTGTGCA
Source organism: Pictodentalium vernedei (assembly GCA_031216915.1). Taxonomy (NCBI): domain Eukaryota; kingdom Metazoa; phylum Mollusca; class Scaphopoda; order Dentaliida; family Dentaliidae; genus Pictodentalium; species Pictodentalium vernedei. Next base: position 246,113,876 of record CM062297.1, on the reverse strand, counting down.
GCATCCTTAGGGGGGTGAGATTCAAGTTTGTTAAAGCCAAGTCCCTGGGTTCATATGTGGGCTCCCTGTGGGAGCCCGAATTATAACTTAGTTCAATATGAGGAATATTCTTTAAAAATCTTTTTTTTTAAGATCCACTGGTCAGAATCTTTGGATATTTGGTATAAGCTTTTCTTAGGAGGAGCAGATGCAACTTGTTGAAATCAATTCTCTGGGTTGATATTTAGGCTACCATGTCAGGTGAGTGCCTCAGGCCCTCTGGGCCTCTTGTTTGTTTTTATTGCTCGCCTATGCTATTATTTTCATAAAATACATGCTTTTTCTGCAAAAAACAAAGCAAACAATAAAAAATTTTGTATTGTCCTTGAACAATACGGATCACATGCACGGACTATTTAACTTTTTGTTTTTTTATATTTGGGTTATTTTTGGCAATAATTTGTGTTTTTAATATTTTTTTTCGTAAACTGTAGGCATGCAATAAATACAGAACAGCATACACATTCGAACTGTCATTTTTAGCTTAACTTGACAAAGTCAAGATAAGCTATTGCCATCATGCGTGCGGAAGTCTGTTAGTCTGTGAGTCTGTTAGTCTGTGAGTCTGTTCACATTTTCCTTTAGCACGGGCTACACCCCGCAGTTCTTGTCTGATCGTCACGAAATTTCATATGCAGGTTTGGGGTCATGTCTAGATGAGAACGTCCCCTTTTGGCTGCGATCGGTCAACCGGTATGGCGACCCGAGCCCAAAACCTGAAAACCATTAGCACAGTCTACAGGTTGTATTTATGAAGGGATTTCATTGTAACTTGGTAGGATGCCTCTGTATAATGCCTAGATGAGAACGTCCCCTTTTGGGCATGATCTGTTAAACATGATGGCTGCCCAAGCCCGAAACCCAAAAACTTTTAGCACAGTCTGCAGGTCATGATTAATATGGAGGGATTTCATTGTAACTTGGTAGGATGACTCCTTATGATGTCTAGATGAGAATTTCCCCATTTGGGTATGATCTGCCAACCATGACGACTTCCCGAGCCCAAAACCCAAAAACCTTTTGCACAGTCTACAGGTCATATTTATTGAGGAATTTCATTGTAACTTGGTGGGTTGACTTCATATAATGTCTAGATGAGAAAGTCCCCTTTTGGATGTGATTGGACAACTGTGACGGCTACAGGGGCCCAAAGCCCGAAAACCTTTAGCACAGTCTACAGGTCATATTTGTGAAGGGATTTCATTGTAACTTGGTAGGATGACTCCAAATAATGTCTAGATGAGAACATCCCATTTTGATCGCGATCATTAAGCCTTGATGGGTGCCCGAGCCCAAAACCTTTAACATAGGCAAAAGGTCATATTTATGAAAGGATTTCATTGTAACCTGTTAGGTTGACTCCATATAATGCTTAGATGATGACACCCCCTTTTGGTCGTGATTGGTCAACTGTGATGGCTACAGGAGCCCGAAGCCCGAAAACCTTGAGCACAGTCTACAGGTCATATTTATGAAGGGATTTCATTGTAACTTCGTAGGATCACTCAAGATGATGCCTAGATGAGATTGTCCCCTTTGGTTGCGATCATTCAACCATTATGGCTGCCCGAGCCTGAAGCCCAAAAACCTTTAGCACAGTCTACAGGTCATATTTATGAAGGGATTTCATTGTAACTTGGTAGGTTGACTTCATATAATGTCTAGATGAGAACGTCCCCTTTTGGACACGATTGGGCAACTATGACGGCTACAGGGGCCCGAAGCCTGAAAACTTTTAGAACAGTCTACAGGTCATAATTATGAAGGGATTTCATTGTAGCTTGGTAGGATGACTCCTGATAATGTCTAGATGAGAACATCCCCTTTTGGTTGCGATCATTCAGCCTTTATGGCTGCTCGAGCCCAAAAACCTTTAGCATAGTCTCTTGGTCATATTTATGGAAGGATTTCATTGTAACTTGTTAGGTTGACTCCATATAATGCCTAGATGATGACATCCCCTTTTCATCGTGTTTATTCAACTGTGATGGCTACAGGTGCCCGAAGCCCGAAAACCTTGAGCACAGTCTACAGGTCATATTTATGAAGGGATTTCATTGTAACTTCGTAGGATCACTCCAGATGATACCCAGATGAGATTGTCCCCTTTGGTTGCGATCATTCAACCATGATGGCTGCCGAAGCCCAAAAACCTTTAGCACAGTCTACAGGTCATATTTGTGAAGGGATTTCATTGTAACTTGGTAGGTTGACTTCATATAATGTCTAGATGAGAACGTCCCCTTTTGGACACAATTGGTCAACTGTGACGGCCACAGGGGCCCGAAGCCCAAAAACCTTTAGAACAGTCTACAGGTCATAATTATGAAGGGATTTCATTGTAGCTTGGTAGGATGACTCCAAATAATGTCTAGACGAGAACATCCCCTTTTGGTCGCGATCATTCAGCCTTGATGGTTGCCCGAGCTGAGCCCAAAAACCTGTAGCATAGTCTATAGGTCATATTTATGGAAGGATTTCATTGTAACTTGTTAGGTTGACTCCATATAATGCCTAGATGATGACACCCCTTTTGGTCATGATTGGTCAAATGTGATGGCTACAGGTGCCCGAAGCCCGAAAATCTTGAGCACAGTCTACAGGTCATATTTATGAAGGGATTTCATTGTAACTTAGTAGGATCACTTCAGATGATGCCCAGATGAAAATGTCCCCTTTTGGTTGCGATCATTCAACCATGATGGCTGCCCGAGCCCAAAGCCTGAAAACCTTTAGCATAGTCTTCAGTTCATATTTATGAAGGGATTTCATTGTGACTTGGTAGGTTGACTTCATATAATGTCTAGATGAGAACAGCCCCTTTTGGACACCATTAGGCAACTGTGACGGCTACATGGGCCTGAAGCCCAAAAACCTTTAGCACAGTCTACAGGTGATATTTATGAAGGGATTTCATTTTACCTTGGTAGGATGACTCCAGATAATGTCTAGATGAGAACGTCCCCTTTTGGTCACGATCATTCAGCCTTGATGGCTGCCCGAGCCCAAAACCTTTAGCAAAGTCTATAGATCATATTTATGGAAGGATTTCATTTAACCTGTTACTTTGACTCCATATAATGCCTAGATGATGACATCCCCTTTTGGTCATGATTGGTCAATTGTGATGGCTTCAGGAGCCTGAAAACTTTGAGCACAGTCTACAGGTCATATTTATGAAGGGATTTCATTGTAACTTCGTAGGATCACTTCAGATGATGCCCAGGTGAGAATGTCCCCTTTTGGTACAATCATTCAGCCATGATGGCTGCCCGAGCCCAAAGCCCAAAAACCTTTAGCACAGTCTACAGGTCATATTTATGAAGGGATTTCATTGTAACTTGGTAGGTTGACTTCATATAATGTCTAGATGAGAACGTCCCCTTTGGACGCAATTGGGAAACAGACGGCTACAGGGGCCTGAAGCCCGAAGACCTTGAGCACAGTCTACAGGCCATATTTATGAAGGGATTTCAATGTAACTTGATAGGATGACTCGTTTTGGAATAATTTCACTGTAACTTGGTAACTTTCGTTGATATACGTTAACTGTGAGGGCCACATACATTAACTGTGAGGTCATATTAACCCACCCCTCAGCTCTCTAATACAGTGTGCACCTCATATTATTTTTATCAAAAACATAGCATACATGGAACAGAAATGAACATATTCCCAATTATCACAATTTTTGTCTTATTTCATAAACCTTTCATAAACATTCAACATTATCCTTTTCATCAAACACAAAACACAAGTGAAGCTACAGTGTCATTGACACTTTCATTTACTGCACTCAGTCGATTTCAGCAGAGGTATAATATTGAACAAGAAGCTGAAAGCTTTGAGTTCAGTATTATCCCTCCGCCAAAATCGATTAATAATTTTTTAGTAAATTGTAGGCATGTAATAAATACAGAACAGCATACACGTTCAAAATGTCATTTTTTACCGCACTCGATCGATTTGGGCAGAGGGATAATTTTGAACTCGAAGCCTTTGGCTTCGAGTTCAATAGTATCCCTCCACCCAAATCAATCTCGTGCGATAAAAAATGACGGTTCGAATGCAAATGCCATTCTGTCTGTATAATCACAAAATTTTGATTTATTGCATGTGTGGAAACAGTCCTCTGTATTTGTTTTAGTTCTTATCCCAGTGTACATTTGACAAGAATGCTCGTTTCGTTCGTATGGTGGTTATGCAAATTTAAATCTACCCCGAACGGATGACCGGTTAGCCAAAACTTGCATCTTGAATGGTAAAGTCTGAGTCACTTTACTGGTAGAGTGTCAAATTTCGTCACAGTCTCAAGATTTGTTCACTCATTTTTGTCTTGTTACAATTCATGGGAGAGTGCTCTCATAAATTGTAACAATGCAAATCAATGGAGATGAAATAATTTTACTTACAAGATGATATGAAGGACATCCACAAAATATGAGGCCTTTAACTTTAGGGACCTGCAGTTCAGAATAAAGCCCCAAATATGGGCTTTTAGCACTCTACCAGTTAAGCGGCCTTTCTTGTGTGTTGATAGATTTTTAGACTTTTGCCATGAGAGGCTATATATATTTCAATTCCATGCAATATATGAATACTTGCTACTGATAAAAAAACGGTTTCCCTGTATTTTTACTTAGCCGAGCACTCGGTTAGCCATCTGCAACCCGCGTGAATGGTCAGTCGGTTAGAGTCATTTTTGAAATTTTGCACACGTATCATCGTATTGTACATTTTCCTCACTCTTGCATCACTCAAACCTAAACTTCAACAATTTGTTATGTGCACCTTAATGCAACACTAATGCACAATGTTCTTGTTTTTTGCAAATTAACTTTGGATAAATAGAGAAAAGCAGCCAGCCAGTACAAGTCCCATATCTGTGTAAGTATATGAGCTGAGATTCCATTTCTCTCATTTTAAGCTAAAAATACTCTTTTCTATAATCATTTCACGATATGCAATAGGTACTATTGGGAACTTGTTCACTAGATGAATAGAAAAGTGTCCATCTGGACTGGAGAAAATGTACATTGTTCATTTAATAATTTCCAAACTTTCAGCAATTAGGGGGAGATATCATATAGTTATGGTGTTGTCCATCCATCTGTTTGTCCGACTTGGTATCTGTCCATCCATCCATCCATCTGTAGACGGAATTGGTTTCTATTCGCTAATTGAAGTTCTGCTTCGCCAATCAAAACCAAACTTGACCAAACATGTGGGATGGGTGTGATGAGAGGTAGAACCCTATGTATTTTAGAGTCATTATATCAAAGGTCAAGGTCACAGGGACCTTTAGCGTATAAATTTTCCTTGTTTCCACTCTCTAATTAAAGTTGGCTTGTGGGTTGGGTATGATGAGAGGAAGAAGCCTATATTGGGTTCATTGTTCCAAAGGTCAAGGTCACAGGTACCATTTACTTGCAAATATTCCTGACTTCACTCTCTAACTACAGTTCTGCTTGGCCAATCCAGGCCTGGCATTCTGAAAAATGCAGGAGGGCAAAAAATCGCTCTCTTCAATCAGCTTACGAGAGCAATTAGCTTTACACAGCATTTTAAGTATCCAGTTGAACGAACTCATTGAAACTGAAACCAACAGACTACATCAGTGATTTTATTAACTTTACTAAGGTAAAGCGAAATCTCTTAGACATCTAGATGTCTCACTCAACAACCGAACATACACTTGACAAGACCTGTGTGTGTACCCAGACCTGTTGTCCAAGAAAGTCATACGCCTACCTCTACCACCTTCAACCCCCAAGGGGGGTTGAAGGTGGTAGTGGTAGGTGTATGACTTTCTTGGACAACAGGTCTGCTTGAATCTTCAGTCACATCCTGGTGCAAGTGCTTCAAGTGACAGGATAGTAGTAATGGTAGTATATTATAGTGTCAATATTCCTTGAATAATTACCCTTCAAACTGTGATGTCAGTTGTTGAACTTGAAACTGACAGAAAAAAAAATATTGTTGTGGCCCATTTTGCTTCAAATGATTGCAACTGTGTTTGGGTATGGTTGCAGCCATTACCTTTTACCACTAAACCACTTTCAAAATGAAATTACGTGATGTTATGTGACTTCGAAGTTAAATTACATTTTTGTTTTACAACAAAAATTTAAAGTGAGCATAATACATGTAATCTCAATCATCCCAGACCAAAATATTTACGAGGGCAATTTTTCGCTCTCCTTAATTTTTTCAGGAGGGCAGTAAGGAGAGCTAAAAAATCGCTCTCCTGAAATTGCCAAGCCTGCCAATCAAAACCAAACTTAATATGTGGGTTGAGTATGATGACAGAAAGAACCCTGTTTATTTTGGGGTCATTTCGAAGTAGGTGAAGGGACACTCACCTTTAACTTGTAACTTTTCCTGGTTTCTGCTCTCATTGCTGTACCAGGACATTTTGGTGGGGAGGGGGGGGGGGGGGGGGGGGCAGCTCTTGATTATTTTAAACAACCCATTCATGTGATCCATTATCAGATTTTTGCAGTATGAGAGAAGTAAAAGTAAAACTGATATGTTCACCTTTGTTGGTGTCAAACCAGAGATGAGAAATGCATAATCGTGCTATTTCATGAGTTTTGTTCATTGAGCCTATATGCTTTGTTGTAATACACTGGTGGAAAGGGCTTGGGGAGGCCTTTCCTCAAGTGTATTACATCATGGCAAATCTTCAGTAAGGTTTGATTGTCATTATAATTATCATTCTGGGAAGGTTGTCGAATATCATTGGAAGTTTTATCAAATTTTCTCGCTATTTTTCTAAGGTAAAATAATCTGATGACTGAAATAATCATTTGCCGTAATGCTTTTATACGCAAACAAAGTGGCCATTTACCTAATTTGTGGGACCTACCTTGTGATTGAGAAATATTCAATTAATAGGGATATTCAGTTACTATAGTTTGCATATTTTAATACATTTCTGTGATAAAATGATTACCCGGTATTTATTTTCTTATACAGTGGAACCCTGTTAATTGAATAGCCATTTTGCCAATGAAAATTATTCAGTTAACAAAAGTATTCCATTAACAGGGATTATATCACTTTCCTGTATTCTAGAGATAAACTTAACATTTATTCTATTATATCTTATTTTACAAATTTCTATGAGCTCTGTCAAACAAAATATAATAGATTGAATGCCTGTACTGGATGTACTGAGGCCAAATTGGTCTATAAACAAAGGAAAGCTGGGGAGAGACGGGGTAATTTCTTTACAGGTTACAAGGTTTTTTATTCAATTCACAGGAGTTTACTCTTTAACCTATATTCAATAAACAGGTCAAATTTGTACTGGATGTATGGTAAATGGTTTTGTGTTGGAAAATTATATTCAAATAACAGGGTTATTCAATTAAGAGATATCCAGTTAAGCATGCTCCACTGTATCTTGTTTGGCAGAAGTCGGGGTTTGCAGTTAACAGTGATATAAATGATTGAATGAATTCTTGTATTGGAAATGCTGAAGCCAAAGAGGACTCTAAGCCATGGAATTCAAGTATTGTCATTTATGTTTTTGAGTACTGTAATATTTGTTTTATTCAATTAATGGGGATCCCCTCCCCCATGGGAACCCCAGAAGTGAAGCCACTGAGTATTTTCAAGATATTTTTCCTCAAATCTAATCATGGCTGCTGCATAGCAGCCATGACTAGATTTGATGAAAAATTAATCTAAATTTAACTTGAGAAACCATTGGCACAAATATCCATTCAATTTACTGGAGGAAAATTTGACTAAATGAACCCAAATTATCCTCATTTCAGTGGCATGAGAAATTATAGTTTGGACTGGAATATCCGCCAACAGCACACAAGGAGTTCATATGGAGTTCTTACAAAATTCCTGGGTGTGCAACTCCTCCAACATTTATTAACAGCTTTTTTGACAAAATTTCTCAGACTTGTCCACAAGCCAGGTTTTTTCTTGAAATTTTTTAAAACGTATGGAAAATTGTGTGAGTCTGGAAAAGATCTTGAAAAGGATGGAGAAAATTTCAGTCAAGCTAGAAGGTATTGGAAGGATTATGAGCTCGTTCCAATGAGAGGTCACATGATATAGTTTTGTTGAAATTTTTTGAAAAATTTTAAAAAATAATATTTAAAATAATAAATTTTGATATCATCTGCATTGGGTAAAGGGTTAACCATGTCAATCAAATTTCACAGAGCTCAATGAGCTCTATCAAACAAGATTGAATTGGTTAAATTCCTAGTGGGAAAAAATTGCTACTCGGAAATTATGGTATTTTGGCATCAGTGTGCGGAGGAGGGTTAATTCATTTGAAAAAACACACTGTTTAAATTATAGATCATTTATAGTCTTTCTCCACTCAAACGAACAAATTTGCTGAAGAAGATGAGGAAGAAAATGACATTCCTTCAAATCTCTTAAAAAAAACAGAAAGATTGCCTTATGTTACAGTTTTGCTCTTTACCTAACATAGAAAGCAGACGACACTTGCAATAAAAATTCTTGAATAACTAATTTTTTCAAATTTTTTGTCTCAAAAACATAGGTTTTGACCCTTCATTGGAACAAGCTCGATGAGCTCGTTCCAACAAGTGGTCATAACATATGTTTTTGAGACAAAAATGAAAAAATAATGAAAATTAATTGGCAATTTTTTAGAATAGTGCTGGCTGGTTTTGGCCGTTGGGTTGGGAAAAGGGTTAAAACAATCTTCCCACACTGAGATGTTTGTCAGTTTGAGACTCAAGAATGGGTATGAAAATTTGGCCTACATTCTGGAAAAAAGTACGGAACTCTTTTTCTTGGTTCATGTAAAAACCCTGACTAGCAGGTGAATGTCTGTATATTCCAAAAATGGGATGCCAACTGCAGAGGTGCATTCTGGAAAGGGAAATGTGAGGGTTTGATCTTCTTGTATAACCAGTATTCCGTTAACCCCTATGTTCAAGTTGTAATCCACTCTAAACGTATTGGACATTTTCAGCACTTTTGCTTCATTCATTCCTGTTCTAACAACACTTGTACAATGCACTCTTAACTCAACACTAATGCACTGTGTTCTTGTTTATTGCAAATTAAAATTGGATAAATAGAGAAAAGCAGCCAGCCAGTACCAGTCTCATATCTGAGTAAGTATATAAGACCCCCACAAAATATATTAATCGATTCTCAGGTATTTGGTTTTCAAATCAGTGAGGGAGGGAGTGTTTTATTTTAAATTTTTTCTTGCATTTTACAAGCATGGATCAAGAGCTTTTCTACTGTCTTTTCACACACAGAATATAGAAACTGCATAATTATACAATTTTAACCGATTTAGTTTTAACCTTCATGGGCAGAATTCTTACTGATCACTTTTGCTGTACCAGAACAGGTGACCCAACATGTTGTCTCTGGGGAAACTTGCAAGTTACATACTAATTGCCTTAACTATTGTTTCCAGGCAGGTCATGACTGCCTGTATAGACAGTCTAGACTTGCCTAAAACAACTGCAAAGTCACAGGATGTAAATAAACTGTCTTTAGTTATGCTCTTCAGATTTCATTTACATTCATAAAATGTTTTGAATCTCCCAATTTTGTAGTAATATTGGAGGACATTGGGTGGGGGAGGAGGGGGGGGGGCTTGTAGGGGGGCTACCTCCCCAACCTGGACATAATCCAATCATTTTTCCATCCAGAATCATTTTATCCCCCTCCCCCACCCAAGTGACTAAAGTTCACTAATTTGGATACATCTTGCCAAGCACATGTGCGCAAGGCCAACCATGGTTCAGCCTGCATGGAAAAATTTTAAAATTTGGCATTAAAAGGAGCAATTTCCTGTCTTTTGAAGGATCAATTCCTCCTTCAACATACCCCAGAAAGTTTTATTTTTCCTGCTCAAATAACAAGATTCATTATTTGAATTTTTTTTATTTCTGTCCACTAACTTTTGAATTGACCATCCTGAATCATTAATATATTCTCTTTCTTTGATGTACCTCACTCAGTTATGTATGATGTTTTTTTTCCAATTTTTTTTTTGTTTTCAAATTAAAAATTATGTGTTTTTGGCTGTTACTGAGATTTAATATATTCTCTTTCTTTGATGTACCTCACTCAATTATGTATGATGTTTTTTTCCAATTTTTTGTTTTCAAATTAAAAATTATGTGTTTTTGGCTATTAATGAGATTCACTATAATTTCTTTCACTCAAAGAAAGTTATGGCTTGGGTAGTGTGTTTAGCTGAAATTTACTTTTGAGAACAGGGTTGTTGTTACAAGATACACAAGCGATTTCATTTTTTTTTAAGCCCATCAAATCAACAACAATTTAGATGTACATACCCATTTTAAGCTCCGCTCAAAATTTCTATTTCAAGAACCGATGGGCCAATTTGAACCAAATTTGGCATGTAGCATAAGTGGGTCCAAAGTACTTGATTGATGCCCGAAATGTTTTGTTTTCATAGCCCTGTGGGTACTCCAGGGGCTAAAAATAGAAAAAAATTCAAATGCTCATGTTTTCCAAACTACACGGAACAGAGAACTGTTATTTGGTATGAAGCATCCTTTTGACCAGTAGAATGGATTTTAAAAAAAAAATGGCCATCAGTTGTGTCAGAGTGTTCTGCAGGGGCATTTGAAAAAATGCTGCGTCAGCATATTTGCAAAAATTGGAAAAAAAAATTTTCTTCAGAGACGCGGATCAGAATCTTTTGATATATGGTATACAGCATCCATAGGATGGTCAAATACAAGTGTGTTCAATTTGACCCCCCTCGGTTCATATTTGGGCCCAACAGAGGAGCCCAAATAATTAACTTAGGGTGCTATGGGGAATAAGCTTTAAAAATCTTCTTCTTCAGATCAAACCGTCAGATTCTTTTGATACTTGGTATACAACATCTCTACAGGGGTCAGATTGAAGTTTGTTTAAATTGAGTCCCTGGGTTAATATTTGGGCTTCCTGTGGGAGCCTGAATATTAACTTGGTGCAATATGGGCAATAATCTTTAAAAATCTTCTTCTTCAGATCCACCAGTCAGATTATTTTGATATTTGGTATGCAGCATCTCTAGGGGGGGGGGGGGGGGGGGGGGGGGGGTTAGATTCAGGTTTGTTCAAATGGGTTCCCTGGATGAATATTTGGGCTCTTTATTGGAGCCCAAATTTTTACTTCGTGCAATATGAGAAAATTTCTTAAAAAATCTTTTTCAGACCTATTAGTGAGAATCCTTTCACATTTAGTATGTGACATCTTCTAGAGTAAGGTTCAAATTTGTTCAAATCGAGTTCCTGGGTTAATATTTGGGTTCTCCAAGGGAGCCCAAATATTTACTTAGTGCAATATGGAGAATTATCATTTAAAATGATCTCCTTCAGATCCAGCGGTCAGATTCTTTTGATATTTGGTGTACAACACCTCTGGGAGGGTTAGATTGAAGGTTGTTCAAAAATCAAAAAATTGCTCTCTCTGCTGATCATTTACTGATACACTGATACACTCATCTCTTTTGACAATTTGAAACCAGGTGAGCAGTTTATTGATCTTCTTCAACCTCTTAACCCTTTGAACTCTAGTTGTGTCTTCAATGGCAGTTCAATGGCAGTTATTGGAGTCCATATTCATTATTTAGGGTAGACCAATCAATATTTTCAACGTGCAGCCTTGTGGGGCTGCAAATTGAAAATATTGATTGGTCTACCCCACACATTTACTGAACAGCACACCTATTTATACCCCCTGCAAACAAAGTTTGGGAGGGGGGGGTATATAGGAATCACCCTGTCCGTCCATTCGTCCGTCTGTCCATCCATCCTTGTAAGCGCAACTCCTACAGGTTGTGATAAAAAAAAAAAAATTTAAATTGAGGTTGACATCACTGCATATTGCAGTGGTGGTTATTATAACATTGATATCTTTCCAGTGCATTTTTAAAAAATTTTAACCCTTGCAATAGATTTTTAGACTTATTTTGACGTTTGCGTGCAGGTTTTTTTGGGTTTTTTTTTTTTCTTTCTTCCAAGTGTAGATTTAGCTTGTTGCATATGTCCATGCTTTCTGTTGTATGTAAACATGCATCTTAGGGCTACGTTGTATTCTTTAACCCTTTTCCTGCTTAATTACTTCAATTTTGGACTTCTTTTGTTTACAGGTTTGGATTTTTGTGCTTTTTAAAAAAAAATTTTCTTCTTTGCATATTGCTAAGGGGGTTCACGATAACATTTAACTCTTTTCCAAGGTATTCTGTCTTAATTTTAACCTTTTGAATCAAATTTTAGACTTATTTTGATGTTTGCGTGCAGGTTTTGATGGTTTTTTTCTCCTGTCTTCCAAGTGGAGATTTACCTTGCAGCATATGGCTATGCTTTCTATTGTATGTAAACATGCATCTTAGGGCTAAGTTTGTATTATTTAACCCTTTTCCCGCTGAATTACTTCAATTTTGGACTTTTATGTACAGGTTTTGGACTTAGGCTTACAGCTTTTTACTTTTATGTACAGGTTGTGATAAAAAAAAAATTTAAATTGAGGTTGACCTCACTTCTATGAAAGGGAATGATTGTATATTTGGTCTGCTGCTTCATAATGATGAGTTGTATCGTGTAAGCAATTTTCAGATCTGCTGTGCAGCAACTTCCTGTTTTCCGATACTTTGAAATTTTACTGTACCCACTGAACATTGAAATTTTTCGTCAAGGTTTTCTCGGCTTCTATGCAAGGGATTTATTTTATATTTGGTCTGCTGCTTCATAATGATGAGTTGTATCTTGTAAGCAGTTTTCAGATCTGCTGTGCAGCCACTTCCTGTTTGCCGATTCAGTTGCATGCAGCGACGCAGGTCCAGATCCGGTATTGGTCTTGGCTTGTTTTTCCTTTCTTCCAAGTGTAGATTTACCTTGTAGCATATGTCCATGCTTTCTGTTGTATGTAAACATGCATCTTAGGGCTACGTTGTATTCTTTAACCCTTTTCCTGCTTAATTACTTCAATTTTGGACTTTTGTTTACAGGTTTGGATTTTTGTGCTTTTTAAAAAAAATTTTTCTTCTTTGCATATTGCTATGGCGGTTCACGATAACATTTAACTCTTTTCCAGGGTATTTTGTCTTAATTTTAACCCTTTGAATCAAATTTTGGAATTATTTTGATGTTTGTGTGCAGGTTTTGATGGGTTTTTTTTACTTTTATGTGCAGGTTTTGAGGTTTGTCTTTCTTCTCTTCCAAGTGGCGACTTACCTTGTAGCATATTGCCATGGTTCCTATTTTATGTTAGGATGCTTCTTAGGGCTATTATTATATTATTTAACCCTTTAGCTGCTTATTTACTTTAATTTTGGACTTTTGTGTGCAGGTTTTGATTTTTTTGTTTAAGTGGAGTTTACCTCACTGGCATATTGCCATGGTGGTTACTGTAACATTTTCAGGGTATTTTTCTAAATTTTAACCCTTTGAAACAAATGTGACACTTTTTTGACTTTTATTTGCAGGTTTTGAGGTTTGTCTTTTCTTCCAAGTGGATATTTTTCAAGTAGAGTTTCACCTTACTGGCATATTGCCATTGTGGTTACTATGCCAGGGTATTTTTCTCAATTTTAACCCCTTAAAACAAATGTGATACTTTTTTTTACTTTTATGTGCAGGTTTTGAGGTTTGCCTTTCTTTTCTTCCAAGTGGCGACTTACCTTGTAGCATATTGCCATGGTTCCTATTTTATGTTAGGATGCTTCTTGGGCTATTTTTATATTATTTAACCCTTTAGCTGCTTATTTACTTTAATTTTGGTCTTTTGTGTGCAGGTTTTGTACTTTTGTGTGCAGGTTTCGATATTTTTTTTAAGTGGAGTTTTACCTCATTGGCATATTGCCACGCTGTAACATTTTCAGGGTATTTTTCTAAACTTTAACCCTTTGAAACAAATGTGATACTTTTTTGACTTTTATGTGCAGGTTTTGAGGTTTTTCTTTCTTTTCTTCCAAGAGGATATTTTTCATGTAGGGTTTCACCTTACTGGCATATTGCCATGGTGGTTACTGTGACATTATCAGTGTCTTTTTCTCAATTTTAACCCATTGAAACAAATGTGATACTTTTTTTTTTTACTTTTATGTGCAGGTTTTGAGGTTTGTCTTTCTTTTTTTAAAAGTGGAGACTTACCTTGTAGCATATTGCCATGGTTCCTATTTTATGTTAGCATGCTTCTTAGGGGTTATTATTATATTATTTAACACTTTAGCTGCTTATTTTCTTTAATTTTGGACTTTTGTGTGCAGGTTTTGAACTTTTTTTAATACTCTAGCCACCCCTTTACTACATTGGTCACCTGTTGGTGATCACGGGGTACTGATACCCCCTCTAGTTTTGGTGTGTTTGTGTGTGTGTGTGTGGGGGGGGGGGGGGGGGGTGGAGGGATTGTTCAGAATTTATTTTATGCAAACTTTTTCCAGCAAAGTTAATGCAGCAATTTTTTTTCAGTTTATTATTCCCCATCACAGTGGTCCATAAACTGAAACTGTGCTCATGTTTCAGTTTTTCTGGTGAGGTGTGTGTGGGGGGGGGGGGGGTAGAAATTGTTTAGAATTTATTTTATGCAAACTTTTTCCAGCCTAATTTTAATCAGTCACTTAGATAAAGATGTGCCTGTGATCCAGCAACATTATCAATATTGATTTAATTTATTTATTTATTGTTTTTAGCATGGCGTGGGGAGGAGAATTAGTTTTGTCTTGTATGGAGAAACAAGCTTTGCCACACGAAAATCTCACAATTTTAAGTTTTCAAACTTTACATATCAGGGCATTAACGAAAGCCATTTTGTCAGGTTCCCATTGGGATCTCTGGGAAGTGAAGCAGTGCTTGTATGCTAAAAAAATCCCTTTTTTACTTGTAAAATAGGACCCAGTCACCATTTTTGGACGGAAGTCCTCTAAAACAGGCAAAATGGGTATAAATGTTTGACTGAACTTAATTACACCCCCACTTTCGAAGAAAATGGGGGTATACTGGATTACATGCATCCGTCTGTCTGTCTTCCAGTCTGTCTGTCCATCCATCTGTGCGTCCGTGTGTGAGTCCATCCGAAAATATTCATAACTTAAGTAAATTATTATTTTTTATAATATTTGTTGGTCATAGGTATGCCCACACTAGTTATTAGTCGAGTTGTGACGAAGTCAAACTCGACTTATAGTTTGGTGAATGGCGGGCGGGCGGGCGGGCGGGCGGGCGGGAGGGCGGGCGGGCGGGCGGGCGGGCGGGCGGGCGTAAACAATTGGTTTCCGGATGATAACTTGATAGTGGTTCAACTCACATTCATTAACCTTCATACATAGGTTGGTCTTGGTGGGAGGAAGAACCCTATTGATTTTGGGCATGCTACGTCGAAGGTCAAGGTCACAGTGACCTTGAACATAGTAAATCTTAAACAATTGGTTTCCGGATGATAACTTGATAATGGTTCAACTCACATTCATGAAACTTCATAGGTAGATTGGCCTTGGTGAGGGGAAGAACCCTATTGATTTTGGACTCGCTACGTCAAAGGTCAAGGTCACAGTGACCTTTAACATAGTATATCGCAACAATTGGTTTCCGGATGATAACTTGATAGTGGTTCAACCTAGAGTCATGAAACTTCATAGGTGTGTTGGCCTTGGTGCGAGGAAGAACCCTATTGATCTTGGACTCACCAGGTCAAAGGTCAAGGTCACAGTGACCTTGAACATAGTATATCGCAACAATTGGTTTCCGGATGATAACTTGATAGTGGTTCAACCTAGAGTCATGAAACTTTGTAGGTGTGTTGGCCTTGGTGCGAGGAAGAACCCTATTGATCTTGGACTCACCAGGTCAAAGGTCAAGGTCACAGTGACCTTGAACATAGTATATCGCAACAATTGGTTTCCGGATGATAACTTGATAGTGGTTCAACCTAGAGTCATGAAACTTCATAGGTATGTTGGCCTTGGTGCGAGGAAGAACCCTATTGATCTTGGACTCACCAGGTCAAAGGTCAAGGTCACAGTGACCTTGAACATAGTATATCGCAACAATTGGTTTCCGGATGATAACTTGATAGTGGTTCAACCTAGAGCCATGAAACTTTACAGGCGTGTTGGCCTTGGTGCGAGGAAGAACCCTATTGATGTTGGACTCACCAGGTCAAAGGTCAAGGTCACAGTGACCTTGAACATAGCATATCGCAACAATTGGTTTCCGGATGAGAACTTGATAGTGGTTCAACCTAGAGTCATGAAACTTCATAGGTGTGTTGGCCTTGGTGCGAGGAAGAACCCTATTGACCTTGGACTCGCCAGGTCAAAGGTCAAGGTCACAACTCGACATTGGATCTGTGATCCTGAGCGGCATTTTTTTTTTTTATTATTATTTGTTCACTTAGAAATTGTGTCCGTCCGAGCCAAATATTGTCTGTTCAGCCTGTATCTCGGGTATCGAATGTTCTGTTGCAATGAAATTTGCCATGAACACTGCTTATGGTATAGGCTTTAAAAAAAGGATTCAATGATATTTCTCACATTCTCCTTTTTAGAGTTATCCCCCTTTTTTTTGACTTAGAAATTGTAGGAAATAGACATTATTTGTCTGTTCAGCCTGTATCAAAGGTATGGGTTATCGGATTTTGGTGAAATATGGCATGCAGTTTGCCTATGACAAAGGCTTCTGCCTCATTGCATAAAACTTCCAAACACCAAACAATTTACCATACCTTTTGACTTGGAAATTGTTGAAAACTTTCGAAGAAAATGGGAGGGTGGGGGGGAGCATACTGGATTGGGGTCATCGGATTTCAGTGAAAAATGGCATGCAGTTTGCCTATGACAAAGGCTTCTGCCTCATTGCATTAAACTTCCAAACACCAAACAATTTACCATACCTTTTGACTTAGAAATTTTTGAAAACTTTCGAAGAAAATGGAAGGGGGGGGGTATACTGGATTGCATCTGTCCATCTGTGCATCCATCCGTCAGTCTGTACGAGAATATTCATAAATGATATTTGTTGGTCATAGGTATGCCCACACTAGGCGGTACACCATGTGGGGGTATGCACCGGACGAAAGTGCAGCTCTTGTTTTAGCTCTGTTGTGGTCACGATGATTAGCCATTGTGCAGAAATATATGACCTTAGCCCTTACGGGTCTGGAGATTTTTGTTCAGTTTTACTGCATTTTGACAGTCTACATCCTGTGATTTTGTAATTGTTTTTAGGCAAGTCTTGGCAGCCTATATAGGCAGCCAAAACTTGCCTAAAAACAACTGCCAAGGTACTTTGAATGTAACTTGGGAGTTAACTCTGATACTGCATGTTGGGGCACCTGTTAAAGAGTGATTCAAGTTGGAATTTGGCCCCTAAGGGTTTATGATATTCTAAACATTTATTCTATTATATCTTGTTTGAAAGAGTTCATGGAGTTAAGGCTTAAACACCAATAAATAAATAAATAATTGTGTCAGGTTTGTGAAAATTTGGACTGCTTGTACCTGCTACCTGGTGGTACTCGTGCCTCATCAATGCTAAAATCCCTCTGAAATGATACAGTTCTGGTAGTTCAAAGTATAATAAAACCCCAATAAACAGAGGAATGGACCTAAAAGAGCCAGATGCTTCACATCGCGTCTTCTGGGTTTGACTATCTCTAAAACTGCCTGCCTTTTTTTTTTCTTTTTTAAGTGCTCCAGCTTTTATTTCTCGTCGTTCCATATCACCCATACCAGAAGAGATGGAAGAAGACAAAGTGCAGGAAAACCAAAATGGCACAGGTATTTATATAAATTGTATATGTCTTGGCTTGCTTTATAAATGGAAGAAAATTGTTTTATGTAATGGTTATTAAGTGGAAATGACTTTTCCATACACTGGTTAACCTGTTGTACAAAACACATAATTTTTTTTCTTCAGATTTTTCACAGAATTTCAACAAAAACAAAACTGTATCTCAACAAACTTGTTCCAATGAAGGGTGACATGATGTGCTTTTGTTGGAAGTTTTTGAAAAAAAAAATTTTCAACTGCTCAATTTTGCTGATGGATACAACCGGTTCGTTAGGTAAAGGGTTACCCTTTTTCCCCAAATGAATAACAGACAACGTGTAAAAAAGATACTTCAGTAATAAAACATTTTCATTTTTTTGCATGAAGAACATAGCTTATGAACCCTCATGAGCTCAATTCATTGAAGAGTCTTAAGCTCTTTTTTTTTTACAAAAAAAAAGAAAAAGGTAATTAATTTTTGTGAATAGGTCTGGCCTATTTGGCCGATAGGTTAAATAAAGGGTTAACATCCCACTGGGTGTACTTTCAATCAAGTTAAATAAAGGTTTAACATCCCACTGGGTGTACTTTCAATTTATGGCCGGTTGGTTCGTGTTTGTTTATTTATTGGGAGTTTAATGACAGTTTTGACAGGATCACCTCATGTAAGACAGTTTTAGAGGTGGAGGATGCTGGAGTATCCAGAGAGAATCACTGAGCAATGGCAAGCAACTGTCCAACTCCCCAACTTCCTAACTCCACACAAGCAGGGTTAGCTTTTGTTGAAGACAGGTGCACCATCGACGTGCATTACGCCTTAGTACACAGTGCCGGCATGCCCCCATGTGGGCAATTGGGATTAAGTGCCTTGCCCAAGGACACAATGCAGTTATCCCTGGTGGGGATCGAACCCATGGACCTCTTGGTTTGAAGTTCAATGCTGTAACCACTGAGCCATCTCACTCCTGATTTAGCTAGTTAAGCTAACTAAAGTGGACTAACTTTACTAAGTTGCGTGAGTAAAATATTCGAAAAATGTGTTTTCAGAAAAGTATTAGAATTTCTTGAAAACAGTGCCCTTTTAACACATCTCCAATCTGGGTTTCTGCCCTCAGACTCCACGGTCCTTCAGTTGACCGATATTTATCATACATTTTAGCGCTGCCCTTGATGAAGGTAAAGAAATTAGAGTAATTTTTTGTGACGTCAGTAAAGCCTTTGATAAGGTGTGGCATACTGGCCTTCTGTATAAACTTGGAAAATCGGAATTACGGGTATCTTATTGAAATGGTTTGCAAATTATCTAAACAATAGACAGCAGTGCGTCGTACTCAACTCAGCGTCGTCCTCTTGGAGAGAAGTCACAGCTGGAGTTCCCCAGGGGTCTATACTGGGGCCCTTGTTATTTCTAATTTATATAAATGATCTTGTCCATGATATTAGGAGTAATATACGCCTCTTCGCCGACGGCACTACCCTTTTTCTCGTCGTTGAAAACCCACAACTCGCGGCAAACATGCTTACTAAAGATATAAAAACTATAGAAAAATGGTCAAGCGACTGGCTTGTTGACTTCAACCCATGCAAAACCAAATCTCTGATCATGTCCCAGAAAACTATCAAACCGAACCACCCTACACTACAAATGTTTGGCACTGATATCAAGGAAGTTGACTATCACAAACATCTTGGCCTGACCTTTGACCCCAATGGCGGCTGGGCCACTCATATTAATGACATTAAGTCCAAAGCATGGAAAAGAGTTAATCTAATCAGACAGCTTAAATTCCAACTAGGCCGAAAAGCCCTTGAGAAAATATACCTTGCGTTTATACGCCCTCTTCTAGAATATGCAGACACTGTTTGGGACAACTGTACTAACCAGCAAAAAAAACGAACTTGATAAAATGCAGACCGAGGCAGCACGTATCATATCCGGGGGAACTAGGAGTGTGGGTAGAACCTCACTTCTTAATGAAATGGGGTGGGAGACACTAGAAACACGGCGTGAAAAGCACAGACTAACACAATATTTTAAGATGTGCCACAACTTGGTACCCTACATCTCCAACATGATTCCACCTGCATCCGCAGAAAGACACTCATACAACCTACGCGGGACTACTGATTTAACCACCCCTTTATGCCGAACCAAGCAGCACAGCAACTCCTTCCTTCCGTCTACCACAAGACTGTGGAATACATTACCCACCGAAATAAGGCACAATAAGTCACTTCCCAACTTCAAAGAATTTCTAGACTCCAACAGGCCAAGAGTACCTCAATTCTACTATAACCACAAATCCCGTAGGGCACAAATCTTACACTGTAGACTTCGACTACACTGCAGTAATCTTAATGATGACTTGTTCAATAACCACCTCTCGGGGAATTATGCATGTTTGTGTGGCGAACACGAAGCAACTGATCACTACTTCTTCCAGTGTCCATATTTCGACCCCATAAGAATAGACACTCTTGGTAAATTATCATATGTGATAAATACAAGCATACTCCTATACGGAAGTGAATTCTACCCAAATGTAATTAACAGAGAGATCTTCGAAACTGTTCACACATTCATTAGTCGATCAAACAGGTTTTCCTAACACCAACCCACCCCTACCCCTCCGTACGTCACCAACAATGCGAAAAAAATAGGAAATGTCTCTTTTCAAGGCCGGACCGCGCCCGTATAGCCTATCCAAACCTGGCACCACCACTTGTCAGCAGCATGAGCCTGTTAACCCTGATCACTGCTTCTCCGAATCATGTCATAGACGCTTACCTCTCTGTCTTTTTTTCCACGTATTTAAAGTCTATGCCACTGCAGAAGGGAGGTGAACAAGTGACTTACTTCTCGGATCCCTACTCCTCCTCCCTATTTCTTTCCTCTCTTTCTCCCACCATTTTTTAGCTCAACTTTGGTGAAGCCAAATTTGAGCTTATGCCAGGGTCCGTCTGTCCGTCAACAGTTGGATACGGCTCGGGCTAGAGGCCGTATTTATGAACCGATCTTTACGAAACTTCTTAGGTAGGTACCTTTGTTATGACCGTGGGACGAGAATGAGTGTTTTGGGGTTTGGTCCGAAATTCAAGATGGCTGCCAGCCGCCATTTTGTACCGACGATGCAGAAATCTGTGTTTTGTACAGAACTTCCATATGAAAGCTATGATTTGAATAATGTTTTGTATGAATGTTTAGTACCGTGGGATATATCACATATAATACAGGTTTTTTTCTCCTGTGTAAATTATGCAAATTAAACTAACTTTGATGTTTTTTGGTGTTACTTTCAGCACTGTAAGTGCAAATGCCAATACGGCTTGGGCTAGAGGCCGTATTTATGAACCGATCTTTACGAAACTCCTTGGGTACTTTCTTATCACCGTGGGACGAGAACGAGTGTTTTGGGGTCCGGTCCGAAATTCAAGATGGCCGATGGCAGCCATTTTGTACAAAATTTGGTGCAATCAGATTTTTGCACAGAACTTCCATATGAAAGCGCTGATTTGAATAATTTTTTGTGTGAATGTTTTGTACCATGGGATACATCACATATAATACGGGTTTTTTTCTCGTGCAGAAATTATGCAAATTAGATGAACTTTGATTCACGAAACGTCTTGGGTACCTTTGTTATCACCTTGGGATGAGAACGAGTGTTTCTGGGTGCGGTCCAAAATTCAAGATGGCTGCCAGTGGCCATTTTGTACCGAAATTAGGTCTAATCAGTTTTTTGTACACGACTTCTATGCGGCTCAGGCTAGAGGCTGTATTTATGAACCGATCTTTACGAAACTTCTTGGGTACCTTTGTTATCACCATGGGATGAGAATGAGTGTTTTTGGGTGTGGTTCGAAATTCAAGATGGCCACCAGCAGCCATTTTGTACCAAAATTAGTGCAATCAGTCTTTTGTACAGAACTTCTGTATGAAGGTTCTGATTTCAATAAATTTTTGAATGAATGTTTAGTAACATGGAATACATCACATATAGTACGGGTTTTTTTCTCGTGCAGAAATTATGCAAATTAGATGAACTTTGATTTATTCAGTGCTACTAATACACTGTAAGTGCACATGTCAATATGGCTCGGGCATGAGGCTGTATTTATGAACCGATCTTCACAAAACTTCTTGGGTACCTTTGTTATCACCTTGGGACGAGAACGAATGTTTCTGGGTACGGTCCAGAATTCAAGATGGCTGCCAGTGGCCATTTTGTACCGAAATTAGGTCCAATCAGTTTTTTGTCACAACTTCTACACAGCTCATATTTGTGAACTGATCTTCACGAAATTTCTTGGGTACCTTTGTTTTCACCTTGGGACAGGATTGAGTGTGTTTTGGGGTGCCTTTGTTATCACTGTGCTATGAGAACAAATATTTTGGGGTTCAGTCAGACCCACTCTGGGACTCAAAGATTTCTTTTCTAGTTTAGCATCTGACTGTCACCCACCTTTACAATACTTTACCTATACATTTGTTACAGGCAACGGTCAGTATTTATGTACAGACCGTTACAATACTTTATATGTACCTTTGTTATCAGGTCATTACCTAGATTTTTGTCATTGCTGTGTCACATACTATACATGTACATGTCTGTCTTGACAAGTTGAGTTACAGTGTCATTGACACTTTCATTTTCTTCTCTCAATGTGTGTGTGTTTGTGTGTGTGTGTCTGTGTTACTGTGTGTCTGTGTGAATCTGGACGCGCGTCTGCACGTGTGAGTGAATGCGTACCTATGTAAAATAAATATTTATATGTATCCACTCAACTGGTTTAGGCAAATGCTAACACAATATTTTACAAGTACAATGTGTTGGTCACGCTATATAACTTCTTTTGTGATAAAACTTGTGCCACGGAAACAGCCTTGTATAAGCTACACAGCTTGTTGCTGAATCCGTTTCCATCATCCAAACTCATATGTATCAATTGTATCTATGTTTTTATTACTTGTGTTGGAAATAAATACTGTTTAAACTAAAGTGGACTAATTGAGAGATGATTTTTCCAGGAATGTTTATGAAGCCATAAACTGAGCCATGGGGCCAGGAAGAGAGACGCTTTTCTCCCAAATATTACAAGGTTGAAACATTTAAATAAAAGTAGTGGAATTAGAAAATAATGGTTTTATTTTTAATTATACCCCGACTTTCGAAGAAAAAAATGGGGGTGTACTGGATTACATGCGTCCTACTAACAAATGACTCCTTATGTGGCTACGAGTTAGTAAAACAGGATACTTATGCGGTTAAAGTCTGTTATGTGGCTAGCCACGTAACAGTTTCTCTTATTGTGGGGGGGGGGGGGGGTTGGATAAATGTAGAGTAGGGTTAGGGCATTCCAGGGTGGGGTTTAGGAGTGGGGTGGGGTTGGGGTCAGTGAAGGTGTGTTGGAGTTATGTGGCTAGGGTTAGTGTTAGTTATGGGTTAGGGTTAGGGGTGGGTAGGGTTAGGGTCAGTAAAGGGTAGGGTTAGGGTTAGCTGACCCCAAAAATTTTCCCCCAAAAAACTTGTTTTATTATGTTGGACATGTGTTTTAGGTTAGCCACCTAATATGTCCATAAAATAGGCACATAAGTAGCCATTTGTTAGAACGTCCGTCAGTGCATCCGTCCGTGTGTGAGTCCATCCGAGAATATTCATAACTTTAGTAAATTATTATTTTCTATAATATTTCTTGGTCATAGGTATGCCCACACTAGTTATTTTTAGCTCACCTGACTGAAAGTCAGGGTGAGCTTTTCTGATCTTTTTGTCCGTCGTCTGTCGTACGTCGTGAAGGTGGTGTTTGGGTCATTTTCTCCCAAGCCACTGGCTGCAGTTCAATGAAAATTCACAGCGGTTATATAGGGGCATTTGGGTTTTTCTTCAAATTGGGTTTCTTCTCATATTGGGGAGGGGGTGGGGCCAAAATGCACAAAATTTAAAAAAATCTTCTCTCATGAACCAGCCGTAGCAGAGACTTGATATTTGGTACGCAGATTCCATTTGAGGTGTAGACTCAAGTTTGTTCAAGAGATGCTTGATGGGCAATATTTGCCTTTGTTCTGAGAGGGGCAAGAATTTTTGCCAAGCCCAAAATTTCTATTTTCCAAACCGAGAGGCAGATTTGAACCTAATTTGATATGAGGGCTTATTGGGTCATAAGTACTTAATTTATGCCCAAATATTTTTTCCCGTCGCCCCATTGGAACCGCAGGAGCTAAAAATAGAAAAAAATTAAAACGCCCATATCTCCAAAACTACACTGCACTGAGAATTCTTATTTGGTGTGAAGCTTCCTTTGGACCAACAGAATGGAATGGTCGAAAAAAATTGATATCAGTTTTTATCATGGGGTACTTTTTTGGGACTTCGAAAAAGTGCTGAGTCAGCATTTTTTAACACTGTGGGTAATGGGAAAAACATTTAAGACTACTTTTCTCCCAAAACCACTGCTCCAAAAGCTTTCAAATTTCACATATAACATCTTTGGAAGATTGTTTCACACGTTTATTGAAATCAATTCCCTGGGTCCATATTTGTGCTCTCTATTGGAGCCCAGATTTTTAAATTAGTGCAGTATGAGGAATATTCTTTAAAAATCTTCTCAGATCTACCAATAGGAATCTTTTGATATTTGGTATGCAGCATGCTTAGGGAGGTGAGATTCAAATTTGTTCAAGCCAAATCCCTGGGTTCATATTTAGGCTGAAAATTTGGGTTCCCGGTCCAGACTCAGAAATTTTGGACAAAAATCCGGAAATTAGTTTTTTGGTTTTTTATGCATTTTGGTCAATTTTTAAGACAAAAAAATTTTTTTTTTTTTTACACTGAAAATTTGGGATCAGGGTGGGACTCAGAAAATGTTGGACCAAAATCCGGAAATTGTTTTTTTGTTTTTTTATGCATTTTCGTCAATTTTAAGAAGAAGAAAAAAATATTTTGTTTGGGAATTTGAAAATTTCCGAAGAAAAATAAAAAAAAATCTGTTTTTTATGCGTTTATCTCAATTTTGGGATGTAAAAGTGCAGGAACTGAAAATGGAAGGAAAATCCTGTGTATTGTGTGGGCACAATCGCTTCGTCTAGTTGGTATATGCTTTTCTTAGGAGGGGCGTATGCAGCTTATTCAAGTCAAGTCCCTGGTTTGATATTTAGGCTACCATGTCAGGTGTGCGCCCTAAGGCCCCCTGGGGCCTCTTATTTGTTTTTAGCTCACCTGACTGAAGTCAGGGTGAGCTTTTCTGATCACTCTTCGTCCGTCGTTCTGCGTGAAGGTGGTGTTTAAGCCACTTTCTCCTAAACCACTGGCCACATTTTAATTAAATTTCATATAAATAGTGGTTATATAGGGGCATTTTGATTTTTATGCAAATTAGGTTTCAGCTCATATTGAGCAGAGGGCTGGGGAAAAAATGGCCAGATTTTTTGAAAATCTCCTTCTAATGAACCACCAGTAGCAGAAACTTGATATGTGGTATACAGAGTCCTTTTGAGGTTTAGAATCAAGTTTGTTCAAGAGAAGTTTGTCGGGCATTATTTGCCTTTGTTATGGGAGGGGCAAAAATTTTGGCCACGCCTAAAATTTCTATTTTCAGAACCGTGAGGTTGATTTGAACCAAATTTGATATGAGATGATAATGGGTCATAAGTAGTTGATTGATGCAAAAAAACATTTTTCTCATTGCCCCGTGGGAACCTCGGGAGATAAAAATAGGAAAAACCTTAAAACTGCTGTATCTCCAAAGCTACACGGCACAGAGAATTCTTATTTTGTATAAAGCTTACTTTTATCCAGTAGAATAGAATGGTTAAAAAAATCACTATCGGTTTGATAACAAGGTACTTTTTTCAGGACTTTGAAAACATGCGGAGTCAGCACTTTTTTAACACTGAAGGCAATGGGAAAAACATTAAAAAATCTTCTTCTCCAGATCCAGCAGGCAGAATCTTTGGATATTTGGTATGCAACATTGTTGGGTGGATCTGATTCAAGTTTGTTCAAATCCACCCCCCTGGGTTCATATTTGGGCTCAGTATAGGAGCCCGATTTCGAACTTAGTGCATTTCAGGCAAATTTCTTCAAAAATCTTCTTTTCCAGATCCAGCAGGCAGAATCCTTTGATATTTGGTATGCAACATTGTGGGGTGGATCTGATTCAAGTTTGTTCAAATCGGCCCCCTGGATTCATATTTGGGCTCACTATAGAAGCCCGAATTCGAACTTAGTGCATTTCAGGCAAATTTCTTCAAAAATCTTCTTCTCCAGATCCAGCAGGCAGAATCTTTTGATATTTGGTATGCAACATTGTGGGGTGAATCTGATTCAAGTTTGTTCAAATCGGCCTCCTGGATTCATATTTGGGCTCACTATAGAAACCCGAATTCGAACTTAGTGCATTTCAGGCAAATTTCTTAAAAAATCTTCTTCTCCAGATCCTGCAGGCAGAATCTTTTGATATTTGGTATGCAACATTGTGGGGTGGATCTGATTCAAGTTTGTTCAAATCGGCTCCCTAGATTCATATTTGGGCTCACTATAGAAGCTCGAATTCGAACTTAGTGCATTTCAGGCAAATGTCTTTGAAAATCTTCTTCTCAAGATCCAGCAGGCAGAATCATTTGATATTGGATATGCACCATGCTTAGAGGGGGAGATTCAAGTTGGTTCAAGCCAAGTCCCTGGGTTCATATTTGGGCTCACTGTGGTAGCCCGAATTATAACTTAGTTCGAAATGAGGAATTGTCTTTAAAAATCTTCTTCAGATCCAGCAGTTGGAATGTTTGGATATTTGGTATGCAGGATCCTTAGGGGGGTGAGATTCAAGTTTGTTCAAGCCATGTCGCTAGGTCCATATTTGGACTCACTGTGGGAGCTCGAATGATAACTTAGTTCAAAATGAGGAATTTTCTTTAAAAATCTTCTTCAGATCCAGCAGTCGGAATGTTTTGATATTTGGTATGCAGCATCCTTAGGGGGTGAGAGTTCAAGCCATGTCCCTAGGTCCATATTTGGACTCACTGTGGGAGTTGAATTGTAACTTAGTTCAAAATGAGGAATTTTCTTTAAAAATCTTCTTCTTCAGATCCAGCAGTCAGAATGTTTTGATATTTGATGTGCAGCATCTTTAGAGGGGTGTGATTCAAGTTTGTTAAAGCCAAGACCCTGGTTTCATATATGGGCTCCCTGTGGGAGCCCGAATTGTAACTTAGTTCAGTATGAAGAATATTCTTTAAAAATCTTCTTTTTTTTTTAGATCCACTGGTCAGAATCTTTGGAGATTTGGTATAAGCTTTTCTTAGGAGGAGCAGATGCAACTTGTTGAAATCAATTCTCTGGGTTGATATTTAGGCTACCATGTCATGTGAGCGCCCTCAGGCCTCTTGGAGCCTCTTGTCTATAATATTTGTTGGTCATAGGTATGCCCACACTAGGCGGTACACCACATGGGGGTATGCACCGGACGACAGTCCAGCTCTTGTTTAAGGACAAGTCTGATTCTTACAGCTTCAGAATTGGGGTTTATGTAAAGAGAGTCAGAGTTGCTCAGTTTCCTGCAGTGCAATGTAGGAAAAACTTGTCCTCGTCAGGTCAAGTAACTCTTTTTCAGACACTCCCCCATAAAGTGATAAGTTCTTAATTGATTATGTTTGTTGCTGTGGTTGTCAAGTGATTTCACAAAAAAACACAGGACACATGATAATTATACCCCCTGCAGTGAGTTGGGGGGGGGGGGGGGTATACTGGAATTACTTTGTCTGTCCATCCATCCTTCCATCCATCCATCTGTCCATCTGTCTGTCTATCTGTCTGCCTGTAGACATAATTTTGTCCGAAGATTTTCTCAGACATTCATGGTCCAATCTGCTCAAAACTTGGTATGGATGTTCACCACCATGGGAACCTCTTCACCTGCGATAAAAGTTCTGGTCGGATTATTTTTTCCAGAATTATGCCCCTTTTCAACTTGAAAAAGTAGGCCTAGAATTTTGTCCGAAGATTTTCTCAGATTTTTGTGGGTTGATTCCTTTGAAACATGGTATGGTCATTTAGTACCATGGGATCCTGTGCACCTGTGATTATAGTTTTGATCGGACTTCATCTTACAATGCTGAATTGCCTAGAATTTTTTCCAGAGATTTTCTCAGACTTTTATGGGTCGATTCCTTTAAAACTTGGTATGGATGTTTACTTCCATGGGAACCTGTGCATATGCGATTATAGTTTTAATCAGACCTTTTTTGCTAGAGTTATGTCTCTTTTTATCTTAGAATGCGCAAATGTTTTCCGGAGATTTTTTCAGATGTTTATGGGTTAATTCCTTTGAAACTTGGTATGAATGTTTACTATCATGGGAACCTGTGCACCCATGATTATACTTTTGATCGGACCTTTTTTGCCAGAGTTATGCCCCTTTTCATCTTAGAATTCACGAATTTTGTCCGCAGATTTTCATGGGTCGATTCCTTTGAAACTTGGTATGAATATTCACTACCATAGGAACCTGTACACATGCGATTATAGTTTTGATCAGACCTTTTTTGCCCGAGTTATACCCCTTTTCACCTTAGAATGGGCAAATTTTGTCTGCAGATTTTCAAAGATGTTTATGGGACGATTCCTTTGAAACTTGGTATGGATGTTTACTACCATGGGAACCTGTGCACCTGCGATTATAGTTTTGATCGAACCTTTTTCCCAGAGTTAAGCCCCTTTTCATCTTAGAATGCATGAATTTTATCCGGTGATTTTCTCAGATGTTTATAGATTGATTCCTTTGAAACTTGGTATGGATGTTCACTAGTGTAGGAACCTGTGCACTTGCAATTATAGTTTTGATCTGACTTTTTTTTGCCAGAATTATGCCCCTTTTTGTCTTAGAATGCGGGAATTTTGTCCGGAGATTTTCTCAGATGTTCACAGGTTGATTGCTTTGGACTTGGTATGGATGTTCACAACCATGGGGGCCTGTGCACATGTAATTATAGTTTCAATCAGACCTTTTTTGCCAGAGTGATGCCCCTTTTTATCTTAGAAGTATGAGCTATTGGGATGGTGTTGCAATATCTCTCATTCGTCTGTATGTCCATACTTCTGTCTGTGCACAATTCCTTTAGCATACCCTACAGGCCTTATCTCTCACCTGATCAGTGAGAGATATGATCAGTAGGGTGGGCTAGAGGCCATATCCCTCACCTGATCGGTTTCAAATTTCATACGTGGCTTTGTGGTAATGTCTAGATGGGAGTTTTTTAATTTTTCTGAATTTTGTTGAATTTTCTTAGATGTTTATGGGTCGATTCCTTTGAAACTTGGCATGGATGTTCACAACCATGGAACCTGTGCACCTGCAATTATAGTTTCGATCAGACTTTTTTTGCTAGAGTTATGCCCCTTTCTAGCCCGACTGTTTACAGTGAGGGCTATAGTCATGACTTTTGTCTGTCTGTCTGTCTGTCCATCTGTTAACATTTAGAGTTTTGGTTAAAGTTTGTGGTTAAAGTTTTTTACTGAAGGTTCAAGTGTTTTGTTTTTTTTTCCCCCTGTTAAGTTAACATTTGGAGTAAAGTTTGTGGTTAAAGTTTTTTATTCAACCTTCAAGTACAGGCTACACCCTGTAGTTCTTGTCTGATCATCACGAAATTTCATATGTAGGTTTTGGGTCATGTCTAGATGAGAACGTCCCCTTTTGGTTGTGATCGGTCAACTGGTATGGCTGCCCGAACCCCAGACCCGAAAACCATAAGCACAGTCTACAGGTCATATTTATGAAAGGATTTCATTGTTGTAACTTGGTAGGATGCCTCTGTATAATGCCTAGATGAGAATGTCCCCTTTTGGGCATGATCTGTCAACTGTGATGGCTGGCCAAGCCCGAAACCCAAAAACTTTTAGCACAGTCTGCAGGTCATGTTTAATATGGAGGGATTTCATTGTAACTTGGTACGATGACTCCGTATGATGTCTAGATGAGAATTTCAACATTTGGGCATGATCTGTCGACCATGATGACTGCCTGAGCCCAAAACCCAAAAACCTTTAGCACAG
The DNA here is from genome assembly GCA_031216915.1 of Pictodentalium vernedei. Taxonomy (NCBI): domain Eukaryota; kingdom Metazoa; phylum Mollusca; class Scaphopoda; order Dentaliida; family Dentaliidae; genus Pictodentalium; species Pictodentalium vernedei. The sequence goes on along the minus strand of CM062297.1, from coordinate 246,084,040 downwards.
TCTACAGGTCATATTTATAGAGGGATTTCATTGTATCTTGATAGGTTGACTTCATATAATGTCTAGATGAGAAGGTCCCCTTTTGGGTGTGATTGGGCAACTGTGACGGCTACAGGAGCCTGAAGCCCAAAAACCTTTTGCACAGTCTACAGGTCATATTTATGAAGGGATTTCATTGTAACTTGGTAGGATGACTCCAAATAATGTCTAGTTGAGAACGTCCCATTTTGATCTCGATCATTCAGCCTTGATGGCTGCCCAAGCCCCAAAACATTTAGCATAGTCAAAAGGTCATATTTATGGAAAGATTTCATTGTAACTTGTTAGGTTGACTCCATGTAATGCCTAGATGATAACATCCTCTTTTGGTCGTGATTGGTCAACTGTGATGGCTGCAGGTGCCTGAAGCCCCAAAACATTGAGCACAGTCTACAGGTCATATTTATGAAGGGATTTCATTGTAACTTGGTAGGATGACTCCAAATAATGTCTAGATGAGAACGTCCCATTTTGATCTTGATCATTCAGCCTTGATGGCTGCCCGAGCCCAGAAACCTTTAGCATAGTCAAAAGGTCATATTTATGGAAGGATTTCATTGTAGCTTGTTAGGTTGACTCCATGTAAAGCCCAGATGATGACATCCTCTTTTGGCCGTGATTGGTCAGCTGTGATGGCTACAGGTGCCCGAAGCCCGAAAACCATGAGCACAGTCTACAGGTCATATTTATGAAGGGATTTCATTGTAACTTCGTAGGATCACTCCAGATGATGCCCAGATGTTAATGTGCCCTTTTGGTTGCGATCATTCAACCATGATGGCTGCCCGAGCCCGAAGGCCGAAAATCTTTAACACAGTCTACAAGTCATATTTATGAAGGGATTTTATTGTAACTTGGTAGGTTGACTTCATGTAATGTCGAGATGAGAACGTCCCCTTTAGGACTTGATTGGGCAACTGTGACGGCAGCAGGGACCCAAAAACCTTTAGAACAGTCTACAGGTCATTATTATGAAGGGATTTCATTGTAGCTTGGTAGGATGACTCCAAATAATGTCTAGATGAGAACGTCCCCTTTTTGGTCATGATCATTCAGCCTTGATGGCTGCTCGAGCCCAAAAACCTTTAGCATAGTCAAAAGGTCATATTTATGAAAGGATTTCATTGTACCTTGTTAGGTTGACTCCATATAATGCCTAGATGGTGACATCACCTTTTGGTCGTGATTGGTCAACTGTGATGGCTACAGGCACCCAGAGCCCGATAATCTTGAGCACAGTCTACAGGTCATAGTTATGAAGAGATGTCATTGTAACTTCATAGGATCACTCCAGATGATGCCCAGATGAGAATGTCCCCTTTTGGTTGTGATCATTCACCCATGATGGCTGCCCGAGTCCAAAGCCTGAAAACCTTTAGCACAGTCTTCAGGACGTATTTATGAAAGGATTTCATTGTAACCTGGTAGGTTGACTTCATATAATGTCTTGATGAGAACAGCCCCTTTTGGAAACGATTGGGCAAGTGTGACAGCTACAGGGGCCTGAAGACCGAAAACCTTTAGCACAGTCTACAGGTCATATTTATGAAGGGATTTCATTGTACCTTGGTAGGTTGACTCCAAATAATGTCTAGATGAGAACGTCCCCTTTTGGTCGCGATCATGCAGCCTTGGTGGCTGCCCAAGCCCAAAAACCTTTAGCATAGTCTATAAGTCATATTTATGGAAGGATTTCATTGTAACTTGTTAGGTTGACTCCATATAATGCCTTGATGATGACATCCCCTTTTGTCATGATTGGTCAACTGTGACCGCTACAGGGGCCCGAAGCCCAAAAACCTTGAGCACAGTCTACAGGTCATATTTATGAAGGGATTTCATTGTAACTTCGTAGGATCACTCCAGATGATGTCCAGATGAGAATGTCCCCTTTTGGTTGTGCTCATTCAACCATGAGGCTGCCTGAGTCCAAAGCCCGGAAACCTATAGCACAGTCTACAGGTCATATTTTTGAAGGGATTTCATTGTAACATGGTAGGTTGACTTCATATAATGTCTAGATGAAAGTATCTTTTGGATGCAATTGGGCAACTGTGATGGCTACAGGAGCTCGAAGCCCGAAAACCTTAAGCACGGTCTAGAGGTCATATCTATGAAGGGATTTCAATGTACCTTGGTAGGATGACTCCAAATAATGTCTAGATGAGAACGTCCCCTTTTGGTTGTGATCACTCAGCCTTTATGGCTGCCCGGACCCAAAACCTTTAGCATAGTCTATAGTTCATATTTATGGAATGATTTCATTGTAACTTGTTAGGTTGACTCCATATAATGCCTAGATGATGACATTCCCTTTCGGTTGTGTTTGGTCAACTGTGATTGCTTCAGGGCCCCAAAGCCCGAAAACCTTGAGCACAGTCCACAGATCATATATATGAAGGGGTTTCATTTTAACTTCGTAGCATCACAATTAGGCACTTTTTTTTTCTTTCGTCAAAAATGCGTATTTACAGTTTTGCTTACAAGTTTGTGGTTAAAAATCCAGACAAACACCACGCACCCCCTTTTGCCAATCAATTTCATTCTCCAAACACTCTGTTACAATGTCATTTCTTTTCACGCAAGGTCCACTGAAGCTGCACAAAGTGGTTTCAAAAAATATTGGCATTCATTTAACCCTTTTCACAACACTTTTCGAACTTAGTTTCTCTAAATTTCAAATTGGGCTTCTACCACATACTTTATTACTTTTTATCCCCTCCCACAAGGGAGGGATATAGTACAGAGCTCACTCTGTCCGCCTATCTGTCAGTCTGTCCATCCATCCATCAGTCCATCCATCTGTCCGAACTTTCTTTATGCCATAACTTAAAATAACAAAAGTTAACAGATTTCAATTCTTTTCAGAACATGTCTCTAGGTCCAACCAATGAAAATTGTTGAAGTTATTTGTTTTTATAATACAGGCCAGGTTTGAATATAGGTTCCACAACCCCCCCCCCCCCCTCCCCCACCCCACACACGCACACACACACTCACACACATGTCACTTAGGCAATTATTCCCAAAATGCATTTTGAAGGATTGGGAGTTATTACATGCAAAAAAGAAAATTGACTCCTATAGCCCAACATTGCTTTATGTACTGCATCTTTAATCCTTTACCTAACACAAGTTGAAGCCAGCATTACAAATTATTTTTCTGAAACATCAGATTTATGGCTTATTAGTCCTTATTAAGCTCATCAAGCTTGTTCCATTAATAGGTCATGAGGTATGTTTTGGAGTAGAGAAATGAAAAAATAAAATTTGAAAAGCAAATTTTGTACACTACAAGTGCAGATATGGCAGATTCGTGAGGTAAACGATTAACAAAAAATGGCTCTAACTATTTTGTGTCTAAGCATTGACATTGCTGGGACAGTCGGGCTGTATGCGTGACATCACTCTAGTTGTCTTAGAATAACGGCAGTGGGGGTATGGACAGGCCCATCTGGAACAGTCACACCTCTAGTTTCAGACTGTAGTGAAAGTTTTAAATTAGAGCTGGCATTAAATTGGAACTGACCATCTTGAAGTTGTATTCTGAATAGTGTCATATTAGCCAACAGAAATGGCATTTCTTACGAGCTTTATTGTTGAAATGAGTTTTGTTTATTCAGATAGGAATTTGAATATATATATAATGTGATGATCTATCACAGCTCACTAAGGCCTAAAAAAGTTAAAAATCTGTTTCTCAGGCCATCCTGCATGGTCATTTTGGCTGCCGCATGCTCTCTTTTTATATTCATTGCAAACTTAAAAATATAAATATTAAATGGTTTATGTCTGATATTTTACCCAAGTCAATAAAATTGATATATTTGTCCCTTGAGTGCAACAAGGCTTTGCAATGCTCAGTGGACAAATACACGACGTCCCATGCTATTCTGTAGATTATGAGGCCTAAAACGTAAAACAAACCAAGAACAAGAACTTTTGATGGCAAAGAAATAATTACAAACATAAAAAATAAAATAAAAAACCGCCCACATGCAATTTTACAAAAAAAGGCCTGAAAAACAGAAGATCTGCATTAGGCCTAAACAGTTAGTTATTTATTACATTCAGTGCAGTGTGCAAAATTTGACGAGAACGCTTGTTCCATTCGCGTGGTGGTTATGCAAATTTAAATCTACGAGAACGGATGACCGGTTAGCCAAAAGTTGCATCTTCAATGGTAAAGTCTGAGTCACGTAACTGGTAGAGTGCTAAATTTTTTCTCGGCCTTAAGATTTGTTCACACATTTTTGTATTGTTACAATTTGTGGGAGAGTCTCCCATAAATTGTAACAATGCAAGTCGATGGAGATGAAGTAATTTTGCTTTCCACATAATATGAAGGACATCAACAGAATATGAAGCCTTTAACTTTTGGTACCTTCAGTTCAGAATAAAGCCCAAATATGGGATTCTAGCACTCTACCAGTTAAGCAGCCTTTCTTGGATATTGGATCTTGATAGATTTTTAGATTTTTGCCCCGAGAGGCTATATATATTTCAATTCCATGCAATATATGAATACTTGGTAATAATTAAAAAGCAGTTTCCCAAGAATTTTTACATAGCCGAGCATTCGGTTAGCCATCTCCAACCTACATGAACAGTCAGTCTGTTTGTGTCATTTTTGAAATTTTGCACACTGTCAATGTCCATTAGAAGTAATTATTTATACACAAGTTACAAACATGACTATTATTTACAAACAGGGAGCATTGTGGCTTAGTAGTTAGAGCATTGAACTTGAAACTGAAAGGTCCATGGTTTGATCCTGACATGTGATAACTGCTTTGTGTCCTTGGGCAATGCACTTCAGCCTGATTGCCAACGTGGTGGAACTGTGTACTGAGGCGTACTGCACATCGGTGCGCTTGTCTTCAACCAATACTAACCCTGCATGTGCAGAGCCAACAGATCAGTTGAGAGAGGCCTGCAGGAGGTGCTAATGGAATTGTTGACAATTTATATGCCAAATCTAAGATGGCAGTGCATGGGTATGTTTTTCAACGGAATTCAGAATAATTTGATAGCTCCCATCTAGACATCATACCAAAACTACGTTTGAACTTTGAAAATGATCATGAGAGAGATGCTGCCTGTAGAGTGCTCTGACTTCCTACTCTTGTTGAACTGTTTGACACGAGGTGAAAAGTTAATTAAACCCCAATAAAAATATTTAAAAAAATAAAAAACAAGAGGCCTGCGTCGCAAAGCACTGCTAATGCCCCCGACCGCAACAAATTTTATAAAGTAAAGGGCCATAACTCTGAAAAAAATGTGTGGAAGAAACACTACACAGGTATCTTCCTCTCATGATGCTCTATCACAACACCAAATATTCAATTTTGAGTAGCAGTGGCTGAGATGTAAGGGAAAATGTTGGAACGGACAGATGGATGGAGATCTCCACTAGATACCCCTTCGACTTTTCAAGTCGGGGGCATAATAACGTCTATGAATAGGAATAGACCTCTTATCATCAATACTTTGATGCCAGACTTGGCTGAATTTCACATCACATAGAGTCATGGATGCTGTACAGTAGCCATGACTTGATTTGATGAGAGGGGAGAGCAATGGCTCATTGGTTATAACATTGTACTTTAAATCAAAAGGTTGATGGTTTGATCCTGACCAGTCTTCAGTCTGTCTTGGGACTAGGTATTTTACCCTGTTTGCCCATGTGGGGGCACGGTGGTGCTGTGTACTAAGGCATACTGAAGGTCAATGGTGCACTTACCTTCAGCCACTCCCAACTTTGCTTGTGCCGAGTTAGTAAGTTGTAGAGTCTTGACAGTTGCTCAGTGATTCTCTTCGGGTACTCTGGCTTTCACCTGTAAAACTCTCTGACATGATGTGACCCTGGCTGTTGAAAGTGTCATTAAAACCCAGTAAACAAACATTTGATGAGAAATTGAAAACAGTTCTCAGCAGGTTAAGGGTTAAAAATAAAACTTTGAAGTGAGACTAAACTTCAGAAGTGATCGGTGGCAGTGTGTGTTAATTCTCTGTATTCAGTAATTTTGAAGTTAGCTGGTGACAATGCAAAACATTACCACCCTCTGCACTGCATTAACATAATATTATGTTGTCAAGTATGTTAGGCGTTAAAGAGTGTAATCACAGAAATTATCAATTGGTAATTGTCGACTTAGATGTCTTGGGTATTAACCCTCAGCACTCTGGTGTCAAAATATTAAAGTTTCAACATGTAATTATTTCCCATAATGCAACTAGGAATTTAACCAATTCAATCTGGTTTGTCAGGGCTCAGTGAGCTCTGTCAAACAAGATTGAATTGGTTAAATTCCTAGTTGCATTCTGGGAAATATTGGCTGCTCGAAATTTTGATATTTTTATACTGTACCAATGACCCAGACTTAGCTGGTGCTAACTCTAACAAAACCAGGGCCAAACACAAATTTTGCCCCCCAATCCCCAAAATTTGCATCCAAAACAAAAAGAAATCATGTCCTAAAGGACCTCCATACTACGCCTCTACTGCGCATGCGCAGTGACGCAGTCGTCCCGAAATTGGCGCCAATTATCATTCTCTGTTTGGCCCTTCATCAGTCAACATCTCACTGATCTTTGTGCTTGTAAATCTCAGTTTAAAGGATGCCAGACACGTAATTTTTGGAGAAAATGTGATTCTAAGGAGGATAGAAGGAGGAGAGGAAAAAGAAGTGGCAAAAAATAATCAGGGCTGTACTTAAAATTTTTTGATGAAATTATGTTAAGTTGCCTATTTTCGAGGCATGGGCCTCTTGTTGTCATTCTTGCTAATTGTTGCACTGCTTATTCAGTGTTTCCTCTCCCCTAGCCTTCTAAAGTCCCCCCTTGCAATTCTCCCATGCTTTTGGCATATTTTTGAGAAATTTCATTTCTAAAATTTCCTGGGAGAGTTGCTTGGTTACAGAATGTTTTCTGTTATTTTCCCCATAGTTACGTTTTCACCCATGGGTGTATAACGTTTGTGTTCTGCATCTTCCATCTGATGTTCTACAGATTCTCCCCTGGGAGTCTCTGTTTTGCATCAGATAGAGTGTAATTAATGACTGATTCCGGGCCAGTTTTTTCAGTGCCTGGAGTCATGTTTTCTAGTGTGTTTACACTGTTTGTTTTCATTGGCAACAGCCTTTTTTGAGGGGGGCTGTTTGCCTTTGTTGTAGTTTATCTCATTATAAGATACATTTATATTATCCGAAAGTGTCTCATTAATTATTTTATATAAATTTAAAATTTTTGACCACACTTTGCCATCGGATCCATCGGGGCTCAACGTTACTTTTCAGCAACTTGGGCTTCGCTGAAAAAATATTTTTTCAAAATTATTTTGTTTTGCAATTGTTTTTTCATTTATTAATGGATCATGTTATTATGTATCTTTGTGTCAGGGGTTTTTGCGAGTAACTAGGACTTATTGTTGTTCTTTCACAATGAAGGGACGTTGTTCAAATTGTAATAGGAAGAAATCTTCCTGTGACTTTCATGATCATTGTATTAATTGTAGTCAGTGTTCTCGCATTAATCCCTGTCCTATATGTGAACATTGGGATGAGAAACATTGGAAACGTGTGTCACGATATGTTTTTTCTGGAGAAAGAGCGATACCGGCTCTTTCTCCGCAAGGTCACTCTACTCTCTCAGTTTCTATTTCAGAGGAACCAGAACAGGGTGATGTGTCCATGTTATCTTCTTCAAGTGTGCGTCCGTCGTCACAAATGAATTCAGACCTAGCGGCAAAAGTGCTCATGGAGATTAGACAAATGTCGTCCGCTAGCTCGCCCGGTGTAGCATCCATTCACCGAATGGTTCGGCAGCCGGGTTCGTCCGATGCGGTCCAAGAGGAAATTTTGGGTGGTGCGAGCACTATAAACATAATAGATGCACACCCAGTGACGGCGGATAGTAAGCGAGAACGGAGGAAGCCTTTTAGTCCGGTTCCTAGCTCGTCCAGGTCCAGCCGGGCCACGAGCGAGAGAGGTCCCTCTCTCGTACAACAACATCTGGGACCAGATGTTGTGGTACAAAATGTGTCTTTAGCGGAGCATACGTCCGTCGCTCGGGACGCTCCGTTGTATAAGCAGTCCGCAGAGACTGTTAAGGCTTCCTCTTCTCGTCAGCGCACACGACCGCACCTTGGCTGCGTGACCGCCGATATATTACCAGCTTCGCCGATGAAGGATTCTTCGGCGACCAGGTCACACCATCCGGCAGCCAGGGATTCGAGACCGATGGACTCTGGACGTTCGCATAGGAAAAGTATGCGGGAGCCATCTGATGCGGAGCTGCCCTCGGCGAAGCAGCGAAAGACTGCGCCTCCGCAGGTCTCGACGCCGGACATTCTTGTGCAGATAGCACAGCTTATCGCAGCATCCCAGCAGCCGACAGAAACGCTGTCGGATCGAGAATTATCCGACGGCGCTGGGTCGGTACGCTACGCCGAAGCATCGGGGGCGGACGACCGGGAACATCATGAGGTCCGACCGGATGGTGAAAGGGATACGGATGACTTGGAGCTATCCCTTTCGGAACAACATAAAGCTGCCGTGGACTTCATCAGGCACTTTCTCCCTCAAGTTGTTCCGTCGGGCCAGACTGCTGCGCTTCCGGACAAGAGAATTATAGCGTCATTGGACTCGGAATTTTTTGAGCGGTTCAGGGACATCGCTCCCGAGTTTCCGTAGCAGTCCAATAATGTTGCTAGAACATTTGAATTATTGAACGACGCTATATTTAAACTTGCTTCCAGGACGGGGAAAGCAGGTTTCTTGTCCGCTAATACTCTCAACCTGCCTTTCATTAATGCAAGGAATAAATTCGATACGGCAGGACAGGGTATACCGAGAGTTCCTCTGCGTATGGACGACGAGGCGGAAGACTTAGAGCTATCATTACCGTCGTCAGCTTCTATTCCAACCGCGGTGTTGGAAACAGCTATTGCGTCTAACAGAGCCAATTTAGATGCCTTATCTTACGCAGATCACCTTACTAAGGCGTTATCACTGCGCCTTCAAGGGGAAGAGTTTCAGGATATACAATCCTCTTTAAGACTTCTTTCAAGGGCAGTAGCTTATTCCACGTGTAACTCCGCCCTTTCAGTGGCAAATCTGGAGTTGGTTAGACGTGACGCAGCCCTAGCTACATCCACACTAGTGGATTCTAAGGTGAAGAACTCTCTTAGAGTCGCTTCGGTCTCAGGAGAACTTCTCTTTGACGGCAAGCTTTCCGCTATTTATGATAAAATTAAAAAGAAAGCTAATGATTCTCTGTTGTTCAGATCGGCTCCTAAGAAGTCGGATACAGCAGACACGAATAAGACAGGCACTTCTGGGTCTAATGCGCCCAAGAGAGGTTCCTATAGAGGTTCCGGTGCGTCCTCTTGGTCTTATTCGAGAGACCGTCAGGATAGCGACTCTCGTTCGGGACGTCCTTCAGGCCGGGACAATCGGTCGGACGCCCCGAGGTCGACGAGGCGAGGTGTGGGTCGTGGAAGACGTGGTTTCTCCTACCGCAGGCCTCGCAGGTCCAGGAGGTGATGGCTTAAACCTCTATCGCGTTCCGGTTGGCGGAAGGTTGTCGAGTTTTTCACAAGAGTGGGCGTCGATTATGGACGACCCTTGGGTGAGAGGAGTGACTTCGGAAGGTCTGAAGATATCCTTCAAACGAAAGCCTCCATTAACTCGAAGTCCAAAGTGGACTCATCTTCCGTCAAATCCACAGAAAAGAGACGCTCTGTTATCAGAGGTGCAGTCTCTTTTAATGAAGAACGCGGTAGAGGTCGTAGAAAACCAGGAATCTCTGGGATTCTACAGCCATCTGTTTCTGGTTCCGAAACCAGACGGCTCGTTCCGTCCAGTCATAGATTTGAGCTGGATAAACAAGCTGATCGTCGCTCCGAAGTTTTATATGGAGACGATTCGATCGGTCAGAGCGAGTATTCGGGTGAACGATTATGCAACGAGCATAGATCTCAAAGATGCGTACTTTCACGTCATGGTACATCCGACATTCCGAAAGTATCTACGCTTCGCGGTCCTTGGAGTGGTGTATCAATTCCGGGCGATGTGCTTCGGATTGAATCTAGCACCCTGGGCTTTCACTCGGGTAATGAACTCGGTAATGATCTACTTCCGAGCTCATTCGTCTGCGGTAACGTCGGCCTACCTGGACGACATTCTTCAGAGGTACGGCAACGAGTTAACGCTTCAGAACGATGTTCAGTATCTACTTCTATTGCTCCGACGTCTCGGTTTTATAGTAAACGAGGAGAAGTCGGATCTGGTGCCGTCCAAGTCATTCACTCATCTGGGAATGAGCTTCGAGACGCACAACAATCTCGTTCGTCTGCCGTTAACCAGAGCGAAATTAGTCAGTTGTTACGCTCGCTATTGTCTGCATGCAGACAAAGTCACGGCGAGAGAATTTATGAGACTGATAGGTCTGTGCGGAGCCGCCGCGGATCTCATTCCGATGGGGCGGCTACGCACACGTCCTCTTCAAATTTTCCTGACTCAGAATTGGAGTGTGAAAATTCATTCGCTCGATGTAGACGTTCTCTTGTCAGATCAAGTGAAACAAGAGATTCAGACTTGGGCAAACATTCAGTGGTTAACTCAAGGAGTTCCGCTGCAGTTGCCGGATCCGAGTTTTACCGTTATGACGGATGCCAGTCAAACAGGTTGGGGTGCATCATTAATTCCAACGGATTCGAGATGCCAGGGTCTTTGGGATCCGCAATTCCTGTGCAAGCACATAAACATCAAGGAAATGATGTCAATTTGGCTTGCGTTACGTCACTGGATGGACATTATTCACGATGCTCATGTCCAAATCCTATCTGACAATACGACAGTAGTGGCGTATATACGGAATCAGGGAGGCACTCATTCAGTTCCGTTGTTCAATCTAATGGAAAGAATCCTTCTGTTTGCGTTAGAACATCACGTTCTTCTTTCGGTCCGTCACATACCAGGTCGTCTGAATGTGCTAGCAGACTCCCTTTCACGAAAGGGTCGCTTGTTGCCGTCGGAGTGGACTCTCAACAAACAAGTATTCAATCAGATTTGCTACCAATGGGAACGGCCAATGATAGACTTATTTGCGACACATCTCAACAATCAGTTGCAGACGTATGTGTCTCCGTGTCCAGATCCAAGAGCATTTGCAGTAGACGCTCTGTCGATCCCTTGGGACGGAATGATAGGATATGCGTATCCTCCAGCGCCGTTAATTCAACAAGTATTGCTAAAGATAAAACAATCTCAATGCAAGATTCTGTTGGTAGCATCTCTGTCGCCACAGAGACCGTGGATAAATCTACTCAGGTGTCTGTTGTGGGACCTACCGCGGAAGCTTCCTCCACGAGAGGATCTTCTTTCGCAGGGGAAATCGCGCCAACTCCATCACAACCCGCAAGGTCTCAACCTTCACGTTTTTCCGTTGTGCGGTCCTTCTTGCATGGCAAGCACTTTACAGGACGAGCAGTGGACGCGATTTCTAACTGTAGGAGGACCTCCTCTTCGCTAAACTATGCGGCTAAGTGGAAGGTTTTTCGTCGTTGGTGTAGGGATCATTCTGTAGATATATTTGATCCCTCTATACCAGACATTGCAAACTTTCTAGTATACTTGTTTGACGAAATCAAACTGCAGCCTGTTACTATAAAGGGTTATAGATCTATGTTATCTGATACCTATGCACATCATGATAGTTTACAAATTGGATCTAATGTCTCTTTATCGAAGTTGGTTAGAAACTTTTCGATAAATAGACCCAGAACTCTTAGATTAATTCCTAAGTGGAATTTAGCTTGGGTTCTCCTTAAATTGAAGGAAAAGCCATTTGAACCTCTTGGGACAGTAGATTTCAAATTCTTATCTTATAAGACAGCTTTTCTCTTAGCTTTCTCTTCTGCCAGAAGAGTCAGTGAGCTTCATGCACTATCGGTGGATGATTCTCATTATCGTAGTGTTGGGAACACTATCACCTTCACTACTAATGTGGGTTTTTTAGCTAAGAATCAGGCTCCTAATAAATATCCGGAACCTATTGTTATTAAGGCTCTTCCGTCTTCAGACGGGCGTAGGCCTTTACTCTGTCCTGTTAGAGCACTACGTATCTATAAACAGAGATCTCAGTTTATCAGAAAGGGACGGAAACGTTTCTTTCTGTCTTTGATGCCTAATAGAAAGGACATTTCAGTCCATTCTATTGCTAGATGGATTCAGTTAACTATCCGTACTGCTTATAAAGATTTATCTTCTTCTCAGCAGTCTGTGCTTAAGATTTCTGCTCATGAAGTAAGAGCTCTTTCTACTTCCTGGGCTTATGCTAATAGTGTTGCTATTACAGATTTAATGAAGGCTGCTTATTGGTCTCAGCCATCCACATTTACGAATTTTTATCTCAGAAATATTGAGTCCATTTCTGGAGACCTGCATTGTTTAGGTCCGTTATCTGTTGCTCAGAATGTCGTCCACTAAACAGTTGCAACTATAGTTATGCAGGCTTTCTGTTCCGGCAGTGACTCCGTCCGGCTGCCCTCTTCGCTCTGGGCTATTTGACCCAGGGCAAGGGGAAGGGGGGGGGGGGGGGGCGGGTGTTCCCTTAGGTCACCTGCTTTATAGTGAAAAGCAAGGGAATGCCTCCTCCAAGTCAGTATTTCTGAGTCGCTTCCGGGATGGTTTTAAAGTGTAATATTAATGTTTAATTCATTCATGTCTTATTTTTAAAGTGTAGCTCGGTGTGAAGCATTTGTATATGTCAAGTGTCAAACGGGCTTTAATATACAATACTCGGACACTTTTAAATGACTATAAAGAGTCTCAATTCTCTGGACTACTTTATTTATTGGCTTGCTTTAAAAATAATTAGTATAAGGGTTATACTGGATGTTAATAGAGAACATGAATGTTATTGTGCTCAATTATTAAGGGTAGTGTATCTTTCTAATTTAATATTAAATAAGAAAGATACATGTAAAGCCTAATACTCCTTTTCTCCTTAAGGGGTTACCTCTTTACTATATAGTTGAGCTTATTGGATTTTCCTCTATGTCCTAGGCTCTCCAGCCTGTTTACTATTCAGCTAAGTCTGGGTCATTGGTACAGTATAAAAATGTTAAAAAATTTATAGTAATTTATATATTTTTTATACTTACCAACGACCCAGACGGGGATGGCCCTCCCTGGAGTTGGGAACTCTTGCCTCCCCGCTGAGTACATAGCGCTGACCAGGCACTGCCAGTAAGAATGATAATTGGCGCCAATTTCGGGACGACTGCGTCACTGCGCATGCGCAGTAGAGGCGTAGTATGGAGGTCCTTTAGGACATGATTTCTTTTTGTTTTGGATGCAAATTTTGGGGATTGGGGGGCAAAATTTGTGTTTGGTCCTGGTTTTGTTAGAGTTAGCACCAGCTAAGTCTGGGTCATTGGTAAGTATAAAAAATATATAAATTACTATAAATTTTTTAACATTTTGACATCAGAGTGCAGGGGGTTAAATGAAGTACAGTGGAACCCTGTTAATTGAATATCCATTTTTCTCAAAGAAAATTATTCAGCAAACAAGAGTATTCAATTACCCTCAATTCTAATGAAAATCTGGACATTTATTCTATTATATCTTGTTTGACAGAGCTCATGGAGCTCTGTTAAACAAGCTATAATGGATTGGATCCCTGCATTGGATTTTGGAGGCCAAAAATGTCTTATCAGCATAGAGAATTCAGTGGCTCTTGGAGTAATTGTTCAATACATTTCAAGAATTTTTATTCAGTTAACAGGAGTTGACTCTAAAACTTTATATGCAATTAACAGGTCAAATTTGTACTGAAGGTATGGTAAATAGCTTTGTGTTTGGAGATTATATGCAGTTAAGAGGGATAAACAGTTAAGAGATATCCAGTTTTGTGGGCTCAACTGAATAATAAAACTAATTGGTTTGTATTTCATTATATTTTCTGTTGATCCTTTGCCTGAAGTACTGGTAATATACAGTCAGTGCTATGCACACAAATTTATGAATTTTGTTAAAAAGATTTTGGTGACTATTGAAATAGCTGGTATCCATCCGTCCATCTGTCCATCCATTCAGCCATCCATCTGTCCATGCGTGCGTCAATCCCACTTTGGTTTACCAATGATAACTTTAGTTATAGTTGGCCAAATCAAATTAAATTTGGTATGTAGGTGTATCAACATAAGATACAGGTCATGTTCGAATCGGAGTGCAGTCCAACAATTGATGCCACAGTTATGCCCCTTTTTTGACTTTGAAAATTTTTTTTTTTGTTTCCCAATGATAACTTTAGTTATAGTTGGCCAAATCAAATGACATTTGGTATGTAGTTGTAAAAACATAAAATATAGGTAAAGTTTGAATCGGGGTCTGGTCCGACAATTTTTGCTTGAGTTATACCCCTTTTTATGTGTACTCATATCATGTATGGTACACATAATGGCATCCAGGATGACCCTCCATCATTCGTCCATCCTTTGCCTGTCTGCTGGCCGGCCAGTGTCCGTATCCATTTCTTGGGCATTCGATAACTTGAAAAATATTGCTTGGATTGTCAAGTTACTATATATTTTTGTTCAGGTTACTGATGTGCCGCGAAGTATAGTTTTTGGTGTAAATCTGATAATTTGATCCGGATGTATTAACTCTTTATCCTTCAAGTTGAAAATTCCTCCAATCCCTTTTTTTTTTGTGTTCAGGTTACTGATGTGCCGAGCTGTATAGTTTTTGGTGTAAATCTGATAATTTGATCCTGATATATTAACCCTTCATCCTTCAAATTGAAAATTCCTCCAATCCCTTTGGCATTCGATAACTTGAAAAATATTGCTTGGATTGTCAAGTTACTTTATATTTGTGTTCAGGTTACTGATATGCCAAGCTGTATAGTTTTTGGTGTAAATCTGATAATTTGATCCTGAGATATTAACCCTTTATCCTTCAAATTGAAAATTTCTCCAATCCCTTTGGCATGAGATAACTCAAAAAATATCAATCCGATTGTCATGTTACATCATATATGTGTTCAGGTTACTGATGTACTGAGCTGTATAGTTTTTGGTGTAAATCTGATAATTTGATCCTGTGATATTAACCCTTTATCCTTCAAATTGAGAACTCCTTCAATCCATTTCATCAGCATTCGATAACTCAAAAAATATTAATCCGATTATCAGGTTACTTTATATATGTATTCAGGTTACTGATGTGCTGTGCTGTATAGTTTTTTATGTAAATCTATAATTTGATCCGGAGATATTAACCCTTTATCCATCAAATTAGGCACTCCTCCAATCCATTTCTATATGTACCCATACCATGTATGGTGTACATAATGTCGGCATCGGGGGTGGCCCTCCGTCATACAGTTTTCTACTAGTTGTGCGTATGGGTACACATCTGACGATTTAATCAGTCCATTTTTTTACTTAAAAATTCTATTTTTTGGGGTTTCTCAATAACTTTAGTTGTTATTGACCAAATCAAATAAAATATGGTATTTAAGTGTATCAACATAAAATACAGGGTCAAGTTCAAATCGGGGTTTGGTCCAACATTTTTTGCCAGAGTTCTGTCCCTTTTTCGATTTTGAATACCTCCAATTGCACACTTTTTTTTCGAGGGGCATGTTGCCGAGTGCCCTTTTTATTATTTCAATTTTTGTCTCAAAAACATTGCTTTATACTTGTCTTGCGAACAAACTGGTTGGGCTTATTCCAATGAGGAGTCATACACCATGTTTTAGAGGTAAAAGATCAGTTTTTTCAGTTATTCACACATAATTTATTTGTAATTGATTACATCCATATTTTAAATCTTTTTCTCAAGTGAAATGAAAAATGAAAAGTATATTTAATATTTTAAAGGCATAACTGATATATAAAATATACATTTCACATACTAACCAGTAGTTTGAAAATTGCTTCATATGAGAATGAAAAAAATCAAACGAGCTTATGGGCCCATTCCAATGAGGGGTCATAACCCATTTTTTTTTTTTTGCCCTTTACCTAACATGAAAAGCAGACAACACTTGCAAACAAAATTCTTGAATAACTATTTTTTTTCATTTTTTGTCTTAAAAACATAGGTTATGACCGCTCCTTGGAACCAGCTCAATGAGCTCGTTCCATTGAGGGGTCATAACCTATGTTTTTGAGACAAAAAATGAAAATTAATTGGCGATTTTTTAGAATAGCGCTGACCAGTTTTGGCCGTTACGTTGGGTAAAGGGTTAAGCAAAAGATGAATTTTTATAGTTATTAACATGATTTTTTTTTTTTTTTACTATTGTCCTTTAGCCATGTTAGGTAAAGGTTTAACACTATATGTAATTACAAAGGTACATATGTTCTTGGTGGTGGCAGTGTGCTTGATCTGTATTTGAATTGTTGGGTTTTCCTCGTTTTTACATTCCATATCCAAAGAAGATATTTAACTCTCTGGCATATCTTACCATGAAGGCTCTTGGAGCAAAATGTTTCACTAATGTATCTATATCAGGGTAGGTAATTTAAACATTTGATGTGTTTTGCATGTCAGATCTAACAATGAACAAAAAATGTTTCCATCACTATTTTTTTTGTTATAATATGTTATTTGTTTGAAATCAATGTATATTGGTTATCAGCTGTGGTATCCCTGAATAGGAAAACTACAGAATTTTGTTTGGTCACGGAACAGAAACAATTGCCATAAAACTATCAACACCAATTACACAAACATCTGAGTGGTAGGCAAGACATAAATGTGGGTTGCATCTATTCTGGAAATGTAAATACAGTTTGATTTGTCCGTAAATTCAATAATAACTGCCACACACCGGCATTGTCAGCTACTGTTCTCAGCATTGCAATGTTTGCCTTCAAAAATTGTTAATGTTTCAAAACATAATTTTACGACTTCATTTGACTCTATCTTGACAGAGGAAACTCATGCAAGTATGACGTGTGGCAAATACAGCGGGTATTGCCAAATATGTGACATGGTAGTGTTTAATTTTGGTCAGCGATGAAAAAATGCTGTTGTAGCAAAATTGTAGAGGGTTTTTCCCTCAGAAAAGCAGTAAATTGGTATGCAATTTCCTGGTAAATTCATGCTTTTATACCTCTCCCACTTGGTGCAACTGAGAAACAAACTCCTTACATTGAAATTTTGACCATTCTCAATTTTGGTGGTATATAAGCTTCTGTTAACTGGTTCAGGGCTAGATTATTTTTGGTGGTCTGAATTTATTATTCAAAATTTGTTGTACAGTAGAACCTGTCTTGAGAGACCGCCCTTTGGGCCACACAAAAGTGGTCTCTCAAGACAGGTGGTCTCTCATAACAGGTTTCAGGTTTTCTCAAATCGGTGAATAACCAACCACAAAATTCAGAAATGGAGAAGAATAGATTTTTGTAATTACATTGTAGCTGTTCTTTTTTATGAAGTTTTTGTAACAAATTGAAATGGACTGTTATAAAAATTATAAAAATAAATTAGTGTTGAAAATCTTCAATGAAGATTTTCAACACTAATTTATTTTTATAGTTTTTATAACAGTCCATTTCAATTTGTTACAAAAGATTTTCAACACAAATTTATTTTTATTTCTATCTGTCACATTTCAGGTATGTATGAAATTGTTTATTCAGCAATAATCCTAATCTTTTCAGTTTTCACAGGGGTCTTATAAAAACCATCTCAATCTTTAATGAGTTAGCAATTGAAACCCAATTAAGAGCTTTTAATACTTTTAATTGTGTTAGTATAACCACAATGGATTTTCCAATTTCAGAACAGGTAAAAAGTTTTTGTCATGGTTTCAGTCTTCAAAGGGGTGGTCTCTCAAGACAGGTCAATTATGGCATAAAAATACAAGTTGGTACCAGGTCCCAGTGGTCTCTCAAGGGTTACAAGGGTACACCCCGACACCCCAAAAGAAGCCATCAGCCAGGGTATAATAGACTGCAAGTGGGAAAGATTCACCTCCAGAGCCACGGGCAATCACACGTGGAAGCTGAAGGTGACCTGCCCTAACAGTATAACTAAACAGAAAATAATTTCGGAAGGGGTGACCATCAATGGTAGAAAGCACGTTACAGAGGAGTATCGATCAACCACTCCCCCAATCCAATGTCATAAATGTAAAAAATTTGGGCACGTAGCCAACAGATGCAGGAGCACTCTGACCTGCATGAAATGTGGAGACAACCATCTCACCAAGGCATGCAAGTCAAAGTCCCCCTCCTGCCCTAACTGCAAAGGACCCCACACCAGTAATTATCGGGGGTGCCCCCACTTCAAAAAAGTGAAAACCACCATAGAGTTGAAAAACCTTAACTTAAATAAACCCGACAACGCTTCCTCACCCCACACAATATGCTCCCTTGTTGCGGGAGCACTCTACTCGGTTCTAAACAAACATGTCAGCACTAGTCTGTCTGACATCTGTTAAGATGTTAGCCGGTCAGTGTCCCGGCTCTTCAAAACCCAAATATCCGAATCTTTAATTAAAGCCGCAATCAACGTCCAATAAAGCCACTAATCACCTCCAACCAAACACCGCGACTAAATTACAACCCTATCATGAATAAGTCACAAATAGCCGTGTGGAACGCTAGAAGCGTTAATAACAAAAAGCTTCAGATCAGCCGATACTTCAAAGATACAGACATTGTCTGTATCTGTGAAAGTTGGCTTCAACCCAGTAAAAAATTTTCAGTTAGCGGGTTCAGCACTATTAGAAGAGACCAACAAATCACTAAAGGTGGCGGCGTCGCTCTTCTAATAAAGCAGAACATCAAAACTAAAACAATAAAAAACAATCACCTCGATGCAGAGGTGATTGCAACTGAAATCACAGTCGACAATAATAACATCGCGATTGTTTGTTATTATAATGACCCAAGCAAAATTGTTTCTGACACTGTCTTTGAATTCTTCATGAGGAAATACAAACACTGCATTTTCCTCGGCGACTTCAATGCCAAACACCTGTACTTTGGCTGCAACAAAACCAGCCCCAATGGCGAAGCCCTCCTCGAAATAACAAAAAAACATAACCTACATGTGGTTATGAACAACAACTCAGCAACCTATATCAGTAACAACCCACTATATTTTTATACTGTACCAATGACCCAGACATAGCTGGTGCTAACTCTTAAAATATAGGGCCAAACACAAATTTTGCCCCCCAATCCCCAAAATTTGCATCTAAAACTAAAGAAAACATGTCCTAAAAGGCCCTCCACACCTCGCCCCCACTGCGCATGCGCAGTGTCAAGGACGTTCCGAAATTGGCGCCATTTATCATTCTAAGTTTGGCCCTTCATCAGTTAACATCTGACTGATCTTTGTGCTTTTAAATCTCAGTTTAAATGATGCCAGACACATAAATATTAGTGAAATGGTGATTCTAAGGAGGATAGAAAAGGAGGAGAGGAAAAGAATGTGTGACAGAATATTATCAGGGCTGTAACTTAAAATTTTTTAATGAAATTATGTTAAGTTACCTATTTTCAAGGCAGCAGCCATTTTGTTGTCATTCTGATTATTTAGTTACACTGTTTTTTTCAAGTGTTTTTCCTCTCTCCCTGTCCTTTAAGTTCCCCCTTGCTATTCTCCCATGCTTTTGGCATAGTTTCTGTAATTATTATTACTAAAATTTCTTGGGAGTTTTAGCTTAATAACAGAATGAATTCTGTTCTTTCCCCATGTTTACGTCTTCACCTACGGGTGGTTAGGCGTTGTGTTCTGCATCTACCATCTGATGTTCTGCAGTTTCTTCCCTGGAAGTCTCTGTTTTGCATCAGATGGTGTATTTTTGGTAACTGATTTCGGGCCTGGGTGCCTGGAGTCTTATTTTAGTGTTTTTACACTCATTGTTTACATTTACAACAGCCCTCTGTGTGAGGGGGGGATTTCTAAATAATAATATCTTTATGTTATTTTAATCATAACTAGATACATTATTATTGTTCGTAAGTGTTGAATAAATTGTTTAAAATTTTTTTTAAATTTTTGTCCACACTTAGGCTTGGGATCCATTGGGGCTCAACGTTACTTTTCAGAAACTTGGGCTGTTCTGAAAAAATATTTTTTCAAAATATTTTGATTTCAATTATTTTTTCTATATTAATGGATCATATTATTATTATGTATTGATTGCCAGGGGTTAGTGCGAGTACCAGGACTTGTTTTCTTTTCTCATTGAAAGGATATTGATCAATTGTTTTAGGAGGAAGTCTTCCTCTGACCTTATTATCATTCTTATGTGGTCAGTGTACTCGCATTAACTCCTGTTCTGTATCGTATGATTTCGATGACAATATGGGAAGCGTATGTCACGGTATGTTGTTGGGGATTTGGACACTCCGGTCCTTTCCCCGCAGGGTCACTCTACTTTATCAATTTCTATTTCAGACGATCAAGATTAGGGTGATGTATCTGTGATGTCTTCCAACAGTGTGCCTCCGTCGTCACAATTAATGAAGGGCTAGCGGAAAAGTGCTCATGTAATACGCCAATTGCCTAAGAGGACCCTAGTAGGTTCGACGGCCTTTGACGTCCGCTAGCTCGCCCGGTGTAGCGTCCATTCACCGAATGGTTCGGCAGCCGGGTTCGTCCGTTGCGGTCTAGAAGGAATTTTGGGGTGATGCGAGCACTATAAAATTAACTTAATGCACACCCAGTGACGGCGGATCGGAGGGAGAACGGAGGAAGCCTTTTAGTCCGGTTCATAGCTCGTTCCGGTCCATCCGGACGGCAAGCGAGAGAGGCCCCTCTCTCGTTCAACAACATCTGGCCCCAGATGTTGTGGTACAAATGTGTTGTTAGCGGAGCATACGTCCGTCGCTCGGGACGCTCCGTTGTATAGGCAGTCCGCTGAGACTGCTAAGGCTTCCTCTTCTCATCAGCGCACACGACCGCACCTTGGCTGCGTGACCGCCGATATATTACCAGCTTCGCCGATCGAGGATTCTTCGGCGACCAGGTCACACCATCCGGCAGCCAGGGATTCGAGACCGATGGACTCTGGACGTTCGCATAGGAAGTATGCGGGAGCCATCTGATGCGGAGCTGCCCTCGGCGAAGCACCGATAGACTGCGCCTCCGCAGGTCTCGACGCCGGACATTCTTGTGCACATAGCACAGCTTATCGCAGCATCCCAGCAGCCGACAGAAACGGTGTCGGATCGAGAATTATCCGACAGCGCTGGGTCGGTAGCCGGGGACTCGAGGCCTGCAGACTCCGGACGTTCGCATAGGAAGTGTGCGGGAGTCAACGTACACGGAGCTTCCAGCGGCAATGCATCGTAAGTCCGCTACTGCACAGGCCTCGGGAACGGACGTGCTTTCCTTAATAGCACAGTTTATCGCAGCATCCCAGCATCAACTGAATCTGTCGCATATATTTTATCCGACGATGCTGGGTCGGGACGCTCCGCGGAAGCGGGTACGGACGTCCGAAAGTTTCATCCGGTCCGACGGGATACCGAAAGGGATTCGGTGGATTTCAAGCTTTCCCTTTCGGAACAACATATGCTGCGATGCCGGATAAGAAACTGATAGCGTCGGTGGACTTAGAAATTTTTGGTTCGGTTCAGGGACATCGTCCCTCAGTTCCGACATAGTCCAATAATGTCACACAAACTTTCGAATTATTGAACGACGCTATATATATTATTATTTTATGCTTGCTATCCAAGCATTTCTGGTTTCTTGTTCGAAGAGTTATGGAGATGTCTTTCAAAAGTGTGCCTCTGTCGTCATAGTTAATGAAGAGTTAGCGGCAATAAGTGCTCATGGAATATGTCTATCGCTTACGGAATGACATTCGCTAGCTCACCCGGTGTAGCATACATTCATCGAATGGTTCGGCTGCCGGGTTCGTCCGTTGCGGTCTAGGAAGGAGATTTGGGTGATGCGAGCACTTTAATTACTTTAGTACTCACCCAGTGACGGCAGATTGAGGACAGATCGGAGGAAGCCAACAACATAGGGGACCGCATGTTGTGGTTCAGATATTTTACATTCGGAGCATATGTCCGTTGCTCGGGACGCTCCGTTATATTGACAGTCCGAGAGACTGTCTTTAATGCTTCCTCATCCTCACAGCAGGGCACACGACCGCACATTGGCTACGTGACCTCGAGTATCCGATCAGTTTCGGCATTCAGTGATTCCACAGCGAATAGGTCGCGCCATCCGGTAGCCAAGGGACACGAGGCTTATACACTCCGTTCGCTCGCATATTGGAAGTATGCACGGGGTAACGATCTCGGAGCTTCCTGCGGCAATGCATCGTAAGACCGCTGCTCCTCAGGCCTCGGTGACGGACGTGCTATCCGAGTTAGCACAGTTGTTTCGCAGCATCCCAGCAATTGACGGTTTCTCGGTCGAATCAGGAATTATCCGACGGCGCTGGGTCGGTGCGGTCCGCGGTTGCATCAAGCTACGGACGACCGAACGCTTTATAGGGTCCGACAGGATGGCGAAAGGGATTCGAAAGATTTCGAGTTTTCCCTTTAGTAGTATCGGAAGATGCCTTTCATATCTTCTGGCATTTCTTCCAGTGATTATTTTTCGGACTTCATTGCTGCGATCTTGGATAAGAGACTTATAGCGTCATTGGACTCGGATTTTTCGATCGGTACAGGGACTTTGTCCCTGACTTACCGACGCAGTCCAATATTGTCATTACAACATGTGTTTTATTTTTCGACGCTATATATTATATATATATACAAGCCTGCTACTAAGCATGATAGTTTAGTTTCTTGTCCGCGTGGCTCTTTTCTGCCATTTTATCTTTTTTACATATAGTTTATTTTGGCAGAGCAGGGCATACCGAGAGTTCATATGCGTCTAGACGGTGTGATTAAAGACTGCATATATTCTTTTTCGCCGTTTATGTCTTTTCCAATTTCAATATTGGGAACGACATTATGTATAGTAGACTTAACTTAGACGCTTTATTATACGTAATCCGCCTTACTGAGGCGTTATCATTACGTCTTCAAGAAAAGATTTACGGGATATTATTCTCAATGTAATTTCTTTTGAGGGCAGTATTTTGTTCACGTATAACTCCGCCCTTCAGTGGCTGATTGGAGTTGGTTAGACGTGATGCAGCCCTAGCTACATCCACGCGTGGATAGTAGGTTAAGAACTCTCTCAGAGTCGCTTCGTTCTCGGAGGAGCTTCTCTTCGACGGCAACTTTCCGGCAATCCATGAATTGCTTGGTTTATACATTCTCTTGTCTATCTAGTGTTACAAGAGATTCAGACTGGGGCAAACATTCGGTGGTTGACTCAGAGAGTGCCGCCGCAGTTGCCGGACCCTAGTGTGGCTGTTATGACGGTTGCCAGTCAAACAGATTGGGATATATACTGATCCCTACGGATTCGAAGTGCCAGGGTCTTTGGGTTCCGCAGTCTTTTAGCTATCAGTTTAACTTCCGCGGAATAATGTTTTTTAGGCTTGCTTTATGTCATTGCATGAACATTATTCAGAAATGCATGCCCAAATTCCTGTCCTTTAATTCGACAGTAGTGGCGTATCTCCGGAACCAGGGAGGCACTCTTTCGTTTCCGTTATTCAATTTAATGGAAAGAATCCGTCTGTTGGTTATAGTACACCAAGTTCAGTTTTGGTCCGTCATATTCGGGGTCGTCTGATTGTTTTATCGCACTCCCGTTCTCTTACGGGTCGCTTGTTGCTGTCAGAATGGACTCTCAACAAACAAGTATTTAATCAGATTTGCTATCTATGGGAGCGCCCAATGATGTTTTATTATGACACAGCTTGCTAATCAATTGCAGACGTATGTGTTGGCTTGTCCAGATCTCTGAGCTAATACTGTTAACGCTCTATTGATCTATAGGACGCAATGATAGGATACGCGTATCCTCCGGCGCTGTTGTTTTAGCAGGTATTGCTAAGATAAACAACCACAATACATTTCTGTTGATAGCATCTCTATCTTCACAGAGATCATGAGTAATTTACTCTCTTGTCTACTGTGGATCTTAACGTGAAATCTTCCTCTATGTGAGGATCTTTTTTCACTGGGTAAATCGTGTCATCTTTATCACAACCAGCAAGGTCGCAACCTTCATGTATTCCGTTGTGTGGTCCGTATTGCATTGTAAGCACTGTACTGGACGAGCTTTGGACGCGATTTCTTACTATAGGAGATCCTCTTCTTCGCTATTCTATGCGACTAAAGTGGAGGCTCTTCCGTCGTGGTGTAGGGATCATTATGTTCATATGGTTGATCCCTCCATACTACGCATTGCTAGTTTTTAGTATACTTGTTTCACAAGATCTACTGCAGCCTGTTGTTATTTAGGTTATAGGTTTATGTTACCTCATACCTATGCACTCTACGATAGTTTACAATTGAGTCTTTTGTCTCTTTATCTAAGTCAGTTAGTAACTTTTTGATAAATAGACTTAGAATCTTTAGATTAAATTCCTATACGGATTTTAACTTCGGTTCTTATTTAGCTAAGTAATCATTTGAGCCTCTGGAAACAGTAGTTTTCAAATTCTGACCTTTTAGACAGTAATTCTGTTGGTTTCTCTTTTACTGTAGAGTCAGTGAGTTTCATGCACTATCGATGAATGATTTTCACTTTCATAGTTTCGGAATCAATACTTCCGTTACTATTTAGGTTGGATTGTTGCATAAGAGTTAGGCTCCTATTATCCGGAACCTATTATTTTAAGGTCCTTCCGTCTTCGTATGGGCATAGGCCTTTACTCTTTCCGGGTACAGTTTATGTATTTATAAACAGATATCTGTTTATTACAAGGGCGTAAGCTTCTTCTGTCTTTGATGTCTAGTAGAAGGACGTTACGCTCCATTTTATTGTTAATCGATTCTATTAACTAGCGTACTGCTTATGGTATATCATTGGCTTAGCAGTTGTGCTTAAGATTTCGGCTCTTGAAGTAAGAGTTCTTCTACTTCTTGGGCTTACATTAATAGTGTTGCTATTATAGATTTTTGTAGGCTGCTCATTGCGCTCAGCCATCCATTCATGAATTTTATCTCAGAAATATCGAGTCCATTTCTGGAGGCCTCTATTGTTAGGTCTATTATCTACTGCTCAGAATGTCATTCACTTAACAGTTGCTACTATAGCTAGGTAGGCTGTCTGTTTCGGCAGTGTCTCCGTTCGGCTGCCCTCTTCGCTCTGGGCTATTTGACCCAGGGCAAGAAAAAGGGGGGGGGGGGGAGGGTGTTCCCTTGGGTCACCTGTTTTTACTATGAAAACAAGGGGATACCTCCTCCGGAGTTAGTAATTCTGAGCTGTTATTGGGATGGTTGTTTAGTGAGAAGTTTAAGTTTATAAAATTCATTCAAGTCTTAGTTTTTAAAGTATAGCTTTTGAATATTGCATATGTCAACGGACATGATTATGCAATTCTCACACACTTTTAGGAGTATAAGAGTCTCTATTCTCTAGACTTACTTTATTATTGGCTTACTTTAAAAATTATTAGTATAAGGATTATTGGATATTAATAGAGTACATGGATGTATGAAGCTCAATTTTTGGAAGGTGTTGTATCTTTCTAATTTATCATAAATAAGAAAGATACATGTAAGGCCTATTACTTCTTTTCCCTACAGGGGATGACTCTATTTTATTTTATTGAGCGTATTCCATTTTGCTCTATGTCCTTGGCCCTCCAGCCTTTTTACTATTCAGCTATGTCTGGGTCATTGGTACAGTATAAAAATGTTAAAAAATTTATAGTAATTTATATATTTTTTATACTTACCAATGACCCAGACGGGGATGGCCCTCCCAGGAGTTGGGAACTCTTGCCTCCCCGCTGAGTACATAGCGCTTACCAGGCACTGGTTATTAGAATGATAAATGGCGCCAATTTCGGAACGTCCTTGACACTGCGCATGCGCAGTGGGGGCGAGGTGTGGAGGGCCTTTTAGGACATGTTTTCTTTAGTTTTAGATGCAAATTTTGGGGATTGGGGGGCAAAATTTGTGTTTGGCCCTATATTTTAAGAGTTAGCACCAGCTATGTCTGGGTCATTGGTAAGTATAAAAAATATATAAATTACTATAAATTTTTTAACTTTCATCTGATATCCTCGATCTAATTATCACCAGTGATTCCCTGATAAACCACATCGATGACCACTGGGTCGGCGATGATGACTTAAGCAGTGATCACCTCCCGGTCCATGCCTCACTGCAGCTAGGAAACGGCCCACTCAGGTACCCCCCCACACTCCGCAGAAATTTTAGAAAAATTAATTGGAATCTCTACCGCGAAATCATCAATGTCAAACTCACAAACACCCCCCATCCAATGCAGCGGAACTCGAAACCCAATGCGAGAGCATAGAGAAAATCATTAACTCAACCCTAAACGAAATATGCCCAAAAGAAGAAGTGCGCCCCTGGAGAAATACTATCTCGGGCGACACACTGTCACTAATCAAAACCAAACGCAGAGCTCTTCGCGCTCTTAAAACCGAAACTGACCCCGGCAAGAAAGCTGACCTCAAAAAAACATATAACTGCCTTCATGGCGAAGTTCAGGAAGCTCTCAAAGCTGAAAAACAAGCCAACTGGGAAAAGGCAACAGACAATCTAAATGGGTTCCAAGATGCCAAAAAATTCTGGGACTCTTTCAAAATCCTAACTGGGCAAAAAAACAAGGGCGGCAAAGCCGCTGCCAAACCTCTTAAAAGGGAAGACTGCTCCTTCACGCGCACTGACAAAGACAAGGCCGACACCTTTGCCGACCTCCTAAGAAAAACGCATCACCCTATCAAGGCACAGGCAGTGATGACGCCGCCATTAACGCGATCGATGACCTCATCAATGAACACCCTGAAATCTACCGTGACCCCAAATTCGATAACGAGCCAGAAGACGGGGATGACGATCATAAAAAAATGCAAAAATTCCTCCTCACCCGGCGAAGACGAAGTAAGCTACAAAATTCTAAAACAAAGCCCAAACTCCCTAATCGAAAAACTAAACAAACTGTTCAACGCATGCCTCACCCATGGCTACTTTCCCAAATGTTGGAAAAAAGCCATCGGTGTCATGATACCAAAACCTGACAAGGACCCCTCTGATCCAACCAGCTACCGCCCAATCAGCCTCCTCAGCTGCATTGGTAAGACATTCGAACAAATCCTTACCAATCGGTTCAGGGGGCACCTTGAAGACATCAATTTTTTCAATAAATGGCAAAGAGCCTATAGAAACCGGAAAGAAGGCATCGAACATGTCTACCGACTAGTCACCCAAATGAAAACCGCTATCAACAATCAGCAAATAGGCGCGGCAGCCCTGTTAGACGTCGAAAAAGCATTTGACTCCGTTTGGCACAATGGAATGCGCTACAAATTATCAAAAATGAAACTCCCCAAGAAATTGCTCAGATTACTATCCTCTTTCTTAAATGATCACGAAATTAAAGTCAGAGTGAACAATGAAATGTCTGACAGTGTCCCCCTTGAAGCAGGCACCCCCCAAGGATCCGTCCTAAACCCCCTCCTTTACATTTTCTATGTAAATTACCTTAACTTCTCCGAGGATCGTGTTCAAGTCTCCCAATTCGCGGATGATAAGGGCCTCTGGGACTCTAACAATACGGCCAATCTGCTCCAAAAACTCCTGCAACGCGCTCTCGATGACCTAGAACAATGGTGTGCCAAATGGAGAATTAAGCTAAACGCCAATAAAACCCAACGAATCACCTTTACCTGCAAAAAAATAAACATGATTTTGACCTAAAACTCAAGGATAACACCCTCCCAGAATGCAAAGAAGCAAAATTCCTGGGCATCACCATTGACCGAAAATTGTCCTTTAACAAACACACCGACGACAAATGCCACCAAATGCATTAACTTACTAAAAATGCTTAAGGGAACTTCATGGGGGGGGCCAACCAGTCCACCCTACACACCCATCAAAACACTCCACGACAGGGCTGATATCCCCACCATTAAAGACCGCCTAGCCACCCTGGCCGCAAAAAATCCTGACTGACCGGTTAGCCGACAGCGAACTAATCTCCGAGCTTGGAGCCATTTGCGAAAGTCGACAAAAGCCCAAAAATTGCAATCAAAACTAAGACCGCTTGAATAAAACTAGGGAACGAGAAGGTGAACTATCAGGCAGAAAAACAGCTTAACTGTGGCCTTCTACCAGAAAGGGCTGCCTTCACCGACTCAAGTAAAATTACATCAGGATTTAATATTGCTAAAAAACTAAATAAATAGGGAACGAGAAGGTGAATAAACAGGCAGAAAAACAGCTTAACTGTGGCCTTCTACCAGAAAGGGCTGCCTTCACCGACTCAACTAAAATTAAATCACGATTGGATACTGTAGATCTCATTTCCAGCTGGGGAGGGGCTCAGCCCACACAGGTCGCTCGAGATAGCAGGCAAGAGCGCTTTGTGTGGGCTGGGCCTTCCCGGCTGACAGTGGGATTTGCAGTGTTTAATCTTGATGCAAAATCAACTCAAACTAATCTAAACATGGTCGAAACCAGCGAAGGCCATAACAGAAACACCCTCGTGTGTGGTTTAGTGTCTAAACCTGTTACCCTCCCGCTACAAACTCACTATCACCCTAACAAGATGATCTAACAGGCAGATTAACAGCTTAACTGTGATCACAATTAAAACATAATGTGCTAATGAAAACTAATTCTACCTTCTTCTTTTAAGCAGGTACACAGAAGATGCTTTTTGACCAGCACCCCAATAACCGCTATGGACAGTCTAACCGTTATGGAAACGGTAACCCCCATGGTTCCTGAACATCCTCCACTCAATCCCTAAAAGTGGTCGACCACTTTAAGGGAGGCGAGTGTTGGTCCTGTGTCCCGCCTCTGCCCCTTTTTGTAAGCGTATTGCGCATCTTTTTGCCCCAACCCATTAGGATTACAATGCAGGCCTTCCCCCGAACCAGGGAAGTTCGGGTCTTCTTCTTGGTGGTCCCCGAAAGGGGTCGTTGTTGTTTCCTTCAAAGACATCCTATCAAACAGAGACAGCCTGAGGCAGATTATACTTGCCAGTGATGGCCATCACTCAATATCATCTCCGAAGTGGCAGACTATACTTGCCCGAAAATCCATATCGACTGCACCCTCGGGGAGAGGTAGTACCTTTGTGAGAGGACCCAACCTCTCACACTGGTCCTCACCCAAGGGTTCAACCGACATCAGCCAAAGAGACCATCACGCCGCAACCGGTGACACCTGCCGAGTACCTGAACTTGTTCCTCCTTCAACACGAGTAAACATGTGGAAATTAGTCATTTACAGTCAATGAGGGTCGAAAGGGGCTTGTTACCCATACCGTCCCTGCGCGCCTTTGGCGCGTTAAACCATTCCATTTGGTCTCTCAAGACAGGTGGTCTCCCATAGCAGGTCCATTATAGAGTAAAACCAATCGGTGCCTGGTAGATGTGGTCTCTCAAGACAGTTGGTCTCTCAAGACAGTGGTCTCTCAAGACAGTTGGTCTCTCAAGACAGGTTTTACTGTATTACAAATTATAGGAGAGTGCCTGCCTCATGAAATGTGAGCAAGGAAAATATTGGCTTTTGCTTTGGTATCCTCATTTTTTTTAAAGCCCTGATAGTGGCTTCAAGCACTGTACCAAGATCCAGATACACGACCAGATCACGTTTATTTAATTAAACATAAAACAAATTCTTGAAAAATTTTCTTCAGATTCAACAGTCAGAATCTTTGATATTTGATATTCAGCATCCTGATGGAGGCATATTCAAATTTGAAGTTTGTTCAAATCAATTCCCTGTATTCAAATTTGGTCCAGAATATTAGATGCAATAGGAGGAAAATTATTTAAAAATCTTCTTCAGATCCACCTATCAGCATCCTATGATATTGGAAACTCAGCATCCTTGTTTGGAGGTGTGGGGCTGGGGCTTGGCCTGGGGACATTAAAATTTGTTCAAATCAAGTCCCTGGTTTGATATTTGGGCTACCTATGAAATCCTGAATTTTAATTTCGTGTAATATGAGAGCAATTCTTCTGATCAACCAGTCTTTTGATATTTGGTATTCAGCATCCTTGTAGGATCAGATCCAAATTTGTTCAAATCAGGCTCCTTCGTTCAAATCATTTGGGCTCCATATTGGAGGCCAAATTTTGACTTGGTGCAATATGAGGAACATTTTTTTTTAAATCTTCAGGTGCACCAGTCAGTTACTTTTGATATTTGGTATTCAGCATCCTTGAGGGATCACATTCAACTTTGTTCCAATCACTGGATTCATATATTGGCTCTCTATGGAAGCCCTAATTTTGAGGTGGTGTAGGAAATATGGGGATTTTTTTTTCTTCAAAATGAGATCTGCAGGATTTTGAGTGTTTTTTTGCAAAAAACAAAACAGAACAACTTCTACCTAGTTGACTTACCTAGGATGGGTGGTATGGAGTGTGGTCCATTGATTGAAATTTTCACTCTCCTGACCCCACCCAATCCCCAACCATCCAGGTGAATTGGATGAAATTTTTCAACTTTTTGGCATAAAATCACTAGAAATTCTTCAAAACTCATTTTAAAGCAAATGAAAAACTCACTCTGTGAACCGCAGGATTAGTTAGCATCTTCAACTTAATTTTTTCGGGATATTTAACCCGCATCACTCTGATGTCAAAATATCCAAATTTCAAGTAGCCATTTTTTCCCATAATGCAAATGGGAATTGAACCAATTCAATCTTGTTTGACAGAGCTCATTAAGATTGAATTTCTAAAGTTTCTAGTTGCATTAGGGAAAATATTTGCATCCTGAACTTTAGATATTTCGACATCAGCATGCAGGGAGGGTTAAATCCACTGACATGGACAACCAAATTATAAATAATTACATGACTTCATTCGTCTGTTGCATTAACTAGTCATAGATGCTAAATGGGTCCTTAAATCCTTCTATAAACAACTGTCTCAGTTGAGTGCATCGGGGCCACCTGGGGCCTCTTATTTATATCAAAATTTTCCACTACCTCAAGGTCATTGTATATATTTTCCAAGAAATCATGTTTGCATATTCTTCAGTATTCACAAATATGTTCTGATAAGAAAACATCCGGTAGATATTGAAAATGACCCCAATTTAATTTGAATAACAGAAGAGTCATGTGGAAATGCTATCTTGGCCACTCCTGTCACCTTGAAAGATGCAAATAACACTTAATATTGTTTACTTACTTGGGACAGAAAGTATAAATTTTATCTCCTTACCTTACACAACTAGAAATCAACACTTGTAAGAAAATTTCTTGAATAACAAAAGTTTTCTTTTTTTTTGACGCTAAATGGAAGCTTATTTCCCCTCATTAGAACATGCTTGATGAGCCTGTTCAAATGAAGCATCATAGGCTAATTGTTTTGAAAGAAAAATTGGACAAACACAAATTAAATGGTGATTTCTGTGAAAAGGCTTGGACGGATATGGCCATTACAAGCCTGGCATTTCAAGGCATGCCAAATTCTTACAATAAAATATTTCTGAGCAGAGAATTTTTAGAATGTCTGTAAATCGAGTGCATATTTTGGCAATCATTTGTACCTTTACCTGCTAAATGACACAGTCTCATCCTTTTGGACCCACAAAGTAGATCTTCTGTTTCTCGGGCCATTTTTTTTAAAATTGCATGTGGGCGGGCAGTTTTTTATTTTATTTTTTATTTTTGTAATTATTTCTTTGCCATCAACGGTTCATGTTCTTGATTTGTTTTATATATTAGGTCTCATAATCTACAGGATAGCATGGGTGGTGGTGTATTTCATCCCTTGAGTGCAAGATGGCTTTGCAATGCTAAAGCATTGCAAAGCCTTGTTGCACTCAAGGGACAAATTTATCAATTTTATTAACTTGGGCAAAAATATCGGACATAAGCCATTTAGTTACTTTTTTTTTATGTTTGCATTGGTTATGAAAATATAGCATACGGCAGCCAAAAGGAGGGCCTGAGAAACATTTTTTTTTTTTACTTTTTTATGCCTAAGTTCTGCTTTAGAATGTCTTTGATGAGTTGGAAAACTTGTCCTGCCTGAATATATTTTCAGGGGTTGTGCCCCTTAGATTGAATTTCCCAGTTGCAGGTGGTGTCAGCACAATAACTTTAACAAATGTTATCCAATTTTTACCAAATTTGGTTGGTGGGTTCCACTCGAGAATGTCTTGGATGAGTTTGGAAACTAGCCCAAGTTTTTTTCAGAAATTATGCCTCCTAGATTGTTTTCTTATTTCAATTTTCTATTGTCCGATTTTTGCCAAATTTATCCTATGCCTCTTTGATTGTTTCCTAGTTTTATTGGTTTCAGGTGCCAGCACAGATTTCTTTTTAACCACCACAACTCAACCCCAGTATCTCTGATGCAAAGCTCTTGTTTTTAACCTGTTTCCTTCAAAAACATAGCTTATGATCCCTTATTGAAATGAGCAAGTCTTGTTGAGCCCAGTCTGTTAGATGAGTCATAAGTAATGTTTACGTGGCAAAAAATGAAACTTTTTTCTTGTTCAAGAGAACAATATTTCCACATCTTATTAGAGTTGGTCGGTTAACCGAAAATTTGGTTCGGTTTCGGTTTTGTTATCAAAACCTCAACAATTACAGGAAACCTGTCGTCACGGTTTTCAACTTCAGTGTTGAAAAACTCTAATCAGGTCTTCACTTCTCAAAATAAAGAGAGAAACAACCTAAAGTTAACCCTGTTTTCACACTTCAGAGTCGCGATACCCCATTTTCAGAACAGCTGCACTAATTAGCATTTTGATTTCGAGCATGGCATTTACCGTGAAAATAGGTGACAAAATTACTTCTTACGCATCGTGTTTGAAACGTTCATCTGTTTAGCAAATGCGATTTCCCTTACAGAACTGGAACTTGTCACTTGTTCCACATTTATGATGACAAATATATTTATTCCTTTTCCAATTTCGCCTGTTTGTCCTCCTTAATAAGCATGCACTAACAGAGTCTTGTCATGGCTGACCTCGTTTCAAAGTAATAAGAAAAACGTGCTGATTGAGCTGCTGAGCGAGGGTATAAAAGTCACAGGTAATAATGACAAGTCATCATTCTTGTTTGAGCTGACCTTGTGTCTTGTTGATTCTGTGACTTATTTTCTCATACTGTCTGCAGATCATGATGATTTATTTCACTTTCTTGTTAATACGGTATTCAGTGTAACTGCTTTATACAAAAATTGTACTGCGGTGCAATTTCGTCTTCGGACAATCACAGTGACAGAATGGAGGGGGGCTACAGTTCTTCTTCATATTCTTTTGACAAATATTATTCTTCATTTATTTGCCTGAGACCGAAATAAGTTCGTTAGCTGGGTTCGATGTGGCCCATCATCCTATTACACATGATTCTGAAACTGGCATCAAGCCTGCAAAATGTTCAGCCACAAAACCTGCGGGTCAATGTCACAGTATTTGTAAACACACAACTAAAATCATGGAACCCAAGACCGCTAAGCGGAAAGGGAAAGATCCTGTAAAGCGGAAGGGCAAATCCTCAAAATGCAATGATGCAGTTCTAAAAACAAAAAAAGTCATCAGAACTTTTGAATGAAGACACTATAATTATTTTAAAAGAAAAAGGGGTTTTCCACGATCACTGGCTGTATTGTCAGTATATCCTCTCTGTTAAAAGTTATGACTTCAAAACAAATTGCTACAATTGAGACTCATATGGGCCTTGCCAGAACTCCTGTAAATTCATAACCTGCAGGTCAAAGTGAAGATATTGGTCGCACAACTCCATGTGATCTCAACCCTGCATCTGTGTTTGGCTTACTCACTTCCGAGTGTGATGAACATTTTTTTCTGATTGTGAAATCACAAATGTACCACAATCTAGTACTAGTTCTACCAATCCTGCCTCAAATTCCCAGGTTGCACCCCCAGGTATATTACTCAATTCCTCTTCTTCAGGGCCAGCAATTGGTGACGCCAGCCTTGTGAAATTTATCAACAAATTTTGCATTGAGCAGTAAAAGCCTAAAGATACTTCAGATTTATATGACAAATCTCCAAAGTCTGACCACTGCCCTCTGATAAATGCCCCAAAGGTCAAACCTGCGATCTGGACTCCGTTCAAGCACGCTAACAAAAAGTTTCTTTGTCACAGAAGACATTCAATTACAGTATATTCAAAAAATGTTGGCGGGTGCTCTCACCTCGCTTCTTATAACTATCATGGAACTTTTCACTGATACTTTTGATAAGATTGAATCTCTCATTATTGATTCACTGTCCCTGCTTGGGGCATCTACATTTGAAAACTCCCTGTTGAGGCGTCTTTTTTGAAGTCCATGCTGAAGGGCAAATACAGTTCATTGTGCTTACCAGAAAAGCCTATTACTACTCAACTGTGTTCATCATTTCAAATGACTCAAGTCTATGAATGAATGGGAGTTCTTACTTCCTCTTACAGGAATACATCCAATCGAATGTACCAAGGCTCTTGGGGCAACCCCAACTGGCTAAGGGGTAACTATCCTCGAAAACGAGAAAACTTCATGCCTTGGACGAAACAGAACACCTTTCCCAGGAACACTACCAGGGAAAGTAACTAAGTCAACCTTCTGGTTCTCTAAAAAATTTTTCTGGATATATGGAAACAGCTTACCTCAGATCAGTGAGTGTTGGACACTATTCAGGGTTATAGAATATCATTTACCACACCCCCTTTCCAACTCAATCTGCCTTGCAGTA
Source organism: Pictodentalium vernedei (assembly GCA_031216915.1). Classification (NCBI taxonomy): domain Eukaryota; kingdom Metazoa; phylum Mollusca; class Scaphopoda; order Dentaliida; family Dentaliidae; genus Pictodentalium; species Pictodentalium vernedei. Next base: position 246,049,215 of record CM062297.1, on the reverse strand, counting down.
TTCCATTCTCTCACACCGAGTCTGAAATCTACTGCATCGAGGTGCACTCATTATTCAATACGGGTACCATTGTGGTGTCCACACACCAGAAGAATCTCATTTCCTTTCTACTACTTTTTTGCACCGAATGAAAAATGGGACATATCAAGTAGTCTTTGGCATCTGGACAAAATTCATCTCTTATGAAAAATTCAAACTTGGAACACTGGATTTTTGTTTTAGAATTTATTCAACCACAAATGTTTTTCGCATCCGTTGCTCTGAGAGACGCTTATTTCAGTGTACCGACCTAGCAAAGCAGTCACAGGTATTTAAAAGAGTTTTTTTCTGGACTGGGACACTATATGAGTTTACCTGTCTCCCGTTTGGGTTTTCCTCGACACCCCTAGTGTTCACGAAAGTTTTAAAACCGATTTTTGTCTACTTCAGAAAACGGGGAATTTTCTGCTAGTCAAATCTCAACAATTCTCTCATTCGCAATCAGGAGAAATCTTTGTGCTAACAGAACACTCAGTACCTTGTATCCACATTACAGTCTCCTAGAAAAAAAAAACAAAAAAAAAACAAACAAACATCAATTCTTCTACCATCCTAAATGATTACTTATCTTGGGTTCCAGATCGATTCTAGGACATTCAAAGTTTTTCTGGAGACACCTAAAATAGCACTCATCAAAATGGGAATCCATGATTTTCTCAGATCGGCGAGTGTTACTGTTCAACAATTAGCCAGAGTTATTGGCCTCTATGTGTCAACATTCAGAGCCTTCAGGCTTGGCCAATTACATGTACATTCTTTAGAAAAAGTTAAAGTCACAGCCTGAAATGGCACGGATAACCATCACCGACTGGTCACACTATCACCAAATTCAACAAAGGAACTTCTTTGGTGGATTACGCACATTTCTACCCACCATGATAAACTGATGCGTCCGCCTCCTATGGATTTTTTATTTGGAAACCGATGCCTCTTCATCGGTATGGGGGTGGGGGGGGGGGTGCTTAATTTGGCCAGTCTGAGACTAATGGTCAATGGTATCTACATGAATCCACATTTCACATCAATAAACATGAATTACTGGCAATTTTCTTTGGCTCGAAAAGTCTCTGTTCCGACGCTTATCACTGTCATATTTGTATCAACTCTGACAATACTCCCACAATTCATTACCTCCACTAACATAGTGGTACATCCATTCGAATTTTATGTGTACCCATACTATGTATGGTACACATAATGCCGGCATCTGGGGTGGCCATCCGCCATTCGTCCATCCTTTGTCCATCCATCTGTCTGTCCATCTGTCTGTTCGTCCGTCTGTCCGTTCGGCATCTGTATCCATTTCTTTGGCATTCGATAACTTGAAAAATATTGCTTGGATTGTCTAGTTGCTTTACATTTGTGTTCAGGTTTCTGATATGCCGAGCTGTATAGTTTTTGGTGTAAATCTGATGATTTGATCCCAAGATATTAACCCTTTATCCTTCAAATTGAAAATTCCTCCAATCCCTTTGGCATTCGATAACTTGAAAAATATTGCTTGGATTGTCAAGTTACTTTATATTTGTGCTCAGGTTACTGATGTGCCGAGCTGTATAGTTTTTGGTGTAAATCTGTTATTTTGATCCTGAGATATTAACCCTTTATCCTTCAAATTGAAAATTCCTCCAGTGCCTTTGGCATTCAATAACTTGAAAAATATTGCTTGGATTGTCAAGTTACTTTATATTTGTGTTCAGGTTACTGATGTGCTGAGCTGTATAGTTTTTGGTGTAAATCTGATAATTTAATCCTGAGATATTAACCCTTTATCCTTCAAATTGAAAATTCCTCCAATCCCTTTGGCATTCGATAACTTGAAAAATATTGCTTGGATTGTTAAGTTACTTTATATTTGTGTTCAGGTTACTGATGTACCAAGCTGTATAGATTTTGGTGTAAATCTGTTATTAGTCCCCTACGGGAATACAGATCATATTTATGAAGGGATTTCATTGTAACTTGGTAATGTCTAGATGAGAATGTCCCCTTTTGGACATGATTGGGCAACTGTGACGGCTACAGGGGCCAAAGCCCTAAAACCTTTAGCACAGTCTACAGGTCATATTTATGAAGGGATTTCATTGTAACTTGGTAGGATGACTCCAAATAGTGTCTAGATGAGAACGTCCCCTTTTGGTCGCGATCATTCAACCTTGATGGCTGCCCGAGCCCAAAACCCAAAAACCTTTAGCATGGTCTATAGGTCGTATTTATGGAAGAATTTCATTGTAACTTGTTAGATTGACTCCATATAATGCCTAGATGATGACATCCCCATTTGGTCATGATTGGTCAACTGTGTCATATTTATGAAGGAATTTCATTGTAACTTCGTAGGATCACTCCAGATGATGCCCAGATGAGAATGTCCCCTTTTGGTTGCAATCATTCAACCATGATGGCTGCCCAAGCCCAAAGCCCAAAAACCTTTAGCACAGTCTACAGGTCATATTTATGAAGGGATTTCATTGTAACTTGGTAGGTTGACTTCATATAATGTCCAGATGAGAACATCCCCTTTGGACGCAATTGGAAAACTGACGGCTCCAGGGGCCCGAAGCCAGAAAACCTTGAGCACAGTCTACAGGCCATATTTATGAAGGGATTTCAATGTAACTTGATAGAATGACTCGTTTTGGAATAATTTCACTGTAACTTTGTAACTTTCGTTGATATACATTAACTGTGAGGGCCACATACATTAAGTGTGAGGTCATATTAACCCACCCCTCAGCTCTTTAGTACAGTGTACACCTCATATTATTTTTTATCAAAAACATAGCATACAGGGAACAGAAATGAACATATTCCCAATTATCACAATTCTTGTCTTATTTCATAATCCTTTCATAAACATTGAACATTATCCTTTTCATCAAACACAACACACAGACAAGTTAAGCCACAGTGTCATTGACACTTTCATTTGTTTCTAAAACCCAGCTTATGTTACCTCTATTCAGATTAACTCGGTAAGCTCCTCTTTTGTCAAAAAGGGTGTTTTGGAACCAAAATTCCCATGGAAACTCTGGGAAGTGAAGCAATGCTTGCGTAGTATGGTAAACATGCTCTGTTTTACTGGTAAAATAGCACCATGTCACCAATACTTGAGGTTGAAGTCCTCTAAAATGGGCAACATGAGTTTTACCGATTGACTAAACTTGGCTTTATCTCCATGTTGTGGTCATTATTAGCCATTATACAGAAATATGTGATCCTTAACACCTATAAATAATTAAATAATTTGGAACCAAAATTTGAAAAAAGTAAAATTTCTGTGTTGATATTTTGTGTAGAGCACTGACTTATTTGGCAGACTTTCTACACCAAAGGTAAAATCTTGTTATTCTGTAGACAGTTTGAGAAATAAATATCTCTGCTTTAAGGTCCTTTCAGAGGTGCACAGAAACTTCAATTCATCCCTCGAGTGCATCAAGGAACCATTTGCAATGCTTTAGCATTGCAGATGGCACCTTGATGCACTCAAAGGACAAATAATAGTTGAAAGTATGAAATGTCTGATGTTTAATGACTTTATTTCAGTTTAGTCATTTCACCTAATTTAATATTCAGTGCTATCAAGTAGTCATGGAAACTGGGTTACTTGTGTCTACTTTCAAGGTTATAAAGGAAGATGTTTTTGTTGGCCAATCCTTTTATTTGCTTATTAATTGCCAGCGTTATTTTGGACTGTAAAATTGTTTTATAGTTTCATGATTTGTATATCATTGTTCGGTTCCTGTTTGCCTTTGACCCTTCCTTCGCAAGGAATAATTAATCTTTCAGTTTTAGTGATGAATATATAAAAGCATTTATCTTCAGTGTTTTGCTTCTGAGGTGTACTAGTCCACTTTGGGGACCCAGAGAAGTGGAGCATTGCTTGTGTACTGTGGTAAACAAGTTCTGATTTACTGGTAAAATAGGACCCAGTAACCAATTGCAATACCTGTTGTGGAACTCCTCCACCGTGAGCAGCTTTGGTATAAACTATTGACTTCATACCTGTGTTGTCATCATGATGTAGGGGTACATGCTGAAAGTGACATCAAACACTGGGTGTGTGGAAGCTCAGTGGTTAGACCTTTGGATATAGTTTAAACAATATTTATTGAAACAAGATAAGTTAACTGTATGCATGCAAACAAGTGTAAACGGATTGAATGTTTTGTACATAAATTTCAGTGAATACAATTAACACCTAACATATCAAACTAACTTGTAGTAGGGGATTCGGAAAAAAGCTGAATGCTTATGTGAACCGTCTCCCAAGTCTGTAAGATTACACAATTTCAGTTAGACAGATAGAACGGGTGGGTTTGTTGGATATTGTTTAAACACGGAAAAAAAATGAAGAAAGTAGAACGAGAGGACGGGTGAAGGAGAAGGATGACATTTAAAAAGGGCCAACTTGAATGAACAAGACATCAACATTGATTGACAACAGTTAGGGAACTGACTCACTTGAAGATCGCAGCCTAACACTAGTATAAGAGGAGGATATTCTAATTGACAACAGATGGGGAGGGGGGTGCGAGCACTGTTAACGTTTTTCACCCTAGTTTGGAACACGGCTCCGGAGGACCGCCGCCAGCACCATGCACCGCCGGGAAACGAACAATGTCTCGTAAGTGGAAGACACATTATTCATTAGCATGCAATGTATTGTTCAATAATATACAAATCATTGTTCGCCACCCGCGGCACACAGTGCAGCAACAATAACCTGGAACCCCCCCACCCCCCAATGAAAAACCCCAACAGTGTGAGAAGCTAATAGTGAATCAGGTCCTCATCCCGCAGATATTTCATTTGATGTAGGTTTTCACTAAAAAAAAAAAAGAATTCACGTAAGACAGACAAGCAAACCCTCCGCCACTGATCATCAGGTTAGTTTGATGGTCCATTAACAGAAGAGATATTTGGATAACACGATAGGAGCTCACTTGAAAGAGATGTTGTATTGGGAGATCACCCAGAGGGCAACTAGGCCCAGATTTCACCCGTTGTAAACTATAAGGTGAGCAGTGGTAGGGTCATAGTTATTGGAAGTGTTTGCTAAGTAGAATAAAGTCCTGCACCATTTCAAATGATGTAGGCATACATGCTGAAAGTGACATCAAACACTGGGAGTGTGGTAGCTCAGTGGTTAGACCATTGGATTTGCAACTGACGGTGTTGCCTTGCAGGGATTCTTCTGCTCTCTTTGGGAAAGGGTCGAGTGCTCACGCATTTGGGAAATTTGCGCCATGAATGCTTCGATTGGAAATTTGTTTTGGAGGAGAGAAACACACAAAGATTATAAAATATTATCTTCAAACTGAACTGAGAACACTCACAGGCTACATTCGGTGACTTTTCAGCTGTATTTAGGCATGTCTTGGTTGCCTGTATAGACGCCAAGACTTGCCTAGAAACAACTGAGAAGGTTCTCAGAATGTTAGTTGCAAATGTTTCTACAACCTGCATGCTTTAGCACCTGTTCTGTTGCAGTAAAAAAGTGATTATATCAGAATTAGGTCTTTAAGGTTAACCCTTTACCCAATGTAATGGCCAAAACCGGCTAGCGCTATTCTAAAAAATCGCCATTTAATTTTCATCATTTTTTCCATTTTTTCCATTTTTTATCTCAAAAACATAGGTTATGACCCCTCATTAGAACGAGCTCAACAAGCTTTTTCCAAAGAGGGGTCATAACCTATGTTTTTGAGACAAAAAATGAAAAAAAATTAGTTATTCAAGAATTTTTTTGGCAAGTGTTGTCTGCTTTTCATGTTAGGTAAAGGGTTAAATGAAAAAGTACTGAAATTTGAATGATGAATTTAGTGAATTGCACTGGCTGTTTTTTCTCATTACGTTAGGTTAAGGGTTAAAGACAGTAGGCCAATATTTAGGGTTGTCAGTATCAATACACAAAAATCAACAACTCGATATTCATCAATATTCATGACTGTCGACACCAACGGTGATGCATTGTAAAATGTTCATCAGTATATCAAATATGGTTTCCTTTGCTGAACTAAAACTTGCCGCTTGCTCCTTATTTATACTTTCCAATATATTTATTTCTACGCGAAATTTTTAAAAGCTTAGACTCCAAAATCGGTTTTAAATTCACAGTTGAAGTCGGATGGTAATTTTGGGTTACAATGAACTAAATGAGCGACTTTTACTCCATAAAGTTTTTGACTGGTTGAGTGCTGGAAGCCACTATCAGGGCTTTCAAAACAATGAGGGTACCAGAGCAAAATCCAACATTTCCCATATTCATTCAAACACAAGTAATATTTTGCTTATTATACCCCCCGCAAACAAAGTTTGGGGGGGGGGGGGGGTGGGGTATTTAGGAATCACCCTGTCCATCCATCTATCTGTCCATCCATCAGCCCATCTGTCCATCTGTCCGCCCATCTGTCCATCTGTCCATCCTTATAAGCACAACTCCTCCTAAATCGTTTGAAGAATTTTCATGAAACTTTACACAATGGAAGAACTCCATATGAAGATGTGCATGAAGCAATATAATTCCGTTCTGACAGGCGTGGGGGGTATCAATTTGTGACCTTGCTCACAGTACCTCTAGTCTAAATTTGTTTTATCTCAAATTATTGAAGAGTGCCTGTGGGCACTCTTCAATAATTTGTAATAAAACAAATTTTGCTGAACAAATTCAGACAACAAAAAAATAACCTTGCCCTCAACCAGTTAAGGTCGGCATAATTTGTTACGGTCGGTCAGGTTACCCTAAAAACGTGGGTTTTTTTTTACAGGAGCAAATTGAGCTTGTAAACTATTTTACAAGAACAACTTTTTGCTCTTTCAGTATTATGCATATGTGAAGGACTGTTTTTTCCTATCTCATTTTGTTTACCATTTGAACTGGTTGGTCCTTATGGGAAAATGAGCCGTTTAGATTTTGGGTTTTCTGCTTCGTTTTCACTTTTTACAGCAAGCCGGAAAACCGAACTGCAGAACCCAGCAAAAACCAAACGAATAGTTTTAGTGTATTTGTACATAAACTGATCAAACTATATTACTGGGAGGGAACTGGACTAGTGGCCCCTATGGAATGAAAAGGTGCAAATATATTGTATTCTCACTGCCACTCATCCATCGGAAAAATGTGAACACGGCATAGATCCGATGAACTTTACTCATTTGTTACCCATATTTATCTCACAATCGGGGCATTTTTGCACTGTTACACAACTAAAGTTTAATGTATCTGGGCCCTTGTTCCGAATCCGTATCAAGGGCCCCTGATACAAGCGCGTGATTCTGCTGTTGCCAAAACAACGGCTTCGCGTTTTTCCCTTCAGAGAAAACAATATTAGGTGAGGCGAAGCCGAACCTAATATTGTTTTCTCTGAGCCGTATATGACACTGTATCTGCCAACTAAATGCCATGCAACGTATTTATTATGCACGGCATGCTAAAATGTCACTGGGGAAATAAACTCAACGGATAGTTAAATTATGCGCACTTTTCGGCATCTTGGGCTGGTTTGTAGCCTATTATTGGGATTTACCTGAACACTCGAGTCGAGGCTTCTCTCTTGAAGTTAAAGGATTAGCTTTCGCAATGAAATGTGGAAAACTCCACCTCAATAAACGATGAACGGCATATTTTAAAATATAATAAACCTTTACACCAAGAGGGATATTTAATTCACCAGCAATTATTGCAAAAATAACAACCAAATTCACGTTGATGAAACACACAGTTGCTGCACTTCGCAAGACAGTATTCAGTAAAGTGAATCCCAGTGACGTAATTTTCTCTGAAGTGTAACGTCATCACTGACCTCAATATGGAGATCAATGAATGCTATTCTATTTTTCAATTTGCGTCTTTCCATCGATAAGGCAAATGAAAAAGTTCCTCTTAAAATAGTTTTATAACACATTTTGTGATATTGTGAGATAAATTTATGATCACCACAGTGTGTGTCTCCAGAAATTCTGATCAAGTCTCATTGTAGGCACAGAATCGCATTTCGACTCGCCCTAACGGGCTCGTCGAAATACTATTCTGTTTCTACAACTCAACTTGATCTGAATTCCCGGAGACACACACTGTGGTGATAATCTGTATTTATGGGGGTTTTCTAACTGAATAGGCTTAGTAACTGATCCCCTAGAACTCCTAGAACCCATAAGATTGATCAATGGGAAGTTAAATTGAAGCCATTGGTAATACTGTGAGGCAGTTAGGGAGAAAATAGCTTTGTCTTTCACTTATGAAATGAGACATTGTGACTTGACAAAAGTCAGAGTGAGCTGAACTTAACCTCCAATCTTGGTATGGAACACTTTCTTCTAGAATGCCCAAAGTACCAGTCTAAAAGAATGAGATTCACTGGGAGTATAATGGGGAAGTGGGATGGGAGAATGAAGGACATGTGGTTAGGGGGAGACTCAAAGGAGAGGGTTAATATGCTAATCGGAGAGATTGGGAAGAATGGGGCAAGGGATGTCATCAAGCAGTTCGTCTCCGAGTGTTGGGAGGAGAGGAGAAGCGTGGGAATAGGGAGGCAGTTGGGAGTGCAGGGGTAACCAAGGCCTTCTCGTCCGAGAACCGCAACGAATCAGCGGCTGGCCAAAGTGTTATTATATTACAGTGAAAAATTGTTAATTGAATAGCCACTTTGCATGTGAAAAAAATGCAATTTGTTTGTTTTTGGGGGTTTAACCCTTTACCCAATGTGGCGTCCTAAACCGGCCCGTACTATACACAAAAATCACCATTCGAATTTCATTATTTTTTTTTCATTTTTTATCTCAAAACACAGCTGATGACCCCTCATTGGAACGAGTTGTTGAGCTTGTTCCATTGGGGGTCATAAGCTACGTTTTTAATGCCAAAAATGAAAATAATTAGTTATTCAAAAATTTTATTTGCTTTGTAAATGTCTACCTTTCATGTTAGGTGAAGGGTTAATGACCCATTCAGAAGGCAGGGTCATATCATGTGGAACAGTTGCATAGGTGGAGGAAGCCGGAGTGCTAGTAAAGAACCACAGAGCAAAGGCAAGCAACTTTAATTCTGCAGCTTTCTAACCTTGTACAAGCAGAGTCAGAAGCAGTTGAAGGTGATTGTATCATCAATGTGCAGTATGTCAAAGTACTCGGCACCAATGCTCTGTAGTCCATCTTTGTCTCGATGCAAAGCATGCCCCCACATGGGCTGTCAGGATTAAGTGTCTTGCCCAAGGACATAGTGCAGACTGCATGGGTCAGGATCAAACCCCTGGCCTTTCGAGTTAAAATCATACATTTTAATGATTAACTGAGAATTTATTTTATATTGTTTGGTAGAGCCCATGGAGCTCTGTCAGACAAGTTTTAAATGAATTAAATATTTGTTTTTTTTTATTTTCTGAGGCCAAATAGGGCTCTAGATGAGAAAAATTCAGTCTTTGTCATGGGAATTTACTCGATAATTCACATGCAAATAACAGATAAATTTTGTACTGAAGGTATGAAAAATGGTTTGGTGTTTTGAAGTTTTATGCCAAAACAGAGTTATCGTGGCTCTATTGAAAACTGCTAGAAGCCACTTAGAGGCTTTACATTATTTGCATTAGCTTGTCTTTTGCTCAGCAGTAGAAGGGAAAAAAATATATATATAAATTGTAACAAAATGATTATTTATGAACCAAAATCTTGCTAAACTGAGGCTACATTTTCTAATAGCTTGGTGTCATTGAAAAAATATCCATGTTTCAAATTACCTTTGAAAAACAATTTAGCCTCAACTTGTTATTTATTTATTTATTGGTGTTTAAGGTCACATACTTATGCACAATGGCTAATCGTGACCGTGAGAGTTTTACGGGTGGAGGAAGCCGGAGTACCCGGAGAGAACCACCGAGCAACGACGAGCAGCTGTCAGCTCCCCAACATCGTAACTCTGAACTCTGCACCTCAGCACAGGCAGGGTTAGATTGGTTGAAAACATGCGCACCATCGACGTGCAGTACGCCTCAGTACACAGCGTCATCGTGCCCCCATGTAGGCAATCGGGGTGAAGTGTCTTGCCCAAGGACACAACGCGGTTGCCGCAGGTGGGATTCGAACCGAGGACCTCTCGGCTTGCAGTCTGCACCTCTACCAACTGAGCCGCCGCGCCCCCAGCACTCAACTTGTTAAAAAGTATCCAGTTGAGCCAGCTTCACTGTACCAAAAATTTGTATGTTGCCAATATTCAGGTTTTGTCTTGCCTGCTATAGCAAAGATAAGAGTTAGGTGTTTTTCTATCAGCAGTTGGTAGCCATGGAGGAATTGTTGTCAAACTGTATTTATGACCTACCCACTCACAAAAATATCACTGGACATAGTTTTTGTTTTTATTGATAAAATACCATATGATATATGATAGGATAATACAGCTAGTTGTTACACATAATATGGCTTTTACAGCTAATTGATATACTTTAACCCTTTACCTAACATGAAAAGCAGACGACACTTGCAAAAAAAATTCTTGAATAATTAATTTTTTTCATTTTTTGTCTCAAAAACATAGGTTATGACCCCTCGTTGGAACGAGCTCGACAAGCTCGTTCCAACGAAGGGTCATAACCCATGTTTTTGAGACAAAAAATGAAAAAATAATGAAAATTAATTGGCAATTTTTGAGAATAGCGCTGGCCGGTTTTGGCCGTTACGTTGGGTAAAGGGTTAAGATAAAATATAAGGCCACACAAAATAAATCGGTTGATTCTCAGGCATTTTGTTTTTCAAATCAGTGAGGGAGGGAGGGAGGGAGGGAGGGAGGGAGGGTTTTATTTTTTTTGTTAGCATGGATTGAGAGGTTTTTTTCCACTGTCTTTTTACACACAGAAAATATAGAAAGTGCATAATTATACAATTAAACTCATCTAATTTTTAAAATAACCCCGGGAAGTGAGGCAGTGCTTGTTTACTTTGGTAAACAAGCTCTGTTTTACTAGTAAAGTGGGACCTGGTCGCCAGTGCCTGGGGTGGAAGTCCTCTGTTATAACCAATTGGCTGGACTTGACTTTATCTTCATGATGTTGCAGTTACAATTGGCCATTGTGCAGAAACATGTGACCTTAAATACGAATATATAAATAAAAATAAAACTGTTTTATGTGTCTTTAGTTATGATCTTCACATTCAGTTCCAGAGGCAACAAAAACATCCAGTCAGCAGATTCAGTTTCAGGGAGGGATTGCCTGGGAATCAAAACATTTTTTTGTTGTCCTAATGCCACATTTGTTGAATTCTTTTAGTGATCACAAAGGTGGACTTGCACCCCATGATCAACTTAAGAGACTTTTGGGTGTCTAGCACCAAAGTATAAGGAGGCCATAGTTGGAGAGGGAGGGGGAGGGAGGGGAGGGGGGTATCCCTCACATTAGTGAGGCTCCAAGATATTGCCATCACAAATAAATAAATAAAAATATAACTGTTTTTACGCTCTCCTGGAAAATGTGTCAGGAGTCCTTGAAAAGCCTTGAATATTCCCAAAATAAAAATGCTGACGAAGTACGTAATCATAACTATAGTTTTATATGCCAGAGTTTGTGAAGGCCATTTTTGTTTGTTCGCCTCAGATCTCAGGTTTGGGTTATTGGATCTCAATAAAATATGAAATAAAGATTGTTTATGGGAAAGGTTTTCAAAAGAGTCACGAATAATATTTCTTACTTTTCACTATTTAGACTTATCCTCCTTTTTAACTTGGAAAATTTGCTGTTTGCCTCGTAAAGTAGCCAATTTTTTGTCTGTCCACCTCATATTTCAGGTTTGGGTCATTAGATTTCAATGAAATATGGAATGAAGATTTTTTATGGGAAAGGCTTCAAATGAGTCTTGAATAATATTTCTTACTTTTCATTATTTAGACTTATCCCAATTTTTAACTTGGAAAATTTGCTGTTTGCCTCATAAAAATCGCCAATTTTTTGTCTGTCCGCCTCATATTTCAGGTTTTGTTTATTAGATTTCAATGAAATATAGAATGAAGATTGTTTATAAGAAAGGCTTTCAAATGAGTAATGTCCCTGCAGTAAAACAAAGAAAATACATGCAAATCACCTCCCCACATGTGGCATTATGTCTTAGTTCTACATCTCTTATGTGGTCACTAGACTTCAGTAACATATGTTTCTGGTCTTCACAATTACCTTGCTGTAAAACAATGACAATAATCTTGCTGTTTGCCTCATAAAATAGCCAATTTTTGGCATGCTTGCCTCATATCTCTGGTTTGGGGTTAGCAGTTCTCAATGAAATTTGGAATGAAGATTATTTATGGGAATAGCTTTCAAAGTATCATGGTTCATTTTGTCTCGTCTCATTGTTTGGCAGTATGCATCATGGCGGTATACCCCAGGGCATTGCCCTCCTCTTGTTAGCTCACCTGACTGCAAGTCAGTGGGAGCTATTGCCATCACTTGGCGACCGTCATCCGCCATTTCTCGTCCATCGTCTATTCACTTTTGCAAACTTGACTTCTTCACAACCACTAGGCCAAATTCAAACATATATTGCACAGACCATCTATGGAGTATACCCTTTCTATTTTGTTCAAATGAAGCAGCTGCCAGATTTCTTGTTTGGAGCTTACTTTAGTGATGCAGATTCACTTTTTTTCAAAGAAACTCAGTAAGTCAAAATTTGGGCTCCCAAATTTGGACTACACTCAGAATTTCTAGTTTCAGATCCAATGGGCAGATGTGAACCAAATTTGTCATGTAGTATATAACTGGGTCATTTTTAGCTCACCTACATCTGTAAGATGTGGTGAGCTATTGTGATAACCTCGGGCGTCAGCGTCGGCGTCCAATATCGTAAGATTTAATGTTAAGGTTAATTTCTCAAACATCAGTGGGCTCAGGCCTTTGATATTGCATATGTAGGTTCAAGGGGACTATCATAACAGTATTTAACCCTGAAACTACGACTTTTTTCCAAATTTCAGCTGAAATTTTCTGCCAAAAGTTGTTGTAAGAATTTGCGTTTAGATGTTGGAAGAATTTGTGTTAAAGTCAGCTTTTGTGCAGATTGTGCTGGTTTAACTTCTCATTACTGTTGATTTTCATATTTCAATAACAACTGTAGGTATTAACCCTACTGTATGCAGAAATTTAACGAAAATTTTCTTTTTTTTCACTCAAAATTTTCATGTTTTTCTCGGACTTAGTAAATTTTAAGTTGTAAAACTTTGTAAACTTTGTGTTTAGGTGAGTTGTGTTTCTATGTGTCTTTCCAAGCGATTAATATTCTACACTTGGGTTACTGAACTCCATTGCAGTAATTTTTAACCCTCATTACATGCATATTTGAGGAATTTGAGGCTGATTTTCTGCCAAAACTTGTTGTAAGAATTAGCGTTTAGGTGTTGTAAGAATTTGCGTTAAAGTCAGCTTTTGTGCAGATTGTGGTGCTTTAACTTCTCATTACTGTTGATTTTCATATTTCAATAACAACTGTAGGTATAAACTCGACTGTATGCAGAAATTTAACGGAAATTTTCTTTTTTTTCAGTCAAAATTTTCATGTTTTTCTCAGACTTAGTAAATTTTAAGTTCTAAAAGTTTGTGTTAAGGTGAGGTGTTAAGCTGAGTTCTCAAAGATCAGTCGGCTCAGTCCTTTGATATTGCATATGTAGGTTGTAGGGGACTATCAGAACAGTATTTAACCCTGATACTATGACTTTTTTCCAAATTTCACCTAAAATTTTCTGCCAAAATTTGTTGTAAGAATTTGCGTTTAGGTGTTGTAAGAATTTGCGTTAAAGTCAGCTTTTGTGCAGATTGTGCTGCTTTAACTTCTCATTACTGTTGATTTTCATATTTCAATAACAACTGTAGGTATTAACCCTACTGTATGCAGAAATTTAACGGTAATTTTCTTTTTTTTCACTTAAAATTTTCATGTTTTTCTCGGACTTAGTAAATTTTAAGTTGTAAAACTTTGTAAACTTTGTGTTTAGGTGAGTTGTGTTTCTATGTGTCTTTCCAGGCGATTAATATTCTACGCTTGGGTTACTGAACTCCATTGCAGTCATATTTAACCCTCATTATATGCATATTTGAGGAATTTGAGGCTGATTTTCTGCCAAAACTTGTTGTAAGAATTAGCGTTTAGGTGTTGTAAGAATTTGCGTTAAAGTCAGCTTTTGTGCAGATTGTGGTGCCTTCACCTCTCATTACTGTTTATTTTCTCATTTCAATAACAACTGTAGGTATTAACCCTACTTTTTGCAGAAATTTAACTGATTTCTTTTCTTTTTTTCAGTCACAATGTTCACGTTTTTGTCTGACTTACTCAATTTTAAGTTCTTTATAAAAGTTTGTGTTAAGGTGAGGTGTTAAGGTGAGTTCTGTTTCTATGTGTCTTTCCAGGCAATTGATATTGTACGCATGGGTTACTGAACTACATTGCGGTAACGTTGCGCCCTTATTACATGCATATTTGAGGAATTTAATGGGGATTTTGGGGACTTATATTCACTTTCTTTAAAAAAAAATTTTTTTAACTTTTTTTTTTTATTTAATACTTTCTCATACTTGTTACTAGTAACATTAAGGCTTATTTTAGTTGTTGATGTGATGTATTTTTGTTGGGACTTATAGTCACTTTCTTGAACGAATGTTTTTCCGCAACTCCTTTTTAACCAATGAATGTACTTCAATTACAATTTCAGTGATTTATGAAAGCCTTTCCTAATTCTTATTTATGATTTAATACCTGGCCTCACGATTCATATTCTTAATCATAAACATTTCTAAAAGAAAAAAATGCTTTTATATCCAATGATTCTATGTTGAATTGATATATAATAAATGCAGAAATATAGACTTTCCAAAGCCATCACATAAACCACATTAATCATTTGATGCCTAGTTAATGTTTTATATTAACTAATTATTAGGCATGGTACACTGGAACGACATTATCAAGCGCGAATGTAGGTGAGCGTTGGGATGTAACATCCCTCTTGTTATTAAATGGTTTATGTCTAATATTTTACCCAAGTTAAAAAAATTGATAAATTTGTCCCTTGAGTGCAAGAAGGCTTTGCAATGCTTTAGCATTGCAAAGCCTTCTTGCTCTCAAAGGACGAAATACACCACCACCCATGCTATTCCATGGGGGCACGGTGGCTCAGTTGGTAGAGGTGCAGGCTGCAAGCCGAGAGGTCCTCGGTTCGAATCCCACATGTGGCAACCGCGTTGTGTCCTTGGGCAAGACACTTCACCCCGATTGCCTACATGGGGGCACGATGACGCTGTGTACTGAGGCATACTGCACGTCGATGGTGCGCATATCTTCAACCAATCTAACCCTGCCTGTGCTGCAGTGCAGAGTTCAGAGTTACGATGTTGGAGAGCTGACAGCTGCTCGTCGTTGCTCGGTGGTTCTCTCCGGGTACTCCGGCTTCCTCCACCCTTAAAACTGTCACGGTCACGGTCACGATTAGCCATTGTGCATAAGTATGTGACCTTAAACACCAATAAATAAATAAATAAATGCTATTCCGTACATTATGAGGCCTAAAACATAAACCAAGAGCATGAACTTTTGATGGTAAAGTAATAATTACAGAAATAAAAAATAAAATAAAAAAACGCTCACCCGCATGCAATTTTACAAATAATGGCCTGAGAAACAGAAGATCTACTTTGTTTGGCCTAAGCCAGATTTCCAATGATGAGGGAGGTGCCCAAGAAAGAAGACTTTTTTTCTAATAGCCTAAAATGGTTTTACAAATAAACATGGGTGTTTTACACTGCCTCGTACAGCTAGGCTATTTCATTATCTGAAAGGACAGTGGTTGCTATGGGCAAAGTTTGTGATTATACCCTGTACCTTAAGTGGCAAACTGACTCATCTCCATAGTTTTCCAGGAAATTTAAGTGTCAGATATTTATCAAACATGCGTCGGTGCACAGTCAGATTTGAAAGGAAATTGTTCTACCTTATCAACTCATTGCTAATTCTCAGAAAAATGTTGTTGCTTTGTCAAAAATGTTACAAATTGTCTTACAGGTACAATAGAGAATCCTTTGCCCTTTGTGTGTATCCTCCTAAGTGGGCAGCATGAGTATAAACCATTGGATTAACGTAACTTTATATTTGTGTTGCCATCACAATATAGCCATAGATGACTAAACACAATGAGTAAATGAAAATGGTGTGCCTTTTGATTTGAAAAATGTAGATGTTAGGAAATCAGTAGAACCTGTCTTGAGAGACCACCCCTTTTGCCAAGCAAAAGTGGTCTCTCATTAGAGGTTTGAGGTTTTCGCTGGTCAGTGAATGACCAACCAGAGAATATTTGTTGCAGAAATGGAGTGGAATTGATTTTTCATAACTGTTTTATTTTAATTCAGTTTTAATACAAGTACAGAGGCATTGTTTGAGAAATTACAGTTAAAAGGACATAAATTTAAGCCTTTTTGAGATTATGCTGTGAAGGGGCTGGTCCATCCAAAATAGGAATTTCTTACTTAAAACAAAGAAAGTGTTCTCTTTCTATCAATATTTTCAAATGAGTTGTATAATGATCCCGAATGGAATGGTTTCACGTGCCGAAGGCGCGTAGGAACGGTATGAGGAACAAGTCCCTTTCGACCCTCAGTGACTGTAAATGACTAATTTCTACATGTCTACTCGTGTTGAAGGAGGAATAGGTTCAGGTACTCGGCAGGTGTCACCAGTTGTGGCGTGATGATCTCTTTGACTGATGTCGGTTGAACCCTCGGGTAAGGACCAGTGTGAGAGGTTGGGTCCTCTCACAAAGGTACTACCTCTCCCCGAGGGTGCAGTGGATCTGGATTTTCAGGCAAGTATAGTCTACCACTTCGGAGATGATATTGAGTGATGGCCATCACAGGCAAGTATAATCTGCCTCAGACTGTCTCTGTTTGGTAGGACGTCTTTGAAGGAGAGTTGTTTGTGTAATAAATTACAGTTATACCTTGAAAAGTCTGTTTTTTGTGTCTGTCAGTTTTTGTTTGAATAGAAAATAATTTCAGTCACACTTTAAGTAAAAATAAGCTTACCAGGGTGTTTTAGTTAATTAATTAATCCTCTTTGATTTTGTTACACCCAAGCAAATAATGGACATAAACTAAGTTTGTTTTTTTAACAAAAATCTTGATATTTTCAAAGGAATCTTGGTCAAAATTTCTCAGACTTGAAGTAATATACAACAGAATAACAATGGAATTGGAAGACAGTTGAAAGACAGTTATAGTTTTCAGACAATCTACAGTGAAAGATATTTGTCATACTTGTGTATGATTTCAGATATTACGGTTTCAGGGAACAATTATCCTGACAATTTTACTGCTGGGCAGATGTCTTGGTTAAATTTGAACTATTGATTTCTGTACGCATCGCATTCATCTTAATTGATTTTAACTCCTAGCACTCTGGTAGTATTTCAAAATTTTCATCATTGACTCCATATTGCCCAGGTTCCGGTCAGCATGAAAAATTTAATAAATTATATCCTGTTTGATGAGCTCTGTCAAAAAAGATATAATCTTTTAAATTCTCAGTTGCATTGTGGGAAAAATTTGCTGCTGAAAACTTGGGTATTTTGACATCAGAGTGCAGAGGGTTAATACTCTGAACTTACAAAAATTGATTTTCTGGTCTCTCAAAACAGGTGAAAAACTGAGTTTTTGCCACAATTTTGCGGTCTCTCAAGACAGGTGGTCTCTCATGACAGGTCCATTATAGAGTGGAACCAATGGGTGCATGGCCACAGTGGTCTCTCATGACAGTGGTCTCTCAAGACAGGTTTTACTGTAATTCACACCTATAGAATTAATGTTTCTCAAAACAAGCTAATAATTGAAAATAAAACATGTTTTCATTTTGGGTATTCACTTGAAGAAAATTTCCACCTGCGGTACAAGTATTCCCATTAGTTCCTTTAATCCTGCATCCTATGTAACATATAACCCACTAATGCTGTGCATTTTTACAGCCATAGACCGTGTATATTGTCATGTAGTGTGGGATATGGCAGCCGATCAACTAATTCTGTGCAATGCCTATGTTTAGCTTCAACTCTGTCTAACAATAAAATGAACAACAATTATCAAAGAAAACACAAAGTAAATCAATCAAAATCAAGCCTTGAAAAGCATACAAGATCGATTGTGAAAGGTGGGGGCATGATAAGTGATGTTTCATTTTCCAAATTAGGAAAATGTAAATAAACAAATGCACGTGTCGTCTGCTTTGTTTATAAAACTCAAATTGAATCGATGACGAACAAAACCACAATAAACAACGAAAATAAGAAAGATAAACATTGTTCATTTAATAAAGTATTTTTGCAACTTTAGCTCAAGTTTGTAGGGGAATTATTTTTAAACAGAAAAGTATCACTGTGCTTTGTTTATTTTTAGCAGTTGTGTTTGTCCATCAAATTGAACCAATGTGCACCTCACTTCTCACGGTGTTTTGCAGCGAGTAAAAAGCTGTAAATGATTTATGGGATAAACAAAATAAACGTATAGTGTTTTCATGTAAAAAATTTATTCTACTTGTAGGATTAAGAATGAAACAGATTCACCAGAGACTCGTCGGTTTCATTCTTAATCCTACTCGTAGAATAAATTTTTTACTTGAAAACAATACAGGTTTGTTCTGTATGTTCATGTAGTGTGTGAAACAACAGTTACCGATTCTTTAACCCTTTACCTAACGTAACGACCAGAACCGGCCAGCGCTATTCTCAAAAATCGCCAATTAATATTTTTATACTGTACCAATGACCCAGACATAGCTGGTGCTAACTCTTAAAATATAGGGCCAAACACAAATTTTGCCCCCCAATCCCCAAAATTTGCATCTAAAACTAAAGAAAACATGTCCTGAAAGGCCCTCCACACCTCGCCCCCACTGCGCATGCGCAGTGTCAAGGACGTTCCGAAATTGGCGCCATTTATCATTCTAAGTTTGGCCCTTCATCAGTTAACATCTGACTGATCTTTGTGCTTTTAAATCTCAGTTTAAATGATGCCAGACACATAAATATTAGTGAAATGGTGATTCTAAGGAGGATAGAAAAGGAGGAGAGGAAAAGAATGTGTGACAGAATATTATCAGGGCTGTAACTTAAAATTTTTTAATGAAATTATGTTAAGTTACCTATTTTCAAGGCAGCAGCCATTTTGTTGTCATTCTGATTATTTAGTTACACTGTTTTTTCAAGTGTTTTTCCTCTCTCCCTGTCCTTTAAGTTCCCCCTTGCTATTCTCCCATGCTTTTGGCATAGTTTCTGTAATTATTATTACTAAAATTTCTTGGGAGTTTTAGCTTAATAACAGAATGAATTCTGTTCTTTCCCCATGTTTACGTCTTCACCTACGGGTGGTTAGGCGTTGTGTTCTGCATCTACCATCTGATGTTCTGCAGTTTCTTCCCTGGAAGTCTCTGTTTTGCATCAGATGGTGTATTTTTGGTAACTGATTTCGGGCCTGGGTGCCTGGAGTCTTATTTTAGTGTTTTTACACTCATTGTTTACATTTACAACAGCCCTCTGTGTGAGGGGGGGATTTCTAAATAATAATATCTTTATGTTATTTTAATCATAACTAGATACATTATTATTGTTCGTAAGTGTTGAATAAATTGTTTAAAATATTTTTAAAATTTTTGTCCACACTTAGGCTTGGGATCCATTGGGGCTCAACGTTACTTTTCAGAAACTTGGGCTGTTCTGAAAAAATATTTTTTCAAAATATTTTGATTTCAATTATTTTTTCTATATTAATGGATCATATTATTATTATGTATTTTGATTGCCAGGGGTTAGTGCGAGTACCAGGACTTGTTTTCTTTTCACATTGAAAGGATATTGATCAATTGTTTTAGGAGGAAGTCTTCCTCTGACCTTATTATCATTCTATATGTGGTCAGTGTACTCGCATTAACTCCTGTTCTGTATCGTATGATTTCGATGACAATATGGGAAGCGTATGTCACGGTATGTTGTTGGGGATTTGGACACTCCGGTCCTTTCCCCGCAGGGTCACTCTACTTTATCAATTTCTATTTCAGACGATCAAGATTAGGGTGATGTATCTGTGATGTCTTCCAACAGTGTGCCTCCGTCGTCACAATTAATGAAGGGCTAGCGGAAAAGTGCTCATGTAATACGCCAATTGCCTAAGAGGACCCTAGTAGGTTCGACGGCCTTTGACGTCCGCTAGCTCGCCCGGTGTAGCGTCCATTCACCGAATGGTTCGGCAGCCGGGTTCGTCCGTTGCGGTCTAGAAGGAATTTTGGGGTGATGCGAGCACTATAAATTAACTTAATGCACACCCAGTGACGGCGGATCGGAGGGAGAACGGAGGAAGCCTTTTAGTCCGGTTCATAGCTCGTTCCGGTCCATCCGGACGGCAAGCGAGAGAGGCCCCTCTCTCGTTCAACAACATCTGGCCCCAGATGTTGTGGTACAAATGTGTCGTTAGCGGAGCATACGTCCGTCGCTCGGGACGCTCCGTTGTATAGGCAGTCCGCTGAGACTGCTAAGGCTTCCTCTTCTCGTCAGCGCACACGACCGCACCTTGGCTGCGTGACCGCCGATATATTACCAGCTTCGCCGATCAAGGATTCTTCGGCGACCAGGTCACACCATCCGGCAGCCAGGGATTCGAGACCGATGGACTCCGGACGTTCGCATAGGAAGTATGCGGGAGCCATCTGATGCGGAGCTGCCCTCGGCGAAGCACCGATAGACTGCGCCTCCGCAGGTCTCGACGCCGGACATTCTTGTGCACATAGCACAACTTATCGCAGCATCCCAGCAGCCGACAGAAACGGTGTCGGATCGAGAATTATCCGACAGCGCTGGGTCGGTAGCCGGGGACTCGAGGCCTGCAGACTCCGGACGTTCGCATAGGAAGTGTGCGGGAGTCAACGTACACGGAGCTTCCAGCGGCAATGCATCGTAAGTCCGCTACTGCACAGGCCTTGGGAACGGACGTGCTTTCCTTAATAGCACAGTTTATCGCAGCATCCCAGCATCAACTGAATCTGTCTCATATATTTTATCCGACGATGCTGGGTCGGGACGCTCCGCGGAAGCGGGTACGGACGTCCGAAAGTTTCATCCGGTCCGACGGGATACCGAAAAGGATTCGGTGGATTTCAAGCTTTCCCTTTCGGAACAACATATGCTGCGATGCCGGATAAGAAACTGATAGCGTCGGTGGACTTAGAAATTTTTGGTTCGGTTCAGGGACATCGTCCCTCAGTTCCGACATAGTCCAATAATGTCACACAAACTTTCGAATTATTGAACGACGCTATATATATTATTATTTTATGCTTGCTATCCAAGCATTTCTGGTTTCTTGTTCGAAGACTTATGGAGATGTCTTTCAAAAGTGTGCCTCTGTCGTCATAGTTAATGAAGAGTTAGCGGCAATAAGTGCTCATGGAATATGTCTATCGCTTACGGAATGACATTCGCTAGCTCACCCGGTGTAGCGTACATTCATCGAATGGTTCGGCTGCCGGGTTCGTCCGTTGCGGTCTAGGAAGGAGATTTGGGTGATGCGAGCACTTTAATTACTTTAGTACTCACCCAGTGACGGCAGATTGAGGACAGATCGGAGGAAGCCAACAACATAGGGGACCGCATGTTGTGGTTCAGATATTTTACATTCGGAGCATATGTCCGTTGCTCGGGACGCTCCGTTATATTGACAGTCCGAGAGACTGTCTTTAATGCTTCCTCATCCTCACAGCAGGGCACACGACCGCACATTGGCTACGTGACCTCGAGTATCCGATCAGTTTCGGCATTCAGTGATTCCACAGCGAATAGGTCGCGCCATCTGGTAGCCAAGGGACACGAGGCCTATACACTCCGTTCGCTCGCATATTGGAAGTATGCACGGGGTAACGATCTCGGAGCTTCCTGCGGCAATGCATCGTAAGACCGCTGCTCCTCAGGCCTCAGTGACGGACGTGCTATCCGAGTTAGCACAGTTGTTTCGCAGCATCCCAGCAATTGACGGTTTCTCGGTCGAATCAGGAATTATCCGACGGCGCTGGGTCGGTGCGGTCCGCGGTTGCATCAAGCTACGGACGACCGAACGCTTTATAGGGTCCGACAGGATGGCGAAAGGGATTCGAAAGATTTCGAGTTTTCCCTTTAGTAGTATCGGAAGATGCCTTTCATATCTTCTGGCATTTCTTCCAGTGATTATTTTTCGGACTTCATTGCTGCGATCTTGGATAAGAGACTTATAGCGTCATTGGACTCGGATTTTTCGATCGGTACAGGGACTTTGTCCCTGACTTACCGACGCAGTCCAATATTGTCATTACAACATGTGTTTTATTTTTCGACGCTATATATTATATATATATATACAAGCCTGCTACTAAGCATGATAGTTTAGTTTCTTGTCCGCTTGGCTCATTTCTGCCATTTTATCTTTTTTTACATATAGTTTATTTTGGCAGAGCAGGGCATACCGAGAGTTCATATGCGTCTAGACGGTGTGATTAAAGACTGCATATATTCTTTTTCGCCGTTTATGTCTTTTCCAATTTCAATGTTGGGAACGACATTATGTATAGTAGACTTAACTTAGACGCTTTATTATACGTAATCCGCCTTACTGAGGCGTTATCATTACGTCTTCAAGAAAAGATTTACGGGATATTATTCTCAATGTAATTTCTTTTGAGGGCAGTAGTTTGTTCACGTATAACTCCGCCCTTCAGTGGCTGATTGGAGTTGGTTAGACGTGATGCAGCCCTAGCTACATCCACGCGTGGATAGTAGGTTAAGAACTCTCTCAGAGTCGCTTCGTTCTCGGAGGAGCTTCTCTTCGACGGCAACTTTCCGGCAATCCATGAATTGCTTGATTTATACATTCTCTTGTCTATCTAGTGTTACAAGAGATTCAGACTGGGGCAAACATTCGGTGGTTGACTCAGAGAGTGCCGCCGCAGTTGCCGGACCCTAGTGTGGCTGTTATGACGGTTGCCAGTCAAACAGATTGGGATATATACTGATCCCTACGGATTCGAAGTGCCAGGGTCTTTGGGTTCCGCAGTCTTTTAGCTATCAGTTTAACTTCCGCGGAATAATGTTTTTTAGGCTTGCTTTATGTCATTGCATGAACATTATTCAGAAACGCATGCCCAAATTCCTGTCCTTTAATTCGACAGTAGTGGCGTATCTCCGGAACCAGGGAGGCACTCTTTCGTTTCCGTTATTCAATTTAATGGAAAGAATCCGTCTGTTGGTTATAGTACACCAAGTTCAGTTTTGGTCCGTCATATTCTGGGTCGTCTGATTGTTTTATCGCACTCCCGTTCTCTTACGGGTCGCTTGTTGCTGTCAGAATGGACTCTCAACAAACAAGTATTTAATCAGATTTGCTATCTATGGGAGCGCCCAATGATGTTTTATTATGACACAGCTTGCTAATCAATTGCAGACGTATGTGTTGGCTTGTCCAGATCTCTGAGCTAATACTGTTAACGCTCTATTGATCTATAGGACGCAATGATAGGATACGCGTATCCTCCGGCGCTGTTGTTTTAGCAGGTATTGCTAAGATAAACAACCACAATACATTTCTGTTGACAGCATCTCTATCTTCACAGAGATCATGAGTAATTTACTCTCTTGTCTACTGTGGATCTTAACGTGAAATCTTCCTCTATGTGAGGATCTTTTTTCACTGGGTAAATCGTGTCATCTTTATCACAACCAGCAAGGTCGCAACCTTCATGTATTCCGTTGTGTGGTCCGTATTGCATTGTAAGCACTGTACTGGACGAGCTTTGGACGCGATTTCTTACTATAGGAGATCCTCTTCTTCGCTATTCTATGCGGCTAAAGTGGAGGCTCTTCCGTCGTGGTGTAGGGATCATTATGTTCATATTGTTGATCCCTCCATACTACGCATTGCTAGTTTTTAGTATACTTGTTTCACAAGATCTACTGCAGCCTGTTGTTATTTAGGTTATAGGTTTGTTACCTCATACCTATGCACTCTACGATAGTTTACAATTGAGTCTTTTGTCTCTTTATCTAAGTCAGTTAGTAACTTTTTGATAAATAGACTTAGAATCTTTAGATTAAATTCCTATACGGATTTTAACTTCGGTTCTTATTTAGCTAAGTAATCATTTGAGCCTCTGGAAACAGTAGTTTTCAAATTCTGACCTTTTAGACAGTAATTCTGTTGGTTTCTCTTTTACTGTAGAATCAGTGAGTTTCATGCACTATCGATGGATGATTTTCACTTTCATAGTTTCGGAATCAATACTTCCGTTACTATTTAGGTTGGATTGTTGCATAAGAGTTAGGCTCCTATTATCCGGAACCTATTATTTTAAGGTCCTTCCGTCTTCGTATGGGCATAGGCCTTTACTCTTTCCGGGTACAGTTTATGTATTTATAAACAGATATCTGTTTATTACAAGGGCGTAAGCTTCTTCTGTCTTTGATGTCTAGTAGAAGGACGTTACGCTCCATTTTATTGTTAATCGATTCTATTAACTAGCGTACTGCTTATGGTATATCATTGGCTTAGCAGTTGTGCTTAAGATTTCGGCTCATGAAGTAAGAGTTCTTCTACTTCTTGGGCTTACATTAATAGTGTTGCTATTATAGATTTTTGAAGGCTGCTCATTGCGCTCAGCCATCCATTCATGAATTTTTTCTCAGAAATATCGAGTCCATTTCTGGAGGCCTCTATTGTTAGGTCTATTATCTACTGCTCAGAATGTCATTCACTTAACAGTTGCTACTATAGCTAGGAAGGCTGTCTGTTTCGGCAGTGTCTCCGTTCGGCTGCCCTCTTCGCTCTGGGCTATTTGACCCAGGGCAAGAAAAAGGGGGGGGGGGGGGAGGGTGTTCCCTTGGGTCACCTGTTTTTACTATGAAAACAAGGGGATACCTCCTCCGGAGTTAGTAATTCTGAGCTGTTATTGGGATGGTTGTTTAGTGAGAAGTTTAAGTTTATAAAATTCATTCAAGTCTTAGTTTTTAAAGTATAGCTTTTGAATATTGCATATGTCAACGGACATGATTATGCAATTCTCACACACTTTTAGGAGTATAAGAGTCTCTATTCTCTAGACTTACTTTATTATTGGCTTACTTTAAAAATTATTAGTATAAGGATTATTGGATATTAATAGAGTACATGGATGTATGAAGCTCAATTTTTGGAAGGTGTTGTATCTTTCTAATTTATCATAAATAAGAAAGATACATGTAAGGCCTATTACTTCTTTTCCCTACAGGGGATGACTCTATTTTATTTTATTGAGCGTATTCCATTTTGCTCTATGTCCTTGGCCCTCCAGCCTTTTTACTATTCAGCTATGTCTGGGTCATTGGTACAGTATAAAAATGTTAAAAAATTTATAGTAATTTATATATTTTTTATACTTACCAATGACCCAGACGGGGATGGCCCTCCCAGGAGTTGGGAACTCTTGCCTCCCCGCTGAGTACATAGCGCTTACCAGGCACTGGTTATTAGAATGATAAATGGCGCCAATTTCGGAACGTCCTTGACACTGCGCATGCGCAGTGGGGGCGAGGTGTGGAGGGCCTTTCAGGACATGTTTTCTTTAGTTTTAGATGCAAATTTTGGGGATTGGGGGGCAAAATTTGTGTTTGGCCCTATATTTTAAGAGTTAGCACCAGCTATGTCTGGGTCATTGGTAAGTATAAAAAATATATAAATTACTATAAATTTTTTAACTTTCATTATTTTTAGCTCAACTTTGACGAAGTCAAATTTGAGCTATTGTCATGGCCCGTCGTCCGTCTGTCCGTCCGTCCGTCTGGCCGTCTGTCCGTCTGTCCGTACGTCAACAATTGGCTATGGCTCGGGCTAGAGGTCGTATTTATGAACCGATCTTTACGAAACTTCTTGTGTACCTTTGTTATGACCCTGGGACGGGTGTGGTCCGAAATTCAAGATGGCTGCCAGTGGCCATTTTGTACCGATGATGCAAAAAGCAGTTTTTTGTACAGAACTTCTGTATGAAAGTTCTGATTTGAATAAAGTTTTGTATAAATGTTTAGTACCATGGGATACATCACATATAATACGGGTTTTTTTCTCGTGCGTAAATTATGCAAATTAGACTGACTTTGATTTATTTAGTGTTACTTTCAGAGCTGTAAGTGCCAAGCTGCTATGGCTCGGGCTAGAGGCCGTATTTATGAACCGATCTTTACGAAACTTCTTGGGTACCTTTGTTATGACTGTGGGATGAGAACGAGTGTTTTTGGGTGCGGTCCGAAATTCAAGATGGCTGCCAGCTGCCATTTTGTACCGACGATGCAGAAATCTGTTTTTTGTACAGAACTTCCATATGAAAGCTCTGATTTGAATAATTTTTTGTCTGAATGTTTAGTACCATGGGATACATCACATATAATACGGGTTTTTTTCTCGTACGTAAATTGTGCAAATTAGACTAATTTTGATGTTTTTTGGGGTTACTTTCAGCACTGTAAGTGCAAATGCCAATACGGCTCGGGCTAGAGGCCGTATTTATGAACCGATCTTTACGAAACTTCTTGGGTACCTTTGGTATCACCGTGGGACGAGAACGAGTGTTTTTGGGTCCGGTCCGAAATTCAAGATGGCCGATGGCAGCCATTTTGTACAAAATTAGGTGCAATCAGATTTTTGCACAGAACTTCCATATGAAAGCCCTGATTTGAATAATTTTTTTGTGTGAATGTTTAGTACCATGGGATGCATCACATATAATACGGGTTTTTTTCTCGTGCAGAAATTATGCAAATTAGATGAACTTTGATTTTTTCAGTGCGACTTACACACAGTAAGTACACATGTCAATACTGCTCAGACTAGAGTCTGTCTTTATGTACTGATCTTCACGAAATGTCTTGGGTACCTTTGTTATCACCTTGGGACAAGAACGAGTGTTTCTGGGTGCGGTCTAAAATTCAAGATGGCTGCCAGTGGCCATTTTGTACCGAAATTAGGTCTAATCAGTTTTTTGTACACAACTTCTATACAGCTCAGACTAGAGGCCATATTTATGAACCAATCTTTATGAAACTTCTTGGGTACCTTTGTTATCACCGTGGGATGAGAGCGAGTGTTTTTGGGTGTGGTCCAAAATTCAAGATGGCCACCAGCAGCTATTTTGTACCAAAATTAGTGCAATCAGTCTTTTGTATAGAACTTCTGTATGAAAGTTCTGATTTTAATAAATTTTTGTATGAATGTTTAGTAATATGGAATACATCACATATTGTAAGGGGTTTTTTTTCGTGCAGAAATTATGCAAATTAGATGAACTTTGATTTATTCAGTGCAACTTACACAATGTAAGCACACATGTCAATACGGCTCAGGGTAGAGGCTGTATTTATGAACCGATCTTCACAAAACTTCTTGGGTACCTTTGTTATCTCCTTGGGATGAGAATGAGTGTTTCTGGGTATGGTCCAAAATTCAAGATGGCTGCCAGTGGCCATTTTGTACCGAAATTAGGTCCAATCAGTTTTTTGTCACAAGTTCTATACAGCTCGTATTTATGAACTGATCTTCACAAAACTTCTTGAGTACTTTTGTTTTCACCTTGGGACAGGAACGAGTGTGTTTTGGGGTGCCTTTGTTATCACTGTGCTATGAGAACAAATATTTTGGGGTTCAGTCAGACCCACTCTGGGACTCAAAGATTTTTTCTAGTTCAGCATCTGACTGTCACCCACCTTTACAATACTTTACCTATACATTTGTTACAGGCAACGGTCAGTATTTATGTACAGACAGTTACAATACTTTATATGTACCTTTGTTATCAGGTCATTACCTAGATGTTTGTTATTGCTGTGTCACATACTATACATGTACATGTCTTTGTCTTGACAAGTTGAGCTACAGTGTCATTGACACTTTCATTTGCATTTTTTGTCTCAAAAACATAGGTTATGACCCCTCGTCGGTTTCATTCTTAATCCTACTCGTAGAATAAATTTTTTACTTGAAAACAGTACAGGTTTGTTTTGTATGTTCATGTAGTGTGTGAAACAACAGTTACCGATTCTTTAACCCTTTACCTAACGTAACGACCAGAACCGGCCAGGGCTATTCTAAAAAATCGCCAATTAATTTTCATTATTTTTTGCATTTTTTGTCTCAAAAACATAGGTTATGACCCCTCGTTGGAACGAGCTCATTCCAATGAGGGGTCATAACCTATGTTTTTGAGACAAAAAATGAAAAAAATTAGTTATTCAAGAATTATTTTTGCAAGTGTCGTCTGCTTTTCAGGTTAGGTAAAGGGTTAAAAGACTGGAAAGTGTGACTAACCCTGTGCAACACACAGGGTTAGTCACACTTTCTGATTTAAAAGTTTTCATTATTAACTGAGTAACTAACCCTGTACTCTGTACAGTTTTAGTGTAAATCCCATCTACAGCAACTCTTTACTGAACATAATGGCGAAAACCAGCACATAATATTCTAAAAGCATTACAACTAAAATTTTGTATGGATTGTGGGAAGGTTTTTTTTTTAGTGAATTCCAAAAATGAAAACATATTCTACTTTTGGTTAACAGCTTGTTTCAAGGGATTATTGTCACAAGTGGTAAACTTCAACTATGCTTCAGTTCAGCCGAACAAGAAAACAGTTTTAAAAGAAAGAAGTAATAATAGCCTGTTTTGTTTACTGAATTATTACTTCTGTCCTCCGCGTGGGAACCCTGTGAAGATATATAAATAAATAAATTACTCTTCTGAGATAAAAATGAAGACAAAAATTAGCTGTTCACTTTCAGGCCTGGAAATGAGCAGACCGTCATCTGCAGAATGAGGTCCCCAGAGGGTGCATTTGGTGATGCTGCCCTGCATTCCAAACCATGAGACGTTTTGTTCAGTACCATCTGATAATTTGTCCCAGATGTTTGGGCATGTAGGACATTTTGTGCCAGTGATAATGCAATACTTTCTTGTGCAAGTCTGATATTTTTCCACTATACCAATGGCCCAGACTAGCTGGTGCAACACAATTTATTACCAGGGCCAAACAGGGGTCAGCCTGGCAGCTGATTTTGGGGAGAAGTGACTTCTCCCTCCAGAGACTTTAGGGAGAAGTCAGGGGCCGGGAGGGAGAAGTCAGTGGACATGAGGGAGAAGTCAGATAAAAACAAAACGTATATGACATCGTGACAAAATAAATGTACATAGAGGACACAGTTGTGGAGAAAAAAATAATAATAAAAATTGTACAAACATACATACACACACAAAACGAAATCATGTAGGTTAAAATCCTTCCCCTCCCCTACAAAAAATTGTGTCGGCCATGGTTTCTGAATACCCCAACTCTTTCCCTAACAGTGATGACTAGGCCTGGGGCGACCATGCAGTTGATTTTGTATTTGCCTCAATGCAGTGGATTTGAAATTTAGCATTACCCATGGTGAGAGTGTTCTTCTCTGTAAAAGAAGGTATATTATTTTTAAAAAAATATTTAAAGTATTTAAAATAAATTTCAAGTTCACATAAGAAGCTGGGTCATTCAGGGTTTCTGAATGTCCTAATTGAATTGAAAAGCTTAGTTAAAAAGGTTTTCGACATGCTTTGTAAATAAAGCGTCATTAACAATTTGAGTTAATTTATTTCTAATGTAAATGACAAAATATTTCAGTTGTCTCCCTTACCTGCTGCACTGGGTGATAATACTCTGTTCAGAAAAATGACAATTTCTGCCAACCATCTTACATTGACACGTGCGACTGGTGCTATAAGGCCTGCTATTCTTATCCATCCTAATATGTGTGATTTCTATCGTAGCCTTATTACATTTACCCCCCTTCCATCACAAGTTTTCACAGAAAAACTTTCAATGCGAATTGCAGAGCAAATTTCAGTGCAACCAATTTTTCAGTGGAACAGGGCGTGACTGTAAGCAATTTCGACATTTTTATGGATGAACTGTCCCCTGCACATTTTGAGGGGTTTTGAAAGGGTGGTTAACTTTATTAAATTGTAATTAACTCGATGCGTGTCTTGTGTGATTCGTGGTTTTTACTGACACTTTTGTTTTTAAATAGCATTTGGTGCTGGTTGCTATCGGTGGGGGCGTATTGTTCAAACAACTACGACATTACAACTCTTTTCAGAAATATAAAATTGGGCTAGTTTAGGCTATTTTCAGAGCCGTATGACGGATGTTTACTTTTTTGTGAATGAGGAAGTGTTTTGTTTTTTTTTAAATAAAACATAAGAAAATACAATAAACTGCCATGTCTCCCAAGGAAGTTTTGGAGGGCGACTTGAATTTCGCCCCCAATGTAAGCCAAGGCGACTTGAGGAATGACAAGGCAACTTCTTCGCCCGAGTCGCTCACTCGGCTGACCCCTGGGGCCAAACACAAATTTTGAATCCCCCAAACCCCCAAAATTTGCCAAAAAACTTTAAAAAGAGAAGACCAGTATGGTCCTCCATACGTTTTTGTGCAATGCACAACTTGTTGTCAAGGACAACAATAGGCTACCGCCATCTTGTCATTCTGTTGTTTGGCCCATGTCAGATCAACACGTATCCTGACTTTTGTGCTCTAAAATCATGAAGTATAATGTAGCCAGACACGATTTTGAAGTGGAATGGTGGAATAATTGCCGCAGAATCTAGCTGAATATAGACATTGAGTTTTTGAACATTCAGGGCTATAACTTTATTGAAATTAAATAGTTTTTCTTGTTCTTACCGTTTTTGGGATATGCACCTGATTCGTTCATTCTTTGTTTATCATTATGTGTGTGTTCAGTGTTCACCTTTTTCCTCTTGAATCCTCTCATTAGATTTTTAAGAACTATTTACTGTTTGCGAATTTGTTATTAATTAAAAATTCTTCTTAAAAACCTTAGATAAGTTTCGGAATGTGGATTATTCGTACCCCCTTTGTCGCGTACCGGTTATTTTTCTCATAGTTGGGCATGTCTGTTTGCCATTACCCTTCTCTATGGGGAATCTTCTGGGGAAGTTTCTCTATTGTTAAGGGTATTCTTGGGATACCGATTGTCTTACCTGGGCCTTTGTTGTGCCAGTTTTGGACTTGGTTACCGGCTCCTGTTCAGTTTAAAATTTTTGCCTCGGGTGTGTGTATTATGAAGTCCTCATTTTCGAAATGTAAGAGGAAGAAGTCCTCTCTTGATTCTCATTCATCATGTTTGGCTTGCACTCGTTGCTCGAAAGTTGTTACCTGTGCAACTTGCTGTTCTTGGGATTCCAAGCGATGGAATTCCTTCTCAACTTATGTATGTGTTGGCGAAGCACCGATTTCAGTGCTTTCGCCTAAGGTAACTAATCAAAATTTAGTTTCCATTTCAGAGGAACAAGAACATGGTATTGGTCATGGTATAACATCAAGTTCTGTGCTGCCGTCGTCTTCAGATACAGAGCCTGTTGACTTACGAGGTATCGCAGAATACTCGGTACCTCGGGCAAGCAGACGGTCAACTAGCTTGACCGGTGTAACGGAGCCTTTAATTAGTGCTTCAGTACCGGGAAAGTCTGTAGCGGTCCAGGATATGGAGGATGGAAGACAGTCTTCTGTTCAGACAATGGCACGTAAGGGGAAGAGGCCAGTCAAATTGAAAGGTGCATCAGTAGTGAAGCATTCTTCTGTTTTGGGGTCAAAACAGAAAGATTCGCCTTTTATTGCCAGTTCCGCTGGTTGTCTGGTAGAAAATGCTTCGGAGCCAGTTGTTTCTGATGTACTTTTCTCTGCCAGTGCGGCTGGCAGTAATCTTGATATAAGAGCCTCTTTTTCGTCCATTTCCAGGACTCAGCACAGTAGACCGCATGCTAGCCGGCATCATCCAGAGGTAGAGAGTCAGAGCCAGGATCTGGCTCTCTCTAAGGCTAGCATTTCAAGGCAAACGTCTTTCTCTAAAAGACGAACACAGGGCTCTGTGTCAGATAACCTTCCGGAGCCAAAAAGGCGTAGAACGGGGGTGAACATAGCCTCGAATACAGAATTGCTGGAGCAAATTGCCCAGCTAATTGCAGACTCCCAGCAGCATAATATGTGGCCGTCATCGATCTCCACTTCGGATGATTTGGACGGTGCTGGATCGGCAGAAAGAAGGGTTTCCTCAAATAATCAGTTTGCCGATAATAGACCAGACCAGGAACCTCTAGCTGGTAGTGTTAGGGAGTTTGATGAAGACGAGACTGACACTACATCTTTGGCTGAGCTACGTATGGAAACTATGAGGTTCCTGCAGGATTTTTCACCTGAATTAATTCCTTCTGGTCAGAGTTCTGCACCTTCTAGAGCCAAGCACCTGTCTTCTTTAAACAGGGAGGTCATTAAATCGAAGGAAAGTATCCTTCTGTATCCATCTCAATCAGTCGAAGCGTTAGATGTGTTTGATTGTTGTGATGAAGCTATTGCTGACCTGGCTCAGGCTAGAAAAAATTCTTTCCTTTCAGAAAGGAAGCTTGACCTACCGTT
This sequence comes from Pictodentalium vernedei, assembly GCA_031216915.1. Taxonomy (NCBI): domain Eukaryota; kingdom Metazoa; phylum Mollusca; class Scaphopoda; order Dentaliida; family Dentaliidae; genus Pictodentalium; species Pictodentalium vernedei. The sequence goes on along the minus strand of CM062297.1, from coordinate 246,016,672 downwards.
TAGAGGCAATACCTTCTTAAATACGGTAGGCGAGAATAAGATTCCAAGAGCTCCTCTGCGATTGGATGACAGAGCTAGGGACTTAGGTATGTCTCTTCCGTCATCGTGTAGCATCAGTTCTTTTGTTATAGATACTTTCATTGAATCTAGCAGAAGTATGTTGGACGCTATGTCATATGCAGACCATATTTGCAGGGCATTAGCCGGCAATTTGGAATCTGAGAGCTAACAGGAGTTGTTATCTCCTTTGAGAGTGCTCCATCATGTATACAACATCCCACTCTGCTCTTTCAGTTGCAAATTTAGAGTTGGTCAGGCGCAATGCTGCCCTTAAATCTACGTCATTTATTGACGACAGTGTTAAGAGTTCTCTAAGGGCCGCTCCCGTTTCGGGCTCTTCATTATTCAATGATAAGCTAAAAGCTTTATTTGAAGATGCTTCTAAGAAAGCTACAAGTCAGCTTTTGTTGTGCTCAGCTCGCAACCTCAGCCTTCCACAAGTGGTACTCCAAGGAAACTTGACCTACCGTTTAGAGGCAATACCTTTTTAAATACGGTAGGCGAGAATAAGTTTCCAAGTGCTCCTCTGCGATTGGATGATGGAGCTAGGGACTAAGGTATGTCTCTTCCGTCATCGTGTAGCGTCAGTTCTTTTGTTATAGATACTTGCATTGAATCTAGCAGAAGTATTTTGGATGCTATGTCATATGCAGATCATATTTGCACGGCATTGGCTGACAATTTGGAATCTGAGAGCTTACAGGAGTTGTTATCTCCTTTGAGAGTGCTCCATCATGTATACAACATCCCACTCTGTTCTATCAGTAGCAAATTTAGAGTTGGTCAGGCGTGATGCTGCCCTTAAATCAATGTCATTTATTGACGACAGTGTTAAGAGCTCTCTAAGGGCTGCTCCCGTTTCAAGCTCTTCATTATTCAATGATAAGCTAAAAGCTTTACTTGAAGATGCTTCTGAGAAAGCTACAAGTCAGCTTTTGTTGCACTCAGCTTCGCAACCTCAGCCTTCCACAAGTGGTACTCCTCGGAGAGGTAAATTTTTCTCCAAGAGAGGCTCAGCCTGTGCTGCTTCTAAAGCTAATCATGGACGTGGTGGCTCGAAACAGGGGAGCGATTTCAAAAAGGGGACGGCGCAGTCGGAAAATAACGAAATGTGTAACCCCACACCGACGTCACAGAGGGGTGCGAGAGCTTCACAAGGTTTCTCCTTGTATAAGCCTCGTAAGTCCTACAAATGAAGATTTCAACCTCTACTGTTCTCCGGTTGGCGGAAGGCTTTCAAAATTGCAAGCAACTGGAACAAAATAACAAAGGATCTTTAGGTTCGAGACGTTGTAAAAAATGGTCTACGTCTTTCGTTCCAGAGAAAACCTCCACTAATGCAGATTCCGCATTTTGTGAACCGAGGCCAGACGCTCATACAGGCCGGTCATCGATCTCAGTTGGATAAACAAGCTAATAATTGCTCCAAAATTTTATATGGAGACAATTCGATTGGTGAGAGGCAGCATCCGAGTAAATGATTACGCCGCAAGTATAGACTTGAAAGACGCGTATTTTCACATTTTGATTCATCCGGCTTTTTGGAAATACCTGTTTCGCGGTTCAAGGAAAAGTATACCAGTTCAGAGCAATGTGTTTTGGCCTGAACCTTGCTCCCTGGGCATTCACTCGGGTGATGAGCCGCTTCGATGACGTCGGCATATCTGGACGACATTCTTCAAAGGTATGGAAATTTTCATCCTCTTCAAAGCGACGTTCTGCGTCAGCTATCGCTGCTACGATGACTAGGTTTTATAATCAATGTCAACAAGTCGGATTTAATGCCGACGAGGTCGTTTGTCCATCTGAGAATGAGTTTCGATACTCTCAACAATCGGGTCGGTTTGCCGGTAGCAAGAGCAAAATTAGTTTCTCTTTATGCAAAATACTGCATAAACGCACAAGTCATTACTGCAAGAGAGTTTATGCAGCTGTTAGGACTTTGCGCCATGGAGTTAATTCCGCTAGGTCGTTTGCGCACTCGTCCACTTCAAATTTATCTAATTCAAAATTGGAGCGTAAAACGTCAGTTGTTGGACAGTCCAATTGTTTTAACACAGTCAGTAAAACATCATCTTCAAATTTGGGCGGATATCCAGTGGTTATCCCAGGGAATACCACTTCAGATTCAGGAGCCGTCATTCATAATCATGACGGACGCCAGTCAGGAGGGTTGGGGTGCTTCTCTGCTTCCGGGTGATCAAGTGTGTCAAGGTTTATGGGAGAGTCAGTTTCTTGTGTCCCATATAAACTACAAAGAAATGAGGGCAATTTGGTTAGCTCTAAATCATTGGCTCAGTCGAGTAATAAACTCACATGTTCAAATTCTGTGGACAATTCAACAGTAGTAGCCTTTTTTCGGAATCAGGGAGGTACTCATTCCGTCCAGCTGTTGAATCTCACCGAAAAGATTCTTCTTTTCTCTCAAGAGAATCAGATTCTGATATTGATTCGTCATATTTCAGGTCGTCTCAGTGTAAAAGCAGACTCTCTATCGAGAAAGGATCGCCTGCTACTTTCAGAATGGATGTTGAAAAAATCTGTCTTCAATCAGATTTGCTTCCAGTGGGAACGTCCAATGATCGATCTTTTTGCCACGAGTCTGAACAATCAGTTACAGACTTTTGTGTCTCCATGCCCGGACCCTCAGGCTTATGCAGTAGACGCTCTGTCAATTTCATGGAATGGGATAATAGGGTATGCTTACCCTCCAGCTCCCCTCATTTAACAGATCTTGCTAAAGATAAAACAGTCTTCTTGCAAGATCCTACTGGTTGCAAGTCTTTTGGCTCAAAGACCGTGGATAAATCTTCTCCGGAAACTTCTTTGGTACGTTCCACGGAAGTAACCACCTCTCCAGGATCTTCTGACACAGGGGAAACTCCGTCGGCTTCATCACAATCCGGAAGGCCTCAACCTTCACATTTTTCCGTTGTGCTGTCCTTCCTACACGGAAAACAGTTTTCCAGACGAGCACTGGACGTAATTTCTAACTGTAGGAGGACCTCCTCTTTGTTAAATTATGAAGCGAAGTGAAAGGTTTTTGTTCGTTGGTGTGAATCACAATTGATGGTTTTTGTTCTTTGGTGTGAATCACAATTGATTGATTTTTTTAACCCAACTCTTCCTCAATTAGCTTTTTTATTTATCTTTTTGATGAAGTTAAGCTACAGTCAGTCACTATTAAGGGATATAGGTCTATGCTTTCTGACACCTATGCACACCAAGGGAAATTAAACATTGGGTCAGATGTATCTTTAAATAAATTAATGAGGAATTTCTCTGTGAATAGACCTTGTACCTGGAGACTAGTCCCTAAGTGGAATTTAGCTTGGGTTCTTCTGAAACTTCAGGAAGCACCTTTTGAGCCGTTAAATACTGTTGAGTTTAAATTTCTTACTTATAAAATGTTTTTTCTTTTAGCATTTACGTCAGCTAGAAGAGTTAGTGAGCTTCATGCTTTGTCTGTTGAAGACTCTCATTATCGTAGTGTTGGTAATTCTATTACTCTCACTACGAAAGTGGGATTCTTAGCTGAGAATCAGGTTCCGGACAAATGGCCTAGCCCTATTCTTATTAAAGCATTACCATCTTCAGATGGTCAGAGGCCTTTGTTGTGTCCAGTAAGAGCGCTTAGGATTTATAAGGAGCGTTGTAGTTTTATTAGAAGAGGTAGGAAGAGGTTATTTCTTTCTCTTCTTCCTAACAGAAATGATATTTCTGTTCATTCCATATCTACATGGATTCATTTAGCTATTCGGACAGCTAATAATGCTTTGTCTGTGAATCAAAGAATAGCTTATAAGATTTCAGCTCACGAAGTTAGAGCTTTAGCTTCTTCTTGGGCTTATGCTAGTAGTACTTCTTTGAAGGATTTGATGCAAGCAGCTTACTGGACACAACAGACGACTTTTACCAAATTTTATCTTCGAGATTTAGAATCAATTTTGGATGATCTCAGATCTTTAGGACCATTATCGGTAGCTCAGAATGTCGTCCATTCTAATTAGGATTTTCATTCAACCTTCTGTTTGGTCTGCTTTAGCACTGTCACCAGTCTGCTACCCTCTTCGTTTTGAAGTGTAGTTACTTTCAAAACAAGGGGAAGAGTGGGGCGGGGGATTTTATTTCCAAATAGTCATCTGGCTTAATAGTGAAAAGCATGGACATACCTCCTTTAGTGATAGTATCCTGGGGTTGGTGCTGTGGTAGTTTTGATGTGTAGCTTGATATGAAACAACATTCAATGTATTATATGCTTTTAATGTGTAGCTCGATGTGAAGCGTTATTGTATATGTCATGTGTCAAGACGAGCTTTACTATACAATACTCGGACACTTTTAATGATTTATAAAGAGTCTCATTTCTCTGGACTTCTTTATATTTTGGCTTCCCTTATCAAATTAGCATAATGGGTTATGCTAGGCCTTAAGGGTTCCGGACATTTTCCCCTAAAAAACGTGTCACCTAGGGCATTCTCCCCTAATTTCAAATGAGAGGGTGGACATTTCCCCCCAGTTAGGAAGAAAAGAGTGGACATTTTCTCCAAACTAAAAAAATTGAATTTTAAGATTTTATTAAAAGAAAAAGAATTTGTTCCATTTGATGTCACACTATTTTCAAAGTACTAAATAAAATTAAATAGGCATAAATAATCCATACAATATGAAGTTGAATTACTGTATAAACAGTAATCTAGTCTATCTGTCACACACAGTGTGCTGTATGGCATAACAATATCAAGTTGTATTGCTGTATAAACAGTGAGCTGGATGATATGTGCTTTGATATATTGTGAGATGAAGACTTTAATGGTACTATAAGCACCAAGGTGAAGAAACACAGAGGGGTGGGGTGCAATGATAATATATGGATGCAACTCGTAATATAATTTTATGGGTTTGCACTTCCTTCATGCATGGAGGCTGCACAAATCCATAAAATTATATTACGGACTTGCACCAAGGGTGTCCTCATCTAAGTCGTCTTGTAAATTTATTCTCAGCTGTATTATCGTTGTTTGATTTATCATAGTTTTCATGAAACCTTAATTACATTTCTATTTTTATTCTTCCAAGCCAAACTCGACTTATAGTTTGAGATGAAATGACGGGCAGGCGACGGGCATAAACAATTGGTTTCTGGGCAATAACTTTAGTTCTATTTGATGCACCTTTACCAAATTTATACCAGAGGTTACCCTATAGGAAAGGAAGACACCTTTCGATTTAAAGAATCTCGCGCCCCAAGGACAAGGTCACTGTTACTATAAATAGAATATTTTGTGACAAATTGGTTTCCGGGCAATAACTTTAGTTCTATTTGACGCACCTTTACCAAACTTATACCAGAGGTTACCCTACAGGAAGGGAAGACACCTATTGATTTTGGAGTCTGGGACTCCAAGGTCAAGGTCACTGTTACTATAAATAGAATATTTTATGACAAATTGGTTTCCGAGCAATAACTTTTGTTCTATTTGAAGCACCTTTACCAAACTTATACCAGAGGTTACCCTATAGGTAGGGAAGATACCTATTGATTTCGGAGTCTGGAACTCCAAGGTCAAGGTCACTGTTACTATAAATAGAATATTTTGTGACAAATTGGTTTCTGGGCAATAACTTTAGTTCTATTCTGTGTATCTTCACCAAACGTATAATACAAGTTATCCTATAGGAAGGGAAGACACCTATCGATTTAGGAGTCTGGGGCCCCAAGGTCAAAGTCACTGTTACTCTCAATAGAGTATTTTGTGACAAATTGGTTTCCGGGCAGTAACTTTAGTTCCATTTGAAGCACCTTTACTAAACTTATACCAGAGGTTATCCTAGAGGAAGGGAAGACACCTATTGATTTCGGAGTCTGGGACTCCAAGGTCAAGGTCACTGTTACTATAAATAGAATATTTTATGACAAATTGGTTTCCGGGCAATAACTTTAGTTCTATATGACACACCTTTACCAAACTCATACCAGAGGTTACCCTATAGGAAGGGAAGACACCTATTGATTTTGGAGTCCCGTGCCCCAAGGTCAAGGTCACTGTTACTATAAATAGAATATTTTGTGACAAATTGGTTTCCGGGCAATAACGTTAGTTCTATTTGAGGCACATTTACCAAACTTATACCAGAGGTTACCTTATAGGAAGGGAAGACATCTATTGATTTCGGAGTCTGGGAATCCAAGGTCAAGGTCACTGTTACTATAAATAGAATATTTTGTGACAAATTGGTTTCCGGGCAATAACTTTAGTTCTATTTGAAGCACCTTTACTAAACTTATACCAGAGGTTGCCCTAGAGTAAGGGAAGACATCTATTGATTTCGGAGTCTGGGACTCCAAGGTCAAGGTCACTGTTACCATAAATAGAATATTTTATGACAAATTGGTTTCCGGGAAATAACTTTAATTCTATTTGACACACCTTGACCAAACTTATACCAGAGGTTACCCTGTAGGAAGGGAAGACACCTATTGATTTTGGAGTCTCGTGCCCCAAGGTCAAGGTCACTGTTACTATAAATAGAATATTTTGTGACAAATTGGTTTCCGGGCAATAACTTTAGTTCTATTTGACGCACCTTTACCAAACATATACCAGTGGTTACCTTATAGGAAGGGAAGACACCTATTGATTTCGGAGTCTGGGATTCCAAAGTCACTGGTACTATAAATAGAATATTTTGTGACAAATTGGTTTCCGGGCAATAACTTTAGTTCTATTTGAAGCACCTTTACCAAACTTATACCACAGGTTACCCTAGAGGAAGGGAAGACAGCTATTGCTTTCAGAGTCTGGGGCCCCAAGGTCAAGGTCACTGTCACTATTAATAGAATATTTTGTGACAAATTGGTTTCCGGGCAATAACTTTAGTTCTATTTGACGCACCTTTACCAAACTTACACCAGAGGTTACCCTATAGAAAAGGAAGACACCTATCGATTTCAGAGTCTCACGCCCCAAGGTCAAGGTCACTGTTGCTACAAATAGCTTATTTCTTCAGAATTTAATGTCAAAACTCAACTTCTGGATCTGTGATCCTCTTGCTGGATTTTTTTTCTATTTTATTCCATGAGAAATTACAAAAAAATCTATGGGAACAAGTCCTGGGTGAAAAATCTAGGAGTAATCAGTCTAGGGGAAAAAATCCGGGGATGAATAATTACGGGAAGATGCCCTAGGGGATAATGTCCTAGTGGGAAATGTCCTAGGGGAAAATGTCTGGACCCAGGCCTTAAATAGAGTTACACCTATATTTTCATTGTTTTTCTGAAATAGGAGCAATGATTATCAAATACTAGGCCCGCCTGCCTGTTTACTATTCTCAGCTAGTCTGGGCCATTGGCATAGTGGGAAGGTATGAAAAATTTATACCAATTTTAATATTTTAATACTTACCAATGGCCCAGATGGGGATGGCCCTCCCTGGAGTAGACACTCCTTCCTCCCCACTGAGTTATATTACAGTTCTTAATAACATTTAACAGGCACAACAATAAAGAATGACAAGATGGCGGTAGCCTATTGTTGTACTTGACAACAAGTTGTGCAAAAGTATGGAGGACCATACTGGTCTTCTCTTTTTTAAGTTTTTTGGCAAATTTTGGGGGTTTGGGGGAATTCAAAATTTGTGTTTGGCCCTGGTAATAAATTGGGTTACACCAGCTAGTCTGGGCCATTGGTAAGTATTAAAAATATTAAAATTGGTATAAATTTTTCATTTTTATGTTTTCCAATTTTTATGATCTTTTCACCTCTATACTTTAAACTAGAATGATCCAAGAAAGGGAAGGGATGGTAATTTCTACGGCTATTGAGTGAACCTCAAGGGGAGCTTTGGTGATCACTTTCTGTCTGCCACCTGTCCAATATCTGACTTGTGAACTTTAAATTATCAATCAACTTCTCATAAACTACCAAGCCTGAAAATAAATAAATAAACTGGGTGTCTTCCCACTAGACCAATTCCCCTTAGACCAACTACATAGTGTTTCTGATTAAGGGTTGATTAAGGATAATTAGGAAAACAATTATTTATAAAAATCTGCCCAACATCTATAAAATATCGACAAGCCAGAAAATGAGGAGACTATCATCTGAAAAATGAGATCCCCGGAGGGTGAATTTGGTGATGCTACCCTGCACAGCAGGGTAGCATCACTAAATTTACCCTCTGTGAACCATTCTGCAAATGACAGACTGCTTATTTTCAGGCTTAAATATCAATAACATTAAAAACATTTATAAATATTTATAAATATATCAAATTATTGATATAGGATTATTTTTAAAGTAGAACACACCAGTTAGTCTAAGGGGAATTGGTCTTTTGTGAATTGGCCTCGTGGGAGTTGGTCTACAGGGAATTGGTCTAGTGGGAATGAACCACAGACTGTCATCTGCAAAATGAGGTCCCCAGAGGGTGAATTTAGTGATGCTATCACTAAATTTACCCTTTGTGAACCTCAGTCTGAATCAGGGTCTCAAAACTGAACAGAAAGAGGTACCCAGAAGATAAATTGTCCCACAGTATTGGATAGCATAATCAAATTCACCCTCTGGGGACCTCATTCTGCCAATGTCAGACTGCTTATTTTCAGGCCTGTAAACTTTTGGGCTGAAGTGAACCACATTTGATATGTATATTCCTCATCATATGTCACTTCAAGTATGTTCAAATAAAGGTGCCACACCCCATGGGAAGCCCCACAGAGGCATAACTCCATACCCCTAAAAAATTTTAAAAATTGTTTTCTTCTCCAGAATAACCAATCAAATTTTAACTTTGTACAATGTGAGGAATTTTCTTCAAAAACCTTCTGATCATCCAGGTAGAATCGCCCAATATTTGGTATACAACATCATGATGGGAGCCAGTACAAATTTGTTCAAATCAAGTCCCTGGGTACATATTTGGGCTTCTTATGTGACTCGGAATTTTAATATAGTGTAGTATGAGGAATATTCTTGGAAAATCTTTTTCTTCAGATCCACAAGTGAGAACCGTTCAATATTTTGTCTACAACATCATTAGGAGAGGCTGATTCATGTTTATTCAAATGAAGACACTGTTTTTACATTTGGGCTCTCTGTGCGAGCCTGAATTTTGACTTGGGTGTAATATGAGAAAAATAATTTTCTAAAAATCTTCTTCAGGTCCACCACTCAGAATCTTTTGATTCTTGGTATACAGCATTATTAAGGGGATTCAAATTTGTTCAAATCACTCCTGTGGGGTCATATGGCCCTCTATGAGAGCTCAAATTTTTATTTAGTGCAGTATGAGAAATATTTGTGGAAATTCTTCTTGTTCAGATCCACCAGTCAGAGTCTTCTGATTTTCAGCATCCTTATGAGAGTCAGTTTCAATTTTGTTCAAATCAAGACCCTGGGTTCATATGTGTACTCCTTACGGTTGCCTGAATTTTAATTTGTGCTGTGCAATATGAGAAAAATTCTTTGAAAATCTTTTCTTGAGATCTACCAGTCAGAATGTTTTAATATTCGGTGTATACAGCATCCCTGGGGTGTGGAGGGATGGTGTGTCAGATTCAAGCTTGTTCAAATCAAGTTCCTGGCTTCATGTTTGGGCTCTGTATTGTTAACTAGCTATAGATGTTGAATGTGACATTAAATCCTTCTATAAGCAGGTGAGCAACTAAGGCCCCATTGGTAACTTTTGTTTAAGAAGAGAGCAGACAAATTCATATCCCTAAGAAAGCCCGTCAAACAATAAAAAGAAACCCTCAACTTATTCAGTTCTTCAATTTTGCTGTGTGAAAAAACGCCAGAGATTAGCTTCTTAGTTGAATTAAAAAACTCCTCTGCAGTCACATGTATTGGATGATGTAATGGGACACAAATACACCCACCTGACACCCATTACCCCTCTGCTCATTGTCAGGCCCTTAAATTCCACCAAACACACATCATTGACTGGTGTCCCCAAATTGCGGGATGTTCCCAAATTGAGAGAGCAAACTATATTGTTTGGTTTGCTTTTTATAAGTTTCTGCCAATTGGGGATTTTGATAGTTTTTATACCCCCACAAAACAAAGTTTTAGGAGGTATATAGTAGTCAACTTGTCCGTCGGTCGGTCGGCGAACTACTTCCACAGTTTTAGCCACATTTTCAGGAAACTTCACAAAAATGATCAACATGATGAGGGGAAGTGCATGACATCATTTTTTTCTTGTTCGGTTTCAAGATGGCCAACTGGTGGCCATATTGGATTTTTTTTAATGTAAACTTGTGGAGTGAACGACTTCCACAGTTTTATCCACATTTTCATGAAACTTCACAAAAATGATCAACATGATGAGGGGAAGTGCAAGACATAATTTTTTCCGGCTCGGTTTCAAGATGGCCGACTGGCCACTTTTAACTTAACTTAAGTGTTTATCCCACTACTGTATATTGGGGCACGTTATGTGTGCTGCTGTAAAAGTGATCAAAGTTGGAATTAGGCCCCTAACGGCTGGTAGAAATTCTAAGGCACCAATAAAACCCAATGAAGCCAAATAAAAGGCATTTCAGACAGTCAATATTACACAGATTCTCTTCAATGGTATTGAACAACAACTGGCTTGGCATGGATACAATGTTCCAAAATTAGTCCAATCTAAAGGCCTGTCACTGCTTAACATTGAAATGCCCTTTAGATGGTCAGTCTCCCCCACCTGATTAATTCAGTCCTAAATCTTCCATTGCTGCCCTCTTAGCCTGCAAAAGATATTTTGAAAAATCATTTTGCTATTTTTTCCATCCACCATTGGTCATTCCTCCGCAGCAGTACAGTTGAAACAACAGAAGTCAGAGGGAACAGAAATTATTTTACATGTAGTCCATTCAAAGTATTATGATCAGCAGCTCAACAGTCATTATACCCCCACAAAACAAAGTTTCAGGGGGTATATAGGAGTCAACTTGTCCGTCGGTCTGTGGTCATTGTCGATCCATTGCAGATGTAAACTTGTGGAACAAACTACTTCCACAGTTTTAGTTGCATTTTCATGAAACTTCACAAAAATGATCAACATGATGAGGCGTACTGTACATCGATGGTGCACATGTCTTCAACCGCTGTTACCCTGCTTGAGGGAGCTTGAACAGAGTTAGAATATTGAGGAGCTGACAGTTGCTCGTCAATGCTCGGTGGTTCTCTCTGGGTACTCTGGCTTCCTCCACCTGCAAAACAGTCGCAGTCATGATTAGCCATTGTGCATAAGTATGTGACCTTAAACACCAATAAATAAAATAATGTTGTTGTCATGCTATAGCCATAGGTGCTGAAAGTGGCCTTAAACACCAATAAAGAAATAACCAAAGCCTGCAGTGTCGGTTCTCTAAAATAGGCAGCAAGTATGGATATAAATGATTGACTGAACTTCACTTCATACTTGTGCTGTAGCATATATTGATATAGCCATAGATTCTGAAAGAGACTTTAAACTCAAATAATTAAATTTTCCATCAATTCATGTCATGGCTTGATTTTATGAGAATTTCACAAAAATACTTTCCCTGTGGGAACTCTGAGAAGAGGACCTGTGCTTGTTTACTGTGGTAAACAAGTTTTGCTTTACTGGTAAAATAGGAACCAAAACCTGAGGTGAAAGTGAATTGCATAGGTGACAACAATTGGCTAATCTTGACTTCATCCCTATGTTGTGGACATGAATAGCCAAAGATGCTGAAAGTGACCTTAAACACCAAAAAATAAATAACAAACAAGAAAATACCAGCTTAAGAGCTAAATTCAGGAAGCAAACCCATAAGGGTTGTCAGTTCTTTGAAAGTCCAAAAAAAATGAGGGATTGATCTGCCCTCTTTGGGAAAGGGTCCATGATCTATGCCGTTGGGAAAATTTAGTCATGAGGGCACCAATATGGAATTTGTTTTGGAGATGAAACATACAAGGAATTGAAAGAATTAGAAATATTACCTTCAGATTGAACTGAGAACATTAATGCAGAAGCTACTTTCACATACACTTCATGTTCTATGTTTTGTAACAGTACCCATCTCAAACACAACACCATATTTCTTTTCAACCCACTCACAATTGTTTACAATTGGCTGTAACGTAAGTGCAAGCCCTACTTTGGAACTAACTCAATCTTTTAGAAACTTTTCCAAACAAGCTGGAAAAGTACTCGAGTGCAAAAGCACGAAAGAGATCGAAAAAAGGGTCGAGCGAGACCAGCGCTCGAAATTACAGGTACTCTCTCTGCACACCTCTTGCATTTACCGAGCGCATGCACAACAACCGTGACGTCAATTCCTTTTATTTCCGCCATTTGTACATGGTCGGAAATTTCTGTGACTCGTGCTATACTTAGCTGTTTTCTTTGTGAACAACTTATTGTATGTGTTATCTGCATTTCATTGTGTGCAAGTGGATTGTATCCTTTTTCAAGCTTTCAAAATTGTTATTGATTAATGTTATTTTTGATCATTATTGCTTGTTTTCTTCACACTTAATCTTGTTTTTCCCCCACGTGTGAACACGACCTTTGTACTGTTTTCCGTTGGCGGGAAGCTTGATTCCATTATTCTCATTCATATTATGCCAAAGACTATTCCTTGTACCTCTTGCTTGCAAGTGAAACATGAAGACGACTGTCATTCCACATGTGTCACTTGCAACAATTGCACTCAGGCCCAATCATGTGGTATTTGTGGGGTTTGGTCCTCAAAATTCTGGGCTTCTGTTAACAAGGTGGTTCTGTCCAGAGCTAGAACCCCTCGTTCTCGGGGTTAGGGTAGCCGTGCCATAGCAGACATTTCTGCTAGTACACGAGGTGACTCTGTCACAGAGGATTCTGATCTGTCTTCTGTGGCGAGTTCCTCTGCAACTGTTGACGGTGCTAGTTCAGTGATACCTGACGTGGAGACCATGGTCTCTTTGTCTTCTGATGTCACTCTTGAGACGTCTGTTTTCGTAGAGAGCTTCTCCGAGGTCAGCTCGGCGACCCTCTCCGATCTGCCTCCTACGCCGTCGACAGTTGCTGAGGAAGTTGTTACTACAGATCCTATTCTGTATGACAGTGGCTCTTCCATCTCCTCTGGGGATGGTCTACAGTCTCGGGGGACCGAGGCTGTATCTGCTGGTGTGTCTGTGAGCTCTCAGCCTCCCCTGGCTTCGCAGCGAAGCTGTGCAGGTTTGCTGTCTGCTCCACCTCATCTGGCTAGGTTTGCTCCTAGTCGGTTGAGCCGGTCGGTCGCTTCGGCAGCGATTCCTTGCCCCTCGAGTGAATCGTTTATTGTTCCTCCTTCCCCTGCTAGTGTGCCGACTAGCAGGATGGGGTTGGGGCATTGGCATCCAGGGCCTGCTGTTCGGCAGAGGTCAGTGACAGCCCCAGTTTGCTGTCACTCTCGCAACCTTCTTCCGGTGATTCCTCACTGTGTTCCGAGTCTGGGTGTCGATCGATGCTTGCCGTCGGTCTCAGAGGATGGACAGTTGGGGCCATCTGCCATGCAGAGGCCAGTGACAGGTTCCTGTCATTCTTGGGACAATCCTCAGGTGTCTTCTCACCGTGTCCTAGGTCCAGCTACCGATCGACTTGCGCCGTCGGTCTTTTTAGAGGATTTGAAGGCAGGACCTTCTGTTTGGCAGAGGTTAGTGATGGCCCCTGGGCATCACAATTAGGACTATCCTCCGGTGTCTTCGCACCATATCCCTATTCTGTCTGCCGATCGACATTCGCCGTCGGTCTCTTCTGAGGATTTGGGTCCTTCTACCAGAAGGGTCCATTGGGAGGACACTCCATCGGGCGATGCTGCTGCGACTGATTCTCAGGGTGACCTGCGTCAGCCCGTTTTGGCGCTCACCCGGTTGCTTTCTGCAACCCTCAGGTTGGCCTCCCTGTGCCTCCTGAGGCACAACCTCCTTTGGTCGGTCGCCGAGATGTCTTGCGTGGCCCCTTGGATACTGCACAGTCTTCCCAGGAGGTTTCTGCTGGTCAGCCCGAGTTGGGCTATGTCTCCTCTGCTACAGAGGATGACGATTTTCTGGAAGGTGATGGGCCCCCCCCCCCCCCCCCCCCCCCCCCCCCCCCCCCCCCGTCAGTCTTGGGGCAGGCTTTGGATTTCGTCTTTGGCTTATTGCCGGACGTTCAGCCTTCAGACCAGCCATCTGTGACCATCCGGCCGCGGTCCACTGTGGTGCGCCGTAACCCTGTTGAGCCTTCTAGCTCTGGGGCTTTGCGTCCTCTGCAATCGGCTCAGGTTGTTGAGTCCTTCCAGGGCTTAGACTCCAAAATGCGTTCTAAGGCCCTCAAGGGTTCTTTCTTTTCTAGAGCTGATGCCTTTCTGCCTCCATCGCGGTTTCGTGTTTACGATTCCGTCTGTCCACCAGTCTTCCAAGGGATGACTACAGTGTATGAGGATTCTTCTTCCCTCAGGTTAACTAAGCCTAAGTCGGCAGTTCTCCCGATGTCGGTAGTTGAATCTATGTTGAACCTGTCCCGAGAGATGCTGGGTATGTTATCTCTCGCGGACCATGTCGTCGCTGCCCTGGCTGAATATTTTCCACCAGGGGAGTTTGATGACGCTCAGGTGCCTTTTCGCATTTTGTCACAGGCTCTCATGAACTTGACACACGCTCACGCCTGTAACACGGCTAATTTGGAGCTGGCACGCCGGGATGCGGTGTTGGATTCTTCTCCATCCCTTCCTTCTAAGCAGCGTGCTGTTCTGAGGTCTGCCTCTTTGGTTGGACCTCAGTTGTTCCATGGTTCCGTGGAAGCTGTTCGTTGTGAAGTTTTTCGTCATTCGAAGGACCAGCTTTTGCTGCGACAGCTGGACCAACCTGCTGCTGCGGGTGGTGGTCGTTCCAGGCCCGCCAAGCGTGCTGCTGCATCTGCCTCGATGGCTACGCCTTCGGCTCCGACTGCTCAGAAGAAGCGCCGACACGACCAGGCACGCTGACAGACTCAGACAGGAAAGTCTCAGGTGGTTTCTCCTCTTGGGGGCCTCGTCGAGTCCGCAAGTGAAGGTTCTCACCTCGATTCGCCTCCAGTCGGGGGAAGGCTGTCACTGTTTTACGACCGTTGGACAGAGATAATGTCGGACACTTGGGTCCTCGACATCATTCAATCGGTCTGCGACTGTCCTTCCATCGGCACCCCAGTTTATCTTGGGTGCCCCTCCCGACTCAGGTCCCTTCCGATTCTCAACGTCGGGACCTTCTGGTGCAGGAGATCGACAATCTCCTCTCCAAAGGGGCGATCAAGGTGGTCAGGAAACCCTTTACCGGGGTTTTACTCGAGACTTTTCTTGGTGCCGAAGAAAAACGGCCAATTTCGTCCTGTCATCGATCTGAGTATCCTGAACTAGTACATAATAGCTCCATCGTTTCAGTATGGAGACTTTCCGGTCGGTTAGACGTTCAGTTCATCAGGGCAACTTTGCTGCCAGTATCGACCTGAAGGATGCCTACTTCCATGTACCCAATCATCTGGCGTCACCGAAATACCTTCGGTTCTCGTTTCAGGATCGAGTCTATCAATTCAGAGCTCTCCCATTCTGTTTGAACCTGGCTCCTTGGGCTTTCAACCGACTGATGTCACATGTGCTTGCTCTCCACCGTACTCAGTCGGCTGTGACTTCGTCAACCTACCTGGACAAATCCTCCAATGGCACCACGATGCTGCTGTTCTGGAGTTAGATGTCCGGCAGTTTCTTTGCCTGCTAGCATCGCTGGGTTTCAGAGTCAATTGCGAGAAGTCGGATCTCCTTCCTTCTCAGCGATTCTGTCATTTGGGAATGGATTTCGACTCTCTTCACAATGTAGTGTCGTTCCCCCATGCTCGGGTGACGATTCTTTCTGCCTTGACTCGAAACCTGCTTCAATCTTCCTCGGCCTCGGCCAGGACTTTCCTTCGGATACTGGGCCTTTGCGGTTCGGTGACAGATCTCATTCCGCTCGGTCGCTTGTTTGTCTGACCTCTCCAACACCTTCTGTTGGATCATTGGCGTCCGAATGTAGATCTACTGGACCTGGAACTTCCTATTCCTCGGTCCCTGCTTTGTCACCTCCACCCTTGGGCCAATGTTCCCTGGCTGACACAGGGTTTTTCGGTTGGATCTTCCTTTGGCCGATCACATCCTTACTGCGGATGCCAGCGATCGGGGCTGGGGTGTGACGTTGGATCCTCACGGTCTGTCCACTCACGGCGAGTAGGACAGCGAGCAGGTGGGCCTTCATATCAACCAGAAGGAGCTCCTTGCTCTTCTGTTGAGTTTTCGGCTTTGTATCCCTCACCTGTCGGACCATATTGTCCTACTTCTTTCGGACAATTCGACAGTAGTGGCCTACATTCGGAATCAAGGAGGCACACATTCAATTCCCATGTATCGGCTATCTCGGGATATTCTTCTGTTGGCGCTGGATGTAAACGCTCGGGTGTCCATTCGACACATTCCCGGGCGTCTCAACGTCCTAGCAGACTCCCTGTCCCGACGCGACAGTGTCCTTCCCACCGAATGGTTGCTACATCGATCAGTGTCTCAGGCGATTTGCGAGCAGTGGGGCCGTCCTTAGGTCGACCTTTTCGCTACTCGCTGGAATCATCAGGTAGAGACCTTTGTCTCCCCTTGTCCAGATCCTCTTGCCTTTGTGGTAGACGCTCTGTCCCTGGACTGGACAGGTTGGATCGGCTATGCCTTCCCTCCTGCACTGATTCTTCCTCAAGTATTAGCGAAGATTCGTGCTTGCAGGATCATTCTGATCGCACCTCTGTCTCCACAGAGGGTGTGGATCAATCTGCTGCGGCCTCTGTTGGCAGATCTGCTGATTCGTCTACCTCTACGTCGCGATCTTCTTTCCCAGGGTCATCACAGGAAGTATCACAACAACCTGGCGAGCCTGTTCCTTCACGCCTGTCTTTTATCAGGTCATGTCTCCGACGTAGAGGTTTTTTGAGACGAACAGTGGAGTGTATTTCTGCATCATGGCGACATTCCACTGGCATGACTTATGCTGCGAAGTGGAAGGTTTTCTGCCGCTGGTGTGCAGATCAAAATGTGGATTACCGTGATCCGTCAATCGCTCAAATTGCAGATTTTCTGGTATATCCTTTTGACTCCAAGGGCCTCCAGCCTATTACGATTAAGGGCTATCGGTCTATGCTGTCTGATACTTTCTCTTATGTGTGAAAGCGGTGCATCGGTCGTAATCTTTTTCTCTCCAAACTCATTCGGCACTTTTCTTTGAAGAGGCCTCGAGTTTTACGTCTTACACCCAAGTGGAACTTGGCATGGGTGTTGCACTGTTTGGAAGGGGCACCATTCGAGCCTTTATCTGAGACCGATATGCATTTTCTCACCTACAAGACGGCTTTCCTTCTAGCGTTTGCTTCTGCTCGACGAGTCAGTGAGCTTCATGCGCTATCTGTTGATTCTGCTTTCTTCAGAAATGAGGCTAACAGTGTCACCTTCACTACTGATTGCTCTTTTCTGAGAATCAACTTCCTGATTCGGTACCTCCTCCCATTTGCATTCGGGCTCTCCCTGCTGTCAATGGCCGGAGACCTCTTCTTTGTCCTGTCCATGCGATCAAGACTTAAATTACTCGCACTCAGTTCATTAGGAGGGGTAGGAAGAGATTCTTTCTGTCTCTCATTCCTAAGAGGCAGTCTATCTCTTCCCATTCTGTTTCCAGGTGGATCTGTCTTGCAATCAAGCTGGCTTATTCCCACTTGTCTGCATCGGATCTTGTTTCGAAGCGGTTTAATGCTCATGAGGTTCGTGCCATTTCTACATCCTGGGCGTTCTCCAATTCTGATTCACTCCGGGATGTTATGAATGCGGCTTACTGGAGGAATGCTTCTACCTTCTCCTCCTTTTCTCCGCCTCCTTCAGCAGCAATCTGAGGACCTTTATTCTTTAGGCCCTCTCGTTGCTGCTCAGGCTGTTGTGCACCCTCGTTAAAATTGTTTTTATCGAGGTTGTGCTTCGCTCA
Source organism: Pictodentalium vernedei (assembly GCA_031216915.1). Classification (NCBI taxonomy): domain Eukaryota; kingdom Metazoa; phylum Mollusca; class Scaphopoda; order Dentaliida; family Dentaliidae; genus Pictodentalium; species Pictodentalium vernedei. The sequence continues at coordinate 245,998,637 of CM062297.1, read as the reverse complement.
GCCTTGTTCTTTTCAGGTGCCTTCTCTCTATCTTTATTACAGGTTTTGCTATTATTCTCTGCCCTCCTTGCTTTTCTTTCTGCTGCTCTTGTTGGTATTGGTTATGTGATTCACCTCCTCCTATTGTTTATTCAGCCAATTGTAAACAATTGTGAGTAGGTTGAAAAGAAATTAAAATTTTTTAGTAAATTTTGTTTCTTAACATACCTACCACAATTTTTTACTGGAGGCCCACCCTCCTTGGGGATATCTTTGATATTGCTGCCTCCCCACCAAATCACAAACTTCTCATTGGCGGAAATACGGAATTGATGTCACGGTTGTTGTGCATGCGCTCAGTAAATGCAAGAGGTGTGCAGAGAGAGTACCTGTAATTTCGAGCGCTGGTCACGCTCTACACTTTTTTTGATCTTTTTCGTGCTTTTGCACTCTAGTACTTTTCCAGCTTGTTTGGAAAAGTTTCTAAAAGCTTGAGTTAGTTCCGAAGTAGGGCTTGCACTTACGTTACAGCCAATTGTAAACAATTGTGGTAGGTATGTTAAGAAACAAAATTTACTAAAAAATTTTAATTTCAGTATCAGAGTGGTAGAGTTACAGTACAGTTGCCGTGGACTGGTCACTTTCCATGGGTGGGATATAATAATAATAATAAATAATTTATAAGCCTAAAATCCACAAAAGTGCTCTTTGGTTTTACAAAAATTAATGGAATGCCTGTTGGAAGAAATGTGTTTTCATGCTTTTCTTGAATGAATTTAAGGTACTGATAGTTTTTATATGTTTTGAGAGTGAGTTCCACACAGTGGGGGCAGCCACAGAGAATGCTCTGTCACCTGCGGTCTTCAGTCTAGCCCTTGGCTGTGAGAGCAAAGTTTCATTGCCGGACCTTAAAGCTCGGGCTGGTTCATACCGATTTACAAGCTCAGTGAGGTAGGGTGGTGCGAGGCCCTGAAGCCTCTTAAAAACCAGCAGACACAGTTTACATTCGATTCTCCGGCATACTGGCAGCCAGTGCAGTTCCTTAAGGATAGGTGTGGCAAGTTTTTCTATTTCTAGTGACTACTCGAGCTGCACAGTTCTGTATATGCTGCAATTTTATAATGTGGGCATTTGTTGATCCAGAGAGCAGGGAGTTGCAGTAGTCAAGCCGAGTTGTCACAAAGGCAGGTACAAGTTGTTCAGCTGTTTTGTTATCTATTAAGTTCCTAATTTTGCTGATGTTTCTCAGATGAAAATATGCCACCTGGCAGATGTGTCTGACATGTCTGTCAAGTGATAGGTTTTCATCGAAGAAAAAGCCAAGGTTACGAACGGACTTGGTTGAGGAAATGCACACATCCTGGAATTGTAAATCAAGTTTGGGCAATTTAGTCAATTGCTGTTGAGTTCCAAAAAAGATAATTTCAGTTTTGTCGTGGTTTAATTTCAAGAAATTAGCAGTCATCCAAGATTTTATTTCCAGAATGCACTGTTCTAATTTCTGCACGGAACAGGCAGTGCTATCTTTATAGAAATGGATGAATATCTGTTTGTCATCAGCATAACAATGAAACTTAAGCCCATGCTTTCTTATAATGTCACCCAGTGGAAGGACATACATGGTATACAGAATCGGTCCGAGAACCGATCCCTGAGGAACACCGCATTAGAGTGGGAGTTTTTCAGAGTGCTCGCCCTCAATTACAACACATATATTTCCATGGATGCAATAATAATAGATTCCAAACACAAATTATAGGAATAATCATCCAAAATTTAATTAATGGAGCACTGGGTACAACCTGGTGCTTTGTTAATTAAAACTTTGCCGATGATGATTTTTTATACCCCCCGCACTAGTCTGTTCATCTGCCCGTCCGTAGCCATTATATTGTCCAGAGATTTTCTCAGACATTTGTGTACCAGTCTGCTCGAAATTGGTACAAATGTTCACCACCATGGGAACATGTGCACCTGTGATTATAGTTCCGGTCGGATTATTTTTGCCAGAATTATGCCCCTTTTTGTCTTGAAAAAGCAGGCCTAGAATTTTGTCTGGAGATTTTCTCAGATGTTTATGGGCCGATTCCTTTGAAACTCAGTATAGATGTTACTTCCATGGGATCCTGTGCACCCGCAATTAAAGTTTTGTTCAGAAATTTTTTTTGCCAGAGTTATGGTCCTCTTCATCTTAAAATGCCGGAATTTCCTAGAAGTTTGTGCGGAGCTTTTCTCAGACGATTATAGGTCGATTTTGTTGAAACTTGGTAAGGTTGTTCACTACCATGAGAACCTGTGCACCTGCAATTATAGTTTTGATTGGACCTTTTTTCCCAGAGTTATGCCTCTTTTCATCTTTGTATGCCTGAATTTTGTCCGGAGATTTTCTAAATTGTTTATGGGTCGATTTCTTTGATACTTGGTATGGATGTTTTCTCCCATGGGAATCTGTGCACTTGCGACTATATTTTTGATCTGACTTTTCTTGCCAGAGTTATGCCTCTTTTCATCTTTGTATACCTGAATTTTGTCTGGAGATTTTCTAAATTGTTTATGGGTCGATTTCTTTGATACTTGGTATGGATGTTTTCTCCCATGGGAATCTGTGCACTTGCGACTATATTTTTGATCTGACTTTTCTTGCCAGAGTTATGCCTCTTCTTCTTAGAATGCCTGAATTTTGTCCGGAGATTTTCTCAGATGTTTATGGGTCGATTCCTTTGAAACTTGGTAAGGATGTTCTCTACCAAGGAAACCTGTGCAACTTGTGCACCTGTGATTATAGTTTCGATCGAATTTTTTTTTTTTACCAGTGTTGTGCCACTTTTCGTCTTAGGATAGTCGTGTCTGCAGGGGGTAATGACAGGCCCATCTGGGATAGTCACACATCTAGTTATTACCTGGTAAACACCTGTGTGCACATCACTACCCATGTATGGATATGAACTGTACTGTATTTCCACTTTTGCAAAAGTGACAATTAGTTTCTATGATACTTACATTCCTGTACTTTTCTAAATTCAAATGCTTTCTGCACTTTGTGATGTTGGAAATTATTGGTTTTCTGAAGGCTTATGAATGCCCTTCTCCAGTTGAGGACGCCAACTATGGATTAAATTTTTGTTTGAGTGGGGACTAAGATTGGGAAATTTGGGGTTGGGAAAAAACATGCTTAAAAGCCATTGAGACCTACGGTGGCTTTGTGTACTAAGACATACTGCAGGTTGATGGTACACTTGTCTTCATCCCTGTTTGTGCGGAGTCAGTACATTGGGGATGCTGTCAGTTGCTTGCTGTTTCTCAGTTGTTCTCTCCGGCATCCTCCACCCATAAAACTGTCCAACACAAGGTGACCATGGTTGTCAAATGTGTCATTAACCCCAATAAATAAATAAATGTCATTGAGGAAGGATTCCGTATTTGTCTCCCAAAAGAATCCCAGATAAACCTTTTTTGTTCAACTTGACGTCAAGTATGAGCTATTGGGATGGGTTGCAATCTGTCGCATCTCAGTTCCTTTGTCCATCCACAATTCCTTTAGCACACCCTGCAGGCTGTATCTCACCTGATGAGTTTCAAATTTCATACATGGCTTTGGGGTAATGTCTAGATGGGAGCTATCATTTTTTCCAAATTTCGTTAAAAAACATGGCCGCTGGTGGCCATCTTGGATTTGGCATATGAATTGTCAACAATTCCATTAGCTCACCCCACAGGCTGCATCTCTGACCAAATATTTTTCAAATTTCATTTAACGGGTTCCAATGAGGGGATATAAGCTATGTTTTTGAGGCAAAAAAATGAAAGCTTTAATTATTCAAGAAATGTTTTGCAAGTGTCGTCTGCTTTTTTGGTTAAGTGAAGGGTTAAAATGTATGCCCTATATTCGTGGTGTACAGTCCTGTGAATGGGTATAGCTTTTTTGTCAAAAACTCGTAAATGTTTAGGGTTGGCTGTCATAATAATTAGGAGTGGTCAGGAAACCTGAACCATTTCATCTTTTTCCTCCTCCTAAGCTATGATTTGGAAGTAAAAATGAAGAAATAAGAAAATTTCAATGGCAGACAGCAGGGAGGAATCCTAATGAATTTATTTGAAGGTTAACAATTTTATGTGTTGTTGACAAGCATTTAGATTTTTCAGTCTTCACATTATTAGAAACCTGGTGAGAGTGTAATTCCGGGAACTTTGTTGAAACACATAACCCGTCCAAGACCGGCTACCTTTAGAATGTAATTGAATCTTTGTTGAAAGAGTTTCAGTTAACATGATCTTTTATTATTTATTGGTCCCTATTAGTCTCTTATCTGTTTCATTTACACTGAATGACAGATATCTCAGATATAATTGACAAAGACCAGCAATGTACTCCCATGTACGGAAATATATTTGCATGACAAAAAATTTCTGATCTGTCTGGGCAGATTAAGTAATATTCGCAGGCAGATTAAAATAGTAAATCTACTCGGTATCAGGTTCTGGCTCAATATGACTCCGGCAGTTCAAAGTTTTGTTTAACCACAATAAATAAATAAATATTTAGGTTGTTATTGATTTTTCAAATAACAGGATGAAAGCTGATTTAGAAGAGAGCGTTTTTTTTAGCTTACACCCTAAATTTGGAATTTGTTTGGTTTGCTTATTCGGTATACAGCATCCTTGGGAGTGTGTGTGTGTGTGTGTGGGGGGGGGGGGGGAGGGGGAGGGGGCGGGGGGTGCATATTCAAATTAGTTCAAATCAAGTCCTCGAGTTAATATTTGGACTCTCCATTGGAGCCCAAATTTTAACTTAGTCTAATATGAGGAATATTCTTAAAAAATCCTCTTTTTCAGATCCGCCAGTTAAAATCTTATGATATTTGTTATACTTCGTCATAAATGGGGTTGGATTCAAGTTTTTAGCTCACCTGACTGAAAGTCAGGGTGAGCTTTTCTTATCACTCTTCGTCCGTCGTCCGTCGTCTGTCGTCCGTCGTCCTGTGTGAATGTGGTGATTGAGCCTCTTCCTCCTAAACCACTGCCCACATTTTAATTAAATTTCATGTAAGTAGTGGCTATATAGGGGCATTTTGATTTTTATCCAAAATAGGTTTCGGCTCATATTGAGCAGAGATGTGGGGAAAAAATAGCAAATTTTTTTGAAAATCTTCTAATGAACCACCAGTAACAGAGACTTGATATGTGGTATACAGAGTCCTTTTGAGGTTTAGAATCAAGTTTGTTCAAGAGAAGTTTGTCGGGCATTATTTCCCTTCGTTATGGGAGGGGCAAAAATTTTGGCCACGCCTAAAATTTCTATTTTCAGAACCGTGAGGTCGATTTGAACCAAATTTGATATGAGATGATAATGGGTCATAAGTAGTTGATTGATGCAAAAAAAAATTCTCTCATTGCCCCGTGGGAACCGCGGGAGCTAAAAATAGGAAAAACCTTAAAACTGCCATATCTCCAAAACTACACGGCACAGAGAATTCTTATTTTGTATAAAGCTTACTTTTATCCAGTAGAATAGAATGGTTAAAAAAAATCCCTATCATTTTGATCACAAGGTACTTTTTTCAGGACTTTGAAAAGTGCTGAGTCAGCACTTTTTAACACTGTAGGCAATGGGAAAAGATCTCCTTCTCCAGATCCAGCAGGCAGAATCTTTTGATATTTGGTATGCCACATTGTGGGTGGATCTGATTCAAGTTTGTTCAAATTGGCCCCCTGGATTCATATTTGGGCTCACTATAGAAGCCCGAATTCAAACTTTGTCCAGGCAGAATCTTTTGATATTGGGTATGCACCATGCTTAGGGGGGTGAGATTCAAGTTTGTTCAAGCCAAGTCCCTGCGAACATATTTGGGCTCACAGTGGTAGCCCGAATTATAACTTAGTTCAAAATGAGGAATTTTCTTTAAAAATCTTCTTCAGATCCAGCAGTTGGAATGTTTTGATATTTGATATGCAGCATCCTTAGGGGGTGAGATTCAATTTTGTTCAAGCCATGTCCCTAGGTCCATATTTGGACTCACTGTGGGAGCTTGAATTCTAACTTAGTTCAAAATGAGGAATTATGTCTCCCCTTCCCAGAAGGGAGACATATTGTTTTAGTGCATATTCTTCTTCTTCTTCTTCGCCTTCTTCTTCTTCTTCTTCTTCTCATACAAACTTTGTCCGGGCCATAACTTTTTTGTCTTTTGACCTACACCTTAGATACTTGGCATGTGGATGTATCACCATGAACCGGTGTGCAGTGTACCATAGTGACCTTCATGTGACCTTGACCTTTGACCTGAAGGTCAGATTTATGTGTTTTTTTAAGGGAAACATCACACAAACTTTGTCCGGGCCATAACTTTTTTGTCTTTTGACCTGAATTTTAGATACTTGGCATGTGGATGTATCACCATGAACTGGTGTGCACTGTACCATAGTGACCTTCATGTGACCTTGACCTTTGACCTGAAGGTCAGATTTATGCGCTTTTTTAAGGTAAACTGTGTGGACCAGAACTTTTTTGTATTTTGAGCCAGGCTTTAGATATTTGGTATGTGGATGTATCACCATGAGCTGTTGTGTAGCGTACCATTGTGACCTTCATGTGACCTTGACCTTTGAATTGAAGGTCAGATTTGTGCTTTTTTCAAGGAAACTTTGTCCAGACCAAAACTTGTTTGTCTTTTGAGCCAGGCCTTAGATATTTGGCACGTGGATGTATCACCATGAACCGGTGTGTCGCATACCATTGTGACCTTCATGTGACCTTGACCTCAAGTTCAAATTTATGTACTTCAAATAGGGAGTAATTGTCCAGACCAGAATTTTTTTGTGTTTTGACCTAGGACTTCGTTATTTGACATGTGGATGTGTCACCATGAGACCACATGTTGTGACCTTTATGTGACCTTGACCTCAAGGTCAAATTTATGTACTTCAAATAGGGAGTAATTGTCCAGACCAGAATTTTTTTGTTTTTTGACCTAGGACTTGGTTATTTGACACGCGGATGTGTCCCCATGAGACCGCATGTCATGACCTTCATGTGACCTTGACCTCAAGGTCAAATTTATGTACTTCAAATAGGGAATAATTATCCAGACCAGAACTTTTTTGTTTTTTGACTTAGGACTTAGATATTTGACATGTGGATGTATCGCAATTAGACCACATGTCACCTGCAATCATGACCTTCATGTGACCTTGACCTCAAGGTCAAATTTATGTACTTTAAATAGGGAGTAATTGTCCAGTCCAGATTGGGTTTTTTTTTGGACATGTGGATGTGTCACCATGAAACCGCATGTCCGCTACCTTGATGAACTGCATGTGACCTTGACCTCTGACCTCAAGGTCAAATTTATGTACTTCAAATAGAGAATAATTGTCCAGATCAGAACTTTTTTGTTTTTTGACCTAGGACTTAGATGATTGGCATGTGGATGTATCACAATGAGACCACATGTTATCATGACCTTCATGTGACCTTGACCTCAAGCTCAAATTTATGTACTTTAAATAGGGAGTAATTGCCCAGACCAGAATTTTTTTTTTGACATGTGGATGTGTCACCATGAAACCGCATGTCCGCTACCTTGATGAACTGCATGTGACCTTGACCTCTGACTTCAAAAGGAAGGGGAGACATATGTTTTAGTGTGCTAAAACACTTTCTAGTTTTCTTTAAAAATCTTCTTCTTCAGATCCAGCAGTCAGAATGTTTGGTATTTGGTGTGCAGCATCCTTAGGGGGGTGAGATTCAAGTTTGTTAAAGCCAAGTCCCTGGGTTCATATATGGGCTCCCTGTGGGAGCCCGAATTATAACTTAGTTCAATATGAGGAATATTCTTTAAAAATCTTCTTTTTTTTTTAGATCCACTGGTCAGAATCTTTGGATATTTGGTATAAGCTTTTCTGAGGAGGAGCAGATGCAACTTGTTGAAATCAGTTCTCTGGGTTGATATTTAGGCAACCATGTCAGGTGAGTGCCCTCAGGCCCCTTGGGGCCTCTTGTTTCAATCAAGTCTCTGGCTTCCAAACAGTTCATGACCAATAGTCCTCCTCCTCCCTCGTATTCTCCCCTCTCCTAGTTAAAAATATTTCACTGAAACATGGGAGAGTTTTTTTTAATTTGAATGCAAGGTTTACCTCTTATCCTATAAAATGAAAAATAGAGAAATTTGGAGATTTCAAATTACAGGTCCTTGAAAATCAACTCTTTTTAGCAATACTGGAAATCTTTGCATTATTTCTGTGCTAACATCTGAATACTAGAAAATTCATCGGAGATGGACAAAGAGTTCAAAATAATTTCATCACTTCATTCCTCTGTATTTTTAGCTTTAGATGCTGAAAAAATCCCTCTTTAAACAGCTCAGTTGGACTGAGGCTCTTGTTAAAATTTACAATTCATTTTCTTAGCATTAATGGAACAATAACATTTTCTTGGAGTGTACAGTTTTGGATCAAGTGATATATACAATTTTCAGCAAGTTTCCAATTTTTTGCGAAATTTATAAAACTTATTCAGTAAATTAGGTCTTGAGCTTTGCCAGAAGCTCAGTCTGTACCTAATTACTTACTAACCTTGTGACGCGTAATTTTCTGTATAAACTGGGTACTCATAAGAGATCTACAATAAATAACATGGTAAAGCCCCACAAAGTAGATCTTCTGGTTATAAAAAAGAGAGCATGCGGCAGCCAATAGGACTATATGGGAGGGCCTGGTATTTTAAAAATAGTTTTGTTGCTGTTTACTTGAGAGTGTCAGCCATATCTCTGATAAATTATATCACAACAATATTATTCAGATCCTTTCTGGAAATTCAAAGCAAGTGATTACTCATGCCCACCCTGTTCTTAAAATCCAAAATACAACTGTTTGAGAGTGTCAGCCATATCTCTGATAAATTATATCACAACAATATTATTCAGATCCTTCCTGGAAATTCAAAGCAAGTGATTACTCATGCCCACCCTGTTCTTAAAATCCAAAATACAACTGTTAATTAACTGGTTGAGTGCTTGAAGCCCACATTGGGTAGACAATATTTCCACGGACACAGTAATATTAGATTCCAGACAGTAATTATAGGAAGAATTATAAAAAATTTAATTAATGAAGCACCGGGTACAACCTTCAAGCTTCATGGTTATTTTTATTACCTGGTAAACACATGCGTAGACATAATTGCCCATGCATGGATTACGATCAGTCCACGGCGACTGTACTGTATTTGTCACTAAAGCAACATTTGTCAAAAATCATACAAATATAGATGTCAGTGGAACCAGCTCAAAGAGCTTATTTCACTTTAATCCATTTTTGTGGGGTTTTCCAAGGAAGTTTTTAATATGAATTTAGAATATTTAAACAAATAATAGTACCTGGATGAAAAGAGGAGATGTGGCATGCTTGCAAGTTTGTCTTTAGCTCCTGCAAAATAATTGTTTGGTTCCAGTTAGAGGCCTGACAAAAATAGGGTCAGTAGGTGACCATATATTTATATTATTTTTAGCTCATCTTGACAAAATCAAGCTGAGCTAATCTCATCGCTCTCTGTCCATCGTCTGTCGTCCGTCAACACCATGTTTTGCTCTTCTCCTCCAAAGCCACTGAGCCAATTCAAGTGAAAGTTTGTGTGAGTGATGGTCCCAAAGGGGCATTTCATTTTTGTTCAACTCAGCATGTCCAGCCCTATAGGGAGGGAGTGGGGGAAAATGCTCCAAAATATTTTTAGTCGAGTTGTGACGAAGTCAAACTCGACTTATAGTTTGGTGAATGGCGGGCGGGCGTAAACAATTGGTTTCCGGATGATAACTTGATAGTGGTTCAACTCACATTCATTAAACTTCATACGTAGGTTGGTCTTGGTGGGAGGAAGAACCCTATTGATTTTGGACATGCTACGTCGAAGGTCAAGGTCACAGTGACCTTGAACGTAGTAAATCTTAAACAATTGGTTTCCGGATGATAACTTGATAATGGTTCAACTCACATTCATGAAACTTCATAGGTAGATTGGCCTTGGTGAGGGGAAGAACCCTATTGATTTTGGACTCGCTACGTCAAAGGTCAAGGTCAACGTGACCTTGAACATAGTAAATCACAACAATTCCTTTCCGGATGATAACTTGATAGTAGTTCAACCTACATTCATGAAACTTCATAGGTGGGTTGGCCTTGGTGCGAGGAAGAACTCTATTGATCTTGGACTCACCAGATCAAAGGTCAAGGTCACAGTGACCTTTAACATAGTATATCGCAACAATTGGTTTCCGGATGATAACTTGATAGTGGTTCAACCTAGAGTCATGAAACTTCATAGGTGTGTTGGCCTTGGTTCGAGGAAGAACCCTATTGATCTTGGACTCACCAGGTCAAAGGTCAAGGTCACAGTGACCTTGAACATAGTATATCGCAACAATTGGTTTCCGGATGATAACTTGATAGTGGTTCAACCTAGAGTCATGAAACTTTACAGGCGTGTTGGCCTTGGTGCGAGGAAGAACCCTATTGATGTTGGACTCACCAGGTCAAAGGTCAAGGTCACAGTGACCTTGAACATAGTATATCGCAACAATTGGTTTCCGGATGAGAACTTGATAGTGGTTCAACCTAGAGTCATGAAACTTCATAGGTGTGTTGGCCTTGGTGTGAGGAACTGTTGTCACAACTCGACATTGGATCGGTGATCCTGAGCGGCATTTTTAAAATCTTCTTCTCAAGAATCAGTGTGTACAATGACTTGATATTTGCTATGGAGCTTCCATATGAGGTGTAGAATCAAGTTTGTTCAAACAAAGTTTGTGAAGTAATATTTGGCTTTGTAATAGGAGGGGTAAGATTTTTGGCCCCGCCCAAAGTTTCTATTTTCTGAACCGATGGTCCGGTATGAACCAAATTTGTTTTGTGGTAGTATTGTGTCATAAGTACTTGACCCATGCAAAAAAAAAAATTCCTGCATCCCCATGGGAACCCTGGGAGCTAAAAATAGAAATATTTTCAAACGCCCATATTTCCCAAACCCCACAGAACAGAGAGCTTTTATTTGGTATGAAGTATCCTTATGACCAGTAGAATTGAATAGTAAAAAAAAATTGCCATCGGTTATGTTAGGGTGTTCTGTAATGGGCATCGAAAAAATGCTGAGTCAGCATATTTGCAAAAATTTTAAAAAATCTTTTCTCCAGAACCAATCATCAGAATCTTTTGATATTTGGTATACAGCATTCATAGGGGGGTCAGATAAAAGTTTGTTGAAATAAAGCTCATTGGTTCATATTTGGGCTCTCTACAGGAGCCCGAAGTTTTAACATAAGGTAGGCTAATATGGGGAATATTCTTTAAAAATCTTCTTCAGAACCACCAGTCAGAATCTTTTAATATTTGGTATACATCATTGTTATGAGGGTCAGATTCTAGATTGTTCAAACCAAGTCCCTAGGTTAATATTTGGGCTTCCTACGGAAGCCCAAATTTTATCTTTGTTCAATATGGAGGGTAATTTAAAAAAATCTTCTTCTTCAGATCCATCAGTCAGAATGCTTTGATATTTGGTATGCAACATCTCTATGGGGGTCAGATTCAAGTTTGTTTAAATCGGATCCCTAGGTATATATTTGGGCTCACTATGGTAGCCCAAATTTTTACTTAGTGCAATATGAGGAAATTTCTTTAAAAATCTTCTTCTTCAGATCCACCAGTCGGAATGCTTTTATATTTGGTATACAACATCTCTAGGGGGCTCAGATTCCAGGTTGTTCAATTCGAGTGGCTAGGTTAATATTTGGGCTCCATATCGGAACATGAAATTTAACTTAGTACAATATGAGGGAATTTCTTCAAAAATCTTCTTTTTCAGATTCACTTGTCAGAATGCTTTCACGTTTGGTATACAACATCTCTAGGGGGGTCAGATTCAAGTTTGTTCAAATCGGATCCATAGGTTAATATTTGGGCTCGCTATGGTAGCCCAAATTTGAACTTAGTGTAATTCGAAGAAATTTCTTGACAATTTCTCTTCTTCAGATCCAACAGTCAGAATGCTTTCATATTCGGTACACAACATCTCTAGGGAAGTCAGATTTAACTGTGTTGAAATCAAGAGCCTGGGTTAATATTTGGGCTCTCTATGGGAGCCGGAATTGGCCATTTTGCTGAAGAATTAAAAATTTTGTATTCAGTACCCTCTAGAGGTACTAAGATTAATCCACATAGGTTGTATCAAGGGGCCTCATAGGGGAGCTCTACATTTTACTTATGATCAACTGAAGAAAAGGCATGATGCCCAGATTATTTTTGTCACTCCTGAGGGACTCAAGGATTGAAAGTGTAGCCTATGGAGATGGCTTGCTTAATGTAGACTCATTCTTGGGCTTAAGATGTGTTCTGTACAAGATGAGCGCTTCAGGCCCCGTGGGGCCTTTTGTTTTTCTTGTAATTTGACATGTTTCAAATACTTCCTTGCGGCAGAAATGATTAAGCCCCTCACAATGTAGATCTTCTGTTTCTCAGGCCATTTTTTTGCAAAATTGCATGTGGGTAGGTGGTTTTTATTTTATAATTTTTACTTTTTATGTGTACCCATACCATGTATGATACACATAATGTCGGCATCTGGGGTGGCCCTCCGTCATTCGTCCATCCTTTGTCTGTCCGTCCATCTGCCTGTCTGTCTGTCCATCCAGCATCCATATCCATTTCTTTGGCATTTGATAACTTGAAAAATATTGTTTGGATTGTCATGTTACTATATATTTGTGTTCAGGTTACTGATGTGCCGAGCTGTATAGTTTTGGGTGTAAATCTGATAATTTGATCTTGAGATATTAGCCCTTTATCCTTCAAATTGAGAATTCTTCCAATCCTTTTGACATGAGATAACTCAAAAAATATCACTCCAATTGTCATGTTACTTTATATATATTTCAGGTTACTGATGTGCCGCACCGTATAGTTTTCGGTGTAAATCTGATAATTTGATCCTGTGATATTAACCCTTTATCCTTCAAATTGAGAACTCCTCCAATCCATTTCTTCGGCATGTGATAACTCAAAAAGTATTAATCCGATTAAGATAACAAAGAGGGTGTGCTGACAAAAGCCCTCACATGGATTTTACCTGTCCACAAAATTGGTCCTGAGAAAATAACAGCTTTCTAGTAGGTGTGCATATGGGTACACATCTGACGATTTAATCAGCCTATTTTTTATTTTTGTAATCATTTCTTTGCCATCAAAAGCTCATGTTCTTGATTTGTTTTATATTTTAGATCTCATAATCTGCAGAATAGCATCGGTTGTGTATTTCATCCCTTGAGTACAAGAAAGATTGGCAGTACGAAAGGGACAAATGTATCAGTTTTATTTATTTATTTATTTATTTATTTATTTATTTATTTATTTATTTATTAGCTCACCGAAGGGAGCTTAACTTATCACTTGCTGTCTGTCGTCATCCGTCGTGAACTTTACATTATTGACTACTCCTCCCAAACTTCTGGATCAAATTGAACCAAATTTGGTGTGCATGTTCCTCATCATATGTCAATTCAAACTTGTACAAATAAACTTGCCGCACCCACAGTGGGCACCACAAGGGGCATAACTCTGATAGAACCCATGAATTTCTTTCCAAAATTCAAAAAAATCTTCTTCAGATCCACCAGGCAGAATTCTTTCCTATTTGGTATACCTCATCTCTGGGTTCAAGTTTGTTCAAATCGGCCCCCTAGATTCATATTTGGGCTCACTTTAGAAGCCCGAATTTGAACTTAGTGCATTTCAGGCAAATTTCTTAAAAAATCTTCTTCTCCAGATCCAGCATGCAGAATCTTTTGATATTTGGAATGCAACATTGTGGGGTGGATCTGATTCAAGTTTGTACCAATTGGCCCCCTGGGTTCATATTTGGGCTCAGTATAGGAGCCCAAATTCAAACTTAGTGCTTTTCAGGCAAATTTCTTTAAATATCTTCTTCTCAAGATCCACAAGGCAGAATCTTTTGATATTTGGTATGCAACATTGTGGGGTGGATCGCATTCAAGTTTGTTCAAATCGGCCCCCTGGATTCACATTTGTGCTCAGTATAGAAGCCCGAATTTGAACTTAGTGCATTTCAGGCAAATTTCTTAAAAAATCTTCTTCTCCAGATCCAGCAGGCAGAATCTTTTGATATTTGGTACGTAACATTGTGGGGTGGATCTGATTCAAGTTTGTACAAATCGGCCCCCTGGATTCATATTTGGGCTCACTATAAAAGCTCGAATTTGATCTTAGTGCATTTCAGGCAAATTTCTTAAAAAATCTTCTTCTCCAGATCCAGCAGGCAGAATCTTTTGATATTTGGTATGCAACATTGTGGGGTATATCTGATTCAAGTTTGTTCAAATCGGCCCCCTGGGTTCATATTTGGGCTCAGTTTAGGAGTTTGTTTGTTCAAATCGGCCCCCTGGATTCACATTTGTGCTCAGTATAGAAGCCCGAATTTGAACTTAGTGCATTTCAGGCAAATTTCTTAAAAAATCTTCTTCTCCAGATCCAGCAGGCAGAATCTTTTGATATTTGGTACGTAACATTGTGGGGTGGATCTGATTCAAGTTTGTACAAATCGGCCCCCTGGATTCATATTTGGGCTCACTATAAAAGCTCGAATTTGATCTTAGTGCATTTCAGGCAAATTTCTTTAAAAATCTTCTTCTCAAGATCCAGCATGCAGAATTTTTTGATATTGGTATGCAGCATGCTTAAGGGGTGAGATTCAAGTTTGTTCAAGCCAAGTCCCTGGGTTCGTATTTGGGCTCACTGTGGTAGCCCTAATTATAACTTAGTTCAAAATGAGGAATTTTCTTTAAAATCTTCTTCATATCCAGCAGTTGGAATGCTTTGATATTTGGTATTCAGCATCCTTAGGGGGGTGAGATTCAAGTTTGTTCAAGCCATGCCCCTAGGTCCATATTTGGGCTCACTATGGGAGACGAATGATAACTTAGTTCAAAATGAGGAATTTTCTTTAAAAATCGTCTTCTTCAGGTCTAGCAGTCAGAATGTTTTAATATTTGGTATGTAGCATCCTTAGGGGGGGGGGGGGGGGGGGGGTGGGGGGTGAGATTCAAGTTTGTTCAAGCCATGTCCCTAGGTCCATATTTGGGCTCACTGTGGGTGCTTGAATTGTAACTTATTTCGAAATGAGGAATTAGTCTTAAAAAATCTTCTTCTTCAGACCCAGCAGTCGGAATGTTTTGATATGTGGTGTGTAGCATCCTGAATTATAATTTAGTCAATGAGGAATTTTTCTTTAAAAATCTTCTTCTTCAGATTTAGCAGTCGAAAATGTTTTGATATTTGGCATACAGCATCCTTAGGGGGTGAGATTCAAGTTTGTTCAGGCCAAGTCCCTGGGTTCATATATGGGCTCACGGTGGGAGCCCAAATGATAACTTAGTTCAAAATGAGGAATTTTCTTTGAAAATCTTCTTCTTCTTCAGATCCAGCAGATGAATGCTTTTGATATTTGGTATGCAGCATCCTTAGGGGGGTAAGATTCAAGTTTGTTCAAACTATGTCCTTAGTTCCATAACATTTGTCTCTCATGACTTCATTCCTTTGTAGTGTTGATGAACCATGTCTAACTGAATGTGACCCCAAATACTTCTTTGAACCACTTTGGCCAGTGAGCGATTAAGGCTCTTTGGGGCCTATTCTTTATTTATTGGTGTTTAAGGTCACATACTTATGCACAATGGCTAATCATGACTGTGACAGTTTTATGGGTGGAGGAAGCCGGAGAGAACCACCGAGCATCGATGAGCAAATTCTAACTCTATTCAATCTCCGCACAAGCAGGTTTACAGCGGTTGAAGACATGTGCACCATCAATGTGCGGTATGCCTTAGTACACAGTGTCATCATGCCCTCGTGTAGGCAACCGGGATAACCTGCCTCGCCCAAGGATTCAACGCGATCAGTTTGATTAACTTGGGTAAAATATCAGACATAAAGCACTTAATTTTTATTTTTTTGAGTTTGCATTTGTTATAAAAAGAGAGCATGCGACAGCCAAAAGGACCATGCAGGTGGGCCTGAGAAACAGATTTATAACTTTTTAGGCCTTATCGAATCCTGTGTGGAAATATGTTTCAAAGTCGTAAATGATATATAAAATCAGGGTTATGTAACATTAGTTTGAAAATCAGTTTGTATTAGATAGAGAGTAATCGCTTGACTGGACTGGATACGACATGAAATAATTCATGAGAGGTGAAGGACTTTGTACAATGTAGTCCCTCGCCTCAAATGAATTATTTCACGTAACCAGTCCAGTCAAGCGATTACTCTGTTTATTACTTTTCATTATTAACGATAATTATATTATTTAACCCTTTACCTAATGTAACGGTCAAAACCGGCCAGCGCTATTCTAAAAAATCCCCAATTAATTTTCATTATTTTTTCATTTTTTGTCTCTAAAACATAGGTGATAACCCCTTATTGGAACGAGCTCGCCGAGCTCATTCCTATGAGGGGTCACAACCTATGTTTTTGAGACAAAAAATGAAAATAATAGTTATTCAAGAATTTCTTTTTTGCAAGTGTCATTATTATTATTATTATTATAAAAGCAATTGTATAGCGCCATTTTTACATTGAAGTATTCAAAGGCGCTTGATATAACAAACAGGTTATCACACAATGAGACATATCACAGGTTGAAAGTCTGTTTAAATAAATGAGTTTTTAGTGCTTGTTGAAATTGATATACATCTGTTTCCTTGCGTACATCTACGGGAAGAGAATTCTCTTGGACCTGCTACCGAGAATGCCCTGTCCGCGAAAGTCTTACAATTTGTTTTTGGCACAAAGAGTTCACATGAATTGTTTGATCTCAAATTCCGAGAGTGACTGATTTTAAAAACAATGTTTTTAAGATAGTCTGGGGCATTGCCGTAGATGCATTTGTGTATAAATGTCAAGATTTTAAATCGAATCCTTCTGCAATTGGTAACCAATGTAACGACTTTAACACTTCCATGCTGCTGTCAAATTTTGACTTTCCTAAAATCAATTTGGCTGACATATTCGGAATTCTTTGGAGCATCGACAACAGTTTTTATGAAAGGCCAAATAAAAGCGCATTCCCATAGTCTATATGCGAGGTTACTAATGCTTGGACTATGAGTCCGCAGGAATCAATGCTAAGATGTTTTCTAATTTTTGTAATATTACATAAATTGTATAAAGCTATCCTACATTTTTCCATCACATGCTTTTCAAGTTTCATACACTGATCAATCCAGAAGCCAAGATACTTCACAGAATCACTTTTAATTATGCTATTGATACCAACATGAATACTCTTTGTGCAACTTTTCAACAATTGATCATGTTATCCAAAGATAATTATTTCAGTTTTTGAGTCATTCATTTGCTCAACTTTGGCGAAGCCAAATTTGAGCTTATGCCATGGCCAGTCATCCGTCGTCCGTCTGTCCGTCAACAATTCAATACGGCTCGAGCTAGAGGCCGTATTTATGAACTGATCTTTACGAAACTTCTTGGGTACCTTTGTTATGACTGTGGGATGAGAACGAGTGTTTTGGGATCCGATCCGAAATTCAAGTTGGCCGCTGGCCATTTTGTACAGACTTAGGTGAAATCAGATTTTTGCGCAGAACTTCCGTATGAAAGCACTGATTTGAATAATTTTTTGTATGAATGTTTAGTACCATGGGATACATCACATATAATACAGGTTTTTTTCTCGTACGTAAATTATGCTAATTAGACTAACTTTGATATATTTAGTGTTAATTTCAGCACTGTAAGTGCAAATGCCAATACGGCTTGGGCTAGAGGCCATATTTATAAACCGATCTTTACGAAACTTCTTGGGTACCTTTTGTATCACCGTAGGACGAGAACGAGTGTTTTTGGGTGCGGTCCAAAATTCAAGATGGCCGATGTCAGCCATTTTGTTCAAAATTAGGTGCAATCAGATTTTTGCACAGAACTTCCATATGAAAGCGCTGATTTGAAAAATTTTGTGTGCGAATGTTTAGTACCATGGGATACATCACATATAATACGGGGTTTTTTCTCGTGCAGAAATTATGCAAATTAGATGAACTTTGATTTTTTCAGTGCTACTTACACACAGTAAGTACACATGTCAATACGACTCGGGCTAGAGGCTGTATTTATCAACCGATCTTCACGAAACTTCTTGGGTACCTCTGTTATCACCTTGGGACGAGAACAAGTGTTTCTGAGTGCGGTCCAAAATTCAAGATGGCTGCCAGTAGCCATTTTGTACCATAATTAGGTCTAATCAGTTTTTTGTATACAACTTCTATACGGCTCAGGCTAGAGGCCGTATTTATGAACCGATCTTTACGAGACTTCTTGGGTACCTTTGTTATCACCGTGAGATGAGAACGAGTGTTTTTGGGTGTGGTCCGAAATTCAAGATGGCCACCACAGCCATTTTGTACCAAAATTAGTGCAGTCAGTCTTTTGTACAGAACTTCTGTATGAAAGTTCTGATTTGAATAAATTTTTGTTTGAATGTTTAGTAAAATGGAATACATCACATACAGTACGGGTTTTTTTTCGTGCAGAAATTATGCAAATTTGATGAATTTTGATTTATTTAGTGCCACTTATACACTGTAAGTGCACATGTCAATACATGTCATAGCTAGAGGCTGTATTTATCAACCGATCTTCACGAAACTTCTTGGGTACCTTTGTTATCACCTTGGGACGAGAACGAGTGTTTCTTGAGTGCGGTCCAAATTTCAAGATGGCTGCCAGTGGCCATTTTGTACCGAAATTAGGTCCAATCAGTTTTTTGTCACAACTTCTATACAGCTCGTATTTATGAACTGATCTTCATGAAACTTCTTGGGTACCTTTGTTTTCACCTTGGGACAGGAACGAGTGTGTTTGGGGTGCCTTTGTTATCACTGTGCTATGAGAACATATATTTTGAGGTTCAGTCAGACCCACTCTGGGACTCAAAGATTTCTTTTCTAGTTTAGCATCTGACTGTCACCCACATTTACAATACTTTACCTATACATTTGTTACAGGCTACGGTCAGTATTTATGAACAGACCGTTACAATACTTTATATGTACCTTTGTTATCAGGTCATTACCTAGATCTTTGTCATTGCTGTGTCACATACTATACATGTACATGTGTTGACAAGTTGAGCTACAGTGTCATTGACACTTTCATTTTTAACTTATCTTCAGACATCCAGTTATGCACATCATCTAAACATTCTTCTACCCTATTGCAAACTTTCTGTTCATTTCTGATATTACCGGCTACGAAACTGTCATAAATTGAGTGCTCATCTGCATATCCAAGAATATTTACATTATATTTATGCTGAATAAACCAAAGAGTTCTAGCATAAACGGTGTACAGGACTGGACCCGCACAAGACCCCTGGGGTACTGAATAATTCAGAAACTTTGGTGTCGACTGATGATTACCCATGACCATGACAACAACTTGCTTCCGTGGATGTAGATAAGACTTAAACCAATCAAGAACTGTATCCAACGTTCCAAAGTTGTCTTGTAAAACACTAAGCAATGTTCCATGATCTACAGTATCAAATGCAGCCGACAAATCTATAAGGATCATAACTGTTATCTTTTTTGTATTTATGTTTCGCAGTATATCATTATGTATCTTATTTAAGACAGTTTCTGTACTATAATTATTTCTATAGGCACTTTGGTAATCAGGTAATAGGTCGTTATCTTCCATATGCGATGTGAACTGAGACAAAACAGTTTTTTCTGCTAATTTTGACAGGTATGATAAATTGCTAATGGGTCTGTAATTTTGAGGTATTAAGTCAAGACCAGTTTTGGGTTGGTTATCTGCATTTCTTGTTAGGTAAAGGGTTAAAAAAACAATGAAGTCCCCATTACACCTATGGCAAAGCATCTTCGTTTGCGCGCACAGATGCATGAAACAATTGTTGATTGCATAATTCACTTGTGAAGTTATCGTTTATAATCAAACCCGGAAATCCCAGTAAATCACACTTTGGAAAGTAATAAAATGAAAAAGACCAGCTTCTCGATATTTCATTTATTATTCTTCGTAAAAAAAAACATTGACTGCGATGAACATTGTAGTTGTCTCAAATAACAGGAAAATTCCTAGCTTCCCCACCATCATGTCACAGGGATTATAAAGAAAGCCAATCAGATTCTTCAGTTAATAAAAATACAAGGAATACACTGCAAAATTTGGAAAGTGGAGCAGTGTGGAAGTTTAGTTGTTCAAGAACCCAAACTGGGCATGTGTGCGTAACCTCTGAAGTTTCAAGTTCATCAAGACTTGTCTCACCCTTGTCACATGATATCCCCCCCCCCCCCCTTGATTATGCCCGTGGGAGAAGATAATCCAGGTACCACCCCACCCATGGGGATTTCACTTAGTTTATCCCCTCCACCCCACCAAAATTTTTTAGTCCTTTCCATTTAACCACAGAATTTTTTTTAGGAATTTGGTTTTGTACCTCTCTGTGATTTTAAAAGAATCAACTATTGCACATTAGAAAACTCAGAAGGTGATGCCAGGGAGGGGTAAAAATATTCATTCATTTGCTGAAGGATTTTCATCTGTAGACTTTGGTGGAAGATTGCTATGCAGATTGTACACAAATAATGTTGTGTCAACCCAAAGCTTGTAAGGTGATTAATAAAGACAACATTTTGTGGCTGAAGGCTTTTAATTTCAATTCAACAAATAATGAGTATGTCTACAGTAACATTTAATATTAAAAAAAAACCTCTAAACACATCCGAGCACATAATGCTGTTCATCCAAGGTCATTTAAAGACAAGAAAACATTTTGTGCAAGCACATGCACGCTAGAAACTGCCCATGAAACACACTTATTTTGTGCATAAATCATGCAACCTCTCCATATTAGAATAAAAAAACAAGAAACATTCTGCGAACAAAGTTGAATCTCTCTCACTAAAAGGTGGTGAATACCTCATTTCAAAGCATTGTGACTGGTGATGCACAAGGAATTAGTTTAAAATAAGTTCAAGTATAATGGACAAGGTTCCAAGCTATGGGGATTAATATCTTCTTCAAAAACACCTGAAAAAGCAATCCAACACCCCCCCCCCCCCCCCTTCCTCACACACACACACACAAGAAAGATAAATTTCTTGGATGGATTGTCCCAGGACGAAACTGGACTTGGGACAAAACCCAGGTGATTTTAATAGGAACTGCCCTGGCCTATCTCCAAGTATTGTCAGTGGGGGTTCTCGAAAATTATTTTTAAAGAATTTCAAGCTTTTTGGACAAGGGCGGCCATAGCTACAGTTTGGGGGTTAGTATCTCCATTCGAAAGAGCTTGAGAAAAAGTACCCCACCCCCTCCACATAAGATAAACAAAGCAGAATAAGTAAATGTAGGCTACAGACATTTCACGACTTGGGGGAAAATATTCAAGCAGACATCATTATCTAATCTAATCGAGGGTGGATGTATGAAAACAAGAAAATGGTTTTAAAAAAGTACTTATGGTTAAAATTAAAAATATCATTACCAAATTTTGGAAATATATGTTTGGTATACCCTATATAACCAGATAGTGTTCATTTGTGGACTCTAACCCTTGTACTTTGCCTGCGGCCACTTGCGTCTCATTTTCTACCAGCGGTATTATTTTAGTACAACCGGTCTAATTGTTTTCTTTCTAAGGTTTTATTTTAGTGCGACCAGATATTCAATGTCACCTGAAAAAAAAAAGTAGGTTGCACTTTCTAGTCGGATTGTTTCCGTTTCACTGTTGCTAAAACCCTTTAGCAGAGGGCATGAAAGTATAAATGTGTATTACAGATTGCGTTGCTTGTTTAGTTTAACCCTTTACCCAACGCAGACGATATCAAAATTTATTATTTTTTTTATTTTTTAAATTTGTATAAAAATTTCAATAAAACCATATCATGTGACCCCTCATTGGAACGAGCTCATTGAGCTCGTTCCAATGAGGGGTCACATGATATGGTTTTGTTGAAATATTTTGAAAAATTGAATTTTTTCAACTGTTCAATTTGCATATTACGCGGCCAGATGCGGGTGATTCGTTGGTTAAAGGGTTAAAAACAATGCACGAAAATGAAAATAAAGCAAAACTAAATAAAGAAGAATTACAAATATTCGTTTCAGATTTTTGCAGAGGTCCATTTTTCATCAACTCAATTCAGTCTTCCTCATAGATGTGATACACGTGAACTGTGTCAAAAATCGTCCCCGATATAATGCGCACTAAAAACAATGAACAGACATGAAAATAAAGCAAAACTAATTAAAGGAGAAGTACAAATCTTTGTTTCAGATTTTTGCAGAGGTCCATTTTCACCAATTCAATTCAATCTTCCTCATAGATGTGATACACCGTGAACTGTGTCAAAAATCGTCCCAGATATAACACGCGCTAAATAAAAGAAGTTTGGCAGAAGACCTGTTAACCCTCCTGATTTCACCAGGAGACTCCTTGTTTGGCATCCATGCTCCCGCCCTCACTGCAACCCCCTATTTTCTCCTGCTTTGTCATTTTCCAAACCTGTTTTCCAGTAATCCAACATTTTTGTGTGTTTACAATATGGAAATCACAGATGTGTGAGACTCTGCGAGAGAATTAAGAGTTCCAGTTGATAGGTAAAACAGGGTGGTTCTCATTTTGATGGCTCCACTGTGATTGGCTGGATGATAGAGATTGGCAGTTCGCAGTCGCACCTCTCTACTCATTTGTCTTATGTGAATAAAAAGTGCAGTGCTACACCACAAAACAACCGAGAAGAGGGCGACGGCCTGTTTTCATAGCTATTTTTGATCTGTGCTACCGTGCGTCTTCTAAGACACTGTTTTATTTGATATTTGTTACTTTTCTTCCTAATGTCTGTTTTGATTACAGTTGAGGAGTTTATTTGATACTAACTATTAAACACCTGTTTTAACCCTTTACCTAACATGAAAAGCAGACGACACTTGGAAACAAAATTCTTGATATAACTAATTTTTTTAATTTTTTGTCTCAAAAACATAGGTTATGACTCCTCATTGGAACGAGCTCAACGAGCTCGTTCCAAAGAGGGGACATAACCTATGTTTTTGAGACAAATAATGTAAAAAATAATGAAAATTAATTGGTGATTTTTGTGAATAGCGCTGGCCAGTTTTGGCTGTTATGTTGGGTAAAGGGTTAAGACAACTACATTGGCTTCCAGTTAAACAGAGAATTGATTTCAAAATATTGATCTTAGTGTTCAAATGTATCCACAAACTGGCTCCAGTTTACCTGCAAGAGCTCCTTACTGTATATACACCATCACGCAGTCTCAGATCTAAAAACCAAATTCAACTAGTTGTACCTTTTAGCAGATCTAATCTGGCTAATGATCGTGTCTTCTCCATTGTGGATCCTAGATTGTGGAAGTCTCTGCCTATTAGTGTCCGAAATTCAGAAACTCTTGATATCTTCAGAAGAAATCTTAAAACTTTCCTAGTAACTGAAACATTCTCCTGAACCCCTCTTAAGAGGCAACTGAAACAGATGTGAGACATCATTTGACTCTTTATTTCAGAAAAGTGTATTTATTTCTGTCAAGCATTTTAGAGCACTATTGTGGTTTTATGCTCTAGAAAATCAATTATTACTAATATTACTGTTTGAGCATGTTGCGTTTATAATGTCATGATTGCAGACAGGGATGAAAGTTTTCAGTGATTTGACTGAATTCGAGGATTTTCATTACAGGTTTTGTCAGTGAAGTGTTCAGAGATAGTGATTTTCAGTGAAGGCAGACTTCAATTTTTGTCTTAACACATTGAGATCCCTGCACATATGATGAGCATTTACATGTGGTTCCTCTTGGGTTCTGCCTTTGGCATTAAGCAAGAGCCTTGGCTTCTGATAAAAGATTTTCAGAGATTTTTGTCTTGTGGCACTTTCATCTCTGATTGCAGCTATTCTAAGCATTAACTGAGTAGACCCCCTAACAAGACTTTTGGCCTATTTGTTAAAAAAAGATGTGTGAAGTGTTGATAGTTGGAAAAACAGCTAAAACATATAAACCCCGTCAATTTTTTAAAAATCCTTCATTTTTCAAATGCCAATATGACAGCCTAATGCCATTCTGTCCAACACAACAAAAAACCTAGCTAAATGACGACGCTGTGATTCGAAATTTAGAGAATCATGGAATCAAGAGATGAATTGGTTATGGAAAAGTGACCGAAACAACACGACAGCACACTGCACAACATGTAGTCTGCACTTCAGTATCAGTCATTGTGGCAGAAATGATATAATTCATCATGAAGACATCACAGCATCGACATCTGACAAAAGCAATAAAGTTTACAAAACAATTGACTTCATTTTTAGCTTAACTTGACATAGTCAAGATAAGCTATTGTCATCACGCGTGCGGAAGTCTGTTTGTCTGTGAGTCTGTTCACATTTTCCTTTAGCACGGGCTACACCCCACAGTTCTTGTCTGATCATCACGAAATTTCATATGCAGCTTTGGGGTCATGTCTAGATGAGAACGTCCCCTTTTGGTCGCGATCGGGCGACCGGTATGGCTGCCCGAGCCCAAAAACCATTAGCACAGTCTACAGATCGTATTTATGAAGGGATTTCATTGTAACTTGGTAGGATGCCTCTGCATAATGCCTAGATGAGAACGTCCCCTTTTGGGCATGATCTGTCAACCGTGATGGCTGCCCAAGCCTGAAACTCAAAAACTTTTAGCACAGTCGGCAGGTCAAGTTTAATGTGGAGGGATTTCATTGTAACTTGGTAGGATGACTCCTTATGATATCTAGATGAGAATTTCCCCATTTGGGCATGATCTGCCAACCGTGACGACTGCCCGAGCCCAAAACCCGAAAACCTTTATCACAGTCTACAGGTCATATTTATTGAGGAATTTCATTGTAACTTGGTGGGTTGACTTCATATAATGTCTAGATGAGAAAGTCCCCTTTTGGACGTGATTGGGCAGCTGTGACAGCTACAGGGGCCCGAAGCCCGAAAACCTTGAGCACAGTCTACAGGTCATATTTATGAAGGGATTTCATTGTAACTTGGTAGGATGACTCCAAATAATGTCTAGATGAGAACATCCCATTTTGATCGCGATCATTCAGCCATGATGGGTGCCCAAGCCCAAAAACCTTTAGCATAGGCAAAAAGTGATATTTATGGAAGGATTTCATTGTAACCTGTTAGGTTGACTCCATATAATGCCTAGATGATGATATCCCCTTTTGGTTGTGATTGGTCAGCAGTGATGGCTACAAGTACTTGAAGCCCGAAAACCTTGAGCACAGTCTACAGGTCATATTTATGAAGGGATTTAATTGTAACTTCGTAGGATCACTCCGGGTGATGCCCAGATGAGATTGTCCCCTTTGGTTTCGATCATTCAACCATGATGGTTGCCTGAGCCCAAAGCCCAAAAACCTTTAGAACAGTCTACAAGTCATATTTATGAAGGGATTTCATTGTAACTTGGTAGGTTGACTTCATATAATGTCTAGATGAGAACGTCCCCTTTGGACGCAATTGGGAAACTGACGGCTACAGGGGCCCGAAGCCCGAAAGCCTTTAGCACAGTCTACAGGCCATATTTATGAAGGGATTTTAATGTAACTTGACAGGATGACTCGCTTTGGAATAATTTCACTGTAACTTGTAACTTTTGTTGATATACGTTAACTGTGAGGGCCACATACATTAACTGTGAGGTCATATTAACCCACCCCTCAGCTCTTTAGTACAGTGTATGCCTCATATTATTTTTATCCTAAACATAGCATACAGGGAACAGAAATGAACATATTCCCAATTATCACATTTCTTGTCTTATTTCTTAATCCTTTCATAAACATTGAACATTATCCTTTTCATCAAACACAACACACAAGTTAAGCTACTGCGTCATTGACACTTTCATTTACATCAAGTAAAAATACCAGTGACCTGCAGACACTGCACTCGGAAATTTCACAAACTTCATAGCAGAACACAATCCTTTCTCCATTGCAGATCACTTCAATAAACTTTGTAGGCTTCTTCCACCCGTAAAACTGTCACGTTCATGATTAGCCATTGTGCATAAGTATGTGACCTTAAACACCAAGAAATAGATATTAATAAACTTTGTGAAGTCATGTTCCCCAACAGTGATGTAGCCAAAAAATGTGCATGTGGTAGAATGAAAGCAACTATGATTACAAAGCATGCCATATCTAAATGTGTGACAGATCCTGTTGTTGAAATGTATAGGACACAGCCATTTTCGCTGTTAACCCTTTACCCAACACAGACGATATCCAAATTTATTATTTTAATATTTGTTTTTTCAAATTTTTAAAAAAATTTCACTGGAACCATATCATGTGACCCCCTCATTGGAACGAGCTCGTTCCAATGAGGGGTCACATGATATGGTTCCGTTGAAATTTTTTTTAAATATATATTTTTTTAACTACTTAATTTGCAAAGAATGCGGGTGGATGTGGCCGATTCATTAGCTAAAGGGTTAATAGACAAGTCAAATAACTGGAGCCAACAAACAACTTGTCATTCTTGTTTGTTTGTGTGATTCCACCATACAGAGGGCGGTGACAAGATTTGTAGATATGATGCACCTTAAACACCAAGAAATAGATAGCAGTGAATCAATTTTCAATGAAGTAGATGCTGTGTTCAGACAAAACAATATTCCATGGAAAAATTTAGTTGCATTTTGCAGTGACAACTGTAGTGTGATGATTGGCAGGAATAATTCTGTCTTGGGCCGCATACGTCAGGTGCAGCCTGGTTTTTTCAATTTGGGATGTATTTGTCATCTTGCAAATTTGTGTTAAACCCTTTACCCAATGTAATGCCCAAAACCGGCCAGCACTATTCTAAAAAATCGCCAATTAATTTTTTCATTTTTTGTCTCAAAAACATAGGTTATGACCCCTCATTGGAAGGAGCTCATCGAGGTCATTCCAATGAGGGGGTCATATAACCTATGTTTTTGAGACAAAAAATGAAAAAAATTAGTTATTCAAGAATTTCTTTTGCAAGTGTCGTCTGCTTTTCATGTTAAGTAAAGGGTTAAAAAAGGCAGTGAATTGCCTCTACCGGAAGAGGAGCTGTTAACGGATGTTCATTTCCATTTTAATAAGAGTTAAAAAAGACTGGAGGTTTTAAGAGAATTCCAGAAGTTTTCGGAAACTGATTCCTTGAAAATCTTGGTAACTGGCATGAACTTGTAATAACGAAAGAAATGGCAGCATTAGCCAAAACTGCCATAATGGAGTTTGTCAGGGAGACAAATAGTGAAAATGTATAAATGCACTGTATGGAGTAGTTAGGGATTAATTAGATTTTTACGATGTACACAGCCACACAGCTCTACTGGGAATATGTTACAATATGCACTTACATGTGAGTTATTGTAGTAGGTAGTGTTCTCTGTGAGATTTCCTACAAAATATTGTCAGAATTCGGTGTTACTGACAGGAAAAACATAGTTTCTATTAGTTTCTCATTAATCTCAGAAAATAGCACCAGATTCCAGCATTACCTTTTTGGAATGCTCTCAGTGAGCTTTCCACAATAATGTCAGAAACTGGTGTTATTGACAGAGTAAACATAAACTTCACATTAGTTATTTTTAAGGTATAGTAAATTTTTACCTCCCCTTAGTGACATTTTCACAGGTGGTTGTAACCAGGTTAATTAACAACTTTCATGACAATAACTTCCATATTTTTTTAAACAGTGGTGCTTTGTTTTTGAAAATAAATATTCAGTTAACCAATCATTACTCTTATCTCGTTATCATCTATTAAAATTCAACAGATTGGATAATAAGTGCCATTTATTGTTTGTCGTACAGTGACATATGTATATTGAATTGTGCACTCTGAACTTCACCTCATAAGATTCAACCCTATATCATGACCCTGAAGGTCGACCAGCATAACTCAGACAATAGAGTTATCTCGCTTCTATCGTAAAACTCCACAGTCATGACAGTGATCACGTGGTCATGGGCTGTCTTAAGTTCATAACTGTACTTTTCTCACACATTGTGGCCGAATTATCAGTTGGTTTTAGCTAAAATAATATCAGACCTTTGATTTGTTTAGTAACTAATGAAATAATATCCGGATACTGATCAAAAAGCAAATTGGAAAACTTAAAATAGTATATGTTCCACACACTGAACTTCCCTATTTGAAAATGAAAGTAAAATTTACCAATTTTCATTTCGCTGCTGCCGACTTCAAGGTAATTTCTTTCTCAATATCGTCAAAATCTTTTTTGTGATGATTGTGAATGTGAGACCGTAAATTGATCTCGTTGGCCGTTGACACAGCTACTAAACTATTACAAAGTTTACACCTGCAAGACTTCTTGTCAGTTCTTTCAAAATGCGTTGCCCATGCACTCTTAGATTTGTGTTCTATGTTTTTAACAGGTTATGAGGAACTCCCGACTTATCCCCGATTAGTTTGTGCAAAATCAAAATATCGAAATTTCAGTAAACTTCATTTGCTTTCGGTACGGTATTTGATATCAAAGAAATATTGAAACCGTACAGAAAATTATATATATCTCCCATCTCTAAAGAAAAGATTCATCATTTGAATTTGTTGACTGATTCCTTGTGCCCCACTTTCTAGTTTAGCGATCTGAACATAGTGGCAGGCCCCTAGGAGCCTGCCACTACATTCAGCTTACTGAACTACCCCACTTTCCTTCATGTACATTGATAACATCAGGTTTTGACATCATTTTTTAAAGCTCTCAACAAGAGCTTTCCAAAGAATAATGCAAGACCCTAATGTTATGAATGCAGAAAAATCTTATGCAACTTGCAATGTACTTTCGTTCAGTCACTAGGGGTAAAAATATTTCTGTCATATTGCCCATAGTGTATAATGGCAGTAAATTTTAACGTGCACAGAAATCTTCCTGACAAGCATGGAAATCTCCCTGAGAGCTCAACAAAATCAACAGCCACATTCAGAGGTTAACAGGTTGGTCTGGCTTAAATCATTATTTGGGAGAGAATTTCATCCATTTTCACTATTTTCACGATTCGCTGTTCACATTTTGGACAGGAAAATATTTTTTTAGGTGGAGATGGGGGAAATATTGTGACCTACATATCTACACCCCACCCGAAATCTCCAAGTCATGATCATATTTGGTGCTCATTATTTCACAGCGAATTTCATACATTTTCACCATTTTCAAGATTCATTGTTCACATGCTGGGCAGGAAAATATTTTTCAGGCAGGGATGGGGGGAGATCTCATGATCTGTGTATCCCCCCCCCCCCCCCCCACACACACACACACACCCGAAACTTCCAAGTCATGAAAATGTTTGAGTCTCAAATCATTGTAGGAGAGAATTTCATAAAATATTCACCATTTTCAAGATTCGTTGGATGTTGGGCAGGAAATATTTTTTCAGAGGGGGGGAGTACTCCCCCCCCCCCCCCCCCCTCCTTCCAAGTCAAATCATTTTATCCGGGATTTCAAGATTCATTGTTCACATGTTGGGCGTTAGATATTTTTCAGGGAGGAGGGGGGGGACAGATATTGTGAAATATGTATCTTTCCTCCAACTAAATCTTCTGTTTTTAAAAGTAGAGTTATATGTTATAAATAGCTTTTAAAAAAGAGAGACTTCAAATATGCATCTGAATTTTTCAAGAAAAAATTCTTTTCCCATTTGCATGTTTAACACTTTCGCTGCCGAAAACGACTATTGTCGCCTATTTTATAACAATTATCTATACGTTCTTGTGTGGGCAGATCAAACCTACCATCTGATTAATTGTTGGAAAGGGCTCAAAAGAGCCCTTTCCAACAATTAATCATATGATAGAGTTTCAAGTATGACATAAATTTGATTAAACTTCTTTGTATAAAGACATACATTGAGGTCCTCCATATATGGATAAAGTGGGCATGGCAGTGAAAGGGTTAAAGGTTCTGTCATTGTACATGTGTCTAGTCAGTAGGTCTCTTGAGTAAAAAAACTTTAATATATAATATTATCTGAGTATGTTAGCATACATACATGTATCTTAGTAAGTCTAATAATTTTCCGATGAACTACCATAGGTTATCTTCCCTCCCACCTGAAAATCAGTATTGTATAAAAACATGCACTTTCACTCTTTAAAATCAAATTTTACTATCGAAAATAAGAATAAGCATTTTCTAGTTTTTAAAAGTATGAGTTATCGGTCATAAATGCTATTATGTGAAACGACAAGGATAAATAAAATAACAAAAATTTCATGATTTCTATTCACATCGGCTACAGAAGAGACCAGTGTTATAGTCAGCATCAGTACACCTTTTTAATCATAAAATGGCACTGAATGATAAAAGCAAACTAACTTTCAAGAATGTAATGAGGTAAAAAAAATTAAAGTGGGGGAAGATAATCTGGGTGGGGGCAAGATAAACTAGCTGGGAGGATGGGGGATGATAAACTGTTACACCCGGACAGGTCATACAGAGTTCTGGAAATTTTGAGTCTCTTGTTCAAGCAAGTGTATGATTTTGCTGGACACAAGTTATTGATCAGTCACTAGACCACTCAATCAAATGACTGCTTGTTTTCTTTTAACCTCCAATGAGCACTCTGATGTTGTGTTTCCTCCTTGTAGCCCTGTCGCTGCATCCTAAAGTGTTCTGAATTTCTAGCTGTGTTCTTGGATAGCTGGAGCCCATTTGGCCACAAGTTGTTCTCATGAAATATTCTATTATTCATTTTGCTAAAAAAGTGTTTGCATACTTCTAGGAACCGTTTGTGCCTGCCATCGCCT
Source organism: Pictodentalium vernedei (assembly GCA_031216915.1). Lineage (NCBI taxonomy): Eukaryota > Metazoa > Mollusca > Scaphopoda > Dentaliida > Dentaliidae > Pictodentalium > Pictodentalium vernedei. Next base: position 245,967,755 of record CM062297.1, on the reverse strand, counting down.
GTGCAGGTTAAAAAATCTGTGGTTACGAGTTGATGCAAAGAGTGTGAACAAGTGTCTTTTCATTGACTTTCAGACTTGTTCATTATCGATCAGAATAGTGCCGTGAGAAGCTTTAAAATTTGATTGGACTCAAGTCATGCTGATTCAGAAAGTTTCAAAGAATTGAGATGTTCTCCAAGTGTTACCAAGTGTGTCGTATTGAACTCTTCCAACAGATGACAGAAGAGTTCAACGAAGTTCTGCTTCCGACACTACGTTGATTCTTTTCTGGAGTTTTCTGCCTTTTTTGATTGAATTGCCCAAACAGATAAGTAGCCACTAACATCTTGGATGCCGCTGGTGGATATTTCTGCTCAAAACAGGATTTCTCTTGAAACTGAAATATGTTTAATTTGGGCATATTTAAACCAATTTCCGCCCTGTATATTGAATGGATTTTTTCACCAATGATTTCTTGAGTTAAATTTAGATGAAGTCTTCATCATCTCCCATCATGGTTGCTTCACACAGCAGCCAGGATGAGATTTGATGAAAAATATCTCTAAAATACTCGGCAGGTTAACCCCTTTGCATCGGGAAATTTTGTAATACCCTGTGCTGAGCCATATATTGGGAACAATGGAAGAAAACGATAAAAACTGAAAAAAGACAGAAAAGTAAAATAACTTGTAATTTTAAACCTGACAGAACATAATTGAACTCTTTTGGAGTCTAATGTTTAGTTTTAATACCTAATTTTGGTGGGGTATGACCTGAAATGGGTAATAACACAGCCCAGGGTCACTCGGATAGGGCTGAGCAGTAACGTCTGGATTCGCTAAAGTCACTTGAATTATCTAATCGCATCACTATCATTGTCAGCAATCAGTTGTAAAAATGTTTTTAGACCCGTTTACATTTTAAGAACATCAGGACACGTAACTAACTGGAAACTTGACATGCGTAAAAACAATGGAAAATACTGGAAAAAATCTTTGAAGTCACTTTGTCTGTCTCTTACATTTGTTACAATGTGTGTTGTATTGAGAATATCACTGTGCAGTATTATCCATTATATGTATGCAATAGTTCTGTACTCAGTACAGACGTATAGCACACAGCATCAAAATTTGGGTCCATATTCAGTACAGACCTATAGCAGTGAAATAATTAAGAGTAAAATACAATACTTGGGTGGAGGCTGGCAGTACATACATTATTTTTAAACAGTTGCCATACATTATTTTTAAACAGTTGCAATATTTTCAGTTTAAAGAGCCATTTGAGATTTGTAGGATCCTAGTTCAGGATGACAAGAATACTGAGCTATTCCACAGCAGTATTCTTTACATTGTTTGTCAACAGAATGATGCTTCTAATGCATGTTCATGCTGAAATGCATTGTTTCATTCTGCATGTTGTTTTGAAATACCTTATCAATTTTGAAAGGTTAAAAACGTGATGAAAATTTATTTACTGTGTATCCTTAACATGTAGATTTACACAACTAAATCTTTGATACAAAAAAAATAAATTATATGTGAAAATTGACATCAGCCATTCAGCAGCGACAGAAACTGAATCATATGACATAGTTCTGTGCTGGTTTTATCTCCCTTGATAAGTTTACACAAAGTGTCAGTGATTATTTTTAGCATCCATATTATAGTACCAGAGCTGTGATGGAAAAACTTTAAATTTGTCTTTTACTTGCTCATTGCCTATATGTTGTAAACTCCTGTTAATTGAATAAAAAATGCCTTAACCCTTTGAACACCAGAGGCTGCTTTATCGGCCCAGGGACATGGTATGTGATACTTTCATTAAGTAGGATGCCTGCTAAGTTAAGGGTGGGGTAGACCAATATTTTCAACGTGCAGCCCTTAGGCTGCACGTTGAAAATATTGATTGGTCTACCCCGAAACAATGATTATGGACTCTTCTAATTGCTGCATATGAACTGACATGGAAGATACCACCAGTGTTCAAAGGGTTAATACACAGAGAAATCATCGGAACAATCCCCCCGTGGTAAACAATCTCTGTTTTCCTGGTAAAATAGGACCCAATAACCAGTGCTTGGGGTGGAAGTCCTCTAAAATGAGCAGATGGGTATAAACAATTGACTAAACTTTTTTGATGTTGCAGTCACGATTAGCTATTGTGCAGAAACATGTGACCTTTAACACCAATAATAATTAACTCTTAACAATTACCAAATATTCTCCTTGTAGACCTATTTTGTCTTAAAACATGCAATACGGGCATTGAATCCTTGAGCTCTGTCAAACCAGATAGAATAAATGCAGACATCATCACTAGAATACAGGAAAGTGACCAAATCCATGTAAATTGAATACACCTGTTAATTGAATAATTGTCACTGACAAAGTGGCTAGTCAATTAACAGGGTTCCACTCTATATTATTTTAACTCTTAGCACTCTGGTAGTTTTTCAAAATTTCCATCAATGACCCCATATTGCCCATGCAGCATGAAAAATTTAGCAAATTATATAATTTATTAAATTCTCAGTTGCAGTGTGGGAAACATTTGCTGCTGAAAACTTTGGTGTTTTGACAACAGTGTGCAGAGGGTTAAATATAGATATTACAATTGAGATAAAGGGTTTATCAGTGGATGTTTTTTTTATATTTTTCAAGTGTTTGTATCTTTTCTAACAATATTAACATCTGGGGTGTCATGCCAGTCCTATTCACTACCTCAAGGACATAATTTGTACAAACGTGTAGCTCAAAGTGTCAAAAGATAAAACGTGTGGTATGTTAAAATGTAGAAAAGTAGCCCATAAAAAAAAAAATTTTCTCCAGTATTTTCCGCTTAACCCCAGATTAGATTTTAACACACTTTGGACACCACAAGACATCCAAGCGAGAGTCATTCACGTAAATATCTGTTAAGTCATACTAACATACTAACATAATCATAGTTCACGTTAACAATAGTGAAGAAAAGATGTTTATAATAATTTTCCTCTCTTTTGTCAATTTAGGACACTTATAATGTATGGATCATTTATTTATTAAGGTTCATATAGAGATGTAAAAATATGTAATGTGAATGTGCGAACGATCAAGTGCAAACATTCCTGGCACATTTTATCCAGGTATAATAGCACTTAGTAGTTGCCCACAAGCCACCATCATAACATTTGTATGTACTTTGCTTTGCATATTTCACCATCAGCCTAAGAAAGGTTTCCTCCGGGGTTTATGTCTTTGCTTAATATTAAATATCCAGAATAATACAGTGGAACCCTGTTAATTGATTAGCCACTTTGCCAATGAAAATTATTCAATTATCAGGAGTATTCAATTAACAGGGATTGTGTCACTTTCCTGTATTCTAGAGATAAACTTATCATTTATTCTGCATTTATTCTATTATGTCTTGTTTGACAGAGCTCCATGAGCCAAGATATAATAGATTAAATGCCTGTAGTGGATGTACTGAGGCCAAATAGGTCTATAAACAAAGGAAAACTGGGGCAAGTCAAGGTAATATGTCGACAGATTACAAGATTTTTAGCTGAACTTTGGCTAAGCCAAATTTGAGCTTTTGTCATGGCCCGTCGTATGTCGTCCGTACGTCAAAAATTGGATATGGCTCGGGCTAGAGGCCGTATTTATGAACCGATCTTTACGAAACTTCTCGGGTACCTTTGTTATCACCGTGGGATGAGAACGAGTGTTTTTGGGTGTGGTCCGAAATTCAAGATGGCTGCCAGCCGCCATTTTGTACCGACGATGCAGAAATCTGTTTTTTGTACAGAACTTCCATATGAAAGTTTGAAATAATTTTTTGTATGAATGTTTAGTACCATGAGATACATCACATATCATACAGGTTTTTTTCCCGTGCTTAAATTATGCAACTAACTAACTTTGATGTTTTCTAGTGTTACTTTCAGCACTATAAGTGCAAATGCCAATACGGCTTGGGCTAGAGGCCGTATTGGGGCGTGCAGTGGCACAGTAGGTAGAGGTGCAGGCTGAAAGCCGAGAGGTCCTTGGGTCGAATCCCACCTGTGGCAACCGCGTTGTGTCCTTGGGCAAGACACTTCACCCCCATTGCCCATGTGGGGGCATGGTGGCACTGTGTACTAAGGCGTACTGCACGTCGATGGTGCACTTGTCTTTAACCAATGCTAACCCTGCTTGTGTGGAGTTAGTATGTTGGGAGCTGACAGTTGCTCGCCGTTGCTCGGTGGTTCTCTCCGGGTACTCTGGCTTCCTCCACCCGTAAAACTGTCATGGTCATGATTAACCATTGTGCAGAAGTATGTGACCTTAAACACCAATAAATAAATAAATAAATAGAGGCCGTATTTATGAACCGATCTTTTCTAAACTTTGTACAAAATTAGGTGCAATCAGATTTTTGCACAGAACTTCCATATGAAAGCGCTGATTTGAATAATTTTTCATGTGAATGTTTAGTACCATGGGATACATCACATATAATACGTTTTTTTTTCTCGTGCAGAAATTATGCAAATTAGATGAACTTTGATTTTTTCAGTGCTACTTTCACACAGTAAGTACACATGTCAATACGGCTCGGGCTAGAGTCTGTATTTATGAACCGATCTTCACGAAACGTCTTGGGTACCTTTGTTATCACCTTGGGACAAGAACAAGTGTTTCTGGGCGCGGTCTAAAATTCAAGATGGCTGCCAGTGGCCATTTTGTACCGAAATTAGGTCTTATCAGTTTTTTGTACACAACTTCTATACGGCTCAGGCTAGAGGCCGTATTTATGAACCGATCTTTACGAAACTTCTTGGGTACCTTTGTTATCACCGTGGGATGAGAACGAGTGTTTTGGGGTATGGTCCGAAATTCAAGATGGCCAACAGCAGCCATTTTGTACCAAAATTAGTGCAATCAGTCTTTTGTACAGAACTTCTGTATGAAAGTTCTGATTTGAATAAATTTTTGTATGAATGTTTAGTAACATGGAATACATCACATATAGTACTGGTTTTTTTCTTGTGCAGAAATTATGCAAATTAGATGAACTTTGATTTATTCAGTGCTACTTATACACTGTAAGTGCACATCTGAATACGGCTCGGGCTAGAGGCTGTATTTATCAACCGATCTTCACAAAACTTCTTGGGTACCTTTGTTATCACCTTGGGATGAGAACGGGTGTTGCTGGGTGTGGTCCAAAGTTCAAGACGGCTGCCAGTGGCCATTTTGTACCGAAATTAGGTCCAATCAGTTTTTTGTCACAACTTCTATACAGCTCGTATTTATGAACTGATCTTCACAAAACTTCTTGGGTTGCTTTGTTTTCAACTTGGGACAGGAACAAATGTGTTTTGGGGTGCCTTTGTTATCACTGTGCTATGAGAACAAATATTTTGGGGTTCAGTCAGACCCACTCTGGGACTCAAAGATTTCTTTTCTAGTTTAGCATCTGACTGTCACCCACCTTTACAATACTTTACCTATACATTTGTTTCAGGCTACGGTCAGTATTTATGTGCAGACCATTACAATACTTTATATGTACCTTTGTTATCAGGTCATTACCTAGATGTTTGTCATTGCTGTGACACATACTATACATGTACATGTCTTAACAAGTTGAGCTACAGTGTCATTGACACTTTCATTTATTCATCTAACAGGAGTTTACTCCATAACCTATATTCAATTAACAGATCAAATTTGTAATGGAGGTATGGTAAATGGTTTTGTGTTGGGAAATTATATTTAATTAACAGGGTTATTCATTTAAGAGATATCCAGTTGAGTGGGCTCCACTGTACCATTTTTAGCTCAACTTGACAAAGTCAAGCTGAGCTACTGCCATCACTTCTCGTCCGTCAGCGTATGTACGTCCACGATTTCCTTTGGCACACCTCACAGGTCAGGTTTATGATCAGATCACTTTGAAACTTGGTATGCTTGTTTGGGGTGACCTCTAGATGGGAGCTATGTATTTTCTGCAATTTCCGTCAAAAATTAGAACTTGTTTAGTCAGACCTCAATATTTCCCTTTGGCACACCCTACAGGGCACATTTGTGATCGGATTGATTTGAAACCTGGCATGCTTGTTTGGGGTGACCTCTAGATGGGAGCTATCGATATTTTCTTCCATTTCTGTCAAAAAATGTTGCCGCTGGCAATGACCTTTGAACTTCGTTTAGTCTGGCATCAATATTTTTCCTTTGGCACTCCATACAGGGCACATGTTTGATCAGATCGGTTTGAAACTTGGTATGCTTGTTTGGGGTGACCCCTAGATGGGAGCTATCGATTTTCTTCCATATTCACCAAGAAATGTTGCCGCTGGCAACGACCTTTGATGAACTTAGTGCAGTTATGCACCAAAATTTCCCTTTGGCACACCCTGCAGGGTACATTTATTATAAGATCGCTTTAAAACTTGGTATGCTTGATTGGGGTGACGTCTCTATGGGAGCTATCGATTTTCTTCCATATCCATAAAAAAATGTTGCCGGTGGCGACGTTCTTAGAACTTATTTTAGTCAGACCTCAGTATTTCCCTTTGGCACACCCTACAGGGCACATTTATAATTAAATTGTTTTGAAGCATGGCATGCTCGTTTGAGGTGACCTCTAGATGGGAGCTATCAATTTTCTTCCATTTCCGTCAAAAAATGTTGCCGCTGGCAACGACCTTTGAACTTGGTTTAGACAGGCATCAATATATTCTTTTGGCACGCCCTACAGGGCCATTTATGATCAGAATGGTTTGAAACTCAGATCACTTTGAAAGTTGGTATGCTTGTTTGGGGTTACCTCTAGATGGGAGCTATCGATTTTCTTAAATTTCTATCAAAAAATGTTGCTGCTGGAAATGACCTTCGATGAACTTTGTGCAGTTATACATAAATATTTTACTTTGACACACCCTGCAGGGCACATTCATGATTGAATCGCTTGGAAACTTGGTGTGCTTGTTTGGGGGGTGACCTCTAGATGGGAGCTATCAATTTTCTTCCATTTCGTCAAAAAATGTTGCCGCTGGCAAGGACCTTTGAACTTGATTTAGTCAGGCATCAATATATTTTTTTGGCATGCCCTACAGGGCCATTTATGATCAGAATGGTTTGAAACTCAGATCACTTTGAAAGTTGGTATGCTTGTTTGGGGTTACCTCTAGATGGGAGCTATCGATTTTCTTCAATTTCTATCAAAAAATGTTTCTGCTGGAAATGACCTTCGATGAACTTTGTGCAGTTATACATCAATATTTTACTTTGACACACCCTGCAGGGCACATTTATGATTGAATCGCTTGGAAATTTGGTGTGCTTGTTTGGGGTGACCTCTAGATGGGAGCTATCGATTTTCTTCCATTTCCGTCAAAAATAGTTGCCATTGGCAACGACCTCTAGACTAATGAACTTAGTAAAAACTTAATGCAGTTATGCATCAGTATTTCCCTCTGACACAGCCTGCAGGGCACATTTATGATTGGATTGCTTGAAAACTTGTTGTGCTTGTGTGGGGTGATAGCTATATGGGAGTTATCAATTTTCTTCCATTTCTGTCGAAAAATGTTGCCGCTGGCAACAACCTTTGAACTTAGTTTAGTCAGGCTACAATATTTTCCTTTGGCACACCCTTCAGGGCACATTTGCATGATTGGATCACTTTGAAACTTGGTATGTGTGTTCGGAGTTACCTCCAGATGTGAACTATTGATTTTTTTCATTTCCATAAAAAATTATTGTTGTTAGAACCAGCCTTTGAACTTACTGCATTTGTGCAGCAACTTATTCCTTTTGCACTCTCTGCAGGATATATTTCCATAAAAAGAGAAAGAAAAACAACACCACAAACAATGACCTTCAAATTTAGAGCATTTGTGCATTAACATCTTCCTTTGGCATGCCTCAGAGGGCACGTTCATTATCAGGTTGTTTTGAAACTTTGTAAGCTTATGCAGGGTGACAAAGATAGGAGCTATCTATTTTCTTTTCATTTCCATCAAAAAGTGTTGCTGTTAGCAACAATCTTTGAATTTATTGCATTTGTGCATCAACATTCTTCTTTGACATGGCCTACAGGCCACATTTATCATTGGATTGTTTTTATACGCCCGTCAATTTTTGACGGACGTATTATGTTATGGCGTTGTCCATCTGTCTGTCTGTCCATAAGTCCATAAACAATTTTTGTGTCACCTCTCCTCCAAAGGTTTACATGCTACATTATTCAAACTTTGCACATGTATTGATCAGTAATTGCCGTTGTGCATGTGACAAGTGCAGGTAACTCTGTTCTGTATTTCCAGAGTTATGTCCCCTTTTAGTACTTAAAATTTTACAGTATTGTGTCGCCTACTCCTTCAACATTTTACATGCTATATTGTTCAAACTTTGTACACATGTTGATCACCAATTGTCTGCATGTGACAAGTGCAGGTAACTCTGTTTTGTATTTCCAGAGTTATGCCCCCTTTTAGTTTTTAAAATTTTACAGTATTGTGTCGCCTACTCCTTCAACATTTTACATGCTATATTATTCAAACTTTGTACACATGTTGATCACCAATTGCCGTTGTGCATGTGACAAGTGCAGGTAACTCTGCTTTGTATTTCCACAGTTATGCCCCTTTTAGTACTTAAAACATTACAGTATTGTGTCGTCTACTCCTTCAACATTTTACATGCTATATTGTTCAAACTTTGTACACATGTTGATCACCAATTGCCGTTGTGCATGTGACAAGTGCAGATAACTCTGTTTTGTATTTCCAGAAACATTACTTGAAACATTACACTATTGTCGCATACTCCAACATTTTACTTGCTTTATTGTTCAAACTTTGCACCCATGTTGATCATCAATTGCCGTTGTGCATGTGACAGGAGCAGATAACACCATTTTATTTTTAAACAACAAGAATCCTCACCATTTATAGCTGTTATAAACCTCAAAATTCCTTGGTGCCACCTATCGTCAATCGTTATCAATGAAGGTAACCTGTCAATGAATGGATGCTACCATTGTAAATGGTGAGGAGAATCTTCTACAGCAGCCTTGCAGCCCTTTAGAAGTTATCTTATGAATAAAATGGATGCTACAAGACCTCAGATTGCTTAATATGAAAATGTGAAAACAGGTGAATTACCCTTTACCCCAGACAGGACAGGGGAATGGGCAATGATTGGAGGGAGGGGGGGGGGGGGGGGGGGGCAGACATAGTCGAGTCAACAGAAATTTCAAACTTTACCCCAGAGAAACTTGTGCATGTTCCAGTTCTGATGGGCGTATGTTGTCCCGCTAGGTTGGTGCTCTTGTTGAACTTTGTGTGCCGATTAGATAAGAGCTATTAATTAACATTCATTTCTGTGAAAAAAGTTGCCATTTACAATAATAACCTCTGAACGTACTGTATTTGTGTATCAACATTCTTCCTTTATCCAGTCTTACAGTTTACATTTAAAAATGCATGGATTTATCTGACGTTGTGTACACACAATGCTGTTATTTTGAAATTTCACCAAATAACATTGGTACCAATGATCTTCAATTTTGCCATTTCACTTAGAACTTACCAAGTTCAAGTTTGTCAAATTGAGCTACAGTGTCATTGACACTTTCATTTATATATGCACTATGTGCAGGGTTGTGAGAGATGTTCCAAGTCCAGATCTCTTTTCCCCTACTTCATGAGAAATGGTGTATGCGGATACCCTGCATATTTCTCCACCCTGCAGTTTCTTCATTTTAATGCAAGTAAATAACTGTGTCAGTTGTTAAGATAAATATACAAAACCGTATAACATGTGAGTGCATGTGCAAGTTACAAGATTAAAATGTATTGAGACTTCCTTGTTAAATTTACTTTTTATGCAACCTTATCTCATTCTTATCTATCAACTGACCCTAAATTGTTTCACATTCCAAAAAGTGATGGAAAATATTTTGTTCATATGGAAAGAACCATCTCAAAAATTATTCTACCATTTACTTTTTTCATTTACTTACCCGCTATTAATTGAAAATAGAATATTTTTTCATAACTGAAATTCACTTTAAAAAAAAATTCCACATTCCACTATAAGTATTTCTGATAGTTCCTTGAATGAGTCCTGCACCCTATCTAACAACATGTAACAACATGTAACCAGCTAACCCTATGCATTTTTCCTGCTTTAGTCAGTGTATATTTTCATGTACCATGTAATATGGTAGTTAACAAATTTTTTTAACCAGAAAGTGTGACAAAAATGCACAGGGTTAGTCACACTTTGTTGTTGTAACGAAATTTCATTTCTTACCGAATAACACTTTTCACTGTACAGCCTAACTGTAAATATCATCTCTTTACTCAACATAATGTCCAAAACCAGCCAATACTACTCAAACTCCGCTTGAGACCCTCATTGTTTTTTTTTAGTGAATTCCAAAAAATGAAAACATTCTATTTTCAATGAATAGCTTGTTACCTCACCTAACTGAAAGTCAGGGTGAGCTTTTCTTATCACTCTTCGTCCGTCGTCTGTCGTCCGTCGTCCTGCGTGAAGGTGGTGTTTGAGCCTCTTTCTCCTAAACCGCTGGCCACATTTTAATTAAATTTCATGTAAGTAGAGGTTATATAGGGGCATTTTGATTTTTTTGCAAATTAGGTTTCGGCTCATATTGAAAAATCTTCTTCTAATGAACCACCAGTAGCAAAGACTTGATATGTGGTATACAGAGTCCTTTTGAGGTTTAGAATCAAGTTTATTCAAGAGAAGTTTGTCGGGCATTATTTGTCTTCGTTAGGGGATGGGCAAAAATTTTGGCCACGCCTAAAATTTCTATTTTCAGAACCATGAGGTCGATTTGAACCAAATTTGATAGATGATAATGGGTCATAAGTAGTTGATTAATGCAAAAAAAAATGTTCTCATTGCCCCGTGGGAACCTCGGGAGCTAAAAATAGGAAAAACCTTAACACTGCCATATCTCCAAAACTACACGGCACAGAGAATTCTTATTTTGTATAAAGCTTACTTTTATCCAGTAGAATAGAATAGTTAAAAAAAAATCCCTATCAGTTTGATCACAAGGTACTTTTTTCAGGACTTTGAAAAAGTGCTGAGTCCGCACTTTTTAACACTGTAGGCAATGGGAAAAACATTAAAAAATCTTCTTCTTCAGATCCAGCAGTCGGAATGTTTTGATATTTGGTATGCAGCATCCTTAGGAGGGTGAGATTCAAGTTTGTTCAAGCCATGCCCCTAGGTCCATATTTGGACTCACTGTGGGAGCTCGAATTGTAACTTAGTTCAAAATGAGGAATTTTTTTTAAAAATCATCTTCTTCAGATCCAGCAGTCAGAATGTTTTGATATTTGGTGTGCAGCATCCTTAGGGGGGTGATATTCAAGTTTGTTAAAGCCAAGTCCCTGGGTACATATATGGGCTCTCTGTGGGATTCAATACGAGGAATATTCTTTTAAAATCTTCTTTTTTTTTAGATCCACTGGTCAGAATCTTTGGATATTTGGTATAAGCTTTTCTTAGGAGGAGCAGATGCAACTTGTTGAAATCAATTCTGTGGGTTGATATTTAGGCTACCATGTCAGGTGAGCGCCCTCAGGCCCCCTGGGGCCTCTTGTTTAATACATACCCACTGCTCTCAGGATCATGTCATGTTTCTCATTTCACTTGTTTTTGTACGGCCGCTCATATGAGCAGGCCATATTATGGTATGGCAATGTTTGTCTGTCCATCCATTACCTTTTGTTTGTCCACGCAATAACTTGAAAACAATCCATTCAACAGATACTGTTTTTTTATGGTTGATTAGTCATGACTAGAGGATGGTTCCTTTTGATAACCAGCATTCTGACATGTGTACTGTAATGTGGCCACCATGGCAGACATCTTGGATTTTTGGGGACTTTTGATTGTCCACACGATAACTTGAAAACTATAAATCCAACAGATGCTACTTTTTTATAGTTGATTAATCATGACTAGACTAGAGGATGGTTCCTTTCGATATCCAGCATTCTGGCATGTCCAATATGGCTGCCATGGCAGCCATCTTGGATTTTAAGGGACTGTTTTTTATGGTTGATTAGTCACATGACTAGAGGATGGTTCCTTTTGATAACTAGCATTAATGTCCATCTGTCTGTCCACCCATCCGTCTGTCCATCCGTTAACTTTTGTTTGCCCATGCAATAACTTGAAAACAATACATCCAACAGATACTGTTTTTTTTATGGTTGATAAGTCATGACTAGAGGATGGTTCCTTTCGATAAACAGCAATCTGGCATGTCCAATATGGCCGTCATGGCAACCATCTGGGAGTTTTGGGGACTTTTGATTCTCCACCCAATAACTTGAAAACAATATATTCAAGTTTAATGGGTCGTAAGCCAGGAATGTACAATTATTTTTGAAGGAATTATTGACCTTTTGTTCAACTAAAAATTTCTTCACTTGCAATTTCTTCATGGGCGCCCGTATATTGATCCACCGCTGGCAGTACCCTTGTTTTTTATTGAGAATGGTGGGAAATCAGCCCTAGTAGCAGTGCCATCTCCCGGTAGTGCAATCATGTATTTGAGATAAATGTGTGTTGCTGTCTATAGTTTATGTGTAGGCATATATCTGTATAGCATGTTGTACTATGAAATAAAATCATTCATTGATTCATCATTCAGTTCCGGAAAGATTATTAACCCTTTACCTAACGAATCGCCCGCATCCGCCCGCGGAATATGCAAATTCAGCAGTTGAAATAATATTATATTTAAAAAAATTTCAACAAAACCATATCATGTGACCCCTCATTGGAACGAGCTCATCGAGCTCGTTCCAACGAGGGGTCACATGATATGGTTTTGTTGATATTTTTTGAAAAATTAAAAAAAATAATATTTAAAATAATAAATTTTCATATCGTCTGCGTTGGGTAAAGGGTTAAAGTAATAAAGGAGCAGATTTTTTAAACACAAGTATTTTCAGTAAACAAACAAAACATAATTAGATTGGAGAACAAAGTTCAGGGTGAGGAAAGAGGTTTATTTGGATGGAGATCAATTTATTTATTTATTCATTGGTGTTTAAGGTCACCTACTTATGCTCAATGGCTAATCGTGACTGTGACAGTTTTATGGGTGGAGGAAGGCGATGTACCCAGAGAGAACCACTGAGCATCGATGAGCAACTGTCAGCTCCTTAACCTTCTAACTCTGTTCAAACTCCGCTCAAGCAGGGTTACAGCTATTGAAGACATGTGCACCATCAACGTGCAGTGCGCCTTAGTACACGGCGCCATCGTGCTCCCATGTAGGCAACCAGGATATAGTGCCTTGCCCAAGGACACAACGCAGGTTGTCCCTGACTGGGATCGAACATGGAACCTCTAGCAAAGAAGTCCGACAGTCTACCACTGAGCCACCGCGCTCCCGGATAGAGAGTAATAATTTTAGGAGATGAATTTTTATGTTGTCATATCAGTTTTAGGGAAAATGGTGGCACACTGGTTATCATATTGGACTGTAGATCAATGGTTGCTTATCTGCATCATATTAGTTGTGTTCTTGATCAAGACACCTATTCCATTTGCTTGAATGGTAGCACCGAAGTGCAGTATGCTAATCCTAGAGTTGGGTGGTATTGAAATTTCAAGTTTGGTTTCAGTATCGGTATTTATAGAATGATTCACTTCAGTATGAGTATGGTATTCGATGCCAACCACATACATGTGCTCACACCAATACCAATATCAAATTTTATTTTGGGTATACTGCCCAGTTGTAACTCCCCATTTTACAGCATACAAAGCCACCGAATTGTCAGAATGTTATAAGTAATACAGGCATTCACCTTCGGTCACTTGATGTAACAAAAATGCTGAGAGAAAATACCCCTAGGTATTTTCTCTCAGTTTTTTTTTTTTTTGTTACATCAGATGGCCAGGAGTGACTGTCTGTTATTTCCCTTTATAGATTTTTAATTTGTTTGATTTTTATCATCAAACTCAGTAACTTTTAAAACACTTGGCAGAAGGACATTTTATTTGGTGTGCAAGTGAGCTCATTAATGTATAGCTCCATGTTCAGTGTAGGAGTTATTGGGAGTATTTATGTCAGATTTATTGCCCTTTTATAAATTTAGCAGTTGAAAAAATTAAATTTTAGATAAATTTCAACAAAACCATATCATCGAGCCCATTCCAATGAGTGGTCACATGATATGGTTTTGTTGAAATTTTTTGAAAAATTTTTAAATGAAATAATAAATGTGAAGGGTTAAGCAAAGGCACTCCCCATGAGAGCTTCAGGAAGTGGAGCAGAGCTTGATAACTATGGTAAACAAGTTCTGTTGTACTGGTACAACTGAATTCAATAACCTGTGCCTGTGGTTAGACTCCTCTAAAGTGGTAGCGTTGGTATAATCAATTGGCAAAACTTGACTCTATACTTGTGTTGCAGTGTTCATACGGCCATATTTATTTATTTATTGGTGTTTTAGGTCACATATTTCTGCACAATGGCTAATCATGACCACGACAGTTTTACGGGTGGGGGAAGCCGGAGTACCCAGAGAGAACCACCGAGCAATAGTGAGCAACTGTCAGCTCCCCAACGTACTAACTCCACACAAGCAGGGTTAGCATTGGTTGAAGACAGGTGCACTATCCACGTGCATTACGCCTTAGTGCACAGCATCACCGTGCCCCCACATGGGCAATGGAGGTGAAGTGTCTTGCCCAAGGACACAACGCGGTTGCCGCAGGTGGGTTTTGAACTGAGGACCTCTCAGCTTGCAGCCTGCACCTCTACCTACTGAGCCACCGCGCCCCTCATACGGCCATAAATGGTAAAAGTGACCTTAAGCTTAACCCGCTCAGTATTTTCAAGATATTTTTTATCAATTCTTTCATTGGCTGCTGTTAAGCAGCCATGACTAAATTTGCTGAAAAATTATTCAAAATTTAAGTCAAGAAATCATTGGTGAATAAATCTGTTCAATTTGCAGTGTGGAAATTGGATTAAATATGCCCTAATTATACATATTTCAGTGGCAAGAGAAATCCTGTCCTGGACAGGAATAGCCGTCAGCAGTATGCAAGGAGTTAAACACCAGTATAAATGGGAGTACAGTGGCCCAATCATTACACCATTCCACTTTAAACCGAAAGGTTGACAGTTCAGTTCCTACCAGGGTTAACTGTGTTGTGTCCTTAGGCAAGGTACTTTATCCTGATTGCCCATGTTGTGTGCACAGTCGTGTTGTGTTCAAAATCGTGCTTGTGCAGAGTTAGTAGTTTGGAGTCTGAGATTTGCTTGATGTGATTCTCTCTTGGGGTACTCCAGCATCCACCACCAGTGGAACAGTCTGTCATAATGTAACCCTGGCTGTAGAAAGTGTCTTTAAACCCCAATAAACAAACAAATAGAAACCAGTGAACAGAAAATTCAAAAACAATCTTGAAGACTTGTACAAGCATTCTTTCTGTTGAGAATCACTGGGTTCAACATTTTACCTGCTGAGTATTTTCTTACATTTTTCATAAAATCAAGTCATGGCTGCTGTAAAGCAGCCATGACTTAATTTGATGGAAAATTCAATCGACTTTGTAACAGGACCCGGAGTAATATTGGT
Organism: Pictodentalium vernedei; assembly: GCA_031216915.1. Classification (NCBI taxonomy): domain Eukaryota; kingdom Metazoa; phylum Mollusca; class Scaphopoda; order Dentaliida; family Dentaliidae; genus Pictodentalium; species Pictodentalium vernedei. The sequence goes on along the minus strand of CM062297.1, from coordinate 245,952,151 downwards.
ATCTCTGCCTGATAACAGGGTATTATTTTTGTACTGGTGGAAAAAGCCACCTGCAGCTGGCAAAGAGTTAATTTTATGGTCCATAAGCTGAAAGTTTTCTGTATCTTTTGTTTTTTTTAAGAAATTATGAAAATTTATTTGTGTGGAAAACCACTGTGTTGCAGTGGTAATCACATCTCCACACACAGTCATAAGTTTCTGCCAATTATTTATTTATTTATTGGTGTTTAAGGTCACATACTTATGCGGGATGGATAATCGAGACTGTGACCGTTTTATGAGTGGAGTTATCCAGAGTACCCAGAGAGAACCACCAAGCATCGACGAGCCGAGCAACTGTCAGCTCCTCAACATTCTAACTCTGTTCAAGCTCTGTTCAAGCAGGGTTACAGCGGTTGAAGACGTGTACCATCAAGGTGCAGTACGCCTTAGTACACGGCGTCATCATGCCCCCATGTAGGCCACCGGGATAAAGTGCCTTGCCCAAGGACACAACACGGGTCGACCCTGACGGGGATCGAACTCGGGATCTCTAGCATAGAAGACTAATAGTCTAACACAGAGCCACCCCGCCCCCTTCTGCCAGTTCCATTCTTTCATCCCATGATAAAAAAAAAATTTCAGTGTGTGCATACTCCATGCAAACTACACTGAAGTTAATGCATTTTTTTTCCCACAAGAAGATTCACACACCTACACTAATATTTCGTTGTGAAACCAGGAAGTTGGATTTCACAAAAATTGCAAACACACCTTACTTTGCTATTGAAAAGAGCCAGTGATCCACAAATACATGTAGTTGACCTGTCACTCTAATTTTGATTGCACTTTTACAAGAGTCTTTCTTCTCTTTTTGAACAGATACAGCTGTGCGCGAAAATGCAGATTCAAAAATGTTTGACGTTCCAGAATCATGGTGAAGAATCCAGTTCACCCTACATCATGTCACACACTGCCAGAATAACAAGATGGTGTTTATCTTTAAATGTATGTCATGTAATGCAGAAAATGGAAGAGAGAACTCTTAGAGGTGATCAGTTTGTGATGGAAGAGTCGAGATGAGAGACCATTTTGATATCTATTTTGCCCACGTTATAGTTTTTGAAAGAGTTTTTCTCTTGCTGTCTCTGTGATGGAAGCAACCATCAGAACTCAATTGAAAAATGCAACTACAGTGGAGCTCTGTCAGTGAAAAATATTAAGGCCCAAAAAAATTTAAAAATCTCCTTCTCAGGCCCTCCTGCATGTTCCTTTTGGCTGCTTAATGCTCTCTTTTTATAACCAATACAAACTAAAAAAAAAACATTTTTAAACAGTTTATGGTTGATATTTTGCCCAATTTAATAAAATTGATAAATTTGTCCCTTGAATGCAACAAGGCTTTGCAATGCTTTAGCATTGCAAAGCCTTTTTGCACTCCAGGGACGAAATACAGATTATGAGGCCTAAAACATAAAGCAAACCAAGAATATGAACTTTTGGTGGCATAGAAATAATTACAAAAATAAAAAATGCCCACCTGCATCCAATTTCAGTGGCCTAACAGGTGCATACTATTAACAGGAATCTGGTCATTTTCCTATCTTCTAGACATAAACTGGGCATTTTATTCTATTATATATTTGACAGAGCTCATTGAGCTCTGCCAAACCAGATATAAAAGATTAAATATCGATATTGAATATATTGAAGGAAAAAGTGTCTATAAATGTGGAGAATTAAGTGGATTTTGGAATAATTCTTCAGGCTTGGCAATCTAGAAAATCAAGGAGTGAAAAACAATAGCCCTCCTCAGATTGCTTGGGAGTGCAATTGCACCTGAAATTTTCAATGCAAAAACTTGTATGCTATTTTGGTTACCAGTATATTCACTTCAAGGTATTAATATTGTGACTGAAAAATTGTACTATATCCAGCTACATGGTGGAAAATTTGGCACACACATCTTCTCATTATTAAAAATGTTGCATTCAGTTCTTATGTGACAGTGTCTTCTACCCTCAAAATGTATTGAAATGCAACACTGAATGGGTCATGAATTATTGCGAATCAATACAGCATTGACAAATCGGCCCCTGAGTTCCAATGTGTTCTCTGTGCCTACTTCTCTGTGCCAGTAGGCACAGAGAACACATTGGAACTCAGGGAACGAAATGATAATAGATTTTAAAGGCAGTCCCAATCCAATGTGGCAATCCAGAAAAATCAAGAGGTGCAAAAAATTGCCCTCCTCATTTTTTTCTAGGCATGCAGTAGGTGTGCTGCAATCCTAAAGAATGCCAGGCCAGATTCTACGACAGATTACAATCTTTTTTTATTCAGTAAACATGAGTTTGCTCTATAACCTATATGCAATTAGCAAGTCAAGTTTGTTCTGAAGGTATGGTAAATGGTGTAAGTTATGTACAGTTTACAAAGTTTTTCAATTGAAAGATACACAGTTACGTGGGCTCCACTATGTTATGAAGCTGCGAAGTCACTATTGAAAATTTGTTATATTTTGTCAAAAAATAATAGGGTGTTCTTTCGAAAAATGTAAATTTTGTTATATTTGTTTTATTATGAACACACAACTTTTTTCATATGGAGAGCACATGGAAAACAAAACACCTGCTGAACTTCACCTTGCAATTTGAAAAAGAGCTGATTATCATCAATTTCTGTATTTAATTGGAATTACTTAGTTTTTTAAGAAAAATTATAATGATTCCATGTTAGTTAACAGTGGTATACAGAGTCGTAACATTCACAAATTCTTCACACAAATAAATGAAGTTTTAAGGCACCAGTATTCAGAGAATTATTCTTTTCATCAAACACTACAGACAGTCAGTTAAGCTACAGTGTCATTGACACTTTCATTCCGATTTGGTTTCTGTTTCTGTTTTTTCTTTTTCGGAAAAACTTTTTTTTCTGTCCAGTTTTTAGTTCAACTTGACATCAAGATGAGCTATTGGGATGGCTTGTGATCTGTCATCCATCTGTACGTATGTACGTCTGTATGTCTGTACATACATCTGTCCTTCTACAATTCCTTTAACACACCCTACAGGCCACAGCGCTGTCCCAATCAGTTCCAAATTTCATATGTGGCTTTGGGGTAATGCTTAGATGGGTGCTATCGATTTTTTTTAATTTTGTTGAAAAACATGGCTGCCACTGGCCGTCTTTGATTTAGATATAAATTGTCCAACAAATCCTTTTGCCCACCCTACGGGTCGCATCTCTTACCGATCTGTCCCAAATTTCATATGTAGCTTTGGGGCAATGTCTAGATGGGAGCTGTCGGTTTTTTCCAAATTTCATTAAAAAAAAATGTTGCCAGTGGTCATCTTAGGTTTGGCATATAAATTGCCCACAATTTCATTAGCACACGCTACAGACTGCATCTCTCACCCAGTCTTTTTCAAATTTTATATGTAGCTTTGATGTGATCTAGATGGGAGCTATTGAATTTTTCTTTTCTGAATTTTGTTGAAAAACATGGCTGCCAGCAGCCATCTTGGATTTGGATATAAATTGTCCCAACAATTCCTTTAGCCCACACTACAGGTTGCAGCTCTCACCAATCTGTTCCAAATTTCATATGTAGCCTTGGGGCAATGTCTAGATGGGAGCTATCGATTTTTTTCAAATTTCATTAAAAAAACATGGCCACCAGTGGCCATCTTAGGTTTGGCTTAGGTTCCGCTCCACAGTTTTCAAGGCATTTTCAAAAATGGTGTGCCATGTGTTCTGTTCCACTGCCAATGAAGCCAAACTCATCTGCATTACCCCTGACATGTATACATTTTCTAAATTGGCTGAACCTAGTGAATACAGCCTGATAAGATAAAACAGATACATATAAATGTGGGAGGCATAACTTCCAGTACAACATGAAGCCCCGACCCGAAAATTTGAATGAAAAATTGCCAAAACCAGCCATTTTCAGGCACTTGGCAGCCACAAAAGCAGAATTTTACCCGCTTCAACACCTACCCAGGCCTGGAGCACATCATCGTCAATTACCGAAAAGAGAAAAAAAAATTCTATATTTCTGTCTCATTTTTAGCTCAACTTTGGCGAAGCCAAATTTGAGCTTATGCCATGGCCCATCGTCCGTCTGTCTGTCAACAATTAGATACGGCTCGGGCTAGAGGCCGTATTTATGAACCGATCTTTACGATACTTCTTGGGTACCTTTGTTATGACCGTGGGACGAGAACAAGTGTTTTGGGGTGTGGTCCGAAATTCAAGATGGCTGCCAGCCGCCATTTTGTACCGACGATGCAGAAATCTGTTTTTTGTTCAGAACTTCCATATGAAAGCTCTGATTTGAATAATTTTTTGTATGAATGTTTAGTACCATGGGATACATCACATATAATACAGGTTTTTTTCTCTTGCGTAAAGTATGCAAATTAGACTAACTTTGATGTTTTTTGGTGTTACTTTCAGCACTTTAAGTGCAAATGCCAATACGGCTCGGGCTAGAGGCCATATTTATGAACCAATCTTTACGAAACTCCTTGGGTACCTTTGTTATCACCGTGGGACGAGAACGATTGTTTTGGGGTCCGGTCCGAAATTCAAGATGGCCGATGGCAGCCATTTTGTACAAAATTAGGTGCAATCAGATTTTTGCACAGAACTTCCATATGAAAGCGCTAATTTGAAAAAAATTTTGTGTGAATGTTTAGTACCATGGGATACATAACATATAATAAGGTTTTTTTTCTCGTGCAGAAATTATGCAAATTAGATGAACTTTGATTTTTTCAGTGCTACTTACACGCAGTAAATACACATGTCAATACAGCTCGGGCTAGAGGCTGTATTTATCAACTGATCTTCACAAACTTCTTGGGTACCTCTGTTATCACCTTGGGACGAGAACGAGTGTTTCTGAGTGCGGTCCAAAATTCAAGATGGCTGCCAGTGGCCATTTTGTACCGAAATTAGGTCTAAACAGTTTTTTTCTATACGGCTCAGACTAGAGGCCTTATTTATGAACCGATCTTTACGAAACTTCTTGTGTACCTTTGTTATCACCGTGGGAAGAGAACAGGTGTTTTGGGGTGTGGTCCGAAATTCAAGATGGCCACCAGCAGCCATTTTGTACCAAAATTAGTGTAATCAGTCTTTTGTACAGAACTTCTGTATGAAAGTTGATTTGAATAAATTTTTGTATGAATGTTTAGTAACATGGAATTCATCACATATAGTACTGGTTTTTTTCTCGTGCAGAAATTATGCAAATTAGATGAACTTTGATTTATTCAGTGCTACTTATACACTGTAAGTGCACATGTCAATACGGCTCGGGCTAGAGGCTGTATTTATCAACCGATCTTCACAAAACTTCTTGGGTACCTTTGTTATCACCTTGGGACGAGAACGAGTGTTTCTGAGTGTGGTCCAAAATTCAAGGTGGCTGCCAGTGGCCATTTTGTACCGAAATTGGGTCCAATCAGTTTTTTGTCACAACTTCTATACAGCTTGTATTTATGAACTGATCTTCACGAAACTTCTTGGGTACCTTTGTTTTCACCTTGGGACAGGAATGAGTGTGTTTTGGGGTGCCTTTGTTATCACTGTGCTATGAGAACAAATATTTTGGGGTTCAGTCAGACTCACTCTGGGACTCAAAGATTTCTTTTCTAGTTTAGCATCTGACTGTCACCCACCTTTACAATACTTTACCTATACATTTGTTACAGGCTACGGTCAGTATTTATGTACAGACCGTTACAATACTTTACAGTTAAAACTATAAGTCCTGTCATGAAATGCGCACAAATAGCACGTTGATATGCGCGTTAATGTACGCGTTACGGCCCAAGTAAAGCTATCAAATTCTGTACATATGGCCTGTGCACAAGCAGTGTTTCAGCCAATGGACCTCCGGGTAACCCGGAGGTCCATTGGCAGAAACATTGCATGTGTTTGCTATGAGTAACCAAGAGAACCTGCCATGCTTTGGATGCCATTCGACATGGTAATTGCGCGCAATTCCAACGCGCAATTAAGCCTAGATAAGCGCACTATTCGTGACAGGACTTCTAGTTTTAACTGTATATGTACCTTTGTTATCAGGTCATTACCTAGATGTTTGTCATTGCTGTGTCACATACTATACATGTACATGTCTTGACAAGTTGAGCTACAGTGTCATTGACACTTTCATTTATGCATTTCAATTGAGGTAAATCCTAATATTATCTGTTACATGCTAATTGAATTTCTTTGACTGAAAACACAAATGAGGCTCGTTTTTGTTGTTTTGCCCATACAGACAGTGATAGGTGTGTGAGGTACTTGATAAGAGATGGATAATTGGAAAAATAAGAGAATAGGAAGGCCCAAAAAGGGAGAAGGGAGGAAAAATACATTCAAACATTTTAAAAGGGCATGGGAAGGGGGGTTCAGGGAAGAATATCTAGAAAAATTATCTATAGATATTGATGCCTGTTCTCACTCACCTAATACAGATTATGCTGGAGTGTCTTCTTCAGCCAATAGATTTCAAAGACCAATCTTCACCACATACAATGAAGCAAAATTCTCAACCAGTAACAATATGGGCTCAGTACCTTCCTGTTTGTCACCTGCAAAGGAAGAATAATCACATTTCACTGAGTGTTTCACTCACATCTCTGATAAAGATGAAAATATTGTCATAAATCTAAGTAAATTTAATGATACTCTGACATCCTTCATGAAATCACATAATAAGTGTTCTAGGTGTAAAAATCCATTACCAAACATATCAATTAATAGAAGGCAAGGCCTTTGCATTTGTGTATTGGTCAGTTGCAGAAACTGTTCTGTGCAAGGTCAAGTACGAGAACTGTTCACAAAGTCCAGAAAGAATGCAAGAGGCCCTGCACATGGGAGTCTAAATGATGGCTTGACACTCTCAGCAGTAAAGACCAAAGCAGGCCCTTCTGACCTGACATTTGTTTTTTCATGCCTTAACCCTTTACCCAACGTAACGGCCAAAACCGGCCAGCACTATTTTCAAAAATCGCCAGTTAAATTTCGTTATTTTTTCATTTTTTGTCTCAAAAACATAGGTTATGACCCCTCGTTGGAACGAGCTCATCGAGCTCGTTCCAATGAGGGGTCATAACCTATGTTTTTGAGACAAAAAATGTAAAACATTAGTTATTCAAGATTTTTTTTTGCAAGTGTCGTCTGCTTTTCATGTTAGGTAAAGGGTTAATATTAACCCCCCATCACAGTCATTGCTTTATTCACTGCTCAATGATTTTTCTGATAAAGTAGAAGAGATGAACAACCAGTCAATGATAAAAAATCAACTTTTCATAAGGGAGGTAACTAAGTTAAGTGGACAAGATAATGTTGATATAGCTCTAGACACAGCCTTCAATAACCACCCACAAGCAGGATGTGAGGCAGCTACACAGTCTATATCTGTAGTTACAGAGTTAAATAGCTCTAAACAGCTAGCTTTAACACTTTCAACAGCAAACAAGCTTTGTTCAAAGCATGAATACGAACTGCCAAAAAACATTCAGTAATGAAGACTATATTGCGTCAAGTGAATCAAAACTGGCAAAAAATAATCTTGACAAAATTGAGTTCTCAAAGATAATAAACATTCAGTCTGTAACCTGTGATGCAAGCTCCCAGCTTCAAAAAACTGTCAGAGAGCATTCGGTGCATATTGGCAGGCCCATAAGACAGTATACATGTGTTGTTCATTTTATGTGAACAGTACAAAAAAATGTGAAAAAAGTAACACTGAAAAGCCATTTGCCAGGCAATGACAAAAATCTTTTCAAGCAGAAATTAGCAGCCTGTACAAGGAGAAGAGGGGTTTTTTTAGAAATTACTCGAGCACACAAATCTTTTTCACATGAACAAGTATTTTTGGATTGCACTAATGCAGCAATACAAAACATACTACCCTATTTTAGTAATAATCACAAAAACTGTAGGAAACAGTCTCTTGTCCGTCTTGCTCATCTGCCAACATACACTCCAAAATTTTGGCCTTATGGCCAACATTTGAATTTGTGTAACAAAGACAAGGAAACATACAAAACTGCTTTAGACAAATGTCTAAACAGAAACAAACTTCAAAGAGTTTCTCGCCTTTTGAACACAAACAAAAATGAAAACTTACATCACAGAATTTTCACAAAGTTCCATGGGAGTAAAAAAAAATCTACTGTACTTAAAAACAGCTATCAGTTTCTTCATGAAGGATCTTCATTTACTTTTAATTTTAAGCTTATTCGTTTCTCAAGGATTAGCAAGCAAATTCTAAAACTTACATCAATGCCTTTCCCTAGCCCCGCAGTCACTATTAGCCATTGTGTAGAAATATGTGGTATTTAGCACCAATAAATAAATAAATAAATTTCCCTATCCCAGTAGCAAGGCTTTGTTGGGGAACCAAAGAGGTGGCAACAACTTGGCATTACACTAAAGCCCCACAAAGGGATCTTTAGCTTGCACATTTCTCTGTCTACACAGGCAGGCAACAGCCAACATCTAAGAATTGACTTGCTCAGGATTGATCCCAGGACCTCTAACACGAGAGACTAATGCACTTACTCAGCTCACTTGCCCCCCCCCCCCCCCCCCCTCCTTCTCTTGTTATTCGGTGAGAAGCTTTCTTGTGAGTAGTGGTATGGACACTAAAAACTGCTATCAGTCCCCTCCCCCACTTCCTGTGCAAGATATGCTTGCCCCATGTGAGATAGGTATCTATCTCACGTGACCGACTTATTAGCATATTTAATGAGCGCACAGACTATTTAATCATCGCACATTCTCCCTTAAACAAACAATATGATGTCACGTTTCGGAAATATTAGTAGACGAACGAACGAACAAAGAAAATGTTCATTTTGCTACAAATCTTTAGCCTTGTCTTGCCGGCATTGGCATTTAATTTTGTGGTATATGCCTGTGGTATATTCAGAACTTTTGTGCGCTATTTCCGGTAAGCAAATCAGGTTTTTTTCAGAAATGGACAACAAAATTGTTCGACGTAGCTGCAAGTGCCCCTGGATTGTTTTGGTGGTGGTGGGGGGGAGGGGGGGGAGGGGGGAATAATAGTCTCCTGGGGCATTAGATCAGTGTTCATGCTGTAGGTGCCAGTAGTGCCAATGGCATTAAAACAAAATTTATTTGGAACCAAAAATACAGCCTCTGGCACCAATAATATACTCTTGAAAGGTCTCAAAAGTGTTGTGGTTATCTCTGCATTCTTTTTTGATAAAATTGCTTTCTGTTGAATCGGGCAAGGCAATTCACGCCTGTCAACTGAATAAAAAATTCATCCATTTAATCTGATTCTTTTAGAATTAGACATGTTAAAGCGATTCAAATTTTGTGGGGATTTCGTCATACGGTAAGCCCTCTTCGTTTCGCTTTGTTGATCCCGTGAAGTAAAACTGTCGACAAGTTAACTTTCATCTCCTTGTTGGGTGGCATAGTGTCGTGGCAGATTAAATTCTGTCATATTTAGCTCAACTTTGACGTAGTAAAATTTGAGGTTATGCCATGGCCCACTGTCCGTCTGTCCGGCGTCATCAATTCAATATGGCTCGGGCTAGAGGACGTATTTATGAACCGATCTTTACAAAACTTCTTGGCTACCTTTGTTATCACCGTGGGACAAGAACGAGTGTTTTTGGGTGCGGTCCAAAATTCAAGATGGCCACCAGCAACCATTTTGTACCGAAATTAGTGCAATCAGTTTTTAGCTCACCTGAGTGAAGCTCAAGGGGAGCTTTACTAATCACTTTCCATTGGTCGTCGTCGTCCGTCCATCTGGCATCCGGCGTTAACTTTACATTATCGACTTCTTCTCACAAACTACTCAACCAAATTGAACCAAATCTGGTGTGCATGTTCCCTAGCATATGTCAATTCAAGATTATTCAAATCAAGTTGACCAGCCCCTTGGTAGGGCCACACCCAAAAAGTGAGCCTAAATCTTAAAAAATCTTCTCATGAACCAGCAGTAACAGAGACTTGATATTAGGTGTGCAGCTTCCTTTTGAGGTGTAGACTCAGATTTGTTCAAGAGAAGTTCTAAGGGCTATATTTGCCATCGAATGGGAGGGGCAAGAATGTTTGCCCCTATTTTCCAAACCGAGAGGCTGATTTGAACCAAACTTGATATGAGGTTTTATTGGGACATAAGTAGTTAATTTATGCCCAAAATTATTTTCCTTCCGCCCCATGGGAACCGCAGGAGCTAAATATAGAAATTAATTAAAACACCCATATCTCCTAAACTACACGGCACTGACAATTCTTATGTGGTGTGAGGCTTCCTTAGGACCAACAGAAAGGAATGGTAAAAAAAAATTGCTATCGGTTTTATCATGGGGTACTTTTTTGGGACTTTGAAAGAGTGCTGGGTCAGCATTTGTTAACACTGTGGGTAATGGGGAAAATATTTAAGACTACTTTTCTCCCAAACCACTGCTCCAAAAGCTTTCAGATTTCACATATAACATCTTTGGAAGATTGTTTCACATGTTTATTGAAATCAATTCCCTGGGTCCATATTCAGGCTCTCTATGGGAGCCCAGATGTTTAAATTAGTGCAGTATGAGGAATATTCTTTAAAAATCTTCTTCAGATCTACCAATAAGAATCTTTTGATATTTGGTATGTAGCATCCTTAAGGGGGTGAGATTAAAGTTTGTTCAAGCCAAGTCTTTGGGTTCATATTTAGGCTGAAAATTTGGGGGCCCAGTTCGGACTCAGAAGTCTTGGACCAAAATCTAGAAATGAGTTTTTTTCTTTTTTTATGCGTTTCGGTCAATTTTAAGACAAACATTTTTTTTACACCGAAAATTTGTCGTCCGGGTGGGACTTCGAAAATTTTGGACCAAAATCCGGAAATGAGTTTTTTTCTGTTTTTATGCATTTTGGTCAGTTTTAAGACAAAAAAAATTATTTTTTTTTACACTGAAAATTTGGGGTCCGGGTGGGACTTTTGGACCAAAATCTGGAAATTAGATTTTTGGATTTTTATGCATTTTGGTCAACTTTAAGAAGATGAAAAAAAAATTTTAGTCTGAAAATATTTTGCTTGGGACTTTGTAAAAGGAACTGAAAATAGAAGGAAAATCCTGTGTATTGTGTGGGCACAATCGCTTCATCTAGTTGGTATAAGCTTTTCTTAGGAGGGGCGTAGCTTATTCAAGTCAAGTCCCTGGTTTGATATTTAGACTACCATGTCAGGTGAGTGCCCTCAGTCCCCCTGAGGCCTCTTGTTTATACAAAACTTCTGTATGAAAGTTCTGATTTGAATAAATTTTTGTATGAATGTTTAGTAACATGGAATACATCACATATAATACAGGGTTTTTTCGCGTGCTGAAATTATGCAAATTAGATGAACTTTTGATTTATTCAGTGCTACTTATGCACAGTAAATGCACATGTCAATACGGTTCGGGCTAGGGGCTGTATTTATGAACCGATCTTCACGAAACTTCTTGGGTACCTTTGTTATCACCTTGGGACAAGAACTAGTGTTTTTGGGTGTGGTCCAAAATTCAGGTTGGTTGCCGGTGTCCATTTTGTACTGAAATTAGGTACAATCAGTTTTTTATACAGAACTTCTATACGGCTTGGGCTAGAGGCCGTATTTATGAACTGATCTTTACGAAACTTCGTGGGTACCTTTGTTATCACCGTGGGGTGAGAACGAGTGTTTTTGGGTGCAGTCCGAAATTCAAGATGGCTGCCGGCATCTATTTTGTACAGAAATTAGTGCAGTCAGTTCTTTGTACAGAACTTCTGTATGAAAGTTCTGATTTGAATAAATTTTTGTAAGAATGTTTGGTAACATGGAATACATTACATACAATACTAGATTTTTTATGTGTACCCATACTATGTATGGTACACATAATGCCGGTATCCGGGGTGACCATCCATCGTTCGTCCATCCTTTGTCCGTCCGTCTGTCTGTCTGTCCGTCCATCCATCTGTCCGTCTGGCGTCCGTATCCATTTCTTTGGCATTCGATAACTTGAAAAATATTGCTTGGATTGTCAAGTTACTTTATATTTGTGTTCAGGTTACTGATGTGCCGAGCTGTATAGTTTTTGGTGTAAATCGGATAATTTGATCCTGAGACATTAACCTTTTATTCTTCAAATTGAAAATTCCTCCAATCCCTTTGGCATTCGATAACTTGAAAAATATTGCTTGGATTGTCTAGTTACTTTATATTTGTGTTCAAGTTACTGATGTACTGAGCTGTATAGTTTTTGGTGTAAATCTGTTATTTTGATCCTGAGATATTAACCCTTTATCCTTCAAATTGAAAATTCCTCCAATCCCTTTGGCATTCGATAACTTGAAAAATATTGCTTGGATTGTCGAGTTACTTTATATTTGTGTTCAGGTTACTGATGTGCCGAGCTGTATAGTTTTTGGTGTAAATCTGATAATTTAATCCTGAGATATTAACCCTTTATCCTTCAAATTGAAAATTCCTCCAATCCCTTTGGCATTCGATAACTTGAAAAAAGTTGCTTGGATTGTTAAGTTACTTTATAATTGTGTTCAGGTTACTGATGTGCTGAGCTGTATAGTTTTTGGTGTTAATCCGATAATTTGATCCGGAGATATTAACCCTTTCTCCTGCAAATTGAAAATTCCTCCAATCCCTTTGGCATGAGATAACTCAAAAAAGATCAATCCGATTGTCATGTTTCTTTATATATTTATTCAGGTTACTGATGTGCTGTGCTGTATAGTTTTTTATGTAAATCTGATAATTTGATCCGGAGATATTAACCCTTTATCCATCAAATTAGACACTCCTCCAATCCATTTCTATATGTACCCATACCTTGTATGGTGTACATGATGTCAGCATCTTTGGTGGCCCTACGTCATATAGCTTTCTACTAGTTGCACGTATGGTACACATCTGACGATTTCATCGGCCTATTTTTCTCATGCAGAAATTATGCAAATTAGATGAACTTTGATTTATTCAGCACTACTTATACACAGTGAGTCCACATGTCAATACGGCTCGGGCTAAAGGCTGTATTTATGAACCGATCTTCACAAAACTTCTTTGGTACCTTTGTTATCACCTTGGGATGAGAACGAGTGTTTTGGGGTGCGGTCTGAAATTCAAGATGTTTGCCGGTGGCCATTTTATACCAAAATTAGGTGCAATCATTTTTTTGTACAGAACTTCTAGGACTAAGTTTGTAATCATCATGGGACGGTAACGAGTGCTTTTTGGGCTTGGCTGTGTTAATATTTGGTGTTGTTTGGGGAGGGTAAACATTATTAGCACAACCCAGTTTTCTGTTTCCAATGAGAAAAATAAAACCACCTCACCCGTGCGAACCCTATGAGGTAAAGGTAAAAAAAATTCAGCTCCTGTCATTGACACTTTCATTTGGAGAAAACAAGAAGGTGAGCTAACAGGCAGATTAACAGCTTAGCTGTGGCCTTCTACCAGAAAGGGCTGCCTTCTCCGACTCAGCTAAAACTACATCATAGGCCTATTCAAAGACTACATTAAGGGGGTCGTCCAACCTAACTTTGGTCAATTTGTTGACATTTTTTCCAATGCATCAGAAACAGATAAGAGAAGTAAGGAAAGGCAAATTATGGATCAAAATAATGAGTAAAGTGCATAGAAAAGGTACATAAAATTTTTTTCAGGAAAAAAAGTGAATTTTATGATTTTGAAGAAGATTAATTTGCCAATGGCGTAAGTAACGAACCGGTAAAACCACAAAATAATCAGTAATTTGAAAACCATGTCCTCAATATAATGATAACACACTACAGACTCGGAGAAAGCATTTCTTGACACACACTCTGGTGGGTTTTGATGTTTGAATGTAATAATGCCAACACAAATTTTGGATGTTCCGGATGTGGCCATGTTTCAATGATGTTTATTCCGGTCATGTGATTACGATGTGGTTCTCGCATAAATACTCAATTTGGGCAATCGTAAGAATGCAAGGACATGATCACGCCCTTTAATTGTTTGAGACAATGTATGAGCGGATTTGCAAACAGGTGACGGCAAATACTTGAGCTGTTAATGTCATAACTGCAAAATATGGTTCGAAATTCCCTCTCGTGTCTACAGGCCGTCTGAACTTTTTTGTTGACAAAAAATCGGAATTATTGCGCACTAGAAAGACAACATGAGCCACTTGTAAAAAAAATAACCGAGTGTATAAAATCGGGACAATACACATAAAATAAGGCAATATTCATAACAAAGTAAGCAGAATGCTTCGGAAATCACTTTTTCACGAAGTATATTCAAAGTGACCTAGAACTATATTGAGCGTGTTGACTTCCCGCGATGTTGCGAAGTTATTTACTGCCTAGTAACCATGGAATTTCTCGCAGCTGTCTTTGATGTCTGCAAAGGACCGATTGAAGATGGGTTGAAAATGATGCATTCGCGCTTTTAAATAAGGTGCGCTTGGACGATGCTGAAAATTCAGTTTTTTCTTGCAACCAACCATACTAACACAAGCGTCGATCAGTGTCTTTTGTCATCGTTTTACACTGACAAATGTGACAAATCTCCTTCACTGGAAACCATTCCCCAATTTGCATATCACAATAAACATAACCACTGTCACTGAGTGTCAGCGTGGCTGTGTGGTCAAAACCGAAACGAATTATCGAATGCACGGTCAATATTAGCTGCAATTGGCTTTTAAACAAATGAAATACACGAAATATTCGCAATTTCTTCATTATCCATGCCGAGTTACTTCTTAACCAGACCACATGCGTTCAGTTTCATTTGTCGGCATCAAACTGATATTGTTTGTGGTAATTAAATAGTACGAGAAGGCGAAGGAAGCCAAATATTTCCCATCATGTATTAATTAATTAAAATTGATAATTTCTTTTATTTTACTGAAATTATGAATTGATAAGGTGGGTGTGTTGCGATTATTATGCCCCAGACCTGGAAGTTGGAAAATCAAAGGTGCATCTAGGGCCGTGCAGTTGTGACCCCTGTCCTCTTAATCTCAGTCTTACCCATTCATCATTACATGTACCAACATTCTCCCTTGTATCTCAACCATTGCTACTCCAATTTGAAGGATATTTGGTTTTGTGATCAAGCATCATGGGGAAACAATGCCTGTGTAGCTGCTGTAGCATGTGTTTCTTCCCACATTTTTTCAGAGTTGTGATACTTTTTCACTCTTTTGAGGTAGAAAATTTTGTTTATAACTAGTTGATTTGTTACAGTTTGTTGCAAAGTGCCTGCTAATACCCTCAATTGTATTGCTACAGAATTTTCTGTTGAAGATTTTGTTCCTATTACTTATCAAGCAACAACCTAATGAATATTCTGTATAAAGCCACCAGTCTGATGTTTGACACTTTTATCGGAGCTGTTTTGAAGGCTTATGGAACTCGAAATGTTGATTATGGCAGGACTTTTCTATTCACCCATTAATCGATAAATTAAGTGTTATAGTTGGAAGTAAGAAGCATGAAAGGTCCAGAACTAAAAGTCTAAAAAGAATGTTTTGCAATGTAACATGATTTTTGCAGATACACTTATTTGGGTGTTACCTGTCTGATAGTGTTTGGAACATGTGTGGCCAGGGTCTTCAAAAAGAAAAAAGAGTTTGAGAAAAAAGGCATATGCCTTGAGTGCCGGAGGTAGAGTCTTACAAGGAAGAGAGCCTCCCTCCAGGAAATTTTTTGTGTTAAATGGAGCTCACTTGTCACCTTTTGGGGATTGCTTTGTGTACTGCGTTCTTGAAAAAAATATATGAGACCCTCTGGATGTGCCCTTCTGATCTCAATATGCCAATAAGCCTCATTGGGGAAAGTACATGCAATAATGGTTATGTAAGGTTGATTTGATGTGTTTTGAATAACAATGTACTTTTAACTTACATTAGATGGTTTATTGCAGTGACAGGTTACAGTTACCCTTATTTCTTCTCCAACAGATATCATGAGTGTATTGGTGTCCAAGAGTAAACAAATCTATTATACTTATTGATAAACCAGACAAATTTAACAATTTAATCACTATCAAATTGATGCATGGGATAAAAGGGGTTACAGTGCAAGGGGTTTGTAAATGTATTTATTCAACTACAATGTATGACTTTGCAGTGCATTCTACACAGGAGAATATCATAGTTTCTTTCCAAACTACCACAGTAACACATACATCTTTATATTGGGAGACACTCTTTTGTCCTTCCATACTTCTTCTGCTGGACTCCTTCAAGTTGACCTTTGTTGAACTCCTCAAATCAAAACATAAACAAAAGAAAATGTCTGCCTTCAGTCAGTGAGCACTCCACTTATAACATTTGGTCTCAATCTTTATTACTTTCATGAATTAGGAAAAGATTTCTTCGAGTATGTACTTCAATGTTTATAGAATGCAGCTGTTATTTTATTTTGAGGTATTTTATTGTAAAAATTTTGTTCTCTTACTTATGCCATAGCAGACTTTCAGGTGGTGCTATTTACACATGGCAGCAGTTCCATGGCAAATTTCAGTTTCCACATGTTCTATGTTTCATTCCAAGCATTTTGGTATATAATTTATTGGGGTTATTCATTTTGGGCCTTTTTTAGACTTGAAAGAAAATTGCATGAAATTTGACCAAAGTTAGGTTGGACGTCCCCTTAAGGGGTCGTCCAACCTAACTTTGGTCAATTTTTTGATATTTTTCCCAATGCCTCAGAAACAGATAAGAGAAGTAAGGAAAGGCAAATTATATATCAAAATAATCAGTAAAGTGCATAGAAAAGGTACATATATTTTTTTCAGGAAAAAAAGTGAATTTTATGATTTTGAAGAAGATTAATTTGCAAATGGCATAAGTAACGAACTGGTAAAACCACAAAATAATCGGTAATTCGAAAGCCTTGTCCTCAATATAATGATAACATACTACAGACTCGGAGAAAGAATTTTTTTGACACACACTCTGGTGGGTTTTGACGTTTGAATGTAATAACACCAACACAAATTTTTGATGTTCCGGATGTGGCCATGTTTCAACAATGTTTTTCCGGTCATGTGATTACGATGTGGTTCTTGCAGAAATACTCAATTTGGGCAATCGTAAGAATGCAAGGACGTGATCACGCCCTTTATTTGTTCGAGACAATGTATGAGCGTATTTGCAAACAGGTGACAGCAAGTACTTGAGCTGTTAATGTCATAACTGCAAAATATGGTTCGAAATTCCCTCTCGTGTTTACAGGCCGTCTGAACTTTTTTGTTGACAAAAAATCTGAATTATTGCGCACTAGAAAGACAACATGAACCACTTGTAAAAAAAAATAACCGAGTGTATAAAATCGGGACGATACACATAAAATAAGGCAATATTCATAACAAAGTAAGCAGAATGCTTCAGAAATCACTTTTTCACGAAGTATATTCCAAGTGACCTGGAACTATATTGAGCGTGTTAATTTCCCACTGTCGCTGCGAAGTTATTTACGTCCTAGTAACCATGGAATTTGAAGGCGGGTATGTTTGATGTCTGCAAAGGACCGATTGAAGATGGGTTGAAAATGATGCATTCGTGCTTTTAAATAAGGTGCGCTTGGACGATGCTGAGAATTTAGTTTTTTCTTCCAACCAACCATAGTAATACAAGCGTCGATCAGTGTCTTTTATGATCGTTTTACACTGACAAATGTGACAAATCTCCTTCACGGGAAACCATCCCTCAATTTGCATATCACAATAAACATAACCGCGTGGCCGTGTGGTCAAAACCGAAACGAATTATCGAATGCACGGTCAATATTACCTGCAATTGGCTTTTAAATAAATGAAATACACGAAATATTCGCAATTTCTTCATTATTCATGCCGAGTTACTTTTTAATCAAACCACATGCGTTCAGTTTCGTTTGTCGGCATCAAACTGATATTGTTTGTGGTAATTAAATAGTACGAGAAGGCGAAGGAAGCCAAATATTTTTACATCATCTATTATTTAATTCAAATTGATAATTTCTTTTATTTTACTGAAATTATGAACTGATAAGTTGGGTGTGTTGCGATTATTATGCCCCAGACCTGGAACTTAGTGAAAGTTGGAAAATCAAAGGTGCATCTAGGGCCGTGCAGTGGTGACCCCCTGTCCTCTTAATCTTAGTCTTACCCATTCATCATTGCATGTACCAACATTCCCCCTTGTATCTCAACCATTGCTACTCCAATTTGAAGGATATTTGGTTTTGTGATCGAGCATCATGGAGAAACAATACCTGTGTAGCTGCTGTAGCATGTGTTTCTTCCCACATTTTTTCAGAGTTGTGGTACTTTTTCACTCTTTTGAGTTAGAAAATTTTGTTTATAACTAGTTGATTTGTTACAATTTGTTGCAGAGTGCCTGCTAATACCCTCAATTGTATTGCTACAGAATTTTCTTGTGAAGATTTTGTTCCTATTACTTATCAAGCAAAAACCTAATGAATATTCTGTATAAAGCCACCAATCTGATGTTTGACACTTTTATTGGAGCTGTTTTGAAGGCTTATGGAACTCAAAATGTTGATTATGGCAGGACTTTTCTATTCACCCATTAATCGATAAATTAAGTGTTATAGTTGGAAGTAAGAAGCATGAAAGGTCCAGAACTAAAACTCTAAAAAGAATGTTTTGCAATGTAACATGATTTTTGCAGATACACTTATTTGGAGGTTTACCTGTCTGATAGTGTTTGGAACATGTGTGGCCAGGATCTTCAAAAAGAAAAAAGAGTTAAACTTTGAGAAAAAAGGCATATGCCTTGAGTGCCGGAGGTAGAGTCATACAAGGAAGAGAGTCTCCCCCCCCCCCAAATTTTCTGTGTCAAATGGAGCTCACTTGTCATCTTTTGGGGATTGCTTTGTGTACTGCGTTCTTGAAAAAAATATGTGAGACCCTCTGGATGTGCCCTTCTGATCTCAATATGTCAGTAAGCCTCCTTGGGGAAAGTACATGCAATAATGGTTATGTAAGGTTGATTTGATGTTTTTTGAATAACAATGTACTTTTAAGTACATTAGATGGTTTATTGCAGTGACAGGTTACAGTTACCCTTATTTCTTCTTCAACAGATATCATGAGTGTATTGGTGTCCAAGAGTTAAACAAAGCTAATATACTTATTGATAAACCAGACAAATTTAACAATTTAATCACTATCAAATTGATGCATGGTATAAAAGGGGTTACAGTGCAAGGAGTTTGTAAATATATTTATTCAACTACAATGTATGACTTTGCAGTGCATTCTACATAGGAGAATATCATATTTTCTTTCCAAACCATTACAGTAACACATACATCTTGATATTGGGAGACACTCTTTTGTCCTTCCATACTTCTTCTGCTGGACTCCTTCAAGTTGACCTTTGTTGAACTCCCCAAATCAAAACATAAACAAAAGAAAATGTCTGCCTTCAATCAGTGAGCACTCCACTTATAACATTTGGTCTCAATCTTCATTACTTTCATGAATTAGGAAAAGATTTCTTCGAGTATGTACTTAAATGTTTATAGAATACAGCTGTTATTTTATTTTGAGGTATTTTATTGTAAAAATTTTGTTCTCTTACTTATGCCATAGCAGACTTTCAGGTGGTGCTATTTACACATGGCAGCAGTTCCATGGCAAATTTCAGTTTCCACATGTTCAATGTTTCATTCCAAGCATTTTGGTATATAATTTATTGGGGTTATTCATTTTGGGCCTTTTTTAGACTTGAAAGAAAATTACATGAAATTTGACCAAAGTTAGGTTGGACGTCCCCTTAAACTAAATATGCTATTTTTATTTTTTTATATTTTATCTGTATCTGTATCTGTATGGATAGTCGTAGAATCCTTGTTAGGCTTTAATACGAATGGAGGAGGGCGCTTTTAGTCCCGGCTGGTGGTAATTGCCTTCTTAAAAGCCTCTATGGTGTTGGATTGGACTACCTCTTCGTGTAAGTGGTTCCACTCAATCGAGGTTCTTGGGAAGAAGGAATACTTGTACTGATCTGTTTTTGGTGTTATTACAGTCACTGATTTTGAATTGTTTTTAACAAATTTATTTAGAATGCTGGATTTTTCACAGTCTGTGTAGTGTTTTACTTTTATTTGTCTTTGGTTTTTTGTGAAGTGTAAGTATTCTTCAGGGGGTATTGCTGGTATCTTCCCCTCGGGAACGGGACGGTTCGCCATCGGGACGATTCGCTATTGTCGACCGGGACGGTTCGCCATCGGGACGATTCGCCATTTTTCGTAGGCGGGACGATTCGCCATTCGGGGTTATTTACTGGTCTAAAAATAAACTTTATTTTTAGATCAGTGGTATTGACCAGAAGAGGATTACCGGGAGTGGGAAATAGAAAACAGACAACAGAACACTTTGCTTCGACAAAATATATGTTGTTTATTTTTTAAATTTCATCAATATAGTTGGTAGTAAATAACAGTAGGCTGACATAATATTTTGCGGCAATATAACAAGTATAACACATAAATAACAAAAGCTGACAATATATAAAAATAAAACGAAATAACTTAGGATACATAACGCTTGAAACCTGATGATGGAGAAGCAATTAAAATGCGTGATAGAAGATATTTTTCGTGATTGCGTTAAACATTTATTTAACATGGTGTTTATTAATTAATTTCGGTGCCTGTATAACCGGCCTATTAAAAAAAAAATACGTAATTACTTAACAATTTTTTTCTGTTTTAACAATTTTCGTTTTTTTGCTCCCAAAGCGTAGCTTACGATCCCTATGAGCGATTAGAAGTGGCTGGACGAAATAGATCTAGATCTGCCATAGACTTGGCCTGGGCTTGAATCTGTTTCTTAACAGCGATTTTGGAGTCACCAGCATGAAGATGGTCTTGCTTCCTGGTGAATATATCACCATTCTGTACAACAGTTACATTGCTTGACATGTTCCGGCCACGAACGCTGCATCGCCATCTAGCTATGGAACCCTTTTCAGACTGAAAATGAGAAAAAAGGGATTTTAAAAAAAAATTGATTATACACAAAAAATTGAGAGTACCTGGAAAAAAGTTTGTCATCCCAACGGTAACAAGCTTGTTTCAATCCTTGTCCGGTGTGCTGCGAGCAATATTCACTCTTCAGGCAAGTATAATCTGCCACTTTTTTTGTTATGTAGCTCCATAAATCTGTGCCTTTCGTCTTTACCTTTCATCCCAACCGTAACAAGCTTGTTTCAATCCTTGTCCGGTGTGCTGCGAGCAATATTCACTCTTCAGGCAAGTATAATCTGCCACTTTTTTGTTATGTAGCTCCATAAATCTGTGCCATTCGTCTTTAACTTTCATCCCAACCGTAACAAGCTTGTTTCAATCCTTGTCCGTTGTGCTGCGAGCAATATTCACTCTTCAGGCAAGTATAATCTGCCATTTTGTAGCTCGCTGTTTCTGTGCCTTTTGTCTTTGCCTTTTAATACAACCGTGACAGTTGGTTATCAAAAATACTTTAAATAATAACTGTTGTCTTGGGCGGACATTCTGGTTACATTCTATGCAGGGGTACTCTGCTCTGGAAGCGGGTTGTCTCAAGTTGTAATTCATTGTGAGGAAATGATGACTGCGGCTCTCCTTTCTGGCAATTTCAGTCTCCAATGCAAATTGCTATGTAAACATTTTCTTCATATTTTTCATTGCACACATGTCCAGTATTGTTTGTTTTGACAACAATTTCCCCTGTAATTGACTCAGTGTAAGTAAGTACCTAATAAGATATTAGCTAATTTGATATAAGATCTTTTAAGAAAAAATTATGTTGATTTAAATGTTCTTTTCATGTAAAATTAAAAAGTGGAATAAAAAGAAACAAAAATATTGAAATATTGAAATATTGAAAATAAATGAAAAAATAAAATGAAAATCTTAGATAAAAAACCGGGACGATTCGCCATTTTAGGTGGGACGATTTGCCATAAAATCGAGGTTATGGCGAATCGTCCCGATGGCGAACCGTCCCGTACCCCTCCCCTCAACCACTTTATAAAAAAAGCTAAGTCTGAGTTCTTTCCTCCGTTGTTCTAATTCAGGGAGTTCCAGCTTCTGCAACATTTCCGTCATGCATCCTGGTGTTCTGGACTTGTAGTCTTTCGTGATGAATCGGGCTCCCATTCGTTGGATGTTCTCGAGCTTGTTGATATCTAATTTGCTATAGGGGTCCCAGATGATGGCACCGTATTCCAATACTGACCTTACCAGTGCAATATAGGCCATTTTTCTGCACTCAATTGGGCAGTGTTCTACATTTCTTCTTAGGAAGCCAAGTGTGGAACAGGCTTTTTTACTTGTTCTTTCCACTTCAGATCGTTTTGGATTTGTAAGCCTAGGTATGGGTTTGAAGTTACTTCCCCCAGGATGTGGTTGTTCAGGCTGTAAAATTTGCTTTTGGTCTTCTTTGTGCTGAGTATATAACATTTTTTGGCGTTGAACCTCATTCCCCAGTCATCTGCCCATTTTTCAAGACCATGTAGATCCTGTTGTAACATATCTTGGTCTTTAGGATTATTGATTTCTCGGTACAGTAGACAGTCGTCGGTAAATAATCTGACTTTTGATTTGACAGAGTTTGGTGGGTGCGCCTTTATACCGCAGGTCCCCGATTTTACCGCAGGCTACCGCAGGTCCCTCAAAATTACCGCAGGTCCCTTGTTTTGCGGGGTATTATCTTTGTTTTAACTAATAGTTCGAGGTAACTGTCGTCTCGTTGATATTTGGGGGTATTTTACACCAAAAATCAATAATAACGGAGCGTATTTTTCCATTTACTCAAAATAAACAACAAAAACTTATCACGCTCTTTGTGTCAAAACAACGTGTGCAGACCTATAAAACTATAACTAATAAAAAAATTCTTCTATTGTATATAACATTCCGATATGCAATTCATCAGGCTTTCAGAGCTTGCCATGTGTCAGGAAAATTACCTATGATGGCATCCCACCCCATGTGGCCCCCGCCACACTCGGGAACATGATTCAAAATATTTCAGCGTTGC
This sequence comes from Pictodentalium vernedei, assembly GCA_031216915.1. Taxonomy (NCBI): domain Eukaryota; kingdom Metazoa; phylum Mollusca; class Scaphopoda; order Dentaliida; family Dentaliidae; genus Pictodentalium; species Pictodentalium vernedei. The sequence continues at coordinate 245,929,107 of CM062297.1, read as the reverse complement.
AACTTTTTAACACTACTATATCGTATTTCTTGGTTGCGGCTTTTTGGTAATTTATTGCATTTATTGGGCATAAAAGGCAGGCTGTCGAGCATGACCACAGGTCCCAAAATCTACCGTAAACTACCATAAGTCCCCTGGTCATCCCACTCCAAGCCTCACTATTAGGGTGAAAAATTCATGAAACAAGGAACCTGCGGCAGAACAAAACTATCAGAAGCTATTGGAATTGGGATGCATTACCATGTAAAAAAATTATAATGAAACTGTTTTTTAGTTGATGATCAAAACTGGTTATCTTAACATATTTTTAATATACCGCAGGTCGCTTGTTTTGCTGTTACCTTCACAAAACAACGGACCTGCGGTAAAATAAAAGCTACCGCAGGTCCCTTTTAGTTTTTCCCCTCATCTTCACTCTCTCCGTCATTTACTGCAGGTTAATACTGATAAATATTTTGTTTCGCGGGGACTCTGGGATGAGACCGGTCTGCGCCGTAGGGGTATCCTTACCACAGGTCACTAAATCCTTCGCATTATTTATTTTTAATATACCGCAGGTCCCTCGTTTTACTGTTACTCCCACAAATCGAGGGACCTGCGGTATATTAAAAACGTTACTATCACAAGCTACCGCGGGTCCTTTTTAATTATTTCCCTGCGGCATGTTAGAAACTATCGTGATCTACCATATTATATTTCTGATTTTATGCAGGCCCTTGTTTTGCTGGTATCACTCTTGCCCCTGCTCCATATAACTGCAGAGTTCATTATGGAGGTACTGGCAAAAAAGGACAACAATGATAGAACTGTTTTTATTTAATTTGTTTTATTCAATTTACGGAAAATGAGTAAAAACTACACAACGAAAAAATATAAACAAAACAAATAGGTACCACAGGCACCGTCGTTTAGCAAATTGGTCGAACCGGCGAATTCATCCGGTTCCAATAATATCCACATACGACCGAAAGCGCTGGCCCTTTACCCAACGTTATGGCCGAACGCGGCCAGCGCTATACTCGAAATCGCTATTCAAACTTGGCCTATTCTAAATTTCATCTTTTGCTTCCAAAACACAGGTTATGACTCCCCGTTCGAACGAGCGCGCCACGCTCGTTCGAATAAGGGACCATAGCCTATGTTTTTGAAGCAAAAATGAACATTTTAGGTTACTCGATTTTTTTTTTTTTCTCCAGTGTCGTCTGCTCCAATCCCCAAAAATTTCGTCGGTTATAATTTTTTGTTCGTTCGTTGACGCGCCAATTGAGTCCCTCAGTTTGTGAATAACGTTGTTCTTAAGATGTTAGGTACAGGAAATCCGATGGCTGTTTTTGAATCCCATTGATGCTCCTATTCTCATAACTTTTTCATCATCGGTGCCAATTACAGGTGAAGAGAGGCTGTCCCTAAGAGCTGTGGCAATATCGAAGAAAAAAGTGGCATACGTTGGCCAGTCGGAATTTCTATGGAGCATCACTGGGCCTGGGAAAATGGGGTGGTCGTCGGTTTGCTTGCGCCTTACTGCCATGTATTTGAAGCATCCTATGGTTACATGAACTTGGCCTAAATTAAAGGTTTTGTCGAATCCCAATATTGTGGTTAAAGCTGTAGGGTGGCTGCAACAAAAACGTTTTATATCCTGAATTTGGTCTTTTGTGTACAGAATGACGATTGGAATTTTATCTTTGGTATGAATGATTTTTTGAATGAATTGGTGTGAATGGATCAGATTTTCTAGATGTACTACATGGTCTGCAAAGTTTACCAATGGTCCAGAGGGAATAGTTTCTTGCTTCTTTTGTCGATATTTGGCGTTGCGAACTCGTTTTAAATTCTTGGGGGCGGCAAAAATATCTCCTTCCGTGTTAATCATTTCTCTATAAGCTCTTAATGGTGGCTGGTTTTTTGCTTTATGTTTCATTGTGTCTATTGTTTGAAGTGGTGTTTTGATATAGCTTTCTGTCGTTTTTGCATGCCTTTCCATGTGGAGCGTGACCGGGAAATGCACCAATGTATTCAATACAGACAACACGAGAAATCTGTTCACCTATCCATGAAATACGTCGTTGCTACCCCTGGGACTGTACAAGCTTTGAATAGTATCGATGCAGGACAACCACGTCCTCTTTTTGTGGTTGTGGTTCAATGGCTTGGTATATGGCCTCGCGCTCGTCCCAATGAGGGGTCACATTGTTTTGGAAGCAAAATATAAAAATTTTTAGTTATACGAGACATTTTGTTACGAGTGTCGTCTGCTACTAGTGTTGGGTAAAGGGGTAATTAGTGAAATGTTGACAATTTACACTGCTTAAGCCGGCGCTTCGAGAATGGTGTGGTACATTGCTAGAACTTTTTATTTTATTTTTTTTTTTTGGGGGGGGGGGGGGCAGGGAAATAATTCATATGGCCCACTGGTAGCTTGTGATAGTGTAACGGACCACACTTGGGCATAACTAGACTGGGTATAATGTCCAGCAGGACCGTGCCACAACTAACTCAGGCAGATAGCATCATTATATTTATTGCAACACCATATCAAAGCAAACCAGACGGGAGTCCGATTGTGGATCAAATTCCCTCATTCTCTCACTACATCACATCCTCCAGCATATACATGTAACATCACTCCATCCTGTGCAGTGCAAGTTAGCAAATCAACGATGGAAGCATATATGAAAATATAAGCAGCAAATTATTATTATTATTGATCAAGTCTGTCAGCCAACAATTTCAAGGAAAAAAAAGTGCTTTTGTTTGTGTCATGTGACCAGAAACCCGCGAAATCGAATACCCTTTGAATTACCTGTTAACAAAAGTATGGCTGCCTAAATGAGCAACCATTAAACTGGATTCTTAAGAAACATCTCTCAATTTACAATCGGACTGGACCTGGTAAGTTAAAAAGATAATAAATTATTATCTAAATTAAAAATATGCAAAATCACATCTGCCACATGCTCTCCTGGCTTATAGAATGATGTCCGCATCGTTCAAACCTACAATCAAAATTACATGTAAATACACAAAAAAAATATATTAGTTAGTTGCTATAGTGATTATCATAGCAACATAGCAACACCCACTGTTTCAACCATTCCGATACTGTGAGATCTTCCTGGAAACAATAATCATGAACGATTAATTAAATACATATAAATTAGCTGGCAAATAAAGTTGGATATCTTGCTCTCCATTGACAACAAACCTATGAAGGAAAATAAAGCATCGTTTGTCAGTGCAAATACATGTGGCAGTTCTATAAATACATTTAAAAATAATTTGAGCATGAAATCCAAAGCTTCCAATCTATTTCCACATGCTCTTCTTGGCTAAAAACTGTATTCACACCATTTTGGTTACACCAATGAAACAATGTTAATATATTTATATCTGCTATTTTACCACACACTATTTCAGTGTATGAATATTCATATAAGTTCCATATCTGAAAAAAAACCCAATAAATCACACTGAGATGAAGTTAAAAAAAAGTAAATAAATACATGGTTGAAGAAAAAGGTTGACACTATTTCATTACTGCCTCCCAAATCTTGTTGGCCATCTCTGTTGTAACTGTGGTTAATACTCCAGAGGCTAGCAATTTATTTAAAGTGTCTGTCCTAGTGTCAACTGGTCTATATGTAATGTCACTACAGTGGTAATCCTCTAAATACTTTGGTGGTTTCTTCACTCGAGTTGATCTTCTTTGTGTTATATTAGGTCTTTGTATATCTTCTATCATTTGCTCCTCCTCTCCGTGAATTTCTTCGTTTCCTCTCTCATCACTCTGTTGCTGCTCATCCATTGCAGAATTGTCAGTATGAACAAGTACAACTCCTTGTTCCAGAGGTTCTTCTGCAATGTTTATGTCTAATACATCTTTTTTTCTTCCATGTACAGAGTCAGTTCTACAGGCGTCCCTGCTCAAGTATGGTGAAATGACATACTCTTCTTCCGACTCTGAATCATCTGCGACGTCACTCTTTGTTTCCACTATAATATTTTCATCATCGATATTTACTTCTGTTTTCTTTGTTCTGTTCCTAGGTTTGGGAACTGGTAAATTATCTATTTCTTTTTTATTACATAACTTCTTACTTCTTGGTTTAGGAACTGGTAAAGACCCTACATCATTCTCTTCCCCTTTAGAACCTATCAAAAGCAAATGATTTCTGTGCAAAGTTCTTTCTTTGCCATCTTCAGACCTAATTTTAAAAACAGGAATGTCTGTATTAGGTTGGTCAGTGACAATGAATTCATCGTTCTCATATTTATCTTCAATTTTGTGTTTTCCTTCAAAAATCAATTTCTTCACCAATACACTGTCACCAACTTCTATCTTTGTCGCTTTTGCTCTCTTGTCATAATTCTCTTTCTGTTTGTCTCTAGCTTTTTTGAGATGGGATTCCACTGTATCTTTGGCAAATTTCATTCTCTTTTTTAGTTGTTGAATGTAATCATCAGTACTTAAATCAACTCGGTCATTTACATCTGTGTCAAATATTGCATCCACTGGCAATTTGGGCTTCCGACCAAACATAAGCTCAAAAGGTGAGTACTTAGTACTTTCATGTTTAGTACAATTATATGCGTAAACAAGTGATGAAATATACTTCTTCCAGTCTGGCTTCTTTTCGGGTTCTAATGTTCCAAGGAGATTTAAAAGCGTTCGGTTGAATCGCTCTGGTGTGCCATTCCCACTTGGATGAAAAGGAGTTGTTCTCGATTTGTCAATTCCAAAGATTTCACATAACTCCTTGATGACTGTCGACTCAAAATTTCGACCTTGATCAGAGTGTAGTCTGGTCGGTATACCATAATGGACAATAAAGTGTTCATGTAGGGCTTCTGCAGTTGTTTTAGCTGTTTGGTTCTTTGTTGGTATAGCAAGAGCCAACTTAGTGAAGTGGTCTGTTATTACCAATACATTACCAATACCCCTACTTGGTTCCAATGTAAGGAAATCCATACATACCAACTCCAATGGATATGTTGTCTCAATATTCACCAATGGAGCTCTAGTGTTGATGGCTGATTTTCGCCTTAAACAACGGTCACACCTCTTCAACCAGTTCTCGCAATCTGATGACATGCCTGGCCAAAAATATCTTTCTCTAAGCAATGACATTGTCCTATCTCTTCCTGGATGACCTATGTCATCATGTAATCCTTGTAGTGCCGCTTTTCTATAAATAGATGGTAATACCAATTGTAAACATTTTTCATCATTGTCTGATATTTCTCTATATAAAATTCCTCTAATGATTTTAAAATGATTGAAATTATTCTTCATGGTATGGTCATTCCTATTATAATGTCCTTTTGGAAGTCTTTTGTCCACTTTAGCTCTTAACCACCTCCCTATTGTTTCATCATCTCTTTGGCTTTTCCTAATTTCTCTCAATTCAATTTGTGCAAACTGTGAAGAAGTGTCCGTAGCATCAATGATATTTATGGATGCTGAAGGCAAAACTTCTACATAAGAAGAAATTTGTGATCCACTGCAGATGGCTTTGATTGTGTTGTGGTCTATTTTAACCAGTTCTTCCTTTTCGTCCATAAATTTATAATTCGGATATCTCGACATTCCATCTGCATCTCCATTTTTAAGTCCTGCCCTGTAGAACATATCGAAGTCATAAGGAGCCAATGCCGAAATCCATCTGTGTCCTGTAGCATCCAATTTAGCAGTGGTTAGGACATATGTCAGTGGATTGTTGTCAGTATATACAGTGAAGTGGTTTCCAGTTAAATAATCATTAAATTTGTCAGTGATAGCCCATTTCAAACATAAAAACTCCAACTTGAAGGCTGGGTAATTCTTTTCAGACCTGGATAAACTCCTACTTGCATATGCAATGACCCTCTTCTTCGAATCTTGTTCCTGGTACAATACTGCGCCAAGGCCAACCATACTTGCATCTATGTGTAGCTCAAAGGGTCGACTAAAATCTGGATACGCCAATATTGGTGGACTTGTTAGTATATCTTTAAGTTTATTGAAGGTATCTTGTTCAATTTGAGTCCACTTCCAATTTGCGTTCTGCTGTTTCCTATTTTTCTTCTGTGTTGTAGGTGGAAGAAGTTCATTTAAAGGCCGGACTATTTTTGAGAAGTCTTTCACGAATCTTCTGTAGTATCCAGCAAAAGCTAAAAATGATCGAAGCTCATCAGGATTAGATGGAGATGGCCAGTTTTTCACTTTCTCTATTTTTTCAGGATCTGTTTCAATTCCATTCTCACTTACGATGTGACCCAAAAACTTAACTCGTTTTTTAAGGAAGAAACATTTCTCTGGTGCTAATTTCAAGTTGCATTCCTGTAGCCTTGTCATCACCATATCCAACCGTTCAAGATGTTGTTCAAAACTATCTGAGAATATAATGAGATCATCTAAATAGATAACGCAAATCTTCATTTTCATGTCCCCCAAGCATTCCTCCATCAGTCGCTGATACGTCGCTGGACTATTCGCTAGGCCATATGGCATTTTCTCAAATTCATAAAACCCAAGAGGTCCAACCGTAAAGGCTGTCCTTTCTTTATGAGTTTCTTCTAGTTCAACTTGAAGATACCCACTCTTCATATCGATAGTGCTGAAATATTTGCTGTTAATGAGACAGTCGAAAACTTCTTCAATTCTAGGTAAAGCATAGGCATCCTTGATGGTTTGATTATTTAACATTCGATAATCCACACACATCCTCAGTTTACCATTCTTTTTCCGAACTAAAACAATGTTCGAGGCCCAAGGTGATTTACTAGTCCTAATAATTCCCGTGGCAAGTAATTGCTCTAAATGCTGTCTCACTTCATCTATCATTGCAGGTGGTATGCGTCTATATTTTTGCTTGAAAGGAACATCATTAATTAGATCAATTCTGTGTTTTATTAAATTACATCTTCCAATATCCTCATCATTTTTGGAAAATATCTGCTCATATTTATGGAGAAGAGTTGTCAACATACATTTTTGTTCAGCATTAAGATCAGTTTCAATGTGGATTTGCTTTAAGACTTCACTTTTTGCTTTTTCGTCTATTTTCTCAAAAACAGATTGATCTATTGTGACAGGTTGTATTTCACAGATAATCACTTTTGGTGAAATGGCTACAGACTGAGTGGTAACATTGGAAATATTTACAAGTACATTACCATTATTCCTATAGTTGTATTTTATAACCGATGGAGTGATATCAATAAAATACGGTAAGTTAGATTCCTCTGTTTCTTGTAAAAGTGCATTTGTTGAATGATAGTTCAGTTCTCTGTCACAATAACCATTGATGTTGACTGACTGATTTGGACCTAATATAATCCGTTTAGTTTCTGCAGATCTGACAATAGCAATCCTGTTGTTGGACTTTTTAAGTTGTTTCTCCCTCAAAGCCATACATCTAAAAGCTAAGTACCATGGAGTGTGAAGACTTGCTTTTTGTAAGTAGGTATCACCAAAAGTTCTTTTACAATCTGTAATGAGTTCATCGAGTATATTGGTTCCAAGTAGTACTGGTGTTTGTGAACTGTACCTAGTTTCGGGTGTTACCAGAAAAAGGCAATCTTTTTCTTGACAATTAGGAATACCATTGGTTGATAATGTTGCTTTTAAGTAACCAAGATATGGCAACTCATTCCCATCAGCACATTCAACATTGATCATGTCTTTCAAAGGTTGAATGGGTGCTGTCTTCAAATATTGTTCATAAAATGTTCTTGAAATTATACTAATACAGCTCCCACTATCAATTAGGGCTGTTGTCTTTATTCCATTTATCTCCACATCTGCTTCTGTAGAGCTGCCAACTAATTTGGGGTCTTGCATGTATTTAAATTTAGTGCCACGGTTAAACCCCGCAACTGAGGCACTTACAAGTTTGGGCAGTCTCGGACCTTGTGCTGCTCGCTACCACACTTGAAGCATTTAGGTTTAAAAGTGTTACCAGCAGTGGGTCTGTTTGGTACGTAAGTACCTCGGCCTCTTCCCCGATCTTGTCCATGACCTCTGTTAGTATTAAATCCTCCTCGATATTGACTTAGACCTCTACCCCTATTAAATCTTCCATGATAATTTCCTGTATAGCCTCTATTATAATCTCTACTATAAAATTGATTAGCCGAACTTGCTTCACTTTTCTTTGCTTCTTCCCTCTCTTTTTCCATTTTATCTAATCTGTCGCTCAATTTTAGTAATAAGTCCTTTACTTCTCCTAACTCACTCTTTTCTTCAACTTTCATTGCGGCATGACATTTAGTTTTTGATTCTTTCTAGCTATATCTTCTTGCAGCTGATTCTCAATCTTTCTCGCTTCTACTTTAAATCTGTCATAATCAGTGACAGTGTCGAATTTGTATGCCAACATCTGACGTAAATGGGGTTTCAGTCCTTGATGAAATACATTCCGCAAGATGTTTTCCTCTGTTAATTTTATTGCCTGTAACTCTACAGCTTGTGAAAATATATCCTCCACTCGAGCTGCATATGCTCTTATACTCTCATCTGACTCTTGGCTACATGCGTAAAATTTTCTGAGAATCGATTCCCCTGTCTCGAGCATTGAATATGTGGAGTTAAACTTCTTCATGATGTCAGTCAACGTAGCTTTAACTCCCATCCGCCTTAAAATATCTCCTGCCTTTCCTTTACATGACCGCCGAATGCTTGTCAATAAATGCTCTTCCTTATAATGTCCTTGTACAACTAAACATTCCACTTCATATTTCCATGTTGCAAAGGTTACTTCTCCTTTATTTGGCTCACCATAAAATAATGATATTTTTGGAACATAGCGCAAATAGCTGTCACCACCTGGCTCTGACTTTTCCATCTCATGAACATACTGCTTCATGTAGAGTTCCAATTGTTGAGGATTCTCAAATTTAGGTGGAGGTATTTTCAGTCCTTTCATCATTTCCAACATCTTTAAGTCGTCATCGGTTATATTTTCCTTTGTGACCGACATTGTGATTTCTTTTTGGAATTCCAAGAAAGTCTTATGTGAATAAATATTTTGGTAACAGTAAAATGACTTTCTATTAGCACTTTTATCACTAAAGTTCAATAACAAAAACAAATTTTTTCCACAGGATCTACTATCAAATATCAAGGGAACATTTGTGATTGGTGTGACAGGTCAAGCGTTGAATAAGTGTCAATGCTAAGAAACACGAAATAGGATTTTCCAAGTAGTCACCAAAAATTGGTAAAAATATTTACAACTACTTCAGTGTTTCCATAGTAATACACTTAACTTGCTGTCACTGGGTTAATAGTTGTATCCGGCAGTGGTAGTGTCTACAATATACATCCAAGTACAACTGTATTCATTTCAGAGTAATAAAGTACATGCACTCAGCAGAGTAAAGGGTTAGTGAAATTGTTGTTGTACTTGGCAGACTAAAGGGTTAATTAAACAGGTGTTTCTGGTGTTTAGTACTCACAACCCAAGCTGAATTCAAGGATTGCTATGGGTTAACTCTGATTTCGATAGTCCATTTATGCCGTAGCTTTTGGCATGCTATGGGTTAACACTGATTTTGGTAATCTGTTAATCTTGATGCATTCAGCAAAAAAAAATATGCTTGTATCAGTGTTTATTTCGGTAGTTAGGTTGTGGGTAAAGGATTACAACTGATAAATGAATTTATGAGTTTATGGTAGGTAAGGGGTTAACCCTCATAAATTGCCATATCAAGTTATATTCTGGTGAATAATTTGTTTGTGTCAAAGGGTTAACACTCAACAGACTTTCAATAACTAGCTTCTGTTTATGTTAAAGGGTTAACACAAAAACATGTATATCAAAAAATAATATTCAATCAAGAAATTCTTGTGATCTGACCTGAAAATATTTGAAAGCCACAAAAATACACATTTAAATTCAAGCTCTGTTTATGTCCTGAAAATATTTAATGTGCCTGAAAAAAAAATAAACAATCAAATCCAAACTCACAAATCCTAAAAGGTTTCGACAGTGTTATCGGTGAAGAAAAACAGTCTCTTTCCAGGCAAAGTGGATGTATTTCAGTCATAATCCTGGCTCATTCCAATCTCTGTTTTTGCAAAGTACATCACCATTTCAAACAAAGATAATCAGTCTACAAATTTTAAAAATTGAACAAGAATTATTAGCAACACCTAAACAAATACAAGAAATACTTTAATGAGTCAAGATCTAAAAGTGAAATCATGAAATCAAAATTAAGATCTTTTATTTAAATCTGTTATGCAAAATTAATATCAGACTGTTTGTTTCTGGCTGCTATCAAAATAATACAATGTTTGTTTACAGAAGTTGCTGGCTGACACAAATGAATAACAATTTATGCAAATTGCCTAACCTGCTTACTCTGCCAACCAATGAGAAAACAGAACTACGGTGACTCCTGTGATGTCAAAACTCTAAATTAGGACTGCCAATCAGAATGCAAACCTCGAAATCAACAGCCAATGAAAAGCTACAACCAGCTTACATGTAAATACTATTGTAAACATTGTAGTAAAATTGCTCTGAGAAGGAAATACACTGATCAAAACAAAACTACCTAAAAGCAACTCCCTTCCTACATGTGCAATGAAATTCTGAAATAATAATCATGCTTTGTATATAGATTAACCCTACACCAGAGCACCATCACCAAAATGTTAATCTCTTTCTTACTCTTACATCTATATTAACTTTGGCCACTTAATAATAATCTATAAGTGAATAATTATTTTAAAGAGACATATTTTAAACACAGCTGAAACTCAGCTTTTATATCAAATTAATAAATTAATTCAGCAAATTTAATGTGGCCAAAGTAATAATATATTACTTACTAACTATTAACACACATACCTCACCTCACTGATCAACTCCATCGTACATATTCCCTTGAAATATTCACAGAAATATAAACAGTGACTAAAAACACAGTCCACAGTTCATGATCGCTGCCATAAATGTCAATATGTTGCTCTCCGGATGAGACGTAGTCTAGTTGAATGTGCACATTGGAGGTGTTCCTGGTAAATATCCTTTTACGTTGGGCGCCAGTGTAACGGACCACACTTGGGCATAACTAGACTGGGTATAATGTCCAGCAGGACCGTGCCACAACTAACTCAGGCAGATAGCATCATTATATTTATTGCAACACCATATCAAAGCAAACCAGACGGGAGTCCGATTGTGGATCAAATTCCCTCATTCTCTCACTACATCACATCCTCCAGCATATACATGTAACATCACTCCATCCTGTGCAGTGCAAGTTAGCAAATCAACGATGGAAGCATATATGAAAATATAAGCAGCAAATTATTATTATTATTGATCAAGTCTGTCAGCCAACAATTTCAAGGAAAAAAAAGTGCTTTTGTTTGTGTCATGTGACCAGAAACCCGCGAAATCGAATACCCTTTGAATTGCCTGTTAACAAAAGTATGGCTGCCTAAATGAGCAACCATTAAACTGGATTCTTAAGAAACATCTCTCAATTTACAATCGGACTGGACCTGGTAAGTTAAAAAGATAATAAATTATTATCTAAATTAAAAATATGCAAAATCACATCTGCCACAATAGTTTTAATATACCGCAGGTCCCTCGACTTGTGGAAGAAACAGCCATCTTGTTTAGCGAAAGAAATCTATTTGAAGGGACTTGCGGTAGTTTACGATCGATTTTGGGACCTGTGGTCAGGCTCGACAGCAGGCCTTTTATGCCCAATAAATGCAATGAATTACCAAAAGCCATGCCCCGAGAAATGCGATATAGTAATGTCACAAAGTTGGGCTAACCTGCATCGCTGGAATATTTTGAATCATGTTTCCGATTGTGTGCGTGTGTGTTGTTTAGACACGAAGAGCGTGATAGCGTGAATAGAAAAATACGCTCCGTTATTATTCATTTTTGGTGTAAAGTACCACCAAATATCATCGAGACCACATTTGCCTCAAAATTTTAGTTAAAACAAAGATAATACCCCGCAAAACAAGGGACCTGCGGTAATTTTGCGGGGCTGCGGTTGTTTAGACGAGAAGAGTGTGATAAGTTTATGTTGTTTATATAGCGTAAATAGAAAAATACGCTCCGTTATTATTGATTTTTGGTGTAAAATACCCCCAAATATCAACGAGACGACAGTTGCCTCGAACTGTTAGTTAAAACAAAGATGATACCCAGAAAAACAAGGGACCTGTGGTAATTTTGAGGGACCTGCGGTAAAATCGGGGACCTGCGGTATAAAGGCGCACCGAGTTTGGTAGGTCATTTATATGACATAGGGAGAGCAAGGGTCCTAGTACTGTGCCTTGAGGGACACCAGATTCCACCCTTGCATCTTCGGAGAGCTCCCATTCTAGTGCGACTCTCATGTTCCGGTGTGTGAGGAACGTCGTCAACCATGAGTGTATGCTCCCTCTAATGCCATACCTATCCAACTTGTGTAATAGTCTGTCATGCGGAACTGTATCAAAGGCTTTTGAAAAGTCAAGTATGGCGATGTCGACTTGTTTCCCTTTTTCAAAAGACTTGAGTAGATCTTGAACCGTCAATACGAGCTGCGTTTCGCAGGAGTATCCCGATCTGAAGCCATGGTTTAATGATGTAAGGATGTTATTTGATTCAAGGTGTTTAAGTAGGTGTTTACATATTATATGCTCTAGTAGTTTACAGGAGACAGATGTCAGTGAGACTGGTCTGTAATTTTCTGCTAGGTGTCTATCGCCTTTCTTAAATATACTTGATATATTGGCATTTAACCAGTCCTTTCTGGAAACTGTTTCTGCCTTCTTCTTTTAGCAGGTACACTGAAGATGCTTTTTGATCAGCACCCCAATAACCGCTATGGATACTATAACCGTTATGGAAACTGTAACCCCCATGGTTCCTGTACATCCTCCACTCCATCCCTAAAAGTGGGTTGTCACTAAAAAGTGTACTCCGACCTCGACCCCAACTCTGAAATTACCGACTCCAAAAATATTTCTTTTTATAACTCTTTTATTAATGGATCAATTGCACTGAAATTCAACATTAATGTACAGAATTATGTGTAGTATACATAAAATCTTATAAATGTTACAAAAAAATTATGATTTTCATTAAATTGACTTTTATTCAGTTTTGACTCACTAAAAAGTGTACTCGGCGATTTCAACGAAATTTCATTCTCTCATTCATATAATACATTCTTCCAGCTAATTTGTTGCAGTATTGAGAATATATTCGTATTTTACGATGTCTAATGCAAGATTTATAATTAATTTGGAAATTAATCGTGCTTAAAATGGAAATTTACTCGAATGAGAATCGCCGACTCCGGCTTCATTTGAGGTTGCATGTAAAATTCGAACTTGAAATTGGCGGATCAATAGTCAGAGGTTTTCCCGGGGTTCAACCAACATCAGTCAACGAAGCCGCAGACACGTCACGCCTCAACCGGAGACACCTGCCGAGTATCAGAACCTTTTCCTCCTTCAACACGCCTTGACATCAAACAAAATTGATCATATACAGTCACTGAGAGTCGAAAGGGGCTTGCCTCAAACCGTGCCTTTGGCGCGGGAAACCATTCCGTCCGCAGTTCAAACGGTAGTCAAAACAACAGCTTGTTGTACAATCAGTATCCTTCAGCTGAAAGAAAACTTTGATGCAGCTCATAGGGGCTTCGGAATTTTCGCAAAAGGTTAACCAATCTACGCGAATTGGGACATGACCCGCCTTTATTATTAATATTGGAAAAATGAATGGAAAGTTAGGAGCTCGGCATCATTCCTCGAATATTCCCACCAAACGGTCAAAATGTCGCGGCTTGTTTGGTTCCCTTTTAGCGACTGGTTCGGGCGGCCAGTTGGGTCACAAGGTAGTTTGTGTCAAATTGCGGCGGTCGGTTAGGGCCTATTCGCCGGAAAAAAGTCGCCAGGAGATGATGGAAATTACACACATATTTTTTTTATTTCTTAAAGTTCTTTCCTATCGCAGGATGATATTAGCTTCTCAGTGCCGCTTTTAAATTTGTTAGCTTTTCAGTGTCGCTTCTAAATTTGACCGGAACGTTCAAGTTAATAATAACAAAATTCACTGAAGCAACTCAATTCCCGGTCAGAGCCGCGTTGATACAGCTCAATGCTCGGTCAGGGCTGCGTTGATACAGCACGAGATAAAAACGTACACTATAATGGTACCGCGAGTTACTTCCCCTGAAAAAGTTCGATCGATGAAAGGTTATGAATGATAATAATCGTTCTGATAATCTTTTCTCGTACACTAAGACACACTAAAAACTATATTTGAAAAAAAATTATGATTGGAAACCCCCGAGGATGATTTTTTATTACTAAAAGTGCTAAATATGGCGAAAATGTAGTAAAATATGAGGGGATTCCGGGTGATTTCGGTCATTAAAGGGGATTCTGTGACATGTTTTTGTAAAAAGAAAATGAAATATATTTTTTCAACTGCTTAATTTGTAAGGTACGCGGGCCGAATGTCTCCGATTCATTGGGTAAAGGGTTAAAGTTGGTATATTATATTTAAACTCGCACAGTGCACCCCAAGCTCTCAGGCCACCAGTCTAATTCTATTGGGAATTCGACGCTGTTATAGTCTATTTCTTTACCCACCTTTAATGGAGTTTTCGCGCAGACCACCGACTATTGTTGATGTAATGTGGATGTCCTTTAAATTATTTATTGATTGGTTTATTTTTTTTTATTTATTGGGGTTTAACGACACTTTGACAGCCAGGGTAACCTCGTGTCGGACAGTTTGTACCCGGAGAGAACCACAGAGCAACCGCGAGCAACTGTCAGACTCCCCAACGTACTAACTCCACACAAGCAGGGTTAGTATTGGTTGAAGACAAGTACACCATCCACGTGCAGTGCTTCTTAGTACACAACGCCACTGTGCTCCCACGCGGCCTAGTGGGATGAGGTGCCTTGCCCAAGGACACAACGCGATTGCCGCAAGTTGGATTCGAACCAAGGAACTGTCAATTCAAGGGCCGATTAAGAAACATTTCTTGCGTTGATTCAAAGAAAAGAAGGTGCACGGTATTCCTCGCCGAGAAGTTGTTTACCATAAAAATTTTAATTTTCCAAGTCGAAAAAAGGCCCATGACGCTAGGAAAAATGATTGGATAAAACTTGTGAATCTTCTTTCTCCCATAATGGTCCATCAGCGAAAGATCATTCAAATCCGTCATACAGTTAAAACTAGAAGTCCTGTCATGAAATGCGCACAAATAACACGTAGATCTGCTCGTTAATCTACGCGTTATGACCATAGTAAGGCTGTCAAATTCTGTACATATGACCTGTGCACAAGCAATGTTTCAGCCAATGGACCTCCGTGTAACCCGAAGGTCCATTGGCAGAAAACATTGCTTGTGTTTGCTATGAGTAACCAGGAGAACCTGTCGTGCTTTGGATGTCTTTCGATATTGCAGTTGCGCGCAATTCCAACGCGCATTTCCAGGGCTTCTACTTTTAACTGTACACTGGCCAAGATACAGAGATCTAAAGTTGTTACGAACGGACGGACCCCATTGCCAGATCCCCAGCAAACATCGTTTTGGCCTGGGATAATTAATGTTTATGGTATTTTTTAGATGCAATTGTCTGGAACTGAACCGTAGAATACCCGAAAAATCATTTGACAGGAATAACTTGCGACAACTGGCTTGAAAGCTTTCGATTGCACTTCAGTGTGTTGGTGGTGGGGGGGGGGGGGGGGGGGGGTACAGAATGTTTTTTGCAAGGCGCAAGGTTGAATTTGTTTTTGCATTGCCATTTTTAACACCTGCCCACCCCTTTTTGCATTTTTTTCATCCTGTTTTAGACACCCACCCTCAAAAACAATTGTTTTGCGGGATTTATTGCTCTGATACAGTTTCTGACATCTCAAAAACAACTGGACTATGGGCCCTGTTTTCCCCTCTGATGGTACCTATTCTTTAAAACGAAATTAAATTTACTTAATATAATGGGAGAGTCCATTCACTTGTGAATGGGTTAAATTTGATGTGTCAGGAGGATATTCGGGAAAATGTTGGGATACACACTGAAGTGGGATTGGTGGGAAAAATAACTATTTTCTACTTAATGGTGACCCAGTTTATTTAATTTCAAAGCCAAGTAGTTCTGATTAGTGGCAGTTGCTGAACCATTTGGCTGTTAACTTAGTTCAATTCCCACCATATCATGATTGAAAATTATCAGCCAGAACAGACTATGACCCATCATTTATATATTCATGTTAGACAAGCATTTATGCGAGGTGTGCTGTTGAGTGCCTTTGTGTTAACTATTAAAGTCCACATTTGATTGGGATAGCCAGGGAAAAATGCAGTGTATATGCTGCAAAGAACCGTTTGAAGCAGCGATAATAAACTCGCAGAAGATAACATTATACACGACCACGCCCTTCGGTGGCACAGAGAAAAAATGTTAATTCGGAAGGTTGTATTTATAATTTAATTGTTGAATGTTTCTACACTCGATGATCTACAAGGCAAAATCGATATCTAATAGACCGTAACGGCACATCTGCGGTAGAATTTCATTCATTTTAGTTTGAAAGGGCAGGCAGTTAAGTCTAAAGACTGTTTGATGCATTTTCAGTATGAACAGGTAATAATTAACGCTTTGAACTCATAAGACCGATTTTTTGGTCCAGTTATATAATTTCGTTCCATTTTTGTTAGCTTAACTTGACATAGTCAAGATAAGCTGTTGCCATCATGCATGCGGAAGTCTGTTAGCCTGTGAGGCTGTTCACATTTTTATTTAGCACGGGCTACACCCCGCAGTTCTTGTCTGATCGTCACGAAATTTCATATGCAGGTTTGGGGTCATTTCTAGATGAGAACGTCCCCTTTTGGTCGCGATCGGGCAACCGGTATGGCTGCCCGAGCCCAAAACCCGAAAACCATTAGCACAGTCTGCAGATCGTATTTATGAAGGGATTTCATTGTAACTTGGTAGGATGCCTAGATGAGAACGTCCCCTTTTGGGCATCATCCGTCAACCGTGATGGCTGCCCAAGCCCGAAACCCGAAAACTTTTAGCACAGTCTGCAGGTCATGTTTAATATGGTGGGATTTAATTGTATCTTGGTAGGATGACTCCTTATAATGTCCAGATGAGAATTCCCCCATTTGGGCATGATCTGCCAACCGTGACGACTGCCCGAGCCCAAAACCCGAAAACCTTTAGCACAGTCTACAGGTCATATTTATTGAGGAATTGCATTGTAACTTGGTGGGTTGACTTCATATATTGTCTGGATGAGAAGGTCCCCTTTTGGGCGTGATTGGGCAACTGTGACGGCTACAGGGGCCCGAAGCCCGAAAACCTTTAGCACAGTCTACAGGTCATATTTATGAAGGGAATTCATTGTAACTTGGTAGGATGACTCCAAATAATGTCTAGATGAGAACGTCCCATTTTGATCGCGATCATTCAACCCTGATGGGTGCCCGAGCCCTTAAAACCTTTAGCATAGGCAAAAGTTCATATTTATGGACGGATTTCATTGTAACCTGTTAGGTTGACTCCATATAATGTCTAGATGATGACGTCCCCTTTTGGTCGCGATTGATCATCTGTGATGGCTACAGGTGCCCGAAGCCCGAAAATCTTGAGCACAGTCTACAGGTCATATTTATGAAGGGATTTCATTGTAATTTCGTAGGATCACTCCAGATGATGCCCAGATGGGAATGTCCCCTTTTGCCGGGTTGCGATCATTCAACCATGATGGCTGCCCGAGTCCAAAAACCTTTAGCGCAGTCTACAGGTCATATTTATGAAGGGATTTCATTGTAACTTGGTAGGTTGACTTCATATAATGTCTAGATGAGAACGTCCCCCTTTGGACGCAATTGGGAAACTGACGGCTACATGGGCCTGGAGACCGAAAACCTTTAGCACAGTCAACAGGCCATATTTATGAAGGGATTTCAATG
This sequence comes from Pictodentalium vernedei, assembly GCA_031216915.1. Lineage (NCBI taxonomy): Eukaryota > Metazoa > Mollusca > Scaphopoda > Dentaliida > Dentaliidae > Pictodentalium > Pictodentalium vernedei. The sequence continues at coordinate 245,911,152 of CM062297.1, read as the reverse complement.
TAACTTGATGGGATGACTCGTTTTGGAATAATTTCACTGTAACTTGGTAACTTTCGTTAATATACGTTATATCTGTGAGTGCCACATACATTAACTGTGAGGTCATATTAACCCACCCCTCAGCTCTTTAGTACAGTGTACACCTCATATTATTTTTATTAAAAACATAGCATACAGGGACCAACAATGAAAATATTCCCAGTTAGCACAATTCTTGTCTTATTTCATAATCCTTTCATAAACATTGAACATTATCCTTTTCATCAAATACAATACACAAGTTAAGCTACAGTGTCATTGACACTTTCATTTCATACGTGGTGTCTGTAGATGGGGTATTGATGATAAAATAATAACTGCAGTCTGGAGCCGGACGGCAGCAGACTGCAGTTATTATTTTATCCTCCCAGTATATTGGTATTGGACTGACCCATCTCACAGTGAGTGTACACAAATGCGATACCATCTCAGGAAACGAGGGTTCAAAGGGTCTAGAGAGAGTCGAAACAACAACGAGAATCAAAACTGGGAAACAGATAAATGCCGTTAACCTTCAAGGCCGCTTTTTCTGGTCCGGTTCAGGAACATGGGTGCTAGTCAAAACGTCCCCAAACCGAAACGTCCCCTATTTTTTTGGTCAAAACGTCCCCAACAATTGGTCAAAACGTCCCCAAGAGTTGGTCAAAACGTCCCCAACAATTGGTCAAAACGTCCCCAAGGAACATGCTTAGTCATTGTTTCACCAAGTAGGATGACTTCTCAGTCAATGTGTTGGGTAACCAATCAATATTTTCAAATAGTGAATGGTCTAACCTCTCCCTCGGTAATGTATATGGATTTTTCGGATTATTACCATTGAACTGGTTTGGAAGACACTATCAGAGTTCAACATGAGAAGGCTTTTGGTATGGGCCTCCGACGCCGGTGGAAGTGGGAAAAGTACGTAGTTGCATTGCTGACCAGGTTCCATTCATATAAAAAAATACCACTTTTTTCAGTTTGTTGGTTTTCCACCGGCCTTTCCTGCTTCGTGGTGGTCACGATTGTCTTCTGGAGAAAACATGCACCATACACACAGAAATACCGGCAATAAATTATCCAAATTGTAAGGATATAATCGAGTAGATATTGTCAAGATAATGCAGGAGCATGCTGCTCCTTGCGCTAATTTGAAAACATTTTCTGGGGGAGTACCCCCAACCCCCGCTTATCGTTTCTCTCCTTCGGCGTTCGTAGGGCCCGTTCTACACATTGCCAGGGGACCGTTCTCATCTCCGCAGTCCTGGAGAGCAAAGGGTTAAAGCTGTACAGACGAGTTTAAGGGAACACATGGTCAGCTGATAACTGGGACATGAACTGGCATATCCATTATTCTATACAAGTTCAAAGAAGCGATAAATCATCGGTGCATTCCTCTTCGGTTGTGCAACAGATGTCATAGATATCGGATAGAACACGATGTGATGAGAAACTTTGAACAACAACATTAAACGTTGATGGTTCGTCAAAAAAGCAACTGAAGTTTCAAGGAATATAACTGTTCAAAGAGGACAATTTTTCAAATCTATTTATTTATTTATAGGAGTTTTAACGACACTTTCAACAACCAGGGTCACCTCGTGTCGGACAGTTTTACGGGTGGAGGAAGCCGGAGAGAACCACATAGCAACGGCGAACTATAGGACTCCCTAATGTACTAACTCTCATGGCGGCACGGGGCTTTTGTGATATAGGGGGGGGGGGGAGGGGGGCAATCATTTTTATTTGTCCGAAATCCTGCATGGATGGAACACAAATATGCATCTCTCTCTCTGTCGTTCCTTGCCCGGATTTTTAAAGCTGGTTTGCTTGCATTGATTGAAAGCAAGTGCATTATCGACGTGCAGTTGGTCTTAGTACACAGTGCCATACATGGGAAATCGGGATTAAGTGCCTTACTCAAGGACACAGCGCATTTGCCCCTGGCGGGGAATGAACCGTGGACCTTTCGGTTTGAAGTCCAATTTCGTAAACACTGAGTCACCGCGCACCCCTCAAATCTATATATAGCTTCTTATCAATGATTTTGCGATAAAGCATGGGCGCACCTAGCACCCCCCCCCCCCCCCTCCCCAAACACACACACACGACCATACCTATTTTTGTAACTCAAAGTTATCAACTATCATCGAGACCAGGGCACACGGTATATTATCCGCGACATGACACGACCATTCACTGTCAGAGGTTGGATAATATTTTACCTCATGCACACTAGAGCTGCTGCGAAGAAGCCACCGGAGGGCCAGACTGACCTTCTATTTTCGAAACATTCCTCTGGTGAAGCCCCCAGAGCCCGTTGACAAGAATGGGACTCCCCTCTAGTCCTCACCCCAATCCTCCGCTTTGCGCGCCGTGGGATGTTTCGCATAATCACTCTTGAAAGCGGTAGACTTCGATTTTTGAAAGCGAGTAGAGTAGAGGGCCATAGCAACAGTGACGGAAATATGGCTTAACATGACTGAAGTTGATAATTTATTTTAAACTGTATTTTATTTGAAGTTGTTCTCGAGTCAGAGTCAGTACTAAATGGAGTATAGGTAAAACCAGAAAATGATTTCATAACTATAATGCAGTTACCCAAGAAATAACATTAAGTATAAGAGGGTGCATTGAACACTGTCGGCGATTTCGGATGTGAATGGTACTTAACGTTGACATCGAGTTGTATCCTTCCGTGATGGCACAAGTGTCATATCGATTAACCCATTAACACGCGTGTGTCCTTCTGTGTTTATTACACGTTTTCACTCTATAAAAATAATTATTATAAGGACACTCAGCAATTCATTTGACAACAATCAACAAATACAACACATTTTATCGCCAACTAAATTTGCGAGGGGAACCAGTGTTACTATTTCGTCCCCTGAGTTCCAATGTGTTCTATGTGCCTACTGGCACATAGAACACATTGGAACTCATGGGACGATTTTCAGCTATCGCCAGCGATTCAAATTGTAATTGTGTTTCACGATTTGTAGAAAATTCCAGTGAAGTTTCCCTTCTATTTAAAAATAGTCCGTCAACGATTGCGTTCCACACATATGTGAAGAACAGATTTTCATTTTCCGCATGGTTTAGTGTTGCTGTGTTCGAATCCCACCTGCGACAACCGCGCTGCGTCCTTGGGCAAGACACTTCACCCCCATTGCCCACGTGGGGGAACGGTGGTGCTGTGTACTAAGGCGTACTGCACGTCGATGGTGCACTTGTCTTCAACCAATGCTAACCCTGCTTGTGTGGAGTTAGTATGTTGGGGAGCTGACAGTTGCTCGGTGGTTCTCTCCGGGTACTCCGGCTTCCTCCACCCATAAAACTGTCATGGTCATGATTAGCCATTGTGCAGAAATATGTGTCCTTAAACACTAATAAATAAATAAATAAATAAATAGTGTTGCTGTAGATGGGGATTTCATAGAACAGGCGTGTAATAAAATTAATTTGTCATACTTGAGTGAATATGAACCCAATTTTACGGTGTGGAAAGTTATTGTAATCACATATTTGATGACTACAGACCAAGTGGAAAGAACAAACTAAGAACATACAGAGAATTTAAATGATTATTGTTAATTGGAATCATATTTGAAAAATTTTAAAGATATGGACATGAGAAAACTCTGCTGTGAATTACGAATTAGTAGCCATTTATTGGAAATTGAGAAAGGGCGACACAAGCAACCCAAAGTACCTCTTAATGAAAGGATCTGCAAAAAAGTGTAATTCAGAAATGGAAACAGAAGAACATTTCATCACGAGATGTCCATTATATACTGAACTCCGAAAACAATATATCGCAAAAATTCGGAAACTGAATCCAAACTTCATAAACATGAGCGACAAAGAAAGATTATACATATGTATAATTAGTAACAAGAGAAGTGTTTTCATTTATTAAAAGCTACAAAACGAAACTTGTCTTCTAATGGCGAGCTAGTTAGAATCGACTACTTCAGATAATCAATCGGACATTAAGAATATCTATCAGTTTCACACCTACCAACACTAAGTAAACGCCCACTTTGACTCTTTGTTTAGCGAATGTATTTTTTATAGTAATCTGCGGGTTTTTATTCTTCCCAGGAAAGAAATTAGCAAATCTTACCACCCGGACATTTATATCAATGGAAAGGACTGTCCTCGTATTATACAGTTAAAACTAGAAGTCCCGTCACGAACTGTGCGCTTATCTAGGCTTAATTACGCGTAGGAATCGCACGCAATTACCATATCGAATAGCATCCAAAGCAAGGCATGCAGGTTCTTCTGGGTACCCGTAGCAAACAGAGGCAATGTTTCTGCCAATGGACCTCCGGGTTACCCGGAGGTCCATTGGCTGAAACATTGCTTGTAAACAGGCATTATGTACAAAATTTGATAGCCTTTCTGTGGTCATAACCCGTATATTAACGCGCAGATCGACGCGCTATTTGTGCGCATTTCATGACAGGACTTCTAGTTTATGAGCTGTCTGTTGTTTTCGTTTATTAAAAGTTACAATAGGAAATTTGGCTTTTAATGGTAAGCTAGTTAGAATCGACTACTTCACAGATAATCAATCAGCCATTAAGTATATCTATCAGTTTCACACCTATCAACACTAATTAAGCGCACACTTTGATTCTTTGGTTAGCGAATGTATTTTTACAGTAATTTGCAAGTTTTTATTCTTCCCAGGATAAAAATAGCAAATCTCATTCCTTACCTTTTTATGGAAAGGACAGTGTCTGTATTGCATATCCAGATGCGCACATTATTCATATAACGATCAGAAAAAAGTTACAGAACATCAAAAGATGGTGCAGGCATCGCTTTCTTATTTTTAAATGGGGTTCAACAAAGATTCAGAAAAAACTGTAAAAAAGACAGCTTCTGTATTTTTATACTATTCACGAAAGTTCGTGAAAGATGCGCATATCGATGATAGAACTTCGCTAACATTTCGATGTTTCAATTTTTATATGAAATCCACATACCCTTGGTGTTAAATTTTCTGACAGCTTCAGAAAAAGTAAGGGGAGCTGACTTCCTGTAAATCTCTTCAATGATTAAAATTGTTAGCCATGTCTTCATGGGAAAATGGCCTGTGAACCAAGACAAATAACCAAAAATTAATTCTAATAAGCCCAAAAGACAGTGTTTTTGAATTGTTCCAAACATTTATTTCAGTATTGTTGTTGATATCTGTCGTCTCTTTTGTTGACAAGTCTAATGTCTTGAGCTGAGTGGTAATTTACCTCTATAACTCCACGTCTAAAGCATTCCCACATTCTTTTGAGATCCCCTCGACCCAACATTGAACCTCACCGAAGTTTCTTATCCAGACTGGTCGAATCACTGATATCAGTCTGACTTGGGAGAACGAGAGACACTGTCAAACATACATTTTGTCACTCTTTTTCATCGTACCAAGATACCCCCAACTGTCTTTTAGCTGGCTTCACTGTTCGAAATACTGAAATAACACTAAATTGCTGTGTTGTTGATGATCGCATTATAAGAAATAACCCGTGTTATGATTCAAACTATGGAGTTATCGACAGTTATATAAAATCATTGCGAAACAAATTTACCCTCTTTCCTAATGTGTGATAAATAATTTGTATTCATTTTTTTCACATGGCTGCAGAACGGGCTGGTCACTTTGCACGGGGAGGACACTATTTTGACGTACGCAATAATATTAGATTGCAAACTCTAATTATAGGAATAATCATCAAAAATTTAATTAATGAAGCACCGGGTACAACCCGGTGCTTCATTGTTTAAAATTTTGCTGATGATGATTTGTATCACCTTGTAAACGCATGCGTGGACATCACTGCGCACGCGGGATCACATCCAATCCACGGCGACTGTACTGCAAATAGATATCTATCTACGCTATTTTAGTGAATATCGGGAATTATTTCATGAGCGTGGACCTGAACGTTTATTTTTCATGAGCGCTTGCGCGAGTGAAAAATAATACGTCCAGGTTCACACGAATGAGATAATTTTTCACAAAAATGGCGTAGAGTTTCTTTTTATTATATGCTGTTACTGCGCAATATTCAGCCCAATTTGACTCTTCTCCGAGAGCTGTCTGTCGTTTTCGTTTATTAAAACTAACCAAAGGAAACTTAAGCCTTATTTTCTACTGATGCCATAGCTGTTTTCTCAATAATAACTTGCTTCTTTCAGGAATCCAGTTTCTGATCCACCTTCAGGGTGGCTTACACACTAGACGGATTTATTTATACACTAATCAGTGCACATTGCATATATTCTTTAAATTCTCACATTGATTAAGGCATTCAGAACTTATTGGAATTTACCAGTCACATTTCCAATTGGGGAGTTTGATTTAGCAAAACAAAATGAATTTGATCTTCCAGAGCCAAGACCATCAAACAATGCTGACAGGGTTCCTTGTCAGAGACAATGCTATATAGTTTTTGGTCCACAGAGAAACAAACTGTGGAAATTACAAATTATGGTAAGTCGGTACCCAAAATGGTGATGTTAAAAAAGTCAACCCAATGTCTTTCAAAGATTTTTCGGAATAGCAGTTACTAAAGATTTTCGGTTTTAACTTAAAATATAGCTTATGATCCCACACTGGAAAGAGTAAACGAGCACGTTCCATTGAGGGGAACTGAACTTAGGTTTGGATGCAAAAACTGAAGAAATAAAATTGAAGAAACGAATAGAATTTGAATGACGATTTATACGAATGGCACTGGTCGTTTATTATGGCTGTTCCGCTACAATATTTGAATGTCATAGCTCCATGCATCCATCAAATGGAGGACGCCGCCAGCGTACTTGAGTGAAAAAGTATGATCAAAACATCGAACGTGTGATACATACATATCGATACAGTTAAGTGACCCAGGTAGTAGTATAACGTCTGGGGGCGCGGTGTTGTTGCGGTAACCGGTTCTCGTCAGAACACCGAAGTTACGCAACGTCGAACCCGGTTAGTTTTTGGATGGGTGACCGTCTGAGCGATCGATTCGGACTTCCGCATTGTGTCCTTGGGCAAGGCACTTCACCCCGATGTCCACATTGGGGCACGATGACGCCGTGTACTAAGGCGTATTGCACGTCAATGGTACGCATGTCTTCAACTAATCTAACCCTTGGCTGTGCTGCAGTGCGGAGTTACGATGTTGGGGAGCTGGCAACTGCTCGTCGGTGGTTCTCTCCGGGTACTCTGGCTTCCTCCACCCGTAAAACTGTCACGGTCATGATTAGCCATTGTGCATAAGTATATGACCTTAAACACCAATAAATGAATAGTTTCACGTCTCGTTGAGGATCCAGCGATCTAGCCTCCTCAACGATACGTGATGCGACGACTCTGGTCACTTCACTGAAGTGATAAAAGGTTTATTATATGAAATATAGTTCAACATCGCATGCTAACGCTAGCATTAACAATTCCCCCCAACCTTTTTTTGGTAAATTGGATGTGGGGGTGAGGGGAGGTTGGAAAAAATTAGCGAAACACTGATGCCGGGGTGGGTGGGTGGGTGGGTGGTCAAGGAGGACAAAAAAAAAATTTCGCTGCCTGCAAATTTTTTCCTCAGACACTTTTGGGCAAAATTGTATACCATAATCAGTGAAGTATCATTCAAGAACCAATAAAAAGACACTCAAGTTATCAGAGGGTACCTACCATGGGGTATATACGATTATAAAACTGTTATTGCGGCTGAGCTATGATTCGTCTTATAGTGATACAATGTATGACATATTGAATAATGCAAGTTAAAATGCATGACTAATTGCAATTATCAAACACTGCACTCTAAGGATAAGTTATCTTGAGGGTGTTCCGTTTGATTAAATTTCTAATATGTTCACCCTGGTGAGATCGGATGGCTTAGATGAGGAGGAAAGACAATTATGTGAAGTCAGGAACAGTCACAGATTTCAGCTGCAGGAACAATTCTGTACAACGATGTATCCAGACCTATAACGAAAGCACCAATGACTCTTATTGCCATTGTGGGAAGTATGTAACACAAAAACTACTGAACATTGAACCTGATTGTACTGCTAATTTATTTCAAACACATCTGACAACACAGGTGTCAACAAAATCATCTACCAGACCTTCTAAGGCTGGACTTAAAATAAGTAATAAATCCCCAGCCCCAACCCAGCCATGCCCCACCCAAACCTTCGTCAAAAAATAAACAAATATATAAATGACAAAACTCATTGCTTTTTGCATACACACACCGTGGAACCTCTCTTGAGAGACCAACATTTTTGCCAGACAAAAGGGGTCTTTCAAATAGGTGATCTGTCAAGACCACCTGTCTTGAAAGACCACTTTTGTCTGGCCGAAATGGTATGTTGTCCACATAAAACACGCTCTAGCACAAAAGGTGGTCTCTCAAGAGAAGTTCCACTGAATATATGAATGGAGAACGCAATGGGTTCTGATGGGTTGAGTAATTTATGATATTTAACCCTTTACCTAACATTCTTTTCTAAAATACAAAAAAAATAAAAATTCTCATATAACCATTATTATTTATTTTTTTATTTATTGGTGTTTAAGGTCACATATTTATGCACAATGGCTAATCATGACCGTGACAGTTTTACGGGTGGAGAAAGCCGGAGTACCCGAGCAACTGTCAGCTCCCCAACATACTAACTCCACACAAGCAGGGTTAGCATTGGTTGAAGACAAGTGTACCATCGACGTGCAGTACGCCTTAGTACATAACGCTACCGTGCCCCCACGCGGGCAATGGAGATGAAGTGTCTTGCCCAAGGACACAACGCGGTTGCCGCAGGTGGGATTCGAACCGAGGACATCTCGGCTTGCAGCCTGCACCACTACCTCCTGAGCCACCGCGCTCCCCCCATATAACCATTACTGTTCAATAAGGTTACTTGAAATAAACACACGGATGGCTAACATTAGAACTGGCTTTATTGTGGGATATATTTGGATATATAACAGGCACGTAGCTGGGATCCGAATTTGGGGGGGGGGGGGGTGGGCAAAGGAGAATTGTGGGAGGACGAGATGCCGAAGGCATCTCCCGAGGGCCGAAGGCCCGAGTGTGGGGGGAAGGCACGGGAGGGGGTCCCCCCTCCCGTAGGTGGGGGTCTGGGGGAAATTTGGGATTTTAGCATGTCTCAGACGCGATTTCCTGGCTCCTGCGGTATATTTCGACTCACATTTCCGAAGGAATATGAATAAGTGGTCCTGAAAATCTTGCATAAAGAATATTTTGGGGGGGGGGGGGCAAGACTGAGTTTGGGGGGGGGGGGGGCAGTTGCCCCCCGTGCACCCCCATAGCTACGTGCCTGATATATAATCCACTTTGAATGTTGTTGGTTTACATTTATTGTGGCCACTATGTTAGGACATACCATCTTTGCTCTATATTTGATTTGTTATGGGAGACCATCTACATTAAGAGACCGCTTTGGTCTGACAAAACGGATGTTCTTTCAAGACCTGTCCTACTGTACAAGGTCAATCACTCAATACTGTATGATAAAATTGGTTATGGTGCAGTATGGTGGGAAGGATGATGCAGAAGCATGTATTTAGTGGGGGTGGGTGGTTCAGATAACCCCGAAAAAAAATTGTAAAACTGGAAAACTACCCCCCCCCCCCCCCCCCCCTGATTGGATTGAAATAAAAAAGAACTATTTTTGTTTACACTTATTTTTGTAACATGTGCACGCTTGCGCATGAAAACGATTAAAAAAAAATTATGATTACGATCAAAACAATCCGGACCGCAGTTCGAGCGCACCCATTCCAGCTCGGAGTAAAGTACTCTCAGCGACCGGAACAGCTAATTATGCGGATTCGAACGCACGTGTAAATAGTCCGTCATACTATAGTGATACGGATTTCCGTGGACCAGAAAAAAAATCGTTAAACAGTAGTGATATTTAGAGCTTAAATTACATAGTCATATAATAAAATTATCATCACGAGAAAGGAAACTGGAATGTGTCGTGTTGCCCTGTTCCGCAGTGCGAAATACAATTACATTATTTCCCAACTTCTCCTTTTTATATGTTCCGAGTATTCGTAAGTGAGGAACTGACAGCTGCAGGGTTGGTGAGTTTGGGAACACCCCATCCACCCCCCCCCCCCCACCATTTTTCCAGTCGAACATTTTCGTCAGAACTGGAGTTTAAAATATTAATTCTCTCTAGCCATGACTAGATGTGGCATTTGGACTTGTGTCACACACGGAGTTAGTCGTACATTGGAGGCCTGCAGTACCCTATGCGGACTGTTGAGAGCCCAGCATGAAAATTGGTCATTCAGACACGGTAGTGTTTCCTATATAACAAAGTTACGCCACGAGTACTAAGTGTATATTTTATTTTTTCACTGTAGTAATTTTCCACGAAGTCTTGAGTTTTTAAACTATAATCCCGACTTGGTAATATTCGAACTCCATCCTCAAGGCATGCCTTGAAAAAAGGCGTACCTCGATGGTGTAGTTGAAAATATTAGTCAATCGAGACTTCAACCACCACAATCGGGGCAAATCAGGTTCCACCCCCCCCTCCCTCCTCCCAGTTACGAGACCCCAAGACATTCTCTTAAGTGCTGGAGATGGCATCAAAAGGTGATAATGAGTGGGAATGTTTCGTTTCATTAAATCTCAAGCCGAGATTACCACTCGGACCAGTCAGGTCCCAACTGGAAGATCAATCACGTCACGTTGCATATATGACGACGCGGGCAATGTTCTCTTTGAAAAACCCGGTTAACCTACCTCGAGAGTTCGGTAAAAAAGGGCTTACGTATCTCAGAGACTCAGGCAAAAGGGAGGGGGAGAGGGTGATCGGCTCAACGCCCCGTTTGCATCCGTCATGAGTTACAAGGTCCTGCTATGGGCAAATGGATCAATGGAGAGCTCTCGTTAAATGCAGTGAACGGGTAATGTTTGAGACCGTTTATCAGCAAACGAGAGCTTTACGCTTACACTCATATGCATGAAGGGCTGTTTTACGAAAACCCGCTCTTAACCCTTTACCTAACACGAAAAGCAGTTGACACTTTCAAACAAAATTCTTGAATAACTCATTTTTTCATTTTTTTGTCTCAAAAACAAGTTATTACCTGAAAAGCAGACGACACTTGCAAAAATAATTCTTGAATAACTCATTGTTTTCATTTTTTGTCTCAAAAACATAGGTTATGACCCCTCGTTGGAACGAGCTCGACGAGCTCGTTCCAACGAGGGGTCATAACCTATGTTTTTGAGACAAAAAATGGAGAAAAAAAAATGAAAATTAATTGGCGATTTTTGTGAATAGCGCTGGCCGGTATTGTATGTTACGTTGGGTAAAGGGTAAATGTGGTTCAACACAACTCGCAGTTGAAGGATTCAAACCCAGTCAGCGACAAGATAAGTAACTCTGTGTATTCCACAAGCAAGTAATCACTGCAATATGCGAAAGGGCTCCTTTCAAAAAGTACGTGTCAGTCTAGAAGGAACATCAACACAACTTTGAAGGACGTAATAGATGTCTACGTGCTGCCTTGATCGTCAGGGTACTTGCTCCACTAAATATTTTCTGCATGTCGTGTCATTATCGTAAGCAGATAAGATACCCGAGAAGCTCTAAATGGCTGAAGTGGGGCGTTTTCCCAGAAGATGCACGTACTCTGGTCACCGTCTGAATCCGATAATCATTTGTTGCAAGGTACTGTTGGCATCCTTGAATGCAAATTACGACTTTCGAGTCTACAGATCTGAAAGGCTTCCATACCAAGTTTCAAGTCCACTGGTTCATAAAACGTATAAAAATGTGGTACGGTTTTGAAAGAATTAATCGATTAATGTGTAACAGAACGGTTACAAGCAGGTCTCGGTTTCGATTTTTCTCCCTGGATTAACGCTCACTCGTGTCAGAAGTGTGGAAATCTTTTGTACTGATGCATTCCGTCAATGAGGGAGAACGCAGAATGTATCTTTTTCGAATCTTTCATAAAATACTCGAACCTGATTACCAGACCAAGAATGTTATGCGAGATTTGCGGGTGCGACGCGCAGACGACCAATTGGGGGAGGGGGGAGGGGGGGGGGGGTACATCTGATTTGTCCCGGACCGTGATGGCGCACGTCTCGACTGACTAATATTCCAACTACACCATCAGGGCAAGCCTTGATGATGTTGTTGGAATATTAGTCAGTGGGGAGTTACAGTTAAAAAACGTTTTGAATGAATAAATAAAATATACACGCGGTCGTCGTGATGAAGCTTCTTCAATTAACCCTTTGATACTTTTGTACGTCTTATGACGTACGAAATCGAACAGCGCGTTGGTACTTTGTGGTCATTTGTTTTGTTATTATTTTTCGATTTTTTAAAGTTTGAACCTCAATTCCTATTTTTCTCCGCTCAGTGACAACCGTTCAGCCAAATGTTATCGCAGCTTAAAATACCAATATAATCCTTCTGTCAAGACGTCTTAACTGGTTGAGTGCTAGAAGCCACTATCAGGGCTTTCAAAAAATAAGGATACCAGAGCAAAAGCCAACACTTTCCTTGCTTATATTTCATATTCAGTCAAACACAAATAATATTTTGTTTATATAAATTTGTAATAAAACAAGTTTTGAATAACAAATTCAGATCACCAAAAACAATCTAGCCCTCGACCAGGTAGTCACTAATGTGAAAAATATCTTTGTACTTTCCGACGTTTGATGTCGCATTTTGAAAAACGTTGAAGAAACCAAATTCCCAGTGACGTTTGAACGTCAGGATAATTAAAGCATCAAATGGTTAACACGTACTGTAGTGGTACCCCAAATTGATTGTGCCGGCCTCCAATGGGTCAAAAGGGTACTGCAGACCTTCATTTGTATTACTGACTGTGTGTGTGACATGAATCGATGTATCAAATCTAGTCTTTACAGAAAATACATTATTATAAGCAAGAGAGAATTGATCCTCGAAATGCACTTTAAGAAAATAGCAACATGTAAAATTGTTATCCTGAGTTAATTCCATCATTCACAGTTACAAAATGATGAAACATCGAAAATTTATCATTCCTGCATAAGATGTGATTTAATGTTAGGAGAGTGCAAATTGCTCAAAGTTCTCAGCTTGAGCATTTGTTTAGCACATATTCAATTCCCAGAATAATACCAAATAATAACAGCCTGATAATTCTATCACAAATGTGTTGGCATTTCAGTTACTAGAATCAATTTTATGCACCCTTTTATGGCTTCATTTTCAAAATTTTTCTCGCTAGTGAATTTCAAACTGGGGGAGGGCCCGGGAGGGGATTTCCCCATCCCGTACCCTCCCCCTTGTTGGAAATTCACTACTCTACCCCCCCCCCCCCCCCACCCCCAGTCGGAAACCTCTAGCCACGTCCCTGATCCTCGGTCGGGGAAAGTTGTCGAGCTGTCCGAACACTCTCTCGCAACATCAATTGTGGGGTTGATGCTGTCACAATGTACCGTCCTATCAGGTGGGGACGTAAAATTGCTGTCCTCTGTGCGGAGAGAGACACACTCCGCGCAGGCTAAAGATGCCTTCGTAGTATACGAGAAGAGCGAGACCACGAAGTTGCTGCTACGAAGGTCATCCCACACACCTACGCCATTTGGGCCAAGGAGGGGCGTTAAAAAAGTTGCATAACTTGTTCGCCAATCCCTGTAAAACAAATCATCTTAAAAAATAAAAAATATTTCTATTTTGGTCTGCACTACATTATCTAGGTTCAGTATACTATCATACACATATTATTTGTTCCCAAGTATCGGGCGGTTAGTCGGTAACGGGAAGATTATAACCAAATCGTTAACCGGTTTCAGAACCAACTGTTTTGGTACTTTTAAATGTGAATCCGAACCTGAACTCGAGCCCACTTTCTAATTGTAACGTCATCAGACACGAGTAGTATGTCATGCACGTTTGAGGGAACATTTGGATGACCCCGGTGGACGACCCCCGGAAGTGACGTCATGTCACGTGACCTAGTGGCGCCATGTTGTGTTGTCATGGTAACCCACGAGAGCGGCCATCTTGTGACGTCATCTCCATAGTGATACGTGGTGTTAGTGCGCATGCGCAGCGCGTGTTGTTAGGGTGATACGTGTTTCCGTCGTCCCTTTTGTATACTGGAGGCCGCCATCTAAGTTTCTATGGTAGCACGTGATTGCTATGTTACCCAATTTTTCTGCAATAAGACGGGGTATGTTCGGAGGGTATGTTCGATCGAATCGGAGTAAATCTAATTACCACAAACAACCCGACAATCCTTCCAAATCACCAAAATCCACCCAACTTTTACTATTTCGAATTCTTTCAGAATTCTCTGCTTCTATCTATATATGTAATAGTTTTCCTCTACCTGAGCATGTTCCTTTCTTCAGTAGTATACTCCAGTAGCGTAGAAGAGCCTATTAGTTGGAACAGTTTATCTTATTATTACTATATTTAGCAATTTCTGGTCTATTCTTGTTAGTTCTGACCCTATTCCAAGTACTCTTGTTGTTTCATTTATCTAGATAATAACTAACCAATCAGACTGCTTGATTTCCCATAACTTATATGCAGAGTTATCTCCCTTCTGTATAATAAAAGCCTGTATCCAATGGCAATATCCAATGGAATCCCATTTTGGGGAAACACCTGTGGCTGTGGAATCCCTTTTCTGTCATATGTGCTTAAGTGAAAAAGCACAATGTGACACAATGTGCCCTAGCACAAAGGCACATGCTTTATGTGCCGATATGTGCTTATGTGAAAAGGCACAATGTGACACAATGTGCCCTAGCACATACGGGTATTTGAGGATACCTATGTCCTGGTATTGTTTTTTTTTCGAGGATACCTACTGGAGAATCCCCTTTTCTGTCTTATGTGCTTATGTGAAAAAGCACAATGTGACACAATATGCCCTAGCACAAAGGCACATGCTTTATGTGCCGATATGTGCTTATGTGAAAAGGCACAATGTGACACAATGTGACCTAGCACATAGGCACATACGGGTATTTGAGGATACCTATGGCCTGGTATTGTATTATTTGAGGATACCTACCTAGGATACCTTCTAGCTTTGCTTATTGTTACTATATTTAGCTATTCTGGTCTATTCTTGTTAGTTCTGACCCTATTCCAAGTACTCTTGTTGTTTCATTTATCTAGATCATTTATATAAATTATAACCAACCAATCAGATTGCTTGATTTCCCATAACCTGTATGCAGAGTTATCTCCCTTGTGTATAATAAAAGCCTATATCCATTTGCAATATGCCCGGGCACCCCAATTTCGGCACCCCTTTTTGGAAAAACATGACCTTCGGCACCCCTTTTTTGTCTTATGTGCTTATGTGAAAAAGCACAATGTGACACAATATGCCCTAGCACAAAGGCACATGCTTTATGTGCCGATATGTGCTTATTTGAAAAGGCACAATGTGACACAATATGACCTAGCACATAGGCACATACGGGTATTTGAGGATACCTATGGCCTGGTATTGTATTATTTGAGGATACATATCTAGGATACCTTCTAGCTTTTTGCTTATTGTTACTATATTTAACTATTCTGGTCTATTCTTGTTAGTTCTGACCCTATTCCAAGTACTCTTGTTGTTTCATTTATCTAGATCATTTATATAAATTATAACCAACCAATCAGATTGCTTGATTTCCCCTAATCTGTACGCAGAGTTATCTCCCCTTATTACAACGAAGTTGTATCCGATTCTCGTCACCTCTATATCCAATGGCAATATCCCCGGGTATCCCAATTTTGGCACCCCTTTTTGAAAAACATATGACCTTCGGCACCCCTTTTTTGTCATATGTGCCTATGTGCTAGGGCACATTGTGTCACCTTGTGCTTTTTCACATAGGCACATATGACATATTGTCTTTTTTCGTAAATTTTATTTCCTCTGAATTTTCCCTTTTTGTCAGAAAGAGGGTGCACGGAATCACCTGTATAATACCTCTCAGCAAGGTGACCATCCATTACCAACAAATAGCCAAGACCTAAAAAATTACAAATCTGTTTCTCAAGCCCTCCCACATGGTCCTTTTGCCTGCCGCATGCTATCTTTTTATAACCAATGTAAACTTTAAAAAATAAAAATTAAATGGTTTATGTCTGATATTTTACCAAAGTTAAAAAAAAATGATAAATTTGTCCCTTGAGTGCAAGATGACTTTGGGAAAAAATCGCTACTCCTGACTGACAACTTTCGTCACTGAAAGAAATGAAATTTAGCACTAAGAGTGTGTGAATTTGATATAAAAATTGAAACTTTGAAATGTCAGCGAATTTGTATCATCGATGTGCGCATCATTTCACAAACTTTAGGCATTTATGTGTCGTGTAAGAAGACGGCGATTTCACCATTTTTTCAAGTTCTGTATTTCTTGTTTTTTTTCTCGTTATATCAACAATGACCATCATCACAAATAATACAGAAACCAGCCTTCCATAAAAATTTAGAGTATAGGAGATAAGATTTGCTAATCTTTTTCCTGGGAAGAATAAAAACTTGCTACATTCCGTAAAAACACATTAGTTAAACAAAGACACTTCGCGCATCATGTAGGTGTAATCGGGGGCGAACTGCGCAAAAAAAAAAACCCAAATAAAAAAACCGAGAAATACACCAGGTAAGGGGGGGGGGGGAATGGGGGCTCGAACCTGGAGAAAATATTGATTTTTCAAACAGACAGAACGCTGGTTCTTTGCATCGGAGCGATCAATGGTGTGCTATATAGAGGACAGTGATTTAGTATTGCAGAGCCTCTTTGCACTCAAGGGACGAAATACACCATAACCCATACTATTCTGTAGATGATGAGGTCCAAACATAAACAAAGAACATGAACTTTTGATGACAATGAAATATTTACAGATATAAAAAATAAAATAAAAAAACATTCAATTTTACAAATAGTGGCCAGAGAAACAGAAGATCTAGTTCGTGGGCGCCTAACGGCAACCATTTTTGCCGAATGGCGACGGAGATGATTAAAAAATGCCATCGAAATGCCCTCTATGCGGATTGCCATTGATCGATCAGATGCAAGGAAACAGCATTCTTTCAGTTCGAAAATTCCAAACTTTCTCCCACCGAGCCAAACCATGACCGGCCCGATGGGTTCACCGCCGCCCCTTGGTGCTACCATTTTTACTGAATGAGTCACGCATTTGATTCTCAAATGCAATCGACTTGCCCTTAATTTGAACTTCACTGAAGGAAAAATAGCGTTCTTGCAGATCGAAAAATAAAAATTTTCTCCCATCGGACCGAACCATGGTCAGTCCGACCCCCCCCCCCCCCCCACACACACACACAAACACACCGATACGATTATTGTGGTCCAAAGAACTATGAAGTGTCGTACAAAAAGCCATCGGGAAGTTATCTATATAGCATACAACGTTCTGTCAGTTTGAAAAATCAAAATTTTCTCCAGATTCGAGAACCCCCCCCCCCCTTGGTGTATTTCTCGGTACTTTTGCTTTTTGCACAGTTCGCCCCCGATTACACCTACATGATGTGCGAAGTGCCTTTGTTTAACTAATGTGTTTTTACCGAATGTAGCAAGTTTTTATTCTTCCCAGGAAAACGATTAGCAAATCTTATCTCCTATACTCTAAATTTTATGAAAGGCTGGTGTCTGTATTATATGTGATGATGGTCACTGTTGATACAACGAACAAAAAAAAACAAAAAAAACAAAAAAATACAGAGCATCAAAAAATGGTGAAATCGCCGTCTTCTTACATTACACATAAATGCCTCAAGTTTGTGAAATGATGCTCTCATCGATGATACAAATTCCGTAACATTTCAAATTCTATTTTTATATCAAATTCACATACCCTTAGTGTTAAATTTCATTTCTTTCAGTGACGAAAGTTGTCTGGAGTAGCGATTTTTTCCCATAATGCAATTAGGAATTTAAGCAATCTAATCGTGTTTGACCGAGCTCAACGAGACCTTCCAAAGAAGACTGGATTGGTTTATTTCCTTGTTGCATTATGGAGAAATATTATAGCATGAAATTTTGATTTTCGACAACAGCCTGCTGGGGGTTAACATGTTCTTACCATGTAAAGAAGACCACGATACACTATGGCAAAAACTGTTTTGTTGAAACTGGGCTTTGAGGTCTCAAGGCTTCCGACTGCGAATACATATGACTTCCGAAAACAGTATGTACTTTTCCTTACCCAAAATGTCAAGTGTATTTCAACTTCCTTCAGGTCTCGTAAGTTCAAAATTACCTCTTTCTAATTGGTCGAAATATAAATCCGATGGATCTAGGCCATCGTAATTGTGAGGTCTTGACTTAGTTCCCACAATCCAAGGGTGTCCCCATGATCCGGACAATGAAATGGCAAATTCCCCCTCAGCCCGAATTCCACCAACTTGGCGAGTTCGATAGGTACGTTATAGGACTCATAACTTCTTAAATTCTAGTACCCATCTCCCAGCGTACCTAAAAGTAGATACCCATCGTCCGGCGTACCCATCAAATTCGCCCCATTTTCTGATTTCACCTATTTTACAGCACATAACTGCGAATTCTGCTGTGCACCTTGAAAATAAAAGAGTTTAAATATAATCTATTCTAAGTCGGTTGCTATGTTGTTCTCCTCGTGGTAAGAGGTAAGAGGAACAATTTGTTCTGCGTGACCCCACCCTGCAAAAAATCGTCCAAGCACTTGTTGATACTTATGACATTTTGTCTTACACTTCCAGAAGAAATCCGAATCACTATTCTGCAAGATAAAACATATACAAAAACAAGAGCAATTCAGTAAACAAATAAAAGTTTCTGGTAATTCATGGCTTTTGTCACGTTCGATAAATCTACAATGTGTTACCTAGCAATTCTAGAAATATGTCTAATCGGAACATACCCTCGAAAAGTTTTTTTTTTTTTTTTTAAATCTCAGTATTTTTTTTTAGCTGCGACGAGCAGCTCTATATGTGGCAATGTCGGTCTGTCTATCGGTCGGTCTGTTGGTCGGTCTGTCACCAACGAGTTTAAAAACACCATATCTCCTAAAATACTTGATGGAATGATACCATACTTGGTATGCAAGTGTATTTTCATGATGTCTACACCCTCTCAATAGTGCATGTCATTCGGATAATTTCTGTCACATTTATGGACTTGTCACCAACGAGTTTTTTTTTGTCACCAGCGAGTTTTTTGTCACCAACGAGTTTTAAAACATCACTGGCGTTGCACGAATCGTCGCAGCTTCGGCACTGTGGCAGTGCGCTCTAGTCTATCTCAGTTTATGGGCCTCGTCAGCTGGGTCTGAAATGTTGATAACGGTCGGTAGTATGTCAGAACCTTCCATGTGGGGAATGGTTTTGGGTTTCAACGGCTTCAACTCGTTCATTTGAATAAACATGAGTGCATCACGAACGAAACAGACCACGTCTAACTTGTTAGGATAACATAGAATAAAAATTTGTCCGGAATATAGTGTCAGACAAACCTCCGATGTCGGCAATTACTACAACAATATAGACGCTAAAAGTATGTCCAGTGGTAACCTTTATTTCTATCAAAATAAGACAAGCAACAAAATACTGCACGTAAATTTATTTAGATGTTCTATTAACTAGTAGAGAGTTAAATTATTTTTGGTCAGCAAAATTGCTTACATGCCTTTACCTTGTTACAATTTATGGGAGAGTGCCTAGAGGCACTTTCCCATAAATTATAACAAGGCAAACCATTACAGTCTAAATAATTTCACTTCAAAGATAATATGAAACACACCCACAGAATATGACGTCTTTAGCGTGTGGTACTACCCTTTAGAGTAGAGCCCAAATTTGGACTTCCATCACTCAACCAGTTAAAGGGAACTAAAATTGTCACCGCAGATGATCAAGGCAAGTGATTTTGGATACTGTATGTTACATGTATTTTCTCAATACGAATGTACTTATATATGACTAATATTATGAAGCAGTTTACTGATCGGCTTCTCTGTCGGTGTCTGATATCAGAGACGGCGGAAACAGGAAACACGTGCCCTCCCATTTTTTTCCACAGACATGTTGCGTGGTTAAACAATGAGTTAAAATGGCCACATGCATACGTGCCAATCTACAGGCATTCCTGTAACATTTTATTTGCAAATCCGAATAGCATCTAACCAATGAATCCCATCTTCGGTCGCTTCAGTCCGTTTCTTCTACTTCGACCATCTTCCAACCCGAAGGTTAGCCTTTGGGTTGGGAGATGATTGAAGAAGAAGAAATGGACAGGGCAGTGACCACACCGCGGCATGCTCATCTAAACAAGACACTATAGTGTGTCACGGTACATTTACGGATATACGTTTGTCACTTTTCCTCCCATTGGGCTGGGCCATGGTAGCCTTGAACTTTGGTGCCCCTCCACTTTTATATGGCTTCCGCCGCCTATGTCTGATATAATACGATGTATGTTACGTTTATTACAATAACTTGTATGATATTCGCAGAGCAAGTTTACGCCGTACCGAGGTTGTGTCAGTTGCGTGCATTCTGAAACGCGGTAGACATATTTATTTATTTATTGGTGTTTAAAGTCACATACCTGTGCACAATGGCTAATCGTGACCGTGACAGTTTCACGGGTGGAGGAAGCCGGGGTACCCGGAGAGAATCACCGAGCATCGACGAGCAACTGTCAGGTCCGCATCATTCTAACTCTGTTCAAGCTCCGCTCAAGCAGAGTTACAGCCGTTGAAGACATGTGCACCATCGACGTGTAGTACGCCTTGGTACATGGCGTCATTGTGCCCCTATGTAGGCGACCACGAAAAAGTGCCTGGCCCAAGGATACAATACGGGTCGCCTCGAACGGAAATCAAACTCCGGATCCCTAGCATAGAAGTCCAACAGTCTACCACTGAGCAACCGTGCTCCCTGCGGTATGCATAGCCACGAAGTTAAAATTAATGAATGGAAAAGAAATACTGGATCTAGCGGTAGCCACCAACATCGATTAGTCCTAACTAGGTACCTCCGATCGTTATCCCCTCCTCCCACTTCCCCTCTGAAGGAACGTGGGAGGAAGGGGTAATGACCGGAGTGTTCCAATTAAACCTACAACATCGCCGTATCCAGTTTACTTCACCTGTAACACTACGCTTAGCTCCAAGAGCCGATACTATAAAACTATTGCAATTGTATTTTCTAGAATTGCATTTTCTAGTTATGACTTTAAATTGGTTAAAATGGACCATTAGCATTTTCAAAGATCCGGCAATTTGCCAGTTGGCAAATTGCCATATCTTTTAAAATGCTAATGATTCATTTTAGTCAGTTATATTAATGGTAGAAAATACAATTCTAGAAAATACAATTGTAAAAGTTTTATAATATTGGCGCCAGGCCTACATGTTCTTGCACTTATAAAATATCGGCACTATGATATATTTAATAACTGCTATGCCATACCCTATGGCTACTTCGGCTCTAAGCCAGGTCTGGTACCACTGGTTGTTTCGTAGAAATTATTAGATTTTTCCTATTTCCGATATTTTAAGAGCGCGAGGAAATGTGAACCTTGGTTGCAAATAAGAACACGTCGCGAGAACACCTCAGGAAGGAAGCAGTGCAGTGTACAAAAGAATGGATATTAAAGTGAAATAAATGTAAAGTTACTGCGAAAAGCACTTATCTGTGCAAAAGCGTGATAAGAAATTTGAACTCGAAATATCGCTTTTCCGGACAAGAATCATTATACATCAAATTTCAGTTCTTAAACTAGAGAATTATAATTTGTTGGACAAATTACGGGCTTTCCCAACTTTTTAATGTGAAAACACAGACAGCATACAGCAAAGCAATGTGTTTGAAATTAACCCTTTCCAAAATGATAGAAGGAAATCATCCAAAGTTGGCCAGTTTTGTCATTTTCAAATTATAGCAATCAGTGCCCTGGAGGGTTAAATGTGAGACTAAAACATGAACAGTAATGTTTCTCAACATGTGCATAACAGTTTTTGGCAAACAGTTAGTTACTTTAACAGTCATTTCAGCGGAAATAAAATTGTGTGGGTTTGGATTTAATTACAGGAAAAATGAGTAATGAAATGAAATTCATTTTGCAGTATACGTTTAAATGAAGTATAATAAACAACTTGCAGAAATGTACAGAAATAAATGTAAAACTGCATGGAAACAGCATAGCCCTGGGGTCTGTCTTCCTACCATTCCCATATTAAAAGATAATTAGTCCTGACATCAAAATTGGAAACAATTTGCATCCTTACGGGATTCATGAGGGGAACTTGTAATACATAATTATTTAACCCCGGTCCAACGCAAACCGAACACTGTTTTCACAAGAAACGCTCTTAACCCTTTACCCAACGTAACGGCCAAAACCGGCCAGCGCTATTCTCAAAAATCGCCAATTAATTTTCAAAATATTTTCATTTTTTGTCTCAAAAACATAGGTTATGACCCCTCGTTGGAACGAGCTCGTCGAGCTCGTTCCAACGAGGGGTCATAACCTATGTTTTTGAGACAAAAAATGAAAAAAATTAGTTATGCAAGAATTTTTTTTGCAAGTGTCGTCTGCTTTTCATGTTAGGTAAAGGATTTCCATTTTTTTTCTTATCAGTCCTTTCGCCTTTGACTTTCAACTCTAGCCCCAGGGACAAGGACATGGCACTCAGTGGAATGACTAAATGAGCTTACTCCAGTGATAAACCATGGGCCCTGTTCCGGCGGCAAGAACAGAAACGAATAATACCCGCACAGTGCGATCTTTGCGAACAATGCAGGCCAGACACGACTATTGCGCTAGGTAAGGGGCCAAAGTATTGCAGAAATTGCATTACAGAAATTGCTCAAAAATGTAATGGTCTAATCAGCAAAGCCTAGATTCTGGAGTTTTGAAATCTGAATGTGGAGATCCAGGCGAAATGGAAGTACAATCGGGGCAGGAGGGGTTATTACAAGAGACATCTGAATGGTATGAATTTAGAGCCTTGTCTATTATCGCCTTCTTAAATTGGGATCTATTGAGACGCTGGACTGATGGTTCAATGTCATTCTAAATCTGCGGGAAAGAATGGAACGGGAGTTCGGCTGAGAAGCAAGTTCTAGGTTTTCGTGTGCGTATATTACCAGACTGTCTAGTATTCATGCCAGATTGTTTTGTATAAATTTCAAATGTGTTATCGAAGGACTCGGTTAGTTTATTATTAAACCGATCATGCATGAACAGGAGACTGTGTAGTGTATAAAGGTCTCTGAATTTTAGTATACCACAGCTTTTGAAAAGGGGATCGGTGTGTGAAGTATAGGATCGTTTCGTTATCGCACGAATAGCTTTTTTCAGACCAAGGATCCAATTTGTGGCTGCAGCGTGTCCCAACACTTGTATCCCATAAATTAAATGACTTTGGGTCAGAGAGAAGTACAATAATCTTAGAGCTACTCGGGGAAGGACTTTTTAGCCCGATTTATGGCAAAAGTAGCCCTGGCTATTTTGAAGCATACCGTGGAGATGTGTTGCTTGAATTTGAGATTTTCATCCATATGAATACCGAGAAACTTAATGTCGTTTCCTCTTTATCGTTACTCACTAGTGTAATATTCGTATTATTCAATGATATGCTCTTGCCTATCGCACTATACGATAATACGGATCATTTTGGGGGTGGAATAACATGAATTTGGTTTTAGAAGCGTTTAGAGTCAATTTATTCGCAGAGCACCACTCGCTTATGCTATATAACTCAGAGTTTGTATTTTCTATAAGAGTATCGACGCTATTGCTAGCTGCATGCGCTGTTGTGTCATCTGCGAACGACAAGACTTTTAACAAAGTCGATTTGCTGATGTCGTTGATATATAGTACAAATAAAATAGCCCCAAGGCTGGAGCCCTGGGGTACACCTGTGGTGATCTATCTATTGTCAGATACCTCATTATGGAAAGAAACAGACTGGCCTATTTCTGTTAAATAATCATTAAACCAGGAATTAGCTAACCCTCGAATGCCATAATATTCCAGTTTCTTTAGCAGAATTTTATGGTCAATGCTATCAAAAGCTTTCGCAAAATCCAGGAAAATCGAAAGAGTGCAATCTTTCGTTGTTTTATCGTTTTCTTCAGCAA
The DNA here is from genome assembly GCA_031216915.1 of Pictodentalium vernedei. Lineage (NCBI taxonomy): Eukaryota > Metazoa > Mollusca > Scaphopoda > Dentaliida > Dentaliidae > Pictodentalium > Pictodentalium vernedei. Next base: position 245,886,965 of record CM062297.1, on the reverse strand, counting down.
CATTATTTATTAGGTGAAGTATAGGATGTATGGTTGAATGATGCTTTCTAAACCCAAATTGATACTGGTATACAGTGTTTTGGTCATCTGAGAAACTGAATACGCGAGAATTCATACATTTTTCAAGTACTTTTGAGAATTCTGGAAGAATACTAATGGGTCGGTAGTTATTGAATACATGGGGGTCGCCGGATTTGAAAATAGGTATAATTTTGGCTATCTTCATTTTACTTGGCACTATACCAGTAGAGAACGAGAGGTTAATTATGTGAGTTAGCGAATTAGCCACCTCGAAGATGATTTCTTTTAAAAGCTTAGTCGACAAGTTATCACCATCTTTAGTTGCCTTTAACACAGAGAATTACTTCCTGCACGTTTGTGGGCGATATGAAGAAAGATTCCACATTGATGTTGCCAATGTAGTCCAAGAAATGACGGTTTGGTGAAGGTATTTCGTCACTGATTGATTTACCTATGCTTGCAAAAAAGGTGTTAGTTCGTCGTTGTCAGCACGAAAGGAAGACGGCGGTGTGGCGGTTCGTTCAGTTTTGCTGATTGGTTTACGCAAAATTTCCCAGGTTTTTTAATGTTATTTTTATTTAACAGTAGGGTATCGGTGTAATAATCAGATTTACTTGTTCTTTTAAGTCGGTTGAAAATCCGGCAACAGTCTTTGTATTCAGTGACGTTTCGGGGGGTGGGGGTGGGGGGGGGGGATTTTATCTTTCTAGCATACAATTTATTTTTGTTCAAAGAGGATTGTAAGAGGCCACGTGTCATCCATGGTTCACGTTTTATGTACGTCTGTTGCGTTGATCTCACTTCCAGTGGGAACGCTCTGTCAAAGAGACAACAGAATTTGTCGAGGAAAAGATCATACGCTCTATTCGAACATTCTATACTAAGAGCGTCCGAAAAGTCGCATTCCGATAAAAGCTGCTTAAATTGATTAATATTTGTCATTTTGAAAACGTGTTTCATGGATTGAGTTGAGTGGACCGGGCAGTTGCTTTTGTTCTCGTAATAAAATGTTACGAAGTGGTCGCTATCATCAGTAATTACAATTCCCGATCAGTATGGGTTAGGGTTGTTGCTGAATATATGATCGATTAGTGTTGCGGAAGTGTCCGTTATTCTCGTTGGCCTCGTGATAGCTCGCATGAATCCTGCACAGAACAGAGCATCTATATAAGAGTTGGTCTTAGTGTGAGTGTTGAAATTTAGGAGATCAATATTAAAGTCGGCCATGAGATAAGCCCTTTTATTTTCGGCGTTTATTACATCCAATAGTCGAGATAATTCGGTTAGAAAAAAGTCGAGATCTGCTTTTGGTGCAGTATTTGGTCTATAGATGGAACCAATTATACCTTTATTTTTGCCAGTGATTTCTATGAATAATGATTCAAAAACATGAGGGATAAAGACTGAGAGATCACTGCGTATTTTGAAGGATAAATTATCTTTTACAAATAAACCAACATCACCTCTCCCATCATCATTGTCGGATCGTGTGTTGCAAATAAGAGGGTGATAGCCTTCAAGTTCGTGTCACAGAGCTTTGGGGTTAAATATTTCAGTCAGACCAATTACGTCAAAAAAGTTTCTATCCGACTGTAGATCGCACAATAAATTACGGAGATTTTCGAAATTCGCATTTAGTCTACAGCAGTTTATATTGAAGAGGGAGAGAGATTTACTTTGGCCCGATATATTATCTTGGAATTGCTCGGGTGTATAGTACTTGCACAGTTTGTTATCCATAGCAAGTGTGATTCATGTCCTCGCTGTCTTCGGGGAGTGCACCATTGAATTTAGAGATGAAATCAAAAGTATCGTCATTCTGGATCTCATCAAGTGTAGGATTGTTAGCCATGTTGGTCAAACAGATCATCGAAAGCACGTTCATGTGGACCTTTTTAGAGGTATGAACAATCAATTTATGGATTAGACCAGGCATGGTTATTAATAAGAAAAAGTCGTATTGTACGTGGAAGAGAATTTTGATGTCAGGAACGTGAGACAGATATATACACATGACAAACAATTATTATACAGATTCTGGAAAAAGCTCCTTCCTTTTTCCGGGAAATGAGGTCAAAGAAATTATACATTCGTGTGACTTCTAGGCTGAAACGAATAAAACATTTATTTTTATGTAAGAAACTGGACTTTTCGTCCAGGTAGCTGGGCGGAAGATTATGGTTACAAGATTCAAATCATTCAGACACAAACACATAAGTATCATAACTGGGGAGTTTTGAAAAGACGCGACCCATCTCTACTATTATGCTGAATGTCCTATAGTCTGATGATTGCCTTCCAAGTTCGTATAAAAATTATAGTAAAGCGAAATTCACAAAGAGCATTAACCCTTTACCCAACGAATCGGCCGCATCCGCTCGCGTAATATGCAAATTCAGTAATAGAAAAAATATTATTTTTCAAAAAATTTCAACAAAACCATATCATGTGACCCCTCGTTGGAACGAGCTCGTCGAGCTCGTTCCAACGAGGGGCCACATGATATGGTTTTGTTGAAATTTTTTGAAAAATTTAAAAAAATGTTATTTAAACAAATACATTTTGATATCGTCTGCGTTGGGTAAAGGGTTAAGGGTATACATGTAGAATGCAGTAAAATTAAGGAAAATGAAAGGTTTATTCTGGATAATGTTGTCAAAACATGTGTTGGATTATGTGTGACACCAAAACTTATCACAGACAATTTGTTTCCCTATAACACACAATACACATATGAAAGGACAATGGACTATTCCAATCTCACCCAGGGAAACTAGGTACAGAAAAGTACGAAATAAATCAGAAAATACATTTTGTCTGACGGTACTCATGTTTGTACAGCAAAAACTGGTATTGGATAAAGCAGGACCCCAAAACATATAACACGAATTTTGTTCACCATTGATTTTTGATGCAATTATGGAAAGCACAATAAGCTATTTCTTTCTTGTTTCTGGACAAATGAGTACAGAAATTGGCAACATTCTCTGAAAATCAATTTGTTTTGGACAGTAGTATTCTCTAAGTGGTCTAAGCATATGCTGGGTTAAGCCCCAGATCATAACTTACAACAGCATATTTATTCATTAAGCATCTCTGCCTATAGCAAAACAAAGTGTTTGAAATTAACCCTTTCCAACATCATAGCAAAAAGCAACCGAAGTTGGCTAATTTGGCATTTTCAAATGGTACTCCTATCCTCGCCCTCATTGCGCTTGAGGGTTAAAGATGAGATTAGAAAGTAAACAGTAACTATCTTCTGCAATCACAGTTGCATCTACACATACCACAATAATTGTTACAGCAACCTTGCAATTAGAGAGATTTGCCCTTGAAGTTAGTCAATATTGAAGATAAAATGCTATATTCATATCATTTTTGGCCAACAAGGGTTAATTATGAAATATTTGTGTGGTGATTTTAGTGCATCATATTATGCTCTAAATGTGTGGACATCAATCACAGACTGAGTGTCTGATAAGAGACATGGAGGAATCTTGGTATTTGAATGAACATGTGCAAGTTTAGGGTACTCCAATTCAAGGTCTGCCAAGTGGGTGAGGGTTAAAACTTTGAATTAAACATTTAACAGCAAAATTGCTCTTGGATGAATGCCCTACCGTTTCATGGGGAACGTTTTGAGAAAATATGGCCTCAGTGCTGAGAAATCGCATGTAAACGTTGGCCAAAATAACAATTATTCTGACAGCACCCTTATGGGAATCTCAAATCTGTCAAGGGTTAAACTTTTAATAATAACATATAAAATATGTCATACTTTGAGTGCTGCATGCACTCCATAGAAAACAGTCAGAGCTCAATAAATTAGATATGGAGTAAATTGTCACTTAAACTTATCAAATTCTGAAAAAGGGGTTTTTTCTGGTCGGTACCTACTTTTATGCAACCAGAATGGGCATAGGGTTAAACTTTACAACCAAACTTGAAAAAAGCAAATATGCTCGGTAGTCAATTATGAATACGGACATGCAACGTGTTTGAAATTAACCGTTCTCAAAATGATAGAAAAAAGCAACCAAAGTTGGCTAATTTTGGCATTTTCTTATTCTCTCCCTCATGGTGCATGGGGGTTAAATCTGAGATTATGAAGTAAACAGTAACTTTCTTCTGCAATAATTGTTGAATCTGTCCATACCAAAATAATTGTTACAACAACCTTGCAAGTAGAGAAATTTGCCCTTGAAGTTGATCAATTTTGAAGACAAAGCTTCTATATTCATTTCATTTTTGGCCCACATGGGGTTAATTTTGAAATATTTGTGTGGTGATTTTGGTGTATCATATTATGCTCTAAATGTCTGGAAAATTTGAGCTACATAACTGTAAACAATTCCGAGACTTTTGAAAAACTGTGAAATTTTGATGGTTTTGGCAGAAAATTTTGCAAATAAGCGTTTTCATGAATATGATGATACCTCCTTTTTCTAGATATTGTGAAATAAATAAGTTTACCAAATCTGGTTGAAATCGTACAGCCAGCTTGTTTTTGAGTTATGTTGAAAATGGTCAAATTTTGAATGTTTTGGCAGAATATTTTGAAAATACGCCTTTTCACAGATAAGGCGATACCTCATTTCACTAGATTTTATGGCATTACAAAAGTATGCTAAATTTGGTTAAAATCGTACAGCTTATTTTTGAGATTAAAAAGTAAACAGTAACTTTCTTCTGCAATCATTGTTACATCTATCCATACCAAAATAATTGCTACAATAGAGGAAATGAGTACAGATGTTTGCAAAATTCACTGAAAATCAATTTTTGTCGGACAATACTATTCTTTACGTGGCCAAAGCAGATGTTGGGTTAAGCCCCAAAGCATAACTTACTGCAGCGGATTTGTTCATTAAGCATCTCTACCTATAGCAAAACAAAGTGTTTAAAATTAACCCTTTCCAAAATGACAAGAAGATGTAATCGAAGTTATCTAATTTTATCATTTTCGAATGGAACTCTTACCCGCATTGTGCTTGAGGGTTAAAGATGAGATTAAAAACTAAACAGTAACTTTCTTCTGCAAGCATTGTTGCATCTATGCATACAAAAATAATTGTTACAACAACGTTGCAATTAGAGAAATTAGCGCTTGAAGTTAGTCAATCTCGAAGATAAAATGCTATATTCATATCATTTGTGGCCAATAGGGGTTAATTTTAAAATATTTGTGTGGTGATTTTAGTGAATCATATTATGCTCTAAACGTGTGAACATCAATCACAGACTGAGTGTCTGATAAAAGACATGGAGGAATCTTGAATCTTGGTATTTGAATGAACATGTACAAGTTGAGGGTACTCCAGTTCAAGGCCTGACAATTGGGTGAGGATTAAAACTTGGAATAAAAGATATAACAGCAAAATTGTTCTTGGATGAATGCCCTATCTTCTCATGGGAAACGTTTTGAGAAAATATGGCTCCAGTGCTGAGAAATTGTATGTAAATTTTGGCGAAAATAACAATTATTCCGACAGTACCCTTATGGGAAGTCTCAAATCTGCCAAGGGTTAAACTTTTAATAATAACATATAGAACAAATTTGTCATACTTTGACTGCTGCATGCAGCTATAGAAAACATTCAGAGCTTAATCAATTAAAAGTGGAGTAAATCGTCACCTAAACTTACCAAATTCTGAAAAAATTGTAGTTTTTTTTTGGATGGTACCTAGTTTTATGCAACCAGAATGGGATAGGGTTAAACTTTACAACCAAACTTACAACAGCACATATGCTCGGTAGTCAATTGTGAATACGTACACGAAAAGTATTTGAAATTAACCCTTTCCAAAATGATAGAAAAAGCAACCAAAGTTGGTTAATTTTGGCATTTTCAAACGGTACTCTTATTCTCGCCCTCATTGAGCTTGAGGGTTAAATCTGAGATTAAAAAGTAAGCAGTAACTTTCTTCCACAATCATTGTTGCATCTATCCATACCAAAATAATTGTTACAACAACCTTGTAATTAGAGAAATTTGCCCTTGAAGTTGGTAAATTTTGAAGAAAAAATCTGTATTCATGTCAATTTTGGCCAATGGGGGTTAATGTTGAAAGATTTGAGTGGTGATTGTGGTGTATCATATTATGCTCTAAACGTGTGGAAAATTTGAGCTAAATAACTAAACAACTTTGAGACTTTCGAAAAATGTTAAAATTTTGAAAGTTTGGCAGAATATTTTGATAATGCGCGTTTTCACAGACATGACGATGGCGCATTTCACGAGATTTTATGACATTACATAAGTATGCAAATTTGGTCAAAATCGTATAGCTTGTTTTTGAGCAGTGCAACAGACGAAATTCACGGCCAAAAAAAAAAATTAAAAAAAATAAAAAAAAAAAAATAGAGAAGAAAAATTTTGACAAACTGGGTCCCTGAAAGCCTGAAAAAAAAAGAGAATGAAGAAAAAATTTTGAAAAAGAAGAATAACAAGAGTCTTTCCCAAACTGGGTTTGGGAAAGCCTAATAATAGTGGCTAACAACTTGCGTCATTGGAAGAGATTTACGGGAAAGTTAGCTTTCCTGAATTTGCAAAAGCATTCTGGACATTGAATACTAAGAGTATGGAAGTTTCATATAAAGATGAAAATTTCGAAATGTTAGGCTAAACAAAATTAATCTTTTGATTCTAAGGCAGCGGCGTATTCGTTTTTTTTCGGTCCGCGTTCGTCATATTTATTTCGGAATCGGAGGTAAAATTCAAAATGTATAAAACTATCATAGGGTGTGATTTTAGCGGTATCACATCTCGATTTGTGATACAATATGTCGTATGCATTGATACAGTATTGTTATTTTCTTTGAGAAATGTGACACGATTCTCATATGTATGGACACAATAAATAATTATTTAACTGGTTGAGAACTAGATTAGTTTTGGTGGTCTGAATTTGTTCATCAAACATAGTTTATTACAAATTATTGGAGAGTGCCAACAGGCATTCTCCAATAATTTGTAATAAACCAAATTTGTATAAATAAACTGTAACTAACGTTTGACTGAATACGAAACATGAATAAGGGAAATGTTGGCTTTTGCACAGGTACCCTCATTTTTTTAAAGACCTGCTTGTGACTTTTAGCACACAACCAGTTAAAATACTCCTTATTATTTTTTACCTCCATTTTAGTTGATCGATATTGCTTTTGTGTTGTTTGATCTCCTTTACAAAAACAATACTATCAATGAAATCAAGATGGAAGCTCAAGTATTTAACTTTAGGCTCTCTCAACTGGATTTTAGGCATCGTCGACCATTCCATCAGGAATAAAAAATAGAAATAAAAACCGCCTTCCCTCATTCGTTTTTTTTTTAAAAATGCCTGAGTATCAATTATTTAATTTTGTTTGGCCTTAACGAATTTGTATCATCAATGTCCGCATCATTTAACAGATTTCGGACATTTTTCTGTAGAGAAGTATAAAAATACAGCAGCTGGATTTTTACATTTTTTTCTGAATGAGTTTGAACAGTTGCCTATTATTTTCTGTTGAAATCCCTTTTAAAAATAAGAAAACGGCATTTCACCATTTTCTATAACTTTTCCTGTTCATTATATCAGCAGTGAACGCATCGTTACATATAATACAGACACTGTCCTTTCCATGTATATAAAGGTATAGGGAGTGACATTTGGGGCGCGGTAGTAGGTAATAATTGAGAGCTTACGACCACTTGTACATGTACGTGTACAAACATACGCACACGATGCGTTCACCAACGTGGAATTCAGTGTTAAATCACACGCTTGTTCACAAAAACTGTACATGGTCTTGAATCCCCCCATGTACAGTTGCGACTCCTAGATCGTGCTTTTAACGTTCAAATACTCGTGGTGAACGAGCGTTTTTAAAAAAAGGGTGAAATTGTACAGTTCACTTTTATCTTGTACGTAATTTTTCGTCGACGTTCCAATCGCAGATCCGACCACCGATCCATCGTCGGCGAACGCGATCGAAAGCAAAAGATTCTGGGTCATCATCAAAAAACAGTTTTGGAGACTCTGGACCAGCGGTCCAGAACCCGCAATTGCGTTGGTACAGATGGTCTAGAACCCGCAATTGTTTTGAGGCATGGGTTTTTTTTCTTTCTCCCATTTATGACATTATTAGGAGAATTCCTCCACTATGAGAAATTCCCAAACTCAGCTAATCGAGCGATTGGATCGCTCGATTCTCGTAATAAAACTCGATCTGAACGAAGAGTGTCATTGTCGTCGTCGGTGTGGTTGGAAATTCGCGAGCTTGCTGTCACGTTTTTTGATTGATATATATATACAGGGAGAAAAAAAAATATAAATAAATAGTTATTTAGAAAAATAAATATATCAAATCGAATAGATAATAAAAAAAAAAATACGTAAATCATGAGCGATTCTCAGACTATTAGAGCGAGGTTTCTTTTAAACATGCTGATGAGAGCATACGCAATCTGCATGAACGAACAACTACGTCCCATCTTGTTAGAACGATGCATCGGATGTCGGGATCATCTAAACTTCGATCACGAGGATCATTCGTGTCTGACGATGGAAAGGGAAGATATGGTCGTCATGTATTTCGAACAGGCGTTCGAACGCGTTAAATTCAACGATGTGATCACGTTTTGGAAGAGATTAGTCTTCTGTAAGAATTGAGACAGGCCCACAGATTTGGAAGAACTGAAATTGGCGCGTAGAAGTTTGACTTTAGAAGACAAGGGATGCATCAAGAAATTATTGCTGAACGAAGCATACGTCTAAGTTTTTTTTCGTTGATATAAAAATAAGGGAGAGTAGAAAATAAAAAAAAAATAAATAAATACACACATAAATTTTTTTTTATCTAATATTAGAAAAGAAAGAAAAAAACACAAAATGAGAACCAGAAATAAATTGTATCCGACGTTAGTGGACGACGAGGACGAGAAGCCGAACGGCGTTTTGCCAACGGCGCCATCGCTAGAAGAAAGAGAAAGAGGAGAGAGGTATCGCATCAATAAAATCAATAGAATCCAAGAGTATCTAACTCAAGAGAGAGATTCTCGTCGTTCCCTCAAGAAGAAGTATTCGCGATTCGTGACATTCGTCAATGCGATCGACATGACACTCATCACAATTTCCATGGGTTTACATGCGGCCGGCATCAGATTGTTGTCGACCACGGTCGCCATTCTGATCATGTTGACCGCAGAAGGAGTGGCCCTCGCTGCCGGATTGTTTAGCACGGTCAGAAACTTTTTGAGTAGGAAATTATATCTGAAGGCGAGGAAACATGACAAGATTCGCGTCTTGGCTGACTCCAAGATCGACATGATATCCGAAATGATCTCTATGGCGTTGAAAGACGGTAGGATATCGGACGGTGAATACTTCGCGATATTGAGCAAGAAAATGAAATACGATGCCATGAAAGAAGCCGTGAGAATCAAGACTCGTCAGATCATCAAGGAAGAGATGAAGGATTCTCTCGTGGAAAAGGGGAGGAAAGAGGCCAGGGAGGAATTCAGTAAGATGATAGAACTCAAGAGCAGCGATTGAAAAAAAATATATATATATATATATATATAATAAGAACAGAATTTAAAAAAAAAAATATATATATTAAATTTATATATAAAATAAAAAAAACGAAATTAATTTAAATAACTCTTAAAAAAAATGTATTGTGTAAAGTGTAAGAGAGTTACCGAGATGAGTAATTCTAGAGAAGTGCGAACTAAAAACAACAGACGGATGCTTCGCGGAATTTGCGACGTGTGTGGTTCTGTCAAGACGCGATTCGTCAAACAAAAGAACGCGAGCAAAGGTAAAGGCATCGTGAATAAAATTATCAACAATCTACCTTTCGAAATGCATCTGCCCGGTCACAGTTTCACGGGACCCGGAACGAAATTGAACAACAGACTCAACGCCGATCCGACTCCCAAATCTTGGAGCAAACCCGTGAATAGGGTGGATGCGGCCACATACAATCACGATCTGTGCTACGCTGGACATCCCGACACCAAGACTCGCAACGACGTCTGCAACAAAAACATGTTGGGGAGATTGAGAGGCATATCGAATCCGACCAGGAGAGAGAAGATGGAACGTTCGCTGGTCGGCAATCTGATCGGTGCGAAACGTCGATTCGGATGGGGTGTTCAAAAAAAAAAAAGCGCATCTGAAAAGAAGAAGAAGAAACGATTATTGACGAGCGAATTGGCCAAGGAGTTACACAAACACATATTGCGTAAATTTCGAAAGAGAAGGGTGTTCGTGAAGGGTCTGGATGACATTTGGTCTGCCGACTTGGTCGACATGATATCGTTTTCGAGGTGGAACGAGGGCGTCAAATATCTATTGACGGTCATCGACGTGTTTTCCAAATATGGTTGGATCAGAGCTTTGAAGAATAAATCGGGACCTTGTGTCGCCGAGGCTCTGAAGAGCGTGTTCGACTCGTCTTCTCAAAAACCGAGTAAATTGTGGGTGGACAAGGGAAAGGAATTCTACATCAGAGACGTTCGTCGATTGGTAGACCTCCACTCGATCGAAAACAAAGAGAAAGCCAGCGTGGTGGAACGTTGGAATCGAACGATGAAGGAGAAGATGCACAGATACTTCACGGCGAATTCGACCAAGAAATACATATACGCTCTGAACGGTCTGGTCAAAGATTACAACAACACGCGACACAGATCGATCAAGATGACTCCCACGGAAGCTAGCGATTCTCGAAACGAAAAACGGGTCTATGCGAATCTATATCCCGAGAGATCTAAGATCAGGAAGAAGTCTAGAACGCCGAAATTTGCGGTCGGCGATCGAGTGAGAATCTACGCTTATAAGAAGCACTTTGAAAAGGGTTATACTCCTCGATGGACCTCGGAAATCCTCGTGATAATCAAAATATTTCACACCGATCCGGTGACTTACGAAATCGAAGCTTTGGATGGAGAAGAGATCATCGGAAAGTTTTACGAACAACAATTACAGAAGACGAAGTTTTGATGAAGAACACAAATTTTTTTTTTTATTTACTCTCTTTGACATTTTCTTGTTTACACACATATATATTTTAGAGAGAAAAAAAAATAAATAATAATAAAAAATAATTAAAAACTATTTTTTTAGATAAAGAAAGCAAGTGAATTAATAAACAAAAAAAAAAACTAAAAATCCTTTAAAATGACAAATATACTAGATATAGCACAAAGCACAGTGAAAGATGAAAGTATTCAAGAATATGAGGTTCACGAATACGAACTGGTAACCGGAACGAGTTTGAACAATGCGGGAGAGATAAGAATCAACGTCGAAACTCAAGATCTATTCATACATCCTAGCGAGAGTTACATAGTGGTGCAGGGACGTCTCACCAAGGAAGATGGGAGCGACTACGCCGACGACGACACGGTTACTCTTGCCAATAATGGCATCATGCATCTATTCAGTAACATAAAATACATGCTATCCGGACAAGAGATAGAATCTGTTTTTCAGCCCGGTCAGGCCACCACGATGTTCAGACTCTTGACGTATCCTGATGATTTTTCGAAATCCAGAGGACTTAATCAGTTGTGGGTGAAAGACACCGTAGGCCCTGCTAGCGCAGGCGCCGCCACGATATTCGACTACGTCATCAAGACGTCCAGACCTAAAGGAACGTTTTCATTCAGGATACCTTTGAAACACATCTTTGGATTCGCAGACGATTACAACAAGATCATGTACGGATTCAAACACAATCTGACCTTGATTCGAAAAGGAAACGATGATGCAATAGTGAAACTCACCACGACCGATGCGGTAAGATAACTCTACACAAGATATCGTGGTTCGTTCCGCACGTGGAGCCTTCGATCGATGAAAAAGCGCGTCTCTACAAGATCATAGAATCCAAGAGTAAATTACCCATGGGATTTAGAATGAGACAGTGTGACACGGCTACCATTCCTCCCTCCACGAATCACTTCGATTGGAGATTGACGGTGAAATCCACTTCCGATAGACCGCGTTTCATCGTGGTTGCGTTTCAGACCGATAGGGACGGGGCTCAGGAAAAGAATGCGTCGCTGTTCGATCACTGCCATTTGAGAAACATGCAAGTGTTTCTGAACGCCATGAGATATCCAGCAATCGATTACAACGCATCGTTCGACAAGAATTGATGAGCAATCCCAACATATCTCCCGGTGAATACAAGTCGATGTATCCCATGTTCGTGTTCGACGTCAGTAAACAGAGTGAACGACTCAAGAGTAGCGTGTTAGACATTCAGATCAAGATGCAATTCGATAGGAACGTGCCGAGAAAAACCGAAGCCTTCGCCCTGGTCCTGTCGGACAGAGAATTACAATTCGAATCGGAAGAAAATAAGATGTCGATCATTCGATGAGAGACGAGTGTGTGAAAAAAAAAATTAATAAACGTTAAAAATGTGGATGTAAGATTAATTAAAAACTAAAATCTCGAAAACAAAATGGATGTTTTTGACACGAAAACAACAAATCATCTGTTCACTTCAGATTACTACGACGTTAAAATAAAATACTTGGAAAAATGGATTCAAATTGAATATGAAGAACGTAACACAAAAAAAGGATGGAATAGTTGTGATTTTAACGAATATCGTTTAAAAGAAAAAGAAGAGTTTGATCTCATAAGATCTAACGAAGAAATTATAAAAAATACAATTTTAAAATGTCACAAATGTAAGAAACATCAAATAAAAATTGAATCTCAACAAACTAGATCTGGTGATGAACCAACAACCGTATTCGCAAAGTGTATAAATTGTAATCATAAATGGATAGAAAATTAAAAAAAAAAAAAAAAAAAAGTAATGAGATATAGAGAACATCTCTCTATATCTCATTACTTCTTTTTTTTTTGTTGTTTTTTTTTTTTTGTTTTTAATAATCACACATTATTTTTTTTTAATTCATTATTTTCCACGCGTTCACTGTTTGTTCAAAGGAACTAGTTCGATCAGTAGACTCACCACGGAAGTGGCGGCTTCGGGATTATTGGTTTTCGTAACGAAATTAATCCTGTCTCCGGCGTTCACTTTGAGAGGCGTGCCGAACGTGCTAACATTCGCATGTTGATTCTCAGTCTTTTCGACGCTGTATCTCTTATCGCTCTCTACTCCATTCACCATGAGATTGACGACCACTCTGTTATTCAAATCCGAGGAAGCCAGACTTATTCGAAGGATTTCACCTCCCAATGGCATGGGATATCCAACCTGACTGTGTTTCGATCCGCTACCTCCATTTCCGAAAGACCACTCAGCTTTTCCCTCATCTAAGGTGCTGGCCTTTTTGACCCACACGGTGATCAATCGTCTAGCATATTTGACTTTCTCCACCACCGAAATCAGGGTGCAGGCATCCGTCATGTTCACGGGATCCGGTAGATTCGTGAGCGCGTGTCCACCCATATCTAGTTTACCTTCCATGATGTTGCCCTTTCTCCAGACCGAGTTGTCGTCCACGTACTTCCTGCTTACCGCGCTGGAATCGAATTCGGGATCGTGATCGAGACCGAATAAATTGTGACCGTTCATGTTGATGCCACCCTCCATGGTTCTGCCAGATTCTTTGTTTAGGTAGAGATCGTCCACTTGCGATTCTAGGTATTCTTGTGATTGTATCACGGCAGAATCTACGTAGCCCTTGTTGACCACGGTTGAGTCCGCATCCGTGCCGTCGATCTTCGACAGATTCAATATCTTGTGGAATCCCGCATTCAGATCCAATTTCATTTCTCATCTGTCAGACTTTCTCTGTTCTAGATTTACGTAGTGTTTGGTCGCCACGTCCTTGGGATTCGTGGGAGTGGCCACGTTCGTTATCTTGTTAGAATTGGCGTTCAATTCCAAGTGCATCGTTTTCTGAACGTATCTATTTCTCAGGTGTTCGCTGAATCTCGCGTGAGTGTCATCTGCGTATCACTTTGTCGTGGCATCGGTGGGATCTACGGGATTCGTGACGTTCACCAAATGTTTGGATTTCAGATCCAGATCGTCGGTCATGGTTTTATCCACGTAATTATCCAGCAGGATTCGTTCGAAATCAGCGTTCCCCCTGTCGACGTATTTTTTAGTCGCAGCATCTGCGAGATCTATCGGCTCGGGAAGATTGTAGAGCTTCTTATCGTTCATGTTCAAAGGTTCTTCTCGAGGTTCGTATCTCCGAACGTAATGCTCATCCAAGTTGGCAACGTCATAACCATCGTCGACTTCGAATGTCTTCCTCTTCTTTCTCGGGTTGACTTTTTCGTCGTCACTTCTACCAAATTTATCAACTGGCATGTTGTTGTGGGATTTTTTTTTTGTTGTTTAGAAAAAATGTGTTCAAAACGCAGTTTATTAAAAACGAACTATGTTATTTTATTTTTCGTTTTTTATTCGATTAAAAATTTTTTAAAATAATTTTTTATCTTTATATATACTATAAAAAAAAAATCTCTCTCTAATGTAAGTCATTGAGAATGTCTTGAAATTCATCTCCTTCAGACCATCTCTTGAGAACGTAGAGACACAGGTGACCGCAAAACACTTGATCTGGCGATTGCACTCATTCTGTGTTGTAAAGAACCACCGATTTGTTGAAATAGTTCTTTATTTCTTTCGGTGGCGAGATTCCGTAGCTGTTGAAATAATAATACTTCTTCTTCCCGTTCTTGAACCACGCCACCCAGTGAGTGCCTTCACCCGATGAATCATCTAGATTTAAAATTCCGCATTCCGATTGTCGAGCTCTTCTCTTCGGCAAGGCATCTCTGGAAAACACACCTAGAAAATCTTCGATTTTCAAATCTTTTGCCACATTCAACAGATCGATGTTGGATAGGGGTTCATTGGGTAAGACGACACCTTCTACGGATATCTTTATTTTCTTATTCATAGATGCATATATATATTTTTTTTTTTATTTATTTTATTATAATTCACTAAAAATGACGTTATTTTTTTATATTTTTTTCTTTTTCTTTTTAAACTAACTTTCTCGATGTCACTATCGATTTCTATAATTTTGAATCCATCTAATTCCTCTTGATTTTCTGGAATCCTATCATCTACAATCATATCTGGAATCTTATCATCCACAATCATATCTGGAATCCAATCATCCACATTCATATCGTCTCTAATTAGATCCACAGTCCAATGTCCGAGTGCCAAAGTGCTTATTTTATCATCTAACACGAATCTCTTATTGTCGTCGGCCGTCAGCGAAATCTTGTTGACTATTTCGGTATACAGGTCATGATTTTCGCTTCGAATTGATTTCATAGTCTTATACACCGGACCACTTCCTAACAGACAATCTTTAAACTCTTGGAAAGAGATGTTTTTCTTCACCACGCACGCTTTAACTCCTTTGCACTTCTTGATCTCTTCATCATCTTCTAGACGATAAGCATAGAGTTTGGGTCTCAAGCCCACGAATTCGATGATCTGTTTACCGCCGCTCTCATCCTTAAATTTACCCAACACCTTCTTGTTGTCATTCGATTGAATGTTGGACGGGTGATCGATGGGATAATTGCTCGTGTCGAACCAATCGGCCACATCCAGAGATATGTCTCGGTAGACGTCTTTCGTCTCTATCTCGTAAATTAAACTGTCCGTGTCGGTGAACAGTAGTTTGGCTTTGTCACCAAATTTTTGTTTGACGTAATCGTAGTGAAACTCGTACATCAATCGCTTGCTGACATCTAAGATGATCAGTCCGAGATAATACGGTTTGTCGAACTTCAGATGCGTCTTTTGCATGTGAACGGCCACTAGATTTTCGCTGAATATGGTTCGGTGTTTGTAATTGGGTTTCGCCACTAATTTTTTAGCTTTTTTCTCAGACGTGATGAGTCGAACGTCGGTTCTCTTCCTGATGTTCTCCATCGATTTGCCGTACACGCAGTTGTTCATGAGTTTGAAGAAATCTTTTTCGTAATCGTTCTCAGCTCGAGTTCTGAGATTTGTGTTGAGATCGATGTATTTTTTCATCTAAGGCTCTTCGTCAAATCGAATGATGCGATGTATATCGACTAATTTCATCCCGTAATCGACGTACTGTTTCAAATTCTCGCTGTAGACGACGTAGTTACGTTTGTTAAATAAATTGGGAATGAGTTTTTCCTCGTCTCCTTCGTTCGGTTCCATTCGTTCGGGAGCCAGCGGATAATCATTATGTGGATCATGTAATTCTTCCGGATAGTTCAAATCGACTTCTAAAATGCAAGGATAGTCTCTCCATTTTTGCATCTCTTCCGGTTCCTTCACCCATTCGAAATTTCCAATCGGTAAAGGATGACTCATAGCCCAACCGTACAGATTATTGGCGTCCCAATACTGTATGTATTTAGTCGACCATTTCAAATTGAAACCTTCTTTCATGTAGGGATTGTTAGCCTCAGAATGTCTGTGAGAGATCATCGAGACGCCACCTCTCGCAGCCCTTTCGAACATGAGCAACATGTCCACGTCGGATAATAATTCCAATTGGACTTCGGTGGTCTTCAACAGAGCGTCCCACGCCAGACCGGGTGCGGTGAAATACCAAGCGGGATCCAGATCGTAATTTCGACAACAGACGTCTCGAAAATTTTCGAACACGTCTGCCAAGAGCAGAACGTCGGTCTTCAGATAGAGATCGTGATAATCTCTCATGGTTTTCATATCGAATGATTTCCACACGTTTTTGGCGTGTTCGTAATTCTCGTCGGAAATGTCGGATTCGTATAATTTCGAATAAAAATCATCTTTCGAAGGTAGTGCAGTGTCTTCGAATCTCTTTAGATCGTTCATGTAATCGTAAGGATAGACTCCCTTCCTCAACATGACGTCTACTCGTTCTCCGAAATGTTCGCTCGTGATTTTAAATTTATCCTTGCTCATGTTATCGACTATTTTTTCCAGAGCGGTCGACATGAATTTAAAAGTGTCGATGAAACGTATGCATCTACGAATGGATTTCGTTTTTTCTTTCAACGTATTTCCATCGATTACTCTTTTCCTCTCCATGAGCTTCCATTTCGTGAAGGAAATGTATCTTTCTTCGCTGTTCGTGATGCAATTTAATTCTTTGTGTGAGGTGCCGAGATTTTTCACGAACAGATGACTGTCGTAACCCGAGAGATTGTGAAACATCACCGGATAGAAAGCGGCGTCTCGATATTTTAAATTACACTTGCTGTGAGCCGGACCGCGATACAGACCTGTGTAATGATCGTGGTCTCTGACCTTCTTATTTTCCTCTGAATTCTCGTCGAACGATTGTCTGCATATGTGACATTCGGTGGCTCTGTTATTTTCGTCCTGCTGCTCTCGCGTGATGATCATTTTCACCGGAGTTTTGAATTTGTCGTATAACATTTGAATTTTCGATTCTAACTCTTCCACGAACCTTTGAGCCACGTCGTCGTCTTTGTGCTGTTTCGTGTAGGTGAAGGGACCCATGTCGTGTTGCGAGTCGAAAGCGCATTTCACGTAAATGCAATAGCCCGAAGGTATGTGTTTTTGATATCTTTTGACGTAACTTTGAAGAGCGTTGGGTTGACAGGAACTCATTTTCGTGGTGAAACATTCGAAATCGGCGTACACGACGAATGGTACTTTTAACCTTCTATTGTGATTTTCAAACTTCACGATGGTGTTGGGTTTGGGCATTTCGATGGCGACACCTTGATTTTCGTTGCAATATTCCTGATGTTTCGTCAATGAGTTTTCGCTGCGAAACGTGTTCATGCAGTTGCAACATAAAGATATCTTTCCTTTATGTTTATTATTTTATCTCGACAGTAATCGGCTCGGATGTTTAACCCAACAATAATGACGATTGTCACCATTCAAAATCGATAATAAAATAATCGTCGAAAGCGCATTTCACGTAAATGCAATAGCCCGAAGGTATGTGTTTTTGATATCTTTCGACGTAACTTTGAAGAGCGTTGGGTTGACAGGAACTCATTTTCGTGGTGAAACATTCGAAATCGGCGTACACGACGAATGGTACTTTTAACCTTCTATTGTGATTTTCAAACTTCACGATGGTGTTGGGTTTGGGCATTTCGATGGCGACACCTTGATTTTCGTTGCAATATTCCTGATGTTTCGCCAATGAGTTTTCGCTGCGAAACGTGTTCATGCAGTTGCAACATAAAGATATCTTTCCTTTATGTTTATTATTTTATCTCGACAGTAATCGGCTCGGATGTTTAACCCAACAATAATGACGATTGTCACCATTCGAAATCGATAATAAAATAATCGTCTTTTCTCTTCCGGGATACGAAGTCTGTCTGAGAGGATAGATCTTTCATTTTTCGTCATCGTATCCCAGGACGTTCACCACTACGGTGGGATTTTGAACCTCGAAATGTTTGATGTGTTTTAACTCTGTTGGAAAAGTCACTCCGGTCCAATCGAGATTTTTAGAAGTTTCCTCGTAACGAGAAACTCTATCGGTGTGTATTTCAACAGGGTATAAAGCGGAGGTGACTGCCCATTTAAAACACTGATCATCTTTATTTCTCGCATTGACCACGGCGTGTTTCTTAGTCAAGAAATACGGTAATTCCAAGTAGGAAGATCCTTTCAATGGTTCGTTTTTAGTCATGTGAATTTCGAGTTTCAACACCTCACCGAACGTCCAATTACTACCTTCATTTTGATAATTCATGAGAGACGTCAACATCTTGTCTTTCATCTTTTCGAAAACGTCCGATAGATCTGAACCTCGAAATACGGGTTCGACGTTAGATCTGAAATATGCATTTTTCACGATGCTCTTGCCGGACTTCACGTCGATTTTATTCATTATGCAATGGAGTATCATCTTAATTTTTAATCCCAAGTTCATGTATTCGCAAAACAAATCCAATACTTCTTTCTTCACCCGTTCCATGAACAATTTCGGATCGACTTTCTTCAACGAGGGAATCACGTCGAAAGTTTTACGGGTTTCGATTGGAATAGTTCCGCAATGAGTCGTGTTACATATTCTTCTCCTTTCTCTTCGTCGATTGCTCGTTGAATTTCGCTCGATATATCTCGTCTGTCTTGAATCTGAAGTGCATCACTCGTTTTCGTTTTAGTTTTTCTTTTCTTTTCTTTGGAAACTTGATGTTTTTCAATGGCTTTTCGTTTAGTCGTCTTCTTATTTTTCACAACCGGTGCATCTTTTGACATCGTTGCTATCAACATTTCATTTGCCTTTCTAGCGTTTCGCAGATATTCTTGTATGACTTCAATTTTTTTTGATTTAGTTCTATGCTTTCTGAAATCTGAAATTTGTAATAGTTTACAAATCTCGTTTAACTGAGGTATGGTTTTCTCATTTAAATTTACCATTGTTTTATCTGTTTGCTTCATTTGTAAGAATATTTTTTTTTTTTTTTTTTTGAATTTTGTATTAAATAATTTGTTAAAAAAGTTTTGCTTTTTTACTCTTTATATATAATAGGAAAAAAAAAAAAGTTAAATTTTAAATTCAATTTTTTAATACAAAATTAAAATATACATTATTTGTAAGAATTCATAAAAAAAACAAATAATCGATCATGACAACAACACCTAAAAGATGCGAATTGAAATTGAAACGAGACGAAAGGTATGAGAAATCCAGTTTTAATATCTATACATTACAACCACACGATCCCATCGAATTGAATGAGGTTGAGATGGTGGACTTAGAGCGCTACTACCACAAATATCGAATGTGTTTGAAAGTGGATGAAGCCGCGCTCGATTTGTTTTACGAGTACCAAAGCGAACTGTTGATTAATATCATCGTCGCCGAAGACAGAGAATTCGACAGGGGTGATTTATTGTTGTCCTATGGAGGTTACATATATCCAATAATCTCACCCGAACTCGTGAAGAAATTGGGTGGTGAGAGCGCATTCGCCTATGAAAAAAACTCAAAAGAGTAAAGATGAACATTCACACCATTTTCGTATGTGGAAAAATGACGAATGTCAACTTGCTAATAACGGACTTGGAAATATAAACAATAGAGAGATTGAAATTAAAAATTTAACTTTTTATATATATATAAAGAGAAAAAAAAAACTTTTACTAAAAAAAATTTTACATTAAAGAAAATTAAAAAAACAACTTTTTTATATATATATAAAGAGCAAAAAAAAATAACAAACTTTTTTAACAAATTATTATTTAAATACAAAATTTAAAATATACATTATTTGCAAGAATTCGTAAAAACAAAAAAATAAATAATCGATCATGAAGACAACAACACCTAAAAGATGCGAATTGAAATTGAAACGAGTCGAAAAGTATAAGAAATTCGGTATAAAATCTATAGATTACAACGACACGATCCCATCAAATTGAATGATGTCGAGACGAAGGGCTTAGAGCACAAATACGAGAAATATAAGATGCCTCTGAAATTGGACGAAGCCGCGCTCGATTTGATTTACGAGTACCAAAGCGATCTGCAGAACATCGTCATCGCCGAAGATAGAGAATTCGACAAGGACGATTTGTCGTTGCCCTATGGAAATTACATATTTCCAAACATCTCATTCGAACTCGTGAAGAAATTGGGTGGTGAGAGCGAGTTAACCAATGTAAAAAAAACTCAAAAGAGTAAAGAACATTCAACACGTTTTCGAAAAAGGAGAAGACACGAGCGTCAACATGCTAATAACGGACTTGGAAATATAAACAATAGAGTGATTGATTTTTAGCGAAGAAAAAATGAAAAAAAAAAAAAAAGTAATGAGATCATCTTTAGATCTCATTTACTTTTTTTTTTTTGTTTTCCTTCTTCTTCACTATCATCATAATATATTATAATAACGTTTCCTTTTCTCTCAAATTTCAGCGTCTATTCATCTTTTTCTTTTTTTTTCTTTTTCTTTGTGATGTGATAAGTTCATGGCAACATTTTTGTTTATGCGAATCATAATTATGAATGAATGTTGTGCATCTCTTGGTAACACTCGCATCATTACCATTCTCTTCAGAAGGTAGTGGTGACCGTGGAAAGCATCGTCTCATTCTCAACCGTATATCCCGCGCTTTATCTATCTCTTTCCTTAGATATCCATCATTAGCATCTAACCATTTTTTTATTTCTTCGCTCTCTGTCTTGCGATGTTTGTCATTATCGTCAAATTCATCCAGGTGATAAATTCTCCACCTTGTCATCCTGATGATAAAATTATTTCTCCACCTTTTTACTAATTTTAAATATATTATTTTATACTTTCTATGATTTTATATATTTTATATAATTTTATATTTATAATAACATATTCAAAATCGGTATGTTCTTAAACGGCAAATTCTCACCGAGCAACAAACCCTTGCCGAGTCGCTCGACGTTCCATCCACTCTTCAGATAGAGACTGTTTCCTCTCAGAGAGTTGCCACCTCTAACGGGTTCTAGATACAATCCTTTACCGCTGTCGTCTACGTGAACGCGACACACAGCTCCTCCATTCTTCAAAAACAGTCCGCTGCCACCCATTAATTTCTCAACTGCCGAACTAGCGAGTCCTGTGAGAGCTCCCACGCCGAGAGTCTTTCCAAGAAAGGGTAGCGCCTTTGCAGCGAAGGGTAATGCTTTTGTGGCTATTCCTGCCAATAGCGGTAGGAAACCACCTTTCATTCTCAAATTGTATCTCAATTGAGCGGGACTCATTCTCACCGTCAACCCTCTCCCATCGCGAATCGCTTTCTCCATCCTTTTGATTTGACTTCTGGTCCAGGCGATCACATCCTGACCGCCTCTCGTCAGATCTTCGTGAGTGAATTTGAATCTCACCGCCTCGCCTCGAGTTGTTAACGCTCTCTTAAGTTTCTTCCTCTGTCCTGCGGATATGTTCACGTTTTTAACCACGTATTCTGTCATAATTCTGTTTGTTTTTTTTAAATATATTTACTTCAATTGTTTCTTGTTTAATAATTATATTAAAATAATTTTGTAAAAATTAATATTACCGTTTATTTTTTTTTTGTTATCTATATATATAATATTTTTTTTTGCTTTTATATTTCTCTTATGTGAAATCGTATCGTCACTCTCTCTCCGCGAAGATCTAACAGTTCACAATTTTGATCCGTCAACGTGGTTTTGAGACTATACAACGTGTCCAAAATCACTGGTAGATAAACTAAATTTCGAGGTCGCTCCACGATCTTATAACCCACGACATGTTTGGAAAGAAGGAATAGATCATCGGTTGAGCGCTACCATTCACGTAGCTTCCAGCAATCACGTCCACGTTCACCAGAATGCTATTGACTGTGAGAATGTCGACCGTATTTTCAGATGCCGTGTGGCCTTGATACACCTTTCGATCGAATCCCAACATCTTGCCTATAGAATCGTCCGTGTTGAAATCCACACGAAAATTATCTTCCAAATCCAACATCGTCTGTAAGGTATTAGGATTGGGAGCGAGTCTGATCTTGTTGCTTCCCTTTCCATCCGTCTTCATTCACGTCTGAATGTAATGGTTCAAATCGTGTATGTCGTAACTCCCTTTGGGAATTCGAATCTCCAACCAATCCATTCCGTTGGAATACTTGAACGAGTTATTCTTTTCGGTGACGTTGGGAAAGGAATAATAAGTCTCCAGATTCACCAACGCCATCTCGTAACTTTTCTCTCTATTCAATTCGATGGAAGGTTCGAATTTTGTACCGAATCGAGTCGAATCGCCACTCACCACGATTTGAATGGATTGTTTTGCAGCCGTATTCTCGGCTATCCGTTCTAACAATTCTCCATGTTCGAACATTATATTTAATTTTATTTTTTTTTATTCAAAACTAATTATTTGAAGATTTATTATTTTTCTAAATTTTATTTTCACGCTCTATCTTATTATTATTACCATCGGAAACATAAAACTTGTCGAATCTGCACCGATATTTTCCGCGATTAAATTCGCTTGCCAAATCGATCACGATGAAATTGTAAAGTCCACCATCCCAAACCCTCTTGCAGGAATCTCCTGAATTCCGCAGCGCTCATGTCGTTTGCGACGTGATCGCCATAGATGTGATTGAGATTCTTGAGATCTTGGCGAAAGAGACATAGAAAATTAGCGTTCTCCCTTATCGTCTGTCTGGGCAATCGAAAATAATTCTGCGACAGGTAGAAACAGTCCACGTTGCTGTGTCGACCCCTAACATAATACGATTCGCATCGGTTCTGTCTCTCCAAAAGCAGATCGTCGAAAATCATGAGATTCTTATCTTCCGTTTTCAGTTCTCTAGGATCCGGAACGTTGCTAGCGTTCTCATAAAATCGACACTCGACGTTCGAAGATGCATTTCTCTTCATCAGCTCCGTCCAAAATGGTCGAGAGCGGAGCTCCACTCTTGTCGAATTCCTCCCTACTGTCAAAGATTCTGGCTATGACGTCCTTGGGCAATCTGCGATCCATGCACTCTCGAAGCAATCTGTATTCAGGTTGAAACAAGCTCTTGCCAAACACGAACAATCTGTCGTAATCCAACCAGTCGGGTCGGGACAACAGATTCATCAACAGATTGGTCTTTCCACAATTCGATTTTCCCACTATCAAGCCTCTTATGCTCTTGGGAAAGAACTCGTTATTCGACCTCTTGGTCGTGGCGTCGTTCCAAGACATATCTTTAATGTTCATCTTTGTTTTTATTTTGTTTGTTATTTTAGATTCTTTTCAAACACAAATTTTTTTATGTTTTTTTTCAAACTCTGTTTTTAATGTTATTATTATTATTATTTATTTATATCGCACCGTCGTGAGTTCTCTTCAATCCGGATCCACTCGTCATTTTGGCTAAATCTTGTATGTGCACCACGGCATCCTTAAAATCTTTCCAACTTTTCGGCATTCGCTCTAACACAGCTCGCTTCGCCGGCGGACTGATCAACTTGTCGATCAATGCGTCGGCTGCCCTCTTGATGCCACAGAAGCTATCCTACCACTGGCTTCAGAAGCGGCTTTCTTACCAGAATCCAAAGCCGTCTTCTTACTGACCTCAAACGTGGTCGATGCGAGTTTTCTACCCGCATTGCTCGTGAACGTTCGCATTATAGAATCGACGATGCCAGAACCTCCTTGAACGTAAGTTCTGACGAATCCCCTGTTCTTTATCACCAACATATTTTATTTTTATGATATATTTATTGTTTTTTTCACTGGTAAATCGTTTTTGCCGTTTAAATACTTTTATTATTCTAGTGTAAGAATTTACTGTTTTATTTTTTTTTTTTTTGTTTGTTTGTTTGTTTCTCTCTCTCTACTTATTATTATATACACATCAATCCTTCAATTCGCTCATCAGCCTTTTATACTGGTTTTTATTCAAAACCTTCTGTCTCAACAATTCGTCAGATACAGCAACTATCTGATTATCTAATCCCGTGTTACCAGCCCGTCTGCTTGCCATCAACAAACTCAATCTCTGAGACAGATCGTTGGAATCGCTCAGAAGAAAAGTGGTTTTCACCCCTTTGCCGGTCACCGATTCGACGAACTTCTTGTTCATGTCCCATATGGGCTTCACCACTTTCGTCCACTTGTAACCTCTGTTGGCTTTGGGTCTCGTCTCTCTGGCATCGTTATTTCTCTTCATGGCGTGAGTCTGAACTAGAATGTCGCCATAATTGTCGAAATCCTGTTCCGTGAAATCTCCGGGCTTGTCGTAAAGGAGCAATCTCCCCAGACCATCGGTTACTTTATATTTATTCGAACCCACGATCAATTCGTCATCGTCCATTTCCACCAACGTATCACCTACAAAAGTTCTACCCTCAGAATCCTTATAAATTCCATACGACTGATCTCTCTTACCGCCATCATCATCGGACGATGCGATGCTACTAGTGGTGATAGTCGAAGCCGTATCGATGTCGCTCTCGCTCATATCTGTTTGAATTCCCGTAGGAACGTAATCCGGTGTAGATTGAACGGAATACCGATTTCCAAAACTAGGAGGCAACGAACCCATTCTCAAAGAACTCTCCTTTATAGGTCTCAATTCTTCCACTATCTCCTTCCTGCTTCGCTCTTGACCCTCCGTCACGGGTTTAAATATTTTTGTGGCTTCGCATCTGAGTTCCATCTCACCGAGACGTCTGCTTCTCTCAGCAGCCTGAATGTTCTTCTTAGAACGTTCATACTCGGCTAAAATTCGATCTCGACGTCTAGGATCCATCTGGAAAAACATCTTTCGTTTTAATTGTTTTTATTTATTTTCCAAAATTAAATGTTTAATTATATTTTTATGTTTTTGTGTTTTATGTAATAAAAAAAAAAACTCTTTCCATCTTAATATAATAATATGAAAATATTCACATCTCAAACTGACTGTGTTAATTGAAGTTTAAAAAAATACGTTTAAACAGTACATGACAAACCGGTTTCTGATTTAACGCATTTTGACAGTAGTGTTTACATTTTGTCAAAAGATCTTCATTCATTCACACATCAATTCACCGAGTGTCGAATTAAGAGAGAATCCTTTTTGATGACTGTTAAACAGTTTCAACACACAATGGAAAACTGATTTTAACAAATCTCTCTCCGATTGCTATCATGAATATATTAAAAATTTTACCACTCAAAACCTAATTGAGCGGAAAATGCGTTTTAAACATTCCGATAAGTGTTTTTGACTTTTTTCAACGAACGCTTAACAGTCAATCTCTCAATCAAGGCAAAACACAAATATCTATTACAGATCAACTCCCTTCGAAAAAAAAAAAAAAAAAACAAACCAAAACTCAATTTTTATCCGTCCCATCAACAGAAAACATCAATGTCTATAATACAGACTATATTCACAATCGACTCTTTTTGAACAAAAAAACCTCATTCACTCATTACGATAACATGTGTTAGTTTTTTACTTCAGGAAGACGTGACTGGGTTTGCAAATTTCCAACACACACCGACGACAACAACACTCTTCGTTCAGATCGAGTTTTATTACGAGAATCGAGCGATCCGATCGCTCGATCAGCTAAGTGTTTTTTTTTTAGAATTTCTCATAAATGGGAGAAAAAAAAACCCACCGCCTCAAAACAATTGCGGATTCTAGACCATCTGTACCAACGCAATTGCGGGTTCTGGACCGCTGGTCCAGAGTCTCCAAAACTGTTTTTTGATGATGACCCAGAATCTTTTGCTTTCGATCGCGTTCGCCGACGATGGATCGGTGGTCTGATCTGCGATTGGAACGTCGACGAAAAATTACGTACAAGATAAAAGTGAACTGTACAATTTCACCCTTTTTTTAAAAACGCGCGTTCACCACGAGTATTTGAACGTTAAAAGCGCGATCTAGGAGTCGCGACTGTACATGGGGGGGGGGGGGGGGGGGGGGGGGGGTTGGGGGGTGGATTCAAGACATGTACAGTTTTTGTGAACAAGCGTGTGATTTAACACTGAATTCCACGTTGGTGAACGCATCGTGTGCGTATGTTTGTACACGTACATGTACAAGTGGTCGTAAACTCTCAATTATTACCTACTCGCGGTGGCATTACGGTAACAGGTTCTCCTCAGTTGTGCCCCTGGGCAAGGTACTTAACCCTGATTGTCCACTTGGGGAGCACGATGACGCCGTGTACTAAGGCGTACTGCACTTCGATGGTGCGCATGTCTTCAACCAATCTAACCCTGCCTGTGCTGCAGTGCGGAGTTACGATGTTTTTGGAGCTGGCTGCTGTTCGTCGTTGCTCGATGGTTCTCTCCGGGTATTTCAGCTTCCTCCACCCGTAAAACTGTCACCGACACGATATGACCTTGGCTGTTACAGTGTCGTTAAACCCTAATAAATAAATAGGGAGTGACATTTGCATTTTTATTTTTCCTGGGAAGAATAATAGCTTGCATATTACTGTAAATTTATTTATTTATTGGGGTTTTACGACACTTTCGACAGCCAGGATCACTTCGTGTCGGACAGTGTTACGGGTGGAGGAAGCCGGAGTACCCGGAGAGAACCACCGAGAAACAACAAGCAACTGTCAGACTGCCAACTTACTAACTCCGTACAAGCAGGGTTAGCATTGGTTGAAGACAAGAGCAGCATCGGCATGCAATACGCCTTAGTTACACAGCGCCACCGTGCCACCACATGGGCAATCGGGATGAAGTGCCTTTCCTAAGGACACAATACACCTGTGGGGATTGAACAGTGGACCTTTCGGTTTGAAGTGCAATGCCGTAACCATTTCTGTAAAAACACATTGGCCTGACCACGAGCCAAAAAAAACGCTTAGTGTTGGGATGTCGGATACTGGTAGATATTCTTAACCCTTTGAACACTGGTGGTATCTTCAGTGTCAGTTCAATGTTAGCAATTGGGAGTTCATATTCATTATTTGGAGGTAGATCAATTAATATTTTCAACGTGCAGCCCCAAGGCTGCACGTTGAAAATATTGATTGGTCTACCCAGCACTTTAACTTAGGAGTCATCCTACTTTATGAGAGTATGACTTATAATGTTCCCTGGCCCGAAAACCAGCCTTTAGGGTTCAAGGGGTTACTGACAGATTATCTGTGAATTAGTTGCTTCTAATTAGCTTGCCATAAAAAAAGCTAAATTTCCTTTTGTTATTTTTAATAAATGAAAACAAACGGACAGCTCTCGGAGTTGTTTGTTTTCTTTTATTAAAAATAACAAAAGAAAACATGACTTTATTTTCTACTGATGTCATAGGAGAGTGTTTTCTCAACAATTACTTGCTTCTGTACTGGATCTTCCTCGCGCGTCTAATAATGTCAGGGGAGATAATTTTATTGAAAGCCGATTTTCAGTCAGGGGTTGTTAGAATTTGAGAATACTTCTATACTATCGTGAATACAACCAGTATATATTAAAGAGCCTGGCTCCAATTTTGGCGAGTTTCTTGTCTGACAGTTAAATGAAAACACGTTACAAGATACAGAATTTTTGTGATTTTGCAGATGGAAGTTACAATACCTAAGTAGTGGTTTCTAGCAATGTCTGGCTGACGCCACTGCTAAGTCAGTGCGTTAACTTATTATGAGGGGGCAGAAAAAAACAGGAATTTTCCAGATCTTTAAGGACACTGCCAGGATATATGCCAAGAATGACTTGGAATATTTTGAGAGAATTAAAGACGATTTTCAGTGATTTCCTTGCGAGGATCGATTCTAGTCCTAGTAAATGAAACTCAAGGAATCAGTCGTGAAAAAATCCATTCAATTTACATTTGGAAGATTTGATTAACCCTTTGCACTCTAGTGGTATCAACCATGCCAGTTCAATGGCAGCAATTAGAAGAGTACATATATTCACTATTCAGGGATGTGGCTAGAGGGTTTCAGATCGGGGGTGGGGGGGGGGGGTGCCACCGGTGTAAATTCCAACTGTGAGTGGTTTCGATACGTGGTTGCACTGCAACGCTGGGTGATATCTTTTAACCCTTTACCCAACGAATCGTCCGCATCCGCCCGCGTACTATGCAAATACAGCTGCTGAAAAAATATTATTTTTCGAAAAATTTCAACAAAACCACATCATGTGACCTCTCTTTGGAACGAGCTCGACGAGCTCGTTCCAAAGAGGGGTTACATGATATGGTTTTGTTGAAAATTTTTTTAAAAATGATATTTAAAATAATGAATTTTGAAATCGTCTGCGTTGGGTAAAGGGTTATGAACCCTTCTGAAAATTTTCACTAGTCTTGAAACGGAAAAGCATCATTTATAATGTGT
This sequence comes from Pictodentalium vernedei, assembly GCA_031216915.1. Lineage (NCBI taxonomy): Eukaryota > Metazoa > Mollusca > Scaphopoda > Dentaliida > Dentaliidae > Pictodentalium > Pictodentalium vernedei. The sequence continues at coordinate 245,858,232 of CM062297.1, read as the reverse complement.
CTGGGTCTGAAAATTTACCAGATTGATGTCAGAGTCGAAATTTTGAGGCCATGTGAATTTTAGAGCAGGAAATTTGAAACTCAAGTTTCCAGTTGGAAATAAAAGATCAAAATTTCTCATCGTTAGTTGGAATTTTAATATTTTTCATGAACAATGTTAATTTATTGAATTTCCAACCATTTGATTTTTGACCTCGGTATTTCCAACTATTGAAAAAAAATACTCCTAGCTGGGGGTGGGGGTGAGACAACCCCCCCCCCCCCCAACCCCACCCTGTCGCCACATCCCTGTCACTATTTGGGGTAGACCAATCAATATTTTCAAATACCTTGATGATGTAATTAGAATATTACCCCTTACGGATTATATTTCAAAAACTAAGTACAAGGAGGCGCTGCACAGGGTTAACTACTAATAACAGAGCATCGTCGACATTGTCTGGAAACATTACATTTGCTTTCAACGATGGCAATAACATGTGAGACTAGAAATAACATAGGTGGTGGCATGGGTGCAGATGTAAATACTGCGAAAATTACTCTCAGTCTTTGCTTTCAGCATCAGAGGCATAACTTAGACCCCACTCCCCTTAAAAATCTCCCGATCATAGGTTTCGTCAGGCAGAGGTTGGGCAAGAACCAAAATACCAAGCTCATCAGATGCTCTTGCTTGCCCGACGAAAATATACGCACGCTTTGGAGTACTCAGTTGGGCAAAATCTCTTGCTTGCCTGACAAAAAATATACACAGAAAAGAAAGTCCAATAAATACTTGACGCAGTATATCGGTAGAATTCCACATCCAGGGCGAGTGACTAACAGCAAATGTTTTTTATGACCATGACCTATTGAAAGCACCCAGATGGTCGGGTACCTCTACCTAGCTGGTGTGTAATTGACAGCACTGTCATAAAACTTTAATAAAAACTCTAATAAAAATCTAATAAATTCCTTGTCATGTAAGTACTTTATCAATGGAAAGTATACTCGTACAGTGCTACCGCTATGGACTATCCACTTTCCACGGAAGAGCAATATTTCTACGGACGCCAGGGGGTGTGGTCGTCATTTTTTTCCGGACACAAGGAAGGGGTGGGTCGGTAGATCAGCGGCTCTGAAAACACGTTTTTTTCCACGCCTTGAATTTTTTTTCCTATGAGCTCTTATCTTCAAATAAATGATGCATATTGACCAGGGAAGCTTTTGTACTTTTTTTGCCACCACTCCATCTCCTCGAGGTTAACGGGGGGTGATTAGCAGTGCAGGATAGGGGCTAGTAGCATGGAAATGTGGACAGACGTTCACCGTTCCCCATCACACAATCAGTGGTTTATGATTTTGAAAAAAATCAAAGCAATTTAAACGAATTATCATTTATGTAATCTGACATAAATGTAATCTAACCAGATCTGACAATAAAAGGACTCTTCTCACCATGAATAGTAGACATCATATAGTGGCATAATGGCATTTCCCAATGTAACTGACCACTTCCATGGATTCTCATTGTGTAATTATGATTTTCTGTCATTGTCGCAGGATTACGGGGTTAAATTGATGGAGGAAAATTTATGTTCTTATCAGTGCTCAGTCGACAGCCAGTGACTGTCGTCTGAACCCCAATTCGAACGAAAACCTTGCCCCCTTATCAATGCCCTATCCGCTTGGGACTCTTAGGATTCCTGAAGGTGCCTTTGGCTTACAACGCCAAAGGATGATCAACGATAATTCACTGAAAGATTATTTATTTACATGTACGAAGAAATATAATATGAAACAAATTACTCACAAAATTATCCATAATTACGCGAATAAAAGTTTATTCTTAGGGGCCCTCGACGTCTCCCACCGCTAGCTGTGTCCGCCAGATCAACCTCACATCATCTTCATCCTCTCACGGTTTGTGACAAATACAAAGTGTCTATTCACTTCTCGTTGCCCCCTCCTCGCAGGGTTAACTTCGCCGTCAGTCGGACTCGGGCTTAACTCATATAATGCTCTGCTTGTGTGACTCTTTCAGCGTTCTCCCAGTTCAATCACAATTCAATCGGCGTTTTCCACAGTTCACGATCACTTTGCGCCTTGCTTGGTTCTCACGGGGTTAAGTTATTCTTCGCCTTCCGATATATACTTAACAAAGCTTACATAATAATATTTGCAAAGTGTTCTCAACATCACAAATTCTCGCACCGCCTAAAACTATCTTATCACGCGAGCTATTCCAGCGGATACTCAAGCTCTTAACACGGTTTTTAGACCTCAACGTTACAGCTTTTACTTCTTTGGCTACTATGCCACTACGGTTCGCGATCGTTAACAAACTACAATCGGTTCCTTACAACCCTCACAGGTGCCTATGACCCTCGACGACCAAGGCTAAATTCGGACCTTCTCTGGGTGCCCTCAGGCCAACTGCCTGTGCATGTCTTGCCTTCTAAAACAGGTAATGCCGTTTACCTAAATGCATATAGCTACCTGAGCTCGCACTTCCTGTTCCTGATCCTATTCTCATATGTGGCCACCGACTTGGCCCGCGACTGCTCCTATTCTAAATATACTCGCCCAAAAAAGAAAGTGTGCATTGCAGAAATTGATCAAACTCCAAAAAAATAATTTGGTAGGTGTAAAGAGTGTTAACCTGTTCATGAATACGTTATATTGATCACAAAAACAGTTTTCCCCGTTAAAATTGCATTAACGTTAAATGACGTGCTGCACGTTTGTGAAAAGGCATGTTTTGCACGTGGAGAGTCTGAAAATTCATGCAGCAGTGTGAATCCTTGGGTATTTAAACACTAAAGTAAGGCCTTCCTATCGTTCACATTCAAACTTGCGCTGCTGTTAAAACGACTCCACATTAGCATGCCAAGATTGACAATGAATCAGTCTCCTTGCCCTGGGTATGATTAGAGCAGGCAGAACACACAGAGAGGTTGCCCAGCATTTGAACTGCCACCGTAACACTGTAGACTGTCTAGTCCATCGACATGCACAACATGATGACGTTCGAGACCGACCCCGCTCCGGGAGACCCCGAGTTACCACTCCTGCACAAGATCGGTATATCCGCGTCGTCCATCTCCGGAACCGGCAACAAACGGCAACGACGACAGCCAAGAACATCCCGAACCTGAGACGGATACATCCTCAAACAGTAATCAACCGGCTGAGAGAATACGGCTTACGTCCTCGAAGACCTGCAATTCGTCAGATTTTGACGTTACGTTATCGTCGTGCTCGACTGCAGTGGTGTAGACAACATCTCAGGCATCCCTTACACTGGTGGCGACGTGTTTTATTCACAGATGAATGTCGTTTCCATCTTTCATCATCAGATGGCCGCCAGAGAGTGTGCAGACGTCGAAACGAACGCTACGCAGATCCATGTGTCGTGGGGCGAAACCGTTATGGGGGAGGGTCTCTCATGGTGTGGGGTGGCATCACTGCCCGTAACAGAACTGAGCTGGTCATTATTGATGGCAATCTCAATGCAGCCAGATATCGTGATGAAGTGCTTACACCTGTTGTTGTCCCATTTCTGCAACGTCACGGCCCCGGCGTCATTCTACAGCAGGACAACGCCCGACCCCACGCAGCTCGTGTTGTTGAACAGTATCTGCAGCAACAACAAGTGGATGTTCTTCCCTGGCCCGCAAATTCGCCAGATATCTCACCCATTGAGCACGTATGGGACGAAATGAAACGTCAGCTACGCTGGTTTCCCCGTGCACCGTCAACGCTTGTGGAACTCCAAAGACAGCTTATCAGAATATGGAACAACATCCCACAACACTTCCATGCTAACTTGTTCGCTTCCATGAGGCGTAGATGCACAGCAGTAGTCGATGCAGACGGAGGTCATACCAGATATTGAGTGTGTGGCTTTTGTGTTTGACCCTTAGTGTCTTTGACTCTCCATGGCACCAAGAGTATTCGTCGTAGCGTAATGAAATTTCTCGTGTTGATCACAAATTGATTCATCTGTGATTGAATAAAATTCCCATGAATGAAAATGATATATATCTTTTTTTAGTGTTATTTTTTAGCATGCACACTTTCTTTTTTGGGAGAATATATGAGCTCTGTGGCTCCCCCTTCGTCACAACATGCCTTTACTTTCGCACCGATGCGGCACCTCCTCTAACCTATAGCATGGGACCTCCCCATCTACTCGCAACGACCCACAGCCCTACACACCTTCCGACTGGAATGGGCTGGAATGAATTTTTCGAGAAATCCCCCGATTTTTATTTAGATAGCCAGAACCTTTATTCTCAGTTAATCGCTTCTCTTGAACTTGGCCGCTTAGATCTATCTTAATTTAACGCTCGATTTAAAGTTCCTTTGAAAGACTCGCATTTTGGTATCTTTTGACATTTCGGAGACAGGATAGATGCGTAATATGGGTGTGTGTCCAGAACATATGTGATGCACTGGTTTCCAACGATTACAATTTAACTGGTCTTTAATTACCCAGATAATTATTACAGAAGAGAATATTGTCTCTCTTACTATTGATCTGTTATCAGAACCCCATATGGCGTTGAACACGTGCGCCATAATGGACATTAAATTTCATACTTCATTTAGAATCTCTTGAATTAACGTCAGTTTGACAAACCTGTTTTCGGGGTCCATCACATATCTATCTTGCTTTACATTTAACCCAGGAAGAAATATTATCGAAAATATTTACACTTTTATACAACAAAATCGCAACTTTTAGCTATCACCTTGACAGTCATATTCAGGTATGAGCAAAATGTAGGGTTGTTATTGATCATTTAAGCATTGGGCTTAGTGGGTAGCCTTCATGCCAATTCCCTTCAGTTTGTGATATACTGTCTGAAAAGGCTGAACCATCAAATAGTCGGGACATTATATCTTATTGATAGTTTTTAGTTTAAACAATATTTTATTCCAGACTGTAAGTGTACATTGTTTCAAGTTAGACAATAATTAACAAAGTTGTGGAAAAGGATTCAGCAGCAAGCATGTGGCTTATGTAAGCTGGTTCCTTAAAGCATATTACACATGACATATAAGGCGAATTATTCAATCTGGATGTTCGGATAATAAAAGATTGAACAGAAGAGCTGTGTTGTTGGAAGAAAAGGTAGAAGATTGTGATAGATATGCAGGATCGGGAGCCAGGAGAGTTGATCTAGCGAAAAACGTAGCTAACCATTCAGCTGAGACAATCTGCTCACAGGGTATTAACGCCTGATAAGTCGTATCCCATGTGGCCTCTTTGCAGTACGAACTTAATATCCCTTTGTCCAACACAAGTAATGGACAGCACCGCTTTCTTTCCTCAATTGTTAAAACGTTTACTGGCAATAATGAATTCGTGCAGTTTTTGGAAATTGTGCTTGTTATCGCTTTGGCTATATTCAACACACCCATTTAGCAGGATGTCTGTATCAATATATTTAGTTAACAGACCGAGGGTTGCCATTCTCTCTCGGTTAAAAAGTGGGCAGTGAAACAAGTAGTGATCAACTGTTTCCCGAACACCGCATACACACAGGGGAGATAAACAGAGATGATTTTGGAAAAGGTGGTCATTTAGATTGCTACAGGATAGGCGTAATCGACAGTGAATTATTTGTGCTTGGCGCGATTTGTCACCGTAAAAGAAAATAGGAACTAGTATTTTATTCCTGTTCAAGTAATTTGAAAACTCCGATAAGGAGTTATTATTTCGAATGATTAGGGGCAAATTATTCCAGAGGCGTGTGGTGCTGGGCAAGAATGACATCGAGTGTGACTGGGTTCGACAAAAGGGTACCACCAAGTCTTCATTCCTACGGAGCTCGAATCTACGAATTGCAGCCAGTGGTGGGGGGATTAGGCAAGCTAGATACCCTGGAGTTAATTTGTGATACATTTTAAAATATTGTTTTAATTTGTAATTTTCTCTCCGGGTTTTTAGGGTTTCCCATCCAGTCTCAGCGTAAAGTAGCGACCTACTGACACTTCGTGTCGCCCCTGTTACCATTCTTGCGGCCTCAAGTTGTATTTGTTCCAGATCCTCGCTCTCGGCAATAGTGCAATTGTCCCAATCTGAGCTTGAGTATTCAAGGAGAGGGCGAATGAATGCCAAGTAGATTTTTTCCAATGTTTTCCGATCAAGGGTAAACTTGTGTCGTCTTAATAAACCAATTCTTTTCCGCGCTTTCATTGATAAATCAAGGATGTGGTCTCCCCAGGATCCCCGGTCACTGAAAGTGACACCTAAGTGTTTATGGGTATTTACTTCGCTGATGTCTGTGTTCCACATTCGGATTGGAGGATGAGGGGGTTTATCTCTTTTACGTGTTATAATCATCGATTCCGTTTTCTTGGGATTAAAGGAAACCAACCACTGCTGTGCCCAACGTTCGATTTTTGCAATGTCATCGTTTAAATGATTTGCGGCTTGTATTGGGTTTTCGGCTATAATATATAACGAGGTGTCATCAGCAAATAAACGAATATTACAGAAAATATCGTCGACAATGTCGTTTATGTATATAAGAAACAATAGGGGACCCAGAATTGATCCCTGTGGTACGCCTGCAGTGATTCGTTTCCAAGGTGACGTTTCAGCGTTAATTACCACTCGTTGTTCTCGATCGTCCAGATAGGAAACGAACCATTTAAGCAGGTTTCCAGAGATGCCCATCTTTTCCAGCTTGTACAGTAGGCCAGTATGCCATTCTTTGTCAAAGGCCTTACTGATGTCACAGAAGACAAAGCGTATTTCTTTTCCTTCATCGAGCGCACAGCTAATGGTATTATATATTTCCGTCAATTGGTAGCATGTTGAATCTTTAGGTGTGAAACCTGATTGGAATGTACTTAGCAGGGCATTTTCTTTAAGGAAGCTAAACACTTGTTTAAAGATACACTTCTCCAAAATTTTCCCTACACAACTTATTGATAGAGAGTTTATCAACAGGGAAACTGATTCCCTGTTAACAAACTGTGTATACAATGGTGTGAACAGTTTGTCATTAGGGAATCAGTTGAGTTAATATGAATTTCAGTTATTTACCCATGTACCATAGTGTATAGCCCATGTTGAGGAAGATACTGGATGTTTGGAGAGAAACCTGGCGTATGAAATCTGAAAAGTTTGCCAACACATCTAAGACACTTGGTTTGGTTATCTTATAAAAGAAATCAGAAAGGATACGCATGTGTATTATGTTTTAGTAAGATCAAGCTGAATATTGTAGCAAGCACTTGGAAAGTTACTGTCCTGTCACTGGTTCTGTACCATATTTTGAGCAAATAGGTTTCAAGCCTCTGAGCTGAATGAACAGCCTCCAATATATTGTAGGATAACACTGACATTCATTGCCTAAAAGGTAATATACTACTCAAAGTTTGCAAAGCACCAAGTACATCCAACTACCTGTTTTACGTTTTATTTGAAATATTGTAATGAAAAGTGTATATATTTTTTATTTAATTATATATTTAATGATTTAAGTACAGAAATTAAGATCTCATTTGTGTTTAACATTATTTTTCAGCTTTTGAATACGATAACCATGGAAAATGGATATTATTGGTAAAAGAGGAAATTTTTCAATATGCCAAAAAGTTGACGGAGCGAGCTGGTATGGCTTCAATATCGAGTATGAGACCCATTACTGTTAATTACAGTTTGACAACGCCCTCTCATGCTCCCAATCAGGTTCCTGGTGGTCCTCTGTGGAATGTTGTTCCATTCTTGGACCAGCATGGCACTAAACTCCTAGACACTTCTTGGCTGGACTGGACGGGCTAAAATTGCAAGCTACAACTCATTCCAGACATGTTCGATTGGATTGAGGTGAGGGACCTTGCTGGCCAGTCCATACTCTCAATCCCCTCCCTCTGTTGGTACTCCCCGACAGCATGGGCAACATGAGGACGGGCATTATCGTCCATCAGAATGAATCTATCACCCACTGCACCTGCATACAATCTGACGTGGACATCCAGGATCTCATCAATATACCGTTGTGCAGTCAACATACCATGTTCAAGGACACAGAGCTCTGTACATCCATCCCAGCTGATGCCGCCCCAGACCATGATTGACCCTCCACCATAGCGGTCATGCTCAGCAATGTTTGCTGCATGGAATCGCTCTCATGGTCTTCTCCATACCCTAGAGCGCCTGTATGTGTGGTTTAAGCAGTACCTTGACTCATCTGTAAAAAGGACAGGTCGCCAATCTTCTCTGGTCCATCCAACGTGGTCCATGGCCCATTCATATCGTCCTGGCGGTGGTTCTGGGACAGCGGAATGCGAATACATTGTCTTCTCGATCGGAGACCACCTTCCTGCAACATTTACTCCGAATGCATTCTGAAGGTCACTGCGATGCTGAGTTGCTGTGGCAAAGCGGCTACTATGGGCCTGAATGATAAAAAACGGTCTTCTGCCACCACCATGCTGTCTTCCTGGCGTGCCATACTGCTGAAATCTTGCCTAGGCTCAGGTGATCACCGTATGGAGCACACCGAGGGCTTCACCAGCCTGACGATGGGTAGCCCCAAGCTCCACCATCCCTACAGCCCGCCACATTTTTGCTTCAGACAAATGTCTTCTTGCATTTGCATTTGCAATATTCAATCATTAAATCACAAGGGTTTGTGTTGAAATGAATCTTGAATACCCTACACATGTCATGTACATGTAGACAGTACACGAAGACATCATGAAAATCAAAGCGTACATGCTTTCCATCACTGTCACGAAAAGTCTGCCTGTCAAGAGAGCTAATGTAAACACTGGGGGCCATCTCAACACATTCCTCAATCATATCCACCAAAAATATCGCAAATATGTCACAAGCAAATTTCACAATGATATGTCAAATAGTTGGTGCTCAGCAAACTTTGAGTAGTATGTATAAATCACAGGGGTGTCACTCGACACATCTTAGCCCCAAAATATCCATAATGCATCCTGACCAAATTTGGAGAGATATGGTATACCTTTTCATTTCAACGTGGTCACCATTTCGTTCACACTTTCCCGTCTGACTTGCTGAGATGAATCAACCAAAGCTTACTAACCGCTCCATCAAATGATGCACAACTCAATTCGTCCAAGGTGCAACAGTGCAGTTTATGAGGAGTGGATTTCCAATACCAAAGAGTCACCCCTCATCATATTGACTCTTGACAGGTTCAATACAACATTGAGCTAACTTTCTCTATGAATTGTGCACTTGATAATGCTTAATAAATTCATATTAGACTGAAGAAACTAAAATTGAGTGTAGAAATGAGTATAAACAGAATGAAGTATAGTAGTAGAAATAGCAGAAAAACAGTGGTGAAACCAGGTAAAACATCAAAATGTTCAACATAGTTCACACCTGTTCCTGCTACACCCATCTTAATACTGTTCAGGTAGAATGCCAGTATATGCTATATACTCTCCTGATTACCCATGTATACACTGACTGTCAGTGTCGGTGAGAATGTTTGAATAATTCATAAACTTGCCAAGAAATGAGGCCAAATTCCGACCATTCTCCATTAACTGGTTCTGTGTAGATTAACTGTTGGGAATGGTTACTGGAACAATACAAACCACGTTCCAGCAAAAATACCCGTTGAAATTGCCAATCAAATCAATTTATGTGCGATTTACACTAATTTTGGGGATTGGGTACGAAATTTCAAAATGGAAACAAAATTTTGTTCCTTCAAAAAAGGAGTGAGTGGGTGTCCAAGAGTCGGAAAAAAACTTTTTGCGCCTAGTGTCCGAATTTTTTTTCATGACCACCCCCCCCCCCACCCCCACCCCCCCATGCGGACGCAATAATACTAGATTCCAAACACTAATCATAGGAATTTTGCTGGTGATGATTTCCATTTCCTGGTAAACGCATGCGTGGACGTTACTGCCCACACGTGGATTACGACCAGTCAACGGCAACTGTACTGTAAGTCCTTGATAAAAGCATTTACGTATGCTCCAAGTAGTTGGGCGATTTGATCGAGCCGTCGGGCACTGACGTCCTATCCAAGCCAGAAAATAAGCACACAGCAGGGTAGAATCACTAAATTTCCCTCTGTGAACCTCACTCTGAATCAGGGTCTCAAAACTAAACATAAATAGGTACTCAGAGGATAAATTGGCCCACTATATGGGATAGCATCATCAAATTCACCTTCTGGGGACCTCATTCTGCAAATGTCAGACTGCTTATTATATGACCTGGTCCTACCCCCCCCCCCCCCAAAAAAAAAAAAGAAAAAAAGAAAATGCTAGTTACAGTCCTATTCAGCATTATTTATGTACAATTTCCATCAGAACTATACGTTTCGTGAGACGACGAACATGCCCGATATCAAGCTAAACGGGGACGCTGGTACTCGTCAGATCACCGAAGTTAAGCAACGTCGAGCCCGGTTAGTCCTTGGATGGGTGACCGTTGCGTCCTTGGGCAGGGCACTTCACTCAGATTGTCCACATGGGGGCACGATGACGCCGTGTATACTAAGGCGTACTGCACGTCGACGGTGCGCATGTCTTCAACCAATCTAACCCTGACTGGGCTGCAGTGCGGTGTTACGCTGTTGGGAAGCTGACAGCTGCTCAGTGGTTCTCTTTGGGTACTCCGGCTTCCTCCACCCGTAAAACTGTCGCTACACGATATGACCTTAGTTGTTAATGTGTCGTTAAACCCTAATAAATAAATAAATAAATAAATAAATAAATAAATCAAGCTATATTCCTGTAAAAAGATTCAACGGGAAACGAATCAGGTAGCAGATTTCGAATCGAACCGCATACCAATTTAAGATTTTAAATCGAATCGAATATCAAAGCTTCAGTGTCAACAATTTGTGTTAAATTGTGTAATCTAAATACGCCCTTTCCTAACAGGTACACTTTAGATAATGCATGTAAATAATGCACAACGACACAGATTGCACAGAACCTTTACATTTGGCTAAACGTATTACTGGTAACAATCAACAATTTTGAACCCGGAAGTAGTCTAAATTAATATTCATATCTATTTCGGTAGATTTATATATTTTCGACACACCTTGCATTGTGGTGTAGAATTCAAGTCTCTCTTGCTTTTCAACAGCACAACAGCATTCAACAGCTGAAGAGGTTATTTGAGGAATTTGTACTGAGATTCGCAATATTCTAACATGCAGCGACACATCTCCAGAGATTTTGTGACAAGAACTTGCACGATACATAGAGATTATTACCATTATGTGGATGTACAAAATATGTATCAGAGTCGCGCTCCGGCTTCTAAGAGCAGATCACGACGAGTCGAAGACGAGTCGTGATTTGCCCTTAGAAACCGGAGCGTGACTGAACAAAAAAAAAACCCATTTTGTATGGATGAACGAAAAGAAAAAAAATGGAACTCACGCGAAAGGAACGTGCTTGTATCCGCCCCCTGATACAAACATCTGTATCAGGTGGTCGGATACACGACAGTTTCAGAGTTAATACAGACAAAATACATGTTGATTGTAAGATAAATACAAATATCTTTATCAATGGTGCGAAGATCCATGGAGCACAGCAGGCGGACTGCCTTCCCCAAACATTTTGTCGTAAATTTGCTTGCCCCGGGCAGCATGTTATAAAAGATAATTTCAGTGGTATCCGAACCACGAGGTCGACAACGGTTCGGTATTGTGAGAGAAAAATTTGATTTTCTGGGCGGAGAAGGCGCAAAATCCTCTCATCTGAAGCATTTGTCGGCGACGCTCCGGGAAGGTGACGTTTACTAACGTATTGCACCGGTGCAAAACACACGGAGCCGAACATGATTCGGACGGTGGAAGGGAATTCTGATTTTCGGGCTTGAAAAGAAAAAAATCCACGCACCTGATGCATTTGTCGACGATGTGGGAACACTCAAGAGAAATCGGCGCCAAATTTGGTTCCAGTTAGAACCGAAACCCACCGAAGAACCAAAACAAATGAGTCTTCACGTCTCCAAAGAAGTTTCCTGTTTGTTTAGATGAAAAATTGCCGTTGTTGCGCAACTTAACCCTTTACCCAACGAATTTTAAGCATCCACCAGTGTTATTTACAAATTAAGCAGTCGCAAAAAATATAATTTTCAAAAAGTTTCAACAAAACCATATCATGTGACCATCCGATTGGAACGAGCTCGTTCCAGTGAGTGGTCACATGATTTGGTTTTGTTGAAATTTGTGGAAATATTTAAAAAAAATAATTAAAATAATTAATTTTGATATCGTGTGCGTAGTTAAAGTGTTAACGCAATCATGATAAAACAACAAAACTTCAACTTGGCGCGGCTTTATATTTTACAGTTTATACAATGTCTTAAGTCTTGACAGTCCAGTTACAGTGACAGCTTCAAGAACATGTATGCTTGGTTCCATGTAACCAAATTTGTGTCCCCAACCAGAATAAACTGAAGAACCTGTTTTGGTTTCTGAAGGAACCCAAATTTCTCTGTGTGTAGTGCGTAATAACGAAAGAATTGCATTGATTTCAGGTCTGAATAGCGGCAAAATCTTAAGTTTTTATCAAAGTCCTGAGTAGTAAGTAATTGTCGGGACCGAAAAGACGCCCAATTCTTGCATCAGAGACATTTGTCGGTGCCCGCATTATGTGATTATAACGAGATAATTTCAATATTAACTTAACAACAGTGTGAGAAAATTTTGATTTTCCGGACGAAAAAGACGCAAAATTCTTGCATCTGAGACATTAAGTTTGTCGATGACCTGAAATGCGTATTAAAACAAGGGAATTTTGATGGTGTTGGACCCACGAGGTTGATCATGGTTTGGCCCCATGAAAAATTGATTGTTGGGGCAGAAAAGATGCAAAATCCTCGCATCTGAGACTTTAAAATTTTGTCGACGCATCGACTGCTGTCTTGTAACTAGAATTTTTCAGTTTGTGTGTGTGTGTGGGGGGGGGGGGGGGTGGGGTGGGGGTGGGGTGGGGGTACCAGCGGCTCCAATAGAGATGGCCCACCGGGAAATTTCTCGGTGGTATCTATGACCAGGCCAGTCCTGATTCCTATAGTAGGTGAGAAGACAGCCTAAGGTAAAGTGACACCTGTCACATTCTTAACCCTTTACCCAACGTAACGGCCAAAACCGGCCAGCGCTATTCTCAAAAATCGCGAATTAATTTTCAATATTTTTTTCATTTTTTGTCTCAAAAACATAGGTTATGACCCCTCATTGGAACGAGCTTGACGAGCTCGTTCCAATGAGGGGTCATAACCTATGTTTTTGAGACAAAAAATGAAAAAAAATTAGTTATTCAAGAATTTTTTTTCCAAGTGTCGTCTGCTTTTCATGTTAGGTAAAGGGTTAAAGATAGTAGCACTGACATCCGGGTTAGCGAGTCACAGTGGAACAGATGGACAGGTATTACTACAAATATTTATGATACTTTGACATGTGATTTTGGCTAGTTCACGCCGACATGGGTACCGGAAGCATCCGAGAGCACGGAGTGTAGAGGCACCAAAAAGGGCAATAAAGCATCGCAGATGGCACCATACTCCATTCTATTGAGGGATGATATTGGGCTATATAGAAATCATCCCGCTGATCGTATCACGTCTTTGTTTTGTGATTATTGACCAATTAATTGAATTTACACCCCCCTCCCCCCTCCCAGCCCCGTGCAGGTCTACTGTGCCTTGGAAACGACCCATTGCGATAGTCAATAAAATAAAGTGTGAAGTTTCACGAGCTGAGAAAAATTTGTTAATAATGATTTGCCCGTCTCTCCAACACTCGATATCTCATTTTAGTAATGTCAGCCGAACGAAACAAAAGAACTTGCTGTTTTTCCCTTCCTGTATATCTGCTTTCATACAGTTTACAAGTTCTTCTGACAAAAATACGTTGCGTGCTTTTTAAAAAAAAAGAATAAGCTAAAAAGGAAACAAACAATAGCCTTTCACCTCAGACGACGAGAATACACTCTAAAATCAGATGGGTTAAAAATTAACCCAATTCAACTGGGTTGAGTGAATATGAACCCAACTGGGTTCATAGTCACTCAACCCAGCTGATTTGGGTTGATTTTTAACCCAACTGATTTTAGGGTGTACGTTTGCAAAAAAAAAAAATCTTCAATGACAAAAAAAAAATCATTTTTTACTTTAGAAAGATAGCTTATGACTCCTCATTGGAACGAGCTCTTGGAGGTCATTCCAATGAGGGGATCATAAACTATGTTTTGAGAGTAACAATTGAAAGAATATGTGAATGGTAATTTTTGTAAATGGCGGATCTAACCGTTATGTCATGTAGGGGTGAAATATGCAATCACCACAACTGGTAATGGATGGGGAGGGCGGTGGTTCATAAGTTAGAGAATTGGAATTCAGACCGAAAGGTCGTACGTTCGAACCTGACAAGACAAGACACTATGTCCCAATTACCCACGTGGAAGGACGGTGAAGCTGTGTGGTAAGGCACACTGCTCGTCAGTAGTACACATGCTTCCTACTTGTGCCGTTTATTACGGTGAGTTGGAAAGTCCGACACTTGATCGCTACTGCTCGGTTGTTCTCTCCGAAAGTCTCCGGCTTCAACTCCCCATAAAACTGGCCAACACGATTTGACCCAGGCTGTCGAAAGAATCCCCACCAAATAAATAAATAAATAAATAAATAAATAAATAAATAAATAAATAAATAAATAAATGGTATTAGGTGACGCGAGCGTTTCACGTGATACGATGAAGTAATAAATAACGATTTCCTTCTTAGTTTGGGATTTCGGCATAGCGTGGTGCCTCTAATCTGAGCTTTGCTGTTGCACCAAGACAATAGGAATTTAAATGTTTCCAATGTCTCAAGTAAAACATACCGCAGCTGTCTATACTTTTGCCTCAGCAATCATTATAATTACAATCACTGAGTGTGTGTTTCAGTTTGCGCATTGGTCCAGGCGCGTAGACAGGCTTCTATAATAGGGGATTCCCTAGCCAGTCGGGGAGGGGGGGGGGGGCAAAGCCCCTAATCCTAACTAGACCGTTCGGTCGTGGAAGTAGAGGGTAACGACCAAAGGGTCCCAGTTAGAACTACCCCCCCCCCCCCCACATCCCGCGACAATTTTGCAAATTTTAGTGCTCTAAGAGCGAATCTGGGGGCATTTATAGCGCGTGTAACACCTATATTGGAGACCATTTTAGGGCTCTATGTTATATGAAAGTTGCATTGGGCCAATGATTTGGTGGTGTGGGTGGAGGGGGGGCAGCGTAAATTTTAGGGGCCAAGGCCTCTTCCAGCTCGAGTCCTCCGTAGCTACGCCATTGCATTAGGCCCTGTATGAATAATGGAGACTATCGGTATAGGGACAAGGATTTATTACAGGATTTCCCATACCCCAGGACTGCTAGTATAGCTGACAGTCATCAGAATATTGCCAACGGATTTGAAACCCACCCAGTGTTAACCTCATCTCGGAGAGATAGGAGAAGAGAAAGGGGCCCGAGCGGACTGAATGACCCCCATCACAGGCTTAACATTAACTATAGATGAGACAATAGCAGGAGACTCGGCCATATAGAATAGTGCCAATCAAGACCAAATTGAGAAGAAAAAAACGGTGCCGTGGGAAGGTAAGTGCCATCACAGTTCTGTATTCCTCCTCCCCCGTGTAACTTCTTCAAAATACATGGGGTACAGTTATCGTGGTTATTACGGTACAAAAACATAGATCTGTTGGTGTCAAGAAAAGACAAAATATTATAGAATAACAATAAAAAAATAATAGCACCTACCGAGGGGCCATTAAGGGATATCATCATAACTTTGTTCGGTACGACACAACTGGCGAAAGTTCTAAAGGTCGAGTGGCGTGGGTGGGGGTAGGGAAGGAAAACAAATGATGCGTCCGTCTTGCCCTCTGTGATATGTTGAGGTGGACTGGAGTCGAGTGTTCTCCATCTGAATGTAAAAATAAATGACAAACTGTACTCAAACAATAGCATGTTCGGGGTGTATCCAGAGTTTTGGAAGGGGCGAAGGCTATTGAATTAAAGAATCTCAACGAGAGTGCGAAGGGGCCATAAGTGCAGCTATGGGGATCTGCGAGCACCCCAGATCCCAGTGGTGGCGCCGGGGGGGGGGGGGGGGGGGGGCTACAGCCCCCCACCCCCACCCCCCGTCGGAGAGGTCCAACCCCCACGTCGGAGATTTTTAGTCAGTCCGTCGGAGAGTCTCGTAAACCCGACTTCACGAGAAATTTCCGATAATCGAATGTAGATATCTCGTCTTGTGTCGATCAAGAACGAGGTATATGGTTCTTCTTTGTAAGGCATTATGACAGTTGTTATCCAACTGGCGTTCCATTACTTCCATACCTAATCATCGGTTATCGTCATTTACGTTAAATAATCAACAAACATACTCAATTTGCTTCTATTTTGGTTCTCCAATTTACCAATTTTCACTCATTTTCCTTCATTTGTGAGGTCAAATATTATAGCCTCCCTGTCGGAGAGGTCAGCACCACTGTCGAGAAATCCCTGGCGCCACTCCTGCCCCATCCTGGTAAATTTTGTTCCCAGAGGATCTGAGATATCCTCTGGATGCATTTCCTGTGGATAGTTCAGCATTTTTTTCTCACACAAAATTACAGACAAGATGAGAAATTGCAGCATGCAGATATCGAATTGGGAGGATGCTGTCCAACTGAACCCCACCCATTCATGATGAGATAAATATTGTGTGGTATGGGGCAACTTGGACACTATACTGCAAATGGATTATAGTATTAACCGACAATGCACCTCACTTGGTGGTATTCTGGGAATTAACTTTTCCGAGTCGTTCATCGTCCTTTTCATATATCGTCCCTTGAGCGGAACATGGCGCCATCTGCAATGAAAAATCATTGCAGATGGCGCCTTTTTCCACTCATGGGACAATATATGCAACGATTACCTTCAAATCCTCAAATTACGCTTCCTCAGCGTAGTAAACAAAGCAAAGCAAACAATTTTGGACCTGTTAAAATATTTTTTTCTCTTTTTTTGGAAGGGGTGGGAGATAAGGTTGATTCGTACTGCATCCCCCCCCCTCCCACCCTCCTTCACTCCACTAATTTGTTTTCATTATTTTTGACTTCAAAACTATACAAAGGTCATGTTTACCTTTAAAGTATTGAAAGAAACAAAGGCTGTGCATTTGTAGAAGAAATCATTGGAAATCAGAACTGCAACGACATTGCCTACATTTTCTTCAACTCGTTAGCGTTAGCCGTACACAATTCAATTCAACTGCTTCGGAGGTCAGGGTACATAATGCTTTCTTAGCTAAACAGTGGCAGTGCTGTGTGCATGTGTGTGCAGCGGGGAGGGGCACCGTCTGACCCCGCCCCCTAAACAGCTATATTTGTAGGAGAGGAGTTTGTACAAGTTATAATAACTTATTCTCCAATCGCCCTTTTTGCATATACTTTTGGCAAATAAAATATGCTAAAACCAAAATGAGCTTTAAGTTCCCACACCAAAACCTACCCCCTCCGGTGGAGAAGCTGTCCCTTTGATGCCCCCCCGCCCCCCCCCCCCCCCCAAAAAAAAGAAATCTGGCGCCGCCACTGATGCCGAACATATAGCATGTGAATTACATGTATATGACATATACCATATGCGACTAGTCCAAACATTGCTTGAATGACTGCATTTCAATTTTTTGGTCTGGTGCGTCATTTTAAAAGGACGTACAAAACCAAAAAAAAAAAAAAAAAAAAAAATACAGCCTTTCGGACCACGTTTGGACTAAAATGCTTTTCTACTTTCTGAACGGTGAGTAGTTGTTGCTACCATGCTACCACAAGTGCTGAATAGGCTGTTTGAGACGTTTTTTTCAAAACAGTCAATACATCCATAGGAATCTTGTGTCGCTTTAATACCAGTATGAAGGAAATTGTTCACTTGGTCTTGATGGAGCATGCACTCGCCCACCCCACTGTTTGGTGGTATGGGGTGGGTCCCCCGTCCACCCATTTGCTCCACCGACCCTGAAATACGTGGAGACTGATTTAATAATACAAACACATCACGTAGCGGAATTTCCACCCAGTTTTTATCAAGTGGTCAAGGGAGGTCGTTGTAAAACATTTATTGGAAGGTACGTCGAAAATTTGCGTGCGGACATTTTCAGGACCCACCATCCCTTTTCTGCCAATTTTTTTTTTTATATTTTTCAGGCTAAACAAAATTAATCTTTTGATTCTCAAGCAGCGGCACATTCGTTTTTTCGACCCGCGTTCGTCATATTTATTTCGGAATCGGAGGCAACATTCAGAATGTATAAAACTATCATAGGGTGTGAGTTAAGCGGTATCACATCTCGATTTGCGATGCAACATACCGCATGCATTGATACAGTATTGTTATTGTCTTTGAGAAATGCGACACGATTCTCATATGAATGTACACAATGAATATTTATTTAACTGGTTGAGGGCTACATTAGTTTTGGTGGTCTGAATTTGTAATTTTAGCGGTAGCACATCGCGATTTGCGATGCAAAATGTCATACACATTGATACAGTATTATTCTCTTCGCGGAATGCGACACTATTCTCATATACAGGTACAAAATAAATATTTATACATCTGCTTGAGGGCTAGATTATTTTGGGTGGTCTGAATTTGTTCATCAAAAATTGTTTTATTACAAATTATAGGAGAGTGCCAAAACGCACTCTCCAATAATTTGTATTAACCCTTTACTCAACGTAACGGCCAAAAACGGCCAGCGCTATTCTCAAAAATCGCCGTTTAATTTTCATTATATTTTCATTTTTTGTCTCAAAAACATAGGTTATGTCCCCTCTTTGGAACGAGCTCTTCGAGCTCGTTCCAATGAGGGGTCATAACCTATGTTTTTGAGACAAAAAATTAGCTATTCCAAAATTTTGGTTGTAAGTGTCGTCTGCTTTTCATGTTAGGTAAAGGGTTAAAACGATTTTGTATAAATAAACTGTTACTTACGTTTGACTGAATACGAAACACGAGTAAGGAAAATGTTGGCTTTTACGTGCACGGGTACCCTCATTTTTTTTTTGAAAGGCCTGATTGTGGCTTCTAGTACTCAGCCAGTTCAAAAACTCATTATTATTTTACCTCCATTTTAGTTGTTCCATATTGATTTTATGTTGTTTGATCACCGTTACAAAAATACTATCAGTGAAATCAAGACGGAAGCTCTAGTATTTAATTTTAGGCTCTCACAACTGGATTTTAGGCATCGTCGACCATTCCATCAGAAATAAAAATAAAAAACCGCTCTCCATCATTCGTTTTTAAAACAAAATTGTCTGAGAATCAATTATTTAATTTTGTTTGGCCTTATTCTAACATTTTTGACACCCACCTCTCTTAGCACTCTATAAATTTTCTCTGAGAGGGGATACAGCCCCAAAAGCTGAAAAATGAGTATTCCTGCAGTCTGCACTATAATCTATATGGATTATAACAAATACATCAATAAGATTTGTTCCACATGTAAACCTATATCTGTACATTACATTTTCTACTTTTCCTGTATGGAATAAAATAATTTTGCCCACATATCACCTTCCCAAACATTAGTGAAAAAGCTGAAATATCACACTGAAAGCAAGCTTATAAAATAGACCATAACTGGTTTCCCCTCTTATTTGCACCCATAACATGTCTAGTCTCGCCCAGCACAAAATTGTCTGCAGTATAATTTGACAAAACTAATCTAAACAAGGCATGCTTGATGCAGCAGATTTGTTGTGGTAAGTATTTATTAATTTATTTATTAAGGTTTAACAACACTTTAATAGCCAATGTCATATCGTGTCGGTGACAGTTTTACGGGCGGAGGAAGCCGGAGTACCCGGAGAGAACCACCGAGCAACGACGAGTAGCTTCCAGGTCCCCAACATCGTAACTCCGCACTGCAGCACAGGCAGGGTTAGATTGGTTGAAGAGTCACATGCGCGCCATTGACGTTCAGCACGCCCTAGTACACGGCGTCATCGTGCCCCCCATGTGGACAATCGGGGTTAAGTGCCTTGCCCAAGGACACAACGAGGGGGTCCGAATCGACGTCACCCATCCAAGGACTAACCGGGCTCGATTTTGCTTATACCTTCGGTGATTTGACGAGAACAGGGCAAGCCTTGAGTCGGGGCTGGTCAGCCCAGGCCCCGAGATCAGCCCCGAGGAGCACTTGCTGGGGGCTTTTTTTCAAGCCCCGACATTTTCCACAAAAAGCACTAACAATAATGGACAAAATGGAAAATCAGCCCCGAAAAGGCCCCGACCTCAATATGTGGGGTACTTTTTTAGGCCTCGACCATTTTACTCAAGGCGAGCCCTGCGAGAACCGGTTGCCGCAACACCAGTATTGTGGTGGGTAATTTGTATTATTATTACCCTCCAAATGACCACCTTCAGGGGCGGCGGGACGATTTCCAAAGTGGGGGGGGGGGGGGGGAGGCTGGATCGGGCGATGGATGGTCGTCGGTATGAAAATTTTAAATTCCAGGGTCCCAAAAACCCCAATTTCCATGCATCTGAGTGGATATTTTGAGATTTTATAGGACATGTATTTGAAAGATTTCACGGTAAAGCATACAGGTGAGGTCTATTAATCAGCTTTGGTCGTAACGACCAAAGCTGATAAATAGACCTCACATGTATGCTTTACCAGACGTTTACAGTCTGTGGATTATCTTGTCTGGGCGTGGATTTGGTACTTGTGTGTCTGTAAGATTACGATCTATTTCAGTTGACCGATTTATTAACAGACTGTACACATTTTAGCGTTTACTGCCACTTACTGCAAAAAATGATCCGGAATCCATCGAAACTGAACCAGTACGAGAGAAACATAGCTGGCGAAAATATAGGGGAGGCTCTGGATCCACCCCTTGTTTCACCAGTCATTGGTTGTGTTAAAATTTAAGCATACAAAAAAAACATGGCTCGGGAAAAAAGTGGAGGGGCTGAAGCAGCCCCCCCCCCCCCCCCCCCCCCCAGTTCCACCGCCCCTGACCTAACTAATTTCTTTGTCAATATTGTGAGGAATATACCAGATAATCATTTGGGAGGGAAAGTCACATTAAACAAATTCATTGTTATGCTTAAAATGACTTCTATGTATAGTGTTTTATCATTCAATGCCAAAACTTATCTAGAGTTAGATCTCTCAAATTACCTTGACAATATTATTGGTGCTTTGTAGTCAAGCCTAGCAGATACTGTAAAAGACCACACTCTGTCTCTGATGATGTTTTTCTATGTTTCACAGACGTGCATGGTTATTCGCTTTTGAAGTGTTGTGGCCGTGGATTGGTCGTAATCCACGCATGGGCAGTGGTGTGCTTGCTTGCTTCTACCAGGCAATACAAATCATCATCAGCAAAATTTTAATTAATGAAGCACCGGGTTATACCCGATGTTTCGTTAATTCAAGTTCTGATGATTATTCCTGTAATTAGTGTTTGGAATCTGATATTATTGCGTCCGTGGAAATATTGCTCACCCGTGGAATGTGGCCAGTTCAGGGCAGACATACTGTCAACTGAGCTGAACTGAGTATTCAATCATGCTAATTCTGTCTTTCCAAGCAATACAGAAGAAAGAATGTACTGGTGCAATATATGTGTCTCTATACAAAGTTATTGATTTTCAACTCTTCTGTAGTGCGGGTTACGCCCAGAACAGACGTCGAACCTTTTGAGAATCTAATTCAAATTCCTGAATTAGGTCGCTAAAACTCCGACCGTCTGTTGCAACGTCGAGCTTCTGTAGTGCTACCGATTAGCTTTGTCGAGCCAACGTCGATCCTGATTCCAGAATTAAATTCATTCCAAATAGATCCGAGTTTACAACAGACGGTCGAGCCAACGTCGAAAATAATTCAATGCAAATGTGCTGTGTGATTTATATTCGATAGTTTTCCGAGAGCTGCATAGGGAAGCTTTGGGCTAATCTCAAGTTGAGGAGGGGAGAAGTTTTGCACGCTTCGAATAGGTCGCCATATTGCCTGTTTTTCCACTGGGTTGACAACTTTCAGCATTCTCCCCTTAATAGTGAAGCGGCAAGCCCGTTCCGAGAGAAAGGGGCGGGGGTACGTTAAAAAATATTGCCCCCCCCCCCCTCGTCTGTGCCCTCAGATTAGCCTAGTTGTGTATTCACAACTCTACTAAAGCTGTCGTTCGAATTTGAGTCCAACGCGAATTTGGTTCGACGTATGTTGCAAACTTTATTTAAAGTCCGACATTCTGAATTAAGATCGATCCTAATGGTATTAAATTAGATTCGCAAAAAGTTCGACGTCTGTTCTTCACTGGAGCAGCCTTGACAAGATTCTCTCTTGAAGAGGTGCAGGCGATAAGTTCGACAAACAAAGAGAAGTCGCTTGTGAAACTTGTTGGCTCAACATTTCAAAGAACCTTGTCACAATCTGGTGAAAACAATATACCACTTTTGGATTATGTAATTGCCTCAAAATAATGGTGGATACCTTTTATATGAGAAATCAAAGTGACAGTAAACGTGGTTGCTCTGACACTGAGAATCAAATCCAAATTTGCTACAATGGATGGCCTTTGTTCAGAGGCGGCGGAGCCAGGGGGGCTCAGAGGGCACGTGCCCCTCCACTTTTTTCCACAGATATGTTTCGCAGTTATACGCTGAGTTAAAATGGGCACATTCAAACGTGTCAATATACAGACATTCCTGTTACATTGTTTGCAAATTCAAACAATATTTAGCCAAGGAATCCCACTTTCGGTTGCTTCGGACCTTTTCTTCTATTTCAACTATCTTCCAACCCGAAGGCTGGCCTTCGGGTTGGGAGATGGTTGAAGTAGAAGAAACGGACAGGGCAGTGACCACACAGCGGCATATTCATCCAAACGAGAGACAAAAGCGAGTTCTGGTACATTTACCGATATACGATTGTAACGTTTTTCACACTGGGTCGAACCATGGTTGCATTGTGAATTTGTGCCCCTCCAATTTATCGAGCTTCGCCGCCCCTGCCTTTGTTGTTATTTTTATCAATTACAAGTTAGAGATGCTTTCAAAAATTTTGTCGGTTGTTACAGGTTGTTATTTTTATTTGTTTGAAGTTGGGAAAGTTTCTGAAAATAAATTAACTTGAATACAACCTAATACATCCCATGTTTTCTCCAACCAAACCACCTTATAGGTCTACTTTGAGAAGGTCCCAATTTTATCCTCTTGGGACAGAAGATTTTATTTAATTATTTATTTATTTATTTATTTATTTATTTATTTATTTATTTATTTATTTATTTATTGGTGTTTAAGGTCACATATTTCTGCACAATGGCTAATCATGACCACGACAGTTTTAACGGGTGGAGGAAGCCGGAGTACCCGCAGAGAACCACCGAGCAACGGCGAGCAACTGTCAGCTCCCCAACATACTAACTCCATACAAGCAGGGTTAGCATTGGTTGAAGACAGGTGCACCATCGACGTGCAGTACGCCTTAGTACACAACGCCACCGTGCCGCCGCGTGGGCAATGGAGGTGAAGTGTCTTGCCCAAGGACACAACGCGCTTGCCGCAGGTGGGATTCGAACCGAGGACCTCACCTCTACCTACTGAGCCACCGCGCCCCCTAGGACAGAAGATACAGTTATGGACAATTGGAGGTGCTAATAGAAATTACCCACAGCCTCTATAATGGTTTATACTGACATATAATGTTTTTTGGACAACTAACTATTCTAAATTCGGTCTTTAAAATGCATTTTGGGGTATAAGTATACAAAATTTACAAGAGGGTATAAACAATTTGTATTCGGCCTTTGCTGACACCCACACACCCCGGCATATCTTCCTGCATTTTTGTTACCCCCCCCCCCCCCCCTCCCCCGTAGCCGTAGTAGGTTTGAGGAATGGGGAAAACACACATTCAGGTCATGTGCGTAAGGTGCTATTTTCTCCGGAACTGTAAAAACTTCGAAAATACAGCCACGTTGTTTGTTTTTTGGGTTTTTTTTGCAATAATTTCGCACTCCTGCACTGTTTTTCAATACAATACGAAATTGAGCTCACCTTGTTGAAACTTGACAGGCTGAAATCCTGAAATGCAAAGGCCAGTTATCTCTCTTACACCAAGCAAGAACGTTTTTGTTCTGTTCCATAAGAAATTCCTCTTCCCTGTCATCCTCTTCTTGTAGATTATTAACGATCATTTAGAATTTCTAGGGGCATTTTTAAAATGATTAAAAAATAATGCATCCAGAAATCCCAAACCTGCGTTTTCGTGCGCGTGTGTTGTTGAGAAGACACGTTGTGAAGTTTTTGCTGTCGCACTGAAATAATTTTTATCTTCCTGGTTGGAAACCTCGCGGCAACTGTTAATTGCGTTCTCGTCACGAAGATCCCAGTGAATTGAATGAGACGTTATCGCGCTGGGAACAAATCAAAGTAAATCGAATTTCCTGGAAAAACGATGTCCATGTTTCACG
This sequence comes from Pictodentalium vernedei, assembly GCA_031216915.1. NCBI lineage: Eukaryota > Metazoa > Mollusca > Scaphopoda > Dentaliida > Dentaliidae > Pictodentalium > Pictodentalium vernedei. Next base: position 245,833,751 of record CM062297.1, on the reverse strand, counting down.
GGAAAATGACGTAATTTCGTGTTTCGGTTTACAACAAGTCTATCGAAACTTTCCGTTCGTAAAATGTGTGTTGGACCTGATTAGGCGTGTAGCCAGAACTTTTGTTGGAGAGGAGCGCAAAGTAGCGATTGACGATCTCCGACCATTGATCGGCCCGGCGGAGAAACTTTTGAAAAATGAGTATCGAATGGAGCTCTGTGGTAGCATGTGGGAAATAATTTGTGAAATTTCGGAGGATCTAAAATATAAGAACCTTTGAACTATTGTTTGTGAAAAATTACACACAAAATACATCGATAAGGCTAAAAAAAAAAAAAAAAAATAGTTTTTGATTCTCAGACAATCACTCGTCGAATTGGAACCCACCGCATTGCCGCAATGCCGGATTAAAGGCGTGCGCTTTATGGGCTGCAGCCAGAAGGCCTCCGTCAGCTGAGGGCCTCCAGAGATCAACCCTTTACCCTAACGAATCGGCCGCATGCGCCCGCGTAATATGCAAATTCAGCAGTTGAGAAAATATTAATTTTCACAAAATTATAACAAAACTATATCATGTGACCCCTCATTGGAACGAGTTCGTCGAGCTTCGTTCCAATGAGGGGTCACATGATATGATTTTGTTGAAATATATTGAAAATTTTTGAAAAAAATAATATATAAAATCATAAATTTTGATATCGTCTGCGTTGGGTAAAGGGTTAAGTGAAAATTAATTTACTGTGAAAAGTTACTTCATTTGTAAAATCAAAATGAAAGTATAAGTGTGCTGAATTTTTTTTTCTTGCCCATTATTCCAACTCGTTGGCACTGGCAATCATGGGGGCGCGGTGGCGTTGCGGTGACCGGTTCTCGTCAGATCATCGAAGTTAAGCAACGTCGAGCCCGGTTAGTCCTTGTTGGGTGACCGACTGAGCGATCGATTCGGACTCCTGCGTTGTGTCCTTGGGCAAAGCACTTCACCCCGATTGTCCGCATGGGGGCACGATGGCGCCGTGCACTAAGGCGTTCTGCATGTCGATGGTGCGCATGTCTTGAATCAATCTAACCATACCTGTGCTGCAGTGCGGAGTTACGATGTTGGTGAGCTGGCAGCTGCATTGTCGTTGCTCGGTGGTTCTCTCCGGGTACTCCGGTTTCCTCCACCCGTAAAACTGTCACCGACAACGAAATGACCTTGGCTGTTGAAGTGTCGATAAACCTTGATAAAAAAATAAATAAATCGATAAGGCTAAAAAAATATAGTGTTTTGATTCTCAGGCAATCCCTCATTCAATTGGAAACCCCTCACTGGACATGTTTATTGCCTTTCAGTGTCTTCCAATATTAGTATACTAGTCTACTCAAAGTTTGTTAAGCACCAAATATGTGACACATCATTGGAAATTTGCTTGTGACATATTTGCGATATTTTTGGTGGATATGATTGAGGAATGTATTGAGATGGTCCCCAGTGTTTACATTAGTCTCTTGACAGGCAGACTTTTCGTGACAGTCATGGAAAGCATTCTCCCCTTGATTTTCATGATGTCTTCGTGTACTGTCTACATGTACATGACATGTGTACGGTATTCAATCTTCATTTCAACACAGACCCTTGTGATTTAATGATTGAATATGGCAAATGCAAATGTAAGAAGACATTTGTCTGAAGCAGAAATGTGGCGGGTTGTAGGGATGGTGGAGCAAGGGGCTACCCATCGTCAGATTGGTGAAGCCCTTGGTGTGCACCTTAGCGGTGATCACCAGAGCCTGGGCAAGATTTCAGCAGTATGGCACACCAGTAAGACGGCATGGTGGTGGCAGAGACAGGGAAAAATCTGCAGCTGAAGACCGGTTTTTGATCATTCAGACCCGTAGGAACCGCTTTGCCACAGCAACCCAGCTTCGCAGTGACCTTTCAAAATGCATCCGGGGTAAATGTTTCGACGCAGACTATCCGGGCAAGGTTGCACGAAGGTGGTCTCCGATCGAGAAGACTATGTATTCGCATTCCGCTGTCCCAGAACCACCGCAAGGCTCGATATGAATGGGCCATGGACCACGTTGGCTGGACAAGAGAAGATTGGCGACCTGTCCTTTTAATCTATGAGTCAAGGTACTGCCTAGACCACACAGATAGGCGTTCTAGGGTATGGAGAAGACCAGGAGAGCGATTCCATGCAGCCAACATTGCTGAGCATGACCGCTAGGGTGGATGGTCAATCATGGTCTGGGGCGGCATCAGCAGGGAAGGACGTACAGAGCTCTGTGTTCTTGAACGTGCATGGTACAATTGACTACACAGCGGTATATTGATGAGATCCTGGATGTCCACGACAGATTGTATGCAGGTGCAGTGGGTGATGGGATTCATTTTGATGGGCGATAATGCCCGTCCTCGTGTTGCCCATGCTGCCGAGGAGTACCGACAGAGGGAGGGAATGGAACTTATGGACTGGCCAGCAAGATCCCCTGACCTCAATCCAATCACACATGTCTGGAATGAATTGCAGCTTGCAATTTCAGCCCGTCCAGCCCAGCCAAGAAGTGTTCAGGAGCTTGGTGCCATGCTGGTCCAAGAATAGAACAACATTCCACAAAGGACCACCAGGAACCTGATTGGGAGCATGAGAGGGCGTGTCAAGCTGTAATTAACAGTAATGGATCTCATACTCGATATTGAACCCATACCAGTTCGCTCCGTCAACTT